>OX439374.1:5941068-8455235 GCA_949319445.1 Mythimna lalbum | reverse complement strand
TTTCGGCTTCATCATCAGATCAGTTCGATATATCCTCTCCCCCTCTTCTTTCAAACAGTCATTAGACTAGATGCTGGAGAGGGAAAGGATATATCGAACTGATCTGATGATGAAGCCGAAAGGTAAATCTTTCAATCAGTCATTAGACTAGATGCTGATAATCCCCGCTGTAGCATCAGGCCAGATTTATGTCAACATTGCAATGAACTTAAAATTTAGTCCTGTTTAAAATGAGCCCAAACACGACTACGGTGCTGTAATTTCAAGGTTTGTACTTTTCCTGATGCTCCTGGCTTCAGCATCAGGTCTCTATGTACTTCGGTGTTCTTTATTAGCAGTACGTTTATCCACACATCGAGCCGTTTTCAATGAGCCTAAACTCGATATATCTACTGTTTGTTGTCGAGGACTTAGGTACTCTGCATACTATCCTGACTGCAGCATCAGGTCATGACTTGATGATCATGAGACCAAATGTGGCAAATGCCCTATCAAACATCAAAACAATTTACTAAAACAGTCCTTGCCTGTTCGAGTAACTTCTTACTGTTAAGGAGTTGTACCTTCCATCATCAGCCCAGCTACCTGAGATGGTGACGACCATACGCAAATACACAAGATACTTCATAAAATATGCGAAAATCAATAAGTGAGCCTATAAAATTTGAAGGTTGCCCTCGATTTCTCCAAGATCCCATCATCAGATCCTAATTTGGTGATAATGGGACCACCTCAGAACTATCTACTTTCGAACAAAAAAAGAATTTTGAAAATCCGTCCACATTTGGGGGAGTATTCGCCGAACAAACATACAAAAAAAAAAAAAAAAAAAAACATACAAACAGCCGAACGTAGTACCTCCTCCTTTTTGGGAAGTCGGTAATGATGGAGCTTTACTTTTAAAATCTTTAGTATTTTATTATTCAACGGTTGGGTTTGGCGAAACCTTTGCTGAATTCATAAAGAATAAACAGGCAAACAGCAAAAATAATAAAGCATAAAGCTGAAAAATTTTATACAGCCATTTAGTGACAGTTGACGACAATATCAACAATCAATCAATATTACTTGTTAATGACATCAACTAAAATATATTTTTTAAATTGTTTTTCTTTCTTCAGTTATTATATTCAGTTAATAAAATTAAATAGGTATAAAAAACTTTTTACAAAAAAAATATAACCGACTTCAATGATAAAAAACACTGAAAAGTATCAAATAACTTTAATTTTGGAAGTCGGTGTTTCTATAATAGTTTAGTCTCTTCGTTATTTAACACCGACTTCCAAAATTAAAGTTATTTGATACTTTTCAGTGTTTTTTACCGACTTCCCAAAAAGGAGGAGGTACTACGTTCGGCTGTTTGTATGTTTTTTTTTTTTTTTTTTTTTTTTTTTTTTTTTTGTATGTTTGTTCGTCGAATACTCCCCCAAATGTGGACGGATTTTCAAAATTCTTTTTTTGTTCGAAAGTAGATAGCTCTGAGGTGGTCCCATTATCACCAAATTAGGATCTGATGATGGGATCTTGGAGAAATCGGGGGCAACCTTCAAATTTTATAGGCTCACTTATTGATTTTCGCATATTTTATGAAGTATCTTGTGTATTTGCGTATGGTCGTCACCATCTCAGGTAGCTGGGCTGATGATGGAAGGTACAACTCCTTAACAGTAAGAAGTTACTCGAACAGGCAAGGACTGTTTTAGTAAATTGTTTTGATGTTTGATAGGGCATTTGCCACATTTGGTCTCATGATCATCAAGTCATGACCTGATGCTGCAGTCAGGATAGTCTGCAGAGTACCTAAGTCCTCGACAACAAACAGCAGATATATCGAGTTTAGGCTCATTGAAAACGGCTCGATGTGTGGATAAACGTACTGCTAATAAAGAACACCGAAGTACATAGAGACCTGATGCTGAAGCCAGGAGCATCAGGAAAAGTACAAACCTTGAAATTACAGCACCGTACCACCGTACAGTCGTGTTTGGGCTCATTTTAAACAGGACTAAATTTTAAGTTCATTGCAATGTTGACATAAATCTGGCCTGATGCTACAGCCGGGATTATCAGCATCTAGTTTAATGACTGTTTGAAAGAAGAGGGGGAGAGGATATATCGAACTGATCTGATGATGAAAGCCGAAAGGTAAATTAATGTAAACTAACCGTGTTTGGGATTATTAGAACCGTTATGAGATGCGCTCTGACAATAAGGTATTTAAGTTTGACTGAGGGGTACTTTTTAGTGGTGGTACCGTAACTAAAAAGTGTAAAATAAAAAAAACTTTTTACAAAAAAAATATAACCGACTTTAATGATAAAAAACACTGAAAAGTATCAAATAACTTTAATTTTGGAAGTCGGTGTTAAATAACGAAGAGACTAAACTATTAAAGAAACACCGACTTCCAAAATTAAAGTTATTTGATACTTTTCAGTGTTTTTTATCATTAAAGTCGGTTATATTTTTATCATTGAAGTCGGTTATATTTTTTTTGTAAAAAGTTTTTTTTATTTTACACTTTTTAGTTATGGTACCACCACTAAAAAGTACCCCTCAGTCAAACTTAAATACCTTATAGTCAGAGCGCATCTCATAACGGTTCTAATAATCCCAAACACGGTTAGATTACATTAATTTACCTTTCGGCTTCATCATCAGATCAGTTCGATATATCCTCTCCCCCTCTTCTTTCAAACAGTCATTAGACTAGATGCTGGAGAGGGAAAGGATATATCGAACTGATCTGATGATGAAGCCGAAAGGTAAATCTTTCAATCAGTCATTAGACTAGATACTGATAATCCCGGCTGTAGCATCAGGCCAGATTTATGTCAACATTGCAATGAACTTAAAATTTTGTCCTGTTTAAAATGAGCCCAAACACGACTACGGTGCTGTAATTTCAAGGTTTGTACTTTTCCTGATGCTCCTGGGTTCAGCATCAGGTCTCTATGTACTTCGGTGTTCTTTAAATTATTAGCAGTACGTTTATCCACACATCGAGCCGTTTTCAATGAGCCTAAGCTCGATATATCTGCTGTTTGTTGTCGAGGACTTAGGTACTCTGCAGACTATCCTGACTGCAGCATCAGGTCATGACTTGATGATCATGAGACCAAATGTGGCAAATGCCCTATCAAACATCAAAACAATTTACTAAAACAGTCCTTGCCTGTTCGAGTAACTTCTTACTGTTAAGGAGTTGTACCTTCCATCATCAGCCCAGCTACCTAAGATGGTGACGACCATACGCAAATACACAAGATACTTCATAAAATATGCGAAAATCAATAAGTGAGCCTATAAAATTTGAAGGATGCCCTCGATTTCTCCAAGATCCCATCATCAGATCCTAATTTGGTGATAATGGGACCACCTCAGAACTATCTACTTTCGAACAAAAAAAGAATTTTGAAAATCCGTCCACATTTGGGGGAGTATTCGACGAACAAACATACAAAAAAAAAAAAAAAAAAAAAAAAAAAAAAACATACAAACAGCCGAACGTAGTACCTCCTCCTTTTTGGGAAGTCGGTAAAAAATGAGCGCTCTTACTCTCTCCTACCATTTATAATGTTGCTGTGCCCGACAGGGTCCATAATTGTTTCTATTTTTTAACCGACTTCGAAAAGGAGCAGGTTCTATGTTCGTCTGAATGTATGTTTTTTTTTTTGTATGTATGTTCACCGATATTTCGGTCAATTGCGGACCGATTATGAATTTTTTTTTTTTGATTGGAAGGTTATGCTTCCAAGTTGGTCCCATAGAAATATTGTTATGATCTGATCATGAACTTCGAAGATATGGAACAGAACTCCTCATAGAATCATAGCAGAATTGTCGTAACAAGTAAAATTGCTTTGTTTATACGTGTAGTCGATGACTGACTGAAAGAAAAGGGGGAGGGGGTAAATTCATGTAATATAACTATATTTGGGATTATAAGAATCGTTATGAGATGCACTCTGGCTATAAGGTAATCTATGTTTAGGTGAAGGGTAGGTACTTTTTAGTGGTGCTACCATAACTAAAAAGTGAAAAAAAAAATTACAAAAAAAATTAAACCGACTTCAAAAAGTACAAAATAACTTTAATTTCGGAAGTCGGTGTTAAATAACGAAGAGACAAGATTAGGTATCTATTATAGAAACACCGACTTTTTACTATTATTTATGACCTGACATGTACATTATGGATTGCAATAAAGATTTAATTTGATTTGATTTGATTTAATCTATATCAAGACGTCGTACCTAATTTTTCTAATTTATTGGACAACGAAATTTCACAAATACTCCAAATTAGTGAGATTCACGAAGAAAGTGGTAATGTCGAAGTACAGAATGATATAGTGCAAGAAATGTTTATACATCACATGCAAGTAAATAAACCCAGCAGGTTTGTAAACATAAACAATGGCATATAGTCTGGCCAACGAAAGATGAGAGTGAATTAATTATTGAAATCAAAGAGTAGAATATATAAAATCTTTGATTGAAATCCATATATGGCAGCATTTAAAAAAAAAAACGCTGTCAAAAATTTGTCGTTGACTTTTCTTCAACTTCATTTATCTTAAATGTTTACGTGCATCTTATTTTCGTTTATTTTGTTATAATAATGCAGTAAACAATAAATAATTCGACGAGGAGACTTCTCTTCTAGATGATTTCATTTATAGGTTAGTGTTTTGAAAATCTTCGTGTGAGGAACATACAGAACGCATGGAGCACCTGCTGTGCACATGCGATGCTTTAGCTAACAAGCGAATGAGTCTCCTAGGGGTAGGATATCCAAGACCAGAGGATTACAGGCTCTTATCCCCGCATCTCGTTGTAAAACTTATGAAGGAGATTTTCAGCGAGGTTGGGGAGGAGTAAGCTATCTAGGGGACCACAAAAGATCCACATGGGTCGAAGTGTCCGAGTTGTTTCTCGGCCCCTCAACAAGATAAGATAAGATAAGATCGACTATGTTTAAGCAGCGTAGAATCAGGGTGAACAGTTACAAAGTTTTTTAATTCGGCCTCCTTTTGGTTGTGTCATCTTTCGCTGGCCAAACTCTATCTATTTTGCGTGGTTCGTTACACCAGGGTTATTACCGATTTAGCGTAGATTCTCGCGGAAAGCATTGTACTGCTATTGCAGCTGTAGCTTGTGCAGCACTTACTTCGTCAGATGCGAATACATGGACAGTCAGTGATATTGATTATATAGTGATAATTGGAGATGCGCTCTACAGACAGTGTATATTGGCTCGACCAAATCCTGATGCTGGAGAGCGAAATATTGAATATTTAGTTATTAGAGAACTCTTTCCACGCTTTTTATTTAATGGGGTTTTGGTAACTTTGAATATCCAAACTGACCATTCAATTGATGGGCATATCGATAGAGATGAGAGTGAGGCAGGATTTCCGAATTTGAGTAATGGGTTAGAAAGTTTTTTCAGAGATCACTGTTCTGGAATTCTCACTACGAATTCAGTGTCTGTCGCTATCGAATGCCAACATTCACCTAACAATAATTATTATTGGTTATTTGATTCTCATGCGAGGGGGCCAAAGGGTTGTATAGCATCTTCCAGAGGTACTGCATGTTGTATACGCTTTGAGAACATCAATCAATTACATGCAATTTTACGTTGTAACTTAAATATATGTAAAGGTGATGAACATTTCTTGAATACATATTGCATTACACCTATTTCTATATGCACCGAAGAGAGAGAGTTACTACAAGAAGTTGTTTCTCAAGCATCTAATCCCGAACACATATACAAACAAACTTCCGTAATTGAACAAACAGTCACTCAAGAGTCAGTAGTTTTTACGTGTTCTTGTAAAGGACCTGTTAACACTTTATCCTCTACTTTTACTGATGATACCACTACTAGATGTAATGACCCGGTTATTATTTCTTGCATCAGGTGACATATTCACCTGATTCCACTATACCGGCTCTAGAATCAGATTCTAGTAATTTAGAAAGGAAAGTTATTTTTTCAACAAGTTTACTCTATTCTGTTGATGAAGATGTACCCAATTTGGATACTATTATTAGTGCTAATAATGGATATATGTTAACTGACCAGCTTAGAGTTGTTGATGTCCAAAGAAAAACCGCTCCACCATTGAACATTGAGCAGAAAAAAGGATAGAAGAACTAGGTTGGTATTTTCTTTTTCCCGATGGAAAAAATGGTTTTGGAGAAAAAGAGATATTTCTATAACTGCTCTTGATTATTTTCAAGAACGAATTATGTGCAGTGATAATCGTTTTCAAAGAAACGATTATTTATTCTTTGCTTTATCGGTTGTCGAATATTTTAAAGCCAAAGCAAGTGTTTCCGTGTCATGTCGAATGAAGCAAGGTGAACACACACCTCAAGATCTCGTCGATAACATGCATTTGACGATGAGAAACATAAGAGAATCGGCTGCTTATTGGAAAAGATGTTGCGCTGAGTTAATTGCTATGGTGCGGAGTCTTGGTCCTCTAACTTGGTTTGTTACATTTTAATGTAACAATCTGAACTGGCCAGACATGATCAAAGCATTGCAGATAATCGCCAAGATGCAATGCCTGATTCTGTTGAAGAATTGCCATTCGACGAAAGACTCGCACTAGTACAAAAATACCAAGTAGTTCTAGCTAGACAGTTCACACTTAGAGTAAATGCTTTAATAAGATTTTTTAAAATGCGACTCATCCGTAGAATAAAGTCCGATCTGTAGAGTTGATAGTTTTCAGTAGAGGTTGGAGAAGTTGTTGACTTATGTAACTCTTAAACGGTGAGATTTGAAATTTTGATTTTTTGGTATGTTGTAACAATGCCTCAGCCTAATGAAATGCTATGTAGTATATATTTATTATCCTTTTATTCGACGAGATAGTGAGTTTCATATAAACATAGGACATTATATAGCGGAAGACTGGGAGTCCGTATGGAATATTATACGTTGTTTTACGGAGTCATCTGAATTAATAGATGTTCTATATTTATAAGCGTCGATTTTTGTTGAAATTGCCCATCGTTTATTAGTCTGTTGTGAATATCCACTTACAAATATTTAAACATAATGCTATCTATAGTAAGACTACCCCCCCATATAACTAAATAAAAAATGAAACCATTATTCAGAATCGTTTATTTATTTTAAAAAAAAAAACACAAAACCGATAACGTATCCATTAGATGGCATCATTTTGATCAGCAATCACGTAATTGTAAGGTACGTACTTAAAATTAGAATTGTCGCTAACTTACAGATCTATGTAGGTCGCTATTAGAACAATTCAGGAGACGCGCAAATAGTATCTAATATAATATTATATATTATATTATTATATATCTAAAACAGTCTTGGTAACGTAATAGTTAAAACTTAAAACTAGTAATTAAATGGCATATCAAATCACAGCTAACTTAGTAACCTATATGACTACAGCATGGACTTAAATTAGCAGTCTTAAACTTGTAAATGTACGTAAATATTATAAATGATCTTTATTTTGTAAATAGGTTTTCAAAAAACACTTTTACACGTCAATTTTGTTTTCAGTCAGTTTTAACGAGATGAGGCCGGTGTTTCCTAGCTGACTACCCTGAGAAGAAACACCGAAACAAACTCAGGGGTCAACGTCTCTTTTAAAGTCCATACAGTAAAGAACATGTAATGGTCAAATCATATGAGAACCATGCAGACCAGTGTCTCAGATGGTCTTTTGAGGAAAGAACCACACAGATTTGAGTTATTTAATCAAGGAATATATAAATCTATATATATAAAAGAAAGTCGTGTTAGTTACACTAGTTATAAATCCAGAACTGCTGAACCGATTTGGTTGAAATTTAGTGGGGAGATAGCTTAAAACCAGGAGAAGGACATAGCATAATTTAGAGTAGGGTAGAGTAGGGTAGAGTAGGGTAGAGTAGGGTAGAGTAGGGTAGAGTAGGGTAGAGTAGGGTAGAGTAGGGCAGAGTAGGGTAGAGTAGGATAGCGTAGGGTAGAGTAGTGTAGAATAGGGTAGGGTATAGTAGGGTAGAGTTGGGTATAGTAGGGTAGAGTAGGGTAGAGTAGGATAGCGTAGGGTAGAGTAGTGTAGAATAGGGTAGGGTATAGTAGGGTAGAGTTGGGTATAGTACGGAAGAGCGGGAGTAAACGTTGCACATACATTATAGCAATGAAATTGTATATAGACTAATATTAAATGACTCAAGTATTTATTTTAATTAACTTTCTTTTGCTAAATCACCATGAATAATTCTGCTCTAAAATAAGCAGGAAAAAGATAAAAATGTTTTGTTATTCTGATAAGTCACTATCTGATTCTCCAGAAGCATTAACAATAGTGTGATGTGGTAAAGAGTTAAAGTATGTATGATACTCTAAGGGAATAACTTCTGAGCGGCACATATCCATTAATATATTTAGCGGCAGGGATCAAAATAGGTTCAGAATATGCAGGTTCTAATTCGGTTTGTACAGAGTTCCTCGTATTACCGCGGACCACTAAAATATTATAATCGGATTGAGTTAAGTCGTATTTAAAAAACAGTTTGTTAGGATCATTACAGTCTGCATGAACTTCGCGAATGTTACTCCAGTTAATTTTCTTGCCCTTAATGTCTTTCATCCAAATCTTATTATTAACAAGACACTTAAAATCAAATACGTCATTCTGGGTTACGTTGCGGACAACATAGGGTTCTCCTTCATTCTTAGCCCATCTTACTAATAATCGCCATTCATGAGGTAATCAAGATACTCCAAATAATAGGAAATATACTTTTAAGTATTATCTGCCACTAATCACAAGTTCTAGCGAATCTCATTGCGAGAAAACTGAAGTATGTCAAACTATGTTTATTAGTACTCTTTCTGTTTCAACTCGTATTTTAAAAACTGCGTGGAAGAAGTATGATGGGAGTGCCATTTTAGAGGAGGATAGACGGGGTCGGCATGACAATCACAAGATTGTTATAGATGACGCAATGAAAGTTCTTAGACATTTTCGTTTAATGTCTGTCCATTCTTTGGGGCACCTCTTTCGTTTTTTTGTTGTTTTAGGAGTCACAGTGCGATTGCTTGAGTGCAAGGCAGCAGGAGAATTTGAGGTGCTAAATGATGACGACGAAATCACAGAGAAATTGTCTACATGATCAGGGCAGAATACATTATCACAGATCAAATGGACATAAGTAGGAGAAGGCATAGGAGTTGGCACTGACAGTTCTGTAACTGGGGTAGATCTGTGTTCAGATACTTCTAACAGCTCTTTAAGCTGTATTAACGGTGAATTTTCGAAACTAGAAGGCACTTCTAAAGAAAATGTGCTAGGTTGATTACTGTAAATATCCTTCAGCAGATGGATCAGTTATGACATTCTGTATTGAGTTCTCGCTGGTAATTTTTTTGGTCCCACCATCTTGCAGAACTTCTTCCCATACACCAGCTAGTTCTTCACTGATTTCTTCTGCACCAGGAGGCAAAGGTGACGTTTGTTGTATTGTGACGATTTCATTAACATTTACAACTGAAATTTAAAAAAAAAATGTTTATATTATTGTAGGTATTTAAAAAATACTATCTATTTTATATACATTGCAAGACAAATATACCTAGCAATAAATAAAAAAACAAACTACATATTTAACAATTTTTTTAATTGAACAACGTCTTAACTAATTCAATTATCTGAGTAATAACGTCCCATCTTAAAATCGAACCGACAAATCGTATCACAGATTACGAAGAAAAACGTTCTATATTCACATGAAACGCTGAGAAGTTGAATAAAGTTTGTATAAAATCGTCCTAATATTTCATAAGACTTTTACTTTGTATTGTTTATTATTACAGACAAAAATATTACTCTATGAACATGCATTACCCCAATCGCTTTTTAGTACTAAAACGTGTTTCTACACCTCTCCGTCAAAAAACGTCCTATATAAAGATCGATCACCCACAGCTGTTTACTGAGAGAAAAAGTAATATACACATAGTATACCTAAAAATTAAAGAACTGAATAGTGCATAGCATGAAATAATACAACTAAAATTGTCAACTTACCAGCATTTTCACTTTTCTTCATATTAATAGCAGGAACATTAGAAAATGATGAACTAAACTCAGGCCTTTTTGCTTTTTCTACAAGCATATCCAACATTTTCCGTGACCTTGACATCTCTAAAAATACGTTGGTTCATGCAAAACACTTTAGAAACTATTATTTCAACAAAGCGAAAAAAAGCCAAGCGCGTGACACAAAGACGTCGTCTCTCCAGCAAAGAGTGGCCGGACTGATGAACGAACGGTGCGCCCGCGCTGCCCCCACTCCCCGCACGCCGTAGCTTCATCACTTCGTGCCTTTTTATGCGGAGGTAATGTCAGATTGAACGTTATTCGATTTTATATTTCCAAAACTAAATAAGATACGAAAATTTTAAAAACAGCAATCTGTAGAGTTCGTATACCTTATCTCGTCTAGCTACTTAACTCGTTTTTGCTCCATGATCACATCGGACTCTGTTCTACGAATGTCGCATGCTTGGGAGTAGCAATTTATGATTTTTGGTACAGAATAGAATTTCAAAATAGAGGTAGCCCCAATTTACATATGCTATTGTGGTGCAACTCTGTACCAGATTTTAATAGTCCTGAAGGCCTTCGAGTAATCGATCAGGTGGTATCATGCTCACTTAACGGTAGTAATGCTGAACTAGTCAAAAGGTTACAAATTCATAAACATTCTCCAACGTGCTATAAAGATCGAAATATTGGTTCCTGTCGTTTTGGATTTCCAAGGCAAGTAATGCAACTAACTGCTTAGAACCTGACGAATCCCTTCTCAATAATAGTCGTTTTTGTGTACTGCAGAGAAATATAGAAGAAGTTATGGTTAATAATTACAACTCGGTTCTTTTAAAGGTTTGGTTAGCCAACATGGATATCCAACCGTGTGGAAACGTAACAGCTGTCGCTTATTATATCGCCAAGTACGCTAGCAAATGTGAACCCAATGACTGTGGAGATGTTGTGAGGGAAGCGGTTCAAAAAGCTAAACGTCAAAGTAATGATGTGTGGAAGCAGCTATTTTCTGTGTCGATGGCAATACTTGGACAACGACTAGTTAGTGCTCCAGAAGCAGCATACCGTCTTTGCCACTTACCTTTCAAGATGTGTACAAGAAAAACTGTCTTTGTAAATAGTTGTCGCCCAGAACAACGTTATAGAATTTTACGATTTTATGAAGACGAAACATCAGTTTTTAACCGACTTCGAAAAGGAGGAGTTTCTATGTTCGGCTGAATGTATGTGTTTTTTTTTTGTATGTATGTTCACCGATATCTCGGTCAATTGTAGACCGATTTTGATTTTTTTATTTTATTTAAAGGTTATGCTTCCAAGTTGGTTCCATATAAATATTGTTATGATCTGATCATGAACTTCGAAGATATGGAACAGAACTCCTCATAGAATCATAGCAGAATTGTCGTAACAAGTAAAATTGCTTTGTTTATACGTGTAGTCGATGACTGACTGAAAGAAAAGGGGGTGGGGATGTATCGAACTGATCTGGTGATAAAGCCGGAAGGTAAATTCATGTAATATAACCGTATTTGGGATTAATAATAATGGTGTAGCGGGTTTGAGAAACCTTATAATTTCGTGCCTATTTTTAATAGTGGACTGTATTTGAAGGCGGCTGGCAATTGTTGCGCTAAAAGGCGGGAAAATATTCTCGGATGCAATCGGGCGATCTGTAATATGGGATTGTGAGGATCGTACGCCTTACCTGAGACTCGAAGTTAGCCCACGTGGCGCAAGACCGGCGAGCTGGTGATCTTCTGCTCCAAGATGGCGACGGCCTCAATCACACTCCACACTTTACACAGTTTGCACAATTGTTTTTGTATCCGAGAGGCGGGCAATAGACGCGTTTATAAGGTCCTCGGCAATCTAACGAGTTAGATGCATCAGTCTCCAGACATGAGGTTTGGAGCCGGCGGTTGAGACACGGGGACCGTTCACGTAGAAGTTTCGGTTCGTTCTGTCGACCCGTGTTGAAGGCGTACGAAATAGGAAATGGAATGAATGAAGGAATGATATATAGGATAGGATATCGATCGCCCGCGAAATCTCAAAAAGCATATCCTTGATTTACGACATTAAAAAGAGATGGCGCTACCATTTCCCCGGCCTTAAAGGGTCACCTTTAATGAAAGTTAAACTTAGCTCTATGAGGTGTACTACCAAATACCTATTCAGTAATACAGACTAAGATGCGAAAAATTTAATATTAAAATTAAGAGTAATAATAGCTGCGAGTTGCATAATACCATAAGTTACATACCTATACAGTTAAATTTTAAGAGAAGCAATTATGTTGCGTCGGAAACTAACTAAAACTAAGAGACCTAACCATCAAGCCAGGCCTTATTGAGTCGGTAACGGACACAGACGTACAACAGGGCGCACGTAGCTACCCTTCGCGGTCTTCACAGTAACAACACGGGTTGTACCGTCTTTAGAGGTATGTAATTTTTCAATAATGCCTAACGGCCATGAAAGAGGCGGAGAGTTATCAGTAATGATAACTACAAGAGTACCCTCTTGTATAGGAGGTGCAGGACTATTCCATTTGGATCTAGCCTGAAGTTGATGTAAGTATTCTGAACGCCAGCGCTGCCAGAACGACTGCACAAGCTTGTCTAGCAGAGTATGTCTCTGAAGCAAGCTGAGCGTGTCTGCTTCAGGAGCGGGTAGAGACAACAATGGCGCCGTGTGCAAGAAATGCGCGGGGGTCAGCGCTGATGGTTCAGCAGGGTCACTACTCATAGCGGTGAGTGGCCGCGAATTAACTATAGCCTCAACTTGGCTAAGGACAGTTATAAGTTCCTCATAGGAGAGGATTTGTTGACCTATAACTTTGAAAAGGTGAGTTTTAACCACCTTAACCATACTCTCCCAACATCCACCAAAATGTGGAGAAGCAGGTGGAATAAACTTCCAATCTATATGATTTAAGGAAAGCTCTTCCTCGAGATGAGGACGAAAATCTTTAAGAAATTTATGAAGGTCGCGCAAATAAGAACTTGCACCTACGAAACAAGTACCGTTATCGGTGTATAAGCATTTAATAGGACCGCGTCGCGAAAGAAAGCGTTTTAAGGCTGCAAGGAAAGTTACTGTGCTTAAATCTGTTGCCACTTCAATGTGCGTGGCGCGCGTTGTCAAACACGTAAAAATGCAGAGCCAAGCCTTGCGACTTTTGACACCTCGACCACGAAATGGTGTGTACTGCAGTGGGCCTGCATAGTCACAACCGATGTGAGTGAACGCCTTGTCGACTTGGTTTACACGCTGGCTAGGTAGATCAGCCATAAGTGGATGAACAGGACGCGGGCGGAATTTAAAGCAAGTGTTACACTTGTGGATTCTGTGGCGAATTATTCGACGAGCAGCTAAAATCCAATAATTATGCCTGAGTAAGGACATAAGCAACTCTGGACCAGCATGAAGATGTTTCTTGTGACTAAAATCAACAAGTAGATCGACAATATGGTCATGACGCGGTAGTATACAGGGGTGTTTATATTCGTAGGGTTCGTCAGAATTTGTGAGACGACCACCAACACGTATGATGCCGTGCTCATCGAGAAACGGCTTAAGCTTCTGTAGGGCGGGCGTACATGGCTTATTGTTTTTTAATTCATGAATCCCCAAGCGACCACCGGTGGCCGCGCATCTATTGTCTTACTATTGTGTCTCTAATTGACGGTATCTGAAGGGTTAAATTTAGAATATCGTTACGGAAATGAACATCCTGTACAGCTCGCAGCAATTTAATTTCTGCATATTTGAGATCAGAGCTTGATACAGTATGTGCACTAGGCAGTTGTCTTAAAAATTTATAGACGTAAACAATCGCACGCAGCAATTTAGACCATGACGACACACGTAGTGCTAGCGCGTAAATTGGTGATTCCGTAACATCGGAAACCACGGCATGAGCGACTGATTTCTGTTCGGGTACGCCCTCATGCAGTGCATTGTGGTCAAAATTATGTATGGGCCACTCAGATGGATCATGAGAAATCCATGAGGGTCCATTATACCACAATGGATGATGCAAGAGTTTAGCTGGCGTAACACCACGAGACAGACAATCAGCGGGGTTCTCAGTACCAGCGACGTGGTTGAAACAATCAGCGGGTATAAGGTCTGTTAGCTTAGTAACCCGATTGGCAACGAAAGTTTGCCAGCGGTGCGGTGAGGAATTTATCCAGGCGAGCACTACTTTAGAGTCAGTAAATGCGTATATCTTATTGATGCGGTAGTGGGGCGATACTGTGTCTTGTACTTTTCGAAGCAACTGAGACAACAGTAGCGCCGCGCACAACTCCAGTCTAGCCACCGAAATGGATTTCACAGGTGAGACCTTAGACTTCGCACTAACTAACTGCACGGAGTAGTTAGAACCAATTCTTATTTGCATGTATACGACTCCGCCGTAAGCACGCTCGCTGGCATCAGCGAAACCTACTAAATTCATGGTGCATCCATCGATCAAACCCAGATGACGCGGTATAATAATTTCATTAAGCGCAGAAAGCTCAGCGCAAAACTGTTTCCAAGCGGTGACTATATGATCAGGTGGTATGTCGTCCCAGTCACACTTTGACAGCCAAAGCTCCTTAATTAAAAGCTTGGCATACAGAATAGTGGGGGCGACAAACCCCATTAAGTCCCATAGTCGAGCCACTGCGGAAAGTATGGTTCGCTTAGTGCACTTGTCATCTGGTGTGACGACGTCAAAGCGGAAATTGTCACAGGACTTGTCCCAGCGTAAACCCAGGACTTTATGCGGTACAGACTTCTCATACTCGATATCAGGAGAAGCCTTATGAGTATCGGGTATGTGTGCGAGAACCTCCTTCGAGTTACTTGTCCACTTGACAAGATCGAATTGGCCTCGCTTGAAGAGCTGAATAAGCTTATCACAAAGCGAAATTGCTTGCGGTATGGACATGACACTACAGGCGATGTCATCCATATATAATGCGGAAGAAGCAGCAGCAGCTGCTGCGGGGAAATTATCGCCTTCATCAGCGACTAACTGGCGGACTACACGTAAAGCGTGATATGGACTTGACTTAAATCCGAAGCAAACACGATTAAATTGATAAACCGTTATAGGTTCATGTTTGCTAAATCTGTAAAAGATGCGTTGAAATCTACGATCTGATTCGCGAACGCCGATATTGAGAAACATTTGGCGGCAATCAGCAGACAGGGCTATTTGAAAGAGACGAAAACGAATTATGATATTAAATAAATCACCATGTAAATTGGGGCCCGCATGTAGAATGTCGTTAATCGACTGACCCGATGTAGTTATCTTCGCGAACGACACCGTGATGCGGAATATAATACGACAGATTAGCAACATTGTCATCCTTTACAATTGGACTCAAATATCCTTTATTTATGTAGTCTCGTATGACGTCATTGTAAGCGCCGCGCAACCCTAAGGATGCATCAAGCTTGCGCTCTAAACAATGAAAACGCCTAAGTGCGGCGGCGTACGAGTCGCCTAGCGAATACGGGTCGTCGCAAAATGGCAACGACACAACATATCTACCACTCTCATCGCGAACAGTGGTAGCGCGAAAATGTTCTTCGCACTCGAGATCCTGACGGCTCTGCGAGGGCGAGGCGGAGATTAGTTCAAGCTCCCAGAATCGCTTGAGAAGCGAATCTAAACTGGGTTCTTCAAGAACAGAACAACATGATGTTGTACTCGAACAGTGTGAAGTATGTGCTGTAGGTACGGAACCCATAACCACATACCCCAACACAGTTTCAATAGCGGGCGGTATATTATGTTGCTCGCTATGCACTATGTTACGCAATAGCAAGCGCGGGAATATAGAAGCACCAATCAAAACATCGATACCGCTCGGCTCCGCAAACTTCGAATCTGCGAGCGGTAATGTTTTGAGATGTGTAAGTTTAGAGACATCGACGAGAGCGGTCGGCAGTGCCTCCGTTATACGTTCAACAATAAGCGATGAAACGTTAAAATTAATATCACTATTAAAACGAGAATATAATTTAATATCTACGGAACCCTTAACTGGTTTTTCCGACCCACCGATTCCTTTAACTATTAAGTTAGAAGTATGAAAGTTTTTCCAAAGTCTTAGACGCTTAAAACATTCAGAAGTAATAAAATTACTCTGTGAAGCGCTATCTAGTAAGCAACGTATTATGTGCGGCTTATCATCCGCATCGTACATCACTACTTGTGCAGTAGCGAGCAGAACGGTTGTGTACGCCGTACATTGCGTGCTATCTTTCGCCGACGGCGACGCCGAAACGCACCGAGCGTCAATCGAACGCGACTGAGCAGCGCAGGCGACAGATGTCGTACACAACGATACCTCGGATTGTGACGTAATAGTCTGCGTCGGAACCGACTCTGGATGTGACATCACAGCAGATGATAATCGCTCGTTTTTATTAAAATGCAACAATGTATGATGACGTTGATTACATGTGCGACACTTTGATTTAGAAGAACAGCTAACTGTCTTATGTCTAATACTCAAACAATTAACACACGCATTGTTGTCTTTCACATATTTAAAACGAGCCGTCGGAGTCAAATTATCAAAGGCGGGACATTTATATAAGTGTTCATGTAGGTTTGATTCGCACAGACACTTGTTTGAATTATTTGACTCCGAGCAAGCTACATATGATTGCGAATTAGGAGCGGAAATCTTATTATTAAAACTACGCGATTTACTCGACTTATGTGAATTGTCTGAATTATTAGACTTATTATTGTTAGAAGAGGATGGTTGGGTATTACGGAATATCTGACACTGATCTTTAACGAAGGTGACAAAACTATCTAGAGTGGGCATCTTATGATTACGTTCTGTCATCTCGAAAGCGCGAATAGTTTCAGTGTCAAACTTTTTTATTGCGAGGTGCAATAAAATAAAATCCAGAAGGTCAACTAACTTAAGATTTTTAAGGGAATTAATTGCGGTAACGAAGTTGTCCATGAATAGCTGGTAATTGGAAACAGACGCGGGACCGGACAGTTTAAGATTTAAAGCTTGATCCAAATAGGTAGATGCGAGGGCACGAATATCCTGATACCTATCAAGGAGCGCCTGGAATATGACTTTATAATTCTCAGCGCAGGGTGTGACGCCCGCGAACACAGACTGAGCCTTCGGCGACAGCTTACCTATTAAATAGTACAATCTGTCTGCATCCGACAACGACATATTGTCATGAACGGTAGATTTAAAACTTGCATAAAATAATGGCCAGTTTCGTATATCACCGTCGAATGACATGAGTTCGATTGGCGGCAACCTTGGTCTGCATGCTGCAGAATCAACCACACTGTGCTTCCCGGACGGCTTATCTTCAAACTGATGTCACATCACACGTTTAACGGAACAATACATATCCTCGAGTGAGGCGTAGGCTTGATAGCTAGGCTTTGCATTGGGACATACAGCCAGTAACCTTGCATTATAAACATCCAATAATTTATGAAAGTCCGTTCGAATATCATCTATTGTTACACAAGAGTTGAGAAAGCCTTCCCTCTCAGCCTCGGAAGTGTTGGCGACTTTAGAGCGATCATAAATTGACTGCATACGCTCGAAAAGTATATTACGCTTAGCTTCTAAAATCATCAACTGTTGATATTCCGAAGAAGTGATTGCTTTCGCATCACGCGACATGTTTATGTAATGTAGTTACAAATAACCACACAAACAAAAATAATTATTTTTATGTATATAAAACTTAAACGGACAACTGTATGTAGAAAAGTAATACTACTGTGTGTGACTGTACTGCGGTAACGGTATTCGCATTAACAGCTGCGTAGGTAATGACGAAATAAGTTTTTTCGTAGCACCCACTAAACCAAATATTTAGATTGAAGTACAATACGCCAATAGCATCACTATTCACGCTAGTTTTATTTTTAAGTACGAATATTGTGTAAGACAAATAAGTAGGTATAAATATGCAACTTATAGCCCGCAATCGTCGAAACGTATTCGGTAAAGTTATGATATTTTATACTGCGTAGGTACCTACAAGTAGTACACCTATTTTATTTTATTTTTCTCTTATAGAATGAATGTCTACTCCGCGGTATTCGGAACGTAACTTATTCACGATTTATAATTGGAGGTAGGTGATTCCTATAAGGGCGGTTAAACTAGAAGGCGCTTGAAATATGGAAATTTACAATACGACAAATTAGTTTTAAATAAGAATGAATTATAGTAGACTAGCTTTTGCCCGCGCGGCTTCGCTCCCGCTCTTCCCAACTCCACCCTACTATACCCAACTCTACCCTACTCTACCCTACTCTACCCTAGTCTACCCTACTCCACCCTAATCTACCCTACTCTACCCTACTCTACCCTAATCTACCCTACTCTACCCTACTCTACCCTAATCTACCCTACTATTCCCTACTCTACCCTACTCTACCCTACCAAACTTCACATAAACCATCTACTAAATAGTCCGAACAAAGCCTAAAAATTTGGTTTGGATAGGTGAGCCCGTTCTTGAGTTATAAACTAACAACGAAAAGTGGCATTGATTTTTATATATATAGATACGTTATGTGTACCTGCTATAGCGGTGTTGATGGAACCACGTATTGGGTTTACATTTACAACTTGAATAAGTGGGTAGGCGGCTAGGTGCCACGACCCAAGTAGGAATTTTACGTAGATTCCTACGTAAGAAATTATGGTAAAAGGATATATTTTAGAAATATACCCGGTTCGAATGACCAAAAAAATGGTGTAGCGGGTTTGAGAAACCTTATAATTTCGTGCCTATTTTTAATAGTGGACTGTATTTGAAGGCGGCTGGCAATTGTTGCGCTAAAAGGCGGGAAAATATTCTCGGATGCAATCGGGCGATCTGTAATATGGGATTGTGAGGATCGTACGCCTTACCTGAGACTCGAAGTTAGCCCACGTGGCGCAAGACCGGCGAGCTGGTGATCTTCTGCTCCAAGATGGCGACGGCCTCAATCACACTCCACACTTTACACAGTTTGCACAATTGTTTTTGTATCCGAGAGGCGGGCAATAGACGCGTTTATAAGGTCCTCGGCAATCTAACGAGTTAGATGCATCAGTCTCCAGACATGAGGTTTGGAGCCGGCGGTTGAGACACGGGGACCGTTCACGTAGAAGTTTCGGTTCGTTCTGTCGACCCGTGTTGAAGGCGTACGAAATAGGAAATGGAATGAATGAAGGAATGATATATAGGATAGGATTTAGGGTGGGTCACTCTAGTATGGAAAAGAAAAAAAGTTGATGAATCAAATTCTAATAGTAAAATTATGTTGTAGTGTACTATAAAAAGTAGTTTTACCTAAAAAACGAATATTTAAACATACGTCTTCAGCCCGCGCATGCGTTTCAAAATTATATTAAAAAAAAAAACACGTATTTCTAAATGGCATAGTTCTTTATTAGAAATTATTTAAAATACTATTGAAACATAACAAATATTTAGTGAAAGACATATATTAACGTTCAAAACAAAAAACTTAAACAAATACACATAAAAGGTTATAAAAAAAATATTTATTTTTACACAAAAAATCCCGCCTACTATCGAATTTCGGCATAACTTTCCTTGAAGCAAGTTTTGCATGAATCATGCCGTCCCTTGTTTTTTTACCACATTGCAGCTTCTGTCACTATCTTTACACTTCGTTCTGCCGCTTGTGTATGGCAAGGCAGCCTAATAAACAACATACTTTCGTCACCTTTTCTCTCTATTTTCTGAATAAGTTCGTCATTCGTTGGTGTTTTGCCAGTTTATTAGATCAATGTAACATTTAGCATCAAAATTAAGACCATTGTACGTAGATGGACCAGAAGTTTTACCATCCATATAATCACACAAAGGCTTCAAAGGCAATTCATTTAAGTGCAGCATGCAAATTATCCATTGTAAAGGTCTCTGAAGTCTTTTTTCAAATAGCCTTATGACACCACTAAATTTACCCGTATTAGACACTGTTCCATCGCATCCAATAGCCAGGAGGTCAACAGTACTAATATTTTTGGCGGAAAGAAGAGCGTTTATTGATACCTCAATGGTCTTTGCAGTTCCTTGTAATGGTGTCACATACCCTACATAAATGGAGTCCGGTTCTTTAATTACAGAAACGTGTTCTTCAATAATTACTTGCTCGTACCTTTTGGTTCCCTTTTTGACTATCTTCAGGGTTTTATCTTTCCGCCCATCAAAATATAAAGCAGGCAAGTTTAAAGGCGCTTGATTCTTCATAAGCGCATCGCGTGTTTTCCTTCTCTCTCGTCGCAGTTTTGATTTATCTATAACGATATCTGACGAAAGTTCATGTAAAACTGCAGAAGTAATTGCAGCACCAGCTCTGTCGGATACTCCATAACGGTCACATATTTGTGACAACACCGGTAAACTTTTCACGCATTTCTTATTTTTTATAGTCCATGAGGTTAAAAGTAAGGGCTCTTCTATATTTTTGTTTTCCGGAAATGAAACACTTGTATCAGAATCATTAACTACTTGTTGATAACATTAATTCTTGTTCTGGCATTTTGGATGGGTTGTTATCGCTCTTCAGATAGATTTTTGTTGAAGCTTGCTTTCGAACAAACTTTTTTGTAAACTTTTTGTTCTATTGCGATCAATGCCGCCGATTCTCATTTTTCTCTCGCCACGTTGATCAATCAAAAAATCGTGTTCTTCTTTAGGAACTTAAACTTCTCTGGGACAATTGCACTGACTTATTATCTTGCATTTGCATGAACAAATATCGAACAAAACTTCGCTTTGCTGCAAAAACTCAGTTTTTTTCTCAGTTGACAACCTTTTCAATGATTTGATAATATTTTTGCATTTGGAATGATAAGCTTTCAGGAGCTGAATGACTCTTGTATGCGAGACTACAGGGATTTTTGCCTTTTGCAATACTCTTTCAACTTTCTGGGTTACAATTTCTGCAATTTCAGAAAACGCGGGCTCTTTGTTACTACCATTTTTAATTTTCACCTGTAGTCTATTCCACTCGTAACATTTCATGACATCCTGGTATGTTGGTAACACGTTTTCTTTTATATCTTCTATAGTTCCAAATATAGGGCACTTAAATGACTGTCTATTATTTGACATGATGGAAAAATTTAACTTCAAAGTTCTAAAACAAAAATTATGCAAATTACAATTTCATGAGATTTCACAAGAAACTAGCCACATTGATACATGAATTCTCTTAATGTACTTACCTCAAAAATACCTCTTGTTTTAATAAACAGCACAGTATATATAACAAAAGTAACGTGTATTTCAATAGATACTAATCAAAAGATTAATCTATACCCAACGTCAAACATGTAACTTAAGGTGTATAAGTGGGTACTTGAACTTTTTTTTTTCAAAACTTCAATGGCGTTGCGCGGGCTCTTCCACTTAAAATAATTCAATAATATTTTAAAGGGTTCATAACGATACCTAACTGCAACATATATTCGATATTAGAAATCGATTACTTAAAAAAATTTTTTTTGACCCACCCTATAGGATATCGATCGCCCGCGAAATCTCAAAAAGCATATCCTTGATTTACGACATTAAAAAGAGATGGCGCTACCAAATAATAATAATAAAAATCTTTATTTGGAACTAAAAAACACCTTTAACAATTTATTTATACACGATGATAACTGCAATAGTTTGAAACTGAGGCGCAGCTATCAACGCCCACCTCCAGAAACATAAGAATGTCAGTAGTTCCATAATTATCTTATACTATATAATATAAGTAAATTCTAACCTATAGTAGTGTGTGGTGTGTAGTGAGTATGTAGTGAAGGTGTGGAGTGAAAGGGTGTGTAAGGGTGTATGTAAGTAGAGTGCATGTAGTATGATTTTGTAAATTTAAATTTCAATAAGTTTTTCAGTTTCATCATAAGTTTGTGATTTTAGCCAAACGGTTAATTTATTTTTGAGCACATGCCTCGTTAGAGGGTAAATATTTATTTCCTTATTTATTCTATTATAGAGCCTAGAGCTAATGTGTCTAAAACTGTAACTCACAGCAACAGATCTGCAGCGTTTTGTGGCACAGATTCTATCTGCACGACGCAATACGGTGGCACATTTTGGATCATAGTACAGCTGTCCATGTCTTCTGACAACTGTTTGCATTATGAAGAGCTGTCTAACAGTAAGGACTTTGCAGAGTTGAAAGAGGTCTTGAGTTGGGAATCTAATGGGTTTATTTGCCATAACCTTTAACACTGCTCTCTGTGCCCTTTCCACTCGCAACATGGTTGTTTTTAAAGCTCCTCCCCATGAAGTTATGCAATATCCAAGAACTGATTGAGCCAGCGCAAAATATACTGTCATCAGGCAATCGAAATCCGCAACCGATCGTAGTTTTTTGAAAATGTATATTAACCTTCTCACACGCGTTACAATGGAATCCATCCAATGGATTATTAGAATCGTTATGAGATGCACTCTGGCTATAAGGTAATTTATGTTTATCTGAAGGATAAGTACTTTTTAGTGGTGCTACCATAACTAAAAAGTGAAAAATAAAAAGCTTTTTACAAAAGCTTTTTATTAATAATATATTTGACCGGTATGAAATAAGTTTGGCTGAATTTGCTGTTCGTTACGAAACAGTTTCAAGTGCATTTTGGACTGATGAGGACGGCGACATTGAATTAAGAGTCCAAGAGAGTGAAAGTTCTAGATTAATTCGCTTACGCGATAATACCAGGATGCGAATCAGAAATCAGGCAGCAGTTTTACGCACACGCTATTATACCCTAAACAGCGACCGGGAAGGATTTTTTTATAATTTGATTGTTTGCCATATTCCTTTTCGTCTTGAGAGTGAACTTGTCGAAGGTGACGAAGCAGCTGAAGCATGCTTCTTACGCCGACAATCACAATTAAGACCATTGAATAATTTATCCGCAGAGCAATTTGCCAATAATAATCTATACTAATATTATAAAGAGGTAAAATTTGTAAGTTTGTAAGTTTGTATGTAGGGGGTAATCTCTGGAACTCATAATCCAATTCTAAAAATTTTTTAACTGGCAGAAAGCTACATTATTCCTGAGTGCTATAGGCTATAAATTGTTTCTATAGCATGTATATTAACCGAGCTATCACAACTTTTGTCTAGCAAGTCGGAAAAAATACCTCATAAAACAGAATTATTTGCGTGCGCTGCCTAAACAGTTGCTTAAAATTAAAAACAATGTATGGCTACCTGTTTCGTCTTAATTATTTCTACAAAAAAGTCCGCGATACCATATCTCTATCTTTTATATTTTATCTTTTATACTTCTTTTATTGCATTAAAAATATTTTTTTTCGGCATACTTACATTTGGTTGATTATTTGAGCAACAAAATATTAATTCTTATGACAATAAATTATTTCAGTATCACAAGAACATCATACAGATAAGATTTGCCATTTACAGTATATCAATTGGTCATACAGTTTCGGAGATAATATAAAATTACCTAAACGCAAAATGCCCCTAGCATAACTTTCATTGTGCAGACGTTTTACCTAATTGCCCATAGACGGCGTTCTGCAATTACGTATTTTTTCTGAATCTCGGTGTTAAGACTTTCTGTGGATTGATGATTCTTTCGAATTATTATGCCCACGTTGTCGTTAGTTGGAGTTCTTCTGTCAGTTGCTTAATGGTTTCGGTTGTTTCGTTCGTATGGTTGTTGTTGTTGATAGATACCTCATAATCGAACATATCGTAATTTCGTTGTACGTTTGTTTTGTATGTTCGTAGTGTTGTACTTCGTTCTATCGTAATAATCGATACGAGTTATTCGATATTACGATTGTTTTGTTTTGTAAAGGCGGACTGTGTTCGAGTCGCTCTACCTTTGTTCATAATTATTTTCAAGTCTGTGCGTAGTTTGTTGAGAGCATGCCTAAAAGGAAATCTCAACTGTCCCGGCAGACATCACAGACAAGAGCCGCTCGAGTACGCCGTACGGAAGAATCTGCCCCAGAAAATGAGCAGCGCCTCTCGAGAAATAGAGAATATATTTCGCAAGCACGCGCTAAAGAATCTAGCTCCGAGCGCTCACAGCGCCTCGCTAGCCAAAATGTGAGGACGTCGCGGGCCTGTGCTCGAGAAACTAGCGCTGAACGTGCGCACCGTCTATCTGAGTTAAGGCAGCATGTCTCTGAGACAAGGGATAGGGAGACTAGCGCTGAGCGCTCGCAGCGGCTTGGTAGGCAAAATGTCATAACATCGCAGGCCCGTGCTCAGGAATCTAGCGCTGAACGTGCGCAGCGTCTATCTCATTTAAGGCAGCATGTCTCTGAGACAAGGGATAGGGAGACTAGCGCTGAGCGCTCGCAGCGGCTTGGTAGGCAAAATGTCATAACATCGCAGGCCCGTGCTCGGGAATCTAGCGCTGAACGTGCGCAGTGTCTATCTCATTTAAGGCAGCATGTCTCTGAGACAAGGGATAGGGAGACTAGCGCTGAGCGCTCGCAGCGGCTTGGTAGGCAAAATGTCATAACATCGCAGGCCCGTGCTCGGGAATCTAGCGCTGAACGTGCGCAGTGTCTATCTCATTTAAGGCAGCATGTCTCTGAGACAAGGGATAGGGAGACTAGCGCTGAGCGCTCGCAGCGGCTTGGCAGGCAAAATGTCATAACATCGCAGGCCCGTGCTCGGGAATCTAGCGCTGAACGTGCGCAGTGTCTATCTCATTTAAGGCAGCATGTCTCTGAGACAAGGGATAGGGAGACTAGCGCTGAGCGCTCGCAGCGGCTTGGCAGGCAAAATGTCATAACATCGCAGGCCCGTGCTCGGGAATCTAGCGCTGAACGTGCGCAGCGTCTAATCGAGTGTAATCTTATTTTAAAACAAGAAATTTTCCGCGGACGAAGTCGCGGGCAAAAGCTAGTTATCTATATATATAAAAATCAATGCCACTTTTCGTTGTTATTTTATAACTCAAGAACGGGCTCACCTATCCAAACCAAATTTTTAGGCTTTGTTCGGACCATTTAGTAGATGGTTTATGTGAAGTTTGGTAGGGTAGAGTAGGGTATAGTAGGGTAGAGTAGGCTAGAGTAGGCTATAGTAGGGTAGAGTAGAGTAGAGTAATGTAGAGTAGTGTAGGGTAGAGTAGGGTAGAGTAGGGTAGAGTAGAGTAGAGTAGGGTAGAGTAGGGTAGAATAGGGTAGAGTAGGGTAGAGTAGGGTAGAGTAGGGTAGAATAGGGTAGAGTAGGGTAGAGTAGGGTAGAGTAGGGTAGAGCAGGGTAGAGTAGGGTAGAGTAGGGTAGAGTACGGTAGAGTAGGGTAGAGTAGTGTAGAGTAGTGTAGAGTAGTGTAGAGTAGGGTAGAGTTGGGTATAGTAGGGTGGAGTAGGGAGAAGAGCGGGAGCGAAGCCGCGCGGGCAAAAGCTAGTAATAATAATAATTCTTTATTTGTATAGAATGTAGGTGTACAAAATTGCTGTTAGGTTATATAATACCTACGTTTCCAGTACATTCTGCCTGTTGGCATACAAAAATTAAAGGTTAAATTAAATTAAAATTGCATCAAAATTAAATTATATCAAAATTAAATTTAAATCAAATTAAATAAGAATTAAAATAATTAACATCAAAATTAAATCAAAGCCAAATTAAAATTAAATCAAAATTAGGTCAAAATTATAAAATTATGTCAAGATTTTACAAAATTGTGTCAAAATTATACAAAATTATGTCAAAATTAAATTTAAATCAAATTAAATAAGAATTAAAATAACATCAAAATTAAATCAAAGTCAAATTAAAATTAAATCAAAATTATAAAATTAAGTCAAAATTATGCAAAACTATGTCAAAATTAAATTAAGTAAGTTTAATTACCTATTAAATGACATATAATAAAGTAAATATTACAATTCATCATTTACGAACTCTGTAACAGAGTAGTAACATTTCTTTATCAGCAGGGACGACAGGAGTGTCTTAAATTTTTTTAAGGGCTGTTCCTTAATACTATTTGGAAATTTGTTAAGAATAATAGGTGCCATGCCAATAATATTTTTTTTGAGCAAGGCAGTGTTACATCTACTATGGGCACGCCACAATTATGGCGGTAAGTCCTCTCTTTGAGGCGTGGCTGGAAAGACCTTACGGCGTCCTTACCTTCCGCATGACGCAGGTCCTCAACGGACATGGCAAGTTCGGGAGGTTCCTGCATCGGATTCGAGCGGAAGAGACGCCCGGGTGCCGCCACTGTGCGGAACGCCCGGAGGACACGGTGGAGCACACAGTAGAGGTATGCCCTGCTTGGGCGGAGCAACGCCGTGCCCTCGTGGGGGCGATCGGCGGCGGAGACCTCTCGCGCCGAGCCTTGGTTGAGGCCATGATCCGGAGCGAGGAGGAGTGGCAGGCGGTCGCCTCATTCTGCGAAGCAGTGATGCTAGCAAAGGAGGAGGCCGACCGCATCAGGCAAAGGCGCCCTCGCCGCCGCCGTCGGGATTCCGATCCCGATTTCCGGCCACCGTAGACGGGGGCTCGCGGACGGCGAGCCATGGGTAGCTCGCTGTCCGATCGTCCGGTAATGGACCGAGTCCAAGACGTCGACGGCGCGCACTGTTCCCGCGCGCCTCAAGAAGTTGTCAGCAGCAGGAGGGGCCCAGCTGGGCCGAAGCCTACTGGGGACAGGGTTGTCCGAAAGGGAGCTCGTGCCCCGGTATGAAGGCTAGAAGGAACGGGATGGGGTTTTTAGTCAGTAAGAGTCTGACACTATCTCCCGCTCCGCCCAAGAGCGGGTTTTGTCATAAGATGATTTTCCCCATCGGGAAAAAAAAACAAGTGTTACATCTACTAATATGCAATAAACTGTGATATTTTGATCTCATGGCAGTAGTTCGTATCCTCGTATCATTTAATGCTGAGCAAGTTATTCAACAAGCCCTTGCTCAAGCCGTAGCACTTAATACTATAAATGAAAGTAGAGATGTTAACGACGCAACAGAACATCATATAAATATATACGCTGAAGACCAAGTTAACGACTATAATCACGATCATTATATCGAAAATAATGATGCAACTATCATGCCTGATGAACTTTTTATTAGTGGAATCAGAAGTCTGAATATACAACAAAAAGATTTGCTGAAACAGGTGTCGGAATGCATAGAGAAAGACATCAGGTCAGATAATAGTCTTCAGCCTTTATTACTATTCATCACGGGTGGAGCTGGTGGCGGAAAATCTTTTCTATTAAAATTGATCTTTGAGCATATTAGACGCTGCTACGCACAACCGTGGATACTTTATTGAAACCATCTTGTGTAGAAGTGTCAGCATTGACAGGTGTTGCAGCACGGCAAATATCAGGTAGAACCCTTCATTAAGTTTTTTTCCTACCTATCGAAAAGGGACTGACAATGATTTACCACAAAATGAGTGGACAGCCTTTAGAACCGGAAAGGCGTAAATGGCGTTATATCAAATGGTTGATAATTGATGAAGTATCGATGGTATCTTATGAAAATTTAAGAATAATCCATTTACGCTTGCAGGAGTTCAAAAATAATAATATGTTGTTTGGAGGTGTCCATATATTATTATTTGGAGATATCATGCAGTTACCACCAGTAAAAGGTCATTGGTGCTTCGAACAACCATCGTGGTTCAGTGCAGAAATAAATTTATGGCAACAATTCTCTTTCTGCGAACTCACAATCAACATGCGTCAGAGTAGCGATGTAGAATTTGTAGACTTATTAAATAACTAGCTTCTGCCAGCGACTTCGTACGCGGATCCTGTTGCTTATGCCAGCGACAACGGGGTCGTCAAAATAAAAGATCTGAAACGTCTGATGTCGAATTCTAAGAGCCCGGGGGCTGGAAAACAACAAAACTCCACAGCGGGTGACGTAACCTACGACCAACTTATTATTTGCGTTTGGTACAGTAATCGGGTCTAGGGATCGAACCGCAAAATTAAGTTTGTTTTTATTGTATATACTTTTCCGGGATAAAAAGTACCTAGTGTGGTGCCCAGGATATTAAAGAATAATTATACAAAGTTTCATCGTAATCGGACCGGTAGTTTTTGCGTGATGCCTGAACAAACAGACAGACAGACAAAAAAAAATTAATCACATTTTTGGGTTCGGTGTCGGTCTAGTAACACCCCCTACCGTTTATTTTTTTATATTTTCAATGTACAGAATTTTCACTTCTACAGATTCATTATAAGTAGGTACCTAAACTACGACTAATAGAATGAAATAACCTATTTGATACCTAGGTACCTATTTAACTATTTACAGCTAAGTAAATTTAAAAAAAGTTTAATTTATAATTAAGCTAATACTAAGAAATATTTAAACGTTGCCAAAATAACTAATACTTACCTATTTTATATAACACCCCTCTTTTTTGTCGGGGGTTAAAAATAACAACCAAAGAAATCTAAAAATGAATGATTAAACGTAAGAGTGACTAAAAGTCGCGCTGATAAGCACGGTTTGTTAAAATCAATTATTGTCTGTCAATAAGGTCGAACACGGTCGAACGCCAGCAGTTGTTGTCTAGATAGAGGGATTTTTTTAATTATTACTCATTATCCTAACATCTGTCAAGATAATGAGTTATTATCTAGTCTAACGCGAAAAAAATCGATCTGTGTAAATATCTGTTTTAAAATACTATTTGTCTCCAGAAGTGAATAAAAATAAGTAAAACGATAAAAGAGTGACTAAAGACTTAGTGACAGTGTTATCTACAATCTCCATACATAAACTGTGAAGATATAAACACAATACGTAAAACAATAATAACATGAAAAATATGAACAAAACCATAAAATAATAAATACAAGTCTTGTGCAGTGACACCCTAAGTAGTGAATTATAATAAAAAGTACAAATATCATCTTTTTACAAAATATTGAACATATAAAAATCGAAGTCATCTTCAAAAAACTAATTAAAATAAACAACCCAGAGACATCATACATATAAACTGATGCTTAAGCAGTGTTTAATACATAAACAAACAAAAAAAGTGCATAAATATTATAAAAAAACATCTTAAAAACAATAACAAAGTGACTTGCGCGTTTGACAGTGGAAAAAATTCTATCTGCATGAGTCATATCAACCGTTTTTGTTCATTTAAATATTAGAACTTATCAATAGGTTCACAATTTCGTCAACTTACCTTGAGTTCAACTGGATCGGCAGTATAGAGTGCTACACTTCGCCTCCAAACGAAAGAACGCTGGTTCAAACCTCAACGATAAACCACGCCTCTTTTTGTGAAATTTAAAGTTCTGTATTGAAAACTGGTAATTATTTCTTCGATACTATCACAACAAAAACGTCTGTTGGGGTGACCATACTCGAAAAATAGTTAGAAATTGGTAGTAATTTTATTAAACTTTGAACTTTTATTAAACCCAATAAAAAGCGACAATGGCTTCGAGAAATAAAACTATGAATAAGAGTGGCCATAAAGAGCCTTTATTAGTCACTTGCTACAATTGCAAAAATCGAGTTGAACACAGAAGTACCCTGTTATGCACCATATGTAAAAACCACTTTGAATTTGATTGTGCTGGTTATCCTGAAAAAGTCTACCGCTTAAAAAGTTTCGAAGAGAGGAAAAAATTTAAATGGGAATGTAAAACATGCACCAAGAATGCGAAGCTGCAGAACACACCCAGCTCTGTTGTATCGAATGTGACAATAAGGAAAAAGCGATCATCTCCTAAATCATGCATAGCTGCTATTTCTAACGCCCCGGAGGGGAATACGCCCTGGGCTACCCCAAAAAGTACGAACTCTGAAACTTACGACTCGCATATACTCACAATAGATCATACGTCTGACGACGGTGCGTTCTCTGATAAAACATTGTCGCGAAGTATGGACTACACAGAAATCGACTATATCAATGCTCAAGAGTTTAAGGATACCATTGATCTACTTCAGACGCAACTCTGCAGTTCCCAAAATGAACTGGAGAATGTTATACTCGAAAACAACGAACTTCGTAAACAAAATGATAAATTACTGAAGGATAATGCAACTTTGAAAGGATTCCTGAGCCACAACAGAGAGAAAATAGAAGTATAGATCTGGTACATACAAGAAATGTGCATTCATCCTCTTTCTTGCACTCAGATATGCTAGCCTTCTCTACACCACCTAGATATGCGGCTTCAAATAACACCAACACAAAATCACAACTCTATTACAATATCGCGCACTTACAAAAAGATATCGCAGATCTGGAGGATCAGTTAAAACAAGCCGGCAATGAAATAGTAAACCTTAAGGATCAAATTTTAAATCTTGAGAAGAAAGTAAAGGGAAAAGAAAGGAAAGAAAACCTCAAGGAAGAAAACTTTTCATTGGATGTTCTGAAGGAAAATTGCGTGCACAAAATATACATTTGTGGCACACAACAATGCGTTGGACTTTCTTCAGCATTGATACGATCACGAGTGGACACACCTTACGTTGATTATACCATCACGTCTGAAACAAAACCACATGCGCTTACCAGTGATGTCTTTAAAAGCTGTCAAAACATTAAGTTATCGTGTAATGACAAGCTCATAGTCTGTGTGGGTGAAAACGACTATGACATAAAGATTTTGTCTTCTCAACTTCGACAACTTCTCAGTAAATTCCGCAATAATAATGTCATTGTTCTGAGTCTACTGAAGAATATGTATATTAATGTAAATGACTTAAACAAAACTATACGCAATATTTGCAATGATTACAAAAAATCAAGTTTTGTTGATTCTAGTAACAATATGTTTAATACCTGTAGATTTATTAATTATGTAATTGACTATGACGACTATGAGAAAAAATATTTAAATATAAAAGCACTAAAGAAATTAATATTGTGTAACCAACAAAATCACAAAAAATCTGTCAATAAATGTGAAGTCTATCGTAAAGGAACAATCCCATATTACTTTTCAAGAAAACAGTCTGAACACGGTGCCACAAATGAACCCAGCATTGAAAATCCTACTTCTACAAAAATAGGTACTATACCTTACTATTTTAAGACTGAAGGCAGGAATAAGCTTTTTCGTTAAAAATTGTGGTAAGTCACAAATTTTTAAAATTTTCCACCAAAATATCGCTAGCATTTTATCAAAACAAGAAATCTTAGAACTAACGTTGCTAGAATTACGAGATTCACATGATGAACCCGATATTTTATGTTTTTCTGAAACTTTTATGCGTGCCGGAAACGAAAATTTTCTGAAATTAAATAACTATTCCTTGGCAACTGCGTTTAGTAGAGACCAACAGAGAGGAGGAACCTGTATACTTGCTAAAAGGGGCATTACTTATAATGAGCTTACTTGCGTTAAAAAATATTCGACGTTTAAGTCTTTCGAGGCCTGTGGCATTGAAATCCCATTGCATAAATTATTAATAGTATGTGTTTATAGAACACCTACATCTGACCCTAACGTGTTTCTTAATAAATTTGACCTATTGATGGGTGAGTTACTCAAAAAATATGGAACAAGTGTCAACGTAGTTATTGCAGGTGACTTTAATATAAATACTCTTAAACCAGGGAAAGTCACTACCTATCTAACAGATTTATGTAATACGCACAATTTGCAACTTCACATTAATGTCCCCACCCGGAAAGACTCGTGTATAGACCATATAATAAGTAACATCAAGACTACATCTTCCAAAGTCTTGCCTCTTCACTTGTCTGACCACGACACAGCCCAACTGCTAGAATTTCCAATAAAAGAGCAAAGTTCAAATTGCAAACCATACTTTATTTATAAGAAGGATTACTGCCGCGAGAATATAAATAAATTTAAAGAATGCCTCTCAAGTATTTCATGGTCAGATGTCCACTTAGAAACTGATACAAATAAGGCGTTCAATCAATTTCACGGTTTTTTATGTTTGTTATATAACTTATGCTTTCCAAAAATAAAAATAAAGATTAAAAATTCTAATACATTTAAACAAAAATGGATAAGTAAAGGTCTTAGAAATAGTTGCAAAACTAAAAGGTTTTTACGATACAACTATTACAAGCACAAAACATTATCACGCAAAATAAGATATAAACAATATTCAAATATTTTGAAAAAGTGTATTGTTAAATCGAAAATGAACTCAAACATCAATTTTATAAAAAATAGCAAAATTAAATGCAGAGCAACGTGGTCAGTTATTAATCATGAATTTGGGAATGCGAAATCTGGTATTAATAATACTTCTGAAATACAATTAGATAAGCAAATTTTGTCAAACCCTACTGACATAGCAAATGCTTTTAATAATTACTTTATTGACTCGACTAATACTTTGACATCCAATAATCAATATTATTATAATGACACTAATTTTAAGTCAATTCCTAACTCCATATTTCTTAGTCCCATGACTGAAGATGAAGTCAAAAAGGAAATAATGGCATTAAACAATACTAACTCTGAAGGTTATGATGGACTAAACACAAAAATAATTAAAGCGTGCAGTACTGAACTGATTCCCATTTTGACATATTTAATTAATCTCTCTTTTTCGTCAGGTATATTTCCCGATGCCCTGAAATTATCAGTCGTAAAGCCGCTGTACAAAAAACAAAATAAAAAAGACGTCAAAAATTATCGCCCGATTACTCTTATTCCCATATTGTCAAAGGTTTTTGAGAAATGTATGCTCAAGAGACTTGTCGACTTTTGTAGCAAATTTAATATTATAGCAAACGAACAGTTTGGATTCCAAAAGCAAAAGTCAACCACACAAGCAATATTTACTCTTGTGAGCAATATCCTGAGTAATTTAAATAATAATAAATTAACAACAGGTCTATTTTTCGACCTCTCTCAAGCATTTGATTTTGTAGCGCATGACGTATTATTAAGAAAGTTGGAAATCTTGGGAATAAGAGGAGTTGCACTGCAGTGGATTTCGTCTTACATAAGTGATCGACAACAATACGTTGTTATAGACAATGTTAATGAAGACTTACTTACTTCCCACTGCTCCGAATCTAGGATAAATAAATGTGGCGTCCCTCAAGGAAGTGTACTAGGTCCCATATTGTTTTTACTATATGTAAATGACATACCACTGGTATCTAATCATAAAATTATATTATTTGCAGATGACATTTCAATTATCGTGACATCTGATAAAAAATCAATCTCTGACCATGAATTAGATATTAATAATACTATTGACAAAATTTTACAATGGCTACAGACTAATAAATTAAAAATCAATTTAGATAAATCAAATTATATTCAATTTAATAAATCAAAGCATGCTAAATACAATTTTAAACTTAATGTTGACAGACTTAAAGAAGTAGCACAAACCAAATTCTTGGGTGTGCTCATAGATCAAGACTTAAACTGGAAAGGACATTTAGATAATTTATGCAATAGGATTAATAAATTTACTTACGCCCTCAGACAAGTAAAGAACGTAACAAACGTAAAAACGGCAATTACTACATACCATGCATATGTCGAATCTATCTTATGTTACGGGCTTGTTATTTGGGGGTATAGTACGGATAAAGACAGAGCATTTATTGCACAAAAAAAGTGCATCAGGGCCATTTGCGGACTTCGTCCTGACGAATCCTGTCGGTCATTTTTTAAAAAGCTGGGTTTGTTACCACTTCCTGCACTTTACATATACGCAATCTGTAATTTTGTTTATAGTAATAAGGGATTGTTCAAGAAAGCATATGAAGTAATCTCTCGTCCAAGGGATCCACACAGACTTGTAACAAACGATAGTCCAAAATCAGCTAAGTATGCTAAAAGCTGCCTTGTGATGTGTGTACGCATTTACAACAAAATCCCAAATGAATTAAAATGTATACATAACGCGAATTTATTTAAAAACAAATTGTATAAATGGCTGAATGGACAGAATTTCTATGACATTAATGATTTCTTTGACATAAAATTATAATATTGTATCCATCTATTTATTTGAATTAACTAGATAGTTACTGTTGACTTGAAAATATTTGCATGCAATTGACATTTATTCTGTGTAGCTAAACATGTGGACATTATTTAAATAAGACTAACAGCATTATACCATGTTTAACGCAAATAAAGACTTATCTTATTTTATCTTATCTTATCTATCACTCTGAACGTCTATTAGCCAAATATTGTATGAAGCTTGCACTCGGACCTCCCGATACCTCGCGCCGCGAGCCGTGTCGAGCGCGGCGACCGTTACTCAAAAATAATCCTTATAGCATGAGTATTTCATGTATAACTTTGGTGTTTCTATACCGATTTCTATGTTTCTTTTTTTATTGAATAGATAATAACATAACTTTTTTTGATTAGGAATGAGTGAGAGTGTTATAAACGTAAGAGTAGACAAAAATAAACAGAAAGCTCCGAATAGCTAAGCTATCGGGAGTTACACTTGTTATTGTGAGTCAACCATAAAAGATAGACATATGCTGTCGTGGGACATTTTTATATAATTTTAAGGAGAACATTTCCGTTTTACATGATTTCTGTGTAGCTTTAACCACTAAGGCTGCTGCAAACGCGACGGAAGCTTAAAAAATGGAGTAATTTCTCCCTTTTGCCCAACATTTCCCTTCACTGCTCTGCTCCTATTGATTGTAGCGTGATGAAAAGTATACTATAACCTGCCCAGGAGTATGAAGAATGATTGTACCAAGTTTCTTTAAAATCCATTGAGTAGTTTTTGTTTCTATAAAGAACATACAGACAGACAGACAGACAGACAAAAATTTTACTGTTTGCATTTTTGGCATCAGTATCGATCACTAATCACCCCCTGATAGTTATTTTGGAAATATATTTCATGTACAGAATTGACCTCTCTACAGATTTATTATAAGTATAGATTTACGTTTTGGTGAACTTACACTGTCACAACTGCAACTACTATGTGAAAGACGGCAGATTGAACAGGTTGGCGATTTTGCAGACGGTGCTGCGATGGGGATATTTCCCACGATCAAATTAGTAGACGAATATAACTGCAAGATGACGGATAAGCTTCACTAAGCAATTCGTATTTATAGCTTACGTGCTGATGACGAGTCGCGAGAGGCCGCTACATACGGAAAACGACCTCCATCTACTGTAATTCCTGCAGAAGTCAATAATTGTGTCTACTCTAGAACTATATACGTATAACTCTAGAACGTATAACTCCGGAACCTATACCGAAGTTTAATAGTTTAGTTTATTTTTGTAATGTTAAATAACGAAGAGACAAAATTAGGTAGGTTTATAGAAACACCGACTTCCGAAATTAAATTTATTTTGTACTTTTCAGTGTTTATACATTGAAGTTGGTTTAATTTTTTTTTGTAAAAAAAAATTTGTGTGACATAAAATCGCGAGACGTCTCTTTCCGTTCGGATGTGCACGACAGGTTTTCCCTCTTCTTTACGTGCAAGTATACGGCCATCTTTAGTGCAGGTGCATTTCCATTCCAGGCGATTTGCAGCTTGACGTGTATTGTAGAATAATTGCCTGTTAGTTTTAGTTAGGCGCTCGTTAAGATAGATGCGGTGTGGCGCTCCCGGCACCCCGAGCCCGATGTCAGCAGTAGGTTACGGCGGACGTGCACAGCACTCAGTAAATCATCACGCACCGCGCGTCTTGCTAGTCGGACAACGATAATTCGAGGTCGAAGTGTTTCCTTCTACCTTCGGTGTGGTCACGCCGAACGTTCCCAACACGTTTAGCAAAAATAATGTCTTGTTCCTCGAGCCTGATTGCTAGTTTAAGTGCAAGGGTGCCAATCAACTGAGCTGGGTTTTCCCCATTTGACTCCACAACCCCCGAAAGTTGAACATCATTCATTAATGATTCCTGCTCACGTTCATTTAGCTGCTGCTGGAGTTCCCCAATGGTTTCCTCCAATTGAACCAAACGAGGCGAACCCGAATTGTCCATGTTCTCTTCAAGTTCTTTAACACGTTCCTCCAGGGTGTCCATGCGATTACAGCACTTATTCATCTTATCGTCCAGGCCCGAGAATTCATCACGAAGTTGGCGCAACTCGTCTCTCAACGCATTCACCTCACTGCGGAGACAACGTATTTCCACCGCTAGGCTAATCACTTCAGTATTAGATATCTTATCACTTTCTGTCACCGCATTGTCAGCGGGGGTAACCGCTGCTTGAATAGTAGAAGAGCTGAGCTCATTTATTCCCTTGACTGGAGTATGGGAGTTATCTGTCCGTGGCACCTTTGCCCATCCAGGGCACATTCACTTTGCCGAGGATGATACTGAAGGCCCGTTGACGCAGATCCGGTGATAAAATACTGGACATTTTGTGCATTTGATGCCATCATTTATCGCCAAAAATTTGTCATAAGCTCCGCACTTCAGTATTGTAAGTTATCGGAAAAAACAAGGCAACCAAGAAATACAAAAAGGATTTGATGCCTCGCGCAGAAAATGTATGAAAGCGACCTCTTTTGACGCGTAGTGGTACTACGTATCGTTGCGCTCTGTGGCTGCGCAAGCGCAGACAGGACAGTTCACGTTTTGGAGTGGTACTTTTGCTTGCCAATAGATGGCGCTGTTCGCAATCCGCGGACGATAGAATGACTTGACAAATAAATATTCAGGTTAAAAAACACCAAAACACTTAGTGGATTATTGTTTCGCTTCTAAATGTCTAAAGATTCTTCACCGTCAATAGGTACCACTGGTCAATCACTGTTTGTGGAGTATTTAGCACTAAAATATTCGTATGACACCAAAGTTAGTCACGGATATAATTGTTTGTTATTTCACAACTTAGGAGAATTCAGCTTTAAACTAAATGTTTCATGCATTCGTAAACACTGAATACTTACACTGTAGTAAGTTACACTTTTTAAATGTCCTTTTAACTAATTTTAATACTAACACGATATAAACAAAGCAAAGGTGGCGCCCTCTCTTGATGATAAATGATATTAAACAATAAAATTTGTAGTTACATTTTTAACATCAATAACCCTATTTGTTTTTTTTTGGGAAAGTCGAGCATCAGCCGAAAGAATGTGCCCCAAGGAACCAAAATACTGTAGGTAGCCTTCTTTTTCTTTGTGCAAAGAGGAGGATTGCCTCGCATAAATAGGTGAGTAAATGGTCATAATATACCCTCATCTAATTTATTTAAGAAAGTCGAACATCAGCTGAGAGGATGTGCCCCAAAGAACTGGAAAAATGTAAGTTGCCTACTTTTCAATAAGTATGAGAAGTTGTGTTCATGAATGACCAATGAACAAGGCAATATAACTTGCTGTCAGCAATTGTATTCCTTACAAAAATCCTTTACAAACAATACTACCTACTCACAATATATGGAATTTTGGAAAGTGGTAGAATGGGGTTCGAGGTGCCCTCTACTTTTTTGCCTTCAGACAGTCATCGATTACAAGTATAAACAAAGCAATTTTGTTTTGTTGCGACGATTCTGCTTTGATCCTCTGAAGAGTTCTGCCCCATGTCTTCAAAGATCACAATCAGATCATAACAATATTTCTATGGGACCAACTTGGAAGCATAACCTTTTAATTAAAAAAAAAAAAAACATTTTCAAAATTGGTCCACAATTGGCCGAGATATCGGTAGATACAAAAAAAAACACATTCAGCTCCTCCTTTTTGAAGTCGGATAAAAATAAAACATGTAAATAATTTGTAAATATGTATAAATTATTATGTTACTAACCTTATTACCGACTTCCCAAAAAGGAGGAGGTACTACGTTCGGCTGTTTGTATGTTTTTTTTTTTTTTTTTTTTTGTATGTTTGTTCGTCGAATACTCCCCCAAATGTGGACGGATTTTCAAAATTCTTTTTTTGTTCGAAAGTAGATAGTTCTGAGGTGGTCCCATTATCACCAAATTAGGATCTGATGATGGGATCTTGGAGAAATCGAGGGCAACCTTCAAATTTTATAGGCTCACTTATTGATTTTCGCATATTTTATGAAGTATCTTGTGTATTTGCGTATGGTCGTCACCATCTCAGGTAGCTGGGCTGATGATGGAAGGTACAACTCCTTAACAGTAAGAAGTTACTCGAACAGGCAAGGACTGTTTTAGTAAATTGTTTTGATGTTTGATAGAGCATTTGCCACATTTGGTCTCATGATCATCAAGTCATGACCTGATGCTGCAGTCAGGATAGTCTGCAGAGTACCTAAGTCCTCGACAACAAACAGCAGATATATCGAGTTTAGGCTCATTGAAAACGGCTCGATGTGTGGATAAACGTACTGCTAATAAACAACACCGAAGTACATAGAGACCTGATGCTGAAGCCAGGAGCATCAGGAAAAGTACAAACCTTGAAATTGCAGCACCGTAGTCGTGTTTGGGCTCATTTTAAACAGGACTAAATTTTAAGTTCATTGCAATGTTGACATAAATCTGGCCTGATGCTCCAGCCGGGATTATCAGCATCTAGTCTAATGACTGATTGAAAGATTTACCTGTCGGCTTCATCATCAGATCAGTTCGATACATCCTTTCCCTCTCCAGCATCTAGTCTAATGACTGTTTGAAAGAAGAGAGGGAGAGGATATATCGAACTGATCTGATGATGAAGCCGAAAGGTAAATTAATGTAATCTAACCGTGTTTGGGATTATTAGAACCGTTATGAGATGCGCTCTGACTATAAGGTATTTAAGTTTGACTGAGGGGTACTTTTTAGTGGTGGTACCATAACTAAAAAGTGTAAAATAAAAAAAACTTTTTACAAAAAAAATATAACCGACTTCAATGATAAAAAACACTGAAAAGTATCAAATAACTTTAATTTTGGAAGTCGGTGTTAAATAACGAAGAGACTAAACTATTATAGAAACACCGACTTCCAAAATTAAAGTTATTTGATACTTTTCAGTGTTTTTTATCATTGAAGTCGGTTATATTTTTTTTGTAAAAAGTTTTTTTTTAAGTTTTTATAATCGCTACTTATTACCTATATTTTTTATATTACCTGATTAAATATTAATGAGTATTGGGTGAATTAATTAATATTATAATGCTTTGGCTTAACACTGATGGTTTTATTTCACTTGATATTCCCTTCACTTTCCCTCCAAAACGAGTTCGTCACCTCGTCAATATTTAGCTTTTCCACTTTGCTCGTTGTATAATTGGTATAATATCCGGTTCGTATAGACCATGTATAAAATTGTAGGAAATTCTCAGGAATTTTTGGAGATTAAAAAATCAGGATCGTAGCTTGCAGTTTATTACGTTTAATTTGCCAGCCATGACATTCAATAAAAAACTTTTTACAAAAAAAATTAAACCGACTTCAAAAAGTACAAAATAACTTTAATTTCGGAAGTCGGTGTTACCTCCGGAGAACCTCCTCCTTTTCGAAGTCGGTTAAAAATTATGAAGGTTAGAGGTCACAAAAGTTAAACGCCTACTAAAATTCTTATAGCTAAATTTTATTCATAATCTAACTATTGCTAACTTAAACTAGTGGTGCAGAATTGAAGTGACGCTTCAACAGTACCACCACTAAAAAGTACCCCTCAGTCAAACTTAAATATCTTATAGTCAGAGCGCATCTCATAACGGTTCTAATAATCCCAAACACGGTTAGATTACATTAATTTACCTTTCGGCTTCATCATCAGATCAGCAATGCTGTTCTGAAAATAGTAAATCACCTCGAAAGTCATCTCGCAAATCACCTCGAAAGTCACACTCACTTCGCTTCTCATCTCACCTGTTCAAGATTTGGTATTCACATGTCAAGATCAAGGCCAAGTGAAGTGAAGTGAGTTCCGAGAACCCAAGTGATATTGCTTTATGGTAGTAGGGTAGTGACGCTTAATCGTGTCTTGTTAAGATTTACATCGACTCATTAATTTTAGCTAATTTTGCGCTCTACAATAATAGTTTATAGTTTATTTCAGTCATAAATGCAATGTAAATGCATAATTTTGTACGTTTTAATATTTACAAGTTTTATTTAAGACAAGAATATAAAACCTGGCTGAATGCAGTGTCGCCTTTAAAAAGGATTCACTCGCTCGCGTACTTCAAACTTCAAAGTCAAATGCCAATCGTCTGTCTTGTAACTATTTCTTTGTTTACAAACAAACAAGCATTATTTTTATTTTCTCGCAATTTTTCAGTGAAGTGTTTAACAAAATGAAGTAAGTACGATTTCTGTGGTAATTAGTTACTGCCGGTATCGATATATTCATATTTAATTGTTAATTTAATTCTTTAATCCAGTGCCGAGCGTACTTCCCATCCATCTGTGGCCCAAGTGGAGACGCTAATAGATTTTCTGGAGATGAAGCGTAGCTTGGCTAAAGGTTTTGCCAAAAATCAAAGCGCGAAACCGGCAGCTAATAGAGAGTGGGATCGTATCACCCTAAAATTAAACAGCATCGGTGGATGTACGGCGAAGACGGCAAAAAAATGGATTAAGGTGAGTTGATGAGCACATGAGTCCTACTACAAGACCTTCATCATCTAGGCTTACAAGTAAATTGCTTTGCTACTTTATCCACTCAGAACAATATTTACAAATGCAACAAAGAATGCAAACAAGTAATGGTTCGACTGATGTAAAGCTGCTGCAAGAGTTAGCTAATTTTCAGGAGGCACCACGTACAAGCTGCTTTCTTTTATATACCTTATATTCAGTGCAATACTACTACACCAATTGTGGTGCTTCTAAGTAAATGTGGCTTTGCCGTACTTGTTTGTTAACAGGTGGAGTGCAACACATGTAGGTTTGGTGCCGTCTATGATAATGTATGCGGTAGGTAAACTATTTACATGCTGAAACTTGTTTTGTTTTGTTTTAGGTCCAAGACGACCGCGTCGCAGGTTGATTCAGGCCAAAAGAGGAAGTGCCCAGGCGGCACCACCATCTCAGCGACGTAGCAATTTATTAGCCAAGGCTGATAAATTCTTGCAAATAGAGCAGCAGCGTTTAGACATGGATAGCCGAATGCTTGCTCTCATGGAACGCAATAGTGGGAGAGATCATTTGCTGGTGGAGGCTACTAAAGCTATGGGAGAAGGCTTAAAAGCTTTGGCGGAAGCAATCAAGCGCTAATATGGAATGACTGCACATGTGGCCTCCCTGGTAGTTCAATAACTGCATTCTCTTGTAAACCACTATTGACTGTTTTTTTTTTGTATTCATTTAGATCACAACAAAAAATAAACCAAAGTAACGTGTTAACAATAATAATTCACCACTGAAGTTTACCGTAACCGTAATAAAGTAGTGATTTATTATTGTTAACACATTACTTTCGTTTATTTATTTTTTGTTGTAGGTACTTTACGGTATAAGGTTGACAGGTTTACATTTTTTCTTCTTTTATTATTGATAGTAGCGTTTGACCACTATCTCACCTGATGGTAAGTGATGATGTGGGCGACGATGGAACCCGCTTGCCTTTATAATTAATATGGAAATATTATAAATTCAATCTTTTTTTTTTTGTTATTAATTAGGTTAAGTTAGGTTAAGCAATAAGCATACTAACGTAAAGTTATGTCTGTTAACATAATAAATATTAAACTACGTTTGTTTGGGGCATAATTGTTTTTTTTTAATAATCATCGTTTTCATCAATAAAATATTTTTTTAGAAACAATCATTATAATAAAAATTATAAGTGTAACACAAATTTTGCAAACTTGCTCGGAGAAATTAGACCAATCTTGACCGCCATAATCTGCTAATTAAATCTGTCCGCGCGATTCTTCCCATTTACAATTCTGTAGGTCATGATCACGCTGAATTCTTGATGGGAGTCGCTCTTCATTTAGCATGTCTTCAGGGTGGGTGAATTTCGGAAGTCGGTGCTAAATAACGAAGAAAAAAGATTAGGTATCTATTATAGAAACACCGACTTCCGAAATTAAAGTTATTTTGTACTTTTTGAAGTCGGTTTAATGTTTTTTTGTAAAAAGTTTTTTATTTTTCACTTTTTAGTTATGTTAGCACCACTAAAAAGTACCTACCCTTCAGCTAAACATAAATTACCTTATAGCCAGAGTGCATCTCATAACGATTCTTATAATCCCAAATACGGTTATTTTTTTTTGTCGACGGGGAAAATCATCTTTGACGAAACCCGCTCTTGGGTGGAGCGGGAGACAGTGTCAGACTCTTACTGACTAAAAACCCCGCGCCGTTCCTTCTAGCCTTCATACCGGGGCACGAGCTCCCTTTCGGACAACCCTGTCCCCAGTAGGCTTCGACCCAGCTGGGCCCCTCCTGCTGCTGACAACTCCTTGAGGCGCGCGGGAACAGTGCATTAGGCATTTTTTTATCAGTGTAGGTATTTCATACTCGCTTAAGAGGATATTGCTATTATAATATATACGGACATCAGCTATTTCCTAGTCATTACAGAGAAAACTCTGTTCCCTTTTGGTAAGCATATTATACATATTAATTGTTTTTGAACTTGCATGTCTATTTTGATGTATCATAAATATCTTTAACTAACTTTAGAGCAAAATTGTCCCGTAGTATGTAGCTAGTGTATGGAGTGACACACTAGTAGAACGAGATGACAGGACTCTTTCTGACTTTCCTTTTCAGGTACGCTTTTGAGGTTGTCGTAGTCAATCTAGTACTAGGATATATAAAATCTTTGCCTTCAGTACAATTCACTTACGTTGCGTTTTAGAACCACGGGTAACCGTCAACCCATAGACCTAGTCTCTACGGGTACTGTTGTTGTCACCACGTAGGTAGATATCTCTTTAGCCAACTGTACAAGTAGGGCCTATTTTCTCCGGTAAAGCTGGCTGAAGCCGCTAACTTACAATTTGCTTCCAGTTGATGGCATGCTTGATAATTACACAACTCTACAGAAAAAAACATGTCTTTGTCCTAAAGTTTATTTTGTGTTTTTTCCATTCACTATGCTTTATAATAAAGAAAAAATAACAGCATTCCTTAAAAAGTTTGCTTTTGTAGTGGTTATGAGAATAAATAATTTTTCTTGAGTTAGTATATTGAAAAAAAAGTATTCAATAGTCATCATCATGTTTTTAAAAATACCGCAAAAAAATCACATGGCGTAACCATCACACATCATGTACTGATGTTACTTAGGTGATAAACAACAATTAACTGTTTTTTAGAAGATTCATAGAGGTTAAAATATCATCTAGAAAGTGTAAATATGAAGCTGATGCATTTATTTATATATCTGATACATTTATTTAATTCATGAATCCCCAAGCGACCACCGGTGGCCGCGCATCTATTGTCTTACTATTGTGTCTCTGATTGACGGTATCTGAAGGGTTAAAGTACGAAAGATATAATTTTATTTAAATACTAGCTTCTGCCAGCGACTTCGTACGCGGATCCTGTTGCTTATGCCAGCGACAACGGAGTCGTCAAAATCAAAGATCTGAAACGTCTGGTGTCGAATTCTCAGAGCCTGGAAAACAACGTGATGCGCGAGACGATTCGAGACGTTCCAGATCTCTCCCTTCCACTTACGCGCGTGACAGTGTGTACACACCTTAGATATGGTGCCATAGACAAAAATAAACAGAAAGCTCCGAACTGCTAAGCTATCGGGAGTTACATGTGTTATTGTGAGTCAACCATAAAAGATAGACATATGATGTCTGGGATATTTTTTATATAATTTTAAGGAGAACATTTCCGTAATACATGATTTCTGTGTAGCTTTAACAATTAAGGCTACAAACGCGACGGAAGCTTAAAAAATGGAGTAATTTCTCTAGTTTCCCCAACATTTCCCTTCACTACTTTGCTCCCATTGATCGTAGCGTAATGAAAAGTATACTATAACCTGCCCAGGAGTATGAGGAATGATTGTACCAAGTTTCGTTAAAACCCGTCGCGTAGTTTTTGTTTCTATAAAGAACATACAGACAGACAGACAGACAGACAAAAATTTTACTGTTTGCATTTTTGGCATCAGCATCGATCACTAAAACCCCCTGATAGTTATTTTGGAAATATATTTCATGTACAGAATTGACCTCTCTACAGATTTATTATAAGTATAGATGTGTGAAAACTTTGTGAAGCCTACGAACTTTATTTTTATTTGCTCTGTTCGTAATTTAGATATACTGTGGGCTCCACATGTTGCTTGCAGTAATTGCAATAGGTGTTTAGAAGGCAAGTAAACAAATTTTTAATAAAAAAAACTTTTTACAAAAAAAATATAACCGACTTCAATGATAAAAAACACTGAAAAGTATCAAATAACTTTAATTTTGGAAGTCGGTGTTTCTATAATAGTTTAGTCTCTTCGTTATTTAACACCGACTTCCAAAATTAAAGTTATTTGATACTTTTCAGTGTTTTTTATCATTGAAGTCGGTTATATTTTTTTGGAAGTCCTCCTTTTTGGGAAGTCGGTAAAAATAACATTTCTTTTGTATAAACAAATTTTTATTTTAATCTTAATATAATTTAGGTTGGTATTGAGGTTAATAAATGGGATATGAAATTTGTAGTACCAAGAATTTGGCGAGAACCAATAGACCACGTCGGTGACTGTTATTTTTGCGTAGTTAATTCTGCTAAAAGATGGGAAAAATGCAAAACCCATCGAATATCCTGATCTTGCTTCGTCTTCGGCCCAAATCTCTCATAGCCCAGAACTTCCAGTACCTGAACCTCCTACAAAATTACCTCATTCAAGGTCATCTCAGAGTTCAAATAGAAATATTGAAGACGAAGAATTTATATTCTCACTGACTGTTACCGAGAGGTAGTTGATAACATGAGAGGTAGAAGATTTTAAATCTATGGGCTGCAAAATGTCTTTAAAGGTACATAATGCTGCATGCCCATTTAGATACATTTAAAAACAACATTGGGCCGTATTCTGAAGAACCAGGGGAACGTTTTCATCTAGACATCATGGACTTTGAAAACTGTTATTCTGATAACAGTAGCCAATACAACGAAAATATGATGGGGGACTACATTTGGAATTTAGTGAGCCGAAATTAATATAAACATGAAAGAAAATGTAATAGGGTTCACTTTTAAACTTTTTTCTAATATTTTGTAATTTGATTTGAAATAAAAAGCTAATAAAAATTATACCTACATAAATTAATAAATTTCAATTTTTTATAAAAAAAATTAAACTATGATTTTCTAAAAACCGACTTCAATGTAAAAAAAAATTAAACCAACTGCAAAAAGTACAAAATAATTTTAATATCGGAAGTCGGTGTTCCTATAATAGATACCTAATTTTGTTTCTTCGTTATTTAACACCGACTTCCGAAATTAAAATTAGTTTGTACTTTTTAAAGTCAGTTTAATTTTTTTTGTAAAAAGTTTTTTATTTTTCACTTTTTAGTTATGGTAGCACCACTTAAAAGTACCCTTCAGCTAAACATAAATTACCTTATAGCCAGAGTGCATCTCATAACGATTCTAATAATCCCAAATACGGTTATATTACATGAACTTACCTTCCGGCTTTATCAATTAATATAATCAATCAATCAATCCGGCTTTATCACCAGTTCAGTTCGATACATCCCCTCCCCCTTTTCTTTCAGTCAGCCATCGACTACACGTATAAACAAAGCAATTTTACTTGTTACGACAATCCTGCTATGATTCTATGAGGAGTTCTGTTCCATATCTGCGAAGGTCATGATCAAATCATAACAATATTTCTATGGGACTAATTTGGAAGCATAACCTTTCAATCAAAAAATAAAAATTCAAAATCAGTCCACAATTGACCGAAATATCGATGAACATACATACAAAAAAAAAGACGTGTGGCACTCGGAGACTGCCGCGGTAAAGCTATTGCATAGCATTTTTTATCAACTTATGCAATTAAATTGTGATTGAAGTTGACAAGTTGCCATGACAACCATTTAGTGGGGGGTGTTAGGTTTTTTTCGTTACGGAATTTCTGGATTCGGTCTCCACGCTCAAGGCCCGCGTTAGAAGCTATGAAATAGCTTAAAAAAACATACATTCAGCCAAACATAGAACCTCCTCCTTTTCGAAGTCGGTTAAAAATGGGCAACTTACCTCTTGAAAGACTGGAACCGGGGTATCCTTTCTTACACTGCGGTGTAGATTACGCGAGACCTATGTTCATATTGAATTGCAAGGGAAGTGGTGCAAAACTTGAAAAGAGTTAAGTTTGTTTATTTTTTTGCTTTGCTACTCGTGCGATACACTTAGAATTAGTCACAAGTCTAACTTCTGAGGCATACTTAATGGCTTTGAAAAGGTTCTTATCTCGTCGTGGAAAACCTGCACAAATATTTTCCGACAACGGAAAAACGTTTGTAGACGCATTAAAAGAATTTTCTCAATTTTTAATTTCTTGTGAAAATGATATTTTAAATTTAACTTCAGGCGAAAATATTAAGTTTGGCTTTATCCCTCCCTATTCATCACATTTTGCGGGTTTGTGGGAGGCAGGGGTTCAATCTTTTAAATTTCATCTCCGACGTGTTGGCAACGTAAATTTCATTTATGAGGAATTTTCCACACTATTGACACAAATAGAAGCCATCCTCAATTTCAGACCCATGGATCCCATTTCTTTAGATCCAAACGGCCTACTCCCTCTTACTCCAGCCCATTTCCTGATTGGCCGGCCGCTTGTTGCTCCTGCCTACGATGACCTCACAGCTGCAAAAACATCACGCTTGGTTCGCTACGAGCGCATTGAACAAACCAGGCATAACTTCTGGAAACGCTGGTCGCAGGAGTACGTTTCGGAGCTGCAGATAAGGAGCAAATGGCAGTCGAACTCGGACACAATAGCACCCAATACCTTAGTGCTCATCAAAGAAGACAATTTGCCAGCCTTAAAATGGCGTCTCTGACGAGTCCTGAGTACTTCACCTGGAAAAGAAGGACTAGCACGTATAGCTGACATCAAAACAGCTAACGGAGTAGTAAGAAAATCATACCCTAGATTGTGTCCACTACTAAAGGAGGAAGAACCCTAACTTTCTTCAACTTCAACATTCTTCAACTTCAACATTCTTCAACTTCAACATTCTTCAACATCAACATTCTTCTGGTTCCTGCTTCTTCTTCGTTGGAGGCTGTTGCCCCAAGGCGGGGGGCATGTCCCTCCGATTGGACGGTTCAAAAGAAGAGTGCAGGGTGTAGTTCCAATTTCTCACGCGCGCGCCACTGTGGCACTTTTTTATATCAATCGATAACGCACACGCATAAAATTTGTAAACCCAAAAAGCGAGCTACCCATGGCTCGCCGTCCGCAAGCCCGCGTCTACGGTGGCCGGAAATCGGGATCGGAATCCCGGCGGCGGCGGCGAGAGCGCCGTTGCCTGATGCGGTCGGCCTCCTCCTTTGCTAGCATTACTGCTTCGCAGAAGGAGGTCACCGCCTGCCACTCCTCGCTCCGGACCATGGTCTGAACCAAGGCCCGGCGTGAGAGGTCTCCGCCGCCGATCGCCCCCACGAGGGTACGGTGATGCTCCACCCAAGCAGGGCACATCTCGACTGTGTGCTTCACCGTGTCCTTCGGGCGTACCGCACAGTGGCGACACCTGGGCGTCCCTTCCGCACGTATCCGGTGCAGGAACCTCCCGAAGGTACCATGTCCGGCGAGAACTTGCGTCATGCAGAAGGTAAGAACGCCGTGATGAGGTCTTTCCAGCCACGCCTCAAAGAGGGGACTCACCGCCATAATCGTGGCGTGCCCAGCACTGGGTTGCGATAGTCGCTGACGCCATTTCACCATGAGATCCCGCCGGATTTTTGTTTGCCATGCCGTGACCTGTCGTGACAGCGGACTTTCAACCCGGCATGGTATCTCCACGCGCATATCGTGCATGTGTGCAAGGACTGTTGCCTCCAGATTCCACGGTGGTAGGCCAGCAAGAAGGCGTTGGCCATTGCCTGTACCAAGGCCACTTGTGATACCTATAAATGCGACTGCCAACTCAATAAAAATAAACATAATAAAGTACCTGGTCTTCTGTACGACGTCGATGGCCTGGAAGAGAATTTCTGCAGCGTGTGATGCTCTGCAGAGAACGATGTGCTCAGTGAGAATCCAACCATCTCGATGGTGATCGCATCGAAGACGTTCTGTTCTCTTCACCCTCATATTTTATTTTATTTTACTGATATGTAGAATTTGTGAAGTCAGGGTCGGTAGAGTTAGGCCGTGTAGATTCAGAAGCTTGGTTCTACATGAGATCTGATATCTTTTTCACAGGGCAAACCTTATGAGGTCGTCTTGACAACATTTTACATGAAATGTTTTTGTTGGGATTATTAATTCTACTTCTTTTAAACTAGAACTACATTAAACCGACATGACACACACACACGTGGACCACGCTTGATTTGTACGTAAAGGACGTCGCGTAGCGAGGATCTAGTGTAGCTCTACAAGTCTAGTTTCCATATAAAATGTATGGAGACCGACGCGCCTAGACGCCGTGTGAGGCACGTGTGCGCAGTGTAGTTGTAGCTTCAGTCTGAGATTAAATTCAAATTCACCTCGGGGGAGGCAGCGTGGTGACACTTTCTTTCTCCACTTCGGCTCTGGAACGACCACTTGAAAAGTATTGATTGATATTTATTTTGCAAATAGGTTTTTTAAAAACACGTAAATTTTTTCGTCTATTTAAACTAGATGAAGCCGGTATTTTTTAGCTGACTACCCTGAGAAAAAACACCGACACAAACTCAGGGGTCCCAAGACGTCGACGGCGTCAAGGAGATGTCAGCAACAGGAGGGACCCAGCTGGGCCGAAGCCTACTGGGGCCAGGGTTATCCGATAGGAAACGCGAGCCCCGGTATGAAAAGGCTAGAAGGAACGGGGTGGGTTTTTAGTCAGTAAGAGTCTGACACTATCTCCCGCTCCACCCAAGAGCGGTGGGTTTCATTACATGAAAAAAAAAACCTCCAGACATTATGTTGAAATTAAAGAAAAATAAAGAGTTATCCCCACATTCACGATAATAAAATTTACATAAATGTAAAAAAATTAAATATATTAAGTAGGACCAGTCACCCAGTCGTTATTTCTCCATCTGTTTTTACTTAGTCAGTCGGAGTCGGTGGACGACCGGTCAGCACGCCTTTTAAGCGGTCTCATTAACGCCCACTCTAGGTTGAGCGCCATTGAGAGACGACTGGGACATCTATAGGGGGAGTTGGGGACGGTGTCTGCGTCTGGCCTACCCATGTTGGCGTACTCTGGAAGCTCGAACTCCAGCTCAGGCTCCACTTCGGGCTCGTCCCCTCCTCGCAATATATTTATGTGCACAGGGCGTCCTGGGGCTCGAGCTGAGATTCGGGCTCCAGATCCAGTACTGGGCACGCCTGACGCTCCGGAGATGGCTTCCTGCAAAAATAATAATAATAATAAGTTTACCTCGTACATAATAACTGAACAAGAATATCAAACGCATAGACAATGTGAAGCAATAACCGTGTCGGCATCATTCGCGGGGGCGCGTCAGGGAGCAAAACGCGCTCCAGTTCAGCTTACCGCTTGAGACTCAGCTCTCCTCGTGTTTGCCATATTAAGAGTTCTCTATTCCACACCACCCTTGAGGTTGAGAACTAGGCGCGTTTTTTTTAATGTGGTATCCCCAATAGGCCTAATCCACTCATTATAAACATTTCAGCATCATTTTTCTAAAGAATAAGCTAAATCTCATTAATTTATTCCATGAGTCAACCATAACTAAGAAAGAAGTTAGGGTCGGTAGAGTTAGGCCGTGTAGATTCAGAAGCTTGGCTCAACATGAGATCTGATATCTTTTTCACAGGGCAAAAATTGTCTTGTCTTGGCAACATTTTACATGAAATGTTTTTAGTGAGACTTCAGTTCTGTTTTTGTAAGTCGCTAGGCAGTCCTTCTTTTTTTCTTCTTTATTTCGGCTTTCTAGCACTTCAGGAAGTAGCCAAACATTTTGATGATCATCAGTGTGTCAGTGACGATGCGGTGTATTTTAGATATCAATAAAATCTAAATTATTAGAGCTATTCAATTGAGACTTTGTATGTTTAATTAGTCTATTATTGACATCATAATTATCCTGAGAATATGAACTATCTGGTACATCGGAAACCAACTCTATGAGGGTTCAAAAAAACGACGAAACACTTCGAGAAAAGGTAGGTAGTGCCCTTGCGCTTCGCTTGGCTCGTCTTTGGCGGGGGCACTGCCGTAACCCCAGATGTATCCATAATACTTAACAAAACTATAGCGTAATTTGAGAAGGCTTTGTGTTTTCACGACAGTTTGTGAAGTTTTTTGAAACAAATGGGCCAGTCAGAACTGATTGAAAGAAACATTAAATACTAGCTGCTCCAGCAAACATCCTGCGCCTGTCACCTAAATTAACCAAGCAATGGACGGTAGTAGGGGTAGGGCGGTAAAAACCTTTTTATATAAAAATTTTACCGAATTCACTACAAAATTAAATGGAATTTGAGGAGTGCCCTTTATTTCGCCAAGATTTCATCATCAGATCTCAACTTGGTGACTATGGGACCATTTGGGAAGTATACCATATCCAAGAAAAAAAAAAAAATTTCAAGTCGGTTGGCAAGCGACGAAGTCATGCGCGAACAAACATTAAACAATAAAAAACTTTTTACAAAAAAAAATTACTCCGACTTCAATGTTTTTCACTGAAAAGTACAAAATAATTTTAATTTCGGAAGCCGGTGTTTCTAATTTTGTCTCTTCGTTATTTAATACCGACTTCCGAAATTAAAGTTATTTTGTACTTTTTGAAGTCGGTTTAATTTTTTTTTTGGAAATTTTTTTATTTTTCACTTTTTAGTTATGGTAGCACCACTAAAAAGTACCTACCCTTCAGCTGAACATAAATTACCTTATAGCCAGAGTGCAACTCATAACGATTCTAATAATCCCAAATATGGTTATATTAAATGACCACCCGGCTTTATCATCAGATCAGTTCTATACATCCCCTCCCCTTTTTCTTTCAGTCAGCCATCGACTACACGCATAAACAAAGCAATTTTCCTGGTTACGACAATTCTGCTATGATTCTATGAGGTGTTCTGTTCTATATCTTCGAAGTTCATGATCAGATCATAACAATATTTCTATGGGACCAACTTGGAAACATAACCTTTCAATCAAAAAAAAAAAAATTCAAAATCGGTCCACAATTGACCGAAATATCGGTGATACAAAAAAAAAAAAAACATGCAGCCGAACATAGAACCCTTCATACATAGAATCCTTTTCGAAGTCGGTTAAAAATGAAACCCGTTTTCCGTTGTCACGACAACTTCCGTTGTCCGTTGTGAGGATAAGGTTCTTATGGAAAAAAAATAAAATTAAGGTAGTGTACTTGTTTTCGAAAGTTGATGATTCGATTTTTATTATATCGAACACGGTGTGTCGATAATTCAGTTGTACGATGTTTTATTCCGTCGATGCGTTATTGATGCGATGTAACGTTTGTGCGAAAAATCCTGTTACGAAAAACCCTACAACGATTGCTCATTTGTTCGGTAATTAATTAGTTCGAAAGTATGTCGGTTGATCTATGCTGATTATGTTCAAGTTTATATCTTTTTTATTATTTTGTTGCTGTATGATTTTTTATTAAAATAAATCATTATTAAATGAGTATTTTAGGTGTTGTGTAGCAAAACGGAAGCAGTACGAAAGCAAAAATATGACGATTTTGCTTCCGTAGTGGGCGAGGATTAAAAAAAAACTTAGAATGCCCTACTTGCTTTCTTTTCCATGCATATCGAAATAGACGATTGAGGTATGACAGTTTTGGCTTTTGAGGGTATCAGGCGATTGGCTAGCAACCGATCACTGCTAAACGTGGTGAATTTGTTACCTGTCTTCCTCAATTTAGGACAGTTGACGTGAAGATATGTATGGTATTTAATGTATTTCTTTAACGTCTATAATGCAACATAAGATTATTAATTAAATGTCACGGACAACAGTAGGCTTTTCAAACCTACATACTTTCGAAGAAACATAAATTACCGAACAAATGAGCAATCGTTGTAGGGTTTTTCGTAACAGGATTTTTCGCACAAACGTTACATCGCATCAATAACGCATCGACGGAATAAAACATCGTACAACTGAATTATCGACACACCGTGTTCGATATAATAAAAATCGAATCATCAACTTTCGAAAACAAGTAAGGAACCCAGAGTACAGTAGGGTAGAGTAGGGTAGAGTAGGGTAGAGTGGGGTAGAGTAGTGTAGAGTAGGGTAGAGTAGTGTAGAGTAAGGTAGGGTAGAGTAGGGTAGAGTTGGGTATAGTATGGTAGAGTAGGGAAGAGCGGGAGCGAAGCCGCGCGGGCAAAAGCTAGTTTTATATAAGATCGTTGTAAATGAGGTCGATATTGAACTCACCGTTTGGGCCACTGAAAGTAAAAGGCTGTCCCTCCACATTGTGAATGGTGAGCCCATGCGCCGCGATGAAGACTTCCACGCCCACCCGCCTGTACTTCGCATTGTGGACGCGGCCAGTGTAGTGCCGCGGCTCACTGTACCACATAGGTGAGTGGGCGTTGGCATCCACACACATGAGAACGCGTCTGCCGCGTAGTTCTCTCATAACTCCTTCCAGGTGGTGCAGGTGTTGGCCAATGTCCTCCCCGTTCTGAGAGTACGCAGAGATCACGTGCAGGTCACACCCCTCCAAGTGCGCCACAAGGCAATGGTCCGTGGACAAGTGGCTCAGCACGGCACAGGCCAAGCCATGCCTGCGTATGTAGAGCCCCGCCTTGGCTGCGCTCCCACCCCCGTCAATGACGCCGCTACACTCACTCTGCGCGTGCTGCTCCTGGAGGAGCACGACGTCAATCCCATGCTCTCGGCACACCGCAGGCAGCTCTCTGGTGGCGACTGTAGACCCGGCGAGATTCAGCTGCCCAAATTTTGATTTCTTAGTTTCCGTATCCATAGTTTGTCATAGGCACGCTTTTCGACTCCACGTATTGCCTCGCCGAACAGTCTTTTGAGGCCGTTTTGTGAGTTGCTGCCCCCTTCTTTCCCAGCCGCTTACATGTAGCGCAGCATGACTCATTCGCCTTGCAATCTTCGCCGCGGTTCCATCTTAGACTCGGCCGTAGCCGCTCTGTGCTCCGCTGCTGCTAGGCGCAGTGTAAAGTGCATCACTACCGCCGACAATCGTTCCGTGGGCACTCCTACTTTATCCTTGTTCAGTTTTGACGTCCGCGCTCTAATTGCTTCCATTATGCTCCTTGTGGAGGCAGTCGCTAGACCTGCCAGGGTCTCGGCTGGGGCGGACATAAGAGGGTCCGTCTCCCCCTCACTGTGGTTGGCTGGTGGCCGCGTCCAGCGGCGTAGTGTTTTCCAAAGGTCTGGTCAGCAGGCCACCTATGGGGGGCGCACCACTGCGAGCTGCGCGTCTCACTCCTACGCACTGACGCAAAGCCTGTTGAAACTCCTCTGGGGAGCTTAGCAGGCGTTGTGCGTGCCAACGACGTACGAAGCGTAAAACCGCCTTCCATCCGCATTTCGGCAAGAACTTTGAGCTCCTCCACCTTGCGTTCCATTTGTGGGGACACTCCCTCCACCTTCCCATGGCCGGACCAACTAACATATGTTATACGGGCCGAATCGTGGGGCGGCTGCGGACATAGCTCCCTTGGCCATCTTATTTTAGTGTCCGCAGGCGCTTCTTGATCCCTTACAAATTAGCCATCATGTGTCCCTATGTTGGCATTCTCCCTACTGGGCTTGCTCAACGACACACTACAAGAAGTGTTGAGATCCGTCGTCTGCGCCGTGATGGTATCGGTTTATATGGTTCGGTCTTTCTCCTCGTGCTCTATTCTACTCTGGGCGGTGCCCCGCGAGAATCTGAGAGACCTGGTAATTGGGGATGACCCAATTGTGCTTTAATCTGGCCTCCACGTCCGGAAAGAAACGGTATAGTTCCCGTCTTTTCTCCTTATTCGTCCTTTTGCCATGTATCCATCGTTTCATTCCAGATCACTTGCTTACGTCTGGTCAGCTCTCGTCTCCGCAAGATCGGCTCCACCTGAGCCTCGGCCGCGGCCTGGCGCTCCACATCGTACCGCCCCGCACGGATCACCTCCAAGTCAGCCGGCAGAACACCACCCAAGACTGCCAGCACAGCCGTACTGGTTGACCTGTACGCCTTCGTCAGCAGAATCAGGTTTGGGCTCTGGCACCGGAGCAGCGCGATGCGATCAACGTGGAGTGTGGCTCTTTGGTACCAACAAGCAGCCGCATACGTGACCGTGACAACGAACGTGCCCCTATAGAGGATGCGCAGGCCGAGATATCGAATGCCTCAGGATGACGCCGACACCCGCGACATCTTCCCGAAGCATTTGGCTGCTCGCTCCCCTATCGATACCGCATGCTGCGCAAAGGACAGGCTCGGATCGAGGACCACGCCCATCACCGTTGTAGAGGTGACGCTCCTGACCGGATCCCCAGCAAGCTTAACTGTGGGAGGCCGTTGGAGCTTTCCCGTCATTGTCATCATTGCGGACTTTGGCGGGGAGAACTCCAGACGGTTCCTTTCAGCCCACGCCGCAATCATGTCCAGCGACTCTTTAGCCGCCTTCTCGAGCTCAAGTCAAGACCGGGACCTGATCAAGAGCGTCACGTCGTCCGCATATGCAACAATATGGACGCCGCACGGCAGTGGCAGTCGAAACTAGTCGTCCATGAGCGGAACCACAATGGCGGACCAAGGACCGAGCCCTGCGGGCAGCCCATAGTGCACACTAATAAATAAATAAAATATACTTATGCAGAGACATAATAATACAATAACATGCGTATACAATTTAATTTAAATAGATAGGTACTTAATTTACAGGATACATATATATATATATTTTTTTAATAATGATGACAATTTAGCCTTCGTCCACTCTCCTAGCTTTGCTGTGCCCGACAAGGTCCATATTGATTCTTGTTTTTTATATGTACCATCTACTACACATATGAAATGTAATAAAGTATTGAGTATTGACACCTACCACTCTACCCGGTCTCCGATGAGAAGCCCGACTCGACGGCGGGCAAAGTAGTCCGTCAACATCTTGAAGATGTTAGGCGGGCACCCCCCCCCCCCCTTGCTTGACTTTCGTCAAGATCATCGGCCACCAGGCGTTGTCAAAGGCGCCAGAAATGTCCAAGAATATGGCCTGCAGATACTGCAGTCATTTGTGGGGACATAATCCTACCTCCCACCACTGTTGGTCAACATTGGAGACACGTTCCGGCAATTGCGTGACTGCGTATGTCTTTACAGCTTGCTCTACCGGAACGTGCTTTGTAAACTCCATACATTCTTTTTTCCTGTCCCTGTCTACTAAGTTCACTTCTCCCCATTCTGGGGCGTGCTACACCACATAACGTGACTGAGCGCACGAGCAGCCCTAGCGACTTGCCATCAACTAAAGCTGAAAAGCTGTTCCTATCCGTCCTAGACTTCATTAGAACTGCTGTTCCTAACTGTCCTATTCGTATCCTAAAACGGTGCTTCTACTGCAGTTCTAATGCCTTTCTCTTGCTGTTCCATTTGTAACTAAATGACTTCAGCCTTTGAAAGCCCTCCGGACTAGCTACTAGCTCTCTGTGATAAATAGGCTCCATCTCTTTCCTACCCCAGTTCCCTAACATTTCCTTCCGCTCGTCTGCATACAACTCGCAGTCCCACAAGACATGGTCTCGCGTTTCATCTGCCAGCCCACAGTAGCATAATGCTGTGTCGCTTAGCGACATTTTGTTTAGGCGGCCTCTGAAACTCCCATGACCCGTGAGAATCTGCGACACGACGTAGTCTGGTTCCACCCAGCCGGACGACACTCTGTCCGTCACATCCGTGAAGAACGAGTACAGCTCTCTGCCGTCCTTGGAAGATTCCCATCGTTCCTGCCACTTGACCATGACCTCCGCTCTCAACCTACCGATTGCCACCCTACGCTCCCTGCTGACCATCCTGGAACACTCCTGTGAGATTCGTCCTGCGCGACAGACCTCGAGATCAGCCGGAAGCACTCCCGCTAGCACAGGTAACGCTGCGGTGCTAACCGACCGGTATGCCTTTGTCAAAAGAATTAGTGCTGGACGCTGCGTACGGAGCAGCGTACTCCGCACTGTATCTCCCCACACTTCGCCACCATACGGCCGCAGCATAGGTCAAAACTGCCACATATGTCCCTGAAAACAGGACCCTTAGGGCACGGTACCTCACGCCCCAGGAAGAAGCGGATATCCTCGACATCTTCCCGAAGGCATTCACAGCCCGTTGGCCGGCCAAACTCGCATGCGGCACGTAGGAGCCCGCTTCATCGACTACAACGCCCAGCACCTTGCCACTCGTCACGTGCGCGATCGAGGCGCCGTCCATACGTATTGTAGGGGGACGTTTAAATTTGCCCTTCATCGTCAGAGTTTGCGACTTAGAAGCTGAAAAACTGAGCCGATTCCGCTTCCCCCAAGCGGTCACCGACTCCAGCGACGACCGGGCGTTTCGCTCGATCGCCGCCCGACTCGGCGCCTCGATCACGATCGTGATGTCGTCCGCGTAAGCCACTGCCATCACCCCATCTGGCCACGGTAGGCTCAGGATGTCGTCCAACAGGAGGTTCCAAAAAGGAGGTCCAAGTACTGATCCCTGGGGGCAGCCCATAGTAGACTGCTTCCACACCACCTGGTCGCCCATGAAAAGTCCGACACGCCGATCTGTAAAATAACTCACTAAAATCCGGTATATATTCGGCGGGCAACCGCCCTGCTTTACCTTTGTCAGGACCATGGGCCACCAGGCGTTGTCAAAGGCCCCCGAGATGTCCAAAAGAATGATCTGCACATAGTTTTCCGGGGAATCCGCCACCCGGTCTAAGATCGTATTAAGCGCCGTGACCGTCGACTTACCCCTCGAGAAGCCATGCTGGTGCTCTGAAATATTCCGATATAAGCAAGGAGCGCACGTGATAATTAGGCGTTCCAGTATCTTTCCCAAAATCGGGAGAAGGGTAACCGGTCTATACGCCTTTGTGTCCGAGAGCGGCCGGTCATTGCCCTTTGGCAAGACGACCAGCCTACCTATCTTCCAAATGTCGGGGAAAACGCCCTCACCAATACACGCAGAGTACATTAGTAGCATCTCTGCTCCACTAACTTTCCATGCGTGCTTGATGATCCGGGCGGTAAGTCCATCCAAACCAGGAGCTGTACTGGGCTGGTAATCCTTCACGATGCGATCAAGTGCCGCCCGACTTGGCAGATCGGAGTCCTGCCCCGCTGGGGAGCATGCTGCTGCTATCCTGACTTGGCGGTGGTAATCCGTGTCGGTACTGGAGTCGTCGTCCGGGCATAAGGAGACGAGGAGGCCCGTTGCGGTATCCTCTGCCGTCGAGGAATAACCCTCCATCAGACGGATACCGTGTAGGACATTCGCTGGGGGGCGTACTCTGCCCGACGCGGCTCTGTACGCTAGTCCTCATGGGTCGTCGTTGCCAGACTCAGCAATGCCACGGAAATAGGCTACCTCTGCTGCTCTCATAGCGGTTTTGTAGGAAATCCTCACCGCACGCAGGGTCTCAAGCCTTTCCTCCTCCCTAGGATCCTTAGCCCTTCGAGACTTTTGCCAGTCTCGTCTCGCTCTGTACACTTTTTGGCGTAGTTTCTCTAAATCGTCAGTCCACCATTCGTATCCACCAGTATCCTTTTTGCCGCGCTTTCCTAAACAGGTTTCTGCGGCTTCAGTGAGAATGTCTGTGTACTGTGAGCAGATTTCTTGTGCCGGCTTGCACGTCTGAAGCGTACCCATCTTATTATGGAGCACACTACGAAATCTCTCATAATCCACTCCCTTCTCACGGAAGGATACCGACTCTACGACTCTCTGCCCCTCCCCAGTACGACCTTCCCTATCCCTCGCGGCACCCGTGCCCAACTCGAAGGTAATCATTTGATGATCACTTAAACTGATACCCTCAGGTACTGTGTAACTGCCAGGCCTCTCGTACTAAGGGTCAAGTCCACGTTTGATTGACCGTTAGGGCCATGAAACGTGGGGGTTGACCTTCCACATTGTGTATCACCAGGCCCCTACCCAGGATTAACCCTTCCATCTGGGATTTCCGGTACTCTGTGTCAGGACCCCGACCCACATACTGCCTCCGTTCGCAGAACCACAGTGGCGAATGGGCATTACTGTCCATCCCCACCAGTATAGGCTTCCCTGCCAATTGTTAGACCACCGTAAGTTGTTGCAGGTGAACTGCGATGTCGTGGCTATACTGGCAGTAGACGGATACAACATAAAAGTTGCCCGTAGTGCCCGGGCAACTAATATGGGCCACCGCGCAATGGTCATCACTGAGGTGCCCCAGGAATGTGACAGCCATCCCCGGATTCAGCACTACAATGCCTGCCTTGGAATCTGGTCCATGCTGGATAGTCCTGTATTACTGTACTGTTCCTGGACGAGTACTAGATCCAGCCTCAGCGATCTGGCAATAACTGGCAGTTCTGTAGTCGCCGTTGCGGAACCCTGCAGGTTTAACTGTCCCACCCTAAATGCTTGCGTGTGTTCAGGCATATTGCGTCATATTTATAGCCTGCTTCTCTGCGTACACGCGCGCTGGGCAATCTATCGCCGCCGTTCTGTGGGAACTAGCCTCCGGTCGTTTAAAGCGCTTGCAGGTAGCACAGCACTCAGTCTTCGACTGGCATTCCTGGGCCTTATGACCGCTGTCCCCACATTTGCCACAAATCATTGAAGCCGCCCTACAGTGCTTCTCTGGATGCCCGTACTGCTGGCACTTGTTGCAGCAGGTCACTCGGACGAAATCGCAGACCTCCACTGCGTCCCAGCCCACATATACCCGCCCCAGTCCGACCAGCTTGTCCCTAAGTGCGGGCGAGACCTCAAATACAACGGTCGTGGTTCGACCTCCACGCCTACCCTTTTTGAAGGCGAACCCTGCCTCCTTCTGCACTTTCGCAAGTGGCCAAGCTGGATCGTCCGCCAGGTTAACACTGTGGAGATCCTCCAGGACATCCTCCGCCTTGGGGTTGCCGCTCAGGTTCCGAAGAGCCACGAGCGGCCTCCGAGACTTCGGGTCAGCCGACCTCAGAGTTGGGGGAGCCGCCGCCTTCAGCTTCTGGGCGGCCGAGGATGACGCCGTTTGCACGACGACACCCGCGTTCCCTACGCGCCTCACCCCCTCAATCTGGATGCCGTCCTGTCCTGGCCGAACTTTTTCCCTCAGTTCTTCGAGGGTAGCGTCCGACGACTTGATCTCGTCACTGTTCGGGTAGAACAGTACAGCAGGACCGCGCTGTTCCACCGTCACCCTGGGCTTTCCATTTGGCAGCCTCAGTATGGCCGCATAGTCTGCCTTACGGAGACTGTCCGGGGGCACAATCCCACCCACTGGCGCGGCAGCCATACTGGCTTGCTGCAGCTCCAGGGTCGCTACCCTCAGATCCCGGGCTATGACCTGCTGCTCCAGTTCCGCCATTCTTACCGTTAACGAGCCTACAACTGCTAATATGTCCTGGTTGTAGCCAGCAATCAGACCTTTGTCCATCATGTTCAACTTATTAGTGGCATTGGCTACCGCGCTGATGCCCTTAACCGCCTGGTATACCTGGTCGATAAGCTCGGACTTGTCGAGAGCTGCCAACCCACTGCCCTTGTTCGGCGTACTAGACGCCTCTGGCTGGGTTCCCGGGGGGGGCGAGTTCGAGCTAAGCCCACGACTCACCCCTAATGCCGCACCTGCCGACATGATTCCACTGATTGGTGGAATCTCCGTCCTGGTTGCCAGCCTACTACGCGTCGGCCGCCCCAGCGTCTCCTGAGGGGAGCTTAGCCCTCTCTTGCCGCCAGCCTCGATGGCGCCGGAGGCACCGGCGACGCAGACGGGCTCTCGGGAGGCTTACACTCCTCCCTAATGGGGGGAATGGATCCCCTCGCCGCAGTAGTAAAGCCCCCGGGTGGAGTCCGCATCAGTGAGTTCCTCGGAGTAAATCCGATTCCCTCACGCAGTTCTTCCAGGCATCTTAGCTCCTCTTCCCTGTAAGACCGCTCCGCATCTATGACTGCTCGAAATGACTCTCCGTCATCGTCCTCCGCCATTTCGGCCTCAAGAGAAGACTACTGATAAACCCAAAATATAAAATATAATTAAATTAAAAAAAAGAAATAAATGTACTAAAAAATGAAATGTTAAAAAACTAAATGTTAAAAATTGGCAACCCTCACTGTCGGTCGGAAATGATTGATGTCACTCCGAGATGACAGCCGACAGCCAGATGACACTGACGTTGACAACGTCAAATGACACTGACAGCCAACTGACAGCCGACAGCCGCCACACCTCAAAATTAACACTATTAGCACCACGTGCTCCTAACCTAAAAATAGAACGTGTGCCGGCGTGGATTCACCTTACTGAAATTTCAGTGCAATTACCACTGGAAACACTTCACAAAGTAGAACCACGTGTTCCCACAAGATCACTGCACAATAAAACGTCCATAAAACTATTAAAACAAACTTAAAATAATAATACAACGATTAAGTTCGTGTATTAAACTCTTGCGAACAATGTTACAGCTGTATTTCAGCTGAAATCCCCCGCAAACCCAATAAAAACTATTAAAATTTGCGGAGCGCGACAAAAACGTGACCGTAAAATATTGTTCACGGGCGCGTCAGTGTGCCATTTGTGGGGACACTCCCTCCACCTTCCCATGGCCCGACCGACTAACATATGTTATACGGGCCGAATCGTGGGGCGGCTGCGGACATAGCACCCTTGGCCATCTTATTTTAGTGTCCGCAGGCGCTTCTTGATCCCTTACAAATTAGCCGTCATGTGTCCCTATGTTGGCATTCTCTCAAATGGGCTTGCTCAACGACACACAAGAAGTGTTGAGATCCGTCGTCTGCGTCGTGATGGTATCGGTTTATTTAGTACGGTCTTTCTCTTTCTCCTCTTGCACCATTTTACCCCGGGCGGCGTGCCGAGCGTGCGCGAACTCCCGCAGCCTCTCGAAGTTCGCCGGTGATCTCACAAGATCGCCGTAGTAGACCGGTCCGGCCTCCAAGCGCCTGATCCCATTCATCATCTTGCACCTGGCTTCTCCATATAGGGGACAGACCCACAGCACATGGTGCAGGTCTTCATCTTCCATACCGCAATAACACACACAAACCTCGCATAGCTTCATATCATGCAGTCTTTTCCTGAAACACCCGTGCCCCGCGAGAATCTGAGAGACCTGGTAATCGGGGATGACCCAATTGAGCTTTAATCTGGCCTCCACGTCCGGGAAGAAACGGTATAGTTCCCGTCCTTTCTCTTCATTCGTCCATCTCTTTTGCCATGCTTCCATCGTCTCATTCCAGATCACATGCTTACGTCTGACCAGCTCCCGTCTCCGCAAGATCGGATCCACCTGTGCTTCGGCCGCGGCCTGGCGCTCCTTATCATACCGCCCCGCACGGATCACCTCCAAGTCAGCCGGCAGAACACCACCCAAGACTGCCAGCGCAGCCGTACTGGTAGACCTGTACGCCTTCGTCAGCAGAATCAGGCTTGGTCTCTGGCACCGGAGCAGCGCGCTGCGAACAACGTGGAGTGTGGCTCTTTGGTACCAACAAGCAGCAGCATACGTGACCGTGGCAACGAACGTGCCCCTATAGAGAATGCGCAGGCCGGGATATCGAATGCCCCAGGATGACGCCGACACCCGCGACATCTTCCCGAAACATTTGGCTGCTCGCTCCCCTATCGATACCGCATGCTGCACAAAGGACTGGCTCGGATCGAGAACCACGCCCAGCACCGTTGTCGAGGCGACGCTCCTGACCGGATCCCCAGCAAGCTTAACTGTGGGTGGCCGTTGGAGCTTTCCCCTCATTATCATCATTGCGGACTTTGGGGGGGAAAACTCCAGGCGGTTCCTTTTGGCCCACTCCGCAATCATGTCTAGCGACTCTTTGGCCGCCTTCTCTAGCTCAAGTCGAGACCGGACACCGATCAAGAGCGTCACGTCGTCCGCATATGCTACAATGCGAACGCCACTCGGCAGCGGCAGCCGAAACAAGTCGTCCATGAGCAGGTTCCACAATGGCGGACCAAGGACTGAGCCCTGCGGGCAGCTCATGGTGGACACCTTCCACTCCACCCGGTCCCCGATGAAGAGCCCAACTCGTCGGCGGGCGAAGTAGTCCGTCAACATCTTAAAGATGTTAGGCGGGCACCCCCCCCCCCCGCTTGACTTTCGTCAAGATCATCGGCCACCAGGCGTTGTCGAAGGCGCCCGATATGTCCAAGAAGATGGTCTGCAAATACTTGTCCGGGAGGTCCCTCGCAGCACCCAATATTTCATTCAGCACCGTTACGGTCGACCGACCAGGAGAGAACCCATGCTGCGCGGCAGAGATCTGGTTACTGATCGTCGGAGCGCACTTTAATATTACGCGTTCCAAAATGTTGCCTAGCACAGGAAGGAGCGTGATTGGTCGGTACGCCTTAGGGTCAGTAAGGGGCTTACCATTGCCCTTCGGCAGGACCAAGAGCCGACCATCCTTCCACACATCAGGAAACACACCATCATTGACACACTTGCCGTACACTGCAGTGACTTCTGCAGGTACGACAGCCCATACATTCTTCACAATGCCCGCACTGATACCGTCCAATCCAGGGGCCGTGTTGGGCAAGCTCCTGATTATAGCTCCCAGACTGTCGCGCGACAGGGGAGGCGCAGCCTGACCTGACGGGGTGAGCGATGCAGCAGCACGGACCTGCCTATGGTAGGGTGTGTCGCGTGATGGGTCATCGTCCGGGCACAGAGCCCGAAGGAGCCCCGTCGCCGCATCGCCCACAGAGGTCGCAAAGCCCTCCGCCAGCTTCATGCCATTGATCACCCAGGCAGGCGGCCTCAGTCTACCACTAGCGGCTCGGTAAGCCATCCCCCACGGATCACCGTTACCCGAGTCAGCAGCTTTTCAAGCTCCGGGTTCCACCACTCATACCCTGCGTCCTTTGGTGGCCCTTTCACACCCAGGCACTGGCACGCTGTATCCACAATTATTCCAGTAAAGTCCCTGCATACAAAGGACGCTGGCTTGTTGAAGTCAAGCCTACCCATTCGCGCATGGATGGCCTGCTGAAAGCGAGGCCAATCCACCCCGCGATCCCGAAAACTCATCGGCTCCTCGACCGGCCCTGCGCCGTGGCAATCTCTCCTACCTATCCCTGCTGCAGCCACCTGGAAGGATATAAGTCGGTGGTCACTGCTGCTGGCGCCCTCATGGACCATCCAGTCCACAACAGCAACACCCCTAGTGGATAGGGTCAAGTCAATGTTAGACTCGCCGTTTGGGCCACTGAACGTGAACGGCTGCCCCTCCTCGTTGTGCACGGTCAGCCCGTGTGCCGCAATAAAGGCCTCCACACCCACTCGCCTGTACTCCGCATTGTGGCCTCGACCTGTGTAATGCCGCGGCTCACTGTACCACATAGGCGAGTGGGCGTTTGCATCCACACATATAAGTATGCGTCTGCCGCGTAGTTCCCTCATAACTCGCTCCAGGTGGTGCAGGTGTTAGCCAATGTCCTCCCCGTACTGGAAGTACGCCGAGACCACGTGCAGGTCGCACCCCTCCAGGTGCGCCACGAGGCAGTGGTCCGTGGACAGGTGCCTCAGTACAGCACAAGCCAAACCATGCCTGTGAATGTATAGCCCCGCCTTGGCTGCGCTCCCACCTCCATCTATGACGCCGGTACATTCGTTCTGCGCGTACTGCTCCTGGAGGAGCACAACGTCGATCCCGTGCTCTCGGCACACCGCAGGCAGCTCTTTAGTGGCGATAGCAGACCCGGCAAGATTTAGCTGCCCAAATTTTAATTTGTTAGTTTCCTTGTCCATAGTTGGTCATGGCCACGCTTTTAGTCTCAGCATATTGCCTAGCCGGGCAGTCTCTTGAGGCCGTTTTGTGGGTCGCTGCCCCCCTCTTCCCCAGCCGCTTGCAAGTGGCGCAGCATGTCTCATTGGCCTTGCAGTCCTCGCCGCGGTGTCCTGTCGTGTCGCAGCGCGCGCACGTGGTCTCCTGGGATCTGCAGTATCGCTCCGGGTGCCCGTATTGCTGGCACTTTGAACAGCAGGTCAAGTCCACGTAGTCTAAGACCTCCACAGCCTGCCAGCCTATGTACACCCTAACCTTCGCCATTAGTGCCTCACGACGCTCGGCTGAGCATTTAAAGATGGCCGCTGTTGCTGTAGCAGTCCCCCTCGAGCGGTTCTTTTTGAATGCCCCGGTAGCCTCCTTCTTTATCCGGTCCAGAGTCCACTCTTTACTTTCCCTGAAATTTTGCTCGTGGAGAGCCTTTATGATTTCTTCGAAGGACGGGTCTCCATCTAGCCTATTGAAGCACACTAATGGCTGCTTGCGTTTGGGCTCTGTAACCCGGAGCGAGCTAGGGATGGCCGCCCGGAGCCTGTTGGCCGACTCCGCGTCCGTCGTTTGCACGACCACACCCGCATTGCCCACCTTTCTCAGTTTAGTCACCTGAATCCACTCCTTTGTTGGGTCAACTGCCTTTTTAAGGACCGCCTTGGTCTCCTCAGCGGTCTTGATAGCGCCAGACTCGTCAGCGGGATAGAATGCCAGTAGTGGACCAGGCGAAGCCCCAATACTCAGCGGCTCCTGTCGTCTAGGCAACCTCAATGCCGACGCATACGATGATGCCACCATCTGAGATGAAGGATGCGGTGGCGCCGCAGCCGCCGTCTGTACAACTTGCTGCTCTGCAGCTCTAAGCTTAATCTCAGCCGTAACCACCCTGTGTTCCGCTGCCGCCAGGCGCAGCGTGAGATGTATCACTACCGCCGACAATGTCTCAGTATGGACTCCTACGGCCGCCAATTCAACCTTGTTGAGCTTTGATGTTCGTTCTCTAATAGCTTCCATAATGCCCCTTGTGGAGGCAGTCGCCAGTCCTGCCAGGGTCTCTGCTGGGGCGGTCATAAGAGGGTCCGTCTCCCCCTCAAAGTTCTCACTGGCAGGCGGGGTGGGGGGTGGTTGGCTGGTGGCCACGTCAGGTGGCGTAATATCGACCAAAGGCCTGGTCAGCAGGCCGCCTATTGGAGGCGCATCACTGCGGGCCGCGCGTCTTACTCCTACGCAATGTCGCAAAGCCTGTTGGACCTCCTCTGGGGAGCTAAGCAGGCGTTTCTCACCTGCAGCCGGAGATGAGCCTAATGGGGTACTGAACCCCTGCGGTGGTGTGCGTGCCAACGACGTGCGCGGCGTAAAACCGCCTTCCATACGCATTTCAGCGAGTACCTTGAGCTCCTCCGCCTTGCGTTCCATCTCAGTTTCAATGAGCTCCTGTTGGAGGCGCAGGGCCTCCTCATCCGCCATTTTGACCGTTCCGAAGTTATTATCTTCTGGAACAATATAGTACACGACCAGTCTCAACGGGCCATAGCCCAGTTCGTGTATTAGCTGGCAAGCTAGATGACAGCTGTTCGTGTTTTAGCTGCAAATTCCTAAGTTTCGGAGACCGTTCGTGTATTATTTTGCGAATTTTCAAACGAACATCAAATTGTACCGCCGATACCATCAACTCGGCGATCCGTATAGTATAAAGTCTGGTTGCTCGCCGCTGCACGGAAAAACACAAATTGCCAAAGTTCGTATAAAGTTAATAAAAGTACTAACCCCTAAGTACACTCCCGAACGAAAAAGCCCGGAAAAGTCGGAAAAGTCGGAAAATTTCCAATTTCCACGAGCCCGAGCAGCCACTCCGTGGGGGGTGGGGGGGGGGTCAAACGTCAATTTCGCACTGTGGGGTTGGGGGGGAGGGGAAACCGCACTGTCAAGTGTCACTGTCACATTGAGCACCAAGTGTCACTGTCACTGGACCAAAACCTCCGGGGGGGGGGGGGGCAACGTCAATCTCGCGCTGAGGGGGCAGTGGGGGGGAGGGGGACCGCACTGTCAAGTGTCTCTGTCACATTAAGCACCAAGTGTCACTGTCACTGAGAAACGTCACTGTCGTAATTACGCACTACCGCGCCGCGGGGGGGAAATGTCACCACGCTCCGCCTACGGGTGTCGCGATCTCGCTCCACCACTCGTGCAACCTTCACCGGCGAGGTCAGCAGGCGTTTCTCTCTCATTAAGCAGGTGGTCTTGACCTTCTCCCAGAGGAGAACTGAAATCCTGCGGCGCGGTCGCGGACGAGCGAGGGACGACTATGGCGTGAAACCTTGCTCCATCCTCATCTCGGCGAGTATTCTGTTTCTCCGCTTTCCTCTTCAATTCTTCCTCAACCAGCTCCCTTCTGGAGGCGTTGTCCTTTCTCTTCAGCCATACTGGTGATGTCACCGTTCGCGTAATATTTCATGATTTTAATCTTGAAATGCAAAAATCCCCTCCCACCGCATTTTGCAAGCGTTGCCATTTGCTCCTCGTGTTATTCAATTTCCGAGGATTTACAAGCTTCAAGTCCCACCATTTAATCTGCGTCTTTTGGTGACCTTTTCACTACCAGGCACTAGAACGCTGTGTCCGCAATTATTCTTGTGAAATCCTTGCGGACAGAGGCTATTTTGCTGAAGTCAAGCCTCCCTATTAGTGCATGAATGGCCTGCTGGAAGCGCGGCCAATCCAGCTCCCGATCCCAAAAGCTCACCGGCTCCTCGACTCGCCGTGTTTTGGCAACTCCTTTCTCGTCTCCCACTTGCAGCTACCTGGTGATGAGTCGGTGATCACTGCTGTTGGCACCCTCATAAACTGTCCAGTCCACAGCAGTGACACCTCTGGTGGACACTCCGTCCACCTTCCCATGGCCCGACCGACTAACATATGTTATACGGGCCGAATCGTGGGGCGGCTGCGGACATAGCACCCTTGGCCATCTTATTTTAGTGTCCGCAGGCACTTCTTGATCCCTTACAAATTAGCCGTCATGTGTCCCTATGTTGGCATTCTCTCAAATGGGCTTGCTCAACGACACACAAGAAGTGTTGAGATCCGTCGTCTGCGTCGTGATGGTATCGGTTTATTTAGTACGGTCTTTCTCTTTCTCCTCTTGCACCATTTTACCCCGGGCGGCGTGCCACGCGTGCGCGAACTCCCGCAGCCTCTCGAAGTTCGCCGGTGAACTCACAAGATCGCCGTAGTAGACCGGACCGGCCTCCAAGCGCCTGATCCCATTCATCATCTTGCACCTGGCTTCTCCATACAGGGGACAGACACCTCTGGTGGACAAAGTGAGATCAATGTTGGACTCACCGTTTGACCCGCTAAAAAGGCTGACCTTCAACGTTAAGAGCGATGAGCCCCGCGAAAAACGCCTCCATGCCCGCCTGTACTCCGCATTGGGGCCGCGACTAGTGCACGAGTAGTGCCGCAGCTCACTGTGGGACATATTATTAACCTATTTTAGCATATAGTTTGCCATATTGAAGAGATCTCTATTCCACACCACCCTTGAGGTTGAGAACTAAGCGCGTTTTTTATAGTGGTATCCCCAATAGGCCTAATCCACTCATTTATGACGTTTCAGCATCATTTTTCTAAAAAATAAGCTAAATATATATTTATTCCAAGAGTCAGCCATAACTATAGTATACTATTTATAAACAACCAAAATGCACTGAAAACAGTACACCTCATACCAGCTAACTTAAACCTTATTAATTAAACATTATGTTTGAGTTAGCTAGTGCCGAGGTGTACCGAATACGGTACACTTGTGCCTGAAAGGTTAAAATTAACTAAGGCCTACTGTACGCGGACGCGTATTCGTCATTATACGCTTGGATTCGCAACAGGGGTCAGAACTGATTAATAAATTACTAGCTGATCCAACAAACGTTCTGCCATGTAAAAAAATCCAAGAAAAAAATGGGTGTGGGGCTATGAGGGTAAAAAATTGCCTGTGACATATTTTTAGACCAGCCAAATCTATATATATAAAAATCAATGCCACTTTTCGTTGTTAGTTTATAACTCAAGAACGGGCTCACCTATCCAAACCAAATTTTTAGGCTTTGTTCGGACTATTTAGTAGATGGTTTATGTGAAGTTTGGTAGGGTAGAGTAGGGTAGAGTAGGGTAGAGTAGGGAATAGTAGGGTAGATTAGGGTAGAGTAGGGTAGAGTAGGGTAGATTAGGGTAGAGTAGGGTAGAGTAGGGTAGATTAGGGTGGAGTAGGGTAGACTAGGGTAGAGTAGGGTAGAGTAGGGTAGAGTTGGGTATAGTAGGGTGGAGTTGGGAAGAGCGGGAGCGAAGCCGCGCGGGCAAAAGCTAGTATACACTAAAAATTAATTTCAGAAACGGAGTTCGATAACAAACAAGATTTTATATAAAGACTAAAACTTTACCATTGCTATGGCAACCTTGCGCTCCTTGCTGACTATACTGCTAGAACACTCAAAGGTAACGCTGCGGTGCTAACTGACCTGCATGACTTAGTCAAGAAAGTTAATGCTGGACGTTGCTTGCAGAGCAGCGTACTCCGCACTGTTAAACTTTTCAAACTCCGCCACCATACGGCCGCAGCGTATGTCAAAATTGCCACATAAGTCCTTGCAAACAGGATTCTAAGGGCTCGATATCTAATGCCCCAGGAAGAAGCGGATATTCTCGACATCTTCTAGAAGACATTCACAGCCCGTTGGCCGGCCAAACTTGCATGCGGCACGTAGGAGCCCGCTTCATCAATAACAACGCCCAGCACCTTGGCACTCGTCATGACCGCGATCGAGGCACCGGCCGTACGCTACGTAAGTTAAGGGTGGGGGGGGGGGGTTAAGCTTAAAAGTTTGGGTCTGCAACTTTGCAGCAGAAAACGCGGCCCATTTCCGCTACTAGTATTATTATTATTACTAATTAGATGACGAGGCATTTGGCTATTTAGCCGGGTCATGTGCCATCGTCTTTAGTGACAACTATAGTAATCATTACGGATTGTCGCAACAGGACTCCCACGTCCTTTCCACCGTCACCGCACACCTTGTATTTCGCCGGAGAGATCTTATGGCGATGTCGAAATAGAAGAAAAAGTAGGATAGAACAGGGAGCCTTCGACCTCTGGGCCCGACGTCAGCCCTTAACTACACAGGAAGCCCGAGCACTCGCTCCCCGTCTCAGTCGGTTCGGGTGGTCATGCGATTGAACCGTGTCCAGTTCATGTGCGAGCCTCTCAGCACCAATGTCGGCAACCCAGCCAACACCTCCTCTAGCCCGACGAAGCATTTTATCTCCCTATAGGAAGCCAAGCTCCACACGCCTCCAGGATAACGTGGAGGAAGACGAGCGGACTCTCTCTTTACAAGGCAGCCCTAGTATACCCGCTACCTTCTCGACAAGCTCACCGTGATTACCGTACTTATTACGCTTCTCACGATAAAGCTCATCAAGAGGATACTGGCCCGAGACCACCTGCGCATCCACAATCACTCCCACACCATCCCTGGAGGCTACAATTTCGGGCTTTCGGAGACCAACAGCGGTCTTGATATGCGGCTCCTTCACCACCTTCCACCCCTTGTCCACCATGGCAGAGCTGACGACGTCCGCAATGCAGTTATGGCGTTCAATACGGCCGCCGTGTGTTCTGTGACACTGCTGGATGATGTGCGCCGTCGTCTCCCTAACCATGCAACCTGCACGGCAGTTCAACTCCGACACAACACCAGTCCTGCGCCCCCGTGTATTGCGTACACGCGACGGAAGCGCATTAATATGCGTGTGCACGAACTACACGAAGTCCCGGCCATCACTTAGTAGAAGCAGGCACCCGTGGAATTTCTCGAAACTCGAGGCCATCCACGGCTGCATGCAGGGCTTCACGCCAATACACCGCGGTCGTCCGCTTCCCCCCGACTTGGGATTTTCTGCGGTGAGACGCCGGATTTGCTTCTCGGCCCACAACAGCTTCCTTCGGATCCTGTCGGATCTGGCAGCAGCATTGGCCACTGGCCATCGCGAATTGCTCAGGCGACCGAACCTCTTTAAAATGAAGTCCGGCACCCAAGTCCTAAGCGATGGATCGCCAAGCCGCCGGCCGTGGTCGCTGCGTGGAAGTACCCGATCGGCACATCCTTTGGTAACCGCAACCAATTCCGTACTGTTCTCCGGATCTGGACGTCGAGAAATCTCAACCTATCATCCGTAACGTTTCCTAACACGAGACCGAGCAGGAATCTTGGAATTAGGTGTAACTACCCTTGCAATCTCAAGCCGCTGCTGCTTGAGTGGAGCCTTAGAGATATTCTCTAAGGCTACCTTCAGGTCATGCTCTAACGTCACGCATCCAGTAGCTTTAAAATCCACTCTAAGATAGCGCCATCGTTCCACGTTTGAAATCTGCCGCAACCTTCTCGACCCCTGAACCATCTGCATCTTCTTACGCTTCCCATCCGGCACCATCGAAAGCACTGCGCTTTTCGCATGGCTGATGTAGAGCCCAATCAACTGCCCCGTACGCCATACATTGTCGATAGAGGACTGCATGCCTACATTTGAACCTGGGAGCAGGACTAGGTCGTCAGCATAGGCCAGAGCTGAGACTAACTCGCCCTCCAACCCATAACCGACTCCCCTCGGTAAGGCCGGTAAGATCACATCCATCGCCAAGTTGAACAATACGGGCGATAACGGTTCTCCCTGGCGAATTCTCTGACCCACTCTTGTAAGACCGCTGTGGGCTCCATTCACCTCAAAGACAGTTTCTGAGGTAGCATACAGCCTCGCAACGTAGTCACAGAACCCCTCAGACAGGCCTTTTTCCTTCAGCAGATCAACTAGTGCCGCATGCGACTCTGTATCGAACGCCTTGGCAAAATCTAGCACCGCAACATGGCATTCTCGTAACTTCTTCCCACAGTCTCCCAGCACAGCGTCCAGCACAGCTGAATTCTCGAGTGTGCCGTCGGCGCAGATAAATCCACGCTGTTGTACATCGGGAGGGCAGCATGCATCCAAACTTTTCGCCAATACAGAGTGCATGTGCCTGAGAAGCATCGACGCGATCGAAATCGGCCGGTACTCAGGCCCAGCAGGATTCTCTCATTAGGCAACCGTAATGCATCCCCTTCGTTATTCGGCAATAGGCCTCTAGTTCCGCAAGACTATGCCCGACTCCCCGAGTTTGGCCGTCAATCACCTCCGCAGCGCATCGAGACCTGCAAGCCTTATACAGCCTCTGCGCCGCTTTCGAGCGGAAAGCTTTAAAAAAGCAGTGTCTTTCGTTGGTCTTGTGTTAGGCTTTGGCCTAGGCCGCCCCCGCCTTTCCCCATCCCGCGCCCCACCCGCCAATCTTGCTTCGGCCTGCCCCAGCAGGTCCTCCACAATCTTAGCGTAGTTTGGCGCCTCGGACGGGTTCTGGCTTTCCAAGCTCACGGAGACGGACACGTCTTCAGAGGAGGCCCCCACCCCTACGACAGGCAAGTCTGGTGTCGAGCTTTCGCCAGTGACAGCGCTTTCTATTATTGGGGTACACTCATTAGGCAACCTTAATGTGTTCCCTTCGTTATTCGGGGAAGGAGCCTCAGCCAGGTACGCTTGTACCCTGGCCTTGTAAGACTCCTTCCTCCGCTGCCCTTTAACCGCCTCTAAAGTGCGCCCAAAATTGGGCACCTCCACCATGAGCGCCTGGTTAATTGCGCTGCCACTGCCTCTGGCTATTCTCACCAGACGAGCCTCCGCCTGAGCAAGAAGCTCCACCTCTTCGTCGCGCCATCTCCGCTTCACCTGGAGTGGAGCAGCTGCGGCATTAGCCGTCTCTAACCCAACCCAATCTTGGACCGGAATGCCCTGCTACATTCCGGACAGGCCCACTCGCCTTTTCCCCGCCCCGACGGGCACGGAGATCGAGCACTCGGACTCATGGGTTTAAGGGTCGCTACCTCCGACTCCTGTGGGAGGTCGGAGGCTCGACCATACATCTCTTTATTATAATCGAAAGCAACCCCACCGCTAGGCTCACCCACAACTCTCGTATGTCCCCAACCGAAGTGAGTTGCTAGATTTGGGGTCCGAAGACCCCCATCGGGACTACTCTGGGAACCACCCCCTGAGCCCGTCCTCGATTTTACACTGTCCCTCTTTCAGTGTTCCCACGCACCCTGATCAGATGGAATGTCAATCAGATATCCGTCACAAGGTGGGCCAGCCGTACATGCTGGCCCAACCTAATTGCCGTGCGGAAATTTCTTTCGCACTCCGGACAAGTCCAATCACTTTCCCCTCGCCCCAACGGAAATGAAGCTCGAGCGCTCGGACTAGCGGGTTTAAGGGTCGCTACCTCCGACTCCTGTGGGAGGTCGAAGGTCCGACCGTAGGAACATAAAGCAACCTTTAAAACACAATTGCAGCTTGCTAGCTTGGTACACCCACAGCTATGGCACCCTGGCCAAGTTGGTATAGCCATAGTCCCAAAGGTCAAGATGGTATGCGCGGTACGCCGCCGAACTCGCGCCGAAGTGCTCGATCCCAAGGCACCAATAAGAGACGCTTCTGGTCGAACGGTCCAATGCAAACCCGTCTGCACCTTACCATGGCTGCGAAAGATTTTGATGGCGCCAGACTCATCGGCAGGGTAGAAGGCCAGTAGTGGCCCAGGTGGAGCACCAATTTTTATTGGCTCTTGCCGTCTTGGCAACCTCAGTGCTGTCGCATATGATGTCATCCCGTGATGAAGGAGGAGGTGGCGCAGCAACCACCGTCTGCGCTACTCGCTGGTCTGCAGCTCTCATCTTAAATTCGGCCGTAGCCGCACTGTGCCCCGCTGCCGCTAGGCGCAGTGTAAGGTGCATCACTACTGCCGACAATATCTCTGTGTACACTACTACGGCCGTCACATCATCTTTGTTTAGCTTTGACATTCGTGCTCTCACTGCTTCCATTATGCCCCTTGTGGAGGCAGTCGCTAGGCCTGCCAGGGTTTCGGCTGGGGCGGACATAAGAGGGTCCGTCTCCCCCTCGAGGCTCTCACTGGCAGTCGAGGTGGGAGGGGGAGGAACGCACTGTCAAACGTCATCGTCACTGTAACGTCACTTTCGCCGGGGGTGGGGGGACACCGCACTGTAATTGTCAAGTCTAGTGTCACTGTCACACTGAGCACCACACTGTCATTAAAAACGTCAATGTCGCAATCACGAACTACCGCGCCGCGGAGAGAAAACGTCACTGCGCTCCGCCTTCGGGTATCGTGTACTCACTCTTAAACTAAGATGGCTGCGGGGTTTCATGGGAAATCATCCAAGATAGACAAGGAGGACCCGATTTCCGAAACCAGCCAATCATAAAAAAGATATTGGAAAGAACGTCCGCAAGTCCGCACGTACGGTTGTAACGTATGTACGGTAACGGTACGTAACGTATGGTTAGGGCCCTCCAACCACCCATGGCCTCACCGACATCATGTCATATGGGCCAAAGCCCGAAACGCAAGGAGACGGCTGTGGACATAGCCCACCCATATAAATATGAGCGTGCTATCACCGCAGCCGCTTCTTGACTCCTTTACAAATTTCTTCGTCCTGTCCCTCTTGATACCATTCTCCCCATTCTGGGGCGGCACACAGCTGACACCCCTCTCTTGGGTTGTGACGTCACGACGACAACAAAGCGGATTCGCAGAACTTGTGCCAGCTGTACGCGAATTCTTTCAGCCGCCGGAAGTTTAGCTCAGAAGCGACGAGATTCACAGTAGTAGACTGGCCCCTCCTCCGAGCGAGTAATCCCGTCCATCATCTTTTATCGCTGATCATCGTACAGGGGGCATCGCCACAAAACGTGGTCCAAGCATTCATCCTCCTCTCCGCAGTAGCACACGCTGACCTCGTACAACTTCATATCATGCAGTCTTTGGCGGAAACATCCGTGCCCTGTCAGGATCTGTGAGACTTGATAGTCCGGGAAAAATCGATTCAGGTGCTACTCTCTGCCACTTGGCTACAGCCTCGCCCGCGATGACTCTTCTCCCCAACCTGAATGCAACCCGCGGGAGGCCGCGGATGTCGTCGATGTTACCCGCACGGGCTACCTCGAGGTCCGCCGGCAACACCCCGGCTAGAACCGGAAGCGCAGCCGTGCTGACGGACCGATAGGCCTTCGTCATTAAAATGAGAGCGGGCCTTTGCATCCTCTGTAGTATGGCCCTAACCGTATATGTGTTCACGCGCCTCCACCACAATCCCGCCGCGTAGGTGATGGTGGCGACAAAAATGCCCTTGTACAGAACCTTAAGGGCCCTGTACCGGATGCTCCAGGATGAGGCAGAGACGCGCGACATCTTGCCCAGCACCGCAGCAGCACGCTCGCCGATGGACTGAGCGTGTTCCCCGAACGATAGGTTCACATCGATCACCACCCCCAAGACTCTGGTCGAGCGCACGCTTTTGACAGACGCCCCACCGAGGCGAACCGTGGGAGGTCGCTTCGCCAACCCCCCCTTCAGAGTCATGGAGTATGACTTGGAGGGGGAGAAGCCCAACCTGTTACGGTCTCCCCAATCAGTTATGAGCGCCATGGCGCACGAGGCCGAAGCCTCAATGCCGGCACGAGAGTCCGACTCGATGAGGACTGTGAGGTCATCCGCGTACGCGATCACCTTAACGCCGTCCGGGAATGGCAACCGAAGCAGATCGTCCAGGAGAAGGTTCCAGAGTGGTGGTCCAGAGGGTGGTTGGCGGGCACCCCCCCCCCCTCTTCGCCTTGAGCAGGATCATGGGCCACCATGCGTTGTCGAAGGCCCCGAATATGTCCAAGAAGTCCAAGAAGACCGCCTGAACATACCTGGACCGACTGCTTTGGACGGTATCCACGATGGAGTTATAGTCATGTGAAGCGGTGCGGTGTGTTTGGGCCCCCTTGCGCCCAAACCTCTTGCATGTCGCGCACGTGGGGTTAGCTGCCTGGCATTCCACACTCCGGTGCCCCTTCTCTCCGCAGTTGCCACACACCATGGCTTTGGCCCGGCAGTACTTCTCCGGGTGACCATACATCTGACACTTACTGCAGCATGTGACGGAGACGTGGTCCGTCACCTCCACCACATCCCACCCCAGGTAGATGCGGCCCTTGGTTATTAGGGTCCGCCGCAGGTCTCTACAAGCCTGACACACCCATCTCGTCCTATTGGCGTGACTGTTGCGCTTGTAAATGAGGTGCAGTTCCCGCTCCAACCTCTCTCTCGACCAGTTTTTATCATCCTGGAGGTTCTGCTCTTTGATATCTGCGAGGACCGTCTCCATCGTAGCCTCTTTATCGATACCAGTCAAGGCAATAAGTGGCCAGCGTTCGACCGGCTCCACCGTGCGCAGCGTGGGGGGACTGCCTTTTTCAGCGTATCTGCTGCTGCCGTCGACGTTGTCTGCACCACCACCCCGGCATTGCCGACCTTACGCAACCCGGCGATTTGTAGACCCAGCTGTCCTGGTCTAACTGCATCTAGAAGAACCCGCCGCGTGTATGCTGGCTGCTGCCCTTCCGTCGCCACACAGTGAGAAGGTGCAGGCACCGCGATACGCGCCTGCCGCTCCGCCAGAGCAGCTCTGGTTTCCGCTGCCGCAACCCTCAGTGACAGGTGCATCACGACCGCCGCTAACCGCTCCGTGTGCACACCAATTGCCGCAATCTCGTCTTTATTTAGCTTCGACGTCTTGGCTTTGACCGCCTCCATTATGCCCTTGGTTGAAGCTGTGGCTAGACCAGCAAGTACGTCGACCGGCGCCGCAATCAAGTCGTTATCAGGCTCAGCAGTAGCGGGGGGGTGGCGATGGTGGCACAGCCACCGGCCGCGACAATAGACCCCCAATTGGCGGCACTTTCCCGCGGCCCGCTCTTTTGCTAAGGCCGCGCCGCAGCGCTCCCTGGACTTCTTCTGGTGAGGTGAGACACCTTTTCAGACAGTTTGGCATATTGAAGAGATCTCTATTCCACACCACCCTTGAGGTTGAGAACTAGGCGCGTTTTTTTTATAGTGGTATCCCCAATAGGCCTAATCCACTCATTTATGACGTTTCAGCATCATTTTTCTAAAGAATAAGCTAAACATATATTTATTCCAAGAGTCAGCCGTAACTGTAGTATACTATTATAAACAACCAAACATTATTTAAAATTAACTAGGGCCTACTATACGCGGACGCGTATTCGTCATTATACGCTTGGATTCGCAACAGGGGTCAGAACTGATTAATAAATTACTAGCTGATCCAACAAACGGTCTGCCATGTAAAATAATCCAAAAGAAAAATGGGAGTGGGGTAGGAGGGTAAAAAATTGCCTGAGACAAATATTTTACCGACTTCCCAAAAAGGAGTAGGTACTACGTTCGGCTGTTTGTATGTTTTTTCTTTTTTTTTGTATGTTTGTTCACCGAATACTCCGCCAACTGTGGTCGCATTTTCAAAATCCTTTTTTTGTTAGAAAGTAGATAGTTCTGAGGTGGTCCCATAGTCACCAAATTAGGATCTGAGGATGGGATCTTGGAGAAATCGAGGGCAACCCTCAAATTTTATGGGCTCACTTATTGTTTTTCGCATATTTTATGAAGTATCTTGTGTATTTGCGTATGGTCGTCACCATCTTAGGTAGCTGGGCTGATGATGGAAGGTACAACTCCTTAACAGTAAGAAGTTACTCGAACAGGCAAGGACTGTTTTAGTAAATTGTTTTGATGTTTGATAGGGTATTTGGCACATTTGGTCTCATGATCATCAAGTCATGACCTGATGCTGCAGTCAGGATAGTCTGCAGAGTACCTAAGTGGCAACTGACAGTAGATATATCGAGTTTAGGCACATTGAAAAGGGCTCGATGTGTGGATAAACGTACTGCTAATGCTAAGAACACCGAAGTACATAGAGACCTGATGCTGAAGCCAGGAGCATTAGGAAAAGTACAAATCTTGAAATTACAGCACCGTATTCGTGTTTGGGCTCATTTTAGGACTAAATTTCAAGTTCAATACAATGTTGACTTAAGTCTGGCCTGATGCTACAGCCGGCATTATCAGCATCTAGTCTAATGACTGATTGAAAGAAGAGGGGGAGAGGATATATCGAACTGATCTGATGATGAAGCCGAAAGGTAAATTAATGTAATCTAACCGTGTTTGGGATTATTAGAACCGTTATGAGATGCGCTCTGACTATAAGGTATTTAAGTTTGACTGAGGGGTACCTTTTTAGTGGTGGTACCATAACTAAAAAGTGTAAAATAAAAAACTTTTTACAAAAAAAAATATAACCGACTTCAATGTTAAAAAAAACACTGAAAAGTACCAAATAAGTTTAATTTTGGAAGTCGGTGTTAAATAACAAAGAGACTAAGCAATAATAGAAAAAAACAAGATTTTATATTAAGACAAACTTTATCATTGCGATGGCAACCTTGCGCTCCTTGCTGACCATACTGCTAGAACACTCAAAGGTAACGCTGTGGTGCTCTGACCTGCATGACTTAGTCAAGAAAGTTAATGCTGGACGTTGCGTGCAGAGCAGCGTACTCCGCATTGTTAAACTTTTCAAACTCCGCCACCATACGGCCGCAGCGTATGTCAAAATTGCCACACAAGTCCTTGCAAACAGGATTCTAAGGGCTCGATATCTAATGCCCCAGGAAGAAGCGGATATTCTCGACATCTTCTAGAAGACATTCACAGCCCGTTGGCCGGCCAAACTTGCATGCGGCACGTAGGAGCCCGCTTCATCAATAACAACGCCCAGCACCTTGGCACTCTCGTCATGACCGCGATCGAGGCACCGGCCGTACGCTACGTAAGTGGGGTTTAAGCTTCAAAGTTTGGGTTAAATAAAAAAATTTTTACAAAAAAAATTAAACCGACTTCAAAAAGTACAAAATAACTTTAATTTCGGAAGTCGGTGTTACTATAATAGATACCTAATCTTGTCTCTTCGTTATTTAACACCGACTTCCGAAATTAAAGTTATTTTGTACTGTTTGAAGTAGGTTAAATTTTTTTTGTAAAAAGTTTTTTATTTTTCACTTTTTAGTTATGGTAGCACCACTAAAAAGTACCTACCCTTCAGCTAAACATAAATTACCTTATAGCCAGAGTGCATCTCATAACGATTCTTATAATCCCAAATACGGTTATATTACATGAATTTACCCCCTCCCCTTCCCCCTCCCCCTTTTCTTTCAGTCAGTCATCGACTACACGTATAAACAAAGAAATTTTACTTGTTACGACAATTCTGCTATGATTCTATGAGGAGTTCTGTTCCATATCTTCGAAGTTCATGATCAGATCATAACAATATTTCTATGGGACCAACTTGGAAGCATAACCATTCAAACAAAAAAAAATTGTCAAAATCGGTCCACAATTGACCGAAATATCGGTGAACATACATGCAAAAAAAAAAAAAAAACACCTTCAGCCGAACATAGAATCTCCTCCTTTTCGGTTAAAAAAAGAAGTTTCAGAAAATTTAGAAATACTATAAAATACTGGCAAATTATTAACAATTTATGTGGAAGGCTTAGTAATGCAGTGGATGACGTAATTAACAAACATTTTAGTGATGACCTTAGTTTATTAAGCAACAAATTTGCTCGTGGCTTTGAAGACAACATAAACAAAATTTGTAACAACTGTGATATACCTCTACTGCAAGACACTTCCTCCAAAAAAGCATGTAATCTGTCTTAGAGATTTAAAAAAGTCAACGATAAATTAGTTTTTAAAATAATTAGTCATTTGAATAAGAAAAAAAAGTCCAGGTATAGATGGCATTCGTGTCAGTGACCTACAGTGTATAAACTTAGAAATAACACCAGTCATTACACATTTAATAAACTTATGTATTTCAACATCATCTTATCCTGATGAATCAAAGACTGGCATAATTAAACCCATACACAAAAAGAAACTTTTTACAAAAAAAAAAATAAACTGACTACAATGTAAAAAACACTGAAAAGTACAAAATAATTTTAATTTCGGAAGTCGGTATTTCTATAATAGATCCCACCAAAAACGTTTCATGTTGCCATGTTTTCAAAATGTTGCCAAGACGACCACATAAGGTTTGTCCTGTGAAAAAGATATCAGATCTTATGTAGAGCCAATCTTCTGAATCTACACGGCCTAACTCTACCGACCCTTACTTCATAAACAGACTTCAAAAAGTACAAAATAACTTTAATTTCGGAAGTCGGTGTTTCTATAATAGATACCTAATCTTGTCTCTTCGTTATTTAACACCGACTTCCGAAATTAAAGTTATTTTGTACTTTTTGAAGTCGGTTTAATTTTTTTTGTAAAAAGTTTTTTATTTTTCACTTTTTAGTTATGGTAGCACCACTAAAAAGTACCTACCCTTCAGCTAAACATAAATTACCTTATAGCCAGAGTGCATCTCATAACGATTCTTATAATCCCAAATACGGTTATATTACATGAATTTACCCCCTCCCCCTCCCCCCCTCCCCCTTTTCTTTCAGTCAGTCATCGACTACACGTATAAACAAAGAAATTTTACTTGTTACGACAATTCTGCTATGATTCTATGAGGAGTTCTGTTCCATATCTTAGAAGTTCATGATCAGATCATAACAATATTTCTATGGGACCAACTTGGAAGCATAAACTTTTAAACAAAAAAAAAAATTTTCCAAATCGGTCCACAATTGACCGCAATATCGGTGAACATACAAAAAAAAACCGACTTCATAAAGTACAAAATAATTTTAATTTCGGAAGTCGGTGTTTCTATAATAGATACTTAATTTTGTCTGATCGTTATTTAACACCGACTTCCGAAATTAAAATTATTTTGTACGTTTTGAAGTCGGTTTTTTTTTTTGTAAATAGTGGTTTATTTTTTCACTTTTGAGTTATGGTAGCACAACTAAAAAGTACTTACCCTTCAGATAAACATAAATTACCTTATAGCCAGAGTGCATCTCATAACGATTCTAATAATCCCAAATACGGTTACATTACATGAATTTACCTACCGGCTTTATGACCAGATCAGTTCGATACACGGAATAAAGAAAAGTAGAAGTGCCTCTTAGATATCGCGCGTTTGTCAACATCAAGTGAGATTCGCCTATTACATGTGCAGGTGAATATGGCATCTATTTCAAAAGCACTAGCGTTCTTAATAGAATAAATTGGTTACTGCGCCATCTAGCGTTGAGTAGCCGAACTCGTAAATTGGTTATTAGACGAAAAACTTCTGTATCGTTTGTGTCATGTCAAATAACAACAACTTTCTTACGTTGTAATAAGACCTAATTTATGAAAGCAATAAGAATATGATTTATAAAAGTTAAGTTTGTAATTCGTAGCTTCGTAGCCAATCATATTACTGTTTTTTATGTGTGTAATGTACAATTTGATACGCAAATGTGTGAGTTTGACGACACTGGTTCCCGTGCTTAGCCACGTTAGGGGCACTTCTACCTATATTTTCTGTTCTGTGGTTCGATACATCCCCTCCCCCTTTTCTTTCAGTCAGCCATCGACTACACGTATAAACAAACCAATTTTACTTGTTACGACAATTCTGATATGATTCTATGAGGAGTTCTGTTCCATATCTTCGAAGTTCATGATCTGATCATAACAATATTTCTATGGGACCAACTTGGAAACATAACCATTCAAGAAAATATTTTTTTTTAATCGTTCTACAACTAACCGAAATATCGGTGAACATAAATACAAAAAAAAAAACATATTCAGCCGAACATTGAACCTCCTCCTTTTCGAAGTCGGTTAAAATGGTTCCTACAACGATATGAAGAATTATAGGCCTATTACTATTCTACCTAGTATTTACAAAATAGTGGAAACATATATTGGTCTCAGGCCAGCGTAATCTTGAAGATCTTCACCGTGAGAAGTGTAACAAATACGGTAATCACGGGGAGCTCGTTGAAAAAGTCTGTTCGTTTATTTTTGTAACATCGATTCGACCTCGCCAGAAATCCCACCGTCGAAATAACAGGTGTGCGGTGACGGTAGAAGGAACGTGGCAGTCCCGTCACAACAATCCATGAGGATTACTATATTGTCTCGAAGGACGAAGGCACAAGACAGGGCTAAAATTGCCAAATGCCTCGTCATCAAACAGTGATGCGCATGAATGGACTAATGACATTCCCACTGTCCCTATCTACTTGGCACGGACACAGAGTGCGCGGTGTCGCGGCACCTCACGAACTAGCACTACATGGTATGCCACATAGCCTGGGGGGCGTCGTCGATACACGTCGTCAGCCCATACTTTAATACTCCGACGACAAATCCGTGCATCTGAAGCACTGCAAGAAAGTGTTGGGAGACCTCAAGGGCCGCCGTGTGCTATTGGGAGCGGACGTCAAGGCCCACTCACAACTGAAGAGCCTTTAGTCGATAGAATAATGTTGGTAAGGGAAGTCGACAAATTAGATCCGTAACTTCGGAATAAGTATTGGCTCTGAGAACCGGGGCGTGGCGGGTTTGGACGGGAAGCGGATGCGGCCGGTGTCGGGCCTGGTCGATGCTCTAGCGTCTGTCGGGGCGCGAGGGCGGAATCCGAACCCACGTTCCGGCCTTCCGCGGATCTTCCTAGCCGTAAGGCCGTGTCGGTTTCGTCTCGTGCGCGATCGGCACGGTTCAACGATCAGCTCAGAACTGACACGGACAAGGGGAATCCGACTGTCTAATTAAAACAAAGCATTGCGGGGCCATCGCAATGCTTTGTTTCGCGGGTGTTGACGCAATGTTATTTCTGCCCAATGCTCTGCATGTCAACGTGAAGAAATTCAAGCAAGCGCGGGTAAACGGCGGGAGTAACTATGACTCATGAGCGGTGGGGCTAGCCCCCCCACCACTATGGGTACTTTGGTTGCTTTCGATAACATAAATGAAATGTATGGTCGAGCCTCCGACCTCCCACAGGAGTCGGAGGTAGCGACCCTTAAACCCATAAGTCCGAGTGCTCGATCTCCGTCCCCGTCGGGGCGGGGGGGAGGCGAGTGGGCCTGTCCGGAATGTAGCAGGCTATTCCGGTCCTTGATTGGGTTGGGCAAGCATGTCAAGCTTGCCCACTCAGAGACGGCTAATGCCGCAGCCACTCCACCCCAGATGAAGCGGAGATGGCGCGATGAAGAGTAGGAGCTTCTTGCTCAGACGGAGGCTCGTCTGGTGGGAATAGCCGGAGGCAGTGGCAGCGCTATTAACCAAGCGCTAATGATAGAGTTGCCCAATTTTGGGGCGCACTCTGGAGGCGGTGAAAGGGCAGCGGAGGAAGGAGTCTTACAAGGCCCGGGTACAAGCGTACCTGGCTGAGGCTCCTTCCCCGAATAACGAAGGGGACACATTAAGGTTGCCTAATGAGTGTACCCCAATAATAGAAAGCGCTGTCACTGGCGAAAGTTCGACACCAGACTTGAATGTCGTAGAGGTGTGGGCCTCCTCTGAAGACGTGTCCGTCTCCGTGAGCTTGGAAAGCCAGAACCCGTCCGAGGCGCCAAACTACGCTAAGATTGTGGAGGACCTGCTGGGGCAGGCCGAAGCAAGATTGGCGGGTGGGGCGCGGGATGTGGGAAGGCGGGGGCGGCCTAGGCCAAAGCCTAACACAAGACCAACACAAGACACTGCTTTTTTAAAGCTTTCCGCTCGAAAGCGGCGCAGAGCAGAGTACGCGAGGGTGCAGAGGCTGTATAAGGCTTGCAGGTCTCGATGCGCTGCGGAGGTAATTGACGGCCAAACTCGGGGAATCGGGCATAGTCTTGCGGAACTGGAGGCCTATTGGCGGCCAGTGTCCAGTGGCCAGTGTCCAGTGTCCAATCCGGACCCGCGTTCCGGCCTTCCGCGGATCTTCCTAGCCGTAAGGCCGTGTCGGTTTCGTCTCGTGCGCGATCGGCGCGGTTCTGTACGACCGCCGTTCAACGGTCAGCTCAGAACTGGCACGGACAAGGGGAATCCGACTGTCTAATTAAAACAAAGCATTGCGATGGCCTTCGCGGGTGTTGACGCAATGTGATTTCTGCCCAGTGCTCTGAATGTCAACGTGAAGAAATTCAAGCAAGCGCGGGTAAACGGCGGGAGTAACTATGACTCTCTTCTCTGCTCCCGTGGGAGAGCTCGTTGCTCTCGTGTGTGGGCACGTACCCTGCTGCTGCCGCAAACGGCACGGGGAAAGTTGCGGTCCACACACGGCAAGGGCATAGTGATGCGTCGCGAACATCTGGCGCTGCTATGACCAACTCCTACCCTTGGCCTGCTCGTGGCGCCGCTGCTAAGCCAACAAAGGGGGGGGGGGGGGCGACCATCGAAAAGAGAACTAGTTTGCATGGATAGTTCATCTAAAATCGTCTTTGATGGTACCCTTATTCGGTCCGTTACCACAAATGGGCCAAGGCGAACCACGCATACCACCCCACCTTGACCTCTAGGGGTCTGGGGTATGGTGAGCCTAGAGACTCTGACCATCTCACCTGGTCAGGGTGCGTGGGGACACTGAAAGACGGACAGTGTTAAATCTAGGACGGGCTCAGGGGGTGGTTCCCTGAGTAGTCCCGATGGGGGTCTTCGGACCTCAAATCTAGCAACTCACTTAGGTTGGGACATACGAGAGTTGTGGGTGAACCGAGTGGTGGGGCTAGCCCCCCCACCACTATGGGTACTTATGTGGTTGCTTTCGATTTTGTAAATGATATGTATGGTCGAGCCTCCGACCTCCCACAGGAGTCGGAGGTAGCGACCCTTAAACCCGTGAGTTCGGGTGCTCGATCTCCGTCCCCGTCGGGGCGGGGGGGAAGCGAGTGAACCTGTCCGGAGTGTAGCAGGGCATTCCGGTCCAAGATTGGGTTGGGCAAGCATGTCAAGCTTGCCCACCCAGAGACGGCTAACGCCGCAGCCGCTCCACCCCAGGTGAAGCGGAGATGGCGCGATGAAGAGGTGGAGCTTCTTGCCCAGACGGGGGCTCGTCTGGTGGGAGCCGGAGGCAGTGGCAGCGCTATTAACCAGGCGCTAATGACAGAGTTTCCCAATTTTGGGCGCACCCTAGAAGCGTTGAAAGGGCAGCGGAGGAAGGAGTCTTACAAGGCCCGGGTACAAGCGTACCTGGCTGAGACTCCTTCCCCGAATGACGAAGGGGACACGTTACGGTTGCCTAACGAGTGTACCCCATTAGTAGAAAGCGCTGTCACTGGCGAAAGCTCGACGCCGGATTTGCCTGTCGTAGGGGTGGGGGCCTCCTCTGAAGACGTGTCCGTCCCCGTGATCTTGGAAAGCCAGAACCCGTCCGCGGCGCCGAACTACGCTAAGATTGTGGAGGACCTGCTGGGGCAGGCCGAAGCAAGATTGGCGGGTGAGGCGCGGGATGGGGGAAAGCGGGGGCGGCCTAGGCCAAAGCCTAACACAAGACCAACACAAGACACTGCTTTTTTAAAGCTTTCCGCTCGAAAGCGGCGCAGAGCAGAGTACGCGAGGGTGCAGAGGCTGTATAAGGCTTGCAGGTCTCGATGCGCTGCGGAGGTAATTGACGTCCAAACTCGGGGAATCGGGCATAGTCTTGCGGAACTGGAGGCCTATTGGCGGCCAGTGATGGAGACCGTGTCTGGGGCTTCGGGGCTCACACCGGAGGCACTGAATGCGTTACGGCATCAGGAGCGGCACGGGGGCAGGCGTGATTACTCGCAGCTGTGGCAGCCTTTTACCTCTGATGAGGTGAAGGCTTGCCGCATAGACAGCAAATCTGCTCCGGGTCCAGACGGAATTCTCCCAGGGGCCTGGAATACGGTTTCTTCTGCAACTCAGGCGGAAATGTTCAATGAGTGGTTGAGAACTGGGGAGGTCCCTGGTCCACTTAGGGGCTGCCGTACGGTCTTCGTACCCAAGAAGGAGAATCCTGCTGGGCCTGGGGATTACCGGCCGATTTCGATCGCGTCGGTACCCCTCAGGCACATGCACTCTGTATTGGCGAGAAGGCTGGAAGCATGCTGCCCTCCCGATGCACGACAGCGTGGATTTATCTGCGCCGACGGCACACTCGAGAATTCGGCTGTGCTGGACGCTGTGCTGGGAGACTGTGGGAAGAAGTTGCGAGAATGCCATGTTGCGGTGCTGGATTTTGCCAAGGCGTTCGATACAGTGTCGCATGCGGCGCTTATTGATCTGCTGAGGAAAAGAGGTCTGCCTGAGGGGTTCTGAAACTTCGTTGCGAGGCTGTATGCCACCTCGGACACTGTCTTTGAGGTGAATGGAGCCCGCAGCGGTCCTACAAGGGTGGGTCAAGGAGTTCACCAGGGAGACCCGCTATCGCCCGTATTATTCAACTTGGCGATGGATGTGATTCTAGCGGCCTTACCGAGGGGAGTTGGCTATGGGCTGGAGGGCGAGGTAGTCTCGGCTCTGGCCTATGCTGACGACCTAGTCCTGCTCGCAGGTTCAAAGGTAGGCATGCAGTCCTCCATCGACAGGGTATGGAGTACGGGGCAGATGATGGGGCTCTACGTCAGCCACGCGAAAAGCGCTGTGCTCTCGATGGTGCCGGATGGGAAGCGTAAGAAGATGCACTTCCTGACCGATCGTACCTTTAAGGTGGGGTCGAGAAGGTTGCGGCAGGTGTCAAGCGTGGAACGATGGCGCTATCTTGGAGTGGACTTTAAGGCTTCTGGATGCGTGACGTTAGAGCATGACCTGAAGGTAGCCTTGGAGAATATCTCTAAGGCTCCACTCAAGCCGCAGCAGCGGCTCGAGATTGTGAGGGTGCACCTGATTCCAAGGTTCCTACACGGACTCGTGTTAGGAAACGTTACGGATGATAGGTTGAGATTGCTCGACGTCCAGATCCGGAGGGCAGTGCGGAATTTGTTGCGGTTACCAAAGGATGTGCCGATCGGGTACTTCCACGCAGCGACCACGGACGGTGGCTTGCCGGTCCCATCGCTTAGGACTTGGGTGCCGGACCTCATTTTTAACCGACTTCGAAAAGAAGGAGGTTCTATGTTCGGCTGAATGTGTCTTTTTTTTTTTTTCATCGATATCTCGGTCAGTTGTGGACCGATTTTGAAAATATTTTTTTTTGATTGATCGGTTATGCTTCCAAGTTGGTCCCATAGAAATATTGTTATGATCTGATCATGAACTTCGAAGATATGGAACAGAACTCCTCATAGAATCATAGCAGAATTGTCGTAACAAGTAAAATTGCTTTGTTTATACGTGTAGTCGATGACTGACTGAAAGAAAAGGGGGTGGGGATGTATCGAACTGATCTGGTGATAAAGCCGGAAGGTAAATTCATGTGATATAACCGTATTTGGGATTATTAGAATCGTTATAATGCACTCTGGCTATAAGGTAATTTATGTTTAGCTGAAGGGTAGGTACTTTTTAGTGGTGCTACCATAACTAAAAAGTGAAAAATAAAAACTTTTTACAAAAAAAAATTAAACCGACTTCAAAAAGTACAAAATAATTTTAATTTCGGAAGTCGATGTTAAATAACGAAGAGACAAAGTTAGGTATCTATTATAGAAACACCGACTTCCGAAATTAAAATTATTTTGTACTTTTTGAAGTCGGTTTAATTTTTTTTGTAAAAAGTTTTTTAAAAAGGTTCGGTCGCCTGAGCGATTCGCGATGGCCAGTGGCCAAGGCTGCTGCCAGATCCGACAGGATCCGAAGGAAGCTGCAGTGGGCCGAGAAGCAGATCCGGCGTCTTACCACTGAAGACCCCAAGTCTGGGGAGCGGACGACCGCGGTGTATTGGCGTGAAGCCCTGCATGCAGCCGTGGATGGCCTCGAGTTGCGAGAAAGTTCACGGGTGCCCGCTTCTACTAAGTGGATGCGGGCACGTTGCATGCAGTATACTGGCCGGGACTTCGTGCAGTTCGTGCACACTCATATAAATGCGCTTCCGTCGCGAGTACGCAATACACGGGGGCGCAGGACTGGTGATGTGTCGGAGTTGAACTGCCGTGCAGGTTGCATGGTTAGGGAGACGACGGCGCACACCATCCAACAGTGTCACAGAACACACGGCGGCCGTATTGAACGCCATAACTGCATTGCGGACGTCGTCAGCTCTGCCATGGTAGACAAGGGGTGGAAGGTGGTGAAGGAGCCGCACATCAAGACCGTGGTTGGTCTCCGAAAGCCCGACATTATAGCCTCCAGGGAGGGTGTGGGGGTGATTGTGGATGCGCAGGTGGTCTCGGGCCAGCGTCCTCTTGATGAGCTTCATCGTGAGAAGCGTAATAAGTACGGTAATCACGGTGAACTTGTCGAGAAGGTAGCAGGTATACTAGGGCTGCCTTGTAAAGAGAGCGTCCGCTCGACCTCCTGCACGTTGTCCTGGAGAGGAGTATGGAGCTTAGCTTCCTATAGGGAGTTAAAAGGCTTCGTCGGGCTTGAGGAGAAAGTGTTGGCTGGGTTGCCATCATTGGTGCTGAGAGGCTCGCACAACTGGACACGGTTCAATCGCATGACCACCCGAACCGACTGAGACGGGGAGTGAGTGCTCGGGCTTCCTGTGTATTTAGGGGCTGCCGTCGGGCCCAGAGGTCGAAAGCTCCCAAATGTTTACTCCCTTTTTTTATGTCTGTAACACATGATTCGACCTCGCCTTATGATCCCTCTGGCGAAATACCTGGTGTGCGGTGACGGTGGTAAGGGACGTGGGAGTCCTGTCACGACAATCCATGATGATTAGTAATTGTCATGAGAGACGAAGGCACATGACTGGGCTAAATAGCCAAATGCCTCGTCATCTAATTAGTGACGCGCATGAATGGATTAACGAGATTCCCACTGTCCCTATCTACTGATGAGATGAAGACCTGCACCATGTGCTGTGGGTCTGTCCCCTGTATGGAGAAGCCAGATGCAAGATGATGAATGGGATCAGGCGCTTGGAGGCCGGTCCGGTCTACTACGGCGATCTTGTGAGTTCACCGGCGAACTTCGAGAGGCTGCGGGAGTTCGCGCACGCGTGCCACGCCGCCCGGAGCCAATTGGAACGCGAGGAAAAAGAGCATGACAGTACCAAATAACCGATACCATCACGGCGCAGACGACGTACTTCAAGGACTTATTTGTAGTGTGTTCGTTAGCAAGCCCATTCGGGAGAATTGCTACTTAGGGACACATGACGGCTAATTTGTAAGGGATCAAGAAGCGCCTGCGGACAGTAAAATAAGATGGCCAAGGGAGCTATGTCCGCAGCCGCCCCATGATTCGGCCCGTATAACATATGTTAGTTGGTAGGGCCATGGGAAGATGCGAGGGAGTGTCCGGTTTTCCCGAGTTTCCACGGGTTTTCCGGCCTGGAAAACGCTTGAGGAGCCGCAAACTTGGGTGTGAGATTTGGACTTAGAAAAAATTTTTGGGAAAATTTGAAGCGGACGGTGGTGACGCTGCTGACAACTTAGTGTATCTTCAAATTGATCCCATCGGCCCATTATAAAATTAACTTCATGGACTTTTGATAATACACGAACAGTTTAGAGACTTGACAAAAACTGTGTTAATAATAATACACGAACAGTTCAAAGACTTAAGTGGAGTGTTTTAGTGGTTCGGTGTGAGAGCATTCAGTGGAGAGGACTAGGTAAAGTGGATCGAAAAGAAAAGGAAAATAGGACCACAAAAAAAAAAAATATATATATATATACAAAAGACGATGGTGCAGACTACGTCAACGGCTGCAGCGGACACGCTGAAAAAGGCAGTCCCCCCACGCTTCGCACGGTGGAGCCGGCCGGGCGCTGGCCACTTATTGCTCTTACTGGCATCGATAGGGAGGCCACAATGGAGACGGTAATCGCAGACATCAAGGAACAGAATCTCCAGGAAGATGGGAACTGGTCGAGAGAGAGGTTGGAGCAGGAACTACGCCTAATCCTAATACAAGCGCAACAGACACTCCAATAGGACGAGGTGGGTGTGTCAGGCATCGAGAGACCTGCGGCGGACTCTAATAATAAAGGGCCGCATCTACCTAGGGTGGGACGTGGTGGAAGTGACGGACCACGTCTCCGTCACATGCCGAGGATTGCGGAGGAGGAGGGGCTGGACATCATCTTAATCCAGGAGCCGTACCAACTACAATCGGCAATGGGAGGGCCAGAACTTCTCCTGCCGGGCCAGACCCCAAGGCCGGGGTATTCCTGGCGCGCACGGATTTGGCGTGCGCGGTGTTGCGGCACCTCACCAACGCGCACTGCATGGTGTGCCACATAGCCTGGGGGGATTCTTCTATACACGTTGTCAGTTCCCATTTCCAATACTCCGACGACATCGCCATTCATCTGGAACACTGTAGGAGGGTGTTTGGGGAACTTAGGGGCCACCGGGTGCTGATGGAGGCTGATGTCAACGCCCATTCGCCACTCTGGCATTCTGCGCCGCGCCACTACGTCGGACGCGGCCGTGAAGTAGCTCGCAGGCGTGAATATATGGAGGGCTTCCTATTGGCCCACGACTTACTACTGCACAACTTGCCAGGGCAGCCTTACACGTTCAGCACCGCCAATGGGGAATCCAATATTGACATCACGGTCACCAATCGCGGCGTGACCTTGCCGAGTGGAGGGTACACGAAGAAGTGAGCAGCAGCGATCATCGACTGGTCACCTACAGGCTATGTGGCACAAGAGCCCGTGGGCTCACTCCTTCTGCGATGCCGTCGGTGGTGCCAAAGAGGTTCCGGGAGCGTGGGGGTGGACTGGGACCGATTTCAGGCAAGGATCCACGAGAGAGTGGGCACTGTTGAATGGTCGAAGTCTGCAAGTGACGTGTGCAAGAAATTCACGCGAATTATCGTGTGGACGGCTGATGAGTGTCTGGGCACGTGTGGTGATAATAAGAAAGTTAATACGAATGGTGGTCTCCCGCGCTGGAGACCTTGCGGAAGAAGAATAATAGGTTGAGGAAAGCTTGGCAGGACGTGAGAAAGGTGGGTGGGGATCGGGAAGTGAGTGCGAGGAATGCTTTCCATTTGTGCCACAGTAGCTATAGGGCAGCGATGGAGAGGGTGCGGCTCGACTTCTTCCGCAAGCTGGCCGAAACGGGCAATCAGGACCCGTGGGACCTGGCATATCGCGCCGCTAGTGGCAGGTTTCCCCCCCCAAATGTGGTGAACGGCACCAAGCTTGCGGAGGGGTTTGCCGTGGATGTGGACGGCGCCATGCGGGGCCTGGTGGGTGCCCTATGTCCCGATGACGAGCCGTCACGTAACACCGCGTACCACAGGCAAGTGCGACTGGCGGCGGCCTGCATCCCGTCGGGTCGGGATGCGCCTCCTCTGTCGTGACAGGATCTGGAGAAGATAGTCAAGGACTTCCCTAACACTGCTCCGGGAATCGATGGGATAACGGCGGGCATAGTCAGGCGTGTGTGGCGGGTGGCTTCCGCCGAACTGACACACGTTTGGCATGTGCGTTGCCGAGGGGGTCTTCCCCGATGCGTGGAAGGACGGCAGGCTGATCGTCCTGCCAAAGGGCGGCGACAAGCCCTTGACCGATCCCAAAGCGTATCGGCCCATCAGCGGGCGGGTTATGCTTTCTTGCGCCCCCTCGATCATGAGCGGGGTAGTGTCGGCCCAGCACGGGTTCTCTCGGGGTAGGTTACACTAGGGCTAGGGACACCGTCCAAAGCAGCCGGTCCAGGTATGTCCAGACCATTTTCCTGGACATATCCTGGGCCTTCGACAATGCATGGTGGCCCATGATCCTGCTCAAGGCGAAGAGGAGGGGGGTGCCCGCCATCTATAGGACTCTTCGCCGGGAGCAGGATTGTCTGAAAGATCTCAACCATGAGGTGTCCGCAGGGTTCTGTAGTGGGTCCACCACTCTGGAACCTTCTCCTGGCCAAGTGGCAGCAGAGATGGGAAAAGGGTAGGGTACCTGTATCGATTCTTCCCGGACGTGGCGGTTAGACTCGGGGCAACCTGGGTCGAGCCGGACTATCAAGTCTCTCAGATCCTGACAGGGCATGGATGTTTCCGCAAGATACTGTACGACATGAAGATGTGCGAGGTCTGCGTGTGTCTTCTGCGGAGAGGAGGACGAATGCTTGGACCACGTTTTATGGCGATGCCCCCTGTACGATAATCAGCGACGAAAGATGATGGACGGGATCACTTGCTCGGAGGGGCCAGCCTACTACTGTGATCTCGTCGCTTCTGAAGTTAATTTGCGGCGGCTGAAAGACTTCGCATATAGCTGGCACAAGATCAGGGGGTCTACTCGCTTTCTCCGAAACGAAACTTTCATAAATGAACGATATTCATTTGACGTTAAAATTGCAAACAATCCTGTCATAATTTTTTTTTAAACAGTTATGTTTCGAAAAAGAGTAGGTTTAGAGATTCGGTACGTCAAACAATTTTCGTTCGTGCGAAATTTTGGGAACGAAAACCACTGGGGGAGCACTCACTTCAGTCTTCGGTATCACTTTGTACTGTTACGTACGTAGGTAATTAAATGCCGATTTACCAATAAAGAACTTTATTTACCACAAACAATAAATAATTAGTCCAGTCAACAATAATCCAAATCACAGTTAGCACTAGAGTTCCGTTATACTATCGCCTCGGTCGTTAGATAAAATCACTTCGCACACTTAGGTAGATCGCTCTTGATCGCAGTCGAAATCAGAACTGACTCACTTCCGTTGGGGGGCTCGTATTTATACGCGGAACAAAGAAAATTCTAGATACTGACGTCTCGGGATAGTTCCAGAACAATAGAGTCGTATCGCGGGCCCATAAATCAATTTTATGACTTTGTCCTTCGCGAGTCACTCACGCGAATTTCGACTCTATTGTTAACGGCGGAAAGTACCATTTCCCTTATCCACCTACAGATACCTACAGATTACATACCTACTAAATAGTAGGTACGACGAGTACCTATGACGGAATGTTCGAGATCTTGCCAGGCTAGGTAGGTACTTTGGTTCTAGAGCTTTCGAACAGCAATGCGTTTTAATTATTCGTTGCTACTCTTTAATTTGTCGGGAGATATGACGTGTTGAAATTTAACGGTGTAACAGTGCCCCCCTCTTAGTCATGCTCGTCCCGAGCATTATTAGATCCGTGATACGGCGCCAATCTGTCCACATGGACAACCTTAGGCTTCCCTCTTAACCCTTTCTTGATGCGGTAGGTTACATCGTTGATCCTTTTTAGTACGGTGTAGGGTCCCTCCCATCGAGCTTGAAGTTTCGGCGACTTCCCTTTTCGTCGAAGCGGGTTGTGGAGCCAAACCAGTGCACCTTCCTTAAATCCCTGGGCGTTGGCATTACGGTCGTATCTAGTTTTAATTTTAACGCTGGTGTTCATGCTATTCTCACGTACTCGCTTATGCACTTCGTCCAATTGATCTTGAAGGTCACTTACGTAGTCCGCAACTGGCTTAGTCTTGTCAGGTGGCACGCCAGTTATGGCATCGACTGGAAGTCTCATTTCCCTGCCGAAATTTACTCTTGCTGGGGTATGTCCCGTGCTATCATGCACTGCCGATCGGTACGACATCAGAAATAGTGGAATATACCGGTCCCAGTCTTTCTGATGGTCATCGACAACCTTAGCCAGATGATTCTCCAGGGTTTGGTTAAACCTTTCCACCATTCCGTCCGACTGAGGATGCGCAGGTGTTGTGCGTGTCTTATAAATTCCCAGAAGAGTACACATTTCCTGGAACACCGCAGATTCGAAGTTACGGCCTTGATCGGAATGGATTTCCAAAGGTGCTCCATACCGACATACTACTTCCTCGACCACCTTCTTCGCCACTGTCGTCGCTTCCTGATTGGGTATGGCGAAGACTTCGGGCCACTTTGTGAAGTAGTCCTGGATCACCACTATGTACTTGTTTCACTGAAGATGTATTGATTTGCCGGAGATAATTCAATCCTTCACATCTCCCAACAACACTGTTTTTCTTTAGTTGGACCTCTTCTTTCCCAAGGTTCACAATCCTTACCTTGGATCTCCTTTTCGTCATTACTAATGTTCTCGCGGTGATGAGCTCCAAGTGCCGGCCAGTATCTTCAACCAAAACACATCTTGTTTGCCTGATTTTCTTAAGAAATTTTACTTCGACTAAGGTTTCGGTTCTTGGGGCCAGTGTAACATTCTTTAAACAATACAGGTTGCATGAGTTATTTCCTCGCAGGAAGACTTCTTGATCTGGGAACTTCAGTACTCCCCTATCGATATCTAGAATACATCGGTTATTCTGCAAGAAGTCGAGACCCAGTATGCAATCGTCCGTAATATTTGCAATTAAAACAGGGTGGGTATACACTTGATCACCAATTTTGAATTTGATTTCTGTATCACCGAGGACGGAGACTGACTGGCCGGTTGCTGTCTGAAGTCGGCAGGATGGAGACTTTCTTTGCCACGAGATGGTTCGTTTCAGCAACTCAGGTCTTACAATAGTTCGCGACGCCCCGGTGTCAACGGTAAAATTGCAAGCACTATGATTCAGCGTCCCTTCGACTATCAAACTATTTCCGTCGTTAACTTGATTGATGGTGATGGTTGGGGCCTTCAGTTGACCAGCCAGCACCCGCCCCGCGGCCCTGGCGACTTTTAGTTTAACGACTCCTCGTTAACTTGAGTTCCGGAGTCCACACTTCCCCTTTTCTTCTTGGGGCAATCGGTACGAATGTGCCCTTTTTCCCCACACCCGTAGCATGTCGGAATATAGCGGGACTTTGTCGAGGAAGAAGCCACCACTTCTCGTTGACGTGGCTGCGTTGTAGGCGAGACCACCACTTCATGAACTCTGTGCGTACGAGAATCTTGTCGTACGGCTTCCACTTCCAAAGCGTGTGCCATCGCACTCTTTAAAGTTTGGTGGTGTCCGAGCCGCACCGTAGCCCTGACTTCAGAATCCCGTAGACCGTCGATGAATGCTTGCACCAGATTTACTTCCACCGTCTCTGGTGTCATCGACATGTACGCACGCCGAACCAGCCGTTCAACCTCGACTCCCCACTGCTGCAGGCTCTCGTTCGACCTCTGCGTTCTTTCGCGAAGTTGCGCACGGAAAACATGCTCGAGGTGCTTGTCACCGTAGCGAGTGTCCAGTCCTTCCATGAGGCGCGCCAATGTCCTGCCGTCCGGAGGTAGGTTCTCTAGGACTAGCAGAGCGTCCCCTCGTAGAGCCAAAGTTAATGCCGCAAAAGACTGTTTATCATCCCAGCGGTTTGTTTCAACCAATGTCTCAAATTGGTACTTAAATGCCGTCCAGGAAGACGTGCCATCAAAACGCGGCACATCAAATTTTGCGGCCGATGCACAGGGGGTGTGCGATGGTGAGCCAACAGCAATGGGCTCGCGTGCTTCGAGCTTGACAATTTTTTTATTGATGTCCAGCAGTCGATCTTCATGGCCATCAATTCTTGTTTCGAGGCTATCAGCTCGGGCGGAAACCTCCTTTACCTCTAAGGTGAGATTCTTTACCTTCTCACCCAACGTAACGAGGCCGTGGTCGATTTTATCGAGGATCAGGTTCTGCTTAGCCTCTTGATCGCGACGAGCGGCTTCCTGTTCGCGGCGAGCGGTTTCCTGTTCGCGGCGAGCGGCTTCCTGTTCGCGGCGAGCTTCTTCCTGGTTAGCTGCGATTAGGTCCTGAAGCTTACGCTGGTTAGCCTCTTGTTCGCGGCGGGCAGCTTCCTGGCGATTATTCCCGATGTCCACTACTTGTCTGGCCACCACTGGGGGACAGCGAGACAACTTTAAAACATTATTCTCGTTGTCCACCACTGGGGGACAGCGTCACAACTTTGTAAATTATTTCCATTCGCCACCACTGGTGGACAGCGACACGGATTTTTTAACATTCCCTATGGCCGCCGTAGGGGGACAAAGGAACAATTCTTTTGATCTAATTCCCACTGGCCATCAATTTAATTTATTTTATCTAGAGACCATTTGGTTTTATGCTGAAATTACTTTTATCCAGTTCTAATGCTCACGTAATAATGACATAATGTTTCTTTCCTTGTATAATATAGTTAATTTAATTAATTATAGGTAATTCATTAAAATTAAATTTTATTTTCTTGCTAATGCTTATTATTATTATCTATTGATACTATTCACTTCATCAAGATATTTACAAAAAGTATTGCTATGAGGGAAAGTACAGACGCCAGCACATCAAGTTACTACAAACTGTAAAATTTTCTTATTTGATTTTGATCGAGTTACTTTCAACGTTTTAAGGTTAAGGTTAAGGGTTTTAAGGCCAATTTTTAGATATTGTGATAAATTATTATTGCCTTTTTGTATAACTACATATGTGATTTTTAAAACTGTGATTATGATTGTAATGTTCTAGTCGATTTTAAAAATTGTAGCCTGTCAACCAGCTGTGGAAATTAAGTCGGTTAATTACCCACTTCAATAAAAAATAAGCAATCAAAGCTATATTATATAATACTAAGTAGTAGGATCATTTTTTAATACTTGAGTGAAACATTTAATAAAAGTTGATTCAAGAATATGACTATTATTTACCTACCATATAATTTATAAATATTTAAATTAGTCTTACCCTTAGCCCTGCTAAAAATCAAATCCGTAAGTATATTAAGCTATCCTTTACCGGTCTCTAAACAATTTAAATTTAAATTGATGGCCAGTGGGAATCGGATCAAAACAGTTGTGCCATTGTCCCCCAACGGCGGCCATAAGGAATGTTAAAAAATCCGTGTCGCTGTCCACCAGTGGTGGCGAATGGAAATAATTCACAAAGTTGTGACGCTGTCCCCCAGTGGTGGACAACGAGAATAATGTTTTAAAGTTGTCTCGCTATCCCCCAGTGGTGGCCAGACAAGTGGTGGACATCGGGAATAATCGGCTTCCTGGTCGCGACGGGCGGCTTCCTGGTCGCGACGGGCGGCTTCCTGGTCGCGGCGGACAGCTTCCATACTAGCTTGCATGGCGGCCAACACCGCAGCGAGGTTCAATTCTGAGGATCGTCCTGTTGGCACCTCAGCAGCTGCCGTTGCTCCCATGCCAGCCTGATCTTCCTCCTCCATACGATGACGCGCAGCATCCATCTCTGCTTGCCTCCTTGTTCGTGGTCGCTGTTCGTCGTCCTTCTGTGGTAACGGCATTCCACTTCTGACACCAGTTGTTACGTACGTAGGTAATTAAATGCCGATTTACCAATAAAGAACTTTATTTACCACAAACAATAAATAATTAGTCCAGTCAACAATAATCCAAATCACAGTTAGCACTAGAGTTCCGTTATACTATCGCCTCGGTCGTTAGATAAAATCACTTCGCACACTTAGGTAGATCGCTCTTGATCGCAGTCGAAATCAGAACTGACTCACTTCCGTTGGGGGGCTCGTATTTATACGCGGAACAAAGAAAATTCTAGATACTGACGTCTCGGGATAGTTCCAGAACAATAGAGTCGTATCGCGGGCCCATAAATCAATTTTATGACTTTGTCCTTCGCGAGTCACTCACGCGAATTTCGACTCTATTGTTAACGGCGGAAAGTACCATTTCCCTTATCCACCTACAGATACCTACAGATTACATACCTACTAAATAGTAGGTACGACGAGTACCTATGACGGAATGTTCGAGATCTTGCCAGGCTAGGTAGGTACTTTGGTTCTAGAGCTTTCGAACAGCAATGCGTTTTAATTATTCGTTGCTACTCTTTAATTTGTCGGGAGATATGACGTGTTGAAAGTTAACGGTGTAACAGTACTTTATCTTCTAAAAAATTGCCTTCAGTTTCACTGTTCGACCCCTGAATCTTTTCATCGCTCATTACATGCAACAACAGACTGATTTCTGAGCTATCTGTATGATTTCGTGACATCATTATGTTATTAATAACATAAGTAAAAAACGATTAAAAAAGAAGTATATTTATTCTCAAAAAATAAAGTAACACATTTTCCCAATACTATAAACTGACACTAAAGATAACCATACGTCGATTCGACGTACGGGATAAATATTGACGAAACTATTTAACTTACCCGAGTGTTATGGGTGTGTCCTGCAAGTTCCGATAGCCGACTGAGTTGGCAGGAAAGGGCAATTTAGTGATGCAAAAAACAAACGAGTTACACCATTTTTACAAAATCGAACACGTCGTTTCGACGTAGGTTATCTATTTAGGGTTAAAAACTTGTTTATTCCTTGATGAGACTGATATGATCCCCGATGAAACCCGATATGATAAAGAACTGGAACTCCCATTGGCAAAAAACACGAATTTTGAAGGGAAAATTTTATGGCTCTATTGAACCATCCATCCCCTCTAAATGTTGGTTCAGCAAATGAAAATTTTCAAACAAAGTCAATCAAGTCGGTCAAGTGACCTGTCATAATTCGACTCCGACTCGGATTTGTATGCACTCCTGTTTTTTTGGCCAAAATACACGTGAGAGACAATTCTTTGTGTGAATGTGGCCTAGAAGAGGGTACCTTGGAACACTTATTTTTCTCCTGCCCTCGTTTATTAACCCCACTTTATGACTTACTCCCTCCTGATATTCCCCGCCCAGTTAATATCCCTTTCCTTTTATCTTTAGCCCATACCCCTGCAGTAAAAATCCTTTATAAAATTAATATTAATAAAATTCTGTTGTAGCTACTACTTTTATATATATACTAGCTTTTGTCCGCGCGGCTTCGCTCCCGCTCTTCCCTACTCCACCCTACTATACCAACTCTACTCTACCCTGCTCTACCCTACTCTACCCTGCTCTACCCTGCTCTACCCTACTCTACCCTACTCTACCGTACTCTACCCTACTCTACCGTACTCTACCCTACCCTACTCTACCCTACACTAACCTATTTTTATTTTTTTTTTCCTCACAATAACAATCACAACAAAAAAAAAAACAGCCAAATCGGTCAAACCGTTTTCGTGCTATGTCGTGACAACGGAAAACGGGTTTCATTTTTATATATATAGAAGATTATGAATCTATTTCATGTTATAATTTTTATTTTGTTTTATGTGTGTACTAACCAAAAATGTTTTGTCCCCTTTTTAGCATGATGACCAACGGATGCCATCGCTACAAAAACTGATCAATAGATAACACTATTCGTGACAAAGTACCAAACCCAACCATTTCCACCTCATACCTTGACAAATCATCGGACGTTCGTCGATGGAGCCATACAATTAAAAAATTAAATTGAATTGAAGCGCCAAATGACACCGACAGCCAACTGACAGCCCGGATGACACTACAACCGACAGCTGTCACACAACTATCAACTTCACTAGTAGGATATATAAAATCTTTGCTTCAAATAAAATAAAATAACCTACAAAATATAAAACTACTAGCTTTGCCCGCGCGGCTTCGCTCCCGCTCTTCCCTACTCCACCCTACTATACCCAACTCTACCCTACTCTACCCTACTCTACCCTACTCTACCCTACTCTACCCTACTCTACCCTACTCTACCCTACTCTACCCTACTACTCTACCCTACCCTACCCTACTCTACCCTACTCTACCCTACTCTACCCTACTCTACCCTACTCTACCCTACTCTACCCTACACTACCCTAATTTTTTTTTCCATAAGAACCTTTTCCTCACAATAACAATCACAACAAAAAAAAATCAGCCAAATCGGTCAAGCCGTTTTCATGCCAAGTCGTGACAACGGAAAACGGGGGTCATTTTTATATATATAGAAGATTAGCACCACGTGCTCCTAACCTAAAAATAGAATATGTGTCAGCGTGGATTCACCTAAGTAAATCCACTCCAGACACCAAAATTAAGATAAAAACTACAACAGTATCTGTCTTAGACACTGGTTGTTGAAAGTCCGCAGCCAGGCACTGAAATTTCAGTGTGGCTACTACTGAATCACTTTACTTTGTTCAAACCACGTGTTTCACACCAGATAACATCACAAGAAAACGTCCTAAAACTATCAAAAATAAACTTAAAATATCATCATAATCATCAGCCTTTTTGGTGTTCCCACTGCTGGGACTCAGACCTCCTCTCTAGGAGAGGTAATGGGCCGTAATTAAAATATAAACACTGCGAATAGGTTCGTGTATTAATAGATCGTTAACTATGCTACAGTTGAATTTCAGCAAAAAAGCCCCCCCCCCCCAAACCAAATTTTTTTTTACTAGCCATTACTGTCCCACTGCTGGGCAAATAAAAATATTTAAATATGCGGAGTGCTGCACAAACGTGACCGTACACTATCGTCCACGGGCGCGTCAGTAGATAAAGACATAAATCCCACCTCCTACCACTGTTGGTCCTACCCGCCTTGCGGCATACGAACTCATTGGAGACACTGCGTATGTCTTTACAGCTTGCTCTACCGGATAGGAGATAGTAGTAGATAGGGAAACTCCCTCCACCTTCCCATGGCCTGACAACTAACATATGTTATACGGGCCGAATCGTGGGGCGTCTGAGGACATGGCTCTCTTGGCTCTTATTTTAGTGTCCGCAGGCGCTTCTTGATCCCTTACAAATTAGCCGTCATGTGTCCCTATGTTGGCATCCTCCCTACTGGGCTTGCACAACGATGTTCTACAAGTAGATATGTGGTATTCGTCGTTTACGCCGTGATGGTCTCGGTCTATGGTATATTTTAGACTTCCTCATGCTCCATTTTGCTCCGGGCGGCGTGCCACGCGTGCGCGAACTCCCGCAGCCTCTCGAAGTTCGCCGCTGAACTCACAAGATCGCCGTAGTATACCGGACCGGCCTCCGAGGACCTGATCCCATTCATAAAAAATAATATATATACCTACATTAAATTAAAAATCAAAACTAATATCAATACCTACAATAAATTAAAAACCAAAATTAACATCAATACCTAAATTAAAAACCAACAAAATATATATACCTAAATTAAATTAAAAACCAAAATGAATATCAATACCTAAGTTAAAAACCAAAATTAATATCAATACCCAAGTTAAAAACCAAAATTAATATATATACCTACATTAAATTAAAAATCAAAATGAATATCAATAACTACATTAAATTAAAAATCAAAATGAATATCAATAACTACATTAAATTAAAAATCAAAATTAATATCAATACCTACATTAAATTAAAAATCAAAATTAATATATGAACCCCGCAACACAAACTGACGACGTCCGCTATGCAATTATGGCGTTCAATACGACCACCGTGCGTTCTGTGACACTTTTGGATGGTGTGTGCCGTTGTTTCCCTTACCATGCAACCAGTACGGCAGTACAACACCGACACATCACCAGTCCCGGGCCCCCATGTATTGCGTACTCACGATGGGAGCCCAATAATATGAGTGCATGAACTGCACGAAGTTCTGACCTGTGTACTGCGCAGAACGTGTCCGCAACCACTTTGTAGACGCGGGAACCCGTGGACTTACCCTCAATTCGAGTCCATTCACGGCTGTGCTTCACGCCAATATACTGCAGTCGTCCGCTCCCCAGACTTGGGGTTTTCAGCGGTAAGACGCCGGAGCTGCCTCTCGACCCACAACAGCTTTTTGAGATTCTATCTGATCTGGCGGCAGCAATGACCACTGGCGACCGCGAAAGCGACCGAACCTTGTATTAATGAGGTCCGGAAACCTAGACCCTCAGCGATGGGATCCCTAAGTCGCTGTCCATGATTGCTACGTAACCGATCGGCACGTCCTTTGGTAACCGCATTTTCGCACCGCCCTCCGGATCTGGACATCGAACAACCTACATCTGTCACCCGTTATGTTTCCTAACACGAGACCGTGCAGGAATCTTGGAATCAGGTGACCAATTAGAGCCTCTGCTGCGGCATAATCAACTAATAAACTAAAACTGCTAATGCACTAACTACTAATACACAAAAACTACTAACACACAAACTACTAAAACTACTAAAATATTTTCCACGTGGTACATCACGTGCCTAGCCACGCGCCTCGGATCGAATCGAGCTTAGCAGGCTGACGGGGACCGACACGTCTTCAGAGGGAGCCTCTTCCCAACCGACAAGCTGTTCTAGCATTGAGCCTTCGGCAATGCAAGCTATAAGGATGCCCTCACTTGGCACTTCCTCTACCTCTGGCGCACTCAGAGAAGGAGACCGAGCCAGATCTGGCCGGCATGAATCGAGCTTAGCAGGCTGACGGGGACCGACACGTCTTCAGAGGGAGCCTCTTCCCCACCGACAAGCTGTTCTAGCATTGAGCCTTCGGCAATGCAAGCTATAAGGATGCCCTCACTTGGCACTTCCTCTACCTCTGGCGCACTCAGAGGAGACCGAGCCAGATCTGCCAGGCATGCTTATATCTGGCACTTGTAGACGTCCTTCCTCCAGTAACCTTTAATAGTGTCTAGGGGTTCTCCCTAAATTTGGCAACTCTGCAACTTACGAGTTAATTGATTACGCTTGCACTGCCTGCCTCTAGCTCTGTCCCTGGAATCTGGAGTCCCTGGGAAAATTCCGTCAGGAAACGGAGTCGACCTGTTATCTATGCGGCAGGCCTTAACCTCCGCCGATGTAAAAGGGTGCCACAGCTACGAGTAATCGCGCCTACCTACCCCCGTACTGCTCCTGGCGCAAAGAGATCATCCACAATCTTGTCATGGTCTAGCACCTCGGACCGGATCCGGCTTTGCAGATTAATGGGGACAGGCACGTCTTCGGAAAGGACCTCAACCTCAACGATAGACTGCTCCGGCTCCAAACTTTCAGCAGCGCAAGCCATAACTTCCTAAGGGGTGCCCACTAAGCACCATCTCGACCTCTGACGCCCTTGGGGAAGAAGACCTATCCAATTCTGCCAGGCACGCTTGTGCGCATTAAAAATAATAATAAACTAAAAGTAATCTTCTATAATATAAAAATGAATCGCTAAATGTCTTGCTAAGCGCAAATCTCGAAAACAGCTGAAATGATTTCGCTAATTCTTTTTTCTTGTGTTTGTTATTGTGAGGAGAAGGTTGTTATGGAAAAAAAATATGGTAGAGGGTAGAGTAAGGTATAGTAGGGCAGAGGAGCGGGAGCGAAGCCGCGGGGATACAGCTAGTTTTCTAATAAAAAAACAACATTACAATAATAATGGCGCTGCAGGTCTTTCCCCCTGTCTTAAAATATATATTACAGATGCAATGCTCATGCACGAATAGATAAACAAATTACACAAACATAATAAAATTTGAAAAGTAAAAAAAAAATACGTTGAAAAGGTCAACGTCTCATAATAATGCACAGGACTGTTCGTTGTGGCGACGCTTGGGGGAGGCCTATATCCAGCAGTGGACGTCTTTCGGCTGATATGATGATGATGATGAATAATAATGCGTAGAGGGTGCAATACACAAGCACCCTTAAATCATCATAAAATAATGATTATGAACCGACAATAAACATACAAAAACATCCTAATATGATCTTAATAGGACGTTTTTAAATAATTATTTAATAAAAAAATAAAATGAGGAAAGTTCAAAAAATCTCAAAAATTTAAATTCTATCATTTAAATAAAAAGGTCAAAAAGCTGAAAAAATTTCACATAATAACAATGACACTCCAAATTAAATTTTCTAATATTCCAGTAAAAAAAGAATAAAAATAACCATAAATATAAAATAAAGTCATGATATTGAATAATTTATACAAATAGCAAAATTAAAAAATTGGAATACACCCCCGACGCATAAAATCTATAAAAAGTAAAAGCACTGGTTAAGACGAGTCTAATGAGCCCAAACTCGACGTGTTTACTAGAAGGCATATCAGGGTTCCATCAGCCACCTCCCAGTTCTAGCATCAGGTCCTCGTCATCAAGAAAACTATTTACAACTAGTTAACACGAATCTAATGAGCCCTAAACTCGATGTGTTTACTAGAAGGCATTCCAGGGTTCCATCAGCCACCTCCCAATTCTAGCATCAGGTCCTCGTCATCAAGAAAACTATTTACAACTAGTTAACACAAATCTAATGAGCCCAAACTCGATGTGTTTACTAGAAGGCATATCAGAGTTCCATCAGCCACCTCCCAGTTCCAGCATCAGGTCCTCGTCATCAAGAAAACTATTTACAACTAGTTAACACGAATCTAATGAGCCCAAACTCGATGTGTTTACTAGTAGGCATTCCAGGGTTCCATCAGCCACCTCCCAGTTCTAGCATCAGGTCCTCGTCATCAAGAAAACTATTTACAACTAGTTAACACGAATCTAATGAGCCCAAACTCGATGTGTTTACTAGAAGGCATTCCAGGGTTCCATCAGCCACCTCCTACTTCTAGCATCAGGTCTTTGTCATCATAAGAAACGAACAGAACTATTTTTAAGAGATATATAAATAACCCAAAACTGGGTAGGTATTAGGTAATTGGAATTCTAAAGTTAAGTCTGTGACCTCCGGACTCCATCATCAAAAAGTCTTGTATCTTGTGTTAAATGTTTTATATATTTTCGTTATTTAACACCGACTTCCATAATTAAAGTTATTTTGTACTTTTCATTGTTTTTTTACATTGAAGTCGGTTTAATTTTTTTTTAAACGTTTTTTTTTTATTAAATATTATTATTATTTTACATTGAATAAATAAAATTAATTATTGATTGAAGTTCTTTGTGTATTTATTTCATCCTTACTAATATTATAAAAGCAAGTGAGTTTGTTTGTTACGTCTTCACGCCTAAATGGCAAAACCGATTTTGATGAAATTTGGTACAGAGGTAGTTTTTTTTTTTAAGTGAGAAAAGAGGAAGAAAAAAGGCAGGTGAAGCCGCTGGTAAAAGCTAGTATGTTAATACATATTTATTTTGTATAGTTAATGGGAACCAACAACAAAATGTTTTTTCCCTTTATAACATGATGACCAATGGAAGTCAACAGCAACACTGAAATTTTCCAAACTTCTGTTAAAATAAATAAATTAAAGCCAAACCATGCAAGTCACGCAATAGCTGTGACAATCAACTTCTTAATCAGCAAGCCTCACAGCAGCAAGCAGGTTTCTCACAGTGCAGATGCAAGCAGGCAAGCAGCATTAAGTTAGCAACGCATTCCCACATCCTCCAACAAGCGGGCACACATGGAGAGTCTGGAAAAGGCCAGAATGATCTCGTAAGCAACGTAGAAGCAAAGTAGTCTTGACTTAGGTAAGGTGCGGACTTAAATCTAGTAGATGCAGCAATAGGTTAAGTATTGTTTTTTTCAGTAAGCAGAATATCATTTATAACCGATGTAGTAGGTTATATTCAAATCGGACTACATAGCTCTATAGCAGGAGGGATGAGACGCATGTTGCTAAAAGAGTTATAAGTTTACAAGTGAATGGATGGAGAGGGAGACCAAAGAAAATATGGATAGATTGTGTGAGAAGTGATATGAAAGAAAAGGGAGTTAGTGATAGCGTGACGAGTGACATGACAGGACAGAATGGAAGAAAACTGGACTAAATAAAACGGGACAAGGGCAGGAAGATGATGAGTTCTAAAGCAGGATCTACATTTGACCGACGCACACGTGGGCGACACCTGCGTTGTACGAAGCGACGCGTAGCGTGGCGTGGGTCTAATGTAGCTCTTACAAGAAGACCGACACGTCCAGATCGGCGCCCGTGGCCCCACGTGGGCGCCTTGTCCTTACACTCCTTGTGCCGCTATCCCATTGGCGTTGGAGAAGCGCCGACGCTCGTAAAACGCTCTGGGATAGCGGCCTTCTTCATTACAGGCCTATCGCAGACAAGCTTCACGGTTTAGCCGGCGCTGGCCGGATTATACTTACGCGTAACAACGCGTAAAATATATTTACACCAAACACAAAAGGCCTAAAAAGGCAGGTGAAGTAGGCTCTTTAGAGAGGAATAGCAATACGGCTGGGTTACAGGGCTTGCAAAGTGAAAACACGTGCAAAAAGAAAACTGAGGTTATAGATCGAAGATCGTAAAAGTATGTTTTACAGAACAATAACTAGGTTTACTTGTCTGTCGGTAATACTAATAATTAAACACACACCATTATTTCTCCTTCAGCTTCATTGTCTTCAGTTTACCTAGCAGCAACCAGCAACTAGCAGGAAGGAACGCCACGCCACCCACGCGGTCTACTTTTGCCGGTCTTGTTGTCCAAGTCGGGGTGGCCAAACGCTCGGGTCGTCGATTGATCTGGCAAGTGATACGCGTTTTGTAGTCGTTCCATTTGTATATCGTTTTGTTCTTTTAAGGTAATGAGAATTACATGGACTTTGATATAAAATAATTCGTCGAAGTCGGCACTCGGCAGTGAGCTGCAAAATGGCGCAAGCGCACAGTGCAGTGTTGCCAACTTTACATGTCAAAAAGTCGCTAACGTAAGCTTGTAAATTCACTAGAAGTCGCTAAATTAAAAAAAAATATTTACATAAACAGAATACTGAATAATATTTTGTAATCGTACCGATTACAAAATATAGATATATATAAATATAGAACCTTTGAACGTTGAAAATATGACATAAAATATTAAATATTGTCCCCAAATAAAAAAAAAATTATTTCCCTAATAAAAAGTCAAACAAAAACACAAAAACACTTAGTGACACAAAAGTTTCTTCATTAGTCATCAGAAATTCAGAACTTTAATATAATAATAATAATATATAATATAATAATATATTCCACAACTATCACACAACGCCGTCTAGTCCCAAGCTAAGCAGAGCTTGTGTTATGTATGGGTACTAGACAACTAATAAACATACTTATATATTTCTAAATACATACATATCATAAATAAATTACACCCAGACACAGAACAAATGATCATGCTCATCACATAAACATTTGTCCTGGGTGGGAATCGAACCCACGACCTCCGACATAGCAGTCAGGGCCACTAACCACTAGACCAACAGGCCAGTCATATATAAAGTATATGACTGGGTAATAAACTGAAAAGAATACCCGAAGTTGATGGCTGAGGCTGCAATGTAAGTTTGACAAATAAATATGATTTATTTATTACTCTAGAAGTTAAGATGAAGTTATTTTTTAATGATTGTTATTAACCGACTTCGAAAAGGAGGAGGTTCTATATTCGGCTGAATGTATGTTTTTTTTTTTTGTATGTATGTTCACCGATATTTCGGTCAATTGTGGACCGATTTTGAAAATTTTTTGGTTGATTGAAAGGTTATGCTTCCAAGTTGGTCCCATAGAAATATTTATTTATTTATTTATTTATTAAAACTTTATGCACTATTACAGTACAAAGGCGGACTTAATGCCTTAGGCATTAAGTCCGCCTTAGGCACCGAAATATTGTTATGATCTGATCATGAACTTCGAAGATATGGAACAGAACTCCTCATAGAATCATAGTAGAATTGTCGTAACAAGTAAAATTGCTTTGTTTATACGTGTAGTCGATGACTGACTGAAAAAAAAAGGGGGAGGGAAAAGGGGAGGGGGAAAATTCATGTAATATAACCGTATTTGGGATTATAAGAATCGTTATGAGATGCACTCTGGCTATAAGGTAATTTATGTTTAGCTGAAGGGTAGGTACTTTTTAGTGGTGCTACCATAACTAAAGAGTGAAAAATAAAAAACTTTTTACAAAAAAATTAAACCGACTTCAAAAAGTACAAAATAACTTTAATTTCGGAAGTCGGTGTTAAATAACGAAGAGACAAGATTAGGTATCTATTATAGAAACGCCGACTTCCGAAATTAAAGTTATTTTGTACTTTTTGAAGTCGGTTTAATTTTTTTTTGTAAAAAGTTTTTTATTTTATATTTATTGATAAAAAAAAATATTTCTTAATTTTTCTAGAAGTCGTTAGAATAGTCACTAGATTTGTTTTGTCGTTAGACATATAATTTAAGCCGCTGTAGAAAACGAAATGTCGCTAGATCTAGCGGCAAAGTCGCTAAATTGGCAACACTGGCACCGTGACCAACTGACCACCAGTGTTGCCAACAACGCAAAGCCTGATGTCGCCATTTTTCACACCATGAGTAGCGTAAAGTAGCCGAATTTTAACTATAAAAGTTAAAATTCGGCTACTTACCGCCTAGGGTAGTCTAAAAGTAAAAAAAAGACGTGGCACTCGGAGACTGCCGCGGTAAAGCTATTGCATAGCATTTTTTATCAACTTATTTGTGATTGAAGTTGACAAGTTGCCATGACAACCATTTAGTGGGGGGTGGTAGGTTTTTTTCGTTACGGAATTTCTGGATTCGGTCTCCACGCTCAAGGCCCGCGATAGAAGCTATGCAATAGCTTAAAAAAAGACGTGTGGCACTCGGAGACTGCCGCGGTAAAGCTATTGCATATTTTTTTTGTATGTATTTTCACCGATATTTCGGTCAATTGAGGACCGATTTTGAAAATTTTTTTTTGATTGTTTGGTTATGCTTCCAAGTTGGTCCCATAGAAATATTGTTATGATCTGATCATGAACTTCGAAGATATGGAACAAAACTCCTCATAGAATCATAGCAGAATTTTCGTAACAAGTAAAATTTCTTTGTTTATACGTGTAGTCGATGACTGACTGAAAGAAAAGAGGGAGGGGATGTATCGGACTGATCTGGTGGTAAAGCCGGAAGGTAAATTAATGTAATGTAACCGTGTTTGGGATTATTAGAATCGTTATGAGATGCACTCTGGCTACAAGTTATTGATATTTGGCTGAAGAGTAGGTACTTTTTAGTGTTGGTACCAAAACTAAAAGTGAAAAATAATAAACTTTTTACAAAAAAAAATAAACCGACTTTAATGTAAAAAAAAACACTGAAAAGTAAAAAATAACTTTAATTTCGGAAGTCGGTGTTAAATAAAGAAAACATAAAATTAGGTATCTATTATAGAAACACCGACTTTTCAGTGTTTTTTTTACATTGAAGTCGGATAATTTTTTTTTTGTTATGTTTTTTAGGGTTCCCTACCTAAAAAGGAAAAAACGGAACCTTTATTTATAGGATCACTTTATTGTCCGTCTGTCTGTCTGTCAAGAGCCTTTATCTCGATAATGCGTGGAGGTATCGAGTTGAAATTAAAACCATATACTCAAGTCTGAGGTCCCTTCAAGCTATGAAAAAATAGCAATAAATCTGAAAAGTTTTGTGACCTAGGTCACAAAAAAAATTGCCATTCGGAATAATCTTCCGAGACTACATTGTAGTTTGCACGGAACCCTCAGTACGCGAGTCCGACCCGCACTTGACCAGTTTTTTTTTTTTAAATTGAAGTCGGTTGGGTCAGTGGGTAGCCTTAGGGGCGGATGCAATAGATCTGACAGAATTGTCAAACAATGTTTGATCCAATGTATTGAAAAAAATCGTGAAAATGCATGTTTATCTTAAAATACTTTTTTTGTGGGTAAAAATCATCCAAATGACATCTCCCGCCTTTGGGTGGAGCGGGAGATAGTGTCAAACTATTATTGATTATAAACCCACCCCTTTCTTTCGAGCTTCTTCATACCGGGGCTCGAGCTTCCTTTCGGATAATCCTGGCCCCAGTAGGCTTCGACCCAGCTGGGCCCCTCCTGTTGCTGACAACTCCTTGAGGCGCGCGGGAACAGTGCGCGCCGTCGACGTCTTTGGCTCGGTCCGAACAGTTACCGGACGATTCGACTGCAAAGTACCCATTGCTCACGGTCCGGAAGCCCGCACCTATGGTTATCTTATAATACTTATAATTTTTGTTATTTTTTTCGTAATTTATTCAAAAATTGTGAATAATAACTTTTGATTATACTGATATACAAAAAACCCTAAAACTTTTATAATTCAATGATAATAGCATAAAAACACAAAACTGCCAATCTCGCGAGATCTCGCGAGATTGGCATTCTTAGTTGTATTATTATTTTTTGTAAAAGTTTTTTCGTAGGAGTAAGACAAATGAGCACAACTTGAGCATTTAAAAAAATATTTATTTATCTATTTTATATATTTATTTACCTACAATAAAATTAGTGTCTGTAATACCAACATGATTTTTATAATAACAACTAGCTTTTACCCGCGGCTTTGCCCGCGTTTATTAATATACTTTAATTTAATAATAATATTTGTACTTGACTTCCCTCTTTCTCCCCTTTTTCTCACTAAAAAAAAAATAGCCTATGTCCGTCTCCAGGGTTCCAACTATCTCTGTACTAAAAATCATCAAAATTGGTTTTGCCATTTAGGCGTGAAGACGTAAAAAATAAACAAACTTACTCCTACTCTACCCTACTCTACCCTACTCTACCCTACTCTACCCTACTCTACCCTATTCTACCCTACTCTACCCTATTTTTTTTTCCATAAGAACCATTTCCTCACAATAACAATCACAACAAAAAAAGAATTAGCGAAATCGGTCCAGGCGTTGTTGAGTTATGCGCTTACCAACACATTTTGCGATTCATTTTTATATTATAGACAAGCTTTTGCCCGCACGGCTTCGCTCCCGCTCTTCCCTACTCTACCCTACTCTACCTGAGTAAGGTACCCTACTCTACCCTACGAAACTTCACATAAACCATCTATTAAATAGTCCAAACAAAGCCTAAAAATTTGGTTTGGATAGGTGAGCCCGTTCTTGAGTTATAAAATAACAACGAAAAGTGGCATTGATTTTTATATATATAGATAAATACAGAAATTATAATAATATTCTATAACTATAATTAAATTTTTAAAATTATTTGTCTGTCTGTCATGTTTGTTCCGGTTTATCTCCGAGACAGCTAAACCGATTATAACCGGACTTTTACTGGTACATAGCTGTGGTGATCCCTACTAATATTATAAATGCGAAAGTAACTCTGTCTGTCTGTCTGTTACGCTTTCACGCAAAAACTAATGAACGGATTTAGATCAAATTTGGTAGGTAGGTAGAAGAGACACTGGAATAACACATAGGCTACCTATAATTCCACTGCTGAGCACGGGTCTCTGCCCGCGCGATATAAACTGTAGTCCACGCGGGCGAAGCCGCGGGCGCAAAGCTAGTGTTGTTATAATGAGTAGTTCAGGCTATTTTAATTTTCGAAATATAATTAGGATTCTGTGAAAAAAAAACCTTTTGAAATTGTGACTAACTGGCGTTGTGCTGTTACAAGTCTAATGCGTCCGTCTCGTCAGAAAACGTACGCAATAAGATGTTTCAAGTGACCCGCCGACGTGCACGTCTCACGGGTCCCTCTCCAGTGTGAGTACGAATATGTTGCCGCAAGTTATCCGCTCGATTGAAACTCCGCTGACACACTTCACACTTAAACGGCTTCTCACCCGTGTGCGTGCGCATATGCACTTTCAAACAACTCGACTTCACATACCCACGTTGACATATCTGACATTTGTACGGCCTCTCACCGGTGTGTCGAAGAATATGCTCTCTTAAATGATGAGCGTAACCAAAGCTACTCGGACAAGTTGCACATTTGAAAGGTTTATCATCGCTGTGAGTCCGAACGTGTTGATTTAAATTGCTCTTAGACGCGTAACTGCGCTGACAAACCTCACACTTGTACGTTCGCACACCTGAGTGCGTCTCAATATGCCTCCTCAAATTACTCTTATCATTAAAAATTTGCTCACAAATATCACACGTGAAAGAATTATCACCGGAACATTTTCGTAAATGGCTCTTAGACACTTTATATCTGAATAAACGATTACATATATCACATTTGTAAGGCTTTTCGCCAGTGTGCAAAAGAATGTGTTTCTTTAAACTACTCTTGTCTCTATACAGTCGTCCACACAGATCACATTGAAATGGTTTCTCGGCTGAGTGTTTACAGGAATGTTTGTTTAAATGATCTTTCCTGATGAAACTTTGGCGGCATTCGTTACATTTGTAAGGTCTTTCGCCAGTGTGCACACGGCTATGTCGTATCAAACTCCGTTTCTCACTAAAGCTACGCTGACAGACCTCACATATATAAGGTCTCCCTCCATTGTGGGTCAAAAAATGTTTAGACAAATCATCTTTGTCATTAAAAATAACTTGACAAACGTCACATTTATAATTCTTCTCACGTTTCGGTTGTTTGATTTTCTTTTTAAGAACTGGTTTCAAACTAACACCGCCCTTACAAATATTGCGTAAGTTAGAAATTTGTGTTTTATGTGATTTTAAATGTGCCTTTAAAAGTTTGCCATCGTTAAAACTTCGCTGGCATATTGTACATTTGTAGGGCGCATCAGTAGCGTGTGTGCGGATATGTTTTATTAAATCTAAGGAACTATTAAAACTGAGTTTACATTTGACACAATAGTTGCCTCGTTTCTTTAAATTGATATCTGCTGGTGGAATATTGATACTGTTACAAAATACAGTCGCCGTGTAAGTGGAGGGATCTATGAATTCCGCGACATGTTTCGAGTCTAGTTCTCCAGTGTTATTTTGATGAGTTGTGAATGTATCTTCTAGTTTTGTTCTTCTTGGTTCTAGTTTTGATTTCTTCGTGCCAGGCGCTCCTGTAATCATAACATTTTAGTTTAGTTCACAGTTTCACCTTAGGGTCAAAAACAACTATCGTGATTTTTTGCGTGAGATCATCGTGGGGTCGCAGGTCTAAAGGGCCTATTAAGCTTTGGTTTCCTAGGAAAGCGGTGCCGTCATATAGCGGCCGTAATATTAGGAACGCAAAAAGGCGGCCGTCTTTACGGTGACGACATGTGGAAAGTTCCACGGCCGTTTTAACACGTCAGTATTTTTTTTAAAACAAACGTGAAACGAAAGGTAGAAAATGGACGACCTTAATTTAGCTTTAGTAATTTACTTGGAGGATGAACAATCATCAGATTAGGAAAATAGTCGTTTTTCCAGAAAAAAAAAACAAATACGTATTAAAAATTGCTTCACCGCTATCAGTGAAACGTTCACGAAACCATCTGACACCGACAAGACGGCCGTCATGCAAATGGCGGCACCGTTTTTTGACGTTACGGTGTCAGTTACCGCTCTCTAGGAAACCGCGCGATTATGTTTACATAGACAACGTTCTAGTGACGTCATTCACCGCTGTATGACGGCCGCTATATGATGGCACCGCTATCCTAGGAAACCAAAGCACACTGCGCTGAATAACGCGTGCGATATTCAGCCTCGTACTATTTTTCATTCATAGAAAGACAGTCTAACCCCTATTCCACTACGCGATACATCAAACCATAGACTAGATACGTCGAACCATAGACAAAACGAGTCTGAATAACGCGTAGTGTAGTAGGTCCTTATAAAAGAAGAAACTGACTGACATATCAATGCACAGCCGAAACTACTGGATATAGGAACGTGAAATTTGAACGTTTCCTTGTCGACGGCGCGCACTGTAATCGCGCGCCTCCAGAAGTTGTCAGTAACAGGAGGGGCCCAGCTGGGTCGAAGCCTACTGGGGCCAGGGTTATCCGAAAGGAAGCTAGAGCCCCGGTAAGAAGGCTAGAAGGAACGGGGTGGGTTTTTAGTCAGTAAGAGTCTGACACTAACCTCCCGCTCCTCCCAAGAGCGGGGGTCGTCATTGGATGATTTTTCCCAGCAAAAAAAAGGTCCCTTAAATACGGACTGAATAAATTAGCAATGGGCAGGGCACATTGCTCGCAGAACAGATGGCCGTTGGGACCTAAAGGTTCTGGAATGGCGACCGCGTACCGGAAGACGTAGCGTTGGAAGGCCTCCTACAAGGTGGGCCGATGACCTGGTAAGGGTTGCGGGAATCCGATGGATGCGAGACGCACAGGACCGTTCATTGTGGCGACACTTGAGGGAGGCCTATGTCCAACAGTGGACGTCTTTCGACTGAAATGATGATGATGATGATGAATAATTAACCGACTTGGTATTACATGGATCTTACAACTTTTTACCGCACAAGAACTGAGTCGAGTGCCTTGGTTTTTCTACAAGTTGTTATTTTTTTTGTATCATTTTGTTGTTGTGTTTGTTTGTTTTTTTTTGTTATATGATTTTTAATATTGATTTTAATTATTTTTTAATTTTGAAATATGAATTTTTGGACCTGTACCTACCTATATAATATAATGATAATTTTTAATGACAATAATAATGTTAATGATGAGAATAATGATAATGAATGATTATGTAACTTATTTTATTTTTAATTATTTTTTCTTATTATATTGTAATAATGACTCTCTGCACGTTTTGGTTTTGACTGTTAGTGCAGAGAGTACCTGTAATAATAAAAATAAATAAATAAATAAGTTATGTTTTTGACGCCATCTAACACTTACTTTTCGTCTGCACAGGTTTTCGTTTCTTCTGCGAAACTTCTTCTTCTTCTTCCAATTCAATTTTAAATTCCTTCAGAGGGAGGTCATCTTCTGACTCGGCTCCATCTTCTGATTTATCTTCAAATGCTGTGTCATTATATTCATGTTCTGAATCTGGAACCAAATAAAAACAGGTAAAGTCGAGGTGGAATTTCAACCAATTTCATTTACTTCTACTTATAACCTAAGGGTCTTTAAGCCAAGAGAGAATAGGTTGCTTCTAGGCAAGCGTGTTCCATCGTCAGCTACATCATCGCTTTTCATCAGGTGAGATAGTGGTCAAACGCGAGCCTACCCAAAATAAAAAACCGGCCAAGAGTGTGTCGGGTCACGGTCAGTGTAGGGTTCTGTTCCTACGTTGGTTGTGTCGCTTAACTACCAAGTTCTTATAGCCACCTTCCGATTCCATCATTAGATCAGCTCCATGTCATAATAATTTTGCATTGTCATCTGATTTACACATGCATGCAAAATTTCAGCTCAATTCGTAACCGGGAAGTTGGTCAAATTTAATTTGCAAGATTAGATGGCAGACAAACATCGGGACAGGTGAAACTAAATAAAAGCTTGTAATAAATATTAAGAACTTACCAGTCTGCTGTCCGCCATCTTGTCTTTTACAATCAGCCAGTGATTCCTGTTTGATGTTTTCGCCTTCAGTCTTACAGCCCTCAAACAGACTATAGTGCTGTATGGGAGATATCACATACCCACTGAACTCCAGCTGGCCTCTGTTTAGGAGAGGTTTTTTCTGTAAAAGAGTTTATAACATTAGGTCAGATTGAAACCGGATAGTAATGCAGTATCCGACCGGATTCCGGATCACAAAATTCAAACAATTCTCATTATTTTACACAAGGCAAATTATATCACTATAGGTTAGGGACACCGTTTATTTTTATAATCTCACGTCTAAAATGATTGATGAAAAATTCCGTCATGAAACGCAATAAAGGTGAAATGGTCTTTTCATTAGAAATCAGGCTTTTTTTCCCCAGAATTTATATTTATACACCTGTAAACCTAGACGAGGGCGAAGGCGCAACAGCGGGGCCTCTGATAAATTCTAAAACGAGACAGTCGCAACCCACACCACATCGTCACTTACCATCAGGTGAAATTGTGGTCAAACACGAGCCTATCAATTATAAAAAAACTCGTTCCTAAAGAGCCCTTGCGCGAGGGCGAGGGACCTCGTCACCCACGCCTTATTTACTCTACGGGCCGACATTACTTTTTGTAATAACCCCATTTGAAGAAGCTATGAACAAGCTAAAGCTAGCAAGCAAACAAGCTGAAGCTATGAGCTATCAATAACATATATATATTCCTTGCTACAATAACGTCAACCAGATAGAATAGAATAACAATTATATAAATCAGATGTAGTCCACGTGTGCGTCGTTCTAATGTAGTTCTAGCTTAGCTCTTCAATCGTGATAATTAGAGACACAATAGAAAGATAATGGGTGCGCGGACGCCGGCGCTTGCTCAGGGTTTAATGAATGAATACAGATGAATAGTGATAAAAACCTTTTTATAAAAAAAAATAACCGACTTCACTAAAAAATTTAATTGAATTTGAGGAGTTTCCTCGATTTCGCCAAGATTCCATCATCAGATCCCAACTTGGTGACTATGGGACCATTTGGGATGTATACACTTTCTAACAAAAAATAATTTTTCAAATCGGTTGGCAAGTTTATGCGCGAACAAACAAAAAAAAAACATTCAAACATCCGAATTGAGAACCTCCTCCTTTTTTAGAAGTCGGTTAAAAAGCAAGACCCCTTTTGAATTATCGAGTAAATCGGAAGGGGTCTTGTTTTCCCTATCTGGATTAACAAGCCCCTACTGTAATTCTATGTTGACGCATCCAAAATTGTAAGGTCAATACTCACCTCATAGTCCTCATTCAACATCTGAGCAAACAGTTCTTCAGCTTCCAAACATTTCCTCTTGAATCGTTGGCATTGCTTCAGCTTAGCATAGCAGATGAAACAAGCGTATGTTGATCTACTGTCTTCAGTTATTAACTGCAACAAAACGAAACTATTTGTACGTCTGTATACGAATATAATACAACGTGTAACGATACACAAAACCTCAGACACACCAAATGATTTTTAATTCAATTGACCTAATACTGTGAGAAAAAAAAAACATGTAAAGGTTTTATGTGCAGTTTTAGTTTGTTTAAAATTTGTATCTGCATTGAAATAAGATCTTTTATTATCTTGCATATGAGAAAATATGTTTGGACTACAACCAAACATATTATATTTAAACCTATTTGGGAGGGTTTGCGCACATGATAGCTTGACCTATTAATAAATAGATAGGGCAACATTTGTAGTGAAGATTTTTTTGAAAAATTTCATTTTTATGTGTGTTCAATTCATTCTGCTTGTTATTCTGATCAAACTATTTCCAGGTTTTGCATATTTAAAAGTTAAAGTCCTGGGCTCACTAAATTACTCATCAATGGCCAGCCAGAACTTGGAACTAGAGCTCTGAAATTTTGCAGAGGTTGCATTTACAGCTAAAATTGACCAGATAGTTTAAATGTTGTTGTTTAACTGTTCAGATACTGTCAATAAGAGACACAATAGAAAGACAATGACAGAGCATTTGCTTGGGGTTTAATGAACTAATGAAATATCAGGTATTTGGCCTACTCTCTTTAGACTTTGTATTGTCATAGAAATCCTACATTTTGGAGGATTGACATATCATCAAATGTCAACATTTAAATGTCTGGCCAGTTTTAGTTGGCCATATTTTTTTTATATTTCATTGATGATCAATTATAAGCGAAAGCTGGTTTTCGCGCTATCATAGTTTTTTTATTGTCTCTAATTGACGGTATCTGAAAAGTTAAGTATGTTTATCAGTTGTCTAGTACTCATAGCTCAAGCTCTGATAAGTTTTGGACTACATGGCATTGTGTGCAAGTTCTAGAATATGGATATCATGAAGTGACCATTTTCCAAGATCTCACCACAACATATACATTTATTTATAGGCTTACTTGTTCAGAGTCGTAGCGTGGATTAATTTAGGCGTGGGCGAAGGCGATTCAGGCAGGCATTTTGCTTATAAATTGGAAAACGACACAGTAACTGTCGCAACCCAGTGTTCGACCACTTTTTCGCTTATCATTGGGTGAAATAGTGGTCAAAAGCAAGCTTCAATTATAAAAAAATCTCGTTTCTAAAAGCCGTCGAGGCCCCTTGAGGTGGGAAGCTGTGGGCGAAGCGTCCCCTAGCCCACGCCTTACTACGCTACGGTACTTGTTACACTACTGTCTCTCTGCATGTCTTCAAAGGTTACTTACTGAAATATCAGTCAGCTTCTCGTATATATCCTGCAGGTTCGTTTGTGCGAACACATACATGCGAACATTCTCCACTAAACATATTCTGCACAAACGCTGATTTTTCGTACTCATTATTAAATGATAACTCTCGTATTGTACACCTATTTACTTCTTCCAGACTAATATTGAAGCATAATTGTTTGTACTTTGTTGGTTTGTTTGTTAGCTTCACTAGTGTGTTGAATCGATCACAATCTTATAGAAATAAACTATCGCCGAGTGCAGCCGAGCTACTTTTTATTTCGCGAAATACAACACGAGAGCTCAACTCAACTCGATCAAATACCGTATTTTATTAATTACGGGACACGAAAGATTTAGGCAAAGTAGTAGATTTAGGTAATTAATTAAATAATGGATTTAGATTTTTACGATTGTAAAAAAAACGAGCGACACTGACTGACCGTGACCACAGACTAAAATAAACAATAATTTAAGATGCGATATAGCGATGGGCGACTGCCGAAGTGCTGCTATTGTTGAAATATTTGATTAATCGATTTTTGTTACTTCGATTTCGATATTATTATAAAAATTAGATAATAACTTCGTGTGACTTGAGCACGACTATGTGACGCCCCTTGGTGCCAAAGCTAGATCCACGGAATAAAGAAAAGTAGATATATTCTATATTTTATGTTCTGTGGCTAGATCCACCCTTGCAGCAATCAATGTATGCTGAATCTCTTCGTATGTAATTGGCCTGTTTTCTTGATTATTATTTTTTACAGCCAGACACTTTCTTCCGTGACGGTGATGACCACTCCATTGTTCACCCCTTAAAGTAAGGCGACTGCGCTTGAACTCGCTATACCAGTGGTAGATGGTTGCTTATGAAGGTCCTTCATCCATATAAGCAACTCATCAGGTTTTAGATCACATTTAAAATCGTAGAAAATCACTGCAAGAAAATGTTTTTGATGCAGATCCATTTTTAAATGAGAGGACAATTTGATTTTGCTATCGAAAAAATGTGAAAAAAGTGGGCGAGTCGCGTCGAGTTATTTTAACCAAGTTACTCGATTAAAACTACAAAGTAGTAAACTCAAGTTGACTGGTTCAGCAGACGATTGAATTTTTATTAAGCAAGACATGCGAGTCACGGCAACTCGAGTCAACCACTATTTCATACCAAATCTCCTCGAACTGTCGAAAATGCAAGTTGGACCGATTCTTGATTGGACCCAAACATAAATTACCTTATAGCCAGAGTGCATCTCATAACGATTCTAATAATTCCAAATACGGTTGTATTACATTAATTTACCTTCCAGCTTTATCACCAGATCAGTTCGATACAACCCCTCCCCCTTTTCTTTCAGTCAGTCATCGACTACACGTATTTACAAAGCAGTTTTACTTGTTACGACAATTCTGCTATGATTCTATGAGGAGTTCTGTTCCATATCTTCGAAGTTCATGATCAGATCATAACAATATTTCTATGGGACCAACTAAGGAAGCATAACCTATCAATCAATCCACAATTGACCGAAATATTGGTGAACAATTGAAGATAGTTACAAAAAAAAACATACATTCAGCCGAACATAGAACCTCCTCCTTTTCGAAGTCGGTTAAAAACTCTATTGATAAGTTAAAAACTCTGTGTTTTAAACAAACGATATAAGTACACAATTTAATTCGGTTTAAAACCAAACACACCCTCGTTGACTTCGTCATTCATGAACGTGACTAAAAAAATTTTATATATCCTAGTACTAGATTGACTACGACAACCTCAGAAAGAGTCTCAAAGTCAGAAAGAGTCCTGTCATCTCGTTCTACTAGTGTGTCCATACACTAGCTACATACTACGGGACAATTTTGCTCAAAAGTTAGTTAAAGATATTTTTGATACATTAAAATTGACATGCAAGTTCAAAAACAATTAATATGTATAATAAGCTACCAAAAGGGAACTGTGAGTTGTCTCTGTAATGACTAGGAAATAGCTGATGTCCGTATAGTATATATAATAGCAATATCCTCTTATGCGAGTATGAAATACCTACACTGATAAAAAAAAATGCCTAATGTGTGTGTACCTACGTAAGAAGATTACTTCTGAACGGCTGCACCTATCAGAATAAGGTTTGTCTGAAAGAAAAAACTAGTAAGTTTATAATAAAACTAAATTAAAAATAGACTGATGCGTGACATTTTTTTATTACGTTAAATTGCACTTATTAACTAACAAATAAACAATAAATAATACATTAAATAAATAATCCTCGACTGGTTTATAAATTTATTTATAATAACTACTACTACTACTAATTATTGCCGATGCCCGTTAGCGCCACAGGGAATTTCCGAAAGGGATACCACGGTCCTGGAACACAAAGGGCAACTGAAGGACACGGGTAGGTTTATTCAGTATAAACCTCAAATAACGTATCCCGCTCTAAGATGGAGCGTAAGGCGCTCTACCTTAGAGCAGGATAAGTTATTGGAAATTTTACCACATCAAAAAAAATCTCCCACTATGTTTGTTTATCTATATCTGTTTGCAATCAACTCAAAAACTACTGAACGGATTTTTAACAACTAGATGGAATAGAATTAGGTTTTAGTGTTGATTTAACTTTATGAACTATTACATCTTCAGACTACAAATAAAACTGTTGCTGAAAAAAAAAATTTAATGGCACAACTTCAAAGCCATTGTTGCCGATGGTTCTCGTTTCTTGGAAATCTACAACAAAACATAAAAAATAATATATTACTAGTAGTTAACGGTTAAGCCACATACGTGCAGTATTGCGTGCGGCATTTATTAGGGACCTACCTAAGGACTAAACTTAAAGACAGTAGACTATGATTTAAAATGAATATAATTCTCGAATGTACTATATCGATGTGGAGAAGATTTTGGAGCGCACGCGCGTCGTTTTAAGAAGTGGTCACAGATAACTATATTCTGAATTGGTCCGAAAACACGTCCTGCATGCCGCACCTCTGGCCGCCGCTTTCCGTTGTGTCATGAGAGCAGCCGAAGATCGTCGAGCGGCCAAAGGCGCCCGATCAACAGAAAAGATAAAATTAGTAAAATTGGTGCGCGCTTGATTTATTAAAAAAAAAAAAAAAAATATTGAGCCTCCTCAGATATTTAGAAATTTGCTTATAATAATATAAAACTTGAACAGTAGACAACAAAATTTTATAAAATTTAACACCCATTCCTCTTCTGAATCGTTTATGATGCCCCTTCTCTCTGTATTTTTACAGGCAGTTAATATGTTTTAATTCCCGCATGAAATTCAAAACGATGTTTGTTGTCACCCTACATAAATATTTTGTAAACAAAACAGAAAACTTACCAAAAAAAAACTAAATTCCACAACCAGGATACCCATCACTATTGCGAAACTTTACACAGCAACGTTTTGAACATCTTGCACACTTTATACTTTACTGAATATTGAGATAAAAACTTGTAACAATTAAAAATACAACTTTGGCCCGATGAAGCATCAGCCATACTGGTTATTGATGTCAAATTCTGTCAAATTGAAACCTCCTAAATGTTGCCTTTCATAATTTTAAAATTACTACGAATAGCTACTATATCTAAATGAAATCATCATTAACCCTTCAGATACCGTCAATTAGAGACACAATAGTAAGACAATAGATGCGCGGCCACCGGGTGTCGCTTGGGGATTCATGAATTAAATACAAGAAGAATGCGTATAAAATTTCAAGAAGCATTATTTGAAATAAAACATTTAGTTGCAATTCATTGTATGTTGCATAAACCTATCAAAATGCATGAACACGGACTATTTAACGATAACTGGAACAATCTAAAAACTACCATCTGTTCCTTATTTTTTTCTGGTAGTATGTGAGAAAGGGACACAGAGGATTTATCTTAGTGTCCTGCTCCAGGCCATTTTTCCCTTTTGCGTGCCAATAACACACATGAACTTAATGCTAATGAGAATAAAGAACACTTTAGACAGTTTAATACTTCTTCGTAGTCAATCTAGTCTACTTTAGTAGGATATATAAAATCTTTGGACTCGCCATCGCGATGCGACGTTGCCAGCTAGCTAACACACACGTGCACATAACATGACGTCAGATGCCAAAAAATTGTCCATAACGAAGTAAAACACAAATCTTTTGTTTTTGTAGGAGAGTGAATAGGCCTTTACGGGACATTAAATCAAAGAGTGGACTGTATATAAAATGGTATATTTCGTTGTTACAATTATCGGGGAAGTGGCTGTAACGAGCAGCGTCTGTTAGCCGAGTGATGGCCGGCGGGCGGCGCGTGAGTCGCGAAGCTTGTTCCCCTCGTCCCGCGCGCTCCTTCCTGAGCCCTTCGTAGTGATGCGCCGACAGAGAGTTTTCAATCGTTTAAAACCGCAACATTTTGGTTTAAAACGTTTTAAACCGGTTGATTTACATCTATACCTTGACACTAATAAACACACACAAATACAATTGTAATTGTTCATTTCGTTTAATGGCGCACACACCGTAGGTATTCACATATTTGATCTACTTCAGCTCATAACATGAGCTCAACTTCCTAATATATAATGTTTTGGCTCTTCACCGGTGCGTTTCATGTGTGTGTTAATATGATTGGATAAAGCTGACTTCAAATAAAAACCACGCATACAAATCATACATTTATACGGTTCTTCACCAGCTCGAACGCAAACATGATTTGTCAAATGAATTTTTTGTTTAAAACTACGCTCACATATCCCACATTTAAACGGTTTTTCGCCAGTGTGTGTACGAATATGGGTTTTTAATCAGATTTCAGTTATAGGCATGGGCAAGAACTATCGATACAGTTTTCAAAATATCGATATTTCTACAAAAAATAAATATACTCGATAATTTTAACCTAAAAATATTGAAATACGATATTTATTTACGAGTATTAAATTAAACAGTTTTTTAGAGCTCAGTCTATATATGTTTCATTTAATCGAACGCGGACTGCTCCTAATATTTATCACGGGCATTTAAAAATACTGATGATGATGATCATGATGATGCCATGCTAGCCAATTTCGGCCACGGAAAATACTAGTCAAACTGCAACTATGTAGGGACTGAGCTTCTTTCAACTAGCGATTAAAAATGTACATTTTTCGAGCTAAATAAAAAGACAAAAATACGTAATTTATTAATTACACTACGACAGAAGCGCAGTGCAGAAATAAATGTTGAGCACGGCCTCTGTTATTATACATAAATAATATTTATTTTAATAAAAAATGTGTCAAATATGTTTATATTAGGATAAAAATATTGATATTTAACTTAACGTAGATTCGATATCTAATAAAAATTTCGATGGGATATTTATAGACCGATATTTTTATTCAAATGCCCATCCCTATTCGCATGAGGGGACAACTGACAGATGACAGTTTATGTCACAACAAACCAGATCTACCAACCAAACAAAACAAAAACTTAAACAATAGTGCTGTGGGCACTCGGTTTTCCGTCACCTATAATGGGTAGTGTCCAACCGAATGTTCGGTTTCAGTCAACTATTGGCAAAAAAAAACGATTTTAGGTTTCGGTGGAAAACGTGCCGAAACTACGACCGAAGCAGAAACTCCACTCGGGAGTTCTCGCGCTGTGATCGGTCATGTTCAGCGCGTTTAAATTCTTTACAAGCGAGTAAGCAACTTGTAACATTTTGCCGTGCCCACCTGCCTAATCATGTCGGTCGTGACTGACTTGTGTTTGCAGTTCGTTTTACCTACTCCAAAACTAAAATAGAGTGCAGTAAAATTCATGATATGAATTTAAAATGCATGATATGAATTTAAAATGCATTAAAAAATAATGCCGAGAGATGTCGTGTAGTGTTCCGCAGGAATCGGTACTAGAGTCACCCTTGTGGAACATCAGGTACGACTGCATGTTGCGCGGCGACTACAGTGCGTTTCACTTAAGAGGTTCCTTTGCCGTAATGTTGGCATTACGGAAAAACAGTGTTGCAATATTTTTAGCAATTAAATTACTTAATATTAGGGAGATTAACTGATACTTCGTTACTTTAACAATTGCTTTTTTTGTTTTTTTTTTTTTATATACTATTTTTGTATAAAGTTTAGGACGCTGGGCTCCATTCCGACTGTCCTGCAATTCTTTCAAATATCGAAAACGCTACGCCACAATATCGTACCTCTCTATTGAAAACTTCCTTTTAGACCTGCTTTTTTTTAAATATAATCCCATTTCCCTCATAATTTTCCAAAGTATTGCAACTACCGTTAAAATCGATTTCGTTTTGCATTTCGGGAAACAATTTTGGTAGAGAAGGCAACTTTTCCTTTTTTCCCTTCTTTTTTGTGTAGACAGACCGGGGAGCCAACATTACGCCAAAGTGAAACGCACTGTACAGTGCATTTCACTTAAGACGTTCCTTTGCCGTAATGTTGGTAATACGAAAAAACAGTGTTGCAATATTTTTAGCAATTAAATTACTTAATATTAGGGAAATTAACTTATATTTCGTTACTTTTAACCATTGCGTTTTTTTTTTGTTTTTCTTTTTACTATTTTTGAATAAAGTATAGGGCGCTGGGCTCCATTACGATTGTCTTGCAATTCTTTCAAATACCGAAAACGCCATGCCACAACATCGTATCTTTCTATAACAACGTCCTTTTAGACCTGCTTTTTTTTAAATAAAGTCCCATTCCCCTCATAATTCTCCAAAAAGTGCTGCAACTACCGTTAAAATCGATTTCGTTTCGCATTTCGGGAAACAATTTTGGTAGAGAAGGCAACTTTTCCTTTTTTCCCTTCTTTTTTGTGTAGACAGACAGGGGAGCCAACATTACGCCAAAGGAACTTCTTAAGTGAAACGCACTGTATAGCTTGCTGTCCGACCGTCTGGACTGAGCCCAAGTTGTCGACGGCGCGCCTCAAGGAGTTGTCAGCAACTGTAGAAGCCCAGTAGGGTCGAAGCCTACTGGGGCCAAGGGTATAGGTCTGAAAGAGAGGCTCGGCCCCGGTATGAAAGGCAACGAGGAACGGGGTGGAGTTTTTAGTCAGTAAGAGTCCGACACTATCTCCCGCTCCGCCCAAGGGTGTGGGATACCATTTGGATGATTTTTAGCCAACGAAAAAATATGCAATAAATAATATGAGGACTGACTGAACATTTTCTTTATTTTTCCCTCAAAATATGATCCTTGTAAGGAAGCTTCGGTTTCGGTTTCGGCCGAAACTGAGACTTGCCGAAATACAGTTTCGGTTGAAAAACTAGTTTCGGTCGGACACTACCCAATCCCCATAGATTGATGTACGAGATCAAAGAGATTTATAGAATGTTTAATGTTTTTGTACGAGATAGAGCACCCAGTCGCAAATACACGACCTTGGCTTTAATTTATACCGACTTTAATGTACCTAACATCGAAGTCGGTTTAATTTTTTTTGTAAATAATTTTTTTTTTACCACTTCATCGGTGTGATTGATAGTACATAAGTATTGGTACCAAACAGCTTTCTAGTGCTGACAGTCACTGAGATTATCCCCGGACGGACGGACAAACCGACTTGGCGAAACTATAAGTGTTCCTAGTTGACCCGCGAAACCTTAAAAAAGGTGGCAATCTAAAGTTTTTCAGTTCCTTGGGGCACCTCAGCTGATGCTCGACTTTTCCAAATAACAAATCATGGGGGCGATCGGCGGCGGAGACCTCTCGCGCCGGGCCTTGGTCCAGAGCGAGGAGTGGCAGGCGGTCGCCTCCTTCTGCGAAGCAGTAATGCTAGCAAAGGAGGAGGCTGACCTCAACAGGCAACGGCGCTCTCACCGCCGCCGCCGGGATTACGAAAGTTTAGTTCCGGAGAAAGCGAGTAGACCCCCAGATTTAGCTAGGCAACCTATTCGAGTCCAGATGAGGAAAGAATAGGGCATGATGGTATTTCAACTGCTGTCATTAAGGCTTCTCGGCATCTAATTACCCCTGTTCTTGCCCATATTTTTAACCTGTCCATGTCATTAGGTATCTTTCCAAATGTTTTTAAGACAGCTGTTGTTCACCCAATATTCAAAGTGGGAGACAGAGGCAGTGTTTCAAATTACAGACCAATATCCGTACTGTCAACTCTATCAAAAATATTTGAAAAAATAATAAATTCAAGATAAATAAACTTTTTAAATGTAAATAAAGTCCTAGCTCAAAACCAGTATGGCTTTCGAGCTGGTAAGTCTACAGAAGATGCAGTATTGGAATTGACAGACACGATTACTTCTAACTTTAATAATAAACTTAGAACCGTTGGAACATTTTTAGACTTATCCAAAGCTTTCGACACTGTCTCCGTCCCGTTGCTAATTAAAAAGCTAGAAAATGTTGGTATTCGTGGCACTGTTTATGATATTTTCCACAGTTACTTGTCAAAACGTAGGCAAGCGGTAAAAATCGGTAGCCATCTAAGCACCGAGGTGGAATTGTCCTTTGGCGTGCCCCAGGGCAACGTGCTTGGACCAAGCCTCTTCCTCATTTACGAGAATGAGCTGTGTCGACTATCCAAACACCAAAGTAATCGCGTATGCTGACGACAGTCCTCTTAACTCAAGGCAAAAATTGGCCCGACACTCTCAAAGCTGCAGAGCATGCTCTTGGGGTGGTCATGAAATGGCTCACTATTAACCTTCTCACACTTAACGTCAACAAAAGCAAATTTATCCCCTTTACTCCTGGTATTAGTAGCCAACCACCAACATCATTCAAAGTTATTGCACACACGTGTCTCAACAAAAATACTACTCCTTGTGACTGTATTCACGTTGGACGAGTAAACAATATTAAATATCTTGGCGTGTATATTGATAACCTCCTCAAGTGGAAAATTCAGGTGGACTCCATTGTAACGCGTGTGAGAAGGTTAATATACATTTTCAAAAAACTACGATCGGTTGCGGATTTCGATTGCGTGATGACAGTCTATTTTGCGCTGGCTCAATCAGTTCTTGGATATTGCATAACTTCATGGGGAGGAGCTTTAAAAACAACCATGTTGCGAGTGGAAAGGGCACAGAGAGCAGTGTTAAAGGTTATAAACCCATTAGATTCCCAACTCAAGACCTCTTTCAACTCTGCAAAGTCCTTACTGTTAGACAGCTCTTCATATTGCAAACAGTTGACAGAAGACATGGACAGCTGTACTATGATCCAAAATGTGCCACCGTATTGCGTCGTGCGGATAGAATCTGTGCCACAAACCGCTGCAGATCTGTTGCTGTGAGTTACAGTTTTAGACACATTAGCTCTAGGCTCTATAATATAATAAATAAGGAAATAAATATTTACCCTCTAACGAGGCATGTGCTCAAAAATAAATTAACCGTTTGGCTAAAATCAAAAACTTATGATGAAAGTGAAAAACTTATTGAAATTTAAATTCACAAAATCATACTACATGCTCTCTACTTACATACATCCTTACACACCCCTCCACTCTACACCTTCACTACATACTCACTACACACCACACACTACTATAGGTTAGGATTTACTTATATTACCGATAATTAATTATGGAATTACTGACATTCTTATGTTTCTGGTGGTGGGCGTTGATAGCTGCGCCTGTTTCAAACTATTGCAGTTATCATCGTGTATAAAAAAAATTGTTAAAGGTGTTTTTTAGTTCCAAATAAAGATTTTTATTATTATTTCGTTTATTCATAACTATATACATATAAATTATATTTTTAAATCTATACTTATAATAAATCTGTAGAAAGGTCAATTCTGTACATGAAATATATTTCCAAAATAACTATCAGGGGGTGATTAGTGATAGATACTAAAAATGCAAACAGTAAAATTTTTGTCTGTCTGTATGTTCTTTATAGAAACAAAAACTACGCGATGGATTTTAACGAAACTTGGTACAATCATTCTTCATACTCCTGGGCAGGTTATAGTATACTTTTCATCACGCTACGATCAATAGGAGCAGAGCAGTGAAGGGAAATGTTGGGGAAACTTTTTAAGCTTCCGTCGCGTTTGCAGTCTTAATGGTTAAAGCTACACAGATATCATGTATTACGGAAATATTCTCCTTAAAATTTTATAAAAAATATCCCACGACAGCATATGTCTATCTTTTATGGTTGACTCACAATAACACGTGTAACTCCCGATAGCTTAGCAGTTCGGAGCTTTCTGTTTATTTTTGTCAACTCTTACGTTTATAACCCTCTCACACATCCCTAATTTAAAAAAGTTAACATTATTATCTATTCAATAAAAAAAGAATCATAGAAATCGGTATAGAAACACCAAAGTTATACATGAAATACGCTAATAAGCCATCGCGCGTGAATACTGAATCCAGTCCCCCGGCTCTTAGAATTCGACATCAGACGTTTCAGATCTTTGATTTTGACGACCCCGTTGTCGCTGGCATAAGCAACAGGATCCGCGTACGAAGTCGCTGGCAGAAGCTAGTATTCAATAAAAAAAAAAACATTTAAAAATATGAAAAATAGTAGCCCACCGGTATCGGGAACAGGGTCCAAGCTACCGGCGGTCAGGGCTTCAGAGAAAGGAACCTCCTGACTATAAGAACCGTGTCCAGGAGTACCGCTTTTTGAATCAAGCCCTTGATCCAGCCGTCTAACGAGAGCCTCCTAAGGTGTTGGTCGAGGCTCTTGGCAATTAAGCCATTACCCGACACGACTATCGGTACAATGATAGTATTATAAGAAATAATAATAATTATTATTATTGAATAATTATTAATTAAATTATTATTATTATTTCTTACATATCTATACTTATAATAAATCTGTAGAGAGGTCAATTCTGTACATGAAATATATTTCCAAAATAACTATCAGGGGGTGATTAGTGATCGATACTGATGCTAAAAATGCAAACAGTAAAATTTTTGTCTGTCTGTCTGTCTGTCTGTCTGTCTGTATGTTCTTTATAGAAACAAAAACTACGCGATGGATTTTAACGAAACTTGGTACAATCATTCTTCATACTCCTGGGCAGGTTATAGTATACTTTTCATCACACTACGATCAATAGGAGCAGAGCAGTGAAGGGAAATGTTGGGGAAACGGGAGAAATTACTCCATTTTTTAAGCTTCCGTCGCGTTTGCAGCCTTAACGGTTAAAGCTACACAGAAATCATGTATCACTGAAATATTCTCCTTAAAATTATATAAAAAATATCCCACGACAGCATATGTCTATCTTTTATGGTTAACTCACAATAACACGTGTAACTCCCGATAGCTTAGCAGTTCGGAGCTTTCTGTTTATTTTTGTCTACTCTTACGTTTATAACACTCTCACTCATCCCTAATTTAAAAAGTTAACATTATTATCTATTCAATAAAAAAAGGATCATAGAAATCGGTATAGAAACACCAAAGTTATATGAAATACGCTAATAAGCCATCGCGCGTGAATACTGAATCCAGTCCCCCGGCTCTTAGAATTTGATATCAGACGTTTCAGATCTTTGATTTTGACGACCCCGTTGTCGCTGGCATAAGCAACAGGATCCGCGTACGAAGTCGCTGGCAGAAGCTAGTATTAAATAATTATTATAAGAAATAATAATAATTATTATTATTTCTTCTATATTTCTTAGATTACACAAGCGGCGTCTCGTGGCGTGCTTAAACATATCCATACTTTTGTTCTTACCGCTCACCGCCCCGCACTTAGCTTCCACCAGTTCCACCCACAGCGGCAATGTCGTGATCGGGCCGTAATATAGGAGATATTACGGCAAGCAGAAAATTAAATAAAACAAAAAAATTATTAACAATCATTGTATTTGTTTATAAACATATTCTATAACAAACTATAAGCTTACCATTAAGTTTCAAATCTACAACAATAATACCTAATCGACCAATCAGAACCGTTCTTACGTTTCATAAGTGTCCATCCATGTAGGCATGTGAATTAAACACTCGACCACAGAAGACAATCTCATATATTATTATGTACGTCACTTTTTATACCTAACGCTCGGTGGACGCACACTAATGAGCGTTTGAGTTCGAACTGTTCGACGAGTGGGGCGAGGCGCTCAGAGATATCGTGTCCGTGAGTGTTGTCTATGTGAGCGTTGCTCGAGCGCGCTTTGTATGTAGATTAGACTTCTGTACCTATATACTTTGTGATTCAGCGTCGGCATCATAGGCAACTACTGGGGGATAGAATTTAGAGCCGCGTACAGACAGCGCGAGGCGTGCGCCGCGAATGGTTCGTCACGCATGCCTCAACCTGAAGCATACGACGGTACATATATTATGCGTGCGTCACATGCTCAAGCTGCAGCGCGCACGGTGTTCGTCAATAGAAAACGAAACAACATCTGTCCGTTCACAATGAGGGCAATTTTTTTGGGAGGGAACATCTGCATGTTTTAGTCTATGATTGTAAAATGGAAAAGCTTTTAAATAAAATAATCCCACCAAAAACATTCCATGTAAAATGTTGCCAAGACGACCACGTAAGGTTTGCCCTGTAAATAAGATTTCAGATCACATATAGAGCCAAGCTTCTGAATCTACTCGGCCTAACTCTACCGACCCTAACTTTACAAATTCTACATATACGGTCCGGACCATACTATACTATAGGAATTGAGAGAAAGTTGCGCATCGGAAAGAAATGAAGCACACTCACATTAATGCGCGCCCGTCGCGAGTACGCAACACACGGGGGAGCAGGACTGGTGATATGTTGGAATTGAACTGCCGTGCAGGTTGTATGGCTAAGGAGATGGCGGCACACATCATCCAACAATGTCACAGAACACACGGCGGCCGTATTGAACGCCATAACTCCGTAATGAACGTTGTCGGCTCTGCCATGCAAGACAAGGGATGGAAAGTGGTGAAGGAACCGCATGTCAGGAATGCCGCGCCCCGTGAACAATATTTTACGGTCACGTTTGTGCTGCGCTCCGCAAATTTTAATATTTTTATTAGGTTTGCGGGGGGATTTAAGCTGAAATTCAGCTGTAACATTGTTTGAGATAGTACACGAACTAATTCGTAGTATTGATGTTTTAAGTTTATTTTAATAGTTTTTAGGAAGTTATCTTTGTACAAGATCACATGTGGGAAACACGTGGTTGAACTAAGTGAAGTGATTCAGTGGTAACCGCACTGAAATTTCAGTGCCCGGCCGCGGACCCTCAACAACTAGTGTCTAATACAGGTACTGCTGTAGTTTTTATTTTTAATTTCGGTGTCTGGAGTGGATTTGCTAAAGCGAAGTGGATTTGCTAAAGCGAATCCACTCCGGCACACGTTTTATTTTTAGGTTAGGAGCACGTGGTGCTAATAGTGTTGAGTGAGACGGCTATCGGCTGGACTGTCATCCGGGCTGTCACCTGTCAGTTGGCTGTCGGTGTCATTTGGCATTTGTCAGTGTCAGTGTAATTTAGAGGAGCTGCGGAAAGGAATTGGATTTACTCCAAGGAACTCGTTGATGCGGACTCCACCCGGGAGATTCACTGCGGCGAGAGGCTCCATTCCCCCATAAGGGAGGAGTGTAAGCTTCCTGAGAGCCCATCTGCGTCGCCGGCGCCTCCAGCGCCATCGAGGCTAGCTGGAAAGAGAGGGCTAAGCTCCCAGGAGTCGCAGGGGCGGCCGACGCGGAGCAGGCTAGCACAGAGGACGGAGATTCCACCGATCAGTGGAATCATGTCGGCAGGTGCGGCATTAGGGGTGAGTCGTGGGCTTAGCTCGAACTGCCCCCCCCCTCCCCCCCGGGAACCCAGCCAGAGGCGTCTAGTACGCCGAACAAGGGCAGTGGGTTGGCAGCTCTCGACAAGTCAGAGCTTATCGACCAGGTATACCAGGCGGTTAAGGGCATTAGCGCGGTAGCCAATGCCACTAATAAGTTGAACATGACGGACAAAGGTCTGATTCCTGGCTACAACCAAGACATATTAGCAGTTGTAGGCTCGTTAACGGTAAGAATGGCGGAACTGGAGCAGCAGGTCATAGCCCGGGATCTGAGGGTAGCGACCCCGGAGCTGCAGCAGGCCAGTATGGCTGCCGCGCCAGTGGGTGGGATTGTGCCCCCGGACAGTGTCCGTAAGGCAGACTATGCGGCCATACTGAGGCTGCCAAATGGAAAGCCCAGGGTGACGGTGGAACAGCGCGGTCCTGCTGTACTGTTCTACCCGAACAGTGACGAAATCAAGTCGTCGGACGCAGTCGCAGGACGGCATCCAGGTTGAGGGGGTGAGGCGCGTAGGGAACGCGGGTGTCGTCGTGCAAACGGCGTCATACTCGGCCGCCCAGAAGCTGAAGGCGGCGGCTCCCCCAACTCTGAGGTCGGCTGACCCGAAGTCTCGGAGGCCGCTTGTGGCTCTTCGGAACCTGAGCGGCAACCCCAAGGCGGAGGATGTCCTGGAGGACCTCCATAGAGTTAACCTGGCGGACGATCCAGCTTGGCCACTTGCGAAAGTGCAGAAGGAGGCAGGGTTCGCCTTCAAAAAGGGTAGGCGTGGAGGTCGAACCACGACCGTTGTATTTGAGGTCTCGCCCGCACTTAGGGACAAGCTGGTCGGACTGGGGCGGGTATATGTGGGCTGGGACGCAGTGGAGGTCTGCGATTTCGTCCGAGTGACCTGCTGCAACAAGTGCCAGCAGTACGGGCATCCAGAGAAGCACTGTAGGGCGGCTTCAATGATTTGTGGCAAATGTGGGGACAGCGGTCATAAGGCCCAGGAATGCCAGTCGAAGACTGAGTGCTGTGCGGTGCAGGTATGCAAGCGCTTTAAACGACCGGAGGCTGGTTCCCACAGAACGGCGGCGATAGATTGCCCAGCGCGCGTGTACGCAGAGAAGCAGGCTATAAATATGACGCAATATGCCTGAACACACGCAAGCATTTAGGGTGGGACAGTTAAACCTGCAGGGTTCCGCAACGGCGACTACAGAAATGCCAGTTATTGCCAGATCGCTGAGGCTGGATCTAGTACTCGTCCAGGAACAGTATAGTAATACCAGGACTATCCAGCACGGACCAGATTCCAAGGCAGGCATTGTAGTGCTGAATCCGGGGATGGCTGTCACATTCCTGGGGCACCTCAGTAACGACCATTGCGCGGTGGCCCATATTAGTTGCCCGGGCACTATGGGCAACTTTTATGTTGTATCCGTCTACTGCCAGTATAGCCACGACATCGCAGTTCACCTGCAACAACTTACGGTGGTCTAACAATTGGCAGGGAAGCCTATACTGGTGGGGATGGACAGTAATGCCCATTCGCCACTGTGGTTCTGCGAACGGAGGCAGTATGTGGGTCGGGGTCCTGACACAGAGTACCGAAAATCCCAGATGGAAGGGTTAATCCTGGGTAGGGGCCTGGTGATACACAATGTGGAAGGTCAACCCCCACGTTTCATGGCCCTAGCGGTCAATCAAACGTGGACTTGACCCTTAGTACGAGAGGCCTGGCAGTTACACAGTACCTGAGGGTATCAGTTTAAGTGATCATCAAATGATTACCTTCGAGTTGGGCACGGGTGCCGCGAGGGATAGGGAAGGTCGTACTGGGGAGGGGCAGAGAGTCGTAGAGTCGGTATCCTTCCGTGAGAAGGGAGTGGATTATGAGAGATTTCGTAGTGTGCTCCATAATAAGATGGGTACGCTTCAGACGTGGAAGCCGGCACAAGAAATCTGCTCACAGTACACAGACATTCTCACTGAAGCCGCAGAAACCTGTTTAGGAAAGCGCGGCAAAAAGGATACCGGTGGATACGAATGGTGGACTGACGATTTAGAGAAACTACGCCAAAAAGTGTACAGAGCGAGACGAGACTGGCAAAAGTCTCGAAGGGCTAAGGATCCTAGGGAGGACGAAAGGCTTGAGACCCTGCGTGCGGTGAGGATTTCCTACAAAACCGCTATGAGAGCAGCAGAGGTAGCCTATTTCTGTGGCATAATCTGGCAACGACGACCCATGAGGACTAGCGTACAGAGCCGCGTCGGGCAGAGTACGCCCCCCAGCAAATGACCTACACGGTATCCGTCTAGATGGAGGGTTATTCCTCGACGGCAGAGGATACCGCAACGGGCCTCCTCGTCTCCTTATGACGACGACTCCAGTACCGACACGGATTACCACCGCCAAGTCAGGATAGCAGCAGCATGCTCCCCAGCGGGGCAGGACTCCGATCTGCCAAGTCGGGCGGCACTTGATCGCATCGTGAAGGATTACCAGCCCAGTACAGCTCCTGGTTTGGATGGACTTACCGCCCGGATCATCAAGCACGCATGGAAAGTTAGTGGAGCAGAGATGCTACTAATGTACTCTGCGTGTATTGGTGAGGGCGTTTTCCCCGACATTTGGAAGATAGGTAGGCTGGTCGTCTTGCCAAAGGGCAATGACCGGCCGCTCTCGGACACAAAGGCGTATAGACCGGTTACCCTTCTCCCGATTTTGGGAAAGATACTGGAACGCCTAATTATCACGTGCGCTCCTTGCTTATATCGGAATATTTCAGAGCACCAGCATGGCTTCTCGAGGGGTAAGTCGACGGTCACGGCGCTTAATACGATCTTAGACCGGGTGGCGGATTCCCCGGAAAACTATGTGCAGATCATTCTTTTGGACATCTCGGGGGCCTTTGACAACGCCTGGTGGCCCATGGTCCTGACAAAGGTAAAGCAGGGCGGTTGCCCGCCGAATACATACCGAATTTTAGTGAGTTATTTTACAGATCGGCGTGTCGGACTTTTCATGGGCGACCAGGTGGTGTGGAAGCAGTCTACTATGGGCTGCCCCCAGGGATCAGTACTTGGACCTCCTCTTTGGAACCTCCTGTTGGACGACATCCTGAGCCTACCGTGGCCAGATGGGGTGATGGCAGTGGCTTACGCGGACGACATCACGATCGTGATCGAGGCGCCGAGTCGGGCGGCGATCGAGCGAAATGCCCGGTCGTCGCTGGAGTCGGTGTCCGCTTGGGGGAAGCGGAATCGGCTCAGTTTTTCAGCTTCTAAGTCGCAAACTCTGACGATGAAGGGCAAATTTAAACGTCCCCCTACAATACGTATGGACGGCGCCTCGATCGCGCACGTGACGAGTGCCAAGGTGCTGGGCGTTGTAGTCGATGAAGCGGGCTCCTACGTGCCGCATGCGAGTTTGGCCGGCCAACGGGCTGTGAATGCCTTCGGGAAGATGTCGAGGATATCCGCTTCTTCCTGGGGCGTGAGGTACCGTGCCCTAAGGGTCCTGTTTTCAGGGACATATGTGGCAGTTTTGACCTATGCTGCGGCCGTATGGTGGCGAAGTGTGGGGAGATACAGTGCGGAGTACGCTGCTCCGTACGCAGCGTCCAGCACTAATTCTTTTGACAAAGGCATACCGGTCGGTTAGCACCGCAGCGTTACCTGTGCTAGCGGGAGTGCTTCCGGCTGATCTCGAGGTCTGTCGCGCAGGACGAATCTCACAGGAGTGTTCCAGGATTGCCACCCTACGCTCCCTGCTGACCGCAGGGAGCGTAGGGTGGCAATCGGTAGGGTGAGAGCGGAGGTCATGGTCAAGTGGCAGGAACGATGGGAATCTTCCAAGGACGGCAGAGAGCTGTACTCGTTCTTCACGGATGTGACGGACAGAGTGTCGTTCGGCTGGGTGGAACCAGACTACGTCGTGTCGCAGATTCTCACGGGTCATGGGAGTTTCAGAGGCCGCCTAAACAAAATGTCGCTAAGCGACACAGCATTATGCTACTGTGGGCTGGCAGATGAAACGCGAGACCATGTCTTGTGGGACTGCGAGTTGTATGCAGACGAGCGGGAGTAAATGTTAGGGAACTGGGGTAGGAAAGAGATAGGGCCTATTTATCACAGAGAGCTAGTAGCTAGTCCGGAGGGCTTTCAAAGGCTGAAGTCATTTAGTTACAAATGGCACAGCAAGAGACAGGCATTAGAACTGCAGTAGAAGCACCGCTTTAGGATACGAATAGGAGTTAGGAACAGCAGTTCTAATGAAGTCTAGGACGGATAGGAACAGCTTTTCAGCTTTAGTTGATGGCAAGCCGCTAGGGCTGCTCGTGCGCTCAGTCACGTTATGTGGTGTAGCACGCCCCAGAATGGGGAGAAGTGAACTTAGTAGACAGGGACAGGAAAAAAGAATGTATGGAGTTTACAAAGTCATCCTGGGGCATTCGATATCCCGGCCTGCGCATCCTCTATAGGGGCACGTTCGTTGCCACGGTCACGTATGCTGCCGCTTGTTGGTACCAAAGAGCCACACTCCACATTGTTCGCAGCGCGCTGCTCCGGTGCCAGAGACCAAGCCTGATTCTGCTGACGAAGGCGTACAGGTCTACCAGTACGGCTGCGCTGGCAGTCTTGGGTTGAGTTCTGCCGGCTGACTTGGAGGTGATCCGTGCGGGGCGGTATGATGTGGAGCGCCAGGCCGCGGCCGAGGCACAGGTGGATCCGATCTTGCAGAGACGGGAGCTGGCCAGACGTAAGCATGTGAGCTGGAATGAGACGATGGATGCATGGCAAAAGAGGTGGACGAATGAAGAAAAAGGACGGGAACTATACCGTTTCTTCCCGGACGTGGAGGCCAGATTAAAGCTCCATTGGGTCATTCCCGATTACCAGTTCTCTCAGATTCTCGCGCGGCACGGGTGTTTCAGGAAAAGACTGCATGATATGAAGCTATGCGAGGTTTGTGTGTGTTATTGCGGTATGGAAGATGAAGACCTGCACCATGTGCTGTGGGTCTGTCCCCTGTATGGAGACGCCAGGTGCAAGATGATGAATGGGATCAGGCGCTTGGAGGCCGGACCGGTCTACTACGGCGATCTTAAGAGTTCACCGGCGAACTTCGAGAGGCTGCGGGAGTTCGCGCACGCGTGGCACGCCGCCCGGAGCAAATTGGAGCACGAGGAAAAAGAGAAAGACCGAACTAAATAACCGATACCATCACGGCGCAGACGACGGACTTCAAGACTTGTTTGTAGTGTGTTCGTTGAGCAAAAGCCCATTTGAGAGAATGCCAACATAGGGACACATGACGGCTAATTTGTAAAGGATCAAGAAGCGCCTGCAGACACTAAAATAAGATGGCCAAGGGAGCTATGTCCGCAGCCGCCCCACGATTCGGCCCGTATAACATATGTTAGTTGGTCGGGCCATGGGAAGGTGGAGGGAGTGTCCCTCAGATCAGAGATGTACCGCGCATACCAGCCCTTCTTGACCCTTAGGGGTCCAGGAGACGTAGGAGCGGGGAAAAGGTGATTGGACGTGTCCGGAATGTAGTGGGTCATTCCGGTCCAAGATTGAGTTGGGCAAGCATCTCGGGAGCTCACCGGCGAACTAGCCCCCAGATTAAGCAGACCAACAACACCAAATCCGATGAGCTGGCGGCTGCCTCGGGTGAGACCCCGACGGGTCTCGCGACTGCCTCGACCAAGGGCATCACGGAAGCAGTCAACTCCAAATCATCAAATCTCAACAAGGGCAAGATGGCAGCAATGGGGCGGCCAAGGCCGAGGCAATTGCTGCAAAAGCACTTACGGGGATCTCGCACGGGTAAAGCGAAACCTCTTCCAGGAGCTCTAGTCGGGCCTTCGGTAGTTGAGAAAGCGAGAAGGGTGTCGAGACGGAACGCTGATTGGTCGTCGTGAAGGAAGACTAGAACGTTCGATCTTCTAATCAACCGGGCGGGCGTCGAGCGGACACCACACCACCAGAACAAAAAATCTTTTGATGGTAGTCGGTTCACCACTGGTAGAATTAAACTTATCTTTGTAAACAACCAATAAACGTTTTTTAAAAAGTAAAGTAATAAAATTGGATCATTGAAGAGCTCCTGACCCTCACATAGCAGTTTAATTTACCTTCATTGATACCTCAATTCCAGTTTTCCTTTTATGACCTAAAACAATAAGAAAGGATTTTCCAAAATTCGAACCCTAAGGACATGACGCGAATACCTAGTTTTTATAGACACGTCTACTTTCACGCGGTCGAAGCTGCTGGCAGAGGCTAGTTTAATAATAAATTTGTTCAATGGCATGGTGGTGCCACAAAATAGCTACAGAAGACAATCTATATACAAAGCGCGCTCGAGCAGTGAAAGAAAGAAAGAAAGAAAGAAAAAGAAAGAAAATTAGACACAGAGTGCACACATAGACACCGCTCACGGACACGATCTCGGCTCAATCGCCCGGTCACACTCGTACAGTTCGGAGCAATGCGCTGACATGTGTGCGATCGCCTAGCATAGATAAATAAAAAATTAAAAAAAAAAATACCGACTTGAATGTAAATAAACTATGAAAAGTACAAAATAACTTCAATTTCGGAAGTCGGTGTTTCTATAATAGATCCTAATTTTGTGTCTTCGTTATTTAACACCGACTTCCAAAATTAAAGATATATTGTACTTTTTAAACGACTTTGGAAAGGAGGAGGTTCTATGTTCGGCTGAATGTATGTTTTTTTTTTTTTTTTTATGTAGTTTCACCGATATTTCTGTCAATTGTGGAGCGATTTTAAAAATTATTTTTTTGATTGAAAGGTTATGCTTCTAAGTTGGTCCCATAGAAATATTGTTATGATCTGATCATGAACTTCGAAGATATGGAACAGAACTCCTCATAGGATCATAGCAGAATTGTCGTAACAAGTAAAATTGCTTTGTTTATACGTGTAGTCAATGACTGACTGAAAGAAAAGAGGGAGGGCATGTATCGGACTGATCTGGTGGTAAAGCTGGAAGGTAAACAAATACGGTTACATTACATTAATTATTAATGTAATGTAACCGTATTTGGGATTATTTGAACCGTTATGAAATGCACTCTGGTTATAAGGTATTTATGTACGTATGTAGGTAGGTCGGTTTACATCCCTCATTAACTATTTGGAGGCGGTTAGTTAGTACAAAATCATGAAGCAACTCAACTCTATCGTTGATGTCAGTGCCTGCCCCAGTTGGTATGGTGGGCGTTGGCGTCACACCCAATAAGAAGCTCGGCATTGTTGGCATAGGCGTACTCTACTACCTTTGCAAGCTCTTCGGATGGGTTGGTTTTCGTCCCGTCCAGGTATGCCGAGCACACGATGAAACGTCCATTTCCGCTTTTGACATTAACATAAGCTGCAATCAGGTAATCGCTGCACAGGCCGGGTATGCATAAGAAATCAATATGATTATTGAAAAGTATACACGCTCTTGGTTTGACTCCACCGATATGATGAGCGACCTTACCTGCAGAGCTCAGTTCAGATACCGTGTTAGTATTAGCCAGCCACGGTTCTTGGATAAGAGCGATGTCACGGTATTAGTATCATACAGTATTGTAACTCGGCCGTATTTTTGAACTAAATGCCTACAGCCGCGCGGTACGTAAACATGCGATAGGGCTGCCCGCCTCCAGCATTCTAATTACATTTGCCTACTTTGTGTTTCCATTTAGTTTTGTGATTGTAAATATAGTTACTTTTTTATATAAACAAGATACTTTGTGGATTGAATAGGAAGTGTTCAATAAAAATGCGTGTTGTTTTTTGATTGGTAGATTTAAATAAAATGCTTTTTCTAGTATTATTCATACACATAGTACAATAAACCACTATTATTAATAATAAAATACCACGTCTTTACTTTGAATTATACAAACTAACAATAATCGCGCGATTATTGTTAAAAAAAACCGTCGTGTCCGCTCGTCACTATGGCACAGTTGCGACGGCCGCGACTGTCTACATGCCGAGCCCATGCTACAACCGAGGCGCGTAGGTATAGCTCGCGTTTCGTCCGTTTGTATGAAGTTGGAATACTGTATGATACTATTACCGTGGCGATGTGAAGGTTCTTTTGAGTGAAGTGTTTTTCCAGAACAGCCGCGCCTGGTGTGGATGGGTGGGTTAAGCAGAGTTATTTGACCCGCTTGGCTTCGAGATATAGGGCAGCCCTGAGGTTTGGCCGGTCGGCTCGCCACTACCGATCGATTGGGACGTGTAGCCCCTTTCGTGTGGTTGGTTGGATGGTTCCTGACGCCCTGACCTCCGGGTTTCGGCTTAGCGTTTTATCGCTTTGCCATTTTACCAAAGACGTTTGGCCCCGCCTTAGGAGCGTGTTGAGCAGATGGCAGAATCTTTGCGCCAGATTGGCTAGTCCCTGCCACCTGCTCAGCTTTCGCTGGCGTATTATCGCCGCGAATGCGTATTAGGACTTAACGAAAGCCTAGTTGCGGCCTGCAGTCTAGCTAGCGCCAGGCTTCTATGGAGGCATCATCGATAGCAAGGGCGGTCGTGATTCCGTCCCTTTCTTTCTTGACGTTCAGCACCTTCCACAAGCCAGTCTGTAGGTAATTTTTTCCAAGAGATTTAGGGCAACTCTTGGAGTTTTGATGACATCTTCTGTCTTGAAGTAGAGGATCACAAACTTAGCTTTTGGCAGGTCCTTCTCGTTAACAAGCGAGAGTTCCGCCTCTGGCCACGGCTTTAGTGTCCCCACTTTTTCTTCAAGCCATTTCAGGCTGTAGTCGTTTTTGATTACGACTTGCAGCCATCCCGGCTTGAAAGTGCAACCCTCGATTCGAATTTTGAATTTGGGAGATTTGGGCATAGAGGCGTTCAGAATCGCCCTCAGTATGTCCTTAGAATAGAGCCCCAATTGCGCGTTCGACATGGCGTTACTGATTCCCTCCCGGATGTTGGTTAGGGCATCCTTAAAAGACATAGCGCTTGTCCCAGGCGGTGGTCCGACCTGAGCTGCGGACGGCTCATCAGGGATCATTGGAATTGACCCTGAATTTCGTCCACACGCGTTTTTTTTTGGCATGATCTTTTGGCGACTCGTCCTCGGATCGAAATCGTTTTATCGGCCTCTTCCCCGAGGACGTATCGGCCACTAGATCAGTCAAAGGAGCGCGCGCACTCGTATATTACATATATTACATTAATTTACCTTCCAGCTTTATCACCAGATCAGTTTGATACATCCCCTCCCCCTTTTCTTTCAGTCAGTCATCGATTACACGTATAAACAAAGCAATTTTACTTGTTACGACAATTCTGCTATGATCCTATGAAGAGTTCTGTTTCATATCTTCGAAGTTCATGATCAGATCATAACAATATTTCTATGGGACCAACTCGGAAGCATAACCTTTCAATCAAAAAAATAATTTTCAAAATCGGTCCACAATTGACCGAGATATCGGTGAACACACATAAAAAAAAAAAACATTCAGCCGAACATAGAAAGTCCTCCTTTTCGAAGTCGGTTAAAAAGTATAAAATAAGTTTAATTTTGGAAGTGGGTGGTACTTCACACCCATGAGATTGACTTCTGTACTAGTGCCCCCGCCAGGGCAAGCAAAAAAGTGGCACTGCCATACAATCTTTTTCTCAAAACAGTTCAGCACATTTTCGACCCCCATAACTGCGTTGTTGTGTTCTTTATAACACTAGAGCTTGATTTAACTTAGGACTAAACAATCTAACTTAATATATGTAATTATTATTAGTTACAATTTGTTTTTATGCCAAATCAATCTATTTGTAACGATTTGTGATATCAATATGGTCAATATAAGTCGTTGCAAAAGGTCCCTCAAGTAGGAACTGAATAAATTAACCGACTTGGCATTGCATGGATCACACAACTTTTTATGGTAGAAGAACTGACTTGCGAGCCTTTGTTTTTTTTACAAGTTATGTTTTTGTTGGCATTTTACATTTAGCGTCATCTTTGTTATAATTCTTTGTAATAATACATAAGTTAGTGTAATATCAGCTTACCAACTATAAAAAATATTTTTAATGGGTTTATAGTGTCCAAGTAGCAGGAGAACACTGACTCCTAAGATACAGGAATTCCTAGTTTAGGAGTCAGGGTGTCAACATTTATGTACCTTTATTTGTTGTAACTTAACTGATATTTAGCATGTTGTAAGAATTTGTGTCAATGAAGTATTATTATTAAAAAAAAACTGCCCCTGATAGTTATTGGAAAAAGAAGTATCTAACAAAAACGAAAACGGATAAAAAATGATTTAATGAATGGAACGGGAAATCGGGCCATTTTTCCTTGTGTTAAAATCGCACTGGAGAAAGTTAGCAAAATATAAAAAATACAGGCAGATGCGCCATTATGTCTTGATTCCGGCAATGTATATAATTAAACTCTGGAGAAAATTTTAGATGCGGCTTTTTACTAACAGGGGCAGAATTATTACGGTCATTTCCAGCTTAAGCTTAACTACGATCCCACCTGATGGTAAGCAGTGATGCAATCATTGATAGTGAAGCGAACTAGCTAGGTGCCCAGTTGTTGCGTTACCGGCTCGGTTGTTAAATGTTGAGTTGTCGGGATAACTTCTGTGTATGTTCAATGTTCATCATTTCAACTTCTAGTTCTGTTCTTCATGAGTGTAGCTCCGTTGTCTTCACAGCAGGGGATCCTGTGAATGTAAACCTGCTAAGTACAGTATTGAAAGTAAAATCGATGAATGAGGGGTCTGAATGCTCTCATCAGCAGTGACGTGCCGAACTAGGGCGGTGCCAGCGGTGCTCGGGCACAGGGCGCAGGCCCTGGAGGGGTGCAAATTTTTTATATCTAACCTTTTTTGTGTGTATTGCACTTTTATCTAGGGCGCAGCTATAGAAGTTCGCACCGGACGTACAAAAGGCTAGTTACAGCACTGCTCATCAGGGTCACAGAGATATACTAATCGAAGAATGTGTTTTATTCATAGTTTTGGAGGCATACGGAACAAATTGACAGGCCTGTCGGTCTAGAGAGTAGAAAAAAAAATCCACTACTATCACACAACGCAATATAGTCCCAAGATAAACAGAGCTTGTGTTACGACTATTATAGTACTAGATAACTGATAAACATACTTATATATTTCTAAATACATACATATTATGGATAAATTACACCCAGACACAGAACAAAGTTTTTAAAGGTACCAAAAACTTAAAAAAAAAACTAACAATTTTTTTTTGTAAAATAGTTTTTATTTTTCAATTATTAGTTATGGTTTCACCACTAAAAAGTACCTCCCCTTCAGCCAAACATAAATATCTTATAGCCAGAGTGCATCACAAAAAGATTCTATTAATCCCAAACACGGTTATATCACATGAATTTACCTTCCGGCTTTATCACCAGACTAGCTTCTGCCCGTGACTTCGTCCGCGGAAAATTTCTTGTTTTAAAATAAGATTACACTCGATTAGACGATGCGCACGTTCAGCGCTAGATTCCTGAGCACGGGCCTGTGATGTTATGGCATTTTGCCTAGCGAGCCGCTGCGAACGCTCAGCGCTAGTCTCCCTATCCCTTGTCTCAGAGACATGCTGCCTTAAATGAGATAGACGCTGCGCACGTTCAGCGCTAGATTCCCGAGCACGGGCCTGCGATGTAATGACATTTTGCCTACCAAGCCGCCGCGAGCGTTTAGCGCTAGTCTCCCTATCCCTTGTCTCAGAGACATGCTGCCTTAACTCAGATAGACGGTGCGCACGTTCAGCGCTAGTTCCTCGAGCACGGGCCCGCGATGTCCTCACATTTTGGCTAGCGAGGCGCTGTGAGCGCTCGGAGCTAGATTCTCTAGCGCGTGCTTGCGAAATATATTCTCTATTTCTCGAGAGGCGCTGCTCATTTTCAGGGGCAGATTCTTCCGTACGGCGTACTCGAGCGGCTCTTGTCTGTGATGTCTGCCGGGACAGTTGAGATTTCCTTTTAGACATGCTCTCAACAAACTACGCACAGACTTGAAAACAATTATGAACAAAAGGAGAGCGACTCGAACACCGTCCGCCTTTACAAAACAAAACAATCGTAATATCGAATAACTCGTATCGATTATTACGATAGAACGAAGTACGAAACTACGAACATACAAAAACGTACAACGAAATTACGATATTTTCGATTATGAGGTATCTATCAACAACAACAACCATACGAACGAAACAACCGAAACCAATAAGCAACTGACAGAAGAACTCCAACTAACGACAACGTGGGCATAATAATTCGAGAGGGTCATCAATCCACAGAAAGTCTTAACACCGCGATTCAGAAAACATGGCAAGTTCGGGAGGTTCCTGCACCGAATTAAAGCGGAAGAGACGCCCGAGTGTCGCCACTGTGCGGAACGCCCGGAGGACACGGTGGAGAACACAGTCGAGGTGTGCCCTGCCTGGGCAGAGCATCGCCGTGCCCTCGTGGGGGCGATCGGCGGCGGACACCTCTCGCGGCGGGCTTTGGTTGAGGCCATGGTCCTTAGCGAGGAGGAATGGCAGGCGGTCGCCTCCTTCTGCGAAGCAGTAATGCTAGCAAAGGCGGAGGCAGACCGCATCAGGCAACGGCGCCCCCGCCGCCGCCGCCGGGATTCCGATCCCGATTTCCGGCCACCGTAGACGCGGGCTCGCGGACGGCGAGCCATGGGTAGCTTGCTGTCCGATCGTCCGGTAATGGACCGAGCCCAAGACGTCAACGGCGCGCACTGTTCCCGCGCGCCTCAAGAAGTTGTCAGCAACAGCAGAGGCCCAGCTGGGTCGAAGCCTACCGGGTCCAGGGTTATCCGAAAGGGAACTCGTGCCCTGGTTTGAAGGCTAGAAGGAACGGGGTGGGTTTTTAGTCAGTAAGAGTCTGACACTATCTCTCGCTCCACCCAAGGGCGGGGGTTGTCATAAGATGATTTTTGCCCACCATAAAAAAAAATAGGTAAAACGTCTGCACAATGAAAGTTACGCTAGGGGCATTTTGCGTTTTAGTAATTTTATATTATCTTCGAAACTGTATGACCAATTGCTAAGCTGTAAATGGCAAATCTTATCTGTATAATGTTCTTGTGATACTGAAATAATTTATTGTCATAAGAATTAATATTTTGTTGCTCAAATAATCAACCAAACGTAAGTATGCCGAAAAAAAATATTTTTAATGCAATAAAAGAAGTATAAAAGATTTTTTTTTTTTTTTTTTTTTTCTCTCGACGGGGAAAATCATCATTGACGAAACCCGCTCTTGGGTGGAGCGGGAGACAGTGTCAGAGTCTTACTGACTAAAAACCCCGCGCCGTTCCTTCTAGCCTTCATACCGGGGCTCTAGTTTCCTTTCGGATAACCCCGACCCCGGTAGGCTTCGACCCAGATGGGCCCCTCCTGTTGCTGACAACTCCTTGAGGCGCGCGGGAACAGTGCGCGCCGTCGACGCCTTGGCTCGGTCCGGACAGTTACCGGACGATCAGACAACGAGCTACCCATGGCTCGCCGTCCGCGAGCCCGCGTCTACGGTGGCCGGAAATCGGGATCGGAATCCCGGCGGCGGCGGCGGGGGCGCCGTTTCCTGATGCGGTCTGCCTCCTCCTTTGCTAGCATTACTGCTTCGCAGAAGGAGGCGACCGCCTGCCATTCCTCCTCGCTCCGGACCATGGCCTGAACCAAGGCCCGGCGCGAGAGGTCTCCGCCGCCGATCACCCCCACGAGGGCACGGCGTTGCTCCGCCCAAGCAGGGCAAAGAAGTATAAAAGATGAAATATAAAAGATAGAGATATGGTATCGCAGACTTTTTTGTAGAAATAATTAAGACGAACCAGGTAGCCATACATTGTTTTTAATTTTAAGCAACTGTTTAGGCAGCGCACGCAAATAATTCTATTTTATGAGGTATTTTTTTCCGACTTGCTAGACAAAAGTTGTGATAGCTCGGTTAATATACATGCTATAGAAAAAATTTATAGCCTATAGCACTCAGGAATAATGTAGCTTTCTGCCAGTAAAGAAAATTTTAGAATTGGATTATTAGTTCCAGAGATTACCCCCTACATACAAACTTACAAATTTTAAATCTTTATAATATTAAGTATAGATCAGTTGGATATATTTCCTCTCTCTTTTCTTGCAGTCAGTCATCGACTACACGTATAAACACTGAAATATCGGTAAACATACATACATACATAAAAAAAAAACATACATTTAGCCAAACATAGAACCTCCTCCTTTTCGAAGTCGATTAAAAATACACAAAGTCATGTCAACTTATACTTACATAATGTCAACTTATTAAATGCTAACGGGCAAACTAAAAGAGTATCGGAGTTCCTCAATAGCCTGAGTCTAAAGCAACTTGTAAGTTCTCCCACCCATTTTACAGATCATAGCGAAACCTTGATCGACCTAGTATGTTCCAATATCAACCACAAAATTGTGTCAGTTGAGCCCTATGGCTCAATTAATGGTCACTCGCTTGTGGTCTGTGAACTTAATATTAAACGTAGTAAGTACAGACCCCATACAATTAGGTACAGACCGATTAAGAACATTAATGGTGAAGTCTTTGACAGTGACTTATCGAATATACATTGGAGCAACATTTGTAGTATGCCTAATATAAATGACATGGTTGAGGAATTTAATGAAAACATTTTGGAATTGTATGATGCGCATGCTCCTAGGAAGACATGCTTGATAAGAGAACCGTCATATCCTTGGATTACTGACACCATCAAGATTATGATGCTCTTACGAAATGACGCGTTAACCAAGTATCGCAAGACGAGGTCAGACTCTAAAAGGGCATACTATAAACAGCTGAAATCGTTGGTGGTTAGTTCTATATTTAGGGAAAAAGTCGCTTACTTTAAATATAATATTAATAACAAAATTAAAGACCCCAAAACTTTATGGAACAACTTAAAGACCACAATTCTACCAAATAAACAAGCTGAAGATTTACCGAGTCACTTAAGAGACCCAGAGCAAATAAATAATCACTTTTTAAATGTCCCTGGCAACCACGTCTGCAATGCTGAGCAGCAAAATTTCTTTGAGTCCCATCATTTTGGCGATGATACCTATTCATTTGCACTGAAACCAGTCACCGCCAATCAAATCTTTAAATATTTTCACGAACTTAAGTCCAATGCTGAAGGCTGTGACATGATTACCCTAAATATGCTCTTATCTACGCTTCCATACACACTTAAGACGATAACAGAGATTATAAACTATTCGATAGGCTCAGCAACTTTCCCTGACATCTGGAAGATTGCAATCGTTCGACCATTGCCTAAAAAAACGAATCCAACAGATTTGAAGGACCTCAGGCCCATTAGTGTCCTGCCGTGCCTATCCAAAATAGCCGAGAAGGCCGTGTGCCAGCAGTTGACACAATATTTAGAAAAAAATAAAATACTCCCTGAACTACAGTCAGGTTTTCGAAAACAGCGTGGTACTGCTACGGCTCTTCTGGATGTTACAGATAACATCTTGGCGGCACAGGATAAGGGCATGTGTACACTGCTAGTACTACTTGATTTCTCACGAGCCTTTGACTGTATTAATATTGACTTGTTCCTCTCAAAACTGAGCTATTACGGATTTGACCAAAATACGATAAACTGGTTCCGAAGTTACCTTACCAACCGTAAGCAGCGTGTGGAAATCCGTTTGAGCAATGGCTCATCTCTTAATTCGTCACTCACCCCCGTTAATAGGGGAGTTCCGCAAGGCTCTATACTGGGCCCTATAATATTTATTTTGTATTGCGCAGACATCATAAATTCTCTGAAGCGATGTAGGTATCATGTTTACGCTGATGATGTGCAATTATATATTTCTTTTAAGCCTGGTGACTATGGCAGCGCGTTAAAGGATCTCAACGATGATCTCGACAGTATTGCATGTTGGGCTGAGAACAATGGTTTGGTACTTAATCCTACCAAAACTAAATACTTGCTTTTTGGAACCAAGTGCCAAATCAATGCAGTGCCGGCAACACTCAACGTTACTTTGCTGGGTCAGACGGTCAGTCGAGTCAGTGAAGCACGTAATCTGGGACTGAATATGGACGCGGATTTGAGGTACGAAGCGCACGTGGGAGTAGCAGTGCGCACTTGTTTCTATCGGTTGAAGGTAATTTATAAAATAAGGCCTTATCTATCCGAGGAGCTGCGAATACAGCTGGTTGAGTCGCTCGTACTCTCTAACTTAAATTATGCGGACACAGTTATTGGCCCTCGACTGTTGGCAAGAACTGAACGATTGGTTCAGAGAGTGCAAAACGCCTGCGCCCGTTTCTGCTTTAACATTCCACCGAGAACTCACGTGACACCATTTTTAAATAAACACTCAATCCTGAAGATGAAGTCGCGTCGTAAGCTGCACTTGGCTTGCCTACTTTTTGGAGTCATAAAGTACAGGCAACCGACCTACTTGTACGCCAAACTCAGTTGGATCGCTAGTAGAAGAGAATGTGCCAGCAGACAGTGCTCGCAGCAACTTTCTACGCAACCGCACAGGACAGCGGCTTTTAGAGGCAGTTTTAGGTACGCCGCGTCTAAATGTTGGAATAATATTCCCCCGCCAATAAGGAATATTAAATGTCTCGATACTTTTAGGACTCGATTACGGCAGTTTTTGATTGCCTCGCAAAAGGAACAAGGCATGACTGTTACGAACACGTCCATTATATAGCTGGTTAACGTGTTTTTATGTTCCCGAGTCATTACACTTGAGAGCACTAAACTTTGGACAAGGCAAACGTAAGATTAGTAGCCGGTATACTTATATAATGAAACAATGACCATATAAAAAATATATATGATTTTTTCTAATACACACACACACACACACTCTTAAACCTTACACTTATGCATTATTGTACTATTCACATACCTAATTGTTTTTTTTTTCTCCTTGTACTACAAAAAAAAAAAAAGAATTAATCACAATGCTTAACCACCTACGTATACTAAATCTACTAAACCATGGGTATACTTACGCAACTTTCTCTACACATAACACTTACACTACATAACACACACATAGCTTTTATCGAAAGATTCAGCTCGATGTCCGTATGCGCCACCACAGGGACCCAGCAGAATACCAGCGTCAGGTATATTTGCCTGACACATGCTGAGTTGGGCTCCCATTTGATGCATCTTTGGGGCACACACCGCACTATGCATTTTTTATTTTGTTAGCCTTTTACTAAGCTGTTTTTAAAGTTAATTTTTTAACGTGTTTTTTTTTTTTCTCTTCTTTTGTATGTTACTCAATGTACTCGTCACTTTGATGTATGTGATTGTTTACATTTTCTACTTACTTATATATTTTTTGTTGATTTATATGCTTAGTTTTATGTTTGTAATTTTGTTGTGCTTGTATATGCTGTCTGTTGCTTCTAAGTGTTGCATCAAATAAAATTTTATTCATTCATTCATTCACAAAGGATTTTGATGCCATTGTCACTAATAGAGAGAATAATAGGTAATACTTCTGGGATAAAAAGTATCCTATACCCTATTCCAGGACATGGTCTATCCGTGTACCAAGTTACATCAAAATCAGTTTTGCCATTTAGGTGTGAAGACGTAACAAATGAACAAACTCACTTTTATAATATTAGTAAGGAATAGGAGGTAAAACTTTGTTTTTATGTTCTTTTGTTTGTGGTAGGCAATCTCTAGAAGTACTGGTCCAATTGCTAAAATTTGTTCCCCGATAGAAAGCTGCTTTATTCCTGAGTGTGTAATTTGCAACCATACATAGCTAGGAAGGGTCACTAGTAAACTTCTTGAAGTCATGAGAAAAAAATGCTAATAGAAGAAATAGCTCACCTCTTTCATCACATCCGCGGACTGCTCTTCAGTTTCTAGAGGTTGTTGCTGCAGTTGGCAGCATTGCTTCAGTTTAGCATAGCAGAAGAAACAAGAGTCACTTCAATAATTCAATACCATCTATTTATTGGAGTTTGGTTTCCACACTCAATCCATGATTGACCATTGTATGCGAGCTACGGTGGCCATCTTTCAGCAAGCTTTATTCCATCCAGCTGACATCTCTCCAAAAGCAGATTATACCTCTCAGTTAGTTGAGAGTGTCTTTGACGTAGTTCGGTAATTCTTGAGTATGCATATGTACTGGCAACCGAACGCTCAAGGAGCACATGTGTTCAGTTACAAACTGCAATAAAAATTAATTTGAACCATTTTTTATTAATTGAGGGACTGGAACATTTGGCCTTCTGTGGTCTTCCCATCCAGTTATAATTTAGAGGTCATCAAGGCTAGAGTGAATAGGCTTTTAATAAACTAATGCGCCTCACCATCAACGATTGCATCACTGCTTACTATCAGGTGAGATCGCAGTCAAGCACTAGTTTATATGAATTTAAAAAAATATATTTTAAAATTGTTGTATATACAGGAAGGACGTACAGTATTGTAAAAAGTTATGCAAAGGTACTTCTGTATTATGTTATGTTTAAAAGTGTGGTTGCCGCATTTAGTCCTGTGCGGACCATTGTGCGTAGACCATAGCAGCCAAACCTTTGGTAGGTTTTTCATCCACCCACCTCTCTCTAAAAACTGATTAGGGAACTTCAGGGCGGCTGTGAGGGAATAGGTTCGTGTGCGTCGTCAGTGACTCCTGTGCAGGCATTTTGAACAGTTTTTTAATGCTTAAAATACTTTCAGACTGATAAATTTAACGTTGTACTGTCCATTGACTAACTCAAAAGAAGGTGGGTTTAGTGGATTAGTATGGCTCATGGTTCTCCGCCCCTCGATCATGCAGACGCTGGTCAAAATTTATACGTGTTCAAATTGTTCAATAAATAGTTTAGGACCACTGTAAATTTGTTAACAGGCTACATATTAAAATATATTAGGAATTTAACTTACTGGAAATTCTGGAAAAATCGTCAGCGCCTCATAAAATTTCTTGCACGTTTTTGTCGACATACCCACAGATGCGATTATAAAACATATCCTACACATTTTTGCAGTTTATCCATCTTTTACTAAATATAATGTGGATTGTATGTTATTACGATGATATTTTTATTATTTAGGATTCTAGTAATGTTTAAACAGTTTATTAAAAATTTAAAAGTAACATTTGAACATCGCGACATCGCGCGTCAAACACAGTCACCGGAAAAAAGGCAAATTAAAAAAATCTCTTGAACAGGGATGTGTAAAAAACTCGATAATAAAAATAATCGATTTAATAATTTTTTATCGATTTAAATAAGCAATAATATTGCAAATAATCATTTTTTTTTTCTTAATACAAATTAATTCTGCTATCCGACATTAAGTCTGGACTTCTAACTGAGAAGCTGTTGCGCGAATCGATCAATATTACATTAACGTCATCTGTGCGTCTACGATCTTTTCAAATAGTTCAGTGTATTCAATTTCTTTATCAAACATTCACTAGACGGAGCTAACTATTTTACAGCCATTCGGCTGTTATGTCATTCGTTATTCTGATCCGAATATTGTCCAAACGCTTACCTAAGCTGTTATTGTTCCTCAACTCATTGCCTACAGATTTCTAATTTTCTTTTTATTTCAAAAGTTTATTTAGAAAGTATAGTAAAGTAATTTATTTAAAGATAATTGTAAGAAATAATTGATGTTGATTATTTAAAAACTTGTTATTTCTGTTGTTTATTTTTAATTAATAAAACTGTGATTAAATATATTTTACCGTTTATTTTAGAATTAATAGAATAATTAGAAAAATGTCGATTAATATTACAAAATTTATTATGTTTAAAGAAACATCATTTATTAATTAATCGATGTTTTAAGCTAAAAATTTCAATTAAATAATAATCGATTTTTTATGTAGAATGTTACATCCCTACTCTTGAAGGAAGTCGGAAATGACAGTGTTGCCATCCTTAGAACTTTTTTCTCGTACTTGAAATCTTGTATTTTGGCTCTCTTTAAGACTTCGTAGAGTCTGTCTAATGAAAGCGTAACCTGGAGTTTTTTTTTTTTAATTAAAGTGGCAACATTATTTTGCCGCCAAAATCACGTCTAAGTCTATGATTGCAATTGTCAGTTTTTTGAAACAGATATTTATTTAGCAACAATAACTGCTTTATCATGGGTAAAACAATATAAAGTTATGTGCGAAAGCTGCTACACACTATCATCAGTGAGTTTAAACAATAACAAGAAGAGAAAGAAGTTGTTTTCTAAGAAAAACAACACTGTTTATACACGATCTTGGATTTTTAAGTTAGTGTGACACCATAATCTTGATCATTGTTGACTGACCACTAGATATTTTTACGGTATGAATGATGATGACTATTTTATTTGACTATCGCAGTTTTGTGCTCTTGGTATTCTTGTCGGAAGGCCAAAATGCCAAATTGTAAATAAAGAATATTATATACGGCATTTTTAGAGAACAGATAAAATAAATTTGGAATAATAACTAACATTTTGTGTATTATTAACCTTTATCATACATCTACCAATAAATAAATCTATACAATTTTAAATTCTTATACAACTATTGTACAATCGTCATATATATAAAAATACTCAAGTACCAAAACTTTTTTCTCCTACTATTTCAATAATACCATATTCAATTTTTTGGGTTTCAACCTCCTTTTCTCAGGTCACGCTTTCAGTAGACGGACTCTATCCTTCAAATATTTCATACCGTATTTACACATTTGTGGTCGCCATTCGTCTCGTGTTTGATGAATTACTCTTGTACAAAGTCCGTGACACGAATAAAACTAGCGCGCTAGTAACACGTTTGTAGGTTCATAATTCGCCTCGCCACATCCCACTCGAGCGAATGTGTAAATGCAGCATCTTCTGATCTGATCGCTATCTCACCTCATGGAAAGCGACGATGCGGTCGACCACAGAACCCTTGAAGAAATCCTGAGAATTCTTGTGTTCTGTGCGGCCGGCGATGGAACGAACTTCTCCAAAAGGACTAGAAAGTTTTTATTTTGTATATTTGTTAGGTCTAAGGTTGTGGACTATTTTTTACCCTCCAATATCCCAAAAAATGGGGGCTTGGGGTACCACATTTTTTCTTATTGTACTTATAATTTTTATGATAGAACAACGTTAGCCAGGTTAGCTAAAACAATAATAAGAAGCCATCAAAAACATAATTTTGTAATAAACCAAGGCTTATAACTCAATTGTTCTACTGCCAAAAATTGTGAGATCCACGTACCTACCTAATCCAAATCATCTTCCTGCCCTTGTCCCGTTTTATTTGGGGTCGACGCAACACGGTTTTTTCCTTCCATTCTATCCTGTTGCCCGTCTTGCTATCACTGACTTCCTTTTCTTTATATCACTATTCACTCTTCAAACAATCCATCCATCTTTTCTTTGGCCTAGCCCCTCTCCCTCTTCATCCATTCACTTGTAAATTCATAATTCTTTTAACAACATGCGTTTCATCCCTCCTCTTTATATGACCATACCAAGACAAACGGTTTCCTTAATACCAAGTCTGTTAACTTATTCAGTCCGTACTTAAGGAACCTTGATGGCCTAGATTGAATGTGCAATCAGATTAAACAATCTAATTTAATTACTTGTGATATACGTGCATGCATGTGCCGTGCCATCTTATAGACTTGAAAAAGGTTTCTAAAATTTAATAGTTGTCCGCACATCCTATAGGAAAATGAAATAAAACAAATAAAATAATCAACAATCATTATATTTGTTTCTAAACATAGATTCTACAGTGAAATATAACCACAATAAAGCTTAAGATTAATTTTCAAAACTATAACACCGATAATACTCAACAATCTATATAATTATCACTCTGATAATTACTTCGCTACCTACGATAAACATCATGGTAATATTTTATCAGAGTGATAATTGATGGTAATGTTTTATCGCAATGATAATTGATGGTAATATCGGTATTATAGTAGAATCGTAGTTATAGAACAGTTTGCAAAGACATAAGCTACTTTAGGTGTTTCATTCTACGGATGGCGTTGTAGGCTAGATTTGACGTTGCTATTATATTTGAATAGTGTAATAAGCTTTTTCCATAGCTATTCACAATCATTCGACGGCATTTCGTGCCGAACCGAATGAATATAAATGTTGTAAAGTTCTCAAAAAATAAAAGGCTCGTATTGGCATTTGATGTTTTTATTATTTACTTTATGTAATTAATTATTTTATTATTTCTTTCAGTTTCGTTTCAAGGTAAATTGGTCTTCCTCAAATGTCAAAACTGGCCTTTTATTTTTTAACGAGTTTAAATGCTATTCATAGATTCGAAACCGAAAAATGTTGACTGTGGCCGGTTACAATTTTTTAGTTACTAAAATTTATATGCCTTTGTATGGCTACTTCATGAAATATATAATACACAATAGTGTAAGACGACCTGAGAGGATTGTATTGGTGATTGTAATGATTAGGATTTCGTAAATGAATACATATTACACCTGCAAGTTATATTGTAATCGACACACAACTTGATTGTAACCGGAAAAATGCAAAAAAATAAAGAAAATTTGAATTTAGTTGGCTACCGTAAAGAATTCATCAAATACGGCGTAAGGAATCGAGAGCCAAATTGCATGAATGACACACACACTGTCAATATGGTATTTAATAGATTTCTTTTATTAGAACTCATAAAAACCTAGAGAAAAGACACGTAACTCACAGATACACGCTCGTAAGCAAGTTTAATTGCATCACGAGATACGACCAAACACATTGTATCTTGTTAGTTCACAATATGTACTTTCAAGCGAGCTGGTTGTTGCAATCTAGCTCATTTACCGTGCCTTACACTGAAACAGCACTTGGGTGCATATATACAATTTTAAAATTTTTCAATTTTGGTGGCGAAACTTTTTATTAAGTTTTTGTGAAAATCAGGGATCCAGGACCCTAATTCTCGCAAAAACCGAGGATAAGAAACTGAAGTGAAAAAACTGGGTCTCAGTACCTACCTGAAATAAATGAATTTTATTTTATTTTAAAAACTTTTACCTCAGTTTTCCTGAAAATTTGTGACTCAGGTTCCTAATTTTACAAAAGCTGCAGTAACGGTTTCAAACACACTACATTGGTTTAAGATGGTGCGGGTGACAGCTTTCGGATTTATATAAAGTAGCTATCCTTTTCTCTCATCTTAAAGATGCATATTTGTGTCCTGCTCTCATCCCAATCATGCTATGTAAAAAAGAACTCAGCGAGACCCAGCTCCACTAAAAATCGTTGCACCAGAGCTCTCAACTATGTGGCTTCGATTGAAGACTTCAATCCACTATCTATAAAACACTGAAACTATTAATTTGAACAGAGTGGCGATTTATATTTAGACCTTATTCATAACAACTTGACATTGATACTAGGTAAAATGGACATCAAACAAAACACGACAGAATCTTAACACTATGGCGCGTTAACGTGAATGAGAGAGATGGAGCTATACAGTACAGACACAATCGTTTTCTCTCTCAGAGTTTTTAACTCAACTTTGTGCTAGATTAGAGAACGATCAGTCCATTCACTATGTATTATATTGTCTATGACACCATTGTAGGTACTAGTCGTTTATGAATAAAAAATCCTTTTTATTAAAAGATTAACCGACTCCACTAAAAAACTGAATTGAATCTGAAGAGTTCCCTCGATGTCACCAAGATCCCAACTTTGGGACCATTTTTCCAACAAAAAAATCGGTTTTCAAGCGACGAAGTTATTTGCAAACAAACGTAAAAAAATACAAACATCCGAATTAAGAACCTCCTTTTTTAAAAGTCGATTAATAAATCACGGAAAAGAAATGCACTCATATATTTGAAGCACCAGGGTTCACATCCATGAAAGTATGTATTTACGTAACTACAATTAAATGCTTATATAAAGCGAAGACAAGGTTTTGTAGTTCCTACAATATTTTAGGCCAAGTGAATACTTAGACTCTCGATGAAGCGAAACTTTGTTTTATTGGAGAAGCTTCTAGGGACAGTAGGCCTAACACAATTAACGAGGTGAAGTTTTTAATACTCCTGATAACATTAAAGTTTTCTGGAGTTACGTATTCTGCAAGGAGAGTTTATTAATTTTGCCTTAACCGTTTATCCAGTAATCCTAAAGATAATCTAACATTGAACGACTATTGTGTCGAAAATCGTCTTGACAACCAATCGCCGCTCCTAGCTATACAACATAATTTGCAGTATATGCGAAACCTGAATATAGTTTGTTCGGAAACAGTAATCGATCCCAATAATTTTTACACCTGTCATATTTTTTCACAAATATATTTTTTAAAAGGTCAGAAGTTGGCCAGCACCGAGACTAAGTACAACACAAGTCCCGGCAGGTCATATCAGGATCTAGTCGCCTGGATGGCTCGGTGACCTTGTATTTTTGCTGACATAACAAGTCTATAACTTTGTGACTTTTCATGATACAGTTATAATTTTTTTTACATAAATACTTTACATAATAAAAAACTTTTTACAAAAAAATTAAACCGACTTCAAAAAGTACAAAATAACTTTAATTTCGGAAGTCGGTGTTAAATAACGAAGAGACAAGATTAGGTATCTATTGAAACACCGACTTCCGAAATTAAAGTTATTTTGTACTTTTTGAAGTCGGTTTAATTTTTTTGTAAAAAGTTTTTTATTTTTCACTTTTTAGTTATGGTAGCACCACTAAAAAGTACCTACCCTTCAGCTAAACATAAATTATCTTATAGCCAGAGTGCATCTCATAACGATTCTTATAATCCCAAATACGGTTATATTACATGAATTTACCCCCTCCCCCTTTTCTTTCAGTCAGTCATCGACTACACGTATAAACAAAGCAATTTTACTTGTTACGACAATTCTGCTATGATTCTATGAGGAGTTCTGTTCCATATCTTCGAAGTTCATGATCAGATCATAACAATATTTCTATGGGACCAACTTGGAAGCATAACCTTTCAATCAAAAAAAATTTCTTCAAAATCGGTCCACAATTGACCGAAATATCGGTGAACATACATAAAAAAAAAAAAACGTACATTCAGCCGAACATAGAACCTCCTCCTTTTCGAAGTCGGTTAAAAACACTAAACACGTGTTTCGGGTTTCGCATATTATAGTAAAACTATAGTTGTATACACTGTGGAGGCGAGTATACACGAATAAAACAACACTTATGAACAATGAACAACTCTTACTATAAGACCAACATCGAAATCAGTTGGTTTTGAAAGTTTACTACTGTTAAACGTTTTCTCAGCGAGATATTAGAGGATAGCTAGTCGCTTCCTTGTCGGTGGTGGAACAGGTGATTACTTTGGAATAGAACCAATATGTCTGTTGCATTTGAGCAAGGAAGTAGCGGTCATTGACCTACCGTTACATATTTAAATTTTTAATTACCAAAAACGAGAATAAAAACTAAAAGATCGTCCTAAAATAAGCGATCATAGCGCGAATACGAGAACGGCGCGATTATTAGTAAGACCTGAAAGCGCCCTCTATAGGCGTGACGACGCGGTTGAATATGACCTAAATGCGCGATGATCCCTACATACTAAGACGATCTGCCTATTGTGATGACATTTTTGAGTAACAAAAAAAAAACATGGTATAAATACGCACGGATCTTGAGCACTCGGCGTCAGAGCGGGGATCACTTTGCGCATTCCATACATTGGCGAGCCAATCGTCGTCGTGGTTAGATACATGCAGCAAGCGCAGGGAACGAATCACGAGTGACGTCTATGACGCGATGGCTCGGCTAGCCAATCACTGACGCTCCCCGCCCCCGCGTCTCACTTCGTACCACTTCTTTAGTGGAACCGAATGACTTCTGCGCAACTTGAAGCCAGCGCACAAGATCCGTGCCGGTATCTATATCACCGGTACCTTCGAAGAAATATGTAAAAGTGCAATGACCATCACCTTGCTAAAATTTAAGTACCATAGGTTCTTTGCTTAGTAGTTCGTGCTATGCAACTGGGTGCCAGTAGAGCAGTGGCGGCCGAGTGGTAATGGCCCCGACTAGAGCTGTGGTGGCCGAATGGTAATGGGTGCGAACCCAGCCAAGCGCATTACTTTGTGTAATTTATTGCATCACCACTGCTCTCAAAACGGTGAAGGAAAACATCGTGAGAAAACCGGCATGTCCTAGAATAAAAAATCGAAGACATGTGACATTCACCAATCCGCATTGGGCCTGCGTGGTGGATTACTGCCCATTCCCTCTCCTAGAGAACAGGCCTGAGTCTCAGCAGTGGGAACATTAAAAAGGCTGATAGATGGATGGATGACTGGGTGCCATGCCTTAGCAATCGAATCAATTTCCACTATCCCAAAATCACTTGTTGAAACGCTGTGATTAATTTGTCATTTGTTCCAGTTAGCACTATCAACATAATTCTTAGTTGTGTGGTTGGGTCTGCGGACACGAAACTGGCGTTAGCAGTGACGAGATGGCACCACCATCTCGTCAATGACAAGTGGTCGGCAGCAGACCGTTGCAGCGGCGGTGGCGTCGGTACACTACATACAGGATTAGTATTTTAAGACCAGTCAAGTTTTTCCCTTGCATTAAGTATTTGGGCCGTTGTACTTTTCTACCGATAATCACTTGACCCTCGAAAAATGTCAAGTTTTATTTGGAGGTAATTGGTAAAAAGCACCACTATTCAAGGTCTTTAAATTGTTTTTTAATTTGTTTGTTAGAGTAGGTGAAATTGAATTGGTCGATTTGATGACTGTCGATAGAAAAGAAAAACGTCCCATTAATTAAAGATTTTTGTAAAATCAAAAAGAAAAACTAAAAAAAACTGTAGTTACTCGCCACCAACTCAAGTATTACTTTCAAAGTGACCATTTCCATTTGTAATGGAATTTAAGCTTTCTTATGTGTGACATAGAATTTATTGTTGTAAATTTCATAATTATTAAAGTAACATTTAAAAAAATCATTACGAAAGCTCACCGACACCACTAGTTTATTCCCAAGGCCGCTGCAAGACCACCTCGTCATCTAGCTAACACAGGTATCGTACCCGCATTCGTCTTAGATACTCAATAAAAACGTGTTGTTTTTATACGGAAACACCAATAACCCGTACTAACTCGTTTTAAATCCATTTCATATAAATCTCGAAGGGTAAGGCCTCGATTATCACAATTGACAACATCCAAACACTTATTAACATTAAAGCCGAATTTAAATGACATAAGGACAGAATTTTACACGAAGGTATACACTTAAGGATCGATTTAACAACGCTTATATTGTAACCGATTCAACAATTTTAATTATCACACCGATATTTTTTATTATCACTCCGATAATTTTTATTATAACTCCGATAATTCTTATTATACTTAAAAAGTTCAATTGTGCTGGCATAAACAATGCTGTGATTAATTGATTTTTATATAACGTAAAAAAAGCTTGCTGGTGTTTAAAAAGTTTTTGTTCTATGTCCTTACCAATATTATCTTTGAATTACCAATATTATCGGAACGATATTACCGTATCTAATTATTATTATCGGAGCGGTAAATTATATAAAATTTTACATTTATTGGTTATACAAAATTGATATTTACAATTATCATGTTCAATTTATTGATGGAAACTATTAAAACATAATAATCAGAAATGCTAGAATATTGAGCGAAAATAAACTTGGCCACAAAAAATAACTATACAGAATTGCCTTGCGTTATACTTCTAATTTATCTTATGTGAAGCAAAATTGTCTGACTATATTTTTAATCGGAAATATCGAAATCAATACAAAAGTGACAACAGGATCCAGACAAAGTGACAATCCAACAGCGATAATTATTATCGGAAAAGGCAAGGCGAGGGCAAAACGTCACCTTGTCTTTTCCGATAATATTTATGGGATAAACACGATCTACCGTAAGCTCACGTGGTCAATCCAAAAAATGTTGGTAAGTACTTTTCAAATAAATTTAAAAGGTTATATGTTTTGCTGTATATATATTTTTCATGTATGTTCACAGATTTCTCGGTCAATTGTTGATAAAAGTCATCGCTGGTAACCTGTCACTTCATAAAGAGACTTAAATGGGGTTGCTGCATTATAACCGATGACTAAACTTGATGTATGTAAAGTAAAAAAAAAATAGCTTTATACTACGCCCGGTATATGTTTGTGAAACATACAACTGTCATTTATAATATTTATTTTATTGTTGATCTATTGTTATTAAGTACTTGTTGATACCCGTCATACCTGTCTAAAATATTGCCATAAAAAAAAAATACCCGACAATAACTTTTTTGTTTTTTAAAATGTGTTAATGGCACCACTATTTTATGACACCTGTGTTAAGTTCTAAATAAGTAATTATCGAGAATTCAAATTGCATTTAACGTCATTAAAATTAAAAATAAATGATTGCTAAAAAATAATAAAAATCATCCTGTATAATATTCTCTTCACAATAATAAAAGCAATTTTACGTCCACAATAACAGAATCTAAAAATATCTATGTGATTACATATTTTATTTTACAAAACAAAAAAAAATGTTTACGTATTTAAAAAAGAAAGAAGACATGGATTTCAATAAACATAAAAACTTATTTTCATAATTAAAATACAAAAAATTACAACTATTGGTATCTAGACACTCCCCACGCATAAGGTCGTAAGGCAAAAGTGCATTTCTTCAGAAGGGTTTTTGTAAGTTATTCAAAGTCAAAAATCTTTTAACTGATGTACATATTTGCATTCATCATCATTTCAGCCAAGAGACGTCACCATAATGACCGACCTGTGCGTCTCACATAGAGATGTGCCGTTGCCGGAAATATTGCCCGATGTATGAATATTGGTGGCAATATTGCCAGCAATATTCCCATATTGCCTGCAACAGCTAATCTCTAGTCTCACATCCATCGGATTCCCGCAACCCTCACCAGGTCATAGGTCCACCTTGTGGGAGGTCTTCCAACGCTATTTGCATATGAAATAAGAAATTTTAATGTTTATTTAACATTTTTATAATACGAGTTTGCTCAAAAAATGTGTTACGACTTTATGCGTTCGAGGTATCGATTTATTTCAAACGTTATACATATTTCAAAAGCTTCTACACTGTATTTAATAAAGGTACGAACTAAAAAAAAATATACAAGGCTAGTTTCAATAGTTGGCGATATGAGGTGGGGATAAAATAATTAAAAAAAACTCGTGTTTTTTAGGTGTAATTCGCCTAAGGCATTTAAACTATGGGCCAGATTGTAAGCGATGATGTGGTCGACGATATAGCACGTTTGCCTTAGTAAACTATTCAGGCTTGACCTATACTTAAGCTAGAGCTATCAAGAAACCCTCCCAAATAATATTTTTATAAGATATCTATTTCCATTTCGCGAGTAAAGAAATCACCAAATTAAAAATAGCCTTGCATGTCGTTATAATAAAAACTATTCCATAACATAATTCCTATGGCACATGTATAAACTGAAATCGTAAGGAAAACCAAATATAATATGTATTTTATTTCAAAATTGACTCGACTATAACTATACTTATTAACTAAAAAGGTAAAATTTTCGTTTTTAATTTCGTCATCTGTAAACAAAAAGAAAAACAAAAGTAAAAAACGTTGACCGTCACAGGACGCGTGGCTAATGTGAAAAATCGTCAGTAAACGCGCACACACAAAAGGGAGTCGAGAGCGGTGGCGTAGTGGGGCATCACGGTATGACAGCGTCATGCCGTTTGCCGTCACGGCATTCGAGGCTATTTTACTGTCAAGGCGTACCAATGTAGATATTTTACATAAAAAATGAAATTATTGCTCAAATTATTTGTTAAATTCGTTTGAAGAGTTGACCACCTTTTAGGATCATACTTTTAATATACAACGTGTAACATTAAATGCGCAAAACCTCAGACACCCCAATTGATTTTTAATTCAATTGACTTAATTCTGTGAGAAAAAAATACTTAAAAAAAAATGGTTTTAAGTGCAGTTTTAGTTTGTTTAAAATTCGTATCTGCATCAAAATAAGAACTTTTATCATCCCGCATATGAGATTTGATTGGACTACAACTATTTGTGTTTGTTTACCTATTTGGGCGGGTTTGCGCACGTGATGGCTTGACCTATTAATATATAGAAAGGGCAAATTTTTAAATGTCTATATTAAAAAGTGGTTTAATTGATTCTGCTCGTTATTACGATCAAACTATTTTCAGGTTTTGCGGATTTAACGTTACAAGTTGTATATAATATATTTTTTGTAAACTCATATTATGACCACAGCTGGGCGAAGGCCATCCCCCAGATCCGACAGATTTTAAGAGTAATAGTTTTTTTTTATCAATTAATTTTTTACAGCCTGAACGAAGATGAAAAACCTCGGAGTCAGTCCACATTTGAAATGTTATTCATTAAGTCTTCACATTATTAGAACGTAATTATCAAAAATCCTTTTAAATTAGGAAAGAAAAATACCCACTCCTGCAAAATGCGCTCACTGTCGGTTACAATGTTCTTCCTGTTAAGCCTCGACTTGTTACATAGCTATATCATAAAATCCCATGGATTTAATCATTCATTAACTAAATTCATTACTAAATTAATTGATACTAGTTTATTGACCAACTAAAGTTTATACTTCTAGGTTTCATTTTGAGCGTTGTTCTTTATTTTATATCTGGGTCAACAACTGTCATAATACCCATTTTCATGTGGTGATTATCACATAACATCAGATTGGTAGCCGCTCCATGTAAAACGGAAGCCAACCCCAACATGATTGAGAAAAGACTTAGCAGGCTGAAAACGACACAACTTACCTTACTTCATGCTCATGTTACTATAGATGTCAAATTCGTCCATCCCGTCCGGTTCAAAGGCCCGAATCTGCTCGAAGAGCTCACTGTCCATGAAGCTGTCGGTTTGTGCTGGCGTAGACGCACTGAAGTAGCTGTGGTGATTATGTAGAGCGACGATTGTCGAGTGGTGATCAACGTCGACCAGCGATTGTCGAGCGGTGATTTTCGAGTGGTGATTAACGTCGACCAGAGATTGTCGAGCGGTGATTATTTATCAACGGTGATTTGATTGTGTAAATGTGTGTTTGTATTTTAAGTGTTTTTGTTGTGTTTGTTGTACAGCATCCACCAATCAGGTAATCGGGAAAGAAAGAAAATGCAACACGTTATTAAAAGGAAGACGGTCGTTAAAATAAATAAAAAAAGAAACCTACAACCGTCGCCAAAAAGGCAGCACAGACAAGATAGACGCAGTTGTAGTCTATGTTACGGTAAAATAAAAATGTTTTTATTATTATTTACAATAAAAAAGTAAAAAAAAAAAACAAACAAAAAAACGACCGTCTGTGTTGCATTTTCGCGATGGGTTCGCTATTAAGAAAAAATGTCTTTCAAGTTTTGTATTTAAAACAAAGATTGCTACAGTACAGTCAAAATATTGGTCGCTCTGAAGTTGACGTTCCGAACATTTGCGCATACTTGAAAAAAAAAATACACAATGTGCCTTATACCTGATTCATAAAAAGAATTACTGCGCAAGCAATCGTTCGAAGTTCAGAGTGGTCAAGACATTTCAACCGTACTGTACTTTGACGTACAAAAAAAGCAAATCAGGACATTTTTTCTTAATAAAAAAATAAAAATCTCATATTCTTTTTAGTCACATATAATATTACAAATACATCAATTCAAAACATACATACATGCGTTCGGCATCGTAACATTGTCATGTAAAGATAAAAACTACTTTGATACGTCAAAACTTCGCCATATTTTTTTTACTACCGTAGAAACACGCCATAGACTTACTTGTACTTTTAAGATAGAGAAAAGAGTTGTGAACTTTTTTTGGCAATTATGTTCAGATTAAAAAAAAAGTCTAAAGTAGTTTAATAAAAACCTCTTTTGCGGATTAGAAGTTTTGACTAATCAAAGCTGGGATGGGATGCCTAGCCCCACACATACGTATTGAACAGATGTTTGGGTGTATAACTAATTTCAAATAGAAGTTTTTTTTTTAGTAAATTCACTTTAATAAACTTCTGATTGACTTGATGTTAGAAGTTAAAAACGACAAATAATAATTTGTAGAAAACAAGGTGCAGACATCACCGGGACAATAGTGCCTTTGGAAGTTATTATCTACTGGATTTTGGTAAGACATATCTGATAAATTAATAATAATAGTAGATGATGTAACAGTTATTTGAGCGATCGCGCTTATTTATATTATGATATGTGTGGAGCCGACAATATTTTTGATTCTTCTATCAAATTACACCTAACTAGAGATAATAGTCACATCCATTTAAGATATTTTTCACGTAAATTCGTTAATTTTATTAACTATTTTATCAACCGATCAGAAAATTAACATTGCCGACGCGTTTACCCGAATAACTTTCCGAAAAACGAAGAAAAAAAACTAAACACATTTTTCTTGTAATTTTGGTCAAAACTTAATTTCACAAAAGTTTTTTTTGTTCAAAAATTCCTTCGGCACGTCGGCAATCATTTTTAGTTTGTATCAATAATTGACCGATTTAATACTTATAATTACAACATTCAATATATCTAGCCTATTCGTTTATTTGGTTGTTTGACGTTTAAGTGACAGCTGTCAGTTCGAAAAAGCGCGCCAAATTTAACCGCTTGAAAAATTGTCGTCGTATACAGGGCATATTTAAATAGTACATGACTGGATAAGTGAGACGGAGGTCCAATAACTTTTTTTTGCATTTAAAAATATAGTAATTACAATCGATGGTTTCTCATGTTACGTTATTCAAGTGAAATTATGCATACGAAGTTTATTTTTCAAAGAAAAAAAAAAAATAGATATTTAATAAAAATAATTGTTGGAATTTAAAATATAGCCTTCCTTTTGCGTTACACCCTGTATATTTTCAAGAAAAGAGAATATTAAAACTTCTCGTGTTTTGGGTTGACCTTCCATTTTCATGATTTCCAATGCGAAAAGGATTCTTAAACTGTATCGAATAGTATTTGGTTTTCGTCACAAAAAACCCTTTGCGTCTTATTAAATTTTTCGATAGATGTTCGTTGTATGTAGTCTTTTGGCAGATTTTTCTAACGTCAGATATCTTCTGTCAGAATAAAATTGATGATTGACAGTTTCTGTGCGGAAAACGGTCACAATTTAATTTTTCCTTCTTACGAAATGAAGAAAAAATTCAGTAAAAATTTTCGAACACAGGTGCCTATGTCCAAACAATGATTTAAAAGCACTTATTTTTAAACTTAATCATAACATGTCATGTTTTAAAAAAAACTGTACTTAAAATAAGAATATAATAAAAGATTTTAATTTAAGAAAATTAGCACCGAATTTATACAAAGAAAAACACTAATAAAAACTAATCACAAATTTTTCGTATTTTTTTTTAATTTTCCCCGAATCATAAACAATATTTTGAATCAATCAAAATAAGAATGATTAAGTAAAATCATCGAGACCTAGTATTAACTTATTGAACTAGACAAAAGTGGTAAAAACATTAAAAAATCAATAATACATGTTTACCACCTCCCATTAAAAATACTTATTTGATTAGAACAATATTTAGCTAGACTAACTAGGTTATATTTCAAAAGAAAGTATTTTATTATAATAAAAATAGGAAAAATAAAAATGCAATTTAGTGGACCCAGTAAGTTGAAAAGAGTTTTTTTTTTAAATATATTTTAATATAATAAATACAATCAACCTTGTTGACTGATCAACAGATTTCCGTGGTGTATACTAAAAAACATTTTTGCAACGCTACTTTCTTATTGGTCAATAGAAAAATGACGATTAATCACCAAGATCAATAAATAGAAGAATTTTTTTTTTTAGAAAATATCAGTCGCTTTTTTCAGAATACATTTTTAAATATAGAAACAGAATTTTCGACATAATACTTAGAGAAAGGACGGTATAAGATTGACAAGAATGAAGTTTTTTTTTTGTATATTTAATAAATTATTTTGGGACGAAGTCATTTTAATTTTTTTAAGATATGGTATTTTAGATGGACTGATGTTTTTACTTAGATGCGATAAGCGATATTGAGTTGCCTCATAAATTTTGTAATTTTTTTTTTAAGCAGTTTTTTTTTTCTACTGTCGGAAAGTTTTTTTTTAACCTCTCAAATAGACATCTCATAATTGCGCTCGAAGCAACAATAATATACCAATATTTTAACATAGTATAATAATAATATTCAAATATAATTTAGGTAATAAATCGCCAATTAATAGTTTACAATAAGTACAATTGATTTAGTCACTAAATATAAACGGGAATTTATTTAACGACAAAACCGTAACATTATAAATATTTTAAAAAAATAGTATTTAGTTATAATAGATTACGAATTGTATGATTTAACTGGTCTCACATACAGCGTGTGTCAGAATGAACTACTACATATTATGAGCTTTAGCCAAATTACAATACAGCATTATTAAAATAAAATTAGGTAGCGTAACTCCGTAGTTATGACTAGAGATGTGTCACTGCCGGCGATATTGCCCGAAGTATGACTACTGGTGGCAATATTGCCAACAAAATTCCTATTTTGGGCAATATTGCTAGCAACGGCACATCTGTAGTTATGATGATGGGTCTAGATATCGATGGCGAATCTTTTTTCAATATTTTAAAATTGATTTGATTTCATTATCGCTGGTTAGTATCAGGTAAGCTATTGGGCAAATGTAAGTAAATCGATTTAATCAGTACAATCGTACACTTATACGCGTTTACCATAGAAATAATCACGGCATTTTCATAGTTGATGACGTAATGAGTGACTCTGTCTGTGTGTGACTGTGTGTTAGGCCAGTGTCGACTTAAAATGTGACATCAGAAAAACGCACGGTTCGCCCTTTAGCATCAAGCTAAAACTATATTAGACCGGCGCACACGTGTAACACGCCTGATGTGTACGTAGAACGACGTCGCGTGGCGTGTATCAAGTAGAGCTACAAGTCTAGTTTCCATATAAAATGTATGGAGATCGACGCGCCCATATGGGCGTGTGTGTCACACGTGTGCGCAGTGTAGTTTTAGCTTTATTTATATAAATAACAACAACATAACAGAGGCCGTGTATTCATTTATTTTTATTGATAAGCTTTACGTTTCCTGAGTTCATCTAAATAATTGAATTTGAGCAAGTATTTTGATAATATTTCTCGTTTTATTTCGTAAAATATTACCAAACACTATCGCAGTGTCCTACTTAAGCGATCATTACGATCGCGAAGCGATGCGGCGCGAACGGAACAAACAATTCACACTCTATTGCTATTGGTTGTGTCAATTATGAGCATGATCATATTTTGAGGCATGCCTGCCCCGCCCATTCTAACATCTTTCGTGAAATTAAAAGATTTTGTTTTTTTTTTTACTTTTTCGCATATGATTTGACACTAGCTTCCCGTTAGTTCTCATGGTGACATTTTACAAAATAACAGCTTTTACATTCTTAAAACACAGTGTATGCGATTTTAAAAAAGCTAACTTCAATATTTGTTAGTGAAACAAGGCAATGCAATATAGTTGAAAATGAGAAAATTTTTGTAAATTCGTTTTAGAACCCTGATTCTCATTTTTGTTTATTTGGTCGAAACATGTGATATGTTTTTTTATTATTAAGAATACTGTAAACAAATTTAAATATTATTTTATGCCGCACTCAGAATACCATAGGGTATTTGACTATTCATAAAAAAACCGGCCAAGTGCGAGTCGGATTGCACTTCAATATTAAATTATCTATTTTAATTTAAATGTGCCACTTTTATTAAAATAAACGATATTCTATAAACGATATATTAAAATCGAGTAATAAATCATATTTATTGAATGGGAGCTCCACTTATATATTTCTTACAAGCTTTATTTAGTTTCACCTGTCCCGATGTTTGTCTGTCATCAAATCTTGTAAATTTAATTTGCTCCACTTCCCGGTTACCGATTCAGTTGAAATTTTGCATGCATGTGTAAATCAGATGACAATACAAAATTATTATGACATGGAGCTAATCTGATGATGTGGCTATATGAACTTGGTAGTTAAACGACACAACCCCATCGTGTTTGGGCTCGTGTGATTTGTCTTGACGAGTATTAATTATATAGGTATACCGAACTATAAAACCTTGCTATGAAAAATATATTTTCATTAAAAGCTTTTTTTTCTGTTTTTAGTACTTGTTGTTAAAGCGGCAACAGAAATACATTCTCTGTGACAATTTCAATTGTCAGCTATCACGGTTCATCAGATTACAGCTGAGTGGAGTGATAGCAATAGGGAACCGTTTTTACAGTTTGGACACGGAACCCTACAGATACACATTTTATTCAAGCACACCCTCGATTTTTTTGAGTGCAGCATTTAATAATAGTTTTAAAGAAAAACGTATGAATCAAGTCGATTCGAATCGACTTGATTCATTGACATTGACATGATTTTATCTTATTTTCCAGTGAAATATTTAAGTAACTAATTATTTTTTTGCAATTATTTTTAACAGTTTAAGATAAACACTTAGGCCATAAAACAATACATTATTTTAGTTATTTTTTCGTAAGTACAATAGAATTTTAATATAATAAAATCTCGGGTTAGAAAGTAAAGTCTAAAGCACTAATTTCAATATAAATACAGTCGCCAATCAAACTTATCAATATAGAACCTCCTTTTTCGAAGTAGGTTAAAAGAATACTGTTATAACGTATAGAGACGAAAGACTTACACTAATATTAATTTAAAATAAATGCCAATATCATAGAAACTATGTCTAATTCATAATACTGGTATTTTGTGCTCATTTGCACATTTTATGTCATTATTTTGGATCACAATCTGATGCAAACTTGCGATCAAATTTTTTTATGTGTAATATTTCATTAGGTAGCAAAACCGACTTGAATGCCATGACGGCAAAGGTATGATGTTGTACCGTGACGGCAAACGGCATGACACGTTCGTGCCGTGACGGTAAACGGTATGATGTTGTCTTGTCGTGACAACCCCCACTACACACTACGTCACTGTTCTCGAGATCAATGTGTCTATCTACCGCGCGTCCCGTGTAGGCCTTCTTTTACTAGCTTTTATTTAGTTTCACCTGTCCCGATGTTTGTCTGCCATCAAATCTTGTAAATTAAATTTGACCACTTCCCGGCTACCGATTGAGCTAAAATTTTGCATACATGTGTAATCAGATGACAATGCAAAATTATTATGTCATCTGAAGATGGAACCGGAAGGTGACCGAAGGAACTCGATAGTTAAACAACACAACCCCATCGAGTTTGGGCTCGTATGATTCATCTTGACGAGTATTAATTATATAGATATACTGCGCTATAATAGCTAGCTATGAATAAATTATTTTCATTAAAAACTTGAATACCCGAGAGCTTTTTAATCAAAACACAAGCTTCACAAAAAATTGTGATCCAAAGCAAAAACAAGACTAAAAAATGTACTTTTTCCACAAATTTTCTTAAAACACAATTTTTCAATATATTGCACCTATAACCTAATAATGAAAAACTTCGTGTCATGGTTTATAAATAAGCTACTCGTTGTACAAAAAAACGGATCCGATTACAGTTGTAGGATTGTTGTACCGCAGCTAAAAAGAGAGAAAATATTATAATTGCTGAGGGCGTAAACATAACAGGGACTTACTACGATGTGTTAAAATTTCAGTACCCCTAGCCAAGTTGATAATCTGCAGTCGTTAATTCATTAAACTCCATGTGAACGACGGCGTTCGCGCACCCATAGACCTTCTATTGTGTCTCTAATTATCACGATTGAAGAGTTAACGCTAGTAAACACTTCAAATGTATGATAATGACGTCATCTCAACGCTCAGTCACGTGGTCAGAACAAAAGAACTGAACTGAACTGAGGCGTGATCGGGGGCGTGGCCAACTCGAGGCGTTCGACGCAAACGAAACGGTTGTTACTTGGCTAGGGGGGCTGGCGTGCGAGCGAGAGAGATATGAAGCCATACACATACACTAAAACTAATGTTGTATAGCTCCATCCCTTTAACAGTTTAGATTTTTAAATTGGATAGCGTTAAGAGATCGTGATGACAGTGGATTTTTACGTAGCCACGGAGAACTGGCAGTTCTCCTACAAACCTAAGTGAATTGTGCTTGAAGCGAGTTGTCAACCCTTAATTTTAAACGGGCCTACCGCACGCATAAGCTCAAAGTAAAAGAGCATGGCTATGTTCCCGTTAGATGGCGTTGTACTCAATATTTTTTGTTTCATGAACAGTCAGATTTAGGTGGATTTTGAGGCAATAACATGATAACGTTCAATAAAATGGAATGTCTAATTTTAGCAAATGTCATTTTCTTGGCTTAACCCTTCAGATACCGTCAATTAGAGACATAATAGTAAGACAATAGATGCGCGGCCACCGGTGGTCGCTTGGGGATTCATGAATTAATAAATGCTCCCATACACAAAAACAAAATAAACTAAATATATTGAGTACAGCGCCATCTAGCGAGAATATGGCTAAACTAGTTTTCAGCTATTGCCTATTTTTTGCAAGCGAATGATCACAAGGCTGATTACTATGATAATTTGATTGCCTGGGAAACTAATGATTTAAATCAAGATTTTTTAGCCTCATTTTTTAAAAGGCCTTTGTGAAGAGTGGCCTACACTTTGAAACTTAGGCCTGGCTTCTTACAGCTAAGGAAATTTATAGTGCGTACTTAAAAAAAAAAGTGTATGCTTAAGACCAGACGACAGAAGTGAAAACTTTATCAGAGCTAGGTAGAATACAAAATCGTAATCGTTCGGGCAAGTTCGGCTTCAGTCGGCCGAACTAACCCGAGCAAGCGTTACACAGCCGAGCGTGACAGCTCAGTCTTATTCAGTACTCAAAAATAATATCCTTCATTGCGCCTAAAAGAGTTTTCACTTCATTAAAAACATATTTCTAGAAGACTATATTAGAAAAAATCTAATAAAAAAAAAATAGTCAAACTTACAAAAAAATAATTGCAGTTAAAACTTAAGTATAAAAAATTAAAATATATATAAGTATAAAAATCAGGATGTGACTATTAAAATTAAACGAATAAACTAAAATTATTAATACTAATTTATATTTCACTTCAGTTCGGCATCCAAAATATATCAAAATTAACTTTCAAAAATCAATCATGTACCTAAGGAAAGAAAAAAAATTAAATAAAAACTAAAAACGCAACAAAAAGAAACAACTAATAATTGAATGAGGTTTTGAATCATTCTAAACTTTAGAGTGAGTTTATATACACATTTTGACTTACTGTCAAAATAAGACGCCGCTACAAAAAAACGCTAGAAGCGTCCACAAAAAAGCTATATGCCGCCGCAAAAACAGCTGAAACGCGCGACAGCTTGTGGCCAGAGAAGCTCGAAGCTTAAGCGTTTTTTTTTGTGGCGGCATTTTTTTGAGGTCTTTCTTGCGCTGTACACGAGCCACAAAAAAAGCTCGAATCGGTGTTTTTTGAGGCCCGTATGCGGGGACATTTACTCAATTTTAGAGCAAGTTTTGACTTATAATTTTAAAGTGAGTGATTCTTGACTAAACTTAGTGAGTCACAGGAAATAATAATCCAAAGACTTATAATTATAAAGTGGTTTTTAAGTCACTAAAACTTTTGTGTGGTTAGTGTCGCAAAATGTTTTGATCAACTAGTTTCGATGGGGATTTTCACTCTGAAATTTAGAACTACGGTTTCTCTGAAATTCTAGAGTGAGTTTTGACTCAATATATAAAAGCAACTCGACAGTGGAAAGGTAAAATCGCTTAAACGCCACTTTGGTCGAAAAAGTTTTACAACTTGTTGTATGTTATAAAACTTATTTCAATTAAATGTATGGCATTGCCGTTTCGCTACCGTCGTGGAGGTGATGCGAATATTTAATTTCTGAAGTAGGTAATGAAACAGCCAAGCTATACATTTTTACCGATATGTAGAATTTGTGAAGTCAGGGTCGGTAGAGTTAGGCCGTGTAGATTCAGAAGCTTGGCTCTACGTGAGATCTTTTTAACAGGGCAAATCTTATGTGGTCGCCTTGGCAACATTTTACATGCAATGTTTTTAGTTGGATTTCAGTTCTTTTTGTAAGATGCTAGACAGTCTTTATCTTTTTCTTCTTTATTTCGGTTTTCTAGCACTTCAGGAAGTACCCTAACATTTTGAAGTCTCATACAAACTTCCACCGCACGGCACGGCAGTGCCAGATTTTATACTTTTTATAGCAGTTTCATTGTTTTGAGGCATTAGTGGCGTGAAGTCATGCGGCGTACCCAGACGGCATCCGGAGAGCTACCTTCGTGATAAACACGCCACTACTACAAGAGTGTAACGACCAAAAAGAGTGGCGCTTAAGCGATTTTCCCTTTCTACCGTCGAGCTAACTCCAGCTAGGCTACGTGTGACTGACCTGCTCTGCACGCTGGGCGTGTTGCGGTGCGAGTCGGGCGAGTGCGCGTACGCCGGCGACGACGACATGTACGGCGGCAGCGTGGTCACCAGCACCGGCTTCACGTACCCGTTCTTTAGCATCTCGTTCTCTGTTGGCGAACAATAATAGTAGATTATGCACCGAGGAGCTAAAGTTGTGTCTTATGTCACGGGCGTCATATTGAATCTCGAGCGCAATGAAGGATTCGGGATTTAACTCACGAGCAAAGCGAGGGAGTTAATACAAGAATCCTGAATGCAGCGAGGGATTCAAGCTAGCCCAAGGCAAAGACACCTTTAGCCCAGAGGAGGATACTCTACTTTTTACACCTACGGTGAGAAAATAATAGTCACATTATTGACCAGCGGGTCATAATGAAATCCATTATTGACCGGATGTGCCCCCGGCCACTAATGACTCACTTTAGGTTAAGGTTGCTTGACATATAATTTGACATTTTCGAGCAGGTGGTGTAAAAAAATAAATAAAAAGACGTGTGGCACTCGGAGACTGCCGCGGTAAAGCTATTGCATAGCATTTTTTATCATCTTTTAATTCTTTATTAGGTGATCATTATTTGTGATTGAAGTTGACAAGTTGCCATGACAACCCGGGTGTTTCTTACCATGTCCAGTGAGGAACTGCCTCATGCGGAAAGTAAGGATGCCGTAACGCCTAGCTACTCCTCAAAGAGGCAACTTAGCGCCATGTGGTGGGTTATGATGGACTCACCCGGTTTAGTGTAGTACTTGGAGAAGACTTCGTCCTTGGCGATGTTGGGGTACAAGAACTGCAGCTGCGTGAGGTCGAGCACACGGTCTGCGAGCGAGCGCAGCATCAGGTCGCGCGACGTGAAGGGCTGCAGGCTGAATACCTCGTTGCCATCTGACATACAACATACGACATTATTATTAATTTACAATAGGCTAGTTGCCTTAAAAAATGTAATTAGTCCGTCTTTTAGATAATTCTAAAATAAGGGACACGTATTTTTTAATTTGTAAATTAAACCAAAAATGACAAAGATATAGCCCATTAAAATTACGTGTAACGTCACGCCGTGCTGCATTTTTCGCACGGGGTGACGTCACACCGACCGTCCCCCGGGGTGGGGGGGGATATTCATGAACATGAATTTAACATTTTTATGAAAAAAATTTAAGCCAATTTTGGAATTTCATTTTTTTTACTTATTTCATAACTATTACTACTAGGTAGTGATTTTCTATTGTTTTTCATTCATAATCAATAGCCTGTACCATATTTTCATAAATTGAGTGACATTTTGGGAAATAAACAAATTCTAATAACTTTGCTGTTAATGAATATTATTTATTGAAACTTGACCTAAATAATAACGAGACCTATTCTAATAAGCCCTTTAAGTATTTGTACTAATGAAACATTTTTGGTGTATTATAATAGCTATAGTCAGTCCGTGTATAACTTACCGCCAACCCAAGCGATAGTTATGCCTCCGAGCTCAGAATCGGAGAACCGGAGCAGGAATGTACCCGAGGGGCACTTGGACAACATCTCTTCTGCTTGCTTCTTCTGTATGAAGCCCATGATCAAGCTGCAATACACAAAACGTGGCGTGAGACAAATACAATGCGATTTAAATAAGGATAGGAATGTCAATAACTCTAAATGTCGAATGTCTATTTGAAAAGTACGGTTTGCAAAAAAAATTCATGTCAACAACGGTTTTTTTTAAATAACACGCGGTGTGTTAGTTTAACCTAAATGAATAAATAACGTTTTTGTTTAATCTAAAAAAAAAACAATAGCTAAATAAAGAAAAACTAAATATATATATTGGAATAAATAAAATAGCTAAATATACCGTTTAACAATAAATCAGTTAAAAAAACAGTATTTGAACACTTTTAACACTAGAAGCGTAGGTGTTTTATCTATATGCATGTATTATGTGATAGCTAAGTGTTTACTAGCATCTGTATGCCCCCACCTCAGTTAGTCGCAAATAAATCGTCTTTAAGCAAACACGCATTTTAAATTACTAAATTCCTGCTAAGCAAATATACACCTTATCAGAGAGAACATAGTGGTCCTTCGAGCCGGATTAATTAGTAAAAAATACAAGTTATCGAAGTTAAGTTAACGTGGGACCACCCACCGCGCCGGCCGGCGCGAACAATAGGCAGCCGCATTCCAGAGGTGATTAGTGAATATTGAAAACAAGTTAAACGAACGATGAGTACTACTGCGGAATTAATTCATGTTTTGGAAGACACAGCTGCGTTATTACAAAAAACACAGTTAAATTTGAAGAAATGTCCTAAAACCAGGTTGACAAAAGGTTACGTGGAGACAAGAATCAGATGTATAGAACAATATTGGACTACGTTCAGGGAAACTCATCAACAATTAGTGAAAATAACACCGAAAGAACAAAAACAAACTATAAACTACTTTGTTAACGAAGATTTCTTTATTTATGAAGACTTGTATCTTGTGTTATTAGCCGATTTACAAGACCTTTTGTCGACAATAAATGCAGCGTCCACGCCTTCTACGTCAGTGTCATCGCAAAACAACTCGTATACAAGTGTGAATAATGATCAACTCGTTAGGCTGCCGAGGATACAATTACCGAGTTTTAGTGGGAATTACGAAGATTGGCCTACATTCAAGGACCTATTTATTTCGTTAGTACATGAAAACACGGCGATCAGTGATGTTCAGAAATTGCACTATTTGAAGAGTAGTGTCACCGGGGAGGCCGAGATATTACTGAAGCCTATTCAAATTACAAAAAGTAATTATAATCAAGCATGGAGTGTTCTCAAATCAAGGTACGGGAATAAAAGATTGATTATATATTCAGTGTTAAAGAAGTTATTTTATCAGAAGAAAATAAGTACTCAATCTGCAAATCAAATCAAGAATTTATTAGACGTCACAACGGATTGTTTGAATAACTTACAAAACTTAAATATAAATACGAGCTCATGGGATCCTTTAATTATTTTTCTTGTGATACAGAAAATGGACCCTGAGTCTCACAAAGAATGGGAACAGTCTTCTAGCACAAGTGATGAAGATAACTTACCCACTTGGAATGATTTGAAGGAATTTCTGCAATCAAGATACCGTACCTTAGAACTTATAATGTCAGCATCAGGCACCCGTGAAAAACCTATAAAAGAACGTTCACACCTTGTCACTACTACAGCCACTACTGCATCATTGTCGGCAGACAGAACATGCGTGCTCTGTAAAGAAAAACACACTATTTGTCATTGTAAGGATTTTACCAAACTGCAACCTGCTGAGAGATCTGAATACGTCAAGTCAAATAAACTTTGCTTTAATTGTTTGGCACCAGGCCATTCTGCATATCAATGTAAATTGCAAATGACCTGTCGTAAATGTAAGCGACGTCATCATACTCTTCTACACCAAAACAAAGATTCTGCTTCGTCGGCACAAACTGAAGACTCTAAACAACCGAAGGCATCACAACCCAGTGTAGAAGAGAAGGAGGAAATAGTCAACGCAACGATCGCGTCGCATCACAGTGCCAAACAAAGTACAAGTATAGCACTACTGGCCACGGCAACAGTTTTAGCGAGAAACGAGCATAATCACACTGTTGTTCTACGAGCGCTAGTGGACCAAGGTTCGCAGGCTTCATTTATCAGCGAGAAGGCGACTCAAATGCTCAAACTAACCAGGCAAACAGCAAGAAGAAATATCATTGGGGTGGGCTCTACAAGAACAAGCATCGATCACGTGGTCCAACTAAGGATTGGTTCTCAATGGGATCCAAACTTCGAGATTAACATACAAGCATACGTCATGAGCAAACAGTTGACCACGAGAATCCCCTCCAAAACTGTTACTGTCACACATTGGCCACACCTGGAAGGACTCAACCTGGCTGACCCATACTATCACAAACCGGGTTCCATTGACTTGCTTCTAGGTGTCAAAGAGTATGCACAAATCGTGCAACAACAATTAATCAAAGGTCCTCCCGGTTCTCCATGTGCCCAAGAAACAAACCTGGGATGGATCTTGTTTGGAGAAATTAATACTTTAAAAAAAGAAGAATCTTTTCTGGTCCTTCATCAGCAAATAGAAGTAGATAACCTGTTGAAATCCCTTTGGGAAATCGACACTGAAAAGAAAAGGAAGTTAACAAGAGAAGAAGAACTATGTGAAACGATATATAAAAACACTCATGCAAGAACAAAAGAAGGAAGATACATAGTAAAGTTACCTTTTAAAACCGATAATCCCTTATCACCTAACGGAAACACAAAGGAAATAGCAAGACAAAGATTATTACAACTTGAAAGAAGATTTAGAAAAGCACCTACACTAAAAGAAGATTACCAAAAGGCCATGCAAGAATATATAAAGTCAAATTATATGGAAGAAATACCTGAAAAGGAAACTAAGGAAAACAAAGCGGTGTACTTACCTCATCACGCCGTTGTCCGCGTCGAAAAGGAAACCTCGAAGACACGCATCGTGTTTGATGCTTCAGCTAAAGGCTCGAACCACATCTCTCTCAACGATGAACTACTTGTAGGACCTCAACTACAAGATGACCTTCGAGATATTGTTATGAGATCGAGATTACATTGCGTCTGCTATGCAAGTGATATACAAAAGATGTACCTGCAAGTCTTACTACAAGAACAAGACGCCGATACCTATCAACGCCTTTTGTGGAGAGAAGAAGAGTCGGACCCCATGAAAGAGTACCGCATGCTTCGTGTCACGTTTGGCACGTCGTCAGCACCCCATCTAGCAGTAAGAACTCTCCATCAAGTGGCTGAAGATGAAGGGCAAAATTATCCAAAGGCTGTACGCATTATCAAGACCGATTTTTATATGGATGATTTGATATCTGGGGATGACACTGCAGAAAAAGCGATACAGACAGCTCAAGAAGTTTCTTATGTACTGCAAAGGGGTGGCTTCATATTATCCAAATGGTCTTCCAATTCTACCGAGTTAATGCAATCTATAGATGCCAATAGGAGAACAACTCAAGTACACTTAAATTTAAAATTAGATGGAACTGTCCAAGCCCTAGGATTGATCTGGAATCTAGGAACAGATCAGTATCAATATAAAATAAACTTACCGGTGTTGCCAGATAATGTCACAAAAAGAACAATCCTATCGGACATGCAAAAACTGTTCGATCCCCTGGGATGGATCGCTCCGAGTTTAATCTTAGCTAAAATATTACTACAAAAGCTGTGGCTGGAAAGGGTTGACTGGGACAGCAAAATAAGCCAGCAGCTGGTAGACGAGTGGCTTACCCTTCGTGAAGACTTTCAAGAAGTAAAAGAAGTATTTATTGATCGATGGCTTGGCACATTGAGTATGGATTTGGACAAGATTGAAGTGCATGGCTTCAGCGACGCCTCTACGCGAGCATACGCAGCAGTGGCTTATGTCCGAATAAAGACGCGAGATGGCTCAGTGTCAACAAAACTGATAGCGGCAAGGACTAGAGTGGCACCACTACGAACTGTATCCTTACCACGATTAGAGCTGTGTGGAGCGGTGTTGTTGTCGAGGCTGCTTAAGCAAATTGAACAAGCCATGAAAATACCTGCATCAAACATCTATGCATGGACAGATTCAACAATTGTACTTGCGTGGTTGTCTGGCGATCCCCACAATTGGAAAACTTTTGTAGCGAACCGGGTTGTAGAGATCGCTGAAAATGTAAACAACAACCAGTGGTTTCATGTCTCATCGGAAGAAAATCCAGCAGACATTGGGTCCCGGGGCATGTTGCTAGTAGATCTGAAAAGGTCCGATTTGTGGTGGAAGGGTCCAGCTTGGCTCTCTGAAACAGAAATAGGATTAAAACAAGAAAACACATCTACAGAATTAGAAAAGAAACATGATAAAATACAAGCAAATTTGAAAATAGATCATGAAGAAAGCATAAAGTTACAATTTAAAGAATTCGATAATCTAAGAGAATTGATAAAAGTGATAACCTACTGTCGAAGATTTTTAAATTTTAAAAGAAACACGGAACAGGGTTTTACTACAAAGGAATTAGAAAAGTCTTTAATGAAATGTATTAAATTAGTACAACAAGAAGAATTTCAAGATGAAATAGAAAGACTGAAATTAAATAAATCTGTAAAAGGAGAAAGTAAAATTAAAACCTTGAATCCTTACCTTGATAAGGAGGGTGTCCTCAGGGTGGGCGGACGACTTCGTAATGCGAACTTGGACGAACAGGCTAAACATCCTATTATATTGGGAAATAAAAACGAGTTGGTGCCTTTGATTATTGCTGATGCTCATAATCATACGTTGCATGGCGGCGTTCAACTTATGTTAAGTTATATTATCTCAAAGTATTGGATTATACGAGGCAAGACACTTATAAAATCATGTATACACAAGTGTCTAGTATGTGCTAGACTCAGAACACGATCAAGGATGCAGCTAATGGGTGACCTGCCTAAAGCGAGAGTAACTCCTGCTCGAGCTTTCATACATACCGGAGTTGATTTCACAGGCCCATTTCAAATCAGCATGTCCAAAGGAAGAGGCATAAGAACTCAGAAAGCATACATCTGCGTGTTCATATGTATGTCAACCAAGGCTATGCACCTTGAGTTGGTTAGTGATCTAACGTCCGAAGCTTTTATCGCTGCATTCAAGCGGTTTGTTTCCAGAAGAGGAAAATGCAGTGATATATGGAGTGACCAGGGCCGAAATTTTGTCGGTGCCAATAAGGAACTGATGGCCGCATGGAAAGAAGCAAATCTGGTCTTTGAAGGAGTTATATCGAACACATTGGCACTGGATGGAACACAATGGCATTACATACCAGCATATTCACCGAACTTTGGAGGCTTGTGGGAGGCGGGTGTAAAATCGGTCAAACACCATTTGAAACGCGTGCTCACCACTAATCTCACCTATGAAGAAATGACCACGGTGCTGTGCCAAATTGAGGCTTGCCTCAATTCTAGGCCATTGTGTCCTATCGATGACAAGGACCCAGACTGCATAGAAGCATTAACACCTGGACACTTTTTAATCGGCGAAGCTCCTATCATTGTACCGTCACCTGATTTCAAAGACATAAAGACTCATTCCTTATCCCGGTGGCAATACACCCAAAAATTGCTTGGCGATTTCTGGCGTCGTTGGCATCAAGAATATCTAACTCGATTACAACAACGTCCCATTTGGTTAAAGAAAACCGAAGAGTTCAAGATTGGCGATGTTGTTTTAATAAAAACCGAAGGATTACCGCCTGGCAAATTTTCTCTGGGTCGTGTTGTAGACAAACATCCTGGAGAAGATAGCATTACCAGAGTCTACAGCATAAAAAGTGGCAACAATGTAGTGAAGAGATGTTGCTCGAAGTTATGCCCCTTACCTATTGCTACTGAGTAACACGATATGTTTAAGTTAGTTATTAGGGTACCATATTTTGTTTAAATTGAATTTTCAAGTATTATGTTAAAGTTAGCTTGTTGATTGTCAGAGTAAAATTTTGGATTAAGAAAAGAACTACGTCCTTTTGGTGGGCGGTATGTTTTATCTATATGCATGTATTATGTGATAGCTAAGTGTTTACTAGCATCTGTATGCCCCCACCTCAGTTAGTCGCAAATAAATCGTCTTTAAGCAAACACGCATTTTAAATTACTAAATTCCTGCTAAGCAAATATACACCTTATCAGAGAGAACAGTAGGCGTCCCAAAGAGCTATTCCTATGTTCTTCTTGTTCTAATTTTATTATGCATAGTATCGCTAACTACACCAAAATATATATATTACTAGCTTTCCGCCCGCGGCTTCGCCCGCGTGGACTACAGTTCTATCGCGCGGGCAGAGACCCGTGCTCAGCAGTGGACTTATAGGTAGCCTATGTGTTATTCCAGTGTCTCTTCTACTTACCTACCAAATTTGATCTAAATCCGCTCAGTAGTTTTTGCGTGAAAGCGTAACAGACAGACAGACAGACAGAGTTACTTTCGCATTTATAATATTAGTAGGGATATCGTGGCCTGATATGACGTCTAGGCTAAACGAGTTTAAAACGATCTGCCCCCCCTAGCCAAGTTTTTTTGAAATTGGTATTCCGCACTTCCAGTATGAAAGCGGGCAAAGCCGCGAGCAGCAGACAGCAGGCTAGTAAAAAGTAAATACAGACAAAAACACTTACTGATCACACCAAAGCGTCCTCAAATAGTCCCTCGTGACTTTAACAACCATGTAGAACCACTCCCAGAAGGTGAAGTTCCTCTCGGGGAGGGCGTCCTTACAGAACTGGGTCCAGGACACGGGCATGGCGTTCAGCTCCATCGTGTTCAGTGGCAGGCAAGTCCTGGGGACAGCGCATATACTTCATATTACTTATAGCATACGTCCAACAGCGATTGGGAGCTCTGGTTGTCTTGTTGAGCTGGAAATGTCTTTGTGAGCTGTGTTTAAGTTTATTTGAATGTTATAGATGTATTGTTGAGCTGTTATTGTATTTGAATTTGAAAGCTGTAAATCTGTTGTTGAGCTACTCTTGTACAGATATATCTATATATATAAAAATGACCCCCGTTTTCCGTTGTCACGACTTGGCATGAAAACGGCTTGACCGATTTGGCTGATTTTTTTTTTGTTGTGATTGTTATTGTGAGGAGAAGGTTCTTATGGGAAAAAAAATTAGGATAGTGTAGGGTAGAGTAGGGTAGGGTAGGGTAGAGTAGGGTAGAGTAGTAGGGTAGAGTAGGGTAGAGAAGAGTAGAGTAGGGTAGAGAAGAGTAGAGTAGAGTAGAGTAGGGTAGAGTAGAGTAGGGTATAGTAGGGTGGAGTAGGGAAGAGCGGGAGCGAAGCCGCGCGGGCAAAGCTAGTTACATATACATTTACAAGTGTACGGAGCAACCGCACGTTGCGTAAATGCTCTCTCATCATAATTGAATTGTAATGAATTAATACACATTGTACATCAAGTTCAGTTCACATTCGGACCGCGTTATAGCAACACCTCATTTATCATTGGAGCACACCGTCGAGGTGTGCCCTGCCTGGGCGGAGCATCGCCGTGCCCTCGTGGGGGCGATCGGCGGCGGAGACCTCTCGCGCCGGGCCCTGGTCGAGGCCATGGTCCGGAGCGTGGAGGATGGGCAGGCGGTCGCCTTCTTCTGCGAAGCAGTAATGCTAGCAAAGGAGGAGGCCGACCGCTTCAGGCAACGGCGCCCTTGCCGCCGTCGCCGGGAGTCCGATCCCGATTTCCGGCCACCGTAGACGCGGGCTCGCGGACGGCGAGCCATGGGTAGCTCGCTGTCCGATCGTCCGGTAATGGACCGAGTCCAAGACGTCGACGGCGCGCACTTTTCCCGCGCGCCTCAAGGAGTTGTCAGCAGCAGGAGGGGCCTAGCTGGGTCGAAGCCTACTGGGGACAGGGTTGTCCGAAAGGGAGCTCGTGCCCCGGTATGAAGGCTAGAAGGAACGGCGCGGGGTTTTTAGTCAGTAAGAGTCTGACACTGTCTCCCGCTCCACCCAAGAGCGGGTTTCGTCAAAGATGATTTTCCCCGTCGACAAAAAAAAAACCTCATTTATCATTAGTTGAGGTTGTGGACTCAATACACGTATCGAGTGAATAACATAGTTTTACTTGTAGCATTTAGCATCCCTATTAATCAATATCAATCAACAAAAGACGTACAAACAACGTACAAACCAAACATCTTTTTGGTCCTTCGAGCCGGATATGAACCAGCGACCAATGGATAGGAAGTCAGCCCAATACGCTTCCAATGTTTCTAACCGCCTTTTAAAGTAATCACCTACCATACGTACGGTAACAAACCAAACAGCAAGTGTCGGTTATAAATGTTTTTTTTGAGTTAAAAGTGTATTTGTAAGTCATGGGCATATGTATTCGTACTCTTTAAAATGTAGTTTTTGAGTCAGAAGTGTATTTTTGAGCCATACGTGTGTATTTGTAATCTTTGAAATGTATTTTTGAGTCATACGGTCGTGTATGTGTACTCTTTTAAATATATTTTTGAGTTGTAAGTATAATTGAGAATGAGTTTTCAGCTTAACATAATAAGCTATAGTTTTCTTAAACCTATCATGGTATTCAAACCAAGAGGTCTTACCTGAAGATCTTCTCCGCTAAGAATCTCAAGTTATCTTCGGACAGATCTCCGCCGGTCGCGGAACAGAACTTGATACGCAGAGTTTCCGCCAGTTGTCCCCAAGTCACCTGAGACAATGTAGAAAATACAAAGTGAATCCCTGATGCAAGACTTCAGGGCGGAAACCGAAATTATGAGAACAGAATTTGCCCCAAGTTTAATGCCCACAACGCCATCTAATCGCAAAATAGGCGCGTCCACACTGAGCGAGCAGCCTCGCTCAGTGTGGACGCTAAAACAACCAAAACCACAGAACAAATGATTGTGCTCATCACACAAACATTTCTCCAGGATGGGAATCGAACCCACTGACCACAAGACTGGCAAACCTGTCAAAATGTTCAATTATATAGGCCTATTATATGTCCAACAGTGGACGTCTTATGATGATTATGACGATGATGTTGATGATGATATAGACCGCTGGCAGGTATCTAGTTTCTCATAAGTTCGGTCCCCGGCCTGCAGGCCAGTCTGGCGCACTCACCCGGATCAAGTGTAGCTTCTGCATCCGGTAGGGGGGGAAGAAGGCCAAACAACACAATTTAATACACATGTCGTGGTTAGATCTTAGGATTGATCACTTCATAATATGCCCAACTAAAACTGGCCAGATCGTATCAGCCTTCAAATTACAGCTAAGGGCCGCCGCGCCGCTTTGTTATCCATATGGCACCGTACGGTACTTTACGTACGGCTATATCTCGGTCAATTGTGGACCGATTTTGTTTTTTTTTTATTGAAAGGTTACGCTTCCAAGTTGGTCTCATAGAAATATTGTTATGATCTGATCACGAACTTCGAAGATATGGAACAGAAATCGTCATAGGATCATAGCAGAATTGTCGTAACAAGTAAAATTGCTCGGTTTATACGTGTAGGCGATGACTGATTGGAAGAAAAAGGGGGGGGGGGGGGATCTATCGAACCGATCTGGTGATGAAGCGGGAAGGTAAATTAATGTAATTTAACCGTGTTTGGGGTTATTAGAATCGTTATGAGATACACTCTGGCTATAAGGTATTTAAGTTCGGCTGAGGGGTAATTTTTTAGTGGTGGTACCATAACTAAAAAGAGAAAAAAAAAAAATTAATTTCGGGAGTCGGTGTTTTTATAATAGATAGATACTAAATTTTTTCTCTTCATTATTTAACACCGACTTTCGAAATTAAAATTATTTTGTACTTTTCAGTGTTTTTTTACATTGAAGTCGGTTTAATTTTGTTTTTGTAAAAAGTTTTTTATAAGCTATAGTTTCAGACTATTAAGAGAACTGTTTTTTTAAATCACCGAGCAGAGCATATTTTAGTGCACAATTAGAAATTATTGATGTAATAAAAGCATATTTATGAAGAAAACAGGAATATATTGAGGAACAATTGACTCTACATCGTAACTATGTTACGATACGACCAGCCTTTCTACCATATCATGAAATAATCATGCGTTTAGCAGAAATAGCAACATTTCATAGCCGGTCACATCATGAAGTAATCAATTCTAAGATCTTCTCACGACGGATACAACAATATACAAGGTGTAAGGGCAGGTCTCCACAAACTTTAAAGGTAGTCATACACGCTAGGATATACCTGACCAGTTCAACTGGTGGGTTACGTTTATTTTTAAGCTATTGCATAGCTTCTATCGCGGGCCTTGAGCGTGGAGACCGAATCCAGAAATTCCGTAACGAAATAAACCTAACACCCCCCACTAAATGGTTGTCATGGCAACTTGTCAACTACAATCACAATTTAATTGCATAAGTTGATTAAAAATGCTATGCAATAGCTTTACCGCGGCAGTCTCCGAGTGCCACACGTCTTTTTTATTTAAAACTGTTGTGGGTCAAAGAAAAGTCAGGGAGGCCAAAGAAAATATGGATGGATTGTGTGAGAAGTGATATGAAAGAAAAGGGAGTTAGTGATAGCGTGACGAGTGACAGGACAGAATGGAAGAAAAAAGACGTGTGGCACTCGGAGACTGCCGCGGTAAAGCTATTGCATAGCATTTTTTATCATCTTTTAATTCTTTATTAGGTGATCATTATTTGTGATTGAAATTGACAAGTTGCCATGACAACCATTTAGTGAGGGGTGTTAGGTTTTATTCGTTACGAAATTTCTAGATTCGGTCTCCACGCTCAAGGCCCGCGATAGAAGCTATGCAATAGCTTAATAAAACACATACATTTGAATTTGGAACTTGAGATTATTATGGTCGGAAGGTATAGTGATAGCGTGGTGAGTGACAGGACAGAATGGAAGAAAAAAACGTGTTGCGCCGATCCCAAATTAAACGGGACAAGGGCAGGAAGATGATGTTTAGAACTGTCGTGCTGTGTCTGTTCTGAATAACAGTATTTCTATTCTATTTACAGTTATACCTGATAGGTATGACTGTACAGGCAAACCTGTCATTTATATCCTAGCGTGTATGGCGGGCATTAAGGGTTAAGAACGTGCGAAAGTGTGATACAGGGGCATGTGCCTTTTATTGCTTTAAGCACGTGTCTAAAACAAGATTTCTTTTGTAAGCGATCTCACAGGCAGTAACCCTAAAGTTGTAACAGACAAAAAAAAATAGTTTTAATAAATAAACTCACTGTTAAACCCGCTCTTATCTCTACCGCTTTTAGGCACACAGTGTAGTTATCCACACTAGTGCGGATAACAACGCGTCCTCGACACAATTCATTATTCAAAGTAATATGACATTTACGCCTCCACACATAGAACTCACTATCACAACAAACATCAACTTTAAAAAGTCGCGTATTTTTTTTTAATTGATATAAACTAGTGCTTGACTGCGATCCCGCCTGATGGTAAGCAGTGATGCAATATTTGATGGTGAGGCCACAAAATATATAGGTACAGAAGTCAATCTACATTCTGTGCGCGCTCTCACAACGCACACATAGACACCGCTCACGGACACGATATCTCGGAGCGCCTCGGCTCGCTCGTCGAACAGTTCCGGCTCAAACGCTCATTAGTGTGCGTCCACCGAGCGTAGGTATAAAAAGTGAAGAACATACATTTTTTTTTCGATGGGGAAAATCATCTTATGACAAAACTCGCTCTTGGGTGGAGCGGGAGATAGTGTCAGACTCTTACTGACTAAAAACCCCATCCCGTTCCTTCTAACCTTCATACCGGGGCACGATCTCCCTTTCGGATAACCCTGGCCCCAGTAGGCTTCGACCCAGCTGGGCCCCTCCTGCTGCTGACAACTCGTTGAGGCGCGCGGGAACAGTGCGCGCCGTCGACGTCTTGGACTCGGTCCATTACCGGACGATCGGACAGCGAGCTACCCATGGCTCGCCGTCCGCGAGCCCGCGTCAACGGTGGCCGGAAATCGGAATCGGAATCCCGGCGGCGGCGGCGAGGGCCGTAGCCTGATGCGGTCGGCCTCCTCCTTTACTAGCATTACTACTTCGCACGTGGAGGCTCGCGCCTGCCATTCCTCCTCGCTCCGGACCATGGCCTCGACCAGGGCCGGCGCGAGAGATCTCCGCTGCCAAAGTACATACATGGCATTGTCTTCTGTACCTATCTATTTTGTGGTGAGGCGCACTAGTTAGTGTACGCCAGCTAAGACCACTGATACAAATATGAACCTTATGCTCTAAGATATAAAGGGGCACTTACCTTGTCGGGCACTGCGAAGGGCACGCGGCCAGGCGGGCTGAAGGCGTTATCCCACGTGACTGTGGCCCAGCCGTGAGGTTCCTGGTTGCCGTGCACGATCACCACGACGGGCAGGGACAGCGTCCATACCTAGGAAAATAATGTGTAGTTATTTATTTGAATACAGTCAATATAGAAATTAGAAAAATTAAGAAACAAAAAAAGAATAAAAAAGAAAACTTTGTATAAGTTATTTATTGTTACAAACTTGAAAATCAGTTGTAATTTTACATTTATGCAAAAGTTACAGTTAATCTTCATTTAAAAAAAATAATAATCTGGCGTTGAAACGTAAAAATATACGAAAGGAGCCGAATTTATGATATGGAGGTGTTCAAAACATGTAAACGATCTAAAATTCAACTAAACTTTATTTAATAAATCATCCAAAAAAGTGTTAAGGTTTATATACCCATGGTTTTGAGTATTTACCGGGTAAAAACCGTGTTTATACCCAAATTGGGTATTTACCCGGTAAATACCCGATGGGTTTTTACCCACCGCCCATCTCTAGTCACAACTGACATCTCTTAGCGAGTACAACTCACTTGGAACACCAGTTCGCCCCCTCCCACATTGAACTGCGACTGAAACAGTAGCGTTAGCTTCTCGTCCATGACGCTCTCCGTGCCTTTCTTCTCGGCGCGCTTGATCTTACGGAGTTGCATGTTCCTGGTAACAAAGAGGGCACCATCAATATCACCGCAGGCGTGGACTTGCAAACGGCAAGCAATTGGTAGCTCGCCGTTCGACCGAGCTCAAGTCGTCGACGACGAAGGTCCAGCAGGGTTGAAGCCTAGTGAGGCTAGGTTGTGCGAAAGAGAACCCCGGTACCTTCGAATGACATCACAGAAGGAACATAGGAGTAGATTATGGCCCCGCCCTAGAGCGGGACGTCTATGAAGCTCAGGATCAGATGGCGTCTACGATATCTCCAAGACGTCCCGTGGACGCGCTTATCTTCTGGTTTCATCATCAGACCAGCTCCATGTCATAATAATTTTGCATTGTCATCTAATTTACACATACATGGAAAATTTCAGCTCAATCGGTAACCGGGAAGTGGGTCAAATTTAATTCATGAATCCCCAAGCGACCACCGGTGGCCGCGCATCTATTGTCTTACTATTGTGTCTCTAATTGACGGTATCTGAAGGGTTAATCTATATATATAAAGGAAAGTCGTGTTTGTTACAACACTTATAACTCAAGAATGGCTGTACAGAAATGGCTGAAAATGGTGAGATTGGAGCTTAGAGCCAGGTGACGGACATAGGATACGGTAGCGTAGGGTAGAGTAGGGAAGAGTAGGGTAGAGTAGGGTAGAGTAGGGAAGAGTAGGGTAGAGTAGGGTAGAGTAGGGAAGAGCGGGAGCGAAGCCGCGCGGGCAAAAGCTAGTCTATCTATATATATAAAAATGAAACCCGTTTTCCGTTGTCACGACATAGCACGAAAACGGCTTGACCGATTTTTTGTTGTTGTGATTGTTATTGTGAGGATAAGGTTCTTATGGAAAAAAATAAAAACTAGGATAGTGTAGGGTAGAGTAGAGTAGGGTAGAGTTGGGTATAGTAGGGTGGAGTAGGGAAGTGCGGGAGCGAAGCCGCGCGGACAAAAGCTAGTTTACAATATTTGATGACAGACAAACATCGGGGCAGGTGAAACTAAATAAAAGCTTGTAATATTAATGAGTGGTTGAACTGACCGGAAGCTGACGCTGAGTTGGCGGCTGGTGGGCTGGTACTCCATGGTGCCGGTGTTGTTGAGGATCTCGCCGCACTCCACCGGCTGCTTGCCCTTACCGGCCTGGGTCTCGCTCTTCAGGAGCAGCTGCGCTTGCTGCTCCGATATTATTACCACCTGGACATTATGGATATAGAGTTACAATACTATTTAGCTGACTGTGCCAGTAAGACGATTAGGATTTTCGGGTGTATGTCTACAGGGTTATTTGCAAAATACTAAGAAACTTGTAGTGCATAAATAACAACTTTTGTTTTTACAAAGATTTCGTTGTTCTATGTAACACATTACAACTCTATATTTTACTACAATAACTAGCTTTTGCCCGCGCGGCTTCGCTCCCGCTCTTCCCTACTCTACCCTACTCTACCCTACCAAACTTCACATAAACCATCTACTAAATAGTCCGAACAAAGCCTAAACATTTGGTTTGGATAGGCGAGCCCGTTCTTGAGTTATAAAATAACAACGAAAAGTGGCATTGATTTTTATATATATAGATAGATATGCATTCCAAATGAGAATAGAATCAATTGCGTTGTTTTGAAATGACGTCGTACTGTCAAATCGAATAAATTTTGTCAAAATTGAAGAACTCGGAGATGATTAAAATTGCAGAACTGGATTCTGATTAAACTTTTTTCGTTCAAAGTTTGTAAATAAATAAAATTTTTCGTAAATTAATTAAAGTTTAAAAAATTCTTTCCTCGATTTGACAGTAAATCGTGACGTCACAACATGGCCATCGATCCTATTTTCATTTGGAACGCTTTGTACCTATCTATGCCTCCCACGCACGATCCCCGCTCCTCTCCAATATTGTAACTATCGCTTGCCTGCGAAGCCTATTCGTAAAATATAGAACATTCAATTTAAATATTTTTAAAATCTGATAAACTCAAAAAGTCATAGAACAAAAGTTGTTGTTTATGATATTAGTAATACAGTCCTGCAAGTTTGTTATTTTCTACAAATAACCCTGTATAATCTTAAAATATAGAGAGCATTATTCGAGCAGCCATTGGTAACATTATGTCTCCCAACACCCTCGTCCTTACAAACAAGTGGGTGCCCCAATTCTAGGATACGTCCAACAATTTTTCTGTCGTTGTCCCTCTCTGTTGGGATATCATAACAAAAAAATTGTTGGACGTATCGATAGAGAAAAAACGGCAAATCTACCTGTATTAGTAGTGCAAAAAATCCTTAACTAGGACTTAGGGATTTTTCGAATTGGGGCACCCAAGTGCAGCCAGTAGGTACTCACGCTGACTCTGGGCGGCGTCATGTACACGTTCAGCTGACCCCCCACCAGTAACCGGACAGTAGCCGTGAAGCTGGAACAACGACATGATTTATGTTCACTTAATACAAGAAAAGAAAAAATTTCGGCCTTTCCATACAAACTGTCCGATCTAGTTTATAATTTTGTATTGTAAGGCTGATATTTAACCGACTTGAAAAGGAGGAGGTTCTATGTTCGGCTGAATGGGTTTTTTTTTGTATGTCTGTTCACCGATATTTCGGTCAATTGTAATCATAATCATAATCGTTTATTTGCTAATATGGGTAATTACATAAAGATATTAAAAATAGCACAGTCCAACCATATTACACCTTGAGGCATGCAAATTACAAGCTTTATTTTAATTTTGTGGAATGTGAATTTTTTTTTTATTGGAAGGTTATGCTTCCAAGTTGGTCCCATAAAAATATTGTTATGATCTGATCGTGAACTTCGAAGATATGGAACAGAACTCCTCATAGGATCATAGCTGAATTGTCGTAACAAGTAAAATTGCTTTGTTTATACGTGTAGTCGATGACTGACTGAAAAAAAAAAGGGGGAAGGGATGTATCGAACTGATCTGGTGGAAGGTAAATTCATGTAATATAACCGTATTTGGGATTATTAGAATCGTTATGAGATGCACTCTGGCTATAAGGTAATTTATGTTTAGCTGAAGGGTAGGTACTTTTTAGTGGTGCTACCGTAACTCATCATCATCTCATCATCTTCCTGCCCTTGTCCCGTTTTATTTGGGGTCGGCGCAACACGTTTTTTTCTTCCATTCTGTCCTGTCACTCGTCACGCTATCACTAACTCCCTTTTCTTTCATATCACTTCTCACACAATCCATCCATCTTTTCTTGGTGCTACCGTAACTAAAAAGTACAAAATAACTTTAATTTCGAAAATCGGTGTTTCTATTTTTCATTACCTGAAAAAATTTTTGTGGAAGGTTGTTCAGTTTCGTCTATCGAGCAAGCCCTTAATTCATGAATCCCCAAGCGACACCCGGTGGCCGCGCATCTATTGTCTTACTATTGTGTCTCTAATTGACGGTATCTGAAGGGTTAAAGTTTGCGGAGAGCTGTCCCTTACACCTTGTATATTAATCCTTCAGATACCGTCAATTAGAGACACAATAGTAAGACAATAGATGCGCGGCCACCGGTGGTCGCTTGGGGATTCATGAATTAAGAGGTAAAGTTTGTTTTTTTTGTTTGTAGGGGGTAATCTCTGGAAGTACTGGTCCGATTGCTAAAATTTTTTCACCGATATAAAGCTGCTTTATTCCTTAGTGACATAGGCTATATTTTATGCACGCGGGCGAAGCCGCGGGTAAAAGCTAGTTATTAAATTTGTACAAGTATATTGTATGCCATCAATAACATAACTTGTAAACAAGCTTTTAATGAAAATCATTTTTTCATGGCAAGCTTTTATAGCTCGGTATACCTATATAATTAAAACTCGTCAAGACGAATCATACGAGCCCAAACTCGATGGGTTTGTGTCGTTTAACTACCAAGTTCTTATAGCCACCATCCAGTTAGCTATCAGATCAGCTCCATGTCATAATAATTTCGCATTGTCATCTGATTTACACAAGCATGCAAAATTTCAGCTCAATGGGTAACCGGGAAGAAATTTTATTTACAAGATTTGATGACAGACAAGCATCGGGACAGGTGAAACTAAATAAAAGCTTGTATTAAAAACCAAGGCTCGCAACTCAGTTCTTCTACCGTAAAAAGTTGTGAGATCAATGTAATACCAAGTCGGTTAATTTATTCAGTACTTGATGGACTTTTTGTAACATCTTATAGTAACCATGCCAATATTACAAATAATTTATGTTTTATGTTTTTGTTTTGACTTGGCAATCGGACTAAATATTATTATTTTTATTATATTATTATATCTAGCCCATACTGTCCAACTGCTGGGCAAAGGCCTCCATCCACTCCTTCTAATGTTCCCGGTTTTGAGCCACTTCTTTCCAATTCCCAAAAATCCGCCGCCATCTCCTTCTTGGTCTGCCGCGACCCCGACGTGCGATTTCAGGGCGCCAATTTTGCGTTTTCCTGACCCACCGGGCCCACTGGGCCAGAGTCAGGACTAAATAATCTTATTTAATATTATACGATTACTTGTTCAAATTGAATGAAATTTTAAATATAATATGTTTATACAATGCCTGCTTAGTTACTGAAAATTCAGACTTCTAGTCTTATACACAGTAAGTTATAGGGGACAGTGGCGAAGCGTGAAATATTGAGAGAGGTAAGCCGGAGCAAAAAAAAAAAATGCTTGCCTAGCCTACTCCGAGCGCGGGCACGCAGTCTTGAGTCCTTACCGAAAATCTGTGATTGGCATCCTGGCTTCAGTCTTGTATAGGCAGATGTATCTTCAGTCCACTTTTACTATACGTGTAAGCACTGAGATATTGAAACAGTGTCTTGCAAGTAGGGTTGCCAGGTCCTGGAACTGAAAAGCCGGACAATCTATCCTATTTAGCCGGACGTTTGGTCAAAAAGGCCGACATTTTTTTTAAGTCTAATAAAATTCATGAAATCTTTTTAAATTCTAATGAAAAAACCATAAGATTAAGTGATATTATTGTTATACTATTACATGTCCACTTTGCTTGTGCTAGCGATACAAGGTAAGGCAAAACTCTAATGACAATTCTAAACAAAATGGTCTTTAAAAAGCCTAACAAAAGCCAAAAATGCTCAAATTTGGCCGGACACGCCCGACCCTACCGGACCACCTGACTATGTCCGGCTTTATCCGGACGCCTGGCAACGCTACTTGCAAGCATAATAGAAGTGGCTTTGATAAAAGCCGTTTGTGGTGAAATGATGATATGATGTAAATTAAACAAAACTTAATCGACTAAGTACTAATAATACTACTTATACTCTAAAGCTGTTCGTCTATTCTTTCTTACAAAGTGCGCTAAGACATAAAAGCCGGGATGATTCTTAATTTTTAGTAAAGAACGTTTTTCTATAGAAATAATTGCTAGGTCAGATAATCGTTCTTGTTTTTGAATTACGCATGTTGATATTTATTCATCATCATCATCATATCAGCCGAAAGACGTCCACTGCTGGACATAGGCCTCCCCCAAGCGTCGCCACAACGACCGGTCCTGTGCGTCACGCATCCATCGGATTCCCGCGACCCTGACCAGGTCGTCGGTCCACCTTGTTGGAGGCCTTCCATATATATAATGGATATTTATTGTAAAGGGATATATGAAAATGTTTAAAAAAACCAGCTCTGAGAAGAACTTTTGCGTAGGTGTAGTTTTAAGAACAAATTCTAAAAAAAATCGCACGAAAATTATCAGACTTCGCGCACGACCTTACTCATAGATCTAAACTCACCTCCCGCACGCGCACCCCCGAGCCCCGCCTTGGTGACGCTTGGGCCGTCCAGCATAAATCGTAATATTTTAATTTCGCCATAACTTCAAAACCAAACGTCCAATTTTAATCATTCAAAGACCAAATATTATCTACATAAACTGTACTTAGTGATGAAATAATTTATTTTGATAAGGGTCAATAGCATGAGTAAAATAAATGCGTTCAAATGTAATCCAAAAAAAAATCAAGATGATTAGATAAAAAAATGGTTGTTGTGCCTCACTCGACATAGATAGGTATACTGTTTCGCTGACTTTTTTGTAGATATTTATAAGATCTACAATTAATTAGAACATTTTACGGTTCTATCTTTAATAGTTCAGGTAGCGTACGCAAAATAAATAATGTTTCTGGTTGATTTTTTACACCTTGTGTCCGAAAAACCCAAATATCTTACGGAACCCTATTTTTTTCCAAAATAAAATTTAGCCTATGTTACTCGTGGATAATGCAGCTTTCGAGTGGTGAAAGAATTTTTAAAAACAGTCTAGTAGTTTTTAAGCCGATTCAATAAAACTCTATCAAATAACTCGAAATAAAACCGGCTTGCCGGAGCGCTTTAGAGCGCGCAGGTTCATCGACCTTTGTGTGACGTCATGACGTATTCTTGTATAGAAATTTAAACGCTAAAAAGCCGATTGCGCCTGCGGCTTATGTTAAAGCAACATGTTGTTGAAAAGCAAATTTTGTTGATTTAATGTCCATAGTGTATACTTAGTGTAGGCGTTTTGTAATGTTTCTTTGTAGTTTTATAATTACTGATTTTGCCATTTCTCAATTACGGTAGAGAGTGGTTGTGTTCTAAACTTCTGAAGGGAAGCCGGTGGGAATCGAGTTGTATGGAACCTTCGTCACTGATAGGGGATCGAAAATGGCCTGAACTGTTTCGAGAAAATAATGTTACGGCCGTGCCACCATTTGATTGCCTTGGTAGGGAAACTACCGTGCCCCCTAATTGTACAATTTGTACAAGTACAATGTACTCGATACAGGTATAACTCCTAAGGGTAGGGCATAGTTTAAAAAGAAATGTATAAAAGACAATATTCACGTATATCTTACCGCGTGTTCGTCTTCATGACCTGCGGCGGTTGCTTCTCAATGACGAAAGTAGAAGTCACCAGAGTTGACAGCAAGCCAGTTACCTGCACCAGACAATTATTACATTAGACATGGAATGATAACGAGGGATTGTGGAGGGCATTAAGAGCCATTTTTTTATTTAGGGAACATGTGGCACTAACACCAACATTGGTCAACAACACCAACTTTAGTCGTCAACACCAACATTGGGCAACAACACCAACATTGGTCAACAACACCAACATTGGTCAGCAACACCAACATTGGTCAACAACACCAACATTGGTCAACAACACCAAAATTGGTCAACAACACCATCAAACGATGGTCTTGGTGTTGATGCGCGCCACGTTGTTGACAACTTGTACAACATCACCCACCTGCTTGCTCATCTCGTCCAGCATCTCGGCGAGGTGCGGCTGGCGCAGCTCGACGATGGTCTTGGTGTTGATGCGCGCCACGTTGTTGACCTGCTGGCGCGTCAGCCAGATGAGGTCTGCGAGCAGTTCGCACCACTCCTGGATGGTATTCAGGTTCGACTGCATCGGGACACCGTTACCGCTCAGCTGTTGTTCGCGCTTCCATCTGTGAATGGATAGACGTAGGTTAGTTTCTTGTTAAAGATGAGGAACTCATATTTTCATGAAGCGGGTCAATAAATAAAGTGGCAAATCAAAGAATAGATCGTTATCTAATAAGTATTTATATGTTTTTAGGTGAAAAGCTGTGGCCAACATTACTAACTTACTGTGTTCGAAGTAAAAAACCATGGTGGAAATAAAAACCATCAATGACCATGATCTCCAACATAGGCCAAAACTTTGCAAATTCGACTAACATTGGCCAAATTTGTAAATATCAACATTGTCCACATCTCCAACATAGGCCAGAACTTTGGCCAACTTGGCAAAAATTGGCCAAAATTGCAAGCATTATCAACAACTGCCATCATCTACTTGATGAGCTCCTCGTCCAACACCTGGTTCTGCAGCTGGCGATGTTCTCCTTCATGTGGTCCACTAGCTCACCCACTGACCACCACGACCAACACCGGCCACCACCACACGCACTGTACTCACTTGATGAGCTCCTCGTCCAACACCTGGCTCTGCAGCTGGCGCAGGTTGGCGATGTTCTCCTTCATGTGGTCCACAAGCTCCATTTGGGACTGGCTTATTTGAGCCACCTGGAATGGAACCAATAAAAATTAAATTTGAAATCGGCCAAATGCGAATCAGACACGCACACGAAGGGTTACGTATGGTCCGTAGCTAAAAAAATCGTAGAATTTAATTCTATTTATGAATGGCCGGACGGCGAGCTTCCCATTGCTCGACGTCCGCAAGCCCGCGTGTGCCGTGGCTGTTAGTTGGGGTCGGAATCTCGGCGCGACTTTCGCTCCCACACACGTGCGGCCTCCTCCTTCGCTAGCATTACTGCTACGCAGGAAGCGATCGCCTGCCGTTCCTCCTCACTCCGGACCATAGCCCGAACCAGGGCCTAGCGCGAGATGTCGCTGCAGCCGATTCCCTCTACAAGGACGCGGCGGTGCACCGCCCAAACGGGGCACACCACCGTATACTCCAGGCGGTCCACACAATGGTAACACTCAGGCGTTTCTTCTGGCTAAATCCGATGCAGGAACTTCCCTAAATTGTTTTGGAGTAGGTGGAACAGAGAGTAAAGTTCCGCAAACCTCCTTTGAATAGGGAGGATCCTCCGACCAGACAGGAGTTATAGTCCGGTGGGCGACGGCCCGTGTCGTATATATTCAAATCGCGCGTAGAACTTTGATTGCGCGATGCAGGATTTCGTATTTTCTTCGTAGTTCTTATGTGGCGTCATAGATGTCGCTAAATTGTCAAGTCCGGTGAGGACCTGCGTCACGCGGAAGGTGAGGACGCCGTGTTGCCCCTCAAGCGCCAAATGACCTTGAAAATCTCTTAATTGTCGTACACACGTTTGTACAAACATTTTTTGGGCGATAATTTTGATTTTACCTTTTGTTTTTGCTAGTTTTCTTTTATTTATTTACTAGCTTTGCCCGCGCGGCTTCGCTCCCGCTCTTCCCTACTCCACCCTACTCTACCCTACTCTACTCTACACTACCCTAATTTTTTTTTCCCATAAGAACCTTCTCCTCACAATACCAATCACAACAAAAAAAAAATCAGCCAAATCGGTCAAGCCGTTTTCATGCCAAGTCGTGACAACGGAAAACGGGGGTCATTTTCAAATATATAGATTTGGTGATTCTCGTAATAATAATACTATATTATTTTTATCTGCATCACCCAAAGGTTGACTGGCAGAAAGTTTCTATGGTATTAAGTCCGCCTTTGTACTTTGGTGTGCGTAAAGCATTTAACAATACCCCCCCCCCCTTCGCGCGCCAGTGGTTTTGGACTTGGTATTGATATTTCAGGCTGTTGTGTGTGAAGTGCACTCACCAAAGCGTTGAGCTTCCTCTCCGTCTCCTCGATCTGAACCCGCAGGCACGCCACCAGGTCGCGACGCTCATTCGTCATCGACTGCTGGAGGTAATTCATGTGACCTACAAACAAACGTTTGTCATTATATTTGTCGGTATCGGCAATTGATTTGTTGACAACAAAACAAGGAACGCCATCTAGTGGCAACTAGGAGAACTAGAAGTGGCGCGCTTCGACAGAGTCGGGTGTTTCCGTTTTGCTATGAGCTTGAGGGGGGGGACCCGCCGAGGACAGCGGACACTTTCGGCCCGGCGGTCGCAACGTGAAGACGCACTGAAACTGTCCGTTTTGTTGTTTATACCTAGTTACCAGGGCTGCGTTCAAATTTGAGTTTAGAGTTAACTCTAATGACGTCATAAGGTAATTACTCTACCCTGGCATTATTGAACGCGAACGTGAGATCAACTGTCAATGTCAAGCATTGGCCGCTTACTCCAACCTACCCTGCTCAGCGTTAGTTAGTTGGGTTAACTCGAGTTATAAAAGAACGACTCGGGGTTGCAACTCTACTCGACTCTGGTTATTTTTGAACACAGGGCTGATGATTCTCCTCCTTTTTGAAGTCGGTTAGTAGATATTCGTGTGATGATTACCTTTATTCTTCAAACACTCGTGGTACTGCAGGGAAAACGACTCAATATTGGCTTGCAGCGAGCGGATCTCCTCGCCCACGATGTTCACCTTCTGACGGACCGTCTGCAGGCCCGTGATCAGCTATGAACAGAACAGAGACAATCTATAGCTATCTACCAGACAACCGTAGCATGGACTGTGAGAACTTAAAACTTTTTACAATAATCTTCTATATATATAAAAATGACCCCCGTTTTCCGTTGTCACGACTTGGCATGAAAACGGCTTGACCGATTTGGCTGATTTTTTTTTGTTGTGATTGTTATTGTGAGGAGAAGGTTCTTATGGAAAAAAAAATTAGGGTAGTGTAGGGTAGAGTAGGGTAGAGTAGGGTAGAGTAGGGTAGAGTAGGGTAGAGTAGGGTAGGGTAGGGTAGAGTAGGGTAGAGTAGTAGGGTAGAGTAGGGTAGAGTTGGGTATAGTAGGGTGGAGTAGGGAAGAGCGGGAGCGAAGCCGCGCGGGCAAAGCTAGTAGCTTATACAATACACTTCCACGCATTCGTAAGATAATGGATCTTGGCAGACAGACAGACGATGGACATGGACAACAAAGTGATCCTATAAGTGTTGCGATTATTTCCTTTTGAGGCACGGAACCCTTAGAATGACAGCAACTGTCAAATAAATTCGTCTCAATCATGCCATCTTTCGGTCAATCATTCATTGACTATTAGGCGGTAGAAATGTGTCGTTGCCGGCAATATTCCCACTTCGAGCAATATTGCCGCCAATATACCCACTTAACGGCAATATTCCCGGCAACGGAACATCTCTAGGCGGAGTCTGTTTAAAAAGTCAAACGACTTGGGTAATTATTGAGCAAAATGAAATCTGATGTAGTCAACACTGGTTCAATAATCAAGGTTGATTAAGAGATCTTGATCATTGTTTACTAATAGTAAACAATGATCAAGATCCTTTTTGATCCTTATAAAAAGTATCAAAAAGTATATTTTAAATAATTAAATATAATACAAAATTCTCAAGTCGTTTGACTGTTTAGACAGACTATACAAAGTTGGCTGGGTCAACTAGCATAATAATAAAAAAATTAAGCGTTAAATTAAGTGTTTTTTTACAGTTAATGCTGAATCTTATTGATAGCATACATAGCAGGGGCTATCAGCTTATCAGTGAAGCAGTTATCAAAATACGGCCGGCGTCGGATCAACACCTACATTCATATCGGACGCAGCTACCGAAGTGGTAGCAGAGTGCAGTGGACTTATCTGGTACGACGGATTTATAATTGGGGTACTTGATATTTTTTAAATCATTTGTTTGTTTAAAAAATTGTATATAGAAATATTACTTTAAATCAGTTCAAAACCTTTCAGATACCGTCAATTTGAGACACTATACTAAGACAATAGATGCACGAACGCCGGCGTTCGCTTGGGGATTCATGAATTAAGTATAAGTAACCCTTGAACTATTGGCACTCTCGCTACGCTCGGACGCCAAACTCACATACAGACAGCCGACAACAAACAGATCCTTAAAGGATCAGTTTGTTTTCCGTTATTTCCTTTTGAGGTACGGAACCTAAGTTGACTACCTCAAAGGAGGCGTGAATACGTGTGCATATAGTGACGGCTTACCTCTTTCAACTTTTGAATTATTATATCTCAAAAGCGATGGAACTTAGAAAAAAAAGTATTTAGACATTTTTGTAGATAATTATCTCATCTACAATTTTTGTCAGGGCTATGTTATGATAAAACTTACAGTTTTGCTGAGAATCGCGAAAAACTTGTTTTGTGACCTTTGACCCCGAGTATTATTTTTCCATGTGTCGATGAGGACTTTTTAGATTTCATTTATGATGGTGTTTTGAACAATCATACCAATTTTCAGCTGGGTGCGAATTATTGTAACCAGACAGTTGTCTAAATTGACCGGACTATTCGTAGAACAGATAAAAGAGGGTAGAATGGCCTTGTGGGCGGGGCAGGCGTGCCACAAAGTAAGGCAATGCTCATAGTCCAACTACCAATAGCAAACTTGCAATCTAAGTGTGCGTGGTCTGTTAGTTGAGTAATGCGCGTTCGTATTGGTTTATTGCCTGTAGTGATGGAAGACAAGCGGCGATACTCGTTGTAGTACAAATCGGAAATTATTTCCTTTCTAACCTCTTTCATCGTTTCTATGGGACTACACAAAGATATTTACCTCACTGTACTTCCTCTCCGTCTGTGGTTGAGCGACGTACGGTGTGCCCATGGCGTTCTGGATGACGTCCATCTCCAGAGCCAGCGAGCGCCGCATGTACGAATAAAGCTCGTGAGGGGCGTGGCTGTGCCAGACGGACAAACAACAATTATATTAGTTATTTAAAAAAAAATTCTGGGTCAACGGTAGAGAATGCAATCTCGATCTCGCGAGATCTCGGCCTTTTTTAGCGAGATTGATCTCGGTCGAAAAAAGGGCGAGATCTCACGAGATTTACGAGATTGTACTCGAGCATAAAAACGTCTTATTCGAAGCGCGGATTGACACGGACGTTAAAAAATTATAGACAGATACGTCAAACAATGTTTGACGCAAAAAAATGTATCGGAAAAAATCCTGAAAATAAATGTTTATCTTACAATACTTTTTTTTTTTTTTGGTGGGTAAAAATCATCCAAATAACATCTCCCACCCTTGGGCAAAGCGGGAGTTAGTGTCAGACTATTACTGCCTTCGTGCCTTTCATACCGGGGCTGAGCTACGTTTCGGAACTAACCCTGGCCCCAGTAGGCTTCGACCCAGGGCGCGCCATCGACGATTTGGGCTCGGTCCGAACAGTTACCGGACGATCTTCTTCTTACTACGCACCGTCCACCATTTGGGGTCGGTTCGGACGGTTACGGGATGACCGGACGGCGTGCTTATTTCTGACCACGTGACTTAACGTTGAGCTGATGTCATTACCATACATTTGATTAGTTGTCGAATTGCGTTACAGATTGCAGATTATCAACTTGGCTAGGGGTGCTGGTCTGAAAAGGTTAAAGGGTTTTTTTTTCGGTGGGCAAAATTCATCCAATGACAACCCCCGCTCTTGGGTGAAGCGGGAGATAGTGTCAGACTCTAAAACTGCAAATAAACTCTTTTTCTGACTAAAAACCCACCCCGTTCCTTCAAGCCTTCATACCTGGGCTCGAGCACCTTTTCAGATAACCCTGGCCCCAGTAGGCTTAGACCCAGGCCTCTGCTGTTAAAGGGTAACAAACAACTGGTTATATCTCACCTGTACTGCATATGGAAGTTCTTGGCGGCGTCGAGGAGCTTCATCTTGGTGACGAACATGTCGGGCGAGAGCATGAGGTCGGCGTGCGCCTGGATCTCCTGCACCAGCTCGTCCACGAAGAAGCGCTGCTGCTCCTCGGGCTCCCCCGTCCTGTTACAGTTATTCGACCTGGGTTAACAAAACGAACGCTGGGTTGGCGGGTCTTATGTATTCTACTGATGAAACTACCTACCATATTCATCATCATCATTTCAACCGAAAGATGTCCATTGTTGGACATCCCCCAAGTGTCGTAATGACCGGTTTTATGCGTCTTGGATCCATCGCATACAATATTCACTAATCTATATCTACAACGTGTAACGTTAAATGCGCAAAACCTGAAAGTAGTTTGATCAGAATAACGAGCAGAATCAATGGGGAAGATTTTGTGTTCAGAGGGCGCCACGCGTATGATCTATTTACATTCTGTGGTTCGGAGCGGTTCTTATGAAATTGTATGAAATATTTTTGTATTGGCGATTTATTTTACCTGGAAATTAAATCAGCTCAAAGAGGAATTAAAGAAGAGGGGTGTGTTGTAGAGAAGTTAGTAAATAAAAGAAAAAAAGTACTGCAGTATTTTATATTTTCTTGGTGAATGTTTTTACTGATTAACTATAAAGTCTAGACCCTATGAACTTTTATCTTGTTTGTGTAAATCAAAATCTAAGCTATCTTCTGTTTTTGTAGGTTAGACGCGTATGATAGAAATTTTAACTTCACCGATAAATTATGTCCCTCAGAACCAGTACAAACCGAAGTTATGGTCATACCAAAAGACGATTATTATAAAGATATAAACAGCAATCAATACCCCATTGCCACCATTAAATAAACATCAAATACAAGGATATTTTGGAGAGCCTGCCTTTCTATGATCATTTTCCATAAGCACTAAATTGAAACCTGCAATATAAACAATCATGTTACATAGGATATTGAGAAAGATTTAAACGACCAAATATAAGAATATACCCATTCACCTGTAGCCGATTTCACAGTTTTAAAATAATTTTCTGTAAAATGATGCCCACATAATATATATAATTGTAAATATGTAGATTGGGATTTTACCAATTCTGGTCGTTTTATTGCTTTAGCCCGCAATCTTTTCCTATGTTTATCTTTTGGGAATAAATAATTACTATTTTCTTTGCATTCCGGCACTGCACAGTTCGTCATTTTTATTATTTATATTTAATAGAATGCCAAAAAGTTATAAATAATGCTGCACAGATTTAAAGCCTAATGGATCATAAGTATAGCGACACCTAGCGGGGAAAAATGGCAAAAATCTTCCCCATTAAACCACTTTTTAATATAGGTTACATTTTTCAAAAAAATCATTATTAAAAATTTCGCCCCGTCTATTTATGAATAGGTCAAGCCATCACGTGCGCAAACCCGCCAAAATAGGTAAACAAACACAAATGGTTGTAGTCCAATCAAATTTTCTCAGACACGGGATGATAAAAGTTCTTATTTCAATGCAGATATTAATTTTAAACAAACCAAAACTGCACATAAAACCTAAAATGTATTTTTTTTCTCACAGAATTAGGCCAATTAAATTAAAAATCATTTGGGGTTTCTGAGGTTGTGCGCATTTAACGTTACACGTTGTATTCAGGGTTATTTGTAACACAGTTTGCTCTATCTATCTAACAAGGGGAAACGCGAGCCTATCAATAACAATTTTTAAAAAAACCGCTTTCACACGGACGAAGCCACAGACAGAAGCTAGTCAAGAATAGTTCAAACAAACATCAAGCCTTTATTCTCCGAACAGATATCGATCGAGTTACTCACTAACCGAGCGCGATTCCAGCCCAGAGCCTGCTACCACGAATTAGCTATACACCCGACAGCTTCGCTCGGCCCGGGGATTCGAGTAATTAGATTGTATTGAGCTCTACAAAACCCAGGCCATACTACGTTATTTTACAGGATGCATGTTGGTGCGGGGGAATTGCATGACTTGATTCCGCCATCTCATTTCTACCATCGGACAACCCGACGTACGGCGAGTATCCACCCTTACATTGTTGAAACTTCTACGGTTCGGACTAAGCGTTTCATCATCATCATCATCATCATATCAGCCGAAAGACGTCCACTGCTGGACATAGGCCTCCTCGAAGCATCGCCACGACGACCGGTCCTGTGCGTCACGAATCCATCGGATTCCCGCGACCTTGACCAGGTCGTCGGTCCACCTTGTTGGAGGCCTTCCAACGCTGCGTCATCCGTTACGTAGCTACGCTATTTTACAGGTTGCATTTTGGAGAGTGTGCGCGGGAATTGCATGACTTGATTCCGCCATCTCCTTTCTACCATCGGACAACCCGACGTACGGCGAGTATCTACCCTTACATTGTTGAAACTTCTACGATTCGGACTAAGCGTTTCGCTTCGTCGTTTATACCGCGTACTCCAGATCAATTTGCCTGCTGCGGTCTTCCCGTCCTATTATAATTTAATTCATGAATCCCCAAGCGACCACCGGTGGCCGCGCATCTATTGTCTTACTATTGTGTCTCTAATTGACGGTATCTGAAGGGTTAAGTGTCTCCAAGGCTAGAGTGAATAGGCTCTTAATAAACTAGTGCGCCTCACCATCAAAGATTGCATCACTGCTTACCATCAGGTGGGATCGCAGTCAAGCACTGGTTTATATCATTAAAAAAATAAAACTACCCTTTTGGAATATAAACGGTTTTTAGCGAGCGCTCGAACAATTGAGAGGCGAGCCAGGAGGACCATTGGCAATGATGCACTCGTCGAGTCGAGGCTCTAAAGTCTTATGCATCGACGCCGAGTTGCTAGACTGTCAGTTTTCTACCGATTGCATTTCGCCTAGCCTGTTCCATCTTTGGACCACCAGGCGTTCGGCGATGAGCCACCGGTACATGGTGGACATCCCACTTACACGCACAAAACGTTTCGGGAACACATTCATTGTGCGTACAGCTAGCTAAGGAGTGTAATTCCCTGCCGAAGTCGGCATTTTAGTCCATTTATCGAGGAAACCTATAGGCTACACACCAGTATTTTTTAATCAGTACAAATACTTAAAGAGCTTATTAGAAAAGGTGTTATTATTATTTAAGTAAAGTCTCAATAAATAATATTCACCACTAAAAACATTTCATGTAAAATGTTGTTAAACATTTTGATGACCATCAGTGTGTCAGAGACGAAATCGGTGTATTTTAGATATCAACAAAATCTAAATTATTAGAGCTATTCATTTGACTTTGTATGTTTAATAAGTCTATTATTGGCATCATATCCTGAGAACATGAATTATCTGGTACATCGGAAACCAACTCTATGAGGGTTCAAAAAAACGACGAAACACTTCGAGGAAAGGTAGGTAGTTCCCTTGCGCTTCGCTTGGCTCGTCTTTGGCGGCGGCACTACCGTCCCCACAGATAAACAACAAAGTTATTAGTGTTTGTTTATATCCCAAAATGTCACTCAATTAAGACTAATAAAGCTATGCAATTTGTTTCAACGTTTTCCTTCAAGACAAATTGCAAGAAAAATCACTGAGTCATCACTAGATTCCGCTTTAAATATTCAGGCCACGAGTCACTTACCATATACGGCTCTCGATCCATGGCGCCAGGCAGTGCCGCACCTCGATGGGGAAGTGGTCGCCGTAGATGGTGCGTACCTGATGAAAACAATCGATTGATAAATCTCTGTTTCATCTCTACAACAACTCTTTTCGAATTAACTTTTATATGCGTCCAAGTTTTGGACATAGGCCTCCCCCAAGCGACGCCACAACGAACGTTCCTGTACGTCTCGCATCCATCGGTTTCCCGCAACCTTCACCAGGTCATCGGTCTACCTTGCAGGAGGCCTTCCAACGCTGCGCATTCCGATACGAGTTCACCACTCCAGAACCTTTCGGCCCCAACGGCCATACACAAGTTAATATAACTTTACAAGCTTTTAATTATCCCGATGTTTGTTAAATATTGTAAATTAAATTTGACCCACTTCCTGATTACCGATTGAACTGAAATTTTGCATGCATGTGTAAATCAGATGACAGTGCAAAATTATTATGACATGACGAAGACCAGCTTACCTTTTGAAGGCTCTCGGGAGGCAGCTGCTGAGCTCTAGCCCAGAGAGACATGTCGAATCTGCAACAAACATGCAATTGTTATAACACTTGTATTCATGAGCACTGGGAGAGGGGTGCAAAGTACTGCGCATATCCCACCACCGGCCCCTGATGAAATAATGTAAATACCCATCCAGGACAAATGTTTATGTGATGAGCATGATAATTTGTTCTGTGTCTGGGTGTAATTTATCTATAACTAGCTTTAGCTCCCGCTCTTCCCTACTCCACCCTATTCTACCCTACTCTACCCTACTCTACCCTACCCTACTCTACCCTACACTACCCTAATTTTTTTTTTCATAAGAACCTTCTCCTCACAATAACAATCACAACAAAAAAAAAATCAGCCAAATCGGTCAAGCCGTTTTCATGCCAAGTCGTGACAACGGAAAACGGGGGTCATTTTTATATATATAGATAGATATGTATGTATTTAGAAATATATAGCTTGTGTTATGGGTACTAGAAAACTGTTAAACAAGCACAACAACACAAGCTCTGCTTAGCTTGGGACTAGAAGGCGTTGTGGGATAGTTGTGGAGCGGGAGATAGTGTCAGACTCTTACTGACTAAAAACCCCGCGCCGTTCCTCCTAGCCTTCATACCGGGGCTCTAGTTTCCTTTCGGATAACCCCGACCCCGGTAGGCTTCGACCCAGATGGGACCCTCCTAGTGTGATAGTTGTGGAATATTATTATTATTATTTCCTTTATTTTTAATAAACACATATAAATTACATTTTTAAATATTTCAATATAAAAAAAAAACATTTAAAAATATAAAAAATTGTAGCCCACCGGTATCGGGAACAGGGTCCAAGCTACCGGCGGTCAGGGCTCTAGAGAAAGAAACCTCCTAACTATACGAGCCGTGTCCAGAAGTACCGCTTTCTGAATCAAGCCCTTGATCCAGCCGCCTAACGAGAGCCTCTTAAGGTATTGGTCGAGGCTCTTGGCTATTAAGCCATTGGCTGAAACAACTATCGGTACAATGATCGCTGAATCCACTTCCCACATGTCGACAACCTCGCGAGCCAAGTCAATATACTTGATTTGTTTATCTTTCTCGGCTTTCACGAGGTTCTCGTCATGCGGAACGGATATGTCAATATGTTATTATTATTATTATTGTTAGTTAAAAACCACTCACCAGTATGTTTTCCCAAGTCGTGATAATAGTCGTCTCCCTAGCTACGTTATCTGTAACAAAAATTCAAGTGTTATCCCCACATGTTGCACGAGGTCAAGGTCGTGTCTGTTTAAAGTTATTCTTTACAATAGGCTAGTCGCCGTAAAAAACGTATGGCTTGGCTGTTTCGCTACTTACTTCAGAATATAAATATTCGCATCACCTCCACGACGGTAGCGAAACGGCGAAGCCATACATTTTTACTGATATATAGAATTTGAGTAACTTCACAAATTCGGTAGAGTTAGGCCGTGTAGATTCAGAAGCTTGGCTCTACGTGAGATCTGATATCTTTTTCACAGGGCAAACCTAATGTCGTCTTGGCAACATTTTACATGAAATATTTTTGGTGGGATTGTATTGAGACAACCTTCTGTACCTATTTATTCTGTGAGATATTTTTTTACATAAAACTGTCCAAGCATGACTAGTAAAGGCCTATTAATTTATACAGTCTTGACATTTCATCATAAATGATTATTATTATAGATGCATCTCGAACAATCGCCAAGCTTAAGTGGCAATTCAATGGCAGGGCACATTGCACGCAAAACAGATGGTCGATGAGGACGAAAGGTTCTGGAGACGCAGCGTGGGATGGCCTTCAACAAGGTGGACCGATTACTTGGTCAGGGTCGCAGGAATCCAATGGATGCGTGACGCACGGGACCGGTCGTTGTGGCGACGCTTGGGGGAGCCTCATGTCCAACAGTGGACGTCTATTGGCTGAATGATAATTATGCTAGTATCAATACTGAATTACTTTTTAGTGATCTAAGGCACAAAATACAAGTCAATAGAAGGCAATCTACATACTGTGTGTGCTCAAGCAACGCACACATAGACACCGCTCACGGACACGATACCTCGGAGCGCCTCGACCCGCTCGTCGAACAGTGCGGGCTCAAACGCTCATAACTGTGCGTCCACCGAGCGAAGGTATAACAAGTGAAGTACTACAACTTGAGATTGTCTTCTATACCTGGTCTATCTATTTTGTGTCTATGGTGTCACATAGGTCTCGCAGCGACATCAATGTTATTCGGTTAAATTCTAACCGAACTGAATATATTTCCGGATAATTTGTTTCCCCATTCCACAGTTTTGCACATAATCATTTTTTTATACAACACTAGCTTTTGCCCGCGCGGCTTCGCTCCCGCTCTTCCCTACTCTACCCTACACTACTCTACCCTACTCTACCCTACCAAACTTCACATAAACCATCTACTTAATAGTACGAACAAAGCCTAAGCCTAGCCCTGGTTTGGATAGGTGAGCCCGTTCTTGAGTTATAAAATAACAACGAAAACTGGCATTGATTTTTAACCGACTTCGAAAAGGAGGAGGTTATATGATCGGCTGAATGTATGTATTTTTTTTTTTGGATGTATGTTCACCGATATCTCGGTCAATTGTGGACCGATTTTGAAATATTTTTTTTTATTGGAAGGTTATGCTTCCAAGTTGGTCCCATAGTAATATTGTTATGATCTGATCATGAACTTCGAAGATATGGAACAGAACTCTTCATAGAATCATAGCAGAATTGCCGTAATAAGTAAAATTGCTTTGTTTATACGTGTAGTCGATGACTGACTGATAGAAAAGGGGGAGGGGATGTATCAAACTGATCTGGTGATAAAGCCGGAAGGTAATTTCATGTAATATAACCGTATTTGGGATTATTAGAATCGTTATGAGATGCACTCTGGCTATAAATTAATTTATGTTTAGCTGAAGGGTAGGTACTTTTTAGTGGTGCTACCATAACTAAAGAGTGAAAAATAAAAAACTTTTTACAAAAAAAAAATTAAACCGATTTCAAAAGTACAAAATAATTTTAATTTCGGAAGTCGGTGTTAAATAACGAAGAGACAAAATTAGGTATCTATTATAGAAACACCGACTTCCGAAATTAAAATTATTTTGTACTTTTTGAAGTCGGTTTAATTTTTTTTTGTAAAAAGTTTTTTATTATATATATAGATAATTTAAATCATTTGTCAGAACGCTGTACGTTACTATGACGTCGCGTGGCGTGGATCTAGTGTAGTTCTACAAGTCTAGTTTCCATATAAAATGTATGGAGACCGACGCGCCTAGATCACGTGTGCGCAGTGTAGTTCTACTTTTATAATGGGGGGAACTAATGCCATGCAAGCGAAGCCATTAACTATTTAATTATAAAACTATGTATTATGCTATGTGTCATATTTAATTCATAGACTCCTATGCGGTCTTAACAAGACATTATTTATTCATTGATTCATGTTAGATTTAATTTATGTAGCTTGACATAGCAACTGCAACTGACGGAGATCTTGTCACGTGATGAATACAAGGTCATAGCTATTAGGTTTTTGAAGCGTGGTTGAAAGGACCTCACGGCGTCTTCGCCTTCCGCATGCCTCAGGTTCTCACCGGACATGGTAAGTTCGGGAGGTACCTGCACCGGATTCGTGCGGAAGTGACGCCCGGGTGTTGCCATTGCCATTGTGTGGACCGCCCTGAGGACACGGTAGAGGTGTGCCCCGCTTGGGCAGAGCATCGCTATGTCCTTGTGGGGGCGATATCTCGCGCCGGACGTTGGTGCAGGCCATGGTTCGGAGCGAGGAGTAGCGGTCGTCTCCTTCTGCAAAGCAGTAATGCTAGCAAAAAAGGCGGCCGACCGCATGAAGCAACGGCGTTCACGACTCAACCACCGCCGGGATTCCGATCCCGATTTCCGGCCACCGTAAGCGCGAGCTTGCGGACGGCGAGCAATGGGTATCTCGCTGTCCGATCGTCCGGTAATTGTCTGGACCGAGCCCAAGTCGTCGACGGTACACACTGTTCCGGCTCGCCTCAAGGAATGTCAGCAACCGTAGCGGCCCAGCAGAGTCGGAGCCTACTGGGGCCAACGGTCTGTTACCGAAAGGAAGGCTCGGCCACGAAATGAAAGGCAACGAAGGAACGGGGTGGGTTTTTAGTCTGTCTAAAAAGTTTAAAAGTCTGACACTATCTCCTGCACCACCCAAGGGCGGGGGACGTCATCTGGATGATTTTATTGATTACACACCGATAAAAAAGGTCCTTAATTACGAAATTACCGTTTTTTAAAACGGATTACTTTGTACTGTAATATCCTTGGATTGACGTTAATAATAACTGTCTAACTGTCACGGATCATGAGATGACAGTCTGGTGACAGACGGACATACAGGCGTACGGACAGGTCCTGTTTTACCCTTTGGGTATGGAACCCTAAAAACTGGGTAAGTGCGATTCGGACCCGCGCACTGAGGGTTCCGTGAAAACTACAATTCCCGAATGGTGTGTCGAAGATTTTTCCGAATTGCAAATTTTTTTTGACGTAGGTAACAACAAATTGACTTGTTTCAGATTTATTCCTATACCTGTGCTATAAGACCTTGCTTTGCGCCATATTTCAGGATTCTAGGTCAACGGGAAGTACCCTATGAATTACGATCTTTGAGAGTATCAAAATATTATATTTTTTTGCGACATAAACGGCCGTATCTTTTTTTAACCGACTTCGAAAAGAAGGAGGTTCTATGTTCGGCTGAATGTATGTTTTTTGTTTTTTTTTTTTTTTATGTATGTTCACCGATATTTCGGTCAATTGTGGACCGATTTTGAAAATTTTTTTTTTTGATGGAAAGGTTATGCTTCCAAGTTGGTCCCATAGAAATATTGCTATGATCTGATCTTCGAAGATATGGAACAGAACTCCTCATAGAATCATAGCAGAATTGTCGTAACAAGTAAAATTGCTTTGTTATACGTGTAGTCGATGACTGACTGAAAGAAAAGGGGGAGGGGGTAAATTCATGTAATATTTACCGTATTTGGGATTATAAGAATCGTTATGAGATGCACTCTGGCTATAAGGTAATTTATGTTTAGCTGAAGGGTAGGTACTTGTTAGTGGTGCTACCATAACTAAAAAGTCAAAAATAAAAAACTTTTTCCAAAAAAAAATTAAACCGACTTCAAAAAGTACAAAATAACTTTAATTTCGGAAGTCGGTGTTAAATAACGAAGAGACAAGATTAGGTATCTATTATAGAAACACCGACTTCCGAAATTAAAGTTATTTTGTACTTTTTGAAGTCGGTTTAATTTTTTTTTGGAAAAAGTTTTTTTATTCGTTAACTTAGAAGTTTGATTTTTTTCACAGGTTGAAGGGACCGCAGACCTGAGTATATGGTTTTAATTTCAACTCGATACCTCCACGCGTTCCCGAGATAAAGGGTCTTGACAGACAAACAGACAGACGTACGGAGAACAAAGTGATCCTATAAGGGTTCCGATTTTTCCTTTTGAGGTAAGGAATCCTAAAAAGTACTGCTACATTTATTTAAAATATCAAAAATAGAATATCGACGTCTTAAGTTAATGCAAGTTTAGTTTTAAATTTTATAACCAAGCAGTCAGGCTACACTTTAGTTTGTAAGAAAACCAGTTTTTTATTTCTTTTATGCAAACAAAGTTTTATGAAAGCTAGTCAAACCGGACCTCTATAGCAATAATAAAAAGCTTTTGTTTAAAATTAGTTTTACGATCAAATGGAAAGTAGGTCTGAAGTTGGCTGTGGATTGAAAGTATTTTATCATCCCTAAGGAGAATTGCTTTCAACTGAAAGCTGTCAAATCGGTAAGTCCCCTCTTTTAGGCGTGGCTGGAAAGACCACACAGCGTCCTTAACTTCCGCATGTCGCAGGTCCTCACCGAACATGGCACGATCGGAAGGTTCCTGTTCCGGATTAAAACGGAAGAGACGCCCGGGTGTCGCCACTCTGCGGAACGCCCGGAAGACACGGTAGAGCACACAGTCGAGGTGTGCTCTGCCTGGGCGGAGCATCGCCGTGCACTCGTGGGGGCGATCGGCGGCGGAGACCTCTCGCGCCGGGCTTTGGTTGAGGACATGGTCCGGAGCGAGGAGGAATGGAAAGCGGACGCCTCCTTCTGCTAAGCAGTAATGCCAGCTGGGTCGAAGCCTACTGAGGCCAGGGTTATCCGAAAGGAAGTTCAAACCCCGGTATGAACAGGCTAGAAGGAACAGGGTGGGTTTTTAGTCAATAAGAGTCTGACACTATCTCCCGCTCAAGAGCGGGGGTCGTCGATAGATGATTTTTGCCCACTGTACAAAAAAACAGCTGTCAAATTATTGAAAAAAAAAACTAGTTCAATTTTTTAATTTCTATTGAATTATATCCCAACTTTCTGTACAGCCAATCAATTACAGCACAATATAAAATTGAAATAACATAACTACAAAATACCCTAAAACCGAAAAAAGATACCTAAAATCTAAAGACAATTCATGTTTTTATTTCCTTGTATCCATAATGAAATGAGATTGAGGTATGCTAGTTGGAATGTTGGGACCATGACTGGAAGGGCGAGAGAGTTAGCGGATGTATTGAAAAGAAGACGGATAAATGTAGCATGTTTGCAGGAGACTAAATGGAGAGGAACAAAAGCGAGAGAAATTGGTGAGGGATACAAGTTTTATTATTGTGGAAGTGATGGAAAAAGAAATGGCGTAGGAGTAGTCCTAGATCGTAAATTAAAAGAAAGTGTGATGGAAGTAAAAAGGATTAATGATAGATTTATAGTTGTGAAAGTTATGTTAGAGAATGTGATGTTGAATGTAGTTAGTGTGTATGCGCCACAAGTAGGATGTGATGAAATAGTGAAAGAGAAGTTTTGGGAGGATTTTGATAGAGCTTTAATGGCCATCCCTGTGCATGAGGAATTGATTGTTGGAGGCGACTTTAATGGACATGTGGGAAGAATGAAAGGTATTTATGAAAGAATACATGGAGGATGGGGTTTTGGAAGTCTGAATAATGAGGGAGAGACGCTACTGCAATCTGCTACCGCATTTGACTTGGCAGTAGCCAACACTTGGTTTGCAAAAAATGAGGAACACCTTATCACATACAAAAGCGGTCACCACAGGACCCAAATCGACTACTTTTTAGTTAGGCGCAAAAACTTAAAGCACATCAAAGATTGCAAAGTGCTGCCAGGAGAAGATCTAGTAGCACAGCATCGACTCCTGGTAATGGAATCAATAGTCGAAATAAAACGCAACAAAGGCAAAGAGCGTCCCCCCCCTAAAATAAAGTGGCATATGTTAGAGAAGAATGATTGTGCGAAGAAGTTTAGAGAGCGAGTGGTTGACAAAATGATAGAGATGGGTGACATGAATGACCGAAGTATAAATGAAAGCTGGAATGAGATGGCAGAGTGTATTAGACATGCAGCGAAAGATATTTTGGGAGAAACGAGAGGAAAGGGCACAATAGATAGGGATACATGGTGGTGGTCGATAGAAATTCAGAATGTGTTGAAAGAGAAGAAAAGAAAATTTAAGGAATGGCAGCGTGTAGAAGTGGGAAATAGTAGTCTAAAAGCTGAAAAAAAGAGTGAGTATGATCTTTTGAAGAAGAAAGCTAAGAAAGCCGTGGCATTAGCTAAAGCAAAAGCCCAGGAAAAACTGTACCACACACTGGACAGTCCTGCAGGCCAAAAAGACCTTTATCGGCTTGCAAAAACAAGAGAGAGAATGACGAGGGATGTTTGTCAGGTAAGATGTGTAAGGAATGAAGCTGGAATGGTCTTATCAGATGATGAAAAAATTAAAGAGAGGTGGAAGAACTATTTTGAAAGACTGATGAATGAGGAAAATAATTGGAATGGAATTTTAGAAAATAAACCAGTGAATGTAGGGTTAGTGAGAACGGTTAGTATGGATGAAGTCAGAATAGCAGTGAATGGAATGAAGAATGGTAAAGCCATTGGTCCAGATGGAATACCAGCTGAAGTGTGGAAGTTATTGCGAGTGGATGGTTGGATGTGGTTAGCTTTATTCTTCAATAAGTTGTTGCAGGAAGAGGCCATACCTGATGATTGGTGCAGCAGTTCCTTGGTGCCCATCTTTAAAAACAAAGGTGATGTGCTTGAGTGCAAAAATTATAGAGGAATAAAGCTAATGTCACACACTATGAAAGCCTGGGAGAAAGTTATTGAAAGGCGACTGAGAGAAGAGAGTGAAATTTCGCAGAACCAATTCGGTTTTATGCCGGGTCGGGGTACAACGGATGCCATTTTTGCTGTACGCCAATTATGTGAGAAATACAGAAGTGCGCATAAAAACTTGCACATGGTATTCGTTGACCTCGAAAAGGCATACGACCGGGTACCTCGTGAGGTTCTGTGGTGGGCCCTTAAGGAGAAAGGTGTGCCTGGGAAGTATGTGCAGTTGATCCGAGCGATGTACAGTCGGTGTAATACCCGGGTCCGGTCTACAGGTGGCACCACTGACAGCTTCAATGTGGCTGTCGGCTTACATCAAGGGTCGGCTCTCAGCCCTTACCTCTTCCTGATGATAATGGACGCTCTGACGTCGGACATCCAGGAAGAGGCTCCCTGGTGTATGTTGTTTGCCGATGACATTGTTCTGGTTGCCGAGAGTGGCCTAGAGGTCCAGAACAGATTGGAGGTGTGGTGGCACAGACTGGAGAGTGTTGGCCTGAAATTGAGCAGAACCAAAACCGAGTACTTGTTCTGCGATTTCGGCGGTCTCTCCAATCCTGTGCCTTTAGCTCTCGCCGGAACACCCATACCGATCTGTTCCGACTTTAGGTACCTAGGGTCGCTCGTCCAAGGGGATGGTGAGGTAGACCGGGACGTAACACATCGGATCAACGCAGGATGGATGAAATGGCGACAGGTCACGGGAACCACTTGCGACCCACGGATGCCCCTCAAGTTGAAGGGTAAAATCTACAAGTCCGTGATAAGGCCTGTCGTACTGTATGGATCAGAATGTTGGGCTGTGAAAAAGAAGGATGAAAAAAGATTGCATGTAGCAGAGATGAGAATGTTAAGATGGATGTGTGGTGTGACAAGAATGGATAAAGTGAGAAATGAGTATATTAGGGGAAGTTTGAAAGTGGCGCCAGTGACTGAAAAGCTGAAAGGAAATCGTTTGTCTTGGTATGGTCATGTGAAAAGGAGGGACGAAACGCATGTTGCTAAAAAAGTTATGAGTTTACATGTGGATGGATGGAAGGGGAGAGGGAGGCCAAAGAAAAGATGGATGGATTGTGTGAGAAGTGATATGAAAGAAAAGGGAGTTAGTGATAGCATGACGAGTGACAGGACAGAATGGAAGAAAAAAACGTGTTGCGCCGACCCCAAATAAAACGGGACAAGGGCAGGAAGATGATGTATCCATAATGAAAACCACAGTGTTTACCTCGTAGGTTAATGACCTGTTTATTTCCTCGAACTATTAGCACTCTTGCCACGCTCGGGCGCCAAACCTCTTCTCGGGACTAAATAAGTAACTTTCACTCTTAGGGCTTTCCCCTGTTTATTTGAGTAGGTATATCATCAAATATCATTTCCCTCTCTGGAATAAGAGTGTCAGAATTTGATTAAGCCCAGTAATGGTCCTTCTTTACCCTTTTCGTTCCAGGTCCACAGTAACTCTTTCCAACATTCATGCATTTTCATCATCCTTTCTGGGCTGGGATCACAGCAAAATGAATGGGCCATTTTGCTGAGACCACTTTGAGCCACGCATGACTCGGGCTTGGTCTTAGCCAGATGGCCAGTAAACAAGCTACTCATTGCTCACTCTCTGTAAGCCCACGCATACGACGTTTGGAAGAAAGACTTGCTACACCAAGATCGTCTCCTGCAGCAGAGGCTGAGGCATGAGGATTTTCTCTCCCTCTTAGTATTAGCCACCTGTTTCGCTAACATTGCATTGCATCGGATATTCGGCTTTGCAAAAGCATATGACTGCTTTCTATTTCTTCTCGCCCATACCATGACCTAAACTAGGGCCAGATGCGAGAGATCGCACAGCCAATCATCACAGGGACTTCTATAGTATGCTCAACCGTGTCCTCCAGACGATGTTTAAAATGATGACACCAGCATCCGAAAATGATAACCTTGTAACGACATCTATGGCGTCGCATAAGAACTAATCCTGCATCGCGCAACTAAAATTCTCCGCGCGATTTAAACATATATAGGACAGTCCGACATCATCTATCAGACACGTCCTGAAAACTCTGGCCTAATACACACAGATACATGTTCAACTGTACAATTCACATACATAACATAGACCTCCCTCAAGTGTCACCACAATGAACGATCCTGCACGTCCCGCATCTATTGGATTCCTGCAACTTTCAGTAAGAGGCCTTCCAACGCTGCGTCTTACGGTATGCAGTCGCCACTCCAGTACCTTTCGGCCCAAATGGCCAACTGTCCTACGAGCAATGTGCCGTGCCCATTGTCACTTCAGTTTCGCGCTTCTTCATGCTATGTCTGCAACCTTGGTTCTCCAGCAGATATCTTCATTTCTGATTTAATCACGCAAGGAAACTTCGAGCATAGCCCTTTCCAATTGCCTTTTAGGCGACTTTAAGCCTTCTGATGAGGCCCATTGTGAGTGACCACGTTTCGGAGCCATATGTCATCACTGGCAACACGCACTGGTCATACTTTCGTCTTGAGACACAACAAGTACAATTCAGCATAACAATTTTGACTAATTCATTGAAAAAATCATGATTGAAATCAAAATTATATATCAGACCAGCACTGTCAGTATTTGCGGATTTACTAGCACTAGGGTAATTTAGTCAAGCAATTGGTTCAAATCAACAATTGAAAGAAAAGAAAGAAAACATGTTTATTCTACCTAAATCTACACTAATATTATAAAGAGGATTTTTTTATTTTTGTGTGTATGTTTGTAATGAATAAACTCACAAACTACCGAACCGATTCAAAAAATTCTTTCACCATTAAAAAGCTACATTCAACCTGAGTAACATAGGCTATATTTATTGCCCGTGCGAAGAGACTGACAATCTGTCAGGCCTTTAGTGAACCAGGCATAACTGAGTTGCACCATAGACAATAGACAGAACGCAGTTTCCTAAGTTTCAGGTTGTCTGCAGCTCAGTCTTGGTTGACTATTGTCTATTGCACTCAGCCAGGACCAACAGAGACAAATCCTTACTAATATTATAAAAGCGAAAGCAAGTTTGTATGTTTGTTCGTTACGTCTTCACGTCTAAATGGCAAAACCGATTTTGATGAATTTTGGTACAGAGATAGTTGGGACACTGGAGACGGACATAGGCAATTTTTTTTATTTTGGGAAAAGGGTTAGATCGAGTAAAGTATATTAATACACACGGGCGAAGCCACGGGTTAAAGCTAGTCTAACATAATAAACCTCAACGCTGTGATGATACTACTCTACCTACCTCTTGTTAATAATCTCTCGAACTTTAGTTTCGAATGTTATTCAATTTGTTGTCATCCTGAACTCCTGGGAGAGCGCATTCCATAAAGAAATTACTTGAACAAAGAAAAAATATTGAATATTATAGTCTTAGTGTAATGTACCTCCTTTCTGTTTTAAGATTCATTTTACATTGTTTTAAAAGTACCTACAAATTCAAAATGTTTAGCCATCTTTTAGTTTAACCTTTCAAATACTGTAGACAGACAATGAGAGAGAACTCCGGTGTTCACTTCGGGTTTAATGAATTAATGACCAATAAATACTATTCCTATAAACACAGATCAAGTTATTTTAAATTGAGAACCATTACCTTATCATACCTTTACATAGACAAAATCATCAAATGTTCATCTAAGGAGGTAGTATTAAGCACAAAGAAACATAACCTCTATGCTTGGTACAGTGATTGTAAAGTTTAGTCTATGCAATGAAAACACATCTGGTAAGGCACTAAAACTTGCAGCCTCCTTGCTTATAGTATGAAAGAACTTATTACACATTCATGTCATCAGCCAGTACCAAACTTGGGCTTAAAAGACCACTGACACAAGAGTTTAAGCACCTATTTATGGTATTAAAAAGTGAGGATACAAATCTGAGCTGAGAGATATGAGGAACATATTGGCCTCTGAATAATGATAATTTAATAATAAATTACCCTGTCACCTTTTTGTAAATATTGCTCTGACTAACTACAATATTACACAAAGAAGAAATAATACCACACTTACTGAAAAATCGCCTTTTAAAACCACATTATAACAGAACGACAATTTCAAAACTTTTTCCCACTATAACTGCGCAAATTATCAACTTGCACTTTTAAAATGGTCTAGCAAAAACTAGGCATGAGACACCTTTCCAAAATGCCACTAGAACTAACAACTTTTTCATAGCTAATGCAATTCCAGGGGTGAGTTGACCCGACAGTTTACCTGTATTGAACGCCCCGAGCTAATTCCAAGAAATTTTGACGCACACACTCAACACCAATACACTACGGAGCGCACACTTCCATAAACAATTTTAATTTTAGTACACGTATTTACTTACGTTTCCCGTATCAAAATATCTCGTGATAAAACACTTTTGGGCTGTTTTTGTCGTCACATCAAGCATTAGTGGTTGTTTAACATTATTCTTACGTAAAATTGTACACCGGTATTGAACGAGTGAGACAAAAACTGATGATAAAAAAATGAACTTCAAGGAAACTCATGCAAAAACATACCGCCCCTCTACCCGCGCTGGGACGTTTGACAGATAGAATGATACAATCGTGAATTTTAAAAACTCCCGTATTTAATTAAATATTTATGATGGGAGGTCACTGGGTTTAACTTTCATACTTTTTTCTATTGCCATGTTATAAAGAACCAATAGGGTGTTTTGTCATTACACTCAGCCTTTTTTTATTTGCAAAAGATTATGGTTATTTGAAGATATTATATTTACGATTTCTCTTTTTTTTTTTTTTTATTTTAGATCTCTCAAACATTAAGTTTGCTTGGAGTATACATAGCTAATAATGTTTTTTTGTCTGTAATTACTTACTTTGTACTAAATACTGATACTTAACTTTTATAATAAATTGTGTCAATCTTTAGATTAGAATGTAAATTGTTTATCTTATAATATTACAAACATATGCATTTATAAGTTAATTTTATCAAGTGCAAGTATGTATGTTTTATTTAAAACAAGTTTTATCATAAACATAAATTATAACGATTTCAAGTGTGATAAAAATACATATTGTCTTTTTTATTCTTTAGCTTATTATTTTCCAATTCTGGGCAAAGACCTCCCCAATAAATAAATAAAACAAAAAGAAACCATAATTATTACACAGTGATTTGACGATTCATTCATAAATCTTTGTACCCAGCCATGTAAACCTTAACAATTAAGTGGGAAAATTTTAATATATTGGCAACCCCCAATGGCATTTCCAAGAAAACTGTTGCTGTCTTTATTTATGTAACGTTCAGAAATACTAAAATAATAATTGATGTGATCGTAGCACATCGTGACTATAATTTTAATTTATTATAAAATGCAGAAAATTTCTTCGCCGCTGTAGCAAATATATGTAGGCAAGTTAAATATATAATAAATTGATTTTAGTTTTATTCATATTAGAAATACATTTAACACAAACCATTTCCGAACGATGTTGTATTGCGCGGTAAATTTAAAAAGAAATGTTTTAAAAAAACTATGTGACTTTGACTTTCACGGTGTCCCGGCTCCGGTCGTCTCGCACGACCTTACAAATAATTTTGGCAAATCAAGGTTAAAATCTGAGATGCAATTAATAAAAAAACAAATAAACTGGACACAGGTAACATGGAAAAACTAACACCAAAGCCTAAACAGAAACCAAAACCAAAGAAGAGAAAAATTATGTGAGTAAACGTCTTTTTGACTGTCATTTAAATAGTTCTGTAGATTTTTTCCAACCTATGATGTCTTAGGGCTATATTTCAACAAGACGCCATGGCGGCGCGACCAGTGGCCGCTACCAACAAATACGGCTCTATAGAGAGTTACTCACCTGGTGTGCGGTTGGTTGCGTAACCAATTTGGTGGCGTGACCAGCTTAACCCTTCAGATACCGTCAATTAGAGACACAATAGTAAGACAATAGATGCGCGGCCACCGGTGGTCGCTTGGGGATTCATGAATTAAATGTGTGGTGACTCTGCAGGTGTCTGTATGTTTTCTAGTTTGGTAGCTTAGGGTTATATTTCACTAGGACCAGTCCCGGTGAAATATAGCCTTTAGTAGACCAGGGTTTGTTAACGTTACCAAGTTTACACTATAATTATCGATATTTTCCCGCCTTGCGTCTCGTGGAACAGGTAATGGACCTGTACCCTCAATTTTCTAAAATTATCCGATCATAGGTGGACCGGTGACCTGGTCAGGGTCGCGGGAATCCGATGGATGCGTGACACACAGGACCGGTCGTTGTGGCGACGCTTGAGGGTGGCCTATGTCCAGCAGTGGACGTCTTTCGGCTGATATGATGATGATTATAATAATATAATAATATTCCACAACTATCACACAACGCCTTCTAGTCCCAAGCTAAGCAGAGCTTGTGTTATGATCACTAGACAACTGATAAACATATTTATATATTTCTAAATACATATTATAGATAAATTACACCCAGACACAGAACAAATGATTATGCTCAGCACACAAACATTTGTCCTGGGTGGGAATCAAGGGGCACTAACCACTAGACCAACAGGCCAGTCTGGATGATTCGATCATAAATATATACGTACTTAATGTATCAATATTTTTCCATACAGACAAATAACATACCCAGCACCGTATTCCATATCTTGGAATCCTGATGTACAACCAGTGCTCATGAAAAACAAAGTTGGAGGGAGCACCAGGTTAGTATATATACTTCAAACATAACATCTAATATTCAGCTCCGCCATCACCTTCCCATCATCGAGGTCACGATTTTGGACTTAGCAGCGAGCGGCGCGGTGAGCGGGGCGGTATCGGCAAGCGGGCGCAGTGCTATGAGCGGCGTCTCGTGGCGAGCGTCAAACATTTTCATATTTAAAGGCCCTATTACACTACGCGTTATTCAGACTCGTTTTTAACCCCCGACAAAAAAGAGGGGTGTTATAAGTTTAGGGTGTCTGTGTGTCTGTGTGTCTGTCTGTGGCATCATAGCGCTTAAACGAATGGACCGATTTGGATGCGGTTTTTTTTTATTAGAAAGCTGACGTTACCGAGATGGTTCTTAGATACAATTCATGAAGATCTGATCAGGCGTTCAAGGTCAGCAGCACATTTGTTGGCTGTGGCTGGGATCTTAAACGCTTTACGGATGTATACTTTACTAATAAAACTAAAATTAAAAATTTTAAAAAACCCCCGACGCAAAAAATCTATAAAAAGTAAAAAAATAAGTTAGTAAATTACTCTTTCAACCTTTTAACGTCATTAAAGGAATCTATAAATATTTAAAAGATGAGTGTCACTAAGTCGGGGGACCGCAATATGAAATTATTATTCTACTTAATTCATGAATCCCCAAGCGACCACCGGTGGCCGCGCATCTATTGTCTTACTATTGTGTCTCTAATTGACGGTATCTGAAGGGTTAAACGAATAGAAAATGACAATTGCGGTCCCCCGACTTAGTGACACTCATCTTTTAAATATTTATAGATTCCTTTAATGACGTTAAAAGGTTGAAAGAGTAATTTACTAACTTATTTTTTTACTTTTTATAGATTTTTTGCGTCGGGGGTTTTTTTAAATTTTTAATTTTAGTTTTATTTTACATTTTTTAAATTAATCGAGGAATCCATTATTGTGAAGCCGAATCTCCTCGTAAATCAAAACTCGACGGGTTTACTAGTAGGCATGCCAGGGTTAAATCAGCTACCTCCCAGTTCTAGCATCAGGTCCTCGTCATCATAAAAAATGTTTAGAACTGTTTAAGACAAATCTAATAAGCCCAAACTCGACGGGTTTACTAATATGAATTCCAGGGTTCCATCAGCTACCTCCCAGTTCTAACATCAGGTCCTCGTCATCATGAAAAATGTTTAGAACTGTTTATGACAAATCTAATAAGCCCAAACTTGACGGGTTTACCAGTAGGAATTCCAGGGTTCCATCAGCTACCTCCCAGTTCTAGCATCAGGTACTCGTCATCATAAAAAACGGTTTAGAACTTGTTAAGACAAATTTAATAAGCCCAAACTCGACGGGTTTACTAGTAGGAATTCCAGGGTTCCATCAGCTACCTCCCAGTTCTAGCATCATGTCCTCGACATCATGTAAAATGTTTAGAACTAGTTAAGACGAATCTAATGAGCCCAAACTCGATGAGTTTACTAATAGGCATTCCAGGGTTTCATCAGCTACCTCCCAGTTCTAGCATCAAGTTTTCGTAATCATGAAAAATATTTGAAACTGGTTAAGACAAATTTTAATGAGCCCGAACACGCCGGGTTTTTTAGTAAGCATCCCAAGGTACAATCGGCTACCTCCTAGTTCTAGCAACAGGTCCTCGTCATCATGAATAATGTTTAGAACTGGTTAAGAAAAATCTAAAAAGCCCAAACTCGACGGGTTTACTAGTAAGAATTCCAGACTTCCATCAGCTACCTCCCAGTTCTAGCATCAGGACCTCGTCATCATGTAAAATATTTAGAACTTGTTAAGACGAATCTAATGAGCCCAAATTCAACGGGTTTACTAGTAGGCATTCCAGGGTTCCATCAGCTACCTCCCAGTTCTAGCATCAGGTCTTCGTCATCATGTAAAATATTTACAATTTGTTAAGACGAATCTAATGAGCCTAAATTCGACGGGTTTACTAGTAGGAATTCAAGGTTTCCATCAGCTACCTCCTAGTTCTAGCATCAGGTCCTCAACATCATAAAAAATGTATACGAGTATTTCAAACATTAGGTAACATATATTATTATTAGTAAAGTATACATGCGTAAAGCGTTTAAGATCCCAGCCACAGCCAACAAATGTGCTGTTGACCTTGAACGCCTGATCAGATCTTCATAAATTATGTCTAAGAACCATCTCGGTAACGTCAGCTTTCAAATAAAAAAAACCGCATCCAAATCGGTCCATTCACTTAGGCGCTATGATGCCACAGACAGACACACAGACACACAGACACACAGACACACAGATACACAGACACACAGACACCCTAAACTTATAACACCCCTCTTTTTTGTCGGGGGTTAATAAATACTTATGTGTGACCTAATGTTTGAAATACTCGTATACATTTTTCATGATGACGAGGACCTGATGCTAGAACTGGGAGATAGCTGATGGAACCCTGGAATTCTTACTAGTACAGCCGTCGAGTTTGGGCTCATTAGATTTGTCTTAACCAGTTCCAAACATTTTTCATGATGACGAGGACCTGATGCTAGAACTGGGAGGTAGCTGATGGAACCTTGGGATGCCTTCTAGTAAACCCGTCGTGTTTGGGCTCATTAGATTCGTCTTAACCAGTTTTAAATACTTTTCATGATGACGAGGACCTGATGCTAGAACTGGGAGATAGCTGATGGAACCCTGGAATTCTTTCTAGTAAACCCGTCGAGTTTGGGCTCATTAGATTTGTCTTAACCAGTTCCAAACATTTTTCATGATGATGAGGACCTGATGCTAGAACTGGGAGGTAGCTGATGGAACCTTGGGATGCCAACTAGTAAACCCATCGAGTTGGGGCTCATTAGATTCGTCTTGACCAGTTTCCAACATTTTTCATGATTATGAAAACTTGATGCTAGAACTAGGAGGTAGCTGATGGAACCCTGGAATGCCTACTAGTAAACTCGTCGAGTTTGGGCTCATTAGATTCGGTTTAACCAGTTTTAAATATTTTTCATGATGACGAGGACCTGATGCTATAACTGGGAGATAGCTGATGGAACCCTGGAATTCTTTCTAGTAAACCCGTCGAGTTTGGGCTCATTAGTTTTGTCTTAACCAGTTCCAAACATTTTTCATGATTATGAAAACTTGATGCTAGAACTGGGAGGTACCTAGCTGATAAAACCCTGAAATGCCTACTAGTAAACTCGTCGAGTTTATGCTCATTAACCAGTTCTAAACATTTTTCATGATGATGAGGACACGATGCTAGAACTGGGAAGTAGCTGATGGAACTCTGGAATCAATATTATAAAATAGGAATGAAATTTAATTTAATGAAATTAATTAATTATTATTATTTAGAGGGAATTAATTTTCTAATTGTCTTGTCAATCAAGTTTTGAATATGAATGTCAAAGTTGTTTCAAGATAAACCTTAATAAAAAGTACATCTAGCCAGTTTGCAAGTTAGTAGTATTAGTGTGGCCTTCATGATTGTTACAATATAGAAAAGATAATATCACAATAATGAATTCCTCGATTAATTTAAAAAAATTAAAATAAAACTAAAATTAAAAAAAACCCCCGACGCAAAAAAAAACTATAAAAAGTAAAAAAATAAGTTAGTAAATTACTCTTTCAACCTTTTAACGTCATTAAAGCAATCTATAAATATTTAAAAGATGAGTGTCACTAAGTCGGGGGACCGCAATTGTCATTTTTAATTCGTTTAAGTAAAATTATAATTTTCATATTGCGGTCCTCCGACTTAGTGACACTCATCTTTTAAATATTTATAGATTGCTTTAATGACGTTAAAAGGTTGAAAGAGTAATTTACTAACTTATTTTTTTACTTTTTATAGTTTTTTTTTTGCGTCGGGGGTTTTTTAAAATGTTTAATTTTAGTTTTTGTCTATGGTTCTACGTATCTAGTCTATGGTTCGACGTATCGTGCAGTGTAATAGGGGTTAGACTGAAATAGACTGTCTTTTTACGAATGATCGTGGCTGAATATAGCACGCGTTATTCAGCGCAGTGTAATAGGCCCTTTTGATTTTACCGCTCGCCGCCCCGCGCTTAACTACCAACGGCAGACGGACAACAAAGTGATCCTATAAGGGCTCCGTTTTTTCCTTTTGAAACGCGGTGACCCCGACTACATTACTAAACTTTAATACATTTTTACAAGCTTTTATTTAGTTTCACCTGTCCCGATGTTTGTGTTTTGTAAATTAAATTTGACCCACATCACCGGTTACCTACTGAGTTGAAATTTTGCATGCACGTGTAAATCAGATGACAAAGCAAAATTATTATGACAAGGAGCTGATCTGATGATGGAGCCGGAAGGTGGCTAAAGAAACTTGGTAGGTAAACGACACAACCCCGTCGAGTTTGGGCTCGTATGATTCGTCTCGATGAGTATTAGTTATATAGGAATATCAAGCTATAAAAGCTTGCTATGAAAAATGTTTTTCATTAAAAGCTTGTTAAAAAGTACATTTTAAGGTTTTCTATCCCTGAAATAAGCAGCTACAGATAGGGACTCCTTCAGCCTCTTCCACAGAACAAAAAATCCGCACGTGTCACCACGAGCCTACAGCCAGCAGTTCTCTTCAGACCAGCCCGACCGCTCGGCCCCACACCTCAAGTATGGCGTCTTCCGGAATCGATATGGAGCACCACCTAAGTTAGTATCTCAATGCCTATTGACTTGACTTAATGTCCTATGTCCCCTAGCTAGGGCTGAGGGCGTCCACAGTAGTCCTCTATCGCGAACGGTTCTGAGCTTCACGCTTCACCTCGCTTCACGTCATGCCCGCTCGCCGCTTCTGCAAACACGGTGCGACGCCAAATTTGACAGGGACGGCCACGCTTTCTTTTTCCTTGCGAATTCCAGTCCAACGCTTGCTTGGATATATGATCGGAATTTCTTCGATCGGAATTTCCTCAAAGCCTATTGCAAAGTCATTTTCAATACACTTCCTCGAAATTTTAGCTAGCGATTAGCTTCTTACTGATGGTGTCTCGCCATCTAGACTAGCTTCAGTAAGAAGCGACCGTGGAAAGTGTTCCTAACTTTTTTGTTTACAGGCCAATGCCAAAGTTGGACACGCATCCAAAGATAAACAGAATAAAGCGTTTACCTTCTCCGGTGAAGCGCAACAGAGTTGCTGGTCAAGTACCAAACACCAAACTACCACAAAGTGTTATCAGTAGAAGCTGTTCTATTGCTCCAGTAAAACCCGTAGAAAATGGTGAGAGATCTTTGATGTGCACGTAATGTTTCGTTTCTCCATTAGGCTGCTTTACATTTACATCACATTACATCACATCACATTACATCACACCACATTACATCACACCACATTACATCACACCACATTACATCACACCACATTACATCACACCACATTATATCACACCACAATACATCACACCACATTATATCACACCACATTACATCACACCACATTACATCACACCACATTACATCACACCACATTACATCACACCACTTTACATCACACCACATTATATCACATCGCATTACATCACATGCGTTTTCGTAATGTTTATGATCATCAGTTTCGTGTGCAATTCTAAGAACGCTACCGTAGGCCGCTGTCTGTAGTTCTCTGCCCACTCAAATTAGATTAGCTATAAGACAGGTTAGCTCAGAGTGATGTTAGCTCACAGTGATGTTAGCTCAAAGTGATGTCAGCCCACAATGATGTCAGCTCATAGTGATATTAGGTCAGAGTGATGTTAGTGTACAATGATGTTAGCTCTGAGTGATGTCAGTCCACAATGATGTTACCTCATAGTGATAATAGCTCAGAGTGATGTAGGCTCAGAGTGATGTTAGCTCACAGTGATGTTAGGTCCAAGTGGTGTTAGTCCACAATTATGTTAGGTCCAGAGTGATGGTAGTTTAGAGTGATGTTAGCTCATAGTGATGTTAGCTAATAATGATGTTAGGTCATAGTAATGTGTTTTCTCAGACTGATGTTAGCTCAGAGTGATGTTAGTTCACAGTTAATTCAGAATGTATTAATTTTTGTTTTCTTCAGTTCCAGTCCGTCCAGAGTTCCCACCCAAGTTCGTGTTTCGTGACTTGAATAAAAGTTACTCAAGAGAGCTGACCTTCTCTAGGGTTTCTCACATGGATATCAAGCCGAAAGTTGCTGATCTCCTCTCCCCTAGCTTCTGTCCTACGCCTACCTTCAGGAGTTTGTGCCGAAAATCCACACTCACGCCGACAAAGTATCGCAGTCCAGAAGTTGTGTAGTAACCCTGAAGTAACCAAAGTATAGTTTTTTTACAAGTTAGTGGTCGAATAAAAACTGTTGCTAAACTAGACATGTGGTCAAAATAGAATATCTATGGTCATTTGTCAAACTGAAGTTTGTTTGACTGCTAAAACGTCAAAATCTGGTGGGTGCAGATATAAAGATACAGGTTTTTCGGTTCCGATATGGCCGTACGGGTTGGTAAAACCACATCTGCCCCTGATAGTTAAAAAGACTTATCTAACAATAAGTAAAAACAGATAAAAAAAGGTTTTAATGAATGAAACGGGAAATCGGGCCTTTTTTCCTTGAGTTAAAACCGCATTGGAGAGTGTTGGCAAAATATTAATAAATACAGGCAGATGCGCTTTTTTTCCTGATTCCGGCAATGTTTAAAACTAAAATCTGGAAAAAAATGTTAGATGCATCTTTTTTACTATCGGGGGCAGACATATACAAGGTGTAACGTTAAATGCGTTAAACCTGAAATTAGTTTGATCAGAATAACGAGCAGAATCAATTACACCACTTTTTAATATAGGTTACATATTTCCAAAAAATCTTCATGAAAAATTTCGACCTGTCTATTTATGAATAGGTCAAGCCATCACGTGCGCAAACCCGCTGAAATAGGTAAACAAACACAAATAGTTGTAATCCAACTAAATTTTCTCATACACGGGATAATATAAAAAACTTTTTACAAAAAAAATTAAACCGACTTCAAAATAACTTTAATTTCGGAATTCGGTGTTTCTATAATAGATACCTAATCTTGTCTCTTCGTTATTTAAAACCGACTTCCGAAATTAAAGTTATTTTGTACTTTTTGAAGTCGGTTTAATTTTTTTTGTAAAAAGTTTTTTATTTTTTATTTTTTAGTTATGGTAGCACCACTAAAAAGTACCTACCCTTCAGCTAAACATAAATTAACTTATAGCCAGAATGCATCTCATAACGATTCTTATAATCCCAAATACGGTTATATTACATGAATTTACCCCCTCCCCCTTTCCCCTCCCCCTGTCCCCTCCCCCTTTTCTTTCAGGCAGTCATCGACTACACGTATAAACAAAGCAATTTTACTTGTTACGACAATTCTGCTATGATTCTATGAGGAGTTCTGTTCCATATCTTCGAAGTTCATGATCAGATCATAACAATATTTCTATGGAACCAACTTGGAAGCATAACCTTTCAATAAAAAAAAAATCGGTCCACAATTGACCGAAATATCGGTGAACATACATACAAAAAAAAAACATACATTCAGCCGAACATAGAACCTCCTCCTTTTCGAAGTCGGTTAAAAATAAAGTAGAAATTATGACGATTAAGAAGCTCATAAGCACGAGCGACAATAGCCAACGGCAGAGGTCACTGCAGCAGTCGACATATTGTAACACGTCACAAATACCAAAATAAATTAATGCCAAATGTCAGAACAAATTCATTAAGAATATCAATAATAACAAACAACAAATAACAATATAATAAATTTTAAACCGAATAAAGAAAATTGAAAGTCATTATAGGCATTTGGGGGTAGGTGGAACAGAGAGTAAAGTCCCACATACCTCCGTTGAAAAGGGAGGATCCTCCGACCAGACCGGGTGTTATGATCTGGTGGGCGGCTGCCCGATAGTTGATGTCGGGCTGTCCTATATGTTCAAATCGCGCGGAGAACTCCGATTGCGCGATGCAGGATTTCGTGTTTTCTTCGTAGTTCTTATGTGGCGTCATAGATGTCGCTACATCACTCTCCTCCGGAGATCGGAGATCGATGATTCAAGATGCTTCTTGATGTGTGCCAGGCCAGCGGTAGGTTGGTTCCAGTGAGTCGGAACCGATGCCGCATAGTTCTCGGTGAGTCGGAACTGTCTGCGGTGATGCCCCAATGAGTCGGGGTGTTGCTATCCCAGTGAGTCGGGATAATGCCCCAGTGAGTCGGGGTAATGATGTCCCAGTGAGTCGGGATGATGCCCCAGTGAGTCGGGGTGGTGCTGTCCCAGTGAGTCGGGATGATGCCCCAGTGAGTCGGGGTGGTGCTGTCCCAGTGAGTCGGGACGATGCTGCAGTCTCCAGTGAGTCGGAGTAGTGCTGCTGGCTCCAGTGAGTCGGAGCGGTGCTTGTGCGACGTAGGGCTTGATTGCTGGCGTCGACCAGGAGAGGTTCTTCATGGCTCTTCATATGACTGGCCGAAGGTGCGGTGTGCCAAGGTCGCTGATGCGGCTGAGGTGGTGACCAGGTATGACCAGGTAGACATACTGGTGGTCAGGATACCCTTAGCCGAGGGTGCTGGCTGTTTGGCTCGTTGCTCGAAAGCTTGAGGAAGTGATGATGACGTCACGAAGTAGTAGCTGCACGAAGGCTGCGCTGACGTTCTTTGTCGAGGGTCACCAGTTTGGAGGGTATGCGGAACAGAGAGTAAAGTCCCACATACCTCCGTTGAAAAGGGAGGATCCTCCGACCAGACCGGGTGTTATGATCTGGTGGGCGGCTGCCCGATAGTTGATGTCGGGCTGTCCTATATGTTCAAATCGCGCGGAGAACTCTGATTGCGCGATGCAGGATTTCGTGTTTTCTTCGTAGTTCTTATATGGCGTCATAGATGTCGCTACAGGCATTATTAATTCATGATATAACCGTATTTGGGATTATAAGAATCGTTATGAGATGCACTCTGGCTATAAGGTAATTTATGTGTAGCTGAAGGGTAGGTACTTTTTAGTGGTGCTACCATAACTAAAAAATGAAAAAGAAAAAACTTTTTACAAAAAAAATTAAACCGACTTCAAAAAGTACAAAATAACTTTAATTTCCGAAGTCGGTGTTAAATAACGAAGAGACAAGATTAGGTATCTATTATAGAAACACCGACTTCCGAAATTATTTTGTTATATTATTAAAGTTATTTTGTACTTTTTGAAGTCGGTTTTTTTTTTTGTAAAAAGTTTTTTATTATGAATATGTGAGCTATCAAATTTTAAAATTGACAAAAGACGCGTGCGTACTCTCTGAAAAGCTGACTTTAACTGGTCATTTCAGTATGTTACAAAGTACTCTGTGACTGGTCATTGAAAGCACGGTTTTCTAATTTCTAATTCGTCAAGTGACGTAGCTAAGCTGAGTGACAGCGATAACGTCACTATCTTCTTAACGTGAATATGCCTACTGTAGTGATCGAAATGAGCAAAAGTTCGAGAAACATTAGATACATAGATTATTTAGACAATCTGTAACGTTGTATACTATATCGTCTACTAATCCCAACTATTCATGTTTTCTATAATATACTATATATTTTGGTCATTTTGTCTTAAAATTAAAAATTTTCAATTATATTGCCACTGGACTTAGCAAGGACTTTTATTTCATTACATACGTTTTAGCTTGCAGCCGGGTATTATACATCTTTACCTTGTAAGGGCGTATTACACACCCTTTACGTAGTAGGCACGTGGTACCCCTCACTTACTCTGGCACGTGGATGTGATTGTATTGTATCCCTAACCAAGTTGCTAATCTGCAATAGATAAAGCTTCAAATGTACGGGAACGACGTCGCATCAACGCTCAGTCACGTGGTCAGAACAAAAGAATTGGCGGCAAGGTCAACTCGAAGCGTTCGACGCAAGCGAAACGGTTGCAGCTTGGCTAGGGGGGCTGGTCAGACTGTGGTACGTGGAATTTTCGATAGTTTCGCGTTAAACTGGACGCTAAGGAAAGACTAGGAGCAGGAGTTAAATAAAAAATTTAAATAAAACTCGAATGAAGTACTCTTAATGGCTATCAGTTTATTTCATTGTTCATTTAAATGATAGTTTGTTAACTTTATCACTTTTAAAAACATTTTCCTTTGTTTGTTTTTCAAAAAATTTACATATTTCCAGTACAAAATATGTAAAAATCGTAATTAAACAGAAAAACTGTTGAATAAAACGACTTACTTTTTTTTAAATGAGTCTGTTTACCTAAAAGGTAATAATTATTATTAAATTCTTTTTATTTATGGCCGATTTTTCAATCTTCAGAAAACTTTTATGCGCTGCTCGCCCACGTCAGAAATTTTGTAGGACAGATAATCGGATCGACTGTGTATATTTGTGACATTTTTCTATATTTCTGGCGGACTTTTTGTAGGACATGTGCGTTGCACTATTGCTATCAGTGTTCTATTTTTCTCCTACAAAAAATCGGCCACCGATTATTATCGGACGTGGGCGAGCAGCTTAATTAATATATAGGTATAATCAATTGTGGTTTGACTTCTATAATATAAAAAGAATAATAGGTCAAATCATTACTTTTAATTCATGAATCCCCAAGCGACCACCGGTGGCCGCGCATCTATTGTCTTACTATTGTGTCTCTAATTGACGGTATCTGAAGGGTTAATAATTCTTCTGACGACAGTAAAATCACAAACTAATTTTGTGTGTGTGTGTATGTCAACTTTAATGCAATTATTTTGTATTTTTGCTTAATTGCAGGTTTCATTAATTTAATTATTATCTTGGCATAAAATAAGGCCGTAAAGAAAAATGTTTTTAAACAAGTGACCATAGACATTAGTACAATTTTTCTTATAGCTACACACTGCAGTCGTTATGTTAGTTCCGTGAAACGCCGCTAAGTCACTATGGCAGCACTGTGCTAGGATAAATATTTTCCCTCCCTTGTGAAAATAAGATACGGGTTTTGTGAACAAATTAATGGCTATTTTAGAATATAAAATCACTGCCATAGTCACAAAGTTTTATTGTGTTTATAGTTATAATTTACACAAAGCTGGTTGTCGAAGCATTATTTATATCTACACACCATTACATTTTTATTTTTAATCCGTGATTTCATCTACATTTTTTATTTATTTAAATTCATGTGTTTATAACTATTGCGAAGATATCAACTCAATCGAAACGAACACATTTTTTGTTGTTGTTTATGAGCAATCGTTGTTGTTTTTAGAGTGATTTTTAATGCAACGTACATCCATTGCTTTTAAATATCATGAACGATAATAGAGTCTGTCTAAAAAGTTAAACCACTTGGGTAATTCTTAGGGCATAACAAACTTTTACTGATTGAGCTGAAATTTTGCTTACACGTGTAAATCAGATAACAATGCAAAATTATTATGATATGGAGTTGATCAGATTCATGGAACCGGAAGGTGGCTATAGGAACTTGGTAGTTAAACGACACAACCCCATCGAGTTTGGGCTCGTCGAGCTATAAAAGCTTGTCATAAAAAAATATTTCATTAAAATCTTTTTTTGGGTAACCATCAGATCTGTTGCAGACCAAAAGCTAATTAAGTTTAGCTGAGAGCTTTGCCATGACGTTTTAAAACATCAGACGTGCGAGCGAGAAAGAGGGATGGAGCTATACACCCTATATTGCTCCATCTCTTTTATGCGCTTTCATGTGACTTGCATTATCCAACCTCGGCCGAAAAATTCTGAGCACAAAGCGGACTTGTCGGGACACCATGATAAAATATAGCTGTTGGTGGTCTAGCTTTGAGTTCATTACGCTTTCGGTCCAATTCCAACCTCCGCTTATCCTCAAAGGCCTGCACGGATCTAAAGAGCTTCTGGTACACAGAGTTTATAAAATCTGCACACAATAAATACGGAAAATGAGTGCGTGAAAATGAGGGTTCGTTTGTTAATAAAACCCTTTGAAAATATGCTGACGTTTTAGTAAACATTCCCAAAGAATTGTAGAAGTTAGAGTTATAAACTGATGAAAAATATGGATTAAATCACGGATTGAACACATCACATACGCCCCTTCAATCAATTCTCTTTGTAAAACGTTTACAATCTATTTCTTTGAGCTTGGGGAGAGAAGTAAAACAACAACGTTCGTCTGCCTATCATTAGTATGGTTTGTGGTCTTAAAATAGAGTTGCCATAAATCATCAAGGCCCCGTCGGGGCAATTACAATTTGAGGTCCTCTGTTACAAGCTTTTATTTAGTTTCACCTGTCCCGATGTTTGTCTGTCATCAAATCACTTCCCGGTTACCGATTGAGCTGAAATTTTGCATGCTTGTGTAAATCAGATGACAATGCAAAATTATTATGACATGGAGCTGATCTGATGATGGAAGGTGGCTATAGGAACTTGGTAGTTAAACGACACAAACCCATCGAGTTTGGGCTCGTATGATTCGTCTTGACGAGTATTAATTATATAGGTATACCGAGCTATAAAAGCTGGCTATGAAGAAATGATTGATTGATGATTCCGTTCGTCTACGTCGACAATTTTTAAAAACTTGTAGCTCTGCGCTCGACTATGTTTGTCGGGACATTTTATAGCTTGTCGGGACGTCGGGAAACCACTGTTAATAACGGTAACATGTCCCGACTCATCGGGACGAATGACAACTCTACCTTAAAATGGTAAAAGGAACTTTTAATAAAATTGCACTTAGGACTTTTGACGTTACACTTCAAATTGCTATAGGTATGTATTAATGCCATCAAAAACATAACTTGTAGAAAAACCAAGGCACGCAACTCAGTTTTTCTACCATAAAAAGTTGTGAGATCAATGTCCAAGTCTGTTAATTTACTCAGTCCGGTCCTTAATGGTTTAGAATGACTTGGCAATTGCATACTACCTATGCACTCAGCTGTCGAGTACAATTCTGACACATTAGCTGACTACCAATCTCATGACTGTGGTATTTTCTAACAAACTGCCTTGAGTGCAGCGCTGGCCGCAGTGACGAAATCCACTGTTCTTATAAATTGGGTTATTAATTCTATGTACTGCGCTCTCGACTCGTCGTCGCTACGGCCAGCGCTGCGCTCAAAGCTGTTTTCTTAGAGAACACCACCGCAGCTCGCTTACTCCAAATAAAACATTATTTTTCTACTTCTCTACCCCACTTGAAGAGGATTTACCTGTAAGGGTCTGAACACATCAATTAGAATATGTTACATTTATTTATTTTTATTAAAATAGTTCAAAAACTCATTGAATATGTATATCATGATCTTATTTTATTATTATTAATACGTGTGGACTCGTGGCGTCATCTTGCGACGCTGTGTGAAAACAAATAGTACTGTTAAGCGGTAATAGATGGCGTTGCTTGTTTTTAATTTTATTTGCAGAATTACATGTTTTTTACAGAATGTTTGTGTTCAGCGAGATACCAATTCGACTTTCCAACTAAAATACTCAGTTAAATTATTTCTCAGCACACGTAAAACTTGCTTAAAGTTAGCACGTGCCTAGACACGTGCCGACTTTAAGCTTTCTACTACTATTAGTAGAAAAAAAAACAGCCGACACCACTTAACGCTACGATGATGATATTATTGTTTACCACTTTACGCCTACTGGTATTTTTTTTTTGTTTTCACAATTCATTATTTTTCAGAGAGGAGTAGAAAGTCGTCCAAATATGCTTGTGGAGTCAATTAAAACATGTATTTAAGACCTGAAAATTTAATGCCAATGGGGATTGAACCGAATTGGCGGGTAAAATTCGTCATTTTGATTTTTATACGAGAAGTATAAAATTGGAGAGAGAGGTAATTGATACTTGATTTGAATTTGTGAGATTTTAAACATGATGATGAAATGATGTCAACATGTTTCGATAATGCAATTTCTTGTTTCTAAACCCTTATAACATGAGACAAAAAAAATCTATAATTTTATCTGTAACATTAAAAAAAATGGCGATGATTTCACCTTGCCAGTTGCCATATTAAAAAAAATTCAAACCCCATTGGCTTGCAAAGCGTGCACGTGTAACCTCCCTGAAAAATATGTTACGAAATATCGTAAAAATTACAATACAATGTTGCAAGATAATTTATAAAATGCTTTGACACATTTCGACTAGGAATGCAAGGAAGATTAGTACAGCGTTTACTTGTGCAAGTTAACTGGCATTACTTGCAGGAGTTGCAAGTTAACTGGCGTTTCTTGCAGGAATGGCAAGTTAACTGGCGTTTCTTGCAGGAATAGCAAGTTAACTGGCGTTTCTTGCAGAAGTTGCAAGTACCATATTTACAACATTACAAATGGTACTTTCACATAGAGCCTACAAAATTAAACACAAAATTCTCACTATAATATTCGTAAAACGTAAGAAATTTGTTATGACATCTAGCTACCGATACAAAATATTTTTTATGTGTTAGTACTGTTATATAGATTGAAGACCTAACAATCAAACATGGAATGTGGAATTCTAAGAAACAAAAGAAATATATGAGTACAGTCAACTGCATTACTTTACGTATTATGTTTTACTAGCTTTTTCTTATTTAAAGAAAACTTAAAAGTTGTTCTTTAGAGAATAATGTAGCTAACTGTACATATTTATAAGAATACCTACTTAAATAATACCGATGTCTTGTTTATAACTGCCACATGTGTAAAGATTTACTTGCACAAGATTGCATTTACTTGAGGTCTTCGTGACCATAAATGGCTCAGAATGGCACAGACAATAATACATACTTGCGCAAGCATGTTATGTTTGTGTCATAACATAATAACTATTACTAAAACTTTACAAGTTCAAAAATAAGCTTGCGTTTATCTATGTTTCCTCAAATTAAATTTTAAATTCATTATAGATACTTAAATTCAAGTCATGTCTAGTACAAAGCTTTAGTTACACATTCGTGTAACTTTATCTTTATACTATTGACAGGCTCGCGTTTGACCACTTTCTTCTGTGATGGTCAGTTAGGTTGTTGATTGAGTAAATTTGAAAACCTATCCACTATTGGATTTCTGCACATAAATAAGCCAGTACTTCTATGACATTGATTTTTGATGGGTAAATTTTAGGCCGTGTTTCAACCTGCAAGCAAACTACATGCAAGTTGAATTATATTGCGAGGTACGAACAACCAATAATCACATTATAGATACTTCAGTATTTTGTAATATTATATGACCTGCAAGCAATTTACTTGCAGGTTGAAACGCGGCCTTAAAATGGTAAACAAGCTACTTGCATACTGTTTTGTAAGTTACAGGGATTTATTTTATGCGGTTAAAATTTGCAAGCAAATCAATATTTTAAATTCTCTAATTGATAACACTTAATCTGTATCATCATTTCATATTATAATCAGTTTAAGTTAATTTTGTGCAATTTTGAAGATAAAAATTAAAGTCGTTTTCTTGTAGCCACTACTGGTTCATAAAATATATTCATCCATACAATAAATTATTCTTGCAATGTTTGCTAGAGTCAGTGCGGAAAGAGAAACGTCGTAGCGTAAAACGAAACTAGCGTTATTGGTATATATTGCGCTGGTTTTATAATTTTTTTACGGGTGAATCCGTTGCTGCACGTATCAAGATGTTACAGTCGCTCTATAATTACCTAATAGTGTTCTCAACATTACCAAAGTGTTGTTTATAAACAGTTACGCCCTCAAATCTTATGACGGTTCTCTTTCCGTTCACAGATTCTAGAAGACAACTCAATGCACGCCAATAACGAATCATTTGAAACTAAAGTGCTGATTAAAAACACACTGTTCAATCCTTCAAAATTAGGTCTCACCCTTTTCAGTAACAAAAATATACGTTTCTCTTTTTCCTATACTAAATTAAAAACTACGCCGCGGGTACAACCTAATGTAGGCCACACACGAAATGATATTCATACTTGCACAAGGCTAATCTTGCAAGAATCGGCATGTTGGCCTGTGCACTGAGTGCTAATTGTTTTTACGTAAAGCAACCGTTTGCGTCGGATTGTTCCGACGACTGTTTGCGTGTCCCATTCGCCAGGGTCCTGTGTTTGCGACTGGGTACTCCATCTCCTTTAACTCTTCAATCCCAATAGGTGATCGAAGAAGTGACGAAATGAAGTATTTGGTTGTGGATGTGCAACCCTGGTGGAATAAACGCGAGAGTGTTTGTTGGATATATCCAACGTAGGTTTTAAAAGGTTAACGCGATCGAATTGTTTACCGCGTTTGGCTCTCTGATTGGTTAATAGCTTGGAGCGGGTCAACCGAGGTGACGAACGTCTTAAACGAGTCGATCGTTTAACGTAAAATAAACTAGCACTAGATACTATATAACGTGGGAAACCTAGACATTTTGACACCGGTTTTCTTTTGATAGCCTGAATGAATTGTATTATTTTGTGGGTATTGAATGAGACTAAGCCGTCACGCTCAGCTTTGTATCGTTGGTTCGGATCCGAACTTATCCGAACGATTATAACATTGTATTTATTGATTTCATTTTGATGAAATTTTCACATACTGTGTTTTTTACCTAAGAAATCGCACTTATACTGGTTCATCAAATCGCAATTAATTAGTTTTACATAATTTTTACATGAATTTTGAAAATGATTTTAACATTTTTAAAGCTCAAAATCAAAGTTTTTTTTTGTAATCACATTACATAATCCAAGAATAAAGGATCACTAAATATATCTTATACCGCTTAATTTAAAATAAAATAGATTACAGCCAAATTGATGCGTACAATATGCGTCCGCGGTGGCGATCATGGATCACTGATGGACCTATACATTCTATATAGCTCCATTAGTTTAGATCTTCAAATGGAGAGCGTTAAGATCTCGCGGTATTGCCTCTGGTCTCATCTTCTCTTGTTCGAAAGAATTACCGTGGACCACGCAATGGGAAGCAAAATTGAGAAAACACAGGTGGATTTTAGTCAGTTGACACCTAACATTTTCCTACTCGAGAAAAATAGTTGAGTTGTCTTAACACAATTCTAATAGCACACCAGTTTTTAGGGTTCGTATTAAATGACTAACCACCACTGTGGACGCTATCGTAAACACATAATGAACGCGTCGGTATGACCCACAGAGCACTAAACCTCAGTGGCTACTCAAGACGGAATTGTTAAACTTTCTTTGACGAGACTTTCTTTTTGGTTTTTATTCAACGTGTGCAAAATTTTGGTGACATGTTATCCACAATCTTAAATTCTCTTATTGATAAGAGGACCGTAGTGAATAAAAATGACTACAGGTAATGACAGGTCCCAAATGTCCCAAATTTTAGAGCTCGCTCTGCTTGTTCTAAAATTATCTACAAAAGATAACAATAAAAATAATGAATTTAACCTATAAATAAGATCACAATAAAAACTTGACTTGAGTGCTCCATTAAACGAATCAATACAAAACAAAAAATATTTATTTTTGATACAGGGTCTAGCTATGGCACAGAATTTACTCAAAGAAATAGACAGCCCGTGAAATTTCTGACAATGAAAGCTTAAACCTGTGCTCAGAGCATAAAATTATAAAAATATAAGAGCATAAAATTCATTATTATATGTCATTATTATATGTTATCTCCTCTGGTATTTTGTGTGTACATAAATTATAAAATAAATAAATAAATAAATAAAAAATAAAATTAAAGAAAAGAAGTACTTAGTAGTTATCACGTCTGTAGTCTCTGCCGCAGTTCAGTGCCCTGTGGTATGACCGTACACCAACATTTGTCTCATACCATTCGATTCATTCTTCTCACTTAGTGACTATCACTTCAGAGACAAAAAGGGATTAGAAACCCTTATTTTGTCTCAAATCACAGACTTTTATGTATATTTTTTATTCTACAGTAGGCAACTTGCATCTGAATTAAACACAAAGCTCAAAATTGATTGCAGCCCATACTTTTGTTTCACTTTAAAAATTAACTTCAAATGCCTACACAACACTGAAATTGCTATGAGTCGGTGGTGATAGATTAACATCTTTGAAATTCTCGGCTTTTGTCTGAGAGTTTTTTTTTTTGCGGTTTTTTATCAATAGACAGAGTAATTTATGAGGAAGGTTTAGATGTACCATCAAAGACGCTTCCGTCAAACCACCGCTAAGTCCTTTTTTGGCTTGCACTTGAAACGAAAACTTCTTTGGGTTTGGATTAGCGCGGCGTCGCAGGATTCAAGCAAAAATTTTTTTGAATGATCCGGCAGAAATACCGCGATGATACGTGCATCTTCCTGCCCTTGTCCCATGTTATTTGTGGCCGGTGCAACAAGTTTTTTTTTTCTATTCTGTCCTGTCACTCGTCACGCTATCACTAATGCATTTTGCTTTCATATCACACCTCACACAATATATTCCATCTTTTTTGGGTTCTGTAGATATCATCTCCCTCACCATCTAGCCACATGTATAATATAAAAGAGAAAAGACGAGATTTCAGAGATGCATAAAGTGCAAAGCTGAGAAAGGGTTACTCGTTATGAAATAAATGATATTTGATTTACGATATCAACCAGACCTATAAATCCACGTGGCCGACTGTAGAATATCACACATATACCTTATTTTTATTCCAACCGTTTTCACACAAAAGACAAAACAACATCGATTTTTACCATGCACCTGAACAACCGCGTCGAATAGCCGAAATCCATTGTACGAGCATTCATTATCTTAATATTTATACGTTTTTGCTCACACAGATAGTCAGCAAAAAAAAAATAATAACATTAAATTATAAAATAAAAGGCCTATTACAATAATCACGTTTACGACTGTACGTAAAAAAAATCTCGGAAGCAATACTTTTACAATAAGCCGCAAATATATGTACATGTACTTGCATAAACTTGCACCACACTCGTAAACTATGCTTGCACGAACTTGCATAGAACTTGAATTAAAATATGGTTGCACAAACTTGTAAAAATGATAATTTTAATATTACAATACGAAAATAATTGTAATTTTTATTTACTTTTATGAAATCGTGTAAAACATAGACATTGTATCGGAAAAGTTTCCACATTACTGTTGAAAACTTTAGTTTGTAAGATTATATTTTCTAAACACACAGTGCTGGCAGCATTTGGTCAACATAAAAACTCTTAGGTCTAAATAAGGTTGCGGTTATAATATAATAAGAACAAGATCCTTTTTGAAGACAAGAACTTAGATAAAAAAAGACGTGTGGCACTCGGAGACTGCCGCGGTAAAGCTATTGCATAGCATTTTTTTTATCAACTTATGCAATTAAATTGTGATTGAAGTTGACAAGTTGCCATGACAACCATTTAGTGGGGGGTGTTAGGTTTTTTTCGTTACGGAATTTCTGGATTCGGTCTCCACGCTCAAGGCCCGCGATAGAAGCTATGCAATAGCTTAAAAAGAGTGCAGATCCATTCTTTCATAATTTACGGCCAATCTGTCAAACTGAATTTTGTTTGACAGGTGAAACGTCAAATTCGGCGGAAAATTTAAAAATTGTAGTTATTTTTGCCACTTTACTACAAATTGCAAAAGTATATTTTAAGAAAAGGATTCATTGTAGCTTGGTTTTAATTACAATCAAAACCGCCATTTTGTTTATTTCCATGGATTTCACGAAATAAGTTAAGCTCTTAGTTTATTTGAATTCAGAATTTGAGATATTAATCAAATTTCGGTTCTGACAAAACAGAGTTAAAGTTGATGGAGAGCAAAAAATTATGGATTTAAATATAAATAATTTCAACCGTAGTGACGTTTAAATAATTAACGAGGGATATTTGTCGAAAGTATTAAACGATTCATATCTCAGATCTTACATAAAGTATACATATATACATATATCCCAATATATAAAACACAAAAATTGTTTCTACTTATGTCCATTATAGACTTTGAAACCACCAACCAATGTGCCTCAAACCGGTTTCATTAGAAAGGCAATAAGGATTTACACCATTAAAAAAAAATATGAATGAAGGTTTTTTAAAATGACTTTCACCAGGTGGCAGCACAGAGTCGTCAGGTCCAGGCAACTGTCAAAACGCCTATGTTAATGACGTAAGTTAAATTGACGTCAACGTCATGTAAAAGTAAATGACCTCTCGGCTAAGTGGCGCCAACTGGTGGTGGGAATTTTCCTGAAAACCCTTATTTCCTTTTTTGTCCAACACATACCAAAATTTTTTAATTAGTACAAAAAATAAATGGTTACATTTGAGCAGTCAAAAGTAAAACAAAACGAAATCCCAAAATTATCCACCTCCGTTTTTATCGCAATTCATTCATTCATATCATAATCAATAACCTGTACAATATATCCATAAATTAGTGACATTTTGGGTTTATATCCCAAACAAAACGCTAATAACTTTGCTGTTTAAGAATATTATTGATTGAGATATAACTTAAATAATAACAAAACCTTTTTTAGTAACCCCTATTAAGTATTTGTACTAATTAAAAAATTAAGGTGTATGAATAAATTAAAGTTTTTTTTTATTATCCGCTAGTACAATATAATACATACATAGATAAAATAGTTTGCAAACACTATCATCTTATTCGACAATAACAAGACTTTGACCCCATAAATTACCTACTTCAACATTATTGACCCCCAAAAAACCAATTCCTAAGTTCCTCCTAACATTTTGAAGACTCAAATTGTTTTAACACCGTTTTAAAAGCGTTTTTTTTTAAACGTTAAAACTTTCAATCAACTGAAGAGTCGGAGTCTTCATTTTTGATGCTCAGGTGGAATGCTAAGACCGGGATGGAACCAAGGACCATGCACGAGCCCATGCCGTAGAAACACCACGAGTAACCACCGGTCACGTCGCGGAGAAGACCTGGAAATGAGGAAAAACATAGCATAAGCAAATGATCTTGATACTAGAAGGATGCCTATGTTCAACAGTTGACGTCTTCCGGCTGAAATGATGATGATGAAGCCAATCATTGATGAGGCGCACCACAGAATGAAACCATGCAACATCTATGGCTTTAAAAATAATTTTTAAACGTAGGTAATTCTAAATAGTAAATAAGTTCAATGGAAAACTCTATGACGTCATACTATTTGTTTTAGCGAACGTTTACGTTAACGATGAGGGAGTGAATACGTTAAAAAGCCCTCTGCCCTCTCAAAAACCTTTGCGCGGTCGATCACTATTTCACCTGATGGTAAGCAACGACGTGGTCTAACACAGGGTTGCAACAGTTGCGGTTCTGTTTTCGAATTTATGAAAGAAAATGGCCTCGCTGATGCGCCTTGGCCCACGCCAAAATTAATTCACGCTACGCCTCTGAGCATTGCTGTGTTCCGATGTAATGAGATTTTACTGCAAGAGGAACCGGCAGCCCAGGCACAGCCCGCACGAGCTGCAGTCACACACACAGTACTCACCGGCGGTAGGCGGCACGGAGACGGCGGCGAGGCTCTGGAACATGCGCACGAGCCCGTACGAGCTGGCGATGCGCGCCGTGCCGAACGCGTCCGCCAGCAGCACCGGCACCAGCAGGAACCAGCAGCCCAGGCACAGCCCGTACGCACCTGCAGATGTTTATTGCTTCGTTAGAATGTTCCCACACAAGTATCTACAAATAACTTCTGTATCGTGACAGACTTTATAGTTCCAAAAAACAATATAATCACAATCTAGAATTTTAAATTCAAATGTTGTTATTATACTTCAGTACAAGGCTAGAGTGAATAGGCTCTTAAACTAGTGCGCCTCACCATCAACGATTGCATCACTGCTTGCATCAAGTGAGATCGCAGTCAATCACTGATTTATAAAAAAAAATTACATTATAATCAATTTAAAATGCTCACCAGAAGCGATAGCTAACGCCCACCACGATTTAAGGCTAGGTAGAGTCAGGACTGCAATGCCAGCCACCAGTATACTGAAAACAATCATTAGACCGTGTTTCAACCTGCAAGTAAATTACTTGCAGCTTGTAACACTTTGCAGGCCATCAAAATATAATATGACCAAAAGCTGTTCGTACCTTGCAATGTAATTTAACTTGCAAGTAAATAAAAAAGTAAAAGTCCCCTAATAAAGGACTGTACAAACTGCGTTGAATACCGCGTGGGACAGTAAGGGCTCTCTCAGCCCATTCCTACTTTGCGGGCTGTCGGGCCGAATAGTTTACATTTCGAATAAAACTCGCGTCAATTTGAGCAGTACTTAAAACTAACTATTGTTCTCATGTAACAGAGAGATCAGCGTTGTTTAGGTAGATATCTTTGTTAAATAACGATTTTTTCTTCTTTTGCCGCCCTTGTGCTAAATAACGGCCTGTTCACGGCCGCGCGGCCGCTTACCGATGACCCCCGCTCGCCGCGCCGCTGGCGTCTAAGACCGAATCCCTTCTTTACGTCTTAACAATTTTAACTCACCTGACAATATAGGCCTTTCTCCTACAGAACAGATGAAGGTCGCAGAGCCAACCCAGACCGAGCCGGCCGCATAGATCTAGCACAGCACTGATTGCGACCAGGTGACCTGCAATCGTCAAAGTCGGTTAATTTATTCAGTCCGTATTATAATGTTCAACAACTATCACACAACGCCGTCTAGTCCCAAGCTAAGCAGAGCTTATGCTATGGGTACTAGACAACTGATGACATACTTATATATTTCTAAATACATACATATTATAGATAAATTTCACGTAGACACAGAACGAATGCTCATGCTCATCACATAAACATTTGTCCTGGGTGGGAATCGAACCCACGACCTCCGGCAGAGCAATCAGAATAACCACCAGACCAACAGGCCAGTGTACTTATGGGACCTTGATGACCTAAATTGACTTGGCAATCGCAGTTTATCACAAGTAATACGTATTAGATAGATCCCTCAACTTTTTACGGTAGAAGAACTAGGATGCGAGCCTTGGCTTATTTTTTTACAAAATTATATTTCTGATGGCATCTCATTTCTTTTTGTAGATTTCTATAAATTATAAATACACAGGTACACTGATTCATTTACTCCAAATGTAACTTTGTAATAATCTATATATATAAAAATCAATGCCACTTTTCGTTGTTATTTTATAACTCAAGAACGGGCTCACCTATCCAAACCAAATGTTTAGGCTTTGTTCGGACTATTCAGTAGATGGTTTATGTGAAGTTTGGAAGGGCTATCCTACTCTACCCTACTCTACACTACTCTTCCCTACACTACTCTACCCTACTCTAACCATATTAGGTTCCTTCTCTACCCTACCCTATGTAGGGTAGAGTAGGGTAGAGAAGGTTAGAGTAGGGTATAGTAGGTTAGAGTAGGGTATAGTAGAGCGTAGTAGGGAAGAGCGGGAGCGAAGCTGCGCGGGCAAAAGCTAGTCTTATATATATACTAGCTGACCCGGCAAACGTTGTTTTGCCTTATAAATTATTTTTTGCAATAAAAAAATAGGGGTTGGTGATAAAAAAAGTAAAAATTTAGGGTTGTAGGTATGTATTTTTTAATGCCACATTATAAAAAAATAAAACAAAAAATTTCGTCCAAAAAAAAAAAAATTAAGGGTGAACCACCCTTATCATTTAGGGGTATGGAAAATAGATAGTAGCCAATTCTCAGACCTACTGAATACGCATATAAAATTTGGTAGAAATCGGTAAAGCCGTTTCGGAGGAGTACGATAACTAACATTGTGACATGGTAATTTTATATATTAGATATGGGATTACAAAGCTATTTATGCAGTAGGTGACCACCAGCATGCCTACCTGCTCTTCACCGTCAGCCTCATCAGCGACCTTGGTTAAGTGACAGTGATATCTCATTCTCCACGACACATACATACCGGCAGCAGATTTACTGTGTCCCTTGGCGACGGTGTAGGCCGGGAGGTAGTAGAGCGCGTAGGGCGAGCCGCACGACATGAGCGCCACGGACGCGCACAGCAGCCCGAAGCGCCACGAGCGCAGCAGCGACACGTCCAGGTACCTGCGGGGGCGGGGGCAGCTGAGATACACTTCACACACAAACAAACATGTTGCTAACTTTTTACCAGTTTCTGTTTTTCCATAAGATGAGCGAATAAATACATCTTATCTTATCTCGTCTCATCTTATCTTATCTTATCCGTTCCCAGCGTTTCGCCTCGTAGTTTATACCGCATACATCGAAGGACTGGAGTAATTTGCCTGCTGCGGTCTTCCCATCCAATTATAATTTAGGTGTCTTCAAGGCTAGAGTTAATAGTGCGCCTCACCATCAACGATTGCATCACTGCTTACCATCAGGTGGGATCGCAGTCAAGCAATAATCAATATCAAAAAACACTTAACTAATTAAAATACACAATAATAGCAATAATATAGGAGACCTACCTAAAATATGGCGTCAAAAAACTCCTCCACATCGCTGTCAACTGGAAGTGTGTCCATAAGGCTGGCAGCATTTCCACGTTTATTGCCATACAACGTGGAAATGCCGCCAGCCTTGTGGACACAGCTTAATCTCTGACCGAGGAAGAAGCCAGCCCTTGGGTCACGCGAAACGTCAACAACTTTTTTTTTTTTTTTACAACTATCACACAACGCCGTCTAGTCCCAAGCTAAGCAGAGCTTGTGTTATGGGTACTAGACAACTGATAAACATACTTATATATTTCTAAATACATACTTATCTATATATATAAAAGAAAGTCGTGTTTGTTACAACACTTATAACTCAAGAATGGCTGTACAGAAATGGCTGAAAATTGGTGGGTAGGTAGCTTAGAGCCAGGTGACGGACATAGGATACGGTAGAGTAGGGTAGAGTAGGGTAGAGTAGGGTAGAGTAGGGTAGAGTAGGGTAGAGTAGGGTAGAGTAGGGTAGAGTAGGGTAGAGTAGCGTAGAGTAGGGAAGAGCGGGAGCGAAGCCGCGCGGGCAAAAGCTTTAAAAAGCATATGATCACTTGGACCCCATGGCTGTTTTTTATGGTGGGGAAAATTATCCAATGATAACCCCCGCTCTTGGGCGGAGTGGGAGATAGTGTCAGATTCTTACTGACTAAAAACTCATCCCGTTCCTTCTAATCTTCACACCGGGACTCGAGCTCCCTTTTGGATATCCCTGGCCTCAGTAGGCTTCGACCCAGCTGCGCACCTGAAAGTTTCAACTCTAAACGATTCGAAAATATAACTGCCGACGAAGTTGCTATATTTTCACCGCTTAAGGTTCTCCGCAGCCACAGCATCAGCTCAGTACGATGAGCTAGCAAGATGGCGCGAACATCTTACCTGGAGATAACCTCGACGCAGCCGGAGCGCTTCTTCTGGACCTGCACGTCTTCCTTCTGCACCTCTTCTTGTTTGATAACGATGGGCTCCGTCAGCTTGCAGGGGATCAGCCGGCTGGGCGGAGGACGGATGTACAGCGATTTACTGAGGACAGCAATTTAATTTCATTACATAATTAATTGCGTATGCGAGACGCACAGGATCGTTCGTTGTTGCGACGCTTGGGGGAGGCCTATGTCCAACAGTGGACGCATATCGGCTGAAATGATGATGATGACATAATTAATTTAGAACGACCAGCACGGGGAACTGTAGTAGACCGAGAGGTAAACGGTCTTCAATTTACGTATCAATGTATTATATATTATATACTGTGTTTATACAACGCCAGCTTGGATATTGAAAATTCAGACTTCTAGTTTTATACACAACAAAGTTATGGCCTGTACTGCTTCGAGAAAAGAAAAATGTTACGGCCGTGCCACATTATTGCTTGCCTTGGTGAGGGCACTTCCGTGCCCCCTAATGAAACAAAAAAATGCAAAAGTACATTAAACGAATCAAAAATAAAATCGAAAAATCAAAAACATTTCAGTAAACGAATGAAACAGAGCAGTGGTGGCCGATTTGTAATGGCTCCGACTTACGAGTTGTAAGTCGCGAGTTCAAACTCAAACCCAGATAGGCGCATTACTTTGTGTAATTTATTTCATTACCACTGCTCTCAAAATGGTGAAGGAAAACATCGTGAGGAAACCGGCATGTCCTAGAACCAAAAATTCGAAGGCATGTAACATCCACCAACCCGCACTGGACCCGCGTGGTGGATTACGACCCATTCCCACTCCTAAAGAGTCCTGAGTCCCAACAGTGGGAACATTATAAGGCCGACTGTGCCATGATATAAACGAATGAAACCTCAGGTCTTACCTGCTGAGGTTCCGCCTCGCCTTGTAGACACACGTACTGTCGGTGGACAGGTCTTCAACAGAGTGCAGGATGGAGGACGACCGCGTGGGCCGGAGACGGAGCCGGACCACCTCCTTTGGCAAACCTGGAACAGACGTGTTTATATATTACCAGCAGCCCTCGTGATAACATAAAATATTGGCCTTATGTAGTCTCAGTGATAAAGTAGCTTTCTTCTTCTTTCGAAATTGTATTACCCAAATGGAGATTAGCTAAGACCAGCAAGTCATTCCTAGTTAATAGCATACGTTTTTACAACAAGCTACCAAAGGCGGTAACTGAACTTAGTGAGGGAAAATTCAAAACGCATATTAAGCGTGTCTTAACCAAAAAAGCATATTACAAGGTTAAAGACTATGTCGAAGACACGCTTGTTTGGAAATGACTACCTCTGCACATGTGGCTCCCTGGTAACTCACCAATATTGTGTCTGTTAACTGCTCCACCTCTGTTTTAATATATATACATTTTTTATTTGTATTTTTTTTTCTATAGGACATTGCTTTTGCAATAAGTATTTTTTTTTTTAATTTTTGAGACTTCAACTACCTTAAACTCGTTGATAATTTATTTTGTTATCAATTTATTGATAGTTGCAATTATCTATATTTCTATTGCTTTTTTTTTATATAGCCTCTTTTTCGTTTTGTAATGTGAATGTGAGAACACTGTATACCTTACAAACCTTTAGATTACTTCCTATTTAAATTACTTTTTTATTTGAATTACTTTTTTTATTTTTTGCTTTTGTGTACAGTATTGATATGCACTGTTCTTACATACTATCATATTGTAACACCTACCACTTTTTTTAAAAGAGTAACCATGGAGTTTCTTGCCGGTTCTTCTCCATAGGAAACGACCAATTTGGAACCGTGCACTAGCTTCTGACGTTTTATAAGTGCCCATGTAGGCCTATGTGAAATAAAATATTTTGACTTTGACTTTGACTTTGACTTCTGGCGACAGTATTTTGAAAATCGGTCTAATAGTTCTTGAATCAGATAGTTTTTTTTTTGTGTGTAAAATTCATCTAAAGAAATGACATCCCCCGCTCTTAGGCGGAGCAGGAGATAGTGTCAGACTCTTACTGACAAAAACCCCAGTACCCCAGGCTCCTGCTGTTGCTGACAACTCCTTGAGGCGCGCGGGAACAGAACGTGATTGCTCGCGGTACGCAAGTTCGCGCCTGCGGTGGCCGGAAATCGGGATCAGCATCCCGGCGACGGCTTGGGCACTGTGAGCACCGTTGCCTGATGCGGTCGACCTCCTCCTTTGCTAGCATTACTGTTTCGTACTTGGAGACTGGCGCCTGCCACTCCTTGCTCCGGACCTGTACGCGCGGCCCGGCACGAAAGACCGCCGCCGCCGATCACACCCACAAAGACACGACTCGCCTTCACGGCAATCAGATAGATTCAAAAACGTTCATACAGACCGACGCGTTAGGGGACTTTGTTTCCAATTCCTCCACGACTTTTTTCGATAAGTAACTCGCCCCGCACACGGACCTCAAAAAACGCCGCCACAAAAAAAAACGCTAGAAGCGGCCACAAAAAAAGCTACAAGCGGCCACAAAAACACTGAAGCGCGCTACACCTTGTGGCTGGAGAAGCTTGAAGCGGCTTCAAGCGTTTTTTTGTGGCGGCACCGCAGCAACGAGCCACAAAAAATACCGCCTCAAAAAGAAGCTTGAAGCGGCGTTATTTTGAGACCCGTATGCGGGGCACTTATAGACAAATCCAGAAAAAAATCTATATGAAGGAGTTACCTACTAAAGAATAGAGTCAACTGCTCCAAACAACATCAAAAGCCACTCACCCACGACTCCCAACACGTCCAGGCCCTCAGAGTCCTCGGAATCGGAGTGCTGTGCCTGTATTTGTTGACGCGCGACCTGCAAACCAACATATTTCATCACTATAGCTTTCTCTCGTTTCTGTAGCGACATCCATGTAGCCTAGAGGAACTGTGATGTAAACCGCAAATGACGTATATATACGTGCGCAAATTACGATATCAGGGGTTTTTTTTTCGGTGGGAAAATCATCCAATAACAACCCGCTCTTGGGTGGAGCGGGAGATAGTGTCAGACTCTTGCTGACTAAAAACCCACCCCGTTCCTTCTAGCCTTCATACCGGAGTCGAGTTTCCTTTCAGATAACCCTGGCCCCAGTAGGCTTCGACCCATCTGGGCCCCTCCTGTTGCAGACAACTCCTTGAGGCGCGCGGGAACAGTGCGCGCCGTCGATGTCTTGGGCTCGGTCCGGACAGGTACCGGACGATCGGACAGCGAGCTACCCAAGGCTAGCCGTCCGCGAGCCCGCGTCTACGGTGGCCGGAAATCGGGATCGGAATCCCGGCGGCGGCGGCGAGCGCGCCGTTGCCTCTGCTACATACCTCGATCAGACTAGGATGCATGATGTCAGTGATGAGGCCGGTCCTCTTGGCGTCCTCGCTGAGCAGCAAGTTCTTCTGGTTGAGGGTCAGCTCGCTCTCCGGCTGGAACAGGTTCTGCAGGCGGTTGTCTTTCAAGGAGTCTGATTTGAACATGATGCCTTGGTCTGCGGGAAGAGAGAGGATATTTAACATGGACAATATCACAGAAAAGATGAAAGAGGTTAGAAAGGAAATACTTTCCGATTTGTACTATGAGTGTCGCCGCTTTTCTCCCACCCTTTAACTCCACTACAGGCAATAGCCACCAAGTTTTTTAATTTACGTAAATTTTACTGATATTTTGCTAATCGTGGCGGAGACGAATCCAACAAAATAAAGATTATTAAAATCGGTCCAAAGGTTCTTGAGTTAACCCTTCAGATACCGTCAATTAGAGACACAATAGTAAGACAATAGATGCGCGGCCACCGGGTGTCGCTTGGGGATTCATGAATTAAGGACCGAGCGCCCGAGCAGTGTCATGAAACAGTGACTTTTTAAAGCCTACTCCTTGGTAACGGCCAGGTTTATAATTTAAAAAACTAAAGATTCATAAACAACATTATAAACTATTGATTTTTTCGTGCGATTAGTGCGAATAGTACATTATGATATAAGTGTGTAATGTTAGTGATTACCGTTGAGGCAGTATTTAGACCCGAGCCATGGCGAGGGTCTTAAGAGAGCCGAGGACGGTAATCATTAATTACTCACGTGTATGTGTATGTGTGTGGTAATCATTAATTACTCACGTGTATGTATACGACGTTTTTCAATACACTTGTGAATAAAATACCTAACTGTAAAACTAGTGTACTTTTGTGGCGGTAAAAATCTGTTTTCATATGCGCGGCCATTTTGTTTTTCCTCGTGGGGGACGACCTGCACTCATCCTGATACGATAAATGTCATAAAATTATGTCGGTGGAGAGGTTGAACAATAAGGTTTTAACCACATTATAGCACTTGTGCGTAATGGTAATCAAAATGTCACAGTTTGGTAACATGTGCCATTATATACCTAAGTGCAGTGCAATAAGAGTCACCTTATGAGCAAGTGTATTGAAAAAAATATTTTGCAATTTCGCAACTTTTCCTTACTCCTTCGAAACGGCTTTAGAAACGTTTTTACACAAAAATATCTTCAAAGTGAACAATATTTCGCAAAAAAATGGATTTAAATGTCAGCGGAGCTCTATCCGGACGCAGCTGGCCGCAATTAAATGCACAGACACGCATACTGCCGCCTAGGCAGGTAGGCTAGGTAGGCGTCCATTTAATTTCGGCCAGATGTTCAAGGGATTATGAGCCTTAAGTTAATTCATTCTGAAGACAAAGAATACACGACCACAGCGTTTCATCATCATAGTTTCAGCCGAAAGACGTCCACTGTTGGACATAGGCCTCCCCCAAGTGCCGCCACAATGAACGGTCATGACGTCTCGCATCCATCGGATTCCCGCAGCCCCTAATCGTTTACTCTTCGTTTATGGCGTATATTACGTTGACGCTCGGAAGGAAGGGAAAGTCGTAGTTCCTACCTTCTTGTATGTCGTGCAGTAGCGTGGTGTTCTCGGTGGTGGTGGTGGTGGCGGGCGTCCTGTCGGCAAGGGACGACGTGTTGAAGCTGACGGGCGCGGGCCGGTACAGCGTCGCCGACACGCACACGTGCAGCATGCCTCCTCCTGCAGGAGACAGGCCAATTGCATCATAAACAGATAATAAAGCAACAAAAAACTGGGCGAGTAGGATTTGAGCAAGATGGGTTACGTAACGTCCGTAGCAAAAAACGGCAGTAAATCACGTTTGTTGTATGGAAAATGGAAATGGAAACCCCACTTGTGCGAGCAAAGTGGGCCCTTGGCTACTGTCTCGCACCCAAAGAGGCCTTTCTTTGAGAGCGAGAATTTTTTTAACCGACTTTTAAAAAAGGAGGAGGTTCTCAATTCGGATGTTTGTATAATTTTTTTATGTTTGTTCGCTCATAACTTCGTCGCTTGCCAACCGATTTGAAAAATTATTTTTTTGTAGGTAAGGGGGTAACTTCCCAAATGGTCCCTTAGTCACCAAGTTATCTAATAATGGAATCTTGGTGAAATCGAGAGAACTCCTCAAATTCAATTACATTCTTAGTTAAGTCGGTTAGTTTTTTTTTTTCATAAAAAGTTTTTTAATTGGTACTAGGCTAGAATGTGACCACCTTTATTTAGGTGTTAAGGGGCCGTACCAACCCGTATTGGGACCGCGTGATGAATTACGGTCCATTCCCTCTCCTGGTGTGCTATTCTCTAAAGAAAACAGCCTTGAGCGCAGCGTTGGCCGCAGCGACGAAATCATTGGATTTACAATCCAATATCCCTAAACATTGGGTTGTTAATTCTATGTACTCTCTCTATATAAGTAATCTAGCGCTGCGCTCAAGGCTGTTTTCTAAGAGAATAGCATCGCTTGCTCAGCAGAGAAACATTAAAAGAGCTGATTATGCTATGATGCTATCATCATCATAATTTCAGCCGTTATGCGTCCACTGTTGGACATAGGCCTCCCCCAAGCGTCGCTACAACGAACGTTCCTGGGCGTCTCGCATCCATCGGTTTCTATGATGCTATGCCACTAAGTAAACACAAGCAACGCCATAGCCGTTCGTCTTGTGGTCCGATGATGGAACGGACTTGGCGGAAGTAAATCATGCAATTCCAACGCACACTCCCCGAAATGCAAACGATAGAAAACCCACAGGCCATGCATGGTCGATGCTCTAGGCTTTGGACTTACCCAGTAATAAAACAGTTCCGTGAAGTCCGTACATGTCCACCAGCTTCTCAATCAGCATCGGGAACACGAAGCTACCAGCTGCCGTCCCACTCACACATATACCGTTGGCTAGGGCTCTGGAAAGAGAAAGCAATATTTTGAACGGCTAACTGCATAAAATTTTACTTTCAGTTTTATACAGTGGAATCTAAATAAAGAAAAGAAAAAAGAAAGAAAAAACGCTTCTCGATCTCTGAGAGCATAAGGCGATTATTAATTACACCCAGATACAGAACAAATGATCATAGTCGTCACATAAACAGTTGTCCTGGGTGGGAATCGAACCCACGAGCTCCGGCATAGCAGTCAGGGCGACTAACCACTAGACCAACAGGCCAGTCAAAAAGAGAAAAGCTATGACAGGTAGATTTTCATATTTACCTGTGTTTATCGAAGTACTGCGAGACAATGACAATTCCTGGCGTTGTGGACAGACCTCCTCCAATTCCTGAAACAAAATGTATACAAGCTTTCAATGGAAAACATTTTTCATAGCATGCTTTTATAGCTCGGTATGCCTATATAATTAACACTCGTCAAGACGAATCATACGAGCCCAAACTCGATGCGGTTGTGTCGTTTAACTACCAAGTTCCTATAGTCACCTTACGGTTCTATCATCAGACCAGCTCCATGTCATAATAATTTTGCATTGTCATTTGATTTACACGTGCATGCAAAATTTCAGCTCAATCGGTAACCGGGAAGTGGTTCAATTTTAATTGGCAAGATTTGATGACAGACAAACATCGGGACAGGTGAAACTAAATAAAAGCTTGTAAAAGAAATCGGTTATTTTTTATTTTTGTTAAAAGTTTTTTTTCAATCTGTCAGAACTGTCAAACGGTACTTCTTAGATTGGATATGCTTTAGTTTAGGTTAGTTCTTTTGTCAATTTAGACACTCACCGGTCATAACTCCGAAGCTCAGCAGTAGATGCAGCAGTCCCTGGCTGAAGTACGAGAGCGCGAGGCCGGTGGCGCAGAACAGGCCGCCGATGAAGACCACGAGGCGGCACGAGTACTTCTCACATAACGCTGACGACAACGGCGCTGCAACACGCGAGTTGATTTAAACGAGATATAGCTTGCGAGTGGTGTGGGGGCTTTGTGTAAATTGTTTCATGACCACTGCTCTCAAAACGGTGAAAGAAAGCATCGTGAGGAAACCGGCATGTCCTAGAACTAAAAAATCAAAGACTGTGACATTCACCAACCCGCACTGCACTGGGCTCGCGTGTTGTATTATACACCATTCTCGCTCCTAGAGAGTGGGCTTTAGTCCCAGAGTTCAAATTTGAGTTTAGAGTTAACTCTAATGACGTCATAAGGTAATTACTCTACCCTGGCATTATTGAACGCGAACGTGAGATCAACTGTCAATGTCAAGCATTAGCCGCTTACTCCAACCTACCCTGCTCAGCGTTAGTTAGTTGGGTTAACTCTAGGGTAGCTACTCGAGTTATAAAATAACGACCCGTGGTTGCAACTTTACTCGACTCTGGTTATTTTTGAATGTAGGGCAGAGGGAACATTAAAAAGGATTACATTACTGATCAACTGAAATGTCGCCACTACACGGCGGCGACATTTCAGTTGGAAGTATTGCCGTGGTGTCGCTATTGTGTGGGCCGCCCGGAAGACGCGGTAGTCAGTAAGAAATATGGAATTGAACGAATATGTTGCGTTCTCTTTGGAGTTCGTGATGGCGATATTAGGCGGAAGAAATGCCCGGGTAAGTCGACGGTGTCAGTAGGAAATATGAAATTGTACGAATCAGTTGCGTTATCTTTAGAGAACGCAACGTATTATCTGGACGGAACAATCTCTATTATCTCGATTTATGCGCGTTACGCGCCAATCAAGCGTAAGTCGAGCGCAAATTACGCGCGTATTTTGATTTCAAGGGATGTTTGTGGGCGTGAGGCGTGTAGTATCTCGCTAACGCGCGAAATGTTTCGCGGCGGATTGGCCCCTTCTGGACAAAGTCTTACCAATAATTGACGTGCGGTTCAATATTGATAAGAAAGAAAAACATTTATCACAAATGAATATATTATCTTTCTTTCTTTCTTGCTTTCTTTCATTCTTTCTTTCTTTCTTTCCTTCTTTCTTCCTTTCTTTCTGCAGCATCTCGATGCTTTGAATACACCAGTGTAAGATTACCCTATAAAAACAGAAAAGATGTAATCACGTCAATAACACTTACCAAGAGCGAGACATAGCGTGGACAGCGCAGCCGGTATCCAGGACGCCACGGACTCTGAGGAGTCAGGGAAGGTCTCCATGATCTCCACGTAGAGCACGCCGTACGACTTGAACAGCCCAGCCACCCAGAACTGCACCATGAACGCGCCGAACACCACCACCCAGCCGTAGCCCCCGTCTGGTGGAGCCGTGCTTCTGGAGACAACATCACGACTTAGAGACAGGGAAAGGGAGCTGCCATCAAAAACATAACTAGTTTTAGAGGTAGGTAGGTGGAACAGAGAGTAAAGCCCCACATACCTCCGTTGAAAAGGGAGGATCCTCCGACCAGACAGGTGTTATAGTATGATGGGCTACTGCCCGATAGTTGATTTCGGGCGGTCGTATATGTTCAAATCGCGCGGAGAACTATGATTGCGCGATGCAGGATTTCGTATTTTCTTCGTAGTTCTTATGTGGCGTCATAGATATCGCTACATAGAAAAAAAGCCAAGGTTTGCAACTCAGTTCTTCTACCGTTAAAGTTGGTGAGATCTATGTAATACCAAGTCGGTTAATTTATTCAGTCCGTACTTAAGGGACCTTGATGACCTAGATTGACTTGACAATCGGATTAAATAATCTGATTTAAGAGGGTCCTTCTCCACTCGCTTATCGTAAACATCGAAAATGGTTTAAAAGCTTGTTACTTCATTTAATGCAATCCAACGCGATGTTTGACGAAAAGGCAACGTAAAAAAAGAGAGATAACGCCTGAAAACTCTGTTAGTATTCGGTAATTCCGAGATTTACTCGAAAATTTCACAAAACTTGCTCCAGGAAATAGCTGTTTTTTTAAACCCTTAAAAGTTTTTGGAAAAAGTTGTCGTCATTTAGAATCTTAATAAAATTTGCAAAGTAGAGGACTACTTTTTTAATTTTTAGGCAAATTATGAAGTGTCAAAGTTCATACAAAATAGGACATTTTCAGAGGTTTTTACTGGATTAGTTTTACACAAATTTAGAAATTGGTTTCTTTAGAAACCTAGATAATGTCCACAAGATACTGTGTTTCCAAAATATCTAATGAAAAATGTGTAATAACGTCACAATCAGTTATGAGCGGTTGTATGAAAAACTGTGAAAATGTGAGTCATGATGCACCACCTTAATAAACGTGTGACTTGTGATATACATGCGATTGCCAAGTCATTGTATTCTAAGTTTGAAGCTATTACGTCTGCTGGAAGTGGCTTAGACTTTTAATGATCGGTCAGTCGGTGAGTGACAAAATTAAGAAATTTTGTCCAGTTATAATTCTTGAACTCTTGGTTCAATTTGAATGAATTTTTATATATACCATGTTTATACAATGCCTGCTTGGTTACTGAAAATTCAGGCTTCTAGTCTTATACACAACAAAGTTATAGGGGATCGAAAAAGGCCTGAACTGTTTCGAGAAAATACTGGCCTGAACTGTTTCGAGTAAGTTGGTATTATACGGGGGCACTGCTGTGCCCTTTACTTAGCGACATCTATGTCGTCATTAGGGTTTTCCGCGTGATTAGAACATCCTTACTAATATTATAAAAGCGAAAGTTAGTTTGTTTGTTTATTTGTTTGTTTGTTTCGTCTTCACACCTAAAGGGAAAAACTAATTTTGATGAATTTTGGTACAGAGATAGTTGGGACCCTGGAGACGGACATAGACTAATTAAAAAAAAAGTGAGAAAAGGGGAGAGGAATTAAACAATATTAATAAATGCGGGCAAAGCCGCGGGTAAAAGCTAGTATACTTATAATTCACTGGCCTGTTGGCCAGTGGCCCTGACTACTATGGAGTTCGTGAGTTCCATTGCCACCCAGAACAGATGTTTGTGTGATGTAGCCCCAGTAGTTCGGGGGCCCCGTATCATCGATACGGCGGTAGCTACGCCCCTGATTCATAATATGCTTTTTTATTGCGTGAGAAATTAATGGTTTATCCCGATCTGGTTGGACAGAGAGAGGCACAAAAGGTGGCGCTTGTGTCATATTTGTATTACTTACTCGTGGGTGGAGTCAGGTGGGGGAGCGTTCGCGGGCCGCAGCTTCCTGGAGGCGGCCAGCAGCGGCCGCGCCGTCACTGACGACAGCGTCAGCAGCGAGTCCTCCTCCTGCTCCGTCGGCGACATAGCGGACAGGTAGGCGCCTACTTGCTGTAACACCACATGACAATATTGTAATACAACCATCACAAAAATCAAAGTCAAAATATATATTAACATTCGTTTTTTTTTTAGTTTTATAATTTTTTTTATTGATAAATATTTTGTTAGGGTTCCATACCTCAAAAGGAAAAAAACGGAAACCTTATAAGATCACTTTGTTGTCCACCTTTCTGTGTGTCTGTCAACAAAACCCTTTATTTCGAGCACGCGTGAATGTATCGAGTTGAAATTAAAACCATATAATTATTCAGGTCTGCAGTTCCTTGAAGCTGTAAAAATGTCGAACTTCTCAGTTATGGGGTACATGACTGCTTCGCATAAGGAGACAGAGGTGCAGCGGTGACTAGTATAAATATGAGAGAAAAAGGTTTCGCTGATAAGTCTTCTCCCACGTCTAAACTAGGAAAAGGTAGAGATAAAGGTTTTTAACAGACAGACAGACGGAAGGACCGCAAAGTGATCCTAAAAGGGTTTAATTTTTCTCCTTTTTAGGATCGAACTATAAAAACATACGTTCTTAAAAAGTCTTCACTTGCTTGAGGCCCCTTGGGGCGATGGGCGACGGGCTATTTCACCCACGCTACGCTACTGGAAGGAGATGATTGCTTCCCGTTCTCTTTTGCCCTGTACCGTGGCCTGTACCGGGGCCGAAAGTGAGAGGTGACGAGCTTACCATAGCTAATGGCAGCTCGAGTAAGAAGCTGGCGGGTTGCTCGCGCTGCTCCGTGGGCGCCGACTGCACCGAGAGCAAGGAGCCGGCCTTGTCCTGAGAGGTGATGAGCTTACCGTATCTAGTGGCAGCTCGAGCAACAAGCTGGCGGGTCGCTCGCGCTGCTCCGTGGGCGCCGACTGCACCGAGAGCAAGGAGCCGGCCTTGTCGTGAGAGGTGACGAGCTTACCGTAGCTAGTGGCAGCTCGAGCAACAAGCTGGCGGGTCGCTCGCGCTGCTCCGTGGGCGCCGACTGCACCGAGAGCAAGGAGCCGGCCTTGTCGTGAGAGGTGACGAGCTTACCGTAGCTAGTGGCAGCTCGAGCAACAAGCTGGCGGGTCGCTCGCGCTGCTCCGTGGGCGCCGACTGCACCGAGAGCAAGGAGCCGGCCTTGTCGTGAGAGGTGACGAGCTTACCGTAGCTAGTGGCAGCTCGAGCAACAAGCTGGCGGGTCGCTCGCGCTGCTCCGTGGGCGCCGATTGCACCGAGAGCAAGGAGCCGGCTTTGTCCTGAGAGGTGACGAGCTTACCGTAGCTAGTGGCAGCTCGAGCAACAAGCTGGCGGGTCGCTCGCGCTGCTCCGTGGGCGCCGATTGCACCGAGAGCAAGGAGCCGGCTTTGTCCTGAGAGGTGACGAGCTTACCGTAGCTAGTGGCAGCTCGAGCAACAAGCTGGCGGGTCGCTCGCGCTGCTCCGTGGGCGCCGATTGCACCGAGAGCAAGGAGCCGGCTTTGTCCTGAGAGGTGACGAGCTTACCGTAGCTAGTGGCAGCTCGAGCAACAAGCTGGCGGGTCGCTCGCGCTGCTCCGTGGGCGCCGACTGCACCGAGAGCAAGGAGCCGGCCTTGTCCGGGGACAGCACGGCCTGACAAGACAAGAGAGAGGTTATGTAAGTAAAGGCGGGTACAGAAATGAAAAAAAAATGTCGATTGTCTTTTACTTTAAACTAAGTAATTGATTAAATGGTTATGTAGGTACCAGTACTTTGCTAGAAACTTCGTTTGAGAGAATGATTTCATAAAAAAAAAATAGTAAGAATAAACAAAATCAGTTTTAGAGTATTAAAAACTATTTGAAACGTATTTTCACGATGACGAGGCTCCAGTAGACATGACTCTGACAGTCAGGAACCTCTTACCTCTGAGATGGCGTCTGTTGGCAAGTCGATGGAGCATGACAGAGCCGTAGCCGTCGGTGGCGCTGAGGTACCAAGCACCAGGGTGTCAAGCTTCGACAGCTCCTGCAAAGATAAGACATCGCTTTTAGATGATGACACTAACTATAATACACGAAGAAAGCTCTGATACTGCGTCGCAGAATTTAAATTTCTGGTTTCCATGCGGCGACATAGGGAAATGTCGTTACACGATAGTTGCTTTAAATAATGGTCCTTTTTACAAGCTTTTATTTAGTTTCACCTGTCCCGATTTTTGTCTGTAATCAAATCTTGTAAATTAAATTTGACTCACTTCCCGGCTATAGGAACTTGGTAGTTAAACGACACAACCCCTTCGAGTTTGGGCTCGCATGATTCGTCTTGACGAGTATTAATTAAATATGTATACCGAGCTACAAAAGCTTGCTATGAAAAAAATATGTTCATTAAAAGCTTGTTTAGTTTCACCTGTCCCGATGTTTGTCTGTCATCAAATCTTGTAAATTAAATTTGACCCACTTCCCGGTTACCGATTGAGCTGAAAATTTGCACGCATGTGTACCGGAAATCGGGATCGGAATCCCGGCGGCGGCGGCGAGGGCGCCGTTGCCTGATGCGGTCGGCCTCCTCCTTTGCAAGCATTACTGCTTCGCAGAAGGAGGCGACCGCCTGCCATTCCTCCTCGCTCCGGACCATGGCCTCGACCAGGGCCCGGCGCGAGAGGTCTCCGCCGCCGATCGCCCCCACGAGGGCACGGCGATGCTCCGCCCAGGCAGGGCACACCTCGACGGTGACCGGAAGGTGGCTTAAGAACTTGGTAATAACGACACAACCCCATCGAGTTTGGGCTCGTATGGTTCGTCTTCGAGTATTAATCATATAGGTATAAAGCTTGCTGTGAAAAAAATGATTTTCATTAAAAGCTTGTTTCTACTATATAGTGTGTATCTGTGTGTGCCTAATAAAATATATTTCTTTCTTTCTTTTTAACCGACTTCGAAAAGGAGGAGTTTCTATGTTCGGCTGAATGTACTTTTTAGGGTTAAGTCAAAGTCAAAGTCAAAACCCGTACCGTACCTCAAAAGGAAAAAACGGAACCCTTATAAGATTACTTTGTTGTCTGTCCGTCTGTCTGTCTGTCTGTCAAGACCCTTTATCTCGAGAACGCGTGGAGGTATCAAGTTGAAATTAAAAGCGGTCCCTTCAAGCTGTGAAAAAATCAAACTTCAAAGTTAACGAATAAAAAGATACGGCCGTTTATGTCGCAAAAAAAACGTATATTTTGATACTCAAAGATCGAAATTCATAGGGCACTTCCTGTTGACACATAATCCTGAAATTTAGCACAAAGTAAGGTCTTAAAGCACAGGTGTAGGAATAAATCTGAAAACAGTCAATTTGTTGTTACATACGTCACAAAAAAATAATAATTTTGCAATTCGGAAAAATATTTGAGAGTCCATTCGAGAATTGTAGTTTGCGGAACCCTTCGTGCGCGAAACCAACTCGTACCTGCCCAGTTTTTTAACCGACTTCGAAAAGGAGGAGGTTCTATGTTGGTTTTTTTTTTGTTTTTTTTTTTTTTGTATGTTCACCGATATTTCGGTCAATTGTGGACCGATATATCGGTGACGAAATATTGTTATGATCTGATCATGAATTTCGAAGATATGGAACAGAACTCCTCACAGAATCATAGCAGAATTGTCGTAACAAGTAAAATTGCTTTGTTTATACGTGTAGTCGATGACTGACTGAAAGAAAAGGGGGAGGGGAAAGGGGGGGGGGGTAAATTCATGTAATATAAACGTATTTGGGATTATAAGAATCGTTATGATATGCACTCTGGCTATAAGGTAATTTCTGTTTAGCTGAAGGGTAGGTACTTTTTAGTGGTGCTACCATAACTAAAAAGTGAAAAATAAAAAACTTTTTACAAAAAACAATTTTACAAAATAACTTTAATTTCGGAAGTCGGTGTTAAATAACGAAGAAAAAAGATTAGGTATCTATTATAGAAACACTGACTTCCGAAATTAAAGTTATTTTGTACTTTTTGAAGTCGGTTAAATTTTTTTTGTAAAAAGTTTTTTATTTATGTATGTTCTTCACCGATATCTCAATCAATTTTGGACCGATTTTGAATCTCTATTATAGATAAAGCCGTGTATTTACGAGCGAGTTTAAAATAGCACGTCTCAGATTGCGGTAACCGATTCAGTTGTAAGGATTCGTAATAGACGGAAACACGGTGAGTGTTGATTTTTTTTCACACAAATAGACTTACAATTTAAAAAAGAAAAAAAAAACAATAGGGACTAGTGTTTAAACAAGAAAAAAAACTCTATGGCGACAATTAGATTTCCCGCGTGATTTGAACAAATGTACAACAGCCCAAAATTTTTTCGAATATCAAAACAAGCTTTTAATACAAATAATTTTTTCATAGCAAGCTTTTATAGCTCGGTATACCTACATCTATATATATAAAAATCAATGCCACTTTTCGTTGTTATTTTATAACTCAAGAACGGGCTCACCTATCCAAACCAAATTTTTAGGCTTTGTTCGGACTGTTTAGTAGATGGTTTATGTGAAGTTTGGTAGGGTAGGGTAGGGTATAGTAGGGTAGAGTAGGGTACAGTAGGGTAGAGTAGGGTACAGTAGGGTAGAGTAGGGTAGAGTAGTGTAGAGTAGTGTAGAGTAGTGTAGGGTAGAGTAGTGTAGAGTAGTTTAGGGTAGAGTAGGGTAGAGTAGGGTAGAGTTGGGTAGAGTAGGGTAGAGTACGGTTGAGTAGGTTAGAGTAGGGTATAGTAGGGTAGTGTTATGTTTTTAGAGAACATACAGGTGCCATAAATGAATAAAACCCCAAAAATCGCAATTACAAAATTTAATACTAAGATGAGGTGGTTACAGCTTGACGGTACCAGCGCAAGTAGAGGAGACTAATTAGACATACAATTATAATATCAATCAGCAAACGCCTATCGAAATGATGTCGGCAATGAGTTGTATAGTTTCTTGAGTAGGCGCTTGCAGCTGCGCCGAAACATCTTCCCGGCCGTTGAAAGGCTGACCCTTTCAACCCTTGAGTTCATCCGCTGTTGGTAACGGGCAGAGGCGTACCAAGGACCGGCGTACACAGCCCTTAGTGGTGTTGACATCCGCGACTCTTGGTATTTTGTCCGGTCCGTAGATGAGACGCAGCACGCGTCCGAGTCTCCATTGCAGCGGTGAGGTATTGTCGTCTGCTAGCAGCACCATATCTCCGACGTTCAATTTGGATGTATCAGTCCGCCACTTGGTTCTTTGCTGTAATTCTGACAGATATTCTTTGCTCCATCTTTGCCAGAAGTGATGCCGTATTCTTTCCAGGCGCTCGTAACGCTTGAGACGGTCGTGGCTGATGTCATCCAGGGTTGGAGCTGGCAGTGCAGTCAAGGGCCTCCCGATGATAAAGTGTCCTGGGGAAAGTGGAAGGAGATCGTCAGGACTGGAGGACATAGGGCACAGGAGACGGCTGTTTAAAATTGCCTCCACCTGTGCAAACAAAGTTGATATTTCTTCGTAGGTTAAGTGGCTATTGCCAATAACGTGTTTTATATGGTGCTTGGCCGATTTTACCCCGGCCTCCCATATGCCACCGAAATGAGGAGAGTAAGCAGGTATGAATCTAAAAGTTATAGTTTGTTGACTTGCAAAGTCAAATAAAGTTTCCTGTGATTGTTTTAGGAAGTCTCCTATTTCTTTAGCTGCGGCCACGAAATTTGTTCCATTATCGCTAAATATTTCCGCTGGTTTTCCGCGACGGGCAATAAATCTCCTGAGAGTCATTATAAATGCATCTTTCGTTAAATCACTGACAGCCTCAAGGTGAATGCATTTATAACGCAAGCAAACAAATATGCATAAGTAACATTTTATAACGCGGCTTCCACGGCCTTTACGATTGATAATAAAAAATGGGCCGGCGAAGTCTAAACCAACGGATAGGAAGGGATAACCTGGGTTTACCCGCTCAAAAGGTAATTCACCCATTCTAGGGCATAAAGTTTTACCTCGAAGGCGCCTGCATCGTACGCAGTTATTAACGATACGCCTCGCGAGATTACGGCCGTTTACTGGCCACACAGTTTCTCTCACCGTCGCTAATAGCAACTGCGGGCCAGCGTGCATGTTGTTTATATGCTCTCTTTCAAAATATAGTTTTGTTAATCTGTGTGAAGCGTGAAGTAGAATGGGATGCTTCTTCTCATATGAACAGCTTGACGCTTCTATTCGCCCACCGACACGAATTAACTTGACATCGTCAATAAACGGCGAAAGAGACAAGATTTTACTTTTATTATTCAATTGCTTGCCGTGCACAAGCGTCTCGTATTCGACGGGGAATGTTTGACCTTGAGCTATTATACAAAGCGTATGGAATGACTCACGCAGTTCGTCAGCTGATAACGAGCCTGTGCGCTTGTTATTGTGATGTTTTAAATTGAATATGAATCGTTGAACGTACGCGAATGATCTTTGAAGTCTGTTTAGGGATGAATATTTATCAAAATTAATTATTGAATTATTAACTATGGTTGAGTGTGACTTTATTTCAGGTAGGATTTCAGAATGATTATTATTTAGTGTTGGCCATTCGGATTCATTCTTATTATATAAATAATCTGGACCGGTCCACCACAGATTCATGGATATCAAATCTTTTGCGTCTACCCCCCTAGATATCAAATCTGCGGGATTTGAATCAGTGGGGACGTATCGCCATGCAGACAGGTTGGTAAGCTCTGTTATCTCACTGACACGATTAGCAACGAATGTTTTTAATTTTGATTGGTCACTACGTATCCATCCCAGTACCACACTTGAGTCACACCAATGGACTATCCTTCCCGGCCGTTGCCTAATCGAGTCTATGACAGACTTGACAAGCTTTGCGGCCAGTAGGGCTCCGCACAACTCAAGGCGTGGTATTGTAGTGGGTTTTAGAGGAGCTACCTTAGATTTTGCGCATAGTAATCGAATAGTGACGTCACCACCGTGGCCAACGGACCTTAAATAGATGCATGCACCGTATGCGGACTGAGACGCGTCACTAAATGAGTGAAGTTCTATGCATTTAGGTGATTCTCCTAAAACTATTCTTGGAATCCTTAAGTTGGGAATACATTTTACACTGTCGGCGAACTTAGTCCAACTATCTTTTATTTCTTGCGTAACAGGCTCGTCCCAATCTAGTTTATGCTGCCACAGTTTTTGTAACATAATTTTTGGTACAATGACAATTGGACTTAGAAGCCCTAACGGGTCAAATATTTTAAATGAATTCGACATAATAAATCGTTTTGTTATTACGACATCATTGTCGTAAGAAAAGCCTTTTATCGGGAAGTGTAAGGTGTCACTGGATGGAGTCCACCCAAGCCCAAGTGTGCTCGATGACTCACTGAATGTTAAATTGCCTTGTTTACTAATATCGATGCCATCAAATATCAATGGATAATTACTTTTATATTTTCTCAGATTAAAACACCCCGACTTCAAAGCATTTGATACTGAATTCTGTATGGACTTTAATTGTTGAAGATCGTCAGATCCCGTAATTAGATCGTCGACATAAAAATCCCTTTGTATTATGTCCTTTATGACGTCATCGTCCTGCTCTTCTCCTATCTGCCAAATACATCGCGTACTTAAATAGCTTGCACTTGCAGTGCCGTAGGTTAATGTGTTTAATGTGAATGTTTGAATGGGCCGTGACTCATCCTCTCTCCATAGTATTAGCTGAAGGTTACGATCTTCTTCGTGAACTAACACCTGACGATACATTTTTTCAATGTCGCCGGTGAGTAGATATTTATATTGTCTAGCTCGCAACAATATAGAGAAGAGTGAGTCTTGTACATTTGGACCTACTCTCAAAATGTCATTGAGTGCATACCCTGACGTGGACGGAGCGGAACCATCGAACACTACCCGGAGTTTTGTAGACTCGCTCTCTTGCTTTAGAACTGGATGGTGACACAGATAATATGATGGAATGCCATGTAGGTTATTATGGGACGTGGATAAGTGCCCTAACTCAGCATATTCATTAATAAACTTAATGTAATCTGCTTTAAGCGATGGATTGCGTTTTAGTCGTTTTTCCAAATTAATGAATCGTTTTTTAGCCATCAAATACGTAAACCCTAGGCAATCGGGAGTGTCTTTTAAGGGTAATTTGACTGAGAATCTACCTGTATTGTCTCTAATAGTGTGAGTTAAAAAGTGAAGTTCACACTCCTTTTCATTTTCACTCATTGTCTTTTTTGTGGGAACTTCTTCCAAGTCCCAAAATTTTGTCAACATCTTATCAACATTTTCTTGTTGTGATTTGTTTGATGATGAAAGCATGGCATGATTACATTGTGTTATTTTGTTTGATTTCGTGAACCTTCTAATAGGGCCGGATATAATCCAGCCTAGCCTCGTATTTCGTAGGTTTGGATTATTTTTTCCTATCCCTAAGGTATATTGCTCATTGCCTAGAAGATCCCAGAAGAGATCAGCTCCTATTAATATATCTATTGGAGCTGGCTGATGAAACGATGGATCTGCTAGCTGGATGCCATCTGGCAACCTTAGTGAGCTAATATCTATGGGCGTTTTTGGTAACCAACCCGTTAACTCTTTCATTACAAGACATGATAAAGTAACTTTAAATTCTGTGTTTATTGATTTTATTTGTATGTTGCAACTTTCAACTACGTTGGATGCAGTTGTGTTTCCTATTCCTATGACCTTTAGCGAATCAATGGGATTAGAATTTAGCGATAGTCTGGTCTTTAGGGACTCAGATATAAAGGACAATTGGCTTCCGCTATCCAAAAGAGCACGAACTTTAACCTTTTGTTTGTTAATTCATGAATCCCCAAGCGACACCCGGTGGCCGCGCATCTATTGTCTTACTATTGTGTCTCTAATTGACGGTATCTGAAGGGTTAAATGGATTCGATACTTCGATAATTGCAGTGGACAACAGAACTTGACCTATATTTTGATTAGTACTTTGATTTGAACAGTTAACTATAGTCTCATCTTGCTCGTCAAAAGAAACGAGATTGTTGGTCGAGGAAGATGGACGGTGAAGTAGACTATTGTGTCTTTGCTTGCATTCGCGACATGGCCCCATACGACACTCACGCGCGGAATGACCCTGTCGCAAACAATTTGCGCATAGCTTGTATTTTAATACGTCTGTCATTCTTTCATCTACCCCCTTAGACTTGAAGGTAGGACAGTCATATATTCTATGACCTTCATCGCAAATTATGCACGAGAAGCTGTTGGAATTTTTAGCGTTACTACGTTTATTGCCTACACTTGCAAAGGTTTTTGTAACTGAAGGACCTTGTTTTGGGGTATTGTTACCATGTGCTGGCTTTGAACTGCTGTAATCGGACCGGTTCCGGTTTAAAGATTCGAGGACGTCGGCTCTGTCTATCAAGAACTTATAAAATTGGTCTAATGTAGGCATGTCTCCTTCGAGGCTGTTACGGTGTTCCTCCCATTTTAACAATGTATTGGAATCAAGCTTAGAGGTAAGCATAAATATTATTAGGGTATCCCACATATCCGTTGGTTGCCCGAGCCCTGCTAACGCGCGCAGATTTTTGTTTACGTGATCGACGAGGAACCTTAATGACTTTTCTGCCTCGCGTGGAAGTTGCTTAATGTTGAACAATGAATTTAAATGATGGTTAATCAATATTCTTTTGTTATTGTATCGAGTGCATAGCAGCTTCCACGCTTCAGCATAATTTGTCGTAGAAACTTCGAGATTCGATATTATTCTGGCCGCGTCACCTTGCAGATACGATGTGAGATAGTGAAATTTATTTATAGGCGAAATACGGTCATTATTATGGATTAAATTCTCAAACGTATCTCGAAATTCCAACCAGCGGAAATATGCACCGTCAAACTTTGCTATTTGAATCTGTGGGAGCTTCAACGGCACCTCGTGCTGTTGATGATGATCAATGCAACAGGAAATATCATGAACGGAATGGCGTTTTTGTTCACCCTCATTTTTTCTGGTAAATATGTCGACCAAGTTCTTTGCGGTGGCTATGTTTGTTATAATATCACGATCCATATTTTCACGTTCTTCAATTTCGGTCGAAATATTTTCCGGATTTAAAACCTCTATTTCACTTTGCAAGTCATCTACTCTCAAAGATAAAGCTTCAAACTTGACAAGTTTTAAATTTAACTCAGTTAATTGAATATTAGTTAATTCATCAAGCTCAGAAATGCCATTCAAATAATTTCTAAATTTAGTAATCTGCCCCTTAATGGATACTCTTTTTATCAGTAATTCTTTGAGACGATGTTTATTCTCGTTAGTCATAATGAAAAATTACTTTTTACGCTTTACCCTCAAGAAATAGCAAACAAGTAAAATAAATTGAAAGGCTCACGCTCCTCCTTACGGTGACACTTGCCGCACGGGAAACCAGGGGCGCAAGCTCAGCAGCAGACTTGTCACCGCTTGCCTGCAGCTGCTCAGTAGGTACCCGCTATCTCAAGCAAGTATTATGCCCAAAATAGTGCACGAGCACGAGCGCGGACACCGATAATTATGGCCTGGAAAAGTCGGCGACGTACGCTAAATACTTTGGCATAAATTTATTGGACAGATAATCTTGTATGAGGAACAATGAAAGTAAGACAGCAAATTCAATAAAACAAAAATATTGAATTATTTTATGCAATTATAGGCCGACGCATGAATAAAATATCTAAATATAGAAATAGGATACTGAAATAATTTAATTGGGTGTTGTTTTAAGCTAAATATGGCAAATATTCGAAATTTGCAAACCTTTTATTTTAATAGTGGGTAGATGTTTATAGAAAAGTTATTGTAATTACGATCTTTTTATGGGAATTTTGCGCACAATAGCACAGAAAAGCTTTAATTTGCACAAGTAGATTAGTATTTTAAACAGTTACGATGGATTAGGACAGGTATTTCGGAATTTGGATGAAGAAATATGATGTAGGAAGGACACTTATCTTCGGGTGAACGCTGCCGCACGATGTGATACTTTGGCTGTACCACTGCTCGTACTCTGGATCGCGGCTTGAAGTACTCCCTGGAACTCTGTGGCTTTAGGCTGCTCACTGGAAGGCTCCTTTGGTCCAATACGACTCGATCACCGTGATCGAATTTTCCATCCAATCCAAGTTCAATCTTCCAAGTTTTATTTACGCGGTTTTACTAGTAATTATTTATTGATAGTTCCCCTCATGGGCCACCATGTTATGTTTTTAGAGAACATACAGGTGCCATAAATGAATAAAACCCCAAAAATCGCAATTACAAAATTTAATACTAAGATGAGGTTTTTTTTTTTTTTTTTTTTTTTTTTCTCTCGACGGGGAAAATCATCATTGACGAAACCCGCTCTTGGGTGGAGCGGGAGACAGTGTCAGAGTCTTACTGACTAAAAACCCCGCGCCGTTCCTTCTAGCCTTCATACCGGGGCTCTAGTTTCCTTTCGGATAACCCCGACCCCGGTAGGCTTCGACCCAGATGGGCCCCTCCTGTTGCTGACAACTCCTTGAGGCGCGCGGGAACAGTGCGCGCCGTCGACGCCTTGGCTCGATCCGGACAGTTACCGGACGATCAGACAGCGAGCTACCCATGGCTCGCCGTCCGCGAGCCCGCGTCTACGGTGGCCGGAAATCGGGATCGGAATCCCGGCGGCGGCGGCGGGGGCGCCGTTGCCTGATGCGGTCTGCCTCCTCCTTTGCTAGCATTACTGCTTCGCAGAAGGAGGCGACCGCCTGCCATTCCTCCTCGCTCCGGACCATGGCCTGAACCAAGGCCCGGCGCGAGAGGTCTCCGCCGCCGATCACCCCCACGAGGGCACGGCGTTGCTCCGCCCAAGCAGGGCACACCTCAACTGTGTGCTCCACCGTGTCCTCCGGGCGTTCCGCACAGTGGCGGCACCCGGGCGTCTCTTCCGCTCGAATCCGATGCAGGAACCTCCCGAACTTGCCATGTCCGGTGAGGACCTGCGTCATGCGGAAGGTAAGGACGCCGTGAGGTCTTTCCAGCCACGCCTCAAAGAGGGGACTTACCGCCATAATTGTGGCGTGCCCAATACTCGTCAAGCTGTAACCACCTCATACTAAGATGAGGTGGTTACAGCTTGACGGTACCAGCGCAAGTAGAGGAGACTAATTAGACATACAATTATAATATCAATCAGCAAACGCCTATCGAAATGATGTCGGCAATGAGTTGTATAGTTTCTTGAGTAGGCGCTTGCAGCTGCGCCGAAACAGTAGAGTAGGGTAGAGTAGGGAAGAGCGGGAGCCGGGCGGGCAAAAGCTAGTAATTAATACTTATGAAGACGTATCATACGAGCCCAAACGATTTACACATGCAGGCAAAATTTCACCTCAATCAGTAACCGGAAAGTGGGTCAAATTTAATTTACAAGATTTGATGAAAGACAAACATCGGGACAGTTGAAACTAAATAAAAACTTGTAATAATAACTATTAGTGAATTAGAGAATCGTAGATTGTGGATAGCATGTTACGATTTTTTACACAAGGCCCCCGCAGCTTAAGGGGCCCATATCATTGATATATACGCCCCTGCTAGCAACCTTCATGGTATGGCACCAACCTCACCTTCACCTTATCAAACTTGCAGTCACCGCTCCTTAGCATCAATAAAAGATTAGTTTTCTGAGAACAGCGACGTTGTTCCAGAAAATCAATATAGTATGTTTAGTAAAATGAAGGGTAGTATCATTAGGCTATACATAATAAATACTAACGCTGCCCGCTTACGTCAGACTTTTTGTAGGACAGATAATCGGGCCGATTTTATATATTTGTAACATTGTTCTGTATTTCTGACCGACTTTTTGTAGGACGTGTGCGTTGCACTATGGCTATCGGTGTGTTCTACTTTTCTCCAACAAAAACCCGTCACCGATTATCGCATGTGGGCGAGCAGCCTTTTTGTTACGTTGGGCAAAAATCATCTAATGACAAACCTCGCTCTTGGGTTGAGCGGGAAATAGTGTCAGATTCTTACTGACTAAAAACCCACCCCGTTTCTTCTAGCCTCTTCATACCGGGGCACGAGCTTCCTTTCAGATAACCCTGGCCCCAGTAGGCTTCGACCCAGCTGGGCCTCTCCTGTTGCTGACAACTCCTTGAGGCGCGCGGGGCGAGCAGCCTTATGGTTGTCAGCACTGCGTTTGTCAGCACTCCTCCTCGCTCCGGACCATGGCCTGAACCAAGGCCCGGCGCTAGAGGTCTCCGCCGCCGATCGCCCTCACGAGGGCACGGCGTTGCTCCGCCCAAGCAGGGCACTCCTCAACTGTGTGCTCCACCGTGTCCTCCGGGCGTTCCGCACAGTGGCGGCACCCGGGCGTCTCTTCCGCTCGAATCCGATGCAGGAACCTCCCGAACTTGCCATGTCCGGTGAGGACCTGCGTCAAGCGGAAGGTAAGGATGCCGTGAGGTCTTTCCAGCCACGCCTTAAAGAGGGGACTTACCGAGATAAGGTACATGAGACAGCGGCGTTACGCGGCTAACTGCTGAGAGGTTGCAGGTGCGCCCATGCGAATTTGCGCGAACAGCTGTTTTGTTATTGTGATACAAAACCTTTTTAATAAAAAAAAAACCGACTTCACTAAAAAATTGAATTGAATTTGAGGAGTTCCCTCGATTTCGTCAAGATTCCATCATCAGATCCCAATTTGGTGACTCTATGGGACCATTTGGGAATTATACCCTTTCCAACAAAAAAAAATTTTTCAAATCGGTTGGAAAGCGACGAAGTTATGCGCGAACAAACATACAAACATCCGAATTGAGAACCTCCTCCTTTTTTAGAAGTCGGTTACCTATCTAACTAAAAAAAAAGTTAAAATGAGTGTAAAAAAAAGTTTCTTTGGGAGAGTTGTTTGTAATCATGAGTACAACAGTTACCCTATACAAACAGAATTCAGCCTACAGCAATTACCAGGCATTATGTAAATAATGATACCTTTATCTACTCAGTTAGGCTAGGCGCAAACAAGCCACTACTGACCGCAGCCTCTGGTTGCCAGCGACAGCGATTTATTACGCTTTTTCATGTATTTTGAATAGACGCGCCACACACATGCAGGCGGTGGTGGCTACTCACGACAGCAGTGTCCGCGACCCGCCACTTGTGGTGGCTACGGGTCACATAAAACGCAAACACCAACAGAGTTTTTTTTTTTACATTAAGATAAAGTATATTTATTTTGGTAAATTTTTCATTTGGAACTAATTAAATTATAAAATAAACTTAAATAATTAAAAACAATATATACACTAAAGGCCTTGCTAAATATGACGTCAAAAAACTCCTCCGCATTGCTGTCGACTGGAAGTGTGCCCAAAAGGCTGGCGGCATTACCACGTTGTATGGCAATGCTTAATCTCTGACCGAGGTAGAAGCCAGCCCTTGGGTCACGCGAAAAGTCAACTAAGCGTTTGGATAAATCTTTAAAAAGCATATGAGCACTCGGACCCCACGGCCCAAGAGTTTCAACCCCAAACGGCTCAAAAATATAAATACCAACGAGTCTGTTATATTTCCGCCGCTCGAGGTTCTCCGCAGCCGCCGCGGCAGCATCAGCCCAGCACGATGAGCTAGGAAGATGGGATGGCGCAAGAGTATCGACACATGTAATAGAGAATTAACAGAGTACATTTACAATGTACTTTGTGGGTATTTAGGCCGACACCCGCCACTATCACACTGCTCCAGGAGGGGCCCAGCTGGGCCGAAGCCTACTGGGGCCAGGGTTATCCGAAAGGAAACTCGAGCCCCGGTATGAAGGCTAGAAGGAACGGGGTGGGGTTTTTAGTCAGTAAGAGTCTGACACTATATCCCACTCCACCCAAGAGCGGGTTTTGTCATAAGATGACTTTCCCCATCGAAAAAAAAAAAACTTTCACACTGCTCCTGTTACGTTAGACGTTCTACGTATCGCACGCGTCACCATGGAGTACGACACAACAATGGATATTGATACATTCATAACAACCATCATAACACTGCGCAGCTGGGAGCAGGTTATAAAATATGGCGACTTCCGAACACCGGTGGCTGTCGCTCGCTTCGGACACTGTTACAAATGTGGCGGTAGCGCGCGACAGCCACCGGTGACTTTGGTCGATGGCCCGTTTGCGCCAACCCTAAACGAATTTCAAAGCATTAATTGCAAAATCGATGAAGTAAAAAAAAAACTTTTTACAAAAAAAATATAACCGACTTCAATGATAAAAAACACTGAAAAGTATCAAATAACTTTAATTTTGGAAGTCGGTGTTTCTATAATAGTTTAGTCTCTTCGTTATTTAACACCGACTTCCAAAATTAAAGTTATTTGATACTTTTCAGTGTTTTTTATCATTGAAGTCGGTTATATTTTTTTTGTAAAAAGTTTTTTTTATTTTACACTTTTTAGTTATGGTACCACCACTAAAAAGTACCCCTCAGTCAAACTTAAATACCTTATAGTCAGAGCGCATCTCATAACGGTTCTAATAATCCCAAACACGGTTAGATTACATTAATTTACCTTTCGGCTTCATCATCAGATCAGTTCGATATATCCTCTCCCCCTCTTCTTACAAACAGTGATTAGACTAGATGCTGGAGAGAGAAAGGATATATCGAACTGATCTGATGATGAAGCCGAAAGGTAAATCTTTCAATCAGTCATTAGACTAGATGATTTATGTCAACATTGCAATGAACTTAAAATTTAGTCCTGTTTAAAATGAGCCCAAACACGACTACGGTGCTATAATTTCAAGGTTTGTAATTTCCTGATGCTCCTGGCTTCAGCATCAGGTCTCTATGTACTTCGGTGTTCTTTATTAGCAGTACGTTTATTCACACATCGAGCCGTTTTCAATGAGCCTAAACTCGATATATCTGCTGTTTGTTGTCGAGGACTTAGGTACTCTGCAGACTATCCTGACTGCAGCATCAGGTCATGACTTGATGATCATGAGACCAATTGTGGCAAATGCCCTATCAAACATCAAAACAATTTACTAAAACAGTCCTTGCCTGTTCGAGTAACTTCTTACTGTTAAGGAGTTGTACCTTCCATCATCAGCCCAGCTACCTGAGATGGTGACGACCATACGCAAATACACAAGATACTTCATAAAATATGCGAAAATCAATAAGTGAGCCTATAAAATTTGAAGGTTGCCCTCGATTTCTCCAAGATCCCATCATCAGATCCTAATTTGGTGATAATGGGACCACCTCAGAACTATCTACTTTCGAACAAAAAAAGAATTTTGAAAATCCGTCCACATTTGGGGGAGTATTCGACGAACAAACATACAAAAAAAAAAAAAAAAAAAAAAACATACAAACAGCCGAACGTAGTACCTCCTCCTTTTTGGGAAGTCGGTAAAAACCAATGTACAGAGCGTACCATATTTTAAGGAAATTACATGTTACGGTATCATCAATCATAATTTGTTTGTTGCTTTCGCGCCACGATATTGATATTTAAAAGGTTTTTATTTTTATAACAGGCTTGTAGTCTGTTGATGCCTAACTTTTTTTTACAAGCTTTTATTTAGTTCCACCTGTTTCGATATCTATATATATAAAAAAAAAATCAATGCCACTTTCGTTGTAATTTTATAACTCAAGAACGGGCTCACCTATCCAAACCAAATGTTTATGCTTTGTTAAGACTATTTAGTAGATGTTTTATGTGAAGTTTGGTAGGGTAGAGTAGGGTAGAGTAGTGTAGAGTAGTAAAGAGTAGTGTAGAGTAGGGTAGAGTAGGGTATAGAGGGTAAAGTAGGGTATAGTAGGGTAGAGTAGGGTATAGTAGAGTGGAGTAGAGAAGAGCGAGAGCGAAGCCGCGTGGGCAAAAGCTAGTTTGTAACAATTATGTCTGTAATCAAATCTTGCAAATTATATTTGATCCACTTCCGAATTACCGATTGAGCAGCAATTTTGCATGCATGTGTACCATGATGTGTATATAAATCAAATGACTATACAAAATTATTATCCATGTCATAATAATTTCTGCTGAACTGATGACGGCACCCAAGTCAAGGGTCTGTTTCCGAAAGGGAGGCTCGGCCCACGAACGAACGGGGTGGGGTTTTGAGTCAGTAAGAGTCTGACACAAAATTTTGGTTCTGTCTCTTACCTGTATGTTTGTTTGCTTGTAACCAGCGCCTTTGAGCTCGATTTTGCCCAACTTTGGGCGATCAGATTTTCTTTAAACTTTGCACACCCATCCAAGACCGATGACATTACAATAATCCGATTAAAATATTCGATTATTCTGATTTGATTCGCAAGGATAAAAAAAATATTTCATAAACTATTCACTAATAAAGTAAAAAATAAATATAGTTAAAAAAAAAAAACTAAAAAACACGCTAAATTAATAATAATGGAAGAAAATTATTATGGAGATAAAAGCGTGGGGTTCTTTGTGCCAGTTTTTAAACTATATTTTTGTTTTGTAATCTGATGAAATGAAGATAACTGATCTGCGATAAATGAATAAAGGTCCCAAGTAGGTATATGAGTGAGTCACACAATCCAAGCTATCTTCATTCAAGTTGGAAAGGTCACAGACTCGAGGCACATTTTCTCACAAAATAATTGTCATATCGTTGAAATGAATCATTCTTTAGCTCTAATGAGTCAGTTCCTTTATAGGGTGCCGTACCCAAAGAGTAAAACGGGACCCTATTCCTACTCCCATGTCCGTCCTTCTGTCCGTCTGTCACCAGGCTGTAACTCATAAACCGTGATATAGTGTACAGTTGAAATTTTCACAGAGAGACAGTCATAGAACAATAGTAGTTGTTTATGATGTTAGTAATACAGTCCAGGGGCCCGAGTCTGCTATTTTTATAAATTCGTCATTTCAACACGATCCCATCGTCATTTTGCTAAAAGTTTGTAATCTGCTAAATCATAATGATCGATCATTGATCGGTCAATGGTCTCGTAACAGAGTGGTGGTAGAATGACAATATCGAGCTTATTAAAAACAATAACTGCACAATAACGTACTAATGGTAAGTCACTGATCAAAACCACTGTCAAAAGTTTTGCAAATTACCGCAGACGTCAGATATTCATTTGTCATTGTGTACGAGATTACCATTTTAAGCCACTTCTTTCAATGAAGTGTCAGTGGTTGACCATTGGAATGTCATTATGACGCCATTATATTTGTAGATTACCAAAACTTGTCAAAATCAACCATTATGAAGTTAATGATAGGCCATTCTGACACTATTGTAATAGCAGACTTGAGGCCCTGCAAGGTTGTTAGTGTTTTACAAATAACCCGGTATAGTACGCACCGTTAGGTGTGTTATGTCTTTTGACATTTAGATAGGGTTAAGGGCGGTTACCTTGACGTGAATGAAAATAATATTATAGTCTCCATTTATATAGCAGACAGATCAATGGCCTATTTATGAAGTAGAAGAAAAGCTGTGGGTTGTCACTCCTACAGATTTGACAACCTAAAGGTTGACCTTTCATACCAATATTATAAAGGCAAAGTTCATAAAATATACAGTTTGTTTTTTTTTTTTCGGTGGGCAAATTTCATCTTATGACAACCCCCGCTCTTGGGTAGATTGGAAGATAGTGTCAGACTCTTACTAAAAACCTCGTTCCTTCTAGCCTCTTCGTACCGGGGCACGAGCTTCCTCTCGGATAACCCTGGCCCCAGTAGGCTTCGACCCAGCTGGGTCCCTCCTGTTGCTGACAACTCCTTGAGGCCCGCGGGAACAGTGCGCGCCGTCGACGTCTTGGGCTCGGTCCGGACAGGTACCGGACGATTGGACAGCGAGCTACCTATGGCTCGCCGTCCGCATTTTGCATACATGTGTAAATCAGATGACAGTGCAAAATTATTATGACAAGAAGCTGATCTGATGACGGAACCGGAAGGTGGCTATTGGAACTTAGGCGTTAAGCCTCATCGAGTTTGGGCTCGTCTGATTTGTCGTATACCGAGCTATAAAAGTTTGCTAAAACAAAAATATTTTCATTAAAAGCTTGTTTTATTTTGTCTCTAAATGCGGTATTCGAAAGTTTAAGAAAGGCAAAATATGCATTACGTAATCAATTTTTAAAGCATTGCAGCAACATCTATAATCTGTAACCTTGGACTTTTTTAAATTCAATATTTTAACGTCTCTGCAGTTCATTTTACGATATCGTCTAAGTTTGTCACGATACTAGCGTGCAATGAAGACTCTATCGATTTTATTTCCGAGTTACCTACCTACCGTACTGTGTAGAAGCGGAGGTATTGTGGATGAAGTCACTGGTAGAGACAGAGAGACCAATTTTTTGGTGTATGCACAGTACCTTTTAGTTTTTAATAAATGTTGTGTTTTCTGTTTAAACATATGGCACCCTAGAGCTGCAGCTGAAAATCAGCGTCAGGTGGTGGCCTTGTGTTACTACTTGGCATTATGCTGAGCTGAGGCCTTTTTGGCATTACTCAACGTACCATTTGTTAAATTTTAAGGTGTACCTATTTTTGTAATGCTAATAAACTCAATTTTCTTTCTTTCTTTCTTTTAGGGTTCTGTACCTCAAAAGGAAGAAACGGGACCCTTATAGGATCACTTTGTTGTCCGTCCGTCAGTTTGTTTGTCTGTCTGTCAAGACCCTTTATCTTGAGAACGCGTGAAGGTATCGAGTTGAAATTAAAACGATAAACTTAAGTTTGCGTCCCCTTCAAGCTGTGAAAAAATCAAACTGCTAAGTTAATAAATAAAAAAGATATAGCCGTTTTTATCGCAAAAAACGTCCGGCCCTAAGTTCTCTTAACCCTTCAGATACCGTCAATTAGAGACACAATAGTAAGACAATAGATGCGCGGCCACCGGTGGTCGCTTGGGGATTCATGAATTAATGATTAAGAATATATTTCATAATATTTATTAGTTTATTATTTTAGCGTATTATTAAAATGTGTTTTTATTAAATATAAATAACTTATTTTATTTAAATTTACGTTAAAATTATGTTATTTGTTTATTGTGCAAACCTACCACAGTGTTGTTTTTTTTAACTCAAAGGTTGACTGGTAGAGAATGCCTTGTTGCATTAAGTCCGCCTATGTACCACTACTGTACCTACATGAAGTTTAAAATAAATAAACAAATTGTGCAGGGTTATATGTAAAATACTAGCAACCTCTCAGGACTATGGTACTAACATCATAAACCTCAACTTTGGTTCTATGACTTTTGAAAGAATATCATATCATAGTTCATCAGATTTTCATACAAAAATAAAAATATTTCAATTGAACGTTCTAAATGTTACAAAGTCTACACTGGCGTATCAATTTTCTAGTGTGATGAGTACACGACAATGATGCGAACGCTTGTTAGGTAGGTGTGATGACAATGTTTCGGAAGCCTGCTTACTATTACTATGAGAACAGTGTGCAGGAGGCGTAGGTAGATACAGCAAAATACAGAGTTGAAATATGTTAGACTAGCTGCTCCCAGCGGCTTCGCCCGCGTGATAGCCAAAAATTTTTCTGAGGGAACATACTTCTGGGATAAAAAATATCCTATGTCCTATTCCAGGACATGGTCTATCCGTGTACTAATTTTTATCAAAATCGGTTTTGCCATTTAGGCGTGAAGACGTAACAAACAAACAAACAAATAAACAAACTCACTTTCGCTCTTATAATATTAGTAAGGATAAAACAACGATATGTTGAAGGTTTGTTTTTGGTAAATGTATTATGTTTTGAAAAAGTCATAGAACAAAAGTCGATGTTTATTATGTTAGTAATACAGTCCTGCAAGGTTGTTATTTTCTACAAATAACCCTGTATATCGAGGGACCACCCTATAATTATACAGACAGTAGCCACGCGTGGCCATTCCATTCTTCCTCGTTTAGCGCGGCTTGTCTGCACCGTATTGATCGCCGAGGTCATCGGTCGAGTTGTCTGCTACTGAACAACTAGACTAGACAGCAGAGCTTCAAAAGCATAGCCAACATAGCCACTGGTTTAATATTTTAACACAGTGTTATAAATCTGAGATTGAGAGACTGAGATACTGATTTATTTATTTATTTAATCTTCATGCAACACAAAGTACATAGGCGGACTTAATGCCTTAGGCATTCTCTACCAGTCAACTTAGGGTGGTGAAGAGACGATAAGGTAGGCACACAAAAAAAAATGTTTTGAAAACAAGAGTAAACAGTATACTTATAGTTAAAATACACATACATATATGTTTAATATAATATATATACTACATATATATATTTAAGTATATAAAGTAAGAAAAGAAATTTTTGAGACGATTCTGCTACTGGTGTAGAAAATGATTCCGAGTGTTTCTGATTCAGAGTGTGATGGATGAAAGACGGTCAAATTATTAATAGGTACCTATCCAATAAACAAAAAAATTAAGAAGAATAGACAATTTCTGCACAATTATAGAAAAGAGTTACTAAGATCCTGGAACGTAAAGGGCAAATGAAAAAACACGGGTGCGTTTTAGTCAGTAAAAGTCTGACACGCCCTCGCGCCCCAACCTCGAGCGTGAGAAGCAATTGGCAGATTTCTCACCCAAAAAATGTACCTACATTGCTGCCGTCCTTTGTCTGAAAACAAGCTTTTAATGAAAATCATCTTTTCATAGCAAGCTTTTATAGCTCGGTATACCTATATAATTAACTAGCTTTTGCCAGCGGCTTCGCTCGCGTAGGTACATAAAATAGCCTATATCACTAAGGAATAACGCAGCTTTCTTCTAGTGTAAAAATTTTAGAAATCGGACCAGTACTTTCAGAGATACTTACAAACTTGCAAATTTTACCTCTTTATAATATTAGTATAGATACTTGTCAAGACGAATTATACGAGCCCAAACTCGATAGGGTTGTGTCGTTTAACTACCAAGTTCCTGTAGCCACCTTCCAGTTCCATCATCAGATCAGCTCCTTGTCATAATAATTTTGCATTATCATCCGATTTACACATATATGCAAAATTTCAGCTCAATCGGTAACGGGGAAGTGGGTCTTTAATTTACAAGATTTGATGACAAGCAAACATCGGGACAGGTGAAACTAAAATAAAAGCTTGTAAAAATAAAACAATTCGGTTCACAACGTAGTAGGTACGCGGAAATAAAATGCGTTGTAAAACCATTCTCTCATAAAACTGTAGGAGATTCGTTGAACAGTAATTTGAAATGGTATCTACAAGTAAAAACCTAATCCCAGTAATGACATGCCGTGACTTCATCTTTCCAAGGTCGAAGAATAACGTCAAATGGAAGGTTAATTTCGATCGTGATCGGATAGCCCTGATACCGAAAGCGTACCTATTTAATGAGTTACAGAAATACAAGCCAACTTAAGTAACTTTTTTTTTAAATAGGTATAAACAAGCGCTTGAATGCGATCCCACCTGATGGTAAGCAGTGATTAGAATTACAACATATTCATTCTAGGCTAACTTAAAAAGGAAGAGGAGGAAAAGGAAAGGAAGGAAAAGGATGTCCATTTGACGTGACAGGAATCAACCTGAGGAATTCCTTCGATGTGTTCACCTCCGCCTCCGCTGAGATGGCCTCCGTTACAACCCTACTCACGACTGTATCGATGCCGCGTATCGTGTAGCATCCATACACGGTACTGGCGATGCAGAATCAGGATAGGTTACTTCTAGGCAAGCGTCTTCCATCGTCGACCACATCGTCGCTTACCATCAGGTGAGATGGTGGTCAAACGCCAGCCTATCAATAATAAAAAAAGGATCGTGGTTTACGTTAAAGCTTTTAAAATAGTGAAAGTTAAGCGAATGAATCACGATTACAATCGATAAAAGTCCCTATGAGTGAACGTCTACAAACGCATAACAAACCCAATAATGTCTTGCAAAACTTCTGTTGCTGACGCAGGTTACAAGACTGCCAAAGTAAATGAAACTAATCTGGTCACATCAATCACATGCCAGACCGGCCATTTTTTTTCCACCTAAAAAAGAATTTACCTAATAACTATCTTTGCGCCAAATTTCAGCACAATCATGGTCAATGGTTTGAGCTATGGTTGATGAGAACAGTCAGTGAGACAAATGAAAAATTATCTTTATTTTGTAAATAGGTTTAAAAAAAACACTTTTACACGTCAATATTGTGTTCAGTCATTTTTAACGAGATGAGGCCGGAGTTTCTTACCCTGAGAAGAAACACCGAAACAAACTCAGGGGTCAAAGTCTCTTTTAAAGTCCATACAGTAAAGAACAATCATATGACGATTACCTTTTAAATAATCTTAGGAATCTATAGGTGAGTATAGACTACAACATTTTCTGGAGCATTTCTGTGTATCTGTGCATATCTGGAGCAGTTCGCATCTCGACGCATTTCGTCGAGCGTATTGGTGTAACATTTCGTCACCAATATGTTCGTTGGTTTGTAACAAAGAGGCGAGCGTGCTCGACGTTTCGTTCGTAAAAGGATGATACACTAGATCGTATCATACAGCAGCGGCTCGTTGTTCTGTTACAAGTAAATGTTGTAGTTGATACTCACCTTAAGATTATTAAACTTTTGACTGACGACACATCATAATGTGTCGACAGTATTAATCATATTAGTGACTAAACGGCAAGAGTTAGTCATAGTCATAGGTACAACCTGGTACCATAAAATATTGTAGAATACAATCAAATAATAAAAACCGCGGCGCCCCCAGTATTTGAGTCATGAATCGCTTCTAAAAACACTAATTGTACTCCGTAAAACTAATTTACAACATGAAATCATGAGTATTTTTTGTGTTTTAATGCTCAGCTGTACGACGCTCTAAACATTGTAACATTTGACTAGATCTGGGTAAATATTATGCTATGTTTCAATTCTGACTCTCAGATAATCTAAAAGTTTTGATAACACAAACCTTTGTAGCATCTTTTTATCTTCTTTGTAGTAGAATATTATTATTATCTTACGGGGTATGTTCAAATACTTAACAAGAAATATTTCACTTTAGAATAAAATAAAAACGGTGAATCATAAATTTATTTAGATTCATCAACACTAAAGTAAAAAGTGGATGTAATTAAGTTTAATATAGTTGTGTGTATTCAAATTAAATCAAGCTGATTAGTCATTACTAACCAGTTTTGTTTTAATTAAAGCTTGTGCATGCATAAATGTTCCCGTTGGGCGCCATTAATCTAATTGGCGCCCAATATGGGACTCCCCAGTGTTGAATACCATAATAAGAATCAACCTTTAATGTTCTCACTGCTTGGACTCAGGCCTCCTCTCTCTGGGTGAGGGATTAGACTATTCTACACAGCGTGAGCCAAGTGCGGTTTGATTGATTTCGTATGCCTTTTTCTTCAATGTTGACCTTTATTATTTTGAAAGCAGTGAAGTGATTATGAAATAATTTAGACAAAATAAAGCACTAAGCCGGGTTTGAACCCATAACCTAGACTCGTGAGCCAATGGTGTTACCACTGGACTGTTCTCTCGGCCTCAAGGGACTCTACCATATTATAAAAAGCATTATTTAGTCAGTTAGAGAGTGCAATTTAAATGTTCCAGGTAAATTCGTATAATATGAAAGGGTTTTCAGTTAAACTGAGTCACAGTTAGGGCACTATAGTATAATCTACTCGCGGTTGTCGTCCGATTGTTTCCGCAAGATTCTGCAAATCTTCGGTCACATTGCAAGGAAAGACGATGGAAACCTCGAACGGCTAATCGTGACCAGAAAAGTAGATGGAAAAAGGCCTCACGAGTGCAGCCCAATACGTTGGTTCGACCAGATCCGCACCGCTCTTGGCTCTACGGTATACAAGACTCTTTACACCGATAGAGACCTTATAAAAATTAAAGTGATGAAGCATAGAATACAACGTAAGGAGGAGGAGGATCTATAGTATAATAGATAGTCTAGTTGTAAGTTTGAAAGTCTTTTAAGCTAGGTCTAATCTATTACTGTATTTCGTCCTTAAGCTAACCATAAGTCGTATGGAAGCAGCATATTTTAACGCAAAGCCCAGCCCAAGCCAAGCGAAGCCAATGCCACGCCGTGCCATGTCAGGCCATGCCGTGCCATGTCAAGCCATGCCGTGCCATGTCAAGCCATGCCGTGCCATGCAGTGCCATGCCATGCCAAAGCCAACGCCATTTTACGACAATTTGGAGCAAGAGCCAAAACCAAATTGTCAGCCAAGCCTGCCAGTGCCTGTTGGACAATCCACGTCCAACGACCGAAGAGTATATAAACTCGTTTCGTACAGTTTTGTTCTCTCACTTTGTATGACATATACTTGACATTTAGAAAAAGCTGTAAAAAAACATAAAACGATTTCTCCAATAAATATTTCCGAATTATCAGTAAACTAGCTGCTCCCAGCGGCTTCGCCCGCTTGATAGCAGAAAATTATCCCAAGGGAACATACTTCCGGGATAAAAAATATCCCATGTCCTATTCCAGGACATGGTCTATCCGTGTACCAAGTTTCATCAAAATCGGTTTTGCCATTCAGGCGTGAAGACGTAACAAACAAACAAACTCACTTTCGCTTTTATAATATTAGCAAGGATAAGCAAATTATTTCAACCCCGTTTTAATAAACAGCGCTTCAAAACTAACCTCAATCGATGAAGCGGCAACGTTGTACCGACGAATCGTTGTCGCTTCGACTGTGTTTGATAGTTTTGTATCATGTAAGCTTTACGTAGGCATACTCCAAGAGTATAATGGCGAATATGCGTCTATGAAGCTACGCGTCACTGGACAGTAGGTTTAACTCTACGCAAGGCGTAGGTACTAAATTTTACGAAATCCCAACGCAGAAAATACAGACGTAATAATATGCAATAGGCTAGTTTCCGTAAAAAAAAAGTAATTAGTCCGTCTTTTAGATTATTTAAAAATAAGGAACACGTATTTTTTTATTTGTAAATTAAACCAAAAATTACAAAGAAATAGCACATTACAGTTACGTGTAACGTCACGCCGTGCTGCATTTTTTCGCACAGGGTGACGTCACACGTAACTTTAATAGGCTATATCTTTGTTATTTTTTGTTTAATCGAAAAAAGAAAAAATACGTGTCCCTAATTTTTGAATAATCTAAAATACGGACTAAATAAAATGCAGTTATTTTGACCCTGGAAACTACCCTATTCAAACCTACCTAAATTAAATTAAAATTCATTTTTCATAGGAGGATCTCTAATTACTGAACCGATTTAAAAAAAATAGTCTTTTACTGATAGAAAAGTTTCTATACTACCTACTGATTGTCACAGACTACTTACATACCAGTAAAAATAAAGTAAATGTGCCTACTTGTACTTGCCAAGGAACGCGAATAAAACCTCTCTCAGTTTCCAGTACATTTCATGTCAGTTCTGTATTTTACTACGTTTATTAAGAACCAAGTCGGACTAAGCGCAGGCTGAAGGTCGTTATATTTATGCGGTAACTGACCCTACGGCCGTGAGTATAAAATACGGTCAGTTCACTGCAATTTGTTAACCGAAGAAATATACTGACCTAGTTAGCACCGTGTTACCGTAGGGCATGGTCTTTGCTGGTTAGATCTCCGGAATAGATTAAAGCTCGGAGTACCACGTTGGGCGCCAGTTACACTATTGGCGCCCAGCAGGGTCATTAAAGGCACGGTTAAACGAGTTCTAATACGATTTCAAATTGAACATCACGTCTATATTTCTTGTTCTTTTTTTAACCACTTATGTACCAGACTATTTTTATTATTTAAAACCATTTTAACATGGAAACTGTTTTTCAACTAAAATTTGGGTCGCGTGGTTATGAAACGCGGGGGTTTTACCTCCTCAAGGTCGTTTACGGCTGTTGTTTCCTTCTTTTTTGTAAACAAGCTCCACTGAACTAAAGTAGGCGAGTATATACGTAGTGTCCGATCGAAGTTCCGGTTACAGCCAGTTGTAGAAAATAAAAACCTGTGACCTGTAATCGAAACTAGCGCATTGAGCCTAAAAACTGTCTCTATTTCGTCAAAACTTTTTTGATCATTATTTCGCTTAAATTCTTTCGCGCATTCGCGCTTAACTCCGCCATTGACGGTCCCAAGCCCGTATGCGAAAGGAGGAGGGCTGACTGTGACTAGACCTAACCAGTCGTAAGAGGTCAACGCCGAGTATCGGGCGGCGGTTAAACTAACCCGAATAAGATGAAACCGATGGCGATAGGAAATGATCACCATCACCCGCTACTCTGTGGTACACACGTGCCACGGAATCGGGGGCATTGACTTAATTGCCCGTGCCGTGAGGTAGAAAGCCTCAATAATAATTCAACCCAATCCTACGGTGGGAGACGTGCCAAAAGGATGAATGGCTAGGGGTTCTAGTCGCTAGCGCCAACCTTGGTGAATCAGGCGAACACCATTGTATATAGCCTTCTCTCAGGAATGGCGTCACCCTGAGAGCGACCACTATATCGTCCATACTCGTGGGAATCAAATGCAGAATAAAGAAACTAAACCCCAAAAAACCTATACACAACAACTTCTCCACAAAGGAATCTTTGAAACAAGACAGAGGTCCTCCTCTTTTAGTGGCTTCCCGAGCAGTACTAGGCAGTCTGAAGATGTAGATATATGCAGTAACGCAATCAACTTCCAACAAAACCAAGAACAAAATGTTCCTAACACCTCCACAATCTCTCAGGCAGGTCAGAAAAACAACCGAACAGAAATCCAACAAACACAACATGACCAAACCAGTAACGAATGGCAGCGAGATAGAGTACCTAATAAAAAGCGGAAACTACTTGACAGCCCAACAGAACGTTTAAATAAACAAATAAACACAGGACAATACAGAGTTCCCGTACATAACCAATTTGACATCTTAAGTGACGAAAACATTGAACCTATGAGCAAAAATAAAGAATATGTCCCAAAACCTGAACCAATCTTCGTAACTGGCGTGGTCGACATAATACCTCTGCGAGAGATGTTATTGAAAGTTGTGGACTTAGACAAGTTATCCATGACTACACTAAGATCAGGACATATTATAAAGTTAATGCCTGCCGACATTGAATCCTACAAAACGATAAGAGATAATCTTATTAAAAATAACATCAACCACTACACCTACAAACTCAAAAGTGAAAGAGCGTACAGAGTAGTGATTAGAGGCTTACACGCGACAGAAAATACTGATGTTATCAAAGAAGAACTGCAAGCTAAAGGACATGAGATACGTCAAATAATTAACGTATTACATAGAGCAACTAAAGAAAAACTACCCCTTTACTTCATAGACCTTGAGCCACGACCCAACAACAAGGATATTTTCAACATAAAATATATTAGTCACGTCAAAGTCACAATTGAAGCACCATATAAGAAAAAAGAAGTGTTGCAATGCAAGAGATGTCAAAGATTTGGGCACAGCAAAAACCAATGCTTCAGGCCTTTTCGATGTGTTAAATGTGGAAATGATCACCCCACAACCACATGTACCAAAACACCTGAGACAGAAGCAGTGTGCGCAAATTGTCAAGGCAAACATCCTGCAAGCTACAAGGGTTGCATAAAGTACAAACAATACAAGGAAAAAATACTTAAACTAAAACCTACCCCCCAGCAGCCTTACCAAATACATACCACAACACAACCTCAACAGAGCACCAACAAAAACGTTAAATCAACGCATCTCTCAGGTCTCAGTTATGCTAATGTAGTGAAAAACAAACGCGACGACCCAGTTACTCATCCTCAGGAACCTACCTTACCTGCAAGCCAACAGAATATAACATGCTTAATGGATACAATGTTTGATAGATTTCAAGCCATAATGAAAGACATGATGGACAGCATGATTGATCAAATGATCAAACTAATCACACGTCTCACAACACAGAGGGCCTAAATGTTCGTATTATCACCTGGAACGCAAATGGGCTGACCGACAGACAGAGAGAACTCGAGTTATTCATAAATACTGAGAATATCGATGTAGCATTGATATCTGAAACAAGGCTTACACCCAGAACACACGTGAAATTCCATAATTATACTATTTATAGGACTGATCACCCTTCTGGAAACTCACACGGTGGAACTGCGGTAATAGTGAAAAATCACATTAAGCATTACTCCCTTGAACCCTACCAAATGGAGAAAATACAAGCTACTTCAATTAAAATACAGCACAAAAGTACTGACACGACTCTGTCTGCAGTTTATTGCCCACCTCGTCACAAAATCGAGGCTGAAGAATTCAAGACATTTTTCAACAAATTAGGCCCAATATTTATTTGCGGTGGAGACTGGAATTCTAAACACACGTTCTGACGACAGCTGAAAACAGCTATATAAAGCCACTATGGATATCGACCTTGAATGTATTTCGCACGGAGAACCGACGTACTGGCCGACGGACCACAATAAAATACCAGATTTGCTAAATTTCTTTGTTACTAAGAACCTTGGGCGTAACTATTTAAAGATCGAAAAGTGTGAAGATTTGTCTTCAGATCACACCCCAGTCATCTTAAATTTACACAAACAGGCTATTTTCTCTAAGCCAAATCAAAATATTTATAATAAATATACTAACTGGGCACAGTATAGAGAAATAATACATAATAATATAGACCTAAACGTTAAACTAAAAACAAACGATGACATCGAAACCTGCATCGAAAAATTCAACGCCTGTATACATCTGGCTGCCTCAATCTCCACTCCTACTAATAGAAAAGCAAAAATGCTACAAAAGGAATTCCCAAGAAACATAATCGAAAAGGTTAGTGAACGACGCAAACTAAGAAGTGAATGGCATAGAACTAGATATCCTTCTGATAAAACTAAATTAAACAAGGCAACGAAAGAACTAAAAGACATGATAACGGAACACGAAAACCAAACCTTACAAAGTTACCTGTCTCGACTCACAGCACACAAGGATACAAATTACTCGTTGTGGCGTGCAACCAAGAACCTCAAGCGGCCAAAAGACCATATCCCACCACTTCGAAAGCTGGACAAAAGCTGGGCTAGGACTGATGTACAAAAAGCAACAGCATTTGCTGAGCACCTAGAAAACGTGTTTACACCACTGCCTAGTTCTGACCCGGACAAAGATTACGACATAGCTGATTATCTGCAGTCGCCTAATCAGTTATGTTTTCCATTAAAAGCAGTAAGTCCTAGAGAGATTTATAGAGAGATGAAAGCCCTAACACCCAATAAAGCTCCGGGGTACGACCTACTGGATTCCGTCCTGCTAAGCAATCTCCCACAGAGTGGCATAATGTTTCTTGTTATTCTTTTCAATGCATGCTTAAGACTCTCCTACTATCCAGCCCAATGGAAACTTGCTCAAGTAGTCATGATTCTCAAACCTGGAAAACCGCCAGAAGAAGTTTCGTCATACAGACCAATTAGTCTCCTTCCACTGCTTGGGAAATTGTTCGAGAAAGTTATTCTTAATAGGATGCAACCTTACCTGAGTACTATTCTCCCTGAGCACCAATTTGGTTTCAGACAACAACATGGAACTATTGAGCAGGTTCACAGGTTGGTGGATACAATCGGACACACACTGGAGAATAAGAAATACTGCTCGGCTGTATTTCTGGATATAAGTCAAGCTTTTGACAGAGTCTGGCATGACGGTCTTCTGTTTAAAATTAAAAAACACCTGCCTCACTCCTTTTACTTTTTACTGAAAAGCTACCTGGATAAAAGATGCTATGAGGTTAAGCTAAACGACATTACATCAGATTTGTTTGAGATCAAATCAGGGGTACCCCAGGGGAGCATTCTAGGACCCGTTTTGTATCTCATCTTCACTGCTGACGTCCCCATCGATGACAAAACTTTTATTGCTACATACGCGGATGACACTGCAATAATGTCAGTAAATGCCAACCCAGAAACTGCATCAGCAAATCTCCAAAAACACGTAACTGAGGTCGAAAACTGGCTAAAAACATGGAGAATTAAAGCAAATCACAGCAAATCGGTCCAGGTTACTTTTACCCTTAGAAAGGGCGACTGTCCCCCTGTTATATTGAACGGCGAACCAATTCCTCATGATGTCACTGCGAAATACCTTGGCATGCACTTGGATAGGAGAATGACATGGCAGAAACATATTTGGACCAAGAGAAAAGCACTAGACGCAAAGCTTCGTTCTATGTATTGGCTGATTGGTAAAAAATCTCAATTAAACAACGAAAGTAAAATGGCAGTTTACAAAACCATTTTAAAGCCAGTTTGGACATATGGTATTGAGCTTTGGGGAACAGCATGCAATAGCAACATCGAAATATTGGAAAGATTTCAGACTAAAGCTATGAGGTCCATGTTCAACATTCCAAAATGCATTCACAACAAATACATACTGCTCGACCTGGGTCTCAACACTGTGAAACAGGAAATTGCTGCGCGTAGCAAAAACTACCAACAAAAGTTAACAACACATGTTAATGCCCTAGCTGCTAGACTAACAGGTTCTGGAAGCATAATTTACTCAAGACTGAGAAGGAACAGCGTTCCAAATCTTATAAACCGATTCCCTATAGAACCGTGAGAGTGGTCAATGGACGACTCCTCGTGCTCCTCGAAATAAATGCCCAGGCATAGTCAAACAAAAGAATGGCTAAATGTTTATGACAGATTGCTGTGCTAAGCAGGTTACATAAAAAAAAAAAAAAAATTATTTCGCTTACTGTTGGATACAGGCCTCCCCCAAGTGTCACCAATTAATCATAGTGTCATATTTTATTCTATGTCTATAGCATAGTGCTCGCCATTAGCTGCACGAAAACAACCAGATATAATACTGGTATGTCTGATGGACTCATCTAGACGGTGACTATACTAGACATTATCATAATGGTAAGATTGTTATATGTAGGGAATGCAATCTCGATCTTTCAGCTTATTTTTACCGAGATTCATCTCGGACGAAAAAAGGACGAGATCTCACGAGATTAACGAGATTGAATTCGAGCATAAAAACGTCTTATTCGAAGCGCGGATTGACACGGACGTTAAAAAATTATAGATACGTCAAACAATGTTTGATGCAAAAAATGTATTGAAAAAATTCGTGAAAATAAATGTTTGTCTTACAATACTTTTTTTTTTTGGTAAAAATCATCCAAATGACATCTCTCGCCCTTGGGTGGAGCGGGAGATAGTGTCAGACTATTACTGCCTTCGTGCCTTTCATACCGGGGCTGAGCTACGTTTCGGAACTAACCCTGGCCCCAGTAGGCTTCGACACAGTGCGCCCCATCGACGACTTGGGTTCGACAGCAAACTACACGTTGCTTGTCGTCCGCAAGCCCGCGCCTATGGTTATTATTATTTTTTTTCCTAATTTATTGGAATATTGTGAATATTTGCAATAAAAAACACACAAAACTGCCAATCTCGCGAGATCTGGCTCGAGCCCCAATCTCGCGAGATTTGCATTTCCTAGTTATATGCATCCACCTAACTAAAACAAAGTATTTGGAATATCAAACAAGCAGGCACACCAGCTAATATCCCATGATAAAGTGGGCTGTCTGACTATCGAGGGAAGAGTAGTGAGTTATTTAACTTCTCCCACTCAGTAAAGAGTGAGAGCGAGTGTCAGACTTTTACTGACAATAACCCACTCGTGTTACTTCAGTTACATTTTGCATTTCAGGACAACTGTAACTATTTTGAACATTCCCGCAGCCCTAGCAGGAGGTTTATGAGCCACGTTCATTTTGATGACATCTCTACGAGGTACATGTGAGATACAACGCGCCATTAACTCGGACTTGGTCTAATGTGATTTTTTGTGAAACATTCAGACACAATGTAAATTGTTAAATGAATCAATGAAATGAAATGGCTCACCTTCCGCAAGCCTGCGACCACAGCGGCCAGAAATTAAAATTCAGAACTTTTAATCTAATCCTGTTTTTAATGCGTTTTCTTTTTGTTATCATAAAGTAAAAATTTTGTCCGATATAAAAATCAAAACGCGGCACCATTTCCGTGACTGTGGTCTTTAAGCTCTCTCTTCCCTATTAGTAAAATTCGTTCACCAATGGTTCAAAAAGGTCCATCATTTCAGATAAAAACTCCGTAAGATTGCAGTATATTTTGATATGTATTATAAGTATTTTCAATATTAAGATTACCAGTATCTTACTGAGAAAAACAAGCTTTTAATGAAAATCATTTTTTTTATAGCAAGCTTTTATAGCTTGGTATACCTATATAATTGATACTCTTCAAGACGTATCATACGAGCCCAAACTCGATGGCGTTTTGTCGTTTATATACCAAGTACCTATAGCCAGCCAAAAAAGCTTGCTATGAAAAAAAATATGTTCATTAAAAGCTTGTTTCATAGGACTTATCTAAACTAATAAAATGGACAGATTTAATTTTTGTTTGTTTCATCATTATCATTACAGCCGAAAGACGTCCACTGCTGGGCATAGGCCTCCCTCAAGCGTCGCCACAACGACCGATCCTGTGCGTCTCGCATCCACTGTATTCCCACGACTCTCACCAGCACCTTAAGTCTGCTATTACAATAGTGTCAGAATGGTCTATCATTGACTTCATAATTGTTGATTTTGGCAAGTTCTGGTAATCTACTAATACAATGGCGTCATTATGACTTTCCAATGGTCTACCGCTGACACTCCATTGAAAAAAGTGGTATAAAATGGTAATCTCGTACAAAATGACAAATATATGTCTGACGTATGCAGTAATTTAAAAAAAAATACAGTTGCTTTGATCAGTGACCTACCATTGGAACGTTATTGTGCAGTTATTGCTTTTAATAAGCTCGATATTATCATTCTACCACAACTCTATTATGAGACCTATGACCGATCAATGATCGATCATTACGAATTAGCAGATTACGAACTTTTAGCAAAATGACAATGGGATCGTGTTGGAATGACGAATTTATAAAAATAGCAGACTGGGGCCCCAGGTCATTAGTCCACCCTGTGGGCGGCCTACCAACACTGCGTTTTCCGGCGCGCGGTCCCACTCTAGAACCTTCCGGCTCCATCGACCATCCGCTCTACGAGCGAAATGCGTCCTGCCCTGCCCACTGCCACTTAAGTTTGGCGATTGTTCGGGCTATGTCGGCGACATTGGTTTTGTTTGTTTTTATGTTACGATTTAAATCAAAAACTACTTAACCGATTTTAAAAATTCTTTCATCATTAGCAAGCTAAATCTTCACTGAGTAACATAAGCTATACTATCTTTTGAAATAGTTGCCTATTATCACGCGAGTGAAGCCGCTGTCAGTCAATAATAAGAAATGAAAATTTAATAAACTAGCTTTCTCCGCGGCTTCGCCCGCGTACTTAAAATATAGCCTGGCCTGTTGGTCTAGTGGTTAGTGACCCTGACTGCTATGCCGGAGGTCGTGGGTTCGATTCCCACCCAGGACAAATGTTTGTGTGATGAGCATAATCATTTGTTCTGAGACTGGGTATAATTTATCTATAATATGTATATATTTAGAAATATATAAGTATGTTTATCAGTTGTCTAGTACCCATAACACAGCTGCTTAGCTTGGGACTAGACGGCGTTGTGTGATAGTTGTGAAAAATTATTATTAGTTGTGGAATATTATTATTATAGCCTATCTCACTCAGGACTTAAGCAGCTTATTGTCGGTGAAAAAATTTTAGCAATAGGACAAGTACTTTCAGAGATAAACTCTTTATTATATTAGATACAAACTTGTGCAGTATGAATTAAATTATCTTACTTATGGTTTCGTTATATCCGTGATATACCCGAGATGTTTCTAGTAGACGCGACGAAATACAACATGACCTAATTTCAAGGAAAACCAGACAATTGTTTGACAGTTAAAAAAAAATAGTCAAAGGACCTTTAAAAGTTGAGCTATTTTTATTGATATTTATGAACTAGGGCTTGACTGCGAGCCCACCACGGTAAGGAATGATGCAATCGTCTATGATGAAGCGCACAAGTTTATTAAGAGTCTATTCAATGTAGCCTTGAAGAGAATGTATATTGTCCCGCAGCAAGGCAAATTATTTTCCCATAGCCATCGTTTCCTTCCAATGTCAAATCAAATAAACAAAATAGACTGATTAATAAAAAAAAAATGATACAAACTAGTGCTTGAATGCGATCCTAATGGTAAGCAATGATGCAATCGTTGAAATGGAAGCGCACTAGTTTATTAAGAGTCTATTCACTTTAGCCTTGTCGCAGCAGGCACAAATATCTTCGATTCCTCCCAGTGTCAAATAAAATAAACGAAAGGTATTAAGTATTAAAAAAAAAAAATGTCAATTCTGCTGTTGATAAATCAGGTACCTACCAGTAGACCTCAGCGCAGGGAGCAATGGACTGAAAATTAGGTCAGCGCGTACATAGATGCACCATTACGAATGACGCAGGAAATGCATTGACATAATAGGAACTTTGTAGCATTACCTTTGCGAGAAGCCTTTACAAAAAAAGAATGCTAGTCTATTATTAAATTTTTTGGAAATGGCAAATAGGGCCGATGTCGACTATTCTGCCAATGTCCAAGTAAATTAGAAATGCAAGTGGTGTGTAAAATTAAAAAAAAAAGACAGTAACTGAAGATTTAATCAAAGAAGATTTAATAAAAGAATTCTTCGAGTGATACAGAAAAGAATGCTAGTCGTAAAAAAAAAGTAAGATTATAATTGCGTCAAAATTATTTTGTCAATTTTTTTTATTGTATTGCTTACTTTTTGTCTACACTATCTACAACAATATAATAAAGAGGTAAAGTTTGTTTTTTTGTTTTTAGGAAGTAATTTCTGGAAGATCTACTGGTCCGATTGCTAAATTTTTTACCGATAGAAAGCTGCTTTATTCCTGAGTGACATAGACTATATTTTATGTACGCGGGCGAAGCTAGTTTTATTATAAATAGAACAAAAAGTTCCCGACGCTCGTGACGTATTTTTTTTTATTTATAAAACTTGACGACTTATTTTTGTTTGATAAATAATTAATGTAATGCTGAAATAACTTACCTGGCTGAAGTGGAACTCTCTGGGCAGCGACATTTTTGTTTTTTTATATCAGGTGGCAGCGATATGCAATGAAAATGATCTTCAGACTCCGTGCACTCTAGCTTAAACGCACTTTTTTCGACGGCGTGAGCCGAAATATACATTTGTTTAAAATTACCAATACTCCTTAACGACGCCGTTTTAACTAATTTTCAAAAACTTCTAATTTAAATTCAATAATATCCCACCAAAATATTATTTAGAAAAAGACCAACGCCAATGTTTTTTTTTATAAGAGAAATTACGGATGAACGCGCGACATTTTCGTCTTTAATTTTAAACAAACAATTCTTTTTTTGTGGCAGTCTGTGGGTATCGTTGATTTTTTTATTATTATTTCACTACTTTTTTTCCGTATAAAATGTTCTGTTTCCGAGTTGACGGGTTCGCGAATGTAACCTTATGATAGGTTCGGAGTCTGCGCGGTAAGGTAATCGATATTTGAACGAACCTTCAAGTATAACCTTCACTGAGTGTTGCCTTTAAAATTATTGTTATTTTTTGCGCTAACAACTTTACGAGTCGTTCACGTTCGGTCTCTTCGTTCATTAGTGAGTTACCGCGAATTTTAATTTATCAGATTTCTGTGATTTTTTATCTTCCAAAACGGGCAAAACAGACATGGGCAAAAAGACCGTCAGGGCGTAGCGCATACTGCTGCGATGCGAGTAACTAGTCCAACTAGATTATTTTATATTTTAACTCGCTAGTTGGGAATAGTATTATATATAAGTCTTGATGATAAACTACAAGAGCAAATAGTCGTCACACGGATGTAGTCTTTATATTGCTACGCGGTGTAGTAGGGCACCCCTGCTACGATATGGACGTAGTCTTTATAATGCTACGGCGTAGCGAATACTGCTGCGTTGCGATCTCTTTATATTACTACGACAGCGGCGTAGCGCATCTTATTGTCCCCGCACACGGAGTCTTTTTGTGGCGGTGCCGCCAAAAAAAAAGCTTGAAGCCGCTTCTAGCTTATTTTTGTGGCGGCGTTTTTTACAACAATGATAATGGCATACGCCGCCGCATGTCATTCGCGTACTATTTTTTATTTCAACCAATAAAATTACAATATAATCATAGGTGCTTAAATAAAACCATTTGTTTGTTGATTAGATTTACACAGAAGCAGAATGTATCAACCAACTGCTCCAGAGAAGCAAACAACCGCATTCTATTCCTTCTCAGGGCATATTTCATCGGGACACCATGGTGGCGGACCAGTTGCCCCACCATGGTGTCCCAGTGAAACATATCCGTAAGCTACCAAACTAGGTGTAGTTTTACAGGCACCAGAGTCGCCCCGCGTCCGATCTGATCGCGCCACCAAATTACTTGTGCAACCAAACGGACATCCGGGGCCTAAGTCTGCTATTTTTATAAATTAGTCATTCCAACACGATCCCATTGTCATTTTGCTAAAAGTTCGTAATCTGCTATTTCATAATGATCGATCATTGATCGGTCAATGGTCTCGTAATAGAGGTGTGCGTGTGGATTGAGTGTTCTTTTTTAAAAGTTCATTATATCTATACGAAATCAAGAAAGGATTTAGGAATCAATTGTGATAAGTTCATGGTGAAGATAAAAGAATTGTGAAAATACACACTCAATCCGCTAACCTGAGAAAATACTACACTGACGTATCTCGAAATTAATAGATATAAATGTTTAATATATTTGATTTGTGATAAAATGGCAATATCGAGCTTACTTAAAGGAGTGACTGCATAATGACGTTCTACTACTGGTAAGTCACTGATCAAATGAATTATCATTTTTGCAGATTACCGCATGTAAGATATTCTATTGTCATTATGTACGAGATTACCATTATATGTCATTTCTTTCAATGGAGTGTCAGTGATTGACCATTGGAAAGTCATAATGACGCCATTATATTAGTAGATTACAGAACTTGCCAAAAGCAAACAATTATAAAGTCAATGATAGACCACTCTGAAACTATTGTATTAGCAGACTTGAGACCCGGGTGAGTAATGGGTAGCTCGCTGTCCGACCGTCCAGTAACTCTCCGGACCGAGCCCAAGACGTCGACGGCGTGCACTGTTCTCGCGCGCCTCAAGGAGTTGTCAGCAACAGTAGGGGTCCAGCTGGGTCGAAGCCTACTGGGGCCAGGGTTATCCGAAAAGAAACTCGAGCCCTGGTATGAAGAGGGTAGAAGGAACGGGGTGGGTTTTTAGTCAGTAAGAGTCTGACACTATCTCCAGCTCCACCCAAGAGCGGGGGTGGGGGGGGGGACTAGATGATTTTTGCCCACCGTAAAAAAAAGACCCAGGTGAATAATTCTCTATAGAGCTGTATACATTTTGTTGATAGCGCGACTGGTAGCGCCGCCATGGTGTCTCTGTCGCGGGCTCGCGGACGTCGAGCCATGGGTAGCTCGCTGTCCGATCGTCCGGTAACTGTCCGGACCGAGCCAAGGCGTCGACGGCGCGCACTGTTCCCGCGCGCCTCAAGGAGTTGTCAGCAACAGGAGGGGCCCATCTGGGTCGAAGCCTACCGGGGTCGGGGTTATCCGAAAGGAAACTAGAGCCCCGGTATGAAGGCTAGAAGGAACGGCGCGGGGTTTTTAGTCAGTAAGACTCTGACACTGTCTCCCGCTCCACCCAAGAGCGGGTTTCGTCAATGATGATTTTCCCCGTCGAGAGAAAAAAAAAATGGTGTCTCTGTAAAATATAGCCCTTACTCCCGACCATGGCCTATGCAACGTGTAACAATAAATGCGCAAAACCTTAGACACTCCAAATGATTTTTAATTCGATTGACCTAATTCTGTGAGAAAAAAAAGCATTTAAAGGTTTTATGAGCAGTTTTAAAAATCGTATCTGTATTGAAATAAGAACTTATGTTAACCCGCGTATGAGAAAATTTTATTGGACTACAACCATTTATTTATTTATTTATTTATTAAAACTTTATGCACTAATACAGTCCAAAGGCGGGCTTAATGCCTTAGGCATTTTCTACCAGTCGACCTTAGGGTGGTGCAGAAATAAAACATAGTAGGTGCAACATAAAGGCAAACAAACCAATAAAAAAACTAAAACTAAAATAAATATACAATAATATAAATAAAACTTTTATAAATAAATACTTATATATATATGCAAATAAACAAAATTATAATGAGAAACAAATCCAACAAATCACAGTCACATTCACGTGCCATAACCATAAACGAGAGCCGGCTAGATGCCATTCTGATATTCAACGGGAGCTCATTCCAAAGAAATATCGCTTGGACTAAGAAAGAAGAACGGATAAACCCAGAGCGGTGCGAGGGACATCGTAGTAGACGATTATTCGTTGATCGGAGATTTTTACTGTGGGCAGAGCAAATGAATTGGATTTGAGAAGTTAGATAAGAAGGAGAAGAAGAGTTATCTAGAAAAGAAAACAGAGCAGTTAAGGCCCTTAGTGCTCTACGCTGACGAATAGGTAACCATTTCAAAAGCGAACGATGTTCAGATACATGATCATACTTACGGAGGTTGAAGACAAATCGAATGCAGTTATTCAGAAGGCGGTCAAGTTTATTGAGGAGATCTGCATTCAGGTCATAGTAGCACACATCACCATAGCCAATGATGGGAAAAATTAGGGACTGTACAAGCAATACCTTTATGTGAGCTGGAAGAAGATTTTTAAACGATAGAGCGACCGTAACGTTCCGGTTACCTTCCTACTGACACTTGCAACCTGCTTGCGCCAGTCAAGGCAGGCGTCGACATGTAGACCCAGATCCTTAACCTCGGAGCCAAACGGAATGTGTTTGATTGCCTATTTGGGCGGGTTTGCGCACGTGATGGCTCGACGTATTAATAAATAGAAAGGGCAAAATTATTACTTTATGAAGATTTTTTTGAAAAATGTACCCTAGGTATAATAAAAAGTGGTTCCATTGATTCAGCTCGTTATTCTGATGAAACTATTTTCAGGTTTTGCGCATTTAATGTTAGGTACACATTGCAGTATAAAACAGGGCCTGGCGCGAGAGACACGGCGTGCTCCGCCTAAGCTGGACAGTGCCGGCTTAAGGGCCACAGACACCCCGGGCGAAAATATTGTAGCGCCCAGGTGGAAGTATCGCACCAATCGTAAGCGTAAACTCTCAAAAAATCCGCCTAAAAATTATGCATATGCACAGAGCGTAGAGCACAGTTTTGAAGGTTTGCCCCAGGGGAGGCAGGAGACTCCAACTCCAGACCTTGGCGCCCCCAGAATTTGTCGCCCTGGGCCGTCGCCCCATCGCCCCCCCCCCCCCCCCCGTAGCGCCGGCACTGCTGGACACACCACCATTTTCTCCACCATATCTTCCGGGCGGTCCGCACAATTGTGACACTCGAGCGCTTCTATCACCTGAATCCATCCATCGCGTTCCATGGTCGACTGCATCGTCACTTTTCATCAGGTGAGATAGCGGTCAAGCGCACCGATCATCATCATCAGCCGTTTCTAATGTTCCCTAGCCATTCCTCAAAGTTTGAACTTACCACTTGGAACTTACCACCGTGATTGTGGCGAGCCCAAGATGGCGGGTGTGGTGTGCTTCTCTCCTAATGGCGATGACGTCACATTTCAGTATGTGCATCCAGCTGTTGCTTGCCAGTTTCCTCTTCTACCAGATTTAAAAGGTTTCTAACTTACTTAATATTGAACAGATACGAAAAATTCCTTCTATATCCGATTTAGGAGAAAGTAGCTACTATTTAAGCAGTTGACAATATTTCTTACTACCCTACATTTTTATAAGCTTGTTAAGTTACATGGTTACCGGGAAATCCGGGCGACTGAGAGGTTGTTTTGTGCCCGCACCCAGCTATGCGCAAGTACCTAATGCCTGCTATGACCTACTGTGTCCTGTGTGACTTAATATCGGTGGTATACAACTCGTGACCTTTTTACCGACTTCCCAAAAAGGAGGAGGTACTACGTTCGGCTGTTTGTATGTTTTTTTTTTTTTTTTTTGTATGTTTGTTCGTCGAATACTCCCCCAAATATGGACGGATTTTCAAAATTCTTTTTTTGTTCGAAAGTAGATAGTTCTGAGGTGGTCCCATTATCACCAAATTAGGATCTGATGATGGGATCTTGGAGAAATCGAGGGCAACCTTCAAATTTTATAGGCTCACTTATTGATTTTCGCATATTTTATGAAGTATCTTGTGTATTTGCGTATGGTCGTCACCATCTCAGGTAGCTGGGCTGATGATGGAAGGTACAACTTCTTAACAGTAAGAAGTTACTCGAACAGGCAAGGACTGTTTTAGTAAATTGTTTTGATGTTTGATAGGGCATTTGCCACATTTGGTCTCATGATCATCAAGTCATGACCTGATGCTGCAGTCAGGATAGTCTGCAGAGTACCTAAGTCCTCGACAACAAACAGCAGATATATCGAGTTTAGGCTCATTGAAAACGGCTCGATGTGTGGATAAACGTACTGCTAATAAAGAACACCGAAGTACATAGAGACCTGATGCTGAAGCCAGGAGCATCAGGAAAAGTACAAACCTTGAAATTACAGCACCGTAGTCGTGTTTGGGCTCATTTTAAACAGGACTAAATTTTAAGTTCATTGCAATGTTGACATAAATCTGGCCTGATGCTACAGCCGGGATTATCAGCATCTAGTCTAACGACTGATTGAAAGATTTACCTTTCGGCTTCATTATCAGATCAGTTCGATATATCCTTTCCCTCTCCAGCATCTAGTCTAATGACTGTTTGAAAGAAGAGGGGGAGAGGATATATCGAACTGATCTGATGATGAAGCCGAAAGGTAAATTAATGTAATCTAACGTGTTTGGGATTATTAGAACCGTTATGAGATGCGCTCTGACTATTAGGTATTTAAGTTTGACTGAGGGGTACTTTTTAGTGGTGGTACCATAACTAAAAAGTGTAAAATAAAAAAAACTTTTTACAAAAAAAATATAACCGACTTCAATGAAAGACACTGAAAAGTATCAAATAACTTTAATTTTGGAAGTCGGTGTTAAATAACGAAGAGACTAAACTATTATAGAAACACCGACTTCCAAAATTAAAGTTATTTGATACTTTTCAGTGTTTTTCATTGAAGTCGGTTATATTTTTTTTGTAAAAAGTTTTTTTTTAAAATATATTTTGTGAAAAAAATATAACATGGTGTAAAAACTATTGGAATAGATTCAGTTACTGATTCTGAACAAACTATATTCAGGTTTCGCATAATTATGCTAATAATAATAGCAAAATTAAAAAATTTAAAAAGCCCCGACGCATAAAATCTATAAAAAGTAAAACAGCTGATTAAGACGAGTCTTATACGGCCAAACTCGATTTATTTCTTAGAAGGCATTCGGTTCCATCAGCCACTTCACAATTCGAGCATCAGATTCTCGTCAACAAATATTTATTATATCCTTTATTGTATGTACACCACGGAAACAAACATATACAGGAGCAACATTTAACCTTTTCGACGCCCATCTATATAATACGCGATGTGTCCTCCAGCACCACGCAACATAAATGTATAACGTATCTGTAGTAAAACGTAGGGATGGGATTAATGTTCTATCGACAAATCCTACTAATCCTACTAATATTATAAATGCGAAAGTTTGTATGTATGGATGGATGTATAGATGTTTGTTACTCTTTCACGCAAAAACTACTGAACGGATCTCGATGAAACTTGGTACACGAGTAGACCATATCCCGGAATAACATATAGGATTATTTTTATCCTGGGATTATGGACGCGGGTGAAGCTGCGGGCAAAAGCTAGTAAGTAATATTATAAGTTGAAATGAAAACTGATACCGTATTTTCATATTTTGTTTTATTTCATAATTAATTCTGTACAATATTTCCAAAATTGCGTGTCATTTTGGGATATAAACAAACGCTAATAACTGTGTTGTTTATGAATATTATTTATTGAGACTTTACTTAAATAATATAATATAATATTCCACAACTATCACACAACGACGTCTAGTCCCAAGCTAAGCAGAGCTTGTGTTATGAGTACTAGACAACTGATAAACATACTTATATATTTTTAAATACATACATATTATAGATAAATTACACCCAGACACAGAACAAATGATTAAGCTCATCACACAAACATTTGTCCTGGGTGGGAATCGAAGCCACGACCTCCGGCATAGCAGTCAGGGTCACTAAGCACTAGACCAACAGGCCAGTCATACAGTCATCGTATGTAATGTATACTGTTATCGTATACATTACACCAGTGGCGTAGCTACTAAGGGGCTAGGCGGGGCTGTGCCCCGGGGCCCTCAAGATCGGAGGGCCCCCAAAACCTGATTAACAAACCGCTTATTAAATGAACGAAAAATATTTCTGTTGATAGTGATAGTGAACCAGATAATGAGGCCACAGCAGTATTGATTGAAAAGCCTACTCATAAAAATTCGGTAATTAAGCTGTGAAAGATATCGTTGCCGATCATATTAACTACGACCATGTCTCCATATCATTGTGTGTGCATGTGAATGACAAATCTTCTTATACTAATTACTACTAATTAACGTAGCGTTGTATTTTTAAAATCCTTACTAGTATTATAAAAGCAAAAGTCAGTTTGTTTGTGCAACAAACAAATAAACAAACACGTCTTCACGCCTAAATGGCAAAACCGATTTTGAAGAATTTTGGTATAGAGATAGTTGGGACCCTGGAGACGGACATAGGCATATTTTTTTTAAAGTGAGAAAAGGGGGAGAAAGAGTAAAGTATATTAATAAAAGCGGGTGAAGCCGCGGGTAAAAGCTAGTAAATTGATAAAGCCTAAACACTTTAGGGGCCCCAGTCTGTTTTTGCCCCAGGGCCTTTGGTCAGCTAGCTACGCCATTGCATTACACGTACGGTTCAGCGTGCGTATACTAACTCGCTACACACAGTACAGTTCGTACAGTTTAGCAGATTCTTAACACTAAAAGAATCATTTAACACATCTATCTAACGTGCACGGTTTCTCACGTCTATCGTGCGTAAGAAGGTGACGTGTAAAAGTATTATTTCTAGCGAAACTACGATGACAGACATCGCAATGGTAAGGTTTCTCACCAGTGTGTGTACGAACATGCTTTATCAAATCAGACCTACTATTGCATCCATATTGACATGTGTCACATTTAAACGGTTTCTCACCAGTGTGCATACGAAAATGGAGCGTTAGATGAGTCTTTCTCCCGAAAGTACGTTGACATACCTCGCACTTGAAAGGTTTTTCACCAGTGTGCGTGCGATTATGCTTGAGTAAATCACTCCTATTATTGCACCCATATTGGCACGTGCTACAATTGTACGGTTTATCGCCAGTGTGCATACGAATGTGTATTTTTAAATGATTCTTCTTACTGAAGTAACGCTGGCATATATCACACTTGTACAGTTTCACACCAGTGTGCGTACGAATGTGTCTCAGTAGATCACCCTTATTACTGTAACCATTCTGACAGGTGTCACACTTATATGGTCTTTCACCAGTGTGCTGACGAATATGAACTGTCAAATAACTCTTTCTATTAAAACTACGCTGACATATATCACACTTGTGCGGTTTTTCGCCAGTGTGCGTATACAAGTGCCTCATTAAATGACTCTTACAAATAAAACTAATGTGACAAACGTCACATTTGTGTGGTGCCTTGGCTTTGACTTTGCGCGGACGTTTTTGAGTTGTCTTGATATTTTTTGTGTCAGATTTTTCCGTTTTCATTTGCTCTTCTTCTAGTTTTATTATCCGTGTGTCTTCCTTTGGTGTCTCTGCAGCGGTCGGCCCTGCGATGATAAATCTGGTCAGTACAAAATTTGTAGAACATATATGAGATTGTCTTCTGTACCTATCTATTTTGTGGTTCAGGTTTCTAGAAATCGACCTTTTAAATTAAAAAAGAGGCATCGTGAGAAAGTGAAATTTTGCGTTCTAGGTAGTCATAATATTTTGATCAGCAGTTCAATCAAAGGCTAAAAAAGTTATGAGATCTATGTACCTAATACCAAGTCGGTTAATTTATTCAGTCCGTACTTAAGGGGCCTTGATGACCAGGATTGACTTGGCTATCGCATGTATATCACAAGTAATTAAATTAGATAATTACACAATAAATGATTAAAAACATTGCTAAAATTATTGATAAATTATTAGCATTATATTATTAAATTAATTACTTAGGTATTGTAAATTATTAAATTAATTAATCAATTGTTGTAAATTGTTAAAATATATTAATAAATTGATTATTGTAAATTATTATAATTATTACTATCCGCATTGTAATTGAATTGCGATGTAGGGGGAAGGAGGGGCCCAAGGAAACAACGTGGTTGGTACTACTCCATGAGTCAACTCATCTTAGACCTTTAATTGTTAGAATATATATACATAATAAATACGTGTCTATGCTATGAACACAGCTAATTAACTTAGACTACGTGCTATACGTGATGTGCCAACGTACGTGCTTTCACACCACAGAATTGCATAAATAAATCAATAAAATGAACATTGTCTAAGCAGGTACACACCATGGAACACCTCAGACACCGCCCTGTTCTTACACCGGGTCAGTCGAGTCAGGAAAGATGCCTTGAGTCTTCTCAAGAGCCCGTGAAAATCAATAACTCTGTTCTCAACGAACATGCCAGTCGCACTACACCGCCACGGCAGCTTAAGCATAGCTCTAAAGGAGTCATTATATTGTACACGAAGAGTGTTATACGCACTCTTCGTGTATCTGTACCAGAGTTGACTGGTGTAGAACGAGCGACGGTACGCCTTGAACAGAGTTAATTTTACTTGTTTAGAGAAGTGAAAAAACCGTCTCGCCAACATGATACTGCGGCATGCTATACTACGCCTCTGTCGTTCCAGATCAGCATCATCTGCCAAATCATCCTTTATTATGTTTCCCAGATATTTAAATTTATGGCCAATGTTTAGGGCAGTTCCACTCATGAAGTTATTAGGTAGATAACTATGATAACTATGGTCAATTTAACAAGAAATAATGTAACCAAACATTATATGTAACACATAATATGATTTAAAAGAGTGTCAATGGAGTTTCTTGCACGTTCTTCTCCATAGAGATCTACGCTTTGGAACGTGCAATTTAGCTTCACTTTTCTTGGACTGACCGACATTTGACTATTCAAAAGTGCCTACATTTGGTCTTTTTGAAATAAATGATTTTGAATTTGAATACAAGCATTAAACATTTAAGCAATCATTAAAAACTTGTTTTAAGTTTTTTGCATTTTGCAGTTCAGTCAGTTTCATGTACCTATAAGTAGATTTTATGTGACTAGAGGATAAGTAGCTAGTATCTTTAAGTCGCGGGCGGCATGTTGAATTCTTAATGAAACGAAGGATGAGAATTATACAAATAACTCCCGAGCATTGTGAGGGTATTAATATAGAACCCTGAGTAAAGTGAGGGCAGGGTTCGGAAGATAATTATATAGATCCCACGCTGCGTTCAGGAAACTTAGCAACCCGCGGTTCTTTCGGAATTTGACATGGCACATAATCTATTATAAAATATAAGTTAAGTATACATAAAATAAATAGTTATGAACATCAATATTTTACTCACATCTCGTGTCAGTGGCTCGGCGTTTGTCCTCCGACGCTTCTTGTACCTCTTCCACTTCAATTTTAATCTCCATTGTATCCACTTGTGACTCAGGATGCTGCAGTGGTACATCTTCTACATCTGAACAGCCTTTTTGTTTGTATTTTCAAGTATTAGATATGAAAAAAAAGACAAAAATGGTTAAGGAGATTGACACGGGTTGTTCGTAGCCATTTTTCCGCTAGATGGCGCTGAACTCAATATTTTCAGTTTTATTTTGTTTTTAGTGTAATTAGAACAATATTGTCACGGAAATAGTAGAGCGACAATCGGAGATTGCACTTTATCGAAATTAGTCAAATTATAGCCTCAAAGTCGTAGGTACAATTGATGATTACTTCATTGTGTGCTCTGAGCGGCGGCGGCGCGGGTGCGGGAACGCGTGCGATTTACTTGGCCAGACTGGCAGCGCGGTGCGGGAAGCGGCGGTGGTCATAGTATGGCTCGAATTTGTTTCGAGATCCCCGCCCCGCGCGGGTTTCCGTTCGTCGCCCGCGCACTCTCTGTGGCCACTTGTATGAACGGGCTATGGCATGCTGCCCGCGTGCGTCCCGCGCCCGCACGCCCTCTGTGGACACTCAAATGAAGTTCTTATGTTTGAGATAACGGCGCAGAATTGTGTGCGCCGCGCCGGCCACGCACCTGCACTTCCAGCACAAAATAGATAGATACAGAAGACAATCTCATGTATGTACATCACCTTTTTCACTAAGACTGACCTGTTGGTCTAGTGGTTAGTGGCCCTGACTGCTATTGCTATGCCATAGGTCGTGGGTTCGATTCCCACCCAGGATAAATGTTTATGTGATGAGCATGATCATTTGTTCTGCGTCTAGGTGTAATTTATCTATAATATGTATGTATTTAGAAATATATACGTATGTATATCAGTTGTCTAGTACCCCACCCATAAAACAAGCTCTGCTTAGTTTGGGACTAGACGGCATTGTGTGATAGTTGTGGAATATTATTATTAATTTATACCTACGCTCGGTGGACGTACACTAATGAGCGTTTGACCCGGAATTGTTCGACGAGTGGGCCGAGACGCTACCGAGATATCGTGTCCGTGAGCGCGTGTCTATGTGTGCGTTGCTCGAGCACGCTTTGTATGTAGATTGACTTCTGTAGGCATCTATATATTTTGTGCTTCCAGTCTAGCCAAGCACTATATATGAATGCTTTCATGTCATTATCATCATTTCGTTCTTAATTAAATACATACCATCACTATGAGGTTCCTCCTTGGGCTCAATAATATCTTCCGGTCCCTCATAATATACTGGTAATTCTTCTTTGATAGCAACATGTTCAATTATTTTGACACCATCTATACTTATGTTCACTACTTGAGTTTTCACAAATCTATTAAACAACTCTAGCTGGCCTCGGTTTATTGAACGATTTGTCTGTAAAAGTTTATAAATGATAAATTACTTTTATTTTGTAAATAAATTTAAAAAAAAAACACTTTTACACGTCAATTTTGTTTTCAGTCAGTTTTAACGAGATGAGGCCGGTGTTTCCTAGCTGATTACCCTGAGAAGAAACACCGAAACAAACTCAGGTGTCAAAGTCTCTTTAAAAGTCCATACAGTAAAGAACATGTAATGGTCAAATCATATGAGAACCATGCAGATAAGTTCTTTTATGACAAAAGAACCACACAGATTTGAGTGGACCTGTCCAGTCAGTGCAAGCATTTGTCAGTATTCGTATAGCTCAAACTTAGGACTACTAAGGAGCTCAACGACTTGACGAACAATACCAAAGATAGGACATTTGGGTAGGACGCATCAAATACTTAAAACCAGGGACCGTTTTCGGTTAAGGTATAAGGTTACGCTACCGGTATTAAAAACCGGTACTACTTTATTTTAAAGGTACAACGAAACCAGTTAAGATTTGCAGTTACGCTACCGGTATAAAATAACGATAACGTTATTTTTTTAGGTACCGCTATACCTTTATTTAATCGAAATAATTCCGGTACTGGATTATTCCTTGTGCGAGTACCTACGACCTGCGACGATGCCAGCTCTCGCGACAAGTGTTTTGCGGTCGGCGTAGAGTGCGCCGCGCCGCACGTTATATTACCGCCGCCGTATCTTTCTGCATTACGTAAAAGACCGACTTGATACAACGAATGACGTTGTTCGAAATAAGACAATTTAAGCCTGTCAAAATCATAACCCTCCTTTGGCTTTGCAATTGTCGGGTAAAAAGACAAACGCGCGCAATCGGCGCAACGAGTGAAAACTAGCAACGGGCAGCCAACCACAGTACGATGAAAAAGCGCGGTAGTTGGGGTTTCAACAAATACCTTTGTACGTAAGCAAATAGTTATACGATTAACCCTTCAGATACCGTCAATTAGAGACACAATAGTAAGACAATAGATGCGCGGCCACCGGTGGTCGCTTGGGGATTCATGAATTAAAATAAATGATTACCCATTTACTCAGTCTTGTACTAGCGCTCGCCGAAACAGTCGTTTTATTTACATGACTCATCACCCCTTATACATACGTACACAGTAGGTACACTTACATTTGGTGACCCCGATATCGGTAACACGTGCCGCGATAATAAGTGATTTTTTCGCGATTATATCGTGTCGTGATAACTGCACTGCACAATCTCATCAGCCTTCCACAAGCGAATCTCCCTGGTTTTGGTTTTCAAGAGGCATATAGTTATCTAGACATGACATCCAGCGGAAATTGTGGACATGGGGCAGCATTATGCGGAGCGACGGACTGCAAGCAGACTGACGTTGCGGCAATAGGTATGTCATCGAAGATACCCGAATTTTGGACCGAAATGCCTAGAGTCTGGTTCGCCCAGTTCGAGACAATGATGGCTCCTCAAAAACAGGGCGACGAAGCAAAATACGGCGTTGTGCTGGCCAACCTCAACAAAGACGCGATAAGTCAGGTGGCCGACATAATAATTTCGCCTCCTGCCACCAATAAATATAGTGCCCTTAAAGAGAGACTCCTTGCTGTATACGAAGAATCCGAAGAGCGGCAGTTCCAAAAGCTGGTAGGTGAAGTGGAATTAGGCGACCAAAAACCGTCACAACTGTTGAGACGAATGAGAGAATTGGCACGTAACAGTCAGGTGGCCGAAAAAACACTACATAGCCTGTGGACATCAAGACTCCCTGATCACGTTCGAGCAGTTTTAATGGTCAGTCAGGACCAAAAACTCGACAACCTCGCCGCTATAGCAGATAAGATTTTGGAAGGAAAATCAGGCGAAGTGTCGGAAGTATCAGGCAATCCAAATCAGCTTATCGTTGAGTTAGTTAACCAAGTGAGCAAATTAACCATGGAAATAGCAGCGTTAAACGCTAACTCACATAACAATGGACGTCACAATTATAGACGCAATCGAAGCCGGTCGCGCCCAAGATCCCTCTCAAGATCGAGGATTACGCCTGATAGCCCAAACTGGTTATGCAAGTATCATTTTCGGTACAGGAACCGAGCACGGAACTGTGAAAAACCATGCAACTGGAAAAAGCCGTCGGAAAACTAAGTTCTGCGTTGACAGAGGCGGTCGTCAGCGCTATCATTCCTTCAAACCGCCTATGCGTTACCGACCGAAAAAGTGGGTATCGTTTTTTGGTTGATACTGGCGCTAACATCTCAGCAATACCTAGAAGAGGAAACCGTTTAAAAACAGACGACACATATAAAATCTATGCCGCAAACGGAACGCAAATTAAAACATACGGTGACAAAACGCTGACGTTAAATCTAAACTTGAGACGGCCGTATCGATGGACTTTCATCGTTGCTGACATTACGCAACCAATACTGGGTGCCGATTTTTTAGAAAAGCATAACATTTTGGTGGATATTCGAAATAAATGTTTAATAGATGGTACGACCGGACTTCACAGGAACGCAAAGTTAATGAAGTCAAGCACACCAACACTTCGAACCGTAAACTTGACCGACGATTATGCAGACATTTTGGCAAAATATCCGAACATGTTAAAACCGCTCGACACACAGTCGCAACCCAAACATGACGTAGTTCATCAAATTATTACCAACGGACACCCTGTTTACTCCAAGTCAAGACCTCTACCGGCGGACAAATACCTAAGAGTAAAAAAAGAGATAGAGCATATGTTAGAGACAGGATTATGTAGGCCTTCCAAGAGTCCGTGGGCAAGCCCATTGCTCGTGGTGACAAAGAAAAACGGTGAATTACGCCTATGTGGAGATTACAGGAGATTGAACGCGATCACTGTGCCGGATAGATACCCGATTCCAAGAGTACTAGACTTCACGTACCTATTACCAGGAACCAGCATATACTCAAAAATCGATTTGAAAAGGGCCTATAATCAGATCCCCGTACAAGAGGTAGAAAAAACCGCAGTGATTACCCCGTTCGGTCTATTCGAATTTCCAAGAATGCCGTTCGGACTACGAAACGCAGGTCAAACCTTTGTCAGATTCCTGAACACAGTCTTAGCCGGACTCGACTTTATTTTCGTATACATTGACGACATACTAGTGACGTCATCATCAGTCAGCGAACACCGACGTCATCTACAAGAAGTGTTTAAACGGTTAGACGAACATGGCATCGCAATCAATCAAGAAAAGTGCGTGCTGGGCAAACCTGAAATAGAATTCCTTGGATATCAGATTACAAAACACGGAATCAAGCCTTTACCTGACAAGGTCGAAGCGATCACTAAATATCCAATTCCGAAAACCGTGCAAGAATTACGAAGATTCTTAGGCATGATTAATTTTTACCGAAATAACATTCCACAAGCAGCCCGTCATCAAGCACATTTAAACAAATATCTAATTGGATCGAAGAAAAATGACAAAACCGAAATACAATGGACTCCAGAAGCACTAGAAGCATTCGATCAATGTAAAGCAAGTCTAAGCGACGCTGTTACATTGACTTCGCCAACAACGCATTCCCCGCTATCGCTCATGACAGATGCATCCCAGACATGCGTAGGCGCCGTTTTGCAGCAGTATGAAAACGGAAACTGGAAGCCTCTTTCCTTTTTTTCAAAGGGACTGAGTGAAACTCAATCAAGATATAGCACATATGATCGAGAATTACTGGCAATTTACATGGCAGTAACACATTTTCAACCTTATGTCGAAGGACGAGAGTTGATTGTATATACCGATCATAAGCCATTATGTCATGCCTTTACCAATAAACAAAACTGCACAAGTAAAACGATAGCACCAAGGAGGTTACGTCACCTAGAGTTCATTGCACAATTCACGACAGACATCCGTCACCTATCCGGTAACATGAACCCAGTAGCCGACGCATTATCGCGAGTCGAACAAATAGATTGCCCAACACCTGTGGATTGGAATGAGATAGCAGATATGCAGGGCAACGACATTGAACTTGCTCAGCTATTGAACAACAATAACCTTAGTTGGAAAAGTATGCAATTATCAGGAACAAAACCACTATTTTGCGAAAACTCAAAACCGAACCTAAGACCATATGTGCCGATGTCACTTCGAAAACAAGTGTTCGACACTATGCACAACATAACGCATCCCGGTATAAGATCATCAAAGAAAATGATCTCTGAACATTATTTCTGGCCACGCATGAATACTGACGTTGGTATGTGGGCTAAAACATGTCAGGCATGCCAGAAAAGCAAGACGCACAGGCACAACTCGTCTCCAATCGGAACTTTCCCACCAACAGCACGATTAGATCACGTGCACATAGACATTGCTGGTCCTTTACCAGAATCCAGGGGCAACAGATACATTGTCTCAATGATTGACAGAGGAACAAGATGGATGGAAGCTGTACCAGTTGCAGAAATAACAGCAAAAGTCGTAGCAGAAGTTTTTATGAACACCTGGATATCGAGATTTGGATGCCCAAACACCATAACTACGGACCAAGGACGACAGTTCGAGTCAGACTTATTCATCGCTCTGACTAAGTCACTTGGTATCAAGAAGACCAGGACTACAAGTTATCACCCGCAGTCAAATGGTTTAGTGGAACGCTGGCAAAAATCAATGAAAACTGCTCTCGTCGCACGCGGTAATACTGCAAACTGGTCGAACGAATTACCCTTTGTCCTACTAGGATTAAGAGCGGCATTACGACTGAAAGAAAATGTCAGCCCCGCACAAATGTTATACGGAACGAACATACGTCTGCCTGGAATGTTTATCGAGCCGAAAACGCAAGTTACATCACCAGAAACCTATGCACAGACTCTTCAAGAGACAATGGCAAAGCTAAGTCCTTTTAACAGCCACCACCACGCCACAAACCGCAAACCATTTATTCACCCAGACATGAAAGATTGTGAATACGTATACGTCAGAATGGATGCTGTTAAGAAACCTCTGACCCCGTCATACGAAGGTCCATATAAAGTGTTAGAGAAGCAAGAGAAGCATTTCAGAATCCAAATGCCAAGGAAAACATCTGTAGTATCGGTGGACAGACTTAAACCAGCCTATATTTTAATAGAAGATAAGGTAAACGAACCTTCAGCGCACATAAAAAGTACCAACAGAGACGTCGTGAACAAACGCAAGAGTGTTGAGCCAGCGGAAAATAGCAAGGCCGCGCCGAACACAACACGTTCAGGCCGCGTCATACGTCCAGTGGTACGTTTCGCAATTCCGTGACATCAGCAATAGAGAAATACCAAATTAAAGTGTAAAGGTGTAGTGCAAGTGATTTTTATTTCATTTATTGCTTATAATTCAAGATTTTTTATATTGTTTTTTCATTGTTTACCTATTATATTTTATTTTTTTTTCCTTTATTATTTACAATTTGTTATGTAAGCGTACTATAAAAGTGTATTAGTTTATTTTTTTTTTTTTTTTAAAGGGGGGAATAATGTACGTAAGCAAATAGTTATACGATTAAAATAAATGATTACCCATTTACTCAGTCTTGTACTAGCGCTCGCCGAAACAGTCGTTTTATTTACATGACTCATCACCCCTTATACATACGTACACAGTAGGTACACTTACACCTTAATTAAAAGTTTAAAAGTAGCGTAAAAAATAACGGTATCGTTATTTTTCGGTATCGTAATTTTACGGTAGTGAAAAATAACGGTACTATTATTTTGAGGTATTGAAATAAACAGGTATGACATCATACCGTTAACCGTTATAACCGATATTTTTTCGGTATGCGGTCCCTGCTCAAAACTGCCAGAAATCATGTTAAAATACAGAAAAGGAAGAAGTAATCCACATAGTCCCCACAGTTATCAGTATTAAATAATGATTAATTTTCAAGACAATTTGTCACATCAGAAACAGTCACTAGAATTCAGACACATTGGCATGAGCTAGTATGGATCGAATGTGCTATGTGAACTCGACCAATGGATGTGCGATCAAAACGAGAACTACATTAGACCGACGCACACGTGAGCCACGCCTGATTTTCCGGAGCGAGGAGGAGTGCCAGGCTGTCGCCTCCTTCTGCGAAGCAGTAATGCTAGCAAAGGAGGAGGCCGACCGCATTAGGCAACAGCGTCCTCGCTGCCGCCGCCGGGATTCCGATCCCGATTTCCGACCACCGTAGACGCGGGCTCGCGGACGGCGAGCCATAGGTAGCTCGCTGTCCGACCCTGACCTGTCCGGACCGAGCCCAAGACATCGACGGCGCGCACTGTTCCCGCACGCCTCAAGGAGTTGTCAGCAACAGGAGGGGCCCAGCTGGGTCGAAACCTACTGGGGCCAGGGTTATCCGAAAGGAACTCGAGCCCAGGTATGGAGGCTAGAAGGAACGGGGTGGGTTTTTAGTCAGTAAGAGTCTGACACTATCTCCCGCCCCTTCCAAGAGCGGGGGTTGTCATAAGATGATTTTTGCCCACCGAAAAAAAAACCCCCTGCCTTTTTATCGATGGAAATTAAAAACATTGCTCAGACAGGCGCCATAGTCTTAACATAGTTCCTGGTAACCAGTCCACTTAAGACCCCAAAAACCATAGCCTTATATTAGTTTTTCACATGTTGCAATATTGTCCCTTCAACCGGGGGCATAGCACATACAGGGATAATCACCGGTTCGTACCACGTTCCATTAAAAGCGTCTAAAAGGGCTTTTGCGAGTTGGTTTCGGCTCCTCGTACGCCTTCCAAAGGTCCAGGACCTGAGGGTCCTGAGATAAATAAATATATTAAAAAATAATCATTCTTTGTGTCCCTCCTAGTGTGCAACGGAACCACGATCTACGACTCAGTACAATTCGTTGCACAAGTGATAATCGCACATTCATTTGTCGAGCTCACACAGTACACTTAAAGGAATCACCACATTGATTAACATTATGAAGTTATGGGAATCAATATTTGTTGTAAAATACCTCACCTCATTCATCAACTGAGCAAACAGCTCCTCGGCTTCCCGACACTGTCGCTGCAGTTGGCAGCATTGCTTTAGTTTGGCATAGCAGAAGGAACAAGCAAGCATCGGTCTACTGTCTTCAGTCACAAACTGCAAGAAAACATGACCTACAGGTTTTTGTCATAATCTATACAGGGTTATTTGTAAAACACTAACAACCTTGGACTGTATTACTCACATCATAAACAACAATTTTTGTTCTATGACTTTTTTCAAAACATAATACCTTTACCAAAAACAATCCTTCAATATTTTTTTTTTATTTATTTGGCGGGGGTGCTTGACGCAACGCTAACGCATCAAGCACCCCCACCTACCAACAAACCCCCTCCTCTCCGCTATTGTATTATGGCTTGCTTCGCATAAAGTCTATGCTATAGAACATTAGTTTAATTGTTTTTATTTTTGTATGAAAATTTGATGAACAAAAATATGATAAATTTTTAAAAGTCATAGAACCAAAGTTGTTGTTTATGATGTAAATAACATGGTCCTGAGAGGTTGCCAGTGTTTTACAAATAACCCTGTATATATAAAAGGAGAAACTGACTGACATATCAACGCACAGCCGAAACTACTGGGATGTATTAGAAAATCAGGTAACAACTTACTGGAACGTGAGTGAGCGACTCATACAGGTCGTGCATTGTCTTGCTGACCACTGCATACATGCGAACATTCTCCATCAAACATATCCTACACATTGGCAGCTTTTCCATCTTTTAGCTCAAAATGAATAGTAATAATGTTGCTTGAATATTATTATGATCTAGTATCTACAAATATTCAATAAATGAATGCTTGTAGAACCCGTTGCAGACCTCGTTACCACGGCCAGCAATCAAATTTCTTAAAGGAGAGGAGAGTAGAGGAAGCGAGCCATCGTTCTTTGTATTCCGTGGTGCATGTTAATCTAGCTGAAAGGGGAAACACATGGATTAATCATTATTATTATATTATTATTATAATTAGCCCATATTGTCCCACAGCTGGGCAAAGGCCTCCCTCCACTCCTTCCAACGATCACGGTTCCTCGCCTTCTCATTCCAATTCTTAAGGAAGCCATCCAGGTCGTCCCGCCATCTCCTTCGTGGTCTGCCTCGGCCCCGCGTGGCTGTGTCCGGGCACCAATCCAGCGTTTTACGCGCCCACAGCTTGTTGGACATGCGGCAGACATGTCTTGTTAATCATTAACCTATCAAATACTGTAATTAGATTACACAATAGAAAGACAAAAGTCGAGAGAAGCGCTTGCCTTGTGTCAAATTGCCTAGGCTCGCATTGGCCTAAGCTCGGCCAACATGTATAGCAGGCTTTACTTTTGTCTCTGATTGAGGCTCTTGCAGCTGTTGTTGCCACTGGTATTTGTGATTCAGAGTATGCTCATACTATGTACTATAACGGATAAACCCTAATCCCGCTCTTCTATTGTCTCACAGAATTCCAAATACCTACTTAGCTTAGCGATTCTTCTCATGCGCTTCAAGGAGCACCTTTTCATTATCATCTATTCTCCTTAATGAGTTGATCAGTTGACCGTTTAAGACAGAAGTTTACAAGATAGTAAAGTAAAAAGAGAATAAAATCAAAAAGAAGATGGAGAAAGTTAAATGTACCTGATAACAAGACGGTAAAGCTAAGATGTATTTATTTACTTATTTGTAGAAAAGGTATATGTTTCACAAGTAATTCTGCAAAGTATCAACACAAGTGAACGTATATTAATTTCCTTAGAATAGAAATCAATATTGATAGTTTTTTCGTAATGTTTCGATTGATTTTTACTTGACACTGACAGGTGTCAGTTTAATTCCATTGTTCTTTTTTGTATATAAGACTTAGGTCTGAATTCATACAGCCACTGAATGCGTAACTAAACGCAAGGCAAAATATTTTTTTAATGTTCCCACTGCTGAGACTCAGGCCTCCTCTCTAGGAGAGGGAATGGGCCATAATCCACCACGCAGGCCCATTACATGTTAGTGGATGTCACATGTCTTCGAATTTTTGGGTCTAGGACATGCTTGTTTCCTCACGATGTTTTCCTTCACCGTTTTGAGAACAGTGGTGATGAAATAAATTACACAAAGTAATGTGCCTGGCTGGGTTCGAACCCGTGACCTACAAGTGCCCACAACTCGTATGTCGGGGCCACTTGTATGGTTGTCTTATAACTAGCTGTTCTCAGCGGCTTCGCCCGCGTGATAGCAGAAAATTATCCCAAGGGATAATAATAGTTTAAAAAACTAAAAAACACGCTTTATTATTTTAAATTATTATCAATATATTATTTTTATAATTTGGCAAGAAAATGTCATTTTGCATTATTTTCAGCAAACCCTTTCATTTTATACCTAAATCATAGGGCTACATTTCAAATAGCCAATCCGCCACCATGGGACGGCCGCCATGTTGGATGTAGGTTACGTGATTATTTTTTTCGTATCCCATTCAGCAAACCCTTTCATTTAATACCCATATCATGGGGGTGCATTTCAAATAGCCTGTCCGCCATCTTGGACGTCCGCAATGTTGGATTTGAGTCACGTGACTATTTTCTCGTATTCCTGACAGCAAACCCTTTTATTTAATAACCATATAATAGGGGTGCATTTTAAATAGCCTGTCCGCCATTTTAGACGTCCGCCATGTTGGATTCAAGTCACGTGACTATTTTTTTCGTATTCCTGACAGCAAACCCTTCCATTTGATACCCATATCATGGAAGTGCATTTCAAACAGCCAGTTCGCCATCTTGGGGAGGCCGCCATATTGGATTTGTAATGACTTAGCTTAGCTAGTCATGTATTGTCATCAGAACTCAGAGCGTGTGCAAAATTTCATCCTGATCAAAGACCAGGAAGTGGGTCAAATTCCAAGATTCCAAGATTTTCTTACATAGTTACATGTGAAGCTAATATAAGCGTGTTAATAAAAAGTATCTTATGTCATTTTCCAGGACATGGTCTATCCGTGTACCAAATTTCATGAAAATCGGTTTTGCTATTTAGGCGTGAAGATGTAACAAACAAACTCACTTTTTCTTTTATAATATTAGTAAGGATTAAAGAAATTGGTATTAGTATAAGTTTAATGTCTTTGGTTTTTTCTATCAATATAATTTGACTCTCATAATAATCGTTTCTAATTTAAAAACACGACCTCAACAATAATACATTTATTTAGGGTACTTAAAGGAAAGTAAGCAGATTAAATGACAGGTTATTTTCAATAGCACAATTATTATAAAAAAATTCATGAGAACCTGTTAAATCTTTTATCCATTACTAGCTTTTGCCCGCGCGGCTTCGCTCCCGCTCGTCTATACTCCACACTACTATAACCAACTCTACCCTACTCTACTCTACTCTACCCTACTCTACCCTACTCTACCCTACTCTACCCTACTCTACCCTACTCTACCCTACTCTACCCTACTCTACCCTACTCTACCCTACTCTACCCTACTCTACCCTACCCTTCTCTACCCTACCCTATCCTACTCTACCCTACTCTACCCTACACTACCCTAATTTTTATGTTTTTTTTATAAGAACCTTCTCCTCACAATAACAATCACAACAAAAAAAAATCAGCCAAATCGGTCAAGCCGTTTTCATGCTATGTCGTGACAACGGAAAACGGGTTTCATTTTTATATATATAGACTAGCTTTTGCCCGCGCGGCTTCGCTCCCGCTTTTTCCTACTCCACCCTACTATACCCAACTGTACCCTACTCTACCCTACCCTACTTTACACTACTCTACCCTACTCTACCCTACCCTACCCTACCCTACTCTACACTACTCTACCCTACTCTACCTAAAAAAAAAAAAAAAAAAACTACTGAATAAGAAACTATTTACAGCATATTGTAGTTAAGTTATTGATATTTAAGGTTATTAATATAAAATATATAGAATTAATTATAGTTAAGTCTGGAGCTGGGGGGCCATTTGATGGGGGGCGGAGGGTTGTTTGTGTGTTGAAGGTTGGGAGTTTCCCCAATTTTTTATGCGTGTATGGTAGAGATGAGATATACCTGCCATTCTCCATACCAGGCCTTTAAGGTATGGGTATCACTAAATACCTGGTACAAATACCAGGTATTAAAATACTTCTAAGTATTTGGGTGTGGTAGGATTTCGATAAGTAAACGTATACGATAAGTATGGTATGCCTCCAATATAATGTTGGTACGACGTTTCAAGTAGGTATACGTAATTATGCATTATGAGATACAACTGACGCAAAAAATCAAAACATTGTCGACCTAAGTACGTTAGGTACTGTTATAACCCTTATTACAAGGCAATAAAGCCTAAATCAGCTTTTACTATTAGTCCATGTATTTTTCCTTTTACGAACATGCTGATGTTACACTTTTACCTAGTGCATGGAAATTATATGCATTGATTTAGTTAGTTAGATTCTGGACGCCGTCGCGTAACCTATTGTGCCCAAATTTAGGGAGCACTTAAGAGAGACATTGCCAAAATTAAGTGTTAATTTCGTGTATCTGTGTGTGTGGTGATTAAAGTGGTTTTAGTAGAATAATTGTCTTTTTTTTTAAAAAGTCAAACGGGGTCGGCCTTGTAACAAATTGGTGTCAGAAGTGGGATACCAGAGACGAAGTCTTACGACGTTGAGTCAAACAGACACTGGTATCCTGAACCTACAGCCCCCCGTTCAATTGATCGACAGTGAGACTTGACCCAAGGTCAAGCCTGCGTCACTACTTGGACGACGGTCAGCCTCAGCTCTTCAGCGTCAGCTCTTTAGCCTGAGCCCGCTCCAGCCACACCAACACCTGGACGACGGCCAGCCTCCACTGTATAGTGTGAGTCCGCTCCAGAAGGCCTCTTCACCACCGGCAGCTTCAGGTCTAGCTCAACAACCTTCAACTCAAGAAATTCCACAGTCAACCGTGTGAAAGTTCAACTCTAATACGTCACAGCGGCAGCGCAACGTGACTCCGGACTTCGAGTTCCCACTGCACACCTGATAATGCGGGTGTCAGCGATTATCGTGTTACTGTGAGTGTTTCTTGTGAATTGCCATTTTTTTAAATTCAAAGTGTCTCTGAGTTCGTGATAATTTTAATTTTTATCTTACAATTTTTCTATTTTTTTCACTGACTTTAACTGTTTTCTATTCTATTTTAATTGTTCTAAAATTGTTATTTTACCCCTAACTTAATTTGTCCAACATATCATAACCTTTATGACTGTTAAACAAGAGTTGCCATCGAAATCAAAGGAAATGTCTGACAAAATCACGTTATCTGTTTTAACCAAATTTATCAAACCTTATAATGGTGACAGGGAAACTCTCCCAGCATTTCTCACAAATTGTGAGAATGCTATGTCCTTAGCTACTTCAGACCAACAGACTGTACTATGTAAATATGTTATTTCACAGCTTGAAGGTAAGGCACAGGTTGCATGTAGCCTCAAGTCATTTTCTTTATGGTCAGAGCTAAAAACTTTCCTGAAGGCTACTTTCGGAGAGAAAAAACATGCTACGCATCTGTTATCAGACCTGCAACATTGCAAACAATTATCCGATGAGGATGTAACGAAATATTCCTTAAGAGTAGAGTCAATATTAACTCGTATACAGTCAGACATACATTATAGTTGTAAAAATGAAAAGGAACTGCCTGGCCGAATAGCCGCCATGGAGGACCTTGCCCTAAATACTTTTATGTTAGGATTAAATACTTCCATATCAACTATTGTCCGTTGCAAAAACCCCTCTAGTCTCAATGAAGCTATACAATACGCTATTGACGAGGAAAAATTATATAACTTATCTAGGTCTAAAATAAGATCTTCTAAACAGTGTTCTATTTGCAATAAGATGGGTCACAACTCATCAGAATGTTTCAAAAATAAAAAGCGTGATCAAGATACTAAAATCTTCAGCAATTCACCGTCTTCTAATTCTAATACTAATTCCGAAGGTCATCCTAAAACTTGCAATTATTGTAAAAATGTTGGTCACACGATTAAAGAGTGTCGCAAGCTTCAATATAATATGAAACAACGGCAAGCCACTGATAATGCACAACGTGACCGTAACTCGGCACCTACTAATTCTAATGACGCACCTACACATACGTGTGAAAATACAGCTGAAATAAATAATGTCAATTTAAACTAAGCAAGATTTTGGTACCGTGTCTGCCAAAATCGAACAAAGCTCTAAATGACACGACCTATACTAATTCTTATACTAATTTTACTAAATTTACATCTCATCCTAAAGAGGTGAGTTCTTCTATATTTGCATCTCGTTCAAAAGAGACGAGTCCTTCTAAATTCGCATCTCATCCTAAAGAGGTGAGTTCTTCTATATTTGCATCTCGTCCAAAAGAGACGAGTTCTTCTAAATTCACATCTCATCCTAAAGGGATGAGTTCTTCCACATTTGCACCTCATCCAAGAGAGATGAGTCCTTCTAAATCTTCATCTCGGTTACTAAAACTGAGTTCTACTACGTCTAGTGATAAAAAATGTCAATTATGTATCAAAAAATTACAAACCTCTAACACTAATCCTAAACCTATATATGAAATTAATGACTACTGTAAAAAAGTAGCTTTACCTCATACTTATCTACATACTAATCACGCTCGCGAAAAGCTATGTTTCCTTATTGATACGGGATCGACAATTAGTATTGTTAAAGCGTCTTGTTTACAAAAACTTCCAAATTTATCTACCGAAACTGTAAAATTAAAGGGTATTAATACTTCGGAAACTCCAGTTGAAACCCTAGGTACTTTCCAAATGGAGTTCAACTTATCAGATAGCATATATAAGTACAAATTTCATGTCACTAAAGATGATATTAATCTTAATAATTACGATGGTATAATTGGTAGCGATTTTTGTAGCTATTTTAAATCAAACATCGATTACTCTTCAAAATCAATTTCTATATTAAACCATTCTATTCCTATTATTTACACACAACCTTCATACAATATTCCAGCTCGATCTGAAGTAGTTATCGAGTGCACTGTATCAAATTACTCTCCCAAACTTTATCATAATAATGAAGCTCTCATACTAGATCATGTCTTACGTGAAGGCGTCTATGTCGCTAATTGCATAGTCTCAATTAAACCGAATGGAAAAACAAACGTGACTATTCTAAACACCACAGAGTGTGACATTGAAATAAAAGACTATCACGTTACAGCGACGCCCCTTGAACTTGATTCTTCAACTATCAACTCTTATAATATTAATGCTATTTCTAGTTCTAAAACTGATCGTGTAAATAAAGTGCTAAATCTTATCCGGTGCTCTCATCTAAACGATGAAGAGAAAAAGGCTCTATTAGAATGTTGTTCCCGCTTCACAGATATTTTTCATGTCGAAGGTGAACCCTTAACCTTCACGAATGCTATTGAGCATACGATTAACACAGGTGATGCACCACCTATTAACGTAAAATCATATCGTTTCCCTGAATGCCACAAGGAGGAAGTCGATTCCCAAATTCGTAAAATGTTGGAACAAAATATTATTAGACCTTCAACTTCGCCTTGGAGCGCCCCAGTTTGGGTAGTCCCGAAAAAAATGGACGCTTCCGGCAAACAAAAGTGGAGGATAGTTATTGACTATCGTCGTCTTAATGACGTCACTGTTTCCGAATCTTATCCACTGCCTCTTATCACTGATATTCTAGACCAATTAGGTCACTCTAAATATTTCAGCACACTGGACCTCGCAAGTGGCTTCCATCAATTGAAGACTTGTCCTAAGGACACGCCTAAAACAGGTTTCACGATTAGCACAAATTCAGACATGTCTGGTCACTACGAATTTACCAGAATGCCTTTCGGGCTTAAAAATGGCCCCGCCACATTTCAACGTCTCATGAATACTGTATTATCAGGCTTACAAGGCCTTCACTGCTATATTTATCTTGACGATTGCATAGTCTATAGTCAAAACTTACAAGATCATATATACAAATTACAATTAGTTTTCAACAAATTTCGTGAATACAATTTAAAACTACAACCAGACAAGTGTGAGTTCCTAAGGCACGAGGTAACTTACCTTGGCCATATTATCACCGATAAAGGTGTATCTCCGAATCCTGAAAAGGTTAGCGCTGTATCGCAATTTCCAGTTCCTAAAAATCCAAAAAATATTAAATCATTTCTGGGCCTAATAGGCTATTATCGCCGATTTATTGAAAATTTCTCTAAGTTAGCTAAACCACTTACGTCTCTATTAAAAAAAGATGTTGAGTTTCACTGGGATATAGAACAACAACACGCATTTGAAACTCTAAAAGAAAAATTAATTACTGCTCCTCTTCTGCAGTATCCTGACTTCTCGCAGCCTTTTAATGTCACTACTGATGCTAGCAACTATGCCGTTGGCGCAATATTGTCTCAGGGTCCCGTCGGCAAAGATAAGCCGATCGCTTATGCGTCGCGCACCTTAAATAAACCTGAAGGTAATTACTCAACTACGGAAAAAGAGTTATTAGCTATTATATTTGCCGTTAAAACTTTTCGACCATATTTATATGGCAATAGATTTAAAATAATAACAGATCATAGGCCCCTCGTATGGCTATTTAATGTAAAGGATCCAGGTAGTAGACTCATTCGCTGGCGCCTCAAACTTGAGGAGTACGATTATGAAATCGTTTACAAACAAGGCCGTCTCAATTCAAACGCCGATGCGCTATCCCGTTGCCCTATTAACGCTATTGATATAAATAATCTAAATAACTTTTCTTATGAACAATATTTCAAGGCTCAATTTACAAATCAACTTCCAGTCACAAATACTGTTATCGAAGAGTGTATTCAAGGAATACACTTATCTAAATTAAATACGATTGCTTGTCCAGTCTCCTTAGACTTCGACTATTCTATGCCTCATTGCGAAGAAATATTAACGCGGCTCGATAATCCTGATAATCTACTAAATTCCGAACGCGAGCCACTTACAATACAATGTATTAATGACAAAAATAAAACCTACTATTTTCTATTTACTAAAGTACATCATTATGAAGAAACAAATTATAGAGATGTTTATAACTTACTAATTAAACTTAGAGATTTACTAATTAATTGCCAAAATATTACCGACCTTGCATTACCAGATTTCACGGACCCGTTCTCAAAGCTTACATATACTAAAATATATAATATGATTTCCTATATTTTTCACGATACCAATATTAAAATTCATATATATAAAAATCAATTAATCTATCCTACTCCTGTAGAGGTTCAAAGAATATTAATAAAAGAAAACCATGACTCTGTTATAGCTGGTCACCCAGGGTCACAACGTATGTATTCGCGTATTAAAGCCGCCTACTATTGGAAAGGCATGCGGTCTGATATCGAACAATACGTAAAGAAATGCAAGCTTTGCCAAATCAATAAACCTTTGAGAAAATCAAATAAAGCTCCAATGGAGATAACTTCGACATCTACAAGGCCGTTTGAAAGATTGGCACTTGATGTCGTTGGTCCCTTACCTGATGCAGGTTTCCAAAACTTTAAGTTCATTTTGACCTTACAAGATGACTTGACTAAATTTACTAGCGCTTATCCAATGGCTACGGCTACTAGTGAGGAAATAGCCAGAAACCTTGTTCATTTTATGTCTCTTTTCGGGTTTCCTAAAACTATTCTAACAGATTTAGGTACATGTTTTACATCCGATTTATTTAAACAATTAACCGAAATACTTAAGGTCAAGGCTCTTTTTACTACTCCGTATCACCCTCAAACCAATGGAGCTCTTGAACGCTCACATGCTACTTTGAAAGAATATCTAAAGTCTTTTGTTAATGAAAACCAGAACGACTGGCACTGCTATTTATTCACTGCAATTTTAGCTTACAATACTACACCTCATAGTACAACAAACTTTACTCCTCACGAGTTATTATATGGTTATAAACCATCTATTCCAAATTCGTTATATGAAAGCTCTGGCAATACATACAATGAATATATTAGAGCTCTGCAATATAGAATGCGTTTTAGTCGCGAGAAGGCAATTCAAAACATTTTGAATAGTAAAGAAAAATCAAAACAATATTACGACGCAAACTCTCGTGACATTACATATAAGGTAGGAGATATGGTTTATCTCAAACACCATCATAGACTTCGAAAGGCCTTATCGCCTATATGGAAAGGCCCCTATAAAATTATTAAGGTACATAATAAACACAATGTAACCCTACAAGTAGGTCGCAAGGCTATTAAATACCATACAAATGAAATTAAGCCTGCTACATCTTAAATTATACATATACTATATTTCTTTTCAGAATAATATGCTGCAATGGCACCTTATGCCTCAGCCACACCGAATCAAGCATCGTCCCAATTTATCATAGCCCAGGGATTTATTTTGAACCTACTATTAATATTAACTTTTATACTGATCATTGGAAAGTGATCACCCACGTAGATTTAGTGTCTTTAGAACCTTATCTTAATAAAATCGAATCTCTGTTACATGATACTCTAAATTTGTGCAATAAAATTCAACCTCAAGAGTTAGGTACATGTAAAGACATGTCTAGCCCTATCGAAGTTTTAATTCAGTCAAATTCCATTAAATTGCAATCATTATCACATATTACCTCTAATCAATTGACTACTAAAGTTAAGCGATCTTTAGAATTTGGAGGTGAAATTTTAAAATTCTTTTTCGGCACTTTAGATGCAGATGATGCCCGTAAATACGATGCTGCAATTGAATCATGTAAAAAGAGTGAAACAGAAATATTTCACTTAATGAGAGATAACATTCATGTTATCAAGTCTACTATAAACAATTTCAACACTACTATTTACAATCTCAATCAAAATGAGATGAAATTAAATGCTCAAATTAATCAGATGAATGAAATATTTTCTCAAATTACGAAAACCGATAACCTATTGCTATACACTTCAAAATTAAACAATCTTCTTAACATTATTGAAGGTTCTTTACTAGCTATATCTAATCTACTAGATACTACACTTAATTCTATTTTATTTTCTAAAGTTAATGTACTACATCCTAGTGTTATAAGTCCCTTAAATCTTTATTTAGAATTAACTAAGCATAGTAGTCAAATAAGCAAAAGGTTAGATTTCCCAGTTCCCTTAAATATTCAGAATATTCATTCTATAATTGATGTTTCAGAATTCAATTCTTATTATTACAATAATAAGGTCATTTTTATATTACAGATCCCTCTGATCACTTCTGATAAGTTCATGACCTATAAAAACATACCATTACCTACACCTCATGATGACTCACATAATACATTTGCTTTGATTCAACCTTCTAACTCTTATATAGCATTAAGTGATGACAGAATGCATTATGCCATGTTGGACACTCTTGATAAATGTAAAATAGTAAGTAGTAACTTTTCTATCTGTGAATTAAGTACCATATACTCATGTATAAGTAACCCAAATTGTGAATCTAAAATCTTAACTGAGGTAACATTGTCATTACCTACAGAATGCAATGCTAAAATACTATATGGTCAGATTGATATTTGGCAAAAATTAAGAAATAACAAATGGATATATGTTCAATCAAATATAAATAAATTAACTATTAAATGTGATGAAAACATAAATGACCATTTGATTACTGGTACAGGAATTGTAAAACTATCACCTAATTGTATTGGGTATTCTAAAACTGTTCAGTTAATACCAACTAGCTCTTATTCTTTATATACTAAGTCTCCTTTAGATATAAGCTTTGATATAACAGTAGACGACTGTTGTAAAAAGGACATATTTAATAAAAGTTTACCACATTTGTCGCCAATCTCTATAAGTAAAATTAACTTAGATTCTCTCAAATATGCAACTCATCAAATGGATAGTTTAGAGCAGGAGTTGAATAATCTGGAGAAAGAGTCTCATTTTATTAAATATGGCCCTTACTATTCTACCTTTACTTATATTCTTATTGTGTGTTTATTTTTATACATAGCTTATAAGTTATATAGGTACTTTAAGAACAAAAGCTCTTCTAATGCTGGATGCTGTGTCCAAATATTTAATCAATGTTATAATCAGAAGACTAAACGTAAATCTAAGGTTTCAAATAGTATTGAGATGACGGAAATGTCTTCAACATCTGAAGATGACAATAAGTCGATTCAGTCCTTATCCATTAATTACCCAAACTATAAATCAACTAGTAAAGCTAATAAAGTCAGATTTCCATCAAATAGAAACCTAAACTTTTAATAATGTATAACTATTAATTTACTATATTGTCAATTTTAATACAAAATTATGTAACTTTCTATATATAATTTAATATAAGTTCTAATGTCTCTCTTAATTAGCTACATCTTTAATCTTATTTACTTCGCTTCATCTTAATGAGATAAAGCTTCGTCTCAAAGGGGGAGCTGTTATAACCCTTATTACAAGGCAATAAAGCCTAAATCAGCTTTTACTATTAGTCCATGTATTTTTCCTTTTACGAACATGCTGATGTTACACTTTTACCTAGTGCATGGAAATTATATGCATTGATTTAGTTAGTTAGATTCTGGACGCCGTCGCGTAACCTATTGTGCCCAAATTTAGGGAGCACTTAAGAGAGACATTGCCAAAATTAAGTGTTAATTTCGTGTATCTGTGTGTGTGGTGATTAAAGTGGTTTTAGTAGAATAATTGTCTTTTTTTTTTAAAAGTCAAACGGGGTCGGCCTTGTAACAGTACGTACCACACTAGATAGAGATTACCAGTACCTACACTAGATATTCCCTAACATAAACAAACTAAGGAACTCTTTCACGTCGTGACAAAAATGTAATTATGCAATTATGTTCCTTAAGCATGTAAAAATAAGAAGGTACCCATTTTTTCTAACTAAATTAAATCATCCGAATGTTCATAAAGCACGAATGAAGTTTCGGGTCCCTTCGTAAGGTGTCGGGTAGCTTCGGGTGGCTTCGGCGTACCGAACTACCGAAACCGCACAAACTGGGCGCTACCTTGTGATAGCGGTTCGTATCGTACTATGCGTCTGACGTCATACCTTCAAGGTATTTACCCAGTATTTTGGTCCGTACCCGGTCTGTGTACTGGGAAGCACATACTTGGTATATATACCTCTACCAGTATATACCTCTCATCTCTAGTGTATGGCTCGTTGCTGCTTGAGTTTCGCTTCGGATTGGTGGCCTCTCAGCTCTGAAATTCTGACGGGATTTGTTGTAGTTACTGGAAGGTGCTCTGGAGTGACGCCACTTACACGTGGAGTTGCCCAGAAGCAAACAATGTTAAATCAAAAAAGAGCACGGACGCCATGTCTGTGGTTTAAATGTAAGGCAGGAGTGCGGTTTTAGTCAGTAGGAGTCTGACACTGCCCAGACTGGCTCGTATGTGAGGCAGCCTGGCCGTCCATGAGGATTTCCCACTCCTGCCAAAAAAAAAAAAAAAACCCTACTCTACCCTACTCTACCCCCCTACTCTACCCCCCTACTCTACCCCCCTACTCTACCCCCCTACTCTACCCTACTCTACCCTACACTACCCTAATTTTTTTTTCCATAAGTACCTTATCCTCACAATAACAATCACAACAAAAAAAAAATCAGCCAAAGCGGTCAAGCCGTTTTCATGCTATGTCGTGACAACGGAAAACGGGTTTCATTTTTATTTAGGTAGAAGATAGATAGATACTCGTATAAAGCACCCATGGCATTAGAATATCCTTCCTTCCTTTGTCCTCGCCTCTTCCCGTTACGCGGGGTCTGCGTTAATCATGCGGCGCCATTCATTTCGCTGATAAGCATCGTCATCTGTAAGGCATTAGAATATCCACTAGGAATAATTTTGCGTAAGTATAAAACAAAAACAATGAACTACACTCGACCAAATTTTCGCCAAAAACGAGCGAAAGATTGTAATAAAATCAGAGAATACCTACCTATTCTAAAACATAAGCTTCATTTCTCGTAATCGGGAATATTTTAAAGAATCGTAGAATATAATAGATACAATATTTTATTTTAGAAATTCTAAGATTATTATTTTTATAGTTTTATAAGGGTGAATATCACACTTATTTTTACGAAAACCGTTACTGAATAACGGTTTCGCCACCAAAATTGAAAAACTGATATTCACCCATAATCGCTAAAAATATTATTGATTAATTTAAATATTATGCATCAATAAAGTGTTTCATATTGCATTTTTGCACAATGCTATGTTGGACTTCTTGCCTTGGTAACGTATCCCTCTGGCTGTATGAAATCATACCTTAGTCTTTTGAACAACAAAAAAAAGTACAATGACAGTATCACAGTAAAATCAATGAGATCTGTCAAATTCAATCAAAATATTACGAAAAAATATCGATCAGATGCTATTTTGTCTAAGAAATAAAATTATACGTTCGGTTATGTTGATACTTTGCATAATGACTTCAGAAATATAAACCATTACTACCAAAAAGTAAGTAAATACAACTTTATATTTAGCCTTATCGTCTTGTTGTTAATATTGTTTAAGTACAATACATTTAAATTTCAATTTTATTGTTTACGTTCTGATAAGTTACTGATTTTAATATTGTTTTGGTTTTCATTCGACTATATGTTTACGCCAACGGCGATAATAATTGAAAGATTTTTGGCTGGCATATATTTAGGTCTGCAGTCCCTTCAAGAAATCAAATTTCTAAATCAACGAATAAAAAAGATACAACCGTTTATGTCGTAAAACGTATATTTTGATACACTCAAAGATCGAAATTCATTGGGGTACTTCCCGTTGACCCAGAATCCGGAAAATTGGCACAAAGCAAGGTATAAGAATAAATCTGAAAACAGTAAATTTGTTGTTATTTACGTAAAAATCTGGACCTATGGCATTGAACTGTGGGGTTCGGCATGCGACTCCAATACTACGATCATACAAAGGGCTCAAAATTACATTCTCAAGCAGATATCGAATGCGCCCTGGTTCATCAAAACAGAGGAGATCCATGAAATCCTGAATGTGCCAATGATTAAAGAAGTGATCAACTGCCATGGTGCCAATTACAAGTGACGTCTCCAAAAGCACCCAAACCAGCTAGCAGGACAGCTTACTATTCCGGAAAGTATTCGCCGTCTGAAGAAACGGCGAGATACCTTCGACTAGAAAAGTCACCTATATTGTGACAATACCTAAGGAAGGGCAGGCTCCGCAGGGGGCAGCACCCTACAAACTATCCAGACTACATCTCTATAGTTTATCTACATGACTGATTACATGATAACTTTATAAATAAATAAAAAAAAAAATTACGTAAAAAAAACAATTGCAATTCGGAAAAATCTTCGAGAATCCGATTTGGGAACTGTAGTTTGCACGGAACCCTCAGTGCGTGAGTCCGACTCGCACTTGCTCAGTTTTTTTTTTGATGCTTTAAGTCTGCATACACCACAAAAATCATGGCTGATCCTCATTTGTGAAGAACGATCTTTTGAGTGACATGAACCATGATTATTTTATGTGTTTTGAGAAGTAATCATTTTTAATCTAATATTGAGAAACTTCCACAGCCAAAAACTTCAATAAACCGAGGCCAGCTAGAGTTATTCAATGGGTTTGTGAAAAGTCAAGTTGTGAACATAAGTATCATTGGTCTCGGTCAAATGGAACATATTACTATCAAAGAAGAATTACCAATATATTATGAGGGACCAGAAGAGATCATTGAGCCCAAGGAGGAACCTCACAGTGATGGTATGTATTTAATTAACCCTTCAGATACCGTCAATTAGAAACACAATAGTAAGACAATAGATGCGCAGCCACCGGTGGTCGCTTGGGGATTCATGAATTAAGAACAAAAAGGTGATAATGTCATGAAAACATTCCTAAATGATGTTATTCGTAAAAGGGAAGTATTTAAACGAGTGACTGTAAATTCAAATTTTAATTGGCAAAAATAATTATTTTGGGTTATAGAAATAATAAGTCAGCGACTGACTGCAAGTGACAAAAAATCAACAGAAGAGCGACTTACAAACTTTAATTTGAGTTAGTTAAAATACAAAATGAGAAACTTCATAATATTTGACCGACCTAATATTTGAGTGTTGTAAGTGTACCTACTGTGTACGTATGTATAAGGGGTGATGAGTCATGTAAATAAAACGACTGTTTCGGCGAGCGCTAGTACAAGACTGAGTAAATGGGTGATGGTTTTTGGTGGGTAATGGGTGGTAATGGGTCGGTCAAGTTTACGGTTCGAAGTGTTGGTGTGCTTGACTTCATTAACTTTGCGTTCCTGTGAAGTCCAGTCGTACCATCTATTAAACGTTTATTTCGAATATCCACCAAAATGTTATGCTTTTCTAAAAAATCGTCACCCAGTATTGTTTGCGTAATGTCAGCAACGATGAAAGTCCATCGATACGGCCGTCTCAAGTTTAGATTTAACGTCAGCGTTTTGTCACCGTATGTTTTAATTTGCGTTCCGTTTGCGGCATAGATTTTATATGTGTCGTCTGTTTTTAAACGGTTTCCTCTTCTAGGTATTGCTGAGATGTTAGCGCCAGTATCAACCAAAAAACGATACCCACTTTTTCGGTCGGTAACGCATAGGCGGTTTGAAGGAATGATAGCGCTGACGACCGCCTCTGTCAACGCAGAACTTAGTTTTCCGACGGCTTTTTCCAGTTGCATGGTTTTTCACAGTTCCGTGCTCGGTTCCTGTACCGAAAATGATACTTGCATAACCAGTTTGGGCTATCAGGCGTAATCCTCGATCTTGAGAGGGATCTTGGGCGCGACCGGCTTCGATTGCGTCTATAATTGTGACGTCCATTGTTATGTGAGTTAGCGTTTAACGCTGCTATTTCCATGGTTAATTTGCTCACTTGGTTAACTAACTCAACGATAAGCTGATTTGGATTGCCTGATACTTCCGACACTTCGCCTGATTTTCCTTCCAAAATCTTATCTGCTATAGCGGCGAGGTTGTCGAGTTTTTGGTCCTGACTGACCATTAAAACTGCTCGAACGTGATCAGGGAGTCTTGATGTCCACAGGCTATGTAGTGTTTTTTCGGCCACCTGACTGTTACGTGCCAATTCTCTCATTCGTCTCAACAGTTGTGACGGTTTTTGGTCGCCTAATTCCACTTCACCTACCAGCTTTTGGAACTGCCGCTCTTCGGATTCTTCGTATACAGCAAGGAGTCTCTCTTTAAGGGCACTATATTTATTGGTGGCAGGAGGCGAAATTATTATGTCGGCCACCTGACTTATCGCGTCTTTGTTGAGGTTGGCCAGCACAACGCCGTATTTTGCTTCGTCGCCCTGTTTTTGAGGAGCCATCATTGTCTCGAACTGGGCGAACCAGACTCTAGGCATTTCGGTCCAAAATTCGGGTATCTTCGATGACATACCTATTGCCGCAACGTCAGTCTGCTTGCAGTCCGTCGCTCCGCATAATGCTGCCCCATGTCCACAATTTCCGCTGGATGTCATGTCTAGATAACTATATGCCTCTTGAAAACCAAAACCAGGGAGATTCGCTTGTGGAAGGCTGATGAGATTGTGCAGTGCAGTTATCACGACACGATATAATCGCGAAAAAATCACTTATTATCGCGGCACGTGTTACCGATATCGGGGTCACCAAATGTAAGTGTACCTACTGTGTACGTATGTATAAGGGGTGATGAGTCATGTAAATAAAACGACTGTTTCGGCGAGCGCTAGTACAAGACTGAGTAAATGGGTAATCATTTATTTTAATCGTATAACTATTTGCTGTGTCAATGTTTTCAATATTTGGCCAATGATTTATTTATACTGAGCGGCATTTTATCTTAAACCTTCAGATACCGTCAATTAGAGACACAATAGTAAGACAATAGATGCGCAGCCACCGGTGGTCGCTTGGGGATTCATGAATTAAGAACAAAAAGGTGATAATGTCATGAAAACATTCCTAAATGATGTTATTCGTAAAAGGGAAGTATTTAAACGAGTGACTGTAAATTCAAATTTTAATTGGCAAAAATAATTATTTTGGGTTATAGAAATAATAAGTGAGCGACTGACTGCAAGTGACAAAAAATCAACAGAAGAGCGACTTACAAACTTTAATTTGAGTTAGTTAAAATACAAAATGAGAAACTTCATAATATTTGACCGACCTAATATTTGAGTGTCAATGTTTTCAATATTTGGCCAATGATTTATTTATACTGAGCGGCATTTTATCTTAACCCTTCAGATACCGTCAATTAGAGACACAATAGTAAGACAATAGATGCGCGGCCACCGGTGGTCGCTTGGGGATTCATGAATTAAACAAAGTGTTCCAAATGTCCTAAATATCGAAGTTTCACAGTTCTAACCTAACTTATTTCACCCAGTTTAAAATGATGAATCTACCTGCAACTAGATAATTAGACAATGGTGAAAACATTTGCTTAAGTTAACTTTTTAGCTGTTTGTTATGTAAAACCTCAATTTTATTTCTAGATTTATTATTTTTAGATTCGTTTAACTAGGATTTCAATAACCCACTTTTAGTAAGCTTGTTCTGGATTTTATTGTTAATCAATATTAAAATTTGTCGTTAATATAGTTAATGTGTCGCTTACTTAAATTCATACCGATCAAGTTATTAAAACAGTATCATCAGTCGCAAAATTTTTTTTTTAGTCGCTCGTTTTATAATTCCCCTTCCTAAAACACTGGCAACCTCTCAGAACTATGTTACTAACATCATAAACAAAAACATTAGTTCTAAGACATTAAAAAAATATATTATATTTTGGTTCATCGCATTTTCATATAAAAATAAAAATAGGTACTTAGATTCTTTTAAATATTACGAAGTCTATGCTGAGCAAGCGATAGTACAATAGTGGAGGGGAGCGGCGGTCGGTCGGCGGGAAGGGGGGGGAGGGGTTTGATGTTATGGTGTCATGTCATAAGCCTGCAATACATGTTGGCCGAGCGTTGCCGAGTGAAGACCAATACTAACATCTAGACTATATATTTTCTTTGTCTTGCTATTGCTCGGTGTCGCTTGCTAAGTTAAGTATCAGGAAACACAGACCCTGGCAGCGAATTCCACTCTTGGCTACGCACAATAAATGTATTCCCAAAACACTTTTGACCATATCCTGGGCGGGATGTCGACCATATACCGGTGGCGCAACGCCGTACTTGTGGTCCGATGATGGAATAGACTAGGCGGAATTAGATTAGATTAGCTGCAACTTAGGATTGTCTTTAAGTCAAGAGTGAATAGGTTACTTCTAGGCAAGCGTGCCCCATCGTCGACCACATCATCGCTTACCATCAGGTGAGATGGTGGTCAAACGCGAGCCTATCAATAATAAAAAACCACACTGAAATAAGAATGAAACAGTCTTACTGTGAATGTCATGGTAACCCACCAGATCTCAAAGTATACTCAGAAAGAATGATCAGTTTTCTTTAGCGTCTTTAGGCTAAAGAAAACTTTCGTTCGATTGTTCAATCGAAACCATTATTGTACTCGATACATTATGAACAGGTCTTTAGAGTTTCTACAATGAATCCCATCGAAATTATATAATTTACAATACTGATGTACGTGCCACTTAAAGAAAACATGAGTCTTGTAAAATATCGCTTAGTTTGTTGCATGTGTGTAAAAAATCTTTGACTGAACTACGAGTACTTACGATTGATTTAGGAACCTAATCCTTCATGCAGCCTGTATGCAGCCAAACAATATCTAGGACCCCTATTTCATAATTTGTATTTGTTTATAACCGCAGGGGCGAGCGATGCGAAAAAACCAAAAGAAGACACACGAAGAATTGAACTGGAGGTCGCAATTCCAGCAGAGCAAATGTGGAATGAATTACCAGAAACAAAAATTGTTCAGACAACTCAAAGTAGTGCGCCCGTAGTAATATTCAACGATCCTTACAAATGTAATATATGTCAAAGTAGCTTTAAGTGTAAGAGACATTTATTTAAACATATTCGTACGCACCCTGGGGAGACGCCGTACAAGTGTGATATATGTCAGCGTAGTTTCAATAGGCTGATTCATTTAACAAGTCATATCCGCACGCATACTGGTGAGAGACCGTACAAGTGCAATATATGTCAGCATACTTTCACTGTTCAGAATGCTTTATCACTCCATATTCGTACGCACACCGGTGAGAAACCGTACAAGTGTGAAGTATGTCAACATCGGTTTGGTAGGAAGGGTGATTTAGATAGGCATAGTCTTACGCACACTGGTGAAAAACCGTTCAAGTGTGACATATGTCAGCGTGGTTTTAACCAGAAGAGTAATTTAGTTAAGCATAGTCATATGCACACTAGTGAGAAGGAGTATAAGTGCGGTATATGCCAGAGTAGATTCAGAAGTAAAGACTATTTTAGATATCATATTAGTACGCACACTGGTAAGAAACCGTACAGTTGCGATATATGTCACCGTGGTTGCAGTAGTAACAGTAGTTTAAAACTTCATATTCGTACGCACACTGGTGAGAAACCGTTCAAGTGTCACATCTGTAAACGTGGTTTTGTTAGGAAAAGTGATTTAGAAAGGCACATTCCTACGCACACTGGTGAAAAACCGTACCAGTGTGACATATGTCAACGACATTTTAGCCTGAAGAGTAATTTAACTAAGCATGTTCTTACGCACACCGGCAAGAAGCAGTACAAGTGCGATATATGTCACCGTTCTTGCAGTAGTAAGAGTAGTTTAAAACTTCACATTCGTACGCACACTGGTGAGAAACCGTACAAGTGTCACATATGTCAACGTGGTTTTGGTAGAAAAGGTGATTTAGAAAAGCATATTCCTACGCACACTGGTGAGAAACCGTACAAGTGTGACATATGTCAGCGTAGTTATAGCCTGAAGAGTAATTTAGTTAAGCATATTCGTTCGCACACTGATGACCGGTACAAGTGCGATATATGCCAGAGTAGATTCAGCAGTAGGCATAAGTTAAGATATCATATTAGTACGCACACTGCTGGTAAGAAACCATACAAGTGCGATATATGTCACTATGGATGCAGTAGTGAGAGTAGTTTAGCACTTCATATTCGTACGCATACCGATGAGAAATCGTACAAGTGCGGTTTATGTGACCTTGATTGCACTAGTAAGAGTAATTTAACAATTCATATCCGTACGCATACTGGTGAGAAACCGCACAAGTGTGATGTATGTCAGCGTAGTTTTAATAGGAAGGATACTTTAGTACGACATAATCGTACGCATGATAAAATACAGATAAAAGCAATGGAGTTAAAATGAGCAGTTTGCAAACCGGCACGTCCTAGAATTAAAAAACTGAGCAAGTAGTAGTCGGACTCGTGCATTGAGCATTCTGTACAAACTTACCTATGTAAATAGTTCGATTCCGGAATGGACTCTCGAAGATTTTTTTATAATCCCCAAAAAAAATATTTTTGTTACGTAATAATTTTTCTGTAAGTATTCAGATTTATTCCTACACTTGTTCTATAAAACCTTACTTTGTGCTAAATTTCAAGTTTCAATGTACATCCTACCTTATAATTTTGATTCCCTTGAGACTGTCGAAATAAACATTTTTTGCAACATAAACGACCGCATCTTTTTTTCGATACCTCAAAAAAAATTTTTTTTCACAACTTCATGGAGCCGCAGCCTTGAGTATATAGTTTTAATTTCAACTCGACACTTCAACTCGTTTTTTAGATGATTGGCTGTATGTTTATTATACTATTGTCATCCTTTTGTTGTAATAAATAATTAAAAATAAAATAAAATAAAGGGTATTGACAAAACAGACAGACATTGCCATGCACCACGCAGTGTAGCGCGTGAATGAGTGTTTAACGTTGTAAGTATCTCCGTTTGTATAGAAAACACGCATAGTCGAACACAGTGAAAATGCATCCACGCGCGTTCATGCAGATCACGCGCCTACAAGGGGCGGCTGATAAGTCCATGGCCTAAGGTACTTAACCTTTTGAACGCCAATCACTTGTATACAAGTTCGAGATTTTCGTGCCCTCAGCGCCACTACTTGATTAAAAGTAATAATAGTGTTATCAATAGTAAATTATCTAGTTCATTTACATAATTTATTATTTAATTTAAACCTTATTGTCTATCTAAAAAGTATTGTGTTGTCTATAGTAGTATCCACTGTGGCCGCGAATGGCTCGACAACCAATCAGAGCGCAAGGATTTGAATATTGACAGAAAGGAAAAAGCGCGGGATTTTTTGAGCGTCGCGCCATTCTGGCGGGCTTGCAGTCGTGCATCGTTTTGTTCTTTTTAGTCATTGAAAAACTAGACATTTATTTACCAATTATATTTGTTTTCTGTGTTGAAGAAATACAATAAGTAAGTACATACACAACTGTCTATTATTCTCACTCTTTATTCCAATCTTAAAAGCCATAAACCCAAATAGCTGTGGGATACATGATTCGGATGATATCAACCCATGAGAGAGTTTACATCTCAGAAGTGGGATAAAGATTCCTGTCTGGCCATACCATTAGTTCTACTACCCTGATTGAAACGACCTGCTTGTGTTAAGAACCATTATTTTATTATAAATTATTTGCCTTTTAGCCTTCTTATTTTCTACATTTTTTTTTTTAATTTTTTTTTGTAAAATATATTGGTACAATAAAATGTAGTAATATTGTTGTCTGGGTATATTGGCTATTAAGACAAAAAAAAAAATTAATAAAATAAAAACAAAATATTTATAAATATGGAAGCTGGATTTCCTTTAATATGAAATAGTCCTTCCATTATGTCCTAATTAATTGTAAGGTGACTTTGTTAGACAGGTTGATGTCAGCAGTTTGTTTTCAACCTAACAATTATAAATAATTAAGTTACCTTCGGTTATTTCGTTAGCAAATAAATATCTGAATCTGATCATATCAAGGTTAAGCATATAAGAAGGCTCAACTGTAGTTTCTCTGTCGCTATAATTTATTATTCCACATTGAGCCAGAAATTGTGAATATGACGATCTACTGTTATATTCTGTAATGTAACATTCATGTACCATCTATCTCACCATATAATAAACTATTTGATTATTTTATAAAATTCCTGTCTGCATACAGAATATGCCTATCTATAAATTATTAACGTTGTTCCATTTTTTTTTATTTTTTTTTAACTGTCTAGTTTCAAGAACGAATTCTTTGGGATATTATTTACGTTTCAGGATAACTTCATGGAGGCGGACAAACGAGAGCGTGTTGTCTACACCCCGACTGATCCCACGGGATCACCCGCTGCTAAACGTCGGTCACGCAGCCCAGTTAAGCGTGGAGTGGGCTGCTCACCACATCCATTGGAGCATTCTCGAAGGCGAGATGGTAGGCTCTCACGCAGCCGGGTGGGCCGCGGCGCTTGCAGCCGGGTGGACCGCGGGGCATCCAGCCGGGAGTGCTGTGAGGCCTCCAGTCATCAGGAGCGTCGGACCTCGAGCCGGGCAGATCGCCCGACTTCCCACCAGGCCGCCAGCCGAGCGAATCGCCGTTTATCCAGCCGGGAGAACCGCCGGGCGTCCAGCCGGGTGTCCAGCCAGGAGTCCAGCCGGGTGAAACACCGCGCGTCGCGCCGGTTATCCAGCCGGGAGAACCGCCGGGCGTCCAGCCGGGTGTCCAGCCAGGAGAACCGCCGGGCGTCCAGCCGGGTGAACCTCCGGGCGTCCCGCCGGGCATCCAGCCGGGAGTCCAGCCGGGTGAACCATCACGCGTCCCGCCGGGTACCCAACCGGGAGAACCGCCGGGCGTCCAGCCGGGAAAACCACCAGACGTCCGGCCGGGAGAACCGTCAGTCGACCTGCCGGGCCTCCTGTCGGGCGACCAGCCGGGCAAACCACCGGGCGTCCTGCCGGGTGTCCAGGCGGGAGAACCGCCGTGCGTGCAGCCGGGAGTCCAGCCGGGAGAACCGCCGGGCGTCCTGCCTGGTGGACCACCAGGTGAACCCTAACCGGGACGACCACCGGACTTGCAGCCGGGACGACCACCGGACTTGCAGCCGGGAGCGCTGCGCATCCACGGCACACCTCATTTCTGATCCTACAAGCTGCCGGTCACGTAGTCCAGTGAGGCAGCAACGAGCAACAGCAGTGGGAGACGTACAGGCCTCAATGCAAGACAAAACGGGTGAGGCCACTTCTCTATTAGGATTAACCACTCTATCAGACCTTGTCAATGTTTTGAAATCTATGTCTAATAATGGTGCAGATAGGCTAAGCTCCCTTAATAACACGATTCCCGAGTTTGACCCAAGTAAACGAGAACAGACAATGACCATGTGGCTCCATAAAGTCAATGAGTGCGCAACCATTTATACGTGGTCGGAAAAGCAAGTTATACATTTTGCTTTACCAAAACTTAGGGGTATAGCTCAAAGATGGTACGAAGGCCTTCCGTCAGTTTTATTTACTTGGGCTGAATGGCAGGAAAAACTCTTGGACACTTTCCCATCGGAAGAGAACTACGGTCAAATGTTAAGCGATATGTTAGCCAAACGAGCTAGGTTCACAGACTGCTTAGAAGACTATTATTATCAGAAAATATCCCTAATTAATAGATGTGGTATAAGTGGGAAAAGGGCAGTCGAATGCATTTTACACGGCATCGATGACCGTTCGGTTAGATTGGGTGCTGAGGCAGCTCAATTTGTTGACCCTAACAAACTTCTTTCTTATTTACGTAATGCTCGAAATACAAAATTCAGCAACGAACGAAAATTTGTCAAAGGTCAAACACAAAAACACCAAAATAGCTCTAACCCTAGGTCCATACGTTGCTCCAATTGCAAGAAGGATGGTCATATAACGTCTCAGTGTTCTCAACCCGTTAAAAAGTGTAGTCGATGTAATAGAATAGGTCATGAGGTCGAACAGTGCTATGCGAAACTCCAAACCACTGAAGAAAAAAAGGTCATGCGGGTAGAAGATAGCAGTGATAAAGGCGCGATTTTTTCAAAAGTAACCACTCCAGTTTCAGAACCTAACAAAAAATATTTTAAAACTGCTAGTGTGAACGGTTTTGCCATCCCTGCATTTGTAGATTTTGGAAGCGAGTGTTCAATGATTAGGTCGTCAGTATTTCAAAATTTAGGTTCCAATTATAGTGTCGATAATCTTCCAGTACTGAAAGGTTTCGGAAATTCAGTTGTTCCTTGCATTGGTAAACAACGAGTTCAAATTATTATTGATGAAGTTGAAGCTGATCTCGAGTTGTTGATAGTTTCCGATGATGCCATGCATGTCCCTCTCTTAGTAGGTCAAACTTTTACAGAGCAACCACATATAGTCATACGGAAAACTAGTAATGACTTAGAAATAACTGAACTTACGAGTAAGCACCAACATATAGTACCTAATAACAAAATAAACTTATTCTGCAAGGATGCTGTTGATGTTTTGGGTTTAACTATAGTAGACGTGTATGCGGATCCACCACATGAGGGCGACATTTTTGTTGATGGTAGCATTCGGTTTTTGAAGGACGTTCGTTATTCAGTAGCTGCAGGGTTATTTCAGATTAATGAATGTGGATTAGGACAGATTGTTGTCAGTAACACCTCACCAACACCGTTGATGCTTCCAAAAGATTTCCTAATCGCTCGTGGACGAATAGCTCAGGAAGAGTCCAGTCTTCAGGTTTTGACAATCACAACTACTGTCAACAATGTCTCTAAATCTATTACCGAAGCTGATTTGAATTTGAATGATGAGCTATCTTCTGAGTATAGAATTCAACTGCTCAATTTATTGAATAGATATCGAACCTGTTTTGCTTTCGATCTATCAGAGTTGGGGAACACCACAGCTGGTCATATGACGATAGATCTTCAAGATAACGAACCTGTAGTCTATAGACCCTATCGTTTGTCGATTTGCGAAAAAGAAAAGGTTAGAGAAATGGTTTCCGAACTACTAGAGAATGACATCGTAAGACCATCAACGTCATGTTATGCAAGCCCTATTGTGGTAGTTAGAAAGAAGTCCGGTGAACTTCGCTTGTGTATCGATTACCGAGCCTTAAATAAAAAAACAGTACGGGAAAACTACCCCATGCCGCTGATTGATGATCAACTGGATATTCTTTCTGGTAACAAATACTACACAACTTTGGACCTTGCTTCTGGGTACTATCAAATACCAATCCGAGAAGCAGACAAATATAAAACAGGGTTTGTTACGCCCGATGGCCACTACGAATTTAACCGTATGCCATTTGGCCTTGCAAATGCCCCGGCTACGTTCCAACGTATTATGAACCAAGTCCTTGGATCGTTACGACATAAAGAAGCTCTAGCTTATTTGGATGACGTAATTATTCCTTCAAAGGATATAAATGAAGGAATGTCACGGTTAGAGTCAGTCTTACGTCTGTTTACTGATGCTAACCTTACCTTGAAGCTCTCCAAATGCTTTTTTTTCTGTAACTCTGTCGATTATTTAGGTTTTGAAATATCTGTTGATGGCATTCTTCCCGGCGAGAGAAAAATCGAGGCCGTAAAACACTTTCCAACTCCCCAGAACCAACATAATGTGCGTCAGTTTCTTGGGCTATCTAGCTTCTTCCGCAGATTTGTACAAAATTTCTCAGTTATTGCAAAACCTCTGACACAACTCTTGAAGAAAGACGCTAAATGGTCTTGGGGTATAGAGCAGGAAACCGCATTCCGTCGTTTACAAAAAGAGCTCATACAACGTCCCACTTTAGCTTTATACAATCCAAAGGCAGAGACACAGCTTCATACAGACGCCTGTAAGATTGGAGTGGCAGGTATCTTGCTGCAAAAACATGGAGACGATGTATTTAGACCAATCGCTTACTTTAGTAGACAGACAACGCCCGAGGAACAAAATTACTCATCATACGACTTAGAGACGTTGGCCGTAGTTTCGTCCTTACAGAAGTTTCGAGTTTATTTAGTGGGTATTCCCTTTAAAATTATTACTGACTGCAACTCTCTCCGTGCAACTTTCCAAAAGAGAGATATGATTCCTCGAGTTGCCAGGTGGTGGGAACAGATGCAGGAATATAATTTTTGCATTGAGTATAGGGCCGGTCACCGCATGGCTCATGTTGATGCACTTAGTCGAAACCCTATACAGCAAGTTCATGACGTTATGATCATTGGTGAAAGTGATTGGCTAGCTACAGTCCAAGGAGCAGATAGTGAGATTCAAAGAATAATTGGCATCTTAAAAGACCCTCAGTTTGATGACGTGGTAGACATCAAATCAAATTATAAGGTGAAGAATGATAGGCTCTTTAGAATAACAAGTGACGGCGATAGGTGGGTTGTGCCGAAGGGAGTAAGATGGCAAATCGTAAAACAGAATCACGACGATATAGGCCACTTTGCCCTTGACAAAACTTTGGAGCGTATCAAAGCAACATATTGGTTCACAAAGATGCGCAGTTTTGTTAAAAAGTACATCGAATCTTGCCTAGAATGCGCTTATTCAAAGGGCTCTGGAGGTAAAAAGCCTGGAACATTACATCCCATACCAAAAGTTAGTATCCCCTTTGACACTATTCATGCTGATCATGTTGGCCCCTTTGTACGCAGTACGAGAGGAAACATGTACATCTTTGTTTTAGTGGATGCATTCACGCGTTACATTTATTTAAAACCGGTAAAGGATACAAAAACTTGTACATCTATTAAGGTTTTTCGTGAGTACTTTGGTTTATTTGGTGTTCCAAGAAGGGTCATAACGGATCGTGGCACCTCTTTTACTAGTACAAACTTTAAAAAATTTGTAATGGAAAAGAACATTAAACATGTCTTGAACGCTGTTTCTACCCCAAGAGCTAATGGTCAGGTAGAACGTTATAATAGGACTCTTGTTGACGCTTTAACTGCGAAATGTGTTGGTTCTCCTGAAAATAAATGGGATGAGCATCTACCTGATATACAGTGGGGTATGAACAATACATTCAACAAGGGCATAAATCGAACTCCGTCAGAGGCTCTTTTCGGTATAAGACCAACGGGTCCAACTGATTGTAGAATAGTATCCGAACTGACAGACGATTTATTAACCCCTTCTAACTGTCAACAAGACTTGTCACAAATTAGGGAGGAGATCAATTCTCATGTCAGCTCGTACCAAGACGCTCAAAAGAAGATCTATGACGCGAAACACTGCCCAGCTCCTAAATATAAAATAGGTGATCTGATAAGGGTGGAACGTCAAATCCCAGCTACAGGAACTAGTAAAAAACTTGTTGCTAAATTCCAAGGCCCCTATAGAATTACAAAAGTCTACGATTTCGATCGTTATCAAATTGAGGACACTCCTCTCACACGAAAATCTAACCGCCCTTATTCAACAGTTGTTGCAAGTGACAAAATTAAGGCTTAGTTGAACTTTGACAGACCGCATGACGAGTCGTCTGGTAATGACAGTGATTAAACTGATTATTAAACCTAATTTCCGTTTTGCTTACAGGTTTATCATTTTTGTACTTTCTGTGTAAGGGCCATGAAATACTGCCCATTAAATTACACAATTCTGTCAGACCCTTAGACCATGAAATAATGTCTACTGAGGTCACCCCTGGCCATGAAATAATGCCAGGTACTTAAAAGGGCCATGAAATAATGCCCGTACAAGTATACATTGAGCCATGAAATAATGCTCGTTATTAAATAATTATAGGGGCTCACAAAAATTATGCCCAAGATTTATGATTTAATTTAACTAACAATCTATGTACCTACATTAAATAATGATTGCTAACAATCTATGTACCTACAATAAATAATGATTGCTAACATCAATTTATTTCCCTTACAATGGTTAAAACGTTGCACATTGATGTTGTTTTGTGTTAGTCCGTTTTACTGTAAGTAATTATTTTGTTATTATTGTTGATAACATTTGGGCTATTAAATTTTTCTTTTTTTTCACTGTTGTTATCTCCACGAGGGCGTAGTAATGACCTTGGATGGCCGACTGTTATCAATAGTAAATTATCTAGTTCATTTACATAATTTATTATTTAATTTAAACCTTATTGTCTATCTAAAAAGTATTGTGTTGTCTATAGTAGTATCCACTGTGGCCGCGAATGGCTCGACAACCAATCAGAGCGCAAGGATTTGAATATTGACAGAAAGGAAAAAGCGCGGGATTTTTTGAGCGTCGCGCCATTCTGGCGGGCTTGCAGTCGTGCATCGTTTTGTTCTTTTTAGTCATTGAAAAACTAGACATTTATTTACCAATTATATTTGTTTTCTGTGTTGAAGAAATACAATAAGTAAGTACATACACAACTGTCTATTATTCTCACTCTTTATTCCAATCTTAAAAGCCATAAACCCAAATAGCTGTGGGATACATGATTCGGATGATATCAACCCATGAGAGAGTTTACAATAGTATAAAATAAATCTACGACTTTTACAAGACCTTTTTTTTTTATGGAAAATTGCCCTGTTATAAGCCATACTTTTTCACACATAATAAGATCTTGTTTGTTTTATATTCAATAGAATAAATACGTTTTACTTTAGATACGGTACGTTATACATTTGTTGCGTGGTGCTGGAGGACACATTGCGTATTATATAGATGGGCGTCGAAAAGACTATTGAAAGAAATATACAGTTTTTAACAAGCTTTTATTTAGTTTCATCTGTCCCAATACTTGAACTTGCCCAGCTTACGAGTATATGCCGGAGCGAAAAGTTCGGTGTCTAAATACCGGAGCTACAGTCGACTATGCCATCACCCAGGTACCGCGTACCCGGGCAAACCTCAAGTAGGTCAAGCTCACAGAACAGAAAATATAGGTAGAAGTGCCCCTAACGTGGCTAAGCACGGGAACCAGTGTCGCCAAACTCACACATTTGCGTATCAAATTGTACATTACACACATAAAAAACAGTAATAACATGACGCCATCGCAAAGTCTATGATTCTATATTATCTATACTTACCATAGTTATTCAAGATGGCGCCTCAAGATGTTGCTAGAGTTGAATTTATTATTTGGTCTATGGCTATGCTTTCGCGTTCGTCGCGACACCTTGCAACTCGAGCTGTGTGAACGGGCGCGTTGTCTTGCAGAAAAAGCACTCCACGCGCCAATTTGCCACGTCTTCTGTACGACTGTGTCACTTGCCAAATATTTTATATATTAGGATATATAAAATATGCTCATTGCCCAACTGTTGTTATTTGTAAAGTGACAGGTATCTGTCAAACAACCTTGTATTTTTCTAATGGTAACATTGACAGATATCCGCCACTAAAGTAATAATCGAGCCTCAACTGTCATAGTTAGCAGTTATGATTTTTGTCGACGCACTTGAACCGTTGAACAGAACGTTGATATTTTGAAAATTATAAAGAAGAATACCTACCCAAACAATCGTCGTTTTATTTCTTAGTTGAGATCGAGTTCCTACATGTCTACATGCTCTTTGTACGTATTGTATTCACTTTTCTATTAACTAACTTCCAACTTTCTATACAGCCAGTAATAACAGCGCGACATAAAATTTAAATAAAGATAAGTACTAACTAAATAATATTATTTGATTAAATTACTTATTTTGTCAATTATTTATTTAAATTACTGTATTTTATTAAATTACAAATAATTTCTAATTTTTAAATAATGAAAAATAAAGGCTGAATAGCGGGCCAGCCACAGAAAAAAAAACAAAATGGCGGGAAAGCGGCAATCCGTCATTGGTTTAAAGCAGAGATTTATATTGACACGATAAGTTATCAGATTAAAATAGTGATCCAACGCCTAATTTCATAAGAGGCTAAAGCAGTAGTAGAAAACCTTTGCCGCCTAAATCAGAAGAAAGATACGGTCTATCTAAAATCATAGGTAGGTACGACGACTCAGGTTTTACAAGTTTTAATTCATTTTTACTTTTCTTGTCTATACTAATATTATAAAGAGGTAAAATTTGTAAGTTTGTATGTAGGGGGTAATCTCTGGAACTAATAATCCAATTCAAAATTTTTTTTTACTGGCAGAAAGCTACGTTATTCCTGAGTGCTATAGGCTATAAATTGTTTCTATAGCATGTATATTAACCGAGCTATCACAACTTTTGTCTAGCAAGTCGGAAAAAAATACCTCATAAAATAGAATTATTTGCGTGCGCTGCCTAAACAGTTGCTTAAAATTAAAAACAATGTATGGCTGCCTGGTTCGTCTTAATTATTTCTACAAAAAAGTCCGCGGTACCATATCTCTATCTTTTATATTTCATCTTTTATACTTCTTTTATTGCATTAAAAATATTTTTTTTCGGCATACTTACGTTTGGTTGATTATTTGAGCAACAATATATTAATTCTTATGACAATAAATTATTTCAGTATCACAAAAACATTATACAGATAAGATTTGCCATTTACAGCATAGCAATTGGTCATACAGTTTCGAAGATAATATAAAATTACTAAAACGCAAAATGCCCCTAGCGTAACTTTCATTGTGCAGACGTTTTACCTATTTTTTTTTTATGGTGGGCAAAAATCATCTTATGACAACCCCCGCCCTTGGGTGGAGCGAGAGATAGTGTCAGACTCTTACTGACTAAAAACCCACCCCGTTCCTTCTAGCCTTCAAACCAGGGCACGAGTTCCCTTTCGGATAACCCTGGACCCGGTAGGCTTCGACCCAGCTGGGCCTCTGCTGTTGCTGACAACTTCTTGAGGCGCGCGGGAACAGTGCGCGCCGTCGACGTCTTGGGCTCGGTCCATTACCGGACGATCGGACAGCAAGCTACCCATGGCTCGCCGTCCGCGAGCCCGCGTCTACGGTGGCCGGAAATCGGGATCGGAATCCCGGCGGCGGCGGCGGGGGCGCCGTTGCCTGATGCGGTCTGCCTCCGCCTTTGCTAGCATTACTGCTTCGCAGAAGGAGGCGACCGCCTGCCATTCCTCCTCGCTAAGGACCATGGCCTCAACCAGAGCCACGAGGGCACGGCGATGCTCTGCCCAGGCAGGGCACACCTCGACTGTGTGGTCCACCGTGTCCTCCGGGCGTTCCGCACAGTGGCGACACTCGGGCGTCTCTTCCGCTTTAATTCGGTGCAGGAACCTCCCGAACTTGCCATGTTCGGTGAGGACCTGTGTCATGCGGAAGGTAAGGACGCCGTGAGGCCTTTCCAGCCACGCCTCAAAGAGGGGACTTACCGCCATAATTGTGGCGTGCCCAACGTTTCACCTATTTGCCCATAGATGGCGTTCTGCAATTACGTAATTTTTCTGAATCGCGGTGTTAAGACTTTCTGTGGATTGATGACCCTCTCGAATTATTATGCCCACGTTGTCGTTAGTTGGAGTTCTTCTGTCAGTTGCTTATTGGTTTCGGTTGTTTCGTTCGTATGATTGTTGTTGTTGATAGATACCTCATAATCGAAAATATCGTAATTTCGTTGTACGTTTTTGTATGTTCGTAGTTTCGTACTTCGTTCTATCGTAATAATCGATACGAGTTATTCGATATTACGATTGTTTTGTTTTGTAAAGGCGGACGGTGTTCGAGTCGCTCTCCTTTTGTTCATAATTGTTTTTAAGTCTGTGCGTAGTTTGTTGAGAGCATGTCTAAAAGGAAATCTCAACTGTCCCGGCAGACATCACAGACAAGAGCCGCTCGAGTACGCCGTACGGAAGAATCTGCTCCTGAAAATGAGCAGCGCCTCTCGAGAAATAGAGAATATATTTCGCAAGCACGCGCTAGAGAATCTAGCTCCGAGCGCTCACAGCGCCTCGCTAGCCAAAATGTGAGGACATCGCGGGCCCGTGCTCGAGGAACTAGCGCTGAACGTGCGCACCGTCTATCTGAGTTAAGGCAGCATGTCTCTGAGACAAGGGATAGGGAGACTAGCGCTAAACGCTCGCAGCGGCTTGGTAGGCAAAATGTCATAACATCGCAGGCCCGTGCTCGGGAATCTAGCGCTGAACGTGCGCAGCGTCTATCTCATTTAAGGCACCATGTCTCTGAGACAAGAGATAGGGAGACTAGCGCTGAGCGCTCGCAGCGGCTCGCTAGGCAAAATGCCATAACATCACAGGCCCGTGCTCAGGAATCTAGCGCTGAACGTGCGCATCGTCTAATCGAGTGTAATCTTATTTTAAAACAAGAAATTTTCCGCGGACGAAGTCGCGGGCAGAAGCTAGTATATTCGTAATAAAAAACACAGTGCTTACCTGGGGCCTTGCTACGCTCGCCCGCCAACTCCTTCTCGGGACGAAATTTTCACCTCTAGAGTAACAATGTACTATTTTCCGCAGAGCCGAACTTGTCGAGACGGCGCGGGAGCCCCATTTTAGTCTCATGATTGTGATGGTGTAAAAATGGTGTAAAAGTAGTAATAATAGTACTTACTACTCGAAGCGGAGCCTCCCTATTTCACGAGTTTACCATAGATTGATCGATTTGTAAAGAACTGCAAAAAATACTCAGAGACGTACCTTGATAAACTAATGGTATTAAAAAAATACAGGTAGGTTAGGTACACTGTGACGTAGGTACCGAATATTCGCATTCGCGCGAATAATTGCACATTTTTACATTTGCATTCGAATTTACAAGAAACATACGAATATTTTGGCAATTTTTCTTGACAAACAATTATTGTTAGGGTTTGTGTAAATTTCGTTAATTGATTTATTTAATCGATATTCGATTGAATACAGCTTTAATTTTAATATTTTATGCAGGCAATTTTATTATTTAACTTATTTGTAGTCGTTCTGTGATTGGTTAACGCAAAGTGGCGGGAACCAATCAAAGAACTTGCTTTTTCCCGCTCAAAAATGGAGGGGTTAAGATGGGGAAAATACAAGACAGTTCGTGTAATCTTTGCATCTTTATTTACTACATCCTGTTCCTGCTGGTATTCACACAATATTCGCGAATATTCTTCAAAATCTAACATTCTTTACATCAGTTGTATTATCATCCTATATCCGTTCAATCAATACATAAATACCTTTTTTTTAATAAAAAAAAAAATGCCTACTCACGTTTCTTGTGAATTCTGCGAATATTTGCAAATGTGAGTATTTGTTTCATCACTAGTACACTGATTTATTTACGGCAAATTTAACTTTGAATCCTATATATAAGTAAATTACTAAGTTATTTAGGTACTAGCTTTTGCCCGCGCGGCTTCGCTCCCGCTCTTCCCTACTCCACCCAACTCTACCCTACTCTACCGTACCCTACCCTACTCTACCCTACCCTACTCTACCCTACTCTACTCTACCCTACTCTACCCTACTCTACCCTACACTACCCTAATTTTTATTTTTTTTTCCTTAAGAACCTTCTCCTCACAATAACAATCACAACAAAAAAAAATCAGCCAAGACAAGCCAAAACCCCAAGACCAAGACAAGACTTGGCATGAAAACTCATGCCAAGTCGTGACAACGGAAAACGGGGGTCATTAACCGACTTCGAAAAGGAGGAGGTTCTATGTTCGGCTGAATGTATGTTTTTTTTTTTTTGTATGTATGTTCACCGATATTTCAGTCAATTGTGGACCGATTTCGAAATGTATTTTTTTCGATTGAAAGGTTATGCTTCCAAGTTGGTCCCATAGAAATATTGTTATGATCTGATCATGAACTTCGAAGATATGGAACAGAACTCCTCATAGAATCATAGCAGAATTGTCGAAACAAGTAAAATTGCTTTGTTTATACGTGTAGTCGATGACTGACTGAAAGAAAAGGGGGAGGGGGAAGGGGTAAATTCATGTAATATTTACCGTATTTGGGATTATAAGAATCGTTATGAGATGCACTCTGGCTATAAGGTAATTTATGTTTAGCTGAAGGGTAGGTACTTTTTAGTGGTGCTACTATAATTAAAAAGTGAAAAATAAAAAACTTTTTACAAAAAAAAAAATTAAACCGACTTCAAAAAGCACAAAATAACTTTAATTTCGGAAGTTTCCGGTGATGGAACCTTCCGGTTTCATCATCAGATCAGCTCCTTGTCATAATCATTTTACATTATCATCTGACTAGCTTGTGCCCGCGACTTCGTCCGCGGAAAATTTCTTGTTTTAAAATAAGATTACACTCGATTAGACGATGCGCACGTTCAGCGCTAGATTCCTGAGCACGGGCCTGTGATGTTATGGCATTTTGCCTAGCGAGCCGCTGCGAGCGCTCAGCGCTAGTCTCCCTATCCCTTGTCTCAGAGACATGCTGCTTTAAATGAGATAGACGCTGCGCACGTTCAGCGCTAGATTCCCGAGCACGGGCCTGCGATGTTATGACATTTTGCCTACCAAGCCGCCGCGAGCGTTTAGCGCTAGTCTCCCTATCCCTTGTCTCAGAGACATGCTGCCTTAACTCAGATAGACGGTGCGCACGTTCAGCGCTAGTTCCTCGAGCACGGGCCCGCGATGTCCTCACATTTTGGCTAGCGAGGCGCTGTGAGCGCTCGGAGCTAGATTCTCTAGCGCGTGCTTGCGAAATATATTCTCTATTTCTCGAGAGGCGCTGCTCATTTTCAGGGGCAGATTCTTCCGTACGGCGTACTCGAGCGGCTCTTGTCTGTGATGTCTGCCGGGACAGTTGAGATTTCCTTTTAGACATGCTCTCAACAAACTACGCACAGACTTGAAAACAATTATGAACAAAAGGAGAGCGACTCGAACACCGTCCGCCTTTACAAAACAAAACAATCGTAATATCGAATAACTCGTATCGATTATTACGATAGAACGAAGTACGAAACTACAAACATACAAAAACGTACAACGAAATTACGATATTTTCGATTATGAGGTATCTATCAACAACAACAACCATACGAACGAAACAACCGAAACCAATAAGCAACTGACAGAAGAACTCCAACTAACGACAACGTGGGCATAATAATTCGAGAGGGTCATCAATCCACAGAAAGTCTTAACACCGCGATTCAGAAAACATGGCAAGTTCAGGAGGTTCCTGCACCGAATTAAAGCGGAAGAGACGCCCGAGTGTCGCCACTGTGCGGAACGCCCGGAGGACACGGTGGAGCACACAGTCGAGGTGTGCCCTGCCTGGGCAGAGCATCGCCGTGCCCTCGTGGGGGCGATCGGCGGCGGACACCTCTCGCGGCGGGCTCTGGTTGAGGCCATGGTCCTTAGCGAGGAGGAATGGCAGGCGGTCGCCTCCTTCTGCGAAGCAGTAATGCTAGCAAAGGCGGAGGCAGACCGCATCAGGCAACGGCGCCCCCGCCGCCGCCGCCGGGATTCCGATCCCGATTTCCGGCCACCGTAGACGCGGGCTCGCGGACGGCGAGCCATGGGTAGCTTGCTGTCCGATCGTCCGGTAATGGACCGAGCCCAAGACGTCAACGGCGCGCACTGTTCCCGCGCGCCTCAAGAAGTTGTCAGCAACAGCAGAGGCCCAGCTGGGTCGAAGCCTACCGGGTCCAGGGTTATCCGAAAGGGAACTCGTGCCCTGGTTTGAAGGCTAGAAGGAACGGGGTGGGTTTTTAGTCAGTAAGAGTCTGACACTATCTCTCGCTCCACCCAAGGGCGGGGGTTGTCATAAGATGATTTTTGCCCACCATAAAAAAAAAATAGGTAAAACGTCTGCACAATGAAAGTTACGCTAGGGGCATTTTGCGTTTTAGTAATTTTATATTATCTTCGAAACTGTATGACCAATTGCTATGCTGTAAATGGTAAATCTTATCTGTATAATGTTCTTGTGATACTGAAATAATTTATTGTCATAAGAATTAATATTTTGTTGCTCAAATAATCAACCAAACGTAAGTATGCCGAAAAAAAATATTTTTAATGCAATAAAAGAAGTATAAAAGATGAAATATAAAAGATAGAGATATGGTACCGCGGACTTTTTTGTAGAAATAATTAAGACGAACCAGGTAGCCATACATTGTTTTTAATTTTAAGCAACTGTTTAGGCAGCGCACGCAAATAATTCTATTTTATGAGGTATTTTTTTCCGACTTGCTAGACAAAAGTTGTGATAGCTCGGTTAATATACATGCTATAGAAACAATTTATAGCCTATAGCACTCAGGATTAATGTAGCTTTCTGCCAGTAAAAAAAATTTTAGAATTGGATTATTAGTTCCAGAGATTACCCCCTACATACAAACTTACAAACTTACAAACTTACAAATTTTACCTCTTTATAATATTAGTATAGATTTACATATGCAGGAAAATTTCAGCTCAATCGGTAACCGGGAAGTGGGTCAAATTTAATTTACAAAATTTGATGACAGACAAACATCAGGACAGGTGAAACTAAATAAAAGCTTGTAAAAATTAACCCTATTTCTCCTAATCACGCTATAACAAGAACGGTTGGACCAATTTTAATAAATTGTTGGTTTTATTTGGGTCACAATATAGGGAAGGTTTACAAGCAAAAAAAAAATAATTAGGGTAGGTAGGTAGCGTAGTAGGGTAGGTAGGTAGCGTATGGTAGGTGGGTAGCGTAGGGTAGGTAAGTAGCGTAGGGTAGAGTATGGTAGTGGGGTGAGTGGGATAGATAGTCTTGTCACGTGACTTCCCAGCAGGTAGTCATTACCATACATTTTTAACTGGGCGGGATCGCTATCAGAAGTCATTTCTCTAACCACCCAGTTCATACCACCTTCCAAGGGCTATTCTCGGGAGTCACACAGAGTCTATTCCACCCACCCTGAGCCGGACCTTCCTCTGATCCTCTGGATTACACCACTGTTTATCTTTGATGTGTTTAGTAATTTTTCAATACACTTGCTCATAAAGTGACTCTTATTGCACTGCACTTAGGTATATAATGGCACTTGTTACCAAACTGTGACATTTTGATTACCATTACGCACTAGTGCTATAATGTGGTTAAAAACCTTATTGTTCAACCTCTCCACCGCCATAATTTTATTACATTTATCGTATTAGGATGGGCCCAGGTCGTGCCCCAAGAGGAAAAAAAAATGGGCGCGCATATGAAAACAGATTTTACCGCCACAAAAGTTTACTAGTTTTACAGTTCTTTTCTTTACTTTCACAACTTTTTTCAATACACTTGTATTGAAAAACGTTGTATGGTACACGTGAGTAATTAATTATTACCGTTCTCGGCTCTCTTAAGACCCTCGCCATAGCTCGGGTCTAAATACCGCCTTAACGGTAATCATTAACATTACACACTTATATCATAATTTACTATTACTTCACAAGAGGGACATATTATTTTCGTTGATCCATAATCTTATCTTTTCCTCACCCTTACTCTTAAATAACCCTTTACGTTTCATTGGTTTCTCACCAGTATGCACACGAACTTGTACGGTTTCTCACCAGTGTGCGAATCAATATGAATTGTTAAATTACTCTTACTAGTGCAATCAAGGTGACATAAACCGATACGATTACGATTCCTCATCGGTATGCGTACGAATATGAAGTGCTAAACTACTCTCACTACTGCTTCCACGGTGACATATATCGCACTTGTATGGCTTCTTACTTACCAGTGTGCGTACGAATATGCTTAACTAAATTACTCTTCAGGCTAAAACTACGCTGACATATGTCACACTTGTACGGTTTTTCACCAGTGTGCGTAAGAATATGCCTTTCTAAATCACCTTTTCTACCAAAACCACGTTTACAGATGTGACACTTGTACGGTTTCTCACCAGTGTGCGTACGAATGTGAAATTTTAAACAACTCTTACTACTGCAAGAACGGTGACATATATCGCACTTGTACTGCTTCTTGCCAGTGTGCGTAAGAACATGCTGAAGTAAATTACTCTTCTGGTTAAAACTACGCTGACATATGTGACAGTTATACGGTTTTTCACCAGTGTGCGTGAACCTATGTCTATCTAAGTCACACTTCCTACCAAACCCACGTTGGCATACTTCACACTGATACGGTTTCTCACCGGTGTGCGTACGAATATGAAGTGTCAGAGAGATCGGAACAGTGAAAGTACGCTGACATATGTCACACTTGTACGGTTTCTCACCAGTGTGCGTAAGAATATGCCTTTCTAAATCACCTTTTCTACCAAAACCACGTTTACAGATGTGACACTTGTACGGTCTCTCACCAGTATGCGTGCGAATATGATTTGTTAAAAGACTCTGCCTAGTGAAATAACGCTGACATATGTCACACTTGTACGGCGTCTCCCCAGTGTGCGTACGAATATGTTTAAAAAAAATTGCCTTATTCCTAAACCTACGTTGACATTTATCACATTTGTAAGGGTCGTTGCATATTACTGTGGGTGTACTACTTTGAGTTGTCTGAACAATTTTTGTTTCTGGTAATTCATTCCACATTTGCTCTTCTGGAATTGCATCCTCCAGTTCAATTCTTCGTGTTTCTTCTTTTGGTTTTTTCGCATCGCTCGCCCCTGCGGTTATAAATAAATACAAAATATGAAATAGAGATCCTAGATACTTGTCTGGCTGCATAGAGGCTGCATAAAGGATTAAGTTCCTAAATCAATCGTAAGTACTCGTAGTTCAGTAAAAGATTTTTTTACACACATGCAACAAACTAAGCGATATTTTACAAAAGTCATGTTTTCTTTAAGTGGCACGTACATCAGTATTGTAAATTATACTAGCTTCTGCCAGTGACTTCGTACGCGGATCCTGTTGCTTATGCCAGCGACATCGGGGTCGTCAAAATCAAAGATCTGAAACGTCTGATATCGAATTTTAAGAGCCCGGGGACTGGAAAACAACGTGATGCGCGAGACGATTCGAGACGTTCCAGATCTCTCCCTTCCACTTACGCGCGTGACAGTGTGCACACACCTTTGACATGGTGCCAATGTTTCAGTGTTCGATGTAATTAATAAATGGGTTATAGGAAAACGCGCTCCTTTCTTTATTCCCAAAAAGTGTTCCCATAGCGTGATCTAACTCGACGCCAACGCCATTTACGAAACGTTTAGAAAACGGAAACTACATATTATTTAGCCAAATATTATAATATCTTAGCCATGTGCAGCGCCCCTTAGTGAACACCACAGCGGGTGACGTAACCTACGACCAACTTATTATTTGCGGTTGGTACAGTAATCGGGTCTAGGGATCGAACTGCAAAATTAAGTTTGTTTTTATTGTATATACTTTTCCGGTATAAAAAGTACCCAGTGTGGTGCCCAGGATATTAAAGAATAATTATACCAGTTTCATCGTAATCGGACCAGTAGTTTTTGCGTGATGTCTGAACAAACAGACAGACAGACAAAAAAAAATTTTAATCACTTTTTTGGGTTCGGTGTCGGTCTAGTAACACCCCCTGCCGTTTATTTTTTTATATTTTCAATGTACAGAATTTTCACTTCTACAGATTTATTATAAGTATAAGTAGGTACCTAAACTACGTCTAATAGAATGAAATAACCTATTTGATACCTAGGTACTTACCTATTTAAAACTAAAGCTAAATAAATTAAAAAAAAAAGTTTAATTTATAATTAAGCTAATACTAAGAAATATTTAAGCACTACCAAAATAACTAATAGATACTTATTTTATAAAATAACAACCAAAGAAATCTAAAAATAAATTATTAAACTTAGACTAAAAGTCGCGCTGATAAGCACGGTTTGTTAAAATCAATTATTGTCTGTCAATAAGGTCGAACACTCTGAATGTCTATTCGCATCAACAGCCAAATATTGCCGCCGCGTGCCGCGTCGAGCGCGGCGACCGTTACACAAAAATAATCCTTATAGCATGATTCAGTATTCACGCGCGATGGCTTATTAGCGTATTTCAGGTATAACTTTGGTGTTTCCATACCGATTTCTATGATTCTTTTTTTATTGAATAGATAATAATGTTAACTTCTTTTTAATTAGGGATGAGTGAGAGTGTTATAAACGTAAGAGTAGACAAAAATAAACAGAAAGCTCCGAACTGCTAAGCTATCGGGAGTTACACGTGTTATTGTGAGTCAACCATAAAAGATAGACACATGCTGTTGTGGGATATTTTTTATATAATTTTAAGAAAAACATTTCCGTAATACATGATTTATGTGTAGCTTAAACCATTAAGACTGCAAACACGACGGAAGCTTAAAAAATGGAATAATTTCTCCCGTTTCCCCAACATTTCCCTTCACTGCTCTGCTCCTATTGATCGTAGCGTGATGAAAAGTATACTATAACCTGCCCAGGAGTATGAAGAATGATTGTACCAAGTTTCGTTAAAATCCATCGAGTAGTTTTTGTTTCTATAAAGAACATACAGACAGACAGACAGACAGACAGACAGACAGACAAAAATTTTACTGTTTGCATTTTTGGCATTAGTATCGATCATTAATCACCCCCTGATAGTTATTTTGGAAATATATTTCGTGTACAGAATTGACCTCTCTACAGATCTATTATAAGTATAGATATAGATAATTTCGATGGGATTCATTGTAGAAACTCTAAAGATCTGTTCATAATGTATCGAGTACAATAATGGTTTCGATTTAACAATCGAACGAAAGTTTTCTTTAGCCTGAAGACGCTAATGACAACTGATCATTCTTTCTGAGTATGCTTTGAGAGATCTGGTGGCTTATCATGACGTTCAAAGTAAGATTATTTTACTTTTTATTCCAGTGTGAGAGCCAGAGCTATACAGGTTGTCTAGCGCTATCTCTTACCCTTACACTTGAGCAGTGATTTAACGATCACGTTCATGTATCTTTTCGAACTTTTCGTACTTAGGTAAGCTTAAAGACGAAATGGTAAAATAAATTGATATTTTTCTGTTCTACTGATTTAAACTCATTTAATACTCACATCCTGTGTCATTGGCTCGGTATTTCTTCCACAATACTTCTTGTTCTTCTCCCACTTCACTTTTAAACTCCATTATATCCAAATCTAATTCAGAATGCTGCCCTGGTCTATCTTCTACATCTGAATAGCAGTTGCAGTCTGTAATTTAAAAGTTTAAATATCCAAATATGGTCAATAGTCGAAGGTAATTTTATTTCATTGCACAGGGTAGCACAATAGAAAGTGCATATTCAAGAAATAGATTAAAAAATACATTCAACAGGTGTAGTTCGGTAAGTCCCCTCTTTGAGGCGTGGCTGGAAAGACCTCACGGCGTCCTTACCTACCGCATAACGCAGGTCCTCACCGGGCATGGCACGTTCGGGAGGTATCTGTTCCAGATTAAGTCGGAAGAAGAGCCCAGGAGTCGCCACTGTGCGCAACGCCCGGAGGACACGGTGGAGCACACTGTCGAGGTGTGCCCTGCCTGGGCGGAGCATCGCCGTGCCCTCGTGGGGGCGATCGGCGGCGGAGATCTCTCACGCCGGGCCCTGGTCGAGGCCATGGTCCGGAGCGAGGAGGGATGGCAGGTGGTCGCCTCCTTTTGCGAAGCAGTAATGCTAGTAAAGGAGGAGGCTGACCGCATCAGGCTACGGCGCCCTCGTTGCCGCCACCGGGATTCCAATCCCGATTTCCGGTCACCGTAGACGCGGGCTCGCGGACGGCGAGCCATGGGTAGCTCGCTGTCCGATCGTCCGGTATGAAGGCTAGAAGGAACGATTTTGTCAATTTTCCCCGTCGACAGAAAAAAAAATAACCCTAGGCATGTTACGTTTGCCGTAACATGCCTAGGGTTTTTTTTTTTCTACAACAAGCGCTACCGACAGAGACTTAGGGTTTATTGGAGCGCACAAGCCCCACCGACGACGATTATTATTATTATTACTCGCCGTCCGCAAGCCCACTCCTGCAGTGGAGGTATATACGCAATAATTGATGGTCAGTCTCAAGCAACGCCTTGGAGAACCGGAACAAGTTACGTAGAGGATAACACACTAAGTGTCGCCCTCTGGAATCCCTAAATAAGCAAGAAAAGATATCTAGCCACTATACTAATCGATATATAGCTTTCTCAAACATGAACTAAAATATACAGGGTTATTTGTAAAACACTGGCAACCTCTTTGGACTATGTTACTAACATCACAAACAACTTTTGTTCTATGACTTTTTACAAAACATAATTCATTTACTAAAAACAAACCTTCAAGATTTCATTGTTCTATCCACGGAATAAAGAAAACTAGAGGAAGTGCCTCTTAGATATCGCCCGTGTGTCAACAGTAGACTAAATTCGCCTATTACATATTATATACTAGTGCAGGTGAATATGGCATCTATTTCAAAGGCACTAGCGTTCTGAATAGAATAAATTGGTTACAGCGCCATCTAGCGTTGAGTAGGCGAACTCGTTGTAAATTGGTTAAAACTTCTTTATTGTTCGTGTCATGTCAAATAATAACAACTTTCTTACGTTGTAATAAGACCTAATTTATGAAAGCAATAAGAATATGAATTGTAAAAGTTAAGTTTGTAATTCGTAGCTTCGTAGCCAATCATATTACTGTTTTTTATGTGTGTAATGTACAATTTGATACGCAAATGTGTGAGTTTGGCGACACTGGTTCCCGTGCTTAGCCACGTTAGGGGCATTTCTACCTATATTTTCTGTTCTGTGGTTCTATCTAACACATTAAACTCTGTATTTTGCTATACCTATTTACGTCTGTGTGACATGACGCCTTCACATCAAGCCCCCCTCTCTATCTCCCTCTCGCCGGCCGAGCGCTTGCTTCGCATAGACTTCGTAATTTAAAAAAATCAATTTAAGTATTTTTATTTTTGTATGAAAATCTGATGAACTAAAGAATGCTAATTTTTTAAAGGTCATGAGAGCTAAAGTTTTTGTATATGATGTTAGTAACATAGTCTCGAGAGGTTGCCAGTGTTTTACGAATAACCCTATTTAGGAATGTTTCCATGCCATTTAATTTCGTTAGTTTATTAAGTACATACCATCACTTTGATGTTCCTCCTTGGGCTCAATGATCTCTTCTGGTCCCTCATAATTTACTGATAATTCTTCTTTGATAGTAATATGTTCCATTTGACCGAGACCAATGATACTTATGTTCACAACTTGACTTTTCACAAACCCATTGAATAACTCTAGCTGGCCTCGGTTTATTGAAGTTTTTGGCTGTGGAAGTTTCTCAATATTAGATTAAACAAGATTTTAATAAAAATCATTTTTTCATAGCAAGCTTTTATAGCTCGGTATACCTATATAATTAATACTCGTTAAGACGAATCATACGAGCCCAAACTTGATGGGGTTGTGTCGTTTAACTACCAAGTTCCTATAGCCGTCTTCCAGTTCCATCATCAGACCAGCTCCATGTCACAATAATTTGGCATTGTCATCTAATTTACACATGCATGCAAAATTTCAGCTCAATTGGTAACCGGGAAGTGAGTCAAATTTAATTTGTAAGATTTGATGACAGACAAACATCGGGGCAGGTGAAACTAAATAAAAGCTTGTAAAAATGAATTTGCTATTATGTGATTGATCCTCATTGTGATAGTTAAGAAGGGCAACACATCTGGAACAGTGCATACAATTCAGACACAATAGGTGTGAGCTTGAGAGGTACCACATTGAGTAACATTATAAGTAATGAGAATAAATGCCTGTCGAATACCTCACCTCATGCATCATCTGAGCAAACAGCTCCTCGGCTTTCCGACACTGTCGCTGCAGTTGGCAGCATTGCTTTAGTTTGGCATAGCAGAAGAAGCAAGCAAGTGCCGGTCTAGTGTCCTCACTTACAAACTGCAATAAAACGTGTATTATATATTTTCTTTTTCTGTTACCCCAAGTTAATGCATTTGCACACCCATTGTGTCTCTAATTATGGTATTTGAAAGGTTAATACAGATTTATTATAATATTGTATAGAATGTAATACTGTCAAAACCAATAACTAGTGGTCACTTCAGTGTTGCTTTAGGTACAACTCGCTTCATACAGAGAGGCTGGTCTGAGAGTTTGCTTTATGCTAAAACAATAATCTTGGACCACTGTGAACAGACCACATTGATTTCCTTGACTAGGCAACACATGTTAGGTATCAACTTACTGGACTGTCACTCAGCTTCTCATACAGGTCCTGCATGTTCTTGCTGACCACGGTATACATGTGAACATTCTCCACTAAACATATCCTACACATTGGCAGCTTTTCCATCTTTTAAGTCAAGATGTATAGTAATAATGTTGCTTAATAATTTTCTTCCGACGTCTATGAATATTAATGAAAGCTAGTAAACATCGTGCGATCGTGAACAGTACATTAGTAGACCCTGTTATCACATTCAGCAATCACATCTTTCGTAGGAGAGTGCACAGGAGTACCGGGCCGTCGCACTTTGTGGGTACTCCGTTGTATATGTTCGTCTAACTGAAAGGACAAACGCAGGAGTTAATCATTAGTGACTTGATCAGTTGGTCAATTGTAACAGAAGTTTGCAAGATAATTAGATAGAAAATGATATTTACAAAGGTAGAAACTTTACCACAAACTAAGATTATGTTTACGTTTCAATTATTATCGCCGTTGGCGTAAACATATAGTCGAAAAACCAAAACAATATTAAAATCAGTGAATTAAAAGAACGTAAACAATAAAATTGAATTTCAAATTTATTGCACTTTATTAACAACAAGACGATAAGGCTAAATACAAAGTTGTATTTACTTACTTTTTGGTAGTAAAGGTTTATATTTCAGAAGTAATTATGCAAAGTATCAACACAACCGAACGTATAATTTAATTTCTTAGAAAAAATAGCATCATAATCATTATCAATATTTTTTCGTAATGTTTTGATTGAAATTGACAGATTTCATTTCACTGTCATTGTATTTTTTTTTGTGGTTTATAAGACTAAGGTATGAATTCATACAGCCACAGAGATACCAAGTTACCAAGGCATTAAGTCCAACATAGCTTTGTGCCTAGAGATGGGCGGTGGGTAAAAACCAATAGTATAGAAATGCAATAATGAAACACTTCATTGATGCATAATATTTTAATTACTTAATTAATAATATTTTTAGTGATAATAAAACTAAAAAAAAACGATAAATATAATAATTTGAGGATTTCTAAAAGGTGGCACAATGCTATGTTGGGCTTAATGCCTTGGTAACGTATCTCTGTGGCTGTATAAATTCATACCTTAGTCTTATAAACCACAAAAAAAGTACAATGACAGTGAAATGAAATCTGTCAAATTCAATCAAAATATTACGAAAAAATATCGATAATGATGCTATTTTTTCTAAGAAATTAATTATACGTTCAGTTGTGTTGATACTTTGCATAATTACTCCTGAAATATAAACCTTTACTACCAAAAACCTTTACTACCAAAAAGTAAGTAAATACAACTTTGTATTTAGCCTTATCGTCTTGTCTATACTAATATTATAAAGAGGTAAAACACAAAGTTTGTAAGTTTGTATGTAGGGGGTAATCTCTGGAAGTACTGGTCCGATTGCTAAAATTTTTCACCGATAGAAAGCTGCTTTATTCCTGAGTGACATAGGCTATATTTTATGTACGCGGGCGAAGCCGCTGGCAAAAACTAGTTGTTAATAAAGTGCAATAAATTTCAATTTTATTGTTTACGTTCTTTTAATTCACTGATTTTAATATTGTTTTGGTTTTCATTCGACTATATGTTTACACCAACGGCGATAATAATTGAAACGTAAACATAACCTTAGTTTGTGAAAAAAGTTTCTACCTTTGTAAATATCATTTTCTATCTAATTATCTTGTAAACTTCTGTTAAAATTGACCAACTGATCAAGTCACTAATGATTAACTCCTGCGTTTGTCCTTTCAGTTAGACGAACATATACAACGGAGTACCCACAAAGTGCGACGGCCCGCCTACTCCTGTGCACTCTCCTACGAAAGATGTGATTGCTGAATGTGATAACAGGGTCTACTAATGTACTGTTCACGATCACACGATATTTACTAGCTTTCATTAATATTCATAGACGTCAGAAGAAAATTATTAAGCAACATTATTACTATTCATCTTGACTTAAAAGATGGAAAAGCTGCCAATGTGTAGGATATGTTTAGTGGAGAATGTTCGCATGTATGCAGTGGTCAGCAAGAACATGCAGGACCTGTATGAGACGCTGACTGACAGTCCAGTAAGTTGATACCTAACATGTGTTGCCTAGTCAAGGAAATCAATGTGTGTCGGTTCAGAGTGGTCCAAAATGATTCAAACTCTCAGACCAGCCTCTCTGTATGAAGAGAGTTGTACCTAAAGCAACACTGAAGTGACCACCAGTTATTGGTTTTGACAGTATTACATTCACATATTATTATAATAAATCTGTATTATCTTTTCAAATACCATAATTAGATACACAATGGGTGTGCAAATGCATTAACTTGGGGTAACAGAAAAAAAAAATATATAATACACGTTTTATTGCAGTTTGTAAGTGAGGACACTAGACCGGCACTTGCTTGCTTCTTCTGCTATGCCAAACTAAAGCAATGCTGCCAACTGCAGCGACAGTGTCGGAAAGCCGAGGAGCTGTTTGCTCAGATGATGCATGAGGTGAGGTATTCGACAGGCATTTATTCTCATTACTTATAATGTTACTCAATGTGGCACCTCTCAAGCTCACACCTTTTGTGTCTGAATTGTATGCACTGTTCCAGATGTGTTGCTCTTCTTAACTATCACAATGAGGATCAATCACATAATAGTTAATTCGATTTTTACAAGCTTTTATTTAGTTTCACCTGTCCCGATGTTTGTCTGTCATCAAATCTTGTAAAGTAAATTTGACCCACTTCTCGGTTAACCCTTGAGCTGAAATTTTGCATGCATGTGTAGATTAGATGACAATGCCAAATTATTATGACATGGAGGTGATCTGATGATGGAACCGGAAGACAGCTATAGGAACTTGGTAGTTAAATGACACAAGGTCGTCGAGTTTGGGCTTGTATGATTCGTCTTGACGAGTATTAATTATATAGCTACCTACACCGACTATAAAAGCTAGCTATGAAAAAAATGATTTTCATTAAAATCTTGTTTAATATAATCTAATATTGAGAAACTTTCACAGCCAAATGCTTCAATAAACCGAGGCCAGCTAGAGTTATTCAATGGGTTTGTGAAAAGTCACGTTGTGAACATAAGTATCATTGGTTTTGGTCAAATGGAACATATTACTATCAAAGAAGAATTACCAGTATATTATGAGGGACCAGAAGATATCATTGAGCCCAAGGAGGAACATCAAAGTGATGGTATGTACTTAATAAACTAACGAAATTAAATGGCATGGAAACATTCCTAAATAGGGTTATTCGTAAAACACTGGCAACCTCTCGAGACTATGTTACTAACATCATATACAAAAACTTTAGTTCTTATGACCTTTAAAAAAGTATTAAATTTTAGTTCATCAGATTTTCATCTATACTAAATAAATACTATATAAATCTGTAGAGAGGTCAATTCTGTACATGAAATATATTTCCAAAATAACTATCAGGGGGTGATTAGTGATCGATGCTGATGCCAAAAATGCAAACAGTAAAATTTTTGTCTGTCTGTCTGTATGTTCTTTATGGAAACAAAAACTAATTGATGGATTTTAACGAAACTTGGTACAATCATTCTTCATACTCCTGGGCAGGTTATAGTATACTTTTCATCACGCTACGGTCAATAGGAGCAGAGCAGTGAAGGGAAATGTTGGGGAAACGGGAGAAATTACACCATTTTTTAAGTTTCCGTCGCGTTTGCAGCCCTAATGGTTCAAGCTACACAGAAATCATGTATTACGGAAATGTTCTCTTTAAAATTATATAAAAAATATCCCACGACAGCATATGTCTATCTTTTATGGTTGACACACAACACGTGTAACTCCCGATAGCTTAGCAGTTCGGAGCTTTCTGTTTATTTTTGTCTACTCTTACGTTTATAACACTCTCACTCATCCCTAATTAAAAAAAGTTAATATTATTATCTATTCAACAAAAAAAGAATCATATCATATTATATAGAAATCGGTATAGAAACACCAAAGTTATACATGAAATACGCTAATAAGCCATCGCGCGTGAATACTGAATCATGCTATAAGGATTATTTTTGTGTAACGGTCGCTGCGCTCGACGCGGCTCGCGGCGGCAATATTTGGCTGTTGATGCGAATAGACGTTCAGAGTGTTCGACCTTATTGACAGACAATAATTGATTTTAACAAACCGTGCTTATCAGCGCGACTTTTAGTCTACTCTTACGTTTAATAATTTATATTTAGATTTCTTTGGTTGTTATTTTATAAAATAGGTACCTATTAGTTATTTTGGTAGTGTTTAAATATTTCTTAGTATTAGCTTAATTATAAATTAAACTTTTTTTTTTTTAATTTTATTAGCTGTAGTTTTAAATAGGTAAGTACCTAGGTATCAAAAAGGTTATTTCATTCTATTAGACGTAGTTTAGGTACATTGGTATAATAAACCGTAGAAGTGAAAATTCTGTACATTGAAAATATAAAAAAATAAACGGCAGGGGCGTTACTAGACCAACACCGAACCCAAAAATGTGATTAAATTTTTTTTTGTCTGTCTGTCTGTTTGTTCAGGCATCACGCAAAAACTACTGGTCCGATTACGATGAAACTTGGTATAATTATTTTTTAATATCCTGGGCACCACACTGGGTACTTTTTATCCCGGAAAAGTATATACTATAAAAACAAACTTAATTTTGCGGTTCGATCCTTAGACCCGATTACTGTACCAACCGCAAATAATAAGTTGGTCGTAGATTACGTCACCCACTGTGGAGTTCACTGAGGGGCGCTGCACATGGCTAAGATACTATAATAATTTTGGGTAAATAATATGTAGTTTCCGTTTTCTAACCGTTTCGTAAATGGCGTTGGCGTCGAGTTAGATCACGCTATGGGAACACTTTTTGGAAATAAAGAAAGGAGCGCGTTTTCTTATAACCCATTTATTAATTACATTGAACACGGAGACATTGGCACCATGTCTAAGATGTGTGCACACTGTCACGCGCGTAAGTGGAAGGGAGAGATCTGGAACGTCTCGAATCGTCTCGCGCATCACGTTGTTTTCCAGTCCCCGGGCTCTTAGAATTCGACATCCGACGTTTCAGATCTTTGATTTTGACGACCCTGTTGTCGCTGGCGTAAGCTACAGGATCCACGTACGAAGTCGCTGGCAGAAGCTAGTACAAAAAAAAAAAAAATACTTGAATTTATTTTTCTAAATATTACGAAGTCTATGCGATAGATGGGAGCGGCGGGAGCCCGGGAGGGGTGGGGCCTGATGTGATAGCGTCATGTCATACAGACGCAGGTAGGTAGGTATAGCAAAATACAGAGTGTAATGTGTTACTCGTAGATAGAACAACAGATGTTACATCAACCTGGTGACATCGCGGTGGTCGAACGTGACAGGAGGCAGCTTATGCAGCTCTTTCACCACGAAAGCGGGCACGTCGTCCGGGTCGGTGCTCTTCATCAGTGTGATGATGTCCTGCACACTTCTCTGGCAGCCATTCCTCCGTCGGGATTGCATCTGGTCAACTTTTTCCAGCACTTGGAACTGAAGCAGTTTGGCTCTGCTAATCACCTCGTTGAAACCATGTAGTCAATGGCATGTTTGATGAATGCCAACAGCTCGTTGGCTATGAGTGGTTGACTCATAGCGGCGAAAAACGCGCAACGGCTACTGCCGCGCAACACGCGAATACAAAATTCGTATCGAGCAGCGCAAACATGTCCGTACTTGCCCGCGCATTGCACTGCAATCGGTAGCTGTAATGGGTAGCTCGCCGTCCGACCGTCCTATAACCGTCCGGACCGCGCCAAAGACATCGATGGCGCGTATTGTTCCACGCGCGCCTCTAGGAGTTGTCAGCAAACCGTAGGTGCCCATCTGGGTCGAAGCCTACTGGGGCTAGGGTCTGATTCCGAAAGGGAGGCTCGGTTCCAATATGAAAGGCAAGAAGAAATGCGGTGGGTTTTTTTAGTCAGTAAGGGCCTTATCATACTAGCGGGCTGCGAGCGTCTTAAAAGCGGAGCGGGTGAGCAACGAATACGGTACGGCCGCGCAACGAACACGCCGCGTATGCGCAGCTTCTCGCTCCGGCAACGAGGTGCGGGTCTGCGGCGTCTTCGAAAAAAGGAAAGGGAGGATCCTCCGACCAGACGGATGTTATGTCTGGTGGGAAACTGCTTGATAGATGATTTCGAGCTGTTCTATATGTTCAAATCGTGCGGAGAAACTTATTTACTTGAAGCAGGATTCGATTTTATGTGACGCCATAGATGTCGCTACAAAAGTAACAAAACCAACAGCAGTGTCTCCTCGTCGCAATCCATTTTGTTACTGAGTGTATTGTACGTACACGCCTGGAAAATTAGCCTCGCGTCCGCGACGTCTTCGATGTGCAACCGCGGCGTTTTCGCGACGCATTCGCTTCGTGCCCGCCTCGCCTCGCCTCCGCTCGCAAACCGCTAGTGTGATAAAGCCCTAAGAGTCTGACACTATCTCCCACTCCGCCCAAAGTCGGGGCATGTCATTTGGATGATTTTTACCCACGGAAAAAAAAACAGTAATAATCTGAAAAATACAGCTCAAAGATCTACAGTAGCATCACTGAAGAAAGGTTTCAAGAATTTTGGCGGTCATCATTTAAATAAAGTTTAAATATAGGTACTTTAGCTTTACAATTCCTATGTTTTATTACAAGCTTTTATTTAGTTTCACCTGTCCCGATGTTTGTCTGTAATCAAATCTTTCAAACTAAATTTGATTGAGCTGAAATTTTGCATTCATGTGTAAATCAGTTGGCAATGCAAAATTATTATGACATGGAGCTGATCTGATGATGGAACCGGAAGGTGGCTATAGGAACTTGGTAGTTAAACGACACAACCCTATCGAGTTTGGGCTCGAATGATTTGTATTGACGAGTATTAGTTATATAAGTATACAGAGCTATAACAGCTTGCTATGAAAAAATATTTTCATTAAAAACTTGTTTTAACTACACCTGTTGAATGTATTTCTAATCTATTTCTTGAATATGCATTGTGCTACCCTATGCAATGAAATAAAACTACCTTCAACTATTGACCATTTTTGCTTATATTCAGATCGAAACTTTTAAATTATAGACTGCAACGGCTATTCAGATGTAGAAGATAGACCACGGCAGCATTCTGAATCGGATATAATGGAGTATAAAAGTGAAGTGGGAGAAGAACAAGAAGTGTTGAGGAAGAAACGCCGAGCCACTGACACAGGATGTGAGTATTAAATGAGTTTAAATCAGTAGAACAGAAACGTCAATTTATTTTACCATTTCATCTTTAAGCTTACCTAAGTACGAAAAGTTCGAAAAGATACATGATCGTGATTGCTGCTAAGTATCAATCACTGCTCAAGTGTAAGGGTAAGAGATAGCGCTAGACAATCTATAGCTCTGTCTCTTACCCACACTGGAATAAGAATAAAACAATCTTACTTTGAATGTCATGATAACATACCAGATCTCTCAAAGCATCCTCAGAAAGAATGATCAGTTTTCTTTAGCGTCTTCAGGCTAAAGAAAACCTAACAGGAAGGTCCCATCTGGGTCGAAACCTACCGGGGTCGGGGTTATCCGAAAGGAAACTAGAGCCCCGGTATGAAGGCTAGAAGGAACGGCGCGGGGTTTTTAGTCAGTAAGAGTCTGATACTATCTCCCGCTCCACCCAAGAGCGGGTTTTGTCAATGATGATTTTCCCCGTCGACAAAAAAAAAAGGCTAAAGAAAACTTTCGTTCGATTATTCAATCGAAACCATTATTGTACTCGATACATTATGAACAGATCTTTATAGTTTCTGCACTTAATCCCATCGAAATTATATAATTTACAATACTGATGTACGTGCCACTTAAAGAAAACATGAGTTTTGTAAAATATCGCTTAGTTTGTTGCATGTGTGTAAAAAATCTTTGACTGAACTACGAGTACTTACGATTGATTTAGAAACTTAATCCTTCATGCAGCCTGCATGCAGCCAGACAATATCTAGGACCCCTATTTCATAATTTGTATTTATTTATAACCGCAGGGGCGAGCGATGCGAAAAAACCAAAAGAAGACACACGAAGAATTGAACTGAAGGAGGTAATTCCAGCAGAACAAATGTGGAATGAATTACCGGAAACAAAAATTGTTCAGACAACTCAAAGTAGTACGCCCGTAGTAATATTCAACGACCCTTACAAATGTGATAAATGTCAACGTAGGTTTAGGAATAAGGCAAATTTATTTAAACATATTCGTACGCACACTGGGGAGACGCCGTACAAGTGTGACATATGTCAGCGTTATTTCACTAGGCAGAGTCTTTTAACAAATCATATTCGCACGCATACTGGTGAGAGACCGTACAAGTGTGATATATGTCAGCGTACTTTCAGTGTTCAGATCTCTCTGACACTCCATATTCGTACGCACACCGGTGAGAAACCGTACAAGTGTGAAGTATGTCAACGTGGGTTTGGTAGGAAGGGTGATTTAGATAGACATAGGTTCACGCACACTGGGGAAAAACCGTATAACTGTCACATATGTCAGCGTAGTTTTAACCAGAAGAGTAATTTACTTCAGCATGTTCTTACGCACACCGGCAAGAAGCAGTACAAGTGCGATATATGTCACCGTTCTTGCAGTAGTAAGAGTTGTTTAAAACTTCACATTCGTACGCACACTGGTGAGAAACCGTTCAAGTGTCACATCTGTAAACGTGGTTTTGGTAGAAAAGGTGATTTAGAAAGGCACATTCCTACGCACACTGGTGAGAAACCGTACAAGTGTGACATATGTCAGCGGAGTTTTAGCCTGAAGAGTAATTTAGTTAAGCATATTCGTACGCACACTGGTAAGTAAGAAGCCATACAAGTGCGATATATGTCACCGTGGATGCAGTAGTGAGAGTAGTTTAGCACTTCATATTCGTAAGCATACCGATGAGGAATCGTACAAGTGCGGTTTATGTCACCTTGACTGCACTAGTAAGAGTAATTTAACAATTCATATAGATTCGCACATTGGTGAGCAACCGTACAAGTTCGTGTGCAAACTGGTGAGAAGCCAATGAAACGTAAAGGGTTACTTAAGAGTAAGGGTGAGGAAAAGATAAGATTATGGAGCAACGAAAATAATATTTCCGTCTTGTGAAGTAATAGTAAATTATGATAAGTGTGTAATATTAGTGATTACCGTTGAGGCAGTATTTAGACCCGAGCCACGGTGAGGGTCTTAAGAGAGCCGAGAACGGTAATCATTAATTACTCACGGTCCATACAACGTTTTTTAATACACTTGTGAAGAAAACAACTGTAAAACTAGTAAACTTTTGTGGCGGTAAAATCTGTTTTCATATGCGCGCCCATTTTTTTTTCCTCGTGGGGCACGACCTGCGCCCATCCTAATACGATAAATGTAATAAAATTATGCCGGGGGAGAGGTTGAACAATAAGGGTTTAACCACATTATAGCACTAGTGCGCAATGGTAATCAAAATGTCACGGTTTGGTAAAAAGTGCCATTATATACCTAAGTGCAGTGCAGTAAAAGTCACTTTATGAGCAAGTGTATTGAAAAATTACTAAAAACATAAAAGATAAACGGTGGTGTAACCCAGAGGATCAGAGGAAGGTCCGGCTCAGGGTGGGTGGAATAGACTCTGTGTGACTCTCGAGAATAGCCCTCAGAAGTTGATACGAACTGGGTGGTTATAGAAATGACTCCTGATAGCGATCCCGCCCAGTACAAAATGTATGGTAATGACTACCTGCAGGGAAGTCACGTGACAAGACTATCTACCCCACTCAACACACTACCATACTCTACCCCACTTCGCTACTCTACCCTACCTACCTAACCTACGCTACCTACCTACCCTAATTATGATTTTTTTTTGCTTGTAAATCTTCCCTATATTGTGACCAAAACAAAACCAACAATTTATTAAAATTGGTCCAGCCGTTCTTGTTATAGCCTGACTAGGAGAAATAGGGTTAATTTTTACAAGCTTTTATTTAGTTTCACCTGTCCTGATGTTTGTCTATCATCAAATCTTGTAAATTAAATTTGACCCACTTTCCGGTTACCTGAAATTTTGCATGCATGTGTAAATCAGATAACAATGTAAAATGATTATAACAAGGAGCTGATCTGATGATGAAACCGGAAGGTGGCTATAAGAATTTGGTAGTTAAACGACTCAACCCTATCGAGTTTGGGCTCGTATGATTCGACTAGACGACTATTAATTCTATAAGCATACTGAGCTATAAAAGCTTGCTATGAAAAAAAAATATTTTCATTAAAAGCTTGTGAAGTATATTGATATTATTTACAGGTATGCACCAAAAATGAAGAGGAATGGTTGCTAGTTAATAAGAGTTTTGTATTAGGGTGATTTTTTGAAACCGAGAGAACGTCTTATTCATCTGGCCTAGCTTTCGTACCTATTTGGTGTCGTAAGCCACTGGGCGCAAATGATTGCTTTTGACACATTTAGTGATCGGGGAAAACTAATATGCAAATAAAAACATTAAATTGTATAGAATAAACTAGACCAGACGAATGAGACACTATTATTTGTTGTATGTAACCATAATAAAGACTAATTCGAAAATAAACAAAGTATTTTAATGATTAGGGGGCACGGCAGTGTCCCTACCAAGGCGAGCAAAAAAGTTGCACGGCCGTACAACCTTTTCTCGAAACAGCTCAAAATAACTGAATTATAATATTGAAAAAAGTGAGTAGGTCACACTAGTTGTGGGTAACAAGTACCGAAACGAATCTTCAGCGCTCGGCGTCAGAGTGGGGATCGCTTTGCGCATTCCATACATTGGCGAGCCAATCGTCGTCGTTGTTAGATACATGCAGGAAGCGCAGGAAGAATCACAAGTGATGTTTATGACGCGATGGCGCGACGAGCCAATCAATGACGCTCCCCGCCCCCGCGTCTCACTTCATACCACTAAATAGGCCCAACATTTGACTTCTGCGCAAGTGAAGGTCAGCGTTAAAGATTCGTGCCGGTACTTATAACATGTATAACACTAATTAGTATTTACCTAATACTTTCCAAGTTGAGATAAGCTAGTTGAGATAAGTTGAGCTAAGCTGCTGACATTCTGAAGTGTTGAGATTTTGAATCGTTGGTCTTACGATGTTGATGTTTTAACTGCTGATATTAAGGCTGTTGCTCTTAACCCTTCAGATACCGTCAATTAGAGACACAATAGTAAGACAATAGATGCGCGGCCACCGGTGGTCGCTTGGGGATTCATGAACTAATAAGTATCTTCTCTATAAATGTGCGAATATTCGCGCGAATGCGAATATTCGATACCTACATCACAGTGTAGATACCTGTATTTTTTTTATACCATTAGTCTATCAAGCTACGTCTCTGAGTAATTTTTGCAGTTCTTTAAGCGCGCTCTACACTCGCGGCGCGAAAGGCCGCGAAACGCGTGTGTAGATGGTTTCGCGCGTTCACGTTCACGGTTTGCGCTGTTCCCCGTTCGTTGTCGGTTGTTTGTCCCGCGACAAAGGTTCGCTCTTGGTTCACGGCGCGCGAACGTTAACGCAACTACACTCGCAGTTTTTCGCAGTAGCTGAGAAAACCAAAGAGAATGTAAAGGAGAAAACGCCGTCGCAAGTGGTTGTGCATTATTGCGTAGGTAGAGGTAGGTACTTAGTAACGTTCTTTTTTTTAAAATGAGTAGGTACTACATGGAATAATGAACTTGATTTAACCCTTCAGATACCGTCAATTAGAGACACAATAGTAAGACAATAGATGCGCGGCCACCGGTGGTCGCTTGGGGATTCATGAATTAAAACATAGTCTTACTTTTTTTAACCTTGGTAATTGTAATACGATAGAGCACAGAGCATCACCGCAGCAGCGACAATCACGTCCTCATCCATTTTCTTTGAGGCCGCGAACGAGACTGCGAGGCTTCGCGAGTGTGGAGAGACACATTTAAACGCGAAGTGCACGGCGCGAATCGCGGCGTGAATTCACAGCAAGAATCGCGAGCGAGTGTAGAGCGCGCTTTACAAATCGATCAATCGATGGTAAACACGTGAAAAAGGGGGGCTCCGCTTCGAGTAGTAAGTACTATTATTACTACTTTTACACCATCACAATCATGAGACCAAGATGGCGCTATCGCGCCGTCTCGACAAGTTCGGTTCTGCGTAAAATAGTACATTGTTAGGTACCCTATTGGGTTTTTTGTATATCAATGGGTGAAAGTTACTTTTTCGACCCAAAAAGGAGTTGGCGGGCGAGGCGGCGAGCGTAGCAAAGCCGAAGGTAAGCACTGTGCTTTTCATTACGAATACAAAGAAAGTAAAAATTTAATAAAACGTTTGTAAAACCTGAGTCGTCGTACCTATGACTTTAGGTAGGTACTGTATCTTTCTTCTGATTTGGGCGGCAAAAGGTTTTCTACTACTGCTTTAGCCTCTTATGAAATTAGGCGTTCGATCTCTACTTTAATCTGATGAACTTATCGTGTTAATATAAATCTCTGCTGTACGGAAATGTAAACAAAACTCTAGACTCTAGAACTCGCAAAAACCAATGACGGATTGCCATTTTCCCGCCATTTTGCTTTTTTTTCTGTGGCTGGCCCGCTATTCAGCCTTTATTTTTCATTATTAAAAAATTAGAAATTATTTTGTAATTTAATAAAATACAGTAATTTAAAGAAATAATTGACAAAATAAGTACATAATTTAATCAAATAATATTATTTAGTTAGTACTTATCTTTATTTCAATTTTATGTCGCGCTGTTATTGACTGGCTGTATAGAAAGTTAGAGTGTCTAATGAAAGCGTAACCTGGAGTTTTTTTTTTTTAATTAAAGTTGCAAAAATATTTTGCCGCCAAAATCACGTCTAAGTCTATGATTGCAATTGTCAGTTTTTTGAAACAGATATTTATATATCAACAATAACTTCTTTATCATGGGTAAAACAATATAATCTTATGTGCGAAAGGTGCTACACACTATCATCAGTGAGTTTAAACAAAAACAAGAAGAGAAAGAAGTTGTTTTCTAAGAAAAACAACAATGAATACGATCTTGGATTTTTAAGTTAGTGTGACATTATAATCTTGATCATTGTTGACTGACCACTAGATATTTTTACGTTGTACACTAGATATTTTTATGTTAGTTGAAGTACATTATTTTAGTAATGTAAAATAACAATGAAGAAGTTTGCATTTTTATGAATATAAAAATTAGAGTCTTGCGTCATCCATCAGGGGGCCTCGTAAAATATATCTTGCCCACATCAAAAGGTCTTACCCCGCCACTGCACGAAATCTCAGAAACTATAACCCCTACAAACTTAAGCAGATAGGGTCCTTATAGGGTGTAGACATCCGCTAAGAACGAATCTTACGAAACTCTACCCCTAAGCGGATGAACCGGGGGTCCAAAGTTTGTATAGAAATACTTACTTTCACGCGGGCGAAACCGCTGAATTATACAGGGTGTAAGGGACAGCTCTCCGCAAACTTCAACGGCTTGCTCAGGAAACGAAAACAAAATCGGCCTCTCCATACAAACTGTTTAATCAAGTTGATAATTTCGTATGGTGAGGCTGATTTTTTTTTTTCTTTGGCTGAAAAAAAATCTTGGGGAAGGTTATTCAGTTTCGTCTTCTTAGCAAGGGTTTAAAGTTTAGTAATACCGTAATGACGATGTTGGCTCGTCGTAAAACGGAGTGTTTAGAAACGTAAAGGTGAATAGAAACAAGTTTGGTTTTGTTATTCACTTTGATACCAAGTTATCGGCTCCTAACAAAGCATCGTCTTTTTAAAATATCAATTCATTATTAAATTGATATAGTTAAATGCTGCAAAAAATATTCAAATATCGTCAAAATACCCTTTGAAGTTTTGTTTCTATTCACCCCATTTTACCGTACCGTGATTATAAATGGACCAATATACAGGGTTATTTGGAAAACACTGGCAACCTCTCAGGACTATGTTACTAACATCATAAACAACAACTTTTGTTCTACGACTTTTAAAAATGTATCATATAATTTTGATCATCAGATTTTCATACAAAAATAAAAATATTTAATTAAAGTTATAAATATTACGAAGTTTATGCAAAGCAAGCGATAATACAATAGCAGAGGGGAGGGGGTTTGGTGGTTGGGGGTTTGGTTGGAATAGAACAAGGAAATAGTGAAGGATTATTTTTGGTATCTTGATAGCTGCGCCTCAGTTTCAAACTATTGCAGTTATCATCGTGTATAAATAAATTGTTAAAGGTGTTTTTTAGTTCCAAATAAAGATTTTTATTATTATTATTATATATTTATTTATCTCAGGACCCTAAGGTCCTGGACCTTTGGAAGGCGTACGAGGAGCCGAAACCAACTCGCAGAGGCCCTTTTGGATGCTTTTAATAATGGATTGTGGTACCAACCGGCTTATTATTATTATTGATTTTGGTAAATAATAATATAATAATAATAATAATTTTTATTATCGAGAAATGTACAGTTTTTATAACAGGAGAGTCTATATGATAAAATATATTATGTTTAGAAAAAAATCATAGAACAAATGTTGTTGTTTATGATATTGGTAATACAGTCCTGCAAGGTGGTTAGTGTTTTACAAATAACCCTGTATATCAGTGATAACGGTATTACGGTATACCGATATTGATAGCCCTGCAGCGACATCTATGGCGTCACATAAGAACTAATCCTGCATCGCGCAATCTAAGTTCTCCGCGCGATTTAAATACGGCAGTCCGAAAATCAACCTCCGGGCCGATGCCCACCAGACCATAACACCTGTATGGTCGGAGGATCCTCCCTATTCAGCGGAGTTACTCGTATGTGGGTCTTTACTCTCTGTTCCGCATACTTCCAAAGCCCCCCCTTATATACTTACGCTATCAATTACAAATGTGCAAAAAAAAACTAAAATAATTGTAATTATGCAGTCATTTATTTAAAAATACCTATGTACTTAACTAAATTTACAAATGAAGTATCTTTACATAATATTTGCTAGTAAGTACTAGCAGATATTTTCGTGTTTTTGACTTACTAGCAGATATTATGTAAAGATACTTCAGGTATTTTTAGATTTCTATTAGTAAGTTTAATTTTATTATGTCGTGTATTCGCTTTCGGACGAACAATTTTATCATAACGAATTGAAAGAAACGAGAGCTTGGCCGTGATTTAAAATTTACTTTACTTAAAATGTTAAATAATTGATTGTGATAAAAGCATTATCAAGAGTTATTGTTTATGATGTTCTTAACATAGTCCTAAGAGGTTGCTAGTGTTTTACCACGGAATAAAGAAAAGTAGAGGAAGTGTCTCTTAGATATCGCGCGTGTCAACATCAAGCGAGATTCGCCGATTACATGTGCAGGTGAATATGGCTTCTATTTCAAAGCCACTAGCGTTCTGAATAGAATAAATTGGTTACAGCGCCATCTAGCGTTGAGTAGCCGATCTCGTTGTAAATTGGTGTTTAGACGAAAAACTTCTTTATTGTTTGTGTCATGTCAAATTATAACAACTTTCTAACAGCTTTCATAAATTGGGTCTTGTAATAAGACCTAATTTATGAAAGCAATAAGAATATGATTTGTAAAAGTTAAGTTTGTAATTTGTAGCTTCGTAGCCAATCATATTACTGTTTTTTATGTGTGTAATGTACAATTTGATACGCAAATGTGTGAGTTTGGCGACACTGGTTCCCGTGTTTAGCCACGTTAGGGGCACTTCTACCTATATTTTCTGTTCTGTGATACAGACAGTTCATGAAATTCGTATGCACACTATTACCGAAACTATGCTGATGACATAATATTACAATTTTCCGGTATCTCCCCAGTGAGTGCACAGTTATGAAGTTTTAAATGTTTTATCCTACCGAAGCTAAGTTCACATGTATCGCACTTGTACGGTTTATCACCAGTGTGCGTATAAACATGCTTTTTTAAATTACTCTTATCACTAAAACAGCGCTGACATGTATCGCACTTGTAAGGTTTCTCACCAGTGTGCGTACGAATATGTCGCGTTAAATGATTCGTATTACTGTAACTATGCTGACATATATCGCACTTGTACGGTTTCTCACCAGTGTGCGTGCGAATATGACGTATTAAACTATCCCTACTACTGAATCTACCTTCACATGTATCACACTTGAAAGGTTTCTCGCCAGTGTGCGTGCGAATATGCTTTAGTAAATTGTTCTTTTGAGTAAAACTACACTGGCATATATCGCAATTAAACCGTTCCTCACAAACATGCGTCCGGATATGTTGAAGTAAATTACTGTTCTGGTTAAAACTACGCAGACATATTTCACACTTGTACGGTTTTTCGCCAGTGTGCGTAAGACTGTGCCTATCCAAATCACTCTTCCTACTAAAAGCACGCTCACATACATCACACTGATACGGTTTCTCACCGGTGTGCGTACGAATATGAAGTGTTAAAGCAGTCTGAATACTGAAGCCACGCTGACATATATCGCACTTGTACGGCTCTGTGCCAGTGTGTGAACGCATATGAAGTGACAAATAACTCTTACTACTGCAACCACGGTGACATATATTGCATTTGAATGGTTTCTTAACATCGTGCGTACGAATATGATGCCTATAATCATCCCTATTACTGAATTTACTCTGGCATACATAGCACTCGTACCGTTTGTCACCAGTGTGCGTGCGAGTGTGCTGAAGTAAGTGACTCTTCCGTTTAAAACTGCGCTCACACAAGTCACACTTGTGCGGTTTTTCACCAGTGTGCGTAAAGCTATGTCTCTCTACATCACCCTTCCTGCTAAAGCTACGCTGACATAAATCACACTTGTATGGTTTATCACCATTGTGCGCTCGAATATGCCTGTGTAAAGAACTGTTGGTGCTGTAACTACGTTGGCATACATCGCACTTGTAAGGTCGCATGAGTGCTTCTTGGAGCGTCAGTTTTTGAGTTGTCTGAACTTTGTTTGCTTCTGATATGTCATTGTTCATTTGTTCTTCTGAAATAACATTTTCTACTTTAATTCTCCCCGTTTCTTCATTTGGTTTCTTTGCAGCGGTGGCTCCTGCAATTATAGATCTGATAAGTAATAAATTTAAAGTACTACTACCTGATAACCTGGTGATGGTTTTTTTTTTCTTTATTTTTAGGGACTTTAAACTCTATGAGCATGTCAGCCCCATCGTAACCTCAACTAAATTTACAAAAACAACATAACTTAATAAACATTAAAACTGTTTTACCAAGGTTGGATGAAAACCGATGGATGCGAGACGCGGATCGCTAAAACACAAGCGATTAAAAAGACATAGTTTTCCGACGCTCCTAGATAGATTCTGCCATAAGTGAAAGCCACCCACAAGTTGGCATGGCTCACTGAGACTAAAATCACCCCAGATGAATAATATCAGCCAGAAACAAGGCTTATTGTTAACTAAGCAGATTGGCATGATGCAGAATGAAAAAGAAAAAAAAAACTTGATAGTAAATCGTGACGTCACGACATGGCCATCGATCCTATTCTCATTTGGAACGCATTCTAGACACTCAATACTCGCCTGTGTCGTCGGTGTCTGTGCGATTCTCCTCCAATGCTTCTTGTTTCTCTTCAAATTCAATTTTAATCTCGACTGCTGGTTCAAAATGACACAGTGTTGTATCTTCTACATCCGAATAGCCGTTGTCTATACACAAACAAAACAAGCTTTTAATGAAAGTAATTTTTTCATAGCAAGCTTTTATAGCTCGACACACCTATATAGTTAGAGTACTCATAAAGACGAATCATACGAGGTATCGTTTAACTACAAACGTCTTATAGCCACCTTCCCGTTCCATCATCAGATCAGGTCTATGTCATAATAATTTTCCATTGTTCACTGATTGATGATGAAATTTCAGCTCAATCGGTAACAGGGAAGTGGATCAAATTTATTTTGCAAGATTTGATGACAGACAAACATCGAGACAGGTGAAACTAAATAAAAGCTTAAAAAATATTTGCGTATTTATGAAATGCTTTCCTGTCTTCATCATTTCGTTTTTAAATATTAAATACATACCATCACTATGAGGTTCCTCCTTGGGGTCAATGACATCTTCTGGTCTCTCATAATATACTGGTAATTCTTCTTTGATAGCAACATGTTCAATTTCACCGACACCATCCACACTTATGTTCACTTCCTGAGCTTTCACAAATCTATTGTACAATGCTAGCTGGCCTCGGTTTATTGATAGATTTGGCTGTGAAAATTTATCAATATTAGATAATTATTATTACTCTTACACAAGGTGTCTACATCTCTATTTTTCCAGCTCTCTTTTCGCGGGTAGCTCGCTGTCCGATCGTCCGGTACCTGTCCGGACCGAGCCCAAGACGTCGACGGCGCGCACTGTTCCCGCGCGCCTCAAGGAGTTGTCAGCAACAGGAGGGGCCCAGCTGGGTCGAAGCCTACCTCGGTCGGGGTTATCCGAAAGGAAACTAGAGCCCCGGTATGAAGGCTAGGAGGAACGGCGCGGGGTTTTTAGTCAGTAAGAGTCTGACACTATCTCCCGCTCCACCCAAGAGCGGGTTTTGTCATAGGATGATTTTCCCCGTCGACAAGATTTCTCGAAGAAGATCTCTCGTCGAAGAGATTTCTTTAGCCCCGACTTACGAGTTCAAACCCAGCCAAGTTCATTACTTGGTGTGATTTATTTCATCACCACTGCTCTCAAAACAGTGAAGGAAAACATCGTGAGGAAACTGGCATGTCCTAGAACCAAAAATTCAAAGACATGTTACATCCACCAACCCGCACTGGGCCCGCGTGGTGGATTGCGGCCCATTCCATCTCCTAGAGAGGAGGCCTGAGTCTCAGCAGTGGGAACATTAAAAAAAAGGCTGATGTTAATAATGATGATGATAGGATAATATTACCATACAGCTCAGAAAATGTGGCAATGCCGCCAGTTTCAGGCACATTACCAGTCGACAGCAATGCTTTTAAATCTTCTCCAGTTTTTAGACGCCATATTTTGGGAACATTATAAGGCCGACTATGCTATGCTAAGCATTACCTATGTACCTATTTTTCTCTTTCCTGCTTCTAATCTTTTATTCTATGAATATACATGAATTGTTAAATAAATAAAGAATGATTAATTCTGTCAAAATATCTCTCTAAAAATATAAGGGTTCATGTAGTCACACAAATGGTGATACTTAAAATAATTTGATGCTTATAGCACTTATTCTTTCAGTGGTATCCATCGAAAATCATCTAGATGACATCCCTAAAAAACCCATCCAGTTCCTTTGTTGCCTTTCATACCTGGGCCTAGCCTCCCTTTTGGAACCAGACCTTCGGCACCAGTAGGCTTTAGAGCCTACTGGTGCCGAAGGTCTGAGCAAATTCTGATATAACCCTCTACATACAAACATTTAAACTTTAGCCCTTTTCAATATTTATTATATACATGTGAAAAGAAGTCTGTTGAAGAATATCTCATCCAACAACCGTACATTGACCTCACCTCATTCATCATCTGAGCAAACAGCTTTTCAGCTTCCTGACACTGTTGCTGCAATTGGCAGCATTGCTTTAGTTTGGCATAGCAGAGGAAACAAGCAAGCGTTGGTCTACTGTCTTCAGTTACAAACTGCAATAAAACATGTTTTTCATTACTCATACTCTGAAAGTAGGTCTGAAGTTGCCTGAGGAGCGGGCTGAAAAGTATCACACTTTTCATCCCTAGGGAGTTTTACTTTCAACTAACAGCTGTCAAATTAAAAAAAAAAAAAAAACTAGGTCTATCTTCTTGTATTCGCAATGAAAAGCACAGTGCTTACCTCAGGGTTAATTCGAGGGACGAAATAAGTAACTTTCACCCCTAGTGTAACAATGTACTATAACAGTATGTCATTCTAATTAGTAATACTTTATAACACAATCCAAGTAAACAATTGGCGGTCAGTACTTTAACCTTTCGAATACCGTAATCAGTGACACAATAGGACAATGACAAGACAATGACAGAGTGAACATCGGCATTCTCCTGGCAGTTTACAGAATTGAACAATTTAAATGTCATATCCTAGAGCTAGAAGAAAGGAAGTAGCTCTGGACGGCAGATGAGTAGATACTTCCAATGGGAAGCCACTCCACAGAACAGATTTGCTCACAGCCTAAGGGCTGATTGCAAATTAAGTTATTTAAAAAAAAATGTCATATCCATATTTTTGATAATCTATATTTATTAGGAAATAAATTAACAACAGTAGTATGTAGTAACAACTTACTGGAATGTGGGTGAGCGACTCATACAGCTCCTGCAAGTTCTTGCTGACCACGGCATACATGCGAACATTCTCCACTAAACATATCCTACACATTGGCAGCTTTTCCATCTTTTAAGTCAAGATGAATAGTATATTGTTATGAATTCTTCTGGTATTTACAAACAGTCCATGAATTAAATCTTGGTAATATCATGTAGTCATGAGCACTCCTTTGTAGGACCTCATCTTCACAGGGCATCAGTTCAATTTCTCTACTGTATGTTGGTATGTACTCCGTGACCACCCTTTGCGACGCCTTGAGTTTGGTATCCTCTTGACGATCAAAGAAAATGTTTGGAAAATTAGGAAGTTCTTTCATCAACTAACAATAATAATTGCCGTTGGCGTCAATATGTATGTAGCTAAATGAATATCATTAACTAAGTGTTAACGTTTCAATGGTTTCAATCGTCGTTGGCGTCAATATGTAGCCAAATGAAAACAGTCGGTAAATAAACAGAAAGTAAACAATAAAACAGAATCAAACTCAAATGTAATTACCTGTTATCAAGACGACAAGGTGCTGTTTATTTCACTTTGTTGAAAAGATTTACGTAAAGTAATTATGCAAAGTATCAACAAAAGTAAAAGTTTATTAAGTTTTTGAACAAAAACAAAATAAAATGTATGTTATTACTTTTTCGCTATAGGTATTTTTATATTGATTTTGAGTTGAGTTTTGATAAATTTGACAAGTCTCCAAAGACAAAGGTATGAATTCAAACAGCCATAGAGAATAAGTATTTTTAAAATGAACTCGTCCGCCATTAAAATGCATAAAGTTTTAATAAATAAAAAATTTATTGTGATTTCAAAATAAATCTAATCAAATATAGTTACACTGAGAAAGGAATTCAAAACATTTAAAGTTGTTTCCATTACGAGAAACGAAACGCAAAAAAAAAGTTAAATCCGCCAGCCCGGACTTTTGGCGGGCTTTTTTTTCGAAGGAAGTTTTTTCTTAGTTCAGTGGCTTGACTGATAAATTAATTATATTTGCAAATTGATTTCTGTGATGTAAAATTGTTGTTATTATTGTATTGGTGTAGTTTTGTATCTCAATTGTTTGAGCAACTGAACAATATGTAGAATTATAAGGCAGGCGCGATCTCGGTAAAATGGAGGTGAGAATTTTATTTTAGTATATTAGCTTTAGCCTTAACATGGACTTTCTCCATGAGCCTTAACGAGGATTGACGAGAAGGTTGACTTTAATACATTTCTGCCAAATATCACAAAAAAATCAGAATGTGTATATACAGGGTTATTTATAAAACACTTGCAACTTCTCAGGGCTATGTTATTAACATCATAAACAAAAACTTTTGTTCTATGACTTTCAAAAATTTATCATATTTTAGTTCATCAGATTTTCATACAAAAATAAAAATATTTAAATTGAAAGGTCTAAGTGTTACGAAGTCGATGCTACCGTATCAATTACCTAGTGTGATGAGTACCTACACGAAAATGGTACGAACGCTTGCTAGGTAGGTGTGATTGACAATGTTTTGGAAGCCTGCTTACTATTACTACGAAAACAGAGTACAGGAGGCGTAGGTACTAGGTAGGTACCTAGTACCTACAGCAAAATACAGAGTTGAAAGTTAGATAGAGCAACGAAATCTTAAAGGTTTGTTTTTGGTAAATGAATTGTTTTGTAAAAAGTCATAGAACAAAAGGTTTTGTTTATGATATTCTTAACTAGCACCTAAGAGGTTGCCAGTGTTTTGCAAAATAACCCTATTAACTGGTAAACTTAATTATTCATACGGAAACATGTATCTGATGTATCAAACCAAAGACATCTGTCTGCACAGCACAACTGAACAATATTGTAGGTAGTGAATGGTCTTCTGCCATCATGACGGATTATACGTGTTCCGTAACCGAAGCCGTCGCGTCGTGTCACGGTGTCAGCGACTGATGAGTGAGACTACAAAGTAAGTCTGTATACAGAAAGAAAGCTGGAAACTTATAAGCGCTTATCGGCGCTTGACAGCGCTGGTCCGATCTACACAAAGGAAGCAGGTTGATACAGACCAAGCACAATTTTAAATGGCAGCGCCCAGCGCTGACCAGCGCGTGTTGAAGCTTGTCGGAACTTGTCGGCACCGTTCAGTGCTTATCGGCGCGCGTTCATACATTTTCCTGCGCGGGTTACCAGCGCTGTCAAGCGCCGATAAGTTTCCAGCTTTCTTTCTGTATACAGCCTAGGTTTGTTAGCGGCAGAGCTAGAGTACCTATTCATGAGCCGCCGGCACAATCTGTGTACCTAGTTGTGTCAGTTGTGTGCACAAATCTGTGTACGTTATAAACATCATAATGGCGGGCCCGCGGGCGGGACCAACTTTTCCCCATCTTCTGCCATGCGTTCGAATAAAACCGGACATGGGCAAGCTTTTTAGTTGCGTGTCCGTCCGACAATCTTTGGCTTTTGTAATTTGACCATTTTGTTTAGAACTGTAATTTGAGTTTTACCTTACCTTGTATCGCTAGCACAAGCAGAGCGGAGATGCAATTAGTTTACCAATTACCCCCCAATAATTTTCACACATTTTTTTTTTACTTTTGGTGTGATTATTTCTGAAAATATTGACATTATCAAAAAATATTTTAGTAAACCCTTATTCAATTTTAAATACCTATCCGACAATGTATGTGACACGTTGAAATGAAAAAATAAATCACTCCCCACTTTACATGTAGGGGGGGTAACCTGATAAAACATTTTTATCCACTTTTTATTTTAGCACTTTGTCGGCGTGATTGATGTATGTACATATTGGTAACCAGCTTTCTAGTCCTAACGGTCACTGAGATTATCCGCGGATGGACAGACAGACAGACATGGCGAAACTATAAGGTTTCCTAGTTGACTACGGAACCCTAAAAAGTACCTCAAGTAGAAAAGACCACACTTGATATTGGATAGTTCCAGAGAAATAAAAAAAATCGTGTCTCTTTTACTTTCCAATACACGGTAGTGCTGTCCGTTTTGCAACAGTCAATGTTTTGATTGACGAAAAACCTACCGTCTAAAGGTGAGTACCTATATACTACAACATTTACTTGTAACAGAACAACGAGCCTATGATGAGTTCTAGTGTATCATCTTTTTACGAACTAAATGTCGAGCACGCTCGCCTCTTTGTTACAAACCAACGAGCATATTGGTGTAACATTTCGTCGAGCCACGAGTGCAGGCAATGCGAAAAAAATGAACGCAAGGTACAACGAAATGTTGGTAAATGCACACTCGCCGTGAGCATTTACCCGTAACATAGCGCCGAGCATTCGAAGGAACGTTACATGATTTGGAAATGCTTTGGAAACTGAGCTTTTGCCTGTATTATACCATTCGTAAGAACGTTACATTACACAGAAATGCTCCAGAAAATGTTGCAGTCTATATGTATTTACTTTAATAATGCGATGATTGGCATTTTTTAGGTTTTCGTCATTTAGTAGGTACAAATGACGAAAACCATCACTCATGATTGATGGAATTGATTGACGCTTGCATTACCGTGTAATGGTCGCCTTACCTTACTTCTAGAGAATAAACTGACTGCTGTAATGTTACAGCAGTCAGTTTATTCTCTAGAACAGCTACGTCGAGGACCAGTTTCAGTAATAAAAGCTTGTACCAAGCTTTTAATGACAATATTTTTTTCATAGCAAGCTTTTATAGCTCGGTATACCTATATAATTAATACTCGTCAAGACGAATCATACGAGCCCAAACTTGACGAGGTTGTGTCCTTTAACTGCAGAGTTCCTGTAGCCATCTTCCATTCCATCATCAGATAGGCTCCAAATTATAATAATACTGCATTGTCATCTGATTTACACATGCAAGCAAAATTTCAGCTCAATCGGTAAGAAGTGGGTCAAATTTAACTTACAAGATTTGATGACAGACAAACATCGGGACAGGTGAAACTAAATAAAAGCTTGTAAACATGTTACTATTTATTATACATTTAACGATACCTTAACACAAAATAGTTTTGGCGGTATTTTATCTCTATCAAAAACTCACAGCTGTAATAATAAAGGTAGTCTCAATAAAGCTTTTACTTTTTTGGGCGTAAAATTTTATTTTTAACTAGCGACCCGCCCCGGCTTCGCTCGGGTAACAGTATTTTTCCACTATTTAACCCTTCAGATACCGTCAATTAGAGACATAATAGTAAGACAATAGATGCGCGGCCACCGGTGGTCGCTTGGGGATTCATGAATTAATGGATGTTATTATACATATAAACATCCTCTTGAATCACTTTATCTATTAAAAAAACCGCATCAAAATCCGTTGCGTAGTTTTAAAGATTTAAGCGTACATAAGGATATAGGGACAGAAAAAGCGACTTTGTTTTATACTATGTAGTGATTGATCAAATAATTACATTTATTTAAAAACACTTAACTTACTATAGAATATAATAGAATATTTTTATTTGCTTAGAAACAACAACCAACAACAAAAAACAACATCATTCTTAGTATATTGCGAAACCTGAATATAGTTTGTTCCGTTTGTTCAGAATCAGTAACTGAATCGATTCCAATAATTTTTACACAATGTTATATTATTTCCCAACAATATTTAAAAAAGGTCACAACACAAATTGGACATAACCGACACTTAGTACAAAACAGGTCACGGCAGGTCATAGCGGGCATTAGGTGCCAACGCACAACTGGATGCGGAAGCAAAACAACCCCTCAGTCGTCCGGTGGCCATGTATTTATGTCGCAAACCAGGTTGGAACCATAACTGGCTTATAACTTATTGATTTTTTTTAAATTTTGTTCACTGATATACTAGACAGATGTTTTAGGTTTCGCATATACGAAAAATAAAATTGTATATACATACTTACACTAATAAAATAAATAAAATAAAGACCCATATGGACTAACTAAAGTAAAACAAAATATGGCGTATAAAAACTGGAGAAGATTTTAAAGCATTGCTGTCGACTGATAATGTGCCTGAAACTGGCGGCATTGCCACATTTTCTGCGCTGTATGGTAATATTATCCTATCATCATCATTATTAACATCAGCCTTTTTTTTAATGTTCCCTTTGCTGAGACTCAGGCCTCTCTAGGAAAGGGAATGGGTCGTAATCCACCACGCGGGCCCAGTGCGTGTTGCTGGATGTCAGATGTCTTTGAATTTTCGGTTCTAGGACGTGCCAGTTTCCTCACGATGTTTTCCTTCACCGTTTTGAGAGCAGTGGTGATGAAATAAACTACACAAAGTAATGCGTCTGATTGAGTTCGAACCTGCGACCTACAACTCGTAAGTCGGGGCTATTACCACGGGGCCACCACTGCTCTTATCCTATGTCCAAGGTTAAAACCAGCCTTTGGGTCACGCGAAGTCAACAATTTGTGAGCACTCGCATACCCCACGATCAACCCCAAGCGTATCGAAAATATAACTCTATTAACAAGCTGTTGCTTAACTTAAGCTTTTGTTTCCTAGGAAAGCGGTGCCGTCATATAGCGGCCGTTTTAACACATCGTCAGTCATTTTTTCAAAACAAACGTCACAAACGTCATACGAAAAGTATCCAAGATAGAAAATGGACGTCCTTGATTTAGCTTTAGTAATTTACTTGGAGGATGAACTATCTTCAGAAGAGGAAAATAATCGATGTTCTGGAAAACGGCCGCTATATGACGGCATCGCTATCCTAAGAAACCAAAGCTTTACACGTTTTTGTGTCTTTCCGTTCCAGTGTACCTATGGTGGCTGTCTGATTTGCTCATCCCGCCCTTCAAAGGCTGCTCTCGGGAGTCACACCGAGTCTACTCCGAACACCCTGGGCCGGCACTTCCTCAAGACTTCTTTTTTTATGGTGGTCAAAAATCATCAAATGACAACCCCCGCTCTTGGGCAGAGCGGGAGATAGTGTCAGACTCTTACTGACTAAAAACCCACCCCGTTCCTTCCAGCCTCTTTCAGACCGGGGCTCGAGTTTCTTTTCGGATAAATCTGGCTCCAGTAGGCTTCGACCCAGCTGGGCCCCTCCTGTTGCTGACAACTCCTTGAGGCGCGCGGGAACAGTGCACGCCGTCGACGTCTTGGGCTCGGTCCGGACAGTTACCGGACGGTCGCACAGCGAGCAACCCATGGGTGCCGTCCGCGAGCCCGCGTCTACGGTGGCCGAAAATCGTCACCGTAGCCGCCGGCGCTGGGCATCTCTTCCGCTTTAATATGATACAGGTACCTCCCGAACGTGCCATGTCCGGTGAGGACTTGAGTCATCCTGAAGGTAAGGACGCCGTGAGGTCTTTCCAGCCACGCCTCAAAGACTCCTCTTTACCGCCATAATCGTGGCGTACCCATTTCCTACTACACTCGTTACTCTCACGTTAGTCTCACGTTTCAGTGAACGGTTTCACAGCAGTATGCGTACGAATATGTTTCAATAAATTACCATTCTCCCTAAAACTACGCTGACATATATCACAGTTGTATGGTTTCTCACCGGTATGCGTTCGAATATGTAGTTTTAAACGATGGTTACTACTGAAACTACGCTGGCATATATCGCACTTGTACGGTTTCTCACCCGTGTGCGTACGATTATGAAGAACTAAATGCTCCCTAATACTGAAACGACGCATACATAAATTACACTCGAACGGTTTGTCACCATTGTGTGTGCGAAAATGTCTATCTAAAGTATCCTTCCTATTAAAACTACGCTTGCAAACATCACACGTGTACGGTTTCTCGCCAGTGTGCGTACGGATATGAAGTGTCAAACTATTCTTAGTACTGCAACCACGGTTACATATATCGCAGTTGAACGGTTTCTTAATAGTGTGCGTACGAATATGATATCTAAAATTATCCCTAGTACTGAATCTACTCTGGCATATATCACACTGATACCGTTCTTCACCAGTGTGCGTACGAACGTGCTTAACTAAATTACTCTTCTGGTTAAAACTACGCTGACATATGTCACACTGGTACGGTTTTTCACCAGTGTGCGTAAGACTATGTCTATCTAAATCACCCTTCCTACCAAACCCACGTTGACATACTTCACACTTGTACGGTTTCTCACCGGTGTGCGTACGAATATGGAGTGTTAAAGCATTCTGAACAGTGAAAGTATGCTGACATATATCGCACTTGTACGGTCTCTCACCAGTGTGCGTGCGGATATGATTTGTTAAATGAGCCTTCTTATTGAAACTACGCTGACATACATCACACTTGTACGGCGTCTCCCCAGTGTGCGTGCGAATATGTTTAAATAAATGTCTCTTACACCTAAAACTACTTTGACATACATCACATTTGTGAAGTTCCCTGAATTTTCCTTTGGGCTTACTACTTTGAGATTTTTGAATAATTTTTGTTTCTGAGATTTTATTTTTCTTTCCCTCTTCTGGAATTACATCTTCTTCACTTGTTTTTTGTGTGTCTTCTTTTGGTGTCTCTGCAGCGCTCGATCCTGCGTTAAAAAATATCATCATTATAATTTCAGCCGAACGACGTTCACTGTTTTACATAGGCTTCCCCAAGTGTTACCACAACGAACGGGCGGTCCTGTCAGGGCCCGATCTATCTATTTAGCCGCTCCAGGCAAAGATAATTTTCGCCGCCCTTTACATACACAAAACCATATAAGTCATGATGACTCTTAAGTCTTAAATACTTCCACTAACCAACCTGAAGTAGGTTGGAAAATGGTACTTACAATTCTCAACCTGCCAACTTGGAGGTGGATGGCTAACCTAGCCGGTTGGAAGATAGTCAATTTTGCCGCCTCTCATTTTTTGCCGCTCTGGGCAAATGCCCGGCTATTCCCCCTTAAACCGGGCCCTGGGTCCTTTACATCTCGCATCCACCGCATTCCTGCGACTCTCACCGGGTCATCGGTCCACCTTATGAGAGTCCTTCCAACGTCGCATACAATTTTTTTAAGGTGTCGTGCCGTTGGCCCGTGTTGGCAGCTGTTGATGCCTCGACGGCAGTCGACATCCCAACTCTGAAGATCAGCGGCAACCGTCGTGCGTGTCAAGTGTCACTACAGGTCGACGGCTGCAGTTACCTCTGCTGTTGGCAATATGCCGCTCGTATGAGTTCTTAAGCCTGCAATACATGTTGGCCGAGTTTAGACCAATGCGAGCCTAGGTAAATATAGGCAAGCACTTCTCTCTACACGTTCGGCAAGCTTGAAGGAAACCAATGCAAATGACCAACATAGACGAGTTTTGTGGAGACGACCACATGTCGGGCGAGCGCGCGCGAGCCCCTTTGATTTATGCAGAAAAACCGACACCGCTCCGAAGTGAGGCAAGTGATCGCGAGCGTCTTCGAGTTGTGACAAGCTACGCCAAATGAGGTCTATACACGTTGGCGCTTGTCTTTACTCAACCAACTAGGCGAGCGACACCGAGCGATAGCAAGACAAAGCAAATATACTGTCTAGATGTTGGTATTGGTCTTCACTCGGCAACGCTCGGCCAACATGTATTGCATGCTTAACGAATCGATATTTTTTTCTCCCGGATTTAAACTCAATACTCACTTCTCGTGTCAGTGGCTCCGCGTTTCTTCCCCAATACTTGATCTTGGACTTCCGTTTTGAACTCCGTTATATCCAAATCTGGTTCAGAATGATGCCGTGGTGTATCTTCTACATCTGAATAACCGTTGCCATCTATAATTTCAAGAAATTTACTGTTTTCAGATTTATTCCTATACCTTGTTTTGTGCCAAATTTCAGGATTCTGGGTCAACGGCAAGTACCCTATAACGATCTTAGAGAGTATCAAAATATACGTTTTTATGCGACATAAACGGTCGTATCTTTTTTATTCGTTAACTTAGAAGTTAGATTTTTTCACAGCTTGAAGGGGGGACCACAGACTTGAGTACATGGTTTTAATTTCAACTCGATACCTCCACTCGTACTCGAGATAAAGGGTCTTGACAGACAGACAGATGGACGGACAACAAAGTGATCGTATTTTTTCCTTTTCTGGTTTAAGAATTTTATTTTCTCATCAGAATTAACAACAATTCACTAACTGAGAAACTATACATTATAATGTCATGTTGTTATGAACGCACAGGAACAAGTTAAAAATAATTTTATACAAAGAAAATATTATGTAATTCGAGGGACTAAATAAGTAACTTTAACCCCGAGGTAAGCAGTGTGCTTTTCATTACGAATACAAGAAGATAGACCTAGTTTTTTTTAAATAATTTGACAGCTGTTATTTGAAAGTAAAACTCCCTAGGGATGAAAAGTGTGATACTTTTCAGTCTGCTTCTCAGGCAACTTCAGACCTACTTTCAGAGTATGAGTAATAAAAAAGTACATACTAGATGTGGCATGCAATCAGAGACAACTGAGACTAACTGGTTTATACTTTTAATTGTTTTTTAGGTCTTAAAATTCTTAATTAACTTATTTGTTGAGGTTGAGGTATGGAACCCTAAAAATGGTTTTTAAATATTGGATACATACCATCATTATGAGGTTCCTCCTTGGGCTCACTGATATCTTCTGGTCCCTCATAATACACTGGTAATTCTTCTTTGATAGCAACATATTCCATTTGACCAAAACCATTTATATTAATATTCACAACTGGAGTTTTAACATAGCCATTGAACAATTCGGTCTGACCTTGGTGTATTGAAGGGTTTGCCTGTGGAAGTTTATCACTATTAGTTAAAATAATAATTACTTCTTAAGAAAAGAGTCTCCACTTATGGAAATACACAAAACAAGCTTTTAATGAAAATTATTTTTTCATAGCAAGCTTTTATAGCTCGGTATCTTCTCTTCTATATATATAAAAATCAATGCCACTTTTCGTTGTTATTTTATAACTCAAGAACGGGCTCACCTATCCAAACCAAATTTTTAGGCTTTGTTCGGACTATTTAGTAGATGGTCTATGTGAAGTTTGGTAGGGTAGAGTAGGGTAGAGTAGTGTAGAGTAGAGTAGTGTAGAGTAGAGTAGTGTAGAGTAGAGTAGTGTAGAGTAGTGTAGTGTAGAGTAGTGTAGGGTAGAGTAGGGTAGAGTAGGGAAAAGCGGGAGCGAAGCCGTGGGGGCAAAAGCTAGTACCTATATAATTAATACTCGTCAAGACCAATCATACGAGCCCAAACTCGAAGGGGTTGTATCGTTTAACTACCAAGCTCCTATAACCACCTTCCGGTTCCATTATCAGATCAGCTCCATGCTGCAATTTCGCATTGTCATCTGATTTACAAGTGCATGCGAAATTTCAGCTCAATCGGTAACCGGGAAGTGGGTAATTTGCAAGATTTGATTAAAGAGGAACATCGGGACAGGTGAAACTAAATAAAAGCTTGTAATAAATGTCTTTTTAAGAATACCTCACCTCATGCATCAACTGAGCAAACAGCTCCTCGGCTGCCCGACATTGTCGCTGCAGTTGGCAGCATTGCTTTAGTTTGGCATAGCAGAAGAAGCAAGCAAGAGCCGGTCTAGTGTCCTCAGTTACAAACTGCAATAAAACGTGTCTTTTACATTTTTGTTGTGATGAAAAATTCATTCTAAATTTGTCCGCAGGGTTGCGGTCGGCGAGATTATTATGTTAGGTATCAACTTACTGGAACGTGAGTGAGCGACTCATACAGGTCCTGCATGTTCTTGCTGACCACTGCATACATGCGAACATTCTCCATCAAACATATCCTACACATAAGTAGCTTTTCCATCTTTTAACTCAAAATGAATAATAATAATGTTGCTTGTATATTATTACGAATTCTTCTGGTTTCTACCAACATTCCACTTATGAAAGCTTGGAAATATTGTGTGAATTGTCTCAGTTCAGCGATCAAATCTCTCGTAGAAGAGAGTAGGCAGTCCGTCGAACTTTGTACTTCATGGTAGATGTTAGTCTAGCTGAAAGGACAAACACATAGATTTGAAAAACCAATAAACTAATATTTGCAGTGCCACAATAATTGCATACACAGTAACTTCGACTTATATTCTAGTAATAGACAAGCACATTCATAGAATTGGCAGTTCCTCACTCTATCCTCATATACTCTGCCCATTGCTATCCTTTCTCTCTCTCATAGATTTTTTAGGAACTTGTAGATACTCTGTGCTTCTTCAGACATTGGCTGGCTCAGAATCCGTCGCACAATTGGATGTCTCACCAGCGTGATAATGAGCTGCTGTGTGTCACACAAGCTTGCGTTCAGTGCAAATAAGGTGAGTTGCAGTTTAATTGACCATTTGTTGAGTTCACATAGTACAACTCCTTTCAGACCACCTCTATGATAAGAAAACGACAAGTTTAGGCTGTATTTACTTCCTCCTCCTCCTTGCGTCGTATTCCTCAATGCTGAGGGTCGTGACTATCCTGCTTCATCACACCTCTATCTGTTTCTGTAGTACTTACTTTGTAGAAAAGGATTATGTTTAACTAGTAATTATGCAAAGATAGCACAAGAGAATGTAGTTTTGTAGAAAACCAATAAGAATTAATTAAATAAAAGTATTAATGATAATTTTTCGTCGTATTTTGATTGAATTTGACAAGTTGACAGCTGTTGTATTTTTTTTTTAATAGATTATATTTTGCAACAAAGGTATTGAATTTATACAGCTTCGGAGAATAATAACTAAACGCGAAGCAGAGGTCAAATTTTTTTTTCCAAAGATATACGAGTACTTCTTACCTTACCGTATGAAAGTTAATTTTAATCTTGATAAAAAATTCAATATTTTTTATTCAACATAGGCCTACATGGGCACTTATTAAACGTCAGAAGCCAGTGTACGGTTCCAAATTGGTCGTTACCTTTGGAGAGGAACCGGCAAGAAACTCCATAATGAAATATTAAATATGTCTTAGTTTCGCTTTTTAGTAAAAAACTGGAAATGATCCAGTGGATAAAAACTCAGATTTATCTTTATTCATTCGTTTCTATGCAATAGAATATTTCTAAAATTCCTGTTTATATACCGGTTGTTGTGGCGACGCTTGGAGCCTCCCCCATGTTCAACAGTGGACGTCTTTCGGCTGATATGATGATGATGACCATTTCTATTCACTTTTTAATTTTATTCACAGATTTATGCAATTAAGACAAAACATATTAATAAATTACATTTACAATAACAAAACGTGACGAAAAAGGTCAAATCTATCATTTAAATATCATCTTGACTTTGACGTGTGACGTTTAAATAAGCCAACCCCGCGTTCCGAACAAAGATTTTATATATCCTACTAGAGTAGACTAGATTGACTACGAAGAAATATTACACTGTCTAAAGTGTTCTTTATTCTCATTAGCATTAAGTTCATGTGTGTTATTGACATTCAAAAGGGAAAAATGGCCTGGAGCAAGACACTGAGATAAATCCTCTGTGTCCCTTTCTCTCATAATACCAGAAAAAAATAAGAAACAGATGGTAGTTTTTAGATTGTTCCAGTTATCGTTAAATAGTCCGTGTTCATGCATTTTGATAGGTTTATGCAACATAAAATGAATTGCAACTAAATATTTTATTTCAAATATTGCTTCTTGAAATTTTATACGCATTCTTCTTGTATTTAATGATGATTTCATATAGATATAGTAGCTATTCGTAGTAATTTTCAAATTATGAAAGGCAACATTTAGGAGGTTTCAATTTGACAGAATTTGACATCAAAAAACAATATGGCTGATGCTTCATAGGGCTAAAGTTGTATTTTTAATTGTTACAAGTTTTTATCTCAATGTTTAGTAAAGTATAAAGTGTACAAGATGTTCAAAACGTTGCTGTGTAAAGTTTCGCAACAGTGATGGGTATCCTGGTTGTGGAATTTCATTTTTTTTGGAAGTTTTCTGTTTTGTTTACAAAATATTTATGTAGGGTGACAACAAACATCGTTTTGAATTTCATGAGGGAATTAAAACATATTAACTGCCTCTAAAAATACATAGAGAAGGGGCATCATAAACGACTCAGAAGACGGACTGGGTGCAAAATTTTATAAAATTTGATTGTCTACTGTTCAAGTTTTATATTATTATAAGCAAATTTCTAAATATCTGAGGTGGATCAATTTTTTTTTTTAATAAATCAAGCGCGTACCAATTTTACTAATTTTATCTTTTCTGTTGATCGGGCGCCTTTGGCCGCTCGGCGATCTTCGGCTGCCCTCATGACACAACGGAAAGCGGCGAGCAGCGGCGGCCAGAGGTGCGGCATGCGGGACGTGTCTTCGGACCAATTCAGTATATAGTTATCTGTGACCAATTCTTAAAACGACGCGCGTGCGCTCCAAAATCTTCTCCACATCGATATAGTACAATCCGAGAATTATATTCATTTTAAATCATAGTATACTGTCTTTAAGTTTAGTCCTTAGGTAGGTCCCTAATAAATGCCGCACGCAATGCTGCACGTATGTGGCTTAACCGTTTACTACTAGTAATATATTATTTTTTATGTTTTGTTGTAGATTTCCAAGAAACGAGAACCATCGGCAACAGTGGCTTTGAAGTTGAGCCATTTAATTTTTTTTTTTCAGCAACTGTTTTATTTCTAGCCGTCACATTAAGTCTGAAGATGTAAAGTTAAATCAACACTAAAACCTAATTCTATTCCATCTATATACCCTTTTGTAAGTTCATCCGTTGTTAAAAATCCGTTCAGTAGTTTTTGAGTTGATTGCAAACAGATATAGACAAACGAACATAGTGGGGGACTTTTTTTGATGTGGTAAAATCTCCAATAACTTATTTTGCTCTAAGGTAGAGCGCCTTACGCTCCATCTTAGAGTGGGACAAGTTATTTGAGGTTTATACTGAATCTCCGTGTCCTTCAGTTGCCCTTTGTATTCCAGGACCATAGTTTCCCTTTCGGAAATTCCCTGTGGTGCTAACGGGCATCGGCAATAATTAGTAGTAGTCATCATCATCATCATCATTTCAGCCGATACACATCCACTGCTGGACATAGGCCTCCCCCAAGCGTCGCCACAACGAACGCTCCTGCGCGTCTCGCATCCATCGGCTTCCCGCAACCTTCACCAGGTCATCAGACCACCTTGTTGGAGGCCTTCCAACGTTGCGTCTTCCGGTACGCGGTCGCCACTCCAGAACCTTTCGGCCCCAACGGCCATCTGTTCTGCGAGCAATGTGCCCTGCCCATTGCCACTTAAGTTTGGCAATTCTTTGCGCTATGTCGGCAACCTTAGTTCTCCTGCGGATGTCTTCATTTTTGATTCGATCACGCAAGGTAACCCCGAGCATAGCCCTTTCCATTGCCCTTTGGGTGACTTTAAGCCTTCTGATGAGGCCCATTGTGAGCGACCACGTTTCGGAGCCATATGTCATCACTGGCAACACGCACTGATCATAGACTTTCGTCTTGAGACACTGTGTGTGTGTTTTGTATTAGTAGTAGTAGTCAGTATAAATAAATTTATAAACCAGTCGAGGATCATTTATTTATTGTTTATTTGTTAGTTAATAAGTGCAATTTAACGTAATTAAAAATGTACAATTTGATGTCACGCATCAGTCTATTTTTAATAAAGTTAAAATAAAAGAATAACATTAGTTTTATTATAAACTAACTAGTTTTTTCTTTGAGAAAAACCTTATTCTGATAGGTGCAGCCGACAGCCGTTCAGAAGTGATCTTCTTACGTAGGTACACACCCATTAGGCATTTTTTTATCAGTGTGGGTATTTCATACTCGCATAAGAGGATATTGCTATTATAATATATTATAATTGGAAGCTCGCGCATGATGGGTAAAGTGGCGTATAATACTCTTCCTCCAATTATTTTTAATGGTGCCATTATTCCCATCAGTCCTAGCGTAAAGGATCTCGGTTTACATCTTGACTCGACCCTTGGCTGGCAAAATCAGGTTTCCAGTGTCTGCCAAAGAGTCAACGGGACTTTACGGTGTCTGTATCGTCTGAGGAACTTTCTGCCTGCAAAGACAAAGACTACGCTTGTGCAAACTTTAATTTTCCCTGTAATCGACTATGGTGACGTGTGCTGCTTTGACCTGAACGCTTTGTTGCTAGATAAACTTGACAGGCTCCTCAACAACTGCATCCGGTTCATATTCAACTTGAGGAAATATGACCATATATCAAGCTACAGATCTGAGCTCAAATGGATGCCCATTCGCCAGAGAAGGAGTTTGCGCGCTCTGACTACACTTTACTCTTTGCTCAACTCTCCCACTCCTCCTTCGTATCTCATATCTCGCTTTCAATATCTATGTTCTTCTCATACTAAAAATCTGCGTTCTTCTAACAATCTTTTACTGCTTTGTCCTTCTCATACTTCTGATTTTGTTCATTCTTCCTTTCATGTTCAGTCTATACTTCTGTGGAATGCGCTTCCTCTTGACATCAGGACGGCCACCAGTCTGTACGCTTTTAAGCGGATGTTGCGGAATTATTTATTAAATAGATAGTGAAGTCGTCTCAAAACCTCTTTCTTGTACTTTATATATATATATATATATATATATATATATGTATATATAATAATATATTTTATATTAAATTATATATGTATGTTTATTTTGTATTTGTTTTTTGAGTCCTTTTTTTTCATAGTCTACTTTTATGTTAATTTTATTTTTTTTATGCACCTACCACGTTTTTCTCTTTACCACCCTAGGTAGACTGGTAGAGAATGCCTAAGGCATTAAGTCCGCCTTTGTACTTTTATGTTGCATGAAGTTTTAATAAATAAATAAATAAATAAATATATACGGACATCAGCTATTTCCTAGTAATTACAGAGAAAACTCACAGTTCCCTTTTGGTAAGCATATTATACATATTAACTGTTTTTGAACTTGCATGTCTATTTTAATGTATCAAAAATATCTTTAACTAACTTTTGAGCAAAATTGTCCCGCAGTATGTAGCTAGTGTATGGACACACTAGTAGAACGAGATGACAGGACTCTTTCTGACTTTCCTTATCAGGTACGCTTTTGAGGTTGTCGTAGTCAATCTAGTACTAGGATATATAAAATCTTTGGTTCCGAATCACTACAATAAACCGTTGCTGAAATGTCGCTGTCGATGTCGCTGTGTCTGTCTGTCACTCTGATGAAGGAAAATGTGTCGAAAAGAAATCAATTTGGCGTGAAATATTTCAAATCGAGAGAATAATATTTTTTTAATACACTTCCTCGAAAAAAACTATTTACAAAAAAAATATATAACCGACTTCAATGTAAAAAAAAAAAACACTAAAAAGTACAAAATAACTTTAATTTCGAAAGTAGGTGTTTCTTTTAAAAAAAAAAGTTTTTTTCACTTTTTGTTATGGTACCACAACTAAAAAGTACCCCTCAGACAAACTTATACATCTTATAGCCAGAGTGCATCACATAACGATTCTAATAATACCAAACACGGTTGGATTACATTATTTTCTTTCTGGCTTCATCAGATCAGTTAGATACATCCTCTTCCCCTTTACTTTCAGTCAGTCATCGACTGCCTACACGTATAAACAAAGCCATTTTACTTGTAACGACACTTCTGCTGTGATCCTATGAGGAGTTCTGTTCCAAATCTTCAAAGTTCATGATGATCATAACAATATTTCTGTGGGACCAACTTGGAAGCATAACCTTTCAATTAAAAAAAAAAACATTTTCAAAATCGGTCCACAATTGACCGAGGTATCGGTAAACATAACACAAAAAGAAAACATACATTCAGAAGAACATAGAACCTCCTCCTTTTCGAAGTCGGTTAAAAACTGACTCTTATCGCACGATTCAACATGCCATCTATTGATATAGATGGCTTATCCATCGAGTTTTATTTATCACAGCACAGGCTTTTTTTCCATTTAGGGTCAATTTATACTAGCGCAGAGTCGAAGCGTCAAATTCTTTACAACTAAAGCGAAGCCACACGAATGCGCGCGTGTTCACCAGAATACGCGCGCACTCTTTTACGTGTCGTAATGGGAACAGAACAGAAAATGTAGGTCTATATAGGTGTTTTCTGTTCTGTGTGTAATGGGCATCAACAGCAGTGCTATTGAATCGACTCTTGTAGCTGAAACGTGTGTAAAATGGTTGACATTGATCTTGCTATGATATTACATGTATAGGAAGTTTAAGATTTCGCGTAGATTTGCCAGGGGGTGTACGCGAGAATGCGCGCGCACCAATCAGCGTTGTTCACGCGCAGACGCGCGAATGCCGAAGAATGCGAGTCTTTTTAAAATCTCAGAAGTAATAGGTATGTGCATTACGCTGTGGATTTAAGGTTGAATCTGTTAGGTTCAGTTTTGGATAGACGCTTCGATGCGCTTCGACTCTGCGCTAGTATAAATTGACCCTTAGCAGTTGAAAACCAGCGTCAGGCAACTACCATGTAGTTTTCTGGCATTTTTACTGAACTGGAAAACAGATTTATACCGCCACAAAAGTTTACTAGTTTTACGGTAATTTTCTTCACAAAACTGATAAATGTCGTATAATACACGTGAGTAATCAATGATTACCGTTCTCGACTCTCTTAAGAAAATACCGCCTCGACGGTAATCACTAACATTCAACGGTGATTATTATTATTTTTAAAGCAAAGAGGCGCAGATTTTTAAGAACAAACAAAAAAATAATTTTCAAATTCGGTCCACCAATTGCCCGAGATATCGGTGAACATACATAAAAAAATAGATACTTTCAGCCGAACATAGAAGCTCCTCCTTTTCGAAGTCAGTTAAAAATGAAAATATTTTAATATTTAGGAGTAAAAACAGGTTGACATAAAATCAGTTGAGTGTAATTAAATAAAATGCAATTTTGGTGAATCTTGTGAGAAGTAATTTATTTAAGTAATTAAACCAAGATCTAAGTACCTGCGAGGATTTATATATATATTTTTAAAACAATATATTAGAATATACAAAATAACAATTTAATCAAAAAGCCACTTGAAAAGTCCCAATATTAGCCAATTTAAAAAACAACATCAGCTAGACTATACAGGGTGAATGTATAGCTTTCAGTATTGATTAAAGATATGCATTATAAAAATAAATATCTATCAATTGGTCGTTATTTGTATATGTATATATGTATATTTATTTAAAAGATCTAGTCTATGTTAGAATAAAAGAGTCTGTAGTTTTTAGTACGATCTTTTTTCTTAGTAAGTTTATTTTTCTACTTTGATTTTACCTGTCATTGCCTTCTTGTGTTTCTGGTGTGTCATGAGGAATTAAACCAAGTTAAGTTTTACCAAAACTTATATTGTTTCATTCCAATACCATTATATACATCTCCTGTGTTTTCCACCGACTACGCTCTGCACAGTTAATGGGCTTGAGTTGCACCACTAACAGGTTATGGGAATCGCACCTACAGGAACATGTATGGTAACGGGAATTCGCAAAGAGAGCAGAACTCAATAATGGCACAAGTAAGTGGTTCAGGCAGTAGTGCCCTATCTATGGAGAAGTTAGAAGGCAGCAGTAACTACACCACATGGAAATTTCTTATGGAAATGCATCTGATACATGACGACTTGTGGGAGTATACAAGCGTCACGCCTGATCCAACCGATACACAAGGCATGAGAAAAGACCAAAAAGCTAGAGCAAAGATTTGTTTAATGTTAAAACCTCATTGCTTGGTGCACGTACGCAAATCAAAAACAGCGAAAGGTGCTTGGGAAGCGCTGAGAGACGCGTTCGAAGATAAAGGTCTAAATAACCGTTGCCGTTTGCTTTCAAAGCTAGTAAGCATGAAACTGGAACAATTCCCAACTGTGAGGGATTACGTGACGTCTGTTATGATACTATCTCAGGAACTGCAAGACTTAGGAAAAGAGGTTGATGACGAACTGTTAGCTGCATTACTACTCCAAGGTCTTACGGCAGAGTTCCAACCTATGCGATTGGCCATAGAAAATAGTAACGTGGTACTTACTACAGATTATGTCAAGACGAAGCTATTTCAAATGGAAGACAACTATTCGGCAAGCTCGAGTGCAAGCCAACCGACATCAGCACTTTTATCAAATAAGCATAAGGGCATGAGTAAACCCAGGAAGGGCAAACAAAAATTTAAATGCTTCATTTGTGATGGACCACATAAGGCAAAGGAGTGTCCAGATAACCCTAAAGGGAAGAAAGAAGCCTTACAAGCCTACGCGTTTGGCATGTCGACCCCGCAAGCAAGAGATTGGATAATCGATTCTGGCGCATCGACGCATATGACAAATAACAAGGATTGGTTTAAAGGAAACTTGAGGGTTACTTCCAAGTCTTTGAGAGTGATTTGTGCAGATGGTAATGAAATGTATGGTGAAGGTGAAGGAAAGGTAGTATGTGATTCAGGGTTAACTATTAACAATGTTTCGTACGTACCTAAGTTAGCTTCTAATTTGTTAAGTGTGAATGCAATTGCGAGAAAGGGTCATGTGATAGTTTTCACAGAAAAAGGTTGCGACATCTACAAGAGAAATGAGTGTGAGGTGCGTGGTAAGGCTGTTGTGAAAGGTGTGGAAGAACGAGGCATTTATAAAATTAAGTGCTGTTCACAGGGTTCTGCGCTGGCAACAGCAGATTGCGACCAGGAGAAGCTGTGGCATCGGAGGATGGCACATCTTGGTATGCGTAACCTCAAATTACTGAGAGATAAGATGGCGATTGGGGTGAGTTTTCCTAATACTTCAAGTAAACTGGAGTGTGTATCTTGCATTATGGGAAAACAAACCAAACAACCGTTTCCTAAGGGAGTTGCGACGAGAGCTAAGGAAGCATTGGGTTTAGTGCATTCAGATTTATGCGGACCTATGCATATACCTTCCATTAGCGGGTATAAATACTTTTTAACATTTATTGACGATTTAACGCGGAAAACATTTGTATATTTTTTAAAACAAAAAAGCGAAGTTTTTGAAAAATTTACAATTTTTAAGGCGTTTTCCGAGAATCAATGCGGCAAGAAAATTAAGATCCTGCGCACTGATAATGGAACCGAGTTTGTTAATAAACAGATGGATGATTTTCTGACGAAAAATGGAATCCAACATCAAGTGACGATAGATTATACACCGCAGCAAAATGGAGTGGCCGAGAGAGCAAATAGAACCATAATCGAGAAGGCGAGAAGCATGCTCGAAGAAGGAAATTTGTCAAAGGCTTATTGGGCGGAGGCAGTTCATACGTCTGTTTTCCTGAAGAATAGATCGCCAACCATTGCGCTAAAAGGAAAAACTCCAGAGGAAGCATGGTCCGGTAAAAAAGTTGATCTCAGTTTTGTAAGAATTTTCGGGAGCAAAGCATATATGCACATTCCTAACCAAAAGAGGAAGAAGCTTGATGCAAAAAGTATGGAGTTAACTCTAGTCGGATATTGTGAGGATTCTAAAGGCTACCGGCTGGTTGATACAAAAACGCATCGACTATATAAAGCTAGAGATGTAGTATTTATAGAAGCTCAAGAAAAACAGAGAGATAAACAAATGGAAAGAGAGACTGAACATGAAGTATTTATTCCAGAAGTGGAACAAACAGATATTCATGATGACACGTCTAGTCCTCCAGGGCGGGAACCTGAGTCTACTGTTGATGATCAACCGCAAGAGGATATAGAGTTTCTAGACTGTGAGTCAGATACAACTGTGGATGAGCTACCTCAAGTGGAGCGGAGGTATCCACTTAGAGGTAGAAAACCCAAAGAGTTTCCAGATCACATACTATATCAAGCTGCAGAGTCAGATTTGCATCCAACTACGGTTCAAGAAGCACTATCAAGAACTGATAGTAAGGAGTGGAGAGCAGCAATTGAAGAAGAGATTGATGCCTTGAAGAAGAACAAAACCTGGATTTTAGTAAAACCTGAACAAGCGAGCAACGTTGTCGATTCGAAATGGTTATTTCGAATCAAAGAAGAGCCGGGAAATAAACGAAGGTACAAAGTTCGACTTGTTGCTAGAGGTTTTAGTCAGAGATGTGGCATTGATTATGACGAGACATTCTCTCCGGTGGTGAGACACAGCTCGTTAAGAGTCCTCCTCTCAATAGCAGCAAAGAGAGGTTTTTGGGATGGTTGACTGTAAAGTTGCTTCAACGCCATCAGTTTCTGGTCAAAAGCTAGAGAAGCCTGGACCAGAACACAAACCTGATCCGACGATTCTATATCAAAACTTAATTGGTTCACTGATGTACTTATCTGTATGTACGAGACCAGATATTGCACATTCAGTTAATTATCTTAGCCAATTTAACACCTGCTATGCTGAGGAACACTGGATAGCTGCTAAACGTGTGCTAAGATATTTAAAGGGTACTAAATCGCTAGGGATACAGTACAAGAGGACAGGAGGAGATAAAATGCAGGGTTACGCAGATGCAAGTCATGCCACTTGTTATGATAGGAGGTCATACTCGGGTATGGTTTTTCTGCACATGTGCGCTGCAATCTCTTGGGAAAGCAGAAAACAAAGGACAGTTGCACTATCCACTGCGGAAGCGGAATACGTAGCGTTGTCTGAAGCTGCTAGGGAGGCAATTTTCCTGAAAAGATTATATTCGGAAGTCACTGGTCAAGTAGAGGTGCCAATGAAGATCTTCAGTGACAGTCAGTCTGCTGTGGCCATTGCGCAGAACCCTGTACACCATCAACGTACAAAGCATATAGATGTGCGACATCATTTTATAAGGGAGACCGTCGAGCATGGCCATATTTTACTTGAGTATGTAGAGACAGCTCATATGGTTGCAGATGTATTGACGAAGCCTTTGTTGAAAGGGAAGTTTAAGTGGTGTGCGCTAAGTATGGGTGTTGTATGATTGAGTGATGGATGGAAGTAGAGAAATGAACTTAGGAGGAGTGTTAGAATAAAAGAGTCTGTAGTTTTTAGTACGATCTTTTTTCTTAGTAAGTTTATTTTTCTACTTTGATTTTACCTGTCATTGCCTTCTTGTGTTTCTGGTGTGTCATGAGGAATTAAACCAAGTTAAGTTTTACCAAAACTTATATTGTTTCATTCCAATACCATTATATACATCTCCTGTGTTTTCCACCGACTACGCTCTGCACAGTTAATGGGCTTGAGTTGCACCACTAACAGTCTACAGATTTATTTATTTAGCACATGGAGGACTTACAGTTAAAAAAAAAAACAGACAGAAAAAGTAAACCACAATCTCTAAAAAGCCAATTACAAGTCCTCGCATATAGGCATTATAATAGAAATGTAAAAGTCAAATCAATTTGAAATAATGCTCTTAACTAATAAAAACACAAAAATACAAAAAGAACACTAATTTATAACAATTTGAACTGTTGGTTTTAAAAATAAATATAAAAAACTGAATTTTTTTCAACTCTGCTCATAGCACAGATGGCGTTGCACGCGTTGTGTGATAGCTGTCGAGTAGAATATTATTATTTATTGTTAATAAGCATGAAAAATGCTTATGTAGAGCACCATTCTTACTAAAACTACGTTGGCATGTCTCACTTGTATGGTTTCTCAACAATGTGAGTACTAGAATGCTGTTTTAAATAACACTGATAATTAAAACAACGCTGACATCTATTATCGCACTAGTAAGGTTTCTCACCAGTGTGCGTACGAATATGAACAATTAAAATGTCTTTCGTACGGAAACTATGCTGGCATATATCGCACTTATACGGTTTCTCACCAGTATGCGGGCGAATATGAAGTTTTAATTTATATTGATCATTAAAACGACGCTGACATGTATCGCACTTGTACGGTTTCTCGCCAGTGTGCGTGCGAATGTGAATTTTTAATTTATATTGATCATTAAAATAACGCTGACATGTATCGCACTTGTACGGTTTCTCACCAGTGTGTGTGCGAATGTGCTTTATCAATTTGTATTTATCACCAAAACAACTCTGACATGTCTCGCACTTGTGTGGTTTCTCACCGGTATGCGTACGAAAATGCGCACGTAAACCACCCTTCTGACTAAAACAACGTTGACATGTATCACACTTGTACGGTTTCACACCAGTGTGCTTGCGAATATGGTTTAATAAACCACTATGACTATTACAACGATACTGACATGTGTCGCACTTGTACGGTTTCTCGCCAGTATGCGTACGAATGTGAATGCTTAAACATTTTTTCCAACGGAAACTACACTTACATACATCGCACTTGAACGGTTTCTCACCATTGTGTGTACGAATGTGAGCGGTTAAATTACCTCTGAGTCGGAAACTACTTTGACATATATCGCACTTGAACGGTTTCTCACCGTTGTGTGTACGAATATGAGCGGTTAAATTACTTTTGGCTTGGAAACTACACTGACATATATCGCACTTGTACGGTTTCGTCGGTTTCTCACCAGTGTGCGTACGAAAATGCCCTGGTAAACTAATTTTGGTACGGAAACTACGCTGACATATATCGCACTTATACGGTTTCTCGACAGTGTGCGTGCTAAAATGCCTGGTTAAACCACCTTTGGAACTGAAACAACGCTGACATATTTCGCACATATACGGCTTCTCACCACTATGCGTAGAAAAATGCCTTTGTAAACCACTCTTCTCACTAAAACTACGTTGACATGTATCACATTTGTACGGTTTTTCACCAGTATGCGTACGAATATGCCTTAGTAGATCATACTTTAACCTAAAACATCGCTGACATGTATCGCACTTGTACGGTTTCTCACCAGTGTGCCTACGAATGTGCTTAAGTAAAACACTCTTAATACTAAACCTACGGTTACATACATAACATTTGTATGGCATTTTGAATTCAGCTTGGCGCGTACGATTTTGATTTATCTGGATATTTTTCGTGGTAGATTTTTTATTTTTATTTTTTTCTTCTAAAATTACATCTTCTAGTATCATTCTATAAGTTTCTTCTTTTGATTTCTTCGCAGCGCTTGCCCCTGAGATAATAAATACAAGATTTTAAGTAGATGAACATGTTTTTTTGCTTCAACACATTTACTAGTAATATAACGCCGTTAAAAAGAATGTTGCTCTGCTTAAATACACAACAAAAAGAACAACTCTTACAGGCATTCTTCTCAGAAATCAGAAACGTTCAATAGACCATTTACAAGCACTGTTGAATAAGTTGAATTGTCAACAATTTGGTCAGTCAATAAAACAAATATCGCTATGGAGAAAACAATCGTACGATCTACGAATGTTTGCGCACATCACATGTGACTTCATGAGCATAATATGGTATATATACAGATAGACCAAGTTTTTTTTTTTGTAATTTGACAGCTGTCAGTTGAATGTAAAACTCCCTAGGGATGAAAAGTATCATTTTCAGCCAGCTCCTCAGGCAACTTCAGACCTGCTTTCAGAGTACCTATGAGTAATGAAAAAAGATATTTTTATTCTCATGGATGTAAACACTCATACTCACTTGTGTCAGTGGCTCGGCGTTTCTTCTTCAACACTTCTTGTTCTTCTTCCACTCCAGCTTTAAACTCCGTTAAATCTACATCTGAATCAGATCGCTGCAGTGTTGTGTCTTCTACATCTGCAATAGCTGTTGTCTATATTTTAAGTTTTAAATCAGAACATAAAAATAGTTAATAGTCATAGGCGAACATTACACGGTCATGCAAGCGTCAATCAATTCCATCAATCATGAATGATAGTGAATGATGGTTTTCGTCAATCAGTAGGTACTAAAAATCATCATGCAACGCATTAGAAGGTAGGTTTTTCGTCAATCAAGGTTTTTACTGTGGCATAACTGACAGCAAAACCTACCATGTAAACCTAATGTTCGCCATAGAAGCTCATCTTTTAGAAATATATTTTTTCATTTTCGGCTTTCTCAAATACAAACAAAAATATATAAAGTAATCCCTATTAATATTATAAATGCGAAAGTAGACTCTGTCTGTCTGTTTGTCTGTCTGTTACGCTTTCACGCAAAAACTACTGAACGGATTTAGATCAAATTTGGTAGGTAGGTAGAAGAGACACTGGAATAACACATAGGCTACCTATAATTCCACTGCTGAGCACGGGTCTCTGCCCGCGCGATATAAACTGTAGTCCACGCGGGCGAAGCCGCGGGCGGAAAGCTAGTAAATTATATTTTTATTATTTGCGTTAAATAAATAAATTTAACCCTTCAGATACCGTCAATTAGAGACACAATAGTAAGACAATAGATGCGCGGCCACCGGTGGTCGCTTGGGGATTCATGAATTAAAGACACCATTTTTACTGTCTGTTCATCCGGTTTTAACTTCTATTGCATAGGTATAAGGATGGCATTAAAAGCAAAAAAGTAGTAACAATACGAAAATAGCCGCCATTTTTCATGCCACCAACGGCAACGTAATAAAAGGCAAAATCGGTTGAACGGACAGTAATAAAAGGTTTTCATTAATGTTATTTTGAACAGAGTATAGTCACAAAATATATAGGTACAGAAGGCAATCTACATACAAAGCGCGCTCGAGCAACGCACACATAGACACTGCTCGCGGACACGACATCTCGGCTCTCGTCGCACTCGTAGGTATAAAAAGTAAAGTACATAATTTTTTTTTTCCGTCGGCAAAAATCATCCAATGATAACCCCCGCTCTTGGGTGGGGCAGGAGATAGTGTCAGACTCTTACTGACTAAAAACCCATCCCGTTCCTTCTAGCCTTCATACCGGGGCTCAAGTTCCTCTCGGATAACCCTGGCCCCAGTATGCTTCGACCCAGCTGGGCCCCTCCTGTCGCTGACAACTCCTTGAGGCGCGCGGGAACAGTGCGCGCCATCGACGTCTTGGGCTCGGTCCGGACAGTTAACGGACGTTCGGACGGCGAGCTACCGTGGCCGGAAATCGGGATCAGAATCTCGGCGGCGGCGATAGCGCCGATGCCTGATGCGGTCGGTCTTCTCCTTTGCTAGCATTACTGCTTCGCAGAAGGAGGCGACCGCCTGGCACTCCTCCTCGCTCTGGACTGACCTGAACCAAGGCCCAGCGCGAGAGGTCTCCGCCGCCGATCGCCCCCACGAGGGCACGGCGATGAAGTACATACATGAGATTGACTTTTGTACCTATCTATTTTGTGGTATACTGCCCCCGTTAGTAAAAAAGACGCATCTAACATTTTTTCCAGATTTGAGTTATATACATTGCTGGAATTAGGAAAAAAGGCGCATCTGCCATTATTTTGTATATTTTGCTACCTTTCTCCAGTGCGGTTTTAACACAAGGAAAAAAGGCCCGATTTCCCGTTTCATTCATTAAAACATTTTTTTATCCGTTTTTACGTTTTGTTAGATACGTCTTTTTAACTATCAGGGGCAGTATAGTCAAAACAATGATTTTGTTCTTTATTAAAATACATACCATCACTTTGATGTTCTTCCTTGTGTTCAACAATGTCTTCTAGTTCCTCACAATATGCTGGGGATTCTTTTTTGATAGCAACATATTCCAACTGACCAAAATTATCTATACTTATGTTCTCTACTTGAGTTTTCACAAACCCATTGTACAATTCTATGTGGTCTTTGTTTATTGAAGGATTTGGCTGTGAAAGTTGGTCAGTATTAGAAAAATAATGATTACTTCTCAAAAGTTTTCACAAATAGCTATGCATAAAATAATTCTAAGCTTATAGCAGTTAGCAATAGTGCAGCTACTTAATAGTTGAAGTATTTTCAAAATCAGTTCAGTACTTTTAGAGATTACAACCTACATACCTCTTTATCTAATACTAGCTTTCCCGCGCGGCTTCGCTCCCGCTCTTCCCTACTCTACCCTACCCTACCCTACCCTACTCAACCCTACTCTACCCTACACTACCCTAATTTTTTTTCCATAAGAACCTTCTCCTCACAATAACAATCACAACAAAAAAAAAACAGCCAAATCGGTCAAGCCGTTTTCATGCCAAGTCGTGATAACGGAAAACGGGGGTCATTTTTATATATATGTATAGATATAAAATTTCCATGTCACAATGTTGGTTACCGTACTCCTCTGAAACGGCTTTACTGATTTTTACCAAATTTTTATATGCATATTCAGTGGGTCTGAGAATCGGCTACTATCTATTTTCCATACCCCTAAGTGATAAGGGTTGTTCACCCTTAAATTTTTATTGTTATTTTTGGATGAAATTTTTTGTTTTTATTTTTTTATTATGTGGCATTAAAAAATACATACAATCCTAAATTTTTACTTTTTTTTTGGGGTTGGTGATAAAAAGTATTTTTTTTTTTATACCAAAAAATAATTTATAAGGCAAAACAATGTTTGCCGGGTCAGCTAGTAATATATAGTTATATATGAGAATGTCTGCTGAAGAATACCTCACCTCATGCATCAACTGAGCAAACAGCTCCTCGGCTTCCCGACATTGTCGCTGCAGTTGGCAGCATTGCTTTAGTTTGGCATAGCAGAAGAAGCAAGCAAGAGCCGGTCTAGTGTCCTCAGTTACAAACTGCAATGAAACGTGTATTATTTTTTTGTTGTGATGAATAAATAAGTTCCATTCTTAATAATACAATGTAATACTGTGCAAGCCAACAGCAGTGGTCAGTGTTCCTTATGGTACAACACTCCTCATACAGAGAGGCCGGTCAGAAAGTTTGCATTACACTAAAATTGTGAATCATATACGTAAAAATTTCTGTAAAGCCTATCCAAACCAAATTTTTAGGCTTTGGTCGGACTATTTAGTATGTGAAGTTTGGTAGGGTAGAGTAGGGTATAGTAGAGTAGGGTAGAGTAGGGTATAGTAGAGTAGAGTAGAGTAGTGTAGAGTAGTGCAGAGTAGTGTAGGGTAGTGTAGGGTATAGTAGGGTAGAGTAGTGTAGGGTATAGTAGGGTATAGTAGGGAAGAGCGGGAGCGAAGCCCTGCGGGCAAAAGCTAGTTAATAATATAATAATAAAAGGAAATATATATTTTACAAAGTTTGTAATAAATATATGTAGTACTTATAAACTTACTGGAACATCAGTCAGCGTCTCATATAGATTCTGCATGTTCTTGCCAACCACTATATACATGCGAACATTCTCCACTAAACATATCCTACACATGGGCAGCTTTTCCATTTTTCAAAATGAACAATCCATAAATACTTGTAGATTGGGGTGATGTGAGCACTTCTTCTGAACCACACTTGTCACAGTGCTGCAGTCAAATGTATAATAGGGGCAGTATTGGTTGAACTCCCAAGTTGCGTTGTACAGAATGATTTCGCCTTCGAACTTTGTTCTTCGTGGCATTTGTTAGTCCAGCTGAAAGGATTTTACTACTAGATTAATCACCTACACGTTATGCGTTATGTGGGTACTTTTTGAACAGAGCTGTAGAGTTTCTATGGAGGAAACTACCTACTTTGTTGAACACCCGAAACATTGTTTTTGTTTTGACTTTGGTTTTCACCGGTTTTGACAAATGTGTTTTTCAGCCTGCGTTCCGAATTACCTACGTCAAATGCTTTGAGTATAGAAATATATAGGAGACCATTACACGGTCATGCAATCGTTAATCAATTGCATCAATCATGGTAAATGATGGTTTTCGTCAATCAGAACTGAAAAACGTCAATCACCGCAATATATATCGAGCCTTTTTAGGAAGAACATCGTAAGCGAGAGTGAGCGTTTTTGCAGTAGGTACTAGTAGATTTTCTCTTCCATAATTAAAAAGTATTAATTCATGATAATAAATAAAATAAAAAAAATATAATTTCATATAACTACCGATCTAATAGAATTGTTACTACTACATATTTTCGTAAATACTTTTTAATTATGGAAGAGAAAACCTACTAGTACTGCAAACTGCAAAAACGCTCACTGTCGCTTACGATGTTCTTCCTAAAAAGGCTCGATATATACTGTAGGCTAGCTTTTTCGTCAATCAAAACTTTGACCGGGCATGCTAAACTGACAGCAAAACCTACATACCCTGCGTTCCGAATTGCATCAAAAGCGATTATATCGCGAATCTAACTAAATGAAATAATCATAAAACCTATGGGCTATTGAATAATAATTAGTTGCGCGTTAGTCGGATTCGCGATATTATCGCTTTTGACGCAATTCGGAATGCAGGGTGTTGGAAGCGCCCCATATGATTTTGACAAGTGAACTCAACTCAAGAGTGAGTGTACTTGTCAAAATCACAAAATAATGCAATAATGTTTTCAAAACAATTGGCTTTGGCTTCATTTTTATATGATAATTGTTAAAAATTTTAATCAGTGCAAAGTTCAGTTATATTTTATTTCGCAAAAGTCTCATTTATGTAATATTCATAGATACCAGATGAAATCGTAATAGTATACAAGCAACATTATTACTATTCATCTTGTCTTAAAAGATGGAAAAGCTGCCAATGTGTAGGATATGTTTAGTGGAGAATGTTCGCATGTATGCAGTGGTCAGCAAGAACATGCAGGACCTGTATGAGACGCTCACCCACATTCCAGTAAGTTGATACATAACATACTAATAATATGTTGCCTATTCAAAGACATCAACAGGTGGCCCATTCACAGTGGTAAAACTGTTTATTTTAGTGTAATGCAAACCCTCTGAGCAGCCTCTCTGTATGAAGACTGTTGTACCATTAGGAACACTGACCACCAGCTGTTGGATGACAGATTTTTTTTTGTAGGCAAAAATTATCCATAGACAACCCCTGCTCTTGGGTGGAGCGAGAGATAGTGTCAGCCTCTTACTGACTAAAAACCCACTCCGTTCCTTCTAGCCTTCATACCAGGGCTCGATTTCCTTTCGGATAACCCTGGCCCCAGTACAGTATGACATTGTATTATTAAGAATCCAAACTATTTATTTATTCATCTTAACAAAACTATAATACATGTTTTATTGCAGTTTGTAACTGAGGACACTAGACCGATGCTTGCTTGTTTCCTCTGCTATGCCAAACTAAAGCAATGCTGCCAACTGCAGCAACAATGTCGGGAAGCTGAAGAGCTGTTTGCTCAGTTGATGAACGAGGTGAGGTACATATTCTTCAACAGACGGTCTCATAATTTTATGTCGGCACCCACAATAAACAAGGTTGTCACATTAACCTTTAGAATACCGAAATAAGAGATACAATAGAAAGAATGACAGAGCCAATGTTTAATGAATTAATTCAATCATTTTTCAAAATTAACCAAAAGAGATAGAGCTACTGGCTGATAGTGTTTGAATTTTATTTAGACTGTAATCCGAGTTACTGGCTGTGTTTGAATTTTATTTAGACTTTAATCCGAGTTACTGGCTGTGTTTGAATTTTATTTAGACTTTAATCCGAGTTACTGGCTGTGTTTGAATTTTATTTGGACTGTAATCCGAGTTACTGGCTGGTTTGATGCAGGTGATGAGGTCGATCCTGATGTGTAGCACTTTTTCATTCATGAAATCCCAAGCTAACGCTGGCATTCGCTCTCTCATTGTATTTCTATTGTGTCTCTAATTACAATATTCGAAAGGATAAGCACCTATCACGATTTGTGATGTCTTTTGAATGACAACATGGTCTAGATATATCGCCGTCCCCAGCGAATAATATCGTAGCTAAAAACACCAAATTTTACAGGCAATATAAAAAACCGTTTTATGATTATAACTTCTTAACAGGTTTAAATAGCGAGATCGTTGAATAAATTTGTAATTACAGTTTACTGGCAATGGGAAATTTGTGAGGAGTCAGTATTAATCTATTGTGATGATATTCGTCACACAAAAACGTTTTTATTTAGAGGCAAATAGTACAGGTAAATTAATTACAAAATGTCTAACTCGAAAAGTAATAGCACGAATCACGTGAAAAAAATTCACAGGGTGTAATTGCACCTCTAGAACAATAATTCCTCATAAAAGCACTTCTATCGCAATAGTCGATTGCGATATTATTCGCTGGGGACATCAATATTTTTATGTCTTGAATAATCAGAAGAATCATTTTTTTTTTAGTATGTATCATCACTTTTTATTTTTTTGTTTAATACTGATAAATATTCACAGCCAACTCTCTCAGTTAACCGAGGCCAGCTAGGATTGTACAAAGGATATGTGAGAACTCCAGTAGAGAAAATAAATATAGATGGTGTCGGTCAAATGGAATATGTTGCCATCAAAGAGGAATTACCAATATATTATGAGGGACTGGAAGATATCAGTGAGCCCAAGGAGGAACCTCGTAGTGATGGTGTGTATTTAATTTACAGCCGTGATGATGACATGAAAGCATTCAAGGATATGAAATATCTATATATATAAAAATCAATGCCACTTTTCGTTGTTATTTTATAACTCAAGAACGGGCTCACCTATCCAAACCAAATTTTTAGGCTTTGTTCGGACTATTTAGTAGATGGTTTATGTGAATTTTGCTAGGGTAGAGTAGTGTAGAGTAGTGTAGAGTACTGTAGAGTAGAGTAGTGTAGGGTAAAGTAGGGTAGAGTAGGGTATAGTGGGGTAGAGTAGGGTAGAGTAGGGTATAGCAGGGTAGAGTAGGGTATAGCAGGGTAGAGTAGGGTATAGCAGGGTAGAGCAGGGAAGAGCGGGAGTGAAGCCGTGCGGGCAAAAGCTAGTTAATTTATAAAAAAATATGCCTCTTACAAGGTGGACTGATGACCTGGTGAAGGTTGCAGGAAACCGATGGATGCGAGACGCACAGGAACGTTCGTTGTGGCGACGCTTGGGGGAGGCCTATGTCCAACAGTGGATGCATATCGGCTGAAATAATGATGATGTTTTTTTTTTGATAACCTTATCTTGCAATTGGTTGGATAACCATTAGCAGATTATTTCTGGGAATTCATTGATGCTGATGGTGATGATGATGAATATATATTTTACCTGTGGCTTTGCTCGCATACATAAAGTTTATCCTATGTCGTTCAGGAATAAAGCAGCTTTCTATTGGTGAAAGAATTTTAGCAATCACTCCAGTACCCCTAGCCAAGTTGTTAATCTGTAATAGTTAACGCTAGACTAAAGCTTCAAATGTACGGAAACGACGTCATCTCAACGCTCAGTCACGTGGTCAGCAAAAGAATTGGCGGCAAGGTCAACTCTAAGCGTTCGACGCAAGTGAAACGCTTGTAACTTGGCTAGGGGACCAGTACTTTCAAAGATTACCTCCCGCAAACAAAAAAAAACAAATTGTACCTGCTTTCAGAAACTAATAATTAGCCCCGGTAGGCTTCGACCCTGCTGGGCTCCTACGGTTAGCTGACAACTCCTTTAGACGTGCGTGGAACAATACGCGCCGTCTTGGGCTCGTATCGGACGGTTAGACGGTAAGCTACCTATTGCTCGCCGTCAACAAGCCTGCTCTTATACTGGCCTAAGTGGCGGGGGCATGAGCGCCATTGCATCACGCCTGCGGCCTCCTCCTTTGCTAGCATTACTACTTCGCAAAAAGAGGCCACTGGCTGCGCCTTTACCTTGTTATATCTACACTAATAATATAAAGTGGGAAAATTTAGTATTTTTGTGTGTATGTATGTTAATGAAAAAACTACTGTGCCGATTTCAAAAATTCTTTCAGCATTGCAAAGCTACATTCAACCTGAGTAACATAGGCTATATTTATTGCCCGTGCAAAGCTGGGTCGGGCCACTAGTGAGTTAGTGTAGATAAGTCACCATTTTCCTGCCCTTATCCCGTTTTATTTGGGGTCGGCGCAACCCCTTTTTTCTTCCATTCTGTCCTGTCATTCGTCACGCTATCACTAACTCTCTCTCTCCATCCATCCACATGTAAATTCATAACTCTTTTATGCAGCAACATGCGTGTCATCTCTCCTCTTTACATTACCAGACCAAGACAAACGATTTCCTTTCAACTTTTCGGTCATTAGTGTAGATAAGTATCTTTAATTAAATAGCTGTGTTTATATCCAGATCTGAAATTTGAAAATACAGACAATGGCTATTCAGAAGTAGTAGATAGACCACAACAGCATTCTGTATCAGATTTGCTTATAACAGAATTTAAAATTGAAGTGGGAGAAGAACAAGAAGTATCGAAGAAGAAACGCCGAGCCACTGACACGAGAAGTGAGTATTGAGTGTTTACATCCAAACAATGCGATCCAAATGAGAATAGGATCGACGGCCATGTTGTGACGTCACGATTTATTGTCAAATCGGGGAAAGAAATTCTTAAACTTTGAGTAATTTACGAAAAATTTATTTTATATACGATCTTTGAAGGAAAACCAGTTTAATTCGAATCCAGTTCTTCAATTTTACTCGCCTCTAAGTTCTTCAATTTTGACAAAATTTCTTCGATTTGCCAGTACCTACGACGTCACGTCAAAACATCGCAATCGATCCTATTCTCGTTTGAAACGCATAGTACTAGTGAATAAATTAAATTTTTCGTAAAATAGTTAAAGTTTAAAAATATCTTTCTTCTATTTGACAGTAAATCGTGACGTCACAACATGGCCGTCGATCCTATTCTCATTTGGATCGCATTGTACGTACGATTGATCTAGAAACATGAACCTTCACGCATCGTACTAGGTGCGGCCTAGTCCAGACCAGTACCTAATACCGCTACTTACCTACCTAATATGTATTTATATTCGCAGGGGCGATCACTGCTAAGAAATCAAAAGAAGAAACACGTAGAATAAAACTAGGTGATGTATCTCCAGAAGAACAAGAGAAAAACGAAAAATTTGACGCAAAAAATATCCAGACCAATCAAAATCGTACGGGAAAAGTTGCAATCTTAGTGGCACACACATGTGATGTGTGTCAACGTAGGTTTAATTATAAGAGTGATTTAATTAGACATACTCGAACGCACACTGGTGAGAAACCGTACAAGTGCGATGTATGCCAGCGATGGTTTAGAAGCAAAAGCAATTTAACAAGTCATATTAGTACGCACCTCGATGAGAAACCGTACAAGTGCGATATATGTCAGCGTGGTTACAGTGTCAAGTATTATTTAACACGCCACATTCGCACACACACTGGTGAGCAACCATACAAGTGCGATTTATGTCAATGTAGTTACGGTACTAGGAATCATTTGTCATGTCATATTCGTACGCACACTGGTGAGAAACCGTACAAGTGCGATTTATGCCAGCGTTGTTTCAGTAACCAAAGAAATTTAAGAAATCATGTTAGAATGCACACTGATGAGAAACCGTTCAAGTGCGATATATGTCAGCGTAGTTACTGCACTAGGAATAATTTAGCACGTCATATTCGTACACACAGTGATGAGAAACCTTACAAGTGTGATATATGTCAGTACCGTTTCAATTTCCAGAGTTCTTTAAAAAAACATATTCGTACGCACACTGTTGAGAAACCGTACAAGTGCGATATATGCCAATGTAGTTACGCTACTAGGAATCATTTATCACGTCATATTCGTACGCATACCGGTGAGAAATCGTACAAGTGTAACATATGTGAGTGTACTTTTTCTCTTCAAGGTAATTTAATAATACATCTTCGTACGCACAGTGGTGTGAAAATGTACGAGTGTGATATATGCCATCGTAGTTTCGATAGGAAGAGGTATTTAAGCCTTCATATTTATGCGCATGCTGATGAGAAACCGTTTAAGTGCGATATATGTCAGCGTAGTTTTATTTCTAGGAATCATTTAACGCGACATATTCGTACGCACACTGGTGAGAAACCATACAAGTGCGATGTATGTCAGCGCTGTTTTGGTGATCAGAGTTCTTTAAAACAACATATACATTCGCACACTGTTGATAAACCGTACAAGTGCGATATATGTCAATGTGGTTACGGTAGTAGGAATCATTTAACACGTCACATTCGTACACATACAAGTGAGGAATCGTAAATGTGTGACAAATGACAGCGTAGGTTTTCCCAGGGCTGCGTTCAAAGTTGAATTTAGAGTCAACTCTAATGACGTCATAAGGTAATAACTATACCCTGGCATTTTTGAACGCGAACATGAATTCAACTGTCAATGTCAAGCATTGCTCGCTTACTCCAATCTACCCTGCTCAGAGTTAGTTAGTCGGGTTACCTAGAGTTAACCCAACTATTTCTGAGCAGGGTACTCGAGTTATAAAAGAACGACCCTGGGTTGCAACTCTAATCGACTCTGGTTATTTTTGAACGCAGGGCTGGAGGGTAATTAACTTATGCATCTTCGTACGCACACCGGTGAGAAACCGTACCAGTGTGATTTATGTCAACGTATCTTCGGTAGGATGAAGCGTTTAACTTTTCATATTTTCGGTAATAATGCCGCGCTAGCGAGATAAGCAGTAAGTGATTTTTTTTGGAATAAAAGGAAAATCCTTTTATTCCTTCATTTAAAACTATTCCAATATATATATAATTTTATTGAGTGAAGAATATAAAAGCGCTTTATTTGGGCTACACGTTTCAACTATCACAATATAGGTAACTTAAAAAAAGAAGTCCGGAAAAACAAAAACTTTGCGCGATAATTACTCAAAACACGAAAAACATACTTACTGATCTTATCGCTAGCGCGGCAGAATAGTGTACGTACGAATATTGTTATGAACTATTTGTTACGTGGTCATAATCGTACGCACACTGGTGAGAAACTGTACACGTGTGCAGTACGTGTGAGCGTAGTGTCAGTGACAAGCGAGCTACATGCATTTCATGCTCAAGCCGATGTTGTTTCGTACGTATGATAAATACTACTGTATAATATACCTACTTAATAATAATAAATAATACATATTTAAAAAAATTATGTGTTTAAAATGAATAAATGTAATACCACCAAAACCATTTCATGTAAAATGTTGCCAAGACGACCACATAAGGTTTGCCCTGTGAATAAAAAACTTTTTACAAAAAAAATTTAAACCGACTTTAAAAAGCACAAAATAACTTCAATTTCGGAAGACGGTGTTTCTATAATAAATATCTAATCTTGTCTCTTCGTTATTTAACACCGACTTTTTAAGTCGGTTTAAATTTTTTTTGTAAAAAGTTTTTTATTTTTCACTTTTTAGTTATGTATTTTTAGGTAGCACCACTAAAAAGTACCTACCTTTCAGCTAAACATAAATTACCTTATAGCCAGAGTGCATCTCATAACGATTCTTATAATCCCAAATACGGTAAATATTACATGAATTTACCCCCTCCCCTTCCCCCTCCCCCTTTTCTTTCAGTCAGTCATCGACTCAAAGAGAATAAAACCACTTAAGAGCTGATAGACCGATTTTGTCTAGGCACACAATTCACCGTTGCGGGTCAGGGGACGGGGGAAAATATAGCGGCTGTGATTGGCTGATGCAACAAACCCAGTAAAAATAGTGATGAACAAGTAAATTTTACAGCAATAATATCGATATCGATAAAATCGACGTCGATTAGTTCTGCTTTTTTTTAAGCGTAGACGATATTCCCCACCATTTTATTGAACAGGTACTCATTTTTAGGGTTCCGTAGTCAACTAGGAACTCATCCCACCAAATTCCTAAATTAATTTTGGGGTTTACCTAAATTATTTTTTGATAATCGGAAATAGTCGCTTCAAAAGTAAAAAAAATGTGTCCCTCTCTAACTTTTGAACCATAAGTTTAGAAAATATGAAAAAAATCTCAAAAATGGAAAAAAGTTTTAATTAAGACTTTCTAGGAAACTTATTTTGAACTTGATGGGTGGAACAGTTTTTGATAAGTTGTTCATAATAACTTTTGAACTAAGTTTGTAATTCAACCATATACGGTTGAATTACAAACTTAGTTCAAGCATTTATTGAAACTTAATTTACATATTTTACTATCCTGAACGTGTCTTCTTTCAAATAAAAAAAGATTTATTATAATAGGTTCATGCAACCCAAAATTACCACCGAAAACCCAACATACATAACACGTCTAGTTTATATAAATTTAATTCCTGAATTGATGGAGTCGGGACGGGTATGAGTATTATATTGTCGAATTGTTCGGTTGGTCTCTGGTGGTTTCTTTATGTATTTGCTCTTGCTCGTTGTCTGTCATTCATTGTTTTAACTCTTAATTGGGGACACTTATTGTGACGGACGAGAAACTACGGAACCCTGCACTGAGCGTAGCCCAATACGCTCTTGGCCGGTTTTTTTGCTTTTGTTTTATGCAATAAATGTTTTTTATGGTACGAGTATACGAGTACCGAAATGATCATGTGTGCACAGATCTAATAACTGGACAGTACTAAAAAAAGCGTTACACTGGCGTCTAATATAAGTGCAACTGCACATAAGTGTCGTGAGCCTGAGTCACCTGTATTAGCAGTCAAGTGATTGTATAGTCATTGGTTTTGTCAGTAAAAGTCTGGCTTGCATGGCATGTTCTTATGGTTTGGGATGAGCCTTGCGCTCCATCCAGAGCGCGAGAAACTATTCTACGATTTGTCTCTCAAAAAAAAAACTGAGGCTTGTCAAATTCATCAATATAAATGTTTCTCTACAAGTAACAACAAGAAATCTAAAATGTTAACATTAAAAGGTAGGTAACTTAATTTTTTATTCACCGTTGGGAATCATCGATAAAATAATATTTATCAACTATGTTTTGAAGTTGTCACATCACTTCATCACACAGTAATAAGTACTTCTGGATAGAAAGGGATAGACTTATCTAATATTCTAGTGGGTGTAAAGGACTTTTTCAAAAGACATCAACGCGGTATCACTTTTTTAGTACCCAACCAATTTAGCTTGAGCTCTCTAATCTATATATGTAAAAATGACCCCCGTTTTCCGTTGTCACGACTTGGCATGAAAACGGCTTGACCGATTTGGCTGATTTTTTTTTTTGTTGTGATTGTTATTGTGAGGAGAAGGTTCTTATGGAAAAAAAAATTAGGGTAGTGTAGGGTAGAGTAGGGTAGAGTAGGGTAGAGTAGGGTAGGGTAGGGTAGAGTAGTAGGGTAGAGTAGGGTAGAGTAGGGTAGAGTAGGGTAGAGTAGGGTAGAGTAGGGTAGAGTAGGGTAGAGTAGGGTAGAGTAGGGTAGAGTAGGGTAAAGTAGGGTAGAGTAGGGTAGAGTTGGGTATAGTAGAGTGGAGTAGGGAAGAGCGGGAGCGAAGCCGCGCGGGCAAAAGCTAGTCTATTTATATAAAAATGACCCCCGTTTTCCGTTGTCACGACTTGGCATGAAAACGGCTTGATCGATTTGGCTGTTTTTTTTTTTGTTGTGATTGTTATTGTGAGGAGAAGGTTCTTATGGAAAAAAAAATAAAAATAAGGGTAGTGTAGGGTAGAGTAGGGTAGGGTAGAGTAGAGTAGGGTAGGGTAGAGTAGGGTAGAGTAGAGTAGAGTAGGGTAGGGTAGGGTAGAGTAGGGTAGAGTAGTGTAGAGTAGGGTAGAGTTGGGGAGTAGGGAAGAGCGGGAGCGAAGCCGCGCGGGCAAAAGCTAGTTACAAATAATGTAAATAAAAAAAACTTTTTACAAAAAAAATATAACCGACTTCATTGATAAAAAAAACTGAAAAGTATCAAATAACTTTAATTTTGGAAGTCGGTGTTTCTATAATAGTTTAGTCTCTTCGTTATTTAACACCGACTTCCAAAATTAAAGTTATTTGATACTTTTCAGTGTTTTTTATCATTGAAGTCGGTTATATTTTTTTTGTAAAAAGTTTTTTTTATTTCACACTTTTTAGTTATGGTACCACCACTAAAAAGTACCCCTCAGTCAAACTTAAATACCTTATAGTCAGAGCGCATCTCATAACGGTTCTAATAATCCCAAACACGGTTAGATTACATTAATTTACCTTTCGGCTTCATCATCAGATCAGTTCGATATATCCTCTCCCCCTCTTCTTTCAAACAGTCATTAGACTAGATGCTGGAGAGGGAAAGGATATATCGAACTGATCTGATGATGAAGCCGAAAGGTAAATCTTTCAATCAGTCATTAGACTAGATGCTGATAATCCCGGCTGTAGTATCAGGCCAGATTTATGTCAACATTGCAATGAACTTAAAATTTAGTCCTGTTTAAAATGAGCCCAAACACGACTACGGTGCTGTAATTTCAAGGTTTGTACTTTTCCTGATGCTCCTGGCTTCAGCATCAGGTCTCTATGTACTTCGGTGTTCTTTATTAGCAGTACGTTTATCCACACATCGAGCCGTTTTCAATGAGCCTAAACTCGATATATCTGCTGTTTGTTGCCGAGGACTTAGGTACTCTGCAGACTATCCTGACTGCAGCATCAGGTCATGACTTGATGATCATGAGACCAAATGTGGCAAATGCCCTATCAAACATCAAAACAATTTACTAAAACAGTCCTTGCCTGTTCGAGTAACTTCTTACTGTTAAGGAGTTGTACCTTCCATCATCAGCCCAGCTACCTGAGATGGTGACGACCATACGCAAATACACAAGATACTACATAAAATAGGCGAAAATCAATAAGTGAGCCTATAAAATTTGAAGGTTGCCCTCGATTTCTCCAAGATCCCATCATCAGATCCTAATTTGGTGATAATGGGACCACCTCAGAACTATCTACTTTCGAACAAAAAAAGAATTTTGAAAATCCGTCCACATTTGGGGGAGTATTCGACGAACAAACATACAAAAAAAAAAAAAAAAAACATACAAACAGCCGAACGTAATACCTCCTCCTTTTTGGGAAGTCGGTAAAAAAGTGGTTTAATTTATTTAAACACTTCTTAAGGGACCTCGATGACATAGATTGGTTTGGCAATGGAGCTAAACTATCTAATTTAATATAATTCGTATTACTTGTTGTAATATACATGCGACGGCCAAGGTTATCTATATATTTATTACAAAAAAATATTGTTTGACTACCTCAGCAAAGTTTCCCAAAAAGGTTTACTTAATACATGTGTTGCCGTATACTACAAAAATATTTAAATGCGTCAAGGATCTTTAATTATACCATTCTCTTTCTTGTGTGTTTGTTTATTCTTTTCTAACTATAAAAATGAAGACGTGGCTTAAAAGACTTTGTATCAAAGCCTAAGTGGTAACCAAAAAAAAAAAATCAATGTCATAAACCAAGGATGTCGGCAATAAAATCTTTGGTCGGCAGTGATACAAATGTCGATATTTATAAAAATATCAATGACCAGCCTCGATATATCTAGGAAATGATATCCGTATATCAGTTAAAGAGTAAATATCATCTTTTGCAATGTTGGTGACGGAAACTGAGGAAAAAGTTTCTTCTCTTTAGTTTTTTTTCCTCGGTTTTTACGAGACTTTGTAACCTGGGAATTTTCACGTAAATTGAAGAGAACGTTTTGCCACCAAAATTTAAAAAAGTAAGAAAATAATAGTTAATTTAGTTCAGTCTCGGTTTTGTTGACCGTGACCGTACTTGTCGGTAACAGTCATTTTCATAAAAAAATACATTATTTTATATAATGAGAATCTTTTGAAGAATATATTATTTCAAGCAACCTAGCCTGTTTTTACCTTCGTTATCGGACAAATACCGGGAAAGAAAGTAAAAACAATTTCTAGTTATTTTTTACATTCGTTCACATCTTTTATGGCTTTATATCCCATTAAATATTCAGCTTTCAGCAAATAAATAAACTTTGGAAAAAAAAATCGTTTTTGAAACTTACGATTTCCAATTATGAATATTTTTTATCGATTTATCGCATTAAAATATAGCGGCTTAAATATCAATATATCGAATCAAAAACATCGATGTATCGATAGTTTTCGACAAGCCTACTATAAACCATAGAGTAAACTAAACCTGTCAAAATCAGTCAAATACCTAATAGCAATATTATGAAAAAATATCAACACAAGCAAAACTATTTTATATATAAATGACATTTATTCTGTGAATGTGAACGAAATGTTTACATGCTCTGTGAACGTGATATGACCTATTATATACGTCCGCTTGTGATGTTAAATGTGATAAACCTTTTGAACAAATAGTAAGTAAATACAACTTAGTCTTGTCACACACAGAAATAACACACTAGATTTTGCCTGCAGCTTCGCCCGCGTACATTAAGTATAGCCTATGTCACTCAGGAATATAGCAGCTTTCTATTGGTGAAAAAATTTCATCAATCCGACTAGTACTTTCAGAGATTACCTCCTTCAAACAAAAAAAAAAAACAAACTATCTCGTGTAGATTACACTTGACTTACTATTATATTGTTTACGTTTTTACTGATACAGACATTGTTATTCTTTTCATTCGGCCTCATTTTGACGCCAATGACAACTAAAACACAAACATAACCTATTTACTAAGGTTATGTTTGCTGCGCCACAGTCGTGTATACACGTCAAAGCAAAATACCGCCAAATAAACGTGGAATAACGGTCATTGACCCTTCTACACTTATTGTTCTACATTCATTTAAAAAAAAAGCTGGTGAATCAACATCTATCATGATCCTTTAGCTCTTCTGAAACACAGTTAATTGATGGTTTTTCGGGTGCGTTCGATATATACATATGTTGTCATACAGATATTAGAAAAGTGCCAATGTATTTTATTGTCAGGACATTCAGTGCTGCAATTGGCCCGCTTCAAGCTCTTAATCTATCAGAAAGTCAAAGAAAAACTAGCTTTTAGGCAATATAACGTCTCTCTGGAATGCTAGTTTCACTGTAAATCATGTCTTCTACTAAACTTAACTAAAATTGCATATTAACTCTTCAATTGTGATAATTAGAGACACAATAGAAAGACAATGGGTGCGCGAATGCTGGTGTTCGCTCGGGATTTAATTCATGAATCCCCAAGCGACACCCGGTGGCCGCGCATCTATTGTCTTACTATTGTGTCTCTAATTGACGGTATCTGAAGGGTTAATAAATTAATTGTACTATGGTTTTTTTTTTAAATGACAGGTCATGTGTATAGTCTGAGGAGCCATATATAACATATGGTAATTTCAATTCATATTTTGTCTACTAATTACTCTAAAATGCTTCTAATTCATACCAAATCATGATAAATATTCAACCATAATATTCCTAGTTCTGACGTGGCTACTCAATCCAAACATTTAGATTGAGGTGCTACCTTCATGTTCAAGTATCTTTTGAAGTATTGTACTACAAAATTGAGGATTGAACCTACAACACTTTTAAACTTGTAAGTTTAAAAGTTGTCTCTTAATTCATGAATCCCCAAGCGACCACCGGTGGCCTCGCATCTATTGTCTTACTATTGTGTCTCTAATTGACGGTATCTGAAGGGTTAATTAAGTATTCCAATGTGTAACCTCAATCCTTTCAGACATTGTAAATCTACATAGTATGTATACAACATTCATGATCAGCCTTTTTAATGTTCCCACTACTGGGACTCAGGCCTCTTCTAGCCTCCAGTGAATGGGCCGTAATCCACCGAATGGGCCCAGTGCACAACATTATTTTTAGTTTATGCAAAACCTGAATATAGTTTGTTCAGAATCAGTAACTGAACCAACTCCAATATTTTTACACCGCTTAAAAGCTAGTGTTGTATAAAAGAAGAAACAGTCTGACTGACATATCAACGGACAGCAAAAACTATTGGGACTAGGATCGTGACAGTTTGCACAAGGCTTCCTTTTATGACGTAGGCGAGCACTAAGAGAGGGTTTTCTGCATAGAAGTATATATACTGCATAGATGTTGTATTTGTTTTAACTAACCCTTGTGTTATTTCTTTCAGCTTAGACTAATTAATATCTACCATGAAGTACAAATTTCAGGACCGCCTCTCTTGTACGAGAGATATGACTTCTACGAGGTCCACTTAAGAAGTGGATTATTTGTAGATACCAGAAATCGTCGTAATAATATTCAAGCATATTATAACCGTTAATTTTGAGTAAAAAGATGGAAAAGCTGCCAATGTGTAGGATATGTTTAGTGGAGAATGTTCGCATGTATGCAGTGGTCAGCAAGAACATGCAGGACCTGTATGAGACGCTGACTGACAGTCCAGTAAGTTGATACCTAACGTCTTAATACATTGCATAATAAGTCATGGACATCAACATGCGGGTGACCCAATCACAGTAAGATCGGAACTATTATTACAAGCTTTTATTTAGTTTCACCTGTCCCAATGTTTGTCTGTTATCAAATCTTGCAAATTAAATTTGACCCACTTCCCGGTTACCGATTGAGCTGAAATCTGATTTACACTTGGTAAATCAGATGACAATGCAAAATTATTATGTCATGGAACTGATCTGATGATGGAACTGGAAGGTGGCTGTAGGAACTTGGTAGTTAAACGACACAACGACATCGAGTTTGGGCTCGTATGATTCGTCTTGACGAGTATTAATTATATAGGTATACCGAGCTATAAGAGCTTGCTATGAAAAATTGATTTTCATTAAAAACTTGTTGATTACTACTATAATAATACATGTTTTATTGCAGTTTGTAACTGAGGACACTAGACCAGCTCTTGCTTGCTTCTTCTGCTATGCCAAACTAAAGCAATGCTGCCAACTGCAGCGACAGTGTCGGGAAGCTGAGGAGCTGTTTGTTCAGATGATGCATGAGGTGAGGTATTCTACAACAGATATCGTCATAATTTGTAATTTTAGCCAATAGTGATTCCTCGCAAGCTCACAACTATCTTTTTTAGATTTCACCAACTGTTACAGATGTGTTGTTTCTGTATGAACTGAGATAAAGTGTGTCTTGGGAAGTAATCATTATTTTTCAATACACTTGCTCATAAGGTGACTCTTATTGCTCTGCACTTAGGTATATAATGGCACTTTTTACCAAACTGTGACATTTTGATTACCATTATGCACTAGTGCTATAATGTGGTTAAAACCTTATTGTTCAACCTCTCCACCGTCATAATTTTATGACATTTATCGTATCAGGATGGGCGCGCGTCTTCCCCCACGAGGAAAGAAAACAGATTTTAACCGCCACAAAAGTTTACTAGTTTAACAGTTATTTTCTTCACAAGTGTATTGAAAAACGTCGTATGATACACGTGAGTAATGAATGATTACCGTCGAGGCGGTATTTAGACCCGAGCCATGGCGAGGGTCTTAAGAGGGCCGAGAACGGTAATCACTAACATTACAAACTTATATCATAACTAACGACCCGCCCCGGCTTTGCTCGGGTGCAATATCCCTACTAATATTATAAATGCGAAAGTAACTCTGTCTGTCTGTTACGCTTTCACGCAAAAACTACTGAACGGATTTAGATCAAATTTGGTAGGTAGGTAGAAGAGACACTGGAATAACACATAGGCTACCTATAATTCCAGTGCTGAGCACGGGTCTCTGCCCGCGCGATATAAACTGTAGTCCACGCGGGCGAAGCCGCGGGTGGAAAGCTAGTTATACATATAAACCTTCCTTTTGAATCACTCTATATATTCAAAAAAAACCGCATCAAAATCCGTTGCGTAGTTTTAAAGATTTAAGCGCACATAGGGATATAGGGAGAGGGACAGAAAAAGCGACTTTGTTTTATACTATGTAGTGATGTACAGGTCTGCTGGAAGAAATTTCGTTAGAGATAAGGCAGATCCTTTGTACTCTTCTATTCTTATTTGTTCTTTTATTTTTTAAGTGTTTGTGTGTACATAAATAAATAAATAAGTACTATTATCTAATACTGATAAACTTCCACAGCCAAAGCCTTCAATAAACCGAGGCCAGACAAAGTTCAATGGGTTTGTGAAAACTCAAGTAGTGAACATAAGTATAGATGGTGTTGGTCAAATGGAATGTGAATACGTAGTTATCAAAGAAGAAATATCTGAGCAACTGGAAGATGTCATTGAGCTTCAGGAGGACCGTCATGGTGATGGTATGTATTAAATTTTGAATGTAATTATGTTTTTTTTTTACGGTGGGCAAAAGTCATCTTATGACAACCCCCGCTCTTGGGTGGAGCGGGAGATAGTGTCAGACTCTTACTTACTAAAAACCCACCCCGTTCCTTCTAGCCTCTTAGTACCAAGGCTCGAGTTTCCTTTCAAATAACCCTGCCCCCAGTAGGCTTCGACCCAGCTGGGCCCCTCCTGTTGCTGACAACTCCTTGAGGCGCGCGGGAACAGTGCGCGCCGATGTAATTATGATCATAACATAATTTGCAATACACTTGCTCAGAAAGTGACTCTTATTGCACTGCATTTATGTACATAATGGCCCTTGTTACCTAACTGTGACATTTTGATTATCATTACGCACTAGTGCTATAACGTGGTTAAAACCTTATTGTTTAACCTCTCCCCCGCCATCATTTTATTTCATTATCGTATCAGGATGGGCGCGCGTCGTCCCCCACAAGGAAAAAAATACTGGGCGCGCGTATAATAGTACATTGTTACACTAGGGGTGAAAGTTACTTATTTAGTCCCGAGAATTAGCGACCTCGCTACGCTCGGCCGCCGACTCCTTCTCGGGACGAAATAAGTAACTTTCACCCCGAGGTAAGCAAGTCACTGTGCTTTTCATTACGAATACAAGGAAAGTAAAAATAAAATAATAAAAACTTTGTTAAACCTGAGTTATCGTACCTATGATTTTAGATTGGTATCTTTCTTCTGATTTAGGCGGTAAAAGGTTCCACTACTGCTTTAACCTCTTCTCTTATAAAATTATTATTATCACTATTTTAATCTGATGAACTTATCATGATAATACAAATCTTTGCAGAACGGAAATGTAAACAAAACTCAAAAAAACCAACGTCTGATTTGCCACTTTCCCGCCATTTTGTTTTTTTTTTTCTGTAGCCGACCAGCTATTCAGCCTCATTAATGAAAAATTAGAAATTAATTGTAATATTTTACAAATAAAGTATTTCATCATCTCAACCCTACTTTCAGAGTATGAGTAATGAAAAAACAGATTTTTACCGCCACAAAAGTTTACTAGTTTTATAGTTATTTTATTCACAAGTGAAAAACGTCGTATCGTAATTACCGTTCTCGGCTCTCTTTAATTCATGAATCCCCAAGCGACCACCGGTGGCCGCGCATCTATTGTCTTACTATTGTGTCTCTAATTGACGGTATCTGAAGGGTTAAGACCCTCGCCATGGCTCGGGTCTAAATACTGCCTCAACGGTAATCACTAACATTACACACTTATATCATAATGTACTATTTCAATACACTTGCTCATAAAGTGACTCTTATTGCACTGCACTTACGTACATAATGGCCCTTGTTACCTAACTGTGACATTTTGATTACCATCAGTGTTGCTGCTCTTTTACCAGTCTTATTCCATTTTAGTTGTCAGTAACAAAAATACATTTTAGTGTTGCTATTACAGAAAATAACGATTGTGTAACAAATTATGAAAATCGCTAACAAACATTATTTTGTGTTTATATTTAGATCTAAAACTTGAAAACATAGGCAATGGCTATTCAGATATAGAAGATACACCCGTGCAGCAATCTGAAGGAGATTTAGATAAAATGGAATTTAATATTGATGTGGAAGAAGAGTTAGACCTATTGACGAAGAAACGCCAAGCCACTGACACGGGATGTGAGTATTAAGTGTCTACTTCTTTATTTCATACTAGCTTTTTCCCGCGGCGTCGCACACTTACATAAGATACTAGCTTTTGCCCGCGCAGCTTCGCTCCCGCTCTTCCCTACTACGCTCTACTATACCCTACTCTACCCTACTCTACCTTTACTCTACCCTACTCTACCCTACTTTACCCTACTCTAAACTACTCTACCCTACCCTATCCTACTCTACCTTACTCTACTCTACTCTACCCTACTCTTCCCTACTCTACCCTACTATACTCTACTCTACCCTACTCTTCCCTACTCTACCCTACTCTTCCCTACTCTACCCTACTCTTCCCTACTCTACCCTACTCTACCCTACCCTACTCTACCCTACTCTACTCTACCCTACTCTACCCTAAATTACTCTACACTACTCTACTCTACTCTACCCTATTATACCCACGGAATAAAGAAAACTAGAGGAAGTGCCTCTTAAATATGGCGCGTGTGTCAACAGTAGGCGAAATTCGCCTATTACATATTATATACTAGTGCAGGTGAATATGGCATCTATTTCAAAGGCACTAGCGTTCTGAATAGAATAAATTGGTTACAGCGCCATCTAGCGTTGAGTAGCCGAACTCGTTGTAAATTGGTTAAAACTTCTTTATTGTTCGTGTCATGTCAAATAATAACAACTTTCTTACGTTGTAATAGGACCTAATTTATGAAAGCAATAAGAATATGATTTGTAAAAGTTAAGTTTGTAATTCGTAGCTTCGTAGCCAATCATATTACTGTTTTTTATGTGTGTAATGTACAATTTGATACGCAAATGTGTGAGTTTGGCGACATTGGTTCCCGTGCTTAGCCACGTTAGGGGCACTTCTACCTATATTTTCTGTTCTGTGATTATACCCTACTCTACCCTACCAAACTTCACATAAACCATCTACTAAATAGTCCGAACAAAGCCTAAACATTTGGTTTGGATAGGTGAGCCCGTTCTTGAGTTATAAAATAACAACGAAAAGTGGCATTGATTTTTATATATATAGATAGCTGTCACTCAGGAATAAAGCAGCTTTCTATCGGTGAAAAAACTTTAGCAATCGGACCAGTACTTCCAGAAATTACCTCCTACAAACAAAAATACAAACTTTACTTTATAATCTACAGTAATATAATAAAGAGGTAACATTTGTAAGTTTGTATGTAGGGGGTAATCTCTGGAAGTACTGGTCCGATTGCTAAAATTTTTTCACCGATAGAAAGCTGCTTTATTCCTGAGCGACATAGGCTATATTTTATGTACCTACGCGGGCGAAGCCGCTGGCAAAAGCTAGTATTAGCATAGATTTATTTATTCTAAACTTATATTTCCCAAAAAAAACTATTCTTGGAAAATATAAGTATAAGTTGTACCATTTCCTTTCAGAGAGAGACAGACGAGGACAAGAGAGAGAAAGACGAGGGATGTTTGTCAGCTATGTAAGGTAGGCTATGTAAGCTGGAATGGTCTTGTCGGATGATGAAGGACTATTTTGAAAGACTGATCATCATCATCTTCCTGCTCTTGTCCCGTTTTATTTGGGGTCGGCGCAACACGTTTTTTCCTTCCATTCTGTCCTATCGCTCGTCACGTTATCACTAACTCCCTTTTCTTTCATATCACTTCTCACACAATCCATCCATCTTTTCTTTGGCTTTGAAAGACTGATGAATGACGAAAATAATTGAAGTGGGATTTTGGAGAGTAAACCAGTGAATGTAACCTCCTTCTGCGAAGCAGTAATGCTAGCAAAGGAGGAGGCCGACCGCATCAGGCAACGGCGCTCTCGCCGCCGCCGCCGGGATCCGATCCCGATTTCCGGCCACCGTAGGCGCGGGCTTGTGTACGGCAAGCAATGGGTAGCTCGCTGTCCGACCGTCCGGTGAGTGTCCGGACCGAGCCCAAGTCGTCGACGGCGCGCACTGTTCCCGCGCGCCTCAAGGAGTTGTCAGCAACAGGAGGGACCCAGCTGGGTCGAAGCCTACTGGGGCCAGGGTTAGTCCGAAAGATAGGTCAGACCCCGGTACGAAAGGCAACGAAGGAACAGGAGTGGGTTTTTAATCAGTAAAAGTCTGACACTATCTCCCGCTCCGACCAAGAGTGGGGGATGTTATTAGATGATTATCCCACCGCGAAAACAAAAAAAAAGCTACACTCATCGTACTAGGTGCAGCTTTGTCCAGACCAAAACTTTTTTTTTCTTTTTTTTTTCGGTTGGCAAAAATCATCCTATGACAACCCCTGCTCTTGGGTGAGGCGGAAGATAGTGTCAGACTCTTACTGACTAAAAACCCCACCCCGTCTCTTCTAGCCTTCATACTGGAGCTCGAATTCCTTTCGGATAACCCTGGCCCCAGTAGGAGACTAGTCTATACTAATATTATAAAGAGGTAAAATTTGTAAGTTTGTAAGTTTGTATGTAGGGGGTAATCTCTGGAACTAATAATCCAATTCTAATTTTTTTTTTACTGGCAGAAAGCTACATTATTCCTGAGTGCTATAGGCTATAAATTGTTTCTATAGCATGTATATTAACCGAGCTATCACAAATTTTGTCTAGCAAGTCGGAAAAAAATACCTCATAAAATAGAATTATTTGCGTGCGCTGCCTAAACAGTTGCTTAAAATTAAAAACAATGTATGGCTACCTGGTTCGTCTTAATTATTTCTACAAAAAAGTCCGCGGTACCATATCTCTATCTTTTATATTTCATCTTTTATACTTCTTTTATTGCATTAAAAATATTTTTTTTCGGCATACTTACGTTTGGTTGATTATTTGAGCAACAAAATATTAATTCTTATGACAATAAATTATTTTAGTATCACAAGAACATTATACAGATAAGATTTGCCATTTACAGCATAGCAATTGGTCATACAGTTTCGAAGATAATATAAAATTACTAAAACGCAAAATGCCCCTAGCGTAACTTTCATTGTGCAGACGTTTTACCTATTTTTTTTTTTATGGTGGGCAAAAATCATCTTACGACAACCCCCGCCCTTGGGTGGAGCGAGAGATAGTGTCAGACTCTTACTGACTAAAAACCCACCCCGTTCCTTCTAGCCTTCAAACCAGGGCACGAGTTCCCTTTCGGATAACCCTGGACCCGGTAGGCTTCGACCCAGCTGGGCCTCTGCTGTTGCTGACAACTTCTTGAGGCGCGCGGGAACAGTGCGCGCCGTCGACGTCTTGGGCTCGGTCCATTACCGGACGATCGGACAGCAAGCTACCCATGGCTCGCCGTCCGCGAGCCCGCGTCTACGGTGGCCGGGAATCGGGATCGGAATCCCGGCGGCGGCGGCGGGGGCGCCGTTGCCTGATGCGGTCTGCCTCCGCCTTTGCTAGCATTACTGCTTCGCAGAAGGAGGCGACCGCCTGCCATTCCTCCTCGCTAAGGACCATGGCCTCAACCAGAGCACGCCGCGAGAGGTGTCCGCCGCCGATCGCCCCCACGAGGGCACGGCGATGCTCTGCCCAGGCAGGGCACACCTCAACTGTGTGCTCCACCGTGTCCTCCGGGCGTTCCGCACAGTGGCGACACTCGGGCGTCTCTTCCGCTTTAATTCGGTGCAGGAACCTCCCGAACTTGCCATGTTCGGTGAGGACCTGTGTCATGCGGAAGGTAAGGACGCCGTGAGGCCTTTCCAGCCACTCCTCAAAGAGGGGACTTACCGCCATAATTGTGGCGTGCCCAACGTTTCACCTATTTGCCCATAGATGGCGTTCTGCAATTACGTAATTTTTCTGAATCGCGGTGTTAAGACTTTCTGTGGATTGATGACCCTCTCGAATTATTATGCCCACGTTGTCGTTAGTTGGAGTTCTTCTGTCAGTTGCTTATTGGTTTCGGTTGTTTCGTTCGTATGGTTGTTGTTGTTGATAGATACCTCATAATCGAAAATATCGTAATTTCGTTGTACGTTTTTGTATGTTCGTAGTTTCGTACTTCGTTCTATCGTAATAATCGATACGAGTTATTCGATATTACGATTGTTTTGTTTTGTAAAGGCGGACGGTGTTCGAGTCGCTCTCCTTTTGTTCATAATTGTTTTCAAGTCTGTGCGTAGTTTGTTGAGAGCATGTCTAAAAGGAAATCTCAACTGTCCCGGCAGATATCACAGACAAGAGCCGCTCGAGTACGCCGTACGGAAGAATCTGCCCCTGAAAATGAGCAGCGCCTCTCGAGAAATAGAGAATATATATCGCAAGCACGCGCTAGAGAATCTAGCTCCGAGCGCTCACAGCGCCTCGCTAGCCAAAATGTGAGGACATCGCGGGCCCGTGCTCGAGGAACTAGCGCTGAACGTGCGCACCGTCTATCTGAGTTAAGGCAGCATGTCTCTGAGACAAGGGATAGGGAGACTAGCGCTAAACGCTCGCGGCGGCTTGGTAGGCAAAATGTCATAACATCGCAGGCCCGTGCTCGGGAATCTAGCGCTGAACGTGCGCAGCGTCTATCTCATTTAAGGCAGCATGTCTCTGAGACAAGGGATAGGGAGACTAGCGCTGAGCGCTCGCAGCGGCTCACTAGGCAAAATGCCATAACATCACAGGCCCGTGCTCAGGAATCTAGCGCTGAACGTGCGCATCGTCTAATCGAGTGTAATCTTATTTTAAAACAAGAAATTTTCCGCGGACGAAGTCGCGGGCAGAAGCTAGTACCTAATAAACCTACTTCAAGTTCTGTATGTAGGGCTTTTTTCGCAGGGACGAGCGTCGCGAAGAAACCAAAAGAAGACACACGTCGAATAAAACAAGAAGATGTAATTCCAGAAGAGCAAATGAAGAGTGAAAAATGTGACATGAACGATATACAGACAACTCAAAATAGCACGAGCAAAGTTACTTTCGATGTGGCACACAAATGTAATGTAAGTTAATGTAGTTTTAACAGTTCTTAACATACACTCGCTCGCACACACTCGTAAAAGACCTACTACAAGACTACAAGTGCGTTATATGTCAGCGTAGTTGCTATAGAAAGCTTAACTGCACGGACACTGGCGAAAAACTCTAATATGCCAGCGTAGTTTCGTTAGGAATAATGCTTTAATCCCACTAAAAACATTTCATGTAAAATGTTGCCAAGACGACCACATAAGGTTTACCCTGTGAAAAAGATATCAGATCTCATGTAGAGCCAAGCTTCTGAAACTACACGGCCTAACTCTACCGGCTCTAACTTCACAAATTCTACATATTAGTAAAAATGTATGGCTTGGCTGTTTTGATTAAATGACGAAACACTTCGAGAAAAGGTACGTAATGCCCTTGCGCTTCGCTTGGCTCGTCTTTGGCGGGGGCACTGCCGTTTCCCTAAATAATTCATATCCATTCGCAAACTGGAGAGAAACCGTACATGTGCCATATGCCATATATGTCTTCGCAGTTACGGTAGGAAGAATTATTTAAAATGTCATGGAAATTTCGTATTTAGAGTTCCATACCCTAAAACGAAATTTCCTTAACATTTTCAAATTTATTTGCCGATTTTTGCTACGAACGGTACCGAACCTTTCGTACGCAAGTCCCGTTCGTTTGAATTGCCTCCCACTTGCTGAAAAGCAATTTTAAAGTTAGTTACGTCATAATATTCGTTGTCTAAGACATCGTTCACATCAAACGTATTATCCGCCGCCGATTGTGAGCATGCTCACTGTCAGCCTCGGTGTGAACGAGGACTCAAAGTCTGCAGTAAGATTTCTCACCAAGCCGATAGTACGCTATAGCGCAGAATGCGTTACTTATGTTAACAAAAGAGTACGCTTGGAACGCGAAGTATAAGGCCGTGTTCAAACCAAACTGACTGTTTACGCACGATAATAAATTGTATTGTTTTTTTTTTTATTATTGATGGGCTCGCGTTTGACCATTATCTCACCTGATGGTAAGCGATGATGTGGTCGACGATGGAACACGCTTGCCTAGTAGTAACCTATTCACTCTTAACTTAAAGACCCCTAAGTTTTAGCTATCAGGAAACACAGACTCCGGCAGGGAATTCCACTCCTTGGCTGTACGCACAATAAATGTGTCCCCAAAACGCTTCGTGCGTATGGGTGGAATGTCTACCGGTGACGCAACGCCGTTCGTCTTGTGGTCCGATGATGGAAGACGTAGTAAATTAGATTGTGCAATTCCAGTGCACACTCCCCAAAATGCAGACGATAGAAAACCGACAGGCTAGCAACTCGACGACGATGCTCAAGACTTTGGAGCTTCGACTCTACAAGTGCATCATTGCTGATGATTCTCTTGGCTCGCCTCTCAATCGACACCAGGGCATCATCCACGGACGCGTATTGTATAGCGTATTGTCAGCATACTGTGAACGAAAAATACCGTTTATTATCACCTTTACACCTGAGCTCACATTGAGCCTGCTCACATTCAGCGGCTGACAGTCTGTTTGGTTTGAACACGGCCTAATTTCGTCCACCGAGAGTCGGCGACAGCGCACTACGTGCAGCGTACAGTCGCTTCGGTGTGAACGAGAAGATAAGAGGAAAAGCGATAAACTGCGGAACGTCCGTTCACAGCCAGCAGCCGACAATACGTTTGCTCTGAATAACGCTAAGTGCAAGCCAATAATACATTATTTTTGGTGTATATTTTACAGACTGCAAGTATATTTTATCAAGAAACAGCAGACCACATACCTTCCGCATCTCAACTTAGCTACCATGGGAATCAAGAGATGGAGTCGTGCTTCGAATGGTTTCCGCAACGACCAACACACGAGGTGTCTGACTTTAACGACTCTCAATCTGGGATCCACTTAGACACGTCTGAAATGTCTACAGAACTTGATGCGTTTCTATATTTTATGGACACAGAGTTTGTGTCCATAGTCGTGTATACGACGAATAAGTATCATTCTAAATTTGTATCGAATGCAGAGTTGCGATCGAACTCGCGGTTAAACAAATGGCATGATGTTACAGTTCCAGAAATGTATATTTTCTTTGCGATCTTAATGTTGATGACAAGAAATCGCCACTTGACTACCGAAGAACATTGGTCCAGTGACATTTTATTGCATGCACCAGTATTTTCTAAATTGATGTCTAGGAACAGATTCTATATGATTCTCAGTATGTTACATTTCTCTGATCAGAGTGAAGAGACTGCGATTTTAAATAAAATAGAGAAATGTGTTACACACGCGAGACAAAAGTTTAGTAACGTTATTACTCCATATAAGAATATGTGTTTAGACGATAACGTTGTTCCATTTATGGATCGGTTGATAATAAGAGAGTATCTACCGAAGAAAGGAAGGAGACTTGAAGTTAAACTGTTCATTTTGCGTGACGTAGATACGGGTGTCATTATTGATTTTGTTATGTATTGCGGGGCTATTACAGAGATCAATGATCCTTGTAATCTAGGCGTTAGAGGCGCTGCGGTCGCTGCGTTAGTCAGACCATATTTGGGATCAAATCGTCACTTGTATATAGATAACTTGTACTCAAGCCCGCTCTTGTTCAAATACCTACACGACAATAAAATTTATGCTTGCGGTACTGTGAATAAAACTAAAAAAGGCATGCCTATTTTAAATAACGTTTTACAACAAAATGAAATGAAAGCCGTTTATTCTGGTCCACTAATGGCCCTTAAATGGAAAGATAAGAAATATATGTTTATGTTATCCACGATTCACGACAATTCTCTTGAAACGCCATTGAGGCCGGGGTTACCAGTAATTAAACCAAAAGCATTTGTCGATTATTCTAAAAATATGGGCAGTGCGACTAGCACGGACATTCAATTGACTACGATAACCTCTATTAGCTGTATACGTAAAACCGTTAAATGGTACAAAAAGTTATTTTTCCGAATATTCGATATGCATATGTTGAATTCGTTTTTTTGTTATAAACATGTAAAAAAAATGCCCAACTTAAAATTTGCCGAGTTTCAAATGCGAGTTGTACAGCAAATGATAGAAAAATATCACAGTAGTAGCGTTTTGGAGCGGCCCGTGCCGGTTCCAACTAGTAGCAATAGCTTACTCCGCGTCGTGCCTTGGGAGGCAAAGGATCATATGCCCATTAATATGATAAAGTATCAAAGATGTAAGCAATGTACTATAGATAAAAAACCACGAAAAAGTACCCGTTTTTATTGCAAGATGTGTAACGTATTCCTATGTGCCGCGCCATGCTTTGAAAAATATCATAATAATGTATAATTTATTACACCACCTGCTCGACGATGCTCTTTTTAACCGACTTCCAAAAAAGAAGGAGGTTCTCAATTTGGTTGTTTTTTTTTATGTTAATCCTCCTTGTTTTGGAAGTCGGTTAAAAACTAAAGAATCTTAAAGTAGTGAATTTTGGTTCGTTTCAAATCTCAAAACATGTTTAATGATAGTTAATTAAGAATAACTTGTTAATACTTATATTTTTGTAATATATACCTATTGGTTTTACGAAATTGTCTTTTAATTATCTCACAAAAGTTCCAGTTTCCAGAATATTCATTAAAAAGGGATACATTTCGACATACATTTTCACTGTTTCCATAAAACTGCTCTTATGCGATTATGACGTAATTACCTACACATTTTTTAGATATATTCCCTCACTGACGTTCTTGATTAAAATCAGCAACCTTCGTTTCGTTCCGAATTCAATACGCCACCCGCGACTTAAAGACACTGCTTTATAAGTCAGTTTTTTAGTTACATAATCTACTAGAATATTTGATATTGTAATTTTTTTCGGAAATTACCGAAAAGTTAAAAAAAATGTGTGTGTCCCTCTAACTTTTGAATCATAAGTTTAGAAAATATGAAAAAAATCTCAAAAATAGAACTTTATTAAGACTTCCTAGGATATTATTTTGAACTTGATGGGTTGAACAGTTTTTGAAAAGTTGTAAAAAATCATTTCTTAACTAAGTTTGTAAATTAACCGGCTTGCTGCATGCAATCCGTTTTTAAACTTAGTTAACATATTTTATTATTCTGAACGTATCTTTTTTCAAATAAAAATAATTATTAAAATTGTTTCACACAATCCAAAATTACCACCGAAAACCTTACATACATAACCCGTCTAGTTTGTATAAATTAGTAACCCAATTTCCCGAGTGATGGCGTTGTACTTTGGACTACTTCACTTTTTGGAATTCGGTGAAAAACCAAAAAGCCTCAGTAGCCAGGCCAATCAATTCCGAAAAAAAAAATAAGAAATACGCGGCAATTCAATTAAAAACTAAACTGGTTCATAATTAAATTCATTAGATTTGAATGGTAAATAGTTGCAACATGTCTTTTAATTTACGGAAAAAGACCCGTTTTAGTTATTATGAACCTAAAGAACCTAGCTTTGACGAATATATTTGTAAGTATTCTTAAGTTACTGTCAACACTAAACTAGTAGTTTGCAAAAAATAGTGTTCGTTTACAAGTGGCCGCAGTAGGACCGCGGGCGGCAAGCAGCTAAACACGCAGGAGAGCAGATAAGTATCTTTAAGGGTCAACTCACACCGAAAGAGCGGCGAAGGGCAGCGAAGCGCAGCGACCCGCTCGGTAGAGAAGGCTCCGTTTATGGATTTCGCCGGGATTCCCGCGGCGCCGCCAGCAACCGCGCGACTCGTTCGAGTTTCTCATGCGATAATAAGTATTATAGTAATGAAAATAAACTTAAAATTCATATGACACTGAAACTGCGCTCCGCTTTGCTGCGCTTCGACGCTCTTTTGGTGTAATAATAATAATAATATTTATTAATTGTAAAATTTGGTAAAATGGTTACACAAAAAACTTAAGAGTAATTACAAAGGTCAATGCTATGTTATGTGCCTGTACTAGGATAAACCTGTATCACAGGCGGTAGAAGCTCTTATACTATAGTTTTGTAGGACATTAGAATTCATTACAACATTTAAAAAGTCGTTAATCTATATATATAAAAATGACCCCCGTTTTCCGTTGTCACGACTTGGCATGAAAACGGCTTGACCGATTTGGCTGATTTTTTTTTTGTTGTGATTGTTATTGTGAGGAGAAGGTTCTTATGGAAAAAAAATTAGGGTAGTGTAGGGTAGAGTAGGGTAGAGTAGGGTAGAGTAGGGTAGAGTAGGGTAGAGTAGGGTAGAGTAGGGTAGAGTAGGGTAGAGTAGGGTAGAGTAGGGTAGAGTAGGGTAGAGTAGGGTAGAGTAGGGTAGAGTAGGGTAGAGTAGTAGGGTAGAGTAGTAGGGTAGAGTAGTAGGGTAGAGTAGTAGGGTAGAGTAGGGTAGAGTAGGGTAGAGTAGAGTAGAGTAGGGTAGAGTAGGGTAGAGTAGGGTAGAGTAGGGTAGAGTAGGGTAGAGTAGGGTAGAGTAGGGTAGAGTAGGGTAGAGTAGGGTAGAGTAGGGTAGAGTAGAGTAGAGTAGGGTAGAGTAGGGTATAGTAGGGTAGAGTAGGGTAGAGTAGGGTAGAGTTGGGTATAGTAGGGTGGAGTAGGGAAGAGCGGGAGCGAAGCCGCGCGGGCAAAGCTAGTATAATATAATTAAATTATTTATAATGTTATATACCTAGTTTACTTAAACACTAATGTTCACAATATATTATTTTGTATTTTAAAACTGTCTCTTGCACTTCTCTAGTTATACACATATGATTTTGCGTCAGCAGAATTAGTAATTGGGTTAAAGTCGAGGTTCCGTTAAATCTAAAGAGTTATGTTTACACTGTATTTATTTATTAGAAAAATATGCTAAAATAATATGAAAAATTATGGTTTGTAGGTCAACACACTGGAATTTTGAGTCAGCAGTAACCGTGACACGGAAGTCTGGCCTTGAGTATGACGCTCTAGGCGCCCTCATAATCTATTGAATTTATGTACCTATGTTCAGCAGCTTTTTTAGCAGGGCACTCTGGGTCTCCCGTCTTGTGGTTGGCAGGTTTTTTGAAGCGCAAACAAGATGCGCATTTAGGCGGCTTGCCTTTTTTTGTACAATCTTGCATGATGTGCCCTTCTTCGCCGCAGTGGCCACATGATGGGGTAGCAACTTTGCACGTCTTAGCAGCGTGACCGTACTGCTGGCACTTGTAACATCTTGTTACCAATGTGAAATCTCGTACCGGGCACGATGTCCAATTAATGAATAACCGGTCCTGTGTGATGAGAGCCTTACGGATTTGGGCGGGAACTTCTAAGATGTAATTGCAATTCTCAGAGTCTTTTCTGCCAGATTTGTGGCTAAGTTTTATTGAGGTCAAAAATGTATCTCTAGACATAGTCGGAAGTTTGTCGGCCAAATTTTGTTCAAAAATACATTTGTAAACCTCATTTTCAGCCATTGAAGCAGGAATTCCAATCACTATTATGCGTGGTTTGCGCTTCAGAGGTTCGTCGACGGTAAGAGATGGCGAAGCGAGTTGGACCGATTGCTTGAGCTTATCCAGGTCCTCCTTGGTCTCCGTGCTGATGATGATCTCCGTCCTCCTTTTCCAATTTTGCGTATACCTCGGACTTTTAACTTCATTTCACCAGGGCAAATGATCTTTTGGACAATGTTTTTAGTTTCATCACTAGTCTTTGAGAGGTCCCGAGGGTAAATCGCCACGGAGCTAAAAGAATTAGGACGAACAAAACTATTGGACCTTTTCTTTACCATATCTGCAAAAGATGTTGGTGCAGTTGACGCCTGCAGGGCACAAGATTTGTTGATGGCTTCTTTCATCTCTATAATATAGTCCTTTAAATTTCGTTCCTCAGTCAAAAGGTTTAGGGAGTTATGCGTCCTGTAGGCCGACTGTTTTAATGACTGGTATTGAACAGCCATTTGTGAGACTCCATGTAAAACCTTGCGGCAAAGATTGTTTATTTTTAGTTTCTGATCAGAGTTTAGCTTACCATCGGCTGCAATACTGCATACGTCTTGTAGGCACTGGTCAATGGACCTCATCCAGTTCTGAATCTCGGGAGTCGGAATCGGCTCAATTTTCTCGTCTTCCTTGGCTTGGTCAGGTCTTGGTAGTTGGGGCTGCGTCGGCGTAGGTGTTGATGGAGGGCTGCGTCGCGTCAACCCGCTGCGATTGAAGGGGCTGCCTTCCATTTTTTTTAGTAAATAATTACACAACCATCATGTTAACTTATCAGCACATTTAACAACTAGCTAGTACGTAGGTAAACAAGTAGGTCACTAATTATGCAGTGGCATTAATTTATTTATTTTTAATTGCAATGATGAGCACGTCTGTATGCCTCGAGTGCGAAAAATCGAAGAATGAGTTGAGCCTGAGGCGGTTATCACATTGCCACGCAGCGTAGCGTGTGAAGTGGTGATAATGCGTGTGGTGTACCTAAGTATCTCCGTTTGTAAAGACTACATACAAGTCCAACACACGCACAGTCCAACACACTGAAACTGCATCCACGCGCGTTCATGCAGATCACGCATGAAGAAACATGCAAGTTATGGCACACTGCGTCTCGTTTCGTAGTACCGTGCGGGTCCTTGCGTGATTTTGTATGAAATGAGTGTGTGCCTGCGTGAATTTACAAAATGCAATTACGCGCGTGAATGCGTAAAAAAAAAACACGCTTTCCGACTTTCGGTACCTCCGGTCGGTAGTCTAAGGGATGGTGAGGTAGACCGAGACGTTACACGTCGGATCAACGCAGGATGTATTTAATGGCAACAGGTCACGGGAACCACTTGTGACCCACGGATGCCCCTCAAATTGAAGGGTAAAATTTACAAGTCCGACGTAAGACGTGTCATACTGTATGGATCAGAATGGTGGGTTGTGTAAAAGAAGGATGAAAAATGATTGCATGTACCGGAGATGAGAATGTTGAGATGGATGTGTGGTGTGACGAGAATGGATAAAGTGAGAAATTTGTATATTAGAGGAAGTTTGAAAGTGGCGCCGGTGATTAAAAAGTTGAAAAGTAATAAGGTGTGAAGAGGAGGGATGAAGGGCATATTATTAAAAGAGTTCTGAGTATACATGTAGATGGATGGAGAGGGAGAGGAAGGCCGAAGAAAAGATGGATAGATTGTGTGAGGGGTGAAATGAAATAAAAGGGAGTTATGATATTATGACGGGGTGACAGGACAGAATGGAAGAAAAAAAAATGTGTTGCGCCGACCCCAAATAATCTTCTTCTTCTACATTATAAAAATGAGCCCCGTTTTCCGTTGCCACGACATGGCATGAAAACGGCTTGACCGATTTGGCTGATTTTTTTTTTGTTGTGATTCTTATTGTGAGGATAAGGTTCTTATGGAAAAAAAAAAAAATTAGGGTAGTGTAGGGTAGAGTAGGGTAGGGTAGGGTAGAGTAGGGTAGGGTAGAGTAGGGTAGAGTAGGGTAGAGCAGGGTAGAGTAGGGTAGAGTTGGGTATAGTAGGGTGGAGTAGGGAAGAGCGGGAGCGAAGCCGCGCGGGCAAATCTATATATATAAAAATGACCCCCGTTTTCCGTTGTCACGACTTGGCATGAAAACGGCTTGACCGATTTGGCGTTTTTTTTTTTGTTGTGATTGTTATGGCGAGGAGAAGGTTCTTATGGGAAAAAAATAAAAATTAGGGTAGTGTAGGGTAGGGTAGAGTAGGGTAGGGTAGAGTAGAGTAGGGTAGAGTAGGGTAGGGTAGGGTAGAGTAGGGTAGGGTAGAGTAGGGTAGAGTGCGGTAGAGTAGGGAAGAGCGGGAGCGAAGCCGCGCGGGCAAAAGCTAGTCTATCTATATCTATCTATCTATATATATAAAAATGACCCCCGTTTTCCGTTGTCACGACTTGGCATGAAAACGGCTTGACCGATTTGGCTGTTTTTTTTTTTGTTGTGATTGTTATTGTGAGGAGAAGGTTCTTATGGAAAAAAAATTAGGGTAGTGTAGGGTAGAGTAGGGTAGAGTAGAGTAGGGTAGAGTTGGATATAGTAGGGTGGAGTAGGGAAGAGCGGGAGCGAAGCCGCGCGGGCAAAAGCTAGTATGGGATAAAGGCAGGAAGAAAAGGTTTGGTAATCAAGTTTTGCCCCTCCTCCCCCATCCGAGCTTGGGCACCCCGCTAGCCCTCGATTAGCTACGCCAGTGTACGCTGATGATGGTTTGTTTTCACAGATTGCGAGCAATGTGCGGACTTCGTGTATGACTACTGTGCCGTCCACGGACCCCTACTTGTGATTCCCGATACTGTGGTAATTTTGTACCCGATTCATGTTAGACATAGGTACCATACAAACACGTTGTGATTGCGAAAGTAGCATCGTCGGGTGTAGGGCTAGGAGTCGCGCTGACGGCTCGCTGACAGCATAAACGTATGAACTTCTAGGAAGCGTTTTAGAATAATGCGTAGCCACGGTAATAATATGGCGTAGCTATCAGCGCGTGCGTTGGTCAGCGCTGACTAAGGATTAGCTCATACCGAGACGCGACGATGCGCGCACATTTTAATAGAGTGACTCAAAACAGAACGTTATTTACTCCGCGAAAAAATACACATTTCATTGTGAGAATTTAGAATACGTCATACGCATCATGCAGCGCTGCGCCTCGTGATGCCGCGCGGCGCAGCGGTGCATCGCTGGTACACGCGGCGTGCAAGAGCGGCGTTGCGCCTCACAAAGCCGCGTGACGCCGCGAGGTTGCCGTGGTGACTTGTCTCAACTATTAACTTCTCATCGATCTCCATAATGGACTCGCCAAATATACGTCGTTCTCATGCGCTTGCAAATTGTAGACTTCGGGTGGACGCAGGGCGGGGCCGGAGCACGTGGCGAATGTAGACACGTTCCGCTGCGCCGCGCGGCGTCTCGCTGCGCAGCGAGGCGTCGTGCTGCCAACGATTTTACTATGCGCTTTGCAACGTTGCGATGCGTCTCGCGGCGGTGCGCGGCGCAGTGCGAAATCACTGACCTCTTCCAATATCTTCGCGTCGCATCGCGTCTCGATGTGAGCTGACCCTAAAGTACGCGCGCCTCCGTCTTCAGTGCCCTTTGCATTTTTGTGCATCTGTACTCCACAGTGATCAGGTGTGCTATTCTCTGAAAAGAACAAAACAGCCTTTAGCACAGTTTGGCCGCAGCGACGAAACCCAAATAGATACATACATTGGATTACCAATCCAGTGTACCTCTACGTTGGGTTGTTAATTCTATGTACTGCGCTCTCGACTCGCTGCTGTGGCCAGCGCGACGCTCAAGGCTGTTTTCTTAGAGAATAGCACCACTGCACGGTACTGAAACGTCTCGTGCTGAACCTCAGCGCTGACAAGCTACGCGCTGAGCGGTCAGTGTGACTCTAAAACCACCCTAAGAGCCGAAACTGCGTAAGGGCCGTCGCTGCGTTAAGCGAACACCCGCGCGATCCCACACGAAAGTGCTCCCCATATCTGTGGTGGCGCTGAACCGCGCAGGCACTTGTCGCCGGAAGCCGCACCCAGCGCCCATTTTGCTACATAATAATAAATACGTACGGCATATTAAGTTCTCCATCGACACGACTACATGTACACCAGGCGTTAACACACTAGCTGTTTGCGGGCGGTTACGGGCGCGCAACGAACACGCTGTGTGCAGTGTGTATGTTTGTAATCAATAAACTCAAAAACTACTGTGCCGATTTCAAAAATTCTTTCATCATTGGAAAGCTACACTTACCCTGACTAACATATGCTATATTTATTGCCCGTGCGAAGCCGGGAGGGGCCGCTAGTATCAAATAAAACAAGACAAACAAAGGTCATAAATACTCTTAAGCCAGTCGATACGCCGTCTATTGGGCCTATATATTGGGCCAGCTGTAGATTTTTCAAGCTTTTATTTAGTTTCATCTGTCATGATGTTGTCTGTCATCAAATCTTGCAAATTAAATTTGACCCACTTCCTGGTTACCGATTGAGCTGAAATTTAGCATGCGTGTGTAAATCTGATGACAATGAAACTATTATGACATGGTGCCGATCTGATGATGGGACCGGAAGGTGGCTATAGGAACTTAGTAGTTAAAAGACACCACCCCATCGAGTTTGGGCTCGTATGATACGTCTTGACGATTATTAATTGTATATGTAGGTAGGTACCGAACTATAAAAGCCTGCTATGAAAAAAAAATATTCACTAAAAGCTTGTTTTCGCCTTACAATGATACTTTACTCCTAGGCTCCTGTGAAGACAAACATCTCATTGGCCATCCCGCGCGCCGCACTGACTATACCTGACGTATTTCTTCATCTTGCGCCCTCCATAATACCTGGTAAGAATATAATAATAGTATTCCACAACTATCACACAACGCCGTCTAGTCCCAAGCTAAGTAGAGCTTGTGTTATGAGTACTAGACAACTGATAAACATACTTACATACTATTTCTAAATACATACATATCCTTACTAATATTATAAAAGCGAAAGTGAGTTTGTTTGTTTGTTACGTCTTCACGCCTAAATGGCAAAACCAATTTTGATGAAACTTGGTACACGGATAGATCATGGTCCTGGAATCGAAGCCGCGGGCAAAAGCTAGTTATAGATAAATTACACCCAGACACAGAACAAATGATTATGCTCATCACACAAACATTTGTCCGGGGTGGGAATCGAACCCACGACCTCCAGCTTAGCAGTCAGGGTCACTAACCACTAGAACAACTGGCTAGCTTTTTTTTCTACTAAAACTAGAACAACTGGCCAGCTTTTTTTTCTACTAAAATGTGTATCGTTTAGATGCTGGTTTGGGTGTGTTCAGCACGCTCACACTACCGCGTGGGGTGCGCTTCGGCCCCTACTGTGGTCAGCAGGTGCAAACCGTCGACTCCATGTATTGTTGGCAGGTAGGTAAAGGTTTCGGCATGGATATTGAGCGCTCGGCGTCAGTTTGGGGATCGCTTTGCGCTTTCATATTCATACATTGGCGAGCCAATTGTCGTCGTTGTTCGATACATGCAGCAAGCGCAGGAAACGAATCTCGAGTGACGTCTATGACGCGATGGCGCTCCCCGCACCCGCGTCTCACTTGATACCACTAAATATAAATAGGCCCGATATTTGACTTCTGCGCAATTTGAAGCCAGCGCTCAAGATCCCTGCCGGTATCTATAATACTGTAGCTCGCCATTCAAAGACCAGAGGTCTTACCAAGAGCTCTTCACGCAATCCATTTGACCACCTAACTAAACAACTAAAAGGTCTTTGACATGTTAACATGTCAGCCATGCGAGTGAGAAATTAGCCTTACCGCCATGCGAGTGAGAAAGAGGAATGGAGCTATACAACCTATAATATGGCTCCATTCCTTTAACCCTTCAGATACCGTCAATTAGAGACACAATAGTAAGACAATAGATGCGCGGCCACCGGTGGTCGCTTGGGGATTCATGAATTAACAGTTCAGTTTAGGTCGTATAATGGATCATGTTGAAAGCTCGTGGTACCACTGCAGACAGGTGGTTCGGGTTGAGTGTATATGAGCTTACATGCTTCTAAACGCACCCACGATACAGGAGTTATTCCTAATGTGGAGCTACGTCTTTTTTTTTAGTTTCATTCATCAGTTTAAAATAGATGAAGCCGGTGTTTCTTATATAGCTGACTACTCTGAGAAGAAACAACGAAACAAACATACTTATAAATTTCTAAATACATACATATTACGCACAGACACGTTCGTTGTGGCGACGCTTGGGTGAGGCCTATGTGACATAGGCCATGTCCAACAGTGGACGCATATCGGCTGAAATGATGATGATGATACATATCCCTACTAATATTATAAATGCGAAAGTAACTCTGTCTGTCTGTCTGTTACGCTTTCACGCAAAAACTACTGAACGGATTTAGATCAAATTTGGTAGGTAGGTAGAAGAGACACTGGAATAACACACAGGCTACCTATAATTCCACTGCTAAGCACGGGTCTCTGCCAGCGCGATATAAACTGTAGTCCTCGCGGGCGAAGCCGCGGGCGGAAAGCTAGTTACAGATAAATTACACCCAGACACAGAACAAATGATCATGCTCATCATACGAACATTTGTCCTGGGTGGGAATCTAACCCTCTAGGGTCTAGTGGTTAGTGGCCCTGACTGCTATGCCGGAGGCCAGTCATATATAATGTGTATAAGAAAAATGCTTCATTATCATTATAGATCTTCGACAATAACAATAAACGCTTGCACGTGGTCGACGCGGCGGACCATGATCGCTCCAACTGGATGCGCTACGTGAACTGCGCTCGGCACTCCAAAGAACAGAACTTACTCGCCTTCCAGTATAAAGGACAACTTTATTATAGGTTAGTGGTTCCTAACGTATCTACCGTGCACTAGTGGGGGGGTCGTTGTCGAATTTTTGAACGAAAACGCAACCGGTGTTGCGACGTTAAAACCAGTAGGGTAGGGACCAGGGTCAAAATAACTACATTTTATTTAGTCTGTATTTTAGATTATAAAAAAATAATGGAAGTTTTTTTCTTTTTTCGATTAAACAAAAAATAACAAAGATTAGCCCATTAAAGTTACGTGTGACGTCACCCCGTGGCGAAATAATGCAGCACGGCGTGACGTTACACGTAACTTTAATGGGCTATATCTTTATCATTTTTGGTTTAATTTACAAATAAAAAAATACGTGTCCCTTATTTTTAAATAATCTAAAAGACAGACTAATTAAATTTTTTACGGCAACTAGCCTATTGTTAAAAACGGTCTTTGTCGCGATTGGTTTGAAGACGAAACTATTGTTAAGTGAAGTAGTTACAAAAAACGTTCGTTGTCGCGACGACGCGATGAGTACAGCATCGCGTCGTTTCCAAAACCAGTTATTGCAATCCAAAATAAACTTTATGTCTATGAGCATAAAGTACATTTATCATTGTAATAACTGGTTCACACGCGTCGCGTTTTCGTTTCAAAACCAGTTATTGCAATAAAAATGAACATTATGGCTACGAACTTAAAGTTCATTTTAGATTGCAATAACTGGTATTGAAATAACGACGCGACGAGTGTGATAGTTGAATCAATGGATTCTCGACCTTATTTTCTTAGCCGTAAGAATCTGCATACAGTAATTCGAATAATTATTCGAATAGACCCGTATTTGTCGTAATACGCTTGGTGTAAACCTTTAATAAGCTTATGTGTCGTAATCACATCTTAGAAAATTATCACTTTATAATACGGCCTAGTAATACTGGTCAGATCGTTTGAAACGTTCAAGTTTGATGATATTTTAATCTTCATTTTTGGCCTACTTTCTCTTTCTTTAGTTAGACCTTTTTTTACCATAGAAAACCTACATCTATGATATAGCCAAATAAGAATTAACCGATGACTTGGTGAAGGTTGCGGGAAACCGATGGATGTGAGACGCACAAGATCGTTTATTGTGGCGACACTTGGAGGAGGCCTATGTCCAACAGTGGACGTATATCGGCTGGAATGACGATGATAACGTTTTGTAATCAATATTTCAGGACGATAAAAATAATTCCTCGATACACAGAGCTGTTGGTGTTTTACGGCAGTGAGTTCGCGAACGCTTTGCATATCAACCTGAAACAATACAACTCCGCCAAGTACTACAAAGAAGTCATTATTAGTAAGTCTTTCTTTCGCCTATACTATTTTAGAATTCTACTCTAAGTTTTGCCAGCAGCTTCGCCCGCGCGCCGCGTGTACTTTGAAAACCTTGCAAAAGATTTTTTTTCAGGAAACGAAAAATGTATTGGCCTCTCGTTACAAAATTATAAACTTTGGACAGTTTGTATGTAGAGGCCGGATTTTTTCAACCGACTTCGAAAAGGAGGAGGTTCTATGTTCGGCTGAATGTATTTTTTTTTTTTTTTGTATGTATGTTTACCGATATTTCGGTCAATTGTGGACCGATTTGGAAATTTTTTTTTTGATTGAAAGGTTATGCTTCCAATTTGGTCCCATAGAAATATTGTTATGATCTGATCATGAACTTCGAAGATATGGAACAGAACTCCTCATAGAATCATAGCAGAATTGTCGTAACAAGTAAAATTGCTTTGTTTATACGTGTAGTCGATGACTGACTGAAAGAAAAGGGGGAGGGGAAAGGGGGAGGGGGTAAATTCGTGTAATATAACCGTATTTGGGATTATAAGAATCGTTATGAGATGCACTCTGGCTATAAGGTAATTTATGTTTAGCTGAAGGGTAGGTACTTTTTAGTAGTGCTACCATAACTAAAAAGTGAAAAATAAAAAACTTTTTACAAAAAAAATTAAACCGACTTCAAAAAGTACAAAATAACTTTAATTTCGGAAGTCGGTGTTAAATAACGAAGAGACAAGATTAGGTATCTATTATAGAAACACCGATTCCCAAAATTAAAGTTATTTTGTACTTTTTGAAGTCGGTTTAATTGTTTTTGTAAAAAGTTTTTTATCTGCATCATACAATTGGAATACTCCACTCAATTTGAACTTAATATAGAACAGTCCGAAATCATCAGGTTCCCGCCTAGGTGGTTAGTTCATGGGGTTGGGTCGATACTCTGTGCATCTTATGTCCACCACAGAAAATTGTAAATTTATATACCCTCAAATATGTAATGGTGGGAAATAAACTTTTTTTTACCATCTCTCGGTCAGTTGTCCAGAACAGACAAAAGAATCGTCTGGTCGACAGATCCTTCTTTTTAACCGACTTCGAAAAGGAGGAGGTTCTATGTTCGGCTGAATGTATGTTTTTTTTTTGTACGTATGTTGTCCGATATCTCGGTCAATTGTGGGATTATAAGAATCGTTATGAGATGCACTCTGGCTATAAGGTAATTTATGTTTAGCTGAAGGGTAGATACTTTTTAGTGGTGCTACCATAACTAAAAAGTGAAAAATAAAAAACTTTTTACAAAAAAAAATTAAACCGACTTCAAAAAGTACAAAATAACTTTAACTTCGGAAGTCGGTGTTAAATAACGAAGAGACAAGATTAGGTATCTATTATAGAAACACCGACTTCCGAAATTAGTTATTTTGTACTTTTTGAAGTCGGTTTAATTTTTTTTTGTAAAAAGTTTTTTATTTAATATAGGTTTACTGGTTCCACAGACTTAAAAAGAGTAGCTGGGACCACAAAAGTATAGTCGTAAACAAAATCTGATGCTTTCAGATGCTTCTACGAAATCTCTGCATGAAAGTAAAGATGACTGCTTGCAAGAAGACTTTGTGTCTGCAGACAAGTTTCATTTCATCGACGAAGATGAGAAAAGTACTAAAATTGAAGATAAACTTGAAATAAAAGAACACAATCTAAAAAAAGATTGTAAAGAAAACGCATCGAAAATCAGACACATATGCGCGACTTGTCAAAAGACATATGCAAGCGACAAAAACCTTAAACATCATGTCTTGCAACATAGCAACATTTGGAAATACAGCTGCGAATATTGCCTTTACAAGACTAACGCAAGATATGCATATATCCAACATGTAGGATATCATACGAACACTTACCAATATACTTGCGAAACATGTCCGTTTAAAACGAATTATAGCAGGAACTTCAAAAAACATATTTTGCGTCATGAGAATGATAAAGAAATATTCAAAAAAAAATCTCATGCTGTTGAGAAAATATGTAAGATATGTGATTTCAAAACTAATTCTCGCAAAGTGTTTGCAACACATATGTCTAAGCACAGGGGCAGTGTTCACGAATGTGACAAATGCTCTTACTCTAACCACTCCAAATATAATTTGTCCAGGCATCTCTTACGGCATGGACATTAATGAAAATGTTTAGATTGGTACTTAGGGCCAACGCTGCGTTAGGGTCTCGGTTACGGTAGTGCGTATCACCTCACTACTCGACTTATAGCCGATCAGCTGTTGCGACGGCTCGTTTCGCCGTCGGCCAGCGTCGCGTCGCGTCGTCCAAGCAGAGCCGATGCAAATGATATTAGTAACACCCTTATTACGTAGAAATAAAGACTTTTTTGACCGGTGTTAGCCGATTCCGCGTCGATAAGTGTGGGAAGACTCTTAAGCGGACGCCCGCGCGGTCACGCGTGTGTTGTTTGCGGCGGTCTCCGTAGCCGAAACCGGATTATTACGTGCGCATTATCGCTAATTCCACTATAATGTTGTGCATGTAGTCGTGTCGTGTAATGTATTAATACGAAGCAAAACGGGCGCAAGGCGCTACTGTCCGCGACGAAGTACTTCTGTATGGACACGCGCAGGTGACCGCGTTACGCAGCGTTGGGAATGGAGTTTAAGGAAACTCCTTTCACAATAGGATTAATTTAAATAATCCTTATTTACTGTCCGATAAGTTAACTAGAGTCTGTCTAAAAGGTCAAAGGACTTCGATAATTATTAAGATATTTATATATAATTATAACAAAGATTCATTAAGAGATGTTGATCATTGTTTACTAATAGAAGAATCTTATGAAAAGTATCGAATATAAGTAATTTTTAATGATTAAATAATTGACTAATAATAAAAAAAAAATTCTTAGTAAACTCATTGACGGACTTAAATGATATTTTTATCACAAAATTCGCGCAGCGTCACGTTTTGTCAGTGTGAGCTAACTATAAAAATCAAAATTTAATTTAATGTAAAAGTTGATTATGATTTAAATAAATGGCTATGTTGATTTTATAGAACATTAATTTAATATTAAAAGTTAATTACTCTGCATGACTGATTTTAAAAATATTTTGATAGATAATTTTCTTTTAATAAACGAAATATAATTTTTGAACGTGTTTTATTCCGAAATCTGTGTAGAAATATGATGAAACTTTATACTTCTTTTAGACCTCTCTTTCTTGTTGAGCGTGCGAAGAATTGAAAAATAAATATTTATTTTATAAATAGGTTTTTAAAAAACAATTAACACGTCGAACCCTGAGAAGAAAGAAACGCCCCCGACATAAACGATTTACGAACTTAAGGGTGCGTCCACATCTGGCGAATGTGCGGCGAATGTGCAGCTCGCGAGCCGTTTGCGAGCTGCCCGCGAACTGCGCGCGTGCATTTTTGTTCGTGCGCCGCTTCTGCGCCGCCTGCGCGCACTTCGCGCGCGACCTAAGCGCCGTACGCGAACAGCGCGCGGGCGGCGCCTTAGTTATTAAATGGTTGTTTACCCGCTCAGTTCGTTTCTGATTACTAGAGGCTAAGTATGTATTGTCGTGGAGTGGATAGAGGAGAATTATTAAAAGCACTAGTGTCGTCCGACATGTTCGAAAGTACTGAGCCAGAAAACGGAACTGTAAGTGCGAGAATTAAGTGCGCGCAGATCGCGAGCCGCGCGCACGCCTTTTACGATCCTTGCATGAGTTGCACTAAAGTGGCGCACCAAACCATTGCCGTGACTGCACGCGCGCAGCTCGCGGGCAGCTCGCAAACGGCTCGCGAGCTGCACATTCGCCGCACATTCGCCAGATGTGGACGCACCCTAGGACTCCTAAATCGTCTTACGTAGTATATGAATGGCCCTAATTAATTTTCAACCATAGTGTGCACTATCAAACGTACCTACATTTGACAGTTTGGTTTCAGAACGAATATATTGCCTTCAGGGTTTTGACACTTGACATACATAACCTAACTTTTATTGAAAGCTTGAATTTGTTTTCGTAAACACACGCACGTGAGTGTTAATTTCATATAATATAAAGTGAAATCATGCCTCAATTCTATATAGACGAGGTGTATCCAAAAGACACAGTGTATCCAATGGTGGTTAGTTTCCAAAACGGTTACGTTACGCAAGAATTTGATACTGACGCGTGTTCCTTACTCAGGGATGAGAATACTGGTAAAAAGACTGTCGCCGCGGAGTTTTGTGACTTAGTATATAGTGGTGAAGAAGAGGAAGAAGAGTTAGGTAGGACCCTAATACTGGCACGTAATAAAATTACTGGAAAAGTCCGCTTGATAGAGGCTCAAAACATCGAACTGAAACCAGTGTTAAAATCTCACATAGACACGACTGAACTCAACGAAACAAGCTACTTAGAACTCAGCAGGAAGTTCGGATCGAAAAAACACAAACAGATAATGGAACACCGTGAAAAATTGAAGATCAACGTTCAAACAGTTATGGAACAAATGCAAAATGTAACCGACAGCATCACCGAGGATCAGTTAGACATATCATCGTACAACAAGGCTGACTCTGATGAATTTTACATACCAACGATAAACAGAGAAGCTACTAACGTGGATAAAGTTTACGATATTGACTCGATACTGACCACGGAACAAGTTGAGAAGATTTATTCAGAAATACAAGGCACGAAGTACATGTCAGAACTGAATCCTTTCTTAAAATCGTTAGCGACAAAGGAACTGTCACAACTACACACCGTCCTTTTAGTATACGCACAGACTTTGTTGCAATTATACTCAACGCTAATGAAAGAGATTAATAAAAAGACATTCACAGCGTGTCCGTACTCAGTCACTCTCAACGAGATAGTTTTAAACAACTTCTTGAGTAACGTGAACGGTAAAAGAGGGAGATCACCGCAGTACAAAGACAAATCTTTATGTCATGCATTAGTTTTTATACTGTTAATCAATAATTATAAGTTTAATTTCAATGATTTGTGCCAACAACTGAAGTTAACACAGCGGACCGTGACTTCTAAGGTAGCGTTGACAGGTGCAACTCTCGTTAGCGTTGGTGATAAGAAAGTTGCTCAGTTAAAGCTGCCATTAAACCGACCAGCTTTACGGAGAAAAAGTTCAAAGTTTTGAATAAATTAATATGTAAGTAATGTATTGTTTAATTTATACGATCCTAAGAGTAACATACAAAACCGTGCGTTGATACTAAGCGTTCTGTCTGACTGTCTGACAGTATCTTGTGAACCGTAATAGACAGGCAGTTGAAATTAACACATGGTGTTCATTTCTATTTACACTTTAATATTATAAAGAAGTAAATTTTACCGGACGATTGGACAGCGAGGTACCCATGGCTCGCCATCCGCGAGCCCGCGTCTACGGTGGCCGGAAAGGGCGCCGTTGCATTGGTCTCCTCCTTTGCTAGCATTACTGCTTCGCAGAAGGAGGCGACCGCCTGCCACTTCTTCTCACTCCGGACCATGGCCTCAACCAAGACCCGGCGCGAGAGGTCTCCGCCCAAGCAGGGCACACCTCGACTGTGTGCTCCACCGTGTCCTCCGGGCATTCCGCACAGTGGCTGAGTGAAATAGGCTATATTTTATGCACGCAGGTGAAACTGCAGGCAAAAGCTAGTGGCCACTAAAGCAATAAATTAAAAGTATGATAGTTCCAAACTAAGCAGAGCTTCCGCTATGAGTGGTAGACTACTGATAACCACACATATATTTCTAAATACTTACAAATTGTAGATATTTTTTTTTTATCTTATATAAACTTGCACTTGACTGCGAAATTATACACAGACACAGAACAAATGATCGCGCTCGTCATACAAGCATTTATTTTGGGTGGGTATCAAACAAATAACCTCTGGCATAGCAATCAGGGCGACCGATGATCCTGACTAAAACCTAGCGGTGTTCCTTCAATCGCGCAGCCCTGGCGGGGTTTGGCCCTAGCGAGTCCCATAAATGATGCTCTAGGACAGCGATCAAGCCCGCGCGGCGCCCAAGTTATCGCCTACAATTATCGCCCACGGCTACGCTACTGTCTCGTCCCGTACCAAGGTTGGAGGGGAGGCGAGATGTCGCCGCCGCCAATCTATATAATTATATAAAAGAAAGTCGTGTTAGTTACACTATTTATAACTCAAGAATGGTTGTACCGATAAGGCTGAAAATTGGTGGATAGGTAGCTTAGAGCCAGGTGACCGACATACGATACTGTAGAGTAGGGTGGAGTAGGGAAGAGCGGGAGCGAAGTCGCGCGGGCAAAAGCTAGTCTCCTAATTAATTGGCTAATTTGACCATAGTTAGTTAGCCCGTTTATGTCCCACTGCTGGGCGAAGGCCTCTCTCTCTTTTCCACACACATCTGTCCTCAGCCATCGCAGGCCAGTCCCTCCGGTAAGAAAGAAAGAAAAGCGTTTATTTGTACCTCACACATACATTTAAATTTAAAAACAGTAGAATTAGTATACATTAAAAAAAAGCATAGAATTTAGTATGAAAAAGAAAGATAACTTTAAAATCTGTGTAAGGTCAAAAAGGCGCCTAATTCAGCATATGCTGCGATATCTATAGAGATAAATAACGCAGCGCTGGTATTCTGTCAGGGCCAGGTAGTTATCAAGCTCATCTCTCCACCTTCGCCTTGGTCTGCCGCGATGTCGCCTTGCGTTTAATGGGACCCAATAAGTGGCTCTTTTAGCCCACAGCTCATCCGAGATGAGGCAGACATGTCCGGCCCAATCCCACTAAAGTGGCAGCTTTTCTGGAACCTAACATCTTTAATCTTAGTTTTGGCGCGCAGCTCTGTGTTCCTTACGCGGTCGGAAATTCGAACACCCAGGATACTGCGCTCCATGGCTCGCTGTCAAACCTCGAGCCTGGACCTCTGCTGAAGCGTCAAAGACCAGGGGGTCTACTCGCTTTCTCCGAAACGAACGATATTCATTTAACGTTAAAATTGCAAACAATTCTCTGTCATAATAATATTCTTTTCGAAACAATTAATTAGAGTAGGTTTAGAGATTCGGTACGTCAAACAATTTTCGGAAACGAAAGGAACCGTGGTAGGCAACACGCGAATTTCAGCCAAAACTTCGTTTTTCTGAGAAAGCGAGTAGACCCCCAGGTTTGCGCTCCGTACGTAAATATAGGGAGAATGTCATGTCCATAATTTTCTGTTATGAGCATAGCGTGAGATCTTGTTTGAGAAGATCTTTCAATTTGACCATGTGATCAATTAAAGAATTTAATTTTGGAACGAAGTTCCTTATAGCGCGTTGTGAAAGGAGGCTAGACGGAAAAAATTCTCACGAAAAGTTGTAACGACACTTTTTTTTGTGTCAACATTCCTACAGATGGAAATTGTTTCTTTTTATTATTTTTTTATAGTTTAATAAAATTTTATTACAATTCCTTCACTAATTAATCGAAAGGAACTTCGTTCCATCCGGGTGTCCCTTGACACCTCTCAAGTTTTTTTTGTTTTTAAATAAGGGTTAAACATTTTTTGGCGATATTAAAAAAAAAAAAAAACAAATCTTTTAATTGATAAAACGTTACGTATTTATTTTCGAAGAGAGTTCTTACACGGATTTTACATTCTTACACAATAGTTGGGTAAAAACATTCTGAATTTGTTTAAATAATATTTAAATAAACTTTCTATATTCTTTGCATTAAGCATAATACTAGCAAAGCAATTTGTATAATAGACAGTAGAGGTAGGGACCGCCAGCAGTAAAAATAAATAAATTGTAAATATTAAATATTTTTATAAAAAACTAATCTAAAAAAATTTAGACCCACTGACCACCAATTGCTGCCTAAGCACTTTTACGAATTTATAGGCGGTTGTAGACCAAGACTTTGAGTTCGCATTTGCACTGTTTAACGAGTTTAACGCGACTTCGTCTGCGTTAAAGTCGTTAAACAATACAAATGTCAATTTAAAGGCATTTATTTTTGTGAAGAAATTGAATTCTTATTTTAAAATACTAGCAACAATAAATAAGTGGCAAGCAAGCTTACAATAAGATTTTAAATGACCTTATTTAACGATATTATAAGTATATATTATTGAGTATATAAATCATCAGTCAACCTTAAATTTTAGGATTCGAAACATGGTAAAATGGTGACATTCTCACGCCCCAGGCGCCGGGATCTTGACTCACGATTTGCAGTCATTGTAGGTATGGGCACAAAGTAGATAGGTACCACAAGGCACAAAATAGATAGGTACAGAAGACAATCTCATGTATGTACTTCGCTTTTTATACATAAGCTACGCTCGGTGGATGCACACTAATGAGCGTTTGAGCCGGAACTGTTCGACGAGCGGAGCGTGGCGGCGCCGCGCCGCCGTGGTGATAGGGCGGGCCCAACCTGTATTCCTTCAGTTGCCAAAACAATCTCGCTAATAATTTTTAGCGAAATTTATATATCTAAGTAGTTTTTTATATTTCATTATTATTAATTATTTCAGATCTATTTTGATTACGTATTATTTAGTTATAAAAGATCTAATTGAATAAGCTAGCGTTATTTTGAATTCGAGATCAAATAAAGGAACAACAAACCCTATGAGTTCAAATTTCATTGCACTTCATACTGGGCACTATAAAAATTAACTCATAATACAAAACGATTATGCTAATACTTGCAGATCCGTAGTAGAAATCACTTCCCTCATCTGTTATTCGATTATGATAAGATTATGAGCCTTTATCCCATATTACTTGTGGTCGGCGCAATAGTTTTTTTCTTCCATTTTGACCTGTCACCCGTCAAACTATCACTAACTTTTCTTTCATATTACTCCTCACACAATTCATCCATCTTTTTTTCGGCCTTCCTCTCTCTCTCTCCATCCATCTACATGTATACTCAGAACTCTTTTAGTAATATGCGCTTCATCCCTCCTCTTCACATGACCATGCCAAGACAAACGGTTATCTTTCAACTTATACTTATGATAAGATTATGATAAATGGCCATAATTTACCCTCATCTGCTATTTAATCGATTTTTTTTCATGTTAGTTAGTGTCTTTTTAGTCTAATAGAAGCTATTAGTAACGATAGAACTCAATTTGTAAGTATTTGAACAAAAGTCGAAAATATAAAACGTTTGCGATCTCAGATTTTTATGGTAATCATTGTCACACCATTTAAGGCAACCTATTCGGAATGTCTTAATAAACGCATTATCTAGCACATAAGATTTATCATAATCGAATAACAGATGAGCAAAGAGAGATTTCTTCTACGGATCTTAACCCTTCAGATACCGTCAATTAGAAACACAATAGTAAGACAATATTCATGAATTAAATCATTAGACCATATGTGGCGACATATTGATACAGCTTTCTGGTTAATCGTCTAAATCGGTTCAGCCGACAACACGTGACGAGAGAACAGAGTTACTACGCATAAATATCCCCTATCACGGCGAAACCGGCTCCATCTTAACATCCCTCTCAAAAGCCTCATCCAAAGGTTCCAGAGGCTCCAATTTTATATTCAAATCGTCAGTCGTACTCTCAGGCAACATATCATGCAACGCTCCAAAGTGAGAGAAATCATTTTCTTCCTCACTCATCTCAGTGGTACAGAGCTCACTTAAGATCATTTTGCTCTTACATGCATCGGCGTTTAGGACCTTATACCTCTGGATCGCAAATTCTAAAGCATTGTAGGTCTCGAAACAAGAAGGGCATTTAAAAATCGGGGAGTCCTTAAAATGCTTGACTTTATGATACACGTTCAAGTGAAAATCGTCAGTAAAGCTCTTAATACAGTCTTCGCAATCCACGGTGAAAGTCCTCCGCCTAGAACCGAAAGTCGCTAACTCATCCACGTCGAATTCGTCATGGAACTTCTTTATATGACGCTTCAAAGTTTTCCTTGTACTAAAATCTTTCATACAAAGAATGCATCTGGGCAGGACTTTCTGTTTAATGCTCGGAACCAAATTCACGTGACAGACATCGTTGTGAGCGTCAAATTTCTCCTGTCCCCTAAAGACTAAGTTGCATTCCTCGCATTTGTAAATCTGATCTTCGGCCAGATGTTTCGTCTCGAGATGAATACTCAAAGCCTCGTTGGAACTGAACGATACGGAGCAAAGGTGACACGGATACGTGTTCATGTTAAATGAATGTAAAAGTTTCAAATGAATTTTGCAAGACTTCGCCGATTCGAACCGTTTATGACAAATATGGCACTGCGGAAATGAAGCAGAATTCGGATGCTTTGTTCTGACGTGTTTTCTCAAGCTTCGTTTTTCTTTAAACAAAGTCTCACACTCAATACACTTGTATCGCTGCATACCCAAATGAGTGTACTCAATATGCCTTCTTATATTTCTTTTAGATTTAAATTGTTTATCACAGTATTCGCATCGGGACCAAGAGTCGTTGTTATGGACTATCTTAACATGGGAGGCCAGGTAATACTTATTACTGCAAATTTTCCCGCATAATTCGCATTCTACCTCTTCGTCAGTAGTGTGTTTTAGTTTAATATGATGTTTAAGAGATCTATCGCTATAATAAATACGGTCACAATGTTCGCATTTAAATGAAACGACTTCCTCATCGATGTTTGTAGACGATATGTTGGAATCTGCTATTTGAGCTTGTGGATGAAAAATTCGCGTGTGGAACTCTAAACTGGAAATATCAGTGAAAAGTTTGTCGCAGTGACTGCAAGAGTTCACGTTAGCCGGCGGTAAGCACACAGTTCTATGTGAAGACATAGTCTCTTTACTGTAAAACTTATTAAAACAGACGTTGCAAGTTGATAGAGAGTACTCGATATCATGGTTCACACGCATATGATCTTTAAGCTCGTAGACGGTTAAAAAAGCACTGTGACAGAATTCACAGTTGTATACAGTCCTCGTGTCCATCCCGTATTGTTTAAGCAGCGATTTCCTGCAGTACTTATAGAATGTTTTAAACGAATGTTCCGTTTTGACGTGCTGTCGCAAAGAAGGTTCTTCGTCGAAACTCTTGTCACATGATTCGCAGGGAAATTCGGCGTTTTTGACGTCTGTTTCGGTGTCTTGGTGGTGAAATTGTATATGACTGTCGAAGTTTTCGCGCCCGATTATAACTTTCATACAAAAATTGCAGGTTAAATTTTCCTGGTTGTCTGTACTGTGTCTTGTTCTCGCGTGGCGTCGCAAGCTTTGGTTAGAAGTGTAAACTTTCGGGCAAATATCGCATCTGAACTCACCTTTTTCGCCATGAAACATTTCAATATGTCTCTTCAAGTTCCTGTTGTTAGTGTAAACTTTTTCGCACAAATGGCACTTGATAGCATCTTTTTCGCTCACATTGTGTACTGATTGAATATGGGCTATGAGCGAGTGTTTCCCTTTAAAAACTTTGTGACAATCGTTGCATGTTGGGTACTCAACATCGGGATTATGTAGCTGGTTCATATGTCTTTTCAAATTCCGTTCTGTTGTGAAAGTCTTTTCGCACAAACGACACTTTATTTCGTATCCTAAGCCTTGTAGATGTACTGTTATCATGTGGGATGTGATGTTTTGTTTTCGTGTGAAGATTCGCCCGCAAAGTTCACACTCTGGGTACGGCTGGCCATAGTTGTTGTGTCCTCGTGAGATATGTTGCTGCAGTCCAGCCGGACTGCCGAAGTTCTGGCCACAAATGTCACAGTGACAAGAAGAGTTAATATGACAGTTTTCTATATGAGTTTGCAAGTTGTATTTTCTTGTGAAACTCCTTGAGCAGTAATCGCAAATGAAATCTAATTGATTTTGATACATGTTGCTGACAAAATTCACGTAATTCCAGATCTAAAGCCGTTTGGTTGTTGTATGCTTAAAAATACTGTGTATCCCAGTAACTTGGTCGTGGAAGTCAGATAGTTTGGTCCATGTTAAGTGCTGGCTTACAACTGCATTTAGTTGGACTGGAAGCTGCCCGCTCCATGATGGGTCAAGGTTCAACAGATGATTGGTTTCAATTAGATGACATGGTGGTGGTAGGTTTACACCTGGAACAGAAATTTTAACTCTTCAATCGTGATAATTAGAGACACAATAAAAAGACAATGGGTGCGCGAACGCCGGCGTTTGCTTGGGGTTTAATGAATTAAAGTAAATATTGATTCTTTGTAATTAATTTTTTTTGGGTGACTTAAACCAAAGTGGAATGTACAGTTACTATTTTTGTTATTTACTGCAAATAAAAAACTTTTTACAAAGAAAAAAATTAAACCGACTTCAAAAAGTACAAAATAACTTTAATTTCGGAAGTTGGTGTTAAATAACGAAGAGACAAGATTAGGTATCTATTATAGAAACACCGACTTCCGAAATTAAAGTTATTTAGTACTTGTTGAAGTCGGTTTAATTTTTTTTTTTTGTAAAAAGTTTTTTATTTTTCACTTTTTAGTTATGTAGAAAGTACCTACCCTTCAGCTAAACATAAATTACCTTATAGCCAGAGTGCATCTCATAACGATTCTAATAATCCCAAATATGGTTATATTATATGAATTTACCTTCCGGCTTTATCACCAGATCAGTTCGATATATCCCCTCCCTCTTTTCTTGCCATTTTACTTGTTACGACAATTCTGCTATGATTCTATGAGGAGTTCTGTTCCATATCTTCGAATTTCATGATCAGATCATAACAATATTTCTATGGGATCAACTTAGAAGCATAACCGTTCAATAAAAAAAAATTTTTTGAAAATCGATCCACAATTGACCGAAATATCGGTGAACATACATACAAAAAAAAAAAAAAAAACATACATTCAGCCGAACATAGAACCTCCTCTTTTTTGAAGTCGGTTAAACCATCTAAGTATTAAGTAAGGAGTGGAATTCTCTTATTTATTGTGCATACAGCTAAGCAGTAGAAGTCCCTGCCAGAGTCTTTGTTTCCTGATAGCTACAACCTAGGCGTCTTAAAGTCAAAAGTGAGAAAGTTACTTCTAGGCAAGGATGCCACACTATTGCTTACCTTCAAGTGAGATAGTGGTCAAATACAAGCCTTCACATAAATATTTTTTTTTTACTTGTTTACTCTATCAATTTACAATCGGTTGTCAGACCATAAGCAAATCTATAATATAAAAATGAATCGCAAAATGTGTTGGTAAGCGCATAACTCAACAACGGCTGGTCCAATTGCGCTAATTCTTTTTTTGTTGTGATTGTTATTGTGAGGAAAAGGTTCTTATGGAAAAAAAAAATAAGGGTTGTGTAGGGTAGAGTAGGATAGAGAAGGGTAGAATAGTGTAGAGTAGGGTAGGGTAGAGTAAGGTAAAGTTGGGTATAGTAGGGTGGAGTAGGGAAGAGCGGGAGAGAAGCCGCGCGGGCAAAAGCTAGTTGGTTATAAAGCAAATGGCGTTGTGGTGGAGCGGCCAGTGCTGCTCCTCCCACTTATAGAAGGTGGTTTCTCTTCAGCCTCCTCACAGCCGTAGTCGGGTTCAACAGGTCAGCAACTAGTGGGTTTGGATGCAAGGTCAAGCGTTCTTTGTGTTGCGTTTTGTATCGCTCAATTTCAGAGGTCACATAATAAAAATAATTAATTTCCAGAGTCTGTATTTGCTGACAGTTACAACCTTGGTGACTTTAAATCAGGAGTAAATATGTTAGTTCTAGACAAGCGTGTACATTCAGGTGAGGTAGCGATCAAAAATATTCATTCCCTGACTGAAGGGAAAACCATGGAGTGCCTAGACACTATTTTTTTCTCTAATTTTTTACAAAAAGAAAAAATAAATTTATCTTGGTATGGTCATGTGAGGAGGAAGGATGTGAAAAGTATTCTGATTATAGGCAGGTATAGGTACAACAGGCTGTTTCCTGCAACTCTACGACCATAGCGCATATTTTGCATAAGAGTTCTGAGTATATATGTAGATAGATGGAGAGGGAGATGGAGGCTGAAGAAAAGATAGATGAATTAAGTGAAGAGTGATGATATGAAAAAAAGGGAGATAGTGATAGTGTGACAGGACAGAATAGAAACAAAAAAAAATGGTTCTTAAACAGTTACTGTTTAAAAAACTTAGTAATACTCATTATTTTGAATGGTTTTTATTAATATCAGAATATTAATAAAAAAAATTTTTTGAATAAGTTAACATGGATTGAATTTTGTGTTTTTGCTTTCTTTTAATTTTATCCAATGTTGGCTTAGTCTTTCGGTGATAATAAGAAAATTGCGCTTGTTACATCCACAAAAAATATTTATTTATTTTTGCCACTGTAATGTTTGTTTCGAAAAAATAGAATGAAAACAAACTTACCTAAAAAATCTTTTGATGTGATGATTATGATAGTTGTAGTCCTTTCTGATTTCTAGTATTTTAATAGCTAAACGTTTAACGCTGTTGCACCACTGTTATTGTAAAATAACTTGACGCTACTTCATTGCGTCAGGAAATCATTCATTTTCATTATGAAGCAGTGGCACTACGGAAACTCACAGTAAACACGACATAGTCATAAACTTAATTTTTTTGTCGTCTGCTAAGAAAAAAATTATAGAAAAAACTAACGTATTAAATAGAAACGATGTCTCATTATAAACTTTCTTACTATATTAATACTATGGTATTAAACATCACGCTCGAAAATAAATGGATCGAGTCGAGTTTTGTTTGTTTTTCGTAGTTACACTCCAGATGACAGTCTATTGACAGTTGTTATTTACTGCGTTCACGGTAAAATTGTAAAAAAAAATTGTTTAGAAATGGTTGTATTTAAATAAAATAAATAACCCCATTTTATTAAAATATAAAAAAATTGTGTCTTTTATCATTTTACCTTCTTCCTGTATACCCGTATTACAATTAAGATAACAGTAACACTACTGTTTTGTGTTGGATAAACACAAACTTGCTTTTATGAACGAACTCTTTCATCAAATGTCATTGTCAAAATTGGTATGTTTGGTCCTGTGAATCTGTGGTAGAGTAGAATGCTTGCTTGCTCGAGTTTGTTTGTATCTTTTAGATTTCGGTGAAATTAATAATACCAAAATTATTTAATTATTTGAATGGAATACAGTAAACTACTTAACGAAAAACATCCAAACTTGTATATATTGCAATTAGAGTGAATCAAATGCCTGTATTCTTTAAAAGCACTAGTTTTTTTTTATTTAATTTTTTTTTATATTTTGTGAATTAGGCTTAAACCTTTTAATAATTTACTCAAATAAAATGGAAAAACTGTTGTTGTGTAGAATATGTTTAGTGGATAATGTTCGCATGTATGAAGTTAATGACAAGATCCTGCAGGAAATATATGAGAAGCTCACCGATATTCCCGTAAGTTATAATAATAAATCATTTATTTCAACCACCAAAAGATCATAGCACATACACATTATAAAACACACAACAACCAAACACAACACAACATACAAATACCACATATACAAATTAATTGAACATATTATTACAGCTTCCGATTGCTCAGTAAATGACCCATACAGCAATGGGTCAGGTGCTGACAATCGAACCTTTTATTTTATCTGGTATAAACTAGTACTTGACCGCGATCCCACCTGATGGTAAGCAGTGATGCAATGCAACCTCTGCACAAATGCTTACAAATTATGTGTAATCCCTACTTCCCTACTAATATTATAAATGCGAAAGTAACTCTGTCTGTCTGTCTGTTACGCTTTCACGCAAAAATTACTGAACCGATTTAGATCAAATTTGGTAGGTAGGTAGAAGAGACACTGGAATAACACATAGGCTATCTGTAATTCCACTGCTGAGCACGGATCTCTGCCCGCGCGATATAAACTGTAGTCCACGCGGGCAAAGCCGCGTGCGGAAAGCTAGTAATATAATATTTTCATTATTTATTTCTTCTAATTGTTTAATTCATTTTATATACGGACACTTCGCGTGACCCAAAGACTGGCTTTTACTTTGGTCAAAGGATAAGCATTGCCATTCAGCGTGGAAATGCCGCCAGTCTTTTGGGTACATTACCAGTCGACAGCAATGCGGAGAAATTCTTCGACGCCTTACTTTAAATTGCCTTTCTTTTAGTTCTGTAGGGTTTTATTTTTATTTCTTAAGTTAGTTTTAATTTATTTGTTGTTGAAGAAGTTAAATAGTATACATAATATACAAACATACACCTAACTGGTATAATTTTACTTCCAAGATAGCGGTCAAGCGCAAAAACCAATTTATATACTACTAGCTTTTGCCCGCGCGGCTTCGCTCCCGCTCTTCCCTACTCTACCCTACTCTACTCTACTTTACCCTACTCTACCCTACTCTACCCTACTCTACCCTACTCTACCGTATCCTATGTCCGTCACCTGGCTCTAAGCTACCTACCCACCAATTTTCAGCCATTTCTGTACAGCCATTCTTGAGTTATAAGTGTTGTAACAAACACGACTTTCTTTTATATACATAGATAAAATATCATTTTACCAAGATCATACTTATTTCAATGATTACAAATCATTTTGTCCAGTTTTACATACACTTAAAATAGCAAACTACAATAATATTACAGCACAATATGCACTTGGAATCAACTTACGAATAATTAGAACAGCCACAGAAATTGAAAATATCCTTCTTGTTGCAGTTTGTAACTGAAGACAGTAGACCGATGCTCACCTGTTTCTTCTGCTATGCTAAATTAAAGCAATGCGGCCAGTTCAAGAGGAAATGTCTGGAAGCTGAGGAACTGTTCTCTCAGTTATTGACTGAGGATAATGAGGTAAGGGTTTCTGATGTTCAGCTTTAGGGACACATGTATGTATGTTAAGGCAGAGTGCTAGGTTAGCAAATTGTATGCACTCGTGATCAATCAGCTACTGATGCGGGCGAACGGTCCACTCTCTCTGGAATCACGCGAAATAAGTTTGGTTAACGTAACCCTTTTTTTTTAAATCATCTTATGACAAAACCCGCTCTTGGGCGGAGCGGGAGATAGTGTCAGACTCTTACTGACTAAAAACCCCATCCCGTTCCTTTTAGCCTTCACACCGGGGCACGAGCTCCCTTTCGGACAACCCTGTCCCCAGTAGGCTTCGACCCAGCTGGGCCCCTCCTGCTGCTGACAACTCCTTGAGGCGCGCGGGAACAGTGCGCGCCGTCGACGTCTTGGACTCGGTCCATTACCGGACGATCGGACAGCGAGCTACCCATGGCTCGCCGTCCGCGAGCCCGCGTCTACGGTGGCCGGAAATCGGGATCGGAATCCCGGCGACGGCGGCGAGGGCGCCGTAGCCTGATGCGGTCAGCCTCCTCCTTTACGACCGCCTGCCATTCCTCCTCGCTCCGGACCATGGCCTCGACCAGGGCTCGGCGCGAGAGGTCTCCGCCGCCTGACGCCCCCACGAGGGCAAAGCGATGCTCCGCCCAGGCAGGGCACACCTCGACGGTGTGCTCCACCGTGTCCCCCGGGCGTTGCGTACAGTGGCGACACCCGGGCGTCTCTTCCGACTTTATCTGAAACAGGTACCTCCCGAACGTGCCATGTCCGGTGAGGACCTGCGTCATGCGGTAGGTAAGGACGCAGTGAGGTCTTTCCAGCCAAGCCTCAAAGAGGGGACTTACCGCCATGATTGTGGCGTGCCCAATGATGATGACCGGTGTAATTTACTTGTTTTTACCGACTTCCCAAAAAGGAGGAGGTACTACGTTCGGCTGTTTGTATGTTTTTTTTTTTTTTTTTTTTTTGTATGTTTGTTCGTCGAATACTCCCCCAAATGTGGACGGATTTTCAAAATTCTTTTTTTGTTCGAAAGTAGATAGCTCTGAGGTGGTCCCATTATCACCAAATTAGGATCTGATGATGGGATCTTGGAGAAATCGAGGGCAACCTTCAAATTTTATAGGCTTACTTATTGATTTTCGCATATTTTATGAAGTATCTTGTGTATTTGCGTATGGTCGTCACCATTTCAGGTAGCTGGGCTGATGATGGAAGGTACAACTCCTTAACAGTAAGAAGTTACTCGAACAGGCAAGGACTGTTTTAGTAAATTGTTTTGATGTTTGATAGGGCATTTGCCACATTTGGTCTCATGATCATCAAGTCATGACCTGATGCTGCAGTCAGGATAGTCTGCAGAGTACCTAAGTCCTCGACAACAAACAGCAGATATATCGAGTTTAGGCTCATTGAAAACGGCTCGATGTGTGGATAAACGTACTGCTAATAAAGAACACCGAAGTACATAGAGACCTGATGCTGAAGCCAGGAGCATCAGGAAAAGTACAAACCTTGAAATTACAGCACCGTAGTCGTGTTTGGGCTCATTTTAAACAGGACTAAATTTTAAGTTCATTGCAATGTTGACATAAATCTGGCCTGATGCTACAGCCGGGATTATCAGCATCTAGTCTAATGACTGATTGAAAGATTTACCTTTCGGCTTCATCATCAGATCAGTTCGATATATCCTTTCCCTCTCCAGCATTTAATGACTGTTTGAAAGAAGAGGGGGAGAGGATATATCGAACTGATCTGATGATGAAGCCGAAAGGTAAATTAATGTAATCTAACCGTGTTTGGGATTATTAGAACCGTTATGAGGCGCTCTGACTATAAGGTATTTAAGTTTGACTGAGGGGTACTTTTTAGTGGTGGTACCGTAACTAAAAAGTGTAAAATAAAAAAAACTTTTTACAAAAAAAATATAACCGACTTCAATGATAAAAAACACTGAAAAGTATCAAATAACTTTAATTTTGGAAGTCGGTGTTAAATAACGAAGAGACTAAACTATTAAAGAAACACCGACTTCCAAAATTAAAGTTATTTGATACTTTTCAGTGTTTTTTATCATTGAAGTCGGTTATATTTTTTTTGTAAAAAGTTTTTTTTATCATGTTTCTTTTACAGATATTGTCATCAAAAATAAAAAGAGAACCCGATTACCTTGGCGGCTTCACGAAAACTTCCATACAACACATTAGTATAGTTGATGCTGGTGAAGAGAGCGAAGATATCAAGGAAGAGCTACCAGCTGTTTGTGAGAGGCTGGTGGAAGGTATCGAGCTGAAAGTGGAACATCATAGTGACGGTATGTAATAGGCTAGTTGTTGTTGTGTGTTGTCTCACGCCTCCGCTCTAGGAGAGGGAATGGACTGTGATTCACGACGCGGAATCAGTGCCAGTTGATGAAAGTCACATGTCTTCGAAGATTTGTTCTAGGACATGCCGGTTTAAAAAAAAAAATATTTGTTTTCAAGAAACTTGATAAACATCGTTTGGTACACATGGATATTGGTCATCCATTGTAGTCTCTCAGCTCCATGACGGCCTCGCCTTCGGTTCCGCGTCTAAGTATTCCGCCTGGGCGGTAATCAGAAATTAGGCCCATTTGTATCAAAATCAAAATGTACGTGCTATTTGTTAACAGTTTTAATCTGTTTTACTTTTTCTTTCAATAAAAGTAAACGCCATGAAAAACATAACTTATAACAAGCTTTAAATGAAAATCATTATTTCATAGCCAGCTTTTATAGCTCGGTATACCTACGTGGTCCGAAAGTTTCCGGCCTGAATGAACTATAAAATGAAGGATAAATCTCAAACAACTGCTATTATTTTGCAATATAGTCCGTCTCTATTACAAGCATTGATTTAGTTTCACCAGTCCCGATATTTGTCTATAATCAAATCTTGCAAATTAAATTTGATCCATTTCCCGGTTACCTATTCAGCTGAAATTTTGCATGCGTGTGTAAATCAGATGACAGTACAAAATTATTATGACATGGAGCTGATCTGATGATGGAATCGGAAGGTGGTCGTAGGAACTCGGTAGTTAAATGACACAACCCGATCGAATTTGGGCTCGCCTAGTACGTCTTGACGAGTACCTATTAAGTAAAGTAAGACAGTCTGTATACGCGTAGTGCACTAAAGCGCCTATTACAATACAATATTACAATAGGCGCTTTTGGTTTTCATTACCTGTACAGAAGACTGAGACCTTAGCAACTGAAAATCGAGTTTTCAAATGATTTTTTGCAAGGTAAAGATCACGGAATAAAGAAAAATAGAGGAAGTGCCTCTTAAATATGGCGCGTGTGTCAACAGTTGGCGAAATTCGCCTATTACATATTATATACTAGTGCAGGTGAATATGGCATCTATTTCAAAGGCACTAGCGTTCTGAATAGAATAAATTTGTTACAGCGCCATCTAGCGTTGAGTAGCCGAACTCGTTGTAAATTGGTTAAAACTTCTTTATTGTTCGTGTCATGTCAAATAATAACAACTTTCTTACGTTGTAATAAGACCTAATTTATGAAAGCAATAAGAATATGATTTGTAAAAGTTAAGTTTGTAATTCGTAGCTTCGTAGCCAATCATATTACTGTTTTTTATGTGTGTAATGTACAATTTGATACGCAAATGTGTGAGTTTGACGACACTGGTTCCCGTGCTTAGCCACGTTAGGGGCACTTCTACCTATATTTTCTGTTCTGTGGTAAAGATAAACGATTTATTAAAAATCGATTAATGCTGGATTATGAACGATTCAATTTCTATTCTTAACGCGCACAGGGTATGACGCATACCCTTCTACCCGTCTCACTCTTGACGCCTCTATTTCAGATCTAGGACCGGAAAATGTAGACAATAGCTATCCAGATATAGAAGATATACCAGCCCACCATTCTGAGTCAGACTCAGAAGATGACGTACCTTTGATGAAGTTCAAAACAGAAGTGGAAGAAGAACAAGAAGTATCGAGGAAGAAGAAACGGGTTAAGAACAAAAGTAAGCTTTACATCATCATCATTTCAGCTGAAAGACGTCCACTGTTGGACATAGGCCTCCCCAAATATCGTCATAACGACCGGTTCTGTGCGTCATCGCCGTGCCCTCGTGGGGGCGATCGGCGGCGGGGGTCCTTGGTACAGGCCGTGGTCTGGAGCGAGGAGCAGTGGCAGGCGATCGACTCTTTCTGCGAAGCAGTAATGCTAGCAAAGTAGGAGGCCGACCGCATCAGGCAACGGCGCTCTTGCCGCCGCCGGAATTGCTATCCCGTTTTCCGGCCACAGTAGGCGCGGGCTTGCGGATGGTGAGCCATGGGTAGCTCGCTGGCCGACCGTCCGGTAACTGTCCGAACCGAGCCCAAGTCGTCAACGGCGCGCACTGTTCTCGCGCGCCTCAAGGAGTTGTCAGCAACAGCTCCGCCCAGCCGGGTCGAAGCCTACTGGGGCCAGGGTTATCCGAAAGGAAACTCGAGCCCCGGTATGAAAGGCAAGAAGGAACGGAGTGGGTTTTTTAGTCAGTAAGAGTCTGACACTATCATTTGGTTGAGGGTTTTGTTACCCACCAAAAAAAAAGCCTCAAGCTGAAAGTCATCCAAAGGACAAGTAAGTTGACCGACCGTAATTACAGATACAATAGAAAGATAATGAGAAAGCCTTCGCTTGGGGTCAATAGTACGGAAGCTAGCTTGATGAGACGAAGCTAGCGATGTGACCTTAGCAACTGAAAATCGAGTTTTCAAAGGATTTTTTTGCAAGGATTAATCGATTTATTAAAAATCGATTAATCGTATTATTACCAATTTTCAAAATGAAAATTTGAAGGACTGAAAAGTTGAAGGGGAATCATTTGTCTTGGTATGGTCATGTAAAGAGGAGGGATGAAACGCATGTTACTAATAGAGTTATGAGTATACATGTGGATGGGTGGAGAGGGAGAGGGAGGCCAAAGAAAAGATGAATGGATTGTGTGAAGAGTGATGTGAAAGAAAAGGAAGTTAGTGATAGCATGACGAGTGACAGGATAGAATTGAAAAAAAAAATGTGTTGCGCCGTCTGCAAATAACACTGGACAAGGGCAGGAAGATGATGACCGATTATAATTTATATATTTTCTGAAAACTAACCTTTCAGATACCGTCAATTAGAGACACAATAGTAAGGCAATAGATGCGCGGCCACCGGTGGTCGCTTGGGGATTCATGAATTAAAATGCCATTTTATCAGAAAAGTATAGCAGGGAATAAATAAACAATATCTTTAATCGATATTGTATTTTTTTTTCAGCACGCAAACCTGATTGCAGCGAAATAATCTTAAGCAAGAAGGAACAGTTCGAGAACCTCCTCGCTAGATCTAAGACAGCCAACTACCTGCATTCGCCTTTCAAATGCGATCTCTGCTACAAAGGGTTCGTAGACGCGAGGGCATATGACAATCATAAGATGAAGCACGATGCGGTAAGTTTACTTTATTATAATACTAGCTTTTGCCCGCGGCTTTGCCCGCGTTTCTTAATATACTTTACTCTTTCTCACCCTTTTCTCACTTTAAAAATAAATAAATTAGCCTATGTCCGTCTCCAGGGTCCCAACTATCTCTGTACCAAAATTCATCAAAATCGGTTTTGAAATTTAGGCGTGAAGACGTAACAAACAAACTCACTTTCGCTTTTATAATATTAGTAAGGATATAGTATTTAGAAATATTCGTATGTTTATCAGTTGTCTAGTACTCATAACACAAGCTCTGCTTAGCTTTGGACTAGACGGCGTTGTGTGATAGTTGTGGGATATTATTATTATTTTACCTTGTGGGAGGCCTTCCAACGCTGCCTCTTTTGGTGCGTTCGAACACTTCTAATAGTAAATGTGTGATTCCAGCGCAGCGGAGCGCACGTATGCGACATTTGCCGGATGCACTATCAGTCAGTGCAACTATTACGCACGCACGCCAAAAACGCACACGTGCGGATATTCAGGTGCAATAAGTGTGGCGTCGTCTGCCATACGGGGTGAGTTTGAACAGAGTGTAAAGCCTGCTATACATGTTGGCCGAGCTTAGACCACTGCGCGCCTTGGCAAATGTAGGCAAGCTTGAAGGAAACCACAGAACAGAAAATATAGGTAGAAGTGCCCCTAACGTGGCTAAGCACGGGAACCAGTGTCGCCAAACTCACACATTTGCGTATCAAATTGTACATTACACACATAAAAAACAGATTGGCTACGAAGCTACGAATTAAAAACTTAACTTTTACAAATCATATTCTTATTGCTTTCATAAATTAGGTCTTATTACAACGTAAGAAAGTTGTTATTATTTGACATGACACAAACCACGGAATAAAGAAAAGTAGAGGAAGTGCCTCTTAGATATCGCGCGTTTGTCAACAGCAGGCGAAATTCGCCTATTACATATTATATACTAATGCAGGTGAATATGGCATCTATTTCAAAGGCACTAGCGTTCTGAATAGAATAAATTGGTTACAGCACCATCTAGCGTTGAGTAGCCGAACTCGTTGTAAATTGTTAAAACTTCTTTATTGTTTGTGTCATGTCAAATAATAACAACTTTCTTACGTTGTAATAAGACCTAATTTATGAAAGCAATAAGAATATGATTTGTAAAAGTTAAGTTTGTAATTCGTAGCTTCGTAGCCAATCATATTACTGTTTTTTATGTGTGTAATGTACAATTTGATACGCAAATGTGTGAGTTTGGCGACACTGGTTCCCGTGCTTAGCCACGTTAGGGGCACTTCTACCTATATTTTCTGTTCTGTGACACAAACAATAAAGAAGTTTTTCGTCTAAAAACCAATTTACAACGAGTTCGGCTACTCAACGCTAGATGGCGCTGTAACCAATTTATTCTATCCAGAACGCTAGTGGCTTTGAAATAGAAGCCATATTCACTTGCACATGTAATCTGACGGCGAATAAGATGAATGTTGCGAATCTCGCTTGATGTTGACACGCGCGCGATATCTAAAGGGCACTTCCTCTACTTTTTACCGACTTCCCAAAAAGGAGGAGGTACTACGTTCGGCTGTTTGTATGTTTTTTTTTTTTTTTTTTTTTTTTGTATGTTTGTTCGTCGAATACTCCCCCAAATGTGGACGGATTTTCAAAATTCTTTTTTTGTTCGAAAGTAGATAGTTCTGAGGTGGTCCCATTATCACCAAATTAGGATCTGATGATGGGATCTTGGAGAAATCGAGGGCAACCTTCAAATTTTATAGGCTCACTTATTGATTTTCGCATATTTTATGAAGTATCTTGTGTATTTGCGTATGGTCGTCACCATCTCAGGTAGCTGGGCTGATGATGGAAGGTACAACTCCTTAACAGTAAGAAGTTACTCGAACAGGCAAGGACTGTTTTAGTAAATTGTTTTGATGTTTGATAGGGCATTTGCCACATTTGGTCTCATGATCATCAAGTCATGACCTGATGCTGCAGTCAGGATAGTCTGCAGAGTACCTAAGTCCTCGACAACAAACAGCAGATATATCGAGTTTAGGCTCATTGAAAACGGCTCGATGTGTGGATAAACGTACTGCTAATAAAGAACACCGAAGTACATAGAGACCTGATGCTGAAGCCAGGAGCATCAGGAAAAGTACAAACCTTGAAATTACAGCACCGTAGTCGTGTTTGGGCTCATTTTAAACAGGACTAAATTTTAAGTTCATTGCAATGTTGACATAAATCTGGCCTGATGCTACAGCCGGGATTATCAGCATCTAGTCTAATGACTGTTTGAAAGAAGAGAGGGAGAGGACATATCGAACTGATCTGATGATGAAGCCGAAAGGTAAATTAATGTAATCTAACCGTGTTTGGGATTATTAGCACCGTTATGAGATGCGCTCTGACTATAAGGTATTTAAGTTTGACTGAGGGGTACTTTTTAGTGGTGGTACCATAACTAAAAAGTGTAAAATAAAAAAAACTTTTTACAAAAAAAATATAACCGACTTCAATGATAAAAACACTGAAAAGTATCAAATAACTTTAATTTTGGAAGTCGGTGTTAAATAACGAAGAGACTAAACTATTATAGAAACACCGACTTCCAAAATTAAAGTTATTTGATACTTTTCAGTGTTTTTATCATTGAAGTCGGTTATATTTTTTTTGTAAAAAGTTTTCTTTATTCCGTGAAGGAAACCAATGCAAATGGCCAAAATAGACGAGTTTTAAGTAGACGCCCACGTTGGGCGAGCGCCTTTGATTTGTGCAGAAAAACATACATTTGGCAGATCGAGGTTATTGACATTCCTATACTTATTTAAGAAGTATTTTACTTATTACCTTTGCTACCTATATGATAGCATAGCATAGTCGGCCTTATAATGTCCCCACTGCTGGGACTCAGGCCTCCTCTCTAGGAGAGGGAATGGGCCGTAATCCACCACGCGGGCCCAGTGCGGGATGGTGGATGTCACATGTCTTCGAATTTTCGGTTCTAGGACATGCCGGTTTCCTCACGATGTTTTCCTTCACCGTTTTGAGAGCAGTGGTGATGAAATAGATTACACAAAGTAATGCGCCTGGCTGGGTTCGAACCTGCGACCTACAACTCGTAAGTCGGGGCCGTTACCACTCGGCCACCACTGCTCATCTGCTCATCTGCTATCTATATGATAAAGGATGATATTTTTTGATTTTCTAGCAACCAAGCAAGGATCCACGAGAAATGGCACAACGGCCATACTTATGAATGCCAGCTGTGCAGTCATACATTCAGGTAACACTTTACACTGCTATTGAAATAATAGAAAACTTCAAAAGGTAACCCTCCCAAATTTCCACCGAAGGCGCGGGCTTGCGGACGGCGAGCAATGGGTAGCTCACTGTCCGACCGTCCGGTAACTGTCCGGACCGAGCCCAAGACGTCGACGGCGCGCACTGTTCCCGCGCGCCACAAGGAGTTGTCAGCAACAGCAGGGGCGCAGCTGGGCCGAAGCCTACTGAGGCCAGGGTTATCGGAATGGGAGCTCGAGCCCCGGTATGAAGAAGCTCGAAAGAAAGGGCTGGGTTTTTAGTCAGTAAAAGTCTGACGCTATGGGAGATAGCGTCAGACTCTTCGCCTTCGCTCCGCCCAAGAGCGGGGATTGTCATTGGATGATTTTCCCCACCATAAAAAAAAAAACGATCATTTGTTCTGTGTCTGGGTGTAATCTATAAATATAAAAATCAATGCCTCTTTTCTTTGTTATTTTATAACTCAAAAATGGGCTCACCTATCCAAACCAAATGTTTAGGCTGTGTTTGTACTATTTAGTAGATGGTTTATGTGAAGTTTGGTAGGGTAGAGTAGGGTAGATTAGGAAAGAGCGGGAGTGAAGCCGTGCGGGCAAAAGCTAGTTTATCTATAATATGTATGTATTTAGAAATATAGGTATATGTATAAGTATGTTTATCAGTTGTCTAGTACCCATAACACAAGCTCTGCTTAGCTTGAGACTAGACGGCGTTGTGGAATACTATTATTTTTATATGTTTACTAGCTTTCCGCCCGCGGCTTCGCCCGCGTGGACTACAGTTTATATCGCGCGGGCAGAGACCCGTTCTCAGCAGTGGAATTATAGGTAGCCTATGTGTTATTCCAGTGTCTCTTCTACCTACCTACCAAATTTGATCTAAATCCGTTCAGTAGTTTTTGCGTGAAAGCGTAACAGACAGACAGACAGACAGAGTTACTTTCGCATTTATAATTTACTAGCTTTGCCCGCGCGGCTTCGCTCCCGCTCTTCCCTACTCCACCCTACTATACCCAACTCTACCCTACTCTACCCTACTCTACCCTATTCTACCCTATTCTACCCTACTCTACCCTACTCTACCCTACTCTACCCTACTACTCTACCCTACTCTACCCTACTCTACCCTACACTACCCAATTTTTTTTTCCATAAGAACCTTCTCCTCACAATAACAATCACAACAAAAAAAAAACAGCCAAATCGGTCAAGCCGTTTTCATGCCAAGTCGTGACAACGGAAAACGGGGGTCATTAGTAGGGATTTATCTTAGGACTCTTTGGAAGGCATACGAGGAGCCTAAACCAACTCGCAGAGGCCCTTTTAGAAGATTTTAATAGAATGTTGTGCCATCCGGTGATTATCCCTGTACGCGCCATACATTTTATTATGATAACTTGAAAGCTGTCCACTCCGACAGGAAGCCGACGTCGTATTTCTCGCACATGCGCAAGCGGCACCCGACGGAGCACGTGTGCAACATCTGCGGGAAGACGTTCGTCGGCAAACATGGCCTGCAGATGCACAAGAAAAAAACTCATATCAACGGCGAGAAGGTAATTACAAGCTTTTATTTAGTTTCACCTGTGTTTGTCTGTCGTCAAATCTTGTAAATTAAATTTGACCCACTTCCCGGTTACCGATTGAGCAGAAATTGTGTATGCATGTGTAAATCAGATGACAATGCTAAATTATTATGACATGGAGATGATCTGATGATGGAACCGGAAAGTGGCTATGGGAACTTCGTAGTTAAACGACACAACCCCATCGAGATTAGGCTCGTATGATTCGTCTTGACGTGTATTCCTCTTGGACACAAACCTCCCCCAAGCGTCGCCACAACGACCGGTCCTGTGCGTCACGCATCCATCGGCTTCCCGCGACCTTGACCAGGTCATCGGTCCACATTGTTGGAGGCGCATTACTTTGTGTAATTTATTTCATCACCACTGCTCTCAAACGGTGAAGAAAAACATCGTGAGGAAACCGGCATGTTCTAGAACCAAAAATCCGAAGACATGTGATATTCACCAACCCGCACTGGGCCCGCGTGGTGGATTACGGCCCATTCCCTCTCCTAGAGAGGAGGCCTGAGTCCCAACAGTGGGAACATTATAAGGCCAACTATGCTATGCTATGCATCGAAGAGTTCAAGTGGATGTCACGTTACAGATGGTGGATCCGAACGACCCAGACGACCCAGCTCCGAAGAGATTCTGCGCCGAGTGCAACATACAGTTCTATAACTCGGAGGCCTGGAAGCAGCATATACTGTGCTCCGTCAAACATACGCTCAAAACTGAGGAGAGGCACGTAACAACATTCTTTTAAAAACTTTTATTTAGTTTCACCTGTCCCGATGTTTGTCTGTCATCAAATCTTGCAAATTAAATTTGACCCACTTCCCGGTTACCGATTGAGCTGAAATTTTGCATGCATGTGTAAATTAGATGACAATGCAAAATTATTATGACAAGGAGCTGATCTGATGATGGAACGGGAAGGTGGCTATAAGAACTTGGTAGTTAAACGACACAACCCCATCGAGTTTGGGCTCGTATGATTCGTCTTGACGAGTATTTATTATATAGGTATACCGAGCTATAAAAGCTTGGTATGAAAAAATTATTTTCATTTAAATCTTGCTCCTTTATAGTATTGTAATGTTATTATTTGTCTCTCCAGTAAAACCTGCTCCATTTGCCCTTGGAAGTACATCGGCAATGTGTCCTTAGAGACGCATATGAAGGAGCACGCAAAAGCGTTGCGAAGGTCCAGGAAGCCGCCCGCCACGGCGAAGGAAAGAATATTCAGGTGCAACCAGGTGAGTAGATATCTTCTTTGTGTGTAGGTTCAGCGGTCCGATTGCAATTGATGTACTTTCCATATACTTTTTGGTCGATGTGTGAATAGCGTGGAGTGTTGCCAGGTATATCGATTTGCGCGGTACGTCGTTACTTTTAGGGGGGACGCGTCTAGATTTGCGTCTCATCTGAACAATAAATCAATGCCATAAAAAACAACTAGTAAAAAAAACCCAAGGCTTACAACTCAGTTCTTCTACCGTAAAAAGTTGTGAGATCCATGTAATACCAAGTCGGTTAATTTATTCAGTCCGTACATAAGGTACCTTGATGGCCTAGATTAACTTGGCAATCGGACTAAACAATGTAATACGTACTAGCTTTTGCCCGCGCAGCTTCGCTCCCGCTCTTCCCTTCTCCATCCTACTATACCCTACCCTATCCTACTATACCCTACTCTATCCTACCCTATCCTACTATACCCTACTCTATCCTACCCTATCCTACTATACCCTACCCTATTCTACTATAGCTTACTCTACCCTACCCTATTCTATGCTACTCTACCCTACCCTATTCTATGCTACTCTACCCTACTGTACACTACTCTACTCTACCCTACCAAACTTCACATAAACCATCGATCTACTAAATAGTCCGAACAAAGCCTAAACATTTGGTTTGAATAGGTGAGCCCAATCTTAAGTTATTAAATTACAACGAAAAGTGGCATTGATTTTTATAAATATAGATTACTGGTGATATTCATGCGATTGCGAATTCATGTCCTGGAACCAAAAATTTTTACATCGTGGGTTTAGAACCGAAAATTCGAAGACATGTGACATTCACCAATCCGCACTGGACCCGCGTGGTGGATTACGGCCCATTCCCTCTCCTAGAAAAGAGGCCTGAGTCGCAGCATTGGGAACATTAAAAAGGCTGATTATGCTATGCTCTGCTATAAAATAGAATGGTTTTCGTTACAGTGTGGCTCCAACTTCATGACGCGGTCCAAACTGCAGGCGCATATCAACAGAACACATTTAGGTTTAAAATACAACAAAAATATTGTTTGTGAAGTATGTGGGAAGAAATGTACGGTGAGTTGGTATTTATTTATTTATTTAATCTTCATGCAACACAAAGTACATAGGCGGACTTAATGCCTTAGGCATTCTCTGCCGGTCAACCTAGGGTGGTGCAGAGACATTATGGTAGGCGCATATACAGAAAAATTTATATAAAAAAAGAATACATATATTTAAAATAAACATACATATATATTTAATATAATATATATATACTACATATATATAAATTTAAAGTAAGGACAGAAGTTTTGAGACGATTCTGCTATTGGTGAAGAAAATGATTCCGCAACTTCCGCTTAAATGCATACCGACTTTTGGCCGTCCTGATATCGAGAGGAAGCGCATTCCACAGAAGGATGGACTGTATATAGAAGGAAGAATGAACCAAATCAGAAGTATGAGAAGGACAGAGCAGTAGGAGATTATTAGAAGAACGCAGATTTCTTGCGTGTGAAGAACAAAGATATTGAAAATGATATTGATTGTTGATATTGATGTATTGTGACTTCAATCTATGTAAAGCACTGGTTCCTCACCTCTTCGATGTTGTAACTTCTGCGATGTAGGGGGAAGGAGGGGTTCTAGTAGACAACGTGATGTGTACTACTCTATGAAGAAGTGATGATGACGTCACGAAGTAGTAGCTGCACGAAGGCTGCGCTGACGTTCTTTGTCGAGGGTCACCAGTTTGGAGGTAGGCGGAACAGAGAGTAAAGTCCCACAAACCTCCGTTGAAAAGGGAGGATCCTCCAACCAGACAGGATGTTATAGTCTGGTGGGCGACTGCCCGATAGTTGATGTCGGGCTGTCGTATATGTTCAAATCGCGCGGAGAACTTTGATTGCGCGATGCAGGAATTCGTATTTTCTTCGTAGTTCTTATGTGGCGTCATAGATGTGGCTACAAGTCGGCTTGTATTCTACTATTTAGTAGAATACAAGCGACCCGCTCCGGCTTCGCTCGGGTAACAGTATTTCTCCACTGTTTAATGGATGTTATTATATATATAAACCTTTCTCTTGAATCACTCTATCTATTTAAAAAAACCGCATCAAAATCCGTTGCGTAGTTTTAAAGATTTAAGCGCACATAGGGATATAGGGACAGAAAAAGCGACTTTGTTTTATACTATGTAGTGCTACTAGCTGCTCCCAGCGGCTTCGCTCGCATGATAGCAATGAATTATCCCAAGGGAACATACTTCTGGGATAAAAAGTATCCTATGTCCTATTCCAGGACAAGGTCTATCCGTGTACCAAGTTTCATCAAAATCGGTTGTGCTATTTAGGCGAGAAGACATAACAAACAAACAAACAAACTCACAGCAGGCTTCGGCCCTGCTGAGCCCCTACAGAGCCACAAGACATCTGCGCTTCCAAAATATCTAGAGAAACATGTGTAATGACATCACTTCCTTCCATCCTTTTGACTGGCCTGTTGGTCTAGTGGTCAAGGTAATCAAACAGCCTAACGAGAGCCTCCGTAGATGATATCTTCTTCTATATATATAAAAAAACATACAAACAGCCGAACGTAGTACCTCCTCCTTTTTGGGAAGTCGGTAAAATGACCCCCGTTTTCCGTTGTCACGACTTGGCATGAAAACGGCTTGACCGATTTGGCTGTTTTTTTTTTGTTGTGATTGTTATTGTGAGGAGAAGGTTCTTATGGAAAAAAAAATTAGGGTAGTGTAGGGTAGAGTAGGGTAGAGTAGGGTAGGGTAGAGTAGGGTAGAGTAGGGTAGAGTAGTAGGGTAGAGTAGGGTAGAGTAGGGTTGGGTATAGTAGGGTAGAGTTGGGTAGGTATAGTAGTGTGGAGTAAAGACGAGCGGGAGCGAAGCCGCGCGGGCAAAAGCTAGTTGATATTATTATCATAATCATGTAAGAGCGATTGTTTCGGAATAGTATCTTACACACATCTTTTTGTTACAGTCAAACGCAACGTTGAAGTACCACCAGCGCACGCACACCGGTGAGAAGCCGTACTCGTGCTCGAGCTGCTCGAAGCACTTCGTGGACAGCAACCAGCTGCGGATACACACGAGGACGCACACCGGCGAGAAGCCGTACGTGTGCGCGCACTGCGGGAAGAGGTTCACGCAGAAACCGGCGCTCAACAGGCACTATCGAGTGAGTGAATAAGATTTTCTAAGATTCAAAACTAAAATCTTTGACTGGCTTGTTGGTCTAGTGGTTAGTGGCCCTGACTGCTATGCCGGAGGTCGTGGGTTCGATTCCCACCCAGGACAATTGTTTGTGTGAAAAAATGATTTTCATTAAAAGCTTGTTCATAGTAAGCTTGTAGCTCGAAGAGTCGCCAAACTTAAGTGGCAATGGGCAGGGCACATTGCACGCAGAACAGGTGGTCGATGGGGACGAAAGGTTCTGAAGGGGCGACCACGTACCGGAAGACGCAGCGTTGGAAGGCCTCCAACAAGGTGGACCGACGACCTGGTCAGGGTCGCGGGAATCCGATGGATGCGTGACGCACAGGACCGGTCGTTGTGGCGACGCTTGGGGGAGGCCTATGTCCAGCAGTGGACGTCTTTCGGCTGATATGATGATGATGAGTAAGCTTTTACAGCTCGGTATACCTATATAATTAATACTCGTCAAGACAAATCTAACGAGCACAAACTGGATGGGGTTGTGTCGTTTAACTACCAAGTTCCTATAGCCACCTTCCCGTTCCATCATCAGATCAGCTCCTTGTCATAATAATTTTGCATTGTCATCTGATTTACACATGCATGCAAATTTTCAGGTCTTAACCGGGAAGTGGATCAAATTTAATGTACAAGATTTGATGACAGACAAACATCGGGACAGGTGAAACTAAATACAAGCTTGTAAAATCTTGTTTTATTACAGGTACACACCGGCGCCAAGCCTTATACCTGCCAGTACTGCTCAAAGACATTCAGCCAATCAAACTCGTTGAAGCTACACGTCAGGACTGTACACTTGAAACAGCCCGCGAACACAAGGAAGAATAAAATTAAAAACGTTACCCCAGAAACTAAAATGGAGAAGGATGGTGAAGAATTGGACACGGAGACTTCACTACAGAATATTAGGGTTTTCGTGAAATAGCGCAGTGTTACAAACATGGGTAATCAAATGCTAGTTTACAAGTAGAGGACTAGTCCACAAAAAAATAACCAATCACTATGTACAGCACTTTTTTTTAGGTGGGATAATCATCCTGCGAAATCCCCCGCTCTTGGGCGGAGAGCAAGGGTGTGTCAGACTTTTACTGACTGAAAACCCACTCCTGTTCCTTCGTTGCCTTTCGTACCAGGGCCGAGATTTCCTTTCAGAAACAAACCCTTTGCCCAGTAGGCTTCGACCCTGCTGTGACCCTACGGTTGCTGATAACTCTTTCTGTCCTCGCACACAGGCCTCAAAAAAACGCCCGTGTGCGGGGACACTTTGAGGCACTTTGAGGAACAGCATGCGCCGACGATGACATATGCTCGGTCCGGACGGTTACCGGACGGCCGGACGGCGAGCTACCCATTGCTCGCCGTCTGCAACCCCGGCGGCTGGGGCGTGAAGACCGCTCGCTCGCGCGTTCACGTGCGGCTGCCTCCTTTGCTAGCACTACTGCTTCGAAAAGGAGGCGACTGCCTGCCTGCCTCTCCTATGTACTAATACAGCCACTAGACGCCCCACGCTTGAACTCTCTATTCCCAAGCCCCAAAGTCTGGGCGCCTTTTGAAAGCCCCTCGAAAACAAAAAAAAGAAAGCCATGACCCTAACATGTAAAATAATATGGCCTGAACTGTTTCGAGAAAAGGATGGTACGGCCGCGCCGCTTTTTTGCTTCGCCTTGGCGGGGGCACTACTGTGCCCCCAGATTCAGAGGGTTGTCATTGATGAAATCGGCAGATTATTTATTTCAAAATTCAGCTACGATCGAAAAATGGTCTCTCTTTAGTTTGTAAGGATGTACTCGTTTTTTAATCTATCTAATTGACATTTTATTTAGTCGAATTTTCAAAATGTATAAATGATATTTTGTATTATATAATTTCATTGATAATTAATTCATGAATCCCCAAGCGACCACCGGTGGCCGCGCATCTATTGTCTTACTATTGTGTCTCTAATTGACGGTATCTGAAGGGTTAAAATCGTGTATGTAATGGTATTGTTATTAATATATTTTATAATTATATACAAATTTATTGTAATTTCTTGTTTTAATACTACCTATTAAAATAAATCGTTTGCATTTTGCAAATAAATCGTACATAACAGCTATAAAATGTGTTCAAAACTCAAAATATTTTATTTCACATAGGCCTACATGAGCACTTATAAAACGTCAGAAGCTAGTGCACGATTCCTAATTGGTCGTTTCCTAAGAAGAAGAACCGGCAAGAAACTCCTTGGTTACTCTTTAAAAAAAAGTGGTTTTTATTACAATATTGATAGATATTATGTAAGAACAGTGTAGACCAGTCAACATTGTACACAAAAGTACAATAAATAAAAAGAAAAGTAAGTCGTAAAAGGAAGTAATCTAAGAGTTCGTGGATTATACAGTGTTTTCAGAATCGCATGACAAAAAAGAAGCTATATAAAAAAAAGCAGGATAAATATAAATAATTACAACTATCAATAAAATGTTAACAAAATAACCTAACCTAAACTAACAAATTTAAGGCAGTTGAAGTCTAAATAATAATAAAAAATATTGTAAAAGCAATGTGTCAAAGAAACAAAAAGTATAAATATTAAAACAAAGGGATGTTAATTATATAAAATTTCCACAGACAGATTTATTAAATCGGTTGAAAAAAATTTTTTTTTTTCAAGTTCATCTAATGGACTTCATTAGGTGAGCCAAAATGAACTTTGATCACGAAAATATCGAACACAATAATACACCGATATGCTGTCCATTCTAAAACTTATTTCTAAATAACGGGATAGGCCCCGGAGGACACAATAGGTGGAGCACACCGTCGAGGTGTGCCCTGCCTGGGCGGAGCATCGCCGTGCCCTCGTGGGGGCGATCGGCGGCGGAGACCTCTCGCGCCGGGCCCTGGTCGAGGCCATGGTCCGGAGCGAGGAGGAACGGCAGGCGGTCGCCTCCTTCTGCGAAGCGGTAATGCTTGCAAAGGAGGAGGCTGACCGCATCAGGCAACGGCGCCCTCGCCGCCGTCGCCGGGATTCCGATCCCGATTTCCGGCCACCGTAGACGCGGGCTCGCGGACGGCGAGCCATGGGTAGCTCGCTGTCCGATCGTCCGGTAATGGACCGAGTCCAAGCCGTCGACGGCGCGCACTGTTCCCGCGCGCCTCAAGGAGTTGTCAGCAGCAGGAGGAGCCCAGCTGGGTCGAAGCCTACTGGGGACAGGGTTGTCCGAAAGGGAGCTCGTACCCCGGTATGAAGGCTAGAAGGAACGGCGCGGGGTTTTTAGTCAGTAAGAGTCTGACACTGTCTCCCGCTCCACCCAAGAGCGGGTTTCGTCAAAGATGATTTTCCCCGTCGACAAAAAAAAAAAAAAACGGGATAGGCAAATCTTTTATCACAATATATCGATATTATACAGACAAGTAATTGTTTAGCTTGAATGATAACACTCCTGTTGGCATTCATCTTTCAAACTTACTCTTGAAATTAAATGTAACACAATTAAAAGAAAAGGAAAGCTAAGAAATTGCTTTTATTTGGATTACAGTTTGGCAATAAAAGTCAACTTACAAAATAATTAAATAGAAAAAAGTTTGGTAATTCTTAAAACACTTTAGTCGATTATACGATTTGGGAAGTGTATAATCGACTGAAGCAGTTTAGTTGATAATGGTGTGTCAACCCAAGCGATTAAGAAATGTCATTCAAATACCAATCAAACCAATTTAAAAAAAAAGTTGTGTAAACGATTTTATTATTATTGTTTTGCTTCAAATTATTTGTTTTATTACATAAATTACCGCGAATATGTCTGTAAGATAAGTTGTGTAAGCTTAACCGAACTTCCATTAACGTTCCCAAACTCTTAAAACGCAATTTAATTGTGTAATTAATGTGATGTTTACAGATTTATAATCAGTGTAACTCAACAACAACATTTCAAATCGGTTGAAATGTTACCGATTTTGATGTATAATAATATGGAAGGGAGTTCTAATTCGTTAAATAATACGCCTAATTCTAGTTTTAATCAGTACGATGATAGTATTATATTAAATTGTGTGAGAAATCGTAAAAAAGTGACTGAATTGCCTAGTTGCCCGGTGTGTAGTTGTACGATACGTCAGGGTGAATTGGACTCTCATTTAGCGTTAGAAGTGGATAGATTACAGAAGTTGTCGGGAACTGGGTCTAAGAGGAAGTTAAGTGCTAATTCTAGTGTCAATTTGGCTGTTCCTGGCTCGAGTACGAGCACTGACATACCTGAAGAAGAAGTTGATGTATCAGGCTGTTTGGGCAGTGATGTTTACCAAGTAAGTTCGATTTTGAAAAGAGAATACCTATAAGATGTTTTAAGTAAAAAATTCTACTTTGGAAGTTTATTCTTTTAAAAGTTTTAAATTAGTATATTTACGCTTCTTAGAGGCTTGGATTATTCGTTAGTAGAACAAAGTATTGTATGATTTTTTCCAGTAGGAATATTCTTAATTCTAGTACTTCAGTTAACTGAAAAAAAAATTTGCCCAGTTGATAGGATTTTGAGCTCGAGTCATACAAAAGTTTTCCCTTAATTCATGAATCCCCAAGCGACCACCGGTGGCCGCGCATCTATTGTCTTACTATTGTGTTTCTAATTGACGGTATCTGAAGGGTTAAGGCAATACAGTTTGATGTTATTATTCATAACAAAGGAAGAAAATAGAGATATTATAAAAACTAATAAGAAGTTTCTCTTCCTACTCTTATGTTTTGTTTGGTCAGTGGGTTGTCTTGGGGGTGGATTTTTTTTTTTCTATTTGTTAAGGAGAACTTAAAAAAATATAGATCTACAATAATTTGAATTTAGAATGTTGTTTGTGATGGTTCCAATAATAAAACATATCTCAATGAATGTATACAATGTTTAGACAAATAAAGAATATCTTATCTTATCTTATCTTATCTCGTCTTATGTACTTCTTGAATTAATACTACTACTAATATCATAATTAACTAGCGGCCCGTCCCGGCTTCGCACTGACAATACATATAACCTACGCTACTCAGGGTGAATGTGAAGCTTTCCAATAGTGAAAGAATTTTTAAAATCGGCACAGTTGTTTTTGAGTTTATTCATTACAAAGATACACACAAAAATATATTTTTTTTCTCTTTATAATATTAGTGTAGATTCAAAAAGTACTTGTGACTAGTTATGTAATAATTTAGATCTTAATATTCATATTCTGAGTTCAATAGATAAGATTAGTAAGTCAAATAAAAATAGGTCTGATAGGCAGAGCCACCATTTAATATACTCAACTGCAGCATCTGATTATAGGCCTACCACACTTAATTCATGAATCCCCAAGCTTACGTTGGCGTTTGCATATCTCTGCCCCCGTTAGTAAAAAAGACGCATTTAAAATTTTTTCCAGAGTTGAATTATATACATTGCCAGAATCGGGACATAATGGCGCATCTGCCTGTATCCTATTAATATTATAAATGCGAAAGTTTGTATGTATGGATGGATGTATGGATGTTTGTTACTCTTTCACGCAAAAACTACTGAACAGGTCTCGATGAAACTTGGTACACGAGTAGACCATATCCCAGAATAACACATAGGATACTTTTTATCCTGGGATTACGTATGCGGGTGAAGCCGCGGGCAAAAGCTAGTTTTTAATATTTTGCTGACTTTCTCCAGTGCGGTTATAGCATAAGGAAAAAAGGCCCGATTTCCCGTTTCATTCATTAAAACATTTTTTTTTACCCGTTTTAGTTTTTGTTAGATACGTCTTTTTAACTATCAGGGGCAGATCTATTGTCTTACTATTGTATCCCTAATTGACAATATCTGAAAAGTTAAAAGGAATATGTATAAAACCACATGAATTGCACCAACCATATTATTTCAGTCATCCTGGCATAAATACATACTTTACAGACTAAAATTTTGATACCAGAAGTGTAAATTAATGTAAAGGAATTTTTTTACTTAATTCATGAATCCCCAAGCGACCACCGGTGGCCACGCATCTATTGTCTTAATATTGTGTCTCTAATTGACGGTATCTGAAGGGTTAATTCATTGATTCACTCTGTCAACGTCTTTTTATTGTGGCTCTAAGTGATGGTATTTGAAAGGTTAAAATACCCTTACATCAATCATCAAAAGGTGCATGGTATTATTATCCAGTCCAACTGGGTCGAATAGCAGGAGGGGTCCTCCTCCTGTTGCTGACAGCTCCTTGAGGCGCGCGGGAACAGGATCGGGCCCTGATTTTAATCCATGACCTTCGACGCCCTTGTTTGGGAGGCGCGTTTTACCAACCACCGAACGTGTTGGCGCGAGGTATACATCTATCTATCCGCAACACAAAACGAAGGTCACCTTGCTTGGAACGCTAGTTGCAACCGTGTGGCCAACCCTTAACTCTGCAGTTAGCAACGTGCCGTTCGTATGAGTTGTAAGGCGATTATCACACTGTCACGCATCACGTTGCATGTTGCGTGTCAACGCGCCTACGTGCGTACTTGTGGGAGTGCAGATCTGCATCATCGTGTGGGTTATTTACGCACTCACGCGCGTAGGTGCGTTTTGTATAAGCACGCGCGGCACTACGAGACTCGGTGTGCCTGGCGAATCGCCACGCACCCACATGCGTGTGTGCATGTTTCCCCGCATGTAGGCGCGTGATCTGCATGAAAGCGCGTGTATGCATTTACGGTGTGTTGGACTGCAGACTAAAGACAGTTTAAAAGAGCTTTGGTAGTAAACTGTGCGTGTTTTCTAAACAATCGGGGATACTTACAAGCATTCACGCACTACGCTGCGTGGTGCGTGGCCGTGTGATAATCGCCTAAAATTACACCACACATAATCCATGGCCGGTGTATCGCCCTTTTTCTTCGCAAACTAGCCTTACAACAAACACTCTACGGGCCTTCAGTCTCGAATTTATTTCTATACTTCCAGCGAGTCCACTCGAACCGTCTCCGTCGCCTACGCGCCCGCCGTCGGAGCACGCCTCCCCCGCAGCACGGCGAGTGTCCCGTGTGCAATACGACGCTCCCCGTCTCTCGCCTGCAGCGCCACGCGCTCCGCTGCCTCAAGCGCACGGGCGCTGAGCTGGATGAAGACGTGCCTGACACAAGCTCTGAGGAGGGCAGCATTGATGTGGAGGTAATATAATAATAATTTTCGATACTCGAATACACTCGTCGGACCAATCCGACGCGAAGGTCCCGTGGCCAGTTGTGACGGTCTTCTCTTTTCCAGAACGACGAGCCCACGACAGGGTTCGGCGCTGAATACCAGTGGTGCGGCGAGTGGAGGGTGAGAGCCACCGCGCTGCAAGACTCCGAGGCCAGGGATGCCACCTGCGTGCGGAGAGCGTCCAACGATCAGGCGCTGGTGAGATAACACTTACAAAAATAAATTTGTCGTTGCATGGTCTGGAATAGTCTGTTTATTAGCATAATCAGCCTTTTAATGTTCGGCGAGCTATGGGCAGCTCGCTGTCTAACCGTCCGATAACTGTTCGGACCGAGCCCAAGACGTCGACGGCGCGCACTGTTCCCGCGCACCCAAAGGAGTTGTCAGCAACAGGAGGGGCCCAGCCGGGTCGAAGCTTACTGGGGCCAGGTTTATCCGAAAAGTAGTTAGAAGGAACGAGGTAGGTTTTTAGTCAGTAAGAGTCTGACACTGTCTCGCTCCGCCCAAGAGCGGGGGTTGTCATTGGATGATTTTACCCACCAGAAAAAAAAGTGTTAAATGTTCCCACTACTAAGACTCAGGCCTCCTCTTTAGGAGGGGAAATAGGCCGTGACCCACCACGCGGGGTCACATGTCTTCGAATTTTTGGTTCTAGGACATGCCGGCTTCCTCACGATGTTTTCCTTCACCGTTTTTGAACCCGCGAACTACAAAACGTAAGTCAGGTCCATTACCACTCGGCCACCACGGCTCGTTTGTTTATTGCTAACTACACAAAGCAGGGTGGTCTTGTGAAGATTTCCGCTCTTACCCACATCCTGACCCGACGTGTAACAATGTCTTGTCTCTGTATGTTTCAGGTGGTAGACGGTGATGAAGATACCGAGCTGTACGGTCCTCCGCAGTACTCACCATCCAGGATCGCGCCTGATGTTAGTAAGAAACAGTCAATAAATACTGTTTATTTTGTCTTTAGGTAACTTGAATGGAACATGACCACTTATGATTCTGAATCAACGGGAAGTACCCTATGAATTTCGATCTTTGAGAGTTTCGAAATATACGTTTATTTGCGACATAAAAGGACATATCTTTTTTATTCGTTAACTTGGAAGTTAACGACAGTGCAGGAGAAGAAATTTTGGAAGGGCTTGGGGGAGGCCTTCGCCCAGCAGTGGGACAGTAATGGCTATTAAAAAAAGAAAAACTTGGAAGTTGATTTTTTTCACAGCTTGAAGGTACAGCAGACCCGAGTATATGGTTTTAATTTCAACTCGATACCTCCACGCGTTCGCGGTATAAAGGGTTTTAACAGACAGGCAGACGGACGGACAGACAAAAAAGTGATCCTATAAGGGTTCTGTTTTTCCTTTTGAGGTAGGGAAGCCTTAAAAAGGACCCCAAATTGTAAATGTCCCGATGAGGCCTTGGGGATTTATGGCAAACCTACATTAAAAGCAAAAAAGTGGTCACAACACCAACTATTTACTGCAGCCGCCATTTGTCATGCCCCCAACGTAATATAAGTCAAAATCGGTCAAAATCAGTAATAAAAGGTTTTCATAAACTATTCAAAATAAAATAAAACACTAGTTTCATTTGATGGTTCTACCTACACCTCCAATTTCGCTCACGGTTCTGATAAACCAAATTTGAAAACTCTCATTACAAATATTGAAAAAAAGTCCTACTGTTCATGAAATTTTTTTATTTCTAACTAGCTTTTGCCCGCGCGGCTTCGCTCCCACTCTTCCCTACTCTACCCTACTATACCCTACTCTACCCTACTCTACCCTACCAAACTTCACATAAACCATCTACTAAATAGTCCGAACAAAGCCTAAAAATTTGGTTTGGATAGGCGAGCCCGTTCTTGAGTTATAAAATAACAACGAAAAGTGGCATTGATTTTTATATATATAGATTTGAATTTTATACAATATTACAGGCGGAACTGACCCCAACAGAAGAGACGGACGCACAGGCAGACAGTCAAGAACCGCCGCACGAAGAGAGCAGTGAGGGTGACGCGATAGTGGCGGCACCTAGCGGCAAATGTAACGGACTTGTTGAAGCTAGCGCGGAGGTGAGAATCATACAACCTACAATTCATTCCTAATAAGAATACTGGGGTTAGTGGCCCTGACTGCTATGCCAGAGGTTGTGGTTTCGATTCCTACCCAGGACAAATGTTTATGTGATGAGCATGATCATTTGTTCTGTGCCTGGGTGTCATTTAACTATAATTTATTTATGTATTTAGAAATATGTAAGTATATTTATCAGTTGTCTAGTACCCATAACACAAGCTCTGCTTAGCTTGGGACTAGATGGTGTTGTGTGATAGTTGTGGAATATTATTATTATTAATAGGATCGATTGCCATATTGTGACGTCACGTCATACTGTCAAAAGCTTTACAGGAATTCGTATTGATTTCTATACTTGTCTTTTCAGACGAGAATTCAAGCGTTAAAAGCGAGAATCAAAGACTTGGCAAGAAGAGCGCAAGGGGCTGGAGAGGTAACATACTTCATATTTAAATAAATTTAATTTTAGCCAACGAAAAAGCTAGTTTTTATACAACGTGTAACAAAAAGGAGGTATACATACCAAGTGCACGGCCTCTTGATAAGATAACAAACGATACGGAAAGGGTTTTCTAACCTTATGTTTACATGGTAGGAAGTTGTGAATTATTCCATACATATGATACCAGAAACCGAACATTTCAAACTGAAACCAATACATCACTAGCAAAAAGTCAGCTGATCGGTGTCATTGAACTGTTTATGACTAAAAACAAACCTCTTACTCCTGGTATTTCTTCAAACAGTGGATAAAGGGTTCCGCATGTTTATTTTTTCTAACATTTTTTTTTTAAGAAAAAAAGTTTTAAGAAGAAATAAGTTTTTCCTACAAAGACTAAGATTATGTTTGTGTACAACAAACCAAGCCAAAAACTAGAGCGAGTGCGTGCGTTGGCCATCGAAAAACCTGCGCGCCGCGTAGGCCCGTGTTCGTTAGCGCGCAGCGCATATTATTTTTCGTGCGACTCACGCCGCTTTTAGAGGAGACTAATTAGATAAGGGTATTCGTAAGGATATGGAATAATTAGGTACCTATCTGGTATTTACGTGAAACAATAAGAAATATCTACATACTTTTTTATTGTTTTACGTAGACAAATACTTAATTTACGAAAAATTTAAACGAAGTACCTACGTAAAATCTAAACGAACGTTGTACTCGGCATTAGACGCTGCGAAAAAGGATTTCATATCTGTTAAAATGAACCCAAATATCATTTCTAAGCAACTTATGTGCCTCCTGGTACAAATAAACTCCCAGTGGGTTCCGTTCTTGAATTTAATTTAATTAGAGGACTTCAATAAGTTGTCACTTTTTGCAGGGTCGAGATGAATTTTCTTACGTACCTAATTCTTTTTATGTCGGTTGCTATACATAGGATATGTACTTAGTTAACAAGAAATTAATTATTTAGATGTAGTGTGCGCATTCACGACGCCGCGTGAATGCGTGTGAGTTTAATTTTACCCCGAGATTATAATCAAATCAACAAATATTTCGCGTTTATTTCTAAAAAAACTATACGTTTGCGCACAATTAGGTCTTTGCGCAACTTTTTGCCTTTTCTACAAAAACATTACCAGTAGTAGCATAGTTTAGTCTTAATTTATCATTTTAAAATAAATGAAAAACATGCGAAAGTACTAGGAGTCCATAAGAAACGAGAATTGTTATTGATAATTTTAAAAAACGGTTCACAGATCCCTAAAAAAATTCCTTTGAGAAGCTCAAATGTTATTGAACACGATAAAATAGTTTTGTCCCAGTCGCACGCGCCGCCTGCGTGTTCAATGTGAGAGAGATGGCAATGTTGTCGTCGTCCATTCGGCTACTCTCTTTGGCGGTACTGGCGGCGTCTTTGTACGCGCCGAAAGTCAAATTTAGGTAAATAAATAAATATAATTTTGCATTAGTGGATGACCAATAATCATACGTTGCAGTCGCATGCCGTTCCGGTGTTTGTGATTTGGATTTTAAACATTATTTTATTGCAGTTGTGATAATCGTGTGTGATGGCATTTCTATGGTGATGGTGTTAAGTAATAGTGAATATTATGAGATGATTGTGTGTCGGAAGAGAAGACGGCCGGTAATGTGCGAGCTGCTCGCGAACTTTATCGTCCTCGATTTATCGCGGGTACCTAGAAGGAGCTGAGCGCCGACAGTTTCTTCGGTGGCGGGCTTCCATCGGATAGTAGGTAGGTACATTCACAGAGTACTTTGTAACATAGGTACTGAAAGGTACATCGTCTGCAACAAACTGGTTCCACGCTTCTAGTTTAGGGGGTCGCCCAAACACTATCGATCCAGAATTTGAGGAGGCCGTACTCGAGCATTTTGAAAATAACCCACGTAGGTACTAGCGCACTCGGCGAGCTGCATTAGCGCTGTATACCTCTAACCATATGCAAGTAGGTATGGCGAGTGTTGCAGAATGAAGGTCAGCACCCATATCTCTTCCGTCGCATCCAGGAACTGACACCTGCAGATATTTTGCCTCGCGTGACCTTCTGCTTTTTTGAGGCAAAATTTTAAGTAGGCAGGTAGGTACTAGGCAAACTGAGCATTTCATTCACACACGCGCCGCGCGTATCGAAATTAGGTAGAATTAGGAAGGGAGGTACTAGGCGATCAGATTTACAGAAGAAGTCTTTATTAGTATTAGCAAGTGACGTGGAATGTTATTGACCCTCGTAGTGTCGTGACACGTTTGTTATGATTTGAATTCGAGAATCATACGATACCAAGGATACCAAGAATTTGGTATCAATTCTTTGAGTAATTTATTTTGAGCTGAAACTTTGTGTAGAGATTCTATACCACCAGTAAACTTCAGGGCTTTTTGATGTATATACCCTTTTTGTTACACGTTGTATAAACAATATAAACAGATGTAGTTTTTGTACTATTTAGTGATTTATCATCATCATCATCATCTTCCTGCCCTTGTCCCGTTTTATTTGGGGTCGGCACAACACGTTTTTTTCTTCCATTCTGTCCTGTCGCTCGCCACGCTATCACTAACTCCCTTTTCACTCATATCACTTCTCACAACATCCATCCATCTTTTCTTTGGCCTCCCTCTTCCTCTCCATCCATCCACATGTAAATTCATAACTCTTTTAGCAACATGCGTTCGTTTTGTAGGATTTATATCTACACATAATTACTTTCCAGATGAAATGCCTGATATGCTTAGATCAGTACACGTCGCCGACTGTCTCCATACAATGCTGGCATGTCTATTGCGAGGTAAGCTCCTTTTTATTACTATAGTCTATGCGCGTTAAGAAAATAGTGACATAGACCAACTAAGCGACATAAATGGTCATATCATTTAATTGTGTTGTCTTAGAAATTTGTTTTTTTTTTTTTGCCGCAAGGGACCACTTAATTCATTGTTATTTTCAACTTGATACATCGACGCTTAATGGTCGATTATAATATTTTCTAAAATAGAATAGAATAAACTTTATTGTACACCAAAAAGTAACACAGCTTATACATAAAATTAAATTTATGGGTACAATGGCGGTCTTATCGCTGAAAGCGATATCGTCCAGACAACCTTAGGATGGACAAGAACTTAAAATAATACAGGGGGTAGTCTGTGGTGTACTCTCAAGATCTATGATTCATTATTTAACGAAAATGCACTCGTGGTCGGGTCAGGAATCACAGCACTTTAATTTGAACTCGATACATCCACGCGTTCCAGAGATAAAAAGGTCTTGACAGACAGAGACAATCAGACGGATAACAAAGTGATCCTATAAGGATTCCTACATTTTCCTTTTGAGGGTTCCGTATCCCTAAAAAAAAATAACAAAAAATACTGTAGCTTTAAAATTTTCCAGGTATGCTGGCTCCAATCTCTGCGCGCGAAGAAAATCTGCCCTCAATGCAACGCCATCACGACTGCACAGCATTTGCGACGAATTTACATGTGAAGAATTAAACTATAAGACTAGGTAGACATACTATAATAATAAATAAAGACGTTGTGTGCTCAACACCATACCGTAGAAGTGGGGACTTCATCAAGGCGGGGTCAGTCGTAACCGTTCGGGGGAACTCGGCTCGAATCGGCCGAACTTACCCGAGCGAGCGTTACACAGCCGAGCGTGGTTTTATGGGGCCAATGCCAAGAAAGCCCGTGAAATTCATGTATTTTTTTTTTCTTTTTTCGTTTTGCAAGTCACAATCGATTTGTACATTGATTAAGATTTATTGTTTGAATAATTTCTTTTGTATTTCAATGTGGATTTTGCATGGGACAAGGTTAAGATCCTGTTTCCTATATTTTTCTGTCATTTTTCAGGTTCTTACAAAATATCAATCTCTTCTTTTTCTTTATTTTTCTCTTCATATCTTTATCTCAACATACAATTTGACAATGACCTGTAAAATGAAAAAAAATTTTTTGAAAATTTGATTTTCGCGTATTCATTTTATAAATATTACACCTATAATCTTAGGGACAGGTTTGGCACCATCTGTTCCTCTCATCGGAGACTTAAAGCCTCAGAATTATTGGGGGACAAACTTCCCCCAGGCCCCGTCATGACACGCAACGCTGTCAAATTTATCCAAAATTATGTCCTGCATCACAAAGATGTATCATAAAATGTTGATGGGCAATTCTGCTGCGTTTCGTCATGTACTATGCGTTCCAAATGAGATTAGGATCGATTGCGATGTTTTGACGTGACGTCGTACTGTCAAAGCGCAGAAATTTTGTGAAAGCTTAAGAACTTAGAGACGAGTAAAATTGAAGAACTGGATTTTGATTAAACTTTTTCGTTCACAGTTCGTAAATAAATTAAATTTGCCGAAAATTAATTTAAGTTAAAAAATTTCTTTCGTCGATTTGTCAGTAAATTGTGACGTCACAGCTTGTCCATCGATCCTATTCTCATTTGGAACGCATTCATTGGCAGACATGTTGTACCCAAATATTGCTGAAGCTTTTATAATAGCCAGCACTGTTGTCCAAATTTGATTTCTCAATGAGATTATTGTAAAGGGGTATTTGCTCAATAAATATTTGGGTTGAGAAAGGATAAGTCTGATTATAGCTTTGATTTTTAATTATTACTCCCGGCATCTGAATTTAGAATTTGGAGTTGAGTCTGTCAAAATTTATTTTACCCTGAAATCCTGTTTTTTTTTCTCGACTTCCATTTTTTGTGGTCGGAAGTATGTAATCAAGCACTTTTTTTTTACTAGCCATTATTGTTCCTCTTCTGGGCATAGGCCTCCCCCATGTTCTTTCAAACTTTCTATTAAAAATATTAACAAAAAAAAAAACAGTTTATTAGTCTACTCACGTTAATAAAATAGTGATTCATCGTTGACACTGTAAAAGTGTTTTCATACTGGGGTAAAAATTAAACTATTTATTTTTAAAGTATACATTTAATTGCACAGTATTTTCAAATATAATATTATGAAGTAATTAATTTCAAAATTCAATAATAATCGTCGGAAATTTCTATTAAATACACTTATTTTTTCAAATAAGTGAGAAATTTTTATGTTCAAATTGTGGACATTTATGAAATCGGATAATTTTGAATGAACTTTTCTAAGTTATTCCTGCTCGTTAACCTATTAACTGCCTACGTGGGATATATCGGACAAACAATCTCGCTTTTATTCCTGGAGGGTCGCACATCCACGACCAAATACTCCACCTCGTCAGCTCTTCTGTCACCTATGGGGATTGAAGAGCTAAACGAGATGGTGGACAGAAATCAAAAACGTTTATTTCACATAGACCAATTACAGATACTTTTGAATTGTCAAAATTTCGGTCAGTCAAAATAAAAAAAGTGACGCTAAATTGCACGTTCCAAAGGGTAGATCTCTAAAGAGAAGAACGTGCAAGAAACTCCATGGACGCTCTTTTTAAATCATATTATGAGTTACATAAATCTTACCCAGTCGCTAACACACGACCCTGGCGAATAAGAACACAGAAATACTCGGACCGATCCAACACAAGCAGTTAAGGGTGAACGACCCGCCTTGGTGAAAATAACTACAGATTAAGTTTGATTAGGCAGCACTATAGTTTCCAACGATATGCCTTCTAAGGAAATTACAATAATAGAATATAATAATCTAGCTCTAGGAATTATTACTATGTAAATAAAATTTATTTTTTTCTATGAATTTTTTGTGTTTGATTTTCTAAATCCATTGCCCCGATTTTCTAACGAGATGAAAGTTATTGCGATCGTAGGCGTTTAAGGCGATTATCACACGACCTCCAGCATAGCAGTCAGGGCCACTAACCACTAGACCAACAGGCCAGTCAATAATGGGTGCATCATGAATTCACAACTATGTAATTTTTCTTAGCTTCTTCTGACGTTTTATAAGTGCCCATGTAGGCATATGTGAAATAAAATATTTTGACTTTGACTTCAACTTTAACGGTATGCATGTTGTCGTGTCACTGGAGAATTTCAATACATTCACGTAGCAAAACGGGCGCGGGTGCCCGTGTGACTTTCTGCGACGGTGTACTTTTGCGCGGGCGACCGCGTAACGCAGTGTCGGCCCTTAGTTCACTGATCTAAGAGAAAAGGTTCTACTCTCCATTTGCAATGTGATTACACATTCTAACACATTTTTCTTACTGTCCGTTTAACCAATTTTGACGTCTATTCCGTAGGCATGGACGTCAAAATTTTTGGATGGCATTAAAAACAAAAAAGTGGCTACACTATCAACTATTTACTGCAGTCGCCATTTGTCATGCTAGTGCTAAAATCAAAATTGGTTGAACGAGCGGTAAAAAGTTTGTTTAGAGTCCGACCCTGCGAAGGTCATCCGTCGCATGACTATGATGCGCGTGTCGTGTGCTCGCTTGTTCAACCTGAACGGTGTGCGTGTAGTCGTGTATAATATATACCTAATCTTGTCTCTTCGTTATTTAACACCGACTTCCGAAATTAAAGTTATTTTGTACTTTTTGAAGTCGGTTTAATTTTTTTTGTAAAAAGTTTTTTATTTTTCACTTTTTAGTTATGGTAGCACCACTAAAAAGTCCTACCCTTCAGCTAAACATAAATTACCTTATAGCCAGAGTGCATCTCATAACGATTCTTATAATCCCAAATACGGTCATATTACATGAATTTACCCCCTCCCCCTTTTCTTTCAGTCAGTCATCGACTACACGAATAAACAAAGCAATTTTACTTGTTACGACAATTCTGCTATGATTCTATGAGGAGTTCTGTAACATATCTTCGAAGTTCATGATGATCTGATCATAACAATATTTCTATGGGACCAACTTGGAAGCATAATCTTTCAATCAAAAAAAAAAAATTTCCAAATCGGTCCACAATTGACCGAAATATCGGTGAACATACATACAAAAAAAAAAAAAAACATACATTCAGCCGAACATAGAACCTCCTCCTTTTTGAAGTCGGTTAAAAACGCGTAGTGAGCCGCGGTAAAGCACTTTAGTATGGGATCGCGCGAGCGACCGCGTAATGCATTTCTGGCCCTAAACATAAAAAAATATCTAGGTGTTGAAGAAATCGACTGGCTAACAAAAGCGACAGAAACTTTGCAACATGACTGTGTTCTGAATTGAAAATTCTTCTTCAATCGTTGGTCTCCGCACTGACCAGGGTTTCTACTCCATCACCACCGTCAGGCTGAAATGTAAAAATTACGCATTCATTTTAATGCTTTTATTGCTGTTACGTGGATGGAAGGATTAAGAGGGAGAGGGGGGCCAAAGAAAATATGGAATAATTGTGTGAAGAGTGATATAAAAGGAAATACGAAAGTGTTTTACAGGATGCATTTTGTAGTGTATGCAGGAATTGTATGACTTGATTCCGCCATCTCAATTCTACCATCGGACAACCCGATGTAAGACGAGCATCCACCCTTACGTTGTTGAAACCTCTACGGTCTGGACTAAGCGTTTCGCCTCATCGTTTATACTGCATACATCGAAGGATTGGAACAATTTGCCTGCTGCGGCATTCCCGTCCGATTATAATTTGGGTGCCTTCAAGGCTAGAGTGAATAGGCTCTTAATAAACTAGTGCGCCTCACCATCAACGATTGTATCACTGCTTTCCATCAGGTGGGATCGCAACCAAGAATTCATCATCATATCAGCCAATAGACGCCCAATGTTGGACATAGGCCTCCCCCAAGTGTAGCTACAATGAACGATCCGTTCCGAACGAACGAACGGTTTCCCGCAGTCAAGAATTAGTTAATATCAATTTTAAAAAAGTGGAGTACCTAAAGTGTGAATAGCGTGACGGTTGACTAGAATTGAAGCAAAAAAACTGGCCACGTGCGAGTTGAACTCACAGACGAAGTGTTCCATACTAAAATAATAAAATTGAGCAAAAAAAGCCGCGCAAATGCGAGTCAGACTCGCATACTGAGGGCTCAGTACAAACTGTAAACCTATAAAAAACTAAAATTAAAAAAATTTAAAAACCCCCGACGCAAAAATCTATAAAAAGTAAAAAAATAAGTTAGTAAATTACTCTTTCAACCTATTAACGTCATTAAAGGAATCTATAAATATTTAAAAGATGAGTGTCACTAAGTCGGGGGACCTACTAGTAAACCCGTCGAATTTGGGCTCGTTAGATTTGTCTTAACAGGTTTCAAAAAAATTTCATGATTAGGTAAACTTGATGCTAGAACTGGGAGGTAGCTGATGGAACCCTGGAATGCCTATTAGTAAACTCATCGAGTTTGGGCTCATTAGAACCCTGGAATGGCATGCCAGGGTTCCATCAGCTACCTCCCAGTTCTAGCATCAGGTCCTCAACATCATGAAAAATGTATACGAGTATTCAAACATTAGGTCACATATAAGTATTTATTAGTAAAGTATACATGCGTAAAGCGTTTAAGATCCCAGCCACAGCCAACAAATGTGCTGTTAACCTTGATCGCCTGATCAGATCTTCATAACTTGTGTCTAAGAACCATCTCGGTAACATTAGCTTTCAAATAAAAAAAAACCGCATCCAAATCGGTCCATTCACTTAGGCGCTATGATGCCACAGACAGACACACAGACACCTTAAACTTATAACCCCTCTTTTTTGTCGGGGGTTAAAAACAGTTCAAATCCCGAATTGAGTTGAGAAGATTTTTCCGATCCCTGCCACAGCTAACAAAAGAGCTAATGACCTTGAACACATGGACAGATCTTCATAAATTGAAGTCAGAACCATATCGATTAGTTCAGCTTTCAAACAAAAAAAAAAACGTATTCAAATCCGTTAATTTGTTTGGGTGCTACGATGCACGGACAAACAGACAGACACGTCAAACTAATAACACTGCCCTTTTCAGTCAGGGGTTAAAACAAAGATGCAACAATTTATGCAGTAAATAATACTCACTTGCAAATCAGCCACTACCAAAGGCGGGTCGTCTTCTCGCAGCACGGTCTCTCCGTCAAGCTTCTTCAGGTTCGGCAACCTTCGGGCAGCTTCGGAACGCCAAGCGTCGAGCTCGCACGCGTCGTATAATGGATTGCCGACGAAGAGTAGGTCTTCAAGGTGGGGTAGTTCCTGTAACACATAGGTACCTAGCTGATCTTGAAGAATAAAAAAAAACTTTTTACAAAAAAAATATAACCGACTTCAATGATAAAAAACACTGAAAAGTATCAAATAACTTTAATTTTGGAAGTCGGTGTTTCTATAATAGTTTAGTATCTTCGTTATTTAACACCGACTTCCAAAATTAAAGTTATTTGATACTTTTCAGTGTTTTTTATCATTGAAGTCGGTTATATTTTTTTTGTAAAAAGTTTTTTTTATTTTACACTTTTTAGTTATGGTACCACCACTAAAAAGTACCCCTCAGTCAAACTTAAATACCTTATAGTCAGAGCGCATCTCATAACGGTTCTAATAATCCCAAACACGGTTAGATTACATTAATTTACCTTTCGGCTTCATCATCAGATCAGTTCGATATATCCTCTCCCCCTCTTCTTTCAAACAGTCATTAGACTAGATGCTGGAGAGGGAAAGGATATATCGAACTGATCTGATGATGAAGCCGAAAGGTAAATCTTTAAATTAGTCATTAGACTAGATGCTGATAATCCCGGCTGTAGCATCAGGCCAGATTTATGTCAACATTGCAATGAACTTAAAATTTAGTCCTGTTTAAAATGAGCCCAAACACGACTACGGTGCTGTAATTTCAAGGTTTGTACTTTTCCTGATGCTCCTGGCTTCAGCATCAGGTCTCTATGTACTTCGGTGTTCTTTATTAGCAGTACGTTTATCCACACATCGAGCCGTTTTCAATGAGCCTAAACTCGATATATCTGCTGTTTGTTGTCGAGGACTTAGGTACTCTGCAGACTATCCTGACTGCAGCATCAGGTCATGACTTGATGATCATGAGACCAAATATGGCAAATGCCCTACCAAACATCAAAACAATTTACTAAAACAGTCCTTGCCTGTTCGAGTAACTTGTTACTGTTAAGGAGTTGTACCTTCCATCATCAGCCCAGCTACCTGAGATGGTGACGACCATACGCAAATACACAAGATACTTCATAAAATATGCGAAAATCAATAAGTGAGCCTATAAAATTTGAAGGTTGCCCTCGATTTCTCCAAGATCCCATCATCAGATCCTAATTTGGTGATAATGGGACCACCTCAGAACTATCTACTATCGAACAAAAAAAGAATTTTGAAAATCCGTCCACATTTGGGGGAGTATTCGACGAACAAACATACAAAAAAAAAAAAAAAACATACAAACAGCCGAACGTAGTACCTCCTCCTTTTTGGGAAGTCGGTAAAAATAGCAGTCTTGGTTGGTTTGGATGTATCGATTTTTTTATTTGTAACTAGCGACCTGCCCCGGCTTATCTCGGGTGTTTTTCTACTATTTAATGGATGTTATTATACCTATAAACCTTCCTCTTGAATCACTCTATCTATTAAAAAAAACCAAATCAAAATCCGTTGCGTAGTTTTAAAGATTTAAGCGTACATAGGGATACAGGGACAGAAAAAGCGACTTTGTTTTATACTATGTGTGAGTAATATATGTATGTATTACTATTAATTATTATTATTGTATACGCGAGCCTGTCCATAGTGGTGGACTGTGTGGATGGACAGGCTCGCGTTTGACCTCTATCTCACCTGATGGAAAGCGATGATGTGGCCTACGATGGAGCACCACGCTTGCCTAAAAGCACGGTAATAGTATCATACAGTATTGTAACTCGGCCGTCTTTTTGAAATAAATGCCTACAGCCGCGCGGTACGTAAACATGCGATAGGGCTGCCCACCTCCAGCGTTCGTCGCATTATTACGTTTGTCAAGTTTGTTTCTGTTTTTTTGTGATTGTAAATATACTTACGTTTATTTAAAAATAAAACACTTTAGATTAAATAGGAAGTGTTCAATAAAAATGCGTGTTGTTTTTTGATTGGTAGATTTAAATAAAATGCTTTTTTTTTGTATTATTCATACACATAGTACAATAAACCACCATTATTAATAATAAAATACCACGTCTTTACTTTGAATTATACAAATTAACAATAATCGCGCTATAATTGTAAAAAAAACCGTCGTGTCCGTTCGTCATCGCGGCACAGTTGCGACAACCGCGACTGATTACATGCCGAGACCATGCTACTACCGAGGCGCGTAGGTATAGCTCGCGTTTCATCCGTTTGTATGAAGTTGGAATACTGTATGATATTATTACCGTGCTAAAAGCCTAAATGCCCTCTCGTTAAAGAGCCGTCACACACGCAAGGCCCCTTTGGGTGCAACGCCTTGGGCTAGGGGCCACTTCGCCCCACCGCACACAACGTAATGCTCAAAACTCGATTTTCAAAATGAGGGTATTTAAAAAAAACTATGTAAGGATACACTTAAGAATGTGTTACATCATTTCTACAAATACTAAATCAGTAACTACTATCTGCTGTCCAGTGCATCAGCTCAAAGTTTACTCTAGACCCACATCATAAATTATCCAATAACGTTCGTGAGTTTGTAGCGAATATTAAAATATTTATTTCTGCAAGTAATCGTTATATTTAATTAAAGTGACACATGGCTGCAATCAAGGTATTATGAACCTGTAGCGACATCTATGACGCCACATAAGAACTACGAAGAAAATACGAAATCCTGCATCGCGCAATCAAAGTTCTCGAACATATACGACAGCCCGACAACAACTATCGGGCAGTTGCCCACCAGACTATAAAATCCTGTCTGGTCGGAGGATCCTCCCTTTTCAAAGGAGGTATGTGGGACTTTACTCTCTGTTCCGCCTACCTCCAAAAACCTTATCGATCAATATTTTTGGATTAATGACTAAATATAAGTGATGGTATGGTTTTTTAGGTCCTGAATCAAACATTTTATTTTTCCTTTTTGCGCAAAGTCGAAGTGAAAATCGAGTTTTGAGCATTACGTTGTATGGACGGTCCCAATGTGAAGGTTAGTGTGCCTTACCAAGTAATAATGTAAATACCTGCAGCTTATTAAATTCGCTCCACTCTTTAACGAGGTTATTGCTCATGTACAACACTTTGAGACTCCTCAGCACGTGGATTCCTTTGAGTTTCTCTATCAGATTGTACGATATCCATAGCTCTTCCAAACTATCTCCTAGAGGTTCCTGAAATCAGTTGTAAACACACTTAATAAAAAAATCGGTGGGATTTTCAAATCGGTGGTAGATTATCACGCGAACTTTTACTTGCATGCAGTACCATAACCAGCCTTTTATGCGCCCGGTGTGAGCTTCTATAACTGCGCCCCTAGAAAAAGTACAATACAAACAAAAAGGACTAGGTATATAATTTTTGCGCCCCTTCGGGGACTGCGCCCTGTGCCTGGCCACCGCTGGCACTGCCCTATTTACGTCACTGCTTGCATGCTTAATCTCACGCACACGATTACTCCCGAAGTCAGGCGATCACTCTAGTCTCGAAGATTGGGGGTTACAGAAGACTATGGTGGGTTTTATTAGGCAGTAAAGAAAAAAGTTTGACACTCCTGTCTTAAAATCGATTATAAATAACATGGTGTTCAAGAATCAAGCCATATTTGTATAAACCATTTACAGTCACTTTAGGTCAAGAAATCAGTAATTGTGTAAAAAAAATGTTGCTAATTGCACATTCCAAAGTGTAAATCTCTATAGAAAAGAATGTGTTAGAAAATCCATGGACACTCTTTTCATTCAACCATATATCTCGGTATACGTTCTTACCGATTTTATATTGTCAAAGGTCTTACCATGCCCGTGAAAGATTTGATATAATTTCTGCCAAGAGACAAAACTCGAAGTTTCTTGAAAGTGTTCAACCCTGTGACTTTCTCTATCATATTAGTAGATAAACTTAATTTCCTGCGAAGTAAATAATAAATATCAATATAATTACATAATGCCTAAGAGTACAAAAGAAAAAACAAATGTACCGAAAGGCAGGGCCGTAGCTACCACCGCGCGCCCTATCAACTATGATCCTTTGGGCTAAAAGGGGCCCGGACGTGTATAAAAAAATCATAACATGATATACTCTACCCTAGAGGCCCGTAGTAAATAAATAATGACTAAGTATATGATAGGCTGTTTCAATTTAATAGCTCGCTCAAATTGATCTAAGTATCATTTTCTACGTAAGATCTCAAGAAAAACTATTCTAGTCCCAAATGCCCCAATAAACGAAATTATATTCAACTAATACTTGTCCTATCCTTGTCGGAGTAACCTTATGTCCCTCCGAGCTCGTTCTCATATGATGCAAGGTGAGAAAATACGTCTTCCATCTTTCACAAGCCCAAACATTTTGTAGGTAGTATAGACGTAGCACATTTATTAAGTCTGGCCATCATCTCATTCGTGGCCTTATCGTGACTCCGTATCGCTATTCGAGGACTACAGTTCTGTAACTGATAACACCCCCGAAAATGTTAAATACAAAGCCCATTGGGAGTCCAAAGGGCCTAAGTCCCAAGTTGGGAATAGTTACGCCACTGCGAAATAGTAAAAACTTAATTGTCTGCAAGTAGGTACTGTTCCTATTTGTAACATTCCTTCTATGATTGAAAGCTACATTATCGTCATATGAGCTGTTTTTAATAAAAATAGTAAATTTTGCATACAAGCCGTGGCCACAGGTTATAGAAAAGTTAAATTTCGCGGGCTATGAAAAGCGCGGCAAAAAAGCGGAAAAAAAGTCAATAATGACACTTGTCAAAGTGTTACCAAAAAATAAAACAACCTTGGTTAAAGTATTCCAATTTTAACAAAAGACTCTTGCTTGAGTATCTTGAAAAATATATTTTCCTAATCTTTACTTGCCCACATCTACAAAATAAAAGCGTTAAAATGTATGCCTCAGTTAAAATTTACTTGATGTTTGTACTGTAAAAATCAGCCAAAGAATAAGGATTTCTTTGTGTTTACAAATCACCATTCTGGGACACAAGCAATAAGTAAAGCATTCATGATCGACAGACAGTCGTTACAGGTAGTCAGTACCTCAAAAGACTACCTAGGTGCCAGTCTTTTCTTTTAAGCAATGGGCTATCGTACTACCCAAAGTTAAAGTCCCTTTATCGTCGAAGTACAGAGAATCCTCGTCATGAGTCATGTTACGATTCTACGAGCATATCCTAACTCGAGAATCGGCCCGTTTAGAGGCTGACAAAACATAAATTTGAGACTCGATAGATTTTCCAAGAAATCTACTTACTCGCAATTTGTCAAGGTAGCAAGTGTACTATCCATTTTTTCTATGGGTGGCCATTGGAACATGAGGCTAACCTCCGTGGCCGTTGCTGCTTGGTCTCCAGACTTGTCTTCCCATTTCTTTATTGCTTCTTTTATAGTCGTAGCTTTGGCCATTTTAGAAAGGTAATTCTTTTATGTTATTGTTTTAATATACCCGTAGTTACTTTGTTATCGATAAAACTAAGACCATGGATAGGACAGATTTTGTGTGGTAGTGACCATGCAAATATGACAATGTTAAAATAGTTTTTTAATTTACATTATTTGCTGTTATCGAATTGTATTTTAATTAACAAAAAATATTTCTAATTATTTTTGTACCTGGTTGCGGTAGTGTTGCTATACAGAAAAATTAGTCAACAACGCAAACCACAAGATAGGTTTTTTTATTGTAGTGTCATGAAATGGCGTCGATTCTCATTTCAGAAGCCACGCCTTGTTGAATTTATCTTTACTGAGAGTATATTTCGTGGTAATTTTACTGATTTCCTCATTATTTTCCGAAAATCTTTTTCGGTAAGTGTCATTTTATTTGACATTTCATAAAACGCCATACTTTTTTAATTTTTTCTTTTCGGCTTCTTTTTTTTAATTAAAAAAAAACAAACGCCAATCTATTCTCGATCGGCAGAAAAATTGAGTTTCGACGGTAAATATGTCTTTATTTTGCATTATTTTCGTAATAATTTCACTTATTACTGAACAGTTTTCAGATTTATACAATGGCTTTACTGTCCACTTGTCAGGGAAATCAATATTATCTATTAACTTGTACCTTTTTTGCTGTGTTCCCGACGCCATAGTCTTAGGTTTTCTTTTTATAAAAAGTTATTTTTGACAATTTTAAATTCCCGCTTTTTCATTTTTATTTGAATGTATTTTGATAATTTTGTTATATTGTTCATATTTTTATTCGTATACGAATGAATATGTAAATAGTTCATCTTCTAAGTGTAATTTCGGTGTAAAAAACATAACCTGTGCCTAGTAGCTTAAAATAAAACATAATAAGTAGAATCTATTAGTATTGTACCGCTATACTCACTAAATAATTCCCCAAAACGTGCACTTAATGGCATATTACTCAGGTATGTTGTGATTGCGTAATTTAAGCGCCTATTAGAACATAAAATGTTTTATTGTAGCTGCACTTCCTACTGAAATAGTATACCTGCAATTAATACTGTACCTAGCGAGTCGCTGGATAAGTTATGATAGAAAGACTCTTTCTGAAAGAGACCAGGTGGCATGACGTTAGTGTTATAGAAGTTGTATACGCGCAATCTGTGTTGACACTTGTACTATTTCATATTCCAAGTATGACAGGCTGAGATATCACACAGTACAGCTGTTGAAACCTTCAAGCAGCGCCAATATTGTGACTTTAATGGTAGTTACAGTTATGAGCCGTTTGTTGTCGCAATGCTTGACCAGGGTCTGAGTTCATATCACCTTTTCATATTTCTTACTGGGTGGTCAACATGACATGGCTTGAGGGCGGGCTCGTTCTTTTCTTATAGTTCTAGTATCCAGAAACGCCATTCAATGTGTCAATGCTGCCAGTCATCTAGGCAGATTTCTGGCATGTCCAGATGACAGTGGTATGGAGGAGTATTTTGACACCTGAGTGTATTTGATTTTTATACATGTCATGGTCAGATCTTAGAAATTTACCAATTCATGAAATGTCAGTCCTCGTTTGGCCATATCTTTAATATAGGATTTCTGTGATAATGAAGTCCAAAGAAAGTAAGCCAAACAAGGATTCATATATCATGAAAGTTTAACGTAACTCACACTGGGCCCACGTGGTGGATTACAGCCCAATCCATCTCCTGAGAAGTGAGGAGGCCTTAGTCTTAGCAGTGGAAACATTAAAAAGGCTGACGAATAGACATATTTACATGCAGGTGAAGTCGCTCGCAGAAACTTGTTCATAAATGTAAAATGACACCTAACTAGCAGTGTTATATGTTTTGTGAAACATCAACGTTTTGCGTTTGCAGATAATCCAGTAAACATGATGGAGGGGCGGCCAGAACGATTTGTAAATGTGGTGCCAACAGCCCGGATAAAGATAAAGGTACGCTAAACACAACTATAAGAACTAGTAAAGGAGTAACATACATCAACTGGCCTGTTGGTCTAGTGGTTAGTGGCCCTGACTGCTATGCCAGAGGGCGTGGGTTCGATTCCCACCCAGGACAATTGTTTATGTGATGAGCATGGTCATTTGTTCTGTGTCTGGGTGTAATTTATCTTTAGGTATGAATTTAAAAATATATAAGTATGTTTATCAGTTGTTTAGTACCCATAACACAAGCTCTGCTTAGCTTGTGGGACTAGACGGAATTGTGTGATAGTTTTGGAATATATTATATTACTAGCTTTTACTCGCTTATGACGCGAACGAAGTGGTGGGCTCCAGCAAGTCTATATAATATTAGTGTAATTTTGCAGAAAGAAGTAATTCAAGACGACGACGACCCGATCCACTGCCGCCTCTGCTGGAAGGGGTTCGCGAGCGAGGTGGCCCTCAGCAACCACGCGCGGATGGAGCACATCGACGCGTACGCCAGCGGGAACCCAGCGGTCTGGACGCAGATCAACGACAAACACCAGGTAACATAGAACATAACTGTAGAAGACTAGATGACCCGATCCACTGCCGCCTCTGCTGGAAGAAATAACGGCGATTTTAAAGTAGATAGATGAGGAAATTAGTGTGATTAATAAATAGAAGCTAATCAACAGCAGATGGCCGTTGAGGCCGAAAGGTTCTGGAGTGTGGCACTGCGTACCGGAAAACGCAACGTTGGAAGGCCTCCAACAAGGTGGTCTGATGACCTGGTGAAGGTTGCGGGAAGCCGATGGATGCGAGACGCACGGGAGCGTTCGTTGTGGCGACGCTTGGGGGAGGCCTATGTCCAGCAGTGGACGTGTATCGGCTGAAATGATGATGATGATGATGAATGAACAGAAGCGTCGCCACAACGAATGTTCCTGTGCGTCTCGCATTCATAACTAATGAACTCAACTAATTCGACAGGTTCGGACTAGTTAAGCCGGTGCGCCCGTGAGCACTGACTCGTGGTGGTCGGTGCTCCTCGCCCGATAAAATAGAATAAAATGGATCGACCCGACTTAATGCCTTACTAAACTACTCGACTAAATGTTTGGTGTTCAGACACGTTTAGCTACTAAATTACTCGCTACCCGACTAAAATACTAGCGTGGGAAGGTCGTCAACGGGCCGTAATGCATATGTAACCCACATTACTAAGTACATCATTAACTTTCCAGTCAAAAACAAACAACCAATCGGAGGACTCCATAATAAAAATGAAAACTGAACAAATGCTCTCCGAGATGGAGCCGACGAGCGTGATGGCGCTGGCTTCTAACGACGTGAGCTACATCATCATCAAGGCAGAGGATGGCCATGATGTCAAGAGGAAGCGGCTCGACAGAGCTGCCAAGAAGGAGAAAGAAGAGAAGCAGATCTTGAAGAAGGAGAAGGAGATGGAGCCTATAACGTGAGTAAGAGTATCACTGGGTTTAGGCGGCGCGCCACGCAGCGTAACGCGTGAAACCGCACCTACGCACGAATTTGCGGGAATGCAGATCTGCATCGTGCGGGTTTTCTAGATAGGCGTAGGTGCGTTTTACAAGCTTTTATTTAGTTTCACCTACCCAATGTTTGTCATGAAATCATGTAAATTTAATTTGATCTACTTCCCGGTTAACGATTGAGCTGAAATTTTGCATGCATGAGTAAATCAGATGACATTGCAAAATTCAATCTGATGTTGGAACTGGAAGGTGGCTATAGGAACTTGATAGCTAAACAACACAACCGTATCCAGATTGGCGTCGTATGATTCATCTTGATGAGTATTAATTATATAGGTATACCAAGCTATAAATACTTGTTATTGAAAAACGATTTTCATTAAAAGCTTGTTTCCTTTTAACACATGGAACTTTTTGGTGCTACAAAATCCTGAACTGATTAAATGACTGTCTATTTCCAGGGGCCCCTTCGAGTGCCTGCAGCCCTCGACCCTGGTGGCAGACGGGACCTGCCACCAGATCTTCTTCTCGTGCTGCGAGTACTCCATCCACTACCGCGACGAACACACGCGCCGACGGAAAGGGCTGCGGTGCCAAGTGTGTGAGAAGCCGCTCGCGTGCAGCGGGGAGGAGGCGCCGGCGCCGTTCTCTTGTGAGGTGAGCATTGACATCAAAATTTATTAGTTACTTCCACTTTGATAGCAACTTCGATCGCGCGAATTTCTATAAAAATATTAAGCAATATTTTAAGGGTAGCTCGCCATCCACTGACGATTGGTTCACGTGCCTTAAAGAGATGTCATCACAACTGTAGGGGACTCAAGACGAATCATACGAGCCCAAACTCGATGGGGTTGTGTCGTTTAACTACCAAGTTCCTATAGCCACCTTCCGGTTCCATCATCGGATCAGCTCGACCGGGTTGAACATCACACCAAAGGTGTACTGACTGTCGCCAACTGCGAAGTAGTCCAAAGTTACATCTACCTCGGTTCCTCTATCTCAAACGCTAGAGCATGTGAGGACGAGATCAAGCACCGATCAGCTATCACCAGGTCGGCAGTAGAGCGACTGGGAAAGATATGGAGAGACAGCAGAATTACACAGGAGACCAAAGTTCGTTTAATGCAGTTTTAGGTTTTTCCAATCTTTCTCTACGGGGTCGAGACGTGGACATTAAGGCTGCAAGATCGCTGAAAAATCGATCGAACGTTGAAAATACCGTGGATAGCATTCCGCACCAATAATTCCATCCTCATAGACTTTCACATACGGGATAGACTTTCTTCGATTGTGCAAATACGATCGACCTCATTACTAGGGCTACGCAGTCGACAGCAGTACAGTGTGCGAGTAATGCCAACAACCGTCAGAAATGGAGAGACATCGCTGGACATGCCTTGGAGGCAAACGACCGAGACGGCGCGGCGCGTCGCAGTCCGGTTTATCAACAGCCACGACCACTGACAAGAGTACCCGACTAAGAAGAAGAAGAAAAATCATCCAAATGACATCCCCGGCCTTCGGCGGAGCGGAAAATAGTGTCTCTTATTGGCAATAATTTTCCGTGCCTTCTTGCCTTACATACCGGAGCCGAGCTTCCCTTTCGGAGCTAACCCTGGCTCCAGTAGGCTTCGACCCAGCTTACAACTCCTTGAGGCGCGCGGGAACAGTGCGCGCTTTCGACGACTTGGACTCGGTCCGGACAGTTACCGGACGGTCGGACAGCGAGCTAAATACGTCCCCGTGAAAATAGTGAATTAATATACGTCCATGTTAATTGCAGGTGTGCGGCATGGGCTACCAGAGCAACAAGGAGCTGTCGGAGCACACGGCGATCGCGCACGTCAAGCTGAAGCCCTTCGAGTGCAGCGTCTGCCACAAGAGGTTCACACAACACGTACGTCATTCACTATACTATCATCATTTTCCTGTAGCGAATTTTACAAATTATTATTAGAAATCTTGACCCTTTAAGGACGCGTTTACGACTTCGAAAAAAATAAGGAGTTTTTCGGTGCATTTTGCGGCAAAATGGTACAAAACTAAAAGTAACTAATAATTACCACAGATAGATTACTCCTTAATCTTCAAATGGTAGCAATTTTTTATTCGAAAATTTTGGTTTATAATATTGTAAAAAATAATTTCCGTTACCTCTTCACACAAATTCGACGACATCGTACGGACTTTAGGGACATTTTTCTTTTATTTAATAACATAAATTTATGTATTTAAAAATATTTTATGTAAATAGACATGTTCAACTCAAAAAGGTAGCAAAAAAAACTATCAAAATGTTACAATACGCTCAGAAAAAAATTAAAATTGAGTCTTATTTTTTCGCATATTTAGCGGTAACACGTGATTCTTATTGGATTGAAATAAGGGTTATTTTATTGGTCACTGTCTTGCTTTATTGCACAAAAATTTGTACCTAATGAAATATTAGTCTGCGCTCGGCCGCCGTCGTGAGTGGACACTGTGACGCTTGCAAGCAGCTCCTCGTATTGGAAAAGATCGCTGTACGAATACAAAATATTTGACCTAACATACTTGATCCTTCACGCATTCTGCACGGACTACGGACAACCAAGGTAAGATTTTATTCACAGTTTCTTATATGTACTTATAAATTTCATATTTAGTTTCGGACTTGATGGAGTGACCTGAAATGTACTTCGAAGACTGCTACTGGAACTAATGTACCAGAAGAGCTGGGTGTGCCGAGTTTGGGCTCGTTTTGTTAGTTATGTTGAGACCTTACCTCAGGACTTGATGGAGAGACCTGCAGGTGTACTTCGAAGACTGCTACTGGAACTAATAGACGAGTAGAGCTAGGTATGCCGACTTTGGGCTCGTTTTGTTAGTTATGTTGAGACCTTACCACCGGACTTGATGGAGAGACCTGCAGGTGTACTTCGAAGACTGCTACTGGAACTATTATACGAGTAGAGCTAGGTGTGCCGAGTTTGGGCTCGTTTTGTTAGTTATGTTGAGACCTTACCTCCGGACTTGATGGGGAGACCTTCAGGTGTACTTCGAAGACTGCTAGTGGAACTAATAGACGAGTAGACCTAGGTGTGTCGAGTTTGGGCTCGTTTTGTTAGTTATGTTGAGACCTTACCACCGGCCTTGATGGAGAGACCTGCAGGTGTACTTCGAAGACTGCTACTGGAACTATTATACGAGTAGACCTAGGTGTGTCGAGTTTGGGCTCGTTTTGTTAGTTATGTTGAGACCTTACCTCCGGACTTGATGGAGAGACCTGCAGGTGTACTTCGAAGACTGCTACTGGAACTAATAGACGAGTAGAGCTGAGTGTGTCGAGTTTAGGCTCTTTTTGTTAGTTATGTTGAGACCTTACCTCCGGACTTGATGGAGAGACCTGCAGGTGTACTTCGAAGACTGCTACTGGAACTAATAGACGAGTAGACCTAGGTGTGTCGAGTTTGGGCTCGTTTTGTTAGTTATGTTGAGACCTTACCACCGGCCTTGATGGAGAGACCTGCAGGTGTACTTCGAAGACTGCTACTGGAACTATTATACGAGTAGACCTAGGTGTGTCGAGTTTGGGCTCGTTTTGTTAGTTATGTTGAGACCTTACCACCGGACTTGATGGGGAGACCTTCAGGTGTACTTCGAAGACTGCTACTGGAACTAATAGACGAGTAGAGCTGAGTGTGTCGAGTTTGGGCTTGTTTTGTTAGTAATGTTGAGACCTTACCTCCGGACTTGATGAAGAGACCTGCAGGTGTACTTCGAAGACTGCTACTGGAACTAATAGACGAGTAGAGCTGAGTGTGTCGAGTTTAGGCTCGTTTTGTTAGTTATGTTGAGACCTTACCTCCGGACTTGATGGAGAGACCTGCAGGTGTACTTCGAAGACTGCTACTGGAACTAATAGACGAGTAGACCTAGGTGTGTCGAGTTTGGGCTCGTTTTGTTAGTTATGTTGAGACCTTACCACCGGACTTGATGGAGAGACCTGCAGGTGTACTTCGAAGACTGCTACTGGAACTATTATACGAGTAGAGCTAGGTGTGCCGAGTTTGGGCTCGTTTTGTTAGTAATGTTGAGACCTTACCACCGGACTTGATGGAGAGACCTGCAGGTGTACTTCGAAGACTGCTACTAGAACTAATAGACGAGTAGAGCTAGGTGTGTCGAGTTTGGGCTTGTTTTGTTAGTAATGTTGAGACCTTACCTCCGGACTTGATGAAGAGACCTGCAGGTGTACTTCGAAGACTGCTACTGGAACTAATAGACGAGTAGAGCTGAGTGTGTCGAGTTTAGGCTCGTTTTGTTAGTTATGTTGAGACCTTACCTCCGGACTTGATGGAGAGACCTGCAGGTGTACTTCGAAGACTGCTACTGGAACTAATAGACGAGTAGACCTAGGTGTGTCGAGTTTGGGCTCGTTTTATTAGTTATGTTGAGACCTTACCACCGGACTTGATGGAGAGACCTGCAGGTGTACTCCGAAGACCGTTACTGAAACTAATAGACGAGTAGAGCTGGGTGTGTCGAGTTTGGGTTCGTTTTGTTAGTTATGTTGAGACCTTACCACCGGACTTGATGGACAGACCTGCTGGTGTACTTCGAAGACTGCTACTGGAACCAATAGACGAGTAGAGTTAGGTGTGTGAGTGTCTCGAGTTTATTGGGCTCGTTTTGTTAGTTATGTTGAGACCTTACCTCCGGACTTGATGGAGAGACCTGCAGGTGTACTTCGAAGACTGCTACTGGAACTAGTATACCAGTAGAGCTAGGTGTGCCGAGTTTGGGCTCGTTTTGTTAGTTATGTTGAGACCTTACCTCCGGACTTGATGGAGATACCTGTAGGTGTACTTCGAAGACTGCTACTGGAACTAATAGACGAGTAGACCTAGGTGTGTCGAGTTTGGGCTCGTTTTGTTAGTTATGTTGAGACCTTACCTCCGGACTTGATGGACAGACCTGCTGGTGTACTTCGAAGACTGCTACTGGAACTAATAGACGAGTAGAGTTAGGTGTGTGAGTGTCTCGAGTTTATTGGGCTCGTTTTGTTAGTTATGTTGAGACCTTACCTCCGGACTTGATGGAGAGACCTGCAGGTGTACTTCGAAGACTGCTACTGGAACTAGTATACCAGTAGAGCTAGGTGTGCCGAGTTTGGGCTCGTTTTGTTAGTTATGTTGAGACCTTACCTCCGGACTTGATGGAGAGACCTGCAGGTCCAGGACCTGGAGGCTGCTATTGAAACTAATAGACGAGTAGAGCTAGCTGATAAGAGTGTGTATAGTTTATACCTTTTATAACACAATTTTTGTTTTAGATGCCAAGGCCTAAGACGAGATTCAAAAGGAATATGGAACTACGAGAATATTCATCATAATAATATAATTGTCATTGTCATAATAATATAATGAAAAATAAAAATTGATATTTTTTTATGTCTTTCGTAAGTTTTATTCATTTCTTTTATCATTTACTAGCTCCTGACCCGGCTTCGTACGGCATCCTAATTACGTAACACACTTAGAATGGCAATCCATTCCAATTTGACAGATAAACAATATCTATTGAATTGTTCTTGTTGTCATGCCAACGACTTTTTTTATGATGCAATTAATAATGTTTGGAACCTAATCCTAACCTTGAAAGTAATTGTAAGTACTTATCAGTATTATATGTGCCAAATAAACGTATTTTCTTTCTAGTTTTCGAGAACCATTTGATACTAAAACAAAATTATATAGGTACCTAAAACTTTTTACTTGCTATGTGAATAACAGTGACAGGAAATTAAACATCATCAATTTCAAAATTTTATGAACTCTATGAACTTTGCTTGGGTAGGCCAAGCAAAGTTCATAAAATTTATATTGTACTACCCCTGGGGCATGCATAGCTTATCCATTAAAAAATGACAGAATTTTGCAAATCCATCTAAACATACCTACATAAAAAAAAATACTTAATCTAAATTAAGTCGGTTAATTAAATCAATTCATAAACAAAAAAGGTTGCCCGAATTTACTTGCAAGATTAAAGGTACCCCAATAACAACTTTGAGATAAATGACGGTGTGCCGTGGTATACTGAACACATCTGCGTACCCCTTTAGAGGGTACAGACATGATCTTATACTGTGTGATTACGCAAACAATGCATACATAATATGCGAAAGCAGCAATTGCGGTTGATTTGCTGGCATTTATTGAAGAGTTCCGTTGTCTGTCTCTGAAACTCTCCAATCCCACAACTCTCCGACATCATCAGAAGGCCAATTCTCGTAATTAAAAACATTCAAAATCTATTCGCAGTCTCATCTCGGCAACAAACAAATGTCAAACAATTTTCAAAATGTAGGGAAATTAGAGGTATTTTTGACAGATTGAAACAGATTAGACTGTGAACGTTCTTAAAATTACGAGAATTGCCCGTCTGATCTTTACAAGGGACTATTTCGGAATAAACCTCTTTCGAACAAAAAAGAATTTTGCAAATCCGTCTATATTATGACGGAGTTATGCCCTAACATACCTACCTCTTACATAAAAAAATATATAAATATAAACATCCGAATTGAGAATATCCTCCTTTTTTTAAGTCGGTTAAAAATACTAAATACAGCAGATAAAATAAGCTTATGTTTTTAATTATTTGTTTTCAAAAAGCTTGTCGCGCAAATCGTAAATACATAAGTAGGTACTTTAGCAAGTACTTGCTTACCAGTCAATCACTGTCCAATGAAATTAAGTAAATCAGTACTTCCTATCCGATCAACTAAACCGATCAACTGGTTGATCAGAATGGAACTCGATCGGATCACCTTCTGCACTTCCTATCCGATCAACTAAACCGATCAACTAGTTGATCAGAATGGAAATCGATCGGATCACTTTTCTGTACTTCCAGTCCGATCAACTGTTTTTTTTTTTCTAGAGTGGCAAAACACTTGTGAAATTTCTTAAGGGTGGAAAACCACTCGAGGTAAAAATTTTGTTACCATTTCACGTTACGAACTTTTTGAAAAATAATTAAAGTAAACTTAAAAAAAAAAACATGGCAAAAATTAAATAAAAGTAAGCTCAAGTATCAAGTCGTGTCAAGTTACTCATAATTTCGCCGCTTCGCGCATTTCGCTGTGTGTGTGAGCCGTGCACGTGTAGTAGTAAGACTCTATACCTAAAATTGATGCGCGTCAAATCGTAAACGCGTCCTTAATCACCTATATAGCATACCGTACGCGAGATATATATTCGGACATCGCGTAATAGGACACGAAAATACTCTACGGACTAATATAACGCAAGCAGTGTTTAAAGGGTTAAAAAATACACTTTTTTTTCGTATTTTTAAACTAAAAAAAACAGTTACATCTTTTCCCCAAAAAAAGATAGTATAAGCATAATCAGTCTTTTTTTTTGTTCCCACTGCTGTGACTCAGGCTTCCTCTCTAGAAGAGGGAATGGGCCGTAATAATAATAATAAAAGAACAGAAGCAGCAAGGATCAAATGCTTGATCCAGAAAGCAGTACTCCTGGACATGGCGCGCATTGTTAGGAGATTCCTCTCTCAGGAGCCCTGACCACCAGTATTATAGACAAATTATACCCAGGCACGGAACAAATGATCATGCTAATCACATAAACATTTGTCCTGGGTGGGAATCGAACCCATGACCTCTGGCATAGCAGTCAGGGCCACTAACCACAAGATTAACAGGCCAGTCAAATATAATCAATTCTAAGAATTGGTCAAATATAGTTCTATCAACATGGTGCTTTCTATTTCCAGGGCGGAGTCCTACAACACATGCGGATGCACACCGGGGACCGTCCCTTCCCCTGCACATTCTGCCCGAAATCCTTCACCCAGAAATCAGGCCTCGACCAACACCTCCGGATACACACCAAAGTCAAACCGTACCGTTGCGTCGTTTGCAACAAGACTTTCTGCCAATCCGTACACTTGAAACAACATATGAGGACTCACACAAACGTTGCACCCTTCCAGTGTGGGATCTGTGATAAACGCTTCAAGCAGAGCAGCCATCTCAACTATCATCTAAAGAATCATAACCCAGCGGTCATGTCGGAGGAGCAACGAGCTAAGTATGCGGAACTGATCGGGATGATGAACAGCCAGGCGTTGGAGGAGGGCACGGTGCAGGTGGAGGCCGAGGTGGACAGCGAGTGGTGTGTGGCGCACAGTGAGAGTTGATGAGAGTTGTGAGGCCAACTAGCTTATGTTTGCCAATATTGGGATAACTGGAGTAGAGATGTCTTTCAACTTGGCCCTGCAATATGGTCAACTTGGCACTGGCTTATGGCCAATTTGGCTCTGACTTATAACCAATGCGGTGCTGGCTTACGGCCAATATGGCCCTGGCTTATGGTCAGTAACATGAACTTTCTTTTAAGACCAATTTGGCCAATATTGAGGCCAACTTGGCCCTGGTTTAAAGCCAACTTGGCCCTGGCTTAAGGCCGCCAATATTGAGGCCAACTTGGCCCTGGCTGAAGGCCACTAATATTGAGGCAAACTTGGTCCTGGCTTAAGGCCAACTTGGCCCTGGCTTATAGCCAACTTGGCCCAGGCTTATAGCCAACTTGGCCTTGTTTATAGCCAAATTGGCCCTGGCTTATAGCCAACTTGGCCCTGTTTATAGCCAACTTGGCCCTGGCTTATGGCCGCCAATATTGAGCCCACCTTGGCCTTAGCGTATGACCGCGATGACTTTGTTTTTGGCGGGTGGAGAGGACTTGTCTCTCACGGTCAACTTGGCTGTGTCTGCTGGCGACAGTGATTAGAGTAATAGTGATAGGCGCGAAGACCGAAATATTTCACGATTTTTATTACATGGGATGGTCGCGAAATTCAAAGTTTCTTCAACTTTTTTAAATTCATGTCAGATTCAAGATACATGTTGATTGAAATATGATTCACGGTTGTAAAACTTATTTATTTATGAAATTACTAGCTTTTTGCTCAAAGACTTAAGAATATATTTGATTTCGCGGGCTACCGTGGCGCTAAGAGCGCGAGGCTATGTTCTCACTAGATTAAATTATTTCGTTTAGTTTAATTCGAAAAATCCCATAAAAACCAGTCGAAAAATTCAAAATTGGTTTATACTAATAATATAATACAACTATCACACAACGCCGTCTAGTCCCAAGGTAAGCAGAGCTTGTTTTGTCGGTACTAGACAGCTGATAAACATACTTATATATTTCTAAATACATACATATTGTAGATAAATTACACCCAGACACAGAACAAATGATATCACGCTCATCACATAAACATTTGTCTTGGGTGGGAATCGAACCCACGAGCTCCGGCAGTCAGAGCCACTAACCACTAGACCAACAGGCCAGGCATAACTTACACTATAATAATTATTATAATCTTCCACTATAATTTATTTGTAAGATGTAATCTCTGGAAGTACTAGTCCGATAGCTAAAAAGTTTTCACTGATAGAAAGCTGTTTTATACCTCTGTTAGTAGGGCCTCCTGTGACGGACGCGTAGCTCTACAGACGCGTAACCGCAACCGGCAGCCGTCGACAGTGTCATAGTTTTATATGTAAGCTTCACGCAGGCGTACACCAAGCGTGTAGTGACGGATACGCGTCCGTGGACAGTAGGGTTATGCCTTGATCACACGTACCGAGTAAAAGGGCGAGACAGTTCAATGTTGCTCGGCCGAGACAGTGATGTAAATGAGTTGTAGCGATAAGCACTCGGCGCTTTGTTTAGACGAACCGAGTATTCGGCCGAGGGGACTGTCTCGCCCGTTTACTCTGTACGTGTGATCAAGGCATTAGTATAGTCTGTCTAAAATATCAACCGATTTGAGTAATTTTAGAGTAAAAATTAAATCTGATGTAGTCAACACTGGTTCAAGAGATCTTGATCATTGTTTGCTAAGAGAAGAACCTTCTAAAAAGTATCGAATATATATTATGATATAAGTGTGTAATGTTAGTGATACCGTTCTCGGCTTTTTTAAGACCCTCGCCATGGTTCGGGTCTAAATACCGCCTCGACGGTAATCATTAATTACTCACGTGTATCATACGACGTTTTTCAATATACTTTTGAAGAAAATAACTGCAAAACTAGTAAACTTTTGTGGCTGTATAAATCTGTTTTCATATGCGCTATTTCTTTTCCTCGTTGAGGTGACGCGCGCTCGTCGTGGTACGATAAATATAATAAAATGATGGCTTAGAGGTTGAATGAAAAGGTTTTAACTATATTATAGCACTAGTGCGTAATAGTAATCAAAATGTCACAGTTTGGTAACATGTGCCATTATATACCTTTGGAGGTATGCGGAACAGAGAGTAAAGTCCCACATACCTCCTTTGAAAAGGGAGGATCCTCCGACCGAGTCTGGTAGGCGACTGCCCGATAGTTGTTGTCGGGCTGCCGTATATGTTCAAATCGCGCAGAACTTTGATTGCGCTATGCAGGATTTCGTATTTTCTTCGTAGTTCTTATGTGGCGCATAGATGTCGCTACATCACTCCCCTCCGGAGATCGGAGATCGATGATTCTTGATGTGTGCCAGGCCAGCGGTAGGTTGGTTCCAGTGAGTCGGAACCGATGCCGCATAGTTCTCGGTGAGTCGGAACTGTCTGCGGTGATGCCCCAGTGAGTCGGGGTGTTGATATCCCAGTGAGTCGGGATAATGCCCCAGTGAGTCGGGGTGATGATGTCCCAGTGAGTCGGGGTGATGATGTCCCAGTGAGTCGGGATTATGCTGTCCCAGTGAGTCGGGACGATGCTGCAGGCTCCAGTGAGTCGGAGTAGTGCTGCTGGCTCCAGTGAGTCGGAGCGGTGCTTGTGCGACGTAGGGCTTGATTGCTGGCGTCGACCAGGAGAGGTTCTTCATGGCTCTTCATATGACTGGCCAAAGGTGCGGTGTGCCAAGCCAAGGTCGCTGATGCGGCTGAGGTGATGACCGGGTATGACCAGGTAGGCATACTGGTGGTCAGGAGACCCTTAGCCGTGGGTGCTGGCTGTATGGCTCGTTGCTCGAAAGCTTGAAGTGATGATGACGTCACGAAGTAGTAGCTGCACGAAGGCTGCGCTGACGTTCTTTGTCGAGGGTCACCAGTTTGGAGGTAGGTGGAACAGAGAGTAAAGTCCCACATACCTCCTTTGAAAAGGGAGGATCCTCCGGCCAGACAGGGTGTTATGGTCTGGTGGGCAACTGCCCGATAGTTGTTGTCGGGCTGCCGTATATGTTCAAATCGCGCGGAGAACTTTGATTGCGCGATGCAGGATTTCGTATTTTCTTCGTAGTTCTTATGTGGCGTCATAGATGTCGCTACATCACTCCCCTCCGGAGATCGATGGTTCTTGATGTGTGCCAGGCCAGCGGTAGGTTGGTTCCAGTGAGTCGGAACCGATGCCGCATAGTTCTCGGTGAGTCGGAACTGTCTGCGGTGAAGCCCTAGTGAGTCGGGGTGTTGCTATCCCAGTGAGTCGGGATAATGCCCCAGTGAGTCGGGGTGATGATGTCCCAGTGAGTCGGGATGATGCTGTCCCAGTGAGTCGGGACGATGCTGCAGGCTCCAGTGAGTCGGAGTAGTGCTGCTGGCTCCAGTGAGTCGGAGCGGTGCTTGTGCGACGTAGGGCTTGATTGCTGGCGTCAACCAGGAGTCCCACATACCTCCTTTGAAAAGGGAGGATCCTCCGGCCAGACAGGGTGTTATGGTCTGGTGGGCGACTGCCCGATAGTTGTTGTCGGGCTGCCGTATATGTCCAAATCGCGCGGAGAACTTTGATTGCGCTATGCAGGATTTCGTATTTTCTTCGTAGTTCTTATGTGGCGCCATAGATGTCGCTACGTACCTAAATGCAGTGCAATAAGAGTCACTACCTGAGCAAGTGTATTGAATAGTACATTGTTACACTAGGGGTGAAAGTTACTTATTTCTTCCTGAGAAGGAGTTGGCGGGCGACTATATTAGATAGACTATATTACTCAATTATTAACTTATACATTGCATTGTAAATACATACATTTTAGCCAGCTAATGAGTTAGAGACTTTTATACATATATGTGTAGATTTTAGTAAAAAGTAAATAAATATGCAATGAACTAGTACATACATGATAGTATTAATAAAATAAGAAGTATATTAATATAATGAATTTGCACTTCCTAAAACTTTTATGTCATTTACTTAGTATACCTACTCGAAATATAATTTCATTACTTACGTATTTTATTTTGGATGTTTTATTTCAACCTCGAATCTTTTCTACATTATAGAATTAGGTTTATTTCTGAGCATGTAAATGGCATTTTGATACAAGTGGAAAGAGTTATTGCGACCGAAGCGGAATTTGCACGAACTTCAGGTGAGGGTATTATGAAGGTTAGTGCTTCTACTGTAAGATTACTGTGCTCTGTGAGTGCTGCAGTGACAAATTTCCATGTGTATCAAACGGCGTTTTTCAATACACTTGTAAAGATATAAACGAAACAGGGTAATTGGCACGAGTGGCCTCGCTTGATACAATAAATGGTGTCGGGTGAGTTCGCGCTCTTCTCCGCACTGGTGAGGAAAAACAGTAAATTGCTTGCCTCTATAAACGGTAGGGATAGGAGCGAATGTTCGAGTAAGTGTATTAACCTTTTCGACGCCCATCATACGCAATGTGTCCTTCAGCGCCACGCAACAAATTGTTTCTATGTTAAACTAACTAACAAATGTTTCTATTGAATATAAAACAAACAAGACTTATTATGTGTGGAAAAGTTAAAAATATGGCTTATAACGGGGCAATTATCCATAAAATCAAAATAAAAGGTCTTTTAAATGTCGTAAATTTATTTTAAACTATTATTACTTCTAATCAAGTAGTGGCGCTGAGGGCACGAACATCTCAAACTTGTATACAAGTGATTGGCGTTCAAAACCCCTGAGTTGCGAGAGAGTACGTTTCCCCTGAGTTTGTTTCGTTGTTTCTTCTCAGGGTAGTCAGCTAGGAAACACCGGCCTCACCTATATAATGTGACCACTGCAGTATTGATTGAAAAGCCTACTCATGAAGATTCGGTAATAAAAATGTGAAAGAAATCGTTGCTGATCAGTGATCACATTCGACAACCATGTCTCTATCATTGTGTGCATGTTAATGATAAATCTTCTTGGGAATTATATAAAAGGGAAAGTAGCTTTGCATTTTAAAATATGACCTATGTATGTTCTTTACTGTATGGACTTTAAAAGAGATTTTGACCCCTGAGTTTGTTTCGGTGTTTCTTCTCAGGGTAGTCAGCTAGGAACACGGCTAGGAAACACCGGCCTCATCTCGTTAAAACTGACTGAAAATAAAATTGACGTGTAAAAGTGTTTTTTGAAAACCTATTTACAAAATAAAGATCATTTATAAAAGGTTAAAAAATAATTAAATGTGGCTAATTTGGAAATCTCTTAACCGTCTGCGGACCCCCAGGTTTGGCTGCTGCAAATACAATCTAGCCAAATGTGGTTTCCATGCTGCCCATCCTGCACAGTCAGGATACTAATCTTTACAGGGATTTATACGTGGTCAGAGAAGGCCGACGTTGCTGTCGTAACGCCCCTGCTCTAATATGTAAGTCATATGGGGTATGTAATATAGTTGTGCCTTGGGCTCGCTTACATAAGCAGGCGTACGAATATTATTATGATCATCATGGTAATATATACTTTGAGTATCGTACCTCGCTTTATTGCCCTCGTCCATACTCCACTTCCTTCCACAGCTCTTGCACCTGTTCTGCCTCGCCTTCCTGCCAAGCTGCTAGCCACTGCCGTTCACCATCTGTGGGTGTTAATGCCCGTTGATACTAACTACTCCTGTACCACGGGCGGGGAGGAAGTAATGTCAGGGCGACATCTCCAGCCCATGACTATGCTACCTCTTCTAAGCTGTAAACATAACAAAGCATTAATACTATACTCATGCGTCATGTATGATCAGGTCATACATTCCCAACTCTAGGCAGTCGCTCAGGTCCAGACCCTCTTGGTCAACCCTCACACTCTTCTGCCTCTCTAGCTCTAGACGGTTGCTCAGGTCAGACCTTCTCTCAGTCGACCCTTGCACTCTTCCGCCTCTTTCTTTATGGCAAGTACGTTAGCCCACTCGTATATCAGTATGGCGGGAAAACCTTCGCCCCCACTGATCTAGTGTAGGTGCATTACCCCGTGACTGCTATCACCCGTAATGCACCTCTCTAGGGAACCATCATTAGGTTATATGACCTAGGGAATGAGTAAGCACATGCATGCTCCAGTTAGCCCACTCGTATATCAGTATGGCGGGAAAACCTTCGCCCCCACTGATCTAGTGTAGGTGCATTACCCCGTGACTGCTATCACCCGTAATGCACCTCTCTAGGGAACCATCATTAGGTTATATGACCTAGGGAATGAGTAAGCACATGCATGCTCCAGTTAGCCCACTCGTATATCAGTATGGCGGGAAAATCTTCGCCCCTACTGATCTAGTATAGGTGCATTACCCCGTGACTGCCATCACCCGTAATGCACCTCTCTAGAGAACCATCATTAGGTGATATGATCTAGGGAATGAGTAAGCACATGCATGCTCCAGGTATAAGCTAATCTCGCGTCGCCGCCACGTGCTCACCCCCGTGGCCACGTAGCCGGCTCGGCGCATACTCTAGCATTATAGCGTCATATCTACAAGCACCAGCTAATTACTCTAACGCTATGCAACGTTACTTTACATTAGCAACTATAGCTACTTAGATTTACTTCTACATAAATCTTAGCATTTCTACTCAGATTTCTACTTAGATACTTAGATACTTAGCTTTGTTATAAACGTTCATTTTCCCGCCGGGACGCCAATCAAAATGGCAGACTTTAAAACGTTTCGTTCAGGAGTGAACTTACCATAGACAAACCTTCTATCTTCATCATAGAGTAGATCGATTTCTCGTTGTGATGATCAATTATTGGTTCAATCGAGTTGGTATTGCGATGTCGTTTCTGTTATTTACAATTATTTTATTTCCATTCGCGTGACGACGCGACAGTTGCGTCACGGTTGCCCGCGTGGTCCCATGTCCCATCCTAAAGTGCTCTAAGAATAATGTTTATTGTTCATTGTTACAATAAATGAGAATACCTTAAAACTATTACCTACATATTATTATTATTATTATAATTAGCCTATGTTGTCCCACTGCTGGGCAATACCTACATAATCATTTATATTATCTGTAATTAATAATGAGTTTGAGTTTTCCCCGTTTTTGTGCCTTTTTTACTCGTTTGTACATATTATTATTTTAAGTTTGTATTATTAATTTATAATATTTAATAGTTAAGATGTATATAATTATAAAATAAATAAAGATTTCATGCGGCTTTAGTCCAAAAAAAAAATTTAAAAAATAATGAGTTATACATATGTTTTTAGATGGTGGTCCCCAAACTAGGTACGTGGTAGGTACCTAGGTACCTGTGTCTTGGGTACGACTGAAGGCGCATCGTGCAGATCTTTGCGGCTAATTTGATGACGCCCTAACCACTAGGCCATCACTCACATGACACGCTGCAAATGATAGAGATGTGCGTATGCTATACTAATCCTGCCTACCCATCCACACAAGAAAACAGAAGCGTGTGGTCACAGATTACAGAGCGTACTACGTGTGATCGTGAACACAGAGTACTTTGTAACATGATCGTGAATTCGTGGATAATTTTTTTTGATGTTTTAGAACTACTGCCATATTTTAAACATATTTTCGTACAAAAGAGATAGAAATAACAATAGTCAAAAGTTTAACAGAAATGACAATAACCACAAATAAATGTTTCAAATCTAGAAAAGTATAGATATGGAACGCAGATGTCAGTGTCAAATTCTTATCAAGCACGTCGTTTTGTTTTCTTTCGAGAAAATACCGAAAAATCGTATTGCCTTTGAATATAAATTTATCGTATTCTGAGCTTTTGAAATCCAAAATGCTTACTTCCAAGGTAAGTTTTGTAGACATAATAGAATAGGATAAATCTGAAATAGGATAAATTCACTTTAAAGTAAAGGGCATTTTCATTAGAAAAAATCTGCATTATTATTCATGACTTAGCAATTTGTGAACTTGGTTGTTAACTACAGTCCTTCATTATAACATAAATGATATAGTAAAGGTACTGTAAGGTACATAAAATACGTACTTATAACAACTGCAGTCGAAGGACCTGTCAAATATATTTGTTTTTTTTTTTATTATTTTAATTATTAAAACAGGAGGCAAAGGTCATGGTTTTGTAGTACATGAATGTAATCAACCTTTTAATGTTTTCTCTGCTGGGACATCCTTACTAATATTATAAAAGCAAAAGTGAGTTTGTTTGTTTGTTTGTTACGTCTTCACGCTTTGATGAAACTTGATACACGGATGGATCATGTCCTGGAATAGGATTCTTTTCATCCCAGAAGTATGTTCCCTTGGGATAAATTTCTGTTAACATGCTGGCGAAGCCGCTGGGAGCAGCTAGTGAATGTATAACAAATGTGTTTGTGGTTTCTTTTTTTATAAATGATGTAAACCAGAGTTTGACTGCGGTTCCACTTAATGATACGCAGTGATGCAATCGTTGATAGTGAGGCAATTTATCAAGAAATCTTCCAATGACATCCCTCGCTCTTGGGCGGAGCGGGAGATAGTGTCAGACTCTTACAGGCTAAAAACCTACTCCATTCCTCCTTTTCATACCTGTGCTCGAGCTTCTTTCCAGATCAACCTGGCTCCAGAAGGCTTCAACCCAGCTGGGCCCCTGCTGTTGCTGACAATTCCTTGAATTCACTCTAGCCTTGAAGACACCTAAATTAAAATAGGACGGAAGACTGCAGCAGGCAAATTGTTCCAGTCCTTCGATCTGTATATAAATATTTGTTAGTTTTTAATGTAATAAACTACTGAACGGATTTTGATGCAATTTTCACCAATAGTAGGAGTGACCCTTCAGGAGGGTTTACGAGTATAATACATGCATATTAAAGCTTTTGCCTGCTGCTTCGCTTCCGTTCTACTCTACCCTAATTTTAATTTTTTATCCATAACAACCTTTTCGTCACAATAACAAACACACCAAAAAAGGAATTAGTTAAGTTGGTTCAGCTGTTCTCGAGATTTGCGCTTAGCAACACATTTAGCAATTCATTTTACAAGCTTTTATTTAGTTTCACCTGTCCCAATGTTTGTCTGTCATCAAATCTTGTAAATTAAATTTGATCCACTTCCCGGTTACCGATTGAGCTGAAATTTTGTATGCATGTGTAAATCAGATGACATTACAAAATTATTATGACAAGAGCTGATCTGATGATGGAACCGGAAAGTGGTTATAGGAACTTGGTAGTGAAACGACACAACCCAATTGAGTTTGGGCTTGTATTATTCGTTTTGACGTGTATTAATTATTTATTATATTTTTAATATGTGTGAGGTTCGAATAAACGGTTTTCTTTCTTTCTTTCTTTCTTTTCTTTCTTTATATAGGTGTACCAAGCTATAAAAGCTCGCTTTGAAAAAAATATTTTCATTAAAAGCTTGTTTATATTATAGATGTAGATAATATACTTTCATTCTCATTCTTACAGCTAGAAGTGCTGGTAGACTTCGGGTCCAAAGTGGACACAGACGCCGTAAACAAGACTCTTTCGGAGTTGAAGTCGCAGGAGGGCATAAAAGACGCGGTGTATAAGGACGGCGCCATCTTGGTGGAGAGCTCCCTGCCCAGCGCACATGTGCTGGAGCTGGTGGCCACCAAGTCGGGGAGGAGGGCCGTGCTGCAGGGGTTTGGAGGTGAGGGAGACAAGATGTATTATTTAGATGCGACATTAGAGTGAAGGTGTATGAGTATGCAACAACTGTGCCAAAAACGGGGTCTGTACCAAAATCCCCAAGGCCCCCTAAATCTTGGGGGTCTCAGGTGGCTATAGGTCCTCAACCCCCAAAGAGCTCTGTAACCAGCGCCCATGTGCTGGAGCTGGTGGCCACCAAGTCGGGGAGGAGAGCCGTGCTGCAGGGGTTCGGAGGTGAGGATACGAGATAAGTAAGTAAAGAGTAGTAGCCCAATCTAGCTATTTAGCCGCTCCGGGCAAAAATAATTTTCGCCGCCCTTTACATACACAAAACTATATAAGCCATGAGTCCTTAAGTCTTAAATATTTCCACTATCCAACCTGAAGTAGGCCTGGACGTGCTCGCGCATTTTTCCGCACTAGTACATCATCAGCCTTTTTAATGTTCCCACTGCTGGGACTCAGGCATCCTCTCTCTAGGAGAGGGAATGGGCCGTAATCCACCACGCGGGCCCAGTGCGGGTTGGTGGATGTCACATGTCTTCGAATTTTTGGTTCTAGGACATGCCGGTTTCCTCACAATGTTTTCCTTCACCGTTTTGAGAGCAGTGGTGATGAAATAGATTACACAAAGTAATGCGCTTGGTTGGGTTTGAACCCGCGACCTAACACTTGTAAGTCGGGGCCGTTACCACTCGGCCACCACTGCTCATCATCATCACCATCTTCCTGCCCTTGTCCCGTTTTATTTGGGGTCGGCGCAACACGTTTTTTTCTTCCATTCTGTCCTGTCACTCGTCACGCTATTACTAACTCCCTTTTCTTTCATATCACATCTCACACAATCCATCCATCTTTTCTTTGGCCTCCCTCTCCCCCGACGTCCATCCACACGTAAACTCATAACTTTTTTAGCAACATGCGTTTCGTCCCTCCTTTTCACATGACCATACCAAGACAAACGGTTTCCTTTCAACTTTTCAGTCACTGGCGCCACTCAAACTTCCCCTAATATACTCATTTCTCACTTTATCCATTCTTGTCACACCACACATCCATCTTAACATTCTCATCTCTGCTACATGTAATCTTTTTTCATCCATCTTTTCCACAGCCCAATATTCTGATCCATACAGTACGACAGGCCTTATTACGGACTTGTAGATTTTACCCTTTAACTTGAGGGGCATCCGTGGGTCACAAATGGTTCCCGTGACCTGTCGCCATTTCATCCATCCTGCGTTGATCCGATGTGTTACATCCCGGTCTACCTCACCATCTCCTTGGACGAGCGACCCTAGGTACCTAAAGTCGGAACAGATCGGTATGGGCGTTCCGGCGAGAGATAAAGGCACAGGATTGGAGAGACCGCCGAAATCGCAGAACAAGTACTCTGTTTTGGTTCTGCTCAATTTCAGGCCAACACTCTCCAGTCTGTGCCACCACACCTCCAATCTGTTCTAAAGTCAAAGTCAAAGTCAAAATATTTTATTTCATATAGGCCTACAAGGGCACTTATAAAACGTCAGAAGCTAGTGCACGGTTCGAAATTGGTCGTTTCCTATGGAGAAGAACCGGCAAGAAACTCCATGGTTACTCTTTTAAAAAAAATGTGTTTATTACAATATTGATTGATTTATGTAAGAACAGTGTAGACCAGTCAACACTGTACACAAAAGCACAAAATTAATCATAATAAAATAAAAATATAGTAAGTTGTAATAGAAAGTTATCTAAGTGTTTGTGGATTATACAGTGTTCTCACATTCACATTCCAAAAAGAGGCTATATAAATAATTACAACAGAAAAATTTAAATAATTACAACTGTTAACAAAATAAATTACTAACAAATTGAATGCAGTTGAAGTCTAAATAAAAAAATAAAAAATATTGCAAAAGCAATTCGTTAAAGGAAAAATAAATATATGTACATTAAAACAAAAGTGGAGCAGTTAATAGACACAATATTAATGATTTACCAGGGGGCCACATGTGCAGAGGCAGTCATTGCCAAACAAGCGTGTCTTCGACATAGTCTTTAACCTTGTAAAATGCTTTTTTGGTTAGGACACGCTTAATATGAGTTTTGAACTTTCCCTCACTAAGTTCAGTTACCGCCTTTGGCAGCTTGTTGTAAAAGCGTATGCTGTTTACTAGGAATGACTTGCTGGTCTTGGCTAATCTCCATTTGGGTAATACAATTTCGTGTTTACTACGCGTATTTTTGTTGTGAAAATCGCTTCTAATTTTAAAGAGTCCTAAGTTTTTACGAACATACAAAATGCATTCTAAGACATAAAGAGAAGGCAGAGTGAGAATGTCGATTTCTTTGAATTTATTTCTGAGGGACTCGCGAGGACCCATCCTATAAATAGCCCGGATAGCTCTCTTTTGCAATATGAAAATTGAGTCTACATCAGCTGCAGATCCCCACAGTAAAATGCCATAAGACATAATACTGTGGAAATAAGCATAGTAAACTAACCTAGCTGTGGCTACATCTGTCAATTGCCTTATTTTTCTAACTGCATATGCAGCTGAGCTTAATCTTCCCGAGAGAGTTCTAATATGAGCGCCCCACTGTAGTTTAGAATCGATAGTTAAACCTAAGAACACAGTGTCCGCAATAACATCAAGTTTTTTGCCATCAAGAATTAGACTGACGCCAACTTGAGGGACATTCGGTAATGAAAACTTTATACATTTAGTTTTATTCGCATTTAATAGGAGATTATTAGCTGCGAACCATTTCGAAAGAACAGCCAGACTTTCGTTAACACGCAAGACATCCCCATCTTTTCTATCTACTTTAAAAATAAGAGAGGTGTCATCAGCAAATAGAATTATATCGGATAAATTAGCCATCATATAAGGAAGGTCATTAATATAAACCAGAAAAAGGAAAGGGCCAAGAATTGAACCCTGAGGCACGCCCATCTTTACTAAAGATCCCGAGGACGTCGCCCCATTAATGGATACTTTTTGCTGCCTGTAAGATAAATAGGAAAAAACAAGATCAGCAGCTCGTCCACGAATTCCGTAATGATGTAATTTACAGATCAGAGTATTATGGTCAACACAGTCAAATGCTTTAGAGAGGTCACAGAATATGCCAATAGCATCCTGAGATTTCTCCCAGGATTCCAAAATGTGACTGATGAGTTTCACTCCTGCATCCGTCGTTGACCTTCCTTTCGTGAAGCCAAACTGATGACTATGCAAAATCCTATTAGAATTAAAATGAGACAACATCTGGTCGAGCATGATTTTTTCATAGATTTTACTCAATGCTGGAAGCACAGATATTGGTCTATAATTAGAAGGATCACTCTTACTACCTGATTTAAAAATTGGTACTACTTTACTATGTTTCATTAAATCAGGGAATGTACCACTGTCTATACATTGATTGAATATGCCTGTTAAGACAGGAGCAATTGAATCAATAATATCTCCGAGAACCTTAACAGATATACCCCATAAGTCTTCAGTGTTTTTTATGTTAAGTCTTTTGAATGTTTTTATAATTGTATCAACAGAGATACGCTTAAATTCAAAGGTTGGTATATCCTTGGTGAAATTTTCTTTCAAAAAACATTCAGCTAACAAAGATGAAGATGGAAGAGATTTCGTAACTTCAATTGGGATGTTTGTGAAAAAGTTTACTAAGGTCTCGGCTATTTCAGACCTGTCTGTGATGACTTTACTATGAATTTTTAGCGACAATTCATTCCGATCTTGTTGGTTTGTCTTTCCAGTTTCCTTGTTTATCACCTTCCAGACAGCTTTTATTTTATTATTAGAGTTTCCGATTATCTTACTTATTGATTTAGATTTAGCTTGGGCGCAGACTCTTTTGAATATTTTTGAATAGTTTCTAACATGGTTATGCAAGTTAAGATCAGACGACAAGGATTTTTCATGATACAGCTGATATAAAGTATCTCTGCTTTTTCTTATTCCAGTAGTAGCCCATTCATTAAACTTAGATTTATTATTGACTTGAATTTTTTTAACAGGACACGCCTTATTAAATTCTTGGCATACTGTAGAAAATAATGTACTATAGTTGACATTGGGGTCTTGCGATTCAAAATTGGCTGTTGAGAGACTACTAAGAACATTATTATTAAAATTATTTAATTTATTTTTAGTTAGCAGTCTAAACTCTGCAGTTGAATCTAATTGTAACTTTTTTACTAACTCGAAAGATAAGAGTTGACCAGTATGGTCAGACCTAACGCCACTAATTATGGATGAGTCTTTAATATTAGAATTAGTAAAAATGTTATCTATACATGAAGCTGAAGTAGGGGTTATTCTTGTTGCTTCATTAAAAATACATTTCAAATTAAAAGAACTAAACAATGAGAGAAGTTTACATTTTTCGGGTGAATTTACTAGTAAATCAATATTTAAGTCCCCACAAACAAAAACCAATTTGTTATCTCTAATAAGTTTATTTGATATATTTCTGGACCTCTAGGCCACTCTCGGCAACCAGAACAATGTCACCACCATTGCTCTTTCTCATTTTAAATTTGTTTTCCCATAGAAACCCAGTCAGCGGTAGCGATGATATCCAGCCAGTCTTGCTGCAAGTCGCAGGTGATGGGCGTGATCCGGTTCCAGCAGTCGCCTGAGGGTCCGCTCGTGGCCGACGGCAGCATCGACGGGCTGTCGGCGGGCTCTCACGGAGTACACGTGCATGACACTGGGGACTTGAGTCAGGTGAGGCATTCTAGCAACTTAAGTACTACAACTTCAGGCTTGCGGACGGCGAGCATTGGGTAGCACGCCATCCGACCGTCCGGTAACCGTGACCGAGCCTAAGTTGTTGACAGCGTGCGCTTCAAGATGTCAGCAAACTATAGAGCCCTGTTGAAGCGTCACTTCAATTTTACGACACTACTTTAAGTTAGCAATAGTTAGACAATTAATAAGTTTTAACTATTAGAATTTTAGTAGGCGTTTAACTTTTTTCAAACCTCTGACCTTCATAATTTTGAATGTCATGACTGGCAAATTAAACGTGATACACTGCAAGCTACGATCCTGATTTTTTATTCTCCAAAATTCCCGAGAAGTTCCTACAATTTTATACAAGCCCTAGCAGGGTCAAATATTTTTATTTTTGTATGGAAATCGATACCCAGCTATGAAAGCTTGCTATAAAAAAACTTTTTACAAAAAAAATTTAACCGACTTCAAAAAGCACAAAATAGCTTTAATTTCGGAAGTCGGTGTTAAATAACGAAGAGAAAAGATTAGGTATCTATTATAGAAACACCGACTTCCGAAATTAAAGTTATTTTGTGCTTTTTGAAGTCGGTTTAATTTTTTTTTGTAAAAAGTTTTTTTGATAAAAAATTTGAATTTTTACAGGTTTATGATGAAATTGAGTTTAAAATGTGTCATCTTCCGGTTTTTCATCAAAAACCTAATTTTATGAAAAACCTGCGACATATATAGGTATGTCTGGTGGTATGTCTCCATTTCCTTCACATCATTACATTCTCACAAAGTCCTTACAAATAATACATCCATCCATCCATCCATCTATACCTACATATAATAGATCTGTAGAAGTGTTTAGTTGTACGCACATCACGTAAAATGTACGAAATCGATGTAGATAACTTTTATACATTAAAACTGTGTGTAGCTTGATATATTATTTAGCCTTTATTTCATCGCAATCGGTTGACTATATCGAAAGATAGGATACTACATTCATTGACTGTTAGGCGGTACGAAGTTCACCGAGTCAGCTAGTTTCTACCATGTCAATTTCGTAATGACATAAACGATTTATCCAAATAAAAATAATACTAGTTCCTTTATATTTTCGCCGTAAACATTCTTATCACCCGTGGGGATCTGGCGGCCATTTGTCAATAGTGACGTCACTTTGGGGTGCGGTGCTCCCTCGCGAGCCTAAAGGTCATGCTACGACCCAGTTTATCGATACAATTCTTTAATGAGTTGTCTGTGTAAAGGTCACTAGTAGACAAGTATAAAGTCTACAAGTCTACTAACTACAAGTCTTTGAAACCGGGTATTCATTAGGCAACATTTGTTACATCCCACAAGCCGACGAACGTCGAGTATCCACCCTTATGTTGTTAAAACCTCTACGGTCCGGACCAAGCGTTTCGCCTCGTCGTTTATACCACGTACATCGAGGGACTGGAACAATTTGCCGGCTGCGGTCTTCCCGTCCGATTATAATTTAGGTGTCTTCAAAGCAAGAGTGAATAGGCTCTTAATAAACTAGTGCGTCTCACCATTAACGATTGCATCACTGCTTACCACCAGGTGGTTTGAACAAATATTTATCTGTCCCGATTTTGGCATTGCTATTTTGTTTTTATTTTTATTTATTTTTTTACGCATGTTTTATTTTATATACTTTTTTGTTGTTTTATTGTATTTTTGTTTTAAATGGGCACATAAATCTTACTAATTTTATTTTTATTTTAATCATGTAATCGCAAGGTTTTCTTAGCTAGTGTATGCACAGTACCTTTTTTTAGTTTTTAATAAATGTTGTGTTTTCTTTTTAAACATATGGCACCCTAGGGCTGCAGCTGAAAATCAGCGTCAAGTGGTGGCCTTGTGTTACTACTTGGCGTTATGCTGAGCTGAGGCCTTTTTGGCATTACTCAATGTACCATTTGTTTAATTTTAAGGTGTACCTATTTTTGTAATGCAAATAAACGCAATTTTCTTTCTTTCTTTCTTTCTTTAGGTGGGATCGCAGTCAAGCGCTAGTTTATATCCATTAAAAAAAAGGATTTTTAACCAGTATTTCACAACGTTTCATCATCTCTGGAAACAGTTTATAAACAAAGGTGGTGGAATATTGTTTAAGAAACATGTTGCCGCGTTCCCCGCTTCGAATGGAGAAACGACCTATCTAGTTTATAAGCAAAACTCAACAAAGGTGTGGACGTGGGCTTGCGGACGGCGAGCAATGGGTAGCTCGCTGTCCGATCGTCCGGTAACCGTCCGGACCGAGCTCAAATTGCAAACGCACTGATCCCGCGCGCCTCAAGGTGTTGTCAGCAACAGCAGGCCCCAGCTGGGTCGAAGCCTACTGGGGCCAGGGTTAGCAGAAGAGAAAACTCAGCCCTGGTATGAAAGCACGAAAGAACGGGGTGGGTTTTTTAGAGTCTGTGAAAGTCTGACATTATCTCCTGCTCCACCCAAGAGTGGGGGTTGTCATTGGATCATTTTCTCACCAAAAATGTAAAACACGCCTTGTGTTTTACATGTGCGTCAGTCTAATGTAGTTCTAGCTTTATTTTTGCATGGCAACTTAAATAGAACATAGAACAGTTGTTCTTCTTGCCCTTATCCCGTTTTACCTGGGGTCGGCGCAACACGTTTTTTTCTTCCATTATATCCTGTCACCCGTCACACTATCACTAACTCCCTTTTCTTTCATATTACTTCTCACACAATCTATCCATTTTTTCTTTGGCCTCCCTCTCCCCTTCCATCCATCCACATTTAAACTCATAATTTTTTTAGCAATATGCGTTTCATCTCTCCTGTTCACATGTCCATACCAAGACAAACGATTCCCTTTCAACTTTTCAGTCACTGGCGCCATTTTCAAACTTCCCCTACTATACTCACTTCTCACTTTATCCATTCTCGTCATACCACGCAACATAGAACAGTTGTTACCATGCATAAAAGATAGGTAGCTAAATAATTGAAATGGACTCTCAAAGTCAAGTGGCCATATTTATAGACATGCGCTGCGATAAAACTGTACTATAGTAGATGATTTAATAAATTATGATACTGCTGCTAAGGCGGTCAACAGACTGAATGTATACAGCTTGCTGATTTTATCTTATCTTATTGAGGGGCCGAGAAACGACTCGGACACTTCGACCCATGTGGATCTTTTGTGGTCCCCTAGATAGCTTACTCCTTCCCAACCTCGCTAAAAATCTCCTTCATAAGTTTCACAACGAGAAGCGGGGATAAGAGCCTGTAATCCTCTGGTCTTGGATATCCTACCCCTAGAAGACTCATTCGCTTGTTAGCCAAAGCATCGCATGTGCACAGCAGGTGCTCCATGCGTATAGCTTGCTGATTTACTGGGCAAAAGCTTGTAAAAAACAAGCTTTTATTTAGTTTCACCTGTCCCGATGTTTGTATGTCTGTAATCAAATCTTGCAAATTAAATTTGATCCACTTCCCGGTTACCGATTGAGTGACAGCGGAGTCTAATTTCCCGCACACGGGCCTCAAAAAAACGCCGCTACAAAAAAAGCTAGAAGCGGCCACAAAAAAAGCTAGAAGCCGTCGCAAAAAACAGCTGAAGCGCGCGACAGTTTATGGCCGGAGAAGCTTGAAACGGCTGCAAGCGTTTTATTGTGACGACACCGTAGCAGACGAGCCACAAAAAAGCCGCCTTTATGGGCCAAGATGACTGATAATAAATGATTTATTATTAAAAAGAAGCTTGAAGCGGCGTTTTTTTGAAGCCCGTATGCGGGGGGCTTTATTTGTTGGGGTTTCGTTTTATTTGTTGTTAGGGTAAGGAACCCTAAAAACGATTGCCATCTATCTCCATTATTTTGACAAAGTACCTAAAACTGTTTTGTAATTGTGTAAACCGCCTAACCGAACATATGTTTTATATTAACTTAGATTGTTGATATAAATGATTTACTGAGACGTTTTTATTTCGCTGCCACGAGTTTGAGTTGAGATCTTTTAAAATAACAGAGTAAAATACAAACTGTATGAGACGAGATAGACTTCCTGACCTTTTTACAAGCTTGTATTTAGTTGTAGTAATCAAATCTTGTAAATTAAATTTGATCAACTTCCCGGTGACCGATTGAGCTGAAATTTTGCATGCATGTGTAAATCATATGACAATGCAAAATTATTTTGACTGGGAGCTGATCTGATGATGGAACTGGAAGGTGGCTATAGGAACTTGGTAGTTAAACGACACAACCCCATCGAGTTTGGGCTCGTATGATACGTCTTGACGAGTATAAGTATACCGAGCTATAAAAGCGTCATGCTCGTGAACGGATGCCGTCAGTTGAGACTGGTCATCTCTTAGCTGCTAGTGGCTTAATTCAGTTTTTATCTTTTAATATATTTTTTTTTTAAATTTTTATTTTATTATCTACATTATGCTCACACATTAGAAGCAACAAGAAATAATAATAATATAATATAATAACATTATATGTAACACATAATATGATTTAAAAGAGTGTCCATGGAGTTTCTTGCGCGTTCTTCTCCATAGAGATCTACGCTTCGGAACGTGCAATTTAGCTTCACTTTTCTTGGACTGACCGACATTGGACTATTCAAAAGTACATTTGGTCTATTTGAAATAAATGAATTTGAATTTGAAAACTTGCTATGAAAAAAAGGATTTTCATTAAAAGCTTGTTTAAAATGTATGAATTCCTACATTGTGAAGGATCAAAGTTCACGCAAAATAGCAAATATTCAGAGGTCTTTACTGGATAAGTTTTAATGATTTAATTTTAATAGAAACCCAGATATCTTAGTTTCCAAAATGTCTAGCGAAAAATGTATAATAAGGTAAAGCGATTGTATAAAAAATAATGAAAATTTATCTTGGTTTGGGCGCACAAACCAATTCTCAACTAGCTAAATTTGGTAAAGGTTGGCCGCTGTAAAAGCAATCTGGCCAAGTGGGGCTTCCTCGACCCATCTCTAGCACAGTGCCAGTGTGGAGCCTCTCCACAGGACATGCGCCACCTGCTATGCTGCCCATCCTGCGTAACGACCTGCAGTTTTCATGATCTATACGAGGCCAACAATAGAGCCGTAAAGGTTGCTAAATATTGGTCAGAAAAAGTATAGTTTGAGAGCATCGACACGAAAAGAAGAACTAGCTAAATATCTTTTTATAACTCTATAAATAGCAGCCCCGAATTGCTTCGAGTTGGAATCCACATGTTTAATCCAGCTAATATAACTGTCTAGTGTATTTGTAAATATGTCTGCTATGAGTCTTTGATGAAATTACTGTTTAAAACAAAGTAATTGACTACCAACATACCCACATGACATGGACTGGATTAATATACTTATTTATGACGCAATAAACATTTTGTGGGCCTCATCAGAGAGATAAGAGTCGCCAAACTTAAGTGGCAATGGGCAGGGCACATTGCACGCAGAACAGATGGTCGATGGGGACGAAAGGTTTTGGAGTGGCGACAACGTACGTTGGACGCAGCGTTGGAAGGCCTCCTACAAGGTGGACCGACGACCTGGTCAGGGACGCGGGAATCCGATGGATGCGTGACGCAGAGGACCGGTCGTTGTGACGACGCTTGGGGGAGGCCTCTGTCCAGCAGTGGACGTTTTTCGGCTGATATGATGATGATGATGATGGGCCTCATCAGAAGACTGAAAGTCATACCACAGTGTCTCATGACGAAAATCTATGACCAGTGCGTATTACATATAGCTCCGAAACGAGGTCGCTGGTATATATTTCTGGGGGGCTATATATATATATATATTTTTTTATTATTGATAGGTTTGCGCTTGACCGCTATCTCACCTGATGGAAAGCGACGATGCGGTCGACGATGGAACGCGCTCACCTAGAAGAAACCTATTCACTCTCGACTTAAAGATTCCCGGGTTGTAGCTATCAGGAAACACAGACTCCGGCAAGGAATTCCACTCCTTAGCTGCACGCACAATGAATGTGTTTCCAAAACGTTTCACTGAGACACCATGGTGGCGCGACCAGTCGCCGCTACCAACAAAATGTATACAGCTCTATAGAGAGTAACTAGTCAAGACGAATTATACGAACCCAAACTCGATGGGGTTGTGTCGTTTAACACAACACCATCAGGACCACAACCCTGAGTATATGATTTTAATTTCAACTGAATACCTTCATGCGTTCCTGAGATAAAGAGTCTTGACAGACAGACATACAGACGAACAACAAAGTGATCCTATAAGGGTTCCGTTTTTCTCTTTGGATACGGAACCCTAAAAACGTACCAAAATATAACGTATTTTATTTATGGGACTATAAACATCTATGGATTACATTAATGAAACCAACAAAATTAATTTACTTTTTCTGCTTTACATTAAACATCATAAAATACGAGCTTTTGATCTATAATAGTTTTTAGGGTTCCCTACCCAAAGATTAAAACGGGGCCCTATTTCTAACTATCTTTCCTCCTGAATGTTTGTCATTAAGTACAGTATTTTCCTGCTTTTATAATTATATATACATATATATTTATATATATTATATTATATTATTAGTAATATATGTAATTTATTAGTTTATGTATTGTATATATGTAAATAGTACACCATGAACTACCTGCGTATCTTTTTCTCCTCCTCGGTCAAATCCATCCAAAGGTTGTCTGTAAAAAATCGCTTTTAGCGATAAGACCGCCCATTGTGACACCCTAATAATTTTAAGTTTCTTATGTAATTTTTATTTTTGGTGTACAATAAAGAATTTATCTATCTATCTATCTATCTAAGACTCCGCTGTCCGTCCCTTTGTATGTCCGTCTTTCTCTAGGCTATATCTCATGAACCGTGATAGCTAGACAGTTGATATTTTCACAGATGACGTCTTTCTGTTGCCGATATAACAAGCAATATTAAAAATATCATTCATCAACATCATTTCAGCTGATAGACGTCCACTGTTGGACATAGGCCTCCCCCAAATAACAAAAGAATTAACATTTTACAAATAAATATAACGTCAGATATCAATAAATAACCCGCCCCTGATCGTTCCCGGTGCAAAGGTGCCCATAACACTCGCCGCATTACCTCGCTGAATAGCGATGGCTATCGAAACAGAATAAATTTTTTTTTTTTTTTTTTTATGGTGATATTTTTGCGATTTTTATAGAGAATTAGCTTTTGCCCGCGCGGCATCGCTCCCGCTCTTCCCTACTCCACCCTACTATACCCTACTCTACCCTACTCTACCCTACTCCACCCTACTATACCCTACTCTTCCCTACCAAACTTCACATAAACCATCTACTAAATAGTCCGAACAAAATCTAAACACTTGGTTTGGATAGGTGAGCCCGTTCTTGAGTTATAAAATTACAACGAAAAGTGGCATTGATTTTTATATATACACTAGCTTTTGCCCGCACGGCTTCGCCCCCGCTCTTCCCTACTCTACCATACTATACCTACTCTACTCTATTCTACCCTACCCTACTCTACCCTACTCTACCATACTCTATCCTACTCTACCTTACTCTACCCTACTCTACCCTACCAAACTTCACATAAACCATCTACTAAATACTCCGAACAATACCTAAAAATTTGGTTTTGATAGGTGAGCCCGTTCTTGAGTTATAAATTAACCCTTCAGATACCGTCAATTAGAGACACAATAGTAAGACAATAGATGCGCGGCCACCGGGTGTCGCTTGGGGATTCATGAATTAACAACGAAAAGTGGCATTGATTTTTATATATATAGATATAGATAGTACGGATCCTTTCGTGCGCGAGCCCGACTCACACTTGACCAGTTTTTTACGTCTATAATAAACTAGCGACTGTCATCAGCTTCACTCGTTTGAAAGTAGAAGATATATAACCAATGTCACGCAGTGATAAAGTAACATTCTATTGGCGAAAGATTTTTTTAAATCTGTCCCGAAGTTTTTGAATTTATTAATTACCAACTAAAATACCAATTATTTCTCTTCATAATATGAAGTATATTTCATATATGAAATATTTTTTTATATATTTTTTTTGAATTTCAGCTCAATCGGCAACCGGGAAGTGAGTCAAATTTAATTTACAAGATTTGATTACAGACAAACATCGGGACAGGTGAAACTAAATAAATGCCTGTTATCACTACATAGTTTAAAACAAAGTCACTTTTTCTGTCCCTATAGCCCTATGTACGCTTAAATCTTTAAAACTACGCAACGGATTTTGATGCGGTTTTTTTTAATAGATAGACAGTGATTCAAGAGGAAGGTTTATATGTATAATATTGCACCCGAGCGAAGCTGGGGTGGGTCGCTAGTAGTTGTATAGAAGAAAGTAACCGATTGACATAATAACATTACCCTCTTTCTAGGGCAGTCGGCTAAAGACTCGGTAGTCACCCGTCGGCTTTTATTTTCGTCGTGTCCTCGGAACAGTCATGGTCGTTCACATCGAGATCACATCGTAATAAAATGTTACATTACATGACGTAATGCCGCAGTGATTAAAAAGAGACCGCGATTGAGTTTGGGCTTGTTTGACTAGGGTTCCGTTTATTTTGTTGATGGTTCGCGTTTCACCACCATCTGGTCTTTGACTGGCCTGTTGGTCTAGTGGTTAGAGTTTTCGACTGCTATGCCGGAGGTCGTAGGTTCGATTCCCACCCAGCACAAATGTTTATGTAATGAGCATGATCATTTGTTCTGTGTCTGGGTGTAATTTATCTATGCAATGTAATTTATGTATGTAGCATTTTTATTTAGCCTTTTTTACTCGTTTGTATGTAGACTTATATACCTATTCATTTATAATATTTAATAGTCAAGATGTATATAATTGTAAAATAAGTTATATAATAAAAAAAATATGTATGTAAGAAATATATAAGTATGTTTATCAGTTGTCTAGTACCCATAACACAAGCTCTGCTTAGCTTGGGACTAGACGGCGTTGTGTGATAGTTGTGGAATATTATTAAATTATTATCTCACTTGATGGAAAGCGATGATGCGGTCGACGATGGAAAGAGCTTGTCTAGAAGAAACCTATTCAATCTTGACTTAAAGATTCCCGGGTTGTAGCTATCAGGAAACACAGACTCCGGCAAGGAATTCCACTCCTTAGCTGCACGCACAATGAATGTGTTCCCAAAACGTTTTGTGCGTGTAGGTGGGATGTCCACCATGTACCGGTGGCGCATCGCCGTACGTCTAGTAGTCCGATGATGGAACGGGCTAGGCGGAATTAGGTTATGCACAACCGGTAGAAAACCGACTGGCTAGCAACTGGGCGTTGATGCTCAAGACTTGAAGCCTCGGCTTCACGATTAGACTTCGTATCGAACATTAAAACCACGGAGACCATCCTAGCCATACGGACAAAACATTTTGAGAACAAATTTATTAAGTTTGTGCATCTTTTTTCATCTGTCTTGTTCATAGCCCAGGCCGTATGACAGGCCTTACCTCACTTAAGGATGTGCATCATGACTCACATTTTCACTGTTTTTCATACAACCGCTCATAACTGATTATGACGCCATTACACATTTTTCATTAGATATTTTGGAAACACAGTATCTTGTGGATATTATCTAGGATTCTATTGAAATCAATTTTTGAATTTGTGTAAAACTAATCCAGTAACGACCTCTGAAAATGTCCTATTTTGTATGAACTATGACACTTCATAATTTGCCTAAAAATTAAAAAAGTCGAAAAAGTAAAACTATAGAAACCTTGCAAATTTTTATTAAGATTCTAAATGACGACCACTTTTTTCAAAAACTTTTAAGGGTTTAAAAAAACAGCTATTTTCTGGAGCAAGTTTTGTGAAATGTTCGAGTAAAACTCGGAATAATACTAACAGAGTTTTCTGGCGTTATCTCTCTTTTTTGCGTTGCCTTTTCGTCAAATTTCGTTGGATTGCATTAGATGAAGTAACAAGCTTTTAAACCATTTTCGATGTTTACGATAGGCGAGTGGAAAAGGACCCTCTTAAACGTAGGTACCGCTAAGGAATTTCCAGCCGAAGTCTGTGTTTCCTAATAGCTACAATCTAGGAGTCTTTATGTCAAGAGTGAATAGGTTACTTCTAGACAAGCGTGCTCCATCGTCGACCACATCATCGCTTACCATCATGTTGAGATATCAATGCAGAAGAACGTGCAAGAAACGCCATGGACACTCTTTTAAGTCATATTTATATTTATCTACACTAATATTATTTTTGTGTGTATGTTTGTAATGAATAAACTCAAAAACTACTGTGCCGATTTAAACATTCTTTCACCATTGGAAAGCTACATTCACCCTGAGTAACATAGGCTATATTTATTGCCCGTGCGAAGCCGGGACGGGCCGCTAGTGTTACATAAATTCGACATATAGATGATTACGACTGGCCTGTTGGTCTAGTGGTTAATGACCCTAACTGCTATGCCGGAGGTCGTGGGTTCGATTCTCACCCAGAACAAATGTTTGTGTGATGAGCATGATCATTTGTTCTGTGTCTAGATGTAATTTACCTATAATATGTATGTATTTAGAAATATATAAGTATGTTTAGCAGTTGTCTAGTACCCATAACACAAGCTCTGCTTAGCTTGGGACTAGACGGCGTTGTGTGATAGTTGTGGAATATTATATTATTTACCATCGATGTTCACTATTAAAATATCGATGTTTCTCATCGTTGTGTCGTACATGTCTACGTAAGAAGCAAGAGGATCTCCAAAAAATAGCGATTTTGTTGTTTAGCAGATACGACGGAAGTATTCGGTATATCTTCGGTTTGGAAATTCGCCAGCAGGTATACGGCTATTGAGTTTTTGTAAGTAAACAGCTTTATATAAACAGAGATACTACCACATCCCATATCTGTGTTTACGTTTAAACAAAGTGTAGATATCTATACGCTTTAGAGGACTACCAGCCCCCTTAGCCAAGTTACAACTGTTTCGCTTGCATCGAACGTTTCGAGTTGACGTTGACGCCAATTCTTTTGTTCTAACCACGTGATTGAGCGTTGAGACGACGTTGTTCCCGTACATTTGAAGCTTTCTACTAGCGTAAAGTATTGCAGATTAGCAACTTGGCTAGGGGGGCAGTACCCCTAGCCAAGTTGCTAATCTACAATCGTTAACGTTAGTAGAAAGCTTCAAATGTACGGGGAATGGCGTCATCTCAACGCTCAGTCACGTGGTGAGAAAGACAAGGATTCTAATTAGGATCCTTTCCAGTCTTCACGTGTGCGCGCTCATAGAAAATTTGTTTATTCAAACACCATTGTGTTTATGAATATTATTAATTGAGACTTTACTTAAATAATAAGAAGACCTTTTCTAATGAGTCCTTAAAGTATTTGGATTAATTAAAATTTTGTGGCGTATATTTTGCACATTATAATGCACGTGGTTAGCTTCTGTAAATGACAGAACATCATAAATGTGTCGATGACGTTAACGTAAAACAAGCTCGCACTACGCACACTGAGAAACTCCGCCGCATCGCGTTAAATTAGCATTATTCGCGCCGAATCGCTTCGGAATCGCATTCATGTTGGGTCGCCCACGTAGGACGCTGTTCTTGTGGATTGAGCTAGTCCTGTCTTACTTCTATAAATACTCAAGCGGGCGTTTGTATAAACATTTCACATTCAACAAATACTTTCATTTCAATAATACACTCAGCTTGTTTTTCTAAACAAGTTTACTAATAGAAATCAAGAATAGTTTATTTTTATAAAGTTCATTGACTACACGAAAATCTACAAGGTAAAGTTGCAGAACATGGATGGGGATTTTTTTTATAGTGGACAAAATCATCCAATGACAACACCCGCTATTGGGCGGAGAGGGAGATAGTGTCAGACTCTTACTGACTAAAAACCTATCCCGTTTCTTCGTGCCTTCATACCGGAGCTCGAGCTACCTTTCGGACTCTCCCAGGCAACAGTAGGCTTCGACCCAGCTGGGCCCCTGCTGTTGCTGATAGCTCCTTGAGGCACGCGGGAACAGTGCGCGCCGTCGACGTCTTGGGGTCAGTCCAGACAGTTACCGGACGGTCAGACAGCGAGCTACCCATAGCTCGCTGTTCGCAAGCCCACGTCTACGGTGTCAAATATTGCAGTTCAAATCGCAGAGTACTTTGTAACATAGTAGTACTCTGTGGTATCTGGCCATAAGTAGTTGATAGGGCGTTTAGTTTCGATCCAGTTCAATTGTCGTTCTATCCAATCCCGATTAAAGAACACGTGAATACCGATTTTGGATAAGACTTCGATCGAACGACTATAAAACTTCAACGATATTTGGCTTGTTTGATTTTACGTGAATCAAGCTACTGGGCTGCGATTATACTTTTGAACAATCCCTCAACAGCTTTTCTATAAGTTTTACAGGTTTATTTTTAACCATGATGGAGTTACCTACCTTATCAGTGAGGGAGGTTATTTGTCCAGTGACTGGCTGGGTTCTGGTCGCGCTGCGGGGCTTGGCGTACACGGCTGCCGCTATCAGGAGTAATATGGCGAGGACCTTCATGCTGGAATAAAAGAGATACACGGTTATTACGGAAGTTCAATGTTATTACAAGCTTTTATTTAGTTTCACCTGTCCCGATGTTTGTCTATCATCAAATCTTGTAAATTAAATTTAACCCACTTCCCGGTTACCGATTGAGCTGAGATTTTGGATTTTCAGATGACAATGCAATATTATAATGACATGGAGTTGATCTGATGATGGAACTGGAAGGTGGCTATAGGAACTTGGTAGTTAAACGACACCGCCCCATCGAGTTTGGGCTCGTATGATTCGTCTTGACGAGCATTAATTTTATTGTAAATCACTAAAAAAAAACTTTTTACAAAAAAAAATTAAACCGACTTCAAAAAGTACAAAATAACTTTAATTTCGGAAGTCGGTGTTAAATAACGAAGAGACAAGATTAGGTATCTATTATAGAAACTTTTCGAAGTCGTTTTAATTTTTTTTTGTAAAAAGTTTTTTATTTTTCACTTTTTAGTTATGGTACCAAGCACCACTAAAAAGTACACACCCTTCAGCTAAATATAAATTACCGTATAGCCAGAGTGCATCTCATAACGATTTTAATAATCCCAAATACGGTTATATTACATGAATTTACCTTCCGGCATTATCAACAGATCAGTTCGATACATCCCCTCCCCCTTTTTTTTCAGTCAGTCATCGACTACATGTATAAACAAAGCAATTTGACTTGTTACGACAATTCTGCTATGATTCTATGAGGAGTTCTGTTCCATATCTTCGAAGTTCATGATCAGATCATAACAATATTTCTATGGGACCAACTTGGAAGCATAACCTTTCAATCAAAAAAAAAATTTTTCATAATCGGTCCACAACTGACCGAGATATCGGTGAACATACAAAAAAAAAAAACATACATTCAGCCGAACATAGAACCTCCTCCTTTTCGAAGTCGGTTAATAAATACAAACATCCGAATTGAGAACCTCCTGATTTTTTAGAAGTCGGTTAAAAAACCTCTCGCACGTGCTTACAGTTACAAACTACGATTACTCACTGAGTGAGTAGAGTTGTGCTGCTGACTAACAATCGACTCACCTTGGCACTCCGCAGTTCGTTGACTAATAAGGAAGGAGTTAATGGCTAAGGGTGCGAACAGACTGCGCTGTTTCGTCGAGCGGTTTTTTAGCCGCCAGTGCCTTTCGATTTTAGCAGGCTATGTAAATATCGTCTTTCGACTGGCTGGACATTTCCACTCAAATCTGTGTAGTTCTTTCATCAAAAGACCTTATCAAACAAATCTCTATCAGGTTTGTAGCGACATCTATGACGCCACATATGAACTACGAAGAAAATACGAAATCCTCCATCGCGCAATTAAAGTTCTCCGCGCGATTTGAATATATACGACAGCCCGAAATCAACTATTGGGCAGTACCCCACCAGACTATAACACCTGTCTGGTCGGAGGATCCTCAAATCATTTTTTCATAGCAAGCTTTTATAGCTCAGTAAACTTCTAATTAATACTTGTCTAGACGAATCATACGAGCCCAAACTCGATGGGTTGTGTCGTTTAACTAACAAGTTCGTATAGCTACCTTCCAGTTCCATCATCAGATCAGCTCAATGTTATAATAATTGTGCATGGTCATCTGATTTACACATTCATGCAAAATTTCAGCTCAATAGATTAGCGGGAAGTGGATCAAATTTAATTTACAAGATTTGATGACAGACAAACATCGGGACAGGTGAAACTAAATAAAACCTTGTAATTTAATATCATTTATCATTCAGGCTTCTATAAATACTCTAGCCGACGTTAGATAAATATTTCACCAACAACAAGATACTTTCATTTCATAGATACACTTATCTTGTTTTTCGAAACAAGTTTATTCATAAAAATCAAGAATAGTTTATTTTTATAAAGTTCATTGTCTATGCAATGTTGTCGATTGCTTATGCCGTCAATGCCTTTCGATTTCAGCAGGCTATGTAAGTATATATTGACGTATATTATATCGTCTATTATATCGTATGTCAAAGTGAATGCGTAGCTGATCGTAAACATAATGGCAGCCGTGAGACACCCCGGCTGAACGTACCCGCGTTCTCAAAAAACATTATACAACGTGTAACGTTAAATGCGCAAAATCTCAGACACCCCAAATGATTTTTAATTCGATTGACCTAATTATGTGAGAAAAAAAAAACATAAAAACATATTAAAGGTTTTATGAGCAGATTTAGTTTGTTCAAAACTCACATCTGCATTAAAAAAAGACTTTTTATTATCCCGTGTACGAGAAAATTTGATTGGATTACAACTATTAGTGTTTGTTTACCTATTTCAGCGGGTTTGCGCACGTGATGGCTTGATCTATTCATAAATAGACAGGTCGAAGTTTTTAATGAAGATTTATTCTGATCAAACTAATTTCAGGTTTTGCGCATTTAACGTTACACCTTGTATATCTGCAGGTTCCGAAAAATCATTTTAAAGTCACTTTGTAAAAGGGGTGCTTAGTAAAACGGCGCATCCTAAAGACGACGATTCATAATAACGGCGTTTCGAAAAATGGAGCTACATAAAATCACCGCTTCGTAAAATACAGCCTCATAAAAATGCCAGGTTTCGCAGAAACGTCACTTTACAAAAACGCCACTTTGTAAAATCGCCACTTCGCATTTGTATAAACGCGGCGTCTGTAACTGTCCTAACAGACAAGCAGGTTAAAAGTAGCAATTAGATCATATTACGTGGTTAAGATAACTGAACTATTATTTTCCTTTATAACAGCGCGTATGCCTACTCCAAGGAGAACTAGTAACTCAGTTATTCGTTGTTCCTGTGTTTTTATTATAATCTGACGTATTATGTCCGCGGTTTTGTTTTTCGGGTTAAAATTCAAACAGATATATTTTGATTCATTTTTTTTTTCTTTCTTTAATCAAATCTTTTATTAATGCGCAAAACCTCGGACACTCCAAATGATTTTTATTTTAATTGACCGAATTATTTGAGAAAAAAAAACATTAATTTTTTTTAAATGTTTTATGTGCAGTTTTATGTGTGTTTGTTTAAAATTCGTATTTGCATCGAAATAAGAACTTTTATCATCCCGTGTATGAGAAAATGTGATTGGACGACAACTATTTGTGTTTGTTTACCTATTTGGGCGGGTTTGCGCGCACGTGATGGCTTGACCTATTCATAAATAGACAGGGCGACATTTTTAATGAAGATTTATTTGAAAAATGTAACCTATATTAAAAAGTGGTTTAATTGATTCTGCTCCTTATCCTGATCAAACTATTTTCAGGTTTTGCGCATTTAACGTTAAACGTTGTATACTATACAAGGTGTAACGTTAAATGCGCAAACCCGCTGAAATAGGTAAACAAACACAAATGGTTGTAGTCCAATCAAATTTTCTCATCCCTTGTATATGAAAGTTTGTTAAAAGTTCTTATTTCAATGCAGATATGATTTTTTTTTAATGTTTTTTTTTTCTCACATAATAAGGTCAATCGAATTAAAAATCATTTGGGGTGTCTAAGGTTTTGCGCATTTAACGTTACACGTTGTATACAAACTTAAAATAAAAATATATACAAACGAGTAAAAAAGGCTGAAAAACGAGGAAAACTCAAACCGCATCAAAAAATTCGTCCACATCGATGTCAATGGGAAAAGTGCCCAGAGTGCTGGCAGCATTGCCACGCTGGACAGCAATATTATATTTTTCACAACAATACCACGTTCATTTTTCCAGAGTCGAGAAATCATCAAATGGAGAAGCCATTTGATGATTTCTTGCTCTAGCATGGAGCGAGAGGGCGTGTCAGACTTTTCCTGATTAAAACAACATCAATAAAAAAAGATAATTGGTAAAACCCAAAAACAAACCAAACAAATTCTTTCGGAACTTGAATAAGTAAACAAGATGGAGATGACACAATACGAATTGATATATTTACTACCTAGTGGTAAATGTTATCAAAATAGTTATCAATTCACAGGTCATTGAAGTTCCTAAGTAACGACATGTTTATCAGCTTTTGTACTAAAGTCGATGTAAATACTTAAATGATAACAAAACAGAGATTACCTCACGTTTAATTCATGAATCTCCAAGCGACCACCGGTGGCCGCGCATCTATTGTCTTACTATTGTGTCTCTAATTGACGGTATCTGAAGGGTTAAGTTGAACTAAAAGATGATACCTAATATCAGGGCCGAGCCGAACCTAGCCAACGCCCGTGTGCGACATATATGCAGCGCTTCCTTTTTTGTTTTTTTTTTGTGTGGACACAGAGGGTCAATTCTAGTAGTGTAAACAGTATTAATTTGTCTAAGGAGATTTTACAGATGTAATTATTTTAATTCAACTATAAAGAACTTGTTGTTCTGTGACAAAAATATTTAAAAAATGGCCGCCGGCATCTCATCCGGCGCCCCTTACAGTACGCGTCAAATAACTTTGCCGCTCTGAAGTTAGGCTTTCCTTACAACGGCGCAGGTACTATCGAGTGGTATAGGTGCGAGCGGAACACAAGCTGGTATCGGACGTATACGAGCGACTGAGATAGAAACGTAACACTGAGGTTCGCGCTTGCGCAGAGCTGTCTTTTTCGTAAAATTGACTAATGTGCAGTGAATGTAGCCAACTTCAGAGCGGCAAAGTTATTTGACGCGTACTGTACCTATGCCTTGGCGCCTGTGTCCCGCACACTTCGCACATATGGGCGGCTCGGCCCTGCTTATTATAAGCGAACGCTCGCTCTGTAATTGTCTTTCTATTGTATCTCTGATTGACGGTAGCTGAAGAGCAAGTTATCGCGGTTCTCGAAATACAACCTGGTGGCAGACAAACGGACAGACGGATGGACTGACAGCGAAGTTTTAGTAATAGGGTCCCGTTTTACCATTTGTTTATGGAACCCTAAAAAGAGGAGTGCAATAGGATTACTCCTGTAGCCTGTAGTGATTTATCGTTGTTGCGTTAACAATTATACAAACTCACGGTTATTGTACAAAATACTTAGGCCAGGAACCACAAACATAAAAAAAAAACACCAGAATTAATTTATGAATCCCCAAGCGACCACCGGTGGCCGCGCATCTATTGTTTTACTATTGTGTCTCTAATTGACGGTATCTGAAGGGTTAAAAAGAAAGATAAATCTCTAGCTTTTTAATTCATAAACAAGCTTTTCATGAAAATCATTTTTTCATAGCAAACTTTTATAGCTGGGTATACCTATATCATGAATACTCGTCAAGACAAATCATACGAGCCCAAACTCGATGGGGTTGTGTCGTTTAACTACCAAGTTCCTGTAGCCACCTTCCGGTTCCATCATCATATCAGCTCCATGTCATAATAATTTTGCATTGTCATCTGATTTACACGTGCTTGCAAAATTTCAGCTCAATCGGTAACCGGGAAATGGGTTAAATTTAATTTGCAAGATTTGACAGACAAACATCGAGACAGGTGAAACTAAATAAAAGCTTGTATTAATTGTGTACTTTCTCTTAGTCTGAAAACCGGTACATTGACATGATCAAAGTAGATACGGTTTAACACGTTCGAAATTCAAAAATCTGCCGCGTTTTTAATACTGAAAACCGGTCAATCTACTAACCTCATAACACTTGAAAGGGCCCAACGGGCAGTCCTTAAAGTTGCTCTATTCCTTCCTTACCGACACCCCACTGTAGAAGTTTATAAGTCATCTAAAGTCCTCTCAATTCGGCAGCTTTTTATACTTTATGTTATTCTGAAGCAGCGATCTCTGATTCCTTTTGTGAACCCCCATCAGAACTCTGACTTGAGACGCAGAAGACGGGATATATGCCAACCTAAATCGGTTAAAACCAAATTTGCGCGTAACTTCTTTTCTTTTCTTGGCCCATTTCTATACAATAAACTGAACAATATACTATCTATTCATACCCTAAAAAAAGCAGCTGTTAAAAGAAAAATAACTGACTGGCTTTGTACTTTAGATTATACTCAAATTGAAGATCTTTTTAAAACAATTTGTTAGCAAAATGTTACTTTTGCAACTCGCGTAGTTTTTATCACCACATCACACACCCCCACATCACGCACACCCACTTCACATCACTCATACACACTTTCACTTACACACACATCACACACTTTTTGCCTAACAAGGTGTGCATGTATAATAGATCTTTAAATATACCATATACATATATATATTTTTTAATTTAAATTTAAATTTGATTTAATTAATTTAAAAACTGTAATTAAATAAAGTAATTAATTAATTTATTATTATTAATGTGATTATTGTATTTATGTGAATCAAATCGTCTCAATATAGGGGGCCTGGTGACTTGACACACAGGTTCTGTAAAGAACCTAGTTCAGGCACCAGTCTTCCACAAATTTATTTTAACCCTTCAGATACCGTCAATTAGAGACACAATAGTAAGACAATAGATGCGCGGCCACCGGTGGTCGCTTGGGGATTCATGAATTAATTTCGTATTTGTAGATTTTTAATTATTTTCACTGTAATTTATGGTAAGAAAATAAATAAATAAAATAAATAATCTTTGGCATGAATTATAGACACGAGATAAGAGAGACATCGAGATATTTTTATGTAAATATATTTTGGTACGTACACTACGCTGGAAGGTTTTGCTCGGTCGAAACTCCAAAAAATCAAATCAGAAATCTGTGTTTGACCCGCGATAAGAAATGATTGATTTGTTGCACGCCTTAAAACAAGAACTTGAAATTAAAACTCGTTTTACTAGTAAATACGTTTTAGTAAAAGAACCAAACGTAAATTGCGTGAATAGCTAATCATTTTGTGTTTAGCCAACCTCTGTCCATTCCAGGTTGCATTGAAGAGATCGCCGAATGCGAAATTGTACGTTTTTTAACCAATTTCGAAAAAAGAATGACGGCAGTTTTTCTTTATGTATGTTCATCGATATCTCGGTCAATTGTGGACCGATTTTCAAAATTATTGTTTTCATTAAAAGGATATACTTCCAAGTTGGTTCCATAGAAATATTGTTATAATCTGATCATGAACTTCGAAGATATAGAACAGAACTTCTCATAGGATCATAGCAGAACTGTCGTAACAAGTAAACTTGGTTTGTTTATACGTGTAAAAAATAGGGGGAGGGGATGTATCGAACTGATCTGATGATGAAGCCAATAGGTAAATTAATGTAACCTAACCGTGTTTGGGATTATTAGAATCGTTTTGAGATGCACTCTGGCTATAAGGTATTTAAGTTTGGCTGAAGGATACTTTTTAGTGGTGGTACCTATTTACCATAACTAAAAAGTACAAAATAACTTTAATTTCGGAAGTCGGTGTTAAATAACGAAGAGACAAAAGTATTATTGATTGTAGATAATGGCTACTTTTTATCGTGAAAAAATGTACAGTTCTTGTCAAATAGGCCACGTAAGTGAAGCCACAATATTAAGCTAGTTTATAAAGAATTAATGCGTTTATGAATGGACGAATGGAAACTGTAAATCATAACATAAGGCTTATAATGCAATAGAGTAACTATTCTAGAAAGTGTCTTCAACCATTTCTAGAAAAAAGAAAACTAACAATAGACGATCTGATTCTAAACTTAATTTTACTAAAGAGAACAACATCAATAATAATTAAAAAAAAAAATAAACAATTTTAAAAAGAAAAATGTCTGAAACCAATTCAAAAATAGAACGGACCTCATGATTAACTCAAAATTAAAAAAAATATCTACTAAACAAGACAACACCAATAACAAATTCACAAACAAGTAAATCAATGAGAAAAAAGTCTATAAACAATTCATACAAATTCAAAAATGGAAGAAACACCTCATTTAACTCAAAAAAAAAACTACTAAACAGGACAACATCAATAAAAAAATGATTTCAATTCACAAATAATTAATTTGATAAGTTTAGAATTTATAAAAAATAAAAAATGGAAAGCAAACATTACATTTAACTCAAAATCAAAAAGAAAATACAAGGTATACACAATGACCAAAATGCTTTATCAATTTATAAATTATATTTATTTTGCAAAGATTTTTAAAAACACTTTTACACGTAAATTTTTTCGTCAATCTAAACTAGATGAGGCCGGTGTTTCCCAGCTAACTAACCAGAGAAGAAACACCGAAACAAACTCAGGACATTACCAATCATATTCATAAACAAAAACCTCTATATCTAAAATAGAATTAAAAATAAATCTAAACTCCAAACAAAAAAAAGTATTTACTCACATTTTAATAAAAAAAATAAACTACAATTGTCACTGAGTATCACGCATGCGCAGATTGACTGCGCGTTGACAACTGACAGTTCGAACTAAGATGGCCGCTATTATACTGGTTTTATACTCCTACGGACTTTGATAATACAACAAAGAACCGCGAAATTGGTCGTTGTTAGGTTTATTTTTTCCTTCTATGACTATTAAGGACAAAAAAAAACTTTTTACAAAAAAAATATAACCGACTTCAATGATAAAAAACACTGAAAAGTATCAAATAACTTTAATTTTGGAAGTCGGTGTTTCTTTAATAGTTTAGTCTCTTCGTTATTTAACACCGACTTCCAAAATTAAAGTTATTTGATACTTTTCAGTGTTTTTTATCATTGAAGTCGGTTATATTTTTTTTGTAAAAAGTTTTTTTTATTTTACACTTTTTAGTTACGGTACCACCACTAAAAAGTACCCCTCAGTCAAACTTAAATACCTTATAGTCAGAGCGCATCTCATAACGGTTCTAATAATCCCAAACACGGTTAGATTACATTAATTTACCTTTCGGCTTCATCATCAGATCAGTTCGATATATCCTCTCCCCCTCTTCTTTCAAACAGTCATTAAACTAGATGCTGATAATCCCGGCTGTACCATCAGGCCAGATTTATGTCAACATTGCAATGAACTTAAAATTTAGTCCTGTTTAAAATGAGCCCAAACACGACTACGGTGCTGTAATTTCAAGGTTTGTACTTTTCCTGATGCTCCTGGCTTCAGCATCAGGTCTCTATGTACTTCGGTGTTCTTTATTAGCAGTACGTTTATCCACACATCGAGCCGTTTTCAATGAGCCTAAACTCGATATATCTGCTGTTTGTTGTCGAGGACTTAGGTACTCTGCAGACTATCCTGACTGCAGCATCAGGTCATGACTTGATGATCATGAGACCAAATGTGGCAAATGCCCTATCAAACATCAAAACAATTTACTAAAACAGTCCTTGCCTGTTCGAGTAACTTCTTACTGTTAAGGAGTTGTACCTTCCATCATCAGCCCAGCTACCTGAGATGGTGACGACCATACGCAAATACACAAGATACTTCATAAAATATGCGAAAATCAATAAGTGAGCCTATAAAATTTGAAGGTTGCCCTCGATTTCTCCAAGATCCCATCATCAGATCCTAATTTGGTGATAATGGGACCACCTCAGAGCTATCTACTTTCGAACAAAAAAAGAATTTTGAAAATCCGTCCACATTTGGGGGAGTATTCGACGAACAAACATACAAAAAAAAAAAAAAAAAAAAAAAAAAAAAAAAACATACAAACAGCCGAACGTAGTACCTCCTCCTTTTTGGGAAGTCGGTAAAAATGATTTTCATTAAAAGCTTGAATCATCGTTATGTCGATGCAGTAGGAAACTAATCTGTCTGGCAGTCCTAACCTAACCATCATATTATTTATAAACTTTTTTATTTTTGTACATATTTAAAAAAGTAATAAAACAAAATTTATTTTGATTTGTCAATTCTGCCCCCGTTAGTAAAAAAGACGCATCTAACATTTTTCCAGATTTCAGTTATCGCTATATTTTGCTAACTTTCTCCAACGCGGTTTTAAAACAAGGAAAAAAGGTCCGATTTTCCGTTTCATTCACTAAGTTTTTTTTAACCGTTTTCGTTTTTGTTACATAAGTACGTCTTTTTAACTATCAGTGGCAGAATTGCATGGTGTGGTTGTCATTTCCCCTCATCCTAAACCTCCTCAAATTCCTTGTCTCCCGACTTCTCTCACTAACATTTGGTCCTTCGAGCCGGATTTTTTTTGCACTACACTTATTATTTCCTTTTTAGGGCTGCAACTCAATAGGTGCCCACTACAATCCCTGCGGGGCCCCACATGGAAGCCCAGGTGACCCTAAGGGCAGCAGACACGCCGGTGACCTGGGTAACATCGTCGCTGATGAGAACGGACGCGCCACCTTTAGGATAGTCGACAATGTGTTGAAGGTATGTCGTAACATTGTGGTCATTTCTGCCTGATCACTTAAAGAAATTTTCGCTCGAATCCTGCGGCGCGGCGCCAAACAAAACCCTTTGTGGCGGTGGTCAGGCGGAAGTGTCATTAAGTAACGGTAACAATTTGCCTGCACATACGGATGGAGATTACGTAAATAACTTGCCGCAGTGATTGAGCTATTAGCTGTTACGCTGCGAGTTGCGGGTTTGATCCCCGCATTTCTCTAATCTGGTCTGAACAATATTTACCCGACAGGTCTTTTTTTTTTCGATGGGGAAAATCATCTTATGACAACCCCCGCCCTTGGGTGGAGCGGGAGATAGTGTCAGATTCTTACTGACTAAAAAGCCCATCGCGTTCCTTCTAGCCTTCAAACCAAGGCACCAGTTTCCTTTCGGACAACCCTGTCCCCAGTAGGCTTCGACCCAGCTGGGCCCCTCCTGCTGCTGACAATCCTTGAGGCGCGCGGGAACAGTGCGCGCCGTAGACGTCTTGGGCTCGGTCCATTACCGGACGATCGAACAGCGAGCTACCCATGGCTCGCCGACCGCGAGACCCCGTCTACGGTGGCTGGAAATCGGGATCGGAATCCCGGCGGCGGCGGCGAGGGCGCCGTAGCCTGATGCGGTCGACCTCCTCCTTTACTAGCATTACTGCTTCGCAGAAGGAGGCGACCGCCTGCCATTCCTCCTCGCTCCGGACCATGGCCTCGACCAGGGCCCGGCGCGAGAGGTCTCCGCCGCCGATCGCCCCCACGAGGGCACGGCGATGCTCCGCCCAGGCAGGGCACACCTCGACTGTGTGCTCCACCGTGTCTACCGGGCGTTGCGCACAGTGGCGACACCCGGACGTCTCTTCCGACTTAAGCTGAAACAGGTACCTCCCGAACGTGCCATGTTCGGTGAGGACCTGCGTCATGCGTGCGGTAGGTAAGGACGCAGTGAGGTCTTTCCAGCCACGCCTCAAAGAGGGGACTTACCGCCATAATCGTGGCGTGCCCAGCACTGGGTTGCGATAGTCGTTGACGCCATTTCACCATGAGATCCCGCCGGAGCTCTGTCCGCCATGCCTTGACATGCTGCGGCAGTGGACTTTCACACCCGACAGGTCTGTCGTTAGCACTGTATTAGAAATGGGAGTTTTTTAGCCGGAAAACCCTTGTATACCTTATTTTATTTATTATTTTTTTATTATATACCTTATTAGGTTGCTTCAGGGTTTAAAGGCCTGATGTTACGTAATGTTTCAGGTGTGGGATATAATCGGTCGCTCCGTCGCTGTGACCGAGGGAAGGGACGATCTTGGGCGGGGCTGTTCACCCACCTCCAAGATAGATGGCGATAGTGGGACTCCGTAAGTAAAAGAAAACAAAATTAAATATTTTTATTTCATGCTAGCTGTACCCGCGCGGCTTCGCTCCCGCTTTACCCTCCTCCACTCTACTATACCTTACTCTACCCTATTCTACACCACTCTACTGTACTCTACCCTACTAATGCTAATTTTCATTTTCCATAACAACCTTCTCCTCACAATAACAATCACAACAAAAAAATAATTAGCGAAATCGGTTCAGCTGTTCTCGAGATTTGCGCTTAGCAACATATTTAGCGATGCATTTTTATATTATAGATACGCCTACATGGGCACTTATCGTCATACCACTAGATATTTTTAGTAAGAAGACGTACCTAACAAACAAGAATATTCGACATCTACCGGGATTTCGTGAAATCCCTGATATCCTCATTTGCCTGCTACATACATATATACAGGGTTATTTGCAAAACACTAGTAACGTCTCAGGACTATGTTACTAACATCCTATGTTATTGTGTTACTTTTAAAAATTTATCATATTTTAAGTCATCTGATTTTCAAAAAAAAATAAAAATATTGAAATTGAACATTCTAAATATTACGAAGTCTATGCGAAGCAAGCGATAATACAATAGCGAAGGGGAGCGGAAATCGGTGGGGGTGCTTGATGTTTTTGCGTCGCGTCATACAGACGTAGGTAGGTATAGCAAAATACAGAGTTGAAATAATGTTAAAACTTAGATAGAACAACAAAATCTTGAAGGTTTTTGTTTTTGGTAAATGAATTATGTTTTGTAAAAAGTCATAGAACAAAAATTGTTGTTTATGATGTTAGTAATACAGTCCTGCAAGGTTGTTAGTGTTTTGATCCTGTATCGATATCATTCTATCTAATTCTATTGTCCACAGTGTAGCATGCGGTATCATCGCCCGCTCGGCCGGCATATTTCAGAACCCGAAGCGCATATGCGCGTGCGACGGGGTCGTGGTCTGGGATGAGAAGGACCGCCCCCTCGCGGGCAAGGGCAGAAGGGTAGAGGACAAACCACAGAAGAGTTGCTGTCAGAAGGAACATACGGAACACGTGAAGCCGTGCTGTAGAGTGTAGAGGTGGAGTGGAAGGGAGTCAGGGGCGTGGGTAGGTGTCAAATGGACATGGACCAAAAAAAAATTATATTGATTTAATGATTTTTAATTTGCCTGCTCCGTTCTTCCCATCCGATTATAATTTAGGTGTCTTCAAGGCTAGATTGAATATGCTCTTAATAAACTAGTGCGCCTTACCATCAACGATTGCATCACTGCTTACCATCAGGTGAGATCGCAATCAAGCACTAGTTTATATCAGCAAAAAATTAAAAAAAAATCTTGTTCGTCGTCTCATCGCACGTGGGTGTGATGCGACGAAAAGCCAAGCGAAGCGGTCACGTTTAGTTGATTTGATATTTTTATGCGAACTTTTTTGCCTTATATAAATGGCGGCCAAGGGCTATATTTCACCGAGACACCGTGGCGGCGCGACCAGTCGCCGCTACCAACAAAATGTATACAGCTCTGTAGAGAGTTACTCACCTGGTGTCTAGTTTGGTAGCTTAGGCCTATACTTCACCGGAATAAGCGCGGGCGGCGCGACCAGTTGCGCCGCCATAGTGTCTCGGTGAAATATAGCCCTAAAGCGGTCACATTGCGGGCACGTAAGTCACCGCGTCGTGATAAATTCGCATGCCGCGTATCTAATCGCTTCGCAACCACAATCGCGTTGAAACGCCGCATAAGAGAGAGATGGAACTACATACTTCAGCAATATTGAAGCTATTTAGTTGTAAATAAACTTTCACTGTGTGTATTTAAGGTGCATTTTTGAGTGAACGTAGCTCAGTTAGTTTTACATATCAAAAAAGTTATGTAACACTTGTAACACCAGGTTTTACTTCGATGCGACGTTTTTTTTTTTTTCGTTCGGGATAGGAACCCGCGACGCGCAGCGCAGAAGCCAATTGATCTATCACTGCACTAGCCGCACTGACAAATCGTGATAACTGTCAATTAACTGCTTGCGTCAGATTGGTCCAACGAGTATTCCCGTGTCCAATTCGCCAGGGTCGTGTGTTCGCGACTGGGTACTCCATCTCGTTTAGCTTTCCAATCCCCATAGGTGACAGAAGACCTGATGAGTTGTATTTGGTCGTAGATGTGCGACCCTGGCGGAATAAACGCGAGTGTTTCTCGGATATATCCGACATAGGCAGTTGATAGGTTAAATTGTATTTCCAAGTGATGCAAACTTTTTTTGATTATTTATTCCATGTGTTATGTATTTTTATGTGAAACGAATGGATAGAGTGAGAAACACTGATCTCTACTATACAAGGTTTTTTGTAAAACACTAACAACCTTGCAGGGCTGTATTACTAACATCCTAAACGACAACTTTTGTCCTATGACTTTTTACAAAATATAATTCATTTACCAAAAACAAACCTTCAAGATTTCGAACTCCTAGAAGAGAAGACGCACACTAATGAGCGTTTGAGCCGGAACCGTGAGATATCGTGTCCGTGAGCGGTGTCTATGTGTGTGTTGCTCGAGCGCGCACAGTATGTAGATTGACTTTTGTACCTATATATTTTCTGGTAGAGGTCAGCGCGTGAGAAATGAGTATATTAGTGAAATCGGTTGATCGGACAATAAAAAAACTTTGTTTAGATGTGTTATCTTATTGTGAAAGGAGTATACACTAATATACTTTTGCTAGGATTTGTAAAACGGTGTTTAACCTGCCAAAGGAATATCGACCTTGCTTTGTTTGAAGTAAAGTTGAAATTCATGATTTTCGCTAGCAAAAGAATGTCATCAATGTGAATCTAATAAAAATGAAAAAAAAAAACTTTTACTGGTAGTATATTTATTTTGAATTTTATTTTAACGATCAAAAGGTTTGATATTCGTTTGCAAGTGTTTCTTAGAATATTTTTGATAATTATATATACTGTGTGATATTAGGCACAATGTCATTTAAACTTTATGCCAATTGTGTAAAGGTGATTTTTGTTTGAAGTCCAAACCTGTGTGTTTATGATAGGTATAGATATGTGGCAAAATGGAGACTAATAGACTATTTCTAAAAGGTTAATATTTATTTATATGTATGGGGAAATAATTTAGTCCTATTATGGCAATAGTATTTAATTAAATAAAACTTGTTTTTGTTATAAATCTTTGTTTTATTTTTATGGTGTATTTGCGTTAAGATAATAGTGACGTCATCGTTGTCACTCGGCTAAGCCACGCCCCTTGACCAATTAGATCGTAGTAAATTAGATCGCAATGTTCACAATTTCACATTTACCAGTTGTTAGCCCTTCAGGCTGTACGGACACGTTGGGGGCGATCAGCGGCGGCGATCTCTCGCGCCGGGCCTTGGTAGAGGCCATGGTCTGGAGCGAGGAAGAGTGGCAGGCGGTCGCTTCCTTCTGCGAAGCAGTAATACTGGCAAAGGAGGAGGCCAACCCCATCAGGCAACGGCACTCACAGAGCCCCAGCAGCCGCTGGGATTTCGATCCAGATTTCCGGCCACTGATGGTGAGCAATGGGTAGCTCGCTGTCCGACCATCCAGTAACTGTCCGGACCGCGCCCACATCGTCGACGGCGCGCACTGTTCCCGCGCGCCTCAAGGAGTTCATCAGCTCAACAGCAGGGCCCAGCTGGGTTAAAGCCTGCTGGGTGGGCCCGGTTACGTGGCCGTAAGTTCGAAGCCAAGACCCTGGTATGAAAGGTAACGAAGGAACAGGAAAGAGTTTTTAATCAGTAAAAGTCAAACAGGAGTCCAGCTGGGTTGAAGCTTACTGGGGCCAGGGTTAACTCCGAAAGGTAGCTCAGCCTCGGTATGAAAGGCACGAAGGAACCGGAGTGAGACTTTAGTCAGTAAAAGTCTGACACGCCCTCTCGCTCCCCCCAAGGGCGGGGGATATCAGATGATTTTCCCACCTACAAAGAGTTATCCCTACTAATATTATAAATGCGAAAGTAACTCTGTCTGTCTGTCTGTTACGCTTTCACGCAAAAACTACTGAACGGATTTAGATCAAATTTGGTAGGTAGGTAGAAGACTGGAATAACACATAGGCTACCTGTAATTCCACTGCTGAGCACGGGTCTCTGCCCGCGCGATATAAACTGTAGTCCACGCGGGCGAAGCCGCGGGCGGAAAGCTAGTAAAAAAATAAAAGTCAAGAAAATATAGAAAATATAATTTATTAGTGACTACTTACTATGTACACTTAGATTAGTTGTTGATTACACTTTTTTGCCCATAATATATTAAAATTAAGTAGCTGCATAATAGCAGCCTGTACAAGACTATATCTAATATGTAAACAAACTTTTAATGAACACCATTTTTTCATAGTAAGCTTTTATAGCTCGGTATACCTATATAATTAATACTCGTCAAGACGAATCAAACGAGCCCAAACTCGATGGGGTTGTGTCGTTTAACTACCAAGCTCCTATAGCCACCTTCCGGTTCCATCGTCAGATCAGTTCCATGTCATAATAATTTTCCAATGTCATCTGATTTATGCATGCAAAATTTCAGCTCAATCGGTAACCGGAAAGTGGATCAAATTGAATTTGCAAGATTTGATTACAGACAAACATCGGGACAGGTGAAACTAAATAAAAGCTTGTAATATCACTTTGGTATCTACCAACCCGCACTGGGCCTGCGTGATGTATACGACCCATTCTCTCTTCTAAAGAGGAGGTCTGAGTCCCAGCAGTGGGAACAGTGGCGGATAAGCTATATAGCAAGATTAGCAAATGCTACAGGCCCCCGCGCATCCGGGGCCCCCGCGTATTCCAGGATCCTGTACGCGATAAAAAATCTACTTAAACTATATGTAAATATATCGAAATTCGATTATTTCATAGAATATGTCAATCTTTTAGATTTCCCTAATTAAGGTGGTGCATCATGACTCACATTTTCACTGTTTTTCATACAACCGCTCGTAACTAATTATGACGTTATTACACATTTTTCATTTGATATTTTGGAAACACAGTATCTTCTGGATATTATCTAGGTTTCTAAAGAAACCAATTTCTAAATTTGTAAACTAATCCAGTAAAAACCTCTGAAAATTTCCTATTTTGTATGAACTTTGACACTACATAATTTGCCTAAAAAATAAAAAAAATCAAAAAAGTAAACCACTAGAGACCTTGCAAATATTATTAAGATTCTAAATGACGACAACTTTTCCCAAAAACTTTTAAGGGTTAAAAAAAAACAGCTATTTCCTGAAACAAGTTTTGTGAAATTTTCGAGTGAATCTCGGAATTACCGAATATTAACAGAGTTTACAGGCGTTATCTCTCTTTTTTTGCGTTACCTTTTCGTCAAACACCGCGTTGGATTGCATTAAATGAAGTAAGAAGCTTTTAAACCATTTTCGATGTTTACGAAAGGCGAGTGGAAAAGGACCCTCTTAAAGTACTTTCAACGTATCTTACCCAATCTTAAATTCCACGGAGTTATTGGTGATTGAGGTAAGAATGAAAAGTATTTAATTCATTCACTCTCATTGTCTTTCTATTCTGTCTCTAAGTATGGTATTCGAAAGGTTAATAAACACAGAAGCTCTTGGTCCCTCTCCTACAGAGCAGGCCTAAGTCCCAGCAGTGGGAACATTTTAAGGCCGACTATGCTATGCTATCCCCCCTTGGTCGAATTTGCTACAGGTCCCGCGTCAGCTTAATCTGCCACTGAGTTGTTACAAGGTTATGTAACTTAGGCCGCTTGTACACGTTAAGAAAAGTCGCCGGGATAACCCCGGCGACTTGTAAGAATTTGTGTCGTTTCTACACACGAACTGTGTACACTGGTTTAGAACTGTCCAAGAAAGAAATCTTGTCTGCGCTAGACACGACTCGTGAAGTTGCTATGGTGCATTAGGGAGGCGGGGTGGGTGAGGGGGTCCCACGATTAACTTTTCGTGTCTAGATCCGACCAAATTCTTATCGTGTGCATGATGAATTGATCCTATCTGCCGCATCCGCGGTAAAATTTCTTAGCAACAAATTTCTTACAAGCGCCCTAAATGCCCCAGCTAGTACCGGGCATAGGGTTCTTAAAGAACTGTCACATACTGTCATTACTAGAATCGTCGAAACACGTTTGCGTTTCCGCGGAATTAAAACTCAATAAAACATCGGATCTCACCGAATGCCGCGGATCAGCCGTTTGCGTTTCGGCACTAGTTTGATTAATACTAGCCGGGCTTGAAGATAGGCTATCAAACAGTCGAAAATTGGGTTTAGGAGAGTCATAATGACAGAAGCAAGTCTGTGTCTCTTTTATACTTAAATCCGGTGATTGCGTTTGCGAATTTATGCACGATTGCGTTTCTTTATTTGAACGTGATAAACCGAATTCTAACGGAAACGTTTGCGTTTGGATATCGGATAAGGAAACCGGATCCGAAAAGAATATCTCATCTTCACTGTTCTGTGATTTTAAAGACAATAAGTCTTCGAAAGCCACTTGTGTGGATATTTCGTCAGTTTTAGTTTCGAAATCGGTTTTTGATTGCCAAGACGGTAGCGTGACATCGTTGCGGATGTCTTCAGGGATTTGGGTCGCAGAGGACTTTTTAGGACTATCACAGATGTCTATATCTTGAGTCTTAAGGCTGGATTTTTCGTTTTTTCTATCAGCCTCATTAAAAATCCAAGTTTCTGTCACTGTTCCAAGTCTGACTTGCTCCGTGACGACTGTCTCTGAAGCAGATTTTGTTTCTTCATCAACTTTCTTCTTCTTCGTCTCATTTCCATTTTCGCTCTTACGTTTTTCCGCTTTTTCGTTCTTATACATTTGGTGGACGTTTGGATGTTTCCTTTTTAGATGTACCATTAGTTTTTCGTTCGTATCATACCGTTTGTCACACATCTCACAAATGAAGAGAAAGTTACAGCATTTTAGATGTCTATGTAGCTCTGATTCTGTAGCGAAACATTGGCTACAGTCATTACAGAAGTACGTTTTAATCTTATGGACTTTGTTCATGTGTTGATTTAAATATTTCCTACCAGAAAACCATTTTTTCTTGTCCGAAGTTACAAAGTAAGCGCATTTCGGCTCCGCGCAATGATATTTCAAATCAACTTCGAACTTTTCCGAGACGCTATGGGCTTTTTTGAGATGATTTAGGAGATCGCTTTTTTTGTAGAAGCTGTCTTTGCAGTGAAATGGACAAGGGAGACCGATTCGGGTGTCTGTTTTTGGTGCTGTGATCAATATGGTTAGCTTCTCGCCCTCAAGTACACTGGTGACTTGATTTCTTCGGAATTTCTGAGCTTTTTTCTTTGCCTGTTAAAGAAAAAGTGTATTATGAAACAGCAGTCTATACATCTATATTAATACTAGCTTTTACTCGCCACTTCGCCCGCGTTTAGTAATCTATTTTAATTTAATAATATATAATATTTGTATTTGACTTCCCTCTTTCTTCCCCTTTTCTCTCTTTAATTCATGAATCCCCAAGCGACCACCGGTGGCCGCGCATCTATTGTCTTACTATTGTGTCTCTAATTGACGGTATCTGAAGGGTTAAAAAAAAGAAAATTAGCCTATATCCGTCTCCAGGGTCCCAACTATCTCTGTACCAAAATTCATCAAAATCGGTTTATTTCCCCATAAACTTCAGATACACTAGGCAGGACCAGATCTAGCTATTTAACCGCTCCGGACAAATGTAATTTTCGTCGCTCTTTACATACACAAAACCATTCAAGTCATGAACGTCTAGTCTTAAATATTTCCACTAAAAGAAGTTGTCACATAAAATTCTCAACCTGACAACTTGGGTGTGGATGGCTACATTGGAAGATAGGAATAAATCAATTTTGCCGCTCTCATTTTTTGCCGTTCTCGGCGAATCCCGCCCTAGTTTGGGCCCTGACACTAGGTGATCATCATTGCTTACCCTAACTGTGAGCGAAGTCTTGAGTATCTTGTCGGACAGCTGGCATTTGTCCCGGAACTCTTTACAGCTGACCATGGCCGCCTCACAGGACGCACACAGCAGCTCCGATACACCCGGCCTTCTTGTCGTCTAGAATCAAACCATACTGGGTTACTTTAGGAACTCAATGTAGAGAAGCTGATTGCAATGTCTTTGAGACTGTAGGTTGTCGGTTAGAAGGGGTTCAAGTATGGCAGCAGTGGGCCCAGAACCCATTGTGCCACTTCCCTTCGGTTATCTATGCAATCTGGTATACACCACAAACTATGGAGAGAACATGGTGAGTGCAGGCAGGCCAAGGAGGCACTTCCCTCGATCGATGGCCGCTTTACGAAACAGGTCCTACGACTGACGAAACTACAGTTGCGCAAAGTTACGGCCGCTACAATTGGCCACGGGACCTTTAACAAGCACCTTTCTGTCATAGGAGTTACGGATAGCCCTCTCTGCAAAGCCTGAATGGAGGAGGAAGAGACAGCAGCTCATCTGCTTCTAAGCTGCCCTGTGGTCGCTGGATAACAGGGCTAAGCACTTCGGTACCCCAGGTAACCTTCGTGAAGTGGTCAGCAACACCAAGGCGCTGCTGGCCTTTCTTGACGAGCTGGGGTGGATCGAGTGACCCATTTGTCCCACCCATACACAAAATACGCGCTTTAGTCGTGGAGTTGCGGATAACAGCCCGTTTTACCTATTTTACCCAGGTTGTCGGTTGGTAAGCTCCTTAGTAGTCCTGAGTTGAGCTTTGAGAATTCTGACAATACTTGCACTGAGTGGACAGGTCCACTTAAAACCGTATGGTTCCCATGAAATTTGATTATTACATATTTACTGTATGTACTTTGAAAGAGACGTTAACCCCTGAGTTTGTTTCGGGTAGTCAGCTAGGAAACACCGGCCATAGTTGGCATCTAATATGTTAAAGATAGACAAAGAGTATTATGTAATTCCATTAAACCAGGGTTATTTGCACTGACAATCTTGCAGTATTACTAATAGTCATAAATAACAACTTTTGTTTGATGACTTTTTTCAAAATTTACCAAAACTAAACCTTCAAGATTTCGTTGTTCTATCTAACGCATTTCAATTCTGTATTTTGTTATACCTATCTACGTCTGTATGTCAAGATGCAAGCGCATCAAGGGCCCCCGCCACTATTGTTCTATCGCTTGCTTAATTTTATATAAAGAACATTCAATTTTTTTTTTTATGAAAATCTGTTTAATTCATGAATCCCCAAGCGACCACCGGTGGCCGCGCATCTATTGTCTTACTATTGTGTCTCTAATTGACGGTATCTGAAGGGTTAATTAAAATTATTAACATTTTTAAAAGTCATAGCATAAAAGTTGTTGTTTATGATGTTAATAACATGGTCCTGAGAGGTTGCCAGTGTTTTACAAATAAGGCCTATATATCTTCAGTAACCGGGGGATTTAGAGTAGCTACGATATAAATGGAGAAATAAGGTACAGTGAAACAAAATATCACAATAAACACACCTCAATTGCAGTGATTCTGAAGTAATCATCATTTAGACCCCATTCATACATATTCTTCATTTCACCAGAATCTGCCAAGCAGCCGCGACACACGACTGATAGCCGTGTGATCGGAGTTACTAGTTTAGTATATGGAGCTGACATTTTGTTCTATAATTAATTTTTCACACAGTATTTTGATCAAAAGTAAACAATTTTTTGCACGACCCAATCGATATTTGACGTTACTCATTATTGACAAGATTGTGCTTTGTTATACGTAAACCATTTTTAATATTTATTAGTTTTATTGTTTTTTACAGTGCAAGTTAGGTGTATATTGAAAAATTAGGAAGATTTTGATGTTTTCTGTGCAACAAATTAATTTTAATATTCATACCTCAATATTATCCCCAAAATAAATGAGTTAAACATTAATGTTAAATGTAGAAACCTGCTTGGAATGGAGCGCAAAGACATTTAGCAAAAGCTGCGTTCAAAATAAAACGTGTAAATATTACAAATGACAGCGTTTTCACAGATTGCTGTTGTTTTAATTACCTCTAAGGCGTATTTAGTGGTTAATGAGTTTGTATTAAATGCCATTTTGACTTTGATTTATTAAAAAAAAAATTGACTGGCCATAAAATCATGTCATGTAATTTGAACGAAGAACCCACTCGTCATTTTGACAACTCTTTTGGCTCATCTAAATTTACAAGAGTATGATTGTCTAGTAGAAAGGTAATATTATCCATATTTTCTTTTATTTCAGTCAAAATAATGCTAGCGAATTCGTAAAAAACGCCGATTTGTATTTTACAACGAAGTTAGGCGTAGAACGTGCACGTTGGAGCGCGCTGACTTCACAGCGGTCGCCATTACCGCCACGAATACTGGCTGGTGATCTTGTGTGGAATAGTGAATTGGAGGTTATAGTGCTTATTTTATAGTTATTTGTGCATCAGTTTTGTCACAAACAAATTTTGAGGACGTTAAGTACATATTCCTGGTTGAAGGCACTATAAGTGCGTCAAATGAGTAAGTATCCTAGATCTAGATTACGTAGCAATTGTAACGTGCACGTGCATCACTCTCAATATTTTCCGATTGAAATTGCATTTACACGGTGTCGACGTTAGATTTGTAATTGTATTTGTTCTCGAACGTGTCCGTCAGCGTTTCCGATATTAAATCGATCATAATGAAAGTCGGTCAATTAATTATTTTAGTTTGTAGGTTGATCTATTTTTGGCCTGTCGTATGCGCTATTGTCCGTAGTTTAATTTTTATTTACATCTGTACGGCATCTGCGTTGTAAATAGCGTACGTGGAGACTTCCGCCTAAAGTAGAAAGTTGAATATTTAAATAATCAGGACACCTTTCGTTTGTTGACATAAGATTTCATAATATTATCGTGAGTTTGTCTCCATAATCTTATAAGACAACTAAACATAGACACGACGTGTTGTTTTTCTAACTTTTTATGTGCACTGGACTCTGTAGAGGTTGTATTTTTATTTTACCAGTTCATGACCTTTTTTCCTCAACATACATTATCACTGGAGCATGAGTCTGAATGGTAATTAGAAAAAATGAATAATTATAAGCTTCTAAACTAAGTTAGTATATCATTAAAAGTTCACTGTGTTGTGAGTTTACCATTCACTTTAAACCTCTCAATGTGTATCTAGTAGTGAGGTACAATTATTTTGAATTTAGAATTTTGTAGGGGCTTTTTATTCCTCCAAAATTAAACAAATTCTCTATGGAAATAGTTTGTGTAACATTTTTATCTAAGTAATACCTACTTCAAAATATGTTTTAGGGAATTTAAACTCAAGGCGTTCCCTGACTTGTATGACATTATCTAAAAGGATATTTGCACTAAGTATTATTTTGCTAAGAATTCGCCAATCATGGGTCTCAAATATTTCCTACTAGTTTTTTCCTGCATTTATACTTTGCTGGCCTTGTTCTACAGGGAAAAATTACATGGTAATTTCGCCCCTAAGACGACCCACTGACCGAAAGTTGGTGATTATAGAGTAACTAACAATCATTGACTGTATTTTTGTATTTAGAACAGATGAGAGAGGTTTGTAAAAGGATTTATGGAAGCACCATAAATCCTTATATAAACCGATTTTTAGTTTTTATCTTTTGTTTTTGTAGCATGAAACAAACATTTAAAAAAACAATCTTTGACTTGAAGCAAACAGTTAAGGGACATGAGTAATTTTTTTTTTTACTTCATAGAGTATCCATACCTTTTTTTTTGTTGTCCGGGGGAAACCTTCAAAAAGTTTCTGGTCTTTTGGGGTAAAGACCAGGGAGTGTGGGATTCTTACCTCACTCAAATCACTCCGCTGATCACCATCAGTACATGGATGAGAGTTCCGTGACCTCTTAAAAGACCACCCCGGAAGCCTCTCTGTACAACGCCTGTTAGGACACATCCCTGACTATCCATACCTAGAGGTCACCAAGTTTTACAAAAAAAAAAAAACACTTCTTTATTTTCTATTGACTGGCCTATTGGTCTAGTGGTTACTGGTCATGCCTCCTGTGCTGGAGGTTGTGGGTTTGATTTCCACCCAAGACAAATGTTTGTGTGATGAGCATGATCATTATGTTCTGTGTAATTTATCTATAATATGTAAGTATTTAGAAATATATAAGTACTAGCTTTTGCCCGTGGCTTCACCCGCATACATAATCCCAGGGTAAACAGTATCCTAAGTGTTATTCTGGGATATGGTCTACTCGTGTACCAAGTTTCATCGAGATCCGTTCAGTAGTTTTTGTGTGAAAGAGTAACAAACATCCATACATCCATCCAAACATACAAACTTTCGCATTTACAATATTAGTACAATGAATAGGATTTTTTATCAGTTGTTGTTATGCAGTTGTTGTCGTTGTTGTTGTCTAGTAGTCATACTACAAGCTCTGCTAAGTTTGGGACTAGATGGGACTGTGTGAAACTTGTAGATATAAAAAAAAAATGAGCAAAAAAAAACTGATATTATGTTTTTTTTTTTTATCAGTTCCATGGTTAAGGCAATTAAATCTAATTTGATTGCCAGTAACCATGGAGTTTTGTCAATTTTGCTATTACTCTTTGATAAGACCATTTTTATAGAGTTTTTTAAACCAGGCTTGCCTAGGGATGTTGTGTTAAGGTTGAACTACATTGCACACATGGGCCATGTAAATGATAAATAATATTAATTTTGCAAACAAGTTTCAAAAACACTTCATCCATTTTTTCATCAATTCCAGTGTTTCCTAGCTGACTACCCTGAGAAGAAACACTGAAACAAACTCAGGGGTCAAAGTCTCTTTTAAAGTCCATACATTGGTCTAGTGGTTAGTGGCCCTGTGTGCTATACCGGAGTTTGTGTGTTTGATTCCCACCCAAGACAAATGTTTATGTGATTAGTACAATCATTTGTTCTGTGTCTGGGTGTAATTTATCTACAATACTAGCTTTTGCCCGCACGGCTTCGCTCCCGCTTTTCCCTACTCTACCCTACTCTACCTTAATCTACCCTATTCTACTTTACTCTACCCTACTCTACCCTACTCTACCCTACTCTACCCTACCCCACTCTACCCTACTCTACCCTACTCTACCCTACTCTGCCCTACTCTGCCCTACTCTACCCTACACTACCCTACTATACCCTACCAAACTTCACATAAACCATCTACTAAATAGTCCGAACAAAGCCTAACAATTTGGTTTGGATAGGTGAGCCCGTTCTTGAGTTATAAAACAACAACGAAAAGTGGCATTGATTTTTATATATATAGAAGAGATGTATGTATTTAGAAATATATAAGTATGTTTATCAGTTATCTAGTACTCATAACACAAGTTCTGTTTAGCTTGGGAGTTGGGACTAGACGGCATTGTGACAGTAGTGGAATAAAAAAATAAACCGTTGTTTCGGCTGCTAAGTTACATGGGCAATGAAAATTAACATGATATACTCACATGTAATAGCAAAAAATGATAAGAATACTTTTAAATACCATCTTAAAGGTAAACAAAACAGTAAGATTGAATGTAACGTCTATTTTTATACTTTATCGAAGCCAATTAGGTATTTATTTCAAGATAGTAGTACTTAAGTGGCAGTGGGCAGGGCACATTGCTTGAACAGATAGTCGATGGGGACGAAAGGTTCTTGAGTGGCGACCGCTTACCAGAAGACGTGGTGCCCTTTGTTTTTTTTCACAAACCCCGCTCTTGAGTGGAGTGGGAGATAGTGTCAGACTCTTACTGACCAAAAACCCCACCCCGTTCCTTCTAGCCTTCTTACCGGGGCTCTAGTTCGTTTTCGGATAACCCTGGCTCCAGTAGGCTTCGACCCAGCTGGGCCCTGTTACTGACAACTCCTTGAGGCGCGCGGGAACAGTGCGTGCCGTCGGCGTCTTGGGCTCGGTCCGGACACTCACTGGACGGTCGGACAGCGAGCTGAGACATGGTGCTAAGACCTCATGCATATTTTACTGTTTTGGCAATTTTATTTCTTGGTTTTATCGACTGTTTAAAACTGAATGCTACGTGTACATGTAGGCCCAGCCTCGGCCAATCGCCGTTGTGTTAACGGGGTTTCCCCGTATAGTGTTATTTTTAAAACACTAACATCACAAACAGCAACTTTTGCTTCATGACTTTTTACAAGACAACGTTGTCCTATCCACATTTCAACTCTGTATATTGCTATACCTATCTACGTATGCATGACGCGACGCGAACGATTCCCACTCCCCTCCGCTATTGTACTATCGCTTGCTTCGCATAGACTTCGTATAATTTAAAAAATTCAATTTAAATATTTTTGTATGAAATTCTGATGAACTAAAATATGTTGAATTTTTTAAAGTCATAGAACAAAAGTTGTTTTTGATGTTAGACTATGTTACTAACAACTTTTACATATTAATTGTATTTTTTTTTTATTTCCAGTTGCCGAGAACACCAGAAATGAAGATAGCAACTCCAACACACAAGCAACAAATTAAAACAATTGACTTTCCCTACTGTACACTCAACTTGCTCAATCTCTAACCTACCCGCCTAAGTGCAACTCAAAGCTAAGCATAGATTAAACGTATAAGTTCTTTATATTAGTTTCTAAGACAGACGTATATTTGTTAGTTTAATATGAAGATACCGGAGACGGCTCCTAATGTTGGCGCTTATTATGGCAACGAGGAGAACGGACAGTGGCAGGTATGTCGAATAAACCTAGTTTTGACCAACTCCACCCTACTGTACTCTACTCTACTTCACCCAACTCCTTCCTACTTCACCCTACTCAACCCAACTCTACCCTACTTCAACCTACTCTACCCTTACTCTACTCTACCCTTTTTCACCCAACTCAACCCAACTCTGCCCTACTTCACCCTACTCTTTCCTACTTCACCCTACTCTACCCAACTCTACCCTGCTTCAACCTACTCTACCTAACTCTACCCAAATCTACCCTTGTCCACCCTACTCTACCCAACTCTATCCTAGTTTACCCCACTCTACCCTTACTCTACCCTATTTCAACCAACTCAAACCAACTCTATCCTACTTCACCCTACTCTGCCCTACTTTACCCTACTCTTTCCTTCTTCACCCTACTCTACCCTACTTCACCCTACTCTACCCAACTCTACCCTGCTTCAACCTACTCTACCTAACTCTACCCAAATCTACCCTAGTCCACCCTACTCTACCCAACTCTACCCTAGTTCACCCCACTCTACCCTTACTCTACTCACCCTATTTCACCCAACTCAACCCAACTCTACCCTACTTCACCCAACTCAACCCAACTCTACCCTACTTCACCCTACTCTACCCAACTCTACCCAACTCAACCCAACTCTACCCTAGTCCACCCTACTCTACCCAACTCTACCCTACTTCAACCTACTGTAATCTTTTACTGTATGCTGGTGAACAAAATAAAATAGAAAAAAAATTATTAAAATTTGTCAAGGCCTTCTTAATTTCTAGTGTGACCAGGAGAAATAGGGGTTAATTTTTACATTTATAAATATCTGGCCTATAATGTCCCACTGCTGGGCAAAGACCTCCCTACATTTCTTCCATAGTTCTTGGCTCTAGACCAGAGATCGCCCTAGACAGACGGTTTAAGAATAAATAGGAGAGCAGTGGTGGCCGAGTGGTAATGGGTCCAGGGTACAAACTGCCGGGCGCATTACTTTGTGTAATTTATTTCATTACCACTGCTCTCAAAACGATGCAGGAAAACATCGTGAGGAAACCGGCATGTCCTAGAACCAAAAATTCGAAGACATGTGATATTCACCAACATGCACTGGTCCCGCGTGGTGGATTACGGCCCATTCCCCCTCTCCTAGAGAGGAGGCCTGAGTCCCAGCAGTGGGAACATTAAAAAGGCTGATGATGACGAGGAGTTTAGGCTAGATCTCCTCTTCTTCTTTGTCCAACCGTTTTCTCAGTTTAGCTGGGGTCGGGTCTTCTTGTACGTTTGCACCAGAGAACTCTGTTCTGACTTTTCTGTGCACTTAGTTTAGGCTAGATATAAATATAAACTTATATGTATACTTACTAACAGTAGTATGTCTGTTTCCAGCCGAACGGCGTGATCATTGATAGTGGAGTGGGCGGCGGCGTGGTCGGCAGCGGCGACGCTGGCATCCACCGCCCGCCCGTCTACCCCGTGCACATCCCCAGAGCGCACATGCCCGGTAAGACAAGCACACATCTCTAAAGCCTTAAAAAAATATTTCGGTCGCGTAATTTCTACTGCGGCAGACAGCTCATTTTGCGTCGCTGTGTGAATGAAACAGGACTTTTGTATGAAACCGAATGCAGCAGAAATTACGCGACCGTAATTCTGTGACTCACAACTCACAAAATTACGCTCGTTTGGTTTAATAATTCTCAGCATAGCGCCATCTAGGGAGGACAAGGTCACGCTTTCACTTGAATTAAAATAAATTCTTTGAGAAACTCCATGGACACTCTTTTAAATCATATGTGTTACATATAATGTTTGGTTACATATCTCTGTTTCTTCTATTATATGAGCACAATGTAGACAATAATAAAAAAAATCAAAAGATAGAAACTGAATTAAGCCACTGGCAGCTAAGAGATGACCAGTCTCATCTGACGGCACCCGTTCACGAGCATGACGCGTGCATTAGCCCCACACAGTTCAACCATATTGAAGGGAACTGAATGACCCAATAACACGTGTCTCCATCCGCGAGACATTTAAGTGAGCATATGAAGTTAACACAACATTTTTAAATTATAAAAGTTACTACATCGTTTTAGTACGAAGTTGGTCGGCTCAGCTAGTCAATATAATCTTACAACTTAGACTATAAGCCAGTCTGTATAGCGTTCATTTAATACAGGACTTGCTTTCCGCCCGCGGCTTCGCTCACGTGGACTACAGTTTATATCGCGCGGGCAGAGACCCGTGCTCAGCAGTGGAATTATAGGTAGCCTATGTCTTATTCCAGTGTCTCTTCTACCTACCTACCAAATTTGATCTAAATCCGTTCAGTAGTTTTTGCGTGAAAGCGTAACAGACAGACAGACAGAGTTACTTTCGCATTTATAATATTAGTAGGGATTAGTAGGGAATAAAATTTCCCGACGCATTATTCTAACAGCGTATGTCGCTGAACTTGAAAGCCTTGCAGGAGATATTAAGAGGGTCCTTCTCCACTCGCTTATCGTAAACATCGAAAATGGTTTACAAGCTTGTTACTTCATTTAATGCAATCCAACGCGATGTTTGACGAAAAGGCAACGCAAAAAAAGAGAGATAACGCCTGGAAACTCTGTTAGTATTCGGTAATTCCGAGATTTACTCGAAAATTTCACAAAACTTGCTCCAGGAAATAGCTGTTTTTTTTAAACCCTTAAAAGATTTTGGAAAAAGTTGTCGTCATTTAGAATCTTAATAAAATTTGCAAGGTCTCTCAAGGATTACTTTTTGACTTTTTTAATTTTTAGGCAAATTATGAAGTGTCAAAGTTCATACAAAATAGGACATTTTCAGAGGTTTTTACTGGATTAGTTTTACACAAATTTAGAAATTGGTTTCTTTAGAAACCTAGATAATATCCACAAGATACTGTGTTTCCAAAATATCTAATGAAAAATGTGTAATAACGTCATCATCAGTTATGAGCGGTTGTATGAAAAACAGTGAAAATGTGAGTCATGATGCACCACCTTAAATAAGGATCTCATTGTAGCCTTGAGTCAAGGGTAATCCCCAGAAAAACCGTTTTATTTACGAGTTCAAAGTTTCTCTTTGTTCTATACTATGCCATAATCTTAAGTGACTTTTGACATTTGATAAGCAATTAAAAAGAGACCACCACATAAACAGAGTTCTGCACGGTTTGCAATGGTGACATTGTCGCTCGGCTAGTTTGGCATCTCTCTCTTGCGTATAACACAACACAACTTACAAAATAACATTTCTTCTGATGTATGTTCACCGATATCTCGGTCAATTGTGGACCGATTTTGAAAAATTTTTTTTTGTTTGAAATATGCTTCCAAGTTGGTCCCATAGAAATATTGTTATGATCTGATCATGAACTTAGAAGATATGGAACAGAACTCCTCATAGGATCACAGCAGAATTGTCGTAACTTTTTTTTTTGTATGTCCGTTACATGCAAAAAAAAAAACAAACATACATTCAGCCGAACATAGAACCTCCTCCTTTTGGAAGTCGGTTTTTGAATCGGATGGGAAGACCGCAGCAGGCAAACTGTTCCAGTCCCTCGATGTACGTGGTATAAACGACGAGGTGAAACGTTTGGGACCGTAGAGGTTTCAACAACATAAGGGTGGATGCCGTTCGTTCCTACAACAAATGATCATGCTCATCACACAAACATTTGTCCTCGGTGTTAATCGAACCCACGACCTCCGGCATAGCATTCAGGGTCACTAACCACTAGACCATCAGGCCAGTGAGCTGTATTATTGTAATATTGTTGCAGGTTACGTAATGGCGGGCGCATACTACCCCCCAGCCGCGTACCCGCCCGTGCCCACACAGCCGCAGCCAGACGACTTCGCGGACTACATGTGGATGGAGAACGAAGAGGAATTTGATAAGCAGGTGAGATGTAGTGAGGTATGGTGAGATTGTTTTTTTTTTTTTTTATTATTTTATAATTCTATACTAATACATTATAAGTGCTCGAACACACTGGCAGCGCGGAGAGTGGTGGGTGTGTTTATTGGCCACACTGGCAGCGCGCTGTGTTGAGCCGCGCGGGTTCAGGGTTTCCGCCTTCCGCCCTCGTACTCACCGTGGCTAGTGATGTTCAATTCCGCTATAAACTCCAGACGCGCTATAGACTATTGAATATACAACGTGTAACGTTAAATGCGCAAAACCTTAGACACCCCAAATGATTTTTAATTCGATTGACTTAATTATGTGAGAAAAAAAAAACATTAAAAAAAAAATAAAGGAATGAATTTATGAATTTTAAACAAACTAAAACTGCAAATAACTATTATTATCCCCTATATAAGAAAATTTGATTGGATTACAATTATTTGTGTTTGTTTACCTATTTCAGCGGGTTTTCGCATGTGATGGCTTGACCTATTCATAAATAGACAGGTCGAAGTTTTTAATGAAGATTTTTATGAAAAATGTAACCTATATTAAAATGTGGTTTAATTGATTCTGCTCGTTATTCTGATCAAACTAATTTCAGGTTTTGCGCATTTAACCTTGTATTTATGTGCTATCATTATAATACGTTATAATAAAACGCGGAGACGTTATCATTTTATTCGGCAACGCGCTAAACGGACGAACGCTATATTGCTATCCCGTTTTGGTCTCGCTATTGGCGTTTTGTTGAGCGAGACGTTATATTATAGCGCGAAGGCAGAGCCAATATAACAAACGCTAGACGCTATGAACAAATAGCGTGTTATATTTTGGCGCTGTATGTTATATAAGCCACTACTAAGGGCCGGGACACAAACACGATACGATGTCGTGTCGTACCACGATGCGGCGTCGTTTCACGATGCGACGTCGCGTCGTGGGAATCTACGACGAGCATCGTAAAAAACTATGTCGCGACGTCGTAACGTGCCACGATACACGGCACGACGCCGTCGATATAAAGCAGGGTGAATTGTCGCAGTTAATTTCAAGAAACGGCCGGCACTAGACGCGTCCTGTGCTCCTGCTGTTGTTAAGAAGACGGATAAAGAAAAGACAGAAACTCAGATGATACTGGATCCACCCATTTCTTTTAATCATGAATAACGGGAGCCACTTCATAAAGAAGTACTATGCCTTAAAAATAGATCACAGCAAGTTTTTTGCATTATTTAGAATGATTGTATCAAGTTTCGAAGAGTTACTTGATGGGATAACGCCACATATAGCGGTCCATTTCTAGAAATTAACTGCGACAATTCACACGTCACGATGTCGCGACGTAGTATTTTACGATGCTCGTCGTAGATACCCACGACGCGACGTCGTATCGTGTTTGTGTTCCGGCCCTTACCGTGGCCACTTGTATAAACGAGCTATGGCGTGTGTTGCCGGGCGCGTCCCGCGTTGAGCACACACCACACGGATACCCAAATGAAGTTCTAATATTTAAGATGGCCGTCCTCCCCGCCCTCGCTCTTCCAGTCTGGTCGAACACAAATTTTATGGAGAGACTAGCTTTTGAGAGCAGTGGTGGCCGAGTGGTAATGGCCCCGACTTACGAGTTGTAGGTCGCAGGTTCGAACCCAGCCAGGCGCATCACTTTGTGTAATTTATTTCATCACCACTGCTCTCAAAACGGTGAAGGAAAACATCGTGAGGAAACCGGCATGTCCTAGAAAAATTCGAAGACATGTGACATCCACCAACCCGCACTGGGCCCGCGTGGTGGATTACGGCCCATAGCCTTACCTAGAGAGGAGGCCTGAGTCCCAGCAGAGGGAACATTAAAAAGGCTGATGATGATGATGACTAGCTTTAGCCCGCGGCTTCGCTCGCGTACATAAAATATAGCCTATGTCACTCAGGAATAAAGCAGCTTTCTATCGGTTAAAAATTTTAGCAATCGGACCAGTACTTCCAGAGATTACCATTATCGATTACTATTGACAAACAAACAATATCAAATACTTTATATCAGTGTAGATTATGTATTTCTTTTGCCACTAAAACAAAAAATACAATAAAATAATAAATATTTATGTGGGGTCTCATTCAACAGGCATGATCTTTTTACAAGCTTTTATTTAGTTTCACCTGTCCCAATGTTTGTCTGTCATCAAATCTTGTAAATTAAAGACTCACTTCCCGGTTACCGATTGAGCTGAAATTTAGCATGCATGTGTAAATCAGATGACAATGCAAAATTATTATGACATGGAACTGATCTGATGATGGAACTGGAAGGTGGCTATAGGAACTTGGTAGTTAAACGACACAACCCCAGCGAGTTTGGGCTCTTATGATTCGTCTTGACGAGTATTAATTATATAGGTATACAAAGCTATAAAAGCTTGCTATTAAAAAAAAAATCAATTTTTCATTAAAAGCTTGTTTATGTTCATTTTTTGCTACAGATGGCAAAAAACCCCGTAAGTTAATTACTTCTGGTACCGCCCAGATGTTTTTTCGATAACTTTTTAGATAAACCTCTGATGTTTCTTTGCAGGTGATGCAGCAATTAGAAGAGGAAGCGCTAATGGAACAGTGCATAGAAGCGATGCTGGAGGACGAACAGCGAGAACAGCGCAACAGAAGCAACCGACCCACACACAACGGACACAACCACCAACACGTGCCCACGTGAGTATTGTGACTAGGGACCGCTAATGGAACAGTGCATAGAAGCGATGCTGGAGGACGAACAGCGAGAACAGCGCAACAGAAGCAACCGACCCACACACAACGGACACAACCACCAACACGTGCCCACGTGAGTATTGTGACTAGGGACCGCTAATGGAACAGTGCATAGAAGCGATGCTGGAGGACGAACAGCGAGAACAGCGCAACAGAAGCAACCGACCCACACACAACGGACACAACCACCAACACGTGCCCACGTGAGTATTGTTACTAGGGACCGCTAATGGAACAGTGCATAGAAGCGATGCTGGAGGACGAACAGCGAGAACAGCGCAACAGAAGCAACCGACCCACACACAACGGACACAACCACCAACACGTGCCCACGTGAGTATTGTGACTAGGGACCGCTAATGGAACAGTGCATAGAAGCGATGCTGGAGGACGAACAGCGAGAACAGCGCAACAGAAGCAACCGACCCACACACAACGGACACAACCACCAACACGTGCCCACGTGAGTATTGTGACTAGGGACCGCTAATGGAACAGTGCATAGAAGCGATGCTGGAGGACGAACAGCGAGAACAGCGCAACAGAAGCAACCGACCCACACACAACGGACACAACCACCAACACGTGCCCACGTGAGTATTGTGACTAGGGACCGCTAATGGAACAGTGCATAGAAGCGATGCTGGAGGACGAACAGCGAGAACAGCGCAACAGAAGCAACCGACCCACACACAACGGACACAACCACCAACACGTGCCCACGTGAGTATTGTGACTAGGGACCGCTAATGGAACAGTGCATAGAAGCGATGCTGGAGGACGAACAGCGAGAACAGCGCAACAGAAGCAACCGACCCACACACAACGGACACAACCACCAATACGTGCCCACGTGAGTATTGTGACTAGGGACCGCTAATGGAACAGTGCATAGAAGCGATGCTGGAGGACGAACAGCGAGAACAGCGCAACAGAAGCAACCGACCCACACACAACGGACACAACCACCAACACGTGCCCACGTGAGTATTGTGACTAGGGACCGCTAATGGAACAGTGCATAGAAGCGATGCTTGAGGACGAACAGCGAGAACAGCGCAACAGAAGCAACCGACCCACACACAACGGACACAACCACCAACACGTGCCCACGTGAGTATTGTGACTAGGGACCGCTAATGGAACAGTGCATAGAAGCGATGCTGGAGGACGAACAGCGAGAACAGCGCAACAGAAGCAACCGACCCACACACAACGGACACAACCACCAACACGTGCCCACGTGAGTATTGTGACTAGGGACCGCTAATGGAACAGTGCATAGAAGCGATGCTGGAGGACGAACAGCGAGAACAGCGCAACAGAAGCAACCGACCCACACACAACGGACACAACCACCAACACGTGCCCACGTGAGTATTGTGACTAGGGACCGCTAATGGAACAGTGCATAGAAGCGATGCTGGAGGACGAACAGCGAGAACAGCGCAACAGAAGCAACCGACCCACACACAACGGACACAACCACCAACACGTGCCCACGTGAGTATTGTGACTAGGGACCGCTAATGGAACAGTGCATAGAAGCGATGCTGGAGGACGAACAGCGAGAACAGCGCAACAGAAGCAACCGACCCACACACAACGGACACAACCACCAACACGTGCCCACGTGAGTATTGTGACTAGGGACCGCTAATGGAACAGTGCATAGAAGCGATGCTGGAGGACGAACAGCGAGAACAGCGCAACAGAAGCAACCGACCCACACACAACGGACACAACCACCAATACGTGCCCACGTGAGTATTGTGACTAGGGACCGCTAATGGAACAGTGCATAGAAGCGATGCTGGAGGACGAACAGCGAGAACAGCGCAACAGAAGCAACCGACCCACACACAACGGACACAACCACCAACACGTGCCCACGTGAGTATTGTGACTAGGGACCGCTAACGGAACAGTGCATAGAAGCGATGCTTGAGGACGAACAGCGAGAACAGCGCAACAGAAGCAACCGACCCACACACAACGGACACAACCACCAACACGTGCCCACGTGAGTATTGTGACTAGGGACCGCTAATGGAACAGTGCATAGAAGCGATGCTGGAGGACGAACAGCGAGAACAGCGCAACAGAAGCAACCGACCCACACAACGGACACAATAATAACATAATATTAATATAATCAGCCTTTTAATGGTCCCACCTGAATCCCAGCTCAGGCCTCCTCTCTAGGAGATGGAATGGAGCGTAATCCACCACGCGGGACCAGTGCGGGTTGGTGAATTTCACATGTTATCGAATTTTTGTTTCTAGGACATGCCTGTTTCCTTACGATGTTTTCCTTCACCGTTTTGAGAGCAGTGGTGATGAAATTCATTACACAAAATAATGAGCCTAGCTGGGTTTGTGGTCGCGACTTGTAAGTCGGGGCGGTTCCACAAAATAGGTAGGTACAGAAGACAATACTTCACTTTTTATACCTACGCTCAGTGGACGCACACTGATGAGCATTTGAGTCGGAACTGTTCGACGAGCGGGCCGAGGCGCTCCGAGATATCGTGTCAGTGAGCAGTGCCTATGTGGGCGTTGCTCGAGCTTGTATGTAGATTGACTTCTGTGCCTATATATTTTCTGCCGTTACCACTCGGTCACCACTGCTCATGTAATATCCTTACTAATATTATAAAACTGAAAGTGAGTTTGTTTGTTTGTTACATCTTCACGCCTAAACGGCAAAACCGATTTTAATGAAACTTGGTACACGGATAGACTATGTCCTGGAATAGGACATAGGATACTTTTTATCCCGAAAGTATGTTCCCTTGGGATAATTTTCTGCTATCACGCGGGCGAAGCCGCTGGGAGCAGCTAGTTAGTGTGATAAATAGAGTTTTCTAACATAAATGTATTATTTGCAGCACAAGTAATGGCGGGCCGTCACTCTCGCTGGAAGAGACAGTGTCCCGGTCGACCCTCAACCCGCTAGCAGCCGAGTTCGTACCCACGAGAACTATACCAGCACCTACAGGTACAGCTCCAAGGAGTTTCTTGCACATTCTTCTCTATAGAGATCTATGCTTTTGTATGTATTTACAACTAGCTTTTGCTCGCGACTTCACCCGCGTACATAATCCCAGGATAAAAAGTATCCTATGTGTTATTCTGGGATATGGTCTACTCGTGTACCAAGTTTCATCGAGATCCGTTCAGTGGTTTTTGCGTGAAAGAGTAACAAACATCCATACAGACAAACTTTCGCATCTATCTTCTATATATATAAAAATGAAACCCGTTTTCCGTTGTCACGACATAGCATGAAAACGGCTTGACCGATTTGGCTGTTTTTTTTTTGTTGTGATTGTTATTGTGAGGATAAGGTTCTTATGGAAAAAAAAAAAAAATTAGAGTAGTGTAGGGTAGAGTAGAGTAGGGTAGAGTAGCGTAGAGTAGTGTAGAGTAGAGTAGGGTAGAGTAGGGTGGAGTTGGGTGTAGTAGGATGGAGTAGGGAAGAGCGGGAGCGAAGCCGCGCGGGCATAAGCTAGTTTATAATATTAGTAGGATTAGTATCATTTTTCTGACTGTCGGATTGATATTTTAAAAGGGCTTCTGGTTTTTTTATTTTCTTTTGTTTTATGTGCTTTCCATCAGGTGAGATAGCGGTCAAGCGCAAACCTATCCTTACTAATATTATAAAAGCGAAAGTGAGTTTGTTTGTTTGTTTGTCACGTCTTCACGCCTAAATGGCAAAACCGATTTTGATGAAACTTGGTACACGAATAGACCATGATTTGGAATAGGACATAGGATACTTTTTATCCCGGAAGTATGTTCCCTTGGGATAATTTTCTGCTATCACGCGGGCGAAGCCGCTGGGAGCAGCTAGTCAACAATAAAAATAAAAATTAATTCTTTGTGAAGTATACATCCATTAAGGGTTTAAGATCCCAGTCACAGCCAACAAATGTGCTGCTGACTTTGAAAACATGAACAGATCTTCATAAATTGTATCTAAGAACCATCTCGGTAACGTCAGCTTTCAATTTAAAAAAAAACCGCATCCAAATCGGTCCATTCGCTTGGGCGCTACGATGCCACAGACAGACACATAGACACCTCAAACTTATAACACCCCTCTTTTTTGTCGGGGGTTAAAAATAAGTGGTGTCTATGGATTTATATAAAGTTGTTTGATTGCATTGCAGAGGCAGTGCCCGCGCCGCCCGTGGCGCCGGCCCCCGCCCCCAGCGCGCCGCCCGAGCCCAGCGCCGCGCCCGAACACACGCACGACCAACCTGAAGGTATGGAGGTTTCTTTACACATTTTTAGGATCAAGATCTAGAACTGTGGTAATGCCCAAACTAGTTCAAACTGGAGATTTATTTTTATTTTTTAAGGCAGAACTCAAGATGATTTCTCCCGCTCTAGGATGGAGCGCGAGGTCGTGTCAGACTTTTACTGACTAGTACAACCCACATCTATGTTCTTTCAGTTGCATTTTGCTAACTCCATAATATTCCTAAGTTCAAACCCAGCCAGGCGCATTACTTTGTGTAATTTATTTCATCACCACTGCTCTCAAAACGGTGAAGGAAAACATCGTGAGGAAACCGGCATGTCCTAGAACCGAAAATTCGAAGACATGTGACATACCAACACACACTGGGCCCGCGTGGTGGATTACGGCCCATTCCCTCTCCTAGAGAGGAGGCCTGAGTCCCAGCAGTGGAAACAACAAAAGGATGATTATACTATATTTCTTTTTTTTTATTACAGAACCAGTTGCCCCACAAACAGACCCACCAGAAGTTAGCGCAGCAGAGACCATAGACAAACAAGAAAAAAGGCCCAGAGACAAACGGGATACCAAAACCAAAGTAGAAGTTAAGAAAGCTGTTGTGAAACAAGAAATTAAAAGTAAAGTGAAACCACAAACGGTTAAGTCAGAAACGAAAGTCACGCCGAAGAAGAAAGATGTCAGCGTGAAAAGTGTCAAGAGTGAAACTAAATTAGAAGAGAAAATTGAAGATGTTATTGTTGTTCCTGAACAGAAGGTAAGGACAGACTCATAGATTTATAGAGTAACTTTTGCCCGCGGCTTCGCTCGCGATAAATTCCTCCATTTTAGGGAAGTGGGGGGTTAGAAAGAGATAAAAAGTAGCCTATGTCGCTCTCCATCCCTTCAACTATCTCCATTTAAAAAATCTACGGACAAATAGACATGCACACTTTACCGTTTTTAATATTAGTATGGACTAGCTTCCGCCCGCGACTTCGATTGCGTCAACTGACTACCTGCTCTATGGAGGCTTTTGGCTATTATTATGAATAAATATTTATTATATTGTTTCAGCCGCTACCAACGCCATTGGAGGAAGCACAACCCACCTCTGGCTTCAAACCAATCAACTACGCAGCCGCGGCGAAAGCTAACAAGCCCAAGAAACCACCCACCACCCCCAACCCCGCACCCACCACCATAGACAAACCACAGACAATACCCAAGGTAGACAAGAAACCCACAGACAAAAAAGACAAACTGAAAACGGAAAAAGTCAACGTACAGAGAAAAAACTCCGCAAAGTAGGTTGATATAGGTGTTTTTGGTAAAAATAAAACCTTTGTGGTACTAAAAAAATATATATATTATTGCCCTGTACAAATTTACTGGCAACGCCAGGCAAATGTATACAATATACGGCCTTGTACAGAAATGTGTATAATTTAAAAACGTTTTGAAATAGTATGTGATATTTCCATTTTGAAGTAAATTTGCATTTTTTTGGAAATAATAAAAATTTAATAAAAAAAAAATTGATAGTGTATTATAAAAATAATGTATCTTGTGAATAATTAGTTCTTAAAAATATTAGTTATTAGTTTTTAAATAATTTTTTTTCTGCAATTTGAGACTGTTTCATTGTTAAATAAAAAAAAATACAAAAAAGTTCGTGACTCAAAAGGCACTGGTCAATCAAGAAATCAATGTTGTTTACTCTGGTCCGATTCGTTTACGTTAATCTGAATTCGAAATTTGAAAATTCATAACTAGAATTCTTTCTTTATTTTTGAATAATCGGATGCTTGAAAATGTGAGAATCTTTTTTATGAATCTATAATCTGTCACCTTAGTTTCAAATCCTATTTTATCTCTGGTTGACACAAATACTTTTTTCTTTTCTTTTTGTTAAAATAGTCAAACTATGTTTATAATATAATATTAAACATTATCATTTATGGCTATTTTGATATCAGGCTATATTTTTAATCTATGGTAAGACTCAAGTGTCAATAACTTGTTTTTTTTTTTTTAAACTGGTCATAGAATTTGTCAGTTTGCATCTGCGAATAAATTCTTTTATTTTGTACTTTCATTCTATAGAAAGATATATTTTTACTGTTGGTTCATGCTAAATACGACGTTTGATGGTTTATTAACGTTCGCACGTGTTATTGGCCAAATTGTGGCGTCTCTTCCACAAAGGCGGCACAAGGGAGATGAACTTGACTTGATTTGGCTTTTGACGGAAAATATGCCTCTTGTTCACGAAACAAATAAATGCGCTCGTCTCAAATTGTTGAAAAAAAAAACCAATAAAGCCTAAGTAAGGCGGTCCATTCACTATTTAAGTAGTCGATGATAAAATTCGTATTGTATATTTAATAATAATAATTAAAAAAAAAACATGTATATGAAAAAAAAAAAATTGCACATTATATTGTCTTATGGGTATCTTTAGGATATACTTAGCATAGATGAAAATGGTTATTAAGTTTTTTTTTGTTTTTTTTTTTTTTCTATAATGAAAAAAAAATTGGTTACAAATCAAGCGAATGTTGATAAAATTCTAAAAATATGTTTGCTAGAAATTAATCAAACAAAATTACTTAGGCTCAGTTTCTTCAACGAAAATTTTTTGACAGATGTCAAACGCACTTGACTTTTAATTTGGACCAAATTTAATTGGTGACGTGTCAAAAATTTCATTCGAGAAACCGGGCGTAACATACTTTAGAATTATGATTTTGTCGATAAGTTATATAAAGTATATTTTTCAAGATATTACTTTTTGGTTATAGTGAAAATAAAAAATGATGACAAGAAATCGTTTTGTTTGTCAAATTTTAAAGTTTTGATGTGAAAAATGTATTGTGTAGCAGTAAAATAGACTCGTATGCCGTGACGGCAAACGGCGTGATGTTGTCATGCCGAAACGGAAAATGGCGTGACGCTGTCATGCCGAAACGGCAACCAGCATGACGCTAAAAATAAAATAGATTTTTCACATCTACCGCGAGTCTTGTGACGGCCAATATAAATATTTCAATTTAAAATTAAATTCACAAGGATTATTTTAAACGTATTTTAAAGAATTTAGTATGTTTGGTATAGTATAGACAAGTAGTAATTACAATCTAATTCTCTATCCAGTGAATTATTTGAAAAGAGACTAACATTTTTGTTTATGGTATACATCATACTTCAAATAAACTCTTTTTCTTTCTGTCTCTATTGGCTTTTTTTTTTCTTCATTTTGTTAAGTTGGTAACACGTACTAGTTTTTTTGCTTCATACAAATTCAGATTAGTTTGTCCTTTTTATTTTCTACACTAACTTCTGGCGGCGGCTTCGCCCGCTTGTAAGCATATAATAATAATAATAAGTTTATTGAAATATCAGTAGTAAAGAAGTAATCGACTGTTAAAAGAAATTTTAAAATCGATACAGTAATTTTTATGTTAGTACATTACTAACAATTAAGCTTTTAATGAAAATATCTTTTTCATAGCAAGCTTTTATAGCTTTGTATACCTAAATAATTAATACTCGTCAAGACGAATCATACGAGCCCAAACTCGATGGGGTTGTGTCGTTTAACTACCAAGTTCCTATAGCCACCTTTCGGATCCATCATCAGATCAGCTCCTTGTCATAATAAATGTGCATTGTCATCTGATTTACACATGCATGCAAAATTTCAGCTCAATCGGTGACTGGGAAGTGGGTCAAATTTAATTAACGAGATTTGATGACAGACAAATATCGGGACAGGTGAAACTAAATAAAAGCTTGTAAAAAAAATGAGTCTAGTAATCATTAGAATGCCTGTACTATTGACTAATTGCTGTGATGACTGGATTTTAGGCTTACCACAGGCGCAAAATATAATGGGTTATGTTTTCCATGGATATGTGAAGCCTATCTATCACACAGATGTAACAACATATCGTACCTCCGCTCAAATAGTGTCACAACTCAAAAAATGTTTTTTGCTTAATTTGTTGATAATGGGCTAGTTGCCTAAAAAAATGTAATTAGTCCATCTTTTAGATTATTCAAAAATAAGGGACACGTATTTTTTTATTTGTAAATTAAACCAAAAATGACAAAGATATAGCCCATTAAAGTTACGTGTAACGTCACGCCGTGCTACAATTTTTCGCACGGGGTGACGTCACGCTTAACTTTAATGAGCTGTATCTTTGTTATTTTTTGTTTAATCTAAAAAAGAAAAAATACGTATCCAATATTTTTTTATAATCTAAAACAAGGACTAAATAAAATGTAGTTATTTTGACCCAGGAAACTACTTCAGAATTCATCATTATGCTCAGTGTAGTGCGTGTATTTGAAGTTCAGTTATTTACCCCCAGGAGACCCATATATTTATATGTTGCATCACATCCCTAAATTTATTACAATTTAAAGTCCATTTTTCCATAATTTGATTTTTGAGTTGTGACACTATTTGAGTGGAGGTGCGAAATTTACAGACTAGCTTCTGCTGGCAGCTTCTCTCCGTACAAACTTTTAACCCCAATTCATTCCCCTTAGGGGTGAATATTGGAAAACCCTCTCCTAGTGCTCGCTTACGTAATAAACGAAACCTTGTGCAACATTTCACGTTCCTAGTCCGAGTAGTTTCGGCTGTGCGTTGGTATGTCAGTCAGTCGCTTTCTCCTTTTATAAATTTGTTTAGTCAAGTCAAACGACTTGGGTAATCTAATCAAATTCTTGAAACCTTATATACTCAACACTGGTTGATCAATCAAGGTTGCAAGGAGATGATCATTGTTTATTTATCACTACATAGTATAAAACAAAGTCGCTTTTTCTGTCCCTATATCCCTATGTACGCTTAAATCTTTAAAACTACGCAACGGATTTTGATGCGGTTTTTTTTAATAGATACATTGAATCAAGAGGAAGGTTTATGTGTATAATATTGCACCCGAGCGAAGCCGGGTCGGGTCGCTAGTAGAATATTATAAAGTATTGTATGTAATATACAAGGTGTAAGGGACAGCCCTCCGCAAACCTAGGGCTTGCTCAGTAGACGAAACAACAACCTCCCACTAATTTTTTTTTCAGGAAACGAAAAAATATCGGCCTCTATACACAAACTGTCCAATCAAGTTTATAATTTTGTATGGTGAGGCTGATTTTTTTATCGTTCCTAAAAAAATATTGTGGAAGGTTGTTCAGTTCCGTCTACCGAGCAAGCTCTTAATGTTTGTGGAGGGCGGCTGTCCCTTACACCTTGTATAGCAGATTTTTTAATTCGTTTAAAAATTCCAAATCTGTACGGCTTCTCAAAATTACTTATACCAAACAACTAATTCAATAAAAAACATCAACAAATGATTTACAAAAAATTCGTAACAAAAGTTTGCTACAGTTGCTAAACATTGTTTTCAAACATTTTATCTCACTGCCAACAATATGGCAGCATGTTGACAACATGTTTTGCAACTTTTTATTTGTTGCAAACTTAAATTGCGCTATTAAAAAGTAAATATCTTGAAAAAGGTATTTTTATTGGTTAATATTATTGTTTCAAAAAATGATAAGTAGTTGTTAAAAATGAATTTTATGTTATAAAAATATAAATATTTTTTCAGGCATTAGTTAGATATGTTTAAGAAACGATTCATGCAAAACCAAAAATAACAGGCAAGTACGCGTTTGACTCGCATAGAAAGGGTTCCGTGCGATAATTATATAGTGGCAATATTAATACAAACTATACTCATTACTGTTCATGCTGACGGACAGCAAATGCATAGAGTTCCGTTTGGAATCCTAAAAAATACTGAGTAATGCCTGTTTAACCTGTTGTGTGTAACCTGTTTTTTAATAATATTATTTTTTGCTTGTTTTCGCGTCCTATTCGCCAGGGTCGTATGTTCACAACTGGGTACTCCATCTCGTTTAGCTCTTCAATCCCCATAAGTGACAGAAGAGTTGACGAAATGGAGTATTTGGTCGTGGATGTGCGACCCTGGAGGAATAAACGCAAGAGTGTTCGTCGGATATATTCGACGTAGAGAAATAAAAGGTTAAATCGTTTTTCTAATCAATTCCTAATGCCTGGAATGGAATAAATGATAAAATTAGTGCGTTAAGATTATAATTTGTTTAAAAAAATACGATGTTCGCAGTTGTCCCCAATATAAGATTTTTAAATTGTAAGGTTTTATAAAAATTTTAGTATTGTAGAGAAAAAATTGATGTTGAGAAATGGCTGCGGAAAATAAAAAAAATGAAAAAGTATATTTAGAGAAAACTGTAAACTTCGGCAGATTAAGAATTTTATGTACCACCTTCCAGCCTACTTCAGGTTGGATAGTGGGAATATTGAAGACTTAAGACTCCATGACTTATGTGGTTTTTTGTATGTAAAGGGCGGCGAAAATTATCTTTGCTCGGAGCGGCTAAATAGCTAGATGGGGGCCTGGATTCAAGCGAATTTTTTTTAACCCTTCAGAGACCGTCAATTAGAAACACAATAGTAAGACAATAGATGCGCGGCCACCGGTGGTCGCTTGGGGATTCATGAATTAAACTTATCTGGCAGATATTACCGCGATGGTACCACGTTTAAACGAAATACATTCAGTAGTTTTTGCGTGAAAGAGTAACGAATTTACATCCATAAAAACTTTCGCGATTTTATATTAGTAGGACAAGAACGGAAACCTAAAATTGTTTATTTTTGGATTCAGATTCGTTTATTCATTGTAAGGTCGGACGCACACATTCGGTGTCCGTATTTGTATTTCCGATCAGGAATTCAGATTCGGGATTCCGTGAGAAACGCACGGAGAAAATTTCGAAACGGATGTCAGGTTTTTTTCCGTTCGGAAAAAGTAAGAATGTGTGATAAGAGCATTTAGGTTTCCGAATCTGAATTCCTGATCGAGAAACCTGATCCGGAAACCGAATGTGTGCGTCCGGCCTAAAATATAAATAGGTACATTACAAGTTCTTATTTAATACATTGAGGGTGCTGTTTTGCCTCTAGGGCGTATCATGCAATATAATTAAAACAAGGAATTAATATAGATTTATGAACCACAATTAAAGAAATAAATAATAAAAGTTAGATCATTCCAAAATAAAAACAATGGAAATGAAAAATGTCCACAGTTATTGTAATGTAATGAAAAATTGTCAGCACTTATTTGTTAATTTTATTTTTCGCAGCCATTTCGAGTTTATCATAATTATATAAAAAACCTATTATAATAAATTAATGAATGAATTTTTACAATTAGTTCGACATAGTTTTTTTAGTGATGGTAAGTTTTTTCCGTTGTTGGTAGTAAATTTTGTAAAACATGTAGTTTCGTGTAAATCTAGGTATCCTTTAACGGCTTGCATCGGACTGGTTCGACGAGTATTTACGTGTCCACAGGCTTATTGAAACCCGAGTGTAACGAAGGACTCTGGGGGTTGAACCCCGAGAGTAGCGAGGGGATTGAGGGTTAACTCCCGAGGAAAGCGAGGTAGGACGCAATTTATTGTTCCAAAATTTGTTAACTTATCTGGAATTCTGAATGTTACCATACAATTTGTCACGATTTGATATTCAAGTCTGTGACCCAGAAACCTGTAATGAAATATCATCTTTAGGAAAACGGATAAATTGTTTACAAAATTTACTACCAACATAAAAAAAATGAATGGAGCAAAAAGGCCATGAAAGATATTGTAAAAAAAATAATAAAAATTAGTGTGTATTATACATGTTTATTATTGTGTCAATTTGTAAAGCTACCGTTTTTGAGCATTCAAGTTTTCTACCATTTTGGGAGATTTTTTCGCTTTACCAATAGATATTTTGGTAGAAATTTGCGTTTTCAAGATCCGTAGTTTCCCTTGAATTTCGTTATTACGCGTTCTCAATATATTATAAAATAGTGTGATTATATAAGGAAACCCCAGCGGAAGCAATTATCTTATAGTGAGTTTTAAAAACGAAGTTGATACAACAGGTTTTGAGACACCATTTTTCAAAGGATCCAGTTTCGAGAACGAATTTTATAAGAAAAAAAAAATGTAGTCAGACTTTTTAAACTGTGCTGTTATTGGTTGAGTGGTGTAAACCTTTCGTGTTTGACTGTCACTCATAATTACAATAAGACAGATCGACGAAGGTCATAAAAAGAAAGCAAACCTTTTTTATCGTCCGTTTAACTGATTTCAACTCTTATTTCGTAGGCATAAGTATGGCATTAAAAGCAAAAAAGTGGTTACAATACCAACTATTTACTGCAGCTGTCATCTATCGTGTTACCTACGCAATAAAAGTCAAAATCGATTGAATATACAGTAAAACGCCTGTAGGGCTTAATTCAACTGGCAATTACGAACACCATTTTCTATTTGATGACGTCATTATTTTCTTGACGCGACTACTCTAGTTATTTTTCATGCACTCCGTGATATGTGTCTCATTAAACCTCGTGATAATTAGAGACACAATAGACTGACCATGGGTGCGCGAACGCCGGCGTTCGCTTGGGGTCTAATGAAAAAGGGACACAAAACCATTCAGTACATTTTCGATGTAAAGAAGATTAGACCTAAGCATCCAAAGAATAGATTACAAAATCACAAAACCGCTAGTGAATAGGCTCTTAATAAACTAGTGTGGTTCACCACCTACGATTGCATCACTGCTTACCAAGGTCGCGGTCAAGCAGTTTATATGAATAAAAAAAAATGGTTGATTTCGACGTTCGAGTCTGGTCATACACGACAGGTTTATGTCAACTATTGAACGACCAATCGCATCATTCGACGACTATTTAGTCGTGGAATGATGCGTCACAATTTTGTGACGTCGATAGATATAATTGTTTTCAGGAACAGGGTGCGATTTTGTTTTTTTTTTTATTTTGGATTTCCGTCTTGGGTATACTGTGTAGCAATTACTATTATTATATTATAAGCAAATGGGCGACTACGTTTTTTTATTTAATGCCAGAAAGCACGAAATTAAAACTTGTATTGTTTCGTTTTAGTAGAATTATAATTTGTCAATCAGGGCCTAGCTTCATTTATTTGTATAAAAAGAATTTATATAGAAAAACATGGCCCAGCTAAATTTAAAAAAAAAAAAAATAGTCCTCCAAACCGATAGTGATGTCACAAAGTCGTACGACTGATCGTACGACAAATCGTCGCCCGTTTGCACAAAACTACAAGTGTTTATAAACGTGTTTTCTATCACTGCCAACCCCGTGTTTTTTTGGGTAGCAACGTTGAAATTTGCTTTGTGCATTAATCCATAAGTGCCTAAATTTTAGGTATGAAAAAACTCCGTTAAATTAAAAAAAAAACAATCTAGGTAATCTATGTTAAGTGACTATATTTATTGTTAATCGTGTCTTTTAACAAAACTATTTCGACGCTTGAAAGGCAAAAATTACTAAGCGACATCGAGTAAACTGTGACGAATGACGAATACACGTCTGAAGCTACACGTTCGTGGACGATAGGCTGACGAAATAATTCATAGAGATTCATAATATTTTGTTGGTCATAAACTTCATCAAGACGAGGGTACTTTTAAATCGTAATCGTTCGGATAAACTCGGCTCGTCCGACCTTACCTGAACGAGTGTTACACTGCTGAGCGTGACGGCTAACTCTCACTCAATACCTACTAAACAGTTTTCTGCAGTACTTCATGCATTTGCTGCCAAATACTGAAAAGGCATTAGAATTTGATACATTCGCATTCCAATAGAAAACAGTGATTGTTTTCTGTACCAAAAACTTGGTACTTTTTAAACCGTGTCAGTTTCATTGACTCAATTCTTTTGCGAAGACATAAATTGGGAGTTTGAGACTTAGAGCAGGGGCCTTCGCCGAAAGGCAAACCTTAGGTACTACCTTTTTACCGTCAGACAAAAAAAATGGTGTCCACCACGCCACGGTCACAATTACATGACAGATACCTTACCATGAGGTTAAGAGGTCGTTAAATGACACAATTAACAATAATTATAGATAAACTGTAAATTTATTGTAAATTGTTTTGACATATAGTGTATGCATGTTATAGTTTGATGCTAGACATTTACGTTATCACAATAGATAAAAATACAAATAAAAATGTTTAGTGATTTTAAATATAACGGTAATGTGAAAATCTTTTTTTATTGTTTTATTTTTGTTACCCTTCATCGTCATCATCCATAATTTAACCCTTCAGATACCGTCAATTAGAGACACAATAGTAAGACAATAGATGCGCGGCCACCGGTGGTCGCTTGGGGATTCATGAATTAAGGTGTTGCTGGAGGAGCCGAGCTCAAATTTGTGTAGTGTGGACCGATTCTAGAGTAACAGAGCTAATTAGTTTAGTGGACAACGCAGGAAAATCTGCTGATACCATGTATACACTACTATTTTCAAATGAATACAAAAAAATGGGGCTCAAACCCAACAAAATATTTGCGTAGGTAGTCAAAAGTAAAGAAACGAAATGCCAAAATTGTTCACGAAAATATGTCATAATTGAATCATTCATAACAATTGCTACCAGAAAATACTCCGCGCTGGTTGCGCCAATAGCATTTTGTAATTTAGCCGCATATAAATGGGAGGTAGTACTATGCGTTCCAAATGAGAATAGGATCGTTTGCCATGTTGTGACGTCACGTCGTACCGTCAAATCGAAAGAAATTTTGGAAAATTTGAAGAGCCCAGAGATGAGTAAAATTGAAGAACTAGATTCTGATTAAACTTTTTTCGTTCACAGTTCGTAAATAAATAAAATTTTTCGTTAAATAATTAAAGTTTAAAAATTTCTTTCTTCGATTTGACATTTCTTGACGTCACAACATGGCAATCGATCCTATTCTCATTTAAAACGCATTGTGTTTTCGCGTTATTGTCTTTTGACACCTTGCAACGTTTCCTATCTTCTGTCCCTTTTCATCACACTACCGCAAGAGTGACAGAGAGTAGTCGGTTGAAATCCCTTGCATCGCAAAGACGTCGTCGCTTGCGCTCTTATTAGAAAATGAAATATAGTTGAATTCCGCTTTTGCCTAGACCGCTAACGCGTTGTGCTTGTGAACCGTGTAGTGCTTATTTATCACCAATTCTACTCGCCACCGGACTCAAGAGTTAAGAGCTGATCCAGAAAGGGCGAATTAGCCGCGAAACGTTTCGCGCGTTAGTGAGATACTAGGCACCAATACATCGCGCCCACAAGCATCGCGTGAATTCAAAATACGCGCGTAAATCGCGTGCACTACGCCAGACTCTCGACTCGCGCGTGATTCGCGCGTAATGCGCGCGAGTCGAGATACTAGGGACGCCTTGTTGCGCCCAGTTAACGCGCAAACTCCAGAGCGAGTGCACGTATGCAGAGTAATGGAGTGTCAAAATTTTGATCGATAATTCGCGCGTAGTTACCTGGGCGAAACGGTCGCTCGTGATACGCACGAGAGAATCGCGGCGAATTCGCTCCTTCTGGACAAGCTCTAAGAACCCAGCATCGCCCGCCGGCCGAGCCACGTGGAAGTCAAGACTCAGAGTTTGAAAGGTCAGTGCATTTCCTTCCACTTTGAGCTGTTTCTTCTGTTTTTTCCTAGTCCTGAAACGGCTCCGTCTGTACCCATCATACACTGCAAGGTATCCATACTTCACTAAAGAAAATAAGCAGTACCTTTGTACCTACTAATGTCTCTTATGTATTATCTTTTTTTTTGTTATTTTTGTGTGTACATAAATAGTAAAATAAAGAAATATTTACCTAAATTGAGTGACATTTTGGGATGTAAACAAAAGTTAATAACTTAGCTGTTTATGAATATTATTTATTGAGACTTAAACAATAACAAGACCTTTTCTAATAAGCGCTTTAAGTATTTCTACTAAAAATTTGTAGTGTAAGTATATCTCAATAGGGTAGTTTCCAGGGTCAAAATAGCTACATTTTATTTAGTCCGTATTTTAGATTATAAAAAAAATATTGGACACGTATTTTTTCTTTTTTCGATTAAACAAAAAATAACAAAGATATAGCCCATTAAAGTTACGTGTGACATCACCCCGTACGAAAAAATGCAGCACGGCGCGCGGCGTTACTTTACACGTATCTTTAATGGGCTATATCTTTATCATTTTTGGTTTAATTTACAAATTAAAAAAATACGTGTCCCTTATTTTTGAATAATCTAATAAGCGGACTAATTACATTTTTAGTCTCTCTTGTGTCGCTTAGTACAAATAGCCTATCACCCATAGATATAAAGAAAATGTTCATAGTTGGTACGTATTTAATCATATAAAAGTTACAGAACATGTCTTATACACCTAAATAACTATTCAGATACACGAGGATTCGAAATTTACTTATAAACATTTTTACTACTTACTTAAAATATTTAATATGCAAACTTAATCTTCAGTCGCAATAACGTTAGCCACTAAAACAAACCGTCTTCACTGTCCGTTCAACCGATATTGACTGCTATTCCGTAGGCATAAGGATGGCATTCAAAGCAAAAAAATAATTGGGCAAGTGCGAGTTGGTTGGACTCGTGCGCTGAGGGTTCCGTACAAACCACAATTCCTAAATGGATTTTCCGAATTGAAATTTTGTTTTTGTGATGCGGGATGGAGGTATGCGGAACAGAGAGTAAAGTTCCACATACCTCCGTTGAAAGAAAGGATCCTCCGATCAGACAGGTGTTATGGTCTGGTGGGCGACTGCCCGATAGTTAATTTCGAGCTGTCGTATATGTTCTAATCGCGCGGAGAACTTTGATTGCGTGATGCAGGATTTCGTATTTTCTTCGTAGTTCTTATATATGTCGCTACATGGGTGACAACAAATTTACTGTTTTCAGATTTATTCCTATACCTGTGCTATAAGATCTTGCTTTATGCCAAATTTCAGGATTCTGGGTCAACGGGAAGTACCCTATGAATTTTGATTCCTTTGAGAATATCGGAATACGAGTAAGCGATTTTGCGACATAAAACAACCGTATCTTTTTTATTCCTTAACTTTGACTTTTTCACAGTTTCAAAAGACTACAGACGTGAGTATACAGTTTTAATTTCAACTCGATACCTTCACGCGTTCCCGAGATCCGGTCTTGACGGACGGACAACGAAGTGATCCTAAAAGGGTTTAGTTCTTTCCTTTTGGAGTACGAAATCCTAAAAAGTCAACATCAGTCAACAGGAGGGGCCCAGCTGGGTCGAAGCCTACTGGGACCAGGGTAATCCGAAAGGAAGCTCGAGCCTTGGTTTGAAGGCTAGAAGGAACGGGGTGGGTTTTTAGTCTTACGGACTAATAACCCACCCCGTTCCTTCTGAGTGAGTCTGACACTATTTCCGGCTCCAGCCAAGGGCGGGGGTTGTCATAAGATGATTATTGCCCACCGTAAAAAAAAAACTTTAAAAGGGTTACAATATAGTCTTTTTACTGCACCTCCCACTCGTCATGCTACCAACCCAATAGAAATCAAAATGGGTTCAACGGACAGTGAAAAAGGATTTTAAAATGTCTTATTTATTTCAAATACAACATAAAATGTTTTGTGGGTATGGGTGGGATGTATTGGTCTTCCCGTCTGATTATAATTTAAGTGTCTTCAAGGCTAGAGTGAATAGGCTCTTAATAAACTAGTGCACCTCACCATCAGAGATTGCATCACTGCTTACCATCAGGTGGGATCGCAGTCAAGCACTGGTAAAATAAATTAACACCCTTTTTAGAACATGTTTTTTTAAATTATAATATACTACTTTTTATAGATTAAATGGGTTTGTATAATTTAGCTACATTGCGCGTGACCTAAATAAAAAAAATTAACAAATATTTACAACCGACTTCAATGTAAAAAAAAAACAAACAAAACTGTAATTTCGGAAGTCATTCAGTCGAACATAGAGCCTTCTTCTTTTTGAAGTCGGTTAAAAATACATTATTATTTTAATAATACATTGGGTATAATGGCGGATTTTTTTCAAATCGCGTGGAAAAAGCATATATATATGCAACAGATCTTTTTGTTACTTGGGATTTCTAAAGTTTAAAAGCCAAAGCAAACTGTTGGCATGATTTACTTTTTTCTTTTCGCCAGAAATGAAACCAAAGTTATTATGTTAGAGGACAATACGAGGAATAAAAAGCAAAAAGAACAAGGACTTTAAACCGTAACCGAACGAAGATACGTATAGAAGCATTTTTGTTAGGCTTTACTTATTTTCCTTATTATAATGGAAATATAATACTTTAGAAAAAATTTACAAAAACTGAATATTTTGAGATTTTCTATTGACAAAATAAACTAAGTTGGTCACTATCACAGAGCCCGATCTAGCTATTTAGCCGTTCCGGGCAAAGATAATTTTCGCCGCCCTTTACATACATAAAACCATGTAAGTATTTCCACTATGCAATCTGCAATAGGTGGCTAATGGCTAGATTAGAAGTTAGGAATAAGTCAATTTTGCCGCCCTTCACTTTTTGCCACTCTGCATACGAGCCTTAGATCGGGCCCAACCCAGTCACTACTGTTATATTTTTTGCACACTCCTAGTTTTGCATCACTAAAACTAATTTAAAAAAAAGTCATAAATGAATCGAACAGATACGCATTACTGTTGCGATAGTGATTTACACTATTTAATTCATGAATCCCCAAGCGACCACCGGTGGCCGCGCATCTATTGTCTTACTATTGTGTCTCTAATTGACGGTATCTGAAGGGTTAATGCGTACTGACCATAAACATCCAAACCAAAACTATATTTAAAAATGGTAAACTTAAAATATTAAACATATTTTTATTTGAGAAAAAATAACGCCTGATAAAAAACCATAGCAATCTACTAAATAGTCTCTCTAACTTCATTTGGTTACGGTTGGTAGACATAATTGTTTTTTTATTACAAGCTTTTATTTGGTTTCACCTGTCCCGATGTTTGTCTGTCATTCAATCTTGTAAATTAAAGACCCACTTCCCGGTTACCGATTGAGCTGAAATTTTGCATGCATGTGTATATCAGATGACAATACAAAATTATTATGACAAGGAGCTGATCTGATGATGGAACCGGAAGGTGGCTATAGGAACTTGGTAGTTAAACGACACAACCCCATCGACTTTGGGCTTGTATGATTCGTCTTGACGTGTATTAATTACATAAATACGTATACCAAGCTATAAAAGCTTGCTATGAAAAAAAGATTTTCATTAAAAGCTTGTTTAGTTTCACTTGTCCCGATATTTGTCTGTAATCAAATCTTGCAAATTATTTTCATTAAAACCTGGTTGCTATCGATTTTTCATACAGTCCTTTTAAGATACGGCCTTGGATTCACTTTTGGCGAAGAGAAAAAAATATACCTATATATGCAATGTATGACAAAAGTTTAATTTTCATTCCAAGGACAATGTTTTGTGAAAATGTAAACATTTTCTGAACAAAAACTGTTTCGGTTTGTGCAGCGCTTTGCTTAGCGCTTGTTTTATTTATTATTTAGTTTATAGACGCTTTATTAATGTAAAGAGTTTGACATTCAAAATACGAGATCATAAGTTGTTTATGTACGAGAGACATGTGTAATATAATTAATAAGAAGCTTAAATATTATTTAGTGTTCGACCGAACTTTCGGTTTCGGCTTCGGCCTAGATTCGCCAAAAAAAAATAGTTTCGGCGAAAAAAAATACGAGTTTCGCAAAAAAAAAGAGAAAAAACTAGTTTCGGTATAAAACTCAATTTCGGCCTAGTTTCGCCAAAACCTCCAGTTTCGGCTTAGTTGCACCACCATCCAACCGAATCTTCAGCCGTACCCAAAACTGATAGAATATAATTGATTTTTTCTCTACAAAAACATGACCTTATAAGAAAGTTTCGGATACGACCGAATCTGAGACACAGACCGAAATTCGGTTTCGGCATAAAAACTAGTTTCGGTCAGATCAATGACATTTTAATAAACAGACATGTTATACACTCACAAATAAACCGACCACAAGTGCTGCCACGGAAAAATGTGTTCCGCGCAGCAGCGGCAGCACTTGTGGTATGAGATCATAAGTTTTTAGAAAGTGTATCATAATTGGTACACTTCCTAAACACACACGAAAGCATTTTTAACGTAGCAGCGCGCAGCGTAGGAGTAGATCCGATGCGTGACGCCTAAACGCAAGGATCCCAATTAGGATCCTTTCAAATCTTCACGAGTGAAGCTCATAGCAAATCTGTTTATTTAAATATCATTGGGTCGGATACTAATATTAATTAACTGTTTATATAAAACTTAACTAATAAACTAGGTCAATAAATACTGAATACTTAGCTGATACACTTATAAGGCTTAAACGCATTTGATTTACCAAACTAAGTTAGTTCTCGTTTATAATATAATAATAAGAATATATAATAATATTCCACAACTATCACACAACGCCGTCTAGTCCCAAGCTAAGCAGAGCTTGTTGTTATGAGTACTAGACTACTGATAAACAAACTTATACATTTCTAAATACATACATATATAGATAAATTACACCCAGGCACAGAACAAATGATCATGCTAATTACATAAACATTTGCCCTGGAAATCGAACCCTCAACCTCCGGCATAGCAGTCAGGGCCACTAACCACTAGACCAACAGGCCAGTCAAGTAGTATTTTACCAGTGTGTAAATATATTTCATTAACTCATTCTTTTTTTACACCAATTTTGCAAGACTTCTCTCCCTTATGTCTTCGAACATGCCTTTGCATGTTACTCTTATCGCTAAACCCACGCCGACATATTTCACACTTAAAAGGTCTTTCCCCAGTGTGCGAACGGACATGTCGCGTCAAATGGCTCTTTTCATTAAAACTACGCGCACAAATGTCACATTTATGAGGCTTTTCGCTCGTATGCACTCTCATATGACGTGTCAGATTACTTGCAGCACTAAAACACCGTTGACACTGATCACATTGGAATGGCTTTTCGCCAGTGTGCACCCGAATATGACTTATCAAAATATGCTTCGATCTAAACCCACGCTGGCAATAATCACAACGATGAGGTCTTGAAACTCTATGCATTCGATAATGTTGTAACAAATCATCTCTGTTACTGTAACACCGCAGACAAATTTCACATTTGTAAGGTTTTTCACCAGTGTGCACTCGGATATGACTTTTTAAACTTTTTTTTAGTATAAAGCTGCGATCGCATAGGTTACATTTGAAAGGTTTATCTTCTTCGCCACCGCCGTCATTGTGTTCTCGAAGATGTTTCTTAAAATCGCTTGGTTCACTAAAGCTATGTTCACATTGATCACAATTATACAATTGCACACTCGATAATTTATCACTAAATTCACTACTAAAATTATTATCAAGGCTATGTCCCATATTTGTATTAAAAGTACAATTAACCTCAGGGTTTTCACTGCCGAAAGGTTTCATGAATATCGATGCAGGTTCGTTTGTAAAATTTTGAGTGTTCCGATTAATATTCGAGGCTGCTTGTTCAGATCTCATGTGTTGAGTTGTGATTGTATGCTCTGGTATTGCTCTTCGTTCGTCTAGTTTCTGTTTTTTCACACCGATCGATCCTGTGATAACAAAACCGGTTAGTTCGTAAGATTCACATTGGGAAATGCAAAATTAAAGGGTCTAGGAGGAGTGCCAGGCGGTCGCCTCCTTCTGCGAAGCAGTAATGCTAGCAAAGGAGGAGGCCGACCGCATCAGGCAACGGCGACCTCGCCGCCGCCGCCGGGATTCCAATCCCGATTTCCAGCCACCGTAGACGCGGGCTCGCGGACGGCGAGCCATGGGTAGCTTGCTGTCCGACAGTCCGGTAACTGTCCGGACCGAGCCCAAGACGTCGACTGGGCGCACTGTACCCGCGCGCCTCAATGAGTTGTCAGCGACAGGAGGGGCCCAGATGGATCGAAGCCTACTGGGGCCAGAGTTATCCGAAAGGAACTCAAGCCTCGGTATGAAGGCTAGAAGGAACGGGGTGGGGTTTTTAGTCAGTAAGAGTCTGACACTATCTCCCGCTCCACCCAAGAGCGGGGGTTGTCATAAGATGATTTTTGCCACAGAAAAAAACAGTTAGAGTCTGCAGGCTTATACATATGTATGCAATGATATTACCTGAAGAGAAATTATATGACAAGTGACGTAACAGGTAATGCCACTGCTGATTACACCACAGTTCAGTTCAAAACGAAACCCGACGCGACGCTGCGCGAAAAGCGACTCAAATAATATTAGTGTAGATAAACCATTTACAATCACTTTTGAAATGTCAGTTAGTCAGTCAGAAAAATTATGCTAATTGCTCATTCCAAAGCGTAGAACTGTATGGAGAAGAATGTGCAAGAAACTCCATGGACACTCTTTTCAATCATGTTATGTATTACAAAAATCTGAGAACAATGTAAATAACGTAAAAATAAAAACTAAATATACAACGTGTAACGTTAAATGCGCAAAACCTCAGACACCCTAAATGATTTATAATTTAATTGACCTAATACAGTGAGAAAAAAATCATTAAAGGTTTTATGTGCAGTTTTAGTTTGTTTAAAATTAATATCTGCATTGAAATAAGAACTTTTATTATCCCGTGTCTGACAAAATTTGATTGGACTACAACTATTTGTGTTTTTTTACCTATTTCAGTGGGTTTGCGCACGTGATGGCTTGACTTATTCATAATTAGACAGGGCGACAATTTAAACAAAGATTTTTTTTTCAAAAATGTAACCTATATTAAAAAGTGGTTTAATTGATTCTGATCGTTATTCTGAACAAACTATTTTCAGGTTTTGCGCATTTAACGTTACACCTTGTAAATATTAAAACAGCCACGGGCAGCAAAGAGATGACCAGTCATAACTGACAGCAACCGATGTCACTGTCGACTGTCAATGTGCAAGCTTCGGTTTCGGCAGAAACTGAAATCGCGCGAAATTCGGTCTCGGTTTTCGGCCTTAAAAACTAATTTCAGTCGGACACTATCACTAACTAAATCATACTTACTCTTCTTAGTCTCAGCTTGACGATTTTTCATAGCCATATCTCTTTCACCTTCATTTTCAAACTCCATAGTAGAATGTTGTGGTACAATATACTCTGGTTCAGCGAACTGTCTCCGTGTCGTCTCATCTTCGTCCTCTACTTCAATTTTCACAGCCAAGAAAGGTGAACAATCTATTGGATCTTGTACCGAATGTCTTGCTTGTTCTTCAGATTCAAAAGGGTTTGTCGGTGTATCTTCGTGTACTTCAATTTTCAGATCCACGATAGGTGTATATTGGAAATGTAGTTGAGATTGCTTTGGTGGCTTTTCTCCAGAACCGTGTGTTGGCGCATTTTCTTGTTCTTCTTCAACTTCAATTTTCACATCCACCGTGGGTCTCAGTTGAAATGTGTGTTCAGACTCTGAGAAGAAGCAAAAAGCGTGTTATTAAAATCTCGTTTTTATAAAAAAATTCAATACAATTGCTCATAAAGTGACTCTTATTGCACTGCACTTAGGTATATAATGGCTCTTGTTACCAAACTGTGACATTTATTACCATTACGCGCTAGTGCTATAATGTGGTTAAAACCTTATTATTCAACCACTCCCCCGCCTTAATTTTATGACATTTATCGTCCCCCACGAGGAAAAAAAAAATGGCGCACATATGAAAACCGATTTTTACCGCCAAAAAGTTTACTAGTTTTACAGTTATTTTATTCACAAGTGTATTGAAAAACGTTGTATGATACACGTGAGTAATTAATGATTATCGCTCTCGGCTCTCTTAAGACTCTCGCTATGGCTCGGGTCTAAATACCGTGTCGTTTAACTACCAAGTTCCTATAGCCACCTTCTGGTTCCATCGTCAGATCAGCTCCATTTTATAATAATTATGCAATCTCATCTGATTTACACATGCATGCAAAATTTCAGCGCAATCCGTAACCGGGAAGTGGGTCAAATTTAATTTACAAGATTTGATTACAGACAAACATCGGGACAGGACCTGGTGAAACTAAATAAAAGCTTGTAAAAACATACCACTTAGATATCCTTCCTTCTGTTTACCGCTAGCATCTTGTTCCTCACAAACATCTGGCAATTCTTCTTTGATAATGACATTTTCTATTTGACATTCATCATAAATGCTGACGTGCTTTATCGGACTTATTACATATTTATTGAATTTTATCTTGTCCTGGTTCAGTTCAGGATTTGCCTGTAATATAATTATTAATAATGTTATCACTACATAGTATAAAACAAAGTCGCTTTCTGTCCCTATATCTCTATGTACGCTTAAATCTTTAAAAATATGCAACGGATTTTGATGCGTTTTTTTTTTTAATAGATAGAGTGATTCAAGAGGAAGGTTTATGTGTATAATATTGCACCCGAGCGAAAACGGGGCGGGTCGCTATTTTCAAATATTCAAATGATCACAGTAACAGTGAAAAGGTAAAATCGCTTATTATCCTCCACTTTGATTGAAAATGAATTATGTAATTTGTTTTGAGTGAAACAATTATACAATCTTCATTCATGAATCCCCAAGCGACCACCGGTGGCCGCTCATCTATTGTCTTACTATTGTGTCTCTAATTGACGGTATCTGAAGGGTTAATTTAGTATACGCGAAACCTGAAACACTTATCTAGTATTTATATGTAAAGAATATATGTACAAAATTTCAAAACTGCATTATGAAAAATCACAACTTAAAAGCCAGTTTTGGTTCCTGGTTGGCCACATAAATACATGGACACCAGGCTTTATACCCCTCAGTCGCCAGGATGCGGAATCCGCACCCAGCTGTGCACTGGCGCCTCATGCCCGTTATGACCTGCCGTGATTTTTTGTACTAAGTGTCGGTAGTGTCCAACTTGTAAACTTTTTTAAATATTTTTGAAAAAATAAATAAAAATTATTGGTATCGATTCAATAACTGATTCTGGACAAACTATTTTCAGGTTTCACATAATACTAAAAATAATTTTGTATATTACTTATTTTCGATCAAAGTGGCAGTTAAGCGATTTTACTTTCCACTGTGCAGCGTCATCTAGGCCTATTGACGTGTGACGCGTAGCTTCATAGACGCGTATTACTGCAATGGCTCGACGGCACTTCGTTGCCGCTCCGTCGACACAGTTTCATAGTTTTGTATGTTAGCTGTGAGCATGCATAGGAGGAGGAATTCCTTGCCGGAGTCTGTGTTTCCTGATAGCTATAACCTAGGGCCTTTAAGTCAAGAGTGAATAGATTGATTGTGAGATAGTGGTCAAACGTGAGCATATAAACTATATTAAAAAAAAATGTATACATCAAGCATGTAATAACAAATATATGCATTTATAAAGCTACGCATCCATGGATGTCAGGTTTTTTTTTACTTTCTTACTGACAACCTCCGCACTTGGACGGAGCGGTAGATAGTGTCAGACTTTTATTGACTAAAAACCCAGACAGTTCCTTCCTGCTTTCAGGCTGGTTGGGTTACCGGGGCTGAGCTATCTCTCAAGTTTGATCTATGGGACCTATACCTCAAAGCGAAAAGACAATCCTCACCTCATAGTCTTCACTCAACACCTGAGTGAACCACTCCTCAGCCTCCAGACACTTCCTCTGCAGTCGCCAGCTTTGCTTCAGTTTAGTGTAACAGAAGTAACAAGCGAGCAATGGTCTTCGGTCTTTTGTCACAAACTGCAACAAAATTTCACTTATACTATTTGTTGATTTGTGAGTAAAATCTATATATATAATAATGAAACTCCCTGTCCTGTAGGGCAGAGTAGGATAGAGTAGGGTAGAGTAGGGTAGAGTATGGTAGAGTAGGGAAGAGTAGAGTAGGGTAGAGTTTGGTATAGTAGGGTGGAGTAGGGAAGAGCGGGAGAGAAGCCGCGCAGGCAAAAGCTAGTATTTTATACAATCAAACCCCACCAAAAACGTTTCATGTGAAATATTGGCAAGACGACCACATAAGGTTTGCCCTGTGAAAAAGATATCAGATCTCACGTAGAGCCAAGCTTCTGAATCTACACGGCCTAACTCTACCGACCCTAACTTCACAAATTCTACATATCAGTAAAAATGTATGGCTTGGCTGGAAGAAATGAAAAGTGAATATTGAATGGAAGAAAACATGTTAAAATAAAACAGGAATAATATTATTTCTAATTGAAATCAGCGTCTGGCGCCAAGCCTAAGTAATATATCAAGTTTCACACAATTTTAATACACATAAAAAACTTTTTTAACTTTCAATAGATACCTAATCTTGTCTCTTCGTTATTTAACACCGACTTCCGAAATTAAAGTTATTTTGTACTTTTTGAAGTCTGTTTAATTTTTTTGTAAAAAGTTTTTTATTTTTCACTTTTTAGTTATGGTAGCACCACTAAAAAGTACCTACCCTTCAGCTAAAAATAAATTACCTTATAGCCAGAGTGCATCTCATAACGATTCTTATAATCCCAAATACGGTTATATTACATGAATTTACCCCCTCCCCCTTTTTTTTCAATCAGTCATCGACTACACGTACATACACAAAGCAATTTTACTTGTTATGACAATTCTGCTATGATTCTATGAGGAGTTCTGTTCCATAATTATCTTCGAAGTTCATGATCAGATCATAACAATATTTCTATGGGACCAACTTGGAAGCATAACCTTTCAATAAAAAAAAAATTTCTAAATCGGTCCACAATTGACCGAAATATTGGTGAACATACATACAAAAAAAAAAATAAAAAATAAACATACATTCAGCCGAACATAGAACCTGCTCCTTTTCGAAGTCGGTTAAAAAGTTATCTACATCGATTTCGTACATATTACATGCTCGCACAACTAAGAACTTCTACAGATTTATTATATGTATGTATATAAAGCCACATAGACCCTGCTAATTACTCTAAACCAGGCAACGAATTTTAGTACAGTTTTCACTAAAAAAAAAGTTTGAGAGAACACAGAAGTTACTTACTGGGACATCAGTCAGCTTCTTAAACGTTTCCTGCAGGTTTTTGTTCGCGACCACATACATGCGAACATTCTCCACCAGACATATCCGACACTGAATTAGTTTATCCACATTCATGTTTAAAACTGTATTTAAAACTAACTGTATTTGATAAGACTTCTTGTAATCTACAAAAACACCTTCCGGATAGAAGCTAAAGTAAGGTAAGGTGCGCTTCCGTTTTGAATCTCGTAAGGCCGGCCATCGGAAGGGGCAAGCCTAGTGATTCACTCACGATAGCCCTGCCTGTTGTTATGAAAACTCAATATTTTTGGAAATAAAATACTAATTCATTCATCGTGAGTATCCATTTCGTCTATTTCTTTAATTATCAAGATCAAATCCACAAAATTAATTTCACGATAGGAAGAATCAATATACAACAAGCGCAAGCTATGCAAGATGTCAACAATAAGACTGTCAGGAATGACAAGTCCAGACAAGTCATTGTCAGTGTCACTGCATTTTTTTTATTTACCTCGACAGAAAGGGTATAGACTTTTGACCATATTGCCTAGTCTTACGTGTTTTTCTAAATATTCTTTATTATTAATAATAGAAGATAGAATTCGGTGTATCGTAATTGAAAAGAACTAGTTTTATTAGGAGCACCGGAACTACTTGACAGATTGCCGAAGGCTGCCGATACCGTCCGTGAAGCTAGATCGCTCAGATCGGCGTGTAAATAGTACACGTGTGCGCAGTGTAGTTCTACCTTTACCGTCGGACGATATCGCTCGTGGACATGACTCGAACTCGACTACAGTGTCACAGCGCCAGCGTTTCACCTCACTACGATACTTAAGGAATCAATTATTGAGGGTCTTATTATCGCTTGACATTATCACCGACGGCGACGTATTTATTTGTGTTCTTATAAAAGGAAGTGGCTCTAGTGGCTGAATGACAATACCGCCGCGGGATATGTTTTTTTAGTTGGGAAAATCATCTAATGACATCCTCCGCTCTTGGACAGAGCAGGAGATAATGTCAGACTTTTACTGTCTAAAAACCCACTCCTTTTCCTTCTTTGCCATTGTTCCAGGGCCTCGGGATCTCTTTCGCATCACCCATGGCCCCAGTAGGCTTCTACACCGCTGGGTCCCTACGGATGCTGACAACTCTTTGAGGCACGCGTGGAACATTACGCTCCGACGACGACTTGGGCTCTTTCCTGATGTTTTGGATGGCGAGCTACGCGTTCTTTGCTAGCATTACTGCTTCGCAGATGGAGGTGACCGCCTCTCACTCCTCCTCACTCGGGACCATGGCCTGTACCAGGGTTCGACGCAAGAGATCGCTGCCGCCGAGCGCCCCCACGAGGACACGGCGGTACTCTGGTCAGTCGGGGCACACCTTTACCGTGTCCTCCAGGTAATCCAAACAAAGGTAAAACCCGGTCGTCACTTCCGCACGAATGCGGTGCAGGAAGCTCCTGAACTGACTATTTCCGATGAGGACCTGCGTCATGCGGAAGGAAAGGACGCCGTGTTGTCTTTCCAGCCACTACTCAAAGAGGGGACTTATCGCCATAATTATGGCGTGCTCAGCCACGGGACGCTGGCTCAGGCTCGGGCGTCTGTCTAGATATGATAAAGAAAAGTCCAGTTGTATTTATGACGTAGGTATATTTATTTAATATCAAAAGTGTTCAATTACATTAATGTACAGCGAGCCAGCACAGAAAGATTTTACAGCTTACTTATAAACAAAATAATAGTACATCATGATATAAGTGTGTAATGTTAGTGATTACCGTTGAGGCGCTATTTAGACCCGAGCCATGGCGAGGGTCTTTAGCGAGCCGAGAACGGTAATCATTAATTACTCACGTGTATCATACGACGTTTTTCAATACACTTGTGAATAAAATAACTATTAAACTTTTTTTAAATCTATTTTCATATGCGCGCCCATTTTTTTTCCTCATGGGGGACGACCTGCGCCCATCCTGATACGATATCTTCTATCTATATATATAAAAATCAATGCCACTTTTCGTTGTTATTTTATAACTCAAGAACGGGCTCACCTATCCAAACCAAATTTTTAGGCTTTGTTCGGACTATTTAGTAGATGGTTTATGTGAAGTTTGGTAGGATAGAGTAGGGTAGACTAGGGTAGAGTAGGGTGTAATAGGGTACAGTAGGGAAGAGCGGGAGCGAAGCCGCGCGGGCAAAAGCTAGTATTTCATAAAACTATGTCGGTGGAGAGGTTGAACAATAAGGTTTTTATCACATTATAGCACTAGTGCGTAATGGTAATCAAAATGTCATAGTTTAGTAACAAGTGCTATTATATACCTAAGTGCAGTGCAATAAGAGTCACTTTATGAGCAAGTGTATTGAAAAATAACATTTAAATAATATAATTTGAGAAGTTTAATCAAATGCCACTAACTCTAAGGCAAGGTCTTTATACATAGTATGTGTAGGATGACAGCAGAACGGAAATATGCATCCTTAAGATGTGAGAAAAGGATAGGTACGTTGTGTGAATCCGACAGCTGTCACCCGCACCATCTTAGAGCAATTATAGTTTACAATAGTTTCGTAGTAACAGCTGCGTATTACATTGTACATGAAGTTTAAATAAATAAATAAATAAATAAATAAAAATAATATACACGGTATCTTTGACATCGACGCATTTGAATAAACCATAGTATTCATTTAAGTACATTTTTATTTGTTTGTTTGTGCGTCGGTGTCAAAGACAACGTGTATAGCCGCATTTCAAAAAAAAACAAGACTGTTTTAAATTTGGAAGTCATTTCTAAGCCAAGTACAGACATCACAAGGCATGCGTCGCGAATGGTTCGTCACGCATGCCTCAACCTCACTGTGAGCAAACACGTCCACACAGCCCAAGGCCTTCGTGACGCACGCCTCGCGATGTCTGTACGCGGCTCTAGATTTGCATTACAAGTTCCACATTATTATGACGAACCGACGCCATCATGTTTAAAGGGAAGAAGCTATACAAGGGACGTAGCTACACAACATTTTTTTTTTTTTTGTATTATATGCGAAATAAATGAAAAGCGGTGACTATATATTTTTACGGACAACCAAATAATAAAAACCTCCATTTGGCACCACTTAGCCGAGAGGTTTATAACTTTTGAAAACTTATCTACAACTGAATCAATTTAACTAATGTCATTAACACACTTGGTTTTGACAGATGCTGGACCTGACGACACAGTGCTGCCACCTAGCGAACGTCATTTTAGAAAACTCTCGTCGTGTGTTGCATTGGACTTAACATTTTATTATTTTAATTACTAAGTTAAAGAGCCATATACATTTGTGAAAAAAAAATCTTCAATATTGTCAAAATCTAAGCCTAAAAGCATTGTTTGCCTGGTAAAAACCCTGTTTATACCTAAATCGGGTAAAAAACCTGTAATCGGAAACTTTGAGTATTTACCCGGTATGCGGTAGAAACCCATCTCAAATTATAATTGTTTTAAGTACAGAACTAAGGACCTGCTATGAGTACTCATTTCGCAAGTTAGACTATATTGTTAGATTATATTATTTTTTATAAATAAGGCCGAATGTATGTACCTATCTATCTCATACTTATCTAGTTCTTATACACAGTTAATTCTACATTATCATAAATATTTAACATTAACAAAAACAAATTAAAATAAAGACGTGTGGCACTCGGAGACTGCCGCGGTAAAGCTATTGCATAGCATTTTTTATCAACATATGCAATTAAATTGTGATTGAAGAAAAAACAAGTTGCCATGACAACCATTTAGGTTTTTTTCGTTACGGAATTTCTGGATTCAGTCTCCACGGACAAGGCCCGCGATAGAAGCTATGCAATAGCTTAATAAATCTTCTTGAGAGCCTCTCGCTCTTGTGGGAAATTCTAAACAAAAACAAAGTAATTTATTTATACTTAATTTAATCAATCTTATATATCTTGGTGGACCGTACATTGTCGCGATTTATAATTAAGTACTTACATAGGATAAGAATATTTGTTACTAACCTCATAGAACTGTGTTGTCTGTTCACAAAATAAATTATTATTATATCTATTCATATCGCAATTTTTCTATGTTCCCGATCGTTGAATTAGCTACATTTTGTATACAGGGTTATTTGTAAAACCCTAACAACATTTCAGGATTATGTTACTAACATCATAAACAACAACTTTTGTTCTATGACTTTTTACAAAACATAATACATTTGCCAAAAAAAATCTTCTAGATTTCGTTGTTCTATCTAATACATTTCAACTTCGATCCTTAAATAGATCGCGTTGAGAGCCGTGTTAGGGCCAGGGCCCGATCTAAGGGGAAGCAAGCCGGGCATTTGCCTAAAGCGACAAAAAAAGAGGGGCGGAAAAATTGAATTATTCCTATCTTCCAAGTTTCCTATCTAGCCATTAGCCATCCACACCCAAGTTGGCAGGTTGTCATTTCGCTGTCCCCAGCGAATAATATCGTAATCGACTATTGCGATAGAAGTGCTTTTATGAGGAATTATTGTTCTAGAGGTGCAATTACACCCTGTGAATTTTTTTCACGTGATTCGTGCTATTACTTTTCGAGTTAGACATTTTGTAATTAATTTACCTGTACTATTCGCCTCTTAACAAAAACTTTTTTGTATGACGAATATCATCACAATAGATTAATACTGACTCCTCACAAATTTCCCATTCCCAGTAAACTGTAATTACAAATTTATTCAACGATCTCGCTATGTAAACCTGTTAAGAAGTTATAATCAAAAAACGGTTTTTTTTTTCCTGTAAATTTGGTGTTTTTAGTTACGATATTATTCGCTGGGGACGGCGATTTTATGTGCCACCTTCCAACCTACTTCAAGTTGGATAGAGGAAATATTTAAGACTTCAGATTCATGACTTACTTATATGGTTTTATGTATGTAAAAGGCGGCGAAAACTATCTTTTCTCGTAACGGCTAAATAGCTAGATCGGGCTCTGAGTAGGGCCTAAGGTTTGCCAATGAGTATCGCGCTATGGAGCTATTGGGTTATGGAGGTGGAATAGGCAGTCGCTTTCTGTAAAATACTGGTACTTATCTACATCAGATAGGATAAGAGGCCGACTCCAACATGGTTAGAAAAGCTGCGATGGAACGTTTGAATATATACGGCCCTAAAACGCAAAAAGCAACGGAAATCGAAAGACCCAGGCAGGTTACATCATCATCATCATCAGCCTTTTTAATGTTCCCACTGCTGGGACTCAGGCCTACTCTCTAAGAGAGGGAATGGGCCGTAAACCACCACACAACCCAGTGCGGGATGGTGAATGTCACATGTCTTAGAATGTTTGATTCTAAGACAAGCCGGTTTCGTCACGATGTTTTCCTTCACCGTTTTGAGAGCAGTGGTGATGAAATAAATTACACAAAGTAATGCGAACCCGCGACCTACAATTAATAAGTCGGGGCCAATACCACTCGGCCATCACTGCTCTTCAGGCGAGTTACAGTCAGTAAAACTGACACGCACGCTCTCTTGTCCATTCTGCGGCTGCGTTTCCACCAGGGATGTGCTATGCAGCTATGCTGCGAGGATGTAACAGCTGAGCTGTGAAACTATGTGACTGTTCCCACTGATACTAAGCTATGTAGCGGTGTGTGAAAGATGTGCTATGAAGATGCACCACCGCAAAGTAGCTCGACTTAAGCGATGTATTGATGGTATGGACGCAGGCCTGCTGCAGGTACTTTGCTCTGCACGTAGCTACATCCCTCGTGATTATCCATATCAAAAATATATCTTAGTGTTCCCGCACACAGGCCTAAAAAAAACGCCGCTTAAAGCTTCTTTTTGAGGTGGCTTTTTTTGTGGCTCGTGTACGGCGGTGCCGTTACAAAAAAAAAAGCTTGAAACCGCTTCAAGCTTCTCCGGCCACAGTTAGTTGAATCCCCTTCCACCAGTGCTAAGCTATGTACACCATTGAATATGATTGGTAGATATCACACGTATTCATAGCAACACACATCACAGCGTAACACATCTCTGGTCGAAAAGCACCCTAAAACGAGTAAAAAAGCCATCGCTGGGAAAAAGTATGGGAAGACCGATTGATCAAGTACATCTTGTAAAATTTTACTTCTTTGACCGCGATCCCCGCTTATATTTAGGCTTGCCAGTGTCAGGGGTATGCATTATTTCAATATGTCTCTTCAAAGCATGCTTCAAAGAAAAAACACGATCACATGCATCACATTTGAAAGGCTTATCACCAGTATGTATCGGGATATGCGATCGCAAATGTATTTTCTGTTTAAAACCACGGTTACATACATGACAAGTGTAAGGTTTTTCGCCAGTGTGCACCATAATATGTGTTCTCAAATTATTTTTTAGCGAAAATTGACGTTGACATATGTCACATTTGAAAGGTTTTGCGATGCCAGTATGTGTAAGAACATGGCATTTTAAATGACTTGTGTTGATAAAACAACGATGACATATATGACATTCGTAAGGTCTTTCACCAGTGTGCGAGCGTATGTGGCATGTCAAATGACTTTTGAGAGTATAGCTACGATTACACATGTCACATTTGAACGGTTTTTCTTTGACACTTAATGGATTCTGCTTCTTTACATCGTCACTATCATTAATTTTGACATTTGTTAATGTACATTTCATGTCACTAGAATTAGAGCTGGTATCTGCAATAGTAATTTCAATTTTGTCATGAATTATAGGCTTAGTATCAGTTAAGGGCTCCTCAGATTCTATTTTACTTTTTAATTGTATAAGAGGTTTAACGGTTAGTCTTGGTGTTGTTTGTAAAGTATTCGAACCTTGTTTAGTTTTCATTGGTTGTGCTGAAATGGTATCTTCTAGTTTTGTCCTTCCTTTGTCTAATTTTGGTTTCTTCATCTCGGGCGCCCCTGTGATTACAAATCTGCGTAAGTATAGCGTCGAAGTTGATAGGAGAACGGACAAGAAACTCAAAGCCTGTTCAGACATACTGAGTATTGGATACCCCGGTAACGGTAAAAGGTCTGTTTCGTTCGGTATTTTATATGGAGTTTCGCTACCAGAGCAACTACTACACGTGCCTAAATGCGTGCCTAGCTTAAGTACAAAAATCGTAAGTGACCACTTTCGCGCTCAAGTTTCACGCAAGATATGTTAATCATAGCGGTAGCGATATCTGCTTAGTTTCGACAGTAAGATTACCGCATATCAATTCGGCTTTTACTACTTGAAAGGGCTCACTACCCTACCTCACGTAGGTCTGTACAGGCCAGATAAGGGGCGAAGAGGAGAGCAGAGAATAACGCACTTATTACTATGATCATTAAAGCGAACATCGTACTAACATATACACTAACAAAGAGTTCTATAGATCAAAAGAGCTTAATTTAATTTGTCTTTACATTTATTTATTCTTCGTTGTTGTAATATTCAGAAATCTTCTATTAGGGACGATGTTGGACGTTACAACAAAATTCTTGGTGATAAATCCCTACTAATATTATAAATGCGAAAGTAACTCTGTATCTGTTACGCTTTCACGCAAAAACGAATGAACGGATTTAGATCAAATTTGGTAGGTGGGTAGAAGAGACACTGGAATAACACATAGGCTATCTATAATTCCACTGCTGAGCACGGGTCTCTGCCCGCGCGATATAAACTGTAGACCACGTGGGCGAAGCCGCGGGCGGAGAGCTAGTATTATATAAAAACAAAATATTCGGTAACTTTAAACAGCGCATTTTGTAAACAGGTTTGTTACAAATTACAAGGTTATATTTAAGAAAATAACGCTTGAACATGCAAGCCCTTAAACCAATCTCAATTCTAGACTAAATCAAACAAGTTGCTTAAATAGTCTATAATATAAAAATGAATCGCAAAATGTGTTGGTAAGCGCATAAGTCAACAACGCCTGGACCGATTTCGCTAATTCTTTTTTTGTTGTGAATGTTATTGTGAGGAAAAGGTTCTTATGGAAAAAAAAAATAGGGTAGAGTAGGGTAGAATAGGGTACAGTAGGGTAGAGTATGGTAGAGTAGGGTAGAGTAGGGTAGAGTAGGGTAAAGTAGTGTAGAGTAGGGTAGAGTTGGGTGGGTAGTGGGTATAGTAGGGTGAAGTAGGGAAGAGCGGGAGCGAAGCCGCGCGCGCAAAAGCTAGTTTAATATAAAATTTTTCAGATATCAAGCCTTATCCTTGCCAGCGAACAAATAGGATTAATAATTGCAAAAAAATATACAGCCCTTTTCCCTGTTGCTCTGCTAGCAACCTGCATTTGAGAATACCAGTATTTTACATCAAGCGACTTTTTTGTTAAAATCATTTAGTAAGCAAACATTTTGGAATATGCTGGAGGTGGGCAAGACAACCTGGCAAGCCGTGATGATGATAGATAAAGAAAGGCGGTGACTGAATGGTGTACAAGGATCGAGAGAAGCGTTCGTTGGTCATACGACGCGCGACGGCGAGATAGGGAGACGATAACGTTGCTAATTCACGAAAAACTTGGACGAGAATGGTGGCAGGAACGGCCCCAGCTCAGTGCCAGTAGGGGCCACTGACACCCCGGGCGAAAATATTGTGGCGCCCAGGCAGAAGTATCGCACTAATTGTAAGTGTAAGCGCAGTGTGGTCGAGGAGCGACTCTAACGATATCGTTACACACACAGAGCGTAGAGCACAGTTTTGAGGGTTTGCACCAGGGGAGGCAGGAGACTCCAACTCCAGACTTTGGCGCCCCCCTGAATTTGTCGCCCTGGGCCGTCGCCCCATCGTGCCCAGCCCCCCGCCCCCCAAACGCTGGCACTGCCCGAGCTGGCGGCACGAAGTGTTCCTACAACGATTGAAATTAGTTTTTTGCATATCATGTTGTACCCCAATTTCACCCTATAATTTTACGCTTATTTAATGATATATGATTATTATTTTGTACATAGGTTTTATAAAAACACTTTTACCTACACGTAAATTTTTTCGTCAATATAAACTAGGTGAACCGACTACCCCGAGAAGAAACACCGAAACAAACTCAGGGGTCAAAGTCTTTTAAAGTCCATACAGCAAATATGTAATGGTCAAATCATATGAGATTTGACCGTAGCATGTTTGAAGAAAGAACCACACAGTTCTAAGTTCACCTGTCCAGTCAGTGCAAGCATTTGTAAGTACGCGTGTAGCTCAACTCAGGACTACTAAGGACTATATTCAGTTTGGAATGCAGAAACAGGCTCTTTAAAAGCGAGTAAGATGTACAGTAATAGGAATAAAGGAAAGCGACTGGATCTCGCCTGGATAGGAAACGCCAAGAGTTAGCATACATGGGATATAGTGAGATAATGAACCTCTCTTTATCTTTAAGTCACCTAATTTCTGGACCACTGCGGCAACTCACTTTCACGCCAGCAACTCTTGTGTTTCCACACTTTCATTTTTTTCCTGATAGGAATCATCATATAACTTCTGCAGCTCTAACTTCTGCGGTGGAATGAGAGGGCGTGTCAGACTTATACTGTCTGATAACTATTTTCCTTGAGCTGCCTTTTGTGCTCTGTGGTCACGGTTACTTTTTCGAATATCCCCACAGCCCTAGCAGGTATCGGCCCTGCTGGGCCCCTTCAGTTTTGCTTGAAGCTCGCGCGGAACACAACGCACCACCGACTCGGAACGCTTTCTGTCTTGAGCCGGCCTAATAGTTCGATAGTGCTGTTTCAAATGTGCGCTTTAAGTGAAACATCTCTGGCACTGTTTACACTTGAAGGTTTTTCACCAGTGTGTGTACGAACATGCATAACCAAAGTCTGTTTATGGGCAAAACAGCGCTGACATGTAGCACATTTGAAAGGTTTTTCACCAGTGTGTACACGAACATGCACATCCAAAGACTGTTTTTGGGTAAAACAGCACTGACATGTATCACATTTGAAAGGTTTTTCACCAGTGTGCCTACGAAGATGTTTGGTCAAAGAAGATTTGTGACTGAAACTACGCTGACATACATTACAAGTGTGAGGTTTTTCACCAGTGTGTGTGCGGGAATGTTGCTTGAAATTATAAAACCTATTAAAAGTTTGCTGACATATGTCACATTTGTGAGGTTTTTCTCCAGTGTGTAACAGACTATGTGTAGTCAAATGAAATTTCTGATTAAAACTACGCTGGCAAATATGACATTTGAAAGGTTTTTCGCCAGTGTGTCTTAAAATATGTTTAGTTAAATTACTTTTTTCGCTAAAACACCTCTGACAAACGTCACATTTGTAAGGTTTTTCACCAGAATGCTTACGGAAGTGTGCGTCTAAGTGAAATTTTGCGTTAAACGATCGCGGACACAGTTCACATTTGAATGGTTTTTTGCCAATATGTCCAAGGATATGCCGTTTTAAATTGTCTTTCGCACTAAAACTGCGCTGACATATATCACATTTGAATTTTTTTTTCTTTATTAGATAATTTTCGACGTTTATTCAATTTAACAGCATGCGCAGGCTTCTTTTGTAATAATTTTATATCAGTCTTGTTACAGAAATTCGACTCTATGGCGGAATTTATTACATTTTTTAACGTGGTCTGTATGCTGTTTTTAGGAGCTGGTTGTGTATTAATGAATAGTTCTTTAGATTCTATAACAGGTTTGGACGTACGAATTTTAGTTGTCCGGATAATTTTAGAGTCTGATACTGCTTTTTTCTTTCGCTTCGATGAGTCGGCTAGATGTTTTGATCTCTTCGCAACTGGCGCCCCTGTGATTATAAATAGAAAAGAAACTTAAAGCAAGCAATATAACTGTCTAGGTTTATAAAACCCTGAATTTGCTTGAGACTAATGAAATATAAACAAAGAATAAAAAGATGTCTCTCTCACGAAAACACAAATCTAAACCAGATTTATTAACAAAGCAAATTTTTTGGGAGCAACCAAATGTTTAGGCTTTGTTTGGACTATTTAGTAGATGGTTTATGTGAATTAGTTTGGTAGGGCAGAGTAGGGTATAGTAGGGTAGAGTAGTGTAGAATAGGATAGAGTTGAGTAGAGTAGGGTATAGTAGGGTAGAGTATGGTAGAGTAGGGTAGAGTAGTGTAGAGTAAGGTAGAGTAGGTTAGAGTAGTGTAGAATAGGATAGAGTAGGGTAGAGTTGAGTAGAGTAGGGTATAGTAGGGTAGAGTATGGTAGAGTATGGTAGAGTAGGGTAGAGTAGGGGAGATCGGGAGCGAAGCCGCGCGGGCAAAAGCTAGTTTATTATATACTTTATTGTACACCATTACACATGCAAAAAGGAAATTAGTAAGTGAGCGACTGACTGCGAGTGATGAGAAATCAACAGAACAGCAACTTAAAAAACATTAATTTGACTTACTTTAAAAAACCAAAATGAGAAGCTTCATAATATTTGAGCGACCTAATGTTTCAACGTTACGTCCTGCATTTATTTCGATACTAGCTGCTCCCAGCGGCTTCGCCCGCGTGATAGCAGAAAATTACCCCAAGGGATCATACTTCCGGGATAAAAAGTATCTTATGAGCCCTACACTACTTATCGTCATTGGTAAATAAATGCTGGCCTGGACTTAGTGGGACGGACTTGCCCATCATCATCTTCCTGCCCGTATCCCGTTTTATTTGGGGTCGGCGCAACACGTTTTTTTCTTCCATTCTGTCCTGTCGCTCGCCACGCTATCACTAACTCCCTTTTCATTCATATCACTTCTCACACAATCCATCCATCTTTTCTTTGGCCTTCCTCTCTCCCTCCATCCACATGTAAATTAATAACTCTTTTAGCAACATGCATTTCATCTCTCCTCTTTACATGACCATACCAAGACAAACGATTCTCTTTCAACTTTTCAGTCCCTGGCGCCAATTTCAGACTTCCCCTGATATACTCATTTCTCACTTTGTCAATTCTCGTCACACCACATATACATCTTAACATTCTCATCTCCACTACATGCAATCTTTTTTCATCCGTCTTTTTCACAGTTCAACATTCTGATCCATACAGTATGACAGGCCTTATCATGGATTTATAGATTTTACCCTTCAACTTGAGGGGCATCCGTGGGTCACAAGTTGTTCCCATGACCTGTCGCCATTTCATGGATCCTGCGTTGATCCTATGTGTTGCGTCCCGGTCTACCTCACCATCTCGTGACGGACTTGCCCAATGGGTATAATTTTTAACACGCTTTTATAAGTCTGTATGTTTGATTGCTTCTTTGTTTGTATCCATTGACAAACACTTACCAGCTTTTCCAAATTTTTGTGTCCTGCATTCCGACAAATAATTGTAGAATTGCGTTTTCGTTGGTAAGTTTATACCTTCTATTTTCGCAAGTTCCGATAAAATTTTCCTGGGTTTCAAGTTCAAATCAAATAATTTTTTGATTTCTTGTTTTGTTTTTTCGTGAATGCCGTAATTATGTCGGTTGCCAATAGCGTCGTGGTTATGTTTGGAGTCAGTTTGGAAGACAAGTATTTTTTCGACATTATTAACAAATAAAAAATATAGTTCCGCGTCGCATTGCGGCCCTCTTCTTTTGACTTGATTGCAACGATAGAACCGTTTCTGACCACGTCCGGTGTCACGTGTATAATTCCGCGACCAAGTGCTTTCAGAATTTACGAATTTTACAGCGTCTTCTTCATTAGGAAATCGTTTTGAAAATATCCAATTTTTGTCTTCTTTTGTTTTTTGGTTACTTTTATTTTTGTTTCAGTCTCAGATTCACTTCGGTACACGGGAATTTCATACAATTTATCACTACTTGTCGCGTGTAAGCTACAATAGGCTAGTTGCCGTAAAAAATTTAATTAGTTCGTCTTTTAGATTATTCAAACATAAGAGACACGTATTTTTTCATTTGTAAATTAAACCAAAAATTACAAAGGTATAGCCCATTCGTTACGTGTAACGTCACGCCATGCTGTATTTTTTCGCACGGGGTGACGTCACACGTAACTTTAATGGGCTATACCTTTGTTATTTTTTGTTTAATCGAAAACAGAAAAATGCGTATCCAATATTTTTTATAATCTAAAATACGGAATAAACAAAATGTAGTTATTTTGACTCTGGAAACTTCCCTATTCTTTTTAAATTTTAATGAAATAACATTAAAATTAACTGATATAGTCGTAAGTGCAAATACCCTCTGCTTACGCTAGTGATACAAGTTAATAAAAAAAAAATAGCCACCACAAAAAAAGCTAGAAGCGGCTACAAAAAAAGGTGAAGCACGCGTCAGCTTGTGCCCATGCGTGCAGTATCATAATGGACTCTGACAAAGAAGGACTAGATACGCGAATGGCATGGCATTTTGGCCGCCACAAAAAAAAGCCAGAAGCGGCTTCAAGCTTTTTTTTTGTGGGGCACTGCTGCACACGAGCCACAAAAAAAGGTGAAAATTTGATGATCTTTAAATTAAATAATGTTTAAGAATTTTAAATGACATAATTTTATTATACCACACAATATTTGTAGACCAATCATTGGTGAAACATGGATAACTTAAATACTGTACTCAACATCCTCATTACCATGTTTCTGGCAAATAAAGTACAGTGCGTTTCACTTAAGACGTTCCTTCGGCGTAATGTTGGCTCCCCTGTCTGTCTACACAAAAAGAAGGGAAAAAAGGAAAGAATTACCTCTTCTACCAAAATTGTTCCCCGAAATGCGCAACGAAATCGATTTTAAGGGTAGTTGTAGCACTTTTTGGAGAATTATGAGAGGAATGGGATTTTATTTAAAAAAAAAACAGGTCTAAAAGGACGTTGTTATAGAGAGGAACGGTATTGTGGTGTGGCGTTTTCGGTATTTGAAAGAATTGCAGGACAATCGAAATGGAGCCCAGCGCCCTATACTTTATTAAAAAAAAAAAAACAATAAAACGCAATTGTTAAAAGTAACGAAGTATCAGTTAATCTCCCTAATATTAAGTAATTTAATTGCTAAAAATATTGCAACACTGTTTTTCCGTATTGCCAACATTACGCCAAAGACGCACTATACTTTGTCTTTGACTTTTTGTGCCAGTTTGACATTCGCCATTTTGGCGCTGTCAGCAGTAGCGAGTGTCTACGGTACTAAAACTAGTATATGCACGTGACCTTTTTTTCATAACTTTTAAAGCAGGAATAACACGGAATCCGAACGAAATTAATTCAAAATGCACAAATACTTCAGAGTACTGTACAATTCTCTGCAACCATTTGCAATACGTCAAAATTAGTTCTCTGAACGCTCGCTAGTGGCGCTTTAAATAGGCACAAAAAATTATCTGTCAAACATATGGAACCTGGACCTTTCCAAAAAATTATAGAGGTCAGTGAAACTGTACCACATCAACTTGCATTCTAAACTACATGCATGCTTTTTATGTCAATACTGGCAGGTACGTATACACCACTATTTTTAATTACCATAGCATAATCAGTAGTTTTAATGCTCCCACTGCTGGGACTCAGGCCTCCTCTCTAACTCTCTAGGAGAGAGAATGAGCCGTAATCCACCACGAGGGCCCAGTGCGGGTTGATGAAAGTCGAAGTTTGTGTTCTAAGACATGCCAGCTTTATTCGTAACAGTTACTTTTACTTGGGTAGTCAAAAGTAAGAAAAAAACGTCAAATCCCAAAATTGTCAACGTTGGTAAATTCATAATTGAATCAATCATAACATTTGCTACAAAAAAATATTACGCGGAGTTTTTCCCTTTTGATCGCGATTCATTCATTCATAACAAAGAGAATAAAACCACTTGAGAGCTGATAGACCGATTTTGTTTAGGCACACGATTCACCGTTGCGGGTCGGGGGACGGGGGAAAATATAGCGGCTGTGATTGGCTGATGCAACAAACCCAGTAAAAATAGTGATGAACAAGTAAATTTTGCAGCAATAATATCGATATCGATAAAATCGACGTCGATTAGTTCTGCTTTTTTTTAAGCATAGACGATTTTCCCCACCATTTTATTGAACAGGTACTCAGTTTTAGGGTTGCGTAGTCAACTAGGAACCGTTCCCACCAAATTCCTAAATTATTTTTTGGGGTTTACCTAAATTATTTTTTGATAATGTTAATATTTTCAGAAATAATCGCTTCAAAAGTTAAAAAAAAATGTGTCCCTCTCTAACTTTTGAACCATAAGTTTAGAAAATATGAGAAACCAACAGGCCAGTCAAAATTGATTGTATATTCATTGGTTTTGTCAGTAAAAGTCTGGCTTTCATGGCATGTTCTTATGGTTTTGGTGGAGCCTTTCGCTCCATCCAGAGCGCGAGAAACTATTCTACGACTTCTCACTCTCAAAAAAAAAAAACTGAGGCTTGTCAAATTCATCAATATAAATGTTTTTCTACAAGTAACAACAAGAAATCTAAAATGTTAACATTAAAAGGTAGGTAACTTAATTTTTTATTCACCATTGGAAATCATCGATAAAATAATATTTATCAACTATGTTTTGAAGTTGTCACATCACTTCATCACTCAGTAGAAAGTACTTCTGGATAGAAAGGGATAGACTTATCTAATATTCTAGTGAAAGTAAAGGACTTTTTCAAAAGACATCAACGCGGTATCACTTTTTTAGTAACCAACCAATTTAGCTTGAGCTCTCTAATTACAAATAATGTAAATAAAATATAAACATATTTTACTTACTGATGAAAACTTATGCCATCTTTTTTATGATTAGATGTTCTAGATGATTTCCCGCAACATTTACTTGCACAGGAACTTAGTTTTGCTTCGGTTTTATGCAATAAATGTTTTTAAGGTACCAACATTAAAGAATGTGCACAGATCCAACAACTGGTCAGTACTAAAAAATGCACTGATGTCGGCGTCTAATATAAGTGCAAAATCACATATGTGTCGTGAGCTGGATTCACCCGTATGAGCGGTCAAGTGGTTATATAGTCATTGATTCATAATCAATAGCCTGTACAATATGTCCATGAATTGATTGAAATTTTGGGACAAAAACAAACTCTAATAACTTAGCTGTTTATGAATATTCTTAATTGAAACTTTACTTAAATAATAACAAGATCTTTTCTAATAAGCCCTTTAAGTATTTGCGCTAATTTAATATTAGTGGTGTATATGGCATGCTGTGTATAAAAGACGTGGGCAAAGTTTGGCAAGCTCAAATGGGATTGGACGGATCATATCAGCTGCATGCACAGGGACCGCTGGGCAAGTGCCGCCACACATATGGTTCCTTCAGCCTTGCGCTCAAAATTTGAGTTTAGAGTTAACTCTAACGTCCTCGTCTCTACCCTGGCATTTTTGAACGCGAACGGAGTTCAACTGTCAATGTCAAGCATTGGCCGCTTACTCCGTCCTACCCTGCTGAGTTAGAGTTAGTTGGGTTAGCTCTAGGGTAGCTACTCGAGTTATAAAAGAACGACCCGGGGTTGCGACTGTACTCGACTCGGGTTATTTTTTAACGCAGGGCAGAAGGAACGCACCGTCGAGGCCGGCCTAGAAAGAGGTGGTGGGATGATTTGGACGCTTACCGCGAGGACTGGTTAGAGACGGCGCAGGAGAAGTAAGTTTGGAAGGACTTGGGGAAGGCCTTTGCCCAGCAGTGGGACAATAATACCTAGTTAAAAAGAAAGGGCAACTAACATATCAAGTTAATATTTTTTTAATATGTAATACTTACTGCTCCTGTCGCTGGCTCTCCGTTTGTTCAGAGCCTCTGGTTGTGGTGGTGCCTCTTGCTTGACTTCCACTTCAGTTTTGACCTTCAGCAGTGGCATATCATCCTCTGAGTCCGATTTAGACTGCTGTTCCGGTACATCATCAAGATCTGTATATGCAATGAAAAGCTTCAGATAATCGACACTAATATTACAAAAAAACTTTTTACAAAAAAAAGAAACAAAATACAACCGACTTCAGTGTAAAAAAAACTGGGCAAGGGCGAGTCGGACTTGGCCCCTGATGGTTCCGTACAAACTTACCTACCTATGTTAATAGTCCAAGTATGGAGTTTTGAAAAAGAAAACACATCACCATTTTTTTTTTTCGGTGGGCCAAAATCATCTTATGACAACCCCCGCTCTTGAGTGGAGCGGGAGATAGTGTCAGACTCTAAATGACTAAAAACCCACCCCGTTCCTTCTAGCCTCTTCATACCGGGGCTCAAGCTTCTCAGATAACCCTGGCCCCAGTAGGCTTCGACCCAGCTGGGCCCCTCCTGTTGCCGACAACTCCTTGAGGCGCGCGGGAACAGTGCGCGCTGTCGACGTCTTGGGCTCGCTCCGGACAGTTACCGGGCGATCGGACAGCGAGCTACCCATGGCTCGCCGTCCGCGAGCCCGCGTAAACACCTCACCATCAATAATTGCATCACTGCTTACTTAGGTGGGATTGCAGTCAAGCACTAGTTTAAATCAATAAAAAAACCCCTAAAACATTAATAACATACCATCACTGTTATGTTCCACTTTCACCTCAATGAATTCATATTGCCTGTCACTGGCTGCCGGCTCCTCCGACACTTCAGGCACTACTGGCACCTCAACTTCTACTCTGCCACTTATTGCTTGACCATCATCTACTATATTTATGTACTCTATCGTCGTTTTGACCAACCCGCCCACAAAGTCTGTGTTGCCTCGCCTTATTAGTGGCTTTTGCTGTAATAACAAAATAAAATAAATAAATAAATAATATTCCACAACTATCACACAACGCCGTCTAGTCCCAAGCTAAGCAGAGCTTGTGTTATGGGTACTAGACAACTGATAATCATGCTTAAACATACAACTTACTTAACTACTTACTCTTACTTTCTTACTTAAATATTACGACCTCCGGCCTAGTAGTCAGGGTCATTAACGTAACCCAGTCTCATTTAATTATAAAATCAATGACAGCCCAATTACAAGAACCGTTGCTATAAAGGATCTAGGTGTCACATTTAATCATACACTAAACTTCCATGACCATATTTTAACAGTTGCAAAAGATGCATTTAGGCGTTTGGGTTTCATTTTGAGAAATGCTAAAGATTTCAAGAACACAAGCGCTATCAAGTCGATTTTTAACGTGCTTGTTCGAAGTACGCTTGAGTCTAGTGCATGCGTCTGGAACCCACATGAGAAAAAATATGCTTTGATATTAGAGAAAGTGCAAAAAGCTTACCTTAGATATCTCTATAAGCGTATCTATGGATACTATCCCTTTATGTACCCTACTAAGTTTCTTTTAGGTTGTGTAGGGTATAACTCACTTGAGGTCAGAAGAAAATATGACCAAATATTAACTATGTGCAAAATCCTTCATGGGAAAACTGTTACTCCAGAGCTGCATGCTGAGCTGTCTCAACTTTGTGCCCCAGTTAAGTACAGCCGCATCAGGAGACATAGCTTGTTTGCTGTGCCTGCGAGTCACACTGTTGCGCGAGCTCAGTCTCCTGTCCCTCGAACTCTTTCTGCGCTCAACACTCTTTTGGACACGTACCCTGACTGTGACGTGTTCGCGGACGAATGGAAGATGATCATGTCAGTATGTCTGGAGTTTTGTGAGATGAGTGTGTGAATTGTTATTATTATTATTTTTGTATATACTTAGTCTTTAACTAATGTAATTGGCGGATAGCCGTTTTTGTTAAAGTAAAACCATAAAACAATAAATAAATTAACCACTAGACCAACAGGCCAGTCCAACAATACCATATGTTTATTAATTTATTAACGAAATACAGGATTATTTCTAAAACATTGGCAATCTCTGAGAATATTACTAACATCATAAACAACAACTTATGTTCTATGACTATTAAAATTTAATCATATTTTAGTTCATCAGATTTTAAAACAAAATAAAAAAAAAAAATTATTTAATTTGAACATTCCAAATATTACGAACTCTATGCGAAGCAAGCGATAGTACGATAGTGAAGGGGAGTGGGGTTGGGACGCGGGGGTGCTTAATGCGCTTGCGTCGCGTCATACAGACATAGGTAATTACAGCAAAATACAGAGTTGAAACGAAACAGACAGACCAAAAAAGTCTTGAAGGTTTGTTTTAGATAAATTAATCATTTTTTATTTATCATGTTTGGGTATTTACAGGGTAGAAACCCATATCTACGCGCGGGAGGCTTAAGTGGGTACCAGTGGCGAAGCGTGAAATATTGAGAGAGGTAAGCCGGAGCAAAAAAAAAATGCTTGCCTACTCCGAGCGCGGGCACGCAGTCTTGAGTCCTTACCGAAAATCTGTGATTGGCATCCTGGCTTCAGTCTTGTATAGGCAGATGTATCATCAGTCCACTTTTACTATACGTGTAAGCACTGAGATATTGAAACAGTGTCTTGCAAGCATAATAGAAGTGGCTTTGATAAAAGCCGTTTGTGGTGAAATGATGATATGATGTAAATTAAACAAAACTTAATCGACTAAGTACCTACTAATAATACTACTTATACTCTAAAGCTATTCGTTTATTCGTTCTTACAAAGTGCGCTAAGACATTATCATAAAAACCGGAAAGATTCTTAATTTTTAGTAAAGAACGTTTTTCTATAGAAAGAATGGCTAGATCAGATAATCGTTCTTGTTTTTGATTATTACGCATGTTGATATTTATTGTAAAGGGATGTATTAAAATGTTAAAAAAAAAAACCAGCTCTGAGAAGAACTTTTGCGTAGGTGTAGTTTTGAGAACGAATCTAAAAAAAATCGCACGAAAATTATTAGACTTCGCGAACGACCTTACTCATAGATCTAAACTCCCCTCCCGCACGCTCACCGGCCTTGGTGACGCTTGGGCCCTGCAGCATAAATCGTAATATTTTAATTTCGCCATAACTTCAAAACGAAACGTCCAATTTTAATCGTTCAAAGACCAAATATTATCTACATAAACTGTACTTAGTGATGAAATACATTATTTTGATAAGGGTTAATAGCATGAGTAAAATAAATGCGTTTAAATGTAGTCCAAAAAAATTCAATATGATTAGATAAAAAAATGGTTGTTGTGCCTCACTCGACATAGATAGGTATACTGTCTCGCGGACTTTTTTGTAGATATTTATAAGATCTACAATTAATTAGAACATTTTACGGTCCTATCTTTTTAAGTTTAGGCAGCGTACGCAAAATAAGTAACTTTTCTGGTTGATTTTTTACACCTTGTGTCCGAAAAACCCAAATATCTTACGGAACCCTATTTTTTTCCAAAATAAAATTTAGCCTACGTTACTCGTGGATAATGTAGCTTTCGAATGGTGAAAGAATTTTTAAAAACAGTCAAATAGTTTTTAAGCCTATTCAATGCAACTCTATCAAATAACTCGAAAAAAAACCGGCTTGCCGGAGCGCTTTGAGCCGGCAAGTTTATTGAACTTTATGTGACGTCATGACGTATATCTTGTATAGAAATTTAAACGCTAAAAAGCCGATTGCGCCTGCGGCTTATCTTAAAGCAACATGTGGTTGAAAAGCAAATTTTGTTGATTTAATGTCCATAGTGTATACTTAGTGTAGGCGTTTTGTAATTTTTCTTTGTAGTTTTATAATTACTGATTGTGCCATTTCTCAATTACGGTAGAGAGTGGTTGTGTTCTAAACTTCTGAAGGGAAGCCGGTGGGAATCGAGTTGTATGGAACCTTCGTCACTGGTGGGTACAGTAAAATATAGAGTTAAAACATTACATAGAATAACGAAATCTTGAAGTTTGTTTTTGGTAAATAAATTATCCTTAGTAAAAAGTAATAGAACAATTTTTTTTTGTTTATGATGTTAGTAATACAGTCCTGCAAGGTTGTTAGTGTTTTACAAATAACCCTGTACAATAAGAGCAATAGCTTGCAAGGTACAAGTACCGGCACGAATCTTCAGCGCTCGCCGTCAGAGTGGGGATCGCTTTGCGCATTCCATACATTGGCGAGCCAATCGTCGTCGTTGTTAGATACATGCAGGAAGCGCAGAACGAATCACAAGTGATGTTTATGACGCGATGGCGCGGCGTGCCAATCAATGACTCTCCCCGCCCCCGCGTCTCACTTCATACCACTAAATAGGCCCGATATTTGACTTCTGCGCAAGTGAAGGTCAGCGTTAAAGATTCGTGCCGGTACTTATATCTACCATTCTTATAAATTATTTATACAAGAATATCTCACCTCACATTTTCTCAACATTTCAGCAAAAAGATCTTCAGCTTCCAGACATTTTCTCTTGAATCGGCAGCATTGCTTTAGTTTAGCATAACAGAGGTAACAAGCATGTATCGGCCTACTGTCTTCAGTCACTAACTGTAACAAGATTACACTTAAACTATTTATTTATTTCTATGACCATACTCTGTTCAAAATAAATAATAAGTTTGAAAGTGGCGCCAGTGACTGAAAGGTTGAAAGGGAATCATTTGTCTTGGTATGGTCATGTGAAAAGGAGGGACGAAACGCATGTTGCTAAAAAAGTTATGAGTTTACATGTGGATGGATGGAGGGGGAGAGGGAGGCCAAAGAAAAGATGGATGGATTGTGTGAGAAGTGATATGAAAGAAAAGGGAGTTAGTGATAGCGTGACGAGTGACAGGACAGAATGAAAGAAAAAAACGTGTTGCGCCAACCACAAATAAAACGGGACAAGGGCAGGAAGATGACGACTTTGTTCAAAATAACATTAGATATTTATGAAAACTTTTTATTACCGTCCGTTCACCCGATTTTGACTTTTATTACGTTAGTGGCATGACAAATGGTGACTGCGGTAAATAGTTGGTATTGTAACCACTTTTTTGCTTATAATTTCATTTCATCCTTATGCCTATGAAATAGATGTTAAAATCAGTTGAACAGACAGTAAAAAGGTTTCTTTATAATAATAATAATATTCCACAACTATCACACAACACGGTCTAGTCCCAAGCTAAGCAGAGCTTGTGTTATGGGTACTAGACAACTGATAAACATACTTATATATTTCTAAATACATACACATTATAGATAAATTACACCCAGACACAGAACAAATGATCATGCTCATCACATAAATATTTGTCCTTGGTGGGAATCGAACCCACAACCTCCGGCATAGCAGTCAGGGCCACTCACCACTAGACCAACAGGCCAGTTGATGCTTACCACCAACAGGCTTTTAAATGTAAAATCTTACACAATCCCAAACCAGACTGAACTATGACAGAATTTCCAGAGATTGTTAGATTCATGAGAGTGACAGCTAATTTGAAATTGGAATTATTAAAACTTTAAGAAACAATTGGTGTCTTAATAGAGGATAATTGTCTTTACTTTTCTTGTAAAATATGTATTTATTTTAATTGTAAGATAGTAATTAACTCTAGTAAACTGAATCACTGAGGATTTGTGGAGGTAGGTATTATCAATAAAAACATGATAACATTTTAATTTGATAGATACCATCTCAAAAACGTAGGAATTTCCTCTATAATGAATGAGCAAATAGTTGTATTAACTTTTAAGAGAAAATCTTGTTAGTTTTAAATAATTTACTTACTGGAATATCAGTCAGTGTCTCATACATTTCCTGTAGGTTCTTACTGGCTACTGCAAACATGCGAACATTCTCCACCAAACATATACGACACATTGACAGTTTTTCCATCTTTATTGAAAACAAAACACTGCCGAGTTCTAATAACTGGCCGAATGTAAAAACTACGACTTTTCAGAGTTACTTAGGAACATTAAACATGTAATATGATAAAAGCTAGCTTAGTATGACTTATTAAGTACAGATTTATGAGAAAAATACGTGAAATATATCCTAGTACACAAACATTTTATTTACAAAAGTTTTTTTATAGATAAAACTATTTTTTTTACTTTAAATTAATTAAAGATGTTCTTGACCAACTATATTAAACCACTTTTGTGCCTCTCATGCATTGTTTTAAACAAGAAATGAGAATTAAATCTCTTTCGATTTGGGTTCAAAAGATGCACATTTTTGACGTTTTGCAAGACTCTTAGACTCTTATGTCAAAACTGTCAAACTTGGATTTTGACATAGGCTTAAAACGTCCGATGCGATATCAAAAGTTTTTGGCGGGATTTACCTATTCGAGTGAGAGTAGCTTTACTATGTTGTAAATTAATTCATAAAAGATAATTATTGTGGATCAAAATGAGTGTAGTATCTCAAGAGACTGCACAACTGGACAATATGTGAAATTATTAAAACAGTCATGATCCCGGCAAAATGGTGCTATCTAAGAACTCTCTTTGACTGATTACCGCAGCGAATCTTGATGAGATAGTCGACACATAATACTCAATAAAGCAGGCAAATAGTGCTAAAGATTTAATACAATGTGTTAATCCGCATTTTTATTATAAACGAAATGACTGTATGCTGTATCGAAAACTAAATACTGAATATAAAACGACATTTGTAAAATAAAAAAATCATGCATGTGCTATTTTGCCAAAAAAAAAAACAGAGATGAATCGCTTTGACAGAAAGAGGCGCCCGGCAGTAATGCCAGATTAGGAGAACTCCCCAAATCTAAGGGGTTTTTATAGTTACGGGAGGAAAATTGGCGGGACAGTACTTTTGGAGGTGTGGAGGTGTAAAAAACTGGTTTTGGAGGGAAGGGAGAATTTTTATAAACAAAATTTTGTTTCGTTCATGACGAAATAATGCTTGATTAAATAATAATAAAACCTTTTATTTCCGCAAATTACACAAACTATTTGTAGATGCTGCATAAAATAAAAATAAATCAAAACATTTAGACATGCTAGCTGTGCTATATTATATCCTTAATTTCGGTGTGCCTTACGGCAAAGGCCTCCTCTAACTCTTTCCATTGCCTTACATCTGCCGCTACTTTTGTCCAAAGGAGGCCCAAAGTAATTTAAAGTCATTCTCCTCCCATCTTTTTGCTTTTCGGCTTCGGGTCCTGATGCCATCTCTAGGATACCAAACTGTCATTTGTTTATTCCATTTTTCCTTTTTACAGCGAAGCATAATGTCCTGTCCAACTCCATTAGAGTAAATTGATATGTTTTAGTATGTCCATTAATTTCGTTTTGCGTCTGATGTCATCACTTCTAATTTTGTCCAATAGACCTAGCATGCTTCTTTCCATGCTTCTCTGACATTTTGCTAGTTAGTCTCTATGGTGTTGGGTCAGAGTCCATGTTTCACAGCCATAATATATGTTATGTAGGGTCGGATGCCGATATCGATCGTCTTCTTTTTTAACTTCATGCTCAATTCCTTACTTTTCATGATTTCTTTAAAGCCCCAATATTTCTTCCACCCAGTCACAATCCTTTTGTCTACTTCTTTTGAGAAGTAGACAAATGCTTGATTTTTAATATATAATAATTAAAATAATCTGCAAATGCTAGTAAATATAAATAAATACAAGAGCACAATGCTGTACACGATGCCGGTGATATCCATCTGTCTTCGAAATTACTGTGCCAATTTTTACGGACACTCACCATTATATATATATATGTATATATATATACTTTATTCTACACCAAGATAAAAAAATTACACATTTGAGCCTTATACTTAAACATACTATTGGGTCAGGTTTGGGCCTGGATGTTTGAAAATAATTTTACCAGAAAACAAAAAAAAATTACAGACCCTCAAATGATGCGGATGAAAATACTTATTTAATTAAGAAAACTCTTACTCAAATAATATAAAATTGTAAATTAAAAAAATAGTTTTCAGAGGATTTCGGAAAAGGTGGGAGAACTTGAAACGAACGTTTGGCAACATTGCTTCCCGACCGCGTGCGACAAAGCTGTCATGTTATACGTCATCTCCATCTCTGCTTTGTCTGTTTGCAATTTTTGAATTTTGAATAGTTTGCAACTTTACTGCCTCGTGTTGAATAGAGTTAATTTCCGAATTATAACTAAATCTCAACAGTGCTATCTGATTAATTACGGGACGAATCCTGTTCTTCACGCAATCACAACAGCATTCTGAAGAAATATCATAAGTATTGGCGCTCTTTTGTTAGCGTGACCAGGGGACCCGGCTGATGATCTGTTCTACCAAGGAATCCACACAATAGGTATTTAACAAGCTTTTAACTCCATAGTATAGATTACCAAGTTGTTATAAATTGAGTTTAACTGTAAAATTGCCGTTTTGTACAGAAATATTCAAACATTTTATTTTAATAAAACGTGGGTAACTCAAAATAAAAAAAAAACATTTAGCTGAACTTTGCTTTGTAACGACTACATTTTGCCATTTTAGGCATAGATTTTTGACGCTTGCTGTTTTTTTTTACTGCTTATAAAGAATTGTAAGTTTTTTCCACAAAAAAGTTATCATCTTCCTTCCTTTGTCCCGTTTTATTTGTGGTCGGCGCAACACGTTTTTTTCTTCTATTCTGTCCTGTCACTCGTCACGCTATCACTAACTCCCTTTTCTTCATATCACTTCTCACTCAATCCATCCATATTTTCTTTGGCCTTCCTGTCCCCCTCCATGACACACCAAAAAGTTATACTTATATTAATTTAATCATCGTTTTTTTTTATTTGTTTGACTGCGATCCCACATGATGGTAAGCAGTGTTGCAATCGTTGATGGTGAGGCGCACTAGTTTATTAGAGCCTATTCACTTCAGCCTTGAAGACACCTAAATTATAATCCGATGGAATGACAGCAGCAGGCGACACTTCACTACATAGTATGAAACAAAGTCGCTTTTTCTGTCCCTATATCCCTATGTACGCTTAATTCATGAATCCCCAAGCGACCACCGGTGGCCGCACATCTATTGTCTTACTATTGTGTCTCTAATTGACGGTATCTGAAGGGTTAAATCTTTAAAACTACGCTACGGATTTTGATGCGGTTTTTTTTAATAGATAGATTCAAGAGGAAGGTTTATATGTATAATAGCATCCATTAAATAGTGGAGAAATACTGTTACCCGAGCAAAGCCAGGGCAGGTCGCTGGTGTATAAATAATATCTCATAAAACGATCACTAAGCTATTATTTTTTTTGTTTTAGAGTGCGCGCGTTGAAGCGTAGCTTTGCACAGTGAAGTAAAGAAAAGCAGCAAAACTGGCTCGTTTTAGAGTAAGCAGGGAACTGGGTGTGATAGATTTAACGTACCTTCCCTTTGAAAGTGTCTACTTGATACGTACCACACTCCGTAATACGGGGCTTGACATGGAGTGTTCATTATTTTTATTATCTTCTTTGACTATTTACACTGCTACAGGGTATAGATTTAGAGGTTTGCTCGCCAATTTCTCGGTGCGCACAACTCGACTCCATCCAGTTCTGCGTCAGTGGGTGGGTTCACTCTTTTCTAGGCGGAGTAATCTATAAAACTTAAAGGTGACAAGATGGTTGCAAACCAACGCCCCAACCAACGTGATCTTGGGAGTTTCAATCCGTGCAGACGGCAGTTGTAATCCATGACTTTTAATGCCCTTGGTTGAGAGCCGCGTTTGCAACCATCTCGTCACCCCTTTAGCTTAGTGTGTGGATTATTGTTATTCATAATGTTAGGTTCCTCACTTTGCAAAGCCCCCTTAGAATTATAGTGACTTAATCCAAAAATGAAAATTTTTGGGAAACATTTAATAAATTAGTATTTGCTTTCAGTATCATTTTCAAATTGACTTATGTTATTATGTAATTCATTATATCCGTGTCAAAAATATACAAAAAACAAGCGAGTCGTTTTGAAAATAGAATAAAATTCAAAAGTTAGAAGTGTTTATTATAAAATTTGAATTTAGAGTTTCAAATTGAAACATATTTATCAGTACTGGCCAGTTAAAACAGCAACTTAGTAGAAAAGCTAAATATTAAAAACTAAAAAACAAACAGTGGAATTTTTATAAATAGAAAGATGAAAATACTGTCAATGTATTGAATATTTGTGATATTAATATTAGTGAAGAAAGTTCGCATTCATGTGCAGAAAATTCGGAAAGCTTGCTAATTTACCTGTAAAACGGTTATTACACTATGCGTTATTCAGACCGTTTTAGTTTCTGGTTCGACGCATCGCGTAGTGTTATAAAGGTCAGACTGTCTTACTCGATAAGAAAAATAATTCGAGTCTAAAAATCGTGTGCTAAATAACGCATAGTGTAGTAAGCCCTTAAGTATATAAATATAAAGCCATTTGTATGTAACAACGCTAGGCATAATCTTCGATACTCGACGATTTTGGTCTCTAAGGGCCTTCACACTAGCATTTTGTGAGCGACTGCGGAACGAAGACGTCGCGGACGCGTGGAAATTCGCATCGTTTTCAACGCGTATTTATTGTTGGTTTTATTACTTCAAAGATACCCGCATCTCGTTGCGTGCCCGTAATGTATTCGTTGCGCACCCGCTTCGCTTTAAGGGCCTGTGCGATATTCAGACCGTTTTAGTCTATGGTTCGACGTATCGAGTAGTGTCATAAGAGTCTGACTGTCTTACTCGGAAAAAAAAATAAGACGAGTCTGAATATCGTCCGCGTTATTCAGCGTAGTGTATTTGGCCCTTTAGAGTATGCTCGCAATCTAGTTGATAGCTAGTATGATAAAGCCCTTGTCTGGCTAGCACAACCCAATCCAGTAACGCGGTGTTCTACGTAGGCTAACAATTGATACTTTATTGCGGTGGTCTACGCGATCAATAGCACGTAGGTGCGGTGCGGGAGCGAAGCAAAGCGACTAGTTGGTTTGATATTTTTAGTGTCCGACCGAATGTTCGGTTTCGTTTGAGTTTCGGCAAAAAAACGAGCTTCGGTTTAATTTCGGTGGCAAACCTGCTGAAACTACATTTCGGTTGTAGTTTCGGCAGGTTTGCCGAAACTGCACTCGGGAGTTCTCGCGCTGTGATTGGTCATATTCAGCGCGTTAAATTCCTCCCAAGTGAGTAAAAACCGAAGATATTACCCAATTACTACCGAATTATTATTATTATTAACCGGAGATACGTGCCTAATCATGTCGTGAGTGGCTTGTATTTGCAGTTCGTTTTACGTACTCTTCATAATAGTCAACGAATATAAATACCTAAATTTAAAATGCATTAAAAAAAATAAAGACGTACTGATTATAATATTAACGTTTTCTTAATTTTTCCCTCAAAACATGACAAGGAAGGTCCTTTCGTTTCGGTTTCGGCCGAGATTGTTGCCGACATTCGGTTTCGGTTGAAAAACCAGTTTCTTTCGTACACTAGATATCGTGAACTCTTGTAGTGCAGTTTTATATAAATGATGGCTGAAGCGACGATATCGCTCGAACGTAATACAGATAGCACGTCTCGTTGTTTGCGTCGGGGCGCTTCGCAACCGAACCACACTGTTCCTTGAACACGAATCGCCCTCGTCGGACGCTGTGTTATTGAGTTATGGATAAATTGCTGATACAGTAGTTTTGTAGGAACTAGAGTAGGTATAGTTAGTGGCGTTAATACACCATCTTAGGCCCGTGGCAAATCATAGGATGGGGCCCAGGAAAATTAGGGTTGTAACTGAGGCTATTATACCAGAGGCCGAGGCGGATGGCTTAAAAAAATACTAATGTTTTATTTAAGTACCCTTAATATAATCAATGATATTTTTTTTTTATCAATTCTGTTGTTTCTGAATACGATAAAATTTTTAGAACTTTCGTATCACATCTAAGTTTATGAGGTATATTGTGTATTAAACAATAGATATTTCGGTAAGTATCTATTAGGTAATTTACTAGTTTTTAATAAACAATATCATATATCTCAAAATAAGTACTAACTTTAACCTTCAATTTGATATACGCCCGTCGCAACCCCGACCGCGTTCCCACCACGCTTACAATACGCTTCTTTTTGACTCTTGACCAATTCACCAAAGAGTGTGTAAAGTTTACATTTCACATGTAACACGCGGCCGGACGGCTGAGTGTGGCGTGTTGAGTCGTCATCGAGCGTCGCTGCTCGCGTGGTATTGTTCTATGGCTATGTATATAATTCCGCTTAGATTTCCCTAAGGAAAAAAATGTTGTTAAATAAAATTGAACGTTTCCATAATGGTACCTACCCACGTTCCAGTATAGTTACGCAAATTTAGACTTGCACAAGTATACTGGACCGTGTGTTGGAAGATATTTGCGCAGTTTTTGGTCACTTTAAAATAACATGTTTTTGCACAAGTTAGACTTGCGCAAGTATACTGGAACATGTGTTGGGAGTTATTCCTAGTGTGGGCCTAACTTTATTTATTAATGTCCTTCTATTTATAATTTTTATAATTGGGGTGCTTGGACAGAAAACCTCCTCGTGTGCCCATGGACTGAAGTTCTCTTATGGATGCGTCCGGGGGGAAGGTCAGTCTTTGGGCCGGTACGCCCTGGGAGGTGGGCAACAACTCGCCATTAGGTACTGTGTGCCTGAGGCGTCTCGTTGCCTGCATGCCAATATTCTGTCGGTGGAACATTCCTACGCGTGTCCCTCTGCTTATATCAGAGAGCATTGTGGCGGAATAAGAGCGGGCTCAATGTGCACTAACCCTGCCGCTGGGCCGGCAGGAGGAAGTCTTGCTCCTCCTGCCACCGTTAATATCGTAGCCCCAGAGATCGTCAAGGTCATGTCTCTGACTTTCAATGGGGATCGAGGGTCTTGGCTTAACCACCCGGGCCGCGAGGAAGAAAACCTCTATAAAAAATCACCCCAAACCTCCAAGCGGCGGCGCACCGTGAGGGAGGTTGTTAGCTTGACTAATGGGTAGCTTAATTAGTCTCTAGTGCGGACCACTAGTTTTGAGCAAGTAAAACGATTTTATACTCGTGGGAACAGCAATGAATAAAATTAAAAATAAAAAACTCAACGAAGAAGAGAGGAGTGATGCGTGGTCGGAGACTGACGCCGCATCGGTTTTGAGCTCAGACAGCTCGGTCTACCCCAAATCGGAGAGCTCGGATGGCCCCGACTCGGAGGATAGCTTGCGGGCGTCCTCCGACGATCTGGCTGCTGAGATAGACGTAGCAAAGGCTAAGTTTATGGAGGTCGTGCGCGATGCTCTCCTTCATGTGGCCAACTGGAGGGAGAATTTCTTTAAAGACGAGATTAGCAATGAATTGCGTCTCGTAAGGAAGAACGAGAAGCTTCGAGCAGATCAGGCCAGGCTCCAAGTTGGCCCCCGGGAGGCGTCACAAGTGAAACGCGAGCATGAACAAAGTCATAACAAGCGCGAAAAAACGAAAAACGACAAAAGGTCTGCAAAAAACCAGGATATGAATTTGGTGCAGCAGAAGCTTGGTAACTCCAAGCAACGGGTTACTGAGCTGGAAGACATAGTTCTAGGCGCCCCGCTTGCAGCGAGCCAGACGGACTCGGTCTCTGGTTCGCAGAATGCGACGTCGCTTACCACCGTCACGGCTACCGTACCCAAACCATGTTTACACCTTAAGACAGTGTTGGAGCCTGGAAAGTCAGCCCCAGAGAAGGCAAAGCCGCCACTTAAACCCAATACGGGTGGGGTGGCTGCAAATGTGAGTGAAAGACGTCAGCGGCGAATTCTAGCGGAGCTGGATCCGGATGTCCTTCTAGAAGTCGCGACCGCCAAGGCCAGGTTAGTAGCACCAGACACGCCTCCCGAAGTTATCCTCAAGGAAGCCATGACGGAAATTTTTGACAAGGGAACGGCTGTGGTGACACCAAGAAGATGGTGGAACGATATGGATGCGGAAGCGGAGTTCATCCTGGAAGTCGCGATAGTGAAATCGTGGATACCAAACAAGACTGCCGAAGTTTATATCCGGGAGGCCATATCTGAGCAATGTTCGGAGGTAAAGCCCCGGTTCCGACGAGTTTATGCCTGGCCCTGTCCACGAAGCACCCAGGTTCAGCCACCCTGGTGGTCTCAGGAGCTCGCGACTCTGCGTATTGTAAGCAGAAAAGCGCGGCGCCGGTTCAGTCGGTATCGGAAGCGCCGCATCCGCCCACCAGATGCGGAGACCAAAGAGGCAGAGCTTCTCAAAGAGCACCAAGCGGCGAAGGCCCTCTACAAGGCGGAGCTTAAACGGGCCAAGGCATTGGCACTTGAAACATAACTAAAAAAATATCATACTTGTGGTACCAGAAGACGCTCAACATCATCATTTCAGCCGAAAGACGTCCGCTGATGGACTTAGGCGTCGCCAGCCATCGGAATCCCGCGGTCCTCACCGTTGCACCTAGTGGAAGGCCTTCAAACGCTGCGTCTTTCGATACGTAGATACCACATCAAAACCTTTCGTCCCCATCGACCATCTTTTCTGCGAGCAATGTGCCCAACCCACTGCCACTTAAGTCTGGCGATTCTTCGGACTATGTCGGTAACCTTGGTCACCGGTCACCAACAGATGTTATCGTGCACGAACGCGGGGTGTTTGTCAAAAAAAAAATAAAAACCCGATTGGAGCGCCCCCTGCGACGGGTTTAATTATATTTTTAAACCGTCTTAAATATACACACAAAATTTCATCTGAAACGTTTAAGCCGTTAAGGAACAAATACACGAACAGAAGAACTATTATTTATTTATTTAGTACAGCGAAATAAAATAATACTAAAATACTTTAACCTTTTAACCGCCTACATCGGATTAATCCGACAAATATTTTCGGGCCCATTTCGCCAGAGTCGTATATTTACGACCAAAATATCACTGCTCGTTTAATCAGCTGTTTTTATTTTATTACGCTGTATTCTATCAAAAATATGTTTATATTAGGTAAATAGTTAACTAAGTAATCATTTACAGTTTAATTCATGAATCCCCAAGCGACCACCGGTGGCCGCGCATCTATTGTCTTACTATTGTGTCTCTAATTGACGGTATCTGAAGGGTTAATACACTTTAGTCTCTTAATTAGAAGTCCTAAAAATAATGTCCAAAGTTAGATGAATTACTAACATTATTTTTAGAAAATTGTATTGATGTGCAACGCCCATGACGACAAAATCCGACATGAGGGACGGGACATATGCCAAGATTTACCGATACAAAAATAAACATAAATCAAAATATTTCTCGTTATACTGACTAATTCAGTCTTTCCGTTGGCGATCTTTCTGCTCACAGCCGCAGTGCCTTATTAACCTAAGTGTACTGTTTTTTTTTTCAATATAGTAACTTTATTACTGAATTTTTATGATCTACAATAGTTTCTATAGTGCTAGCGACCCACCTTTCGCCAGTGTGCTAGAAATCTTACCTGTAGATCACCAGCAATTTTTACAAGAGAAACCTTGTTTATTAGTGTCTCACTGTGTTGGCTACGCTAGTTATAACCTGGCAACGTGGCTATCACGTTGCCAGGTTATAACTTCAAAAAACGTATGGTTTGACTGTGTAACTAACTGTGATATGATGAGGTGCACATCATAGAGCTGCATGCATTTTGGTGGCTATGCGAACGCGTCCCAGTGCGGCACAGACCTTAGTATTTAACCTATTAACCATTTACGTCGGATATATCCGACAAACATTCTAGCGTTTATTCCACCAGGGTCGCAGATGCACGACCAAATACTCCATTTTGTCAGCTCTTGTGTCACCAATAGGGATTAAACAGCTAACCGAGATAGAGTACCCAGTCGCAAACACACGGCCTTAGCAAATAGAACGCGAAAACACACATCGTACTAATCCAACGCGGGCGTTTAAAGGGTTTATATTTGCAGAACTGACGTGGGACGTTTTTCTTTACTAATAGTCAATCAGTAGGTTAAGTTAGGTTAGGTTAGACAAGCAATTAATAAAAAAAGTAAAATGTTATTTTTCACAATAATGCGCTGCAGATGTTTTGTTAGTAGGTACAGATACTGGCACGAATCTTAAGTGCTCGGCGAAAGAACAGGGATCGTTTTGCGCATCGTACACATCGCCGAACCAATTACTGTACAATGAATGTATTTCCCGCCCCCGCGTCTCACCTCGTACGTTTAAAGAGACCCAAAATTTCACTTCTACGCAAGTGGTAGTCGGCACTCAAAATCCGTGCCGGTATCCATATGCAGAAGTAAGTCAGGTACAGTAAAATGGGGTGAAAAGAAACTCAGGGGCGAATAATGAATTGTTATTTTAAAAAGTTGATGCTTTGTTTGAAACCAAAGGGTCAAAGTGCAAACCAGAACCAAGTGTTGTTTCTATTTACCCCTGCGTTTCTATTCACCCCGTTTTACAGTAGTAATAAAGTTCCATGTATTGATTTGATTGTACATCTTGTGTTTTTGTATGTCTTAAGAAATCTAGAATATAGTACCTAAAAACTTATCGATAATTCGGCATATTGATAGGTTTAATACTATGTACTTATTACGAAATACATGCTTATACTTAACTAAATCTTGTTGTAATTTGTACCTTTATATCACTTTGTACACAACCAAGCGGAGTGAAAAGAAACGCAGGGGCAATAAGAAACAGAACTTTGATTAGAATTTTAATTTTATGTTTTAAACACATAATTTTACTGACGTGAAAAATCCTATCAAAGTTTTGTTTCTACTTGCCCCTTGGATTTCTATTTACCCCATTTGACGGATTTTTTTAAACTACCGCCATCTAATAAGTAAGGGCGGGTTGTTTCAGCCATACTTAACTCATGAGTAACAGTCAAAAATGGCGCTAACGTACTTTAAACCAAAAAATGGGTTGTTTCAAAAAATGGCGGCCCAAAAATACGTTAAAAAGTTACTATTACCATTACTGATGCCCTAGCCACTAGTTAACGTCATTTTACGCCATGTTTGTTGTCGTTTTCAAGTAGTTCCGTTCAACAATATGGACTCTTTTGTATTAAATTCGTTTTCATTCGACGATAGTTCATCTGATGATGATACAAACTAAAAGAAAAAAGTATTTAAAACGCGTATATATAACGTATATCTATGGGATGAATGGGCATGCCACAATTATGACGATAAGTCCCTTCTTTGAGGCGTGGCTGGAAAGACCTCAGGGCGACAGGCGGCAGCGACATGGCAAGCTCGGGAGGTGCCTGCACCGGACTCAAGCGGAAGAGACGCCCGGGTGTCGCCACTGTGCGGAACGCCCGGAGGACACTGTGGAGCATACAGTCGAGGTATGCCCTGCTTGGGCGGAGCATCGCCGTGCCCTCGTGGGGGCGATAGGCGGCGTAGACCTCTCGCGAAGGGCCTTGGTTGAGGCCATGGTCCGAAACGAGAAGGAATGGCAGGCGGTCGCCTCATTCTGCGAAGCAGTAATGCTAGCAAAAGAGGAGGCCGACCGCATCAGGCAGCGGCGCCCTCGTCACCGCCGCCGGGATTCCGATCTCGATTTCCGGACACCGTAGACGCGGGCTCGCGGACGGCGAGTCATGGGTAGCTCGCTGTCCGACCGTCCGGTAACTGTCCGGACCGAGCCCAAGACGTCGACCGCGCGCACTGTTCCCGCGTTTCTCAAGGTGTTGTCAGCAACAGGAGGGGCCCAGCTGGGTCGAAGCCTACTGAGGCCAGGGTTATTCGAAAGGAAACTCGAGCCCCGGTACGAAGAGATTAGAAAGAACGGGGTGGGCTTTTAGTCAATAAGAGTAAAGTTATATAAATAAACTAGCTTCTGCCCGCGACTTCGTCCGCGGAAAATTTCTTGTTTTAAAATAAGATTACACTCGATTAGACGATGCGCACGTTCAGCGCTAGATTCCTGAGCACGGGCCTGTGATGTTATGGCATTTTGCCTAGCGAGACGCTGCGAGCGCTCAGCGCTAGTCTCCCTATCCCTTGTCTCAGAGACATGCTGCCTTAAATGAGATAGACGCTGCGCACGTTCAGCGCTAGATTCCCGAGCACGGGCCTGCGATGTTATGACATTTTGCCTACCAAGCCGCCGCGAGCGTTTAGCGCTAGTCTCCCTATCCCTTGTCTCAGAGACATGCTGCCTTAACTCAGATAGACGGTGCGCACGTTCAGCGCTAGTTCCTCGAGCACGGGCCCGCGATGTCCTCACATTTTGGCTAGCGAGGCGCTGTGAGCGCTCGGAGCTAGATTCTCTAGCGCGTGCTTGCGAAATATATTCTCTATTTCTCGAGAGGCGGTGCTCATTTTCAGGGGCAGATTCTTCCGTACGGCGTACTCGAGCGGCTCTTGTCTGTGATGTCTGCCGGGACAGTTGAGATTTCCTTTTAGACATGCTCTCAACAAACTACGCACAGACTTGAAAACAATTATGAACAAAAGGAGAGCGACTCGAACACCGTCCGCCTTTACGAAACAAAACAATCGTAATATCGAATAACTCGTATCGATTATTACGATAGAACGAAGTACGAAACTACGAACATACAAAAACGTACAACGAAATTACGATATTTTCGATTATGAGGTATCTATTAACAACAACAACCATACGAACGAAACAACCGAAACCAATAAGCAACTGACAGAAGAACTCCAACTAACGACAACGTGGGCATAATAATTCGAGAGGGTCATCAATCCACAGAAAGTCTTAACACCGCGATTCAGAAAAAATACGTAATTGCAGAACGCCATCTATGGGCAAATAGGTGAAACGTTGGGCACGCCACAATTATGGCGGTAAGTCCCCTCTTTGAGGCGTGGCTGGAAAGACCTCACGGCGTCCTTACCTTCCGCATGACACAGGTCCTCACCGAACATGGCAAGTTCGGGAGGTTCCTGCACCGAATTAAAGCGGAAGAGACGCCCGAGTGTCGCCACTGTGCGGAACGCCCGGAGGACACGGTGGAGCACACAGTCGAGGTGTGCCCTGCCTGGGCAGAGCATCGCCGTGCCCTCGTGGGGGCGATCGGCGGCGGACACCTCTCGCGGCGGGCTCTGGTTGAGGCCATGGTCCTTAGCGAGGAGGAATGGCAGGTGGTCGCCTCCTTCTGCGAAGCAGTAATGCTAGCAAAGGCGGAGGCAGACCGCATCAGGCAACGGCGCCCCCGCCGCCGCCGCCGGGATTCCGGTCCCGATTTCCGGCCACCGTAGACGCGGGCTCGCGGACGGCAAGCCATGGGTAGCTTGCTGTCCGATCGTCCGGTAATGGACCGAGCCTAAGACGTCGACGGCGCGCACTGTTCCCGCGCGCCTCAAGAAGTTGTCAGCAACAGCAGAGGCCCAGCTGGGTCGAAGCCTACCGGGTCCAGGGTTATCCGAAAGGGAACTCGTGCCCTGGTTTGAAGGCTAGAAGGAACGGGGTGGGTTTTTAGTCAGTAAGAGTCTGACACTATCTCTCGCTCCACCCAAGGGCGGGGGTTGTCATAAGATGATTTTTGCCCACCATAAAAAAAAAATAGGTAAAACGTCTGCACAATGAAAGTTACGCTAGGGGCATTTTGCGTTTTAGTAATTTTATATTATCTTCGAAACTGTATGACCAATTGCTATGCTGTAAATGGCAAATCTTATCTGTATAATGTTCTTGTGATACTGAAATAATTTATTGTCATAAAAATTAATATTTTGTTGCTCAAATAATCAACCAAACGTAAGTATGCCGAAAAAAAAAATTTTTAATGCAATAAAAGAAGTATAAAAGATAAAAAATAAAAGATAGAGATATGGTACCGCGGACTTTTTTGTAGAAATAATTAAGACGAACCAGGTAGCCATACATTATTTTTAATTTTAAGCAACTGTTTAGGCAGCGCACGCAAATAATTCTATTTTATGAGGTATTTTTTTCCGACTTGCTAGACAAAAGTTGTGATAGCTCGGTTAATATACATGCTATAGAAACAATTTATAGCCTATAGCACTCAGGAATAATGTAGCTTTCTGCCAGTAAAAAAAATTTTAGAATTGGATTATTAGTTCCAGAGATTACCCCCTACATACAAACTTACAAACTTACAAATTTTACCTCTTTATAATATTAGTATAGATAAAATTTGAGGTTTAAAATATTTTTACTTACATTGAAAGATTTACAAAATTAACAAATACACGGATGATAAATTTTAAAATTAATGTTTGCGATGTGTTTTTAAAAATTTGCTTGACGCGAGGCCCCTGCAAGAGCGAGGCCCCGGGCGATTGCTCTGTGGCTGTCGGTGTGACCCCCTAAGGCCGCCGGTGTCCTTATACTTTTCAAGTAGTGCTTGGAAGTGCTGTTTTTCCAGTAGTGTGAAATTTACAGCACGTTTTCTGTAAAAATAAAACACCACGTGAACCCAAAAAATTGAGAAATACCCTTGCCTATCTTAAAGTTTAAAAAATATTATCGAGTTTATTATATTGTTGGTACTTACTTTGGTGTAAACGTATCCATTTTATATTTTCTTTAATTTTAATGAATTACCGAATATAATATGCTAGTCAATAATGTCACTTTGATGTTGTCGTTTTGAACCGATAGATCAAATTATGACATAAACGATGCAATTTTGCCATACTCAAAAAATCTCCCGACCATTTTTATTGGGAAAATGTGTTGCTTTCTACTGGCAACCCGATTAACTTTGACTGTGTGTTTGAAACAACGCTCTGAATTTGACGTACGTAAAACCTCTCACGTAATAGTAACTTTTGACTGTTCGTATGTAACGTTAACCGACCTTTTGAAACAACCCGCCCTAAGTGTCCTAATTTTTAAGCTAATGTTAGTGTCACTCTCAGATCAAAAAGAAATATTCTCTTATCGTTGGATTTGATCTGAGATTCGGAGGTGTTACTAGATGACAGTGAACACTTCGGTTCTATCTTGTTCACATAAGATTAAATGAAAATAGAATTATCAATTGTGTAATAATTGTCACAAATATAATTAAAAGACTTTTCATTTATCATAGTTTTTTTTCTTTTATTTGTTTAACTTTACAGTTTGTTTAGTTTTGTTATTGTTTGTAATTCCCCATAAATTTTGGTAACTTTAAGACTTGCCACTTATCGTACTAAGCCTGGAAGTTGCATGTTAATATCTGAAAATATGTGGCTCATCATACGAATCCTGAAATTGCATCATATTTGAAACTATTTGACTCATCATACGGATCCTGGACATTGCATTTTAATATCTGAAATCATTTGGTTCATCATACTGGTCCTGAAATTGCCTCATATTATCTGAAACTATTTGGCACGTCATACGAATCCTGATGTTGCATCATAATATTTGAAACCGTTTGGCTCATCATACGAAACTTGAAATTGCATCATATTATAGAACTATTCGTCTCATCATACAAAACCTGAAAAAGCATAATTTAATCGAACTATTTGGCTCATCATACGGAGCCTGAAATTGCATCATATTATCTGAAACGATTTGGCTCAACATACGAAATCTGAAACTTCATCATATTATCTGAAACTACATATTTGGCTCAACATACGAAATCTGAAACTGCATCATATGATTTGGCTCATCATACGAAACCTGAAACTTCATCATATTATCTGAAACTATTTGGCTCATCATACGAAATCTGAGACTGCATCATATGATTTGGCTCATCATACGAAACCTGAAACTTCATCATATTATCTGAAACTATTTGGCTCATCATACGAAATCTGAAACTGCATCATATGATTTGGCTCATCATACGAAACCTGAAATTGCATCATTTTATCTGAAACTGTTTGGCTCATTATACGGATCCTGATATTAGATCACATTATCTGAAAACTTGGCTTTGTATGTGGACACTCATGACTGCTTTTCTGATCTGGATGGCGAGATACCTGGACTGCTTATATGCTTTCCGATAAGCATACGAGGATTTTGAAAACTTCAAGTGAGAACAGTCGAAGAAATCGTAATTGCATTGTAATTTTCGATACTAAAGTCATGGTAAGTTGGGCAGACTTCTTTAATTTTTCTTTCTTTATAGTCTACTAGCGACCCGCCCGTCTTCGCTTGAGTAACAGTATTTCTCCACTATTTAATGGATGTTATTATACATATAAACCTTCCTCTTGAATCAATCTATCTATTAAAAAAAAACCGCATCAAAATCCGTTGCGTAGTTTTAAAGATTTAAGCGTACATAGGGATATAGGAACAGAAAAAGCGACTTTGTTTTATACTATGTAGTGATTTCCGTTAAGAAGATAGTGACTCATCAGTATAATTAGCATAGTAAAGTTCATACTGGAGTAAAAATTAAACCATTAACTTTAAATCATATTAAGTCATTAATGAAATTATTATTTAGTCAACTGGTCTGTTAGTCTAGTAGTTAGTGCCCCTTACTTACTGCGATGCCAGCGATCGTGGTTTCCATCCATGACAAATGTGTGTGTGATGAGCATGATCATTTGTTCTTCATCATCATCAGCCTTTTTAATGTTCCCACTGCTGGGACTCAGGCAGGGACGTGCGAGCAATACAAGCAAAAAAGCCCGGCTTGCGGTAAAATTTCATGACACCTAACATCTAAGTCATTGAACTTAATAAAATAATTATTTAAAATAAAATCTAAACTTTAAACTTCGCGCGTAATTGAAAATTCATTCATTAGTTACGATACGCTAATACAAGTTCTATGCAACTTACCCAGCGTTCCAAATCGAGATAAAAGTGAATTGCGAATCCGACTAAATTAAATAGTCACAACATATAAGGACAATTGAATAATAATTGTGACGTTGCGCGTTGGTCGGGTTCGCAGTAAAGTCACTTTTGTCCGCAATTCGAAACGCACGGGTGATGGAACGTAACAACGTTGTCATCTCCCATCTCGCTCTAACGCATAAGGCATTTATGGGGCTTGCTTTTCCATTTCACTTTACCCTATAAAAACACAAAAAATGTGAGTTTGTGTGAGTAAATATTATAATGTGTGAAAACACTCGTCGAACAGTTTTAAGGCAAAAAATGCCAGGCTTCGGAAATTTTATCAATGAAATTTTTACGCATATGCGAAAGCGAGGCGCCCTCTATGACGCGCGTACTATAATCAGTTCAAATTTGTTTTGTTTTGAGCGGTTATCGGATTATGTTTTGATTGTTTTTTTTAGTTTTCTGTCATTTAAAGTGTTATAATTAGTTATTGCTGTAACTTACTTGGTTTTGAAGTGATTAAAGTTAAAGTATCTTTGAAATGAATTCGGAAACACATGCAATTGTTCCTTGTGAAGTTGTGACGGATTAAAATGTGTGGAAAAAATACTTAGCCAGGTAAAACCTTTCGAGTTTTAAAGATAAATATGATCTCGTAACTTCACCTAAACCTACCCCTGATTTGAATATTTCTCAGAAAACTAAATCACATAGTAGGCAATTTTATCGCAGTTTACAGTGGATTGTAGGTTGCTCGCATTTAAATAAATAATTATTCTGTTGGTGTTGCATATTTTTCTCAAACGGTAAGAATACTTGGAATACTTCAGGTTATAATGACTTAAATAATTTCGCTGGTGCCATGAAAATACATCAGAATTCTCAAAAGCACTTGAATTCAGTTATTTCGTTCTGCAGTTTTGGTAAAACGCGAATAGAAACTTCTATTTCTCGACAGTTATGTGACGAAATTTTTAAGTACAATACGCATATTGTACTTAAAAATTTCGTAGAACACAATCGCGCTGTTTTTCAAAGATTAGTTGATGTTGTGTGTTTCTTAGCGCTACAGGAGGACCTTTTCGAGGTCACGAATTCACGATGAGTCTAAAACCTCATTAAATAAAGGTAATTTCTCTTTTTCGACAGTTAAGTGTTATGTGTGTGATAAAGAACGAAAAGCTAATAAATGCTGTTAAAATTGTGAGTATTTGCCAATAATATTACACGTCGTAAACAATTATTTTTAATGATGAATTTTATTAAATACTACGTACGGATTAATACATTCTTTTGTGCGCCATCTAGTGGATTTTTCTGAAATCAACTAGAATGTTTTGAGCGAGTTGCCAAAAATATCAATAGATGGCTCTTTTTCTTTTTTTTTTAAGTACCAATATATATTTACTTAATTTCTAACAGTAAAAAAAATCAAATGTACCTATTAAAATCAGCATTACAGTAAGAAATTTTGTTTTTTCGGGATATATTAGGTGTGGGTAGATGAGTCAAGATTCCTTGGCTTGCCCCCTCTAAAGGCACCTGGCACGCCACTGGACTCAGGCCTCCTCTCTAGAAGAGGGAATGGGCCGTAATCCACCACGCGGGCCCAGTGCGGGTTGGTGAATGTCACATGTCTTCGAATTTTTGGTTCTAGGACATGCCGGTTTCCTCACGATGTTTTCCTTCACCGTTTTGAGAGCAGTGGTGATGAAATAAATTACACAAAGTAATGCGCCTGGCTGGGTTTGAACCCGCGACCTACAACTCGTAAGTCGGGGCCGTTACCACTCGGCCACCACTGCTCTATCATTTGTTCATCATCATGTGTATCATCTCTCATTTGTTCTTGTCGGGGTGTAATTTATCTATATGTATGTATTTAGAAATATGTATAAGTATGTTTATGAGTTGTCTAGTACTCATGACACAAGCTCTGCTTAGCTTGAGACTAGAATTGAGAGAGACATAGTAACACTTTTTATCATTTTGTTACAGAACCACCACCACCATTTCCTCTGAAGATGTAGAGTCAGAGGAAACTGTCGCGCATGTGCTCCTCGAGTGCACAGCTGTCAATGAAATGAGAACTCGAGCTTTGGAAGCACCGAATTCACTAAAAGACGCACTGAGCAAACTGAAGAGACACGTCTACTTCTGGAGTTAGGAGGGCAGGTCGGAGTGAAGGCCGCCATGGCCCACGCACAATGGTCCACTAACAGAGTGCATGTCTGATTTGTATAGGTTGGAAATTGTATTGCAAGTTTTTCATCATGAAATTAATTATACAAAGATTTCCATTTCACTTACCACGAGCTGTAAACGCGATGCATTTTACGACTTAAACTGAACCGTTATATAACTTGCATGCCAATGTGACTAGATCTGAACCAAAATGTGATAAAAATAAAATACTAGGTGTAAGGGACAGCCCTCCACAAACTTTAAAGGCTTGCTCGGTAGACGAAACTGAACAACTTTCCACATAGCATTTTTCAGGAAACGAACAAAAAGCAGCCTCACCATACAAAATCAAAAACTTGATTGGACAGTTTTATGGAGAGGCCATTTTTTTTTTCGTTTCCTGGAAATAAAACTTGTGGAAGGTGGTTCAGTTTTGTCTACTGAGGTCATGGTTATCCGAAAGAAAGCTCGAGCCCCGGTATGAAGAGGCTAGAAGGAATGGAGTGAGTTTTTAGTCAGTAAGAGTCTGACACTATCTCCCGCTTCACTCAAGAGCGGGGGTTGTCATTGAATGATTTAAAAAAGCCCTTAAAGTTTGTGGACGGCTGTTCCTTACACCTTGTATACTGTTACTAAGGCATAAAGGCAGTTACCTACTCCGAACACTTTTTGATCGTCCTATGTGTTTGTTAAGGCTCAGATGTCAAATTAAAGGCTAGTGGACTGTATAATAGGGTTTAATCTAGGTATCAAATCTTAGCAAAAGGTTATAGATATAAGGTCCTCGCGTGACCGCGCTATACGATGCAATGACGACGTGCTGGTCCCGCGCCGCCGCCGCCGCCGCCGCCGGCCGCGCTGCGCGCGCCGCCCCACCGCTGCGTGCGTGCGCGAACATATTCCCGGGCCAGCAGTGGATGATGAATGTGAGATGAGTGATTTTGGTGATGGGTCCATGTTGATTGATGAGAATTATCAATTTGGTGGTTCTCCATCCAATAACGGGCATATTTTGTGGAATGCCCTTTTGATTGTGCCCGACTGTGTTTTGATATCCGCTACGCGAGCCTCTCCGTCAGTTCCTGGGTATAGCTTCAAGATTCGTCCCAGTGGCCATTGTGCTGCAGGTAGCGCCTCGTCTTTCACGACAACCAGCGAACCCTCCGTGAGCGCGCCGTGTGAGCGTTGCCATCGCGTCCTTTGATGCAACTGAGAAATGTATTCTTTATTAAAGCGTCTCCAGAAATGTTGGCGCAGAAGCTCCACTCTTTGATGCCTTGGCAGCCGTGAAGCATCGCAGTCGGACATCTGTGGGTGAGGTATTACAGTTAGAGTACGACCAATCAGAAAATGGAAGGGGGTGAGAGCTGATAAATCCGATGGATCTGATGAAAGAGGTGTGAGAGGCCTCGAATTAAGGATGCTTTCTATCTGGACAAGTAATGTGTACATTTCCTCGTACGTTAGGTTTGCCAAACCTAGAACTCGTTTGAGGTGGTATTTTACTGATTTAACAGTACTTTCCCATAGGCCTCCGAAGTGGGGTGAGTATGGGGGAATGAAGTGGAAGTTTATACCTTGCTCTGCAGCGCAGCTGTAAACTGACTCACCGTGACGCCTGATAAAATCGGTGATCACACGAGCAGCACCTACCAGATTTTTCCCATTGTCTGAATAAATATTATTGGGTTTACCCCTACGAGAAATGAATCTTTTAATTGCTGCTATGTAAGACTCTGTTGTGAGATCTGTGACCAACTCCAGATGCACGGCTTTGACTACAAAACAAATGAAAATACAAATGTATGATTTAATTAGTACACTTCCACGCCCTTTACGGTTATTAATCATTATTGGCCCTGCATAGTCCACACCTACGTCGCTAAATACAAAATTTGCATGCAGTCTTTGCTCAGGTAACGGCCCCATTATAGGAGTGATAGTTTTCCCTTGAAACCGTTTGCATGTTACACATGATTGTGTTGTTTTTCTAGCTAAATTACGACCAGATATTGGCCAAAATAGTTGACGTACGTGTGACAGTAACAGTTGTGGGCCAGCATGTAAAAGTGTTATGTGATATGTCGAAAATATGATTTTAGTTATATGATGCGCTGGATGCAAAAGTATAGGAAATTTCCTATCGTAATTGTACGGTGAATGTGCTAACCTTCCACCCACGCGAATGAGTTGATTATCCCCTAGAAAAGGATTAAGTGAATTTAATTTATGGTTGGCAGGCAACTTTTTATTGTTCAATAACAATTCATATTCCTCTGGAAATGTTTCCATTTGTACTACCTTTGCTAATTGATATCTAGATAAGTTAAGTTCTGTGGTTGATAAAGGGTTGATCTGACTTACGCAAACTTGTTTGTTTACGTTACTTGTATTGAAAGTGTTTGAAACTTTATTTCTGCAGTGATGTATGAATCTAAGCATGTATGCTATTATGCGTGTAAGTTTGTTGAAATTGGAATATTTGTAAATGAAGGAATTATTATGCGTTTGTGTAGGTGTGTGTATGTGTGTAAAATGTGTCTGGGGCCGGACTTCTGGTAGGTCAGATACGCTGAGGTGCCCGGGCTGTTCAGGCCAGCTGTGGTTATCATCATTCCTTAGAAATTCAGGCCCTGAGAACCATAAATTTGTTTGTAGTAATTGTTTGGGATTAGTACATTTTGTTATAATGTCTGCTGGATTCTGTTTGGTGGGTACATAGTACCATGAGTGTGGATTAGTATGTTTCTGAATGTCTGTCACTTTGTGTTTGACGAATGTTTGCAATTTATGTGTTGGTGTATTTATCCACGATAAAACAATGATTGAGTCGCTCCAATAATAACACTTGCAGTTGTCTTTGTTTCTTAGTGAATTTTTAACTTTATTACTTAAATTAACGCCAGTTAACGCAGCGCATAATTCAAGTCGCGGAATTGTAAGTGTTTTCAAAGGAGCCACCCGTCCTTTTGCTATTAGCAAATGAACATTAATATCGCCATCATTTGTGTAGGTACGTACGTATACGCAAGCACCGTAAGCATGCTGCGAGGCGTCGCAAAAAATATGAAGTTCAATATTATTACGTGATGAGTCATTGAATGCATAACGTGGAATAGTTAACTGATTTAGAAAAGATAACGATTCAACAAATTTCGCCCATTGTGTGTGAATTGAAACTGGTATTTCACTGTCCCAACTAATGTTATCCATCCACATCTGTTGCATTATTAGTTTAGCCTTGAGTATACATGGACTGATTAGGCCCAATGGGTCGAAAATATGACCTATAGTGGATAAAATTGTGCGTTTTGTAATTTGTTTTTGTGATATGAAATCTGAGTGTACTGTGTATGAAATTGTGTCTTTGTGAATGTTCCAATAAATGCCCAAGGTTTTTGATGGATCGTTTGAACTTAGATTGACAGTTGTTTTATCCGACTCATTACAACCTAGTTTTTTTAGAACGGGAGGACAATTAGATAACCATTTTCTAAGTGGAAATTTATATTTTTTTAGCTCGGAAAAAACTCCTCTGGCTATTTCCAACAAACTGGACTCGTCATCCGTCCCCGTCAAGAGGTCATCACAGTAAAAATCATGCAAAATGACCTCCGCTACTTTTTTGTGATCATAGTTATCTGTGTGGTTTTCAATTTGTTTATCTTGACAATCTAGGCCTATTTGTTTAATGCAGCGTGTTGCTAAAAAAGGCGCTGATGCAGTTCCGTATGTGACCGTGTTGAGCGTGTATGTTCGTAGGGGTTCCGTTGGATTGTCTCGCCATACGATTTGTTGTAAGGGTCTCTGGTTTTCGACTACTGCAATTTGACGAAACATTTTTTCTATGTCAGCTGATATAATATATTTGTGCTGTCGAAAGCGTATGAGTATGGAAATAAGATCGTCTTGGACAACTGGACCCACAAACTGTATATCGTTAAGCGATAATTTACTGGACGATTTAGCGGAACCGTCGAATACCGATCTGAATTTGGTGGTAGTGCTTGACTCCCGTATAATACCGTGATGTGGTAGGTAGTACACTGGTGCACTATGGTATGGATGTATGATTGATTTTTCGTTGCTATTTTCTGTATGTATGATTGAAGATGATGATTGTGGTTTTTTGTGTGAATAATGTGAATGTTTGTTTAACGTCATGTGACCAAGTTGTATGTATTCTGATATGAATTTTGAATATTGTTCTTTGTATGTATGATCTAATTTCATGCGGTTTTCTATGGACAAAAACCGTTTTTTGGCTTGATAGTAGGAATCACCTAAACATTGAGGAGTTTTTTTTAATGGAATAGTGACCACAAATCTGCCGTCACTTTGTCTTGTGGTTGTTTGTTTGAAAATGATCTCGCATGCATCTGAGTCGCACGGATCTTTGTTCTGAGAATTAGACATACTATCTAACTCCCAGAATCGTGATAGCTGATCTGAGTTATTGTTAGTGAAAAAACAATTGTCTGTGTGCTTGTTGGTGTCTGTTGTGCAGCCCGAAACTAGCCAGCCGAACTCTGTGTCTTGTAATATAGGCTGTTGTTTACCTAACTGAATTCGACTGCTGCCTATTATCTGCCAAAATATGTCAGCACCTAGTAATAGGTCGATTGCAGCAGGTTCATAGAACAGAGGGTCAGCTAGTTTCAAGTGTTTTGGTAGGTTAATAGCATCTCTGTTGATGCGTACGTTAGGTACTGAGTGTGCTATTGTGTCAAGTACCAAACATGGCATATTGACTGTGAATGAGTTGTGTAATGATTTTATTTGAATATTTGTGCTATGAAATATATTTGTGTGTTGTTGATTGATGCCTGAAACTGTGCCTTGAATTGATTTGGATGTGAGTTTGAGCTTTGTGCATAGATTATTTGTGATGTAACTGGAGGTACTTCCATTGTCAAGCAATGCTCTCGCCAAGTGTGGTGTTCCATCACTGGCAACAACATGTACTAAAGCAGTGGAAAGTAAAACTGATACGTGTTGTGTACTAGTGTTACTTGTGAGAGTAGTTTGTGCTGATCCTAGTTTTGGTTGTTCCTTATGTAACATTGTATTGTGTTTTTGTTGGCAATACTTACATGCACCACCGCGACAGGATTTGGTCTCGTGCCCTATATGTAAGCAGTTAGAACAGTAGTTTTGTAATTTTGATACTTTTTCTATTCTTTTTTCAACTGGCATTTCTTTAAAAACTGGACAAGAGAACAAATAATGTTGAGCTTTGCATAAGGGACAGTTAGGAATGCGAACTGGATTTGTGCGAGTTTGTGTAGTTGATTTGAATGAGTGTGACTTTGAATCTGTTTTCATATTTTGTTTGGTGTCTTCAAGATTTTGTAAAAGAATAGCACGGTCATTGAGACACGTTTTTAAATCTTGAAGTGTGGGCTTTTTATCGAGTGTGCTTTTGTGTTCCTCCCAATACCTAAGTGTTTTGAAGTCTAATTTGGAGGCAACGAGATAAATTATCAATGTATCCCAGGACTGTGTGGGTTCACCTAGGTTTTCAAGCGCTCTGAGGTTTTTACTAACTGTATCCAGGAGTTGTCTGAGTGATGTGGCGGATTCATTGTTCATGGCGTTTATGCTAAACAAAGCGTGAACGTGGTTGTTTAGTAGCTGTCGCGTGTTATTGTACCTCTCAGAGATGAGTTCCCAAGCTACCCGATAATTGTCTGATGACATTTCCAATGATTTAATTACTTGTGAAGCTTCACCTTGCAAAGATGCACGCAAATAATGAAATTTTTGTATGTTGTCTAAAGTTTTATTTTTGTGTATGAGTGATTTGAAAGTGTCTCTGTATTCTAGCCAATTATGATATTCACCTGAGAAGTGTGGAAGGTCAATGGTGGGTAATTTAATGAACGCCTTGGTTCCTGGTTCACCTGCATTTTGAGTTGGTACAGACCCGTTGACGCAACTAGTTTCGTTGTCTCGTATCAGCTGGATGCAGAGTGCGAATTGATTCTGGTAATCCAATTCAAATTGCTCCCGCTCCCGCAGCTGTTCGTCTGAAACCCCAATTATTTCGTCGATGAATGTCTGGTTGTCATCAAAATCTTTTGCGAGGTATTTATAACTATCCAAGCGGGTTTTTATTTGTATTATATCCGTTTCTGTTAAGTTTTTTTTTGATTTCAATGACTCGATATAATTTTTGAAAATTGTGACCTTGGCTTTATGACTTGCTCGTCTTTTTTTATATATATTGAGCTGAGTTTCATCGTCATTTGGCATATTTGATGTGTTGGTTTTTTTGCTTTCCATAACTATGTGATACAATTAAAATAATGAATTTGGAAATATGGTAGGCACCGTGTGATGATCACGTAACTTTTTACCAAATTACCCTCGGTGCGAGATTCACTCGAAGCGCTCAGAGCAAGGCGATGTATGCTGTAAAACAAAGGAAAGGTAAGTATTTGCTTATGAATGTTTAATTAGGGTTGTTTGTTATTGGAATGATTCGAATAACTGTACTATTTACGAAATTATTTAAAAAAAAAAAAATTATGTGGGTGGATGTGAAAGAAAAAAAAAATATTGTTGCAATCAATGTTATGATTGAATTTGAATTTGGATTTATGATTGCAAATGGGAATGGCAGGGTATTAAGTAAGTTCAGTGAATATTGAATGAGATTAGATAAAAATTTTGGAAGAAATGAATTGGTCGAACTCACGAAACTGCTGCTACCAAACCCTTTTTCGTCCGTAATAGCGACTGATGCTGCCAACGCTGCTTGATTGTGCTGCTCCCAGATGCTAGTAGGCTGCGACCGCTGTTTGACCTCCAGCTGAATTCCGGGCGACGTGTAATGGCGTGGCTTTTTTCTTGCGATCGCGATTCGACTTATAAACCTATTCGACTGATGCTACGACGGTTTGAAGGACCATGTTAAGGCTCAGATGTCAAATTAAAGGCTAGTGGACTGTATAATAGGGTTTAATCTAGGTATCAAATCTTAGCAAAAGGTTATAGATATAAGGTCCTCGCGTGACCGCGCTATACGATGCAATGACGACGTGCTGGTCCCGCGCCGCCGCCGCCGCCGCCGCCGGCCGCGCTGCGCGCGCCGCCCCACCGCTGCGTGCGTGCGCGAACAGTGTTATGTGAAAGCAACTGGACATAAAAATTTTTTACTTAAGTGCAGGCAGTGGATGATTTCATACTGGTTTTATAGAAATCAAATATTCATCGGTAGCTTGTATCGGACAAAAGTCACGAAAGTGTTCACGTTTGTGCCCTGCCTAAGAACTACTGTCCAAGGACGCGTAGCTTCATAGAGTCGTATTCGTCACTATACGCTTAGAGCCGGTTGTAAGCTTTACCAGACACCAGAGGTATCGCGCGCTTTAGCTGTTTTTTGCGGCGGCTTCTAGCTTTTTTTGTGGTCGCTTCTAGCTTTTTTTTGTGGCAACGTTTTTTTGAAGCCCGTGTGCGGGGACAGTATATTGTACAGTATCAAATTATTTCATGTGGAAAACACCAAGATGATCAGATGTAGAAGGGAAAATGGAAATTTATCAATATTGCCAAGAATAATCTAATCATGCAATACCTATATTACCTATGCTTAAAAATTATTATGTTTAAAATTATTATGCGCTAATAATAACATTATGTATTTGAACCAATAGATGTCTATGGTGAAACAGGTCTTTTATTTATATTAAATCATAATTTACCCGTTTTAACTTTTTAAGTACCTAAAGGAATATTTCCGCATTACTTGCTTACCTATTTTTTTTTTACGGTGGGCAAAAATCATCCTATGACAATCCCCGCTCTTGGGTGGAGCGGGAGATAGTGCCAGACTCTCACTGACTAAAAACCCTCAAGCTGCATTTCGAATCGGGAAGCGGGGGTGTTTGATGCGCTTGCGCTTGGGTAATCTCACAGAAAGTTGAGAACACTAGCATTTGACGCGTGCGCAATTGTGGGGCCGGTGCTTAGGTTAGCAAGACGCAATATGAGAACTAAGATAGGACTCGCCCGGGCCTGCAATCCCTGCCTGGTCGCGGTATTGTACAATCGTGTGTGAAGAAATAGACTTTTGTATCAGTGGAAATTGTTTAATTCATTATCTCGAAACGGACAACAAAGAGACCCCTACAGCAATGGTTTTGAAGTGTCGAACAGCTGGTAATCGGTATCCTCGTCTTAAAAATGATGTTATGTAACTTTCTTTCACTCTACCTTTAAATATTTATCATAGTCGGTAACCTTTATTTGAGGCCATGTTTAATTAAGCAACTATCTATGTATATTTATAAAAATTACCCCCGTTTTCCGTTGTCACGACTTGGCATGAAAACGGCTTGACCGATTTGGCTGATTTTTTTTTGTTGTGATTGTTATTGTGAGGAGAAGGTTCTTATGGAAAAAAAAATTAGGGAAATGTAGGGTAGAGTTGGGTATAGTAGGGTGGAGTAGGGAAGAGCGGGAGCGAAGCCACGCGGGCAAAGCTAGTCTATATATATAAAAATGACCCCCGTTTTCCATTGTCACGACTTGGCATGAAAACGGCTTGACCGATTTGGCTGATTTTTTTTTTGTTGTGATTGTTATTGTGAGGAGAAGGTTCTTATGGAAAAAAAAATAGGTTAGTGTAGGGTAGAGTAGCGTAGAGTAGTAGGGTAGAGTAGAGTAGGGTAGAGTAGTGTAGAGTAGGGTAGGGTAGAGTAGGGTGGAGTAGGAAAGAGAGGGAGCGAAGCCGCGCGGGCAAAAGCTAGTATATCATAATTCATAATAAACAGAAAAAATTGCTTTAATTTGATATAATTTATGTTATGAACGTATAAATGTGTCTAAAAGAGTTCCTTCGATTTCTCATTGCATAACTAAAATTGATGGGAGTTCTGAGGTAACAAACATTAAAAAAAAAATGCAATCGACTTGAGAACCTCTTCCTTTTTATGAAGTCAGTTAAAAAAATGTTTAAAACATGCAAAGATTTACATATCTTATGTAGAATATATAAAATCTTTGAAAACATGCAATGGCACCGGTTTGACGTCGATGACGTCTATGAAACGGAACCAAAAGTGACAGGTGTCAGTGGAAATTTGTTGACAACTTGGAATTTGTGTTGATTATTGATCTTTATAATTATTATTTATGTACTAATTATTAAATGAAACAGGTGCTAAATCTCAGCAATATTATTCGTTAAAATACTAGGTATATGTTTCGGATAATATCTATGCAGATTACAAGAAGAAATAGTTTCAAAAATTGTATAATAAAACTTGGCAGTGTTATCGAGTGTGAATATGCAAAAACTGTCGATGTGTCGGATTTGTCTTGTGGAGAACGTTCGCATGTATGTGGTAGCCAACAAGAGCCTGCAGGAAATATATGAGAAGCTCTCTGATACTCCAGTAAGTCATTTTAGTGGTAATTTTGACCAATTTTAATCTGCTTCGAGCTCTTTCCTAAATATGTATATTGACGTCAACTAACAGTCTATGTATGGAGCTGATCATCACCTGACAAAGGAAATTTGTGTCCAGCACGCCCACGCCATGATTACATTGCAGACTCTTTGCATATTAAAAGTTAATAAATCTCACAAAAAATATGATTTATTTTTATTTTTACTGTTAGTTACGTAGCTAGACTCATTCCAATTTATATTATGAAAAGAAAGAAAGAATGATAACATGTTACTTCCACCTAAATAGACACACAAATCATTACAAAAATCAGTGTAAACAACTTACTATATTTCATCCATGTTCGCATAAGATCACTGTAACAAACAATACAAAATTGTAGTTTTTTTTTGTCGATGGGGAAAATCATCATTGTCGAAACCCGCTCTTGGGTGGAGCGGGAGACAGTGTCAGAGTCTTGCTGACTAAAAACCCCGTGCCGTTCCTTCTAGCCTTCATACCGGGGCTCTAGTTTCCTTTCGGATAACCCCGACCCCGGTAGGCTTCGACCCAGATGGGCCCCTCCTGTTGCTGACAAATCTTACATATAAATTCATCTACCTTAATAAAGAGACAGTTTGTTTTTTGTTTGTACAAGGTAATTTTTGAAAGTACTGGTCTGTTTGCTAAAATGTTTCCATTGATAGAAAACTAGTAACACTATTCCAGAGTGACATAGGCTATATTTTATGTGAGCTTTTGCTTAGTAACATAATATTATAATATCACAATACTTTGACCCAAGCTTGTTAATTCATTAAACCCCAACGAAATGCGTCACACTGCCAGTATAATTGTGTCTCAATTGACGGTATCTGAAGAGTTAACCAATAGAAACACAGTGTCCCATGTGCCTATCTAGATTGGAATTATTACATTAAAAAATAAACAAATAGTTTAATTCATTTAACCCCAAGCGAAGCCAGCGTTCGGTCTGTCTTTATAATAATAATAATATTCCACAACTATCACACAACGCCGCCTAGTTCTAAGCTAAGCAGAGCTTGTGTTATGAGTGAGAGACCACTGATAAACATACTTATATATTTCTAAATACATACACATTATAGATAAATTACACCCAGACACAGAACAAATGATCACGCTCATCACATAAACATTTGTCCTGGGTGTGAATCGAACCCACGACCTCCGGCATAGCAGTTAGGGCCACTAACTACTAGACAAACAGGATAGTCAAATGTTTATTTTCTTTGTATTTCTATTGTGTCTCTAATTACGGTATTCAAAAGGTTAAGAGTTGTTTTGTTGCAGTTAGTGACTGAAGACAGGAGACCATTGCTGGCTTGTTACTTCTGCTACGCTAAACTAAAGCAAAGCTGGCGACTGCAGAGAAAGTGTCTGGAGGCTGAGGAGTGGTTCGCTCAGGTGTTGAGTGAGGACTATGAGGTGAGCATTGAAGAGTTGAAGGGAACTTCAATTGTCTTTATTATATCACTAAGTTCCATTTTGTTTAGCTAGTTCAGAGCTAATGCAGTGGCGGATTAGCCATGTAGGAAGAGTAGCTAATGCTACGGGCTCCGAACATTTCGGGGGCTCCGCACGATTTAAGAACCTGCACTTGAACACAAATAAAAACGAAACAAAGCAAATACAGCTTATTATTGAATCATAAATACATTATTTGTGATTAAATAGTTTTATTTCATATTACTTTGGAAGTAGGTACCTCCTAAGATTTGGAATTTGGTACCATAGTACCTAAATTTTATTTAGCTCAAGCTATTAAAATAGTTCGTAAAAATAAGCTCACATAAAAATTAATTCAATCAAATTTATTACAAATACATAAAACAATCCTATAAGGTCAAGAAATCCATTTAAAAAAAATATAAATTTAGTAACATATCATAAAAAAATTAAAAAAAAATTATGTAATTCATGGGATAAAATTGGTAATGTTACCAACCTTTTGCAGAAGAAACCCCAACTAAATCAAGACCAGTTACAATTCAGTGGATATGTTATAAGTCCGATAGAGTGTGTCAGCATACTTGATGAAACTCAAACAAAAAACGATGCTGTCAAAGAAGAATTACCAGATGTTGGTGAGGGACAAAATCTTGGAAATCGAACTGGTAAGTTGATACTTTTATTTGAATACTGACTTGCCTCAACTTAGCACAGTTTTTAATAATGTTCCACAACTATCACACAACGCCGTCTAGTCCCAAGCTAAGCAGAGCTTGTGTTATGGGTACTAGACAACTGACAAACATACTTATATATATCTAAATACATACACATTTCATTGACTTCTAAAAAAGGAGCAGGTTCTCAAATGGAATTTTTTTTAGCAGTCAGCTTTTTTATGTTTGTTCGCGCACAACTTCGTCGCTTGCCAACCGATTAGAAAAAATCTTTTTTGTTGGAAAGGGTATACTTCCCAAATGGTCCCATAGTCAACAAGTTGGGATCTGAAGATGGAATCTTGGCGAAATCGAGGAAACTCCTCAAATTCAATTCAGTTTTTTAGTGAAGTCGGTTATTTTTTTTTATTATTTATTTATTTTATAATTTATGTACACACAAAATACCAGAAGAGATAACATATAATAAAACTATGTACAAAGGTACTGCTTATTTCACAAAGAAATTTCATCCAGCAGACCTGCGAAAAGGAAAGATTAAAAGAGATGTAGACAGTAGTGTGCAGAAATACGTAGAGAAGAGTTAGTGAAAATCCTAATCAAACTAATAAATACTTATAATATAATAAAAAGGAGACGTGGGAAATCAACTAATAACTTACTGTTTTTCGCACTAGTGCGGAAAAGTGTGCGACCTTGCCCCCGCCACAATTTATTACATTTATCGTATCAGGCTGGTCGCTAAGCAACTCCCACAAGCTACCGGTCAACCCCGGTTTATTTCTGTTTAAGTATATTGAAAAACGTCGTTTGATTAGAGATGTGCCATTGCCGCCAATATGGGAATATCGTTTGATTAGAGATGTGTCGTTGATGGCAATATGGGAATATTACTGGCAATATTGCCACCAATATTCATACATCGGGCAATATTCCTGGCAATATTCCCACTTCACAGTAATATTGTCGGCATCGGCACATCTCTACGTTTGATACACGTAGAAATGTGTCACTACAGCACTCGGCTCCATAACACCCTCTCCTGCGGCTGTGTCGCAATGACAAACTTTTTGACTGGTTTTCTTTTTCCACAGGATCACAACACGATTTTCAAGACATACCAGCACAGCATTCTAAATCTGATTCAGAAGATGGTCCAGCCTTCTTGGAATTTAAAACAGAAATTAAAGAAGAACTAGAAGATATATCAACATACTATTCTGGGTCAATAGAAATACCACCAATACAATCTGAATTAAATTTAGAAGATTATATTCCTTTAACAGAATTTAAAACAGAAGTGTTAGAAGAACAAGAAGTATCTAAGAAACTACAAATTAAGACGATGAAAAGTAAGTATAAAGTGAGAACTACATAAAGCCTGCAATACACGTTGGCCGAGTCTGCCAAGTGAAGACCAACACCAACATCTGGACCCCTAGCCAAGCTGCAAATCTGCAATAGTTAACGCTAGTAGAAAGCTTCAAATGTACGTCATCTCAACGCTGTCACGTGGTCAGAAGAAAAGAATTGGTGGCAAGGTCAACTCTAAGCGTTCGATGCAAGTGAAACGATTGTAACTTGGCTAGGGAGGCTGGACAGTATATTTGCCTTGTCTTGCTATAGCTCGGTGTCGCTCCACAGACATGCGCCAACGTCAGCCAACGTGTATAGACCTCATCTGGCGTAGCTTGTCACGACTCGCAGCTGCTCGCGATCATTTCCCTCACTTCGGAGCGGTGCACAAATCAAAGGCGCTCGCCCAACATGTGGGCGTCTCCTCAAAAGTCGGCTATGTTGGCCGTTTGCATTGGTTTCTTTCAAGCTTGCCGTGTAGAGAGAAGCGCTTGCCTTGTGTCAATTTGCCTAGGCTCGCATTGGTCTAAGCTCGGCCAACATGTATAGTAGGCTTTACACCAGCGCACATATGCGTGCCCTAGTCGCGTTAAGATAAGACATCTAAAGAAACCTTTTTTACTGTCGATTTTAACTTCTATTTCGTAGGCATAAGGATGGCATTAACCCTTCAGATACCGTCAATTAGAGACACAATAGTAAGACAATAGATGCGCGGCCACCGGTGGTCGCTTGGGGATTCATGAATTAAAAGCAAAAAAGTGCTTACAATACCAACTATTTTCTGCAACCGCCATTATTCATGCCACCAATGTAATAAAAGTCAAAATCGGTTGAACGGACAGTAATTAAAGGTTTTCATAAGTGTCTGTTCATAAGATTCGCGACGCGTGGCGTGGATCTAGTGTAACTCTACAAGTCTAGTTGCCATATAAAATGTATGGAGACCGACGCGTCCAAATCGGCGTACGGGGCTCGAGTGTGCCCAATGTAGATCTACTAGTTAGTTATTTGATCAATAGCATAGGTAAGTATACTGGAAGCTCGGCTCAGAGATGGCAGCACTAGTGCTTGTCTTGTCGAAAAGGCTAACTTTGCTGAGCTAAGAAGGCTAAATATCTCCCGGACCTACTGAGTGTGGAAAAGGATCCTAAAGGTGCACAGCAGGATCAAAGGATCTCTTCGGCCCTAGTGTAAACTTTTCTGACCAATTTTTTTTCATTACAGGGCCTGGCGCAGATTTACAGAAACAAGACAAAGGACGAGTCAATTCAGAAGTATTTATTACAATACAGCAAAAGAAAACTGAGCTACCAAATGCGAATATTATCCGAAACACTCACAATCATACGTCCGATCCTTCTTCTGAATTAAAAGAACTTTTCACTGCTAGTAGCTCTAGTACTCTCAATTATTTAAATAAACCTATTAGAATAAATAACGGTGAACAACAATACGAATGTAACATTTGCTTGCGTAGTTTTAGAGACAGTAACGATTTAAAAAAACACGCTGCAATACACGCTGGTGTAAAACCTTTTAAGTGTAAACTATGTAAGCGGCATTTCACAGCAAAAGGTGCCCTAACAAAGCATATTCGTATACACAATGGTGAAAACCCTTACAAACGTAGAGTAAAACATTTTGACATTACTCCAAATCATTTCATCAAAAAAACTTACCAATGTGATATTTGTCAGCGTATTTTTAAAGAAAAAGGCGGTTTGAGGAGACATATTCTTTTACACTCTGGTGAAAAACCTTTTAAATGTCATATATGTGAAAGAAGTTTCGCAGTGTCCAGTAATTTAAAAAGACATATTGAGCGACATACAGGTAAAAATAAAGATCTTCATAAATGTGAAATATGTCAGAGGAGTTTTAGTGAAAAATCTAGTTTAAAAAGACATAGCACTATACACACTGGTGAAAAACCTTTTAAATGTGAAACCTGTCAGCGAAGTTTTAGTGAAATGAGTGTTTTAACAAAACATATTCGCAGACACACTGGTGAAAAACCTTTCAAATGTGATCTGTGTCAGCGTGACTTTAGCGATGCTAGTAATTTAAGGAGACATATACGAATTCATATGTCAGCTCAAGTGGGCTTTAGTTCGTAAAATTGTGACATGTTCATAGCGTGCTCCATCGTCGCTTACCATCAGGTGAGATGGTGGTCAAACGCGAGCCTATCAATAATAAAAAAAAAATGTCACTCTCGCTTCACTCAAAACGGAAGAAGCTATGATGATTTCCGAACAGCGGGCTTAACCTTTTCGACGCCCATCTATATAATACGCGATGTGTTCTCCAGCGCCACGCAACAAATTGTTTCTATGTTAAACTAACTAAATGTTTATATTGAATAAAAAATGAACAAGAACTTATTATGTGTGAAAAAGTTAAAAATATGGCTTATAACAGGGCAATTTTCCATAAAAACAAAATTAAAGGTCTTGTAAAAGTCGTAAATTTATTTTCTACTATTATTACTTCTAAACAAGTAGTGGCGCTGAGGGCACGAACATCTCGAACTTGTACACAAGTGATTGGCGTTCAAAAGGTTAAACAAATGAAACAAATGACTTCTGTCAGCGTTCCCGTTGAATGCCAAATACAAAATGTATGGCATTAACATTACCTGTCACGTCACTTGTCACGTGACTTACGTATCAATGATACGGGGGCCCGCGATACAGGGGCCCCCTCACGATGTGTAAATGAAAATTGATGTAATGTTCTAAGAGTGTAGAGTTAGCTTCGCTCGTCGCAGCATTTTTTATTTAAGACTAGCTGCCCCCAGCGGCTCCGCCCGCATGATAGCAGAAATTTATCCTAAGGGAATATACTTCCGGGACAAAAAGTATCTTATGTCCCAGGACATGGTACATCAGTGTACCAAGTTTCATCAAAATCGGCTTTGCCATTTAGGCGTGAAAACGTAACAAACTCACTTTCGCTTTTATAGTATTACTAAGGATTACAATAAAAACTTAACCTATTCTGTAGAACTAAAAAAAAAAACATTTTTTTGATACGGGGTCCCTGAGGGGTCTAGTTACGCCACGGTTTCCAATCTACAAGAGTTGTCAACGAGTGACAGTCGGGCATAATGACGACTGGGAGCTTTCATTTTAAATTGATTTCGCTAGCTACCCTTGAAGATTCTTGTTGCTGACCGTTGCCGCGGAATAGTTTGGCCAGGCCTTAGGAGATATTACTCATATAACATTTATAAAAAGGGACTGGATTGAGATACTTAATACTCTCTTAATAATTTTAAGTAGGAACGTAAAAAAATATCTACAATGTTGTTCTGTTTCCCTCTTAATAAAATAAAAATACTGCTAGTATTTACATAGTTTTATTTACTCAGTTAGATACTTGTACATATTTACCTATGTATATGAAATGTGTGAAGAACCTACGATTAGAGGTGGGCGGTGAATACCTGATTTGGGTATAAGCAGGTTAAAAATGTTTGCAAACAGAGAGAATTGCTGCGGGTTCCTATTTTTGTCGGCAAGATTTAGAGCAACCAAACATGAAGTAGATCAGGCGTAGGCGAAGTAGCCCCACGCCCACTGCCTCGCATCCAAAGGAGACTCGCACAGGGCATTTCAAGAAAGAGGGTTTTTATAATTGATAGGCCTTCGTTTGGCTACTATTTCAACTGATGGTAAGCGATAATGTGGTCGAACACTGGGTTGCGACAGTCGCCGTCTTGCATTTCGAATTTATGAAAAAAAAAATGGCTTTGCATTATGTGCCTTCGCCCACGTCTAAGGCCTCCCCCACATTATGCGCACGCGTTCTTCAGGCGTGTGCGCTGCGTAAGCGTCGCGTGTTGCCGCCGTGTGACGTGTGCGCAGCGAGCACGCGGCGGAAGGGGTAAGAACGCGATTCGAGCGCCGCGTACACTCACCACACAAGCCACAGGGCAGCAAAACGCGACGCTCACGCACGCCGTAGCTACCTTTTAAGGCCAACGCTGCGGTAAGCGGGCGCCCGCTTTGGTAGAGCCCCACTATGTTTTCGTGGATGCATTCAACGGTGACAGCCCTAGTTACAGCACCGGAGGCGACGCAACAAGTCGCTTCGACTCGACATTGCGTCAATATGTCCAACCATTTATTCACAAATAGAAACATGTTAGCAATAAATATGTACAGAGAGGTAGATCAAAAACCTACAGATAGGTTGCACGGCTGCAGTGTTGTAACTACACATACCTACTTCTACTTTTTGCTACATTATACTGTTAGCTTATTAATTATCAGACATTATATTTTTTATATTTTGTAGCTTATTTATAATAATTATAGATCGTAATGTACAATTGTTATTATTTAAAGTCACTCAATTATCTCTAGAAAGTAATAGGTCATGAGTATAGTTTGTTATTTGAGTCGCAGTGGCGCCCTCGCCTTGGAAACGAGTAGTAGGGATTGTCTAGAGATGGTGGGGCGACAACATTCGTCGGAAAGGCATTACGCCGTGAGCAGTCGAAGAGTGCGGACGCAATAATTGCTAAATATATATTGTACTACGAGTATATACAACTGTAACAAATAAAGTGTGATTATTAGCAGTACAGTGTTTCACTTCCGAGATTAATCCTACAATACACATCTGGTGCGAGCTTCTATAACTGCGCTCCTAGTAAAAAGTACAATACAAACATAAAGGACTTTTGGGGGTATGAGGAACAGAGAGTAAAGTCCCGCAAACCTCCTTTGTAAAGGGAGGATCCTCCGACCAGACAGGATGTTATAGTCTGGTGGGCGGCTGCCCGATAGTTATTGTCGGGCTGTCGTATATGTTCAAATCGCGCGGAGAACTTTGATTGCGCGATGCAGGATTTCGTATTTTCTTCGTAGTTCTTATGTGGCGTCATAGATGTCGCTACATCACTCCCCTCCGGAGATCGGAGATCGATGGTTCTTGATGTGTGCCAGGCCAGCGGTAGGTTGGTTCCAGTGAGTCGGAACCGATGATGCCGCATAGTTCACAGTGAGTCGGAACTGTCTGCGGTGATGCCCCAGTGAGTCGGGGTGTTGTTATCCCAGTGAGTCGGGATAATGCCCAAGTGAGTCGGGGTGATGATGTCCCAGTGAGTCGGGATGATGCCCCAGTGAGTCGGGGTGGTGCTGTCCCAGTGAGTTGGGACGTTGCTGCAGGCTCCAGTGAGTCGGAGTAGTGCTGCTGGCTCCAGTGAGTCGGAGCGGTGCTTGTGCAACGTAGGGCTTGATTGCTGGCGTCGACCAGGAGAGGTTCTTCATAGCTCTTCAATGACTGGCCGAAGGTGCGGTGTGCTAAGCCAAGGTCGGTGATGCGGCTGAGGTGATGACCAGGTATGACCAAGTAGACATACTGGTGGTCAGGATACCCTTAGCCAAGGGTGCTGGCGGTATGGCTCGTTGCTCGAAAGCTTGAGGAAGTGATGATGACGTCACGAAGTAGTAGCTGCACGAAAGCTGCGCTGACGTTCTTTGTCGAGGGTCACCAGTTTGGTGGTATACGGGACAGAGAGTAAAGTCCCACATACTTCCTTTGAAAAGGGAGGATCGTCCGACCAGACAGGATGTTATAGTCTGGTGGGCGGCTGCCCGATAGTTGTTGTCGGGCTGTCGTATATGTTCAAATCGCGCGGAGAACTTTGATTGCGCGATGCAGGATTTCGTATTTTCTTCGTAGTTCTTATGTGGCGTCATAGATGTCGCTACAGACTAAATATGAAATACTAGTTTCTGCCCGCGACTTCGTCCGTGGAAAATTTCTTGTTTTAAAATAAGATTACACTCGATTAGACGATGCGCACGTTCAGCGCTAGATTCCTGAGCACGGGCCTGTGATGTTATGGCATTTTGCCTAGCGAGCCGCTGCGAGCGCTCAGCGCTAGTCTCCCTATCCCTTGTCTCAGAGACATGCTGCCCTAAATGAGATAGACGCTGCGCACGTTCAGCGCTAGATTCCCGAGCACGGGCCTGCAATGTTATGACATTTTGCCTACCAAGCCGCCGCGAGCGTTTAGCGCTAGTCTCCCTATCCTTTGTCTCAGAGACATGCTGCCTTAACTCAGATAGACGGTGCGCACGTTCAGCGCTAGTTCCTCGAGCACGGGCCCGCGATGTCCTCACATTTTGGCTAGCGAGGCGCTGTGAGCGCTCGGAGCTAGATTCTCTAGCGCGTGCTTGCGAAATATATTCTCTATTTCTCGAGAGGCGCTGCTCATTTTCAGGGGCAGATTCTTCCGTACGGCGTACTCGAGCGGCTCTTGTCTGTGATGTCTGCCGGGACAGTTGAGATTTCCTTTTAGACATGCTCTCAACAAACTACGCACAGACTTGAAAACAATTATGAACAAAAGGAGAGCGACTCGAACACCGTCCGCCTTTACAAAACAAAACAATCGTAATATCGAATAACTCGTATCGATTATTACGATAGAACGAAGTACGAAACTACGAACATACAAAAACGTACAACGAAATTACGATATTTTCGATTATGAGGTATCTATCAACAACAACAACAACAACGAACGAAACAACCGAAACCAATAAGCAACTGACAGAAGAACTCCAACTAACGACAACGTGGGCATAATAATTCGAGAGGGTCATCAATCCACAGAAAGTCTTAACACCGCGATTCAGAAAACATGGCAAGTTCGAGAGGTTCCTGCACCGAATTAAAGCGGAAGAGACGCCCGAGTGTCGCCACTGTGCGGAACGCCCGGAGGACACGGTGGAGCACACAGTCGAGGTGTGCCCTGCCTGGGCAGAGCATCGCCGTGCCCTCGTGGGGGCGATCGGCGGCGGACACCTCTCGCGGCGGGCTCTGGTTGAGGCCATGGTCCTTAGCGAGGAGGAATGGCAGGCGGTCGCCTCCTTCTGCGAAGCAGTAATGCTAGCAAAGGCGGAGGCAGACCGCATCAGGCAACGGCGCCCCCGCCGCCGCCGCCGGGATTCCGATCCCGATTTCCGGCCACCGTAGACGCGGGCTCGCGGACGGCGAGCCATGGGTAGCTTGCTGTCCGATCGTCCGGTAATGGACCGAGCCCAAGACGTCAACGGCGCGCACTGTTCCCGCGCGCCTCAAGAAGTTGTCAGCAACAGCAGAGGCCCAGCTGGGTCGAAGCCTACCGGGTCCAGGGTTATCCGAAAGGGAACTCGTGCCCTGGTTTGAAGGCTAGAAGGAACGGGGTGGGTTTTTAGTCAGTAAGAGTCTGACACTATCTCTCGCTCCACCCAAGGGCGGGGGTTGTCATAAGTAGATTTTTGCCCACCATAAAAAAAAAAATAGGTAAAACGTCTGCACAATGAAAGTTACGCTAAGGGCATTTTGCGTTTTAGTAATTTTATATTATCTTCGAAACTGTATGACCAATTGCTATGCTGTAAATGGCAAATCTTATCTGTATAATGTTCTTGTGATACTGAAATAATTTATTGTCATAAGAATTAATATTTTGTTGCTCAAATAATCAACCAAACGTAAGTATGCCGAAAAAAAATATTTTTAATGCAATAAAAGAAGTATAAAAGATGAAATATAAAAGATAGAGATATGGTACCGCGGACTTTTTTGTAGAAATAATTAAGACGAACCAGGTAGCCATACATTGTTTTTAATTTTAAGCAACTGTTTAGGCAGCGCACGCAAATAATTCTATTTTATGAGGTATTTTTTTCCGACTTGATAGACAAAAGTTGTGATAGCTCGGTTAATATACATGCTATAGAAACAATTTATAGCCTATAGCACTCAGGAATAATGTAGCTTTCTGCCAGTAAAAAAAATTTTAGAATTGGATTATTAGTTCCAGAGATTACCCCCTACATACAAACTTACAAACTTACAAACTTACAAATTTTACCTCTTTATAATATTAGTATAGATTATAATATTAGTATAGATTTGCGCCCATCCAGGGAACGTGTTCTGTGCCTGAGCACGACTGTCACGTCCCTAGTTACGGGACTGCACGGCTGTAGAGGACGCGATGCCAATTCTATGACTTAGTATGGTAGAGAGGTTTGCGGAAAAAGACTTCGCCCCTGCCTGAAAGAGCTTTAAAGTGGTCCGAAAGTCTTTTACTGTCCATGGGTTACGAGGGATAGGACGAAGAAATTTTTAAAGGAGTCAAGAAGCGGCTGCGGTGATACCGCGCTCATATTATATGGGTGGGCTGTGTCCGCAGCCGTCTAAATTGAAAAAATGTTTAAAATGTGTATATTCACTCTAAACCTCTTATTGGACAAGTGAAAGATTCTCCTACCACCCAAAAATAAGTAAAATAAATCGCAACACTAATCATGGCTTGTTTTCATCAAACGATAGGCTTTAACATTAATGTTCTGTGGTATAAGCTATATGGAATTAATCAACCACCAGAGGCACCACCAGAGACCATCAGAGATTGCATCACTGCTTACCATCAGGTGGGATCGCAGTCAGTTAGAAAAAAATCTATAGTTTTTATTTTATTTTAATTGTCCCTTATCTAGGCCTTTTTACCCGAACCTATCTTACATGCAAAAATTCAAATCCATAGTATATTGTGACTTCTAATTCAGCATGCAAGATTTAACCCGAACAAACTAACATACAAGTATAAAATTCTTCTTTCTTCCGGTTAGAAATAAAACAAGTAAATTACGTTTCATAAAAATGCATTTTATTATTTAGACATAAAAGTTACAGTACATATGTTTCACATAATTATACATATATACAACACGGTTTAAGTGACAGAAATATGTTAAAAAAAAAATTGCAAAAGATTGACTTGCTTATGCTTACTCATCATTTTTGTTATTAGTACTATGCGTTCCAAATGAGAATAGGATCGATTCCGATGTTTTGACGTAACGTCGTACTGTCAAATCGAAGAAATTTTGTCAAAATTTAAGAACTCAGAAATGAGTAAAATTGAAGAACTAGATTTGATTAAACGTTTTTCGTTCACAGTTCGTATATAAATTATTTTTTTTTTGTAAATTGATTAAAGTTTAAACATCTCTTTCCTCGATTTGACAGTAAATCGTGACGTCACAACATGGCAATCGATCCTATTCTCATTTGGAACGCATTGTACGGAGCTTTCAGTCAAAAAAATAGAGTTTAGAAAGTTTCTAAAATCGGACAGATCACTTAACCTTAGCCTCTAAAGCTACCTAATCCTGACAACTCCACTAGACAATCAGATATAAAGCACAAAATAGATAGGTGCAGAAGACAATCTCATGTTTGAACATCACTTTTTATACCGACGCTCAGTAAACGCACACTAATGAGCGTTTCAGCCGGAACTGTTCGACGAGTGGGCCGAAACGCTAACGAGATATCGTGTCCGTGAGCGTCTATGTATGCGTTGCACGCGCACGCTTTGTATGTGGGCATTTTTTTTTAAACAGCTACCTATCTTTGAAAATAGCTCACTGATATTTTTTGTATATTTTAGCTAATTCTTGGTTTAGTCAAATGATAAATTTTACAAATTTTGCTATGTATGTATTTTTTTATCATAAGGCGCTTATTTCAAATAATATATGTAAATAAATAGTAAATTAGATACGTTTTGGTCATGACCGTTACCAAATAATAAACTGCTCCTGAAATAGATCTGTTAGTTCAGTTTAATTTTTTTGGTATGTATGGATTAATTAGTTGTTCTGTATAGCAATCTAACACAAAAAATCAGTTGTATGGGAAATATTGCGATAGTATTATGTAAAAAATGGTCATGATCGTTACTTGTTACGAAAATGCTATACTTAATATGTGAATATATCAGTTAAACATACCAATAGGCATAGCATTACCATACCAACCTTAACTTGAATGCCTTTATGTTAAAAAGTATAAAAAAAACTATTCAATTATTTTAACAAATATAGAAAAACTATCTAAAACTATTAAAATATTGCGAAGGACAGTCACGTATACCGGACCAACCAGTAACGGTGCTGACGTAGTAAAGTTGTGGATACACCAATTTAGTAAATAAAACACATGTTTTACAATAACGTTGTCTTTATAATTTTTAAATGCTAAAAGCGTATTATTAAGTTTAGTACACTTTGTATTTAAATATTTCAGTTTTGAAGTGTCTGCCTTGACATTATCTTTTTTTTTTGTAATTTAACGAATTACAAAAAAAAGATAATGTCAAGGCTCATCTTTTTTTGTATTTGCTTCCGCTACAGCAGCTTTTTGTTTGTTAGCACGTTGCTTACGTTTCTGTTTTACCCACTGATCTCTCTGACTTTTCTTTTCTGTATCATCTAATTCTGAAATCTTTTTGCGTCTTCGTTTAAGTCGTTCTAAATCCTTTTTACGATACTCTTCATATTTTTGGGGATCTTTTTTTATACGTTCCCTGTACCGTTTCATTTTTTCTGCAGCGGTAAGTGCCATTCTGATATCTAAAACATATAAAGGGTGTCTTTGACATCGACGCACAAACGAATACCACGGATCCAGTAAATGATTCTAGACCCCCCAGTGGTGGAATTTTTCGTCTTTTTTTCTTAATTAAAAAAAAATCTATTAATAAAATCGTTATTCTAACAAAGCCTGACGATACTTTTAGAAAAAATAAACAAGTTTTTTTTTATTAAAAATTAATTAATTAAAAAGTCGTCGAGGTAAATAAAGTCATTATTCTATTCAACCCCGATGACATTTTTAATTTGAAAAGTAATTCATTCATCATTCATCATTCATCAGTTTAATTTAAAAAAAAAAACTTAAAAAAGTCATTAAAAAAAATTAGAATAAAACCGACAAAAAATGCCACCACTGGGGGATCGATAATCATGTAGTTGATACATGGTATATTCGTTTGTGTGTCGATGTGTCAAAGACACCCTGTATAATCCTTATGGGTAGATACTTTCTATTCTTCCCACTACATAACCTAAAATGATACTTAAGTTCACTGTGGTCCACAAGTATGAAGACACGGAAGTAACATTTTTTTTTTAAATGCACAAGTCTTAAATTCCACAACCTACTTGCGCCTTTTCCTACAATATAAATATATTATGCAGTTTCATAGTAGTAAGGATTCTCTCAGTGTACCCACATACTTAGGCTGTCCTGTCCGTTACTTTTTTAGTCCGGCTCATACGTTACCAGTCATTTGGTAATGGTCTGGACGTAACGGTACGACAGCTTCTCTCAGTTATTTAATCATTTACTAAAAATATTGTTTGATAATTAAATAGCTCTTGTTTACCGAAAACCAGAATTAATTTTGCCATGTGAAACTATTTTTGCTTTAACACTAACATTACATAATCATTTTATAAACGTGAAATACTTATCGGTCAATGTGAAGGGAAATCTCCGAAAAACGTCCGTTACCGGTCGAACTCAAGTGTCCACTGAAGACAGATCAAAACTGACACTTCAAAATGGCTGCTGGTGTTAACATACTTAATTTGGTGTTGTTATTTAAATAAAAAATCGGCGAGTAGTAGAAAAAATCCGTACTAAAATGGATTCAATTTACGGTCACGGTGCAAGGGCATGTCCACTTAACACATACTAAGGGGACAGAATATAAACTTTAAAATGTTTTTAAATACTTGTATTATAATATAATAGAGTTTAACATGGTTGAAAGCTACAAATAGTTTACAAAAACTAAAATATGTGGAGTATGTAATAAGCAGCAAATAGCGAAGAAATAATTTAACATAGGTCACATCTAAAAGAGGACAGTACTGCAGGACTTAAAATGCCACATTTCTGGATTTAATTTTGTTACTTTGTTTTAAGTTTCTGTTAACAATTTAAGCGAAAAAAGAAAACTTTAGTCTTTTGGAACTATTCAATAATTACTCGATACTTCTATGTCATAAAAATGATAGTTATTTGCAACTTATATGTATGGGACATCCCATAAGTGGCTTGGTAGGCATTTTGACGAAAATGCCCATGTAGACTTCTGTACCTATATATTTTGTGTATAAAGTAGGTAATACTCTAATTACGAACCGAACTTATTTGCATCACCTTTTCGGAACATTTAATGGGGAAGATTTTTGCCATTTTTTCCCGCTAGGTGTCGCTATACTTATGATCCATTAGGCTTTAAATCTGTGCAGCATTATTTATAGCTTTTTGGCATTCTATTAAATATAAATAATAAAAATGACGAACTGTGCAGTGCCGGAATGCAAAGAAAATAGTAATTATTTATTGCCAAAAGATAAAAATAGGAAAAGATTGCGGGCTAAAGCAATAAAACGACCAGAATTGGTAAAATCCCAATCTACATATTTACGATTATATATATTATGTGGGCATCATTTTACAGAAAATTATTTTAGAACTGTGAAATCGTCTACAGGTAAATGGGTATATTCTTATATTTGGTCGTTCAAATCTTTCTCAATGTCCTACGTAACATGATTGTTTATATTGCAGGTTTCAATTTAGTGCTTATGAAAAATGATCATAGAAAGGCACAAAAAGTTTATTAAATGAGCTAATACACTCACTCTCCAAAATATTCTTGTATTTGATGTTTATATTTTAATGGTAGCAATGGGGTATTGCCGTTTATATCTTTATAATAATCGTCTTTTGGTATGACCATAACTTCGGTTTGTACTGGTTCTGGGGGACATAATTTATCGGTGAAGTTAAAATTTCTATCATACGCCTCTAACCTACAAAAATAGAAGATAGCTTAGATTTTGATTTACACAAACAATAATAAACAAGATAAAAGTTCATAGGGTCAAGAGTTTATTGTTAATCAGTAGAAACATTCACCAAGAAAATATAAAATACTGCAGTACTTTTTTTCTTTTATTTACTAACTTCTCTACAAGGTCTGCCTTTCTTCCACTACAGGTCGCACCCCTCTTCTTTAATTCCTCTTTGAGCTGATTTAATTTCCAGGTAAAATACATCGTCAATACAAAAATATTTCATACAATTTCATAAGAACCGCTCCGAACCACAGAATGTAAATAGATCATACGCGTGGCGCCTGGCGCCGATTTTGGTTTTGCACGTTTTGGTGAATGTTTGTAAAATAAACTGTGGTTACAGTGCGTTTCACTTAAGAGGGTTCTTCTCCACTCGCTTATCGTAAACATCGAAAATGGTTTAAAAGCTTGTTACTTCATTTAATGCAATCCAACGCGATGTTTGACGAAAAGGCAACGCAAAAAAAGAGAGATAACGCCTATAAACTCTGTTAGTATTCGATAATTCCGAGATTTACTCGAAAATTTCACAAAACTTGCTCCAGGAAATGCTGTTTTTTTTAAACCCTTAAAAGTTTTTGGAAAAAGTTGTCATTTAGAATCTTAATAAAATTTGCAAGGTCTCTAGTGGTTTACTTTTTTGTTTTATTTTTTTATTTTTTAGGCAAATTATGTAGTGTCAAAGTTTTCAGAGGTTTTTACTGGATTAGTTTTACACAAATTTAGAAATTGGTTTCTTTAGAAACCTAGATAATATCCACAAGATACTGTGTTTTCAAAATATCTACTGAAAACTGTGTAATTAGTTATGAGCGGTTGTATAAAAAACAGTGAAAATGCGAGTCATGATGCACCACCTTGATTAGGGAAATCTAAAAGATTGACATATTCAATGAAATAATCGAATTTCGATATATTTACATATAGTTTAAGTAGATTTTTTATCGCGTTAAGAGTTTGGTAAACACGCTGGTGAAAAACCTTACAAATTATATATGTCAGCTAAGTGTTAGCCAAAGTAGTAGTTTGAAAACACATAGTCGGCTGCACAAAACGCATTCTTGATCTACAACCTTAATTCATGAATCCCCAAGCGACCACCGGTGGCCGCGCATCTATTGTCTTACTATTGTGTCTCTAATTGACGGTATCTGAAGGGTTAAAAAACATATTCGAGTTCACACTGGTGAACGCCCTTTCAAATGTCATGTAAATCAGAGTAATTTTATTTGCTCTTCTGAATTAAGAAGGTCCTTCTCCACTCGCCTGTCGTAAACATCGAAAATAGTTTAAAAGCTTGTTTCTTCATCTAACGCAATCCAACGCGATGTCTGACGAAAAGGCAACGCAAAAAAAAGAGAGAACGCCTGAAAACTCTGTTAGTAATCGGTAATTTACTCGTAGATTTACTCGAAAATTTCACAAAACTTGCTCCAGGAAATAGCTGTTTTTTTTAAACCCTTAAAAGTTTTTAGAAAAAGTTGTTGTCATTTAGAATCTTAATAAAATTTGCAAGGTCTCTAGAGGATTACTTTTTTGACTTTTTAATTTTTAGGCAAATTATGAAGTGTCAAAGTTCATTCAAATTAGGACATTTTCAAAGGCTTTTACTGGATTAGTTTTACACAAATTTAGAAATTGGTTTCTTTAGAAACCTAGATAATATCCACAAGATACTGTGTTTCCAAAATATCTAATGAAAATTGTGTAATAACGTCATAATCAGTTATGAGCGGTTGTATGAAAAACGGTGAAAATGTGAGTCGTGATGCACCACCTTAAGACGTTCTTTTGACGTAATGTTGGCTCCCCTGTCTGTATACACAAAAAAGAAGGAAAAAAGGAAAGAGTTGCCTACTCTACTAAAATTGTTCCCTGAAATAAGCAACGAAATCGATTTTAACAGTAGTTGCAGCACTTTTTGGAGAATTATGAGAGGAATGGGACTTTATTTTAAAAAAAGCAGGTCTAAAAGGACGTTGTTATAGAGAGATACGATATTGTGGCGTGGCGTTTTCGGTATTTGAAAGAATTGCAGGACAATCGGAATGGAGCTCAGCGCCCTATACTTTATTCAAAAATAGTAAAAAAATAAATAAAAGAAACGCATTTGTTAAAAGTAATGAAATATAAGTTAATTTCCCTAATATTAAGTAATTTAATTGCTAAAAATATCGCAACACTGTTTTTCCGTATTGCCAACATTACGGCAAAGGAACTTCTTAAGTGAAACGCACTGTACTTATACCAGCGCGTTTTAGTTCCAGTAGTTACGATTAGTAACAGCTCTTATAAAATCAATAAAACAGTATGGAAGTATACTTATGTTATTTTAATACGTTTAGGACGTTTTTCTCCGGTATGGGTCCGAATATGTTGTTTCAAATTATCTGCTCGATTAAAACTACGCTGACATATATCACAACTGTGAGGTTTTTCGCCAGTGTGCGTTCGAATATGTACTTTTAATTTACTTGAATTGACATAACTACGTTGACAGATTTCACATTTGTAAGGTTTTTCATCTGTGTGCCTTAGTACATGTTCCTTTAAATGATGAGTTCGATTAAAACCACGCTGGCATATTTCACATTTGTACGGTTTTTCACCAGAGTGTATTCGATTATGGTTTTCTAAATTACTCCTGGAACTAAAACCACGCGGACATATTTCGCATTGGTAAGGTTGTCCACCAGTGTGTCTTAGAGTATGTTGTTTTAGTGTAGTCTTATCACGATAAGATCGCTGACATATTTCACATTTGTATGGTTTTTCACCAGAATGTGTTCGAAAATGTGTTTCAAAACTGCTCTTAGTAATAAAACTGCGCTGACATACGTTACATTTGTACGGTTTTTCACTGGAATGAGTTAAAATGTGTCTTTCTAGATTAATCTTAGTAAACCATTTGCGCGCACATACATCACATTCGAAAGACTTTTCACTAGAATGCGTTAGAAAATGATTATCATAATTATTCTTTTTAATAAAACTGCGCTGACACATATCACATTTGTATGGTTTTTCGCCAGTGTGTGTCCGAATATGTATTTTTAAATGAGTTGATCGAGCAAAACTGCGCTGACATATTTCACATTTGTAAGGTTTTTCGCCAGTGTGCGTTCGAATATGACGTCTTAAACTAGCAATGTCACGGTATGTTTGTCGACATATATCACATTCAAAAGGTTTTTCACCAGAATGTGTTCGAAAATGATAATCAAAACTACTTTTGCAAATAAAACTGCGCTGACAGACATCACATTTGTACGGTTTTTCACCAGTGTGTGTGCGCATATGTATTTTTAAATGAGTCGATCTACGAAAACTGCGCTGACAGAATTCGCATTTGTAAGGTTTCTCCCCTGTGTGTGTTCTATTGTGTTGTGTTAAACTACTTTTGTCACTATAAAATCGCCCACATATATCACATTGGAATGGCGTATTATCAGAATGAGTTCTCATAATATGTTTCCGCATATTACGTTTAGCAACAAAACAACGCTGGCACACATCACATTTGAAAGGTTTTTCACCTGTGTGCACGCGAATATGCTCTTTTAAAAGTCTCGGTTTGCTGAAAGTCCGCGGACATATTTCACATTTGTGTTGTTTAGAGCGAGTGAGATTTCGTAAAAGTTGCTTTGAATGACTCGATCGCACAAAAGTTTTTTGAGCTTTAATAGTGATAGGATCTTTGAATTTAGTAACTTTGCTAGGAGTTTTAGCTGCCTCGATAATTTTGGATTCTGACAGTTCTTTCGTCGTTTTCTTGTCCGGAATATTATCTTGTAGTTTTCTTTTTCTCATGTTTAAATTTGTTTTCTCCGCGACGACCGCCCCTGTGGTTACAAGAAATCTGATAAGTAACATCGAAGCAAAATGAGGGGCGTATATGAGTGAAGACCACATAGGGTCTACTGTCATTCAAAAAATTAATAGTTAGTGTCATGAAGTGCAAAGCAGTAAGAATATCGATGCAGACTTCACAAGCCCTCTTCTCTCTTTCAAGAAAGATTGTAAAAGTTACTTTTTCTCACAAGATACAGTCATTCGCCAAGCAATCGATGTTTCTAGCTTATAGCAATGAACTGTCACCCTCATGGTACACAGAGTTCCGAGGCTTGATCATTCAAATGAACGATATTCGATTTCACGTTTATTACCGCGTTATCTTTGTCTTCTATTGATACTGAATGAGTGCCGTTATCTGACAATAATCTATACCTATATTTAAAATAAGAAACTGACTAAGATTCAAGATTCATTTATTCATTGTAAACATAGGTACATTATAAGATCTTATTTAATATATTGAGGGCGCTACGTTTTGCCTCTAGGGCGTACAAAGATGACTAACTGACATACCAACGCACAGCTTAGGAAACTACTGGGACTAGGAGAGTGAAATCTTTTAAAGTTTCTTTTGGTGACGTAAGCGAGTATTAAGAGAGGATTACAATGATCCAAATTTTGTGTGGAGAAACCAACTTTCACGCCGGCTAAGCCGCTGGCAGATTTAGTTGAAAATAGAACTATTCCATTAAATTTTGTCTAATTGAATTTAACATTGGTTATTCTCTTTCAAGGTCAATACAAGACTTATTTTTATGTTGTTTTAATACGTTTAGGACGTTTTTCTCCGGTATGGGTCCGAATATGTTGTTTCAAATAATCTGCTCGATTAAAACTACGCTGACATATATCACAACTGTGAGGTTTTTCCCCAGTGTGTGTTCGAATATGTACTTTTAATTTACTTGAATTGACATAACTACGTTGACAGATTTCACATTTGTAAGGTTTTTCATCTGTGTGCCTTAGTACATGTTCCTTTAAATGATGAGTTCGACTAAAACCACGCTGACATATTTCACATTTGTAAGGTTTTTCGCCAGTGTGCGTTCGAATATGACATCTTAAACTAGCAATGTCACGGTATGTTTGTCGACATATATCACATTCAAAAGGTTTTTCACCAGAATGTGTTCGAAAATGATAATCAAAACTACTTTTGCAAATAAAACTGCGCTGACATACATCACATTTGTACGGTTTTTCACCAGTGTGTGTGCGCATATGTATTTTTAAATGAGTCGATCTACGAAAACTGCGCTGACAGAATTCACATTTGTAAGGTTTCTCCCCTGTGTGTGTTCTATTGTGTAGTGTTAAACTACTTTTATCACTATAAAATCGCCCACATATATCACATTGGAATGGCGTATTATCAGAATGAGTTCTCATAATATGTGTCCGCATATTACGTTTAGCAACAAAACAACGCTGGCACACATCACATTTGTACGGTTTTTCACCAGTGTGTGTGCGCATATGTATTTTTAAATGAGTCGATCTACGAAAACTGCGCTGACAGAATTCACATTTGTAAGGTTTCTCCCCTGTGTGTGTTCTATTGTGTAGTGTTAAACTACTTTTATCACTATAAAATCGCCCACATATATCACATTGGAATGGCGTATTATCAGAATGAGTTCTCATAATATGTGTCCGCATATTACGTTTAGCAACAAAACAACGCTGGCACACATCACATTTGAAAGGTTTTTCACCTGTGTGCACGCGAATATGCTCTTTTAAAAGTCTCGGTTTGCTGAAAGTCCGCGGACATATTTCACATTTGTGTTGTTTAGAGCGAGTGAGATTTCGTAAAAGTTGCTTTGAATGACTCGATCGCACAAAAGTTTTTTGAGGTTTAATAGTGATAGGATCTTTGAATTTAGTAACTTTGCTAGGAGTTTTAGCTGCCTCGATAATTTTGGATTCTGACAGTTCTTTCATCGTTTTCTTGTCCGGAATATTATCTTGTAGTTTTCTTTTTCTCATGTTTAAATTTGTTTTCTCCGCGACGACCGCCCCTGTGGTTACAAGAAATCTGATAAGTAACATCGAAGCAGAATGAGGGGCGTATATGAGTGAAGACCGCATAGGGTCTACTGTCATTCAAAAAATTAATAGTTAGTGTCATGAAGTGCAAAGCAGTAAGAATATCGATGCAGACTTCACAAGCCCTGTTCTCTCTATATAAATAACACCTTTTTGTACTTATGTTCACAAATAAAGATTGATTTGATTTTCTCTTTCAAGAAAGATTGTAAAAGTTACTTTTTTCTCACAAGATACAGTCATTCGCCAAGCAATCAATGTTTGTATAGTCCGTCTACTGAAAGCGTGACCTGAGAAAAGGAGGTTAAAACCCAAAAATTTGAATATGGAATTATTAAAATAGTAGGAAAAAAAAATTTTGGCATTTGAGTATTTTTTTTTATGTATGACGATTGTTCAATAGTTGTATAAGAACTTAAATCTAATCAAAAAAGTTTGCGTATATTTATTTATTGGTAGATGTATGGTAAAGGTTCTATATACACGAAATGTTAGTTATTATTTCAAATTTATTTTATCTGTTCTCTCAAATGCCGTATATAATATTCTTTATTTACAATTTGGCCTTCCGGCAAGAATACCAAGAGCACCTCAGCACGTCTCGCTAACACTAATAATGTGCTTCAAGATTGTTGGGTTGGAATCGATTCGTTTTAGCATGGAAAAAATTCAGATCTTTTGGGATTTTGTCAGCAGCAGGAGGGGCCCAGCTGGGTCGAAGCCTCACGGTGGAGCACACAGTTGAGGTGTGCCCTGCTTGGGCGGAGCAACGCCGTGTCCTCGTGGGGGCGATCGGCGGCGGAGACCTCTCGCGCCGGGCCTTGGTTCAGGCCATGGTCCGGAGCGAGGAGGAGTGGCAGGCGGTCGCCTCCTTCTGCGAAGCAGTAATGCTAGCAAAGGAGGAGGCAGACCGCATCAGGCAACGGCGCCCCCGCCGCCGCCGCCGGGATTCCGATCCCGATTTCCAGCCACCGTAGACGCGGGCTCGCGGACGGCGAGCCATGGGTAGCTCGCTGTCCGATCGTCCGGTAACTGTCCGGACCGAGCCAAGGCGTCGACGGCGCGCACTGTTCCCGCGCGCCTCAAGGAGTTGTCAGCAACAGGAGGGGCCCATCTGGGTCGAAGCCTACCGGGGTCGGGGTTATCCGAAAGGAAACTAGAGCCCCGGTATGAAGGCTAGAAGGAACGGCGCGGGGTTTTTAGTCAGTAAGACTCTGACACTGTCTCCTGCTCCACCCAAGAGCGGGTTTCGTCAATGATGATTTTCCCCGTCGAGAGAAAAAAAAAAAAAAAAAAAAAAAAAAAGCTGGGTCGAAGCCTACTGGGGACAGGGTTGTCCGAAAGGTAACTCGTGCCCCGGTATGAAGGCTAGAAGGAACGGCGCGGGGTTTTTAGTCAGTAAGAGTCTGACACTGTCTCTCGCTCCACCCGAGAGCGGGTTTCGTCAAAGATGATTTTCCCGTCGACAAAAAAAAAAAAAAAATTCAGATCTTTTGGGATTAGTCAAGTGGGAACGTGATTTAATTCTTTACACCAAGCGAACGCTAGTGTTCGCTCTTTCATTGTCTTTCTATTGTGTCTCTAATTACTTTATACGAAAGGTTAATAAGAACGTATACGTTGCCGAACTAATGCAAAGTGATCATCGTACACATAGGCGATCGTCTAGTTTGTGTTTTAATTTGTCAATACTAGAAAGCGCCCTCTATCAGCGCGACGACACCTTTTATTAGGCGAGGCCCTCATTAGACTATCACGTGTAATTTAACATTGGTTATTCTCTTTCAAGGTTTTATGTTGTTTTAATACGTTTAGCACGTTTTTCTCCAGTATGGGTCCGAATATGTTGTTTCAAATTATCTAATCGATTAAAACTACGCTGACAAATATTGCAACGGTGAGGTTTTTCACCAGTGTGTATTAGAACATGTAGTTTTAAATAACTCGACTTGGCATAACCACGCTGACAGATTTCACATTTGTAAGGTTTATCGTTAGTGTGGCTTAGCATATGTGCTTTTAAATGATGAGTTCGATTAAATCCACGTCGACATATTTCACATTTGTAAGGTTTTTCACCAGAATGTATACGATTATGATTTTCTAAATTACCCCTGGAACTAAAACCGCGCGGACATATCTCACATTGGTAAGGTTGTACACCAGTGTGTTTTAGAGTATGTTGTTTCAGTGTAGTCTTATTACGATAAGATCGCTGACATATTTCACATTTGTATGGCTTTTCACCAGGATGTGTGCGAAAATGTGTTTCAAAACTACTCTTAGTAGTAAAACTGCGCTGACATACGTTACATTTGTACGATTTTTCATCAGAATGAGTTAACAAATGTCTTTCTAAATGAATCTTAGTAATCCATTTGCGCGAACATACATCACATTCGAAAAGCTTTTCATTAGAATGCGTTCGAAAATGATTATTAAAATTACTCTTACTAATATAACTACGCTGACATATATTACATTTGTACGGTTTTTCACCAGTGTGTGTTCTAATATGTATTTTTAAATGACTCGATCGACCAAACCTGCGCTGACATATTTCACATTTGTAAATTTTCTCTTTTGTATGTATTCGACTGTGTTGTTTTAAACTGCTTTTATTACTATAAAATCGCCCACATATATCACATTGGAACGGTGTTTTATCAGTATGCATACTAATAATATGTTTTCGCAAATTACGCTTAGAAATAAAACAACGCTGACATGCATCACATTTGAAAGGTTTTTCACCAGTGTGCCTTCGAATATGTTCTTTTAAAAGTCCCGGCATACTAAAGCTACGCGGACAGATTTCACATTTGTAAGGACCAGTGAGTTTTTGAATAATTTGTTTTGAATTACTCGATGAAATAAAACTATTCTGATGCCTGACAGTAACAATTTCAAATTCAGTAACAGATTCGTGCTTACGATTTTCAGTTGTTTCGATAATTTTCAATTCTGATACTTCATCCTTCGTTTGCTCGTCTGGAATGATTTCTTCTAGTTTTCTTTTACTTATGTTTATATTTGGATTCTTCGCGACGACCGCCCCTGTGATAATAAGTAGCCTGTTAAGTAGAGGTCATTTTGTTTCGATTTTGAGTGAGTATCATGATAGCTTTTAACAAGTTTAGCTTTTAACAAGTTAACAAGTTTAAACCTTAGTGGTTTTTTTGTTTGTATTATTTTCTTTACGTGATAAATAAATGAAAAAAAAAGTACATTTGATGAATCGCCACCCACCGTCTGTGTGGCTAGTAATGAGGGTGACACCACATTTGTGTTTCGACAATACTCGATTTCGACATTTGCAAATGACTCGGTCAAGGTCATTTGCAAATGTCGAAAGCTAGACGCCTTAATCGTACGCATAGCTATACAGGGTTATTTGTAAAACACTAGCAACTTCTTAGTTGCTAGTTAAGAACATCATAAACAACAACTTGTATTCTACAACCTTTTTACAAAATTTAACACATTAACAAATCTTCAAGATTTCGTTGTTCTAACACATTTCAACTCTGTATTTTGCTGTATCTACTTACGGCTCCTGCGCATTGTTCTCGTAATAATAGTAAGCAGGTTTCCGAAACATTGTAATTACACCTAGCAAGCATTCGCACCATTTCCGTGTAGAAATTCCGATTAGAATATTGATACACCATCATTTAAAAATCCGCACTACCGACCGACGCGACCCCAGCGAATCATGCGACCGACTAGTGACGGTCACCCGTAAATAGGTCAAGTTCATGTTCAACTACCCTCATTACTGTACTATCGCTTGCTTCACCTATGCTATAATATTACGAAGTCTATACTTCGTAATATTTAGAACGTTCAATTTAAATATTTATATATTTGTATGAAAACCTGATGAACCAAAATATGATACATTTTTAAAAGTATATAGAACAAACGTTGTTGTTTATGATGTTCTTAACTAGCACCTAAGAGGTTGCTAGTGTTTTATAAATAACCCTGTATAGATGATGAGAAAGTGCATCCCGCGGAAGCAGTGTCATAAATAGTATTTTCTACGCTTTCCTTTTAACTGCACCCCTAAAGAAGACCGAGCTGGATGAGTTTAATCTGCTTGACGACGGTCCTCACCGGACATAAGTAAACACTTACAAGATCTAAACAGATCTGACGGAAAGAAACGTTTGTGTGTCACCATTGCGCGGATCGCTCGGAGCATATTATGGTAAAGGATATAAAGAAAGTTTGCCCAACTTGGGCATAGCCCCGCCATGTCGTGGGAGCAATCGACGCCGGTGGCAACTCGACCGTCTGGCTCTGGTTCAGGCCATGGTATGGAGGAGAGGAAATGAGAAGTAACTACAACCTTCTGATGAAATTAATAATATAAAACTTGGCCTTGGCTTGATTCCTACGCCCCGTCAAGGTCTGCGCCCTGTACACGGTAGAGTTGCGTCCCGCCAGGGCAGAGCACCACCGTGTCCCCGTGGGACTATCGGCACTATCGGCCTTTGTACAGGCGTCCTTGTACGAAACAGTAATGCCAGAAAAGGAAGAAGCAGCACGCGCGAGGGGGTAGTGAAGGGAAGCCGCCGAGATTAGATTTCCGGCCACCGTAGGCGCGGGCTTGCGCGCGTACGGGAGATATCATTAGACGATTTCCTACCTAAAAAAAATCCACCACATCTCTCTGTAGACAAACTAATACTTACTTTTCGAGTTTGTAGCCTTTCGTTTCGTCTTAGATACTTCTGGTTCCTTTTCAATTTTAAACTCCGTCAGAGGAACATTATCGTCAGAATCAGATCCTGAATGTTCTGCTGGTATATCCATTTCGACATATTCTATGTCTTTCGTTTCGTGTAGCTCTGTAAAGAAAAAGTAACAAATCTTCTTTGAAATGGTTTTCGTCTTGGCGGAGTCCTGTTTTTTATTATTATTAAACCATGTTTATATCAACGGGTTAGGCAATAAGTGTTAAAGTTCAGACTGATTGTGTGCCAAAAACGAGATCGAGAAATGGGTGCGAGTAATGTGTGCGTAGAATGTGGGCGATGAATTTGTGCGTGAGATAGGAGCGAGGAATGTGTGCGAGGGACGCGATCGAGAAATGTGTGAGTAGGACACGAGCGAGTGTGCTAGACATGCGAGCGGAATTCGTGCGAGTGCCGTGAGCGACGACAGTGTGAAAGAGACGCGAGCGACGTATTTGTGCGAGGGACGCGAGCGAGTGTGCGAGAGACGCAAGGGAGAAATGTGTTCATAGGACGTGAGCAAGTGTGCAAGAGACGCGAGCGACGAATTCGTGCGAGGGACGCGAGCGAGTGTGCGAGAGACGCAAGTGAGGAATGTGTGCATAGGACGTGAGCAAGTGAGCAAGAAACGCGAGCGGCGAATTCGTGCGAGGGACGCGAGCGAGTGTGCGAGAGACGCAAGTGAGGAATGTGTGCATAGGACGTGAGCAAGTGAGCAAGAGACGCGAGCGACGAATTTGTGCGAGGGACGCGAGCGAGTGTGCGAGAGACGCAAGTGAGGAATGTGTGCATAGGACGTGAGCAAGTGAGCAAGAGACGCGAGCGACGAATTCGTGCGAGGGACGCGAGCGAGTGTGCGAGAGACGCAAGTGAGGAATGTGTGCATAGGACGTGAGCAAGTGAGCAAGAGACGCGAGCGACAAATTCGTGCGAGAGACGCGAGCGAGTGTGCTGGGGACGTGAGCGAGTGTGCGAGAGACGCGACTGAGGAATGTGTACGTTGGACGCGAGGTTGGAGTCTGTGAGGAAAAATGAAAATATTTTTTTCATAGCAAGCTTTTATAGAGCGGTATATTACTTGTATAATTAATACTCATCAAGACCATTACAAAAAGCCATGCACAATAGGGTTATCGGAGTTCTTATGGCCACCTTACGGTTCCATCATCAGATCAGCTCCAAGTCACAATAATTTTACACTATCATCTGATTTACACACGCATGCAAAATTTCAGTTCAATCGGTAACCGAAAAGTGGATCAAACTTAATTTGCAGATTTGATGACAGACAAACATCGGGACAGGTGAAACTAAATAAAAGCTTGTAATAAAGATCGTACCTATTTCATGTTCCTCTTTTAACTCAATACTGACATCTTCTCCCTCACTGTTAGTTTGTATTTCTTCTTTGACAGGGTTCTCTGTTGGACATTCGTATAATATGCTGACATGCATTAAGGGACTTGTTACATATCCACTGAACTGTAACTTGTCTTGATTTAGTTGAGGTTTTGTCTGTAAAAGGTAATTAAGGCGGTTATCATACTGCCGCGCACCCCGCAGCGTAGTTAGTGTTGCCAGGCGTCCGGATAAAGCCGGACATAGTCAGGCTTTTTAGTGGCGTGTCCGGACAAATTTGAGCATTTTTGGCTTTGGTAGGCTTTTTAAAGACCATTTTATTTAGAATTGTCATTAGAGTTTTGCCTTACCTTGTATCGCTGAGCGGACATGCAATAGTCTAGCAATAATATCACTTAATTTTATTGTTTTTTCTTTAGAATTCAAAAAGATTTTATGAATTTTATTAGACTTAAAAAAATATCGGCCTCTTTGACTAAATGTCTGGCTAAATAGGATAGATTGTCCGGCTTTTCAGTTTCAGGACCTGGCAACCCTAACGCCATGTCCTACGCGACGTCCTGCGTGAGCGATCTAGACGCGAACGCGAAGCGGCGCGGCGCGGCGCGAAAACAACAAACATTCGAAACCTATTGAAGTGGCCTACGTGACCAAACGCACGTGGGGTGCGGTGCGGAGCGGCGCGAAATGAAGCGAACGCGATCAGTTGGCTTGATATTTTCGCGCGAAGTGGACGCGTCGGCCTTATTTTTTTTCAAGCAAAAATTGAAAAAGTGAAAGTATTGCAATTATGTACATACTTACTAATTAAACTTAATTAATATTATATGTAATTTCTAACATTTATTTCATAGTTTATTATTTCATAGTTTTCTTACCTCAAAGTCACCATAAGTCGTTCTTCTACAGAAATAGGTTCCTGAAAATTTGTTGTAGTAAAATGCAGAATAGGTTTAACCCTTCAGATACCGTCAATTAGAGACACAATAGTAAGACAATAGATGCGCGGCCACCGGTGGTCGCTTGGGGATTCATGAATTAATGGCTTGTACAATATAGTCAAACGTTGTAGGTAACATTCGACAGTATTCCTTGAACAACAGGGGTTGAGTACGTAAATCCTGGTACAAATTATGAAATTCCCCATGAGTATGCCTTTCTAAGTACACAGTATTAGTTCCACTTCTCTGCTTTATACACTTCTTCAATATTTCATATTTAAGATATGAATTTTCCAACAACATTAGCTTCCGTCCGTCCATGACAAATGTTTAATGCTAACTGAACTGAACGGCGGCGGAGGGCGCGGAGGGGACGGTTCGCGCGCACGTAGGACAGAGTAGCCGCATCGCTCCGCATCGTATTAAATTCGCATCGGATCGTTTCGCAATCGCGTTCGCGTTGAGTCGTCCACGTAACGCCATGTCCTACGTGCGCGCGAACCGTCCCCTCCGCGCCCTCCGCCGCCGTTCAGTTCAGTTAGCATTAAACATTTGTCATGGACGGACGGAAGCTAATGTTGTTGGAAAATTCATATCTTAAATATGAAATATTGAAGAAGTGTATAAAGCAGAGAAGTGGAACTAATACTGTGTACTTAGAAAGGCATACTCATGGGGAATTTCATAATTTGTACCAGGATTTACGTACTCAACCCCTGTTGTTCAAGGAATACTGTCGAATGTTACCTACAACGTTTGACTATATTGTACAAGCCATTAATTCATGAATCCCCAAGCGACCACCGGTGGCCGCGCATCTATTGTCTTACTATTGTGTCTCTAATTGACGGTATCTGAAGGGTTAAACCTATTCTGCATTTTACTACAACAAATTTTCAGGAACCTATTTCTGTAGAAGAACGACTTATGGTGACTTTGAGGTAAGAAAACTATGAAATAATAAACTATGAAATAAATGTTAGAAATTACATATAATATTAATTAAGTTTAATTAGTAAGTATGTACATAATTGCAATACTATCACTTTTTCAATTTTTGCTTGAAAAAAAATAAGGCCGACGCGTCCACTTCGCGTGAAAATATCAAGCCAACTGATCGCGTTCGCTTCATTTCGCGCCGCTCCGCACCGCACCCCACGTGCGTTTGGTCACGTAGGCCACTTCAATAGGTTTCGAATGTTTGTTGTTTTCGCGCCGCGCCGCGCCGCTTCGCGTTCGCGTCTAGATCGCTCACGCAGGACGTCGCGTAAGCGTAGTGCTTGAATGCTTGTCTTGTCTTAACGTTGCTTTTAAGTATCTCTGTTTGTATATGTCGCAGGGAAATGACGATATCAGGGATTTCGCGAAATCCCTAGGGATATCACGATATCCCGGTATATGTCGAATATTCTTGTTTATTACGTCTTCTCTAAAAGTATCTAGTGATATGACAAAACACCAAGTTATCCTCAGTGATATGTCGTTTCACTAAACTAAATCTAGTAAAATGTCAGAAAAGCCAAGCGAGAGAAATGTATGGCTCGATTTTTATTCGGCATTATCCGCTTTTCTAACATTTTCTAGATTTAGTTTAGTGAAACGACATATCACTTAAAATAGATTGGTGTTTTGTCATATCACTAGATACTTTTAGTAAGAAGACGTAATAAACAAGAATATTCGACATCTACCGGGATTTCGTGATATCCCTAGGGATTTCGCGAAATCCCTGATATCGTCATTTCCCTGCGACATATACATTATTATTACCGTGACTTTGGGAAGAGTGTACCGACTCAGAAGAACCCATTGCTCGCTGTCCACACCGTTGACAATCCCTGATGCTACATGCTACATACATTGGCTACTGGAGCACCACCTACACCACACAAACCTAGCAGCTTTAAAGTTTTGTATAAACTTAATCCAGTTAATCCTCACCTCATATTCGTCACTCAACCCCTGAGCAAACCACTCCTCAGCTTCTATACATTTCCTCTGCAGCCGGAAGGATTGCTTCAGTTTAGCATAGCAGAAATAACAAGCGAGCGTCGGCCTACTGTCTTCAGTCACAAACTGTAACAAAATCAACAAGCTTTTAATGAAAATATATTTTTCATAGCAAGCATTTATAGCTGGGTATACCTATATAATTAATACTCGTCAAGACGAATCATACGAGCCCAAACTCGATGGGGTTGTGTCGTTTAACTACCAAGTTCCTATAGCCACCTCCAATCAGATCAGCTCCATGTCATAATAATTTTGCATTATCATCTGATTTACACATGCATGCCAATTTTCAGCTCAATCGGTAACCGGGAAGTGGATCAAATTTAATTTGCAAGATTTTGGTTACATCGGGACAGGTGAAACTATTTCATTTATTTCAAATAGACAATTTGCAGGCACTTTTGAATGGTAAAATGTCGGTCAGTCCAAGAGAAGTGAAGCTAAATTGCATATTCCAAAGTGTAGATTTCTATGGAGAAGAATGAGCAAGATAGGTTTATAAAAACAGCTATTTCCTGGAGCAAGTTTTGTGAAATATTCGAGTAAATCTCGGAATTACTAAACACTAACCAAGTTTTCAGGCGTTATCTCTCTTTTTTTGCATTGCTTTTTCGTCAAACATCGCGTAGGATTGTGTTAGATGAAGTAACAAGCTTTTAAACCATTTTCGATGTTTACGATAGGCGAGTGAAAAAGGAATTAACTGGCCAAAAACTGTCTCTTTAAATACAGGTTTAGTCTAGTTTAAGAGGCAGGGTTATAAACTTGATTTGTACAGGTTTAACAACAACTTTTCTATGTTCCCACTCCTAGAGAGGAGGCTTGAACCCTGGCCAGCAGTGGGAACATTAACAAGGCCAATGATGATCATGATGTTCTATGTAATATATAATAATCCACAACTATCACACAACACCGTCTAGGCCCAAGCTAAGCAGAGCTTGTGTTATGGGTACTAGACAACTGATAAAGATACGTATATATTTCTAAATACATACATATTATAAATAAATTACACTCAGACACAGAACAACGATCATGCTCATCACATAGACGTTGGTCCTGGGTGCGAATCGAACCCACAACCTCCGGCATAGCAGTCAGGGTCACTAACCACTAGACCAACAGGCCAGTCAATAATAAGTAAGTACTATCTGTATTTTTTCAAAATAAACGTTTATTATTGTTATATGATACATACAAACTTTCGCGTTTATATTATTAACCCTTCAGATACCGTCAGTTAGAGACACAATAGTAAGACAATAGATGCGCGGCCACCGGTGGTCGCTTGGGGATTCATGAATTAATAGGATAATTTACTTACTGGCACATCTGTCAGCTTCTCATATAACTTCTGCAGATTCTTGTCGGATACCACATGCATGCGAACATTCTGCACTAAACATATCCTGCACATAGGCGGTTTCTTCATTTTCATAGCTAATAGCACTACTGAGTATTATAAAAAAAATTGTAGTATCTAGCTAGTATCGTGTGCTTTTCCTCCGTTGGTTCTCCTCAGCAACCCAAACTATTGGCTATAAATCGATCGAAGCAGGTCTGCAGAGCTAGGCATACGATAGCAGTACAGGTTGTTATTAAAATTCAATCATGTATAGGAAATATAAAATTATTTTGTTTATATTTCTTGAAGAAGAGTATCTATCCTGATATTATTCATCAGTAGATATAATTCAGATTCCTAAATAATTCCATAATCCGCAATCAACAAATAACGTAATTGTCAACAACGAAACTGTCATTGTCAGTAATGTCATTGCCAGTTTCTTTTTTTTTTCTTGGAAGTTAACGACTTGGTTACCGATTACTTTAGAAAAAGATTTCTTTTATGTTTGTTACGCTTATTATTTAGGTAACGATAAATGACTTTATAACAAAATTTCATATAATTCCGACCATGTGACAGTGGTTAGGAACTAAAATGAATGTTTTTTTGTCCAATCGGATCCCATTTGCTTTCAATCGTTCTTCCTAATCCATTCAAGCAAGTTCATCATTTAATGTATAAATAATATTCAATTACTCTAATCATGTATCTGACCCAAATAAAAAATTGGCTAAGTGCGAGTCGGACTCACGCAGGGTTCCGTATCGCCCTTGGAGAAATAAAAATTAACGTTTGATGTTTCGGAGCCACTTTAATTAAGTTTTTTTTTTATATTTTTAAAACAACTCAACTGTATCAACTGTATAGAGCTATCACGGTTCATGAGATACAGCTTAGTGACAGACAGACAGACGGACGGACAGCGGAGTCTTAGTAATAAGGTAACCTTTGCTTACAGAACCCAAAAAAACTGACCGGTGCGGGCAGAGATGTGTGCCGTTGCCGGTAATATTGCCACCAAAATTCATACTTCGGGCAATATTGCCACAAATATTCCTACTCCTCGGCAATATTTGCGGCAACGGCACATCTCTTGGTGCGAGCCAAAGTGAGCAGCGACGAGTCGTAGCGTGTGGAAGTAACAGACGACGTAAACCATGTGCGAGGTCTATATAAAATCAATTCGAAATCGAAACAGGACTGGAAAGGTTTTAAAGTAACAATTAGCAAAGATCGGAATAGGTAGGGCTATTTAGGTTCATTGACCGCCAACATAGATGTTAATATGGATATTCCACGGGATTTAATTGAATTTCACTATTTTAATGAAAATTGAAAAAAATAATTATGTAGATAAGCCAATAAGCGCATGAAATTTACGTCAACAGAAGAATCAAGTTTATTTATTTATTATACTATCCTTAATTGCTTATATTTACCCGTCAGAAAGGAAGTGTAATATTTCATTAGTCCCGAAGGCAAGAAGTGTTTTTCATAATTTTACTACTTTAAAACCAAATCCCGGGTCTCGGGGAGTATCCATATTATTCTAACATATGGCAAGTACATAAAACAGCCCTACCTATTCCGATCTTTGGTAATAAGACACAATAAAAAAGAAATGTTTTACTGAAAGTAATTTTAATACAAAATCACAGTTTCAGTTGTTTCTTATAATCCAAAATACTTATAAAATATAGCTCTAAGCTACCAAACTAGACACCATACAGACACCAGAGTCGTCACACGTCCGAGCTGGTCGCGCCACCAAATGGGTTGTGCGACCAAACGGACACCAGGTGAGTAACTCTCTATAGAGCTGTATACATTTTGTTGGTAACGGGGACGTGGCGCGGCCATGGTGTTTCGGTGAAATATAGCCCTACGGCTTCTCGCCCACGGCGACTTTTTGTATCTCGCGTTTATATACATCAGCGAGACAGTATCGCTACTAACGCACGTTAGTCGCATTTGCAAGATGCCAACGCGCTACAGAATCGCGACTGTATCGGTGCGAACGCGCTACAGCATCGCTACAAAAAATGGCCGCGGTCAGGGGACCTAATAAATTAACCTTATTTACAGATCTGTTGTAGGGTCAAATAAGAAATCTTAAATAAAACACTAATGAACAAAAACTCCATTGGAAGACCTCGAGATCATTGCTTAGACTTTGCGTCCACTATCGACAGTGAAAAGGTAAAATTACAATAAAGAATATATAAATAAATAAACCTTTTGAACGCCAATCACTTGTATACAAGTTCGAGATGTTCGTGCCCTCAGCGCCACTACTTGATTAGAAGTAATAATAGTATAAAATAAATTTACGACTTTTACAAGACCTTTTATTTTGTTTTTATGGAAAATTGCCCTGTTATAAGCCATATTTTTTACTTTTTCACACATAATAAGTCCATATTTGTTTTTTATTCAATAGAAACATTTGTTAGTTAGTTTAACATAGAAACAATTTGTTGCGTGGCGCTGGAGGACACATCGCGTATTATATAGATGGGCGTCGAAAAGGTTAATCGCGACTTTGGTTGAAAATAAGTTACATACAGGGTGTAAGGGACAGCTCTCCACAAACTTTAAGGGCTTGCTCAGTTGACGAAACTGTACAACTTTCCATAAGACTTTATTTCAGGAAACAAAAAATAAACCTCACCATACAAAATTAACAATTTGATTGGACAATTTGTATGTAGTGGTTAATTTTTTTTTCGCTGTCCGACCGTCCGGTAAACGTCCGGACCGGTCAGCAACAGCAGGAGTCCAAGCTGGGTCGAAGCCTACTGTCGGTATTAAAGGCAAGAAGGAACGGGGGTTTTAGTCAGTAAGCGTCTGACAATATCTCCCGCTCCGCCCAAGGGCGAGAGATGTCATTTGGAAGACTTTTACTCAGCAAAAAAAAAACAAGGCTCCACCATTGAGCGGGATAAGGGAAATGATTTCCCACCTTATAAAAAAGCGAGATATGTTTCATCTAGCTTATAGACTGTCTCAAAAAATGGGATATACATTCAGTCAAAAAAGTATCGGGAATGGATGATTTGTTTATGGTTCCAAATTCAAATTTTTGTTTTTTTTTTGTAGTTGTTAGATTGGCACAACTGTTTTCCATTTTGGCGCGGAGTTTGAGTTGCATCTGTTATTTATATTAAATACAGTGCTGGTTTTAGTAATATCATATATAGTGTGTATTGCGAATTTCATAATGGACAAAAATATCGAACAAAGAGTTTGTCTTAAATTTTGCATCGCCAATGGAATTTCGTGTTCGGAGTCACTGAAAATGTTACAGAAGGCTTACGGTGAATCGACTTTATCAAAAACTCGTGCTTATGAGTGGTTCAAAGCGTTCAAAGCGGTCGAGATGTGATGGAAGATTTGCCTCGCTCTGGTAGGCCGTCAACGTCTGCAACTGAAGTTAACATCGCAAAAGTGAAGGAAATAGTGACTGAAAATCCCCATTCAACTCTGAGAGAGATAGCCGCCGAACTTTCTGTATCTCACGAGTCGATCCGTACCATTTTAACTAATCATTTGGATATGAAACATGTTGCTGCTCGGCTAGTCCCAAAAGATCTGAATTTTCTCCAAAAACTCAATCGCATGAAAGTCGCTGAGGACATGCTAGAACGAGTCAGTTCGGTCCCAACATTCATGAAACGCATTGTTACTGGTGACGAGACGTGGGTTTACGAGTTTGACATGCAAACTAGTCAACAAGCTTCGGAGTGGCGCCTTCCAACTGATCCGAAACCGAAAAAACCACGCCAAAGTCGATCAAAAGTCAAAGTCATGTTGACTGTTTTCTTTGACTATCGCGGTGTTGTGCACTCTGAATTCTTACCGGAAGGTCTAACGGTAAATAAAGAATATTATTTGAGCGTTATGCGGCGTTTAAGAGAGCAAATTCGACGAAAAAGGCCAAATTTGTGGAAAGAAAATTCTTGGATTTTGCACCACGACAATGCGCCTTCGCACAAGGCTATCATTGTGAACGAATTTTTGACCAAACACTCAACAAATACCATCCAGCAACCACCATATTCACCAGATATGGCTCCTGCTGACTTTTTTCTTTTTCCTAAACTCAAATTACCACTTCGTGGCACCCGTTTTCAATCGATAGAAGACAAAGGAGAATTCGCGGCGAGAACTGAACTCAATTCAGGAAGCAGCGTTTAAAAAATGTTTTGATGAATGGATTATTCGTTGGCGCAAGTGTATCGTTTCTAAAGGAGCATACTTTGAAGGTGATAAAATAAATTTGGATGAATAACAGTCATTTTGTGTATTATTGATCTTTTCCCGGTACTTTCTTGACAGAGTAGTACAACACTAAAAGAAAATTAAAACCAAATTTACTCTCTGGCTCAAACAGTACAATAATGATGAAATCGAAAAGTAATGTTCAGGCATATATACATATATTTACAACTTCACTTACAAATAAAACACACACTCCACAAAATAGTTAATATGTATGTATTCTAAATCTGTAGCATAGCATAGTCGGCCTTTTAATGTTCCCACTGTTGGGACTCAGGCCTTCTCTCTAGGAGAGGAAATGGGCCGTAATTACTGGGCCTCAAGTCTGCTATTACAATAGTCTCAGAATGGTCTTCATAATTGTTGATTTTAGCAAGTTTTGGTAATCTTCTAATATAATGGCATCATAATGACTTTCCAATGGTCAACCACTGACACTTCATTGAAAGAAGTGGCTTAAAATGGTAATCTCGTACATAATGACAAATGAATATCTGACGTATGCGGTAATTTGCAAACACTTTTGACAGTTGTTTTGATCAGTGACCTACCATTAGAAGGTTATTGTGCAGTTATTGGTTTTAACCTATTGAATGCTAATCACTTGTAATTAATACAATATTGACGTGAAGTGGGAATATTGCCCGATGTACAGTACGCGTCAAATATCTTTGCCGCTCTGAAGTTGGCTACATTCACTGCGCATTAGTCAATTTTACGAAAAAGACAGCACTGCGCATGCGCGAACCTCAGTGTTACGTTTCTATCTCAGTCGCTCGTATACGTCCGATACCAGCTTGTGTTCCGCTCGCACCTATACCACTCGATAGTACCTGCGCCGTTGTAAGGAAAGCCTAACTTCAGAGCGGCAAAGTTATTTGACGCGTACTGTATGAATATTGGTGGCAATATTGCCAGCAATATTTCCATATTGCCGGCAACGGCACATCTCTAGCCGTAATGCACCACGCGGGCCCAAGACCAATGAATAAAGATAGCACTACATTGGGCACAGTGGGCCATCTATGGCTTGGTCTCCATACATTTTATACAGGGTATAAGGGACAGGTCACCTCAAACTTTAAGGGCTTGCTCAGTAGACAAAACTGAACAACCTTCCTCCATAAGATTTATTTTCAATACACTTGCTCATAAAGTGACTCTTATTGCACTGCACTTAGGTATATAATGGCACTTGTTACCAATCTGTGACATTTTGATTACCATTACGCACTAGTGCTATAATGTAGTTAAAACCTTTTTATTCAAGCTCTTCCCCGGCATAATTTTATTAAATTTATCGTATCAGGATGGGCGCGCGTCGTCTTCCACGAGGAAAAGAAAAATTAAATGGGAGCGCATATGAAAATAGATTTTTACCGCCACAAAATTTTACTAGTTTTACAATTATTTTTTTTCACAAGTGTATTGAAAAACGTCGTTTGATACACGTGGGTAATTAATGATTACCGTTCTCGGCTCTCTTAAGACCCTCGCCTTGGTTCGGGCCTAATAGAGGCCTAGTAGATTACCGTCGAGGCTGGATGCTCGACGGTAATCTACTAACATTACACACTTAAATCATAATGTATGTACTATTATTAGTTGTCTAGTAACTATAACACAAACTCTGCTTAACTTGGGACTAGACGACGTTGTGTGATAGTATTATTATTATATTATAATATTAATACACAGAGGTTCAGGAAAAAGTCCAGATGCTGTTGGTTGTAGCCATTAATCGGTACTCCTCAAGAGTTAGACTCGTTCATTGGCTGAGGGCCCCCCAGGAAGCCTGAAAAAAAAGTTTTTGTAATGTTTTTTAATTTGTTTTATTTTGATTATAACTACTGTAGTAAAAGTATTTATTTAAATATCTATTTTACACCACCTGCTCGATAATGTCGTTTTATACGTCATACAAACCTAACTTAAAACAAGTCATTATTCCCTAGGGAGATAATGCAGTATGGCCGATCCCTAGAGAATAATGAGATTTGAATTTGCAACATCAAAAATTGTCAACATTGTGAATTCAAATTCAAAATCGTTTATTTCAAATAGCCCAATTTACAAGCACTTTTGAATTGTCAAAACGTACGAGCATCGAACAAGTTGACTCGAAATTCAAACTGGCCACTAACAAAAAAAAAAAGAAAATAGAATAAAACCTGCTTACTGACGAGAGCGTTATAGAAAATTGAAACTATAGAATCTTGGAGTAGTGAAGTTTGTTTGTTTGATGAACTTGTAAATATAATACACTACATATGACATTCATATATATCTCTAACTAGCTTCTGCCCGCGACTTCGTCCGCGGAAAATTTCTTGTTTTAAAATAAGATTACACTCGATTAGACGATGCGCACGTTCAGCGCTAGATTCCTGAGCACGGGCCTGTGATGTTATGGCATTTTGCCTAGCGAGCCGCTGCGAGCGCTCAGCGCTAGTCTCCCTATCCCTTGTCTCAGAGACATGCTGCCTTAACTCAGATAGACGGTGCGCACGTTCAGCGCTAGTTTCTCGAGCACGGGCCCGCGACGTCCTCACATTTTGGCTAGCGAGGCGCTGTGAGCGCTCGGAGCTAGATTCTCTAGCGCGTGCTTACGAAATATATTCTCTATTTCTCGAGAGGCGCTGCTCATTTTCAGGGGCAGATTCTTCCGTACGGCGTACTCAAGCGGCTCTTGTCTGTGATGTCTGCCGGGACAGTTGAGATTTCCTTTTAGACATGCTCTCAACAAACTACGCACAGACTTGAAAACAATTATGAACAAAAGGAGAGCGACTCGAACACCGTCCGCCTTTACAAAACAAAACAATCGTAATATCGAATAACTCGTATCGATTATTACGATAGAACGAAGTACGAAACTACAAAACAAACGTACAACGAAATTACGATATTTACGATTATGAGGTATCTATCAACAACAACAACCATACGAACGAAACAACCGAAACCAATAAGCAACTGACAGAAGAACTCCAACTAACGACAACGTGGGCATAATAATTCGAGAGGGTCATCAATCCACAGAAAGTCTTAACACCGCGATTCAGAAAACATGGCAAGTTCGGGAGGTTCCTGCACCGAATTAAAGCGGAAGAGACGCCCGAGTGTCGCCACTGTGCGGAACGCCCGGAGGACACGGTGGAGCACACAGTCGAGGTGTGCCCTGCCTGGGCAGAGCATCGCCGTGCCCTCGTGGGGGCGATCGGCGGCGGACACCTCTCGCGGCGGGCTCTGGTTGAGGCCATGGTCCTTAGCGAGGAGGAATGGCAGGCGGTCGCCTCCTTCTGCGAAGCAGTAATGCTAGCAAAGGCGGAGGCAGACCGCATCAGGCAACGGCGCCCCCGCCGCCGCCGCCGGGATTCCGATCCCGATTTCCGGCCACCGTAGACGCGGGCTCGCGGACGGCGAGCCATGGGTAGCTTGCTGTCCGATCGTCCGGTAATGGACCGAGCCCAAGACGTCAACGGCGCGCACTGTTCCCGCACGCCTCAAGAAGTTGTCAGCAACAGCAGAGGCCCAGCTAGGTAGAAGCCTACCGGGTCCAGGGTTATCCGAAAGGGAACTCGTGCCCTGGTTTGAAGGCTAGAAGGAACGGGGTGGGTTTTTAGTCAGTAAGAGTCTGACACTATCTCTCGCTCCACCCAAGGGCGGGGGTTGTCATAAGATGATTTTTGCCCACCATAAAAAAAAAATAGGTAAAACGTCTGCACAATGAAAGTTACGCTAGGGGCATTTTGCGTTTTAGTAATTTTATATTATCTTCGAAACTGTATGACCAATTGCTATGCTGTAAATGGCAAATCTTATCTGTATAATGTTCTTGTGATACTGAAATAATTTATTGTCATAAGAATTAATATTTTGTTGCTCAAATAATCAACCAAACGTAAGTATGCCGAAAAAAAATATTTTTAATGCAATAAAAGAAGTATAAAAGATGAAATATAAAAGATAGAGATATGGTACCGCGGACTTTTTTGTAGAAATAATTAAGACGAACCAGGTAGCCATACATTGTTTTTAATTTTAAGCAACTGTTTAGGCAGCGCACGCAAATAATTCTATTTTATGAGGTATTTTTTTCCGACTTGCTAGACAAAAGTTGTGATAGCTCGGTTAATATACATGCTATAGAAACAATTTATAGCCTATAGCACTCAGGAATAATGTAGCTTTCTGCCAGTAAAAAAAATTTTAGAATTGGATTATTAGTTCCAGAGATTACCCCCTACATACAAACTTACAAACTTACAAATTTTACCTCTTTATAATATTAGTATAGATATATGATTTGGTCGACCAAATTGTCTTTTAATTATCTCACAGATGGTGTAAAAAGTAGAGTATGCAACACAGGATTAAAGCTGTCTTTGTCTTGCGAGGCTTGAATTCCTCACTTCACTCAGGTTCCTTTATTTACTCCCTCGCGATGCTCGGGAGTGAATTATATAAATCCCTCACTGACTTCCGGGATTAAACTTAGCATCCTAAATTTCGTTCGGAATTCAACATGCTGCCCGCGACTTAAAGACACTGCCTTATCCCCTAGTCACACAAACTACTATTAAAGTGTCCAGACAGGTTGTCTCTGAGATCGGCGCACACAAACAAATACCATGGATCCAACACATGATTCTGGATCCTCCACGTGGACGGTGGGGGGTTTTAGCATTGCTTATTTTTGATGACATGGGGGATAGAAGGTTTAGATGTTTTTTTTTTTTTTCGATGGGGAAAATCGCCTTATGACAAAACCCGCTCTTGGACGGAGCGGGAGACAGTATCAGACTCTTACTGACCAAAAACCCCACCCCGTTCCTTCTAGCCTTCATATTGGGGCTCGAGTCCCTTTTTAGATAACCCTGGCCCCAGTAGGCTTCGACCCAGCTGGATCCTGTTGCTGAAAACTCCTTGAGGCGCGCTAGAACAGTGCGCGCCGTCGACGTCTTGGGCTCGGTCCGGACAGTAAGTGGACGGTCGGACAGCGATCTCCCCATGGCTCTGGTGACCGGAGTGGGGGGAGAGGGTGAGAGCTTTGCCTATTTTTGCTGACAAGGGGGAGTTAATATTTGCAAAAAATGTGCTCACAAATATGTGAACGGCGCCAAAGACAAACTTATAAACTTACCTATTAATTAATATATATTTTATTTCTCTAATTTCATGAGTTAAATTTTCTAAAATCTGGTTTCTCCTTTCTTCTATTCTTAATCTCTCTTCAGAAGTATTAACAAGCGCGCGTCTCGCCGCATCAGCCGTTATGGGCTTCATCCGGCGTTGCCTGTGCCGTGGGCGGTGAGGAGATGATGATGCCTGTGGGGATGGTTCCTGGGCCGGTGATGATGGAGTCGGTGATGAGGTGACCGGTGCAGCCTCTTCATTACTCCGTTCGGAAGGGATTAATGGCTCAATGATTAAGTGATGAGACATTACGGTTTCTGATTCTCCTCTTTGGCCGGAAAATTGTGGAGCGCTTTCTGCTTTAATCCAGTCTTCGATTGGCTGTTGACAATTTACAGTAGTAGTGAGTAGTGAGCAGTGGGGGTTGTAGGTCGCGGGTTCAAACCCAGCCAGGCGCATTACTTTGTGTAATTTATTTCATCACCACTGCTTTCAAAACGGTGAAGGAACCGTGAGTCATCGTGAGAAGACCGTCATATCCTAAAGCCAAAAATTCATTTTTCATTTATTTACATCAACTCGCACAGGGCCGGCGCGGGCGTGGTGGATTACGGCCAATTCCCTCTTCTAGAGAGGCCTGAGACCCAGCAGTGGGAACATTATGTTTGGTTGGTGAATGTCACATGTCTTTGAATTTTTGGCTCTAGGATATGCCGGTTTCCTCACGATGTTTTCCTTCACCGTTTTGATGAAATAAATTACACAAAGTAATGAGCCTGACCCACTTCCCGGTTACCGATTGAGCTAAATTTTTGCATGCGTGTGTAAATCAGATGACAATGTAAAATTATCATGACAAGGAGCTGATCTGATGATGGAACCGGGAGGTGGCTATAGGAACTTGGTAGTTAAACGACACAACGCCATCGAGTTTGGGCTCGTATGATTCGTCTTGAAGAGTATTAATTATATAGGTATACCGAGCTATAAAAGCTTGCTATGAAAATTATTTTTATAAAAAGCTTGTTTATACTTACAAGATCAAATGGTTCCGCTTTGACTTTGGGTAGGTTCGCACCAAAATCGTCACCTAATATTTGTAGGTATTTTATTTCCAGATCGGTGAGTTTCCCTTCGTTAGACGGCCCACCTTCGTTCTTCTGTAAAGCCGCTCGTGCATTGGCTACTTTTGATTTCAGCTTGCTTTTGTAATCATTCCAGTACTGAAAATATTAAAGGCATTTAGTACTTAAATGTATTTTTCATTACTCATATTCTGAAAGTAGGTCTGAAGTTGCCTGAGGAGCAGACTGAAAAGTATCATACTTTTCATCCCTAGGGAGTTTTACTTTCAACCAACAGCTGTCAAATTATTTAAAAAAAAACTAGGTCTATCTTCTTGTATTCGTAATGAAGTGCTCAGTGCTTACCTCGGGGTTAAAGTTACTTATTTAGTCCCTCGAATTAGCGATTTCGCTACGCTCGGCCGCCACCTCCATCTCGGGACGAAATAAGTAACTTTCACCCCTAGTGTAACAATGTACTATTTCAACACACTCGCTCAGAAAGTGACTGTAATCGCACCGAAGTTAGGTATACAGGGTTAGGTTATTAGTAAAACACTGGCAACCTCTCAGGACTACCGACTATGTTAAAAGTGCATCAATCAACCCCGCTAGCCGATCCCCGCTCCCATCCGCTATTGTACTATCACTAGCGTATAGACTTCATAATATTTAGAACGTTCAATTTCAATACTTTTATTTGAAAACCTGATGAATTAAAATGTGATAATTTTATAAAAGTCATAGAACAAAAGTTGTTGTGTATGATGTTAGTAACATAGTCCTGAGAGGTTGCCAGTGTTTTACAAATTACCCTGTATAGGATGTATGGCTCCGTCCCTCCTCGCTCTCACGCTTGACTGATTAATCCGTCATGCTAAGGCCCCCGCCGCCGCCGCCGGGATTTCGATCCCGATTTCCGGCCACCGTAGACCAGGGCTCGCGGACGGCGAGCCATGGGTAGCTCGCTGTCAGACCGTGCGGTAACTGTCCGGACCGAGCACAAGACGTCGAAGCCGCACGCTGTTCCCGCGCGCCTCAAGGAGTTGTCAGCAACAGGAGGGGTTCAGCTGGGTCGAAGCCTACTGGGGCCAGGGTTATCCGAAAGGGAGCTCGAGCCCCGGTATGAAGGCTAGAAGGAACGGGGTGGGTTTTTGGGTTTCAATAAGAGTCTGACATTATCTTCCGCTCCACCCAAGAGCGGGTGATTTTTGCCCACCAAAAAAAAGACCCCTGGGTACATTCACCCATGTATGGAGGCTAGGCATTCTCTTCACTTACCTTACACCACCCTTTCCAATCCTTTTCAGCACCATCTTCCTGAGAGTTTAACGTATCAGCGGCGATCTTCCACATTCGTCTCGAGTATTCCCTGGCCTGTGAAGTTTTATTAAATCCAGTTGCAAGATCTCTGTTCTTATTTAGAACCTCCCATAGCGCCTCCAGCTGGTTGTAAGTTACTCTCCTTCGACTGAAATGGAAAAACAAGCTTTTAATGAAAATCATTTTTTCATAGCAAGCTTTTTGCTCGGTATGCCTATATAATGAATACTCGTCAAGACAAATCATACGAGCCCGAACTCGATGGGGTTGTGTCGTTTAACTACCAAGCTCCTACAGCCACCTTCTGGTTCCATCATCAGATCAGCTCCATGCCATAATAATTTTGTATTGTCATCTGATTTACACATGCATGCAAAATTTCAGTTCAATCGGTGACCGGGAAGTGAGTCAAATTTAATTACAAGATTTGATGACAGACAAAGATCGGGACAGGTGAAACTAAATAAAAGCTTGTAAAATGGTTCGTAGCAGGCATCAACGCGGGGTAACGGGCCCCATACCCGTTTTGCTACGTCATAATATATTAAGTTCTCCATCGACACGAATACATGCACACCGTTAAGCTAGAACTACATTAGACCGGCTGCTACGTCATAATATATTAAGTTCTCCATCGACACGACTACATGCACACCGTTAAGCTAGAACTACATTAGACCGACTGCTACGTCATAATATATTAAGTTCTCCATCGACACGACTACATGCACACCGTTACGCTAGAACTATATTAGACCGACGCGCACGTGTGACACGGTTGATTTGTACGTAGAACGACGTCGCGTGGCCTGGATTTAGTGTAGGTCTTTTTTTTTTGTTGACGGGGAAAATCATCTTATGACAAAACCTGCTCTTGGGTGGTGCGGGAGATAGTGTCAGACTCTTACTGACAAAAACCCCGCGCCGTTCCCGCCCGCGATTAAGTGTAGGTCTACAAGTCTAGTTTCCATATAAAATGTATGGAGACCGCCGCGCCCAGATCGGCGTGTGTGGCACACGTGTGCGCTGTGTGGTTCTAGCTACTGGGGCCAGGGTTATCCGAAAGGGAGCTCGAGCCCCGGTATGAAGTTTTTAGTCAGTAAGAGTCTGACACTATCTCCTTCTCCGCCCAAGATCGAAGGTAGTCATTAGATGATTTTTGCCCACCATGAAAAAAAATCCATTACATATTAATAGAATTCTTCATACAAATACATAAGATATAAATACGAACATAAAATATATACAATTACACTTATTAAAACTACAACGAACAGAGAAAAAAAATGCAAAAGAAGAACACACGAATCTAATGGGAAAATTGGTGCAAGCAAATAATAAGAAACAAATTAGCGCTGTGATGAAACTACTGCCAACTCCATACGAATATACTCGCAAACCTTCATCATTCAAAATCTCGATTAAGTTTTATACTTTTTAACCCACAACGAAAAAGAGGGACAACTATAGCGCAAAATAGATAGGTACAGAAGACAATCTCATGTTTGTACTTCACTTTTTATACCTACGCTCGGTGGACGCACACTAATGAGCGTTTGAGCCGGAACTGTTCGACGAGCGGGCCGAGGGCGAGGAGATATCGTGTCCGTGAGCGGTGTCTATGTGTGCGTTGTGATTGCGCGCTTTGTATGTAGATTGACTTCTGTACCTATATAGGGTGATTGGTAATTAGTGACCGATACTTATACACGTGATTGTACTCATGATTATCACTATTGCATAGCTTCTATCGCGGGCCTTGAGCGTGGAGACCGAATCCAGAAATTCCGAAACGAAAAAAACCTAACACCCCCCACTAAATGGTTGTCATGGCAACTTGTCAACTTCAATCACAATTTAATTGCATAAGTTGATAAAAAAAAATGCTATGCAATAGCTCTATCGCGGCAGTCTCCGAGTGCCACACGTCTTTTTTTATATTCTCATTAGTTTTATCATAATAACAAAACAGCTGTTCGCGCAAACTCGCGCGCGCGCGCCTGCGTCCTCTCAGCTGTTGGCCGCGTAACCTCGTTGTCTCATGTACCTTACCTACAATAGTGATAGTGCACCCACGCCGCTTGCAAACCCATCGGTGTACGTAATCAGTATTGGTACCTACATGTCCCGGTTAAATCCCTACTATCCCTATTAATATTATAAATGCGAAAGTAACTCTGTCTGTCTATCTGTTACGCTTTCACGCAAAAACTACTGAACGGATTTAGATCAAATTTGGTAGGTAGGTAGAAGAGACACTGGAATAACACATAGGCTACCTATAATTCCACTGCTGAGCACGGGTCTCTGCCTGCGCGATATAAACTGTAGTCCACGCGGGCGAAGCCGCGGGCGGAAAGCTATCTATTATGTAAGTTAAATAATGAGTATAAAAAAAGTTTCTTTGGGAAAGTTGTCTGTAATCATGAGTAAAATCACGTGTATAATTATCGGTCACTAATTACCAGTCACCCCAAATATTTTGTGGCTATAGTCACAGACTTATTGAATTCAGTTACAGATACGCACGTGCGACATCTATTAGTCCCAGTAAGTTTTGATTCCGTTGGTTCATCTATAATTGCCTTGTTTGTTTCTAGTTTCCTTTTTCTTATATTTGGCATCTTCGTGACGGCCGCTTCTGTGACGTAATAAGATATTATGTAACGTAGATTAAGAGTATACATACGAAATCAATCTATCTATATATAAGGAGAAACTGACTGACTGAAATATCAACGCAAAGGCGAAAACTACTGGGTCAGGAACCTGATATTTGTGATGTGAGGGAGGAATTTGTGCTAGAAAATGAGTGAGGAATTTGTGCTAGAGAAATGAGTGAAAAATTTGTGCTAGAGAAATGAGTGAGGAATTTGTGCTAGAGAAATGAGTGAGGAATGTGTGGTAGAGAAGTGAGTGAGGAATGTGTGCTAGGAAGTTGAGTTGAAGAATGTGTGCCAAAATTACGTGAGTAAGATCTGTGCGAGAGACGGGAATGTGTGCAAGGGACGTGAGTGAGGAGCGTGTGCTAGGAACGTGAGTGAAGAATGTGTGCTAGACACATGAGTGAGAAATGTGTGCAAGGGATGTGATTGAAATATGTGTGCTAGACACGTGAGTCAGGAATGTGTGCTAGACACTCGAGTGAGAAATGTGTGCAAGGGATGTGATTGAAATATGTGTGCTAGACACGTGAGTCAGGAATGTGTCCTAGACACGTGAGTGAGAAATGTGTGCAAGGGATGTGATTGAAATATGTGTGCTAGACACGTGAGTCAGGAATGTGTGCTAGACACGTGAGTGAGAAATGTGTGCAAGGGATGTGATTGAAATATGTGTGCTAGACACGTGAGTCAGGTATGTGTGCTAGACACGTGAGTGAGAAATGTGTGCAAGGGATGTGATTGAAATATGTGTGCTAGACACGTGAGTCAGGAATATGTGCTAGACACGTGAGTGATAAATGTGTGCAAGGGATGTGATTGAAATATGTGTGCTAGACACGTGAGTCAGGAATGTGTGCTAGACACGTGAGTGAGAAATGTGTGCAAGGGATGTGATTGAAATATGTGTGCTAGATACGTGAGTCAGGAATGTGTGCTAGACACGTGAGTGAGAAATGTGTGCAAGGGATGTGATTGAAATATGTGTGCTAGACACGTGAGTCAGGAATGTGTGCTAGACACGTGAGTCAGGAATGTGTGCTAGACACGTGAGTGAGAAATGTGTGCAAGGGATGTCATTGAAATATGTGTGCTAGACACGTGAGTCAGGAATATGTGCTAGACACGTGAGTGATAAATGTGTGCAAGGGATGTGATTGAAATATGTGTGCTAGACACGTGAGTCAGGAATGTGTGCTAGACACGTGAGTGAGAAAGTGTGCAAGGGATGTGATTGAAATATGTGTGCTAGATACGTGAGTCAGGAATGTGTGCTAGACACGTGAGTGAGAAATGTGTACAAGGGATGTGATTGAAATATGTGTGCTAGACACGTGAGTCAGGAATGTGTGCTAGACACGTGAGTGAGACATGTGTGCAAGGGATGTGATTGAAATATGTGTGATAGACACGTGAGTCAGGAATGTGTGCTAGACACGTGAGTCAGGAATGTGTGCTAGACAGCTCTCAGCTTCTTCAGATCTTGAAGAAGGTCGTTCAGTTTCGTCTACCGAGCAAGCCCTTAAAGTTTGCGGAGGGCTGTCCCTTACACCTTGTACAGATAACAGAACGTACCAATTTCATGTTCCTCCTCTAACTCATCACTATCATCTTCTTCATCAGCATCTATTTGTATTTCTTCTTTAAAATCAATTTCATATTCTGTGATGTGTTGCATATCTTCTTTAACGTCCGTTTCACATCCTTGTGATGTTCTGACGTGTTTTGTGGGACTTATGACGTGCCGATGTAACTGGTCTTGGTTAAATCGTGATATTGTTCTGTAAAAGGTTGGACGCTTAAGTCGTGAGAGTGTCAAAGTCACAGACGTTCGATTATGGTACGACCGAACCGGTGGACCGGTACGGTGCGCTCAAGCCACACCACAGCACCGCACCAACGACGATACAATGCGTTCCGTGCTACTATACAGTGATTACGTCGACATGTCTCCAACTTTATCCAAACAAGCTAAAATCGCAATAGTTGCGACAACCGTCGTAACTGTTACATCCATCAAAAAGGAAAGAACGGGAAATATTCTATTTAAAAGACAGAGATTCGTACAGTCATATGCAACTTATAAAAAACGACTTAAAAACACGGAACATCTTTGTAAAGTTCTAATACTTCCACAATTAATCTTTTTTCCGTAATATTCAGGCATTCCTGGCTTGACGCCATTAAAACGTGTGTCTCATTCGGAGGTATAATTGCGACTAAAGCGCTGAATGGTGCGGTGGTTCGGCCACACGATCGAACTTGGTGCGGAGTGCCCCAACTCCAGTGGAACAATCATCGAACCGAGCGCACAGTCAGTAACAATAATAAAGTGCGGCAGACCGCTGCATATACCATCGAATATGATCGCGTTGCGGAGCGCACCATATTCGAACGTCTGTTGATGCTTTTAAGCAGAAGCGTAGCAGTTAGTATCAAAGATACGGGGCCCCGACATTTGTAAAACATCATGGCATGTTATCCGCAACCTCCAATTCTCTTATTAGAAGCGTGCCTAGTCAATAAATTATTATTAAGGTACGGCACCAAATAAACGTGAAATAACGGTCATTGACCCTCCTACATTTATTGACATTCTTAATTTCAAAAACGGAATTAAAGACATAAAGCTGTCTATCATGGTACACAGTCGAGGTGTGCCCTGCCTGAGCAGAGCATCGCCGTGCCCTCGTGCCCCCACGAGGGCACGGCGATGATCGGCGGCGGAGACCTCTCGCGCCGGGCTTTGGTTTAGTAGGCCATGGTCCGGAGCGAGGAGGAATGGCAGGCGGTTGCCTCCTTCTGTGAAGCAGTAATGCTAGCAAAGGAGGAGGCCGACCACATCAGACAACAGCGCCCTCGCCGCCGCTGCCGGGATTCCGATCCCGATTTCCGGCCACCGTAGACGCGGGCTCGCGGACGGCGAGCCATGGGTAGCTCGCTGTCCGACCGTCTGGTAACTGTCCGGACCAAGCCCAAGACATGGACGGCGCACACTGTTCCCGCGCGCCTCAAGGAGTTGTCAGCAACAGGCTGGGTCGAAGCCGGGGTGGGTTTTTAGTCAGTAAGAGTCTGACACTATCTCCCGCTCCGCCCAAGAGCGGGGGTTGCCATAAGATGATTTTTGCCCACCGTAAAAAAAAAACATCTATCGTGGTCCTTTACCTTTTCTGAAAATCAGTTCATTGATTGTTTTTCGGGTACCTTTATAATGAAATATTATGTACTTTAATATTTTAAGTTTATGTGGCGCCTTGTATAAATGACTAGCGGCCCGTCCCGTCTTCGTTCGGGTAATAAATATAGCTTAGATTACTCAGGTAACATTCATGTAGCCGCAACACAAACCAAGGCAGGTTAGTCAACGCTAGTTTGCAACCATCTGGTCCACCCTTTAAGAAAACGCCCGGGGCACCCGACACGTTACAAGCGCGTGTGTCGTATGCACCGGTCCTCGTCGCGGATGTCACTAATTTAACTTTAACGGTGTGCATGTAGTCGTGTCGATGGAGAACTTAATATTTATTACGCAGCAACAAGCGCGTGTGTAGTATGCAACGGTCCTCATCGCGGAAACCGGATTATTACCTGCGCAGTGTCGCTAGTTTAACTATATCGGTGTGCATGTAGTCGTGTACGAGAACTTAATCTTTATTTCGTAGCAACAAGCGCGTGTGTAGTATGCAACGGTCCTCGTCGCGGTAACCGGATTGCGCAGTGTCGCTAGTTTAACTTTAACGGTGTGCATGTAGTCGTGTCGAAGGAGAACTGATAAAAAATAAAAGAAGAAATAATAATAATAAGGTACATTAACACAAATACATACATATAATACAAAAAAAAAATACATGTTGGCCAACTGTGCAGGCAAGCCTAACAAATATACCCTAGCGTGTATCTAGGCTAGGCTACCTTAAGAGGTTCCTTCTCCACTCGCTTATCGTAAACATCGAAAATGGTTTAAAAGCTTGTTACTTCATTTAATGCAATCCAACGCGATGTTTGACGAAAAGGCAACGCAAAAAAAGAGAGATAACGCCTGGAAACTCTGTTAGTATTCGGTAATTCCGAGATTTACTCGAAAATTCCACAAATTTTGCTCCAGGAAATAGCTGTTTTTTTTAAACCCTTAAAAGTTTTTGGAAAAAGTTGTCGTCATTTAGAATCTTAATACAATTTGCAAGGTCTCTAGAGGAATACTTTTTTGACTTTTTTAATTTTTAGGCATATTATGAAGTGTCAAAGTTCATACAAAATAGGACATTTTCAGAGGTTTGTACTGGATTAGTTTTACACAAATTTAGAAATTGGTTTCTTTAGAAACCTAGATAATATCCACAAGATACTGTGTTTCCAAAATATCTAATGAAAAGTGTGTAATAACGTCATAAGTCACAATATAGTTCTTTTTTTATAGTTTTTTTTTACTGTTTGTGTATATCTATACTAATATTATAAAGAGGTAAAATTTGTAAGTTTGTAAGTTTGTAAGTTTGTATGTAGGGGGTAATCTCTGGAACTAATGATCCAATTCTAAAACTTTTTTAACTGGCAGAAAGCTACATTATTCCTGAGTGCTATAGGCTATAAATTGTTTCTATAGCATGTATATTAACCGAGCTATCACAACTTTTGTCTAGCAAGTCGGAAAAAAATACCTCATAAAACAGAATTATTTGCGTGCGCTGCCTAAACAGTTGCTTAAAATTAAAAACAATGTATGGCTACCTGGTTTGTCTTAATTATTTCTACAAAAAAGTCCGCGATACCATATCTCTATCTTTTATATTTTACCTTTTATACTTCTTTTATTGCACTAAAAATATTTTTTTTCGGCATACTTACGTTTGGTTGATTATTTGAGCAACAAAATATTAATTCTTATGACAATAAATTATTTCAGTATCACAAGAACATTACACAGATAAGATTTGCCATTTACAGCATATCAATTGGTCATACAGTTTCGGAGAAAATATAAAATTACTAAAACGCAAAATACCCCTAGCATAACTTTCATTATGCAGACGTTTTACCAATTTTTTTTTTTTTATGGTGGGCAAAAATCATCTGATGACAACCCCCGCCCTTGGGTGGAGCGGGAGATAGTGTCAGACTCTTACTGACTAAAAACTCACCCCGTTCCTTCTAGCCTTCAAATCAGGGCACGAGTTCCCTTCGGATAACCCTGGACCCGGTAGGTTTCGACCCAGCTGGGCCTCTGCTGTTGCTGACAACTTCTTGAGGCGCGCGGGAACAGTGCGCGCCGTCGACGTCTTGGGCTCGGTCCATTACCGGACGATCGAACAGCAAACTACCAATGGCTCGCCGTCCGCGAGCCCGCGTCTACGGTGGCCGGAAATCGGGATCGGAATCCCGGCGGCGGCGGCGGGGGCGCCGTTGCCTGATGCGGTCTGCCTCCTCCTTTTCTAGCATTACTGCTTCGCAGAAGGAGGCGACCGCCTGCCATTCCTCCTCGCTAAGGACCATCGCCTCAACCAGAGCCCGGCGCGAGAGGTCTCCGCCGCCGATCGCCCCCACGAGGGCACGGCGATGGTCTGCCCAGGCAGGGCACACCTCGACTGTGTGCTCCACCGTGTCCTCCGGGCGTTCCGCACAGTGGTGACACTCGGGCGTCTCTTCCGCTTTAATTCGGTGCAGGAACCTCCCGAACTTGCCATGTCCGGTGAGGACCTGTGTCATGCGGAAGTTAAGGACGCCGTAAGGCCTTTCCAGCCACGCCTCAAAGAGGGGACTTACCGCCATAATTGTGGCGTTCCCAACGTTTTACCTATTTGCCCATAGATGGCGTTCTGCAATTACGTAATTTTTCTGAATCGCGGTGTTAAGACTTTCTGTGGATTGATGACCCTCTCGAATTATTATGCCCACGTTGTCGTTAGTTGGAGTTCTTCTGTCAGTTGCTTATTGGTTTCGGTTGTTTCATTTGTATGGTTGTTGTTGTTGATAGATACCTCATAATCGAAAATATCGTAATTTCGTTGTACGTTTGTTTTGTATGTTCGTAGTTTCGTACTTCGTTCTATTGTAATAATCGATACGAGTTTTTCGATATTACGATTGTTTTGTTTTGTAAAGGCGGACGGTGTTCGAGTCGCTCTCCCCTTTGTTCATAATTATTTTCAAGTCTGTGCGTAGTTTGTTGAGAGCATGTCTAAAAGGAAATCTCAACTGTCCCGGCAGACATCATAGACAAGAGCCGCTCGAGTAAGCCGTACGGAAGAATCTGCCCCTGAAAATGAGCAGCGCCTCTCGAGAAATAGAGAATATATTTCGCAAGCACGCGCTAGAGAATCTAGCTCCGAGCGCTCACAGCGCCTCGCTAGCCAAAATGTGAGGACGTCGCGGGCCCGTGCTCGAGAAACGCTGAACGTGCGCACCGTCTATCTGAGTTAAGGCAGCATGTCTCTGAGACAAGGGATAGGGAGACTAGCGCTAAGCGCTCGCAGCGGCTTGGTAGGCAAAATGTCATAACATCGCAGGCCCGTGCTCGGGAATCTAGCGCTGAACGTGCGCAGCGTCTATCTCATTTAAGGCAGCATGTCTCTGAAACAAGGGATAGGGAGACTAGCGCTGAGCGCTCGGAGCGGCTCGCTAGGCAAAATGCCATAACATCGCAGGCCCGTGCTCAGGAATCTAGCGCTGAACGTGCGCAGCGTCTAATCGAGTGTAATCTTATTTTAAAACAAGAAATTTTCCGCGGACGAAGTCGCGGGCAGAAGCTAGTAATTTATATATACATCTTAATTATTAAATATTATAAACTAATAGGTATTATACAAACTTAAATTAATAACATCTACAAACGGGTAAAAAACAAAAGGAACTTATAGGGCGTCAAAAAATTCGTCCACATCTATGTCAATGGGAAATGTGCCCACAGCGTATTTCCCTTTCCGTGTTCAACTGGCGACACCGGTCTCGCTAAATCCACACGCTTTTGTTTTACTACGGAATCCTACGATCCCGTGTTCAATTCGCGTCAACTGAGCACGCTTTTGCGATCAAGCAACGTTAAAAGAAGTTTTACAAAACAGTGTGTAATTGAATTGAACACGGTTTTTTAACCTGTCTATTCGAAACAAATCCGTACTGATTTAGCGCTTTCGTAAATGTTCGGGATAAATCGTGCGGGCCGAAGCAGGCGAGAGCGCCCGAAGTTGGATTCGCGCGCTTCTCATTGCAATTTGTTATTTGTTTGTTACTGCCGATTAATGAACCTGATGAATACACAGAAAATAATATTTCCACAGAGTTTTGAATTCAAGAAAATTATATGATTACTGTAGACGCAATTGAGTCTGAGTTTATTAGAATAATCAAAGTACTTAAAGAAGAACCAAATCCAGTAAACACACAAATACTGAAAAAATATTCATCTGAACTATCTCGATATCAGACTCCTTCCTTTATTGTTTCATACATGCATGATAAGAAAAGAAAATACGACGTTCACGAAAAATAAAGGTCCAACCTACATCTATTTCGAGACGGCATCAAAAACAATTACCCAGCAGTGGTAGAATTCAGTCCGGCCGTCCTGTTAAAAAGAAACGTGCACACAATATCGCTGTGAACATAGACCAAAACGAACGTTCCGCAAAATAGTTGTCTTGTCGGTGTTTGTTTGTTATTTTTGTGCTGATAATAAATGTTTCATTAATTGTATTGTATGTAATATTTCATTGAAATCATATTGAGTTAATAATACAACCTACTGTCTACTATAGAATAATACCGTCGCTGATTCTACACGCTTTTGAAGACTCAAACAGTCTAAGAGTCAAGTCAAAAAAGTGTTCAACTGCACACGATTTTGTTGAACCTTACCCAGCGCCACTTGATCACAAAGGCGTGCTCAGTTGACGCGAATTGAACACGGGATCGTAGGATTCCGTAGTAAAACAAAAGCGTGTGGATTTCGCGAGACCGATGTCGCCAGTTGAACACGGAAAGGGAAATACGCGTGCCCACAACGCTGGCTGGATTTGTGGACCGAAGAAAAGCCCAGCCCTCTGATCGCGCGAAGAGTCGACCAACTGTTTGCTGATATCTCGAACAACTCGATGAGCGCTCACTCACAATATAGATAGTGTACTTTTAAAGTGTCGTAACAGAATTCTCACCTCATAGTCCTTACTTAACTTCAGACCACACCACTCCTCAGTATCCAGACACTTCGTCTGCTGCCAGAAAGATTTCTTCAGTTCAGTGTAGCAGAAGCAACAAGCGAGCTTCGGTCTATTGTCTTCAGTGACTAACTGCAACAAAACATTTATTTATTTATTTAAGGGTAGTTTTTAGTTAAACGAGTGACTGTAAATTAAAATTTTAAGTGACAAAAATATTTATTTTGGGTTATAGAAATAATAAATGAGCGACTGACTGCAAGTGGCGAGAAAGCAACGTAACAGCGACTTACAAACTTTCGAGTTACTTAAAATCCTTACTAATATTATAAAAGCGAAAGTGAGTTTGTTTGTTTGTTACGTCTTCACACCTAAATGGCAAAACCGATTTTGATGAAACTTGGTACACTTATAGACTAGGGAATGCAATCTCGATCTCGCGAGATCTCGGCCTTTTTTAGCGAGATTGGAACCCTGGACGAAAAAAGGGCGAGATCTCGCGAGATTAAAAACGTCTTATTCAAAGCGCGGATTGACACGGACGTTAAAAAATTATAGACAGATACGTCAAACAATATTTGATGCAAAAAATGTATTGAAAAACATCGTGAAAATAAATGTTTATCGTATAATTTTTTTTTTTGGTGGGTAAAAATCATCCAAATGAAAATTCCCGCCACTGGGCGGAGCGGGAGATAGTGTCAGACTATTACCGCCTTCGTGCCTTTCATATCGGGGCTGAGCTACGAACTAACCCTGGCCCCAGTAGGCTTCAACCCAGTACGCGCCATCGACGACTTGGGCTCGGTCCGGACAGTTACCGGACGGTTTGACCCATTGCTCGCCGTCCGCCAGCTCGCGCCTATGGTTATCTTATAGTACTTATAATTTTTATTATTTTTTTCCTATTTTAATCAAATATTGTGAACATTTGCAAAAAAAAAAACAACAAAACTGCCAATCTCGAGAGATCTCGAAATTGGCGAGATCTCGCGATATTGGTATTCATAATCTCGCGAGATCTCGCTCGAGCCCCAATCTCGCGAGATTTGCATTCCCTATTATAGACCATGTCCTGGAATAAGATATAGGATACTTTTTATCTCGACAGTATTTTTCCTTGGGATAATTTTTTGCTATCACGCCGGCGAAGCCGCTGGGAGCAGCTAGTACAAAATATACAACATTTTTTTTAGTTGTTCTTTTTATAGTTTCCCTTTTTTTAATACTAGCTTTTGCCCGCGCGGCTTCGCTCCCGCTCTTCCCTACTCCACCCTACTATACCCTACTCTACTCTACCCCACACTACCCTAATTTTTTTTTTCCATAAGAACCTTTTCCTCACAATAACAACCACAACAAAAAAAGAATTAGCGAAATCGGTCCAGGCGTTGTTGAGTTATGCGCTTACCAACACATTTTGCTATTCATTTTTATATTATAGATTTCATGCACACAAAAGTACAGAGACGGAATTAATGCCTTAGGCATTTCCTTCCAGTCAACCTTCGGGTGATGCAGAGAAAAATAGTGGTAGGTGCCATAAAGAAAGAGATAAGATGAATACAAGAATTGATATACTACAGTGAATAGGCTCTTAATAAACTAGTTCGCCTCACCATCAATGATTGCATCACTGCTTACCATCAGGTGGGATCGCAGTCAAGCACTAGTTTATATAATTTTTTTTTTCTTAGCCTATACTGTCCCACTGATGGGCAAAGGCCATATATCATTTAGAAAATAAAAAAAAAATTGACAATAGTAAGACAATAGATGTGCGGCCACCGGTGGTCACTTGGGGATTCATGAATTAAATCTGCAGTGGCCAATGTGAGTCCGCAGTCAGTTCAGAGAATTCCAGATTAGTCATTGCAGTTCGGATTGCAACTCTAATTTACTAGTTTTAGTAAATAATTGTATAATTAACATTTGTCAACAGGAAATTTAGCACAGCATATTAGGTGTAAAGCAAATAGCTTCTTTTTCCTAGCATAATGATGGTAGAATTACCACACAAACCAACCACAACACTGCCACAACAAACCTACCAGTGTTGTTTTTTTAAAACCAAAGGTTGACTGGTAGAGAATGCCTTGTTGCATTAAGTCCGCCTATCCACCACCACTGTTCACTGTACATGAAGTTTAAATAAATATTTTTTTTTTAATTCAATTGGGGTTTACCAAGCAAATTATTATTATTTATTGCTTTATGCACACAATAGTACAGAGGGGGACTTAATAATAATAGACCATGTCCTGGAATAGGACGTAGGATACTTTTATCCCGGAAGTATGTTCCCTTGGGATAATTTTCTGCTACCATGCAGGCGAAGCCACTGGGAGCAGCTAGTACAAAATATACAAAGTATTTTTAAGTCACTCGTTTTATAATTTCCCTTTATTTAATACTTCATGGACACAAAAGTACAGAGACGGAATTAAGGCATTTTCTACCAGTCAGCCTTTGGGTGATGCAGAGACAAATAGTGGTAGGTACAAATGCCTGCATTCACTCTCTCATTGTCTTTCTATAGAGACTCTAATTACGGTATTCAAAAGTTTTAATTCCTTGCCTGGCCCAGTATTCGGTCACAGGGATGCTGTCCACTGATGCTGTATGCTGGCATTAGGTCTCTATAATGGTATAGTAATAATATTCCACAACTATCACACAACGCCGTCTAGTCCCAAGTTAAGCAGAGCTTGTGTTATGGGTACTAGACAACTGATAAACATACTTATATATTTCTAAATACATACATATCTATATATATAAAAATGACCGCCGTTTTCCGTTGTCACGACTTGGCATGAAAACGGCTTGACCGATTTGGCTGTTTTTTTTTTGTTGTGATTGTTATTGTGAGGAGAAGGTTCTTATGGAAAAAAAATTAGGGTAGAGTAGGGTAGAGTAGGGTAGGGTAGGGTAGAGTAGGGTAGAGTAGGGTAGAGTAGTAGGGTAGAGTAGGGTAGAGTAGGGTAGAGTACGGTAGAGTAGGATAGAGTAGGGTTTTTTTTTTTTTTTTTTTCGGCAGGAGTGGGAAATCCTCATGGACGGCCAGGCTGCCTCACATACGAGCCAGTCTGGGCAGTGTCAGACTCCTACTGACTAAAACCGCACTCCTGCCTTACATTTAAACCACAGACATGGCGTCCGTGCTCTTTTTTGATTTAACATTGTTTGCTTCTAGGCAACTCCACGTGCAAGTGGCGTCACTCCAGAGCACCTTCCAGTAACTACAACAAATCCCGTCACAATTTCAGAGCTGAGAGGCCACCAATCCGAAGCGAAACTCAAGCAGCAACGAGCCATACGCGCACAAAAAATTGGGGAAACTCCCAACCTTCAACACACATACAACCCTCCGCCCCCCATCAAATGGCCCCCCAGCTCCAGACTTAACTATAATTAATTCTATATAATATATATTAATAACCTTAAATATCAATAACTTAACTACAATATGCTGTAAATAGTTTCTTTTTCAGTAGTTTTTTTTATTTTTATTATTATTATTATTATTATTTTTTTATATATATTTTTTTAATGTATTTTTTTTTTTTTTTACTAAGTTAGGTAACGCTATGTTAAATTTATAACTATGGGTTTCCACCCCAAGACCTGTCACTGTTTCCTGCTAAGAACCAACCGCCCCGAGCAATACCCGCGTCATACAAAGCTACTTCAGCTCATCACTGCCTAAGTAGGCGGATCAGTGCCTCGACGACTGCTCTGTCCCGATGCCGCATGGCGTTCTTCATGTTCTTCTTCATAGAGTAGGGTAGAGTAGGGTAGAGTAGGGTAGAGTAGGGTAGAGTAGGGTATAGTAGGGTAGAGTAGGGTAGAGTAGGGTAGAGTAGGGTAGAGTAGGGTAGAGTTGGGGATAGTAGGGTGGAGTAGGGTAGAGTAGGGTAGAGTTGGGTATAGTAGGGTGGAGTAGGGAAGAGCGGGAGCGAAGCCGCGCGGGCAAAGCTAGTTATAGATAAATAACACCCAGACACGGAACAAATGATAATGCTCATCACATAAACATTTGTCCTGGGTGGGAATTGAACCCACAACCTCTGATATAGCAGTCAGGGCCACTGACCACTACACCAACAGGGCAGTCAAATGCCAGCATTCACTCTCTCATTGTCTTTCTATTGAGTCTCTAATCACAGTTTTCAAAAGGTTAAATTCCTTGCCGGGCCCAGTATTTGGTCACAGGAATGTTGTCCACTGATGCTGTATGCTGGCAATAGGTCTCTATATGAACCAGTAACAGGGCATATGATGCAGGATGGAAGTTGGGACAAACCACTTCTTTTACACAGCAAGTCTATATATACTCGCTTTTGCCCATACGGCTTCGGTCCTGATCTTGCCTACTCTACCCTACTATACCCTACTCTACCTACCCTACACTACTATACCCTACTCTACCTACCCTACACTACTATACCCTACTCTACCCTACCAAGCTTCACATAAACCATCTACTAAATAGTCCGAACAAAGCCTAAACATTTGGTTTGGATAGGTGAGCCCGTTCTTGAGTTATAAAATAACAACGAAAAGTGGCATTGATTTTTATATATATAGATAGAATAGAAGATAGATCTAATGTGTTAAATAAGACATAAATAAATAAATAAATAAAAAGTGTCTGATGTGAGAGACAAACACTGAATGCTCTATTTCCAGTCTCCCTTTAACAAATATTAAAATAATTTTCTTTTACTTAGGGGGCACTTATAAAACATCAGAAGCTAGTACCTACACGGTTGCAAATTGGTTGTTTCTGGAGAAGAACCAGCAAGAAACTACCTGGTTACTCTTCACATGTAAAATTACTGTTTCATGATCAAGTATGACTGCTGTAAAGACCTCTGGGTCGCGTTAGACACTTATAAAACATCAGAAGCTAGTACACGGTTGCAAATTGGTTGTTTCTGGAGAAGAACCAGCAAGAAACTACCTGGTTACTCTTCACATGCAAAATTACTGTTTCATGATCAAGTATGACTGCTGTAAAGACCTCTGGGTCGCGTTAGACACCACGCGCGGTCCATAACTCAATAATAGCATAAATTGACTCAATTTATCAATTAAATGTGGGGAAAATAATAGCCAGACTCAAGTGGGAGTCAACTGGCGACGCTGCACGAATGCATCCGGAAAAATCCGAAGACAGAACTCGCTGGACGCCTGAGGAAGGTCAACGATATCGAAAATATATTTGATGGCAAACTTAGCTAGATATTGTCAAGAGGTTTTAAAAGGAGAAGGAAGGATTTCGCTAGCAGTAGAATACAATTAAGGCGTTTAAACAAAAATTAACAATTTACTTACGAGCCCATCCGCCAGCTACCCATATTATATCCTGCCGGTATTTATCAGCAACCACTTATACGAACATTATCCACTAAACATATCCTGCGAAGAGGTAGGGGTTTTTTATTTTCTCATTTTGAGACACTGCGAACTAATATTTGGTTTTTAGAATTACCACTTCTCGTAATGTAATAAAGAGTTTTCCAAACACAAAGTTTTCCTTCGAAGATCTTATTAGCAAACAAGAAAACAATCCGAAAGCCGGTGCAGACTTCAAAGAGCTAGCCGATGAAGCCGCTCGATATCTGTGCCGCTGCGCCCGCTACCACGACCTCTTAACGCGTTCCATTTTTACGACCCAAACTGAACTTTGAAAGAGATGGAGCTATATAGGTTACATAGCTCCATCCCTTTTTCCCGCTCTAACGACTGACATTTTACCGCGTCATGGTAAGGTTGGTTCAATAATGTTCAGTTCAGGCAACATGAAGAAAGTAAATTATTTATTTTTAATTTCCGAAATTAATTTGTCTAGTATTCAATGAGTGTAGCAATTGTTGTTACTTACGTTACTAAAATTATTCAGATTCAGTAATTCAGTACCCACCAATAAATAATAAATCAATGAAACATTGCTAGCAAAATTGTAAACAATGGTCAGGGTTGCCAACCTTAAAATTTTTGGTTTTCATACTTTCGCATTTTGACTTTTGAACCTCGTATCATCCATTTAATACAATAAGTATTGAAATAAAAAGAAGAGACGATAAATACGTGAACAATAATTAATGATTTATCCATACGGAGTAAACTGCTATTTTATATAAAGTACGCCGATGTATAAAGAGTAGTACTTCTTTGTTCTCGCCTCTTCCCGTTACGCGGGGTCGGCTTTTTTAATCATACGGCGCCATTCATTTCGCTGATAAGCATCGTCATCTGTAAGGCTAAGCTTTTGCATGTCCTTGCGGACATTTGTCACCCAGGTGACTTGCGGTCTACCTCTCCCTCTCTTCTGTGTAGCCATGGAAAGGCACTTTTTCACGATATGATCGTCGGGTCTCCGCATGACATGTCCATACCATCTTAACCTGGACTCTGTGAGTTAGGCATGGGTAACTCCGGACACATCTATATCTTCGGATATATATCCGAAAGCGGACACATATCATATCCTTCCCTTTCTTAAAAATTAATATATCCTATATCCAAGTAACTCCGACCCGTTCCGACTCCGAGTTCCGATCGAGAACGAACTGAATGAATGCAAGTCTTCAGGATTTTGACAGAGAAGTTGCCGCACTAGTTCCTTGTAACCCAATTGCCGCTGGAATTGTGGAAATGGACAAATATTTACAGGAACCAATATTAAGTCGCAACGAAGATCCATTAACTTGGTAGCATGAGCGAAAACAAGTCTACCCAATTCTGTATAAATATATTTTAAAAAGACTTCATGTGATAGCTACATCAGTACCATGTGAACGAACATTTTCGAAGGCGAGTCTCATTATGACTGAAACACGCTCAAGGTTATCAGCAAAAAAATTGACAGAGCTGTTATTTATAGCGAGCAATATGAAGTAAATATATCGATGAATATAATGTAAATATTAGGAAAATGTAAAAAAAAAAGTTCCAAAAAATATAAAAAAAAAACATCAAAAACAAAGACAAAAAGAAACAAAACAAAACTAAAAAGAATACTCAAATGAATCATTGTTCATAATAATTGATTTTTAAATACGCCTATGAAATGTTTTAATTTTATAGTCAGTCCTAAGCCTGCTAAGTATGAAGGGAAATCAATTATTACGATGTACCATTTCGTGGATATATCAGTCTTGACTACATTGGAATTATTTAGAATGCTTCATTCCGTGGAACTATTTATAAGTCGGAACTATCATATCCTATATCCTTCCTAAGTTCCTAGACCCTAACACATTCTCGCTCCATAAAGTTACTTCACTCCCGGATATATTAAGCGGATATGGATATATTAATTGGATATATATCTTTAGTCGGAGTGATATACTACATATCCAATCTTTTAACGGATATAGTTAGCCCATGCCTACTGTGAGTTTTTCAGTGATGGGCGTTACCCTGAAACTCCCCCCTAGGTGTTCGTTACGTACTTTGTCTTTGAGATTAACTCCACCCGCCCAACGTAACATGCGCATTTCGGTGGTATGACGTTTTTGCTCATGGGTTTTACGCCTGTGATAAAGTATGATAGGTACTCGGAGAGTCAATTCGATTAGTTATTGTATTATTTGTTTTTTTTTTACTTAAAACCTTTTAAACCTTTTTCACTATAAACCTTCATAGCGTCCCCTCGGGCCTCGCCTCGTACCGCAGACACAATGACACACTTTTGGATGAGAAACCTCGTAAATTTGGCAACCCTGTAAACGATTCAATCAATGTCAACAAATGTCAGTAACTGTAATTTTTTAAACGTTTTTGCGTATTCTTGTTTTTGGATTGGATATAAAGTTTTTTAAGCCTTGTCTTCGTATGAAAAAGTCATTTTGTTTTCCATTTGCCTGTGGACACACATTTTACTTTTGCAATAAATTTGTCAGCAAATGTCAGCATTCTTGGCAAACTTGGGTAGGAGGTAGTCCCTCAGCGACCGACGTTACAAACAGAATTCACAGCTCCAAAACCATTATTTATTTATTTATTTAAACTTAATGTACAGTAGTGGTACATAGGCGGACTTAATGCAACAAGGCACTCACTCCCAGTCAACCTAAACACAACAAAATACAATTCCACATATTCTCACCTCACCTGTGTTCCTTCAGTTGCCATTTGTGTTCCAAGGTCACAGCCACGCTTTCGAACATTCCCGTAGATTGAAACTTTGTAGGATGAGGATGGAACGAAGGAATGACAGCTATAGTCTATGAAAGCTGCGCGCGCACCACTTTTCCCTCGCATTTGTTTGACGTGTGTGTGATTGTCGTGGCGGGAACATTGCTCAAAGGCCGTAAGACTTATACTAATTTGTGCCAAATTAGATTAATTAGAATTATTTTTATTTTGTTCTTTTAATTAAATATATATATTTTTTTATTTTTGTTGTGTCACGGAGTTTTTTTTTAAATATCTGCACTTCTGATTCCTACTAAACATATTATAATGCACTCTGTGTCTAGCAGGAATACAGACAGTACATTCTTAAGTACCTAGGTACTTGGTGCTAATAAGTCCCCTGTTTTGTTGGCGCGTGGAATACAACGCAAAATAACTGACTAAACTACAAAAAAAAAATGTATATATATATATAACCGTAATTTGGAAGTCGGTGTTAAATATGAAACAAACAATAGGCAAACTTAGAGTTATTTTGAACATTTTGTTTTATATTTGTAGAGAAGTCGATTTATTGTTTTTAGCTGAATCCCCAAGCGACCACCGGTGGCCGCGCATCTATTGTCTTACTATTGTGTCTCTAATTGACGGTATCTGAAGGGTTAATGAAGACTCCACTGTCTGTGTCACTACAGCTACGCCACGCTATTTCTCTATAAACTGTGATAGCGAGACAGTTGACATTTTTACTGATGATATAGGTATTTCTGTTGTTCCAAGTGCAACGATTTTGGAGTGTGCGCGGGAATTTCTTGACCAGATTCGACGATAACCTTTCGAGCATCGAACAACCTGACGACGTACGGCGAGTATCCACCCTTACGTTGTTGAAAACTCTAGGTGGGTGAATATACACAATTTTCAAATTTTTCAATTTTGGTGGCTAAACTTTTTATTTAGTTTTTCCTTTTATCCAAAAACTCTAGTAACGGTTTTGCCACCAAAATTGGAAAAACTGATATTCACCCAGGTACAACAAAAAAAAAAAAAATACAATGTTATAGGCAATCTGTTTTTTTTACAAGAAATGAAATGGAAAAACAAATAAGTGTTTTATTTATTTCTTTATTGGTCATTATAATTTCTTAAAATACATTTTTAAATATTTCTTAGACAAAAATACAATAAAAAAAACATTTAAAAATAAATAATACTAGCGGCCCGACCCGGCTTCGCACCGGCAATATATATAGCCTATTCCCTTCGCTAAGGGTGAATGTAGCTTTCCAAAGGTGAAAGAATTTTTAGAATCGGCTCGGTAGTTTTTGAGTTTATTTATTACAAACATACACACAAAAATATAACCGACTTCAATGTTAAAAAAACACTGAAGAGTACCAAAAAACTTAAATTTTGGAAGTCGGTGTTAAATATGAAACAAACAATAGGCAAACTTAGAGTTATTTTGAACATTTTGTTTTATATTTGTAGAGAAGTCGATTTATTGTTTTTAGCTGAATCCCCAAGCGACCACCGGTGGCCGCGCATCTATTGTCTTACTATTGTGTCTCTAATTGACGGTATCTGAAGGGTTAATGAAGACTCCACTGTCTGTGTCACTACAGCTACGCCACGCTATTTCTCTATAAACTGTGATAGCGAGACAGTTGACATTTTTACTGATGATATAGGTATTTCTGTTGTTCCAAGTGCAACGATTTTGGAGTGTGCGCGGGAATTTCTTGACCAGATTCGACGATAACCTTTCGAGCATCGAACAACCTGACGACGTACGGCGAGTATCCACCCTTACGTTGTTGAAAACTCTAGGTGGGTGAATATACACAATTTTCAAATTTTTCAATTTTGGTGGCTAAACTTTTTATTTAGTTTTTCCTTTTATCCAAAAACTCTAGTAACGGTTTTGCCACCAAAATTGGAAAAACTGATATTCACCCAGGTACAACAAAAAAAAAAAAAATACAATGTTATAGGCAATCTGTTTTTTTTACAAGAAATGAAATGGAAAAACAAATAAGTGTTTTATTTATTTCTTTATTGGTCATTATAATTTCTTAAAATACATTTTTAAATATTTCTTAGACAAAAATACAATAAAAAAAACATTTAAAAATAAATAATACTAGCGGCCCGACCCGGCTTCGCACCGGCAATATATATAGCCTATTCCCTTCGCTAAGGGTGAATGTAGCTTTCCAAAGGTGAAAGAATTTTTAGAATCGGCTCGGTAGTTTTTGAGTTTATTTATTACAAACATACACACAAAAATATAACCGACTTCAATGTTAAAAAAACACTGAAGAGTACCAAAAAACTTAAATTTTGGAAGTCGGTGTTTCTATAATAGAGTCTCTTCGTTATTTAACACTGACTTCCAAAATTAAAGTTATTTGGTAGGTACTTTTCAGTGTTTTTTTTAACATTGAAGTCGGTTATATTTTTTTTGTAAAAAGATTTTTATTTTACACTTTTTAGTTTACCATAACTAAAAAGTACCCCTCAGTCAAACTTAAATACCTTATAGTCAGAGCGCATCTGATAACGGTTCTAATAATCCCAAACACGGCTAGATTACATTAATTTCGGCTTCATTATCAAATCAGTTCGATATATCCTCTCCCCCTCTTCTTTCAATCAGTCATTAGACTAGATGCTGATAATCCCGGCATTGAACTAAAAATTTAGACCTGTTTAAAATGAGCCCAATCGAAAGGATCCCAATTAGGATCCTTTCGAGTCTTCAAGAGTGCGCGCTCATAGCAAATCTGTTTATTTAAATATCATTGTTTCTATAGTATTTATTACTACCACATTGACAGCAACTTCTTTGGCGAGAATATTTTCATAAATATTTTAACATTTCTTAAACTGTATTTTGAGGGTACTTTTGAAAAACTAATTATTGAAGTCTTTAGAATTCATTTTGAATACATTTTTGCTAATTTTCAAGTTCATTAATCCATGAAATAAAAATCCTCTTCATAATCTTTAAAACCTACATTGTTCTATTGAGGATAGTTCAGAAAACAAGCTTTTAATAAAAATCATTTTTTAATAGCAAGCTTGTATAGCTCGGTATACCTATATAATTAATACTCGTCAAGACGAATCATACGAGCCCAAACTCGATGGGGTTGTGTCGTTTAACTGCCAAGTTCCTATAGCCACCTTCCATACCAGGATCCATCATCAGATCAGCTCCATGTCATAATAATTTTGAATTGTCATCTGATTTACACATGCATGCAAAATTTCAGCTCAATCGGTAACTGGGAAGTGGGACAAATTTAAATTACAAGATTTGATTTGAGGTGAAACTAAATAAAAGCTTGTAAATAAATTATAATTGTTTTTCTTTCTTGTGAACCCTAAGGTGACCATACAAAGTACTGGATTGCCGAAAACACTTGGCACATATTTCACACTGGTACTGCTTTTCATCACTATGTGTAAGAATGTGATTTGCCAAATTAGATTTTCTATTAAAACTACGCTGACATATTTCACATTTGTGAAGTTTTTCACCACTGTGTGTTGTTAAATGTTTTTTTAAAACACATGAAGAACTGAAACTACGCTGACATACATCACATTTGTAAGGTTTCTTACCAGTATGTTGACACATATGAAAATTCAAAGAATGTTTTTGGGTGAAACTACGTTGACAGATAACACATTGGTAGGGCTTTTCACCAGTGTGTGTCAACATATGATTTTTTAAGATCCATTTGGTATTAAAACTACGCTGACAAACGTCACATTCGAAAGGTTTTTCACCAGTGTGTGTAAGAACATGATGCTTTAAATGTGATACGAGTCGAAAGCGTCTCTGACATTGTTTGCATTCATAAGGTTTTTCACCCGTGTGTACAAGGATATGACTATTTAGATTCCTTTTCAAGCGAAAACTGCGCTGGCAAACATCACATGTATGTGGTTTTTCACCAGTATGTATAAGAACATGAGTAACTAATGAATGTTTAATTTTAAAACTACGCTGACAAAAATTACATGTGTAAGGTTTTTCACTAGTGTGTGTTAACAAATGATTTTTTAAACTCCAACTAGTATTAAAACTTCGCTGACATACGTCACATTTATAAGGTTTTTCACCAGTGTGAGTATAGAAATGATGTTTCAAACTTGATTTATGGCGAAAACATCTTTGACATTGTTTACATTTATAAGGTTTTTCACCAGAGTGTACACGAATATGACTATTTAAGGATCTCTTTGTACGAAAAATATTTTGACAAATTGCACACTTATATGGTTTTTCACATGTATTTTTTCGAATAGGATTTTGTAAATGACTTATTCTGGTAGGTTCTTTAAATTTACTGACTGGTTTGGACGTACGATTTCGCGTTGTCGGGATTATTTTCAAGCTTGCTACTTGATTTTTCTTTTGCTGTGTTGTTTTTGTATCTTCCAGGTTCGTTCCTCGTGCAACTAGTGCCGGTTTCTTCACGACGGGCGTTCCTGCGATTACAAACAAGTATGTACAACACACAGTACATATTATCTGATGGTACGGTGGACCGATGACCTGGTCAAGGTAGTAGGATTCCGATGGATGCGTGACGCACAGGACCGGTCGTTGTGGCGACGCTTGGTGGAGGCCTATGTCCAACAGTGGACGTCTTTCGGCTAATTCGAATCCTAAAACTCGACCTGCCATAAGTTTAGTAGTGTTTTTTATTAGATCTTGTATTTTCCTAGCATCGAACTTGATAAATTAATTTGTCAGCGTCAGGATGGCTGGACCAAACGAGATATGTCCTTGAGACCATGTGCACTATTTAATACCTATTTGCTACTATTTACTACCTATAGTTAAATATTTGCTACCTTTTCGTTAAGAAATCTATCAAAGAAATAAAGTGTACTTTCAAGTTCTCATAGTTTTAGCGTTGTATTAACCGTGTTGTTAATGTAAATATTTACTACCTGATTGCTACCTTAATTCATGAATCCCCAAGCGACCACCGGTGGCCGCGCATCTATTGTCTTACTATTGTCTCGTCCGTCTCTAATTGACGGTATCTGAAGGGTTAACATATATGTTTTCACTCTAAGAAACTCCTATAAAAAGTTATCAATAAAAACCATTTAAACGCCTGTACATCAATTATTGACATGTATTTTTCTCAGAACAATTGCTAATAAAGTTTTTGTAGGCGCTTAGTGGCTTATGAACAACTTCTTTCTGGATAATTTTATTATTATTAACATATCGCATTTGTGTTATAAGTGTGTATGTACCTACTTGGGGATTTAATTAATTGATCTTTATTAAATTACTATACAATATTTGATAATAATTAATTGACATCTTAGATTATTTTTATTTTGATAACCCACGATAACATTTCGAGCATTGAACAACCCGACGACGTACTGCGTGTATCCACCCTTACGTTGTTGAAACCGTAGGTAGTAAGGTAGGTATTAAAAAAAATAGAATAACATATGCATTTTTTTTTAAGAAATGAAATGGAAACACAAATAAGTGTTTTATTTATTTCTTTATTAGTCATTTTAATTTCTTAAAATACATTGTTAAATATTAGACAAAAAAAAAAACAATAAAAAAATACATTTCAAAATATAATACTAGCGGCCCGTCCCGGCTTCGCACCGGCAATATTTATAGCCTATATTTTTCAGGGTGAATGTAGCTTTCTAAAGGTGAAAGAATTTTTGAAATCGGCACAGTAGTTTTTGAGTTTATTCATTGCAATCATACAAAAATACCAATTTTCCCTCTTTATAATATAAGTGTAGCTGGTATCCCATCGGCATCGAGAACTGGGTCCAAGCTACGGTCAGGGTTCCAGAGAAAGGAACCTCCTAGCTATACGAGCCGCGTTCCAGAGTACCGTTTTCTGAATCAAGCATTGGATACGGCTTATCGGCGCATCAACGGAATAAAGAAAAGTAGAGGAAGTGCCTCTTAGATATCGCGCGTTTGTCAACATCGCCTATTACTTGTGCAGGTGAATATGGCATCTATTTCAAAGGCACTAGCGTTCTGAATAGAATAAATTGGTTACAGCGCCATCTAGCGTTGCGTAGCCGAACTCGTTGTAAATTGGTTAAAACTTCTTTATTGTTTGTGTCATGTCAAATAATAACAACTTTCTTACGTTGTAATAAGACCTAATTTATGAAAGCAATAAGAATATGATTTGTAAAAGTTAAGTTTGTAATCCGTAGCTTCGTAGCCAATCATATTACTGTTTTTTATGTGTGTAATGTACAATTTGATACGCAAATGTGTGAGTTTGGCGACACTGGTTCCCGTGCTTAGCCACGTTAGGGGCACTTCTACCTATATTTTCTGTTCCGTGCTTCTACCTATATTTTCTGTTCTGTGGTAATAACTTTTTACATTTTTTTTAGAGATTTTCAGAGGTCTTTACTGGATTAGTTTTACACAAATTTAGAAATTGACTTGTATAGAAGCCTAGATAATATCCACAACATACTGTGTTTCCAAAATATCTAATGAAAAATGTGTAAGAACGTCATAATCAGTTATGAGCGGTTGTATGAAAAACAGTGAAAATGTGTGTCGAGATGCATCACCTTAAGGCAAGGATCCCAATTAGGATCTTTTCGAGTCTTCAAGAGTGCGCGCTCATTGCAAATCTGTTTATTTAAATATCATTGTTTCTATAGTATTTAGCCGGGAAGTGGGACAAGTTTAAATTACAAGATTTGATTACAGACAAACATCGGGACAGGTGAAACTAAATAAAAGCTTGTAAATAAATTATAATTGTTTTTCTTTCTTGTGAGCCCTAAGGTGACCATACAAAGTACTGGATTGCCGAAAACACTTGGCACATATTTCACATTGGTACTGCTTTTCATCACTGTGTGTAAGAATGTGACTTGCCAAATGAGATTTTCTATAAAAACTACGCTGACATATTTCACATTTGTGAGGTTTTTCTCCAGTGTGTGTTGTTAAACATTTTTTCTTTTGCTGTGTTGTAATTGTATCTTCCAGGTCCGTTCCTCGTGCATCTAGTGCCGGTTTCTTCACGTCTGGCTTTCCTGCGATTACAAACGAGTATGTACAACATACAGTACATATCGAGCCTTTTTAGTAAGAACGTCGTAAGCGACAGTGAGTGTTTTTGCAGGACTAGATTTTCTCTTCCATAATGAAAATGTATTCAATCATGATAATAAAATTTTATAAAAACAAATATAACTTCTCAAATATAATTGCCGACCTAATAAATTGTTGCTACTTAATAACATAATTTCTACTCTTTTTATTTAAGGAAGTAGAGAAAACTCATTCCCGCAAAAAAATCAAATGGTCGCTTACGCTTCTTTCACACGGCAGTCCAGTTTTGCAGGACCAGCTTTTTACTGTATCCTGCAAAACTGGACGCTGTGTTCATATGGCAGTTCAGTTTGGCAGGATCCAGTAAAATAGGACACCTATTATTAAAAACCGCATGCAGGAAGCCGTGTGAACACTGGTATTGAAATATATGTGTCATTAAACGAGATCCCGCTTTTTACTGAACGACGGATCCAGTTTCCGGTGACAAAACCGAACTGCACAAATCGACGGGATCAGCATTTTGCAGGATCCTGCATGCGGTTTGCTTGTGTGAACACTAGCATATAATCTCTTTTGCGATCAAACGGGATCCTGCAAAAAACTGGACTGCCGTGTGAAAGGGCTGTTACGATGATTTTCCTGAAAAGATTCGATATCGAGCTTTTTAGGAAGAACATCGTAAGCGACAGTGAGCGTTTTTGCAGTACTAGTAGGTTTTCTCTTCCATAATTATAAAGTATTTACGAAAATATGTAGTAGCAACAATTCTATTAGATCGGTAGTTATATGAAGTTATATTTTTTTTATTTTATTTATTATCATTAATTAATACTTTTTAATTATGGAAGAGAAAATCTACTAGTACTGCAAAAACGCTCACTGTCGCTTACGATGTTCTTCCTAAAAAGGCTCGATATTATCTAATGGAACGGTGGACCGATGACCAGGGGGCCAACCATAAAGATTAACAAAACAATCTTATTGCAGGAACGTTTTGTTTCCATCATAAAGTAATATTACTTCATTTCGTACCATGAACTTAATCACTCAGTATGATTGTATTCCTGCTAGGGGCTAGAAAAGAACGAACGATTTTAAAGATTTTGTCTATTCCCTGCTAAACAGAAAAGATACGCGCTATATAGATCTGTATAGCGTTGTCTCTTTCACATGTTTGTTCGAATCGCTAGTTCATTGTGAACCAATAGAATACATTTTACTCAAAAAATGTCTTGTTAAAGTATATTTTTAAAAGGATCTAAGTAACTTACATAAAAAGGACGTAATAACCACGGAATAAAGAAAAGTAGAGGAAGTGCCTCTTAGATATCGCGCGCGTGTCAACATCAAGCGAGATTCGCCGATTACATGTGCAGGTGAATATGGCTTCTATTTCAAAGCCACTAGCGCTCTGAATAGAATAAATTGGTTACAGCGCCATCTAACGTTGAGTAGCCGAACTCGTTGTAAATTAGTGTTTAGACGAATAACTTCTTTATTGTTTGTGTCATGTCAAATAATAACAACTTTCTTACGTTGTAATAAGACCTAATTTATGAAAGCAATAAGATTTGTAAAAGTTAAGTTTGTAATTCGTAGCTTCGTAGCCAATCATATTACTGTTTTTTATGTGTGTAATGTACAATTTGATACGCAAATGTGTGAGTTTGGCGACATTGGTTCCCGTGCTTAGCCACGTTAGGGGCACTTCTACCTATATTTTCTGTACTGTGGTAATAACTTTCAAGAATTTACATTAATAAAGTAAAAAAAAAAACAAGTTAAAAAAGCTGGAGGCGACTACGTTAACATTTAATTTACTTGCACGTAAGTGTGAATCGTAATATTTAGAATTCGGAACGTATGTTTACATTAACAAGATTCTTATCAGTGTTGATTTGTTGAGTGCGAACCGAGTTTTGAAATATTAAAATAGTTTTCAAGTGAATAATGGACCCAGCAAGTAAAATGCTTATGTTATGCTTAAAACTTATTATAAACAGTGTATTCCAGTGAAATAACTTGTTGTTCGTGCACTAATGGACACGTTTTGGTATCGAAATAAGGTTTAAATATTTTAAGCTATTGCTTAGCTTCTATCGCGGGCCTTGAGCGTGGAGACCGAATCCAGAAATTCCGTAATGAAAAAAACCTAACACCCCCCACTAAATGGTTGTCATGGCAACTTGTCAACTTCAATCATAAATAATGATCACCTAATAAAGAATTAACAATTAATATTCATAAAAATTTGTAACTTGAATTAATATAAAAAAAAAATCACAAATAAAATAAATATATAATTATAATTGTATAAGTTGATAAAAATACTATGCAATAGCTTTACCGCGGCAGTCTCCGAGTGCCACACGTCTTTTTTTAATTCAAGAAAAACACTTTAAACAGTATTTGGAAAACAATATTAATCCGCTGCGTCCGAGCAACTTTTTTATTCCTGTTAATTTGACGTAAAAACAATACTGCTAGACGTCAAAAATCCCGTCAGACTACGAAAAGAATGAACTTTTTAAGAGTGACTGACGTCACAAAACCGCTAAGAAAACAATCTTGTTATAAGATTGTAATAAGGTTGTTTTGAAGGCGTCATGGTAGGAAAAACCTAAGTAAGATTAAAACAATACTGCTTTAAGATCTTATGGTTGGCCCCCAGGTCAAGGTAGCAGGATTCCGATGGATGCGTGACGCACAGGACCGGTCGTTGTGGCGACGCTTGAGGGAGGCCTATGTCCAGTGCCGGCGTAAGGGCCACCGACACCCCGGGCGAAAATATTGTGGCGCCCAGGTGGAAGTGTCGCACCAATTGTAAGCGTAAGCACAATGTGGTCGAGGAGCACACCCACTCAAAAAATCCATCAAATAAATCTCAATAAAAAATATGCATATGCACAGAGCGTAGAGCTTAGTTTTGAGGGTTTGCACCAGGGGGGGGAGGGAAGAAGACTCCAATTCCAGACCTTGGCGCCCCCCTGAATTTGTCACTTTGACTTTAATTGATTTAAATGTAATATTATTTTTTATTTTAATTATATTGAAATAATGATTTGTTTTTTTTTTGAATTAGCATATATACGTAATATATTTGTACGCCAACGACGGCTAGACATAGCGTTCCTTTATAACCATAATTAACATCTGTACCTAAACCACCTATGTTTAACAAATAAAAATATTTGTAATACTTGCATCTATCGTATCAATAAAATCAGGCTAGTTATTTAATACAAGAAGTTTTTATTTTTTTTCGCATGTTTAAAGTTGAGCTCAAAGTTTTAGTATCAATACCCTTAGCCAAGTTGCTAATCTGCAATCGCTAACGCTAGTAGAAAGCTTCAAATGTAAGGGAATGAAGTCATCTCAACGCTCAGTCACGTGGTCAGAACAAAAGAATTGGCGGCAAGGTCAACTCAAAGCGTTCGACGCAAGCGAAACGGTTGTAGGGGGGCAGATCATGATGTTCAGTATTTATGGTTATCTATTTATGTATACAACGTTTAACGTTAAATGCGCAAAACCTCAGACACCCCAAATGATTTTTAATTCGATTGACCTAATTATGTGAGAAAAAAATAAAATAAAAAAAATTTAAGGTTTTATGAGCAGTTTTAGTTTGTTTAAAATTCATATCTGCATTGAAATAAGAACTTTTATTATCCCGTGTATGAGAAAATTTGATTGGACTACAACTATTTGTGTTTGTTTACCTATTTGGGCGGGTTTGCGCACTTGATGGCTTGACCTATTCATAAATAGACATGTCGAAGATTTTAATGAAGAATTTTTTGAAAAATGTAACCTATGTTAAAAAGTGGTTTAATTGATTCTGCTCGTTATTCTGACCAAACTAATGTCAGGTTTTAACGTTGTATAAAAGGAGGACTTGATTGACTGACTTATCACACACACGCACAGGCTACTGGGACTCGAAACATTAAACTTTGTACAAGGCTTCCTTTTATGGCGTTGGTGAGTACTAAAGGGTTTTTAGAAATCCAACCTCGAAGGGTAAAAAGGAGGAATTTTGTTTGTATGCAAAATCCCTTTCCTTCTCTTTTGAAAAATCTCATTCCAAGTTCCGGTATATTTAGGAGGGGCCCATCTGGGTCGAAGCCTACCAGGGTCGGGGTTATCCGAAAGGAAACTAGAGCCCCGGTATGAAGGCTAGAAGTAACGGCGCAGGCTTTTTAGTCAGTAAGAGTCTGACACTATCTCCCACTCCACCCAAGAGCGGGTTTTGTCAATGATGATTTTCCCCGTCGAGAGAAAAAAAAATACCGGTATATTTCAAAGTTAGTAAAAATAGTAACCTAAGTGAATAATCAAGTGTGTTTTTTACAACTACCCCCGATAGAACAATTTAGGGGGTTTTAAAGATTGCATAGAACATTCTTATTTCATCCCTACTAATATTATAAATGCGAAAGTAACTCTGTCTGTCTGTCTGTTACGCTTTCACGCAAAAACTACTGAACGGATTTAGATCAAATTTGGTAGGTAGGTAGAAGAGACACTGGAATAACACATAGGCTACCTATAATTCCACTGCTGAGCACGGGTCTCTGCCCGCGCGATATAAACTGTAGTCCACGCGGGCGAAGCCGCGGGCGGAAAGCTAGTTTGTTAATAAACTTCAAACTTAGTACAATTTTAATGAAATTTAAAAATAAAAGTCTATCATTATTACTTTTTTTTAAACTACCCTCAAAATTCGGTTAAGAGCTGCTAAAGTTTTTATAAAAAGTTTCTCGAAATCGAAGTTACTGGCAAAGTGTTATCATCATCAGCCTTTTTATATTCCCACTGCTGGGACTCAGGCCTCCTCTTTAGGAGAGGGAATGCGCCGAAATCCACCACGCGGGCCCAGTGCGGGTTGGTGAATGTCACATGTCTTCGAATTTTTGGTTCTAGAACATGCCGGTTTCCTCACGATGTTTCCCTTCACCGCTGCGAAAGCTGTGGTAATTAAATCAATTACACAAAGTAATGCGCCTGGCAGGGTTTGAACCCGCGACCTACAACTCGTAAGTCGGAGCCATTACCACTCGGCCACCACTGCTCTCAAGGCAAAGTGTTAGTTATCACATAACTCGACATTTAGAGAACAACATCATTCAATTATTTCGAGAATTTAGAGTTGGTCTCGCACTGAAAGTTATTTTTCATTACTCATACTCTGAAAGTAGGTCTGAACTTGCCTGAGGAGCGGGCTGAAAAGTATCACACTTTTCATCCCTAGGGAGTTTTACTTTCAACTAACAGCTGACAAATTATTAAAAAAAAAACTGGGTCTATCTTCTTGTGTTCGTAATGAAAAGCACAGTGCTTACCTCGGGGTTAAAGTTACTTATTTCGTCCCGAGAAGGAGTTGGCGGCCGAGCGTAGCGAGGTCGCTAATTCACCCCTAGTGTAACAATGTACTATTAATGTACTCCTATTAGGAGGGCCACAGCTCATAATCTACCCCGCGACTCAGAGCGAGTTGGTGGTTCGCAATCGCATTAACGTAAACAGTGCAGAATAATAATAGTTACTGAACGCGAGCAGTGCACGAGTAGCTCAATTGCGTGTCGCTAGCAACGCAATCGCCAGAAGTGGACAAACCCTTACATATATGAGATTGAGTAATTTTAAACACCAATGTACCAAGCCCCAAGTTCATACACACACGGCAATAGGCTAGTTGCCTAAAAAAAATTAATTAGTCCGTCTTTTAGATTATTCAAAAATAAGGGACACGTATTTTTTTATTTGTAAATTAAACTAAAAATGACAAAGCTATAGCCCATTAAAGTTACGTGTAACGTCACGCCGTGCTGCATTTTTTCGCACGGGATGACGTCACACGTAACTTTAATCTATACTAATATTATAAAGAGGTAAGTTTGTAAGTTTGTATGTAGGGGGTAAGTACTGGTCCGATTGCTAAAATTTTTTCACCGATAGAAAGCTGCTTTATTCCTGAGTGACATAGGCTATATTTTATGTACGCGGGCGAAGCCGCTGGCAAAAGCTAGTGGGCTATATCTTTGTTATTTTTTGTTTAATCGAAAAAAGAAAAAAAAACACGTGTCCAATATTATTTTATAATCTAAAATACGGACTAAATAAAATTTAGTTATTTTGACCCTGGAAACTACTCTATTGCATTTAAATAACATCACTAATAAAATGTATATATTCAATCATAAATAAGTTACTTCAATAACAGCCCTCCCCCTTCCCCCACTTTCCCTTCTTTCTTGTGAACTCGAAGGTGACCATTTAATGTACTAGCTTGACTAAAAAACTTTGCACATATTTCACATTGATACTGTTTTTTATCACTATGTATTAAACTATGATTTTCCAAATTAGCTTTTCTACTAAAACTACGCTGACATATTTCGCATTTATAAGGTTTTTCACCAGTGTGCGTTAATACATGATGTTTTAAAATCCACCTTGTTTTAAAACTGCGTTCACATTGATCACATTTGTGAGGTTTTTCACCAGTGTGCACACGATAATGTGTTTGTAAATTGGACTTAGTTGTAAAACCACGTTGACATATATCACACACGTTAGGTTTTTCAGAAGTGTGAGTAAGAGCGTGATGTTTCAAATGTGTAATCTGTCGAAAACTTCTTTGACATTGTTTGCATTTGTAAGGTTTTTCACCAGTGTGCACACGAATATGGCTATACAAGGATCTCTTCAAACGAAAATTCTGCTGACAAATATCACATTTGTATGGTTTTTCACCAGTATGTATAAGAGTATGACTTTCTAATAAATATTTTATTCTAAAACTACGCTGACAAACGTTACATGTGTAAGGTTTTTCACCAGTGTGTTTTCCATTATGTTTTTTTAAATTGCTGTTTTTAGTAGTTCGATTGACTTTAGTAACTGGTTTGGACGTACGTTTTCGCGTCTTCGGGGCTACTGGCGAGCCCGCAAGTTGTTTTTTCGTTTGCTGGGCGGTAACTGTATCGTCTAGGTCTGCTTTTTGCTCGTCTAGTGTTGGTTTCTTCACGACGGGCGCCCCTGCGATCAAAAAAAAGTACACCTTAGATTCGGTGGTAGGCGCGTGAAGGAAATTCCTTCTCTGTCTCACTCAATGACATTTTTTGGTAGAAATTGGTTGAATAAAATTTTTTGGGCGTATTGGGAGATAGAGTCAGAGTCTTACAGACTAAAACCCCACCCCGTTCCTTCATTACCTTTCATACCGAGGCCGAGCCTCCGTTTCCCTTGGCACTTGACCCTTGGCCCCAGTAGGCTTCGACCCTGCTGGGCCCCTACGGCTGCTGACAAATCTTTGAGGCGCGCGGGATACGTACGCGCCGTTGACGACTTGGGCTCGGTCCGGACGGTTACATGATATGGAAAGAAGTCTTATTGAACTACACTTGATCCACACCACGCGTCATTGTTCTACGTACAAATCAGGTATGTTACACGAGTGCGTCGGTCTAATGTAGTTCTAGCTTAATACTCAACCGCACGGGTGGAACCTTACCTTACCTGGAAAAACTAATCTTCTTATATATCTATATATATAAAAATGAAACCCGTTTTCCGTTGTCACGACATAGCATGAAAACGGCTTGACCGATTTGGCTGTTTTTTTTTTTGTTGTGATTGTTATTGTGAGGATAAGGTTCATATGGAAAAAAAAAATTAGGGTAGTGTAGTGTAGAGTAGAGTAGGGTAGAGTAGGGTAGAGTAGAGTAGAGTAGAGTAGGGTAGAGTAGGGTAGAGTAGTGTACAGTAGGGTAGGGTAAAGTAGGGTAGAGTTGGGTATAGTAGGGTGGAGTAGGGAAGAGTGGGAGCGAAGCCGCGCGGGCTAAAGCTAGTAAATAAATAAACATTAAACAACTCACCAAGACTTCGGTGTTCCTCTTGCTCAACACAAAGCTGTTCAGCGACATTTTGGAGTTTCAATTCTATCTTATAGCTATCATCATCACTTTGTTCATCCTTGATGTCCACATTATCAAAACTGGTACTGTCATCGATCGCGTCATTGTCCTCAGTTCCTAGTTCGTCATTATCAAATCCTAGGTCGTCATTATCATCAGCTCCAAGTTCGTCCTCGTCTTCCGACATTTGCCAGTCGTCTATTATACTGACGTGTTCTATTGGCGTTGTCGTCAGGCCGCCGCAAAACTCTAACTGGCCTAGGTATGTCAATGGAGCTTCTGGCTGTAAGAAATTTTATAACAGTATTAGACATCATCATCATACAGACTAAATTAAAGTAGATATAGGCGGGTCACATGCTATGGAGTCCCCAGGACAAACAGAGCAGTCCTGTCATAATGGTACCTACCTACCTGCTATGCTGCCCATCCTGCATAACCTCCTGTAGTTTTCAGGATCTATACAAGGCCAACAATAGAGCCATACAAGTTGCCAAATATAGATCAGAAAAAGTATAGGTTGAGAGCATCGACACGAAAAGAAGAAGAAGATCGGAATCTGCCGTTGTCAAAAACCTGAGTGTTGTCGAACTGCTCACCTTATAGCTGTTGCAGACCATCTGATCAAACAGCTTCTCGGCTTCCAGACACTTCCTCACCAGTTGGCAGCATTGCTTCAGCCTGGTGACACAGAACAGACAAGCCCGCAGTGGTCTATTGTCTCCAGTTTCAAACTGTAACAGAAAATTAATATTTGGGTCGGAATGCAAAATTATTTTTCATTAGTCATACTCTGAAAGTAGGTTTGAAGTTGCCTGAGGAGCGGGCTGAAAAGTATCACACTTTTCATCCCTAGGGAGTTTTACTTCCAACTAACAGCTGTCAATTTATTTAAAAAAAAAACTAGGTCTATCAGGTCTGTCAGGTGAGACAGCGGTCAAGCGCAAACCTATCAATAATAAAAAAAAACTTGTTTTCGTAATGAAAAGCACAATGCTCACCTCGGGGTTAAAGTTACTTATTTAGTCCCTCGAATTAGCTCCAACTCCTTCTCGGGACGAAATAAGTAACTTTCACCCTTAGTGTAACAATGTACTATTAAAAGTACCTATGCTAATACCACAAAATAGATGGGTACAGAAGACAATCTCATGTATGTACTTCACTTTTTATACCTACGCTCAGTGGACGCACACTAAAAAGCATTTAAGCCAGAACTGTTCGACGAGCAGGCCGAAGCGCTCTGAGATATCGTGTCCGTGAGCGGTGTCTACGAGTGCGTTGCTTGAGCGTGCTATGTATGTAGATTGACTTCTGCATCTTTATATTTTATGTTAATACATGGTTGATTAGTACTAAGTAATAGTTTGAGTAATACTATTACAGCAACCTGTATCAAATAAAAACTGAATGAACTATCGTAAGAATCGAAATAGCATAAATAAAACCAATTTTAAAAATTTTGCGAGTAGATTGCAACGTGTTATAAAACTGACAAAAAAGTCTCAAAATAATTATTTTATACATACAGCTCAGAACAAATGTCGGGCTACTTGGAACGTTATTGGCAAAACAATGTGTAATGTGCCAAAAAGCCAAATCCATCAAATTAATATAGACGGAGAACATTGTACGGATGATCCGCAGACCATTGCAGACTATTTTAATAATTTTTTCACAAACCAGGAAAAAGGGAATACAAGTAGTAACAAGTGTACTAATAAGACAGAGACCTTACCCAATCACTCAAAAACATTATTTATGTATCCGACTACGCCCCAAGAAATACACAAAATTATTTTAAACTTAAAAAATACCAACAGTACTGGATATGATAGTATCTCGACTAACGACTTTTAAAACAAGTGCCAATTAAATTATCCTATATTTTAAGTCATATAATTAACCTATCAATTCTAAATGGCTACTTTCCTGATAAACTTAAACTGACAATCATTAAACCTCTTTTTAAGAAAGATGATTGTCACAATATGAACTGTTATAGGCCCATAGCACTAGTTCCGGTGTTATCTAAAGTATTCGAAAAAGTTATTTATGTCAGATTAAATGAATATTTTGAAAAGTTCAATTTATTTGCTAAAGAGCAGATTGGTTTCAGGAAAAATAAAACTATTGATATGGCAGTCTATGATTTTCTAACCACAGTTATGGCTAGCTTAGATAATAAAATTCCAGTGTGCGCGTTATATATGGATCTCAGTAAAGCTTTTGATTATGTAGATCACAAAATTCTGTTGAGCAAATTATACAGTTATGGAATTCGAGGTACTTCGTTAGAGCTGATAGCTTCTTACCTTACCAACAGAAAGCAGTCCACATTAGTTTCTCGCGTATGCACCAAAACAAGGAAAGAGGTTAACTACATATCGGAATACAGAGAAATCAAACAAGGCGTCCCACAAGGAAGTGTTTTGGGCCCTCTGTTATTCATCATTTATATAAATGACTTTCCAAAAATAACCAAACATCCTACTATACTTTTTGCAGATGACAGTACTGTCGTTTTTACAAACAAGGACAAAATATCCCTTGAACAAGACATAAATAGCACTCTTAGTAATATTATAAAATGGCTGAATAATAACAATTTAAAAATGAACTTTGACAAAACTAAAATAATGATATTTCGCAATCGTAAAGCCCAATTTACTGACATTAATGTAGAATATACAGGTAATAAAATAAATGAGACAGCGACTTCAAAATTCTTAGGAATGACAATTGACTATAATTTGAATTGGAAGACACATGTAGACACTTTAAATCAAAAATTAAATAAGCAATCATACGCCCTACATATGCTGGCAAAAACGGTAGACACGTCTGCTGTACTTGCAGCATACCATGGCTACGTGGGATCCATGATAAAGTATGGTATTATATTTTGGGGTAATTCCACGAACAGGGATATGGCTTTCAAGGCACAAAAGAGGTGTATTAGGGGTATGTTTAATATCAAACAAACTGATAGCTGCAGGCCATATTTTGTCAAGCATAATATATTAACATTGCCGTGTGTTTACATTTATGAAATTGCTAGTTTTGCAAGAAGTAACAAAAATCTTTTTGATAAGTACAGAAGTACACGGCATAGTGAAAATATTTGTTGCAGATCTAGCAAGACGGCCTTATATTCTAAAAGCATTTTCGGTATGGCGCCGCGTATATACAATCACTTGCCAAAGTCCATACTAGAAACTTCATCAATCGATGCATTCAAAAAGAAATTAAAAAGCTTCTTGCTATGTAAATGTTACTATAGTGTTCATGATTATTTAATGGAGGATGTAAGGACATATTGAAGTAACTATTGCACTAATTTAATTATTTTATTAATATTAATTCTTTGACATTTATAATATACTTTGACATTTATTTGCAAATATATCTTGACATTTCCATTTAATACATGACATTCACATTTTGATAAAACTATTGACATTACTATTTTTTCATTGTGAATTTACTAAATAATGCACGAATTTAATTTAATTTTACATCATTATATCTATTATTCCTACTTTGACATTTATTCACAATTGTATCATGACATTATTATTAATCAAATGACATTTTAAAATTCAATTTTTCAAGTGACATTATTATCAATTAGGAAATGTATTATAATAAAGCTTGTAATTTGCATGCCTCAAGGTGTAATATGGTTGGACTGTGCTATTCTTAATATCTTTATGTAATTACCCATATTAGCAAATAAACGATTATGATTATGATTATGATTATGAAATCTGCCAAATATTCCAAAATAATATCAATTTAATTTTTTTGTCCAAAAAACTGTCGCGTGCTTAATGATAAAGAGACCTAACTCAAAAAAGAAAGTATTTGAATATTAAACAATATGTTTCAATTATAAGGTTCAATTTTCAAATACCCACATTTTTGAATTAGGTCCGTTTTCCACTAAGCATGCGCTATGTTTCCTAACATTGAGACTTTAAACAATTACTTCTTATAAGCTTCGCACTCACTGTCCTATACCACATGTAACATTAAATACGCAAGACCTGAAATTAGTTTGACCTACCACTACCTTTCTCTGCATCACCCAAAAGTCGACTGGAAGAAAATGCCTAAGGCATTAATTCATGAATCCCCAAGCGACCACCGGTGGCCGCGCATCTATTGTCTTACTATTGTGTTTCTAATTGACGGTATCTGAAGGGTTAAATAAATAAATAACAAGCAGAATCAATTAACCCTTCAGATACCGTCAATTAGAGACACAATAGTAAGACAATAGATGCGCGGCCACCGGTGGTCGCTTGGGGATTCATGAATTAAACCACTTTTTAATATAGGTAACATTTTTGAAAAAAACCTTCATTTAAAATGTCGCCCTGTCTATTTATAAATAGGTCAAGCTATCAAGTGCGCAAACCCACCGAAATAGGTAAACAAACTCAAATGGTTGTAGCCCAATCAAATTTTCTCATACACGGGATAGTAAAAGTTCATATTTCAATTAATTTGAAAATCATTTGGGGTGTCTGAGGTTTTGCGCATTTAAAGTTACACATTGTATAGCATAGTTTAGCCTATTATTATTCTGAAATCAATGTTTTTCTTGAAAAAGTTTTTAGTGGGAATGCATGCAAAGAGCCCAATAAAATTAGTGATCCAGATCTGGTTAAATCCATTCTACAAAGTCTTGAGCAAAACGGTGGCCCTACCTTCTAGCCAAGGGTAGGGAAATGGCCATGGTGTCCCGTCAGAGGGCCACAGGCGAGGTGCGTAGGGTCCGCTGAGGTCGTCCTCGGACGGCTGAAGCGGTGGGTAAAGGTCATGCTGACGGTGTAAGTGAGGGTTGATCAGTTCGTTGGGGGCAGGCCTTTCGGTCTCCGACGCCAGCCCGATCGAGCACCCGATGTCGCACTGTAAGCCAGCCTTGCGCACCTATATCTCTCTGGTAGTCCTAACGTCTAACTCTTTTAAGTAGTGCGACGTTCCCAGGTGCGGGCTCCAAGGAGGGTGGGAGCCAGAGGGACGAATACTAATACTGCTAAGACATGGATTCTTATAGGCCAATCGACAAAACCACTGGGGCGGAGCCGGCAGAAGCTGGCGGAGCTCCCAAGCGAAGTGCTTGCACTTCGCTCCCCCCTGGAGGACCTGCGGCGCAAGTCGCAGGCTCCAGCGCGGGTGCCGGTCTAGCTGTGGCGAATACCGCAGCCAAGACCAAAACTAAGTCCCATTTTAAACGAAGGACCACGGCGCTGCAAGGGACCAGTACCGGACCTTCAAATTCGAAGGCGGAGACATCGGCGAAGGCTAAGGCCACTGCTGATGAACGCCTTCCCGAGCATCATCCTCCCCCTCCACAAGCGGGCTCACAACCTGCGAGCATGGAGGCGGCCGGCGCCATTGTACCAGGGACAAGTTGCAACGCGGAGGATGCTTTCTCTAATGCCTGGCAGGTACAAAAAAACAAGGGCAGGGGCAGGAAAGCAGGTAAGGACCCTTCAGGACCACCAGCTCCACCCAGCCAGGGCAAGAGAAGGGAAAGGCCAGCGCGTAAGGAGGGCCGGCAAGAACGCAGAAGGGTCGGCAAAGCGAAGGCCTCTCAGGGGAAGCAGGCTGCAGCCGCAGCCCCAAGCAAGGGTAAGATAAGCTTCTCCACAGGTGGACCGGCACAATCAGCCAGCACGACGCAGCGGCTCGCTGGGGGTGATCAGGCCGTGGCTAAGCGTGCTCTCAACGAGACCATTTCACCTCGTGGCGAGCATAAGCGGCTGCGGCTTGACCAGTCCGAGCGGGTCGTGTCAAAAAGCTATGCTCAAGCTGCCAGCTCCGCCCTGAGCGTCGCCATTGTTGACGACCGTACGGGGATCATAAGCCAGGTACTATCGGACCAGGTCGTCGCCGCTATCCAGAAGAGGATTATCGGCGAGTCCTGGTCCCCTCTGCAGGACAAGCCCGCGCCGGTCTTCAACGCCAAGCCGTTGTACGCCGGTGGCGTACTCAAGCTGTGGTGCAGCAACGACCACACTCTAGCCTGGCTAAAGCAGGCAGTCTCTGAGCTGGCTCTCCCGGCTAGCACGTCGCTAGTCGTCCGTAGCCAGTCTGAGCTCCAGAAGCGGGTGCGTATAGGCATCGCGATACCAGACGACCATGGAGTATACGAGGACTCGAAGAACATCGGGCGAGGCCTCTGTTATCAGAACCCATGGGTCGACGTCAAGAGGTGGGTATTAATACACGCAGATAAGCAAGCAGCGTGCTGGTTCTTGGTGCTGGACATACCTGAGGACCAGATTCCGACCCTGATGAACGCTGAACGCCGACTCGCGATGGGGGTGGGTACGGTGTACGTCAAGTTTCAGGGTCTGAATGGGAAATTTGTGGAAGTTCCTCGGGGATGGGACCGTGACGCCAAGACGCTACAGGAGGCAGGGGGGACTCTTCCCCCACCAAACAACCCGGTCGCACCAGTGGCGGACCCTGCTGTGGAAGCAGAGCCAGTCGCCGCCGCAGCCATCGTGGAGGCCGTCCCTCTGGAGGGGAAGGAGCCCGACGACATTACGTTGTCCCCAGCTTCGACCCCGGGGGGGGTGGATTTCGACGAGGGCGATTTGTTTGCCGGGCTGCGCCTAGAGGGCGGGGACGAGGGGTCTGCCAGCAATGGCTTCCCTCTCGCCCAGTAAAATTGTGCAGGCGAATCTCCACCACAGTCAGACTGCGACGGCCCAATTACGCAAGTGGCTGGAGGTTCAACACGCGGCCATTGCCCTAATCCAGAAGCCGTGGGTTAGAGGCGGGCGCATATGCGGACTCTCCAATCTTGGTGGTAAGATCCTTGTCACTACGGACCATGAGAATCCTAGATCGTGCATCTTTATAACAGGTAACATTAAAGCACAGCTTCTAAACGATTTCTGTTGCAGAGATGTCTCTGCAGCAAGGCTGACCATACAGCGAGATGCCACTAACATGGCATTAGTCCTTGCCTCGGTGTACATGCCAGAGGCAGAGGAACCGCCTCCCCACGACCTGATCCGTCTGATTACCCACTGCGAGAGCAACGGGGAAGAGATGGTGATCGGGACGGATGCGAACGCACACCATCCACTGTGGGGAATGGACACGCAAAATGCAAGGGGTAAGGCACTGGTAGAATACCTATTTACTACTAACCTATCCATACTAAACACAGGTTCAGAACCAACTTTTGTAACCAGACGCAGTCGCACAATAATAGATCTCACTCTGGCAACAGAGGGAGCAGCGGAATTAACTACTGGGTGGCATGTCTCCAAGGAGGCCTCCTGCTCAGACCATAGGTGGATCCGCTTTGACATTCAGGTTTGTGCATCACCTATACTACCGCGGCGTAATCCACGGAACACGGATAAAGCCGTATACAAACGCAGCCTAGACTCAAAGCTAGTGCCTCTACTAGGCGATTCGTGGGTATTTCGAGACTCGTCGCAAATCGACGTGCAAGTCGACCAACTCACTGAATCATTGATAAACAGCTAACATACTGCCTGCCCAGAAACTCTCCCGCGCAATAAACCGGGTAAACAGCCGTGGTGGGGCGCGGAGCTGGAGCGCAAACGCAGTGAGGTAAGGAAAGCTCTGAACAGAGCCATGAACACATGTGCGGAGATGGACTGGGACGCATACCACGCGGCCAAATCCAGCTACAAGAAATGCATAAGGTACAGGCGTACCACAGGGTGGCGGAAATTCTGCGGTGGCATTGAATCCTGCCAACAAGCAAACAGGGTGAGGAAAATACTAGCACAACAAGATGCTCCTGGGTCTGTCATGCTGCGCAAACCAGACAGCACACTCACCACGTCGCCTGAAGAGGCAAGACGCGTCTTAGTTGAGGCTCACTTCCCGGACTGCGTCCTTGTACAGGTAACGGACTGGTCTGACGCGACCCTAACACCAACAGACGACGACTGGCAATATGCACACACGCCTATTACCCCTATTGAGAGCGTGCCTGGCCTGTAGATACGTTCCCAAAGGATGGAGGGAAGTGAAGGTAATATTCATTCCTAAGCCAGGTAAGAGTGATTATACGAGCGCCAAATCCTATCGACCCATAAGTCTGACCTCTTTCTTACTTAAGACGATGGAAAGGCTATGTGAAAGAGAACTTCGGGATGGCGCCTTAAAAGCAATACCATTACATGGCAACCAACATGCATATAGCTCAGGTAAGTCGACAGAGTCTGCTCTTCATCTGGTAGTGAGCCAGATAGAGGATGCAATTCATCAGAAGGGTACCTGCCTGGGCACTTTTATAGACATCGAAGGAGCCTTCGACAAAACAAACTTCTCCAGCATTGGCGCCGCCCTCACCAAGCACGGGGTGGAACAGGTACTAATCGACTGGATCACAAACATGTTAAGCAAACGGATAGTTCGCGTTGGAGATGAACAACAGCTGGCCTTGATAGCTAGAGGCTGTCCGCAGGGTGGTGTACTCTCACCGCTTCTGTGGAACTTGGTAATTAACGAGCTGATCACTATACTCAACGCGAATCGTTATTATACAGTAGGGTATGCAGACGACCTAGCAATCCTCGTACCTGGGAAGGTGACTGGAACTATCTGTAACCTCATGCAGCAGGCACTTCGCATCGTGGAACGCTGGTGCAGGGAATATGACCTGTCAGTGAACCCCTCTAAAACTGAGCTAGTCATGTTTACGCAGAAGAGAGCACTAGGCCGCTTCAACCTGCCTAAACTGTTCAATACGGAACTCCAGCTGGCAACCGAGGTCAGGTACCTGGGAGTCATCCTAGACAGTAAGTTGAACTGGGGCACCCATTTGGACAACAAATTAAGCAAGGCGTGTATCACCTTCTGGCAATGCAGGAAAATGATAGGTAAGAGGTGGGGCCTATCTCCCAAAATCATACTCTGGCTATACAGTGCCGTAATACGGCCCATGGTTACCTATGGCGCCGTGGTGTGGTGGACTCGCACTAAGCTGGGCACTGCAGTAAACAAACTTCAACAAATGCAGAGGCTTGCCTGCATGGCAACAACGGGATGCATGAGGACTACTCCGACTGCAGCGCTCGAGGCCATGCTGGGACTCCCTCCACTCCACCTGTTCATACAACAGGAAGCGACGATGGCGGCAGTACGCCTCAAAACACTGGATCTCTGGGGTAAGAGAGTAACTCGACACACAGCTCTGCTAGAGGAACTCAATAATGAGTTTCCCATTACTAAAGCAATAAACGATCGGATTCCTAGGCAATTCATCTTTGATAAGAAATACAAGATCCAACTGCATGAGGATGACCGCTGCGAGGGGCTGTGCCCTGCAGAGCTGCGGATCTTCACAGATGGATCCAAAACAGGTAATGGCACGGGTGCGGGAGTCTTCTCAGAGGATTTCAACGTTCACTTAGCCACTCCATTGGGGGTTCATAACACGGTGTTCCAGGCTGAATGCGTGGGCATTACCCTGGCTGCTTCAGCCGTCTTGATCAGGGAAGTTAAGGACCACTCAATACGCATACTCTCAGACAGCATGGCTGTCCTGCAAGCGCTGAACAATCACACAGCCAATTCAGGGCTAATATACGAGTGTCACCAACGGCTTAACCAGGTGGGTAAACACAACCAAGTAACCATTCAATGGATCAAAGGGCACAGCGATTCCCGAGGCAACGATGCAGCGGACGAACTCGCCAGAAGGGGTTCGAGTATGGCAGCAGTGGGTCCTGAACCCATTGTGCCACTTCCCTTCGGTTATCTACGCAATCTGGTAAGGAACGGTACCAGGGACATACATCACAAACTGTGGAGAGAACATGGTGAGTGCAGGCAGGCCAAGGAGGCGCTCCCCTCGATTGATGGCCGCTTCACGAAAAAGGTCCTACGACTGACGAAACTACAGTTGCGAAAAGTTACGGCCGCTACAACTGGCCACGGGACCTTTAACAAGCACCTTTATGTCATAGGAGTTACGGATAGTCCACTCTGCAGAGCCTGCATGGAGGAAGAAGAGACAGCAGCTCATCTGCTTCTAAGCTGCCCTGTGGTCGCTGGTTACAGGGCCAAGCACTTCGGTAACCCAGGTAACCTTCGTGAAATGGTCGGCAACACTAAGGCGCTGCTGGCCTTTCTTGAGGAGCTGGGGTGGATCGAATAACCCATTTGTCCCACCCGTACGCAAAATACGCGCATTAGTCGTGGAGTTGCGGATACCAGCCCGTTTTACCTATACCTATACCTATAAGTCTTGAGTACAGGCGAAGGGTAGCCAGCCTTTCGGTGTTTTACGGGATGCATTTTGGAGAGTGTCAGAAATTACATGTCTTGATTCCACCATATCATTTCTACCATCGGACAGACCGAGTAATGGCGAGTATCCACCCTTACGTTGTTGAAACCTCTATGGTCCGGACCAAGCATTTCGCTTCATCGTTTATACCACATACATCAAAGGACTGTGTAGTGACCTACATATTGTCAAAATTATATTTAATTAATTAATTATGTTAAATCAAAATAAAATAATTTATTTACATATGTACAGACACTAACAACTAGTATTATATAGAATCAGGAATAAAATAAACAACCAATGTCCTAACATCAACAAACAAACCGACCGAGACAATTTTGTGTTAGTAGATAATTTCTTATTAGTTGACCGGCCGTAGTTATACGATACATCTATCGTATAGCGCCCGGCGGGTCAGTCGCGCTACCTGAACCGCGCGCGCAAGCGAGACAGCGCTATCATAGTGTTGCACTCGCGCCCGCGCATCGGTCAGCCGGTATGCATGACCGGGCAGTACGTTTTGCCGAGTCTACCGCCTAACGTATATCTGTTCCGCGATATCTCGCCGCGCATAATTTTATATTGTATGTCCGCCTAGTTTCGTCTCTTTATTAGCTCCGCCTTCAACTTCTCATATTTTCCGCTCTCTGGTGGGTAGCTGATTATGTCTTCGACCTCGACCGCATATTGAGGTTCCAAGTTGCCGGTCACATAATAAAACTTGGTTTCGTCCGTCTTGATGTTCGCGAGTACGAACTGGGCCTCCATCTGGGCAAACCACAGCGCCGGTTTTTCGGAGTAGAACGGTGGGACCCGTACACCCACACGTGATGTTTCCGCTGCCGCATCGCCGACATCCCGCGAACTGGTTTTGCTCTGGGCCATCTTCGTGTTCTTCTCGGGGTCACCAATGTAGAATGAGTGTGTGAATGATTGAAGAGGAAGATAGTGTGAAGAGATGAGTGAAAGTCCGAAGTACACAAGAAGAAGAAGAAAGTTTATTTGATACAGTCACAGGTTATAGATCACGTACACACAAGAGTTCCACTAAGAAGAGATAGAAGGAGTGGTAGAAAGATAGAGAGACGAAACTAGGCGGACATACAATATAAAATTATGCGCGGCGAGATATCGCGGAACAGATATACGTTAGGCGGTAGACTCGGCAAAACGTACTGCCCGGTCATGCATACCGGCTGACCGATGCGCGGGCGCGAGTGCAACACTATGATAGCGCTGTCTCGCTTGCGCGCGCGGTTCAGGTAGCGCGACTGACCCGCCGGGCGCTATACGATAGATGTATCGTATAACTATGGCCGGTCAACTAATAAGAAATTATCTACTAACACAAAATTGTCTCGGTCGGTTTGTTTGTTGATGTTAGGACATTGGTTGTTTATTTTATTCCTGATTCTATATAATACTAGTTGTTAGTGTCTGTACATATGTAAATAAATTATTTTATTTTGATTTAACATAATTAATTAATTAAATATAATTTTGACAATATGTAGGTCACTACAACTGGAACGATTTGCCTGGTTTTCCCGTCTGATTATAATTTAAATGTCTTCAAGGCAAGAGTGAATAGGCTCTTAATAAACTAGTGCGCCGCACCATCAACGATTGCACCACTGCTTACTACCATTAGGTGGGATCACAGTCAAGCATTAGTTTATATCAATAAAAAAATAAAGAAAGAAAACTATTTTTCACACCACCTGCTTGAAAATGTCAAATTATATGTCAAGCAACCTTAACCTAAAGTGAGTCATTAGTGGCCGACTGGCCGGGGCATAGAAATATATTATATCAATGGGCCGGGGGCACAGCCAGTCAATAATGTTGTACTGGATTTCATTATGACCTGCTGGTCAATAATGTGACTATTATTTTCTCACAGTAGGTGTAAAAAGTAGAGTATCCTCCTCTGGGCTAAAGGTGTCTTTGCCTTGGGCTAGCTTGAATCCCTCACTGCATTCAGGATTCTTGTATTAACTCCCTCGCTTTGCTCGTGAGTTAAATCCCGAATCCTTCATTGCGCTCGAGATTCAATATGACGCCCGTGACACACAACTTTAGCCTCTCGGTGCATAATCTACTATTATTTGGCATGCACACTTGTAGATAGGTACACACAATGTATTAACAACATGTAGACATTAATTACTATATAAAAGAAAAAGACAACTAACAATGTGTGCCACACGGTGGCGCCAAACAGGTCCAGTTCAGCAAAAATGCCAGCAAAAACTTATTTGTAAAAAACTTACTCGAAAATCTGTCAGCTTTTCATATATTTCCTGCAGCTCCTTGTCGGTAATCACATACATGCGAACATTTTCCACTAAACATATCCTACACATTAAAAGTTTATTCATTTTTTACTTTAAAACACAGAACTGGCTTATATATAATAATTACGATTTTGTGTCCATATAAATTAATAAGCCTGTAAATTAATAAAGCACGCACCGTGCGCTGCAACTCATATATATGTGCTATGCTCTAACCGTTGTCTAGTATATTTTATTAGGATTTCATTTAAAATAAATTCAGATTAAACTGTATGGGGTTTCTCGATTTACGGTTTCACAAATTCCGATTGATTTTGATTTCGTTCGACTCCGAAGGCTAGCTGTCAGAAAGACAAATGTCAACATAGAACTTTTTTTTTTGGCTTCGCAAAAGCTAAATTGGTTATTTAGCATATCAGTCGAGGTCAGTCTAATTAGCAAATCAATCCTGTTTTTTTAATGTTTTTGGCTTGTTTTTTAAGTCTTAGAAGCTATGTTTTCTTATAAATATAGAATAGTTTATTAGTTTACTATTAGAATGCGGGTGCAACACATTCTGTTTTTTTTAGTATTCGGAAGCATTGAGGATTCTACTTTTTGTTCAGTTGCGCAGACAATTGAGATACAATACTAATACATCAATTTTACATCACATTATCCACAAGGAATCAATCTGCGTTTAATTAAGACAACCACTGAACTTTACCCGAAGAAATCCCGCCAAAAATCAAGTGTTTTTATTAGTTACTTACCTATGTATTTGGTTTTTGATATGTATCTTCACAATCAACACATTCCAATGTGTTTGCAGCAATTTATTGTATCATTTGTATCAAGTCATCATTCTTGGTAAGTTTCAATCGTTGAAACAGGAGTGAATGCGCGGACGGATAAATTTTTTGTATGGGTGTTACCACACCAATCGATCGATCGTCGATCGACATCGGTCGACGTTGATCGATTGGTGTGGTAGCTTTAATTGATCGACGGATACCGGTCGACAAACCAATCAATCGATTGCCGGTCGATGGCATTGGTCGACGTTAATCGATTAACCCCAGCTATATTCCAACAGTTTCTTTCGAAATGTATTCATAAGAGGACACATTCTACCATCGATCGGTTGGTCTGGTAGAAACTGTCGATCGACGTCGACTAATCCATTCTACCATCGATCGATGCCACACCCTAATACTACCTCAGCAAAACAAAAATATAACCGTATTTGGGATTATTATAAGAATCGTTATGAGATGCACTCTGGCTATAAGGTAATTTATGTTTAGCTGAAGGGTAGGTACTTTTTAGTGGTGCTACCTACCATAACTAAAAAGTGAAAAATAAAAAACTTTTTACAAAAAAAAAAACCGACTTCAAAAAGTACAAAATAACTTTAATTTCGGAAGTCGGTGTTATAAAAATTAAACCGACTTCAAAAAGTACAAAATAACTTTAATTTCGGAAGTCGGTGTTTTTATAATAGATCTTGTCTCTTCGTCATTTAACACCGACTTCCGAAATTAAATTTCGGAAGTCGGTGTTATAAAAATTAAACCGACTTCAAAAAGTACAAAATAACTTTAATTTCGGAAGTCGGTGTTTTTATAATAGATCTTGTCTCTTCGTCATTTAACACCGACTTCCGAAATTAAAGTTATTTTGTACTTTCTGAAGACGGTTTAATTTTTTTTGTAAAAAGTTTTTTATTTTTCAGTTTTTAGTTATGGTAGCACCACTAAAAAGTACCGACCCTTCAGCGAAACATAAATTACCTTACAGCCAGAGTGATTCTCATAACGATTCTTATAATAATCCCAAATACGGTTATATTACATGAATTTACCCCCTCCCCCTTTTCTTTCAGTCAGTCATCGACTACACGTATAAACAAAGCAATTTTACTTGTTACGACAATTCTGCTATGATTCTATGAGTTCTGTTCCATATCTTCGAAGTTCATGATCAGATCATAACAATATTTCTATGGGACCAACTTGGAAGCATAACCTTTCAATCAAAAAAAAAAAACATACATTCAGCCGAACATAGAACCTCCTCCTTATCGAAGTCGGTTAAAAAACACACCGATCAAAATTACTTTCATTTCGGAAGTCGGAGTTTACCGGTACCTATTTTTTGTTTCGTAATTAACACCGACTTCCGAAATTAAAGGTAGCTATTTTGATAGTTTTAATGTTTTTTTAAGAAATATTCTATTATTTCGTCCTGAAAATTTAGTCAGAGAAATACTGACGGTTGAAAAATACAACAAACGATTAGGGAAAATGTTAAGAAAAGTTAATAAAAAAAAAACAAAATAAAAAAATAAAATTCACATTTATTATAATTCAGTTATGAATAATTTCATTTTACAAATGAAATAAACGATATTTGTCACAAGGATCTTGTAGAGCCTGCTTGTCTATAAGTAATTAAAATGGCACCTTAAGGCAAAACGGATATACAATAATTATTAAAACTAAGTAATGTATTAGATACCTCGGAACTTAGAATAAAGTCCTAATCAAACTTAAATAGCTTAAGTACAACAAAAAAAAAAACAACGATATCAAGTCACAAATAAAATAAAAGTCATAAAAGTTATTAACAATCTCACTGATACAATAAAATTTAAAAATAAACATATTTAAAAACAATCTTTTGTTTTTGTCTAAGTATTAGATTTATTATGAGGTAGTTTTTCTCTTATTTCTCCTGAAGAAACCCTTTTAATTATTATTGATTAGAGGTAAATGAAATGTTTTAAAAATCATTTGCAATATTTGACTTAAACAGACTTTAAGTCAAATATTGTACATATCGAATCAAAAAGTTGAATATATCGACTGCGCGAGGTAATCACGATGCAGTCTGTCTGATGACAGCCAATGTAAAAAAAAACGATGATAAGTACTTTTATTGTTCGTCTATTAGATTTATTATGAGGTAGTTTGTTATCTTATTCTCCCGAAGAAACCCTTTTAATTATTATTATTGATTAGGAGTAGGTACAGTAAATGTTTTAAAACTCATTTGCAATATTTGACTTAGTCTGTTTAACGCTGCCCGCCCACGTCAGACTTTTTGTAGGACAGATAATTAGGCCGATTTTGTATATTTGTAACATTGTTCTGAATTTCTGACAGACTTTTTGTAGGACGTGTGCATTATTTTAGGGGTTCCCCATAATTAAGTCAAGAGTGGTTACTTCTAGGCAAGCGTGTTCCATCGTCGACCACATCGTAGACCACCATCAGGTGAGATGGTGGTCAAACCGCAAGCCAATCAATAATTAAAAAAAAAAATTAGAACCGAAACTCAATTTTTTTTTTCATCAATCTTATATGTGTATCTATAGGTCTTCAAAAATGATATTGAGGTTTCTAATATCATTTTTTTCTAAACAGTTTGCGCGAGAGACACATCTAAAGAGGTAAAATGAGTGTCCCCCTCCCACCCCTGTAACTTCTAAAATAAGAGAAAGATAAAAGTAAAAAAAATATATGAAGTACATTACCGCATTTTTACTGTGCGTTCAACCGATTTTGACTTCTATTCCATAGGCATAAGGATGACATTAAAAGCAAAAAAGTGGTTACAATAAGAACTATTTACTGCAGCCGCCATTTGTCATGTAACCAACGCAATAAAAGTCATAATCGCTTGAATGGACAGTAAAAAATGGCTTATTTAAATTTCTAATCACATTGCGACTGAAAATTCACTTTTTTAACCCCCAACGCAAAATGAGAGGTATGGTCTGTCTAAAAAGTCTAACGACTTGGGGAATTTTGTATAATATTTAATCAATTAAAAAAACACTTATATTCGATACTTTTTATAAGGTTCTTCTATTAATAAACAATGATCAAGATCTCTTAACCAACCTTGATTATAGAACCAGTGTTGACTACATCAGATTTCATTTTGCCCTAATAATTATCCAAGTCGTTTGACTTTTTAGGCAGACTCTAGTAAGTTTAACGGCTATACGTGTGAGTATCTCTGTGGCACCGTAGCTCTTAAACGAGTGAACCGATTTGGATGCAGTTTCAAAATCGATTTTACTGTTTAAAAGTTATGGATGAGTTTGAAAATTTGGGTTGGGGGTATTTTAAAAAAATATATTGAAAAATATAATAAAGTGCCCTCATTTGCAAAAACCAACTACCTGCATTTTTGTATTATTATGTTATATTATTTTTCATAAAGTGACTCTTATTGCACTGCACTTAGGTATTAATGAAACTTGTTACCAAACTGTGACATTATGATTACCATTACGCACTAGTGCTATAATGTAGTTAAAACCTTTTCGTTCCCCCTCTCCCCTTTTAGTACATTTATCGTAGCAGGATGGGCGCAGGTCGTCATTCACGAGGAAAAAAGAAATGGAATATGAAAACAGATTTTTACCGCCACAAAAGTTTACTAGTTTTACAGTTATTTTCTTCACGAGTGTATTGAAAAACGTCGTATGATACAAGTGAGTAATTTGTGATTACCGTTCTCAGCTCTCTAAGACCCTCGCCATGGCTCGGGTCTAAATACCGCCTCGACGGTAATTACTAACATTACACACTTATATCATTATGTACTAATATTCGATCAATTCTGTAGGTTATTTACTTTTTGTAAATAAGTTTCATAAATAATAACCAGTTTTACTTGCAGATTCGTCTTGATAATAGAAATTGATAGCTATCATCATCAGCCTTTTTAAAGTTCACACTGCTGGGGCTCAGGCTTCCTCTCTAGGAAAGAGAATGGGCCGTAATCCACCACGCGGGCACAGTGCGGGTTGGTGAATGTCACATGTCTTCGAATTTTTGGTTCTAGGACATGCCGGTTTCTTCACGATGTTTTCCGTTTTGAGAGCAGTGTAAAAGTAGCAAATAAATTACACAAAGTAATGCGCCTGGCAGGGTTTAAACCCGCAATCTACTCGGATTCGAGCGGAAGAGACGCCCGGGTGCCGCCACTGTGCGGAACGCCCGGAGGACACGGTGGAGCACACAGTTGAGGTGTGCCCTGCTTGGGCGGAGCAACGCCGTGTCCTCGTGGGGGTGATCGGCGGCGGAGACCTCTCGCGCCGGGCCTTGGTTCAGGCCATGGTCCGGAGCGAGGAGGAGTGGCAGGCGGTCGCCTCCTTCTGCGAAGCAGTAATGCTAGCAAAGGAGGAGGCAGACCGCATCAGGCAACGGCGCCCCCACCGCCGCCGCCGGGATTCCGATCCCGATTTCCGGCCACCGTAGACGCGGGCTCGCGGACGGCGAGCCATGGGTAGCTCGCTGTCCGATCGTCCGGTAACTGTCCGGACCGAGCCAAGGCGTCGACGGCGCGCACTGTTCCCGCGCGCCTCAAGGAGTTGTCAGCAACAGGAGGGGCCCATCGGGGCCGAAGCCTACCGGGGTCGGGGTTATCCGAAAGGAAACTAGAGCCCCGGTATGAAGGCTAGAAGGAACGGCGCGGGGTTTTTAGTCAGTAAGACTCTGACACTGTCTCCCGCTCCACCCAAGAGCGGGTTTCGTCAATGATGATTTTCCCCGTCGACAGAAAAAAAAAAAGAAAAAAAAAAAAAAACCCGCGATCTACAGCTCGTAAGTCGGTGCCATTACCACTCGGCCACCACTGCTCTCCACAATAGACAGCTATATTTAACTTTATTTGGGTAAAAAAAAGTTAGATACCTAGTTGGTTTTTGCATTAAGTGTACGATAAGTTTGCAGAGAGTAATTCAAAAAACCCTGCTTTAAAAAGATTTAAAACTACTAATGTGTCTATGGCGTTATGAAGTCAGCCATTTGTAACTGTTGCAAAATTGACGATATTTTATTCATTTTTTCCATTTGCGATGTATGTCTCTCCCCTAAAACATGATCAATCTCACTAACTCTTCCTAATTTGATCTTACACATACCACAGTAAAAAAATCCGCTGTCTGATTTATAAATACCATTATGTTTGAGTAAATTTTTATATAGCTCCCTATGTCGATGCCTTACGTGGTCATCAATGTCATCTTCATATACATATTTTCGCAATACAGCTTTATCAATTTCGTAGTTTTGTAAATATTGAAGGGTGTGGGTCCTACTGTTGATATGGTCAAAATAATCTGTGGTTTGGATTCCACAGCATGCGCAGACGAATTCAGATGATTCTTTAGTGATCAAATGAAATTTTAACACTTCATTTTCTGCCTCCTCGTGTTTGTGCCCCTCCATGTGTTCACCGATATTTCTCTCCACATTCGGTATGTTTACATTACAAATTTGACATGTAACTTGAGTTTTTACACCGTCTGTAGCAGTCAATAATTTGTTGTACGCGCTCATTTTTTGTTTGTTATTATTTTCTTTATGATTTCTACCTTTTATATGTTCAATAATGCACTTTTCACTATTGATTATTCTCACGTCGCAAACTTTGCATCTAACGTGTGTTGTCACTTGGTCAATTAATTCGATTACGTCTTTATAGGTGTTGAGTTTATTAGCTACACGGTCGGATGCATTACTGGAATTTAGGGAAGTTGATAAATTACCACTTGCTCTACTAGTGCTGGCGATACTATCAGTATTTGGAACGCTAGAGCCTGTCGCGACCGTTCTTGTTGTAGGTGAGTTTATACGGTTTTCGGAATGTAACTCACTGACTACATTCTTGTGAGGTTTCCCATTAACATGGGTTCGCATTCCACCTTGAGGAACTTGTACTTTACAAAGATCACAGTATTCAGAATCATAAATTGTTACACTTACAGCAGGACTGGAAGTGCCAGGATTTTCGTTATGTGTTCTAGTATTACCAGTATTTTTATTGTTACTTGCGTTATCTGTTTTAATATTGTTATTGTTACCGTTACTATTGTTAATAAACATTGTAGAGTCATTTGTTTTTTTCTTAATGTGTTGTTTAGTAGTGATATGAAATTTCAAAGCGTGTTTATGCACAGTTTTGTTACAAATTTTACAATACAAATCTTTACTGTTAATGTCTTCAATAGAATTTTGGTTCATAAGCACGGTTAAATGTTTCTTTGAATTGATATGGACGGGAAAGTTGTGGGCGTCTATGTACAAGTTACAATCTTGACATAATATTTTTTCGGTTATATTTTTATGAACAATGTTATTTATATGTTGTTTTGCATCTTTCAAAACGACCTCGTTACATAGGACGCAATGGTTTGAAATTGTGTCAACCTGAAATAAAAAATAAATATTAATGTACTGCCTGTAGATGTAGGTGTGAGAAGGCAGGAAATCTGCAAAGTCTTCTAGGAAGCGACTGTCGCTCGTATCATATCATACCAGGTGAGATAGTAGTCAGTTTACAATGAAAATCATTTTTACAAGCTTTTATTTAGTTTCACCTGTCCCGATGTTTGTCGGTCGTCAAATGTTGCAAATTTTTGTCCCACTTCCCGGTTACTGAATGAGCTAAAATTTTGCATGAATGTGTAAATCAGATGACAATGCAAAATTATTATTACAAGGAGCTGATCTGATGATGGAACCGGAAGGTGGCTATAGGAACTTGGTAGTTAAACGACACAACCCCATCGAATTTAGGCTCGTATGATCCGTCTGGATTCGTGGTGGCGTTTTGGATCCGTATGCGGCGATCCTAAATAAAGGTAGTACAAAAAAAATATCTTACCCATCTTGTGAACTGGTCGTTGATCGGTCGGAAGGCTTTCTTCACATGTTTATCATAGATATCGTGACTTCTGGTGTCTGGCGAGATCCATTTGTTGCACAGTTGGCAATATATATTGTTCATCATTGGTTTGTAGCTATGGAAATGATTGCGGGAGACCTAATAATCATAGAAAAGCAGAAAGTAAAAAAAAAACCAAGCATTTTATAAAATTTCACGGCGGCAACAGGAGGGGCCCAGCTGGGTCAAAGCCTACTGGGGCCAGGGTTATCTGAAAGGAACTCGAGCCCCGATATGAAGACTAGAAGGAACGGGGTGGGTTTTTAGTTAGTAAGAGTCTGACACTACCTTCCGCTCCACCCAAGAGCGGGGGTTGTACTTGGATGATTTCTGCCCAACGACAAAAAAAAAACGGCGGCCATGTTTTTTTTTTATGGTGGCGAAAATCATCCAATGACGGCGGCCATGTTGGATTCATTGTAACGTAGTGTCTTTTAGGCTAACGTACCTCAAAAAGAGAAAACGGAACCCTTATAGGATCACTTTGTTGTCCATCCGTCTGTCTGTCTGTCAAGACCCTTTATCTCGAGGAAGCGTGGAGATATAGAGTTGAAATTAAAACCATATACTCAGGTCTGCGGTCCCTTCAAGCTGTGATAAAATCAAACTTCTAAGTTAACGAATAAAAAAGATACGGCCGTTTATGTCGCAAAAAACGTATATTTTGATACTCTCAAAGATCTAAATTCATAGGTTCCCGTTGACCCAGAATCCTGAAATTTGGCACAAAGCAACAGCACAGATATAAGAATAAATAACAGTTAGTAAATTTGTTGTTAACTACGCCTAGCTATGTAACAAAAAAAAAATACTTTTTTTTGCAATTCGGAGAAATCTTCGAGACTCCATTCGGGAATCGTACGGAACCCGCAGTGTGCGAGTCCGACTCGCACTTGTCCAGTTTTTTAGAGTTCCGAAGGGTAAAACCAATGATTAAAAAACAGTCCTTCAACTGAAATCAACCCCACACACGCTCTCTCGCTTCATCCAAAGCGAGAAAAGTGATCAGAAATTTTGCAACTTAAAAAAAAAAAAAACTATTTCACCTGAACTACAGTTCCATTAGGAGCGACCATCCAAATAAAATCACCATTAATAACAGGTACATTAATTTTTAGATTGTATTTAGTTATCATTTCCTTCACATATTCTTCGAAACTATGTTTTTCTTGCTCATTTGAAGGCTCAGTTTCAACCTCCGTTTCTATATTTCCTCCAGCCTGGAGCATCCGAAAATTTGGTTGCTCCAAACTATGGTCGTCGTCACTGTCAAGGGAACTGAAGCTAGCTTCATTTTCTTCATTATTTTCATTTAAACGTTCTGCTACTAAATCGCATTCTGCTTGATTCACTTCACTAAACGCTGTCTCGGTTTCTTCACTGAAAACTGTTTCATTCAATTCATTGAACCTATCATTTACTTCACTGAATAATGTTTCAACTCCTTCACTTGATCTTGCTTCCTCTACTTCACTAAACACTGGTTCATCGACTCCACTACATACTCGTTCATCAACTTCACTAACTACTGGTTCATCTTTACTGAACCTCGCCTCATTCACTTCACAAAATACTGTTTCACGCCCTACACTCAATCTCGATTCGTCTACTGCACTTAATACGACTTTCTCTACTTCGCTTTCATCGTTATTTTTTCTGTCTCTCAATATCTTATAAAAATCGTCAATAATTTTAAATTGATTCACTGATTTCACGTGATAATCGGATACTTGGTGGTTTCGTCTATTTTTCAATTTAACCATCTTAGAGCAATGCTCACAGTAATAGACATCGTTGCCGAAATCGTTGTCGTCATGAATTTTATTCGAATTTATTTGTTTGGTTACACTTTCAAGTACGTTTTCGTATATCTTCTTCATGACATCATGTTGGTCGCTGGCGTTGTGTTGTTGTTGACACATGCTTGGCACATCCACGTTGCAAATATGGCACTTGTAAGTCTCGGAAGGTTCTGAAATAAAAACAAGCTTTTAAGGAAAAACATTTTTTCATAGCAAGCTTTTAAAGCTCGGCAGACCTATATAATTAATACTCGTCAAGACGAATCATACGAGCCCAAACTCGATGAGGTTGTGTCGTTTAACTACCAAGTTCCTATAGCCACCTTCCGGTTCCATCATCGGATCAGCTCAATGTCATAATAAATTTACATTGTCATCTGATTTACACATGTATGCAAAATTTCAGCTCAATCGGTAACCGGGAAGTGGGTCAAATTTAATTTACAAGATTTGATGACAGACAAACGTTGGGACAGGTGAAACTAAATAAAAGCTTGTAATAATTATTTTGTATATATGGGTACAGAAGTCAATCTACATACAAAGCGCGCTCGAGCAACGCACACATAGACACCGCTCACGGACACGATATCTTGGAGCGTCTCGACCTGCTCATCGAACAGTTCCGGTTCAAAACTAGAAAACGAGTCAGCGACTGTCGCAATCTAGTGTTCAACAACTTCATCGCTTATCATCAGGTGTAATAGTAGTCAAACATAAGGCTGCTCGACGATAATAATCGGTGGCCGATTTTTTTGTAGGAGAAAAATAGAACACACTGTAGTGATAGTCCAACGCACACGTCCTACAAAAAGTCGGTCAGAAATACAGAACAATGTTACAAGTATACAAAATCGGCCCAATTATCTGTCCTACAAAAAGTCTGACGTGGGCGAGCAGCGTCAGATCAACTTTAAATCCTTTATTGTACCTACAGGTGTGAAGGAAGAATTTTGTCCATAGGGTGTCATGTATCGGCACTTTCGCGGAAGGCTACATGACACCTCTGCGCAATAGGTAGGTACATACGTCGCCAACCCAATGAAGTAGGTAGTTTTAATAATAAATAAGCAGAATATTATGATCATGTAATACTAGTATACTCATTGGATAAAGTGAGAAATGAGTATATTAGGAATTTGGAAGTGGCGCCAGTGACTGAAAAGTTGAAAGGAAACCGTTTGTCTTGGTATGGTCATGTAAAGAGGAGGGATGAAACACATGTTGCTAAAAGAGTTATGAGTTATGTGGATGGGTGGAGGGGGAGAGGGAGGCCAAAGAAAAGTTGGATGGATTGTGTGATAAGTGATATCCGACAGATTGCCCGTTGAAAGAAAAGGGAGTTAGCGATAGCGTGACGAGTGACAGCACAGAATGGAAGAAAAAAACGTGTTGCGCCGACGCCAAATAAAAATGGGACAAGGGCAGGTATTAGTTTTAACATTAATATTATTATTTATGTTTAGTGTCTATTAGTAGCATGAAAAGTTATAAAACCATATAATCAGGTATGTGGTCCCTTGAAGCTGTGAAAAAATCAGTTCTAAAAGATACGGTCGTTTCTGTCGCAGAAAACGTATATTACGATACTCTCAAGGGAATCAAAATTTATAGGGTAGGACTTCCCGTTGACTCAGAATCCTGAAATCCATACTATCTATATATATAAAAATGACCCCCGTTTTCCGTTGTCACGACTTGGCATGAAAACGGCTTGACCGATTTGGCTGATTTTTTTTTGTTGTGATTGTTATTGTGAGGAGAAGGTTCTTATGGAAAAAAAATAAAATTAGGGTAGTGTAGGGTAGAGTAGAGTAGGGTAGAGTAGAGTAGAGTAGGGTAGAGTAGTAGGGTAGAGTAGGGTAGAGTAGGGTAGAGTAGGGTAGAGTAGGGTAGAGTAGGGTAGGGTAGAGTAGGGTAGAGTAGGGTAGAGTAGGGTAGAGTAGGGTAGAGTAGGGTAGAGTTGGGTATAGTAGGGTGGAGTAGGGAAGAGCGGGAGCGAAGCCGCGCGGGCAAAGCTAGTAATATTATAAATGGGAAAGTGTGTGTGTCTGTTTGTCCGTCTTTCACGGCAAAACGAAGTGACGAATTGACGTGATTTTTTTAGTTGAAGAGATGGAGAGTGACATAGGCTACTTTTTGTCTCTTTCTAACCTCCACTTCCCAGGGGAATCGTGTTACCCCAGATTTAACGCGAGCGAAGCCGCGAGCAAAAGTTGGTTAGGCATAAAGCAAGGTCTTATAGCACAGGTATAAAAATAAATCTGAATACTTTTTGCGATTCGGAAAAATCTTCGAGACTCCCGTTTTTTTTTTGAGCGGAACCTTCGGCGGAGCGGGAGATAGTGTCTGATTTTCACTACCTAAAAACTGACACTGTTCCTTCGTTGTCTTTCGTACTGGGGCGGAATCTTCCTTTCAGAAGTAGACCCTTGGCCCCAGTAGGCTTCGAGTCTTCGACCCTGCTAGGCCCCTACGACTTGCTGACAACTCCTTGAAGCGCGCGTGGAACAATGCGCACCGTCGTTGTCTTGGGCTCGGTCCGGATGGTTACCAGACTGTCGGACGGCGAGCTACCCACTGCTCAAGCTCCGCAAACCTTTGGTAACAAGTCACAGTCAAGTAACAATACACTTCAACCCTGCTGGGGTTGGGGCTGCTACCGTTTTGCAGACTTACCTACCTACCTTTGAGGCGCGAACCCTACACGCTGTCGACAACTTGGGCTCGGTCCGGACGGAAAAACGGCGAACTACCCATTGCTCATCGTCCGCAAACCTACGCCTACAGTGGATAGAAATATAGGCTACTTACCAGAATAGCTTTCTTCATCCTTATTAGCCTTAGTGATTATTACGACCTGACAGTACTCAGATTCTCCGTCCAGTCTCTGGTTAGTCCATAATGGGGTCTTATCTGCACTAGAAGATTGGAGATACTTGCCAAGGTAGGCCAAGTCTAAACTGTCCAAAGGTATTGTGTATGACGGAGTTATATCAATGTTCGTTTCGTTGATTTCGGTCATTTTTTACTGAAAAAATAAATAAAAAAAATTCAGAACTTGCACAACACTATCTAGTCTCAAACTAAGCAGAGCTTGTGTTGTGGATACTAGACTACTGATAAACATACTTATATACTTCTAAATACCTACATATGTATTACAGATAAATGACACCCAGATACAGAACAAATGATTATGCTCATCACACAAATATTTGTCCTGGTATATTACATTGATCTCACCACTTTTTACAGTAGAAAAACTGATTTGCAAGCCTTGAAAAAAGATAATTTTATTAAAAAAAAAAAAAAATTTAATACACCCTGACGCATAAAATCTAAAAAAAAAAGAACTGTTTAAGACCGGTCTAATGCCTAAACTCGACATGTTTACTAGTAGGCATTCCAGGGTTCCATTAGCCACCTCCTAGTTCTAGCAACAGGTCCTCGTCATCACGAAAACTATTTAGAACTATTTAAGACGAATCTAATGAGCCCAAACTTGATGTGTTGCATCCAAATCTGTCCATTCGCTTAGGCGCTACGATACCACAGACAGACACACAGATTCCTCAAAATCATAACACCCCTCTTTTTTGACGGGGGTTAAAAAAATAATTTTAATACCATTATTTTTACTAGTTGTGGGTAGATTGAACTGTTTTTTTTATTTATTAGTATGTAGGTATAACATAAGAAAACATACTTGAAAATGTTTCTTTCAGATATACAAAAAAGGCAAACCTTTATTGCTTTAGAAAACTCGTTACAAATATATAAACAACAATTTTACTATGTTTAAATTAAAACAATAAATCTATTAAACTTAGCCTTTTCTAAACTATACCGGAGGGCCGGTGTACTACTTACCCTCAATTTATGAATAAAGTATTTAACCTTTCAAAAGCCATCAATTAGAAACACAATAGTAACACAATGATAGCACAAATGCTGGCGTTCACTTAAAGATAAAAGATAAAGATACTTTTGTTTTGCAAATATGGGTAGCAGTAAAGATGATAGAAAAATATAGGTAACAAGTTCAGCCATATTTTACCATGGAGGCATGCAAAGGCATAAGATTTAACATACAACCACCAAATGCAATCCCTACTAATCCCTACTTCCCTACTAATATTATAAATGCGAAAGTAACTCTGTCTGTCTGTCTGTCTTCTGTCTGTCTGTCTGTCTTCTGTCTGTCTGTCTGTTACGCTTTCACGCAAAAACTATTGAACGGATTTAGATCAAATTTGGTAGGTAGGTAGAAGAGACACTGGAATAACACATAGGCTACCTATAATTCCACTGCTGAGCACGGGTCTCTGCCCGAGCGATATAAACTGTAGTCCACGCAGGCGAAGCCGCGGGCGGAAAGCTAGTTTTAAAATAAAATACACAGTATAAACAAGTAAACAATAACAAAGAAAATATTTAAATTAACCTAAAGTATTTAAACTATTATCTATACTTAAAAAATCTTTCTCATTCAGGTACTCACTTAATTCATGAATCCCCAAGCGACCACCGGTGGCCGCGCATCTATTGTCTTACTATTGTGTCTCTAATTAACGGTATCTGAAGGGTTAAGTTATAATATGCTTTCACCACGAAAAAGGTTCGGAGTTTTTTTTTTAAATAATGGTAATGGAAGCTCTTTCCAACTCTTAGGCAACTTATTATAAATGCTAGGAACCATGCAGTTAGGGTTTAACCCGTTGTATGTCGGAGCACAGATCTACGCGGGACACAATGGCTTTTTCATTGTCTCTAATTACAGCACATGAAAGGTTATTGAAATTACCTATTGCTCAAAGCCTACTTTGGCTGGAAAATCTATTAGAATTTGTTGTTGAACTACAAATTGACACATATTGAGTATTTTGAGTCTCGTTTCTGTACTTAGTTGAATGTGGATCATTGTGCATAGACATCGTGCATACTAGGCAAAAACTTTGGTGCGTTTACATCCCACCTCGCTCCAAAAACCAAATCAGGCCTATCAGTTTTGACAAATTCTTACTTATAATACTTACTCAATTTAAAAACCCGCCCTTTTTTTTGAGGTGCTAATCTTCCAATAATTTCTCCCGCTCTTGGGTAGAGTGAGAGTTCGTGTCAGACTTTTACTGACTAAAAACCACCTGTACTATTCAGTTGCCATTTACTTTCCAGGACCACGAAATCTTTTTCAGAAATAATGGATGGAACTTTGGTACAGAGTTTTAATTTACTTAAAAACAATAAATAAATAGTGTTCCCGCAATTATTTGAACCGGTAACCGGTTGAAAAACGCCATGGGCGCTATGAAAAAATATAACAAACTATTGGTCGAGTTTAAGTACCTACATCAGTGTCCTTGTAACTTGAAACTAAAAAATACCTACTTATTTATTTTATTCTAAAGGAATTATTGAAAGGGATCTTACCAATTCACACGCATCAATTGTACGAAACACTTGAGCACAGACTTCCAATTAGAACGACTATCTTTATTAGAATAAAAGTAATAAAAACTTAGTTCTACAAACTTTTCTAACAATGAGAATATTGGTAACGTAACGACAGTTACGACACACACTTTACGTTATCAGTTTGACAGCTAGTGATGTCAAGACTAGAGATAAAACTATCGATTAGTCGAACATTGATGAATCAATATGTTAAAAAGTTTCAGTTTGTTTTGCCAGGGCTGCGGGATTGATCGAAATTTCAAAAGGAAGGAACACAAATTAGGTTTTAGTCAGTTGAACAAGCCCTGTCGCTCCACCGAGACCAGGATAAGTTTTTTGGATGAAAAAAACCTCATAAAGTATAATAAAATATAGGTAATTGCAAAGATGCAAAATACTTTTTTTAATCACTTCTTAGGGGAATTAAATAAAGTCTATGTGGTAGATAAGATTGCTTTTTATTAAGTTTTATTTTTACAAATTACGTTTACAATTTTGTTTGAATTACAGCTACAGCTATATGCATTATCTATACTTCAACACTACACTTTTGCTTTTATGTTTTTTTGTTTGTAGGAGGTAAATTCTGGAAGTACTGGTCAGATTGCTAAATTTTTTCCCTGTATTTCTGAGTGACGTAGGCTATATTTTATGTACGTAGGGCAAAAACTAGTAGTCTATATAAATACTAGCTTCTGCCAGCGACTTCGTACGCGGATCCTGTTGCTTATGCCAGCGACAACGGAGTCGTCAAAATCAAAGATCTGAAACGTCTGGTGTCGAATTTTAAGAGCCTGGAAAACAACGTGATGCGCGAGACGATTCGAGACGTTCCAGATCTCTCCCTTCCACTTACGCGCGTGACAGTGTGCACACACCTTAGATATGGTGCCATAGACAAAAATAAACAGAAAGCTCCGAACTGCTAAGCTATCGGGCGTTACATGTGTTATTGTGAGTCAACCATAAAAGATAGACATGATGTCTTGGGATATTTTTTATATAATTTTAAGGAGAACATTTCCGTTATACATGACTTTTGTGTAGCTTTAACCATTAAGGCTTCAAACGCGACGGAAGCTTAAAAAATGGAGTTATTTCTCTCGTTTCCCCAACATTTCCCTTCAATGCTCTGCTCCCATTGATCGTAGCGTGATGAAAAGTATACTATAACCTGCCCAGGAGTATGAGAAATGATTGTACCAAGTTTCGTTAAAATCCATCGCGTAGTTTTTGTTTCTATAAAGAACATACAGACAGACAGACAGACAGACAGACAGACAGACAAAAATTGTATTGTTTGCATTTTTGGCATCAGTATCGATCACTAATCACCCCCTGATAGTTATTTTGGAAATATATTTCATGTACAGAATTGACCTCTCTACAGATTTATTTAAGTATAGAAGATAGAAGAAGATTGTTATTTCTACTACTTGAAACATTTACATTTTTTACACGAAAGTAGCATAATAGCATAGTATTATCAGCCTAATGATGCTGCTGGAACGCAAGCTTCCTCTTTAGGACAGGGAATGGTGGATTATCCACCACCCGGACACAATGCGGGTTTGTGGATGTCACTTATTTTCGAATTTTTGATAGTAAAACACCATGTTTTCCTTCACGGTGTTGTGAGCAGTGGTAATGGAATATATTCAACAAAGTAATGTGCCTGGTTGGTTTCGAACCCGTTACCTACGACTCGTTAAATTATGGTTTCATGAAATGATGATATTTAAGTATAAGACATATAAAAAACTTTTTACAAAAAAAATTAAACCGACTTCAAAAAGTACAAAATAACTTTAATTTCGGAAGTCGGTGTTTCTATAATAGATACCTAATCTTGTCTCTTCGTTATTTAACACCAACTTCCGAAATTAAAGTTATTTTGTACTTTTTGAAGTCAATTTAATTTTTTTGTAAAAAGTTTTTTATTTTTCACTTTTTAGTTATGGTAGCACCACTAAAAAGTATCTACCCTTCAGCTAAACATAAATTACCTTATAGCCAGAGTACATCTCATAACGATTCTTATAATCCCAAATACGGTTATATTACATGAATTTCCCCCTGTCCCCACCCCCTTTTCTTTCAGTCAGTCATCGACTACACGTATAAACAAAGCAATTTTACTTGTTACGACAATTCTGCTATGATTCTATGAGGAGTTCTGTTCCATATCTTCGAAGTTCATGATCAGATCATAACAATATTTCTATGGGACCAACTTGGAAGCATAAACTATAAATAAAAAAAAAAAAATTCCAAATCGGTCCACAATTGACCGAAGTATCGGTGAACATACATACAAAAAAAAAAAACATACATTCAGCCGAACATAGAACCTCCTCCTTTTCGAAGTCGGTTAAAAACGCTTTAAATTTACAATAAGTAAGACATTTATTTATTGCTTTTCTTTAGTGAGATTGCTTCAAAAACTCCTCTGAGACATTAAGTAATTAACATTTAACGTCTTTATAGCTAGTAAGTAAGAAAAAATTCAAAATCCGCGCTGTTACTGACTAAATCTGCTTGCTACCCGGTCAACAAGGCTTAAAGGAATAATTTTACAAATATCGATATAAGTATATCAACCACAATCGATCGTTTCCCAACACTAGTTTTGAATGACATTTACTTCCCCGGCCATAGAGCACTTTCGTTTGCAAATAAAGGTGAACGCACACTTGTCCGAGTGAAACGCGCCAAACGAATTGAAAGAAAAGGATTTTATAGGTAGAAAATGAAACTGCGAGCACCTAACCGCGTCGAAACGTCTCGTCTGAACCTGGCTTGGAATTCTTCACCGTCTTCAGTGTGCAAGAATTCCAAAATACTTTTCTTTCGATTCGTTTGGCGCGTAAAGCACCTTCGACTCAGATAAGTGTGCAATCACCTTCAATTGTTTATGGTGCTGATGACGTTGCGTTACACACTAGGAATCCTACGCTCTGTAATTTGTGAGGAATGCTAAGATATTGTACTTTGGTTACATAATTATGTACACGTGTTTTAATTTTTAATTGCCGGTAGTTCCCCATTAAAATTCAATAATCCTTACTAATATTATAAAAGTGAAAGTGAGTTTGTTTATTTGTTTGTTACGTCTTCACGCCTAAATGGCAAAACCGATTTTGATGAAACTTGGTACACGGATAGACCATGTCCTGGAATAGGACATAGGATACTTTTTATCCCGGAAGTATATTTCCTTGGGATAATTTTCCCATTTTTTATAATGAATGAGTTGGTGTGATTACGATATTTATCTATCTTTTCTTCTCAATCTCGCTAAAATTCATAAGCGAGGCGAGCCAAGGTTACAATTTTTTGTGTTTCTTACAAAACACGTTAATCGTGGAAATCAACGTGCCGTCGAAACGGTTTTGGCTCCTACCGGACGGCGAGCTTCCTATCGCTCACGCTCAACGTCCGTGTAGCTTGTTGTTGTTGTGTTGACCGTTTGATGTGGGCTGCGCAAGCCGCAAGATATATTTTGAGGGCCTCCTAATGGATAAAACGAGCATGACTGCATGCTGTTTTTACTGTTCCGTGATGTGTTTAGTAGCGCGACTGCGCGAACATAGACGAAGCAAATAGAATAGGAAATCCCCAGCGGGCGAAGCGAGGAATCCCCGCGTCATTCACCGCCCGCAACGCCAGCAAATGTCACTAGACTAGATCTTTAAAAAAACAATGTGGTAGGTTAATATTGCCAGATACTTGCTAGCCGGTTTTTTTATTATAATAAATAATACTAGAAAAAAATGAAGAATGTTAGATGAGTAATTATATTTATACTAGCTTTCCGCCCGCGGCTTCGCCCGCGTGGACTACAGTTTATATCGTGCGGGCAGAGACCCGTGCTCAGCAGTGGAATTATAGGCAGCCTATGTGTTATTCCAGTGTCTCTTCTACCTACCTACCAAATTTGATCTAAATCCGTTCAGTAGTTTTACTAGTTTTTGCGTGAAAGCGTAACAGACAGACACAGACAGACAGACAGACAGAGTTACTTTCGCATTTATAATATTAGTAGGGAATAGTAGGTAATTAGTAGGGAATAGGGAATTAGTAGGGAATAGTAGGGATTTGCGTTCGCGGGCCTGCGAGGCGCGAGGCCCCTTGGACCGCGAGGCCGTAGGCGGTGGCCCACGTCGCTCACGCACGACTTACGCCGCCTCTGACTATGCCAGGCCAGACCCACCTATTGTTGCTTCACCATCCCCTCCTTTATTTATGGTTTTATATCTCCTAATTTCACACAAGAATGACTTTTGAAAGGTTTAATCGTAAAAATAACCGATAAAGTAGATTTGTTTTTGTATCAAGAAAGTTGAGCCACGTAAATAATAATTTAGTATTGATAAGAACTTAAAATTTAAAATGAAATGCTGTGTCTTTATTTTTATTATGGGTATGTCTGTTTATTTTTTCAAGCTTTCATTTAGTTTCACCTGTCCTGATGTTTGTCTGTCATCAAATCTTGTAAATTAAATTTGACCCACTTCCCGGTTACCGATTGAGCTGAAATTTTGCATGCATGTGTAAATCAGATGACAATGTAAAATTATTATGACAAGGAGCTGATCTGATGATGGAACAGGAAGGTGGCTATAGGAACGTGGTAGTTAAACGACACAACTCCATTGAGTTTGGGCTCGTATGATTCGTCTTGACGAGTATTAATTAAAGAGCATTTCCTTCCTCAATGACATAGTATATATATATATATATATCTATAATATTATATAGTATGTGTGTATTTATGTATGTAGTTATACTTATTTATGTCTTATTATTTTATTCATAGTATTTCTAATTTTCAAATTGTACACTGGACCCCACCCTCTATCATCTCTCTCTATCGCTCAAAAGTTTGCTGGAAGAAAACTCATCCTTGAGTTAAGCTCGCCTATGTACATGAACTTTGTTATCCACCTATTTTATAAGTTTTTATAGTGTACAGTAAAGAATTAAAGAATTAATTATAATAGGTATACCGAGCTATAAAAGCTTGATATGAAAAAATGTTTGTCAGTAAAAGCTTGTTGTAACTAGTTTCTGTCCACGATTTTGCCTAGCTGGAAGTAGATAATTGTTCCAAGGGAACATATTCTCAGGATAAAAACTATTCTAGGATATGATGTTTTTTATTGAAATCCATTCAGCCGTTTGTTTCACATAGGTAATGAATTAGGAATCACGGCAGTGACCTAGCCAAGGCGAGTAAAATAGCGGCACGGCCATACATCCTTTTCTCGAAACAGTTCAGGCCATTTTCGATCTTATATAACTTCGTTATATATAAAACTAAAGCCTAAAACCAAATCGGCCTCACCATACAAATTGTCAAATCAAGTTTATAATTTTGTATGGTGAGGCTGACATTTTTTTTTCGTTTCCTGAAAAAAAATCTTGTGGAAGGTTGTTCAGTTTCGTCTACTGAGCAAGCCCTTGAAGTTTGCGGAGGGCTGTCCCTTACACATTGTATTTTATTAAATTAGATTGTTTAGTTCGATTGCAAAGCACGGGCCAGTTTAACCTGGACAACACAATAAACCTTATGTACTTTTTGCAGTATTCCAAGCCATGATGTGCGAAAAAGACTCGTCAAAGCTGCGAAGAAAACTAATAGTTCCAAAAAATGATGATAGTTGTAAGAAAATAAAGTGCCCCACTGTTGAAGATCCTCAATGCGTGCGAATGAATCGACACGACTTAAGTCTTACCTTCCATATAATAGCTACAAACAAATGCGAACTTGACTACTGGAAATGCCATGAGGGTAAGTCGACTGGCCTATTAGTCTAGTGGGCAGAGGCCCTGACTGCTATGCCGGAGGTCAAAGTCAAAGTCAAAGTCAAAGTCAAAGTCAAAGTCAAAATATTTTATTTCATATAGGCCTACAAGGGCACTTATAAAACGTCAGAAGCTAGTGCACGGTTCGAAATTGGTCGTTTCCTATGGAGAAGAACCGGCTAGAAACTCCATGGTTACTCTTTTTACCGACTTCCCAAAAAGGAGGAGGTATTACGTTCGGCTGTTTGTATGTTTTTTTTTTTTTTTTTGTATGTTTGTTCGTCGAATACTCCCCCAAATGTGGACGGATTTTCAAAATTCTTTTTTTGTTCGAAAGTAGATAGTTCTGAGGTGGTCCCATTATCACCAAATTAGGATCTGATGATGGGATCTTGGAGAAATCGAGGGCAGCCTTCAAATTTTATAGGCTCACTTATTGATTTTCGCATATTTTATGAAGTATCTTGTGTATTTGCGTATGGTCGTCACCATCTCAGGTAGCTGGGCTGATGATGGAAGGTACAACTCCTTAACAGTAAGAAGTTACTCGACAAGCAAGGACTGTTTTAGTAAATTGTTTTGATGTTTGATAGGGCATTTGCCACATTTGGTCTCATGATCATCAAGTCATGACCTGATGCTGCAGTCAGGATGGTCTGCAGAGTACCTAAGCCCTCGACAACAAACAGCAGATATATCGAGTTTAGGCTCATTGAAAACGGCTCGATGTGTGGATAAACGTACTGCTAATAAAGAACACCGAAGTACATAGAGACCTGATGCTGAAGCCAGGAGCATCAGGAAAAGTACAAACCTTGAAATTACAGCACCGTAGTCGTGTTTGGGCTCATTTTAAACAGGACTACATTTTAAGTTCATTGCAATGTTGACATAAATCTGGCCTGATGCTACAGCCGGGATTATCAGCATCTAGTCTAATGACTGATTGAAAGATTTACCTTTCGGCTTCATCATCAGATCAGTTCGGTATATCCTTTCCCTCTCCAGCATCTAGTCTAATGACTGTTTGAAAGAAGAGGGGGAGAGGATATATCGAACTGATCTGATGATGAAGCCGAAAGGTAAATTAATGTAATCTAACCGTGTTTGGGATTATTAGAACCGTTATGAGATGCGCTCTGACTATAAGGTATTTAAGTTTGACTGAGGGGTACTTTTTAGTGGTGGTACCATAACTAAAAAGTGTAAAATAAAAAAAATGTGTTTATTACAATATTGATTGATTTATATAAGAACAGTGTAGACCAGTCAACACTGTACACAAAAGCACAAAATTAATCATAATAAAATAAAAATATAGTAAGTTGTAATAGAAAGTTATCTAAGTGTTTGTGGATTATACAGTGTTCTCACATTCACATTCCAAAAAGAGGCTATATAAATAATTACAACAGAAAAATTTAAATAATTACAACTGTTAACAAAATAAATTACTAACAAATTGAATGCAGTTGAAGTCTAAATAATAAAAATAAAAATATTGCAAAAGCAATTCGTTAAAGGAAAAATAAATATTATGTATATTAAAACAAGGTCGTGGGTTTGATCCAGAACAAATGTTTGTGTGATCAGCACGATCATTTGTTCTGTGTCTGAGTGTGTCTGGGTGGGTGTTTGGGTGTTGGGACTCAGGCCTCCTCTCCTAGAGAGAAGGCCTGAGTCCTAACAGTGGGAACATTAGGCCGACTAAGCTATGCTATATAGAATGTATATAGACAAATTAATAATTTACAGTTTTGTTTATTATTGTTGATAGGCTTGCGTTTGACGATGGAACACGCTTGCCTAGAAGTAGCCTATTCACTCTTTACTTAAAGACCCCTAAGTTGTAGCTATCAGGAAACACAGACTCCGACAGGGAATTCCACTCCTTGGCTGTACGCACAATAAATGTGTTCCCAAAACGCTTTGTACGTATGGGTGGAATGTCTACCATTACTGGTGGTGCAACGCCGTACGTCTTGTGGTCCGATGATGGAATAGATCCACCAAGGCAAGCAAAATAGTGACATGGTCGTACTATTCTTTTCTCGAAACAGTTCAGGCCATTTTCAATCTCCTATAACTTCGTTGTGAATAAAACTAGAAGCTTGAATTCACAATCGCATGTTTATAATACTAGCTTTTGTCCGCGACTTCGCTCGCGTTAAATTCCTCCATTTTAGGGAAGTGGAGGTTTAGAAAGAGACAAAAAGTAGCCTTTGTCACCCTCCATTCCTTCAACTATCTCTACTTAAAAAATCACGTCAATGCGTGACTCCGTTTTACCGTGAAAGACGGACAAACAGACACACACAATTCATCTTGGTATTGATTACTTTTTAACCGACTTCGAAAAAGAGGAGGTTCTATGTTCGGCTGAATGTAGGTATGTTTTGTTTTTTTTTTGTATGTATGTTCACCGATATTTCAGTCAATTGTGGACCGATTTTGAAATTTTTTTTTTTTGATTGAAAGGTTATGCTTCCAAGTTGGTCCCATAGAAAAATATTGTTATGATCTGATCATGAACTTCGAAGATATGGAACAGAACTCCTCAATTCCTCATAGAATCATAGCAGAATTGTCGTAACAAGTAAAATTGCTTTGTTTATACGTGTAGTCGATGACTGACTGAAAGAAAAGGGGGAGGGGAAAGGGGGAGGGGGTAAATTCATTTCGGAAGTCGGTGTTAAATAACGAAGAGACAAGATTAGGTATCTATTATAGAAACACCGACTTCCGAAATTAAAGTTATTTTGTACTTTTTGAAGTCGGTTTAATTTTTTTTTGTAAAAAGTTTTTTATTAAGGTAGAAGATCTGAGTTGCGAGCCTTGGTTTTTTTACACTTTATTATTTTGGGCCTGCGCACACTTGAGATAAGACGTCTCAGACACATTTGTCTACGACCTCTGCGACAAAACGGTTTTGTCTACGACACGGGGCGCTAGGACTATCTGCTCGTGATAGCAAATACCACGAAGGTCTGAACAGGTGTTAATATCATTATAATTCCATTTTATTTCTTTTTTAGGCGTGGAAGGCAAAATTGTTCCGATGAAGTATTGTAGCAACAATGCTGGATCGACATCCAAAAAAAATAAAAATAAGATCGGTAAGTAAAGTAAGCTTAGTAGTTTATGTTACCTTGCACCGCAACGAGACTATACAATCCCACCAAAAACATTTCATGTAAAATGTTGCCAAGACGACCACATAAGGTTTGCCCTATGAAAAAGATATCAGATCCCATGTAGACCCACAGTCTGAATCTACACAGCCTAACTCTACCGACCCTAAATTCACAAATTCTACATATCAGTAAAATGTATGGCTTCGCCGTTTCGCTACCGTCGTGGAGGTGATGCGAATATTAATTTAGTTTCTGAAGTAAAGTAACGAAACAGCCAAGCCATATCTACATTTTTGCTGATATGTAGAATTTGTGAAGTTAGGGTCTGTAAAGTTAGGCCGTGTAGATTCAGAAGCTTGGGTCTACATGAGATCTGATATCTTTTTCATAGGGCAAACCTTATGTGGTCGTCTTGGCAACATTTACCATGAAATGTTTTTGGCGGGATTTCAGTTCTTTTTGTAAGTTGCTAGGCCCTCCTTATTTTTTTCTTCTATATTTCGACTTTCTAGCACTTCAAGAAGTATCCTAACATTTTGAAGTCTCATACAAACTTCCACCCCCCCCCATTTTAGGGGATGGGGTGAAAAAGTTATAAGTTTATGAATTTTTTTGTTAGTTGTATACTAAACTTAGATTACATACCAAATTTCAGCTATCTAGTACTTCAGGAAGTAGCCAAACATTTTGATGATCATCAGTGTGTCAGTGACGAAATCGGTGTATTTTACATATCAATAAAATCTAAATTATTAAAGCTATTCAATTGAGACTTTGTGTATTTAATTAATCTATTATTGATACCATATCCTGAGAATATGAACTATCTGGTATATTGGAAACCAACTCTATGAGGGTTCAAAAAATCGACGAAACACTTCGAGAAAAGGTAGGTAAATGCCCTTGCGCTTCGCTTGGCTCGTCTTTGGCAGGGGCACTGCCGTGCCCCCAAATAGTAGATTATGTGACTAGGGGATAAAGCAGTTCTTTTAAGAGGTCACGGAGCCCTCTTCCATGTACTGATGGTGATCACCGGGGTGGTTTTAGTGAGGTAAGAATCCCACACTCCCTGGTCTTTCACCCCAAAAGTCCAGAAGCCTTTTGAACGTTTCCCCCCCGTAAACAAAAAAAGGGGATAAAGCTGTTTCTTTAAGTCGAGGGTTGAATTCTGAACGAAAAGAAAGTTGCTAATTTTAATCCAGAACGTTAGTGAGGGATCTAAATGATAAAACCTGAGTGAAGTAAGGAATTCAAGCCGCCTAAGACTTGAGGTGTATTTGAAACAGTTAGATTATGTGATTATAGGATAAAGCAGTGTCTTTAACGGTCGATAATTGGTCAGTCATTGGTCTCGTAATATAATTGTGGTAGAATGACAATATCGAGCTGTTTCGTAACAAATTAAAAGTAAACATTGCCTGATGACGTTCTAATAGGGTAGGACACTGATCAAAAGAACTGTCATTTATTTAGCAGACTACCACTTACGGCAGACATTCGTTTGTTAATCTAAATACAAGATTACCATTATATGCTACTTCTTTTAATGGAGTGTCGGTGGTTGACCGTCGGAAAGTCATAGAAAAGTCATAATGACAACGCCATTATATTAGTAGATTACCAAAACTTGTCAAAATGAATGTTAGACCATTCTGACACTATACTCCATTTGTTTATGTAGGTAAACTGCTAACTAATTGTAAACAATCATAATTAACATGTACTGGTATTTTATCTAAAAAATTGTCTAAAAATTTTATCTAGAAATTTTTACAATTATAATCTGTCTAAAAAGTCAAACGACTTTGGAATTTTGTACTATATTTAATTATTTAAAAATATTTATAAGTATTTGATACTTTTTATATGGTTCTTATATTAGTAAACAATGATCAAGATCTCTTAATCGACCTTGATTATTGAACCAGTGTGAACTACATCGGATTTCATTTTGCCCTAATAAATTACCCAAGTCGTTTGACGTTTTAGACAGATTCTAGGTATTTACCCAAACCGATGTTAGGTAATAACTAAATTTTTTTTTTAATAATGTTTAGGCTCACGTTTGACCACTATCTCACCTGATGGTAAGCGAAGATGTGGCCGACGATGGAACAAGCTTGCCTAGAAGCAATCTATTTACTCTTGAATTAAAGACCCCTAGGTTATAGCTTGATAGCTACAACCTAATTCCACTCCTTAGCTAATTTAAATAATCTCTGTATCATCTTTTAATACGATCTATTTGAAATAAAAAGACATAAGTATCAAGATTGTTTACGTTAAGTTAAGTACCTAAACAGATGGAGTAGAGTATAGCAGACTTAAGACCCAGGTTAGGTACACTGTAATCATTTGTAACGTTGATCGTAACCAGGTCAAAAGCATATTCGAGCCAAGAGGAGAGTCAACTATTTTGATCTACCCATTATGCCGAATCTACGGCAAGCCGTCAAGGAAGAATCCGGTAAGTGTGTTTTTTACAAGCTTTTATTTAGTTTCACCTGTCCCGGTGTTTGTCTGTCATCAATAATCTTGTAAATTAAATTTCACCCTAGTCCTGGTTACCGATTGAGCTGAAATTTTGCATGCACGTCTAAATTAGATGACATTTATGATATGGAGCTGATCTGATGATGTAACCGGAAGGTGGCTATAGGAACCTGGTAGTTAAACGACACAACCCCATCGAGTTTGGGCGCGTATGATTCGTCTTGACGAGTATTAATTATATAGGTATACCTACCGAGCTATAAAAGCTTGCTATGAAAAAATTATTTTCATTAAAAGCTTGTTTTACATTTTCTGTTCGTAACTCTACATACTTGTCCCAGCAACGCCCCCATCTCCTTAACTCGATCAAATATTAGTCGCCGTTTTTTTTTCTACAAAATACATAATTTATTTACGAAGTTTGCCTCCGCATCAGATCTATCCATCAAGCGCAACAATTATTAGATGAGGGACAAAGAGAAGTTGGTTGGGGCTGGATTTGGTGAGTAGGTAAGGTGTATGATCAAGCACCTTAATCCGTAACTAGCTTTTGCCCGCAGCTTCGCCCTTGTAGGTACATAAAATAAAGCCTATGTCACTCAGGAATAAAGCAGCTTTCTATTGGTGACAAAATTTTAGCAATCGGACCAATACTTCCAGAGATTACCCCATACATACAAACTTACAAATTTTACCTCTTTACAATATTAGTATAGATTTAGATAGATATTTACCGTGGCAATCAGTGGTGGCTGATATAACGTACAGCGCCAAAATATAACACGCTATTTGTTTATAGCGTATAGCGTTTGTTATATTGGCTCTGCCTTCGCACTATAATATAGCGACTCGCTCAACAAAACGCCAACAGCGGGGCAAAACGGGATAGCAATATAGCGTTTATTGTGTCCGTTTATCGCGTTGCCGAATAAAATGATAATGTCTCCGTGTTCAGTTGATAGCCGAGTTTTATTATAACGTGTTATAATGATAGCGTATAAAATAGCGCGCTATATTTGTGCGCATGCATTAAACTATTGAATATATTCAATAGTTTAATGCATCGAGAGTTTAAAGCGGAATTGAACATCACTAGTGGTAATCGCTAAGGTATGAGATGGCGCGTGGCCTTGGTGAAAAAGGATTTTCTTTTTCTCGCATCTTTAAATAACAATTACCCGTCCAAAATAGCTGAAACTTTGGTGAGTAATTCATATTGAGGTCGGAAAATTTCGGACTTGCGGACGGCGAGCTACGGGTAGCTCGTTGTCCGACCGTACGGTAACTGGCCAGACCAAGCCCAAGTCGCGACGGCGCGTACTGTTCCCGCGCGCATCGAGGAGTTTTCAGCAACAGCAGGAACCCAGCTAGGTCGAAGCCTACTGTGGCCAGGGTTAGTTACGAAAGATAATAATAATAATAATAACCCCATCGTCGTATCTCTACGTTGACGTCGTGGTGGGGCTTGTGTGTTCCAACATGCCCTAGGTCTGTATCGGTAGAATTTCCTTTACCGTAACATACCTAGGGTGAGGGGCCAGACTAAGAGAGATACAATCCGCAGGGCATTTCTGTGGCGAACTGTTGGGTATTAGCGACCCCACGGACCCGATCTCCCGGGAGAATTCCTGTTCTTCATCTCCGGCTTACCTTTATTGGCCGGTCGTAGTGAACACTGACGAGGAACAGAGCTCCCACCTCTCTCTTGCCTTTATTGGCTGGCTTGAGTGGAGAGTCGCAAGAGCAAACATGCTCGGGAGATGGATGCATAATCCAGTAAGGTGCTGGTAGGGATCTTGACCGTACTTCCGGGATTGTCCTGATAGCCGTGGTATGCCTCTCCACTCCTCAAGCGCCTCAGGATATGTTGCCCTCTTGTTGCTACGTCACTTCGTGCTAGCGGCCGTTTTAGGGGGCCCATTTATTGAGTGTGCAAGTCACCCCCTGCCTTTTATCGATGGATATTAATGACATTGTTCAGGCAGGGGCCATAGTCTTAACATAGCTCCATATTACCAGTCCACTTAAGACTCCAAAAATCATAGCCCTATTATTTAGTTTTTCATATTATGTCGCAATAGTTTTTCAAACCGGGGGTTGTCCTTGGGTGCACTAGTATAGCGCGCATAGGGATAATCGTCGGTTGGTATCACGTTCCATTATAGTAACCAAAAGGGCCTCTGCGAGTTGGCTTCGGCCCCTTGTACGCCTCTCAAAGGCCCAGGACCTCAAGGTCCTGAGATTAATAAAAAGATGAAAATAATAATAATAATAATAATAATTTATTCAAATAACGTTTACAAAAAATGAACGTAAAGCCAACAATAATAAGGTTTTTCATACAGTTCAATGCCTAAAAATATACTAAAACTAAAATATTATTAAAGGTGCAAATAATCGTGGTTCGGATATACAATGTTTGTCAGTGGACCACCCGAACTAGGTTAATTTAAACCTGTGTTTCAGGCCATCACTTTACAGTTCAGTTTCAATGCGACAGTAAAATTTAAAATTAGAGTAATACTATTACAAAAATACATGAACCCGAAAATAGATGCCCGGGTCCCGCACCGCCCAAGAGCGGGGTTGTCATTGTTGTCATTAGATGATTTTCCCACCATAAAAGAAAGTCGGATAATTTTCAGACCACCCACGTACGATCTCATCAACATATAAACATTGTCATCATCATTTCAGATGAAAGACGACCACAGCTAGACAAAGATTCCTCCCAAGTGTCACAACAACCGCGCCCGTGTGACAATGAATCATCGGAGTCCCGCGACCCTCGCCCGGCTAACGTACACCTCGTTGCAAAGCCGTCCAACACTGCAACTTCAGGTATCTGACCGTTACTCCAGAAACTTTTTGCCCCATCCATTATCTATCAGTTTTGCAGCACACTGCCTTTTTCAGCTAATCTTTACTCCTGATTCGATCACACAAGGAAACTCCGAGCATAATTCTCTCCATCTGCTCTTTGGGTGACTTAAAACTAGTGATGTTCAATTCCGCTATAAACTCTAGTCGCGCTATAGACTACTGAATATATTTTTATAACGCGCTATTTTATACGCTATCATTATAACAAGTTATATTAAAACTCGGCTATCAACTGAACACGGAGACGTTATCATTTTATTCGGCAACGTACTATTTGGCCCCGCTGTTGGCGTTTTGTTGAGCGAGTCGTTATATTATAGCGCGAAGACAGAGCCAATATAAAAAAGCCTATACGTAATGAACAAATAGCGTGTTATATTTTGGCGCTAAACGTTATATTAGCCATCAGTACTTAAAACTATGGATGAGTTACATAGTGAGCGACGCTGGTTTGTCAAACGATTAAAATAAATCAAAGTCAGGTACTTTTTTGTGCATAAGTTCCCTGATAGATTGGTTATAGTCTCTCACAGGTACTGGTTATGGAGATATTGAAGTCTAATTACGTTTGATAGCGCCGGTTTAAAGCTATATCTATATTTAAGGCCCAAGTGTTGGAGCAGTGCGATAAAACAGTGCCTTTCTAAAGCCTACTCCTCAGTAACTGAATAAAAATATACAGGGTGTAAGGGACAGCCTTCCCAAACGTTAAGGGCTTGCTCAAAAGACGAAACTGAACAGCCTTCCACAAATGAAACCGCCACTGCTCACTCACATTTACCTAAAAGGAAGAAAGTCTGAAGTAAATCAAACAAAGGCTTAAACAAACAGTGAAAACGTTTTTTTTTTTCTAGTAAATTGACTATCACATCCAAAGAAATCAGCTGTATTTAGTTTTCCTATAGTAGGTATAGATCCTTTTTCTAGTTTTTTTTTTATGTTCAAGTATTCCTACACTCCCCGAACATGCGGGGCCCCCAAATGCGCGAGGCCTAGCCCTGTAGCATCTGCTACTCTTGCTACGTGGCTAATCCGCCACTGATCTCTTTACCATTTGTTCCGGGCAACAATTAAGCTAGAACTACCCTGCGCACACTTGTGTCGGTCTATATACATTTTATATGGAAACTAGACTTGTAGAGCTACACTTGATCCACGCCACGCGACGTCGTTCTACGTACAAATCAGGCGTGTTACACGTGTGCGTCGGTCTAATATAGTTCTAGCTTTAAACCCACGATAAACAGCCTCTACAACAATAAACTTTGTGTGTAGTATTTGAAACTTTCCTTGTCTTCAACAACTTTTTAAGTTACGTACGTAAAAAATATTAATTAAGTACTTTTTTGATTTTCAGCCACCTCTACTCCACGTAAGTGAATTATTTATATTATTCATCTGCCATAAGAGGCCAGGAGCCCAAGTCAGCTATTTATAAACTTGTCATTCCAACACGATCCCATTGTCATTTTGCTAAAAGTTCGTAACCTACTTCGTAGATATTCGATCATCGATCGGTCAATGGTCTCGTATATAGAGTTGTGGTATAGTCTGTCTAAAAAGTCAAAGGACTTGGCTAATTATCAGGGTGAAGTGAAATCTGATGTAGTCTACACTGGTTCAATAATCAAGGTTGATTATGAGATCTTGATCATTGTTTACCTATACAAGAATCTCGTAAAAAGTATCGAAAATAGGTATTTTTAATCGACTTCGAAAAGGAGGAGGTTCTATGTTCGGCTGAATGTATGTTTTTTTTTTTTTTGTATGTATGTTCACCGACATTTCGGTCAATTGTGGACCGATTTAGAATTTTTTTTTTTTTTTGTTGAAAGGTTATGCTTCCAAGTTGGTCCCATAGAAATATTGTTATGATCTGATCATGAACTTCGAAGATATGGAACAGAACTCCTCATAGAATCATAGCAGAATTGTCGTAACAAGTAAAATTGCTTTGTTTATACGTGTAGTCGATGACTGACTGAAAGAAAAGGGGGAGGGGAAAGGGGGAGGGGGTAAATTCATGTAATATTTACCGTATTTGGGATTATAAGAATCGTTATGAGATGCACTCTGGCTATAAGGTAATTTATGTTTAGCTGAAGGGTAGGTACTTTTTAGTGGTGCTACCACGGAATAAAGAAAAGTAGTGCCTCTTAGGTATCGCGCGTGTGTCAACAGCAAGCGAAATTCGCCTATTACATATTATATACTAGTGCAGGTGAATATGGCATCTATTTCAAAGGCACTAGCGTTCTTAATAGAATAAATTGGTTACAGCGCCATCTTCGTTGAGGTATCAGTCAGGTCATCAGCGTTGAGTAGCCGAACTCGTTGTAAATTGGTTAAAACTTCTTTATTGTTCGTGTCATGTCAAATAATAACAACATTCTTACGTTGTAATAAGACCTAATTTATGAAAGCAATAAGAATATGATTTGTAAAAGTTAAGTTTGTAATTCGTAGCTTCGTAGCCAATCATATTACTGTTTTTTATGTGTGTAATGTACAATTTGATATGCAAATGTGTGAGTTTGGCGACACCCGTTCCCGTGCTTAGCCACGTTAGGGGCACTTCTACCTATATTTTCTGTTCTGTGGGTGCTTCGAAATCGGTCCACTATTGACCGAAATATCGGTGAACATACATACAAAAAAAAAAACATACATTCAGCCGAACATAGAACCTCCTCCTTTTCGAAGTCGGTTAAAAATGCTATGCAATAGCTTTACCGCTGCAGTATCCGAGTGCCACACGTCTTTTTTTTTCTTTTGATGATATCTCCCGGCTCTCCCGCTCTTGGAAGGTAGCATTTGATTGTAAAAATATATTTTTCTCAGAACCGATGCAGTTTGGGCGCTTTGAACATCCCATAAAGGACCCTTGGGACACTAGCATGTGGAATAAAATTCCCCGAGACCTACTACTGTACCTTGTTGTGTAATTAAAAATAAAATCTAATTAAAAGGTATTTATACAAGCTTTTATTTAGTTTCACCTGTCCCGATGTTTGTCTGTCATCAAATTTTGTAGATTAAATTTGACCCACTTTCCGGTTACCGATTAAGCTGAAATTTTGCATACATGTGTAAATCAGATGACAATGCAAAATTATTATGACATAGAGCTAATCTGATGATGGAACCGGAAGGTGGCTATAGGAGCTTGGTAGTTAAACGACACAATCCCATCGAGTTTGGGCTCGTATGATTCGTCTTGACGAGTGTTAAATATACAGATATACTGCGCTATAAAAGCTTGCAATGAAAAAAATATTTTCATTAAAAACTTGTTTTTAATCTTTTCTGTTTCCTAATCTCCACTCCTACCATCTTTTACGAGCTTGCGCTTACTCCTTTCAGTTTTTTAAATTAATATTAGCTAGTTAATTCTTGACTGCGGGAAACCGATGGAGGTGATGGACACTTAAGGGAGGCCTATGTCCAACAGTGGACGTCTATTGGCTGATATGATGATGATGATGATGATGAATTCTTGGCTGCGATCCTACCTGATGGTAAGCAGTGATGCAATCGTTGTTGATGAGACGCACTAGGTTATTAAGAGTCTATTCACCACCCAAATTATAGCCGGATGGGAAGACCGCAGCAGGCAAATTGTTCCAGTCCTTCTATGTACACGGTATAAACGACGAGGTTTCAACAAAGTAAGGGTGGATACTCGCCGGACGTCGGATTGTCCGATGATAGATATGAGATGGTGAAATCAAGTCATGCTCTTCCCACGCACACTCTCGAAAATGCTTTGTAAATTGGACTTAACCAAATCTGGATCATCAATTAGCCTCTTCACACGCCTTTCCACCGAGTCCAAAGCATTTATCAACAACAGCCCATATGTGGCTGCAGTACTCCATAAACGATCGATTCTCTTTTGAATTGTCCCAAAATTATGGAGAGAAATATTATTTTTTAATGAAGAACACATATGTGGACTGTTAAAAATTTTTGAATTTAAACAGTAGACATAGGACAGTCCGAACTTATACCCGCGCATTAAATAAGGGCCGAAACTGCGTTAAGCGGTCGCCCGCGCGGTCCTGTACAAAAGTGCTCCATTGTCCACCTGCGCGGGCATCCGTCGCGGGGAGCCGGACCCTGCGTACGTTTTGCTACGTAATAATACATTAAGTTCTCCATCCACACGACTACATGCACACCGTTAAAGTTTAACTAGCGACATTGCGAAGGTAATAAACCGGTTTCCGCGACGAAGACCGTCGCATACGAAACACACACGCTTTGTCGTGCATGTCGCGGGCGCCCGCTTAACACTTTCATTACCTCTACGATTTTCACGATGTTTTCTCGGATGCCGCCTACATTTTACGTTGGACTCGCAAGGCGAGTCGCCGGTGCTGCAACACGAATTGAATCGACTCAGTTCGAGTTCAGTGGCATTGCGTTAGGGTAAAAACAATGTTTTGTTATTTTTGTAGCCGTGATAGTGTACGTTAAAACACATTGAACTCGCCGGGCGAGTCTACGGCGCTGGAATAAAATTTACGTGGACTTTCCGGGCGAGTCGATGGCACAGAACGTAATAACGGAGTTTCGGCCCTAAGAAATACGAGGAAAAAGATTGACTAGGTATTATTTTCTCCGATAAAAATATGACCTTACATAGAAGATTCAGTTCAGTCGGCCAAAACTGACACCAAAGCTGATATTTGGGTTTAGAAATTACTTTCGATCGAACAATAAATAAAAAAAATAAGATCATTTGAGTGTATTTTTATTATTAGACTTTTTTACGGGGGAAATTGGTATTATATTCTTAAAATACAAAAAAAAAACCTTTCAAATAAGAAATGATATCCGATTCTTTCCGTTAGCATTCCCATCAAAAGCTAAGTACAAAATGTAAGGCAATGATCTCAGTGGCGGCTTATCCATGTAGTAAGAGTAGCAAATGCTACAGGGCCCCGTGCATTCAGGGGCCCCGCGTGTTCAGGGATTCCGTACTTATACGCAAAAAAAGAAAAGCTAAAGTCCATGAAATCCAAATTCTGTGTGATAATCAGTTTATTTCAGACTTTCTCCAAGACAGTTTACAGAATAGAAGACCACTTATTAGAACACATTATCGTACTTTTCACGTAAATTTTTTTTAAACCCACCGGGTAAATTTCGCATACACGTAAAATATTTCGAAGTAGAGTCTGTCTAAAATGTCAACCGACTTAGGTAATTATTACGGCAACATGAAATCTGATGTAGTCAACACTGGTTCAATAATCAAGGTTGATTAAAAGATCTTGATCATTGTTTACTAATAGAAAAGCCTTACAAAAAGTATCGGGATATAAGTATTTTTTAATTGATTAAATATTATACAAAATTCCCAAGTCGTTTGACTTTTTACACATACCCTAAGAGAAAAGGGATTCTAATTTTTTCTAATTTGCTACAGGCCCCGCGATGGCTCAATCCGCCACTAAATGACCTGTCAAGTCACTTCTCTTCAGGTTTTTGGTATTGCTGTACATTTTGTATTTGATGTTTGTTATTCTGCTTAGCCTGCTTGTTATTCTGATTCAGATGATGACATTTAATTAGTAGGTATTATATTTTGTTTTCATTTTCAGCTTGCCTCATTATCATATCGCCGTCATTTTTGAACAAGATGTCAATCTTTTCAACTTTCTCCGGGTCCTCGTCTGTTGTAATATGACTCTTAAATGCCTGATTACTTCCTAATTTCTTCAGCATATGATCAGCTACCCTCTCCGTTAGAAAATCAAGAACCCTCGACGAAGCTAAATGATCCATAACTTTATCTATATCGATGTTTTTACTCCTCAAATCTGTCTTTCCTATCATAAGTTTATTAAGATCATCTGACATTACTTCTTCATCGTTTTCATTTTTATGCGATTTTTGTTTCATTAGGTGTTTTTTAGCAATTTCATTTTTAGTTAGTGTTTTTGATGTGACGTAGAACGGCAGTTTTGGTTTCTTTAAGAAGTCGTTTCGTTTGAATAGTTCTTCAGATGAATCTAGTGTATCTTTTTCGTCATTACTAGCTCTAGATGTTTGAGCGTCTGCTTCATCAGAAGTCAATGTATCTTCAGAATTAACGTTGTATTCGCGTTTACGTACATCAGTGTGTTTTTCTTTATTATCATTGTGAGTAGGTTTATCTTCTTTAGATACTTCTTTATCGTGTAGTAATTTTGATTTAGGTTTTCTTTTATCACTACCTTTTTTCGCTAATTTCTTATGAAGTTCCTGTTTATGGAAATTAGGTTTGTATGTTGGTTTTACTTTTTTGGTTACCTCTACTGATAGTATATTAATACGGTTTTCAGCTTTATAGATTTCATTTTCCTTTGATACTCTGTGGGAATCATCATTATTATTAACAGACTCATTTTCAGATAGTTGTTGTTTTCTGAATGTTTTATTACGTTTACTATAATGGTGTTTTAATTCATTGTCATCTTTTGATGCTGTTGTAATTTTGTCTTGACGTTTAAATCTATAGATGTCGTTTTCTTCTGATATTCTTTCGACAGATCTATGATTTGTATAATCACAATGTTTCATTTTACATCGGTCGTCAACAATTTCTTTAGCCCATCTGTGTTTTCCGTTGAAAATCAATTGTTTATCTGTAGTTGTTTCAGTTGTGCGTTTCTTTGTATAGTAATGCTTAAATGTCTGTCTATCAACAGTTTGATGTTCTTCTGGTTCATTATTCGAAAAGGATGGGTCGTCATTTGGTTTGAATTTAGTTTTACTGTCCTGTTTAATGTTTTCAATGTTAGTCTTCCGTATTCTATTATTTGAATCATCCACTTGGTGAGCATGTCCACCGTATTTGTCTTCATTGGAAAAATCTTTTCTGTTTTTATAAGAAGTTAGTTCATACATGGCTTGAGTTGTTGTTGTCTTCAGTTTTATATATTCATAACATTCTTTGTCTGCCTTGTTTGAATTAGTTTCTTCATTTTCCATATGTTTACTCTTGAAGTTATATTTACATTTGGCCAAAATATCATATTTTGAATCAAGATTTGTGTCGCTTCGCTGTTCAAGATACGTTTTCTTAATTAGTAATGTATCATGTTCGTCTATCTCATTATCTTTAGCGGTGCGTTTGATTGCCAACGTGTTATTCTCTTTGCATTCGAGGTTTTCTGCATTGTGTGTCTTATTGAGACATCGGGATTCAATTTGTTCGGTGAAAATTATTGATAAAGCTGAAGATAAAAATGTTACTATATGAGTATTTATACGAGAAACTGTTTTTTTATTTTGTAATTGATAATTTTAATTGACCAGTGCTCGACTGCTATCCCACCTCATGGTGAGGAGTAATGCAATCGTTGATGGCTGCGCTTCACCATCATTTATTAAGAGATCATATCATTTATTAAGAGCCTGTTCACTCTAGCCTTGAAGACACCTAAATTATAATTAGACGGGAAGACCGCTGCTGGCAAATTGTTCTGTGCTTCGATGTACGGGGTGGATACTCGCCGTACGTCGGGTAGAAAAGAGATGGCGGAATCAAGCCATGCTATTCCCGCGCACATTCCCCAAAATGCGCCCAGTAAAATACCGAAAGGTGGGTAGCCTTTGCAGGTACGCCTGTGCTCGGCTTTGTAGATTGGACTTAACCAAATCTATATATATAAAAATAATTGCCACTTTTCGTTGTTGTTTTATAACTCAAGAACGGGCTCACCTATCCAAACCAAATTGTTAGGCTTTGTTCGGACTATTTAGTAGATGGTTTATGTGAAGTTTGGTAGGGTATAGTAGGGTAGAGTAGGGTATAGTAGGGTAGAGTAAGGTAGAGTAGGGTAGAGTAGGGTAGAGTAGTGTAGGGTAGAGTAGGGTAGAGTAGGGTAGAGTAGGGTAGAGTAGGGTAGAGTAGGGTAGAGTAGGGTAGAGTAGGGTAGAGTAGGGTAGAGTAGGGTAGAGTAGGGTAGAGTAGGGTAGAGTAGGGTAGAGTAGGGTAGAGTAGGGTAGAGTAGGGTAGAGTAGGGTAGAGTAGGGTAGAGTAGGGTAGAGTAGGGTAGAGTAGGGTAGAGTAGGGTAGAGTAGGGTAGAGTAGGGTAGAGTAGGGTAGAGTAGGGTAGAGTAGGGTAGAATAGGGTAGATTAGGGTAGAGTAGGGTAGAGTAGGGAAAAGCGGGAGCGAAGCCGTGCGGGCAAAAGCTAGTCTAGTATAAAAGTTTAAAAACTTATGGTAGTAAAGAGGTACATACTGCCATACACACACGGGACCAGTAGTTGCTGCGACACTTGTTTTTTTTTGTCGACGGGGAAAATCATCATTGACAAAACCCGCTCTTAGGTGGAGCGGGAGATAGTGTCAGACTCTTACTGACCAAAAACCCCGCGCCGTTCCTTCTAGGGGGAGGCCTATGTAAAGTACCGGATATCTTTCGTGACTCCTCTCAGTGCAAGCAATATTTAAAAAAATTTGAAATCATCAGCATGATATCATTGTTGATAGCATCTGTAGCTTTATCTAAGCGAGGGGCTTCGAGCGGTAAGATCATAAGTATGAAAATGTTTGGAGCACGCTACTCAACGCCCCGCGGCCGCTTACCGATGCCGCCCCGAAGTTCGAAGTGACCAGGCTCTAAAAGTGGACTGCGATAGTCTTTTATTATTTAATTTTTCGGGTACGAATTCATCTAGATGCCTCCTCCCCTTACCTGCATAGGGAAGCGAAAGGGAGTGTAGGAGACTCTTACCGCAAAATAGATAGGTACAGAAGTCAATCTATCTAAATACAAAGCGCGCTCTGACACAGACACCGTTCATGGACCCGATATCTTGGAGCACCTTGACCCGCTCGTCGAACAGTTCCAGCTCAAACGCTCATTAGTATGCGTCTACCGAGTGTAGGTATAAAAAGTGAAGTACATACCTACATGAGATTGTCTTCTGTACCATAATCTACCCGTATTTTTTTTGTGGTCCTTTGCGTTCCAGCCTAGAAAGATCTAATAGTAAATAGAAAAATAGGTAAATAAGACTTACTAAATAACTGAAGTAGTGTGTGACTGACCATTTTACTGCAACCATTTTTATATTTTATCGCAAATCTGTTAACTTTTATGTTTCGTTAGAATCGTAAAACTTATCGTAAAAATATGGTTTTACTAGCTGCTGCCAACGAATTCGCTCGCATGGTAATAAAAAATTATCCTAACCCTCGGGAATATTCCCTCGGCAAAAAGATTCCATGATATGTTCTACCCGTGTACCAAGTTTAATTGAAATCCATTCAGTAATAGTTGCGTGAAAGAGTAACAAACCGTTTGTATGTATGGAACATACAAACTTTCATGTTTAAAAAATATTAGCAGGATTTTAAAACTAATATAAGTAAATATAAAGTAGTAAATCAGTGATGGCCCGGAAAGAGAGGTCGCCACCGTCGACAGTCTTCACCAGAATACGGTAGCGCTCCACCACAGTGGGGCACACTTCCACCGTGCTCCCCAGCCCTGCGTTCAAAAATACTCAATACTCAATACTCAATTCTTTATTGCAATCCATATGTTTACATAGATGGTTTTAAAAATGTATAGATCAATATGGACCCTGTCGGGCACAGCAAAAAGTAGGAGAGAGGAAGAGGGCTAGTTAGCAATTTACGGAGTTGAATATATAATGATTGTAGATCTAATTTGCTCCATTCAATTAGGTTTATTATTATGTACGTATAATATTATAATACTATATCTGTGTATGAGTAAAATATATCATGTATTTTATGCTTATTTGGTGTCGTCTTTAATATTAAATTATTTAAATTAGGTGATGTATAAATAATCAAAGTAGAGTAGAGTTGCAACTCTTTTATGACTCGAGTTACCCTAGAGTTGAGCAGGGTGGGTTGGAGTAAGCGGCGATATGCTTGACATTGACAGTTGAACTCTTAACATCGCGTTAAAAAATATCAGGGTAGAGTATGTCTTAATGCGGTTAACAGACTACATCTACTTTTTTTTATTGTTGAGAGGTTTGCGCTTGACCGCCATCTCAACTTACTTACCAAGTTTGAACAGTATAGCTCTTATAGTTTCGGGAAAAAATGGCTGTGACATACAGACGGATTCCGTTTTTTTGCCATTTGGCTACGGAACCCTAAAAACTACGTTCAGCCGTACATAGAACCTCCTCCTTTTTGAAATCGGTTGAAAATAAAACTATTGGTTAATATTTCCCCGCACACTACCTCGCACACATCTTTGGTTAAAAAAACACCCAATCATAGGTCTCCTCGTATCTGATTGTATATTTAATTACTTAATTTCATATGTGACTGAATTTTGAGTCGTAAAAAATAACTCGATAAGCAGAATTGTTTCCGTTAAAATGAATAAGTCAATACGTATAGTTGAAATTTAAAACTATCTAAAATGAAACATAGTGTAATCTATATTTTTCTAGGTACGTTTCATTTGATTATTAGTAAGCTTTTGTTGGCAGCTTTATCATCAATACCATCACCGTAGACGTGGACGGCGAGCCATGGGTAGCTCGCAGTCCGACTGTCCGGTAACTGTCCGGACCGAGCCCAAGACGTCGACGGCGCGCACTGTTCCCGCGCGCCTCAAGGAGTTGTCAGCAACAGCCCAGCTTGGTCAAAGCTTACTGAGGCCAGGGTTATCCGAAAGGGCGCTCGAGTATGAAGGCTAGAAGGAGCGGGGTGGGTTTTTAGTCAGTAAGAGTCTGACACTATCTCCCGCTCCACCCAAGAGCGAGGGATGTCATTGGATGAATTTTGCCCACCAAAAAAAACATCAATACCATTTCAACCGAAAGACGTCCACTGTTGGACATAGGTCTCTCTATGGGTTGTCACTACGATCGGTCCTGTGCATCTCGCATTCATCGGATTCCCGCGACCCTCATCTAGTCATCGGTCCACATTGTAGGAGGCCTTCGAACGCTGAGTTTTCCAGTACGTAGTTGCCTCTGGGAGTGGTGGTGGCTGAGTAGTATAGGCCCCGACCGACGAGTAATATATCGCGGGATCGAACCCAGTCAGGCGCATTTCTTTGTGTAATTTATTTCTTCACCACTGCTCTCAAAACGGTGAAGGAAAACATCGTGAGGAAATCAAAAATTCGAAGACATGTGACATTCACGAACCTGCAATGGCGTGGTGGATGAACGGCCCATTTCCTCTCCAACAGAGGAGGCCTGAGTCCCAGCAGTGGGAACATTACAAGGCCGACTACGAGCTAAGACTAAATAGGTCTACACTGGGGCTCCTTGTTCGAATTCGCTGCAGGTTGCACTTAATCCGCCACTGTGTATGGGAGGGAGCGCATTATGCAGTCAAGGAAATGGTATTTGCTAAGTCCCACTTTAGGGTGAACGCTCCAACCAGCCCGCGAAATTCAAATTTTCTTACGTTTTTTGCAATTTGCAGGCCATTGACATGTTGTAACTTTACCAAAAATGATTCGCGGTAATAACAAGTATAATTTTAAATACAAGAATGATCAAAACATTCGCTCCATCAGCTTTCACATAGAAAAGTTGCTTGTAAGTTAGATTTCGGAGATTTTAACAATTTACACCTTTTCTATGTGGAGCGAATGTTTTGATCATTTTTATATTTAAAATTATACTTGTTATTGCCGCGAATCATTTTTGGTAAAGTTACAACATGTCACTGGCTTGCAAATTGCAAAAAACGTAAGACAATTTTTATTTCGCGGGCTGGTTGGAGCATTCACCTTAATTTATTCAAAGAATTTAAATGAGTATTTATTTTTTTATTGGTAGGCTTCGTTTGACCACTATCTCACCTGATGGTAAGCGATGATGTGGCCGACGATGGAGCACGCTTGCCTAGACGTAAACTATTCATTGTTCTGGGGCCAGGGTTAGCTCCGAAAGGTAACTCAGCCTCCGGTACGAAAGGCAACGAAGGGACTGGACTGTTTTTTTAGTCATTAACCCTTCAGATACCGTCAATTAGAGACACAATAGTAAGACAATAGATGCGCGGCCACCGGGTGTCGCTTGGGGATTCATGAATTAAAAGTCTGACTCTATCTCCCACTACGCCCAAGAGCGGGGGATGTCATTAGATGACATTCCCACCGAAAACAAACCAAGTCACTATTGACTCAAAGACCTAGGTAACTCCCTAGGTTGTAGCTATCAGGAAACAGACTCCGGCAGGCATATTAATAAACTTTGTTTTATTATTCATTTATTTCTCAGTAATCCAAGCAATGAAATGCGACAAACCTGTATTAAAACACAATAGAAAAAATAAAATTATTGAAAATTGTTTACAAAGAAAATGCGATGCTGTCGAAAACCCACAATGTGTGCGAATCAAAACATACGACGAGAGACTCACGAACTATGTTATCGCTGGGAATCAATGCGAGCTGCAGTACATAGAGTGCAATGATAGTAAGTTATTACACGTACTTGCATCGAAACAGTGCCGTAACTAGCCTTTTTAAACGACTTCGAAAAGGAGGAGGTTCTATGTTCGGCTGAATGTATGTTTTTTTTTTTTTTGTATGTATGTTCACCGATATCTCGGTCAATTGTTGACCGATTTTGAAAAATTTTTTTTTGATTGGAAGGTTATGCTTCCAAGTTGGTCCCATAGAAATATTGTTATGATCTGATCATGAACTTCGAAAATATGGAACAGAACTCTTCATAGAATCATAGCAGAATTGCCGTAACAAGTAAAATTGCTTTGTTTATACGTGTAGTCGATGACTGACTGATAGAAAAGGGGGAGGGGATGTATCAAACTGATCTGGTGATAAAGCCGGAAGGTAATTTCATGTAATATAACCGTATTTGGGATTATTAGAATCGTTATGAGATGCACTCTGGCTATAAGGTAATTTGTGTTTAGCTGAAGGGTAGGTACTTTTTAGTGGTGCTACCATAACTAAAAAGTGAAAAATAAAAAACTTTTTACAAAAAAAATTAAACCGGCTTCAAAAAGTACAAAATAATTTTAATTTCGGAAGTCGGTGTTAAATAACGAAGAGACAAAATTAGGTATCTATTATAGAAACACCGACTTCCGAAATTAAAATTATTTTGTACTTTTTGAAGTCGGTTTAATTTTTTTTTGTAAAAAGTTTTTTTGTAATGTACGCCCGGTGCGAGTTTCTATAACTGCGCCCTCAGACTAAAGTGCAATACAAACAAAAAATAGATATCAAAATTTTGCGCCCCTTCAGGGACTGCGCCCTGTGCCCGAGCACCGCTCGCACCGCCATAGTTACGGCACTGCATCGAAATATCGATATTAACATAGATCTTCCCGGGGTTTCTATAAAAAATCCCGTTTGGCCAACGGTTACAGATAAATAGGTAATACTAAAAATTACAGAACCTAAAACTATTAATAATGCTGTTTATAGGGGGGAATGGAGTTTGAAATTTGAATTTAGTGTGCCTCAAATCGACTATTCTCAGAATCGGGGACGAAATCCAAATAAGTACATTGGACTAACAATCCAATGGACCTATACATTGTAGTGGTGTAGCTATATAACTAAGAAACCTGAGGCAGAAACAAACTGGTGCCCTCAAATTGTTTAGGCTCTATAAATTATATATGATGCTTTATCTTTTACTAGCTTTTGCCCGCGCGGCTTCGCTCCCGCTCTTCCCTACTCTACCCTGCTCTACCCTACTCTACCCTGCTCTACCCTGCTCTACCCTGCTCTACCCTGCTCTACCCTGTTCTACCCTGCTCTACCCTGCTCTACCCTGCTCTACCCTGCTCTACCCTGCTCCACCCTGCTCTACCCTACTCTACCCTACTCTGCTCTACCCTACTCTACCGTATCCTATGTCCGTCACCTGGCTCTAAGCTACCTACCCACCAATTTTCAGCCATTTCTGTACAGCCATTCTTGAGTTATAAGTGTTGTAACAAACACGACTTTCTTTTATATATATAGATATAAATCCCAAGTTATAAGAAGATTTTCCATTAACATGCACACTTAATGATATGGAGCAGTGACGAAGCTTCCATACAACTCGATTCCCACCGGCTTCCCTTCAGAAGTTTAGAATACAACCACTCTCTACCGGTATTGAGAAATCGCACAATCAGTAATTATAAAAGTAAAGAGGAACATTACAAAACGCCTACACTATAGACATTAAATCAACAAAATTTGCTTTTTAACAACATATTGCTCTAAGATAAGCCGCAGGCGCGATCGGCTTACAAAGCTTTACAAAATATACGTCATGACGTCACATAAAGGTCAATAAACCCACCCGCGTATTAGGAGCTCCGATAAGCCGTCTTTAACCAAGTTACTTGATAGAGAAAGTAATAGAAATTGCGTGCGCGTGAGCGAGATGCGAGGAATATCGTATTCGGTCGTAGAAATTCGTAACAAATCGGACGTTTTTGTGTTCTGTTGACAGATAATTTGACGTAATTGCAATTAACCATCCATTGAATGCATGACGGAATTTTTAATTAATATTTGAATTTATTAGTTAGTTTCACCTATTAGAATTTATTTCTTTTCTTGGTATAAAATAGTAAATGTGTTGTGTTAGGTGATGAAACTAGTTACGAAGACGTACGTTGTAATTAGGTATTTGCGGTAAGTAGATATTGTAATAAGTTAAAATTACGTATTTAGAGTAAGTAGATTTGCAAAGTAATTGGTAGAATTGTAAGATGTCGGCATTAATAGCTTTAGCAGACCGAAAAGCATATACGTAGTTGTTTAGCTTTACATGAGTTTGGGACTAGTAGAATCGAAACATTTTTTGATAATTCACATGACGCCCATAACAGAAAAGACCGTTATTTTGTTAGGTAAACAAGAACTAGCTTTTCGCGGCCGTGATGAAGGCCCTAGTTCTGTTAACCGCGGTAATTATATCGAAACTTTGCTTTATCTGAGCAAGTACGATACCACGGAATAAAGAAAAGTAGAGGAAGTGCCTCTTAGATATCGCGCGCGTGTCAACAATAAGCTAGATTCGCCGATTACATGTGCAGGTGAATATGGCTTCTATTTCAAAGCCACTAGCGTTCTGAATAGAATAAATTGGTTACGGCGCCATCTAGCGTTGAGTAGCCGAACTCGTTGTAAATTAGTGTTTAGACGAAAAACTTCTTTATTGTTTGTGTCATGTCAAATAATAACAACTTTCTTACGTTGTAATAAGACCTAATTTATGAAAGCAATAAGAATATGATTTGTAAAAGTTAAGTTTGTAATTCGTAGCTTCGTAGCCAATCATATTACTGTTTTTATGTGTGTAATGTACAATTTGATACGCAAATGTGTGAGTTTGGCGACATTGGTTCCCGTGCTTAGCCACGTTAGGGGCACTTCTACCTATATTTTCTGTTCTGTGTACGATACAGTAATGGAATCGCATTAAGAATTATGTTCTTCAGTTCAAAACCCCGCGTTTTCTGGTCTCTCTAGTGACATTCAAAATGATTTAATAAATAGTATTACATCCGTTTTTAGCGTACTTTGTAAGAAAGAATAGAGCTTTTAGAGTATAAGTTACTTATTAGTACTTAGTCGATTATCATCATTTCACCACAAACGGCTTTTATCAAAGCCACTTCTATTATGCTTGCAAGACACTCTTTCAATATCTCAGTGCTTACACGTATAGTAAAAGTGGACTGAAGACACATCTGCCTATACAAGACTGAAGCCAGGATGCCAATCACAGATTTTCAGTAAGGACTCAAGACTGCGTGCCCGCGCTCGGAGTAGGTATGCATTTTTTTTTTTTGCTCCGGCTTACCTCTCTCAATATTTCACGCTTCGCCACTGTACCCTACTCTACTCTACTCTGCTCTACCCTACTCTACCATATCCTATGTCCGTCACCTGGCTCTAAGCTACCTACCCACCTATTTTCAGCCATTTCTGTACAGCCATTCTTGAGTTATAAGTGTTGTAACAAACACGACTTTCTTTTATATATATAGATATAAATCCCAAGTTATAAGAAGATTTTCCATTAACATGCACACTTAATGATATGGAGACATGGTCGCCAACGATAACTTTCACGGTTTTATAACCGAATCTTCATGAGTAGGCTTTTCAACCAATACTGCAGTGGTCACGTTATCTGATTCACTATCATTATCAACAGAAATATTTTTCGTAAAATTTTTCAATTATTCAATAACAGGTTTGTTAATCAGGTTTTGAAGGGCCCCCGAGTTTGAGGGCCCCGGGGCACTGCACCTTAGCCCCTTAGTATCTACGCCACTGGCATATTGGATTATTAATTCAATGTATAGATATCGGCATAGATCTTGAGCGCTGGCTTCAAGCTGCGCAGAAGTCAAATATTCGGTCTCTTTAAAGGTACGAAGTGAGACGCAAAGGCGGGGGGCGTCAGTGACTGGCTCGCCGCGCCCTCGCGTCATAGACGTCACTCGTGATTCGTTCCTGCGCTTGCTGCATGTATCTAACAACGACGACGATTGGCTCGCCAATGTAGTGAATGCGCAAAGCGATCCCCACTCTGACGCCGAGCGCTTAAGATCCGTGCCGATATCTATACCTACTGCGCTCTCAACTCGTCCTGCGGCCAGCGCTGCACTCAAGGCTGTTTTCTTAGAGAATAACACCGCTTGCTTTTCTAATTCAATTTTTTTTTCAGACGTAGCAAACCATACAGTTGTTCCAATGAAGTATTGCAGCAACGCTACGCGGATAAGTGATACAAACAATAATAAGAACCGTAAGTAAAGGAATTCACGTTATAGTTATAGTTTACGCGGTATCCTACGTGCACGCGATCGTGAAGCGATGCGGCGCGTACGGAACAAACAATTGTTTATAGACTCACTACAACTACTGTTTGTCCTGTATTTTTTCATGTGGTGTACAATAAAGAATATAATAAATAAATAATAATAATATAACAAATTATCTATATCCTACTAATATTATAAATGCGAAAGTTTGTATGTATGGATGGATATATGAATGGATGTATATGGATGGATGTATGGATGGATGTATGGATATTTGTTACTCTTTCACGCAAAAACTACTGAACGGATCTCGATGAAACTTGGTACACAAGTGGACCATATCCCAGAATAAGACATAGGATACATTTTATCCTGGGATTATGTACGCGGGTGAAGCCGCGGGCAAAAGCTAGTATTTATATAAAAGGAGAAACTGACTAATTGACACACTAGGCATGCCTTTTAAGTTCTGTCGTTTTAATATTTCCCGCGAATTTTGAATTTTGAATTGCTCTATTTTCAAATTTGTTTGTATTTAGAATGTCAAAATAATTAAAATATTTAGAGGATTTCCCAAAATTTATTCCCTGAAGGGACAAAAAGGGGTTCCAAAGTTTGTATGGAGAACCCTAATATCACGCGAGAGAAGCCGATGGCACAAGCTAGTTATACTTTAATTGCTTATATGTCTATTGCGGTGGTCTAAATGACCAACCAGCTGCACGTGGATGCGGTGCGGCGATTAGCTAAGCGAAGCGGTCGCGTTACATTAGTTTGGTATTTTTGCGCGAGCTCTGGCGGTGCAGTACCTTGTTATATTTAAATGGTGGCTTAAGCGGACCGTTAAACGCCGCGTCGCGTTGAATTTTCCTGCCCCGAATCAGATCGCTTCACAACCGCAATCACATTACACCAACGTAGAACGCCGCGAGATTGCACTGCACTATGTATAATTAGGTAGAAACTATTTAAATCAGTTAGAAGGGGAAAATATATGTAAAAATTAATTTAGTATTTTTACGTTCATGTGGAAGATGGGCCTAAATATTTAAACCGAAGAGCCATGCACTGTAATGCTACCATGAGCTAACAAATTAACGATTATGTTCTCGTGATTGAGTTATAGGCCTTGCTTATAATGTCTATTTAGGTAATATATAACAGAAATTATAAGTCAAACCACAGATGTCTTTACTGTCCACGTGATCAAACTTCATGAGAAGCTAAACAAACGTTTGCGCCCTGCCTTTTAAAACACATATTTCATTCTAGGTACAACGCGTATTCGTGTCAAAAGGAATGCCATCCAGCCCAAGCCATCTGTTAAGCCAATTAAGCGGATACCCAGCAAAGTCAAACAAAAAATTCCCAAACCGTCTGTTAAGCCAGTTAAACGGAAAGCTGTGAAAGTCAAAAAAGAAATTCCCAAACCGTCGAAGTCAATTAAGCGGAAAGCCGTCAAAAAAGGAATTAGTAAGTACCTTCTTGTCAAGAGCAGTGCCTAATGGCTGAGTGGTAACGGTCCTTACTGACGAGTTGTGGGTGGTTCAAGCCCAACCACTGCTCTCAAAAAGGTGAAGGAAAACATCGGAAACCGGCATGTCTTAGAACCAGACTCAGAGTCTCCGGCCCCAGCGTTGAGCACGTGGAGTGTGTGGTGAGCACTCTGTTCCCTGCGCAAGGGAATACTCCCCCGGCTATGGCTCCGCCTCCGCCAGAGGTGTCTGACCGCAATAGCGACGACAATGACAATGCTCCAGAGGTGATCGAGGTAGATATGAGAGTGGTAGTGCGAAGGCTGAGTGCCAAGAACACCGCCCCAGGACTAGGACAGCTTGCCTGGGAAAGCCTGGGTCCTGGCCATGGAGGCTCTCGGGCCTCCACTAAAAGGGCTCTTCAGCGCATGCCAGGAGAGGGGCCATGCGCGCGCGTGCCCTCACGATGCGGATGCGGTGTCCCAGGGTAGGTGTGTCGTGGCAGTGTCAACGCCTTTAACTCCCTGCCCTGGAGTACGATCTGGAGGCCACTCCGGTACCACCGGATGCCCGAATACCTCTGTCTAGTTGTCGAGGCTTACCTGTCGGACAGGTTTATAGTCTACCCCGGTCACCAGGGAGACTGGAAACGTCAAGAGATGTCGTGCGGTGTTCCGCAGGGGTCGGGCAAATCGAACTCACGGCCAACTTGTAAGTCGGGGCCATTACTTCTCAGCCACCACTGCTTATATACCACCAGACACTAGACTGACAAAAGACTGACAAAAGACACTGCTAATGATGATTCATTTAATTTGTTTCGCTTATCCCACAGACAAGCATAAAACCAAACATACTAAATTAAAGTCATCGAGAGCAAATCGCAAGAAACGGCGCTTGAGAGGAAAGAACCTGAAACGCAAGGGAAAAAGATCGAAAAGCAAAAAAATTAAAGCTGCAAAGAAACGCGCGAGGCAAACTTACACTTATCCCTTTAGCTCCGAAACTGAAACGGATTTTGAAAATAATGAAATGAAAAGAATTGAAAAGGGTAATGTGGAGAAATGTTGCACTTTGATTAACATCATCATCATCATCATTTTCGACGTCCACTATTGGACATAGGCCTCCCCCAGATGTCGCCACAATGATCGATCCTGTGCGTCCCGCATCCATCGGATTCCCGTAACCTTCACCAGGTCATCAGTCAACCTTGTAGGAGTCTGCGTCTTCCAGTACGCGGTCGCCACTCCAGAACCTTTCGGCCCCACCGGCCATCTGTTCTGCGAGCAATGTGCCCTGCCCATTACCACTTAAGTTTGGCGATTCTTCGTGCTATGTTGGCAACCTTGGTTCTCCTGCGAATCTTCATTTCTGATTCGATCACGCAAGGAAACTCCGAGCATAGCCCTTTCCATTGCCCTTTGGATGACTTTGAGCCTTCTGATGAGGCCCATTGTGAGCGACCACGTTTCGGCGCCATATGTCATCACTTGCAACACGCACTGGTCATAGACTTTCGTGTTGAGACACTGTGGTATATTGGACGAGACGATACCGCGCAGCTTCCGTAACGCCGCCCAGTCGAGACGGATTCGACGGTTGACCTCTTTCTCGAAATTAGCTCCACTCAACTGGATTATCTGTCCGAGGTAGACGTAATCATACACAACTTCGAGTATAGTCTCCGATCTTGATAGGAGTGGGTGCTACATGAACATGGACAAAATTTGATTAACTGTCCGAAATAATTCGTAAGCACATAAAAAACTTTTTACAAAAAAAAATAAACCGACTTCAAAAAGTACAAAATAACTTTAATTTCGGAAGTCGGTGTTTCTATAATAGATACCTAATCTTGTCTCTTCGTTATTTAACACCGACTTCCGAAATTAAATTTATTTTGTGCTTTTTGAAGTCGGTTTAATCTTTTTTTGTAAAAAGTTTTTTATTTTTCACTTTTTAGTTATGGTAGCACCACTAAAAAGTACCTACCCTTCAGCTAAACATAAATTACCCTATAGCCAGAGTGCATCTCATAACGACGATTCTTATAATCCCAAATACGGTAAATATTACATGAATTTACCCCCTCCCCCTTTTCTTTCAGTCAGTCATCGACTACACGGATAAACAAAGCAATTTTACTTGTTACGACAATTCTGCTATGATTCTATGAGGAGTTCTGTTCCATATCTTCAAAGTTCATGATCAGATCATAACAATATTTCTATGGGACCAACTTGGAAGCATAACCTTTCAATCAAAAAAAAATTTTTCGAAATCGGTCCACAATTGACCGAAATATCGGTGAACATACATACAAAAAAAAAAAAAAAAAAACATACATTCAGCCGAACATAGAACCTCCTCCGTTTCGAAGTCGGTTAAAAATAGATAGGTACAGAAATCAATCCCATGTATGTACTCCACTTTTTATACCTACGCTAGGCGAACGCGCTAGGGTCAGCGCGTTGCGCCGAACTGTACGAGTGCGAACGGGCGATTGAGCCGAGATATCGTGTTCATGAGCGATATCTATGTGTGCGTTGCTCAAGCGCGTTTTGTATGTAAATAGTCGTTATGGAGCCGAGGGCTGCAGTCTTCTTCTTCTTCTTCATCTCGTGTCGATTTGACTCAAATTTTGTCCGAGGGCTTTTGCGGTCCCTCGACTTAGTGACACTAATCTTTTAAATATTTATAGATTCCTTTAATGACGTTAAAAGGTTGAAAGAGTAATTTTATTAACTTATTTTTTTACTTTTTATGTTTTTTTTGCGTCGGGGGTTCTTTAAAATTTTTAATTTTAGTTTTATTTTGTACTTTTCAGTGTTTTTTTTACACACTTCAGTGTAATTTTTTATTGTAAAAAGTTTTTTATTCAATAAACTTACGAAGATACAATAGTAGATTATGCACCGAGGGGCTAAAGTTGTGTCTTATGTCACGGGCGTCATATTGAATCTCGAGCGCAATGAAGGATTCGGGATTTAACTCACGAGAAAAGCGAAGGAGTTAATACAAGAATCCTGAATGCAGAGAGGGAATCAAGCTAGCCCAAGGCAAAGACACCTTTAGCCCAGAGGAGGATACTCTACTTTTTACACCTACTGTGAGAAAATAATAGTCACAATATTGACCAGCGGGTCATAATGAAATCCATTATTGACCGGCTGTGCCCCCAGCCACTAATGACTCACTTTAAGTTAAGGTTGCTTGACATATAATTTGACATTTTCGAGCAGGTGGTGTGAAAAAATATTTTCTATGACTAATTATATAAATTGTTTCAGGAATTGCTGGATATGTAGTCAAAGGAGATAATGCAACAGGAATGGCAGCAAAACAAGCTGATTTCGAAGGAAAGGCTTTCGGGCCGCCAAAAAGTTAGTCCTCTTTTTAACCGACTTCTAAAAAAGGAGGTTCTCAATTCGGATGTTTGTATTTCTTTAATGTTTGCTTGAACTTCGTCGCTTACCAACCGATTTGAAAAAGTATTTTTTTGTTGGAAAAGGTATATTTTCCAAATGGTCCCATAGTCACCAATTTGGCATCTTATAATGGAATTTTGGTGAAATCAAGGGAACTACTCAAATTCAATTATATTTTTTAGTGAAGTCAATTTTTTTTTTTATATAAAAAGGTTTTTTTTTTAGTTCCCTCCGGCCATGGAGGGTTAAATTTTTTTCCCGAATACGGAAGCTAATAGCAGGTAAACTACGTATCGGAAATGGGCAGATGAGGTATCGTTAGAACCGGCTTAATCGTTCCGAACATAGGTTATTACTATAAAGGGTTTGTAAAACTCTGGCAACCTCTTAGCAAGGGCGAATCCAGCTTTGTCGCCAGAGGGGGCACACAGTCGTGGTCAAGTCACACAAAGTAATTCATTTTTTAATTTATTATAAATGCAGGTAAAAGGAAGGTCATTTAGGTAGGTAGGTTAGGTAGTTATTTTATCAATGAATTAAAGTACTGTACTTAAACAGGTATACAGTCTACCCCGGTCACCAGGGAGAGTGGAAACGGCGAGAGATGTCGTGCGGTGTTCCGCAGGGATCGGTACTAGAACCACCCCTGTGGAACATCGGATACACTACGTGCTGCGCGGCGACTACCCTGACGGGGTCGGCGTGGTCTGCTACGCAGACAACACTGGTTCTAGCGCAGTGACAGTCGTACCAGGCGGCGGTCGATCTAGCGACACGCGAGGTTGTAATAGTCATTGACAGGATCAAGGAATAGGGGCTTGAGGTGGCGCTGCACAAGTCCGAAGCTATAGGCTTCCGCGGCCCTCGGAACGCGCCACCAACAAGTTCCCAATTAACGGTAGGAGAAGTTCACGTCGGCGTCAGGTCGACGATGAAGTACCTGGGACTCGTCCTGACAGCTGGTGGAATTTGGTGAAGCATTTCCGACGTCTGGCTCCTAAACTGGACCGGTCTGGGGTGCTCTCAAGTGGCTCCTGCCCAACCTTGAGGTCCAAACGCTTCTTACCGGAGGCTGTACGCGGGAATCGTTTCGTCCATGGCCCTTTATAGGGCGCCAGGGCGGGCGCCGTTGCTGCGTCAGCAACCGAAGGCCTAGAACGCATGTCAGAGGGTTATGGCACGGTAAGTCCCCTCTTTGAGGCGTGGCTGGAAAGACCTCACGGCGTCTTACCTTCCGCATGACGCAGTCCTCATCGGACATGGCACGTTCGGGAGGTTCCTGTATCGGATTAAAGAGGAAGAGACCCCCGGATGTCGCCACTGTGTGGAACGCCCGGAGGACACGGTGGAGCACACAGTCGAGGTTTGCCCTGCCTGGGCGGAGCGTCGCCGTGCCCTCGTGGGGGCGATCGGCGGCGGAGACCTCTCGCGCCGGGCTTTGGTCGAGGCCATGGTCCGGAGCGAGTAGGAATGGCAGGCGGTCGTCTCCTTCTGCGAAGCAATAATGCTAGCAAAGGAGGAGGCCGATGGCCCTCGCCACCGCCGCCGGGATTCCGATCCCGATTTCCTGCCACCGTAGACGCGAGCTCGCGGACGGCGAGGCACGGGTAGCTCGCCGTCCGACCTTCCGGTAACTATCCGGACCGAGCCCAAGACATCGACGGCGCGCACTGTTCCCGCACGCCTCAAAGAGTTGTCAGCAACAGGAGGAGCCCAGCTGGGTCGAAGCCTACTGGCGTCAGGGTTATCCGAAAGGAAAATCGAGCCCCGGTATGAAGGCTAGAAGGAACAGGGTGGGTTTTTAGTCAGTAAGAGTCTGACACTATCTCCCGCACCACTCAAGAACGGGTTTTGTCATTGGATGATTTTCCCCACCGAAAAAAAAGCCATTAGTCGCCACGACTATCGGCACAATAGCTGTGTCATGTGTGTCGACTACCCACATGTAGACGACCTCGCGAGTCAAGTCTAAATACCAGTGACGAAGGTTCCATACAACTCGATTCCCACCGGTTTCCCTTCAGAAGTTTAGAACACAACCACTCTACCGTAATTGAGAAATGGCACAATCAGTAATTATAAAACTACAAAGAAACATTATAAAATGCCTACACTAAGTACACTATGAACATTAAATCAACAAAATTTACTTTTCAACAACATATTGCTATAAGTCGCAGGCGCAATCAGCTTTTTAGCGTTTAAATTTCTATACAAGATATACTTCATGACGTCACATAAAGGTCAATAAACCTGCCCGCTTATTAGCGCTCCGGCAAGCCGGTTTTTTTTTCGAGTTATTTGATAGAGTTGTATTGAATAGGCTTTAGCCTTTAGTAAATACTTAGTTTGCTTATCTTTCTCAGCTTTCATGAGGTTCTCATAATGAGGGACTGCTATCATTGTGCGATGCTCAAGTTGATTTATCACCACTATTACAATACAATACAATTATTGACTTCTTTTCTTCGTCAACAGATTACAGGCTATCACGGCTGAAGAAGTATATGCACGATACTCACGATAGAGTACAAACGCCGGTACCTCTCTTCTCAGCGGAGTCTATTAACAGTATGTTTTATTTTTTTTACACCACCTGCTCGATAATGTCGTTTTATACGTCATACAAACCTCACTTACAGCAAGTCATTATTCCCTAGGGAGATAATGTAGTATAGCCGATCCTTAGGAAATAATGAGATTTGAATTTTGAACATCAAAAATTGGGCGGCTAATTCAAGCCGTCCAAGACAAAGATAGCTTTATCCCTATGAACCTCTAAATTAAAATCTAATCTTTACTTGTTATGGTGATTTTTTAATTCTCTTTTTACACAAATTTTATTTTCTAAAACGGAATGACAAAAGAAAGGCAGGAAGCTTGAAATTTAAGCTTTTATTCAGTTTCTCCTGTCCCGATGTTGACTATAATTATCAAATCTTGTAAATGAAATTTGACCCACTTCCCGGTTACAGATTGCGCTGAAATTTTGCAATCAGATGACGATGTAAAATTATTATGACATAGACCTGATTTGATGATGGAGCCGGAAGGTGTCTATAGGAACTTGGTAGTTAAACGACACAACCCCATCGAGTTTGGTCTCGTATGATTCGTCTTGACGAGTATTAATTATATAGATATACCGAGCTATAAAAGCTTGCTATGAAAAAATGATTTTCATTAAAAGCTTGTTTTTGTTTTTTCTTACAGATTCTTTGGACGAAGTAGGTATGTTCTATTTCAATTATTTATTAGTATTTTTTCCAGGTTTCTGGACGTTTTGGACTCTCAAGACCGAAACCGCGTTAAGTAGACGCATGCACAGTCCCATACAAAATTGCTCGTGTGTGGACAGGTACGTTGTGCATGTAGTCGTGTCGATGGTGAACTTAATATTTATTATGTAGCAAAAAGGGGGCGCGGGGCGGTTCCACGAGACGCCCGGCAAGCGGTGCTATTCTCTAAATAAAACAGCCTTAAGGGCAGCGCTGGCCGCGGCGACGAAATCCAAATAGGTACATTGGATTAAGAACCCAATGAACCTACACATTGGGTTGTTAATTCTATGTACTGCGCTCTCGACTCGCCGCTCGTCGCGGCCAGCGCTGCGCTCAAAGCTGTTTTCTTACCCCTTTTTCTACGTAATAAATATTAAGTTCACCATCGACACGACTACATGCACAACGTAAAGTTGGACTAATGACACTGCGCAGGTTTTCGTTTCTGGTTCGGTTTCCGCAATGCGGCACACGGCTCACGCACTTAGCACAAAATAGATAGGTACAGCAAACAATCCCATGTTTGTATGTACTTCACTTTTTATACCTACGCGCGGTGGACGCACACGAATGAGTGTTTGAGCCGGAACTGTTCGACGAGCGGGCCGAGGCGCTCCGAGATATCGTCTCCGTGAGCAGTGTCTACGTGTGCGTTTCTCGAGCGCGCTTTGTATGTAGATTAACTTCTGTATCTATCTATTTTGTGCCCTTAGTCACGCGATGGGTGACTAAGGGCACAAATCTTAATCTGCCCAAATGACTAAGGGCAGTTTCAGCCCTTAGTACCCCTTTTCATTGCAGCAGCAGATTCTCTTGCGTCGAACGCCTCGAGTTGACCACTCCTCCAATTCCTTTGTTCTGCCGTCATCGCAACGCATGCGTATGATGTACTTTGCGTATGCGTCATACATACGCAAAGTAGATCATAGGACTAAACACGAACAAATATACAGATCTGATCATCGGACAATTGAGTATGGCGTACCACAGGGCAGCGTGCTGGGCCCGCTTTTGTTTATCATATACATAAACGACTTGCCAAAAGTAACTGATCACCATATGTCACTATTTGCCGATGACAGCACAGTCACAATAAGCAGTATGGACAAACAAATAGACGAAAGTGAAATCACTAAAACATTAAGTTCCATAGTAAAATGGTTAGAAGATAATAATTTAAAAATAAATCTAGACAAGACCAAATTGATGCTATTTAGCCAACGCTTATGTAATAAAATAAATATTGACTATAATAACCATAGGATTAATCAAGAAAATATGACGAAATTTCTAGGTATTATAATTGACCATAGACTGGATTGGAAAGCCCATACAGAAGAATTAATTAAAAGGATTAGTTCGTCCGCGTATGCCCTTTACAAACTTGCACCTATTATAGGCAAGGCCGCTCTTGTCACGGCGTATCATGGTATTGTGGCCTCATTACTACGATTTGGAGTTATATTCTGGGGTAACTCCACGAATAGAGAACTAGTGTTCAAGGCGCAGAAAAGATGCATCAGATCAATGTTCGGTTTAAAGTGCATAGAAAGTTGCAAGCCTTACTTTAAACAATATAAAATACTGACTTTTCCATCGCTGTACATATACGAAATTGCTGTATTCGTTAAAACTAACCCTAAACTTTTTCCGAAGCTATCTGACACTGTAACTAATACGCGCAGTCGACATGATCAAAATAGACTACGTGTTGTGAAATGTAACACAGCACTGATGCGTAAAAGTATATTTTGCATGGCGCCAATAATATACAACCATTTACCAAGGCATATGAAGGAATTAAACATTAATAAATTTAAAAACCAGCTGAAAACTTTTTTGGTAGAAAAGGCATATTATAATATTTCTGAATATATGACAGAGAAGATAATATGAATTATTGTACTTGCTTGGTTTTAATATTGTAAGTTCTTTTTTAATTTTTACTGACATATTAATTATATATATATATATATTTTTTTACCATTTGACATCTTTAGTTATAAATTGACTACCTTGACATTTTTAATTGTATAATTTCTAACTTAATATTTGGACATTTTAATCTTATCTTTAATTGTATTGTGACATTTTAGTTGTATGATTTCTATCTTGATATTTGGGCATTTAAATCATTAAATTTTGTACCAGTTGACATTTTAATTGTATTGTGGCTACTTTGACATTTTAATTGGAGAATTTATACTTTGACAATTTGACATTTAATTTATTTTAATTTATATAATTTGATTTATTGAGTTTGAGTCTTTAATATGTGAAATTTTTGCACACCTGATTATGGTTAAATATGACGGACAATGTTTGAAACTACCAGCTAATTATTATACTCATATTCTGCAAAATAAATGATTATTATTATTATTATTATTATTATTAAAACGCTCAGTCACGTGGTCAGAACAAAGGAATCGGAGGCGTGTCCAACTCAGGCGTTTGACTTAAGATAATTGAAATGAAACGGTCGTAACTAGGCTAAGGGTAAAGGGGTCTTTTTTTTGGTGGGCAAAAATCATCCAATGACAACCTTCGCTCTTGGGTGGAGCGGGAGACAGTGTCAGACTCTTACTGACAAAAAACCCACCGCGTTTCTTCTAGCCTCTTCATACCGGGGCTTGAGCTTCTTTTCAGATAACCCTGGCCGCAGTAGGCTTCGACCTAGCAGGTCCCCTACTGTTGCTAACAACTCCTTGAGGCGCGCGAGAACAGTGCACGCCGTCGACATCTTGGGTTTGGTCCGGACAGTTACCGGACGGTCGGACAGCGAGCTACCCATGGCCCGCCGTCCGCAAGCCCGAAGGCTAAGGGGGCTGGTCTATAATACTTTTTTCGAACATTTGCATTCAATATATAATTTTCTTGGAATATTTTTCTCCAGATATGGTGCAGTATGACGAACCATGTCCGAAAGTATGCCCATCGCGGGATGTGATGGTTTGCGCGCAATGCCAACACGGAATATATCGGTCGTTCAGCAGCGTGTGCCATATGAGGATGTTTGGATGTCAACATCCTGAGGAAAGTATGTCTAGTAAAACAACCAGTACAATATTTTTATGTTCTGTGTTTTCACAAGGATATCAAAATTCAAAAATTCAAAATTCATTTATTCGTGTGATTTTTGGTACATTTTACATGAGATCTTAATAATAAAAAAATTAGTTCCTCAAAAATCCACCTAGAAGGTGTAGGTACACTCTTTCTTATAATTCAGTAGTTATTGTAAATAAGAATAATCAACAAATTCAAATAAAATTAAGGATTATAACAAAACAATATAAGTCAATGAATAGAAATTAGGATAATAATGCAATGTCAAAATTAAATAAATATGAATGTCAAATAACTTACTATTCTAAAAGATAATGATACAATGTCAAAAGTAAATAAATGTCAAATAATTACAACAATGAAAATAATAATACAATAACAAAATTAAATATAAACATATCTGATGTTATGAGGAGTTGGAGTTCTGTTATGGTATTGCATAACCTTATCATAATCTGGCTCAAATTTTTGTTCTTCCTGTTCCCGCACACGGGCCACAAAAAAACGCCGCTTCAAGCTTCTTCGAATCTCCGGACACAAGGTGTCGCGTGAAGAACTAGTGAACAAGATGGTTGAACTTCCAGATTTAGATGTAGAGATCCACGTGTCAGGGAGAATGAGGTAGGGCATTGTGATTTCAAGGGCATTGCCCCATAATGCCCCCCCTAGCTACGGCCGTGTGGCCGAGAGGCCGAATTGTACGTCGTGGTTTCAAACCCCACCAAGTGCATTACTTAGTGTAATTTCTTTCATCACCACTGCTCTCAAAACGGTGAAGGACAACATCGTAAGGAAACCGGCATGTCCTAGAAACAAAAATTCTAAAATATGTGACATCCACCAACCCGTACTGGGCCCGCGTGGTGGATTACGGCACAATAGTCCCAACAGTGGGATCATTATAAGGCCGACTATGCTATGTCAGACATTAAAAATGGTAAGGAATAGGAATATACTTATAATTTAATTTATGTATGTATTGTATCTATTGTGATATATTTATATATGTATTATATGGTTTAATTTAGGTAGTTATAGTATTTTTTCCGATTTATTTGTATACACTGTGTCTACATCTCTCATCCAACGCTCCTGTCGCAGGTCTGCTGGAAGAAATTTCATTTGAAATAAGCAGTACCTTTGTACTCTTCTTTCTGTATTTGTTAATTTCATTTTGTGTTTGTGTGTACATAAATAAATAAATAAATCAATAATAAGTTGCCTAAAAGTTAGAGAGAGCTTAATAATATACAATTGAAGAAACAACTAAAGTAATTTTTAACAGATAAAGCATACTACGTATATAACATTAATGAATTTCTGACAGAACCATTTATAGTACTCTTCATAAATTCAATTATGATTATAATACTCTTGACATAATGTACAGACTTTGACATTTAGTACCATTCACAGATATAGATTATATTATTATTATTTTACTTTTCTTTTGACATGTACCTTTTTGACATTTATACTAGTTGCTAATTTCATAGAACTAAATTTTTGACTAACTAACTAAGTTTTTGCTATATTCATTTTGACATGTTTAATTTTGACATTGATATATTTTTCCAATGATGTACTTAGTAAAAATTTTAATTTGACTTTAAACTATTCAAAACATCTACACGCCATAGTATGTGGCAAACTTGTTTGAACCAATTTTCATTTCTTTATGTCATCCTGCATGATTTTTTTAAAATATTGTATGTGTACACATGTTTGAGCAAATAAATACATCTTATCTTATCTTATCTTATATAGATTACTAATTATTTTTTTCAGCCATGTCGTTGGTATCTCGTGTCCCCTGCGTAATGTCTTCACCATTTCTATCGGAGAAAGGGATGCAGCCACGGGGCAGAATAGTGGAGCATGCAGATGATGATGTAGTTCTGCGGTTCATAAAGTGCCGTGAAACTGGCCAACTGGTAGATTATAGAACATTATCCGGCAAAAATAAAATTAAAAAGAAAGGTACGAATGCAAGCAGAAAGCGTATTACGTTGCACCACGTCCTGTACATGGTGGACATCCTTATTTTTATTATTGATAGTTTTGCGCTTGACCGCTATCTCACCTGATGGAAAGCGACGATGCGGTCGACGATGGACGCGCTTACCTAGAAGAAACCTATTCACTCTCGACTTAAAGATTCCTGGGTTGTAGCTATCAGGAAACACAGACTCCGGCAAGGAATTCCACTCCTTAGCTGCACGCACAATGAATGTGTTTCCAAAACGTTTTGTGCGTGTAGGTGGGATGTCCACCATGTACCGGTGGCGCATCGCCGTACGTCTCGTAGTCCGACGATGGAACGGGCTAGGAATCAGGTTATGCAATTCCGACGCACACTCCCCAAAATGCAACCGGTAAAAAACCGACAGGCTAGCAACTGGGCGTCGATGCTCAATATTTTGAAGCCTCGAATCGAAGAGTGCTACATCCCACCCATATTAAAAATAAAATCCAACGCTAGAAATATTTATCCTATCTGAATCTGGTCTGCGGGTAACTAGGGCTAGATCCAGCGTTGGAAGGCCTCCCACTAGTGGACCGATGACCTGGTGAGTTACCATGATGTTCATAGTAAGATTGTTTTATTCTTATTACAGTGTGGGTAAGAGACAGAGCTATAAAGGGTGTCTAGCGCCATCTCTTCCACCCATACGCACAAAGCGTTTTGGGAACACATTCATTATGCGTACAGCTAAGTCTGTGTTTCCTGATAGCTGTAACCTAGGGGTCTTTAAGTCGAGAGTGAATAGATTGCTTCTAGGCAAGCGTGTTCTATCGTCGGCCACATCATCGCTTACCATCTGGTGAGATAGTGGTCAAACGCGAGCCTATTCGTAAACAAGCTTTGAATGAAAATCATTTTTCAAACTTTTATTTAGTTTCACCTGTCCTGATGTTTGTCTGTCATCAAATCTTGTAAATTAAATTTGACCCACTTCTCGGTTACCGATTGAACTGAAATTGTGCAAGCATGTGTAAATCGGAGAGTAATACAAAATTATTTTGACATGGAGCTGATCAGATGATGGAACCGGAAGGTGGCTAAAGAAATTTGGTAGTTAAATGACACAACCCTATCGAGTTTAAGCTCGTATGATTCATCGTGACGAGTTTTAATTACACAGGTATACTGCTCTATAAAAAAATGATTTTAATTAAAAGCTTGTTTTTTCTTTTTTTCCTTTTTGCAGATGTACCGAAAACCAAAAAGACGTTGAGGAAGCATCGCCCATCTAAAAGAAACCTACAGAAAACCTATTCCTATAACTATATTAATAAATTTAATACATGGAACGATGCCAAGTTTGTTTGTGATCATAGTGATGCCCATTTGTTTTATCCTAGAACTAGCAAAGAGGCCCAGAATGTATACAACCAATTTTTTAAAAAGAAAGACGTTTTGAACCCAAAGTATCCTAATTATATCTATGTGGGCATATATACAAGAATTGGCAGGAACTTTATGACTATTGATGGTACGTATACATATTTATGAAACCTGTCATAATAATAATATTTCACAACTATCACACAACGCCGTCTAGTCCCAAGCTAAGCACAGCTGGGTACTAGACAATAACATACTGATAAACATACTTATATACCTATTACTAAATACATACATATTATAGAGTACTGCAAAATCTACGGTGGCTGGAAATTGAGATTGGAATCCCGGCGGCGGCGGTGAGGGCGCCGTTGCCTGAAGACTTTAGCGCTGCGAATCGTTTTAACTTTGCTTGTTATTTTAGGTAAACCGATCTCTGAGGTGCACGAAAATTGGGCACCGGGCCAGCCAGACAATAAAAATGGCAACGAAAACTGTGTGGCAATGAACAGCCGTTACGAGTACCATGATGTCGATTGTAGCGAGCGTCTGAGCTTCATTTGTACGAGGCCAGTAGCCGACAGCTCACAACTTAGGAATGGCACTAACAAGCGTGAGATATTTAAGGATTTTATGGATACCTTCAAGGAGTTAATCGAGGGCACTAGGGACAAATTTGGGTACAACGATGAAAATAGCACTGAGGATGACAATGACGGCAATGTTGAGGACAGTACTGAGGATGATGATGAAGGCAATGACGAGGACAACACTGAGGACGACGATAAGGACAATGATGAGGACGACGATGGACGCAATGATGAGGACAGCACTGAGGATGACGGTGGACGCAATGATGAGGACAGCACTGAGGACGACGATGAAGACGAAGATGAGGGCTGCGATGAACGCAAAGATGAGGACAGCACTGAGGATGACGATGGACGCAATGATGAGGACAGCACTGAAGATGACGATGAACGCAATGATGAGGGCAGCACTGAGGATGACGATGGACGCAATGATGAGGGCAGCACTGAGGATGACGATGGACGCAATGATGAGGACAGCACTGAAGACGACGACGAAGATAAAGATGAGGACGACGATGAACGCAAAGATGTGGACAGCACTGAAGACGACGATGAATACAACGATAAGGACAATCTTGAGGGCAACTTACAGCACTATATACGTAAGTATTTTTACACGACTGCGCGAAACAAAGGATACGCAGTACTAGAAGACTACTTTAACTTTTTTTTTTATTAACATAAGTACATCCTAATTATTAAATATTACAAACTAATAGGTATATATACAAACTTAAAGTAATAATATCTACAAACGGGTAAAAAACAAAAGGAACTTAAAGGGCGTCAAAAAATTTGTCCACATCGATGTCAATGGGAAATGTGCCCTGAACGCTGGCAGCATTGCCACGGACCGGATATAGCGACACCTCGGCAGAATCAGTGAACATTTTAACCGACTTCTAAAAAAGGAGGAGGTTCTCAATTCGGATGTTTGTTATTTTAAATTTTTTTGTTTGTTCGCGCATATCTTCGTCGCTTGCCAACCGATTTGAAAAATATTTTGTTGGAAAGGGTATACTTCCTAAATGATCCCATAGTCACCAAGTTGGGATCTGATCATGGAATCTCGGCGAAATCGAGGGAACTCCTCAAATTCAATTAATTTTTTTTGTGAAGTCAGTTTTTTTTATGAAAGGTTTTTTTTTCAAATCAGTGCATGTATAAAAAATATAATTATCTGAAATTTGATTTAATGTCACATGAAGTTCTAATATTACTTAAGAGGCTCCTTTTCTACTCGCTTATCGTCAATATCGAACATGGTTTAAAAGCTTGTTGCTTCATCTAACGCAATCCAACGCGATGTTTGACGAAAAGGCAACGGAAAAAAAGAGAGATAACGCCTAAAAACTCTGTTAGTATTCGGTATCTTTCTTTCTATTTACTCAAATATTTTACAAAACTTGTTCCAGGAAATAGCTGCTTTTTTTAAACACTTAAAAGTTTTTGATAAAAAAAAGTGGTCGTCATTAGAAGTAAAACTATACAAGCCTTGCAAATTTTGTTACGATTCTTATCTTAATAAAATTTGCAAGGCTTCTATAGTTTTACTTTTTTGACTTTTTGAGTAAATTATGAAGTGTCAAAATTCATGCCAAATAGCAGATTTTCAGGATTAGTGTTACACAAATTTAGAAATTGATTTCAATAGAAGCCTAGATAACATCCACAAGATACTGTGTTTCCAAAATATCTAATGAAAAATGCGTAATAACGTCATAATCGGGTAAGAGCAATTGTATGAAAAACAGTGAAAATGTGAGTCATGATGCATCCCCTGGGCTGTTGGCAACACTGGACGTACCAAACAGCTTTGTCGTTGATAAAACAGTCATGCCACAGACAAGTCTGCGGTGTCGTTGAGAAGTCTGTGACGTCATATACAAGTCTGTCTAAGACAGTCTTGTCTCAAGTGTGTGCAGGTCCTAATTTATTTTTCACACCACCTGCTCGAAAATGTCAAATTATATGTCAAGCAACCTTAACCTAAAGTGAGTCATTAGTGGCCGGGGCATAGAAATATATTATATCTATGGGCCGGGGGCACAGCCGGTCAATAATGTTGTACTGGATTTCATTATGACCCGCTGGTCAATAATGTGACTATTATTTTCTCACATTAGGTGTGAAATGTAGAGTATCCTCCTCTGGGCTAAAGGTGTCTTTGCCTTGGGCTAGCTTGAATCTCTCGCTGCATTTAGGATTCTTGTATTAACTCCCTCGCTTTGCTCGTGAGTTAAATCCCGAATCCTTCATTGCGCTCGAGATTGAATATGACGCCCGTGACATAAGACACAACTTTAGCCCCTCGGTGCATAATCTACTATTGCCTGCCTCTGTCATAAACTTAAGAAAATCAATTCGTTCTAAAGACTCATTACATTTTAACGAACTATATTTGATTAGCTAGTTTTTCATTACAGTAATTTAATTTTTTACGCTTTAATTAATATTGGTATTGATCATAGAGTAGAGAAATCTTTGGGAATAGGGATATCTTAATACGTATGAAATAGGACATTGTTATTACATACGCTCGGCCGCCAACTCCTTCTCAGGACGAAATAAGTAACCTTAACCCCGAGGTAAGCACTGTGCTTTTCATTACGAATACAAGAAGATAGACCTATTTTTTTTTTATAATCTGACAGCTGTTAGTTGAAAGTAAAACTCCCTAGAGATGAAAAGTGTGATACTTATATATAGATACTTATTTTTCAAACCGCTCCTCAGGCAACTTCAGACCTACTTTCAGAGTATGAGTAATGGAAAAACTTTTTACAAAATAAAAACCAACTTACTAAAAATTTAAACACTAAAAAGTGTTTGTAGTGTTTTCGTTTTAGTAAAGTCGGTAATTTTTTTGTAATAGTAGGGTAAATACGCCAAATGTCGGCCTCCCCCCAATCGTCGGCCGTCTGCACGTTTTTAGCTTGCATTCATTCAAAAAGTAATTAAGTGATAATTTTACCTCTCGAATTGCAACTTTAGTTCATACTCTATATGTACAAACCGTTATTATCCGATTAAGTCACTTGCTTTTCGCACACTGAGCATCAGCAGGGATTGTGTCGATGAAGCGTCAAGTTTGCATTAAAAGTAGCTTACTTGATGTGAATACTCACACTTCGGGGATTGATATTACAACGATAAGACATTTCTTTATTTTTGTTTTAAGCTTTATTATCACTAAAGGGTTATTTTTACTATATTTTGAGATAGTTTTTTCAGCGTTTTGCGTATATTTTTCAGGGCAAAATAGGAGGCCGCCATTAGGATCACAGTTTTGACTTAAAACCGGATTCTCGGCCGTGGCCGACTTAAAGTAAATGCAGTCTGTTTTATGAATTCCAATTGTACCAATTCCATTGGCTAAATAAGAGAATTTGCAAAGCTTCTAGATAAATAAATCTATTTTACGTTTAATCGCCAAATAACGGCCGGGGTGATATTAATCGAATCTCGAAAAATCAGGTACAAGGAATAGGGGCCGACATTAGAAACATTAAAGATCGTAATGTCGACCAGACTCGAATTCGAGCGCCACTATACAGGTTGATGCATCGATTAGGTAGTGATTTTTTATTTGTTTATCAAACTTATTTAAAGAAGTTAAGTTTAAATATAGGAGTTGACAGCATTGAAGACATATTATTTTATGGTAGCTTTATGGTTTTGGAATTTAAGATATAAATAATATGAATTTCTCTTTGGAACTTGCTATCTATTAAACACTTCTTATTAGCTTAAAACATATAAATGGTTGGTCGAGAATCTTTGTTGTACCAAAAAGCGGCCCTTAGATAAATACTAAGTTTGTTTTCACTTAGTACTTTTAATTTAAGGTAGGTATTACAATGACAAAACAGGGAGATCTAAAGCCTTCACGGAATCAAAGAAAATTATGCGGTTACGAATTTTTTAAATGTTTACCGACTTGTTTGAAAAATAAAAATAATAAATAAATATTATTCCGAAGACGTTAAAAGTTTATCAAACAATTACTTTTGAAGTTTTTTTTTTGACTTATTTAAATTCTATTCTATTTTTGGTTTAAATACTGATTTTTATCACATATTAAAGTTATTAATTCTTGTTTTATTTCATTTTGATGTTTTAATTTGGTATAATTTTAGTACTTATCTAATATTGATGAGGGGAAATAAAAATATATTTAACTATTAAACAAATACAATTACATAGGTACTTAGTGTTATATTAGAATCCTGCCAAAATAAATCACATTAATAATATTGGTCACTGTCTTAAATTGAAACACCCTATACCCGGCCGACATTTGGGAAAAACGCGACCGACCATGGGCCGTGAATGGCCGACTTTAGGGTTTCTCTGTTCTCGACGCATCTAAACCTTATTACTTTTTTCTTTTAGTATAAAAGTCGATCTTATGCCTATAAACATAAAATAGACTAGTTAAACTATCCAAAACCGCTTCAGAAGCTATCTTTCGTTGAAAACTGAAGGTGCTAGAGCAATCGGCAGTCAGAAAATCGCTAAGGGGGGCCGACATTTGGCGTATTTACCCTACAGAGTTTTCAGGCGATATCTTTATTTTATCAAGTTGCCTTTTCGTCCAAACATCGCGTTGCATTGCGTTAGATGAGGAAGCAAGTTTTTAAACCATGCTCGATGTTGCTAACAGGCGAGTAGAGAAGCAACCTCTAAGTCCGCACATGTACCACTATGTATAATTTCGTATAATTATTTGTGAATCTGTAGTAAATTAGTATTAATTTTGGTCACTAGATGGCGTTGTTAGATTACGTCACTGTTCATGAAGTTTAAATTTATAAATTATTATTACAGGTGATCCTCGTTGCATCTTTGAACCAGAAAGAGAAAATCTCAAGTACGTAGATTACAAAGGAAAAGCCCAACACTTGAATAAAGACGTTGGTAAAGACTATTAAATAATAATTAATAAAATTATTTAATAAAGTAAATGAAATTTTATCTTTGACCCTCTTATTCCGAAACTACAGCGTTTAAGTACAAAATAGATAGGTACAGAAGACAATCTCATGTACTGTGCGTTCCAAATGCGAATAGGATCGATTTTTTGTTGTGACGTCACGATTTACTGTCAAATCTAAGAAATTTGGTCAAAATTGAGGAACTAGGACATGAGTAAAATTGAAGAACTGAATTCTGATTAAACTTTTTTCGTTCACAGTTCGTAAATAAATTAAATTTTTCGCCAAATAGTTAAAGTTTCAAAATTTCTTTCTTCAATTTTGCATTATATGTGTCACCGGAAATGTGTGAAACCTAGGAATTGTATACAATTACTAGGAAAGGTATACAATTCCGGGCCTATGTAGGAAATGTGTTAAATAGTTTTATAATAATTTTTTAATACACACATTTCCTAGGAATTGTATGCATTTCCTAGGAACTCTATACAATTCCTATATGATAGAAGGAAATGTATAAAATTAAAAACTAAGAACTGAAAAATAAATAAAAAATGATTAGGTGAGAATCATAATGATTATTTAATAAGCGGGACTTGTCGGATAACAAATAATCTTGTTTGATTATTTATCGATCAAACTTGAATTTGTGTTCGCACACTTATTCCCCAAAATGCAACCGGTAGAAAACCGACAAGCTAGCAATTCAGCGTCGATGCTCAAGCAAGACTTTGAAGCCTCGACTCGACGAGTGTATCATCGCCAATATCCTTCTGGCTCGCCTGTCAATTGCCTCAAGTGCAAGTCGAAGTTTGAACAGCTGTTCCAGCGTGAAGTATTGTCTGACCTTTGCGAGGACTCCCAGCTTTTTTGCAGCCAGTTGAGCCTTTGCTTCGATGTATGGCCCAAAGTAAAGAAAAAGTTACAGATAAAGTTTAAATTGTATGAACATACCGATTGGCGATGACTACTGATATACATTTCCTAAAAGTGTTAATTAAAAAATATTTCATACATATCCTATGGATTTTAGGAATTGTACACATTTCCTAGGAATTTTATACAATGACGGATTTCATACATTTCCGGTAACATATGTACTTCACTTTTTAACCGACTTCGAAAAGGAGCCTCCTCCTTCTATGTTCGGCTGAATGTTCTTTTTTTCTTTTTTGTATGTATGATCACCGATATCTCGGTCAATTGTGGACCGATTTTGAATTTTTTTTTTAATGTGAGGTTATGCTTCCAAGTTGGTCCCATAGAAATATCGTTATGATCGGATCATGAACTTTGAAGACATGGAACAGAACTCTTCATAGGAGCATAGCAGAATTGTCATAACAAGTAAAATTGCTTTGCTTATACGTGTAGTCGATGACTGACTGAAAGAAAAGGTTATCAGATGTATCGAACTGATCTGGTGATAAAGTCGGAGGGTAAATTAATGTAATATAACCGTGTTCGGGATTATTATAATCGTTATGAGATGCACTCTGGCTATAAGTTATTGATATTTGGCTGAAGGGTAGGTACTTAACTAAAAAGTGAAAAATAAAAAACTTTTTACAAAAAAAATTAAACCGAGTTCAATGTAAAAAAAACTGAAAAGTACAATAAAAGTTGCTTATCATACATTTATAATTTCATTTGTTTAATTAATATCATGAATTACAAATTGAGTAAATTATTTTTGAGCCGACTTACGATTGTTTTTTTATCCCTTCAGATACCGTCAATTAGAGACACAATAGTAAGACAATAGATGCGCGGCCACCGGTGGTCGCTTGGGGATTCATGAATTAAAACAAAGCCGATAAAATAAATTCGAAAAAAATATCTATATATATCGATATTTTATCAACAGCCCCTGCGCCCCGTGTCGTAGATAGAGATGTTTCTACCCGGTAAATACCTAAATGCAGAGTTTTTACCCAGGTAAATACCAAAATGATGGGTATTTACTTTTTCGATTTAAAAAAGATCGTTTATAATTTTTTTTTTAGCCATAAAAAATGTTTATCAAATATGTTTTATGCATGAAATGTCATGATGTCGGCAAAGAATAGTTTTCTACGAACAAATCATGTAAAAATTGCATGTCCGTATTTTTAATTAAGTATTATATTTGGCGGTTTTTATCACTTTGATTATAGTAGTTTTTATTAAAAGACCATTGGAATATAACTTCATGTTTTTGGTGGGTTTTCAGTTTTTTTTTTTTTGTAAGCAGTCTTTTTAGTGTTTTTTTTTCCTCCTTTATTTCGGCTTTCTAGCACTTTAGGAAGTACCCTAACATTTTGAAGTCTCATGCAAATTTCCACCCCCCACTTTGTGAGGCGAAAGTTATAGGTTTATGAATTGTTTTGTTGGTGGTATACTAAACTTAGGTTACATACCAAATTTAAATTTTCTAGCACTTCAGGAAGTAGCCAAACATTTTGATGATCATCAGTGTGTCAGTGACGAAATCGGTGTATTTTAGATATCAGTAAAATCTAAAGTATTAAAGCTATTCAATTGAGACTTTGTGCATTTAATTAGTCTATTATTGACATCATATCCTGAGACTATGAACTATCTGGTACATCGGAAACCAACTCTATGAGGGTTTAAAAAAACGACGAAACACTTCGAGAAAAGGTAGGTAGTGCCCTTGCGCTTCACTTGGCTCATCTTGGCGGGGGCACTACTGTGGCCCCTGATTTTTTTAGTTAAAAGAATGTCCATCGAATTTCTTGCACGTTCTTCTCCATAAATATCTAAGCTTTGGAACGTGCAATTAAGCTTCACTTTTCTTGGAATGACCGACATTTGACTACCTATTCAAAAGTGCCTGCAAATGGTCCATTTGAAATATTTTTTTTTGATTTGATTTGATGAATCGCACGAAAATATAATTATGTTGATCATGTTGAACACGACAGCAGAATAAACATTATATTTTTCAAATCTATTTAACCACTTGTAGAAGGAGAGCCAGGAAGTAGGCTGAGATTTTTCAAAGTTACCATAAATAATTTTGATTTAAAGATGGCAACAGACAATCGCAAGCATTTTTTGCCTTTTAAATTATTACCTGGCGACAACGTAGCATCTGCTGTTAGCTGCGACTTCTATCTGTTTCTAAAAATTAAAAATAAACATCAAGGGACAAGTTTTACGATCGACAGTTAATGTGTTCCATAAAGCCAAGCAAGCCATGGTGAGCAATGGGTAGCTTGTCGTTCGACCCTTCGGTAGCCGTCCGAACCGAGCGAGCCCAAGTCGTCGACGCCACCGGGTAGTGTTCCAAGGGCGCCTCAAGGAGATATCAACAAAACCGTAGGTTCTCAGCAGGGTCGAAGCCTACTGGGGCCATGGGTGATGCGAAAGAGAACCCCTAGACCCTGGAAACGAAAGGGCGGGAGATGTCATTAGATGATTAACCAACACGGCCTCCCAACTAAAAAAAATGCTTCAAAAAAAAAGGTAAGAAAATCGCATCTATATTTTTTTTTTAATCTTTGCCATCCCAACTAATTTCATGCCCCAATTAATTATTTGTTTTCCTCACATTGTAGTTCAGTGTGTATTTGTCTTGCAAAGAGACATGTGGAAACCTGTTAAAAATATTATGAGACTTGGTAAGGTTCAAATCACATTTCAATTTCTACTACTTTCTACCATTTTTGAAGCTTGGCACAATATTGTGATTAGTGATGTTCAGTTCCGCTATAAACTCTAGACGCGCTATAAACTATTAAATATATTTTAATAGCGCACTATTTTATACGCTGTCATTATAACACGTTATAATAAAACTCGGCTATCAACTGAACACGGAGAAATTATCATTTTATTCGGCAACGCGATAAACGGACACAATAAACGCTATATTGCTATCCCGTTTTGCCCCGCTGTCGGCGGTTTGTTGAGCGAGTCGCTATATTATAGCGCGAAGGCAGAGCCAATATAACAAACGGTATACGCTGTGAACAAATAGCGTGTTATATTTTGGCGCTGTACGTTATATTAGCCACCACTAATTGTGATGTTTGACTAGCCTGTTGATCGAGGTGGTCAGTGGCCCTGTCTGCTATACCGGAAGTTGTGGTTTCGATTTCCACACAAGACAAATGTTTGTGTGATGAGCACAATCATTTGTTTAGAGTCTATGTGTATTTTATCTATACTATGCATGTATTTAGAAATATATAGGTATGTTTATCAGTTGTCTAGTACCCATAACACAAGCTCTGCTTAGCTTGGGACTAGACGGCGTTGTGTGATAGTTGTGAAATATTATTATATTTATTTATTATTACCGAGCGATGAGGTGGTGCAGGTCGGGTATTGGGTGGGTGTAATGACCTTCAAGCAGTGGTAGATTAGCCATATGTAACAAGGGTAGCAAATGCTACAGGCCCCGCGCTGCTTTAATCCGCCATAGCCTTCAAGATGAAAGCTAAGGACTCCAGCGTGGCCAGAATCTCGCTAGTTGGCACTGAACTCAATATCTTATTTAGTGTATGGAAGTATTAATAATTCAAGAAAATTGTGATATTTGCTAAAATAGAACATTTTGCTTTATTAACTTAGTCAAAAATTGCTAATTATTCTCGTAACTGTATGTTTAAAGTATAATAATAAATGTAAAAAGCTAACATCACCATACCATGTCCTCGTTGTAAGTGGCGCTGATCTCAACATAAACTCTGCTCGTATTTTGTAACCCAATAATTATTTAAAACATATACAGGGTTATTTGTAAAACACTAGCAACCTTGTAGTACTGTATTACTAATATCATAAACAACAACTTTTAGTTTATGACTTTTTACAAAACATAATTCATTTACCAAAAACAAACCTTCAAGATTTTGTTTTTCGATCTCACACATCGTCTGTATGACGCGATGCAAACGCATCCAGCACCCCCACCGAACATTGCCCACTCCTTTTCACTATTATACTATCGCTTGCTTCACATAGACTTCGTATTATTTAAAATATGATAATTTTTAAAGGTCATAGAACAAAAGTTCAACAGCTTTTGTTCTATGACTTTAAAAAATTGTTTATGTGTGAATGTTTATGACGTTAGTAACATAGACCTGAGAGGTTGCCGGTGTTTTACAAATAACCCTGTATAAAAACTAATTACTATAATATTATGTACAAGCATGTAAAAAAGATGTGAGAGGAAGCACTCGTTACGCATCACAAAATCAGTTAGTTAATTTGTAATTAAAACTTTTTTTATTGTTTCCAGTTCCATTTCTACTAATAATCCAGACAGGATACACAATAGCAAAGGCAATAGAAAATTCACGTTCATGCGATGATTCTACGGAAAACGATCCTCAATTGAAGAGAAGCGATGAAAACTATTCTGCAATAGAAAAAATACCGGACCCAGAGGATCCAACCACGAGAAAATCATTTTTCAAATCAAACATTAACAATGAGTATGGAAATTCAAATGATTTTGAATCTGCTCCTAATACTCTACCGCAAAAATTACCACTTGTCTATAATATCAACGTACCAGCTAATGATGAAAAAGAAGACACAAACATAATTGACATATCGACAACCAAGGCACCGCTACAACAGCCTATGTATTACAAAGCCATTGATCCAAAATATCTTATTGTTTCTGGACTGTCGTTTCCTAAATCGAATAAAAATGTGACAAAAGTTAGAACAACTGAAAAACCTATTATTGACTTCGACGAAAGAACATCAGTAGACAATTCCAACATCACGCAAGCAGCTAAAGAATTAAATAAAAATGAAGCCAACGCTACTGAGGGAAAAGAGTTAGTTGAAATTGATTTTGGTACAGATGTAACAAATATACGTGAACTGAGAGAGCACCTACTCGATCACCTGTTAGATTATTTCCTCAACATCATCAAAGAAGAAAACTTCGTTCGTAATGATACAAGAAAGAAAAACGACAACGACAGAATGAAAGTAGAAGAGAAATTAAGAAATTATTATCACCCTCACCATTTTGATATGCTTTTAGCTAATGACGATGATGATGTTGATTATGATGGTGATTATGAGGATAGTAATCTAAATTCTTCTTATTATACTAGAAATAATCACAGCGAAGACGATTTTCCAGATAATGTTAAGCAAAATAAAGAAATAGGCAAAGAAAAGCAAAATAATATCACTCTTAACTCCCTAGCAGGTCACATAGATAAATATATGCAAGAAACACACACATCTCCGGAAAATTTTAAAAATCTGGTGTTAAATTATGAAGAAAAATCAAATATTAGCAGTCCAGTAGGTGAATCATTTTACTTTAACATGTCAGAACCTACACCGGTTACTTCAAAATATGTAATTGAGAAAGAAAATAGTACAAGTAAATCTAATACGACAGAGAAATCTTTTGAAAACAGTTACAATGTAATTACAACTACGGAAAGATCTACTTCAAATGGAACTTTAAATGATGAAGCAGATGATATTGAACCTCTGAACCATTCAGATGAAGCAATAACTGATCGAATAGATTATATCTATGATAATGGTGCTTATACAATCAATGAATATTCTTCTGAAGATTTTAATGATTCAGATGAACTCCAAGTAGTGAAAAATGGTCCTGTAGATGAGGACAAACGAAATCCAATTGATATTATTACAGAGGATGGTAGAAGAAAAACTACAGTTGATAATGAAAAATACATGGCAAATACTACTTCAGACGATACTAAAAAATCGAACAAAAATTCTCTAAATACAAGAAACCACTCTACTAATGCTACTTATAAAGATAAGGAAGACACACCTACTAAAAGGTTAGGGATTTTAGAACTTCCAAACAGAAAGGCTAATAACATTTCAACACAGAATGTAGATAACTTACCAGACTATATAAACGAAAAATCTATGAAGAAAACAAAACTGGACGTTAAAACAAAATTGAATAGCAATAAAAAATATGGTAATATAGTTAGCAAACTAATTCATAGGAAGCCAAGTAAACAAGATTGTAGAAAGAATATCATATTAAATTTAAAAATAAATCTGTTTTAAGTTTCACATAAAGTGTTTAATTACTCATTCGTTTTCTCTCACAGCTTCGCTCTCGGATTTATCACAGGAACTCGACTGTCACTATTGTTAAGATTTTAATCGGGGAAAGAATTTTTATAATCGGTTCTGTAGTTACACAAAAAAAATATAACCGACTTCAATGATAAAAAACACTGAAAAGTATCAAATAACTTTAATTTTGGAAGTCGGTGTTTCTATAATAGTTTAGTCTCTTCGTTATTTAACACCGACTTCCAAAATTAAAGTTATTTGATACTTTTCAGTGTTTTTTATCACTGAAGTCGGTTATATTTTTTTTGTAAAAAGTTTTTTTTATTTTACACTTTTTAGTTAAGGTACCACCACTAAAAAGTACCCCTCAGTCAAACTTAAATACCTTATAGTCAGAGCGCATCTCATAACGGTTCTAATAATCCCAAACACGGTTAGATTACATTAATTTACCTTTCGGCTTCATCATCAGATCAGTTCGATATATCCTCTCCCCCTCTTCTTTCAAACAGTCATTAGACTAGATGCTGGAGAGGGAAAGGATATATCGAACTGATCTGATGATGAAGCCGAAAGGTAAATCTTTTAATCAGTCATTAGACTAGATGCTGATAATCTCGGCTGTAGCATCAGGCCAGATTTATGTCAACATTGCAATGAACTTAAAATTTAGTCCTGTTTAAAATGAGCCCAAACACGACTACGATGCTGTAATTTCAAGGTTTGTACTTTCCTGATGCTCCTGGCTTCAGCATCAGGTCTCTATGTACTTCGGTGTTCTTTATTAGCAGTACGTTTATCCACACATCGAGCCGTTTTCAATGAGCCTAAACTCGATATATCTGCTGTTTGTTGTCGAGGACTTAGGTACTCTGCAGACTATCCTGACTGCAGCATCAGGTCATGACTTGATGATCATGAGACCAAATGTGGCAAATGCCCTATCAAACATCAAAACAATTTACTAAAACAGTCCTTGCCTGTTCGAGTAACTTCTTACTGTTAAGGAGTTGTACCTTCCATCATCAGCCCAGCTACCTGAGATGGTGACGACCATACGCAAATACACAAGATACTTCATAAAATATGCGAAAATCAATAAATGAGCCTATAAAATTTGAAGGTGCCCTCGATTTCTCCAAGATCCCATCATCAGATCCTAATTTGGTGATAATGGGACAACCTCAGAACTATCTACTTTCGAACAAAAAAAGAATTTTGAAAATCCGTCCACATTTGGCGGAGTATTCGACGAACAAACATACAAAAAAAAAAAAAAAAAAAAAAACATACAAACAGCCGAACGTAGTACTTCCTCCTTTTTCGGAAGTCGGTAAAAACAAACAAAAATAAATCCGCTTTATCTACATATATAAAAGGAGAAACTGACAGACATATCAACGCTCAGTCGAAACTACTGGGTCAAGCTGGGATCAAGAAAGTTTGCACAATGTGAAAAACACAAATCGGCTGAAGCCTCCGGCCTCCGGGGTATTTAATAAGGTTTATCACTGGTTAGAAAGTAATTGGCAGTTTTATCTTAAACTCCCTTACATAAATTCTCTCGAAAATTCTACATATGGTCAGTTAAAATGCTTCCTTTGAAATAAAAGTTAAAATTCAACAAAAACTAATTTATCTACTTAAAAAGAAGGATAGTAATTTTCAGCTTGCAAGTGCTGGTAGCACTAATTTTGACAACTTCAATTTTGACAATTTGTCAATTGAATGACAAAAACAAAATAAAAAATAAAAAAAATCTAGATAAAATTATACAAAAATAATGACTTAATTAGAATAATTCAAACGCTAAATTTTGATAACCAACATGGATGAGTTTTTCGCAACCACTTTGACAAATTTGGTAGGTAACATACAATGGTTTAGCAACTACCGTAGAGTTATCGGGAAAAATATAGTCCTTATTTCGAAAGATCTTTTCTGGAGAAAGGGCTAAAGCTAGGCATATGAGGAATGTCAGAGTGCATCTATATAGAAAGACGCAATCTTAAAACTAGCTAACAAACATAACCTAACATCAATAGATAGGAAGATATTCGTCACATCCGCGCAAATCGGCCGAAAGCTCAGCAATAATGTGAATTTATTATCGTTATTCAGCATTGCTTTTCATCGTGACAAGGCTATCAGTATTATGGGTACATTTCTCATTGATAACAACGTGAGTGAATTCTTTGGGGCTATTTTTAGTGATAGCTATACATATTTTATCTATTAATTTTGTATAATGTTATATTTATAAAAAATAGACACCGCTTACGGATAAGATATCTCTGTAGAGTCTCACCCCACTCGTCAAACAGTTCCAGCTCAAACGATCATTAGTGTGCGTCCACCGAACGTAGGTATAAAAAGTGAAGTACATACATGAGATTGTCTTCTGTACCTATCTATTTTGTGTTTGGGGTTGAACGAATTAACCTTTTGAATACTGTAACTAGAGACAATAGAAAGACAATGACAGTGTGAACACCGGTGTTCGCTTAGGTTTCAGTGAATTAATGTCCATACAGCAAATATGTAATGGTTAAATCACATGAGAATCACGCAGATTAGTGTCCGACAGGAACGTAGCTACCGCCGTATCTGCCGTATCAATTATACGGGGCCCCCAAGCTACAGGGGCCCCGACTTAGGCCAAACTTTGTAACATGTTGTTTATAGTCTTAAATTCTCATGGACACGAATGAATGAATATTGACTACTCATAATTAGATACTCTGTAAATAGCTTTTAACACGCTCCTTTATTTTTAGCATTTTCATTCATACAAGGCTATAATAAAAACTCAACCAATTTTAGTACGTTCTACAAAGTGATCCATAAAATGAGCTCTTTTTGAATATTAAAGCCTCTCAAGGCACAATTCCTATATTAGTAAAAGCTATTTCGTATAAAAAAAAACAAACTTTCAAATATATTTGATACGGGGCCCCTGAGGGCCTAGCTACGCCACTGGTGTCCGAGATGGTGTTTAAAGAAAGAACCACACTGTCAGTGCAAGCATTTGTAGGTAATGTTATGTGGTCAGCGTTGACACATTAACCTAACACCATTTTTTATCATAATAATAATAATACTCCACATCTTCCCCCTCTGGCCCCACCCAAAAGCAGTTTTCAATCCAAGTCTTCTTAATGCCAAACATGATTGACTGGCCTGTTGGTCTAGTGGTTAGTGACCCTGACTGCTATGCCGGAGGTCGTGGGTTTGATTACCACCCAGGACAAATGTTTAACCCTTCAGATACCGTCAATTAGAAACACAATAGTAAGACAATAGATGCGCGGCCACCGGGTGTCGCTTGGGGATTCATGAATTAAGTGATGAGTATGATCATTTGTTCTGTGTCTGGGTGTAATTTATCTAAAATATGTATATATTTAGAAATATATAAGTATGTTTATCAGTTGTCTAGTCATAACACAAGCTCTGCTTAGCTTGAGACTAGACAGCGTTGTGTGATAGTTGTGAAATATTATAAAAAAAAAAAAAAAAATGTATGCATACCCACGCCTATGAAGTAATAAGGGTTGTGAATGAGAGGATCACATTTTATTTTATCAAATACTAGCTTTGCCCGCGCGGCTTCGCTCCCGCTCTTCCCTACTCCACCCTACTATACCCAACTCTACCCTACTCTACCCTACTCTCCCCTACTCTACCCTACTACTCTACCCTACTCTACCCTACTCTACTCTACCCTACTCTACCCTACACTACCCTACCCTACCCTACTCTACCCTACTCTACCCTACAATACCCTAATTTTTTTTTCCATAAGAACCTTCTCCTCACAATAACAATCACAACAAAAAAAAAATCAGCCAAATCGGTCAAGCCGTTTTCATGCCAAGTCGTGACAACGGAAAACGGGGGTCATTTTTATAGATATAGATTATTTTGTTGTAACATTTCAGAAATAAGAATAATTTTTTTGTTTTTTTTTTTTAGAACGCAAACAATTTCAATGAACTGACTCTTGTCATAGGCAATGAGAGTTGCGACCTAGACTCTGCAGTGAGTGCTGTTGTCTTTGCCAATTTTTTGTCATGGCAATACAATCAGATACGGTGCAAAGTTTGTACAAAAGCCCATCGCGGTGAAGTTGACATGCCGAAGAAGGAGGATATCTTTGTTCCCGTACTCAATGTTGATCGCTGTGACTATGAGCTGAAGACTGAAGTAGTTTATTATTTCAGGAGTAAAGGAATAACTGATCGCAATTTGGTTTTCAGGTATGTAACTTTTTTTTTAAACAAGTATTAATGTGATTATTTGTCATAGAAAGCTTTTAAAGCACAGTAACCTGTATAATTAATACTCGTCAAGACAAATCATACGAGCCCAAACTCGATGGGGTTATATCGTTTAACTACCAAGTTCCTATGGCAACCTTCCAGTTCCATCATCAGATCAGCTCCATGTCATAATAATTTTGCATTGTCATCTGATTTACACTTGCATGCATAATTTCAGTTCAATCAGTAACCGGTAAGTGGATCAATTTAACTTGCAAGATTTGATTACAGACAAACATTGGGACAGCTGAAACTAAATAAGCTTTTAATGAAAATAGTTTTTTCATTACTCATACTCTAAAAGTAGGTCTGAAGTTGCCTGAGGAGCGGGCTGAAAAGTATCACACTTTTCATCCCTAGGGAGTTTTACTTTCACCTAACAGCTGTAAAATTATTAAAAAAAAACTAGATCTATCTTCTTGTATTCGTAATGAAAAGCACAATGCTTACCTCGGGGTGAAAGTGACTTATTTAGTCCCTCGAATTAGCGACCTCGCTACGCTCGGCCGCCAACTCCTTCTCGGGACGAAATAAGTAACTTTCACCCCTAGTGTAACAATGTACTATTAAAGATGAAATTGACTGACCTGGCGTAACTTCAGCAGTAACTCGTTATATTTGATTATATACTCTTCGGCAAACAAACTGAGCTGCGCACGGCTGTGTTATCGTTTTTATAAACTAAACTCGCGTCCCCCGCCAACCGATATATGATTTAGGCCAGGAGGCGGTAGTTGAATAAATGCGTTTATTATAATGAAAAACGCATTTACTACGTACGCTAGGTACAATAATTTATTGAAATCCTAACACACTGCTGGGACTCTAGCCTCCTTTCTAGAAAAAGGAACTATACTACAATCAGGCGTGTCCCAAGGGTGCGTCTGTCTAATGTAGCTCCTTCGTCGTAACCTTATGGAAGACACGCCACAATCACAACCTAGTGCTGGGCACGCCATGACCATGGCGGTAAGTCCCCCTCTTTGAGGAGTTGCTGGAAATGCGTCACGGCGTCCCCACCCGACATGGTAAGTTCGGGAGGTTTTTACACCGAATTAGAAGGGTCACAGGGCCAGGGTCCACACAGAAAAGGGAGTTAGTGATAGGTTGACGGGTGACAGGACAGAATGGAAGAAAAAAACGTGTTGTGCCGACCCCAAGTAATATGGGATAAGAGCAGGGAGAAGAAGAAGGGCCAGGGTCCACACACTGACAACACACTGTGTGGACTGTCCAGAGGACGCGCTGGGAGGTGAGCCCTGCTTGGCTGGAGCACCGCCGTATCCTCATGATTGCGATAAGTGGCGGCGATAGGGCGTGGGTGGCGGCGATGGGATTGCGGGTGGCGGTCACTACGTTGTGCGAAGCAGTTATGCTAGCTTAAGCAACACCAATCGCCCCAGCCGCTAGGACCGCGACCCCGAATACCAGTCGCCTAGGTAACAAAAAATTTACTGTTTTCAGATTTATTCCTATACCTGTGCTATAAGACCTTGCTTTGTGCCAACTTTCAGGATTCTGAGTCAACGGGTAGTACCTTATGAATCGCGATCTTTGAGAATATCAAAATATACGTTTTTTTGCGACATAAACGGCCGTATCTTTTTTATTCGTTAACTTAGAAGTTTGATTTTTTCACACCTTGAAGGGGCCGCAGACCTGAGTATATGGTTTTAATTTCAACTCAATACTCTATAAAGGCTCTTGATCCTATATGGTAACAAAGTGACCCTATAAGGGTTCTTACAAGCTTTTATATAGTTTCACCTGTCCCAATGTTTGTCTGTCATCAAATCTTGTAAATTAAACTTGATGCACTTCCCGGTTACAGATTGAGCTGTTTCGCATGCTTGTGTAAATCAGATGACAATGCAATATTATTATGACATGAAGCTGATCTGATAATGGAACCGGAAGGTGGCTATAGGACCGTGGTAGTTAAACGACCCAACCCCATCGAGTTTGGGCTCGTATGATTCGTCTTGACGAGTATTAATTATATAGGTATATCGAGCTATAAAAGCTTGCTATGAAAAAATGATTTTCCTTAAAAGCCTTTGGAAGGAACCCTAAAAACCGTTCAGGGAATACGGCTAGTGGTTATGCTTCGTCATTTGTTTCAGAAATGACTTCGACCTCGAGGCTTTGCTGAAGAAGGCGAAATCTAAAGTAGTCTTGGTAGACCATCATGTTCTGGCCAAAAGGGACAAGTTCCTCGCTCCGTATGTTACTGAAATCATAGACCACAGGTGAGTCGATGTTCTAGATATGAAGACTTGAAGATATCAGGAAAAAAAAGTACGGTATGCCTTGAACACGGCAAGCAGTATCTTCTCGTCCAACATACCAGTGTCTCAAGACGAAAGTCTAAAAAAAAAAATACGTGTTGCCAGTGATGACATATGGCTCTGAAACGTTGTCGCTTACAATGGGCCTCATCAGAAGACTTTAAGTCACCCAAAGGGCAATGAAAAGGGCTATGCTCGGATTTTACTTGCGTGATCGAATCAGGATTGAGGATATCCGCAGAAAAACCAAGGCTACCGACATAGCACGAAGAATCGCCAAACTTAAGTGGTAATGGGAAGAGCACATTCATTCATAATTTGTCTAAAAATTTGAAAAGTCAAAAAAGTAAAACTATAGAAGCCTTGCAAATTTTATTAAGATTCTAAATGATAACAATTTTTTTCAATAACTTTTAAGGGTTTAAAAAAAACAGCATTTCCTGGAGCAAGTTTTGTCAAATACTCGAGTAAATCTTGGTATTACCGAATACTAACAGAGTTTTCAGGCGTTATCTCTTTTTTTGCGTTGCCTTTTCGTCAAACATCGCGTTGGATTGCGTTAGATGAAGTAACAAGCTTTTAAACCATTTTCGATGTTTACGATAGGCGAGTGGAAAAGGACCCTCTTAAGTGAAACGCACTGTACTAGAATCTTTTTTTTTCAGGCCCATTGACAAATCTGATTGGATATACAAAGACGACGTTCGGTCTACCATAGAGACGGTTGGATCCTGTTGCACCCTGATTGCTCAGCGGATTAAGGACCTGAGCACCTTGCTAGCTAAAGAAGTGGATTTCTTTGAAGCCTACCCACTATGCACTGAGATGCTGCGAGGTCAGTATTGTCGGAACCTAGCAAAGGGTAACAGCCAAGGAGTGGAATTCTCTGCCGGAGTGTGTGTTCCGACCGTCTGAACCAAATCTAAATCTCCATTGTTGGACATATGCCTCCCCCAAGGGTCGCCACAACGATCTTGTCCTTTTGTGTCAATAAGTGGAATTCCCTGCCGGAGTCTGTGTTTCCTGATAGCTACAACTTGGGGGTCTTTAAGTCAAAAGTGAATAGGTTACTTCTAGACAAGCGTGCTCCATCGTCGACCACATCATCGCTTACCATCAGGTGAGATGGTGGTCAAACGCAAGCCTATCAATAATAAAAAAAATAAAACAGGTTTTCCAGGTAGGGTTTTTTTCGCGCTGGGAAAATCATCTAATGACATCCCCTCCCCCTTGGAAAAGACCCTCTTAAGAGACGCCCATGTCCAGTAGTGGACGTCTTTCGACAGGAATGATACTGATAATGATCTCCCATTACAGCCACAATAATCCTGGACACCGTCAACTTCTCAAAGGATTTGAACAAGGCAACTCCTCATGATAACGAAATCATCCAGTTCCTAGAGAGTCTCATGAAACCACGGAATTTTAAGGAGGACAGGTAAGTACACGGTTTTTTTGACCGACTTCGAAAAGGAGGAGGTTCTATGTTCGGCTGAATGTGTTTTTTTTTTTTTTGTATGTATGTTCACCGATATCTCGGTCAATTTTATTGTGGACCGATTATGACAATTATTTTTTAACCCCCGACAAAAAAAGAGGGGTCACAATTGACCGAGATATCGGTGAACATATATACAAAAAAAAACCTACATTCAGCCGAACATAGAACCTCCTCCTTTTCGAAGTCGGTTAATAAAAGCGAAAGTGAATTTGTTTGTTTATTTGTTTGTTACGTCTTCAAGCCTAAATGGCGAAATCGATTTTGATGAATTTTGGTACGGAGATAGTTGGGACGCTGAAGACGGACATAGGCTAATTTTTTTTTAAAGTGAGAAAAGGGGAGAAAGAGTAAAGTATATTAATAAACGCGGGCGAAGCCGCGGATAAAAGCTAATCTTTATTTATAAAAATCAATGCCACTTTTGGTTGTTATTTTATAACTCAAGAACGGGCTCACCTATCCAAACCAAATGTTTAGGCTTTGTTCGGGCTATTTAGTAGATGGTTTATGTGAAGTTTGGTAGAGTAGTGTAGAATTGAGTAGAATAGAGTATAGTTGGGTAGAGTAGTGTAGAGTTGAGTAGAGAAGGGTAGAGTAGTATATAATAGGGTAGAGTAGGGAAGATCGGGAGCGAAGCCGCGCGGGTAAAAGTTAGTACATTATAATTTTTACGTTACTGACTTACATCAAAGCGTCTCATCACTTACATAAAAACAACTAAAATCTATAAATATAAAAATGAAACCCGTTTTCCGTTGTCACGACATAGCATGAAAACGGCTTGACCGATTTGGCTGATTTTTTTTTTGTTGTGATTGTTATTGTGAGGATAAGGTTCTTATGAAAAAAAAAATAAATTAGGGTAGTGTAGGGTAGAGCAGGGTAGAATAGGGTAGACTTGGGTATAGTAGGGTGGAGTAGGGAAGAGCGGGAGCGAAGCCGCGCGGGCAAAAGCTAGTAACTAATAAAATAACTAATTAATTTTGACATTTGGAAAAAAAAATTACTTACTCATTAAAATTAAAATAAATGAAATTAAAGAAACAATTAATTGTTTTAAATTTGATTGTACTTAATGAATAATTTAAATGGATAGTTTAAGGATTAAAATAAATTATATTAAAATTAGTTTATAATTATCAATATCTATATATATAAAAATCAATGCCACTTTTCGTTGTTATTTTATAACTCAAGAACGGGCTCACCTATCCAAACCAGCGACCTCCCTGACGGGGTCAGCGTGGTCTGCTACGCAGACGACACGCTGGTTCTAGCGCAGGGAGAGTCGCACCAGGCGGCGGTCGCTCTAGCGACACGCGGGGTTGCGATAGTCGTTGGTAGGATCCAGGAGTTGGGACTCGAGGTGGCGCTGCACAAATCTGAGGCCATGTTTTTCCACGGCCCTCGGAATGCGCCACCATCAGACTCCCAACTTACGGTAGGAGGAGTTCGCATCGGCGTCGGGTCGACGATGAAGTACCTGGGACTCGTTCTCGACAGCCGATGGAATTTCGGAGAACACTTCCGACGTTTGGCTCCCAAACTCAACCGGGCCGGGGCTGCTCTCAAGCGGCTCCTGCCCAACCTTGGGGGTCCAGACGCCTCCTGCCGGAGGCTCTACGCGGGGATCGTTCGGTCCATGGCCCTCTACGGGGCGCCGGTGTGGGCGCCGTCGCTGGCAAAGCGACCGGCGTCCATACTGAACGCCTGCCAGAGGGTCATGGCAATACGGATGGTGCGGGGTTACCGCACGATCTCCCGCGAAGCGGCGAGCCTTCTGGCTGGCCTACCACCGTGGGATCTGGAGGCAACAGTCCTTGCACACATGCACGATAAGCGCGTGGAGATGCAACGCCGGGGTGAAAGTCCACTACCGCGACAGGTCGAGGTATGGCGGACAGAGCTCCGGCGGGATCTCACGGTAAAATGGCGTCAGCGACTATCGCAACCCAGTGCTGGGCACGCCACAATTATGGCGGTAAGTCCCCTCTTTGAGGCGTGGCTGGAAAGACCTCACGGCGTCCTTACCTTCCGCATGACGCAGGTCCTCACCGGACATGGCAAGTTCGGGAGGTTCCTGCATCGGATTCGAGCGGAAGAGACGCCCGGGTGCCGCCACTGTGCGGAACGCCCGGAGGACACGGTGGAGCACACAGTAGAGGTGTGCCCTGCTTGGGCGGAGCAACGCCGTGCCCTCGTGGGGGCGATTGGCGGCGGAGACCTCTCGCGCCGGGCCTTGGTTCAGGCCATGGTCCGGAGCGAGGAGGAGTGGCAGGCGGTCGCCTCCTTCTGCGAAGCAGTAATGCTAGCAAAGGAGGAGGCAGACCGCATCAGGCAACGGCGCCCCCGCCGCCGCCGCCGGGATTCCGATCCCGATTTCCAGCCACCGTAGACGCGGGCTCGCGGACGGCGAGCCATGGGTAGCTCGCTGTCCGATCGTCCGGTAACTGTCCGGACCGAGCCAAGGCGTCGACGGCGCGCACTGTTCCCGCGCGCCTCAAGGAGTTGTCAGCAACAGGAGGGGCCCATCTGGGTCGAAGCCTACCGGGGTCGGGGTTATCCGAAAGGAAACTAGAGCCCCGGTATGAAGGCTAGAAGGAACGGCGCGGGGTTTTTAGTCAGTAAGACTCTGACACTGTCTCCCGCTCCACCCAAGAGCGGGTTTCGTCAATGATGATTTTCCCCGTCGACAGAAAAAAAAAAAAAAAAAAAAACCTATCCAAACCAAATTTTTAGACTTTGTTCGGACTATTTAGTAGATGGTTTATGTGAATTTTTTTTTTTTTTGGTTTATTTTTTGTAGGGTGGAGTAGGGTAGAGTAGGGTAGGGTAGGGTACAGTAGGGTAAAGTAGGGTAGAGTTGGGTAGAATAGGGAAGAGCGGGAGCGAAGCCGTGCGGGCAAAAGCTAGTTAATTATAATATTAAATTCGATTGTAATGACTAAATTAAATGTAATTATAGTTTATAATAATTAAACTTTTTCAGACAACGCGAGCATGACTCCTTAATCGCTGCAAGAAAAAATGTTGCCAGCCTAACTCCTGCACAGCTGTTGAAAAAAGACGTCAAAATCGTCGGTGATGTCTACATTCCCAGCTTCCCTATACTTGTCAAGGTAAATAATACATTTTAGGGCTTCTACGCTTGGGCGGAGCATCCCCGTGCCCTCGTGGGGACTATCGGCGGCGGAGACCTCTCGCGCCGGGCCTTGGTTCAGGCCATGGTCCGGAGCGAGGACGAGAGGCAGGCGGTCGCCTCCTTCTGCGAAGCAGTAATTTTAACAAAGGAGGAGGTCGACCGCATCAGACAACGGCGCTCTCGCTGCCGCCGCCGGGATTCCGATCCCGATTTCCGGCCACCGTAGACGCGAGCTCACGGACGGCGAGCCATGGGTAACTCGCTGTCCGACCGTCCGGTAACTGTCCGGACTGAGCCCAAGACGTCGACGGTGCGCACTGTTCATCATCGGTCCACCTTGGGGGGGCCTTATGAACGCTGCGTCTTCCAGTACTCAGTCGGTTGCTGTTCAATTTTTTTATAACTTTAGACCCAAGCCACCACGCGCACTGTTCCGCGCGCCTCAAGGAGTTGTCAGCGACAGGACGGGCCCAGCTGGGTCGTCGTAGCCGTATATAAGAGATTTGGCGTGTAGCAGTCCTGGTTGTAACAACCAGTGCTTTGTTTGGATCGCCAAATAGGTCGCCCTTAAGGGTCTGCACGGCCTGGTTCTTTGAGATACCACATAAGGGTTCTGGTCCTATCTGATGACCTTGAACCCCAGTCCTTGCAAGTTCATCGGCTTTTGCCTTACCTATAATATATTTTGTGTATAATATATTCTGAGAATTTCAGGGGTTACCGCGGTTGGCACTTTCGCCTCTTCTAAACCCGGTGTAACTCTCGACTTTACCCTTTGTTATAGGAGTTTTTGAACCGCCCCGGGGCTCTTGACGCCGTGTCCGAAGCCCTGCAGAGCAACAACTGTTCCGTAGCCCTGCTGCTTGGCATGGACCTGACGGAAGGGCTCCAGCGAGACACTGCACTGTACTCACCCAGAACTCCTGAGAAAGCTGTCCAGGTAAGGAAAAACCAGTCAATTGCGGGTCGGACTTCTTTTTCTTGAATTCTTAGGTGAAAGGCAGTGTAGACGGCTGTGAGAGGCAGAATGGAGTACCTGAGCGAAATATAGTAATTTTATTACCGTTAAAATGTACTAATCAGTACGGGTTATTCGCACTTCGTACCGCGTTGGCAGTGAAGTGCGAATAGGACCGACTGCGAACGCGGTACGAAGTGCGATTGGAACCGACTGCGAACGCGGTACGAAGTGCGAATGGAACCGACTGCGAACGCGGTGCGAAGTGCGAATGGGACCGACTGCGAACGCGGTACGAAGTGCGAATGGGACCGACTGCGAACGCGGTACGAAGTGTGAATGGAACCGATTGCGAACGCAGTACGAAGTGTGAACGGGACCGACTGTGAACGCGGTACGAAGTGCGAATGGAACCGACTGCGAACGCGGTACGAAGTGTGAATGGAACTGATTGCGAACGCAGTACGAAGTGTAAATGGGACCGACTGCAAACGCGGTGCGAAGTGCGAATGGGACCGACTGCGAACGCGGTACGAAGTGCGAATGGGACCGACTGCGAACGCGGTACGATGTGCGAATGGGACCGACTGCGAACGCGGTACGAAGTGCGAATGGGACCGACTGCGAACGCAGTACGAAGTGCGAATGGGACCGACTGCGAACGCGGTACGAAGTGTGAATGGAACCGACTGCGAACGCAGTACGAAGTGTAAATGGGACCGACTGTGAACGCGGTACGAAGTGCGAATGGGACCGACTGCGAACGCGGTACGAAGTGTGAATGGAACCGATTACGAACGCAGTAGGAAGTGCGAATGGGACCGACTGTGAACGCGGTACGAAGTGCGAATGGGACGAAGTGCGAATAACCCTTCAGTACCTAGCTCTACAATAAGTTTCGAGATGAAAGACGTCTTAGACAAAACTGTTTCGTCGTCGTCGTCGTAGGACGTCTCAGACCAGTCTAAGACGTCTCAGACATTTCTGTCGAAGACGTCTTGTCTCAAGTGTGTACACCTAAGGAGTGGAATTCCCTGCCGGAGTCTGTGTTTCCTGATAGCTATAACCTAGGGGTCTTTAAGTCGAGAGTGAATAGATTGCTTCTAGGCAAGCGTGTTCCATCGTCGGCCACATCGTCGCTTACCATCAGGTGAGATAGTGGTCTAACGTGAGCCTATAAATTATAAAAAAAGAGTATTTATTTTAACCCTTCAGATACCGTCAATTAGAGACACAATAGTAAGACAATAGATGCGCGCCCACCGGTGGTCGCTTGGGGATTCATGAATTAAAAGTATTGCACCGTGCTATAAAAGCTTGCTAAGAAAAAAATATTTTGATTAAAAACCTGTGTTAGTATACAGTCCTGCAAGGTTGTTAGTGTTTTACAAATATCCCTGTACATTTCATTTTGCCCGTACTACTATTTTAACACGCTTTTATTAGTTTCACCTGTATGTTTGTAGCCGACCCCTTTGAGCTCGATTTTGTCCGACTTTGAACGATCAGATTTAATTCAAACTTTGCACACCTGTCGAAGATCGATGACAATGGAATAATCTGATCAAAATATCCGATTATCTTAATTAGATTCGCCGGGATTAATTAATTTCTTTCTACTAAAACTAAAAAATTAAAAATAAATAATAGTTTAAAAAAACACGCTTTTATAGGAAATCAAACTAAAAAAACAGAAAATAAAATTCAATAAATTTGAATTAAGAATAGTGTAAAAAGGAAATAAATGTATATTGTAAAAAAGCGTGGCGTGCATTTAAAGATATTATCAAAGTGTTGATCCTTCTACTTATATCTGTCAATGAAATGTTAATATCTATTGACACTATGCATGCACCCCACGCATTTTCTGTTTTTTAGTTTGATTTCCTATAAAAGCGTGTTTTTTTTACTATTATTTTTAATATTATAATTTGTTACAGCTAAGTAAATCCTTGGAAGAGGCCACGAACCCTTCGCTGGGACTGTCCCGAGAGCAGTTGTCTGACGCCAGGGATTGCAGTTACTACTGGCAACTAAATTTGTCTGCCTCGCGAAAGCAGTACATACCTACTGTCAACACCTTCACTTCTAATAAATGACATTACTTATCGTCTTGCTGTTTTATTTCTAACTAGCTTTTGCCAGCGGCTTCGCCCGCGTACATAAAATATAGCCTATGTCACAATAAAGCAGCTTTCTATCGGTGAAAAAATTTTAGCAATCGGACCAGTACTTCCAGAGATTACCCCCTACATACAAACTTACAAATTTCGGTGTTCGGTGTAACGTTCGGGGTTTTTATATTTTCAATATACACAATTTTCACTTCTACAGATTTATTATAAGTACCTATAGATAAATTACACCCAGACACAGAACAAATGATCATGCTCGTGATGAGCATAAACATTTGTCCTGGGTGGGAATTGAAACCACGACCTCCGGCATAGCAGTCAGGGCCACTAATCACTAGACCAACAGGCCAGTCAACAGCGAATTTGTGTTATGTGATGGCGGAATTAAAACAACTTAGGTAATGTGAAATAATTTTAGTTTAGTATTTTTTAACAAAATTTTCTTAAATATTAAAGTAATTATGTGGGCCAAGACGACGGGTGTATTGTAGCAAAAATTTATCGTATCAAATAGTAACTTTATCCAAAATCGCTCAATTCAAATCCCACCAAAAACATTTCGTGTAAAATGTTGCCAAGACGACCACATAAGATTTGCTCTGTGAAAAAGATATCAGATCTCATGTAGAGCCAAGCTTCTGAATCTACACGGCCTAACTGTACCGACCCTAACTTCACAAATTCTACATATCAGTAAAAATGTATATAGTCTACATATCATCATCATCTTCCTGCCCTCATCCTGTTTTATTTGGGGTCGGCGCAACACGTTTTTTTCTTCCATTCTGTCCTGTTGCTCGTCACGCTATCACTAACTACTATATATTCTACATATCAGAAAAAAAAAACGACGAAACATTTCAAGAAAAGGTAGAATAGAATAGAATAAACTTTATTGTACACCAAAAAGTAACACAGCTTATACATAAAATTAAATTTATGGGTACAATGGCGGTCTTATCGCTGAAAGCGATATCTTCCAGACAACCTTAGGATGGACAAGAACTTAAAATAATACAAGGGGTAATCTGTGGTGTACTGCTAACAAATGAACTCCATATAAAACACAATATATAACTATAAATATATATATATATAATGTATCATAAAATAATAAAATAAAATAATATGTTACACAATTTCAATAAAATAGGGAAGAATAAAAGAGTAAAGTAGAGTTAGTGGAAGAAATGGCGCTTCGCTTGGCTCGTCTTTGGCGGGGGCACTACCGTGCCACCAGATTTGTTCAATACTCTTCAGATACCCTCAATTAGAGACAATAGTAACGCAATAGATGCGCGAACACTGGGGATACGCTTGGGATTCATGAAATAATCAAGTGACCAGTGCTAGCGTTAGGGAGGGGCGCGATCGGGCGACAAATTGAGTGGAGCACCAAGGTCTGGAGTTGGAGCCTCCCCTGGTGCAAACCCTCAAAACTGTGCTCTATGCTCTGTGTATATGCATATTTTTTTTTAGATGGATTTTCAGGTATTTACCAACCCGATGAGTTTTTACCCACCACCACCGCCGCCCATCTCTAGTCGTAGATATAACGGTTCTGTCTCAATACACCCATCATTCCGACCCGGCCACATTAATAATAATAATAAAAATATTTAAAATGCAACTTTACCCGGGCAATTCAGTTTTTCTTATATTCGTTCCTTCATTTGTTTTTCCTACAAAACTTCCCACGCCGGATATATCCGACAATCGCTTTCGAGTTTATTCCGCCAGGGTCCCACATCCACGACCATACTCTATCTCGTCAGCTTATCTAACACGACTGAAGAGCTAAACAAGATGGCTACAACTTGGGGGTCTTTAAGTCAAGAATGAATAGGTTTACTTCTAGGCAAGCGTGCTCCATCGTCGACCACATCATCGCTTACCATCAGGTGAGATGGTGGTCAAACGCGAGCCTATCAATAATAATAAAAAAAAGATTGAGTACCTAATCAAAAACACACGACCCTGGCGAATAGGTCACGAAAACATTCGTCGGACAAACCCGACACAAGCGGTTAAAGGGTTTATAGATACCTGTTTCTACTAATTTCCGAGATAAAATAGCTAAACTATATAAGAAAAATTGAATGCTAACAATTTCATAAATTGTGAAAATATATGCGAGTATATTAAGGCATTATAATGACGGAACTATTTGTATTTTTGAATGATCCTACCACATAATTATATAAAATTTAGTACCCATTTAGTACTAAAATAATAAAGCGCCTGAACGAAAAGTAACAGCAACTTTTTACTTATTTTAATAAAATTGCAAAATTAAAAATTCATTTTGCAAAAGAAGCTTTTAATATCACCGTCAAGAACTGTTGATTTTTGGAGGTACAAAATCGGTACTAAATATTAGCTTAATCAGAATGTTGAAATTCGTTACAGTGGAGTCAAGCATGAACTAGTCATTATGACGCGTCATAATAGCGCGGCCATTGGTATGATGAAATTCCGAAAACCAGTGGAGATTGTTACTTATTTTTCTTAAAACCTCCACTAGGCTGATATTGTTTAACAAGTGCCGATTTTTGAAAAAAGAAATAGCAATCCCAGTGGTGAAATTTCTGGAACTAACCACAAACAGAATAAGTGAATTATAGTACTAAATCGGTACTAAATATACGTTGTAAAATCGTTCACATACAAGAGTTACTCCCGTCATTATGACTTTATCAAGAAAATGGAATTTGCTAAAATCGGACATCGAAATCGGCAAACACTTATGGTCTTTAGATCACCACTAAGGCACAAACAAACTGCGATAAACATGGAACCCTCCTTCAGGTGGCAGCACAGTTACGAAAAATTTAAAAAACATTGCAAGCTTCTTTTCATGATTCACACTCAACAAATGGTCAATTTCACTTCCTTCTTCAACCAATTCTAATTCACAAAGCAAACAGTAATGCGAGTTGCGTAACTTATTAACTTTGTTAGTTTCCAACAACTTCTTATAATATCGTTTTAAATACGTAGAGCCCTTACTGCGCCTATCCTTACATTTGTAGACGCAAAACTTCAAATTCTTTGCACTTATCGTAAAATTGAGTTGCAGTAAAGCTATGTGTTTTTCAGTCTTAATGTGTTCCCAAATATCCGTTACAGTTATATTACAGGGTTCACAGAACAATAACTCGGCATTTAGTTCATTGTCGATATCAGAATTAAAGTAATTATAACATCTTCCTATAAAGTGGAGTTTTAATAAGTCGGTAACGGTATTTTCGTGTTCTGAACTTTTTTCGTGAGCATATATACTTTGTTGAGTGTTATCAATGTCATTATCACATACTATGCAGGTTAATTTTGTTTTTGTAGAATCAGAGAATGTAAAGGGGTTTGGAGGCGCTGTATCGCCGTTAGATATAGACGTGCTGGCGAAGTTTTCATGTTCAATTATCGTATTTTCATTATTGATTGCGTTATTGTCAGTAATTGCGCTTTCATCTTTAGTTGCTGTATTTTTATCTTCGGTTATTTTACTTTCATCTCTAGTTATTTCATTTTCGTCTCCAGTCTTTGGATTTTCATCTTTAGTTATATTATTATCATTTAAAGGTGCATTTTTATTGCATAACACGTTGTCTTCAGTTATTGAATAGTGAATCATTGTTAATTGCGATATTACTTTTACTTGGATTTTCATCTCTTTTTGCCTCATCCTGTTTATTGTCATTTTTGTTGTTATCTTTTGGTTGTTCAGACGTATCGTTAGATTTGGTTTCGTCTTCAGACAAATATGCTTGTAACCCGAGCGCGACACTGGTGAATATTTTTTTTAACGCATTAGACCAGTGCGTTGTTCCAGCATTATGGTATTCTATTTGATCTTGGAGCACAGTGACATTGCATAGTTCGCATAATACTACTTTTTGAACAGGAGACACCTCTTTTGTATTGTCAATGTGATTCTTGTCACTTATATGATCATCTAGCCTATCCTCAGACATATTTATTCCGCCAATGTATTCCTTATCATCACTATATTCTAGCTTGTTTTCTTTTGGCTTATAAAGATCTTTCTCATTTGTTCGTTTCTCCGATTTAGTTTGTTCCTTAAGAAATAGAATACACATTTTATTTATAGAAGGAATTATTAGTCAAAAATAAGAAATTTGAAGAAAGACTCATACCTTCGAGCGGCATGTTACCAATGGTGGAGGTAACTGCAGCCGACGACACTTAGCGGCGGTAGATGTCAACACATTTTTTTTTTTTTTGGTGGGTAAAAATCATCCAAACGAAATCCCCTGCCCCTTGAGCGAAGCGAGAGATAGTGTCAGACTCTTACTGACTAAAAAAAACCACCCCGTTACTTCGTGCCTTTCAGACCAGGGTTGAGCTACCTTTCGGAGCTAACCCTGGCTCCAGTAGGCTTCGACTTAGCTGGGCCCCTGCTGTTGCTGTCAACTCCTTGAGGCGCGCGAGAACAGTGCGCGCGCAGACAGCAAGCTACCCATTGCTCGATGTCTGCAAGCCCGCGCCTATGGTGGGCGGGAATCGGGGTCCCGGCGGCGGCGACGACACGTCAGCGGCTGCTGTTTATTAACGAAGGTGGAATATAATTGCTCAAAGCCTACCCTTACCTGGTTCTCATCCATCAATTCAACCATCCTTCGATCTTCAGACTCGTTTACTGTATCAGGGTTTGTATTAGCATTATTTTGCACATCAGAAATTTTTGTGCTTTTTAAGCTTTCGATGTGGTATTTATCGATCATTAAGTGTTTTGAAAGATCTGACGTCAGGTACACCCAGTTACATATGAGACAATGATTCTGAAAGTTGTTACAGAGCTGAAAGAAAAGCAGTGTAAAATGTTAGTGCATAATAACAAAGCCTAACAGTGAAAATGTTTAGGGTCAAAAATAGCTCATCATTTCAGCTCATCATTTCAGCCGACAGACGTCCACTGTTTGGACATAGGCCTCCCCCAAGTGGTCAACGATCGATCCTGTGCGTCCCGCATTCATCGAATTCTCGTCATCGGTCCACTTTATAGGAGGCCTTCCGATGCTGTGTCTTCCGGTACGCGATCCAGAACCTTTCGGCCCTAACGGCCATCTGTTTTGCGAGCAATGTGCCCTGCCCATTGTCACTTAAGTTTGGCAAAAATAGCTAATTTGCATGAATTTACATCTGCTGATTCAAAAAATTACAATATTTTTTTTTTATTGACATAATCTGGTGCTACCTCTAGTTTTTGTGATATAACTACAACTTGTAACATTAAATTTACAATTCTAATTATAATTATTTTATAAATTGTGACCTCAATAATTGCTATTAATTATTTAATTACGCAGCTGTACGTTTCGAGGCTACATCACACCACGAAGGTTGAGGAGATCGTGGAGTATGTACGAGTCAAGACGAACTGGACTTTGAGAGTTGAGCAGTTGGAGCCGCGTCATAATACGAATTTTAAGTCGTTTGTGGTGCGGGTGCCGACTAATCATTAAGAGACCATCCTCAAAGGAGAGTTTTGGCCGAAGGGTGTCGTGTATCGACGATTTCGTGGAAGGATACCGACCTCGCAGCGGAACACGACGCCGTCACTTCGTGTGCAATAGTTTATAGTTTAATAATAATTTAATAGTATCTTTTTTATGTATTAGTTTATTATTTTGTAAGATTATTTGTGTATTTATCTTTGGGCCTTAGTTGCCTGATAATAAAGAATTATTATTATTAATATCATAACATTATTTCAAATTGACCAATGTATCCTTTTTGACCTTTGTATCGTGACCCTATTTTTAGTTTCAATTTGACATGATTTATTGAAATATGTTACCTTGTCTAATCTGTTTGCTATTTCTTTCTGAATTTCAAAATTTGCCTAATCTGTTTGGTATTTTATTGTGAATTTCAATTTTTTTTATATTCACCTAGTTATATGTGCATGCTGTGGTGTGGTCTCCTGTAACTGAAGGAGCACACGTTAAAGGACCCCATGCCTAATGATTTATACTGTATCTGTGTATGTGTAACCTTTGTTGGAGATCCAAATAAATAAATAAATGCGCAAAACCTGAAAATAGTTTGATCAGAATAACGAGCAGAATCAATTGAACCAGTTTTTAACCGACTTTGAAAAGGAGGAGGTTCTATGTTCGGCTGAATGTATGTTTTTTTTTTTTTGTATGTATGTTCTCCGATATTTCGGTCAATTGTGGACCGATTTTGAAATATATTTTTTTTGATTGAAGGGTTATGCTTCCAAGTTGGTCCCATAGAAATATTGAGGGGCGGCAAAATTGACTTAGGAAAGGTTCATAACTAACGGAACATGCGTCGCGTATTATCGGTCGCGTAACGCCAGAACCAATAAATGTTTGGAGAGTATGCGGGACAGAGAGTAAAGCCCCACATACCTCCATTGAAAAGGGAGGATCCTCCGACCAGACCGGGTGTTATAGTCTGGTGGGCGACTGCCCGATAGTTGATGTCGGGCTGTCGTATATGTTCAAATTGCGCGGAGAACTTTGATTGCGCGATGCAGGATTTCGTATTTTCTTCGTAGTTCTTATGTGGCGTCATAGATGTCGCTACAAATGTATAGAATAGAAAAACACTTGACCGTTCACACTCAACCGATGATACGTTAGGGCGTCGAGCGTACAGCGTCTATTCCGTTTCCGTCAACGCATTGTCAGTCGATGTAAGAGCGGCAACGTCGCGCGCGCCACGCGCTACTTGTATTTTGATTGATGCATTCAGTTTAGGCGTAACATCAGCAGAGATCGTTTGTGTACAGGCCACACAGGTATCACACAACACAACCGCTCTATAGATGCTAAACGAAGAAACTGACATGTGGCATGACGCATTTTCTGTTTGATATGAACTGACACATTCGACCGAATAGACGCGACTGATGATACGCTCGACGTATTTTACGTCAGATATGAACCTTCCCTAATTCCTATCTTCCGTAATATATAATACCTAGCAATTCTTCTATTAATGGCTAGGTATTAGCCATCCACTTGGCGATTTTTCTTGACAAACAAAAATTTAAGTATTGATTGAACGGATATAGAATGATAATTATGTTAAGACTAGCTTCTGCCCGCGACTTCGTCCGCAGAATATCTCTTGTTTTAAAATAAGATTACACTCGATTAGACGTTGCGCATGTTCAGCGCTAGATTCCTGAGCACGGGCCTGCGATGTTATGGCATTTTGCCTACCAAGCCGCTGCGAGCGCTCAGCGCTAGTCTCCCTATTCCTTGTCTCAGAGACATGCTGCCTTAACTCAGATAGACGGTGCGCACGTTCAGCGCTAGTTTCTCGAGCACGGGCCCGCGACGTCCTCACATTTTGGCTAGCGAGGCGCTGTGAGCGCTCGGAGCTAGATTCTCTAGCGCGTGCTTTCGAAATATATTCTCTATTTCTCGAGAGGCGCTGCTCATTTTCAGGAGCAGATCCTTCCGTACGGCGTACTCGAGCGGCTCTTGTCTGTGATGTCTGCCGGGACAGTTGAGATTTCCTTTTAGACATGCTCTCAACAAACTACGCACAGACTTGAAAACAATTATGAACAAAGGGGAGAGCGACTCGAACACCGTCCGCCTTTACAAAACAAAACAATCGTAATATCGAATAACTCGTATCGATTATTACGATAGAACGAAGTACGAAACTACGAACATACAAAACAAACGTACAACGAAATTACGATATTTTCGATTATGAGGTATCTATCAACAACAACAACCATACGAACGAAACAACCGAAACCAATAAGCAACTGCCAGAAGAACTCCAACTAACGACAACGTGGGCATAATAATTCGAGAGGGTCATCAATCCACAGAAAGTCTTAACACCGCGATTCAGAAAAATTACGTAATTGCAGAACGCCATCTATGGGCAAATAGGTAAAACGTTGGCCACGCCACAATTATGGCGGTAAGTCCCCTCTTTGAGGCGTGGCTGGAAAGGCCTCACGGCGTCCTTACCTTCCGCATGACACAGGTTCTCACCTGACATGGCAAGTTCGGGAAGTTCCTGCACCGTATTAAAGCGGAAGAGACGCACGGGTGTCGCCACTGTGCGGAACGCACGGAGGACACGGTGGAGCACACCGTCGAGGTGTGCCCTGCCTGGGCAGAGCATCGCCGTGCACGAGGGCACGGCGATGCTCTGCCCAGGCAGGGGGCGATCGGCGGCGGAGACCTCTCGCGCCAGGCTCTGGTTGAGGCCATGGTCCTTAGCGAGGAGGAATGGCAGGCGATTGCCTCCTTCTGTGAAGCAGTAATGCTAGCAAAGGAGGAGGCAGACCGCATCAGGCAACGGCGCCCCCACCGCCGCCGCCGGGATTCCGATCCCGATTTCCGGCCACAGTAGACGCGGGCTCGCGGACGGCGAGCCATGGGTAGCTCGCTGTCCGATCGTCCGGTAATGGACCGAGCCCAAGACGTCGACGGCGCGCACTGTTCCCGCGTGCCTCAAGAAGTTATCAGCAACAGCAGAGGCCCAGCTGGGTCGAAGTTTACCGGGTCCAGGGTTATCCGAAAGGGAACTCGTGCCCTGGTTTGAAGGCTAGAAGGAACGGGGTGGGTTTTTAGTCAGTAAGAGTCTGACACTATCTCCCGCTCCACCCAAGGGCGGGGGTTGTCATAAGATAATTTTTGCCCACCATAAAAAAAAAAACATAGGTAAAACGTCTGTACAATGAAAGTTATGCTAGGGTTTTGGGGTTTTGAATTTTGCGTTTTAGTAATTTTATATTATCTCCGAAACTGTATGACCAATTGATATACTGTAAACGGCAAATCTTATCTGTATGATGTTCTTGTGATAACGAAATAATATTATAAATTTATTGTCATAAGAATTAATATTTTGTTGCTCAAATAATCAACCAAACGTAAGTATGCCGAAAAAAAAATATTTTTAATGCAATAAAAGAAGTATAAAAGATAAAATATAAAAGATAGAGATATGGTATCGCGGACTTTTTTGTAGAAATAATTAAGACGAACCAGGTAGCAGAACATTGTTTTTAATTTTAAGCAACTGTTTAGGCAGCGCACGCAAATAACTGTTTTATGAGGTATTTTTTTCCGACTTGCTAGACAAAAGTTGTGATAGCTCGGTTAATATACATGCTATAGAAACAATTTATAGCCTATAGCACTCAGGAATAATGTAGCTTTCTGCCAGTTAAAAAAATTTTAGAATTGGATTATGAGTTCTAGAAATTACCCCCTACATACAAACTTACAAATTTTACCTCTTTATAATATTAGTATAGATAAGAATGTTAAATTTCAACAAATATTCGCGAAGAATATTTGCGAATATTATTTGCCAACGCGAATATATACGTGAATGTTGATTGCGAATATTCGTTAAAATTTAAAATTCTTTCCATCAGTTGTATTATCATTCTATATCCGTTGACACTCTCTCTCGCTCCACCCAGAAAGGAAGAAAACAGTGTTTGAAAATAAAATTGTAGATTAACTGTGTTAAGCTTTGGTTTCCTAGAATAGTGGTGCCGTCATATATAGCGGCCGTAATACAGCGGTGAATGACGTCACTAGAACGTTGTCTATGTACCTAAACATAATGGCGCGGTTTCCTAGAGAGCGGTAACTGACACCGTAACGTCAAAATCGGTGCCGCCATTTACATGACGGCTGTCTTGATGGTGTCAGATGGTTTCGTGAACATTTCATTGATAGCGGTGAAGCTATTTTAAATACGTATTTGTGTTTTTTTTTCGGAACATCAAATATTTTCCTCTTCTGATGATAGTGCATCCTCCAAGTAAATTACTAAAGCTCAAGCTCATCCATTTTCTATCTTGGATACTTTTCGTAAAACGGCCGTGGAACTTTCCACATGTCGTTACCAAATAGACGGCCGCCTTTATGCGTCCGTAATATTACGGCCGCTATATGACGGCACCGCTTTCCTAGGAAACCAAAGCTTTACTCACCATTCTAGCGAAGTGTTCATTGACTTGTACAAATATATTTCTAGCATGCTTTTCTGTAACCTTATGCTCATTTTTCTCTTCTGGTTTGAAATACGAATCGCACAATTGGCAATATATGTAACTATGGCCATAGGATATGAAACTGTGAAATTTTTCTTTCAATATTTTTACTTTCTGTCCTCTGGAATTGGTAACGTGAACAAAATCACCATCTATGATAGGCAAGTCCACATCCAAATCAAATTTCCTGATAATTTTTTTAAAATAAAACTCTTCAAATGAACTTGATACCAAATTGTCATCTGCAGTGAGTTTGGTTGTGTGGTCATTTGAGGAGCAAACAGTGTTGGTCTCATCATTGCTATGTGCATCTTGCATCTTGCTTACACCATTATGTATGGTTTTAATCTGTACATGTTCTGTGCTGATATTTTTCTGAGACTCACTCTCTTCATCTACAATTTTCTCGTTTACCTCTTCAAAATCATTGGAGTTAATTTGATTTTCTTTTTTGAATATCTTATACAAATCTTTTATAATGCTTAACTCTTTTTTTGCTCTTATGTGATACGGAGACATTTCATGTTTTTGTTTGTTTTCTATTTTAATTATCTTGGAACAAGGCACGCAGTGGTACAACAGCTCCTTATCGATACTGCTGTCTTTATGAATTATAGTTGCCTTTATTTGTTTTGATAGTCTCTCTATGATGCTTTGAAAGATGTTTTCTAGCGTGACATGTCGTTCACTTTCCGCGTGTTCCTTGTAACATGTTACAGGTACTTCAACGTTACAAATATGGCAGTTAATTATCTCAATTGTTTCCTCTGAAAAAAAAAAATGGAATTTTTTTTATGTAGCCTAGCATTAGTGGTTAATATAACGTATAGCGTCAAAATATAACACGCTATTTGTTCATAGCGCCTAGCGCTTGCTAAATCGACTCTTCTTTCACGCTATAATATAACGTCTTGTTCAACAAAACGCCAAAACGGGATAGCAACATAGTGCGATAGCGCCGTCCGTAGCGCGTAGAGTGAACTCGGACTGCAATCTGCTCGCGTCGTGCTGAGTCGTGCGTGATTGTTGCGCCCATTTAACGCGTTGCCGAATAAAATGATAACGTCTCCCCGTTCAGACTACTGTCGAGTTTTGATATAACGTGTTATAATTATAGCGTATAAAATAGCGCGCTATAAAAATATATTCAATAGTTTATAGCGCGTCTACAGTTTATAGCGGAATTGAACATCACTACCTAGCATAGTTGGCCTTATAATGTTCCCACTATTGGGACTCGGGCTTCATAAAATCAAATTGCATCACAATTAAGACGATTATCACACTGCCACGCACCCCGTAGCGCGTGAATGCGTGTTTTAACGTTGCTTGTAAGTATCTCCGTTTGTATAGAAAACACGCGCAGTCCAACACACAGAAAATGCATCCACGCGCGTTCATGCAGATCACGCGCCTACATGCGGAGAAATATGGGCTCACGAGCGTGGGGGCGGGGCGACACGCAAGGTATGGCACACTGAGTCTAGTAGTGTCGTGCGTGATTTTGTATGAAACGAGTCAGAGCCTGCGCGAACCTACGAAACGCAACTACGCGCGTGAGTGAGTTAAGGCCTACGCAGACCGGGACGGCATGGCAAGGGATTAAATTTTTTACTAATGGCCATTTAAACGTATCTATATAGAAATACGACATAAATTTCTATGCTTTAAAATGATGCCGTGGCGTCGAAAGGGATTTCATTGCACGGCATTGAAAGCTGCGCCACGGGCTCCCGCGGCGGGATGCCGTGGCGTACTGCGGTATCGATAAAATGGGGTGATTAGAGACTTAGGTGTGAAAAGAGACAAAACTTTAAAGGGTATTTTCTCGATATTTAAATATTTTTTGCAGTATTTAACTACATCAATTTACTAATGAATTGGTATTCTAAAAAATCGATGCTTTGTTAGAGGTCGATATTATGGTATCTAAGTGAAAAACCAAACCAAGTTTTGTCTCTATTTACCCCTAAGTCCCTATTAACCCCGTTTTACGGTAGGCAACGGCGTGCCAAGGACTCCGGCACTTCTTTTGACATAAACACAAACGTATCTAAACACTAAAAGTGTATCGGGCAGCAGGAGTTGCTGAGGCGTACTTCTTCGTGTCGCGGCACGCCGTGGCTAGGCGCGGTGTCTAAGCGGCTAGTGTGCGCTGACTGACGGCAAAATCCCTTGCCATGCCGTCCCAGTCTGCGTAAGCCTTAAGAGGGTCCTTCTCCACTCGCTTAACGTAAACATCGAAAATGGTTTAAAAGCTTGTTACTTCATTTAATGCAATCCAACGCGATGTTTGACGAAAAAGCAACGCAAAAAAAGAGAAATAACGCCTGGAAACTCTGTTAGTATTCGGTAATTCCGAGATTTACGCGAAAATTTCACAAAACTTGCTTCAGGAAATAGCTGTTTTTTTTAAACCCTCAAAAGTTTATGGAAAAAGTTGTCGTCATTTAGAATCTTAATAAAATTTGCAAGGTCTCTAGAGGATTACTTTTTTGACTTTTTAAATTTTTAGGCAAATTATGAAGTGTCAAAGTTCATACAAAATAGGACATTTTCAGAGGTTTTTACCTACTGGATTAGTTTTACACATATTTAGAAATTGGTTTTTTTAGAAACCTAGATAATATCCACAAGATACCGTGTTTCCAAAATATCTAAGTAATGAAAAATGTGTAATAACGTCATAATCAGTTATGAGCGGTTGTATGAAAAACAGTGAAAATGTGAGTCATGATGCACCACCCGAAACCCGCACGATGATGCAGATCTGCACTCCCGCAAGTTCGCGCGTAGGCGCGTTGACACGCAACATGCAGCGTGATGCGTGGCACTGTGATAATCGCCTAACTTAAGAATACTTACCAGAATAGCATTCTTCATTGTTAAGAGGTCTGATTATTTCCACTAGACAGTACTCAGATTCTCCGTCCAGCATCTTCTTGGTCCACAAAGGAATCTTCTTCGCTTTTGGAGTGTGCAAGTACTTCCCGAGGTACACCAAGTCTAAACTGTCCAAAGGTATGGTGTAGAACTGGTCTCCTTTTAATTTAATTTCAGTCATTTTACAAGTATTTATTTAGTTTCACCTGTCCCGATGTTTGTCTGTCATCAAATCTTGTAAATTAAATTTGACCCACTTCCCGGTTACCGATTGAGCTGAAACTTTGCATGCATGTGTAAATCAGATGATAATGCAAAATTATTATGACATTGAGATGATCTGATGATGGAACCGGTAGTTAACCGACACAACCCTATCGAGTTTGGGCTCGTATAAATAAAAAAAAAAAAAAACTTTATTTCAAAGTCTATAGTTTGTTAGTATACACAACTTAAAAAACTAGTGTTAGTACTTATAACTACCGGAAACAATTTATTTATTATACGCCACAGGGGCATGCAGGCGTACCCAGTGCTCCAAAATGGGACTGTCCCACCTGTCCGCTATTGTTTTCAGGATGATGTTGGGGCTGGCGCGTACCCTGCGCATGATGGAGGCGCATCGCTTGCGCATAATGGGATGAAAGCCGTCAATTTCTGCCTCTGCAAAGATACCAGATGCACTGCAGTAGCGCGGCAACCCCATCAACACCCTAAAGGCATCATTATATTGAACACGCAGAGCACTGTATGCCCTCTGCGTGTAGTTGACCCACAGGCTACATGTATAAAATGACTGACAATACGCTCTAAACAATGTGGCCTTTACGTCAGCCGAGCATCTCGCAAACCTGCGAGCCAACATATTGCAGCGGACAGCCAAAGCTCTGCGCTCCCGCTCAACATCCAAATTATCTCTGAGGTCTTCAGAAACCCAGTGGCCCAGATACTTGAAAGCTGTGACTTGCTTTAAAAGACTTCCGCAAAGTTTTAAGTAAGGCCCAATTGGGTAGCTTTTAGTTCCTGCCTTAAAAACTAGTACCTCACTTTTCTTAACATTGTATCTGAGCCCATGGGTCTCCGCATACCTCTCACATATTGTAAGCAGACTCATCATTGCGTTAATCGAAGGGCTGAGCAACACCATATCATCAGCATAACTTATATTATTGATGCATATGCCGTCAACATAACATCCTTGATACGTGTTGCTGAGCTCGACAATTAGCCGGTTTATATACAGACTGAAGAGGCGAGGGGAGGTCAGGCCACCCTGCCTCACACCGCACTCCAGCCTATGATTCGTCTTGACGAGTATTAATTTATAGATATACTAGCTTTTGCCCGCGCGGCTTCGCTCCCGCTCTTCCCTACTCCACCCTACTATACCCAACTCTACCCTACTCTGCACTAGGTACTCTGCACTACTCTACCCTACTCTATCCTACTCTACCCTACTCTACTCTACCCTACCCTACTCTATCCTACTCTACCCTACTCTTCTCTACTATACCCTACTCTATCCTAATCTACCCTACTCCACCCTATTCTACCCTACTCTACTCTACCCTACACTACCCTATTTTTTTTTTTAATATTTCCTTAAGAACCTTCTCCTCACAATAACAACCACAACAAAAAAAGAATTAGCGAAATCGGTCCAGGCGTTGTTGAGTTATGCGCTTACCAACACATTTTGCAATTCATTTTTAACCGACTTCGAAAAGGAGGAGGTTCTATGTTCGGCTGAATGTATGTTTTTTTTTTATGTATGTTCACCGATATTTCGGTCAGTTGTGGACCGATTTTGAAAATTTTTTTTTTGATTGAAAGGTTATGCTTCCAAGTTGGTCCCATAGAACTATTGTTATGATCTGATCATGAACTTCGAAGATATGGAACAGAACTCCTCATAGAATCATAGCAGAATTGTCGTAACAAGTAAAATTGCTTTGTTTATACGTGTGGTCGATGACTGACTGAAAGAAAAGAGGGAGAGGATGTATCAAACTGATCTGGTGATAAAGCCGGAAGGTAAATTCATGTAATATAACCGTATTTGGGATTATTAGAATCGTTATGAGATGTACTCTGGCTATAAGGTAATTTATGTTTAGCTAGTATTTTAGAAGGGTAGGTACTTTTTAGTAGTGCTACCATAACTAAAAAGTGAAAAATAAAAAACTTTTTACAAAAAAAAAAATTAAACCGACTTCAAAAAATACAAAATAATTTTAATTTCGGAAGTCGGTGTTAACTAACGAAGAGACAAAATTAGGTATCGATTATAGAAACACCGACTTCCGAAATAAAAATTATTTTGTATTTTTTGAAGTCGGTTTAATTTTTTTTTTTTTGTAAAAAGTTTTTTATTATATTATAGAATACCAAGCTTTAAAAGCTTGCTATGAAAAAAATTTTTTTGTTAAAAGCTTTTAAAAAGTAGGCCAGAGAACACTAGAAGCGCACAATATCAATGTCAATTTCGGCCATTTTACCTTTGTTACAGTAATATGGGGAGATAATAATAATATTCCACAACTATCACACAACGCCGTCTAGCCCCAAGCTAAGGAGAGCTTGTGTTATGGGTACTAGACAACTGATGAACATATTTATATATTTTTATGACCTCCGGCATAGCAGTCAGGACTAGAGATGTGCCATTGCCGGCAATATAAGAATATTGCTGGCAATATTGCCAACAATATTCATACATTGGGCAATATTCCCACCAATATTTCCACTTCACGGCAATATTGCCGGCAACGGCACATCTCTCGTCAGGACCACTAACCACTAGACCAACAGGCCAGTCATTTATAGTTTTAGCGACAAGACCGCCCATTGTGACACCCTATTAACCTTTTCGACTACCATCTATATAATATGCGATGTATCCTCCAGCGCCACGCAACAAATTGTTTCTATGTTAAACTAAATAACAAATGTTTCTATTGAATATAAAACTAACAAGAACTCATTATGTGTGAAAAAGTTAAAAATATGGCTTATAACAGGGCAATTTTCCATAAAAACAAAATAAAAGGTCTTGTAAAAGTCGTAAATTTATTTTATACTATTATTACTTCTAATCAAGTAGTGGCGCTGAGGGCACGAAAATCTCGATCATGCACACAAGTGATTGGCGATCAAAAGGTTAATTTTAAGTTTCGTATTTATTTTTTATTTTTGGTGTATAATAAAGAATTTATCTATGTATCTAATTTTGTAACTTAGTGTGTAGGTACATAAGTACAAAAATATTTGTTAACTTTTTATGCATCTACATAGTGAATTATTTTTGAAACATTTTACAGTAGGTGTCTACTTTGTCAATAGGTAGGTACCTACTTATTTAGAATTTAACCCTTCAGATACCGTCAATTAAAGACACAATAGTAAGACAATAGATGCGCGGCCACCGGTGGTCGCTTGGGGATTCATGAATTAATAAAATATGAAATAAATTACCTACAAAGTTGTTTTTGATATCATATCATTATTTTACGTTAGAATGGCTAAAAAGCTGAACCTGGACTAGACTAAGTATAAAATTTGGACTTTTCATGAAGATTTATAAATGAACTAGCTTTTACCCGCGACTTCGCCCGCATTTATTAATGTACTTTAATTCCTCTCCCCCTTTCTTCCCCTTTTATCACTTTTAAATAAAATAAAAATAGCCTATATCCATCTCCAGGGTCCAAACTATCTATGTACCAAAATGCATTAAAATCGGTTTTGCCACTTAGGCGTGAAGACGTAACAAACAAACAAACTCACTTTCGCTTCTATAATATTAGTAAGGATATTGATAATCCAGTGTAATCACATAAGTACTGGTCAGCACTAATCGGATGCAAAACCATCGGGAACAAAGTTCTAAATCATAACATTATTCTAATAGTAAACCTAGTGATACTTACTCTCCTATTTTCGTTCAAATGAAATCTCAAAACTTATCTGATAATTAGTTTTTAAACTTTCACAAAAACTCGAAAAGTTGTTAACTGTCAGCGTAACATCAAGAAAACGGATCCGGATGTCAATCTTGTCACTTGTCACCATCACCTAAACGTCAGTGATCCTGTCAATGTCAACTTTCAGTGCGTTCCGATTCTGAATTTCCGATTCATCTCAGAGTACTTTTTGATCACATTCACACTACACACACATACACTGCATCATTCATCATCATCATTTCAGACGATATACCACTGATGGACATAGGCCTCCCCCAAATGTCGCCACAACGAACGATCCTGTGCGTATCGCATTCATCGGTTCGCAACCTTCACTAGGTCATCGGTCTACCTTACAGGAGGCCTTCCAACGCTGGGTCTTCCAGTACACGGTCGACACAACCTTTCAGCCCCAACGGTCATCTGTTCTGCCGGCGGGCAATGTGCGCTGAGCGCTGACCATAATCTTCTTGCCCTTGCCCCGTTTTATTTGGGGTCCGCGCAACACGTATTTTTCTTCCTTCCTGTCACTCGTCACGTTATCACTAACTCCCTTTTATTTCATATCACTTCTCACACAATCCATCCATCTTTTCTTTGGCCTCCTCAAATGTAAACTCATAACTTTTTTAGCAACATGCGTTTCGTCCCTCCTTTTCACATGACCATACTAAGATGTGCTCTAACCATTGCCACTTAAGTTTGGCAATTCTTCGTGCTTTGTTCGGCTACTTTAGTTAGTTCTGCTGCGGATTATCATCATCATCAGCCTTTTTAATGTTCCCACTGCTGGGACTCAGGCCTCCTCTCTAGGAATGGGCCGTAACCCACTACGCGGGCCCAGTGCGTGTTGGTGGATATCACATGTCTTCGAATTTTCGGTTCTACGACATGCCAGTTTCCTCACGATGTTTTCCTTCACAGTTTTGAGAGCAGTGGTGATGAAATAAATTACACAAAGTGATGTGCCTGGCTGGAATCGAACCTGCTACTTGCAATGCAACTCGTAAATCGGGGCTATTACCACTCGGCCACCACTGCTCTCAAGGTGCTCCGACGGATATCTTCATAGTTTTTTTTTAAATTATATAGTTGCGTAAAGATTATTTGGAATCAAAATCCTAATTCAAGAAGTTTATTCGAAGTATTGACAGTTTTTATTCCCATCAAAAATTTAATTCTTCCAATTTATGAAAACTGGAAAACAACCAAATCGCATTTACGACTTTCGAGAAAATCAATAAATTAGTAATTATTTCTAACAGAAATTATTATTATGAAATTCGAAATTTGTGAAAATCGGGAGAAAGAAAACCGGAAGGGACCTAAAAGGACCTTAGACGATCAATCAAAATACGTTATGAAAGTAAATAATATCCATGCATTAACCTTTGTTGCCCCCGTTAGTAAAAAAGACGCATCTAACATTTTTTCCTGAGTTGAATTATATACATTGCCGGAATCAGGAAAACAAGGCGCATCTGCCAGTATTTTTAATACTTTGCTAACTTTCTCCAGTGCGGTTTTAACACAAGGAAAAGGGCCCGATTTCCTGTTTCATACATTAAAACATTTTTTATCCATTTTCGTTTTTATTAGATACGTCTTTTTAACTATCAGGGGCAGTTTTGACCACCACGGCTTTATAATAAATCAAAAATTGAATTATCTCTAAAACTTGTCAAGCATAGAAAAATATCAATTGATTTCGTCAGATGTGAATGCGAAGACCTCGAAGCATTTCTCGTATTTTTAATACAATGCTTCACGTCCGCCACAGAGTACTATTTCATAGCTGAAAGCCTCCGCTGGATCAAAAATCCTTGAATCCTACTTTAGGACCACTGGACGTAACCATTTCACAATATTTTTTTTTGTTAATGTTTTTGGCTTGGATACTAAGTACTTTAAGCAATGTCTTCTTATTAATAGTTGAATAAAATATTCTATAACTTTGCAGCATTTGGCAAAAAATGTATCGATATCTATGCGAAGAGGCTAGAACGGGACGGGTTTTTAGGCAGTAAGAGTCTGACACTATCTCCCACTCCACCCAAGAGCGGGGTTGTCATTGGATGATTTTTGCCCAACGTAAAAAAAAAAGCTCTTAGGGCCAGCGTTGCGTTAAGCAGGCACCCGTCGGGTATCTGTCGCGTGTCGTGTGCATCGTCGTTTAGCGGAAACTGGATTATTACCAGGCGTGCTTTCTCTAAAGAAAACTGCCTTGAGCGCAGCACTGGCCGCAGCGACGAAACCCAAATAGGTACATTGGATTAACAATCCAATGGACCTACACATTGGGTTGTTAATTCTATGTACTGCGCTCTCAACTCGTCGCTGCGGCCAGCACTGTGCTCAAAGCCGTTTTATTAGAAAACTAGTTTTTGCCCGCGCGGCTTCGCTCCCGCTCTTCCCTAATCCACCCTACTATACCCAACTCTACCCGACTCTACCCTACACTACCCTATTTTTTTCATAAGAACCTTCTCCTCACAATAACAGTCGCAACAAAAAAAGAATTAGCGAAATCGGTCCAGGCGTTGTTGAGTTATGCGCTTACCAACACATTTTGCGATTCATTTTAATATATACTAGCTTTGCCCGCGCGGCTTCGCTCCCGCTCTTCCCTACTATACCCAACTCTACCCTACTCTACCCTAATTTTTTTTTCCATATGAACCTTCTCCTCACAATAACAATCACAACAAAAAAAAAATCAGCCAAATCGGTCAAGCCGTTTTCATGCCAAGTCGTGACAACGGAAAACGGGGGTCATTTTTATATATATAGATAGATAGCACCGCTGTACAGTGTCGCTAGTTAAACTTCAACGGTATGCATGTAGTCGTGTCGATGGAGAACTTTTACGTAGCGAAACAGGCGCGGGGCGGTACACGATGGTATACTTTTGTAAGGGACCGCGCGGCCTCCCCGGCCTTTAGAACAAACAGACTTCAGTAGGATAAAACACGTAAAATAAAACACTACAATCGTGGCGTACATTTATTAGGATCACCAGCGAACACGCGGTTTGAATTCATCGCTCAACGCCACGCGCTTTATGCTCTCATAACCCAGGATAATGCTAAATGAGAAGCAAGCTGACTGCAGAAGACGAGCCGACAGCCCCTTCATATACAACCCTACCAAGCCTTCCTCCGCCCATAAAGTTTTGAAGATCTCCTTCATAGTGCCAACACCTTCAACCTGTAAAAAAAAAAAAGTGTCAATGTCACTTTGACAGTTGTGAAAATATTGCCAGGACATCGTTTGTGCAATGGGTAGCTCGCTGTCCGCCCGTCCGGTAACTGTCCGGACTGAGCCCAAGTCGTCGACGGCGCGCACGCCCACGCGGTATTCCTGCGCGCCTCAAACAGTTGTTAGCAACAGCAGGGGCCCAGTCGGGTCGAGGCCTACTGAGTCCAGGGTTAGTTTCGAAAAGTAGCTCAGCCCCGGTATGAAGGCACGAAGGAACGGGGTGGGTTTTTAGTCAGTAAAAGTCTGACACTATCTCCCACTCCACCTAAGAGCGGGGGATGTCATTAGATGATTTTCCAATCGAAAAAAAACCCAACCTCCATTAAAATAAAGTTCATTTTGTATCAACGATGTCCAAGTCCTCGGTCTCTAAGGCTTTGTAGATCGTTTTTTTAGATTAAATAGCTCTAGATAAAGGCGCCCGCGACTTAAGAGACACTGCTTTATCCCCTAGTCACATAATCTACTATTATTAGTTTATTATTTAGTTTTACATTTTTTTATTGTATATTTATTTTATTTTTACACCGTTTCTTAAGTTGTTGTACACTGTCAGCCCGAAATCTTTTCCTTTCGTTTCAGTCCATCCAAAGGAGACCGCCTATTGTACACTTATATTTTTAAATGTTAATAATCCACAACTATCACACAACGCCGTCTAGTCCCAAGCTAAACAGAGCTTGTGTTATGGGTACTAGACAACTGATAAACATACTTATATATTCCTAAATACATAAATATTATAGATAAATTACATCCAGACACAGAACAAATGATTATGCTCATCAAACAAACATTTGTCCTGGGTGGGAATCGAACCCACGACCTCCGGCATAGCAGTCAGGGTCATTAGCCACTAGACCAACAGGCCAGTCAGTGTTTGTCTTTTATTAAGTTAAGGTGTGCAATAAAGTTATATAATAATATACCCACGACCTCCGGCATAGCAGTCAGGACTAGTGATATTCAATTCCGCTATAATATAAACGCGCTACAGACTATTGAATATATTTTTATAGCGCGTTATTTAATACGCTATAATTATAACACGTTATAACAAAACTCGACACTAGTCTGAACGCGGAGACGTTATCATTTTATTCGCTACACGGGCGCAACAATCACGCAGGAGTCGTGCCGACTGCAGCCCGAGTTCACTCGACGCGCTACGGACGGGACGCTATCGCGCTATGTTGCTATCCCATTTTGTCCCCGCTGTTGGCGTTTTGTTGAACAAAACGTTATATTATAGCGCGAAGGCAGAGTCGATTTAGCAACCGCTATGCGCTATGAACAAATAGCGTGTTATATTTTGACGATATACGTTACCACCACTAGTCAGGACCCCTAGACCAACAGGCCATTCAAAAAGTCTAGATAAAGCTAATTAAAAAGCTAGAGAAAGCTTATGTATGTTCGTACCTGTAACCGAGCTCGCACGATGTCCAGCGGATTTGTTAGGAACGTCGTCGTGAACCCGCCGAGGGTGCCAGCCGCGCATTGTATGAGCAGAGTGGACACCCACGCCGGCGCGATCTTCAACATCTCATCTGTCAACAAAATAATGATTAAAACAAGCTTTTAATAAAAATATTTTTTTATAGCAAGCTTTAATAGCTCGGTATTTATAAGTAAGTTTATCAGTCGTCTAGTACCCATAACACAAGCTTTGCTTAGCTTGGGGCTAGACGACGCTGTGTGATAGTTGTGGAATATTATAATTATCTCCCCATATTACTGTAGCAAAGGTAAAATGGCCGAAATTGACATTGATATTCTTCGCTTCTAATGTTAATTATTTGGACTACTTTTTTAAAAATAAGCTTTTAATGAAATTCATTTTTTCATAGCAAGCTTTTATAGCTCGGTATACCTATATAATTAATACTCGTCAAGACGAATCATACGAGCCCAAACTCGATGGGGTTGTGTCGTTTAACTACCGAGTTCCTATAGCCACCTCTTGGTTCCATCATCGGATCAGCTCCATGTCATAATAATTTTGCATTGTCATCTGATTTACACGTGTGTGCAAAATTTCAGCTCAATCGGTAACCGGGAAGTGGGTCAAATTTAATTTGCAAGATTTGATGACAGACCAACATCGGGACAGGTGAAACTAAATAAAAGCTTGTAAAAATCATTCTCTATTATCGTAGTACATATTGCAGCATTATCATGTTGCTTAATTCGTTTAGCTAAATAAAAACTTTTTCGTTCGCGTTAGTTTACCTTTTTCTAATATTATTTTTTTTGATTTGAACTTAGAATAGGAAAATTTTGAGGTTTGACAAGGAAAAATTTTATTTGTCATTCGGCGACGAAATTTTCTGAGAAAAAGTGCTTGATGAACACGAATTAAAAAGCAAATGTGATTATAAGTAATGATCTAACTGCGAAATGTTTTGCGAAACTCGGTAGTAAATAAAAAAACCGATTTGTGTTTGTGAATATAAAGAACCGGTATGTATTTTAAATATTTTAAGTTTTGGCTGCTTTGAAGGTTCAGTTTCGTGTCTCATAGTGATAATTTTCCTTTTCTTCTCACGATAGATTATTTATCAATCGGTTCTTCGAGTATTCTCGGAGTATTCTTGGAGCATTCTGGACATAGAGATAGAAATTCACAGAAGTGGACAGTACAGCCCACTGCAATTTATAAGTGCGTGCGCCAACTGGCGCATGACGATACTAGAGAAAACCCCGGTGGACATCGTGACGTCACTCCACGTGAAGTTTTCATGATCCCTATTTTTCCTTATTCTATAGCAGTAGTAGCAAGTAATATTTGAGTAGTTTTTTTTTACGCCATCTGTTTTATATGTATAATCACAGCAATTCGTGTAAAAAGGTTGCGGAATGAACCGATTTCTTTGATAGCTTACGAGTCCGCGTCTGAGGTCCCGTGATTGCAATCCCGTACCTATAGGCACAACTTCCAAATTATAAATTTTTATTTTTTTTATATATCCATCTCGCCACCTTACTTAAACCCTATTTTTATATATATAAAGTCGCCGAATTTTTTTATTTCCTTTTATAATTTTATCTATGTTGTTTTTTTAAAAATGCAAAATTATACGTGTATAAGTGGTGATTTTTCTTTTTTTTTAACGCTACAATATATAGGGTTATTTGTAAAACACTAACAACCTTGCGGGGTTGTATTACTAACATCATAAACAACAAATTTTATTCTATGACTTTTTACAAAACGTAATTCATTTATCAAAAACACTTCAAACTTTCGTTGTTCTATCTAACACATTTCAACTCTGTATTTTACTGTACCCACCTACCCCTCCTGCGTAAGCTTACCGCTCCCTTCCGCTACTGTACTATCGCTTGCTCCGCATAGAATTCGTAACATTTAGAACGTTCAATTTAAATAAAGGGTTCCGTTTTTTCCTTTTGAGGTACTGAACCCTGAAAATCTGTAGTTACCTTGATAAGCGGTATATAAGGCCCACCACAGTGCAGAGTTCGGGACGTACGCGGCCAGAGACGCAGTATAGCCTCTATAATATCCCAGTGGACCATGGAGTTGATATACACGGACTGCCACCTCCTTGGCGAGCGCTGCTTTTGACATACGTTTCTCAAGATCCAAGCCTAGAGGGTTCATTTTCTGTAAAAAAAAAAATACATGCATAAATGAACTCGGGAAATTTTCAGACGGGGTATCGGGGCCCTGGAATGCAAAGAGCAAATGAAGGAACACAGGTGGGTTTTAGTCGGTTAAAATCTGACGCTCCTGCACCACAGAGCGGTAGGAAGTTATTTGATGATTTCCTATCTAAAAGAAATACAACGTGTAACGTTAAATGCGAAAAACCTGAAAATGGTTTGATCAGAATAGCGAGTACAATCAATAAAACCACTTTTTAATATAGGTCCATTTTTTCAAAAAAATCTTCATTAAAAATGTCGCCCTGTCTATTTATGAATAGGTCAAGCCATCGCGTGCGCAAACCCGCCGAAATAGGTAAACAAACACAAAAGTTTGTAGTCCAAACCAATTTTCTCATACACGGGATGATAAAAGTTTTTATTTCAATGCAGATATTAATTTTAAACAAAGTAAAACTGCACACAAAACCTTTAACTTTTTTTTAAATGTTTTTTTTTTTACAGAATTAGATCTTTTACAATTAAAAAATCATTTGGGGTGTCTGAGGTTTTGCGCATTTAACGTTACACGTTGTATATGTATATCACCACTGCGCTTTTATATACATAGACTAGCTTTTGCCCGCGCGGCTTCGCTCCCGCTCATCCCTACTGCACCCTACTATATTCAACTTTACCCTACCCTTCTCTACACTACTCTACCCTATTCTACCCTACTCTACCCAACTCTACCCTACTCTACCCTATTCTACCCTACCCTACTCTACACTACTCTACCTACCCTACACTACCCTACACTAAATTTTCTTTGCTATAAACCTCACGGAGCCCGAGACCACGGTAATAATATCATACAGTATTCCAACTTCATACAAACGGACGAAACGCGAGCTATACCTACGCGCCTCGGTTGTAGCATGGGCTCGGCATGTAGACAGTCGCGACCGTCGCAACTGTGCCGCAGTGACGACCGGACACGACGGTTTTTTTTTTTAACAATAATCGCGCGATTATTGTTAATTTGTAAAAAGACGTGGTATTTTATTATTAATAATAGTGGTTTATTGTACTATGTGTATGAATAATACTAGAAAAAAACATTTTATTTAAATCTACCAATCAAAAAACAACACGCATTTTTATTGAACACTTCCTATTCAATCCACAAAGTATTTTGTTTATATAAAAAATTAAGTATGTTTACAATCACAAAAATAAATGGAAACAAACTAGACAAACATAATTAGATTGCTAGAGGCGGTCAGCCCTATCGCATGTTTACGTACCGCGCGGCTGTAGGCATTTATTTCAAAGATATGGCCGAGTTGCAATACTGTATGATACTATTACCGTGCCGAGACCTTTCCAACGAATGCAAAACCTTGGAAATCGGTTCGTGCGTTCTGGTGTTATAGCGTCAGGAAGGAAAACCCGACTTATTTTTATACAGTAGACTATATGGATACTCACCGGGTTCTGCATGTTCGCTCGTCCCCTCACGAGGCCCAAGACCATCAGATGTTGGCTGAGCACGTCGAAGGGCACGATGATGGTCTGCCCCACGATCGAAGCGCACCCACCACCTATGAAAGACTGAAATAATGTATATTAGACTAGCTGTAGCCCGCGACCTAACATGGCGTCCTACGGGAGAGACTCGACGCGAGAAGCTAGTTTGCCGTAAAAAAATGTAATTAGTCCGTCTGTTAGATTATTCAAAAATAAGGGACACGTATTTTTTTTATTTGCAAATTAAACCAAAAATGACAAAGATATAGCCCCTTAAAGTTACGTGTAACGTTACGCCGTGCTGCATTTTTTCTATACCTTTGCTATATCTTTGTTATTTTTTAAGAAAAAAATACGTGTCCAATATTTTTTTATAATCTAAAATACGGACTAAATAAAATATAGTTATTTTGACCCTAGAAACTACCCTAATATGAAGCGATACGACGCGTTTCACACGAATTTATTGATTTACTAGCTTTGCCCGCGCGGCTTCGCTCCCGCTCTTCCCTACTCCACCCTACTATACCCAACTCTACCCTACTACTCTACCCTACCCTACCCTTTTTTTTTTTTTTTTTTTTTGTTTTCGGGGGGGAAACCTTCAAAAAGCTTCTGGTCTTTTGGGGGAAAAGACCAGGGTGTGTGGGATTCTTACCTCACTAAAACCACCCCGGTGATCACCATCAGTACATGGAAGAGAGCTCCGTGACCTCTTAAAAGACCACCCCGGAACCCTCTCTGTACAACGCCTGTTAGGGCACATCCCTGTGGAGTCTGCGAGGAGTCTCCTCTGAGCCTCGTTGTGCACGGCAGCACGTGATCACTGTGCCACCGTCTTTCCTGAAGTCATTTGGTGCCCTACCCTACTCTACCCTACTCTACTCTACCCTACTCTACCCTACCCTACTCTACCCTACCCTACCCTACTCTACCCAACTCTACCCTACTCTACCCTACTACTCTACCCTACTCTACCCCACACTACCCTAATTTTTTTTCCATAAGAACCTTCTCCTCACAATAACAATCACAACAAAGAAAAAATCAGCCAAATCGGTCAAGCCGTTTTCATGCCAAGTCGTGACAACGGAAAACGGGGGTCATTTTTATATATATAGATAGATTTAAAACCTTAGGGGCCATTCAATTATTACGTAAGACGATTTTTTCTTTATTCGCGTTATAAATACACATTTAATGAAACCATTTTACTGTCAGTTCAACCGATTTTAACTTCTATTCCGTACAGTGCGTTTCACTTAACACTCCAGTAGGCGCGCCTATACTTGGGACGTAAGTGCGCGCGCGCTCTACATACGTAGACATACATACATACATACGTACACTTTCAATGTAGGATTTATAAGAGAAAGTTATATAAATTGAAAAAACGTTTACGTCATATTTTAAATAGCTTTATTATGAATCTAAATAAAACAAAACATTATGATTTTGTAATTAAAAGAACCTTAAAATCAGAAAAAACGATCTTTGATTTACGATAAGATTTAAAAAAATGTATGTGTTCTACAACTGTAGAACGCGCGACTACTGGAGTGTTAAGAAGTTCCTTTGCCGTAATGTTAGCAATACGGAAAAACAGTGTTGCAATATTTTTAGCAATTAAATTACTTAGTCTAATACTAAGTATTTGGAGAATAACTGATACTTCGTTACTTTTAACAATCGCCTTTTATTATTATTTTTTAAACTAATTTTGAATAAAGTATAGGACGCTGGGCTCCATTCCGATTGTCCTGCAGTTCTTTCAAATACCGAAAACGCCACGCTACAATATCGTACCTCTCTATTAACAACTTTCTTTTAGACCTGCTTTTTAAATAAAATCCCATTCCCCTCATAATTCTACAATAGTACATTATTACACTAGGGGTGAAAGTTACTTATTTAGTCCCTCGAATTAGCGACCTCGCTACGCTCGGCCGCCAACTTCTTCTCGGGACGAAATAAGTAACTTTAACCCCGAGGTAAGCATTGTGCTTTTCATTACGAATACAAGAAGATAGACATAGTTTTTTTTTTTAAATAATATGACAGTTCTAAGGTGAAAGTAAAACTCCCTAGGGATGAAAAGTGTTGTACTTTTCAGCCCGCTCCTCAGGCAACTTCAGACCTACTTTCAGAGTATGAGTAATGAAAAACAGTTTTACAACCACCGTTAAAATCGATTTCGTTTCGCATTTCGGGGAACAATTTTGTTAGAGTAGGCAACTCTTTCCTTTTTCCCTTCTTTTTTGTGTAGACAGGGGAGCCAACATTACGCCAAAGGAACTTCTTAAGTGAAACGCACTGTAGGTATAAAGATGGTATTAAAAGCAAAAAAGTGGTTAAAAAACCAACTATTTACTACAGTTTTTTTTTTCGGTGGGCAAAAATCATCTTATGACAACCCCCGCCTTTGGGTGGAGCGGGAGTTAGTGTCAGACTCTTACTGACTTAATTCATGAATCCCCAAGCGACACCCGGTGGCCGCGCATCTATTGTCTTACTATTGTGTCTCTAATTGACGGTATCTGAAGGGTTAAACCCACCCCGTTCTTTCTAGCCTTCATGGGCGTGGACGGCGAGCCATGGGTAGTTCGCTGTCCGATCGTCCGGTAACCGTCCGAACTATTTACTGCAGTCGCCATTTGTCATGCCACCAACGTAATAAGTCTAAATCGGTTGAACGAACAGTAATAAAAGGTTTATCGTTCACGCAAACAAGTAACGTCTTCACAACTGTGGAGGCGCAGTAACGATGCTATAGAAACAGTTTACTTATACGCATCTCGTGGAGCAGTGGTGGCCGAATCGGCGCGCACTGTTCCCGCGCGCCTCAAGGAGTTGTCAGCAACAGGACGGGCCCAGCTGGGTCGAAGCCTACCGGGTTCGGGGTTATCCGAAAGGAAACTAGAGCCCCGGTATGAAGGCTAGAAGGAACGGCGCGGGGTTTTTAGTCAGTAAGAGTCTGACACTATCTCCCGCTCCACCCAAGAGCGGGTTTTGTCATAAGATGATTTTTCCAGTCGACAAAAAAAAAGTGGTGGCCGAATGCCACCCACTACTGGGACTCAGGCCTCCTCTCTAGGAGAGGGAATGGGCCGTAATCCACCACGCGGGCCCAGTGCGGGTTGGTGGATGTCACAAGTCTTCAAATTTTTAGTTCTTGGACATGCCGGCTTTTTTCACGATTTTTACCTTCACCGTTTTGAGAGCAGTGGTGATGAAATAAATTACACGAAGTAATCCGGCAGGCTGGGCCATTATCACTCGGCCACTACTGCTCAAAAAATAAAATCTATATAAATAAAAATCAATGCCACTTTTCGTTGTTATTTTATAACTCAAGAACAGACTCACCTATCCAAACCAAATTTTTAGGCTTTGTTCGGACTATTCAGTAGATGGTTTATGTGAAGTTTGGTAGAGTAGAGTAGAGTAGGGTAGAGTAGGATAGGGTAGAGTAGAGTAGGATAGGGTAGGGTAGAGTAGGGTAGAGTAGGATAGGGTAGAGTAGAGTAGGGTAGAGTAGGGTAGAGTAGAGTAGGGTATATTAGGGTAGAGTTGGGTATAGTAGGGTAGAGTAGGGAAGAGCGGGAGCGAAGCCATGCGGGCAAAAGCTAGTAAATTATAATATAGTACCTTCAATTTCGGACTGACATCATATTTTCCAAGCTCGTACCGCACCCCTTCGTAAGTCGTGATATAGAATATTCCTGAGATTATCTGAAACTGCACAAAAATAATTGTTAAAACAAGCTATTAATAATAATATTTTTTTCACAGCAAGCTTTTATAGCTCGGTATACCTACATAATTAATACTCGCCAAGACGAATCATACGAGCCCAAACTCGATGGGGTTGTGTCGTTTAACTACCAAGTTCCTATAGCCACCTTCCGGTTCCATCATCAGATCAGCTCCTTGTCATAATAATTTTGCATTGTCATCTGATTTACTTCATGCAAAATTTCAGCTCAATCGGTAACCGGGAAGTGGGTCAAATATAATTTGCAAGACTTGATGACAGACAAACATCGGGACAGGTGAAACTAAATAAAAGCTTGTAATAAATATAATGTATCATCATTTAAGCCAGAAGACGTCTACTGTTGGACACAGGCCTCCTATAAGTGTCGTGATTCTTCTGGCTCCTGCGGATATCTTCATCCTGAATGCAATCACGCAAAGAAACTGCTAGTGTAGCCCTTTCCATTGCCCTTTGGGTGACTTGACGAGGCCCATTGGCTATGGAAATGTTCAAAAGAGTTATTGCAGCCGTGGAACGCTAAGGGCAAATGAAGGAGAACAGGTGGGGTTTAGTAACACGTCTTAATGTCACGAGGAATTAATGACTATAGAATATTCTCGAGGTCTACTGTGTTTTCCTGATTATTTAGTTTTCCTGACTAGTTAATTATCCTAATTATTCATTTTTCTAACTAGCCAGTTATCCTGATTATTCAACTTTCCCGACTATTATATTTCTACTGATTATTAATTTTCCCGTCTAGTCCTTTCTATCCTGACTATGCAGTTTTCTTGATTATTCAATTTTCCTGACTAGTCAGTTCTCCTGATTATTCAATTTTCCTGACTAGTCTATTTCCCTGATTATTCAATTTTCCTAACTAGTCCGTTCTCCTGATTATTCAATTTTCCTGGTTGCTCAGTTCTTCTGATTATTCAGTTTTCCTGTCTAGTCACCGCATTTCTACTAGGCTATCGATGAAGATACTTACACTTGACAGCCAGAATCCTCGATACAGTCCTGGTACTCCCTCGTGTTTGTAAATCTTAGATATGGCGTCGGCTACTCCGCTGTAAGCTTCTTTTTTCCTCTGAACCTGGATTTGTGTCTTGATAAGCGTCAATGGATATAGCGCGCATCTTACTGAAATGAAATCAACAAGATTTTAATGTAAACAATTTTTTCATAGCAAGCTTTTATAGCTCGGTATACCTAATAATAAATACTCGTCAAGACGAATCATACGAGCCCAAACTCGATGGGGTTATGTCGTTTAACTACCAAGTTCCTATAGCCACCTTCCGTTTCCATCATCAGATCAGCTCCATGTAATAATAATTTTGCATTGTCATCTGATTTACAAATGCTTGCAAAATTGCAGCTCAATCGGTAACCGGGAAGTGGGTCAAATTTAATTTACAAGATTTGATGACAGACAAACATCGGGACAGGTGAAACTAAATAAAAGCTTTTAAAAATAAATTGAAGTAAAGAACTTCATTTTATTTTTACATTTTACTTAATTTCAACTTTTTTTTTTTGTTTGGTACACAAATATTACAATTTAATGAGATAATTATGTTCGTTAGTGGTACACACGAGCGAACCAAGTTGTACACAACTTTGTTCGCACGTACGTACACGGCTTGATTGTAACAATTTCGTCTGGCCTGTTGGTCTAGTGGTTAGTGACCCTGACTACTAATGCCGGAGGTCGTGGGTTCGATTCCCACGCAGGACAAATGTTTGTGTGGTGAGCATGATCATTTGTTCTGTGCCTGGGTGTAATTTATCTATAATATGTATGTCTTTAGAAATATATAAGTATGTTTATCAGTTGTCTAGTACCCATAACACAAGCTTTGCTTAGCTTGGGACTAGACGGCGTTATGTGATAGTTAAAAAAAAAAAAATTACGTAGTTATTATCAAGGTAGTATATTACGTGTGTCTATATAATATACGACCTTGATAATAACTGAACTAAACACGACTAAACAAGAATCCTTGATTTCTTTGGCCACATTGCCAGAAAGAGAGGTGATAACTTGGAAAAGTTGCTTCTGACAAGAAAAATAGATGGGAAAAGACCCTGTGGCAGAAGTTCATTACGTTGGTCAGACCAAATCCGTGCTACCACATATATATATACCACACGCAAATGGTGACCACAGTCTGCGACGCCATCCACATCGCCGAATACAGCCGACAGGACAAAATGGCAAAATATAGTCTACAAGAAAATTATTCGTCGAGGTCACGGCCCTCAGCTTTGATGATAAACGACGCAAGGAGGAGGATGTATAGTAAAGATTAGATAAATTAACTACTAATCAACTTCTCGATTAGATAAGAAATGAATTTAACTTTTTGGTTGTCTACTGAAGATTTTTGATGAAATCTTTACAACGAACTTTAACATCAGTTGTTTTCGCAGAAAAAATTAAAGAGTTTAAAAGGGAAATATTTTCTGATTTGTACTACAACGAGTGTCTTCTGTGGTTACTCTGCTGTTTTTATATTGAGACTAACTTTTTTTCTAATTTATTCAAATATTGTGATTATATGCAAGAATAAAAGCGCCCAAGACGTCGACGACACACACAGTTCCCGCGCGCCTCAAGGAGTTGTTAGCAACAGGAACCCAGCTAGGTCGAAGCCTACTGGGGCCAGGGTTATCCGAAAGGGCGCTCGAGCCACGGTATGAAGGCTAGAAGGAACGGGGTGGGTTTTTAGTCAGTAAGAGTCTGACACTATGTCCCGCTCCACCCAAGAGCGGGTGTTTGTCATTGGATGGTTTCTTCCCACCAAAAAAAAAGCAGTACAATAGGTTATTTAAACAAGCTTTTAATGAAAATATTTTTTTCATAGCAAGGTTTTATAGCTCGGTATACCTATAGGTACTATAATTAATACTCGTCAATACGTATCATAGGAGCCTAAACTCGATGGAGTTGTGACGTTTAACTACCCAGTTCCTATAGCCACCTTCCAGTTCCATCATCAGATCAGCCATAATAATTTTGCATTATCATCTGATTTACACATGCATGGAAAATTTCAGCTCAATTGGTAAGCGGGAAGTGGGTCAAATTTAATTTACAAGATTTGATGACAGACAACATCGGGACAGGTGAAACTAAATAAATGCTTGTAAAAAAAGTCTTACCTGTAAAACTACTCATTGTGTAAAGCGGAAAAAACTTTTTTTTGTCCATCATACTCCATTCTATCGTGGTGATCAACTGAGGCGGGGGTGTCTCCACCATCGTGGCGGCCATGTTTCAACTCGTTACTCTCAAAAAATACTATCTTTCAAACCTTCTATACAGTCACATACATCTATCGATAAAACTATATGATCATTTCTTTGGTAACCATTTAAAATAGTTTTTTAAAACTATCGCTATTGTATTTTTAATACAGAATAACAATGGAATCAACTGTCATCTAACGTGTATAATAATAATAATAATTAACGAAAATAAATATTCTTTATTTAATAATTAATTTCACTATTATTTTAATTCTATAGAGACTAGATCTCTTTATTAGCTATTTTTACTTTGTTTTCTTTTGCTTTTTTAGCTTAAATTATTGTTTTTTGTTTCTATTTAGAATATTATTGCTAAGTGATTTTATGTATGTCCAAATTTAATTGATTTATCCTAGGTATAGGCTCTTCCATGGTTTTTATTCAGGCTTCTGTCGTTGCACACTTGACCTGAAAAAAAAAACAAGCTTTTAACGAAAATCATTTTTCCATAGCAAGCTTTTATAGCTCGGTATACCTGTATAATTAATACTCGTCAAGACGAATCATACGAGCCCTAACTATAACTAGATGGGGTTGTGTCGTTTAACTTCTTCTTCGTCGTTTCACTCTTGCCAGAGTGGTCGTGGTTATCACGAAGGTAGCTCTCCGGAAGCCGTCAGGGTACGCCGTCGTTTAACTACCAAGTTCTTATAGCCACCTTCCGGTTCCATCATCAGATCAGCTCCTTATCATAATAATTTTGCATTGTCATCTGATTTACGCATGCATGCAAAATTTCAGCTCAATCGGTAACCGGGAAGTGGGTCAAATTTAATTTACAAGATCTGATGACAGACAAACATCGGGACAGGTGGAACTAAAAAAAAGCTTGTAATAATAACAAGTTATAATGAAAATCACTTTTTCATATCAAGCTTTTATAGCTCGGTATGCCTATATAATTAATTCTCGTCAAGACGAATCATACGAGCCCAAACTCGATAGGGTTGTCGTACTTTGCCTAGGCAGGTACGAGTGTTGTATCCATTTAATTCCGGCCAGATGTTCAAAGGACTATAAGCCATAAGACATTTTGGTCGCGAAAAAAGCTATCTTAGCGCTGTATGTTTTTCCAGTTCTGTTAGACGACATAAAGCCAATATAGCGCTGCAGCGAACTTTTGTTTTAACTTTTCAATACTTTGAAAAAAAAATCCATGAAAGTGCTTTTTTTTTGGGTGGGCAAAAATCATCTTATTGCAACCCCGCTCTTGGGTGGAGCGGGAGATAGTGTCAGACTCTTACTGACTAAAAACCTTCACCCCGTTCCTTCTAGCCTTCATACCGGGGCTCGAGTTCCTTTCGGATAACGCTGGCCCCAGTAGGCTTCGCGACCCAGCTGGGCCCTTCCTGTTGCTGACAACTCCTGGAGGCGCGCGGGAAAAGTGCGTGCCGTCGACGTCTTGGGCTCGGTCCGGACAGTTACCGGACGATCGGACAGTGAGCTACCCATGGCTTGCAATTCGCGAGCCCACGTCTACGGTGGCCGGAAATCGGGATCGGAATCCCGGCGGCGGCGGCGAGGGCGCCGTTGCCTGATGCGGTCCGCCTCCTCCTATCCATAAACGTGCTTGTCTATCATCCCTACTAATATTACAAATGCGAAAGTAACTCTGTCTGTCTGTCTGTCTGTTACGCTTTCACGCAAAAACTACTCAACGGATTTAGATCAAATTTGGTAGGTAGGTAGAAGAGACACTGGAAAAACACATAGGCTACCTATAATTCCACTGCTGAGCACGGGTCTCTAACCGCGCGATATAAACTGTAGTCCACGCGGGCGAAGCCGCGGGCGGAAAGCTAGTTACAATATAAGCCGATGCCTTATTATCTAAAGACTCGCTTTTGACCGGTTTTTTTATCTACCATTCGCTGGGAAATGAGTCTATTTCAAGGTAACTTACTAAGTACTTATCAGAAAACACATTTTTTTTTGTCATTTACACAGTTACCCTGAACTCTAAAGAGTTCATTGTACTTGTAATTGCCAACAATTGTTACTATGAGAACAAAACAAACAAAATTGACTAACATAGACACCTGTGTATGCGAAAGTATCTGTGTTTCCCGACAGCTACGGCCTTTTTTAGGTCTCCGCCGCCGATCGCCCCCACGAGGGCACGGCGATGCTCCGCCCAGGCAGGGTACACCTCGACTGTGTGCTCCACCGTGTCCTCCGGGCGTTGCGCACAGTGGCGACACCCGGGCGTCTCTTCCGACATTATCTGAAACAGGTACCTCCCGAACGTGCCATATCTGGTGAGGACCTGCGTCATGCGGTAAGTAAGGACGCCGTGAGGTCTTTCCAGCCGCGCCTCAAAGAGGGGACTTACCGCCGTAATCGTGGCGTGCTCAGACAGCTACGACTTGGTGATCTTTAAGTCTAGAGTGAATGGGTTACTTCTAGGCAAGCGCGCTCCGTCGTCAACAAGATCTTCGTGGATACGGTGGAGGTGTACCCCAATTGGGTGGAGCATCGACGTGTCCTCGTGCCGACAATAAGGGGCAGTGACCTCTCGCGCCGGGCTCTGGTTCAGGCTTGCCGCTCGCTCGCTGCATACACACACCGTGGTGGCAACACGCGATGTATACGCAGCGCGCACGCGGCTTCCACGTCGCTCAAACGCCTGAGGAACGCGCCTAATGTGGGATGTCCCCCACATTTTGGAGGGGTTTATCGTTCTTCGGGCGTGTTCCTTGAGAGCGTGGTTCATTAGGGGGTGAATTTTTAGAAAATCTTTTCTTAAACCTTGTGTACATCATAAAAACCTGTACAATATTTCTGTGTTCAAGGTCCAAGGCGTTAGGCTAAGCATTAATGACTGGCCTGTTGGTCTAGTGGTTAGTAACCCTGACTGCTATGCCGGAGGTCATGGGTTCGATTCCCACCCCGGACAAATGTTTGTGTGATGAGCACAATCATTTGTTCTGTGTCTGAGTGTAATTTATCTATAATATGTATGTATTTAGAAATATATAAGTATGTTTATCAGTTGTCTAGTACCCATAACACAAGCTCTGCTTAGCTTGGGACTAGACGCGTTGTGTGATAGTTGTGGAATATATAAAAAAAAAAATGAATCAGTAAGTGAGTCAGGGATTGCCTTTTAAATGTATATTACACAGATATTGCTATGATAAGCTATTATATCTCGAAGCGTTGTAGATTATTTAGGTGATAACGTATTTCCTGGCTATCAAAGTTTCCAAGAAGGTATGATCATGATTCCTATTAGCATCTTATTATAATACTAGCTACTGCCTGCCACTTTGCTCGCTTAAAAGTGGAAGACTTGAGTAGTGTTTTTCATACTAGTTTTGGACCCCTATTTCATCCCCTTAGGGGGTGAATTTTAGAATTTCCTTTCTTAGTGCTTGTCCCAGACAGCTACGACTTGGTGATCTTTAAGTCTAGAGTGTATGGGTTACTTCTAGGCAAGCGCGCTCCGTCGTCAACAAGATCCTCGTGGATACGGTGGAGGTGTACCCCAATTGGGTGGAGCAACGACGTGTCCTCGTGCCGACAATGAGGGGCAGTGACCTCTCGCGCCGGGCTCTGGACGTTTTGGACCCCTGTTTCATCCCCTTAGGGGGTGAATTTTAGAATTTCCTTTCTTAGTGCTTGTCTATGTCATAAAAGAGGGCCTAGTGCTCCCGCGCGCCTCAAGTTGCCAGCAACAGCAGGGGCCCAGCCGGGTCGAAGCCTACTGGGGCCAGGGTTAGTTTCGAAAGATAGCTCAAGCCCCGTTATAAAGGCTTGAAGGAACAGGGTGGGTTTTTAGTCAGTAAGAGTCTGACACTATCTCCACCCAAGAGCGGGAGTGTCATTAGATTATTTTCCCATAATAATAAAAAAAGTAGTTTCGGCTGTGCGCCGCGCGGGTCAGTCAGTTTGTTTTTTTATATATTAGAATATCAGCAGTCTCGGCAGAAATGACAAAAAAAAAATGAGAACCATATTGCAGTGCCACCTACCAAGTTCACAGGAGGGGCCCATCTAGGGCGAAGCCTACTGGGGTCGGGGTTATCCGAAAGGAAACTAGAGCCCCGGTATGAAGGCTAGAAGGAACGGCGCGGGGTTTTTAGTCAGTAAGACTCTGACACTGTCTCCCAATCCACCCAAGAGCGAGTTTCGTCAATGATGATTTTCCCAGTCAAGAGAAAAAAAAAAAAAACCTACCAAGTTCAAATGTATTTCCAAACAGTCTAGATACCCACGAAATTATACACAAAAAAAATTACATCCAAATTGATCAAGCCATTTAGGAGGAGTTAGGTGACAAACACACATACTGCAGAATTATAATACCTTCGATGCATGTGCAAATATTTTCATTAAATATGTATAGGCAGAAAGGTGCATAGTATATATTGTTGACTGTACTTGCAAACTATGAATATTTATTGTATAAATCACTAAGTTTTATGTCATGTATTAATATTTATATAATACTTTGTAATAAAGTACATAGATAATATAAACAGGAAGTAATTTAACTGTATTATTTATTAAACATGGTTTTAACTATATCTGTGGCTGTTTGTTTAATCTATAATATAAAAATGAATCGCAAAATGTGTTGGTAAGCGCATAACTCAGACACACCTGGACCAATCTCAAAATCTTTTTTTGTTGCGATTGTTATTGTGAAGAAAAGGTTCTTATGGAAAATTAGGGTAGAGTAGAGTAGGGTTAGTAGAGTAGTGTAGAGCAGGATAGAGCAGGGTAGAGCAGGGTAGAGTAGGGTAGAGTAGGGTAGAGTAGGGCAGGGTAGAGTTGGATATAGTAGGGGGGAGTAGGGATGAGCGGGAGCAAAGCAACGTGGCCAAAAGCTAGTTTAAATATAAGTTTGAATTTCATCATAAATATTTTTATAGACTACACAAAAACTTTAGGCAAAGGGAGACCACTTTCTATGTGATGGACAAATAGCGGCCACAATTAAATAAACAGACAACCCGGGACCCAGCGTCCTGGCGCCGCGGTACAAGGAGAGCTGACCCCAAATAAAAGGACAAGGCTAGGCAAAAGAGAGAGAGAGACTAAACAAAAACTTTTCATGAATCCCCAAGCGACCACCGGTGGCCGCGCATCTATTGTCTTACTATTGTGTCTCTAATTGACGGTATCTGAAGGGTTAAAATGTTATTGGCCTATAGCAAATCCAGTAAAAAAAAAAATTCTTTCTGATTAACTTAGCCCAAAATAAATCAGAAACTCTTTTTTTTGCTTAGTGTTTACACTATAGTCTTATGTCATACAGCCATAGATACATAGTTATTTGTTTTAAAGATTTATTTTTCATGAAAAACCTTGTCAAAAGTCAACAAAATCGTCAACAACCTTCAATGTAAGTCATAAAAGGACAAATAAATAAAAATATATTCGTGGTCGTGCGTATCAAATTGGAATTAATATATGTACGTAATAGAAAACTAGCATGGCACTGAATAGATATTATGAAAAATCGATAATAATATGCATATAAGTTACTACTACAGCAAATTCAAGTTTTACGGCGGTCAAAGGACAATATACTCTTATCACTCTCCCAGTAATATGTAACTTATCGTGTTATAGGGAAATAATTACAACTTGTTACGAAAATCGAGTGAATACTCACGCAATACTTATCTCGATATCCATAACAGATGTAGGTAAATATATCACTTAAATAACAAGTTAGTCACTGAAAACTGCCTCGGTGAAGGTTTTATGTAATAATTTTCCCCAATTTTAGATAATTACACCATGGAAAAATATGCCTTCAGTAATGTCAGCTGATTGGTCGCCCATGTTGGCTCACAGATTAAATATACTTTTAGATTAGGATACTAGTCTTTTCATTATAATTAACTGCTTGTGCGTTTTGTCAAATTATTTAATAGATAAAAAAGCTAAGCCATTGTAAGGATGTGCTGGCCGTAAGAATTCATTTACTGCATAGATTTAATATGAGTGAAACTTTAATAATAATTAAACTGGCTTCTTTAATTGTCGTAAGGTTAAACCGCACATATCGGAACGCACAATTACAGAATTTTACTAGTCTGTGGTCTTGTCAACTTGTCAATTCAAAACAGGTGTCGTTGTCAAAATTGACATTTTTTATACTAATCTACTGTCAAAAAGTTGTCAGAAGTAGTGACGTAAAGAAGTTTTAAACTTTCTAGTTTCTTAGCTAAGAGTTTTGTTTATTTATTTCTCTTCAAAAGTTCAAAACCCATAAAAATGGTACTTATCAATCGTTCCTTTGTGTGATTTTTTTAACAAATACTATCTATTAATTCCTTAATACTTGTTACAGGCGCGTTATTTCAAGGAGCAAGATATTGATGGTACGTTTCTCTTTCTTTTATCATTTGCATAGACTTGATAAGAATTTACCTGATAATATTAATGAATCAACCTCTTTTTGTTAATTCTTAGAATAAGAAATGTTCGTATTTGTATATAAGCTGACGAAAAAGTCGTCAAAATAAAGTTTATGATCAATCTTTACTGTTAAAAAAAATAACGGTAATATTGAAATTTCTTTAGAAAGTGTTCCACAAAAATATGGTTGGAGTGGTTTTGTCGAGTGTGGAGACGCAATCGAAAGCTTCTGCCATAACATATATTACTATATTGTATTGCTAGAAGGGTCAGTGGGGGGCGGATAAGCACTAATTTATATATTTCACTAGCTTTTGCCCGCACGGCTTCGCTCCCACTCTTCCCTACTCTACCTTACTGTATGCTACTCTACCCTACTCTACCCTAAACTACTCTACACTACACTACTCTACCCTACCAAAGTTCACATAAACCATCTACTAAATAGTTGAAACAAAGCCTAAAAATTTGGTTTGGATACGTGAGTCCGTTCTTGAGTTATAAAATAACAACAAAAATATATAGATAAGCATAGTTTTTTACTTTATTGACAACTTTAAAACAATTTACCATCCAAATATCACACCTTGCCGGTTTGGTACATAACCAACATGACAATGTTAGACTGATGGTCAGATTTTATGGCGTCTATCCATACTAATATTATAAATGGGAAAGTGTGTGTGTCTGTTTGTCCGTCTTTCACGGTAAAACGGAGCATCGGATTGACGTGATTTTTTAAGTGGAGATAGTTGACGGGATGGAGATTGACATAGGCTACTTTTTGTCTCTTTCTAACCCCCACTTCTCGAAAATGGGGGAAATAACGAATTTAACGCAAGCGAAGCCGCGGGCAAAAGCTAGTTATATATAAAAAAGTCCTGACTCACTCAACATCCAGCCCAAACCCTTAGACCCAGAACTCTCAAATTTTGCATAGTTTTTCTTATGATGTTTACAAAGTATCAGAAAGGGTTTTCAAAACTTCTCCTCCTAAAGAGATGGCAGGGGTGTCCTAATTTTATTTGGAGTTTGGTGGAGGTGGAGGAGGACCTACATTCACGAGGGCTAAGCCACTGGCAGATAATAACTTATTTAATAAAAAAAGAAAAGAAAAAAAGATAGAAAAACATTTTATTTGCCGGAATGGCCAAAAAGTATTTACAAATAAGTAGCAGTAAGTAGTAGTTTTTTTTTTTAATAAGAATCTCATTATAATTGCAGAGTTCCGTGAATGCTTCTACTTATTTGCTCGTTCCGGTCAGATCACGTCGCTGGATGAGCTCACCGTCGTCATGAGATCCCTCGGGATGAGTCCTACTATCCAGGAATTAGCTGGTAATACGTCTTGCTTTTTACAAGCTTAAGAGGTTTTGCTTTTAACCTTTTGAATACAGTAATAAGAGAAGTCAATGGGTGAGCGAATGCCGGTGTATGGGGTTTAATTAATTAATTTCAACTCATTACCTCCATGCATACCTGAGATAAAGGGTCTTGACAGACAGACAGACCGATAGACAGATGGACCACAAAGTGATCCTAAGAGTGCCGTTTATTTTCTTTTGATATCCCAAAAGTGGGTGAGAGCAGTGGTGGCCGAGTGGTAATTACCCCGACTTACAAGTTGTAGGTTGCGGGTTCAAACCCAACCAGGAGCATTACTTTGTATAATTTATTTCATTTCATCACCACTGCTCTCAAAACGGTGAAGAAAAACATCGTGAGGAAACCGACATGTCCTCGAACCAAAATTTCCAAGACATGTGAAATCCACCAACCCGTACTGGGCCCGTGAGGTGGATTACGGCCCATTCCCTCTCCTAACGAGGAGGCCTGAGTCCCAACAGTGGGAAAATTTATAATTGGCCGCCTATGACCTCAAAAGGCAAAAACGTAATGTAACCCTAAAATATGGGAAAGATTTTTAAAATATATTTTCACCATTTTTCAGGATATTTAAAAGGGAAAGGAGGCAAGATGTCCTTTGCTGACTTTTTAGAAGTGATGCACATACATTCCAGAGCTGAAAATCTACCTAATGAGGTAAATATACTGAAACCCACATAGCTGCTAGTGGGTTTGACCGCGTGAAAGTCAGTCAAAACAGTTTAAGGGAACATACTTCTGGAATTTGACTGGCCTGTTGGTCTAGTGGTTAGTGACCCTGACTGCTATGCCGGAGGTTGTGGATTCGATTCCCACCCAGGACAAATGTTTGTGTGATGAGCATGATCATTTGTTCTGTGTCTGGGTGTAATTTATCTATAATATATGTATGTATTTAGAAATATATAAGTATGTTTATCAGTTGTCTAGTACCCATAACACAAGCTCTGCTTAGCTTGGGACTAGACGGCGTTGTGTGATAGTTGTGGAATATTATTATAATATGTATGTATGTAGAAATATATAAGTATGTTTATCAGTTGTCTAGTACCCATAACACAAGCTCGGCTTAGCTTGGGACTAGACGGCGTTGTGTGATAGTTGTGGAATATTATTATTAAATGTGTCATATGTCCTATTCCAGGATATGGTAAACCCATAATTCTTAACTCTTTATTATACACAAAAACATCTATATATATAAAAGAAAGTCGTGTTAGTTACACTATTTATAACTCAAGAATGGCTGTACCGATATGGCTGAAAATTGTTGGGTAGGTAGCTTAGAGCCAGGTGACGGACATAGGATACTGTAGAGTAGGGTAGAGTGGAGTAGGGTAGGGTAGGGTAGAGTTGGGTATAGTAGAGTGGAGTAGGGAAGAGCGGGAGCGAAGCCGCGCGGGTCATGCCCGTGCGGCTAGTAACATAATATATGGAAATATAGACAGTCCACATACTTAGCTTAACTCAGCAATGAGTTTTCTCCCAGCATACCTTTGAGTCATAGAGAGAAAACCTATTTTTTTGTGGCAAATTATCCTCCCGCTCCGCCACCCTCTGCTCTGGGTGGAGCGAAAGGAAGTGTCAGATTTTTACTGATTTAAACCCACCAATAGACCAAAACCAAGAAAATCCCAAAGGAGTAATTGCCTACAGACTTTCACTTTTATAATAATCGTAGGAGTAATCTGTAATTTTGTCTACAGGTAGTGAATGCATTCAAGGCGGGTGATAAAGAAAAAAATGGAGTAATTCCAGCGAGGCAGCTGCGGAACCTGCTACAGAACTGGGGCGAAGGCCTATCTGCCAGAGAGGTATATTTATGTCATCGTCTACCTAGATGGTTCCGACTACTGTGCAATTTAAATAAGAATAGGGACCTCAATGACCTCTATCTGTCAAATGTTACTTGAAAAGTATGGAATGCAAAAAAAAAATTGTGTATCAACCACAGTCTTTTTTACTTTGGTTTTATCGTTGACGTTATTGCTTAATCTTAATTCGCTAATTATATTATTTATGTCAAAACTAGTTTTAAAAAAAACTGTTTTCTTTCTTACTTTCATTGTTGGCAACAATTGGCCTTCTTTTTCCATTCTCCACTACTCAGACACTCCTTACTTAGTGATGCAAATGTTATTAATCATGTACATGATTCGTATTTTTTTTTTTTCATTACTCACACTCTGAACGTAGGTCTGAAAGTAGGCCGTTCACGGGCTGAAAAGTATCACACTTTTCATCCCTAGGGAGTTTTACTTTCAACTAACAGCTGTCAAATTATTAAAAAAAAAAAACTAGGTCTATCTTCTTGTATTCGTAATGAAAAGCACAGTGCTTACCGCGGGGTTAAAGTTACTTATTTAGTCCTTCGAATTAGCGACCTCGCTACGCTCGGCCGCCAACTCCTTCTCGTGACAAAATAAGTAACTTTCACCCCTAGTGTAACAATGTACTATAAAATATCTTGTTTCGTTCACCCTACCTAAACACGTTAAAAAATAAAAAAAAACTGAAAGAAACAATAAAATAATAATATTAAATAATTAACTATATTAGCTATTTTAGTAGTAGCTTCTACACTATAGAGGACAAGCCGCTAGGTAGTAAAAATAAAAAATGACAAAAAGAACCTTTTATTTTTTGACAACTTTATCTGATTCGTTTGGATAGCTATGACGTCCCAACATGTCGGCAAGTTGATCCTATTCTTATTTAAATTGCAATACATAAGTATACAATACAGTTCAGGTGTAAACATATTAATAAGAGTTTTTGCCCACAGGTGGACAACATCTTCCGAGAAGCTAACGTCACCAACACAGGCACAGTTCGTTACGAAGACTTTGTGAAAATTGCGTGCGCCCCAGTACCGGACTACTATTAAAATCGAGGTTTTCTAAAAAAACGTGCACTGGCAACACTGAGGCGTTTTGACAAGTGTCAAAAGCTTATGTTTTTGACATTAGTTATGTCATCGACGTCAACGTCACATGTTTAAATGTCATAATTTAAGTTTATAAACTCTGCGTTCCGAATTTAGTAAACCCTTCAGATACCGTCAATTAGAGACACAATGGTAAGACAATAGATGCGCGGCCACCGGTGGTCGCTTGGGGATTCATGAATTAAAAGTGATAATACCGCGAAGCCGACCAACACGCAACGTCACAATTAGTACTCAATGGCCCTTATATTTTGTGACTATTCAGTTTGGTTGGTTTCGTGATATATTCACTTTTATCGCAGTTTGAAACGCTCTGAAAATAGAGGACCACTCGCCTCAGTGGCGCTAACTTGTAGAGTAAATCTTGAAAACTATAATTAAAAGGGAAAAACTCGATAATAATGCCACCATCTTGTTTTTTTTAAGGATCCGTACCAAAAAGGTACAGACGGGACCCTATTACATAGACTCCACTGTCCGTCCATATGTCACTAGAATGTATCTCATTAACCGTGAAATCTAAACAGTTAAATTTTCACAGATGATGTATTTATTTATTTATTTATGCTTATTGCACATAAAACTGTACAAAGGCGGACTTTAATGCCTTAGGCATTATCTACCAGTCGACCTTAGGGTGGTGCAGGAACATAACATGGTATTAATAACGGCAACAGGTAAACGTTTAAAATATTCACAGAATATTCACTTTAAAAATAATTAAATTTAATAAATATTTAAGAGGAGGGGGGAGGGGTGGGCTCTCATACAACTAACGTAATTTATTTGCGGTTTTTCTCGATACCTTTCAGATACCGTCAATTTGAGACACAATAGTAAGACAATAACAGCGTTCGCTTGGGGTTTAATGAATTAATAGTAAAACTCAAAAGGGGCAAAGTAGTATAGAAATAATACGCTATCCATTTTATTTATGACTGTACCCGTCCAATTTAATCATTCCATATTTTACAATTATTTAAATGTCTTGTTTAATTAATAATAATAAATCGATTCTTAATAGAAACAAAATGTTTTATTTTTTTATCCGCAATTTCAGGTACCAACAGGTCAACAGGTATTAAATAAAAAAAATTTGAATTATTATTTTGTTAGAAGATTCAAAGAAAGCACAATAACTGATTTTTATTATTAACTAGCTTTTGCCCGCGTCTTCGCTCCCATCAGCTGACTACTCTTCCCAACTCTATCCCACTCTACCCTACTCTGTCCCACTCTATTATCAACATTCCCAGATTCCCTGTATGCTGGTGAACAAAATGTAAAAAAGAATTATTAACATTGGTCCAGCCGTTTTTTAAGTTATAGCGTGACCAAGAGAAATAGGGGTTCATATGTTTATACTAGCTTTTACGCGCGGTTTCTCCCGCGTACATAAAATGTAAGCTATGTTACTCAGAAATAAAGGAGAAACCGGATTATTTTTAACATCTGTATGTAACCTATGCCCACAATAAAGACATTCTGATTCTGACAGTGTCGCTATTTCAACTGTAACGGTGTGCATGTAGTCGTGTCGATGGAGAACTTTAATGTATTATTATTGCGCACGTGCGGTGAGCCGCGACGGAGCACCTTTGTATGGGACTCTAAACACAAACACATAGGACAAAATATATAGGTACAGAAATCAATCTATATACCTACAATGCGCGCTCGGGCAACGCACACATAGACACCGCTCACGGACACGATGTCTCGGTAGCATCTCGGACCACTCGTCGAACAGGTCCGTGGGTGGAGCGGGAGTTAGTGTCAGACTCTTACTGACTAAAAACCCACCCCGTTCCTTCCAGCCACTTCATACCGGGGCTTGAGTTCCTTTCGGATAACCCTGGCCCCAGTAGGCTTCGACCCAGCTGAGTATTCTCCTTTAGTTCCTTTGTGGCGCCATAGATGCCGCTGTGTGTTACACATACGTAAACACCAGACTACACATATTGTTAGGGCCAAATTCACCAATGAAACTAATCGCAATTAGTTTAAAACTTAGTTTCAGAACATTTAATCGAGATTATAGCTTTATTTTACTTTTCACCACTTTGAATTCAACCTAGTTTAAGCTAAACTCAGTTCCCATTTCTTAACGCCGATTTTTCGACGTTTTAATCGCGTTTAGTCTCTGGTCCGTTTGGTAAGTGGTTTCAGTGATTTTTCTCAGCACGCTACTTTGTCAATTAAGAAACACCAATCTCATCTAGTTTAAATGATAATAAAGATTGACGTGTAAAAATATTATCCATTTACCTAAATAAAAAATGAATCCATTATTCCCTAGGTCACGCCATCACGCGTGAACAGCTGTGGACCGATGTCGCTAATTATTTTTTTGTTGTGTTTGTTATTGTGAGGTTCTAATAGATTTAAAAAAAAAATTAGGGTAGTGTAGGGTAGAGAAGGGTATAGTAGGGAAGAGCGGGAGCGAAGCCGCACGGGCAAAATCGGGTGTTTAATAATATTCGCAAAATTAATATAATATTGTATCAAAATGGAAAGATTCAAATGAAACAATATATTTTTCAAACCGTGTTTTATTTGTCAAAATGTAACAATTCCTATATTGATATGGCACTGGTAACTGTGGTCCTTCTAGTTTTACATAATAGGTATATTATATTTTGAAAATATTTACTGACAAAAAGTTTATTCACTGACTTAATTAGTGAAGACAGAACGGAATGCACGATGTTGTGGCATCGCGATGAGGTGTTTTGAAATTGTGTTCCGGTCGGTCATAAGTCCATTAGCATTAATAGACTAATGACCAACCGGAACACATTTTGCAACCGAAACCAAATTTACAGCTCCTCTTTCTGAGTACCTAGTGCAAGTTTATATTACGATAATTCGATAGACACGTTTATGACGTTCTGCGCGCTGATTGGCCCACTCCAAGCTCTTAACCAATCAGAGAACCAAACACGGTAAACGGCCTATAACACTACGCGATATTCAGACAATTTTAGTCTATGGTTCGACGTATCGCGTAGTGTAATAGGGGTCAAACTGTCTTTCTATGTATGACAAACAGGGCGTAGTGTAATAGGCCTTTAAACGTTTTGATCGTGCTAACGTAAAACAAACTCGCATTCATACTCTGATGCCGTTTCTTGCTTTGTGAACGCGATTAGAAACGTTTGGGATGGCCCAGTTATACCTTTACTATTTAAGTCTATGAAGTAAGCTTAGAAAGCATACAAATCGTGTTATAAGATAACAAGATAGTTATTTAAAGGTATATGACAACTTTTATTATGGGATTAAAAGATTCGATTCGATACAACAACATTCAACGATTCAACTTCGATTAAAAAGCGTCCACTGCATCGTAAACGGAGCGGGCAGATTCGTTGCTTTGTATGGTAGAGCGTGCACTGAATCGGAAATTGCCGATGCAAAATCCGAATGCAGTAGACGCACCCTATTGGCTTTTTGTAAATACCAACACTGGTGCGCTCCGATTCCTACGCGGTGGAGCTTTAACATGCTTTCCGAGGCACAGGAAACTTGGTATATTACGATAGACATACATCCACAGCGACCTCGGTGAAACATAAATCAGTTAAGTATTAAAAAACCGATTTTCGATCACGGTAGACAATCTCGACATAGATATCCAAATACGCAGGAGATATTATTACCGTGCATAAGTGCATTCGCAAACATAGGTACAGTCCCTGTTCCTTCACTTTCTTAGTCCGATGGAAGTGGGAGAGCAATCCTATCCGATTGGGGAAAGATCAACTTTCGAACTCCGGTCTGCCACAGAGTAGTACCTAATGGCACCTGTAAGCACTTTTTGCTCGACACGGGAATCGAACCTAAGACACCACGCCCGCGAGGCAGTTGAACGAACCAATTGTATAGTACCTATATTATTGGTCTCATAATAAAAGTTGTTCATATACATACGCGAGGCTTTTCACCCCATGAACGATTTGTCATATTACATTTTGTAAATCAATCTTCACTATTTTTCACTCAGTAAATATGTCCAAAATAAAATGATTTAATAATTAAAATCTATTGTCTACAAAGCACATGTTTTTGAGCTTATTGCGTTGTAACTTATTTTAAGAGGTAAACTAAAATTATCTATTGTATTGGGAAACACACCATAATGTGTTGGTATTTCCTGATGAATTAGACAGTGTGCCTCATTTCATGTTTAAGTTCCACGAGCAAGCTAGGTGTCTTCAAGGCTAGAGTGAATAATTGACTTTTGCTGACAACTCTAAAGACGTGGCCTTGCACCGCACCGATTGGCTTGAATTTTTTTAAATTATTTTATCATGGATAGGCTCGCCTTTGACTACTATCTCACCTGATGGGAAGTGATGATGTGGCCGAAGATGGAACACGCTTGCCTAGAAGTAATCTATTCACTTTTGACTTAAAGAACTGTAAGTTGTAGCTATCAGGAAACACCGACTCCGGCAGGGAATTTCACTCCTTAGCTTTACGCACAATAAATGTGTTCCTAAAACGCTTTGTAGGTATAGGTGGAATGTCTACCATGAACCGATGGCGTAACGCCAGCTGACTGTACTTACAGATAATCTTAGTTTACCTCAGTCACAATAAAATTTGCTTAAATATAATGACTAGAAATTACTAAACACTCTTTAACATCAAACGTGTGAACTTAAACCAATTAATAATTATATAGTGTGTAGCGCATAAATGTATCTGACCCGGTAGCTCAAATTAATATTATTATTTCATCAAAGATCTTTGACCATGATTATGGGCAGTCGGAGACCAGAACATCAGACACCATCACTGGCTGGCTCGTAAGTCGGGGTCGTTACCACTGGTCACACAAGCAGGTAAAGGCTACACAGATTGATAAATCAGTGATAAAATTTCACATTGTCACAAAGCTCGTCAATTTTATTGTTCACGACAACCGGGTCAAATAAAATTCATGGTTTTACACCGCAAATCGAAACATGTTCTATTCTCGCTAAATAACAATAAAATTCTAATTGACTATTGCGTGTATATCGTGTTACGTATAAAATTATATGCTTTATATATTATTGGCACTCCTATATAGAGGTATGTACTTGCTAAACTTGAAAGAGCTATTAAAATGAAGTTTAAGTTGTTGATATTATATATTTACTTGATATACCATCTATACGGTATTGTTTGATAGCGATACTGCGGCCTTAGACTCAAAAAGACCACAGAAGGGAGGGACACAGTTATATTATAGTCAGCACAATGTTGCCATTCTCCCTCCTCCTAGATTTGATTTGATTCGATTTCGACACCAAAAATTGCAATATGACGTTGACAGCTCCGTAATGTCACAGTGTTAAGGACGCTTTCGTAGAGCAAGTGTTACCATGTGCGATTATTTATACAGCAAAATATAGCTGGCGCACTGTTAACCTTGGATGGTTATATCAAGTAAATAATACCAGTACTTAGATTCTATATTAAGTGCAAGAATATAAGGCTGTGGTAGGAAAATACGGTGAGCGTTTCTAATAGTTTACCCTCACTTGTGAATCGTTATCGTCATAAGTCTAAAGCCTAGTGTACAGTCCGGGTCAAAAGTCCAATAGCACCCTTTTAAATTTATTTTTAGAAGAACTCCAATGGTTCACAACTCAATTAAACTACAGTATAGTATTTGTCGATATGCCGATAACATTACAGGATTCGACTTTTGTAAAGAAATGTTTCGTCGAATGACGAGGCGAATAGTATCAGAGTTAATCGTGACCATAGAGTATTTAACTGTTTCTTATTTTGAAACGAAAAAAAAATTCACAATTTTTTAACTCCATTATTTTACCATTCCACCAGACACTTTGGTAAGATTTTTGTTGAACCATTGGCCTTGTTTTACTACAAAGCATATTTTAAGACACTAACTTTGTGGAGAGTGCTACTGCAATTCTGACTCCGACTGTACGTGTGTTTTATTTGCACAAAAATATTAAGGTAGCTTGCATGTCAATTCAAACATACATATATACACGCATTATACATATAAACTTTCACCTCTTTTACACTCTCAGCGCTATGTATATTTATAAGCATTTTATAGAGACGCAGGCCATGTGGGCGGTGCGCGGGTCACATATATTTTTATGCAGCAGGCCACACTACAATTTTGTAGCAAGCCACATGGACCGCTGTGATCTCACAAATTCTAATTGATTTATTGTCTTTGGCTTATATAAAATATATTATAAGTAAATGCGGAGGTAAGTTATACAAAAACATAATGGCTTACAATTAAATAATGTATGTAGGCGGCCGGCAGACCACATGGCGCTGAGAGCGAAAAGTTACTAGTGTGAAAAGTAAAACGTCATACTGTTACGAAATCGAGTTTTTTTTTTGCAATTTTAATAGCACTATACCATTATCAAAATAGGATGGTACATGTGACAGCTGTCAGATTTATACAATGTAGCTACCTATCCTTTTCTCTCATCTTAAAGATGCATATTTCCGTCCTGCTGTCATCCTAACCATGCTATGTACTTGCAAAAACAATTAGCAATGTTGAACTTTATGACAAACTACCTTGACACTTCATGGCATGGAAGTTACTTGCAAATGTTTTGTACAAATCATTGGCATGTATAGATATCAGCACGGATTTTGAGCGCTCGGCGCCAGAGTAGAGATCACTTTGCGCATTCCATTTATTGGCGAGCCAATCGTCGTCGTTGTTAGATACATGCAGCAAACGCAGGGAACGAATTACGAGTGACGTCTATAACGCGATGGCGCGGCGAGCCAATCATTGACGCTCCCCGCCCCCGCGTCTCACTTCGTACCACTAAAGAGACCGATTATTTGACTTCTGCGCAACTTGAAGCCAGCGCTCAAGATCCGTGCCTATATCTATAATAGCTTAAGGCAGAAACCAATTAACAGACAGTTTCTTTCTCACGAAGGCGCAATGGTCTTGGTTGTGTGTGTAGATACACATGCACATTGTTTATGTTTGCGTAAGCTTTTTTTAATGGCACCACGTTGCCGCGTTCCGTTTCACGTCAAACGCCTTTCCGAATGACCGTGAACGCGCGACCGTCAACGATTTCTTGACGTCTTGCAAAACGTCATTATCGACGACAGTCGCAGCCTCCTTCTTCCCGGCTGCGGGATTGTTCGAAAACCAGTTTTTAATGAAAATATTTTTTTCATAGCATGATTTTATAGCTGGGTATACCTATATGTATAATTAATGCACGTCAAGACGAATCATTCGAGCGCAAACTCGATGGGGTTGTGTCGTTTAACTACGAAGTTTCTATAGCCACCTTCCGGTTCCATCATCAGATCAGCTCCATGTCATAATAATATTGCATTGTCATCTGATTTACACATGCATGCAAAATTTCAGCTCAATTGGTAACCGGGAAGTGGGTCAAATTTAATTTACAAGATTTGATGACAGACAAACATCGGGACAGGTGAAACTAAATAAAAGCTTATTAAAAGAATGAGCACGTGTCACACACATTGAAAAACAACGCGCCTTGGTAAGATTTAAAAACTATAACTAGTGCTGCCAGTTTTCAGCAATCTCGATAAAAAACCGTTTATCGGTATTCCTTTTTACTTTTAACAAAAACCGGTAATACAAAGTATCCGTGAAGGAATACTAAGCTTTTAAACTACCCTCATAAGTGAAAAATATTAAATGCAGTGAAGTCGCTAGCCCAGATATAATCAATCTATACACAGCTAAATTTTTATCGTTTTAATCCCGTAGAGGGTTTTTTTTATGGTGGGAAAAAATCATCCAATGACAGCCCCCGCTCATGGGCGGAACGGGAGATAGTCTCAGACTCTTATTGACTAAAAACCCACCCCGTTCCTTCTAGCCTTCATACCGGGGCTCGAGCTCCCTTTCGGATAAACCTGGCCCCTAATTTCTCTAAGAAAACGTCAGCTGAGTGAGTCCAATGACCTGTAGGTAGTTAGTACGCAACGCCGACTATTATTGTGTTTCTTTAACCGGATTAAAACGATCAAAATTTAGCGGTTTTTATCTCTGTGGATGAAATTTATATGAACCTCGTTGGTTCTTTAATGTAAATCGCATTTCCAATAAGAATAAAAAGATTGAGTATATCCGTCTTTACTCATTGCCTACAAGCACCAAGAAATAGTTTTAGATTTTTTTTAAAGTAGAAGGGAAAAAACCTAAGATCTTATAATTATAGGACATTTACACAACATACCGCAGACCGCGAAGACACATCGGAAGCCGTTTTAATTTGTATTGTGAACACTTTTCACACAAACCAAGCCGCATTAACTCGCGCATGTGGCGAGGCGAATGGGGAACACACATAAACAGCGCGTCGCTAATCGCCTCGCGCACTTTTTATACTATTATGTCGTTGAAAGACGAGGCGAATGGCATGGCGAATGGCATCACAGTGACTCGAGATCATAGAGTATTTGACCGTTTAACCTAGAAGAAAGATGAAAGACAGTGTAGCGACATCTATAACGCCACATAAGAACTACGAAGAAAATACGAAATCCGGCATCGCGCAATCAAAGTTCTCCGCGCGATTTGAACATATACGAAAGCCCGACAATAACTATCGGGCAGTAGCCCACCAGACTATAACATCCTGTCTGGTCGGAGGATCCTCCCTTTTCTAATGAGGTTTGCGGGACTTTACTCTCTGTTCCGCATACCTCCAAAACAGCGAAAATATTTTAACAAATTTTTCCTCCTTTCCACCACATATTTTCGTAAGATTTATCACAAATCGTACTATTTTAGTTACATCTTTCAAATACGTATAGGTCAAATACTCTATTCTCTTGTCCTGAAATAGGCGAACTGAGGCACAATCCCGTCACCAGTTAGCGCCACTGAGTCAAAAGATCTTCTAGTTTGAACGTTTTAACAGTCCCCGTACTATGTCGTGCTAATTCCACAGCCCTGCGTTCAAAAATAACCAGAGTCGAACAGAGTCGCAACCCCGGGTCGTTCTTTTATAACTCGAGTAGTTACCTTAGAGTTAACCCAACTAACTAACTCTGACCAGGGTAGGTTTGAGTAAGCGGCCAATGCTTGACATTGACAGTTGAACTCCGTTCGCGTTCAAAAATGTCAGGGTAGAGTAATTACCCTATGACGTCATTAGAGTTAACTTTAAACTCAAATTTGAACGCAGCCCTGTACAGTGCGTTTCACTTAAGACGTTCCTTTACCGTAATGTTGGCAATACGGAAAAACAGTGTTGCAATATTTTTAGCAATTAAATACCTTAATATTAGGGAGATTAACTTACATTTCGTTACTTTTAACAATTGCGTTTTTTTTTTGTTTTTCTTTTTACTATTTTTGAATAAAGTATAGGGCGCTGGGCTCCATTCCGATTGTCTTGCAATTCTTTCAAATATCGAAAACGCTATGCCACAATATCGTATCTATAACAACGTCCTTTTAGACCTGCTTTTTTTTAAATAAAGTCCCATTCCTCTCATAATTCTCCAAATAGTGCTGCAACTACCTTTAAAATCGATTTCGTTGCGCATTTCGGGGAACAATTTTGGTAGAGTAGGCAACTCTTTCCTTTTTCCCTTCTTTTTTATGTAGACAGACAGGGGAGCCAACATTACGCCAAAGGAACGTCTTAAGTGAAACGCACTGTAGGAGTGAAACGCGTATTCATGACAGCAATAACACGCCATGGTAAGGAGGCAGCCTTGTCAGTTATTTAGCTAAAAATATATTTCTGGCCCTGATAGTTAAAAAGACGTTATCTAACAAAAACGAAAACGGATAAAAAAAATGTTTTAATGAATGAAACGGGAAATCGGGCCTTTTTTTCTTGTGTTAAATCCGCACTGGAGAAAGACAGCAAAATATAAAAATACAGACAGATGCGCCATTATGTCCTGATTCCGGCAATGTATATAACTCAACTCTAGATAAAATTTTAGTTGCGTCTTTTTTACCAAGGGGGCAGATTTATGCTAGACAGATTTTTTTTGAATTCAGAATGTCAGATATTCCAACAGTCGGCACACATTCAAATATCAACTTTAGCAACTTTATCAACTAATGCAAATTAAGTTATTGACGATTTCTCATAAAAAGTCTTTATAGCTATTAATAGCTTGCAGTGAAATCTGATAATTGATGTGTATGACATAGAGTTTATGTTCCCAAAATCAAACAATTATCTCGAATTCTGAATTCAAATACAGCACTGTATACAAAGTGTAACGGAAATGTGTTGATATATTCTATACTCCATTTTCAAAGTCCGTTCAACCGATTTTGACTTCTATTTCGTAGGCATAAGGATGGGATTAGAAGGAAAAAAAGTGGTTACAATACCAATTAAACAAGGTGTAAGGGACAGCCCTCCGATTTTTTTTTTTTTCATGAAACGAAAAAATATTGGCTTCCCCATACAAACTGTAGCGACATCTATGACGCCACAAAATTTTGTATGACGAGGCTGATTTTTATTTTCGTTTCCTGAAAACAAATCTTGTGGAAGGTTGTTCAGTTTCGTCTACTGAGCAAGCCCTTAAAGTTTGCGGAGGGCTGTCCCTTACACCTTGTATACTGCAGCTACCATTTATCATGCCACTAACGTAATAAAAGTCAAAATCGGTTGAATGGACAGTAAAAAAGTTTTGCTTAAATGTATATTGTTAATTCAAACTAGTGATACCACAAAATATATAGGTACAAAAGTCAATTTACATAGTGTGCCCGCTCTCATAACGCACACATAGACACCGCTCACTGACAAGATATCTCGGTAGCGCCTCGGCCCGCTCGTCGAACAGTTCCAGCTCAAACGCTCATTAGTGTGCGTCCACCGAGTGTAGGTATAAAAACTGAAAGACATACATGAGATTGTCTTCTGTACCTATCTATTTTGAGGTGATACTGCTTCTGCTCATTAAAATGAACAAGTTTCTTAAAGGAAGCCATTGGAAAACTAAATTCTGTATAAAGTTATCATCAATCGATCAAAATTAGTATGGGAGGTAGATTTTTTACTTTCTTTAACGTTTTAACCGCCTACGTCCGGTATATCCCACAAACACTCTAGCGTTTACTTCACCAGGGTCGCACATTCACGACCAAATACTCTATCTCGTCAGCTCTTCTGTCACCTATGGGGATTGAAGAGTTAAACGAGATGGAGTACCCAGTCGTGAACACACGACCCTGGCGAATAGGACGCGAATTCACTCGTCGAACCAATCCGACGCCAGCGGCACCTATAACCGCTGGCGTCGGATTGGTCCTACGAATGCAAGAATATTTTCATTTCTAAAGGCATTAGCAGTATTTAAAATATGACCACACATTTTCGTTCCACTCATCGAAGGTCTAAAATTGAAGCTATAAACAATTTTTACTCTAGCAACACCATCAGATGTGTTTGTTTTTGACAGGGTTGCCAGGCTTCCGTCGTCTGAAGTTGCCCATAGTGCGTAGTATTTGCGTATTTTCGTCATCCACTTCCCGGTCCATTCCTGACGTCCCGGGGATTTGGCCGAAGAGTTTTAATTTGGTCGGTAAGTATATTAAGCCTATGAGGGTGAGAACTGAAACAGAAAAAATAATTTATTTTTAAAATAAATTGTATGAATAATAATTGTATTCTTTGTCTATGGTTGTAAGGCGTAATACACCTATGCCCGATACACACATGGCCTGACAGGGAAATTTGTTTTTGTATTTTTGTGATGTTTTGTGCGTCTGTTTAGGCGGAATAAACGTGTTTTTTTCCTTTTTTTTTCTTTTATGAAAGAGGTCATCATCATCATCAGCCTTTTTAATGTTCCCACTGCTGGGACTCAGGCCTCCTCTCTAGGAGAGGGAATGGGCCGTAATCCACCACGCGGGCCCAGTGCGGGTTGGTGAATGTCACATGTCTTCGAATTTTTGGTTCTAGGACATGCCGGTTTCCTCACGATGTTTTCCTTCGCCGTTTTGAGAGCAGTGGTGATGAAATAAATTACACAAAGTAAAGCGCCTGGCTGGGTTTGAACCCACGACCTACAACTCGTAAGTCGGAGACATTACCACTTGGTTACCACTGCTCTATAGTTCATTAACCTAGACCTTATTTCAAAACTTTTAATTTTAATTACTTTTTTATAGAAAACTTACTATTTAACACGCAGGGAAACACCACGTAGAAATTGAGATCCGTCGAGTGAAAGTAGAATGCTTCCGAGAAGTACAAGATTATGGTTAAAGAAAGCGACCAGTAGCCCATCGATACCACCCTGGAAACAGAAAAGGCTAAGTCAGTCGTCATCATATCAGCCGAAAGACGTCCACTGTTGTACATAGGCCTCCCCCAAAGCGTCGCCATAACCACGGAATAAAGAAAAGTAGAGGAAGTGCCTCTTAGATATCGCGCGTTTGTCAACAGCAGGCAAGATTCGCCTATTACATGTGCAGGTGAATATGGCATCTATTTCAAAGGCACTAGCGTTCTGAATAGAATAAATTGGTTACAGCGCCATTTAGCGTTGAGTAGCCGAACTCGTTGTAAATTGGTTAAAACTTCTTTATTGTTTGTGTCATGTCAAATAATAACAACTTTCTTACGTTGTAATAAGACCTAATTTATGAAAGCAATAAGAATATGATTTGTAAAAGTTAAGTTTGTAATTCGTAGCTTCGTAGCCAATCACATTACTGTTTTTTATGTGTGTAATGTACAATTTGATACGCAAATGTGTGAGTTTGGCGACACTGGTTCCCGTGCTTAGCCACGATAGGGGCACTTCCACCTATATTTTCTGTTCTGTGGCCATAACGACCGGTCCTGTGTGTCAAGTCATCGGTCCACCTTGTTGGAGGCCTTCTAACGCTGCGTCTTTCGGTACGTGGTCACCACTCCAGAACCCTCCGACACCCCATCGACCATCTGTTCTGTGGTGATTTACAATGGGCCTCATAAGAAGACTCAAAGTAACCCAAAGAGCGATGGAAAGAGCTACGCTCGGAGTTGCCTCGCATGATCACATCAGAAATGAAGATATCTGCAGGAGAACCAAGGTTACCGACAGAGCTCGAAGAATCGCCAAACTTAAGTGGCAATGGGCAGGGCACATTGCATACAGAACTCAGTCATAGATTTACTAATTTGATTTCATTTTATATTTAACTGAATTAAATATAACAATGCGTTTTTGTTTTATTTTAATACACCAATAAAATTATTTATAATATACAGGGTTATTTGGAAAACACCGGCAACCACTCAGGACTATATTAATAACATCATAAACAACAACTTTTATTCTATGACTTTTTACAAAACATAACACATTTATCAATACAAAACTTCAAGATTTCGTTCTTCTATCCAACACATTTAACTCTGTATTTACGAGCACCCGCGCCCGATCCCGGCTCCCCTCCGCTATTGTACTATCGCTTGTTTTGCATAGATTTCGAATATTTAGAATGTTCAATTAATTCATGAATCCCCAAGCGACCACCGGTGGCCGCGCATCTATTGTCTTACTATTGTGTCTCTAATTGACGGTATCTGAAGGGTTAAAATATTTTTAATTTCATATGAAAATCTTTTGAACTAAAATATGATATTTTTATAAAAGCCATAGAGCTACTATGGCTTTTATATACAGCATAAATAGTAGCTTTTCTGCTATTTATGATGTCAGTACCATAGTTCTGAAAGTTGTCAGTGTTTTTTAAATAACCCAATTTTATTTTGTTTCTATTTATTATAAGAGACACAATATTACAATTTATAGCAAATGTATTAATAATAAATATATCAAGAATAATACTCACGGCCTATAATGAATGTATAGTGTACAATGTATGAGGGCTAGCGCTTTCAGTAGAGAATACATCCCTAGCATGCGGGATATTGTAAAGTCCCCTGGAATAAAAATACACATATTAGTAACTGAGATTAGTAATAATTTATCCCTACTATCCCTTCCCTACTAATATCCCTACTAATATTATAAATGCGAAAGTAACTCTGTCTGTCTGTCTGTTACGCTTTCACGCAAAAACTACTGAACGGATTTAGATCAAATTTGGTAGGTAGGTAGGTAGAAGAGACACTGAAATAACACATAGGCTACCTATAATTCCACTGCTAAGCACGGGTCTCTGCCCGTGCGATATAAACTGTAGTCTACGCGGGCGAAGGCGCGGGCGGAAAGCTAGTTTATAATATTTTTCAATCAATACATATTATGAAACAAAGTCCCCTGCCGCGTCTGTCTGTCTGTTCGTGATAAACTCAAAATCTACTGCACCGATTTTCAAGGCGGTTTTCACCACTCGGTAGCATGAGTCTCGAGAAAGGTTTTAGTATATAATTTGTTATGTTTTTGTATTTATTTCTAGAAAAAGAACCCATGCAAAGTAACTGTTTAACTAAATTTTAACTCTGAATAAAGTACATTATGTTATTATATTACTATCACTACAAACTTAATTCATGAATCCCCAAGCGACCACCGGTGGCCGCGCATCTATTGTCTTACTATTGTGTTTCTAATTGACGGTATCTGAAGGGTTAAGATGACCCAAAGACCCAAACTTGTTTGTTCCGAAGAATCCACAAGTTGCATTCTTAGTATTTCGTTAGTTTAATGGCATAATAAAAAAAGGATATTATTTTTATTCAACAATAAACCAAAGGATGGTATCAAGCCTTATTATTTATTCGTAAAAATGAGGGCTTTCCTTAACACTCTCACTGCCATGGGATCCGCTAGCAGGCCCCAAGTTTTTGAGTGCAAAGGGCCGTTTTTATTTTAAAAAAACATTAACAGCAGGCCGTGGGTGTCGCCAGCCGCCTCCAAAACATTTTGTCCGTTATACAGAAATGTTATTTTTGCTCTGATTGACTTGATTTTTTTTTCAACATGTAGCTCACTGTATGCGCATGCCAATACTAGACATATATTTTTCCTTATTAGCAGGCCAGTACTACAAAAATCTGTTTGAATTTAGGGGGTCACAGCGGATCCCACGGCATGCTCAAAGCATTATTAACTAGTCACTGGCGGACCCCACGGCCTGCTGTAATATTTTTTCATTTTAAGTGACGGCCTACCACAACAGATTTGTTGGCACCCGCCGGCGGACTCCATGGCTTGCTGAACTGGAACCATACTATAAATTGCTGGCAGTGAGAGTGTTAAAGCTTGTTTAAATTTAAATTTAAACAAGTTTTTAGTGAAAATATCTTTTACATAGCAAGTTTTTTTAGATCGGTATACCTATATAATGAATACTCGTCAAGACGATTCATAAAAGCCCAAACTTTTATGTTTATCTTTTATTTTATGTTTATTATATTGTTTATTTATTTTTTATCTTTAAGGGTTTGTGTCGTTTAATTACCAAGTTCCTATGGCCTCAGAGATCAGCTCCATGTCATAATAATTTTGCATTGTTATCTGATTTACACGCGCATGCAAAATTTCAGCCCGGGAAGTGGGTCAAATTTAATTTACAAGATTTGATGACAGACTAACATCGGGACAGGTGAAACTAAATAAAAGCTTGTAAAAAGGCACACAACTGGACCCCTGGAGTCTATCTAAGTGTAGTACAACCTGGTAACTACGCACTATTAATTATTGCTAATTAACTTCATGTAATGTTCTTTAAGCTACACTTTATGGTTTAATTATTAGTTTAGTCTCTGATGTCTACTGGTATTTGGTTTAATAAATCGTGTCCTATTCGCCAGGGTCGTGTGTTCACAACTGGGTACTCCATTTCGTTTAACTCTTCAATCCCCATAGGTGACAGAAGAGCTGATGAAATGGAGTATTTGGTTGTGGATGTGCGACCCTGGACCGTTTGTCGGATATAATTACATTATATGTAACACATAATGTGATTTAAAAGAGTGTCCATGGAGTTTCTTGCACAAAATCCGCCCCTTAGACGACCCACTGACCCATTCTTCTCCATCATAGAGATCTATGCTTTGGAATGTGCCATTTACCTTCACTTTTCTTGGACTGACCGACATTTGACTATTCAAAAGTGCCTTTTTGATTTTATATTCGACGTAGGGTTAAGTTGGATAAAGTATAAATAACTTACCATCTAAGTGTTCGTCGCCGGCGTTGCTTAGAAACGACCTCCTTTCGATATAAGACCGCCCTGCGGTTCCTAAATCCATAAAAGCTACGAAAGCTATCCAACCCCGAAAGGCATACAAAACTTTATTTTGTACCGCCATCACTTGAATTTAAAACTATTTAAATACAAACACTATTTCCGGTTATCACTTTTGACCTAATTCCAGCACTAAATATAGATTTCAAAAAAATTATAAATGCAGTCGTTTGTTTCACTGATCATGAGCTTAATTTAATTAACTAAGCAACCTATTTAAATTAAAATTATCGCGTGTTTGTTATAGCGTGCATCGCAATGCGGCATTTTACCTGCATTGTAGTTTTTCATATACAATTTATAAATATCTTTAAAATAACTTCACAAGGGTTTCGCGCAGAATCTACCTCTGTCAAACAATTATTTCTGTCATTCTGTCAAGTGTCAAGTCTGACTGCCAAAGTCAAAATTAATGTATTTTATTGTTAAACCAAAAAATAATTATTTCTAGATATAAACTTAAATTAATTAAAACTAACTTAAAAATCTATATTTAAACTCTCTTCGTCTCCTTGGGTCTCCTATTTTCGAGGATTCCTTTCCCAATTTCGTTGAGGAAAAAATTCAAAACTTTATTGATGTTTCGGAAAGATTGCTTGAAATTAATATGCATTCGGCCATCACTTTAATTCGCTTTTGTTGTTTCGGTCCTAAATTAACATATTTCCTCCGCGCTTCTCATTTATGGAAACACAACCATCTTCTGGAAAAAATGGATCAAATTATTCGAAATACTCTTTCATCAATTTTAAATGTGGCTTTGGACGATCAAGCTTGGGCTCAAGCTACCCTTCCAATCCGTATGGGAGGCCTCGGCGTCCGTAAAATTACCAGTATCAGTTTACCAGCTTTTATATCTTCGGTTTACGGCACTGAAAAATTAATCAGGAATATCCTATCTTCCTCACTGATTGATTTTGATGTGCCGTGCTTCACCGAGGCTATAGACGCTTGGAGACTCGCTTGCCCGAATTCTAAACAGCCCGACAACCTTTCTTCCCAAAGACGGTGGGATGAGCCGCTTTGCAAAGTAGTACAAGAAAATCTGTTGGCAACATCAGTGACTACTGCAGAGCGTGCGCGCCTGCTAGCTGTGGGTGAATGGGAATCGGGACTCTGGCTTCACGCACTTCCGTCGTCGAACATAGGCACCTTGCTCGATGATACTACCTTCCGCCTCGCTACTGCCCTACGTCTTGGCGCCCCTTGTTGTTCTCCTCATCGCTGCCACTGTGGCGAAGTTGTCAACAGCCTCGGTCACCACGGTCTGTCATGCAGCCGAAGTGCAGGACGCATAGCGCGGCACGCAAATATCAACGACATCATCCGTCGCGCTCTTGTCACCGTCGGCGTTCCGGCCATATTGGAACCTCATGGCCTGGCACGCGACGATGGCAAAAGACCGGACGGTATGTCTCTATTTCCATGGAAGATGGGTAGGCCTTTAGTGTGGGACGCTACTTGTGTCGATACTCTTGCGCCATCCCATCTTCCTAGCTCGTCGTGCTGTGCTGGTGCTGCTGCAGCGGCTGCAGAGAACCTCAAGCGGCGGAAATATAATAACCTTGTTGGTAATTATGTTTTCGAGCCGTTTGGGGTTGAAACTCTTGGATCGTGGGGTCCGAGTGCTCACAAATTATTTAAAGAACTTTCCAAACGCCTCGTGGACACTTCGCGTGACCCAAAGGCTGGCTTTTACTTCGGTCAAAGGATAAGCATTGCCATTCAGCGTGGCAATGCCGCCAGCCTTTTGGGTACATTACCAGTCGACAGCGATGCGGAGGAATTTTTCGACGCCTTACATTAAATTGCCATTTTTATTTATTTTTTTATTTCAGTTCTCTAGGGTTTTTTTTTAATTTTTTAAGTTAGTTTTAAGTCAAAATTTGAAATTGACAATCTCATCAAGTGTTGCCAAAAAAAAGATAAGCGTGGTTTCTTGTTATTCTATTTAGTCCAAGGTGACGCTAATAATTTATATTATTGCCATCTAGCGGGGAGTAGGAATTATGATTTCAAGTCGAAATATCATAACCATTAAAATATTGCGTTGTTGAAATAAATTAATATTTTTGAGATTTTAAAGGCATTATTATGAGCTTAGTTGTATGCTTCTTAAAAACAATTTGTTATCATACACTGGAATTTAGTTGCTTGGTTCAAGTATGACGTGACTAATGGTAATTCTAAGTCTGCAGTCGTGTACCTCTGCCTAACCTTTTGGGGAAAATTGGTATGATTTAGATGTAGAATTTTATTCTAGGTGTGATATTATATTGACTTAGTACCTACTGAGTTTGGCCACATTCGCTTCGTGTTCATAAGTTCATAACCTTGATCTTTGAGTGCAGCCGAGGTATGCTGCTTGTTAGGACAAGTCTCTAGTTTTTGGTTCATTTTCAATTTGTTGCAGTTAGTAAATTCACGGATTTTTATTCACTAAGAAGTACTTTTCCATAAAAAATGTTATAAAAATTATCTTATTATAAAAATAACTTTAAAAAATCAAACTATGTTAAAATTACCAAATAAAAACGTTGTTGGCGAAACAATTGATTATATTTTACAAATCTCCCGCCAAACTTAAAGAAAAGAAATCCAAAGTTACTCCAACGTCGAGATAATCAACACATGTACTCTGTGATCAACACTGATCACTCTCATCTTTGTTTCAAATGAAAATGCATAAATAGGCCAAAATAAAGAAAATTGCCATATGCAATATTGTTACGTTATCCGCTTGCAACTGGTCACAAAATACCTAAAAATATCGTCGCCATATTGGTATTGTCAAAAACTTCGGGATATATCGGTGCCGATGAAAAAATGGTTTCAAGTCTTTTAATTACCGAGTTATCTGTTTTCGAGTGATCTAAAAGGACCAGCGGTGACTTTAGATGTTACGTTTGTCGTATGAGTTGTGTTATTCGGTTCTTAAATGATGTTTTCTATGGAGAAATGTTTAGGCCGTAGTGCTAATGGAACTGCAGAGGAAGCTGAGCTCTTTGCCGGCGGTGGCGAGGGGCTGGGCAAAGAGGGAGTGCCTTCAGACGAGGTCGCTTCAGCAGTGGCTGCAGTGTCCGACGAGATCGGAGACATCCTGAAAGATGAGCTGGGTGACGCGGATCGGGCGGATCGCATCGGTGCTGAACTAGCCGATTTGAGCGCGGAGCTCGGATTGCTGGCTGGATTAGCGGACGGTGAACCGCAGCAGGACTTTCCATCACTCTTCGAAATAGCTGTGAGTGCCAATATGGCTGACTGGTCCCACTCTCTCATTTTAGGTTGTGGCTTTGACAATTCGAGTCTGCCTTAGCTCCTTGCTGTTTGCAAGTGTCAATGAACTCCAATTCGCCAATACACACCTATAATGTATGTTTTGTGTTCATTTTTTGACACACAAATATGTAGATATACTTTTATAAGTTATTGATTGGTTACTAATAGCTTCTACAAAACCTGTTTGCCTGGTACTTGATTTTTAATTTAGTACTTGCAAATCTTATTTTTGTTGAAAAAAGGACTAGTTTTTGGGTCTTCTCGGTTTTGAGTTGACTTTTAGGTTTTGCTAATGCAATCCTGATGTGGTTTTAGTAAAATATTAGTTATAAAATGATACCAAGGAAAGTAAAATCAGTTTTTACCATATTTTCATCGTACAAGTATATTTTCATCTGTTAGTTACTTAACCAATTTACTGAAAAAAATCTTATTAGGTTCTATTATGTATAGTGTAAGATTGAATACCTATATATATTTAACTGAAACGCCACAAATAAATCACTATCAAGAGATAAAAATAATTCTATAAACAAAGTTAACCAATACATGTAAACAAATTGCATAGAGATAATGGCACATACACAATAGTTTAGTCTCGGTGTTCCTTTCTTCTATAAACTGATTTTTTATTAGTTAAACCTTTTTCTCACTCTTTTATTGCACCTACCTAGAGATGTGCCGTTCCCGGCAAAATTGCCCGAAGTAGGTACATTGCTGGCAATATTGCCACAAATTTAATTAATTAATTTTAATTTATCTATTTATTTTTCCCCTCACAATGTTATCTTATTCTAGAACTTACATTGCCTATAATTTAGAGCTAACTAGAGGGACTGGTGCCTGATGTAGGCATGTACAACAACCTGTATTACAGGTCACCAGGACCCTCCCGCGGCTAGTATGTTAAGAAAATGTTTAAGCATGTCGCAATGCTTAAGCTAAGTTAAACAAAAAAGACAAAATTATTCTTAAAAAGTATCTTAATTCATGAATCCCCAAGCGACCACCGGTGGCCGCGCATCTATTGTCTTACTATTGTGTCTCTAATTGACGGTTTCTGAAGGGTTAAATAGTAGGTACATAAACAGGCAATTTATAATTTATATTATAAATTGCAATATTTATTTAATTTATATAACAAATATTCATACTTCAGGTAATATTGCCACCAATATTCCCACTTTACTGCAATATTGCCGGCAATGGCACATCTCCACACCTACCACAACTTCTTCTTTACTATACAGATACTTTGTTCATTTGAATCATTTCATGGGAATAACTTATCCTGAAATAAATGATTATTATTATTATTTAATTCTTCTTCTTCGTGTATTGATGGCAAAACCAGTCAAATTCCTTGCCTAGCCCAGAAATCGGCCACGGCAATGCCGTCCGCTGATGCTGTCATTAGGTCCTTATTTAATTAAAAATCATGGTATACAGTATATTGTTCTTCAGTGTTCCAATGTGAGGGCAAATCTGTAATACTATAACACAATCAGTGCCAGAGTTCTGAGAGCCATATATATTTCAAAAGTTAGATGCATTAATTAGGTCTTGCCTGCTTTTCAACACAAGCCAATAATAGCTATGTGTAATGATTCTGAGCGGCGGTGGCTGAGTAGTAATGGCTCCGACTAACGAGTTGTAGGTCGTGGGTTCAAACCCTGCCAGGCATATTATGTGTAATTTATTTCATTACCACTGCTTTCAAAATGGTGAAGGAAAACATTGTGAGGAAACCGGCATGTCCTGTAAACAAAAATTTTAAGACATGTGACATTCACTAACTTATGTTTGGTCTTGATTAGTTTCACCTGTCCCGATGTTTGTCTGTCATCAAATCGTGTAAATTAAATTTGACCCACTTCCCGGTTACCGATTGAGCTGAAATTTTGCATGCATGTGTAAATCAGATGACAATGTAAAATTATTATGACATGGAGTTGATCTGATGATGGAACTGGAAGGTGGCTAGTGGCTATAGGAACTTCGTAATTAAACGACACAACCCCATCGAGTTTGGGCTCATATGATTCGCCTTGGCGAGTATTAATTATATTTATAGGTTAAGTATAGCCAATTATGAAAGCTTGCTATGAAGAAATTTATTTATTTTTTAAAACTTCAAGCAACATAAAAGTACAAAGGCGGACTTAATGCCTTAGGCATTCTCTACCAGTCTACCTAGGGTGTTAATGAGAAAAACATGGCAGGTAAAAAAAAAAAAAGTTTCAATGATTTTCATTAAAAGCTTGTTTTAACATGTAAGGACCCTTGTCTGTTGCTCTGAATTCAAACGTTAAGATCTGATTATAGTTGAGTTTTTCCGACTCAATTACACAATAAAAAATTGGTATAAAATTTTTAAATAAACAGTAACTAGTATTGTTTGTAAACATTTAGTTTTCAACAAGCATGACATAGCTTTGTTTTGTAACCTTCCTATACTAGCTTTGTTATTTGCAAAACACTCTTGGGTGGTTTTTTCTTTTATTGTCTATGTTGTATTATTGTATTGGCCTTTTTGTTGCTGCTAGATTCGTTGTTTCATTCTTTTTAGGCGTAAAGCGCATCTGAGCTTTTTTTTTATTACAAGCTTTTATTTAGTTTCACCTGTCCCGATGTTTGTCTGTCGTCAAATCTTGCAAATTAAATTTGACCCACTTCCCGGTTACCGATTGAGCTGAAATTTTGCATGCATGTTTTTTTTTTTTTTTTCCTTAGTCCTCGAGTACATCTAAAGGATGAACCCTAGTTTTAATTACAATCTAGCCTTATATATAGACTAATAAGTAATTTAATTATATCCTAAACTAATAAATTTTCTTTACTAAGAATGTGTCCAATAGCACTTTTCTTATTGTCTCTATTAATGGCGAATACACTTCGTTCTTGTATTTATTTGGTAGCAATTATGCTACATTTCACTATTCACTATCACTAAACAGTAACTCAAACGGTTTTGTTCTTTTTAGTCTTCTCACTATGTGCATGTGGATGAGAAGCTGGATTGCCTTGATGTTCACATGCTGATGAAGTCGCTTTTCGTGAGCTTCTGCAATTTTTTTTATCACTTTATCAATGAACTCAACTTTTAGGTCCTGATGGAGGTCATCATTTCGTATGTACCAAGGTGCATTTACAATTTCCCTTAGTACCTTGTTCTGAAATTGTTGTATGATATTTATATTGGTCTGTTTGGCGCAGCCCCACAGCTGAATACCATAAGTCCAAACTGGCATCAGGACTTGTCTGTATAATAGCAATTTGTTCTGTACAGACAACGTGGAATTTCTTCCAAGCACACAATACATTCTCTTAAATCGTAAGTCGACTTCATCTCTTTTCTTCTTCACGTGGGCTTTCCAGCGTAGCTTAGCGTCAAGAGTCATACCCAGATATTTGGCTGTATTCTCATATGGGACTTGTTTATTATTTATATAAACTGGAGAATACTGGTGTTTCTTGTTACTAAAGTCTATGTGTACAGATTTGGATTCATTTAATTTAATCCTCCATTTTTTGGTCCAGTCATAAACTTGGTTGACAGCCATTTGAACCTTTTCAACTGCTTCTTCGTGGCTGTTTCCTACAGCCATGAGGGCTGTGTCGTCAGCAAAGGTCCCAACGGTATTATGCTCTGATTCTGGAATATCGCAAGTGTATATTAGGTACAGGACCGGACCTAATACACTTCCTTGCGGTACGCCGGCTTTTATTTGCTTCAGTTCTGAGTAGGCATCTTCTTGCCTTATTCTAAAGACTCTGTTTAGAATGTAAGATTCCAGGATATCTGCAAACTGCTTCGGTAACAGGCTCTTTAGTTTATATATTAGACCTTCATGCCATACTTTGTCGAAAGCTTGTGCCACGTCTAGGAACATAGTAGAACAAACTTTCTTGTCTTCAAGGGCGTGTTCTATTACGTTTGTGATCCTATGCACTTGATCGATAGTTGAGTGTTTTTCTCGTAAACCAAACTGGTGCACTGGTATTATGTTCTTGCTTTGTATTATTGTTTTGAGCCGTTTAAGTAACAGCTTTTCAAATAGTTTTGACATTGCATGCATGTGTAAATCAGATGACAATGCAAAATTATTATGACATGGAAGTGATCTGATGATGGAACCGGAAGGTGGCTATAGGAACTTGGTAGATAAACAACGCAACCTCATCGAGCTTGGGCTCATATGATTCGTGTTGCCGATTATTAATTATAGGTATACTGAGCTACAAAAGCTTGCTATGAAAAAATGATTTTCATTAAAAGCTTGTTTTTATTTTATGATTTGTCTGCAATCAGTCTGTTGATTATAAGTGGGGTTTAAAGTAGGCGTCAGATAAACATGATATATCAGTCATTAACCCTTCTACATATATTGACATTCTTTAACCTTTAGAAAACCGTAATTAGAGACACAATAGTAAGACGATGACTATATTTCACCGAGACATCATGGCGGCGCGACCAGTCGCCGCTACCAACAAAATGTATACAGCTCTATAGAGAGTTACTCACCTGGTCGTTTGGTTGCGCTACCAATATAATGGCGCGACCAGCTCGGACGTGTGGCGACTCTAGAGTCTGTATGGTGTCTAGTTTGGTAGCTTAATGCTGTATTTCACCGAGACATACAAAGAAAAAAAGAAAGAAAAAACTACCTCACACATACAGTAGAATTCAGTATGAAAAAAAACCTCATGGTGAAAATAATCTCAAGTCATCATGGCGGCGCGACCAGTCGCCGCTACCAACAAAATAGGTATATACAGCTCTATAGAGATTTACTCACCTGGTTTCCATTGGGTTGAGCAATGCATTTGGTGCCGCGACCAGTTCAGACGTGTGGCGACTCTAGTGCCTGTATGGTGTCTAGTTTGGTAGCGTAAGGCTATATTTCACCGAGACACCGTGGCGGCGCGACCAGTTGCCGCTACCAACAAAATGTATACAGCTCTATAGAGAGTTACTCACCTGGTGTCCGTTTGGTGGCGCGACCAAGTCGGACGTGTGGCGACTAGCTGTGGTCTGTATGGTGTCTAGCTACCAAAAGCTTATGGCTATATTTCACCGAGACATCATGGTGGCGCGACCAGTCGCCGCTACCAACAAAATGTAACAGCTCTATAGAGAGTTACTCACCTGGTGTCCGTTTGGTTGCGCAACCCATTTGGTGGCGCGAGCAGCTCGAACATTTTGCGACTCTGGTGTCTGTATGGGGTCTAGTTTGGTAGCTTAAGAGGGTCCTTCTCCACTCGCTTATCGTAAACATCGAAAATGGTTTAAAAGCTTGTTACTTCATTTAATGCAATCCAAAGCATTTTTTGACGAAAAGGCAACGCAAAAAAAGAGAGATAACGCCTGGAAACTCTGTTAGTATTCGGTAATTCCGAGATTTACTCGAAAATTTCACAAAACTTGCTCCAGGAAATAGCTGTTTTTTTAAACCCTTAAAAATTTCTGGAAAAAGTTGTCATCATTTAGAATCTTAATAAAATTTGCAAGGTCTCTAGAGGATTACTTTTTTGACTTTTTTAATTTTTAGGCAAATTATGAAGTGTCAAAGTTCATACAAAATAGGACATTTTCAGAGGTTTTTACTGGATTAGTTTTACACAAATTTAGAAATTGGTTTCTTTAGAAACCTAGATAATATCCACAAGATACTGTGTTTCCAAAATATCTAATGAAAAGAGTGTAATAACGTCATAATCAGTTATGAGCGGTTGTGTGAAAAACAGTGAAAATGTGTGTCGAGATGCATCAACTTAAGGCATCATGGCGGCGCAACTGGTCGCGCCCCCATGGTGTCCCGGTGAAATATAACCCTTACTCTCTGTTCAGAATACCTCTAACCTATTATATTGGAGAAATAGAACACTACATAAATAATATGGTGGATACCATGTGAACTAGACTATTGAAAGCAGGTGCTGCTAGTTTCAATTTCAAGGACAAAAGCTAACAGTGTGCTTTTAATAAGCCAACGCAGCAAGCGACATCATCGCATTTTTCAATTGCCTACATCTACGTTAAATATCACTTCTAATAGTCCTTTTACACGTATGGCAAGGCTTTATAATGAAAGGTCCAACTTGTGGATCACCCTATCGATGTCTTCTCGATGAGTTTTGCTTCATACAGACGCCGCCTATATAAAGTGTGAATAGTGTACGTTTTTATGTATTTTTTTGTCTTTGTAGTGTTCTGTATCTAGCTGTACTGGACAATCTTTTTTAATTTTCTATGTCTCTTATTTCTCATTTTTGTTAAATGCCATGCATACCTGTTATTTGCATGGTTACTGAAATGTAATTTTTTGATGTAAGTTTTATTTGTATTGTAAGTGATTGTGCTGTTGGTATGCTTATTATAAATAAATAAATAAATATGGGTATCAAATGAAAGTATTCTATGAATGAAGCTTCGTTCGGCTTAAATCACCTTTGGGCCAAATATCGATTTTGGAAAAAAGTGGTCACTTTTTTTTTCAAAGTCAAAGTCAAAATATTTTATCGCACATAGGCCTACATGGGCACTTATAAAACGTCAGAAGCTAGTGCACGGTTTTGGTTCAAAATAGGCAAGGTTTTGGTCAAAATTTTGACCCCAAGTGACCGAAAGTTTGTGTGATTTCGGTGGTCTCCGCGCCTCAACGAACTGTCAGCAACAGCATGGCCCAGCTGGGTCGAAGCCTACTGGGGCCACGGTTACTTTCTTTTCTTTCTTTCTTTCTATTTTCCCACTAGATAAAAAACTAAAATGAAGGACAAGAATTCTCCTGGGAGATCGGGTCCGTGGGGTAGCTAATGCCCAACAGTTCGCCACAAAACTGCCCTGCGGATTGTATATCTCTTTGTCTGGCTAGTCTCTCTTATGTACTTGGCTAATCTCTCTTGAAATTCGTTCTTGATGATATTAACTAGCTTTTGCCCGCAGATTCGCTCGCGTTAGATTCGAGGTAACACGGTTCCCCTTTCAGCTTATTTTTTCCCGACATCTTCAACAAATATCGTTAATATACACAGAAATAAATACAAAAACTTAACAAATTATATACTTAAACCTTCCTCGAGAATCACGCTATCGAGTGGTGAAAACCGCTTGAAAATCGGTGCAGCAGTTTTTGAGTTTATCGCGAACAAACAGACAGACATACGCGGCGGAGGACTTTGTTTTATAATATGTATTGATGTTTATTTATGTATTGAATCTCATTTCTCATTTACAGATGGGCCATCGGGGCTCGGGCAGTGGGTCATCATCGTCTTCATGGTCTGGGGGCCGCGGGCGCCGGCAACGGCGTCACTCGCGACCCCAACGGGCCCCAAGGCGGCGCCCCATCGCGAAGGGCAAGGAGGTAATTCCCTTCTTTTTTTTGAGGAAAATAAAGAGACTGGCATTTTTTTTTGGCGCTGTTTCTTATCTAATTGAAAAAACAAAAAAAAAAAACGTAATAAAAGTGTTTTTTCATTACTCAAACTCTGAAAGTAGGTCTGAAGTTGCCTGAGGAGCGGGCTGAAAAGTATCACACTTTTCATCCCTAGGGACTTTTACTTCCAACTAACAGCTGTCAAATTATTTAAAAAAAAACGAGGTCTATCTTCTTATATTCGTAATGAAAAGCACAGTACCACCATTTTTTTAAAAGTTGGTAGAGTTTGAGCACGTCTCACTTCAATAGATAACGCATTCCAACGAAACCGAACCAATTAAACCGACGAAAAAAACACTGAAAAGTACAAAATAACTTTAATTTCAGAAATCGGTGTTTCTATAATAGATACCTAATTTTGGCTCTTCGTTATTTAACAATGTATGAAGTCGGTTTAATTTTTTTTTTGTAAAAAGTTTCTTATTTTTCACTTTTTAGTTATGGTAGCACCACTAAAAAGTACCTACCCTTCAGCTAAACATAAATTATTTACATTTTTAATTATAACACCTTATTAACATGAATTTACCATCCGGCTTTATCACCAGGTCTGTTCGATACATCCCCCCCTCTTTTCTTTCAGTCAGTCATCGACTACAAGTATAAACAAAGCAATTTTACTTGTTACGACAATAGGCTAGTTGCCTAAAAAAAATTAAGTAGTCCGTCTTTTAGATTATTCAAAAATAAGGGACACGTATTTTTTTATTTGTAAATTAAACCAAAAATGACAAAAATATAGCCCATTAAAGTTACGTGTAACGTCACGCCGTGCTACATTTTTTCGCACGGGGTGACGTCACACGTAACTTTAATGAGCTGTATCTTTGTTATTTTTTGTTTAATCGAAAAAAGAAAAAATACGTGTCCAGTATTTTTTTATAATTTAAAATACGGACTAAATAAAATGTAGTTATTTTGACCCTGGAAACTACCCTATTCTGCTATGATTCTATTTATTTATTTATTTTCTTTATTCTTTATGCACACAATAGTCCAGAGGCGGACCTAATATCTTAAGGCATTTTCAACCAGTCAACCTTTGGGTGATGCAGAAACAAATAGTGGTAGGTGCAAAATCATACATTACTTAAACAAATCTATTATATAAAAATGAATCACAAAATGTGTTGGTAAGCGCATAACTCAACAACGCCCGGACCGATTTCGCTAATTCTTTTTTTGTTGTGATTGTTATTGTGAGGAAAAGGTTCTTATGGAAAAAAAAAATTAGGGTAGAGTAGGGTAGAGCAGGGTAGAGTAGGGTAGAGTGGGGTATAGTAGGGTGGAGTAGAGAAGAGCGGGAACGAAGCCGCGCGGGCAAAAGCTAGTATATGTATATCGTAGTCTCACGCATCACGCTTCATGTTGCGTGTCAACTGCATCATCGTGCGAGTTTTTTAACGCGCGTAGGTGCGTTTTGTGAATTCACGCAGGCTCTGACACATTTCATACAAAATCACGCACGGCACTACGAGACTCAGTGTGCCATGCGTTGCGTTTCGCCCCAGACCCACGCGCGTTACTGCATTTTTAACCGACTTCGAAAAGGAGGAGGTTCTATGTTCGGCTGAATGTATGTTTTTTTTTTGTATATATTCACCGATAGGTATTTCGCTCAATTGTGGACCGATTTTGAAATATATTTTTTTTATTGAAAGGTTGTGCTTTCAAGTTAGAGTAGGGCAGAATAGGGTAGAGCCCTACTCTGCCCTACTCTACCCAACTCTACCCTACTCTACAGTATCCTATGTCCGTCACCTGGCTCTAAGCTACCTACCTACCAATTTTCACCCATATCGGTACACAGCCATTCTTGAGTTATAAATAGTGTAACTAACACGACTTTCTTTTATATATATAGATAGCATATAGTATATAGCTCATCGCACAACAATATTGCGTACCATACTGTTACGTACGTAGGTAATTAAATGCCGTTTAATTAACAGAGAACTTTATTTACCACAAACAATCAGTAATTAGTCCAGTCAACAATAATCCAAATCACAGTTAGCACTAGAGTTCCGTTATACTATCGCCTCGGTCGTTAGATAAAATCACTTCGCACACTTAGGTAGATCGCTCTCGTTCGCGGTCGAAATCAGAACTGACTCGCTTTCGGCCGGGGGGCTCGTATGTATATGCGGAGCAAGGAAAATTCTAGATACCGACGTCTCAGGATAGTTCCAGAACAATAGAGTCGCGTCGCGGGGCCATAAATCAATTTTATTACTTTGTCCTTCGCGAGTCACTCACGCGAATTTCGACTCTATTGTTAATGGCGGAAAGTACTATTTCCCTTACCTACAGATTACATACCTACTAAATAGTAGGTACAACGAGTACTTATGAGGGAATGTTCCAGATCTTGCCAGGCTAGGTAGGTACTTTGGTTCTAGAGCTTTCGAACAGCAATGCGTTTTAATTATTCGTTGCCACCTTTTATTTTTTTCGGAGATATGACGTGTTGAAATTTAACGGCGTAACAATACATTTATTTAATTTTGCCAATAATGTATAGTATAGCAAATGTGTTCTGAATAAATGTATGGTGAGCAATATTGTTGTGCTATGAACTTTTATATGTTAGCGTAGTCTGAAATGAGCTTTAGCCTTCTTCTGTAGTATACTTTAGGACACTAATGTCATTTTCTCCGCAGATGTCCAGGCGGCGGAGTGCGGCGGCGCGCCGTGCCGTCTGCATGCGCGTGCGACGCGTGGAAGTCGTGTCGGACGCGTCCGATGTCGGCGCCGACTCGGACTCCGACGATCAGTGGACCGAGCTCGATGACGCATGTGAGCATTGCTTTGGAGCTTTTTATTTTTAGTGGGGAATTATTAAATACCACGTCTCGCTCTGGGTGAAGCGAGAGTCAGACTAAGTCATGGTACAGCACACCTATTATACCTATATGTAACACCTTTTACAAGATTTTATTTAGTTTCACCTTTCCTGATGTTTGTTTGTCATCAAATCTTGCAAATTAAATTTGACTCACTTCGGTTAACGATTGAGCTGAAATTTTGCATACATGTGTAAATCAGATGACAATGCAAAATTATTATGACATGGTGCTGATCTGATGATGGAATTGGAAGGTGGCTATAGGAACTTGGTAGTAAAAAAGGCACAACCCCATCGAGTTTAGGCTCGTATGATTCGTCTTGACGAGTATTAATTATATAGGTATACCGAGCTACAAAAGCTTGCTATGAAAAAAAAAAATTTCATTAAAAGCTTGTTTATATTTACCTGAATTATGCAAATGAACGTATTGGTTGATTGACAACTCATCGTATTCTTATGATGGCCACAGAACAGTCACAGAAGTCCAGGATTTTCACCAGATAGATATGATATAAGATCTGATAATTATCCCCAGCACATTTTGCCTCTTCTGTCTGTATTTCTTATTTTCGTTTTGATGTGTTTGTTTGTTTGTCAGCGGGCTCGTCAGACAGCTCGTCACTAAAGGAAGCAGCTGCCATCGACGTCGACTGCAATGGCTACCAACACAAGGCAACGGTCAGTATCGTATCTGAAAAAAATGTTGGTGTACAATATAGTTTCTGTGATAATTTCTGAAGTGGTTTGTGTATTGCAGGCGGAGGCTCCCGCGATGGGCCAGTTCCTGCTGCCGCTACTGAGTAATGACGCACCCGCCTCACACCCTGAACACTTCCTCATAAGGCATGAGGATATACTACAGGTATGCTCGCCAAATAATGATGTTATGAAATCTGGTCCCACCTTCCAGCACCTCCGGGCCTTAGTTCAGGCCATGGTCCTGAGCGAGGAGGAGTGGCAAGCAGTCGCCTGCTTTTGCAAAGCAGTAATGCTAGCAAAGGAGGCCGACCGCATCAGGCAATGGCACGCCGCCAGGATTTCGATCCCGATTTCCAGCTATCGCAGGCGCGAGTTTGCAGACGGCGAGCAATTGGTAGCTCGCTGTCTGACCGTCTGGTAACTGTCCGGACCGAGCCCAAGTCGTCGACGGCGCGCACTGTTCCCGCGCGCCTCAAGGAGTTGTCAGCAGCAGCAAGGATCCAGCTGGGTCGAAGCCTTCTGGGGGCCAAGGTTATCCGAAAGGCAAGCTCGGTCCTGGTACGAATGGCAAGTTCGGTCCTGGTACGAAAGGCAAGAAGGAACGGGGTGGATTTTTAGTCAGTAAGAGTGTGACACTATATTCCGCTCCGCCCAAGGGGGGGGGGGGATGTTGGATGATTTTTACCCACCAAAAAAAAAAGACTCCAGGGTCCTGAGATAAATATTAATAATCTGTAATGTTTGGTTCAGCTGCTTGCGTCAGCCGAGGAGAGCGTTCGTGATGACCTGCCTCTGGAGGAAGAGTCACCGCTAGAGCCTACAAATGACATGTAAGTAAATTTATTTATAGGGTTCCATGCCTCAAAAGGAAAAACTGAAGCCTTATAGGATCTAACACATACAGCTTCTCAAAAGGATATAGAGAGTATATAATTATACAGGACTAGCTTTGGCCCGCGACTTCGCCCGCGTACATAAAATGCCTATGTCACTCAGGAGTAAAGCAGGTTTCTGTCTGTAAACAAATTTTAGCAATCAGACCTGAGAACCTTCCAGGGATTAACTCCTACAAGCAAAAAACAAACTATACCTCTTTATTATATTAGTTTAGATTATTTGTAAAACACTATAGTTTTTTTGTCGTAAGAAGAGTTCCTTGACAGTTCTTGTTTGACAATTATAGTGATGTGACCTAACGAAATTGAATCGATTTTTTTGTAATACCGAATCAGTTTGCAAAGAAAATGAAATCGGATTACTGATTTTAGATCCTACAAATATTATAAATGTGAAAGTTTGTCCGATTTGGTCGATTAGTGTGTCTACGAGTAGTGTCAATCTCTATTGGCAGAAGTTCCGTTCCACGCATTACACTTTTTTAAGATTTATACTTTGTTATTTTATTTACTTAACTTATTAACAGTTATTTATAACCACAATTATTTACTTAGTAATATACGAAAGGCAATATTTTTTTTATCACTTAATATTTTATTTTTTTTTGCCAGTTTATTTTTTATTACTCTAAAGTAGAATGCATGTCACGGAAAAAAATGAAGTGTCAGGGAACTCTTCTTATGGCAAAAAAAACTATAACAACCTTGCAGGACTGTATTACTAACATCATAAACAACAACTTTTGTTCTGAATCGAGAGTGAATAGGTTTCTTCTAGGTAAGCGCGTTCCATCGCCGACCGCATCGTCGCTTTCCATCAGGTGAGATAGCGGTCAAGCGCAAACCTATCAATAATAAAAAAAAAAAATGACTTTTTACTAAACATAATTCAGTCAGTCATTTATCAAGATTGTTGTGTGTTGATTGTTGTTGTTCTTTTCTTCAAGATTTCGTTATTCTATCTAACACATTTCAACTCTGTACTTTGCTATACCTACCTATGCTTGTATGACGCGACCCGATCCCCGCTCCTCTCCTCTATTGTACTATCGCTTGCCTCGCATAGACTTCGTAATATTTACAACATTCATTTTTGTATGAAAATCTGATGAAATGTTGTTGTTTATGATCTTAGTACCATAATCCTGAATAGTTGCCAGTGTTTTACTTTTACAGGGGTTGCTTTTGCAAGGGTTGCGGGTAGGAGGGTAAAAAACAACCTAAGACCTACTCACAGACAAACCAACCCCAAACCTACCAAACCTACCAAATATAGGCAATTAAAAAATTTCGTTCAAGCTGTTTCCGAGGAGTTCAATAGCAAAGACGTGATACGCTATTTTTATATATTACTAGCTTTGCCCGCGCGGCTTCGCTCCCGCTCTTCTCTACTCCACCCTACTATACCCTATGCTACCCTACTCTACCCTACTCTACCTTACTCTACCCTACTCTACCCTACTCTACCCTACTCTACCCTACTCTATCCTACTCTACCCTACTCTACCTTACTCTACCCTACTCTACCCTAATTTTTTTTTCCATAAGAACCTTCTCCTCACAATAACAATCACAACAAAAAAAAAACAGCCAAATCGATCAAGCCGTTTTCATGCCAAGTCGTGACAACGGAAAACGGGGGTCATTTTTATATATATAGATATAGATTATATTTATCTTTCTCAGATTGTCGGGCAGTGAAATGCTTGACTTTGAAGACGCCGCGGTCACTGCCGAGGAAGAGGCCGCCTTACTCCACTATGTTTGTGGGATAGGTATGTAATTACCCCTTTATTTTTTCATTTATTTTAGGGAGTTGAAAACCGTCAAATAACTACTCCCACTTTGGAGGGATCTGCAGCACTCGTAGTGAAGCTACACACATAAGAGAGAAAGAATATCTTCTTGACCCAGTCGGCTCGGACGTCAAGAGTCGCAGAGCACGGGTTTGCGGACGGAGAGCAATAGGTAACTCTCCGTCCAGTAAGTATCTTCTCGGGTCGACGGTGTGTTATATTCCACGCGCGCCTCAAGGAGCTGTCAGCAAACCTGTCAGGGTTGAGGGAATTTTCTAAAGAGTTACTGCGGTCCTGAAACACCTAGCCTAGCGCAAGTGTTCCTTCAGTTACCTTTTGTGTACTAGGGTCATGTTGACTCTCATTTAGACCATGCTAGACTCGCAATAAAATTAAAAGTAGAAAAAGATTTAGATTGACGCTTTTGACTAAACTAAAATTTATTATACTTCACTTTATTATCCGAATTATTTTCAGCATACTCTTTCATTACCGACTTCCCAAAAAGGAGGAGGTACTACGTTCGGCTGTTTGTATGTTTTTTTTTTTTTTTTTTTTTTTTGTATGTTTGTTCGGCGAATACTCCCCCAAATGTGGATGGATTTTCAAAATTCTTTTTTTGTTCGAAAGTAGATAGTTCTGAGGTGGTCCCATTATCACCAAATTAGGATCTGATGATGGGATCTTGGAGAAATCGAGGGCAACCTTCAAATTTTATAGGCTCACTTATTGATTTTCACATATTTTATGAAGTATCTTGTGTATTTGCGTATGGTCGTCACCATCTCAGGTAGCTGGGCTGATGATGGAAGGTACAACTCCTTAACAGTAAGAAGTTACTCGAACAGGCAAGGACTGTTTTAGTAAATTGTTTTGATGTTTGATAGGGCATTTGCCACATTTGGTCTCATGATCATCAAGTCATGACCTGATGCTGCAGTCAGGATAGTATGCAGAGTACCTAAGTCCTCGACAACAAACAGCAGATATATCGAGTTTAGGCTCATTGAAAACGGCTCGATGTGTGGATAAACGTACTGCTAATAAAGAACACCGAAGTACATAGAGACCTGATGCTGAAGCCAGGAGCATCAGGAAAAGTACAAACCTTGAAATTACAGCACCGTAGTCGTGTTTGGGCTCATTTTAAACAGGACTAAATTTTAAGTTCATTGCAATGTTGACATAAATCTGGCCTGATGCTACAGCGGGGATTATCAGCATCTAGTCTAATGACTGATTGAAAGATTTACCTTTCGGCTTCATCATCAGATCAGTTCGATATATCCTTTCCCTCTCCAGCATCTAGTCTAATGACTGTTTGAAAGAAGAGGGGGAGAGGATATATCGAACTGATCTGATGATGAAGCCGAAAGGTAAATTAATGTAATCTAACCGTGTTTGGGATTATTAGAACCGTTATGAGATGCGCTCTGACTATAAGGTATTTAAGTTTGACTGAGGGGTACTTTTTAGTGGTGGTACCATAACTAAAAAGTGTAAAATAAAAAAAACTTTTTACAAAAAAAATATAACCGACTTCAATGATAAAAACACTGAAAAGTATCAAATAACTTTAATTTTGGAAGTCGGTGTTAAATAACGAAGAGACTAAACTATTATAGAAACACCGACTTCCAAAATTAAAGTTATTTGATACTTTTCAGTGTTTTTATCATTGAAGTCGGTTATATTTTTTTTGTAAAAAGTTTTTTTTTTGATACCCATATTCTAAGGAGTGCATTAAAAGTAACTCGTCGGCCATCTTGGATATTTCGCCATGAATGAGTGAATAGGTTACTTCTGGGCAAGCGTGCTCCATCTTCGACCACATCATCGCTTACCATCAGGTGAGATGGTGGTCAAACGCAAGCCTATAAATAATAAAAAAAAATGTTGAATTTAAAATGACGTCACATAGTTAGCCATGCATTGTCATCCCAACTAAACGTATATACAAAATTTCAGCTCAATCGGTTGAAGATATCTGCTTGAAAATTGAGTTACAAAATTCCACCTGAACAAACAGTGATATAATATTTGTTTGTACAGAAGCTGAACGCGCAAACGAGTCGTGCGCGCTGTTCACTCCGGTGCAGGAGTGGCTGCTCGGTGTGTTCCACTCGTGGTGCGAGATCTCGGCGCTCATGTTCACTCTGCGGGGGACCAACATGTGAGTATACAGATGGGTACAGCAGCTGAACATACAAACGAGCCGTGCGCGCTGTTCACTCGGGTGCAGGAGTGGCTGCTCGGAAGCTGATGCTGATGGAAGATCCTTCGGTTACATGGCGTCTTGTCTATGCAAGTACTCTTCGACAGCTAGACGAGAACACCCGGAGACAATGTGACGAATTGATTCTCCCAGGTGACGTGCCTGACAGATGTCAACTGTGCTGTCCTTCACTAAGCCCAATTGGGTGCTTTGTGGCCCATGTGGGTGGACCACATGGGCCACAAAAAAACACCACCACAAAAAAAGCTGAAGCACGCGATATCTTTTGGCCGTGCGTGCAGTATCATAATAGACTCTGACGAAGGATTAAATGAGCGAATGGCATGGCATTTTGGCCGCCAAGAAAAGCTAAAAAGCCGCTTTTACGGCCCGTTCACGACTTTGGTCTTAGAGGCGCGCGGCGCGGCAGGCGGCGCGGCGGCGGCAAGCGGTGCGTTTTACACGCCACGTACCCTCAGTAGCGGCGAGCAGCAGCGGCCGAGGTGGACGTATTTAGGTAGTCGGGATGTGCTCAAAATTATGGCGTTATCAAAATTATCCCCACTGTGTACAGACAATATAATTATGGTAGCTGATACTACGTTATTTTGTTATCAATTTAAATTAAACTTACCATCATATTTCTGAAAACATTGTTTTATTTCTTCCCACAACCTTTTTATAACGTTTTTATATTTATGTTGGGGATGTTTTGACATCCATATAGGGGGTCGATTTAAAATTTCAGTAATAAGCGCCTCGGTATCTATTACCGCCACAAAATAGTCTAAAATTTTTTGTATATGAGTTCGCCGCCGAGTCCGTCACACCTACACCGCTATCTGCGCCGCAAAACGCGCCGCTCTGTTTCGTGGCGTCGCGCTCATTCACTTGTACTTTTGATCTCCCGCTCCCCGCACCGCGCGCCGCTGCAGTTATTCGCTCTGACAAAACCGCGCGCATTTTCGTTATGAGCAGCGACTCGTGGCGTGCTTCAAAAATTTTCATACATTTGTTCTTAACGCTCGCCGCCCCGCACGCCGCTGCCGCTCGCTGCGCTAAGGTCGTGAATGGGCCGTTAGCTTTTCTTGGCGGCCAAAATCAGCTCTTTTCAAGCTTTTTATGTGGCGGTACCGCCGCATACGAGCCACAAAAAAAGATCGCCTCAAAAAAAAAAGCTTATACTGGCTTTTTTTGTGGACCGTGTGCGAGGGCACTTTTTTTTACTGCGATCCTACCTGATGGTAAGCAGTGATGCTTACAATCAGCTTGCTTATTGTTATTATTGCTAATGTTGTGTTGTATCTTCGACAGGAGCGTAGAGATGGTGACAGAAGAGTGGGTGTATCGCGCGCGGTTCGGGTGCCATTGTCGCCTATGCCTGTGTCTCGCTAACAACGCCGATGCGGTGTTCGCGTTCATACGCGACGTCGTCTGGGCGTTGGCTCACTGTGAGTATTACACTATCGTCTATCCGCTTTAAGATAATAGTGACGTCATCAGTACGGTACTACTAAACAGATGCGGTAAAGCCATACAGGTGGTGGCAGGACAGTTATATAAAACTCAAGTAAACTTTAGTGGACTGTATAATAATGTAATAAAATAAACTTGGAAATAAAGCGGAACGGCGAGAAAACAATAATAGATTGAAAATAAGGATGCGTGCGCTCGGTAGTAAGGTCGTAAAGTCGTAAGGTCGAGTGAGCAGCGCGCCGGCCGGGCTGCGCCCGCTGTCGCCTGGCACGAAGTGGGTCCGCGCTCTATAGAGATGTCCAGATGTCGTCTATTTGCTGTTAGATAATAGTGACTCATCTTATATGTTAGTATTCATACTGGGGTAACAATTGAACCATTAATTTTGATGAAGACTTTAATTTACAATATTTTCAAATATTAAATAGAAATAACTTGAAAATTTAATAACGCCGATGCACCGTTCGTATATATTATAAATGTGAATTGTTGCACAGGTGGAAGTACGGTGGGCATAGCGGCGCGCGTGGTGCGGGCACTTCGGCCGCGCGGACACTACGACCCCGACCACTGGGACCTCGCTGTACTGAGGCGAGCTATAGCGGCGCCGCAAGGTAATGTATACTTTGGACGCTGACTATGTCTAAGGGATTTATGTAGTTAACTCCCGAGCACTGCGAGGGAGAGTAATATACCCGAGTGATGGGATTCAAGTCGCCCAAAACAAAAACTGTTTTATCCCCGTGTTGGATACGATAGCTCGCTTTAAAAAGTATGATAGCCGGAATGTAAAGGACAACTAAAGGAACACAGGTGGATGTCAGTCAGCAAAAGTCTAACAATCTCGATCCACACTAGAATGAAAGAAACCACAAATTGTTTCTCTGAAAATCAAAGATTTGTTTATTTAATACGTCTTTACTATATTACAACGTTTAACTATGATCATTACACCTATAACTTACCTGAAAATCAAAGAAACGACATTTAAAGTTTACTAGTATCGCCTCCTCAATTATATCCCTTTATTTTATCTTTTTACAATAGATTAACAATAAAATATGCAAAATAATCTAAACATCATCTGTCATTCAATCACACGTCACCCCGTTCCACAGAATATAAATTCCATTGACAACTTCAACGCGCGTAATGAAATGTCATTTCATTACATAGGGTCACATAAAATTGTTTGCTGAGAATTGAGGTTAATATGAAGAATCAGTTTTATCAAGGTTGTTCGTTGTTCGCAGGCGCAGCAATAATACACGAACAACTCTGCAAGCTGGCCGCCCAGAGCGACACGACGCGACAGATAGTCAACGACGTGTGTTTGTGTCGACAGTTTGACAAGCCATTCGAGAAAGAGTACGTATTTACACACAATAGATAGGTACAGAAGACAATCTCATACATGTACTTCACTTTGATACCTACGCTCGGTGGACGCACACTAATGAGCGTTTGAGCCGGAACTGTTCGACGAGCGGCCGAGGGCGAGGAGATATCATGTCCGTGAGCGGAGTCTATGTGTGCGTTGGGAGAGCGCGCACAGTATGTAGATTGACTTCTGTACCTATATATTTTGTGGTATTTATTAGTGAGCTTTTTTATTATTTGCTTTGTTCATATGTGTGTGTATGACTGGTCTCAAATCTCAGTATAACTGAGATTTGATACAAATACATGTCTTAAAATTATTTTTATTGTAGAAATACTATACTGTAATACACACAAAATAGATAGGTACAGAAGTCCATCTCATGTATTTACTTCACTTTTTACACCTACGCTCGGCGATCGCGCTAGGGTCGGCATCGCTCTGTCCGAGCGCGCTCGGGCGCGGCGATAAATATCTAATATCAATTGTGAAAATATATGACGATAATAACCATGTGCATACGCGCTCGCAATGAGCTGAATTGCGCTGAGATATCGTGTCCGTAAGCGGTGTCTATGTGTGCGTTGTGAGAGCGTGCACAGTATGTAGATTGTCTTCTGTACCTATCTATTTTGTGGTATGTGTCATCGCCAGAGATCAGAATATTTGAAATGTTTTCTTTGTGTATTCAACAGGCATGCTGCGGAGAGGTTTTGCAAAATATTGGAGAACTTCAAAGCGGCTTCTACTATCACGTTTAAGGTAAATTTACAACAGTTTCTGAGGGTTTTTGTTTAGAGAGGAGGGGGAGGGGTAACTTGCTGTCAGATGAGGAGATTCGCGTGCGCCTCAATGGGATGTCAGCGACGGCGACCATCTGCTCGGGAATTATACTATTAACTCCCGAGTACAGCGAAGGAGGTGACAAAGAAACCCGAGTGAAGTGAGGGATTCAAGTCGCACAAGACAAAGAAGGTTTTACGGTTTTTTTGATACTCTACTTTTTACACCATCTGTGGTACCTCGCCTCAGGATGTCAGCATACCTGCTAGGGTTGTAGGATTGGTCGAAAGAGTCACTTCTGTCGTGGTAGGCATCCTGAATATGGGGGCAGTGTGAAGAAATGCTTGAGTGTCGCCTTTGTGCGTATCGTCCGGTGGACATGGAGGTCTGCTCTTTGCAACCTGGCTAGCCTGGTCTTCTTTTCGACTTTGGACACGATCCGGGGCGAGAGGGAGTGGGGAGGAATTACCTTCTTCTGTAAAGCTTCCAGCGCTCATTGGGGGCGGTACTGTCCCTGCTAGGAATTATTCTGAGCAACAGGCCAGTCATGTATGTATAACAACGTATGTATGTGTGCAGGTGGAGATGATCCCAGTAGGCGTGGGTGGCATGTCGGACTTGTCGCGGTGGAGCTGGGTGGGCGCGGCGCGGGCGCGCCTGCAGCGCTACCTGCGGCCGCACCAGCGCGCCTCCACCAGCGCGCGCCTGGCCGACATGGCCGCGCGCAGCACGCCGCACGACTGTGAGTTTAACACATATCACCACTCATTTTTAATGAGATCAATCACATAATAGCACTTCTGATTTTTACTAAGAACATCGTATGTGTAATATTTTCTTGCTCCTGCCCTTATCCCATAATATATGTGGTCAGCGCAACACCTCTTTACATGACCATACAAGCAGTTTCCTTTCCACTTTTCAGTCACTGGCGCCACTTTTAAACTTCCTCTAATATACTCATTTCTCACTTTATCCATTCTCGTCACACCACACATCCATCTTAACATTCGCGCGCTGGAACCAATTCAGTCAAATTGCTGTGTTACTGTGTCAGTGAGCGCGTGGTCGGGGTACAAGCACCGGTGCGACTGCCTCACGCCGAGGACGCTGTGTGCTCAGCAGAGGAAGCAGCTACTTAGGTGAGTCTCCAAATCTCTGTGTGGCAAAACTATAATAAGTAGTACATTATGATTTAAGCGTGTAATGTTAGTGATTACAGTCGAGGCGGTATTTAGACCCGAGCCGTGGCGAGGGTCTTAAGAGAGTCGGGAACGGTAATCATTAATTACTCACGTGTATCATACGACGTTTTTCAATACACTTATGGAGAAAATAATAGTTAAACTAGTAGGTTTTCACTATATTATAGCACTACTGCGTAATGGTAATCAAATGTCACAGTTTGGTAACAAGTGTCATTATATATCTCATTGCAGAGCAATAAGAGTCACTTTATGAGCAAGTGTATTGAAAAACGTATTTATTTACCTTTATTGAATATAGTTGTACATTATGTTGTCGAAATTTAGAATTTTAGGAACTCAACAGAACTTTTTGTAGAACCCAAGACTCCAAACTCAACAGTTGAGGACTCACCAATATATTTTTAACAGCATAGAAATTGTGTGCTTCGTTGCAGCGGACTATGGGGCCGGCCGATGTTCAGTAGCGGACACCTGCGGGCAGCTATGTAAGTAAAATAATCCTACTTCCTACTAATATTATAAATGCGAAAGTTTGTATGTATTGATGGATGTATGGATGTTTGTTACTCTTTCACGCAAAAACTACTGAACAGATCTCGATGAAACTTGGTACACGAGTAGACCATATCCCAGAATAGCACATAGGATACTTTTTATCCTGGAATTATGTACGCGGGTGAAGCCGCGGGCAAAAGCTAGTCATATATAAATTTTAAAGTTTTATCTCTAGACGAAAGTCCATCGTGCATTACGATTTTTTACTAAGAACATCGTATGTGTAATAATTAACTGACCATTTAATTATTTAAATGATTAAAATCGATTTATCTGTAGGCACGGCAGTGCCCTCGCCAAGACGAGCCAATCGAAGCGCAAGGGCACTACCTACCTTTTCTCGTAAGTGTTTCGTCGTTTTTTTTAACCCTCATAGAGTTGGTTTCCGATGTACCAGATGAGGTTTGCCCTGTGAAGAATAGAAGATATCAGATCTCATGTACAGCGAAACAACAAATTCTGAAAATTTGTTTGGCTGTTTCGTTACTTACTTCAGAAACTAAATATTCGCATCACCTCCACGACGGTAGCGAAACGGCGAAGCCATACATTTTTACTGATATGTAGAATTTGTGAAGTTAGGGTCGGTAGAGTTAGGCCATGTAGATTCAGAAGCTTGGGTCTACATGAGATCTGATATATTTTTCACAGGGAAAAACTTATGTGGTCGTCTTGGCAACATTTTACACGAAATGTTTTTGGTGGGATTAAAGTTTTACTGAACGGCTAATTAGAAACGCGCGCTCTCGCTGGACTGTTTACGATGACACGCGGGCGAAGCCGTTGGCAGAAGCTAGGATAATATAATTGGACGTCTCGGGGCAATAAGCTACGCGGGCTCGCGGACGGCGAGCCATGGGTAGCTCGCTATCCGATCGTCCGGTAACTGTCCGGACCGAGCCCAAGACGTCGACGGCGCGCACTGTTCCCGCGCGCCTCAATGAGTTGTCAGCAGCAGGATGGGGCCAGCTGGGTCGAAGCCTACTGGGGCCAAGGTTATCCGAAAGGAAGCTCGAGCCCCCGTTTGAAGGCTAGAAGGAACGGGGTGGGGTTTTTAGTCAGTAAGAGTCTGACACTATCTCCCGCTCTACCCAAGAGCGGGGGTTGTCATAAGATGATTTTTGCTAATGTATAATTGACAAACTATATTTTTTTTTACGCTAAGTGTGTATGAAACTACGCGTCCGTGGTCATTACGCCTAACTCGACTTTCGATTAGAAACTTTTTGTCTAGACTTTTTGTTGGAATTTACTACATGTTTGTTGCAGCATCTCTTTCTTCGGCATGATGGAAGCGGTGAACGAAATAAATGGTGCCAAGCCCGAGACGAGTGCGGATGGCGACAAGGTAACTTTACAAGCTTTTATTTAGTTTCACCTGTCCCGATGTTTGTCTGTCATCAAATCTTGTAAATTAAATTTGACATACTTCCCGGTTACCGATTGAACTGAAATTTTGCATGCTTGTGTAAATCAGATGACGATGTAATAAATGATCTTTATTTTGTAAATAGGTTTTAAAAAAACACTTTTACACGTCAATTTTGTTTTCAGTCAGTTTTAACGAGATGAGGCCGGTGTTTCCTAGCTGACTACCCTGAGAAGAAACACCGAAACAAACTCAGGGGTCAAAGTCTCTTTTAAAGTCCATACAGTTAACATGTACTGGTCAAATCATATGAGAACCATGCAGACCAGTGTCTCAGATGGCCTTTTGAGGAAAGAACCACACAGATTTGAGTGGACCTGTCCAGTCAGTGCAAGCATTTGTCAGTATTCGTGTAGCTCAAACTTAGGACTACCAAGGAGCTCAACGACTTGACGAACAATACCAAAGATAGGACATTTGGGTAGGCCGCGTCAAATACTCAAAACTGCCAGACATCATATAAAAATACAGAAAAGAAAAAAGTAATCCACATAGTTCCCACATTCACAATAATAAAATACTAGTATTTACAAAATGTAACACTCGACATATATAAAATAAAATAAAAAATATTATTATCAATATTTATCAAATCATTAAAATATTATCAAATTAAAATAAAATAAAGAACCTTCTAAGTTCTAAGTCTAATTGTAAAATAAAGTTTTAAACAAGAATCATCAAATGTCAAAATGTAAATAAAAATAATCATTATAATATATATAGTAGTAATCAGAAAATACTTATATAACAACTAATATAGACAGTACTGGAGCAGATCAATCCCAAGCTGTTTTGTCTTCAAGATACTCTTTTACAGTATAAAAAGCCTTCTGACAAAGTTTCCGCTTTACAAATGATTTAAACTTATTCAGGCTAAGTTCTTGAATGTGACTGGGAAGTTTATTATAAAAGTGTATACATTGGCATCTAAATGAGCCTCCTATTTTTTTGAGCCTGGTTGCAGGAACTACAAATTTGTGTTTGTTCCTAGTATTTACACTATGGATATCACTATATTTTTTAAACATGTTTTTGTTTTTATGAACATACAAAATATTGTCATAGATATACTGAGAAGGTACAGTCAAAATATTAATATTTTTAAATTTATCTCTGAGCGAGTATCTGGGACTCAATTTATAAATTGCACGAATAGCCCTTTTCTGCAAAACAAAAATTGACTGGATATCGGCGGCATTTCCCCACAATAAAATGCCGTATGACATAACACTATGAAAATAGCTGAAATAAACTAAACGGGCTGTTTCTAAGTCAGTTAAATTTCGAATTTTTCTAACAGCATATGCTGCAGAGCTAAGTTTTTTAGATAATTTATCAATATGTGGGCCCCACTGAAGCTTAGAATCTAGAGTTATGCCCAAAAACACTGTAGTTATCATAATATTCATAATATTATTATGACATGGAGCTGATATGATGGAACCGGAAGGTGCCATAGAAACTTTTTAGAATGGTCTTGATGAGTATTTAATTATGTAGGTACAGCGCTATTAAAAATTTGCTATGAAAAAGTGATTTTCATTGAAAACTTGTTTTTAAATTATTTAATGGTGAACTATAATACATAGATAGAACAATTTACAAATCTCTGTCATAATTCACGGTTAAAATTGTCGCCATAAATCTAAGAATCTCCAAACGTGAGTAGCAGCAAGCAGGGCACATTGCTCGCAGAACAGATGGTTGATGAGGATGAAGGGTTTCGGAGGACACAGCGTTAGCACGGCCTTCCACAAAGTGGACCCATGACCTGGTGATGGTCTCAGGAATTCGATGGATGCGAGACGCGCAGGAACGGTCATTGTGGCGACGCTTGGGGCAGGCCTATGTCCAACAGTGGACGTCTTTCGGCTAAAATTGTGACTTCACAATGTCTTAGCTATGCGCTCTTACAACTGGGCTTCATTAATACCATATACTATGTTCCCGCAGCCTCCAAACGAGATAGAAACAGAAACGACGAGCAGAGAGTTGCAGCAAGGAGACGGGACGGGCGCCAAGTAAGTTTATTATCTTACATAAGGTATCATCTTCCTACTAATATTATAAACGAGAAAGTTTCTATGTATAGATTTTGTTACACTTGTTTGATATAGATGTGGTCGCTCACACAAAAACTACTGAATGGATTTTAATGAAACTGCAATAATATAGCCACATGTAGGCTATACTTTATAAAAATACTAGCTTTTGCCCGCGGCTTCACCTGCGTACATAATCCCAGGATAAAAAGTATCATATGTGTTATTCTGGGATATGGTCTACTCGTGTAGCAAGTTTCATCGAGATCCGCTCAGTAGTTTTTGCGTGAAAGAGTAACAAACATCCATACATCCATCCATACATACATCCATCCATACATCCATCCATACATCCATCCATACATCCATCCATACATACAAACTTTCGCATTTATAATATTAGTAGGATTGTAAGCTACTCGAAGTACTAATCATGCGCAAACGTCGTCAAAGGCACTGGTTTAAGGGGTGCTATGCCCTAAATACCAAAGGCTCGTTTTTGAATACGCTACAAACCTACCAATTGTAATATTACATTTACAGACCACCGGAGGAAACGGCCGACAGTGTAGAGAGCATAGGTAGCGGTGACAGTGCCGACAGTGCGGAGAGCGCGGAGACCGCTGACAGTGGTATGTACTTTTTGTTTAGTTCGTTAAATATCTTTAATATTTTTGGTGCTAAGGACGTAACATAATAATTCGTTCATGTCATCATCATCTTCCTGCCCTTGTCCCGTTTTATTTGGGGTCGGCGCAACACGTGTTTTTCTTCCATTCTGTTCTGTCACCCGTTACACTATCACTAACTCCCTTTTCTTTCATATCACTCCTCACACAATCTATCCGTCTTTTCTTCGGCCTTCCTCTCCCTCTCCATCCATCTACACGTATACTCAGAACTCTTCCAGTAACATGCGCGTCATCCCTCCTCTTCACATGACCATACCAAGACAACCGATTACCTTTCAACTTTTCAGTCACTGGCGCCACTTTCAAACTTCTTCTAATATACTCATTTCTCACTTTATCCATTCTCGTCACACCACACATCCATCTCAACATTCTCATCTCCGCTACGTGCAATCTTTTTTCATCCGTCTTTTCACAGCCCAACATTCTGATCCATACAGTATGACAGGCCTTATTACGGACTTGAGGGGCATCTTCAACTTGAGGGGCATCCGTGGGTCACAAGTTGTTACCGTGACCTGTCGCCATTTTATCCATCCTGCGTTGATCCGACGTGTGATGTTTGTCTGTCATCGAATTTAGCAAATTAAATTTGATCCACTTCCCGGCTACCGATTGACCGGTCACAGACGCGTGTCTCAAGCGGATGCATACGTTCTCGCAATGAACTGAATTGTGATGACATCCGCACGATGTTTAAAACACCTAAAGTATTGTATAAGCGTGTGCAAAGTCACTGGCAGAAGCTAGTTTATAAATTTGTAGCTTGTGGAAGGTTTGGTTTAATCTGAGGGTCGTGTGCGTGCAGGAGAGAGCGGTTCTGGAGCGGAGGGGGCGGAGGGCCAGCCCGCGCCCGTGCCTGACAAGGATAGTGACTCCAACACTACCTGCGATCTAGACGACTGTGAGTACTATGTTTTTTTAATTTTTTGTTATTTCACTGATTGTGCCAGTATCTAGTTTAAAAAGTATTTATTTCAGTAATAATAATACTCCACTACTATCACACAACGCCATCTAGTTCGAAACTAAGCAGAGCTTGTGCAGTACTAGATAACTGATAAACATACTTGTTTGTTTCTAAATATATACATATCACTACATAGTATAAAACAAAGTCGCTTTTTCTGTCCCTATATACCTATGTACGCTTAAATCTTTAAAACTGCGCAACGGATTTTGATGCGGTTTTTTTAATAGATAGAGTGATTCAAGAGGAAGGTTTTTATGTATAATATTGCATCCGAGCGAAGCCGGGGCGGGTCGCTTGTTCTAGATAAATTATACTCAGACACAGAACAAATGATCATGCTCATCACACAAACATTTGTCTTGGGTGGGAATCGAATCCACGACCTCCGGCATAGCAGTCATAAATCAGATGACAATGCAAAATTATTATGACATGGAGCTGATCTGATGATGGAAGCGGAAGGTGGCTATAGGAACTTCGTAGTTAAACGACACAACCCCAGGGTATTAATTATGTAATGTCTACCGACATGTAAAAGCTTGCTATGAAAAAATGATTTTCATCAAAAGCTCGTTTCTTATTGTTTTAGTATCAGACTCGGACGCAAACTCAGGCACCGGGTCCCTAGGTCTCTCCACTTCATCGTCGTTAGACTCTGCATCAGAACTTCTCCTAGCGGCGGCCGCGGCCGTGGAGTCCGGGGGCTCCGAGGGCGAGGCGGCGCCGGGCGAGCTGTGCCGGACCGTGCGCCACCTCATGCGCTCCATAGCGTCCATAGAGAGGCTCATGGACCGCGTGCTCAAGCACTGCGACGAGTGGCCCGCACCACCCACGAGGAACGATCATGAGGCCAGGTACGTGTCGACCGTCCGGTAACTGCCCGGAGCCCAAGACGTCGGCGCGCACTGTTCCCGCGCTCCTCAAGGAGTTGTCAACAAGAGCCTACTGGGGCCAGGGTTAATTCGAAAGATAGCTCAAGCCCCGGTACGAAAGCTAACGAAGAAACAGGTGTGGGTGATTAGTCAGTAAAAGTCTGACACTATCTCCCGCTCCACCCAAGAGCGTGTGGGAAGCCTTCCAGCGCTGCGTCTTCTGGTATGTGGTCGCTACTCCAGAACCTTTCGTCCCCATCGCCCATCTGTTCTGCATGCAATATGGCCTACCTATTTGCCAATAATCATCACATAGCCCATAGCGTCGATACAGATCGGTGATGGACCGCGTCCTCAAGCACCACCAGGAACGATCATGAAGCCAGTTACCTATCCTCTTCCCTACAGTCCGTCAAAAGGTTGACAGACCATCATGGCGAGGGTCGAGTGAGACAAGGACGGTAATCATCAATATTCACGTGTATCTGTGTTCACAGGAAACGTGTGGACATGGGACTATCCGAGGTGGACCGGAAGCTGATGGCGATGTACCGAAGGCTACCGGAAGTCCACCGCAGGCAGCTCCAGGTCTATAGGAAACAGAAGAAATTGTCCACGGTAAGTGTTGTAGCAATACTGCGCACCAAAACGCAAATCGTTGATGTGGCTCAAAAGGCTGCCCAGCTTAAATGGGACTGGGCAGGACATGTCTGCCGCATGTCCAACGAGCTGTGGGCGCGGCAAACGCAGGATTGATGCCCGGACACAGCCACGCGGGGCCGAGGCAGACCACGAAGGAGATGGCAGGACGACCTGAATGGCTTCCTTAAGAATTGGAATGAGAAGGCGAGGAACCGTGATCGTTGGAAGGAGTGGAGGGAGGCCTTTGCCCAGCAGTGGGGCAATATAGGCTAATTAAAAAAAAAAGTGCTGTAGACTCGGCTTAGGTCGTCGCTGGGGGAGGACAGCATCGAACAAGAATTATTATTATTTAGTGAATTTAAGACTATACTACTAACACATCGGATCAACGCAGGATGGAAGAAATGGCGACAGGTCACGGGTACAACTTGTGACCCACCCATGCCCCTCAAGTTGAAGGGTAAAGTCTACAAGTCCGTGATAAAGCCTGTTGTACTGTATGGATCAGAATGTTGGGCTGTGAAAAAGACGGATAAAAAAGATTGCATGTAGCAGAGATGAGAATGTTGAGATGGATGTGTGGTGTGACGAGAATGGATAAAGTGAGAAATGAGTATATTAGGGGAAGTTTGAAAGTGGCGCCAGTGACTGAAAAGTTGAAAGGGAATCGTCTGTCTTGGTATGGTCATGTGAAAAGGAGGGATGAAACGCATGATGCTAAAAAAGTTATGTGTTTACATGTGGATGAATGGTTTGTGTGAGAAGTGAAATGAAAGGAAAGGGAGTTAGTGATAGCATGACGAATGACAGGACAGAATGGAAGATAAAAACGTGTTGTGCCGACCCCAAATAAAACGGGACAAGGGCAGGAAGATGATGATGACTACTGCGGGCTGGCTCGAGGAAGAGACGGGGTGGTCATTGACGAGAGCGTCGCAGTGGGCCTTAAGCTTTGGTTTCCTTGGAAAGCGGTGCCGTCATATAGCGGCCGTTTTCCGGAACAACGGCTATTTTCCTCTTCTGATGATAGTTCATCCTCCAAGTAAATTACTAAAGCTAAATCAAGGTCGTCCATTTTCTATCTTGGATACTTTTCGTATGACGTTTGTGACGTTTGTTTTGAAAAAATAACTGACGATGTGTTAAAACGGCCGCTTTCCTAGGAAACCAAAGCTTAAGCGGCGAGAACAGAAGGACGGTGATCTGTGTCTGTGTTTTAGAAGGGTGTTAGTTTCCTAGAGAGCAGTGGTGGTGGTGTTGGAGCCATGTTTCTACTGACGAACACCATACGTGCTTGTTTGCGTGCTCAGCTTGAGCATGTGTCGTTGACGTCGGGATGCATGCATAAATGTACCGTTTGGACTGGCCTGTTGGTCTAGTGGTTAGTGGCCCTGACTGCTATGCCGGAGGTCGTGGGTTCCATTTCCACCCAGGACAAATGTTTATGTGACGAGTATGATCATTTGTTCTGTGTCTGGGTGTAATTTGTCTATAATATGTATGTATTTATATATATATAAGTATGTTTATCAGTTGTCTAGTACCCATAACACAAGCTCTGCTTAGCTTGGGACTAGACGGCGTTGTGTGATAGTTGTGGAATATTATTATTATTAATAAATGTTTATGTCACCAATGACCAACAGTCGATTCCATCCGTCCCTAGTCATTTTTCTTTCATGACGCTACAAGCCAACGTTAGTACCTAGAGCGGCGTACAGAGACATCGCGGGGGATGGTTCGCCACGTATGCCTCAGGCCGATGCATACGACGGTAATAATAATATAATATATTCCACAACTATCACACAACGCCGTCTAGTCTCACGCTAAGCAGAGCTTGTGTTATGGGTACTAGACAACTGATAAAAATATTTATATACTAGCTTTGCCCGCGCGGCTTCGCTCCCGCTCTTCCCTACTCCACCCTACTATACCCAACTCTACCCTAGTCTACCCTACTCTACCCTACTCTACCCTACTCTACCTTACTCTACCCTACTCTACCCTACTCTACCCTACTCTACCCTACTACTCTACCCTACTCTACCCTACTCTACCCTACTCTACCCTACTACTCTACCCTACTCTACCCTACTCTACCCTACTACTCTACCCTACACTACCCTAATTTTTTTTCCCATAAGAACCTTCTCCTCACAATAACAATCACAACAAAAAAAAAATCAGCCAAATCGGTCAAGCCGTTTTCATGCCAAGTCGTGACAACGGAAAACGGGGGTCATTTTTATATATATAGATTATAGATAAATTACACCCAGACAAAAAACAAATGATTATGCTCATCACATAAACATTTGTCCTGGGTGGGAATAGAACCCACGATCTCCAGCATAGCAGTCAGGGTCCCTAACGACTAGACCAACAGGCCAGTCAAATTAATAATGATTGTAGTATAGACTGTATCATCTTTGTAGGTATATGTATTGCGTATTATTAGTTCGGTTTTGGTTGTTTGGGCGCAGGTGTGCATGCAGCTGGTGGGCGGGCGCGCGCCGGCGCCGCCGCCGCCGGGCTCGCCGCCGCCGGCCGCGCCGCACCAGCCCTGCCGCGCGCTCTGCCCCGAGTACCACTTGCAGCGGTTTAAAGAGGTAGGCATCCTTGCAGCGCCCTCCCCCCTCACAACACCGCCGGGCTCGCCGCCGCCGGCCGCGCCGCACCAGCCCTGCCGCGCGCTCTGCCCCGAGTACCACTTGCAGCGGTTTAAAGAGGTAGGCATCCTTGCAGCGCCCTCCCCCCTCACAACACCGCCGGGCTCGCCGCCGCCGGCCGCGCCGCACCAGCCCTGCCGCGCGCTCTGCCCCGAGTACCACTTGCAGCGGTTTAAAGAGGTAGGCATCCTTGCAGCGCCCTCCCCCCTCACAACACCGCCGGGCTCGCCGCCGCCGGCCGCGCCGCACCAGCCCTGCCGCGCGCTCTGCCCCGAGTACCACTTGCAGCGGTTTAAAGAGGTAGGCATCCTTGCAGCGCCCTCCCCCCTCACAACACCGCCGGGCTCGCCGCCGCCGGCCGCGCCGCACCAGCCCTGCCGCGCGCTCTGCCCCGAGTACCACTTGCAGCGGTTTAAAGAGGTAGGCATCCTTGCAGCGCCCTCCCCCCTCACAACACCGCCGGGCTCGCCGCCGCCGGCCGCGCCGCACCAGCCCTGCCGCGCGCTCTGCCCCGAGTACCACTTGCAGCGGTTTAAAGAGGTAGGCATCCTTGCAGCGCCCTCCCCCCTCACAACACCGCCGGGCTCGCCGCCGCCGGCCGCGCCGCACCAGCCCTGCCGCGCGCTCTGCCCCGAGTACCACTTGCAGCGGTTTAAAGAGGTAGGCATCCTTGCAGCGCCCTCCCCCCTCACAACACCGCCGGGCTCGCCGCCGCCGGCCGCGCCGCACCAGCCCTGCCGCGCGCTCTGCCCCGAGTACCACTTGCAGCGGTTTAAAGAGGTAGGCATCCTTGCAGCGCCCTCCCCCCTCACAACACCGCCGGGCTCGCCGCCGCCGGCCGCGCCGCACCAGCCCTGCCGCGCGCTCTGCCCCGAGTACCACTTGCAGCGGTTTAAAGAGGTAGGCATCCTTGCAGCGCCCTCCCCCCTCACAACACCGCCGGGCTCGCCGCCGCCGGCCGCGCCGCACCAGCCCTGCCGCGCGCTCTGCCCCGAGTACCACTTGCAGCGGTTTAAAGAGGTAGGCATCCTTGCAGCGCCCTCCCCCCTCACAACACCGCCGGGCTCGCCGCCGCCGGCCGCGCCGCACCAGCCCTGCCGCGCGCTCTGCCCCGAGTACCACTTGCAGCGGTTTAAAGAGGTAGGCATCCTTGCAGCGCCCTCCCCCCTCACAACACCGCCGGGCTCGCCGCCGCCGGCCGCGCCGCACCAGCCCTGCCGCGCGCTCTGCCCCGAGTACCACTTGCAGCGGTTTAAAGAGGTAGGCATCCTTGCAGCGCCCTCCCCCCTCACAACACCGCCGGGCTCGCCGCCGCCGGCCGCGCCGCACCAGCCCTGCCGCGCGCTCTGCCCCGAGTACCACTTGCAGCGGTTTAAAGAGGTAGGCATCCTTGCAGCGCCCTCCCCCCTCACAACACCGCCGGGCTCGCCGCCGCCGGCCGCGCCGCACCAGCCCTGCCGCGCGCTCTGCCCCGAGTACCACTTGCAGCGGTTTAAAGAGGTAGGCATCCTTGCAGCGCCCTCCCCCCTCACAACACCGCCGGGCTCGCCGCCGCCGGCCGCGCCGCACCAGCCCTGCCGCGCGCTCTGCCCCGAGTACCACTTGCAGCGGTTTAAAGAGGTAGGCATCCTTGCAGCGCCCTCCCCCCTCACAACACCGCCGGGCTCGCCGCCGCCGGCCGCGCCGCACCAGCCCTGCCGCGCGCTCTGCCCCGAGTACCACTTGCAGCGGTTTAAAGAGGTAGGCATCCTTGCAGCGCCCTCCCCCCTCACAACACCGCCGGGCTCGCCGCCGCCGGCCGCGCCGCACCAGCCCTGCCGCGCGCTCTGCCCCGAGTACCACTTGCAGCGGTTTAAAGAGGTAGGCATCCTTGCAGCGCCCTCCCCCCTCACAACACCGCCGGGCTCGCCGCCGCCGGCCGCGCCGCACCAGCCCTGCCGCGCGCTCTGCCCCGAGTACCACTTGCAGCGGTTTAAAGAGGTAGGCATCCTTGCAGCGCCCTCCCCCCTCACAACACCGCCGGGCTCGCCGCCGCCGGCCGCGCCGCACCAGCCCTGCCGCGCGCTCTGCCCCGAGTACCACTTGCAGCGGTTTAAAGAGGTAGGCATCCTTGCAGCGCCCTCCCCCCTCACAACACCGCCGGGCTCGCCGCCGCCGGCCGCGCCGCACCAGCCCTGCCGCGCGCTCTGCCCCGAGTACCACTTGCAGCGGTTTAAAGAGGTAGGCATCCTTGCAGCGCCCTCCCCCCTCACAACACCGCCGGGCTCGCCGCCGCCGGCCGCGCCGCACCAGCCCTGCCGCGCGCTCTGCCCCGAGTACCACTTGCAGCGGTTTAAAGAGGTAGGCATCCTTGCAGCGCCCTCCCCCCTCACAACACCGCCGGGCTCGCCGCCGCCGGCCGCGCCGCACCAGCCCTGCCGCGCGCTCTGCCCCGAGTACCACTTGCAGCGGTTTAAAGAGGTAGGCATCCTTGCAGCGCCCTCCCCCCTCACAACACCGCCGGGCTCGCCGCCGCCGGCCGCGCCGCACCAGCCCTGCCGCGCGCTCTGCCCCGAGTACCACTTGCAGCGGTTTAAAGAGGTAGGCATCCTTGCAGCGCCCTCCCCCCTCACAACACCGCCGGGCTCGCCGCCGCCGGCCGCGCCGCACCAGCCCTGCCGCGCGCTCTGCCCCGAGTACCACTTGCAGCGGTTTAAAGAGGTAGGCATCCTTGCAGCGCCCTCCCCCCTCACAACACCGCCGGGCTCGCCGCCGCCGGCCGCGCCGCACCAGCCCTGCCGCGCGCTCTGCCCCGAGTACCACTTGCAGCGGTTTAAAGAGGTAGGCATCCTTGCAGCGCCCTCCCCCCTCACAACACCGCCGGGCTCGCCGCCGCCGGCCGCGCCGCACCAGCCCTGCCGCGCGCTCTGCCCCGAGTACCACTTGCAGCGGTTTAAAGAGGTAGGCATCCTTGCAGCGCCCTCCCCCCTCACAACACCGCCGGGCTCGCCGCCGCCGGCCGCGCCGCACCAGCCCTGCCGCGCGCTCTGCCCCGAGTACCACTTGCAGCGGTTTAAAGAGGTAGGCATCCTTGCAGCGCCCTCCCCCCTCACAACACCGCCGGGCTCGCCGCCGCCGGCCGCGCCGCACCAGCCCTGCCGCGCGCTCTGCCCCGAGTACCACTTGCAGCGGTTTAAAGAGGTAGGCATCCTTGCAGCGCCCTCCCCCCTCACAACACCGCCGGGCTCGCCGCCGCCGGCCGCGCCGCACCAGCCCTGCCGCGCGCTCTGCCCCGAGTACCACTTGCAGCGGTTTAAAGAGGTAGGCATCCTTGCAGCGCCCTCCCCCCTCACAACACCGCCGGGCTCGCCGCCGCCGGCCGCGCCGCACCAGCCCTGCCGCGCGCTCTGCCCCGAGTACCACTTGCAGCGGTTTAAAGAGGTAGGCATCCTTGCAGCGCCCTCCCCCCTCACAACACCGCCGGGCTCGCCGCCGCCGGCCGCGCCGCACCAGCCCTGCCGCGCGCTCTGCCCCGAGTACCACTTGCAGCGGTTTAAAGAGGTAGGCATCCTTGCAGCGCCCTCCCCCCTCACAACACCGCCGGGCTCGCCGCCGCCGGCCGCGCCGCACCAGCCCTGCCGCGCGCTCTGCCCCGAGTACCACTTGCAGCGGTTTAAAGAGGTAGGCATCCTTGCAGCGCCCTCCCCCCTCACAACACCGCCGGGCTCGCCGCCGCCGGCCGCGCCGCACCAGCCCTGCCGCGCGCTCTGCCCCGAGTACCACTTGCAGCGGTTTAAAGAGGTAGGCATCCTTGCAGCGCCCTCCCCCCTCACAACACCGCCGGGCTCGCCGCCGCCGGCCGCGCCGCACCAGCCCTGCCGCGCGCTCTGCCCCGAGTACCACTTGCAGCGGTTTAAAGAGGTAGGCATCCTTGCAGCGCCCTCCCCCCTCACAACACCGCCGGGCTCGCCGCCGCCGGCCGCGCCGCACCAGCCCTGCCGCGCGCTCTGCCCCGAGTACCACTTGCAGCGGTTTAAAGAGGTAGGCATCCTTGCAGCGCCCTCCCCCCTCACAACACCGCCGGGCTCGCCGCCGCCGGCCGCGCCGCACCAGCCCTGCCGCGCGCTCTGCCCCGAGTACCACTTGCAGCGGTTTAAAGAGGTAGGCATCCTTGCAGCGCCCTCCCCCCTCACAACACCGCCGGGCTCGCCGCCGCCGGCCGCGCCGCACCAGCCCTGCCGCGCGCTCTGCCCCGAGTACCACTTGCAGCGGTTTAAAGAGGTAGGCATCCTTGCAGCGCCCTCCCCCCTCACAACACCGCCGGGCTCGCCGCCGCCGGCCGCGCCGCACCAGCCCTGCCGCGCGCTCTGCCCCGAGTACCACTTGCAGCGGTTTAAAGAGGTAGGCATCCTTGCAGCGCCCTCCCCCCTCACAACACCGCCGGGCTCGCCGCCGCCGGCCGCGCCGCACCAGCCCTGCCGCGCGCTCTGCCCCGAGTACCACTTGCAGCGGTTTAAAGAGGTAGGCATCCTTGCAGCGCCCTCCCCCCTCACAACACCGCCGGGCTCGCCGCCGCCGGCCGCGCCGCACCAGCCCTGCCGCGCGCTCTGCCCCGAGTACCACTTGCAGCGGTTTAAAGAGGTAGGCATCCTTGCAGCGCCCTCCCCCCTCACAACACCGCCGGGCTCGCCGCCGCCGGCCGCGCCGCACCAGCCCTGCCGCGCGCTCTGCCCCGAGTACCACTTGCAGCGGTTTAAAGAGGTAGGCATCCTTGCAGCGCCCTCCCCCCTCACAACACCGCCGGGCTCGCCGCCGCCGGCCGCGCCGCACCAGCCCTGCCGCGCGCTCTGCCCCGAGTACCACTTGCAGCGGTTTAAAGAGGTAGGCATCCTTGCAGCGCCCTCCCCCCTCACAACACCGCCGGGCTCGCCGCCGCCGGCCGCGCCGCACCAGCCCTGCCGCGCGCTCTGCCCCGAGTACCACTTGCAGCGGTTTAAAGAGGTAGGCATCCTTGCAGCGCCCTCCCCCCTCACAACACCGCCGGGCTCGCCGCCGCCGGCCGCGCCGCACCAGCCCTGCCGCGCGCTCTGCCCCGAGTACCACTTGCAGCGGTTTAAAGAGGTAGGCATCCTTGCAGCGCCCTCCCCCCTCACAACACCGCCGGGCTCGCCGCCGCCGGCCGCGCCGCACCAGCCCTGCCGCGCGCTCTGCCCCGAGTACCACTTGCAGCGGTTTAAAGAGGTAGGCATCCTTGCAGCGCCCTCCCCCCTCACAACACCGCCGGGCTCGCCGCCGCCGGCCGCGCCGCACCAGCCCTGCCGCGCGCTCTGCCCCGAGTACCACTTGCAGCGGTTTAAAGAGGTAGGCATCCTTGCAGCGCCCTCCCCCCTCACAACACCGCCGGGCTCGCCGCCGCCGGCCGCGCCGCACCAGCCCTGCCGCGCGCTCTGCCCCGAGTACCACTTGCAGCGGTTTAAAGAGGTAGGCATCCTTGCAGCGCCCTCCCCCCTCACAACACCGCCGGGCTCGCCGCCGCCGGCCGCGCCGCACCAGCCCTGCCGCGCGCTCTGCCCCGAGTACCACTTGCAGCGGTTTAAAGAGGTAGGCATCCTTGCAGCGCCCTCCCCCCTCACAACACCGCCGGGCTCGCCGCCGCCGGCCGCGCCGCACCAGCCCTGCCGCGCGCTCTGCCCCGAGTACCACTTGCAGCGGTTTAAAGAGGTAGGCATCCTTGCAGCGCCCTCCCCCCTCACAACACCGCCGGGCTCGCCGCCGCCGGCCGCGCCGCACCAGCCCTGCCGCGCGCTCTGCCCCGAGTACCACTTGCAGCGGTTTAAAGAGGTAGGCATCCTTGCAGCGCCCTCCCCCCTCACAACACCGCCGGGCTCGCCGCCGCCGGCCGCGCCGCACCAGCCCTGCCGCGCGCTCTGCCCCGAGTACCACTTGCAGCGGTTTAAAGAGGTAGGCATCCTTGCAGCGCCCTCCCCCCTCACAACACCGCCGGGCTCGCCGCCGCCGGCCGCGCCGCACCAGCCCTGCCGCGCGCTCTGCCCCGAGTACCACTTGCAGCGGTTTAAAGAGGTAGGCATCCTTGCAGCGCCCTCCCCCCTCACAACACCGCCGGGCTCGCCGCCGCCGGCCGCGCCGCACCAGCCCTGCCGCGCGCTCTGCCCCGAGTACCACTTGCAGCGGTTTAAAGAGGTAGGCATCCTTGCAGCGCCCTCCCCCCTCACAACACCGCCGGGCTCGCCGCCGCCGGCCGCGCCGCACCAGCCCTGCCGCGCGCTCTGCCCCGAGTACCACTTGCAGCGGTTTAAAGAGGTAGGCATCCTTGCAGCGCCCTCCCCCCTCACAACACCGCCGGGCTCGCCGCCGCCGGCCGCGCCGCACCAGCCCTGCCGCGCGCTCTGCCCCGAGTACCACTTGCAGCGGTTTAAAGAGGTAGGCATCCTTGCAGCGCCCTCCCCCCTCACAACACCGCTCTCATCTGCCCTGCCCGTGAGCGGCCCTTCCCGGACCAACCATCTTCGGTATATTTTTACTTTGGAGCACATCAATTGGATGATTTCAAAGTCTATAACGGTCACAGGTAGAAACATGTTATACATATAGACATACTGTGTCTTTCGGTGCGCGATCGCCACTCCAGTACCTTTCGGTTCCATCGACCGGAAGATACAACGTTGATAGGTGGACCACAAGGTGGATTGATTATTTGCTGAAGGTTGCGGGAATTCGATGGATGCGAGACGCACAGGACCGTTCATTGTGGTGACACTTGAAGAGGTTTTTTTTATTATGGGTAGACCTGCGTTTGACCACTATCTCACCTGATAGTAAGCGATGATGTGGTCGACGATAGAGCACGCTTGCCTATAAACAATCTATTCACTCTTGACTTAAAGACCCCTAGGTTATAGCTACCAGCAAACACAGACTCCGGCAGGGAATTACACTCCTTAGCTGTACGCATAATGAATGTATTCTCAAAACGCTTTGTACGTATGGGTGGGATGTCCACCATATACCGGTGGCGCAACGCCGTACTTCTTGTGGTCCGATGATGGAACGGACTTGGTGGAAATAAATTGTGTAGCTCCAGAGCACACTCCCCGAAATGTAAACGATAGAACACGGGACAGGCAAACAACTCGGCGTCGATGCTCAGTCCTCTGTGGTCTAGTGGGAACATTAAGGCTGATAATGCATGTCATATTATATTGCAGGTGAGACGCAAGGTGATGCATATGCGCGACCAGCAGCTGTACTACCATAGACTAAGGATGTGGCTCGAGGACCAGCTCAGGCAAGAACGGGAGAGGTGAGCTTCTTTGAATTTAGAATTCAAGATTTTGCTAAAAAAAAAAACTCTATTTTACTTGCGATAAAGTTCAAAGTCGATTGCATATGTTTTTAAGACTTTTAAGAAAGATTGTCCCATAAAAATCAAAGTTTTTTTTTTATTAAGAAAAATAATCGCAAATTCCTCATAAAACAAAAATCGATAAATTTTGGTCATCATGATGATGTCTGACCCAAGAATTTCTCTCAACAGCCTACCAGAGAGTAACGTAACTCTAATCGAAGACCTCCCCCGTCGCAAACGCCGCACATCTTCCCCCAAAGTGCCACGCCTTACAACAGCTTCTAAACGAAAACTAAAACCGACCTCTCCCCTCATTAGCAAACCTCACAAAATATTACAAATGCTCAAACATAAAGCGCCCTCCCAAACGACACAACTTCTTACCGACGACATTAAAGAGGTCAAAACTGAGGCTGATCCTCCTGAAGCTTTCCCTCTAGAAAGAGAAGACAATATCAGTGATACAGAAACTATCGTAGGAGAGAAAGAGACAGTCGATATGTGTAAGGAAATGAAAGAATGTCTTGTTAAATTCTCAAACTTCGCTCTAAACAGTGATAGTTTAGAGTTTCACGTCCATTTTGACGGTAAATACCCAGAATCCGTCAGCCCACCTCTACAAGAAATGTCGCCGACTACTCCTGAACCTATGCCGGTGTACTCCTCTAAACCTAACCAGAGACTTCTATCTGTCAAAAAGTTCTTAAACAAAGATGATAGAGGTGATTTTAGTCAACAAATTGCTCCCGAAGTTATGAATATACCTATAAACGCACGGCGGACACCTCTATTAGTTAAAGATGAGAAAGAAACGGTAACGGAAGTTGAAGAAATGGATCCTAATCTCTATAAATATGTTTCATTTGGTCTAGAAATCAAAAAAGCAATGGAGGAATGTCAGAATATTATTAATTCGTACAACAGTATTCAAGTAGGGAAAAAAGACGACGATGGACAACTTTCTTTAGAGCAAATATGTGAGATTATGATGAATTTGGATAAGAACTCAGCGGAATTTCTGGACAAAATACATACAGAAGAAACCTTAGGCATAAGCACAGCTAATACAAAACTAGCCGAACTCGTAGAAAATATGCCACAAATATTTGCTAATATGCCTGAAATAGCGTCTAAGCTATCAGAGTTCGCGAACGCGTCATTCGAACTACCAGAATTCGCTTCAATAATGAACAGTCTCCCCGAAGTCAATAATGAAGCCCAATTAACTCCGGAAACGCTAAAACAAATACGTGAATTGAAACTAAATAAAACTAGGGATAATGTTAAAGTGACGAAAAACACAGCGAAACGTAAAACACAGCGTAGAATTAAGAGTAATTTTGAAAGTAATGACGTAATAAGCGCGATGACATTCGAATTAGATAATAAAGATATTTCAGAATTACTTAAAGATGAAAAAGACTTGCAAGCGCTCATGAAAAACAAAAATAGAGAAGATTTCAAAGACTTACTCTTCTCTATATCCGCTCAAGTTGTGATAAACAGAGTTTTTGAATATTTGAAGCAGAATAAAAGTCCTGTGCTAGCAAAGTGTTTAGAAGAAGACAAGGAACTGTTATATTCTTTACCTAAAAATAGTTTGAACTCTGAAATGTACTCCAAAGCGTCCACACTCTTCGATAACTCCGTCAAAGATGCGTTAAGTATGGAAGAACTGAGGGATTTAGTAAAATCACGGTTTAACTCGTGGAAACATTACGTAGCGTCAAAATTCAAAGGAATACCCGTCGAAATATTAGAAAATGAAATCGAAGCCATGTTAGATAAATTTTATAGCTACATCCAGGACTTAGCTGGGAAGAATTTTGTGCCAGATCCAGATAGGGTGGCTGCGAAATTGGAAGAGCTGAAAAAACATCACGAAACGCATAGAGACTCTGATAGTGACTCTAGAGAGTCCGTCAGGCAGATTCTACTGACTACTTCAGTTGGAAACACACTAGATATACTTATTATGAAATTTCCAAAACTAACTCATGAGAAGAAAGTTATGGTGAAAGGTCTAAAGTTCAAATATATGAACGTTTTGCGACGGTGCAGCGAGTCGCAACCTCTAGCCAACTGGATCCTAACCGACCCAGAAACAGCCGTCAACGTCATACAAGATCTAATGGACTTCCAAATTAAAAAACCCGATAACGTTCCAGATTTTTCGACCATGTCTAGTGATAAGAAACGTGATTATTTTATTGATAGACTAAGAGATGTTAACAAACAATATATGGAGACTTTACCTAAGAAAAACCTTTCGGGAGACGAATGGCTAGTTATGCTTTACAAATTAGAACAATATGAAGAGAAATTAAAAGAAAACTTCAATAAGGCTGCACCACAGCCTGTGAAAACGACACAGAACGCGAGCGAGGCTGAGATCTTAGCAGCTAAGGGCTTAAGTAAGATTATAGGTAAGGCGAGCATTCGCGTCGTCAAAAAAAGTGACCCACCGAAGAAAAAAGAAGAAAAACCGAAAGAAAAAGTCGAAGATGACGATAAAAAGTGCAAAAATGATGCTCTACTAGCCAAGTGTGAAGCAATCCTCACGTCCAAAGGAGAAAAATCACTATTAGACAGCTTCTACACTATCAAATCGTATATAACTCAAGGACTACCAGTCCCAGAAACGTACAAAAAACACGTTATATCAATATGCTCCTCAATCGACGCTAAATTACTTGACGAAGATTTAGAAGATAGTTTGAAATCTGACAGAGAAGATGACGACAAAGATAAACCAATTTCGCCACAAAATAGCGAAGAGTTAGCGAAATATTCGGCTCAAGCGTTACGAAATGCTAAGCAGACTCTCAACGCTGTAGCCTTCCAAAGGATAAGTTTGCGAAACGGACAGAGCAAGTCGGAGAGTGACGTCTGTGACACTCCGAAGACGGACTGTAAGTGGACGAACGATTGTGTGTGCAATTCTTGTAAAGACAATGACAGTGTGTGTTTAGGAGATATTGTGAAGCAGACGTACGATGGTGATAAGAAGGCTGAGAAGAAGAAAGAGGTCAAGAAGCCGGTGGCGAAACCGAAGCCCGTCGCGAAGGCGTGCGAGAATGTTAGTCACCAACAGCATGTTTGTAAAGGTTAGTGAACTTTTGTTTTAAATTTTATGGTTCTTATAGTCTGTTCACGTTAAGAAGATAGTGACGTCATCGTTGTCGCTCAGGTAGCCACGCCCTGTGACCAATTAGAGCTAAGTAAATTCAAAAGCCCTGTTCTCATTGACTAGTTGAAGAAAGCCCCTATGAAAGTACTACTATGGCTTTGTCGTTTTAATTTGTATGGTTGTAGTGTATTCACGTCAACAAAATAGTGATTTATCGTGGTTACTCACTTTCGCCTCGCTCCTAGACCAGGTAGAGCATAGTAAATTAGGATGCCATGTACTCATTGCCTAAGGTAGGGGGCAAGGCTTATATTGTCTTTTTTTTTACTTTTTTAATTTTTGAGTAAATTATGAAGTGTCAAAGTTTATACAAAACAGCAGATTTTCAGAAGTCTTAACTGGATGAGTTTTACACAAATTTATAAATTGATTTCAATAGAAGCCTAGATCCCTACGTGTTTCCAATATATCTAATGAAAAATGTGTAATAACGTCATAATCGCGTAAGTACTCGTTCACGTTGACTGGCGGGCGCGGTGGCGGGCGCGGTCACGAAATATCAAACATATGGCGTAATATCGTAGTGTTCACGTTCGAAACGCACGTGCGGGCTAAGTAGCGGGCGAGCTAGCGAGTGGCGCGCACGGCGAGCTCGCGGCTATATCAAACTCTTGAAATGTTTGTGTGTGTTCACTTTGAACTAGCGGTGGAGCGCACGATCCACCCGCGTCGTCAGTAGGTTCAAATGGTATGAACTTGTCGCCAGGCGTTGGCGCGTCACACCTGCCTGGCGGCCAATATGAACACGAAATCGCTATCGCACCCGCCACCGCGTCCGCGCGTTTCAACGTTAACAAGTACTAAGAGAGGTTGTATGAAAAACAGTGAAAATGTATGTCAAGTTGTATCCCCGTTGAGTAAATAGTGACACATCGTTTTCGCTCACCTTAGCCACACTTGATTATGATAGTGGTATAATGTGCAATTGTGTGTACTTCACAGTGGGTCACGGAGGCGCGGCGTGTGCCGGCGAAGGCACGGAACAGCCCTGCACTTGCTGCTACTGCACCGTTTTTGGACATGCTGTAAGCATAACCTTTTTATTACAAGCTTTTATTTAGTGACATCCACCAACCCGCACTGGGCCCGCGTGGTCGATTGCGGCCCATTCCCTCTCCTAGAAAGGAGGCCTGAATCCCAGCAGTGGGAACATTAAAAAGGCTGATGATGATTTAGTTTCACCTGTCCCGATGTTTGTCTGTCATCAAATCTTGTAAATTAAATTTGACCCTCTTCCTGGTTATCGATTGAGCTGAAATTTTGCATGCATGTGTAAATCAGATGACAATGCAAAATTATTATGACATGGAGCTGATCTGATGATGGAACTGGAAGGTGGCTATAGGAACTCGGTAGTTAAACGACACAACCCCATCGAGTTTGGCCTCGTATGATTCGTCTTGACGAGTATTAATTATATAGGTATACCGAGCTACAAAACCTTGCTATGAAAAAATGATTTTCATTAAAAGCTTGTATCTATTACATCATTCTTCATATTATGTTCTGTTTCAGCCGCCTCTCACGACGCCCGTACCTAGAAATTTCAATGAGACGAGAGAACGATTACGTTCTATACTGAACAAGAAAAAACAACAATGCAAGAGTGCCAATGTAAGTAGCAACACAATAATTTGACTGGCCTGTTGGTCTAGTGGTCAGTGGCCCTGCCTGCTATCCCGGAGGTCGTGGGTTAGATTCCCACCCAGGACAAATGTTTGTGTGATGACCACGATCATCTGTTCTGTGTCTGCGTGTAATTTATCTATAATATGTTTGTATTTAAAAATATATATGTCGGCGGAGGATGCCGATTATCATTGAAGCTCTTTCCATAGACTATTTTGTGGGCGATGGCTGGGTATCGAGCAATAAACAGACCTTTCCAGATCACAACTGATTTATTTTGATGCAAGCTTTAGGTTTTCACCTCACATAGCGAGCCATGAGACAGTCCCGGAGAATAGGACGTTGCACATCGCAGACAGGAATGAGCTCCGGGCCTCTGCGCTCGGCACTTTTATCTGCTCGGTTCGTGCAAACGTCAGACCGGATTCTGTCAAGTGACATGTGTCACTTGTCACTTAGCTCGTTCATTCGTTCTCAAGCTTCCGTACTATTGACTTCTCCGATATATAAGTACAGTGCGTTTCACTTAAGAAGTTCTTTTGGCGTACGGTTGGCTCCCCTGTCTGTCTGCACAAAAAGAAGGGAAAAAGGAAAAAGTTGCCTACTCTACCAAAATTGTTCCCGAAATGCGAAACGAAATCGATTTTAACGGTAGTTGTAACACTTTTTGGAGAATTATGAGGGGGATGGGATTTTATTTTAAAAAAAAAGCAGGTCTAAAAGGAAGTCGTGAATAGAGAGGTAAGATATTGTGGCGTAGCGTTTTCGGTATTTGAAAGAATTGCAGGACAATCGAAATGGAGCCCAGCATCCTAAACTTTATACAAAATTGTTTTAAAAAAAAAAAAACAAAAAAGGCAATTGTTAAAAGTAACAAAGTATCAGTAAAATCTCCCTAATATTTAGTAATGTAATTGCTAAAAATATTGCAACACTGTTTTTCCGTATTGGCAATACGTTACGGCAAAGGAACCTCTTAAGTGAAACACACTGTAAGTTTATCAGTTGTCTAGTACTCATAACACAAGCTCGCTTGGGACTAGACGGCGTTGTGTGATAGTTGTGGAATATTATTATTATTGTATTGAATATTAAAAAGGACACAGTAGAATACGCGTCTATGAAGATACGCGCCCGTGGACAATGCAGACCTAAGTGAAATAAGCATGTGTTGTGTTTGTGGTAGGGCGAGCAAGAGGCCCCGGCGCAGAAGGCAGCGAGCCAGGCCGCGGCCGTGCCGTCGCCGCCCATGGAGGCGCCCGCGCAGCCCAAGCCCACCAAGCCGCCGCCCGTCGCGCCCAAACCTCCGGTAACACCAGTTAGTTGTATTAGTTTTATATTATTACTAGCTTTTGCCGGCACGGCTTAGCTCCCGCTCTTCCCTACTCTACCCTCCTCTACCCTACTCTACCCTACTCTTCCCTACTCTACCCTCCTCTACCCTACTCTACCCTACTCTTCCCTACTCTACCCTCCTCTACCCTGCTCTACCCTACTCTACCCTCCTCTACCCTACACTACTCTACACTACTCTACCCTGCTCTACCCTACTCTACCCTCCTCTACCCTCCTCTACCCTCCTCTACCCTCCTCTACCCTCCTCTACCCTACTATACCCTACACTACTCTACACTACTCTACTCTACACTACTCTACCCTACTATACCCTACTATACCCTACCCTACCCTACCCTACCCTACCCTACCCTACCCTACCCTACCCTACCCTACCAAACTCCACATAAACCTTCTACTAAATAGTCCGAACAAAGCCTAAAAATTTCGTTTGGATAGGTAAGCCCGTTCTTGAGTTATAAAATAACAACGAAAAGTGGCATTCATTTTTATATATATAGACTAACAATCTAAAGGTTTCTCAACACTAACTCGAAAACCACTTTATTTTTTTGCACTAGTGTGAAAAAGTGTGCTCGCTCGTCCCTGGCAGAGCTTATTTTATTCTTCGTATTAGGCTAGGCGCAGTGAAACCCCCGTTTAAGTAAATCTTTGTAAGTGTATTTGAAAACGTCGTTTGATACACGTAGAAATGTGTCGCTGAAGCAATCTTTGTCTGCTGCGGTCTTCCCGTCCGATTATAATTTTATTGTCTTCAAGGTTAGAGTGAGTAGGCTCTTAATAAACTAGTGTGCCTCACCATCAACGATTGCATCACCGCTTACCATCAGGTGGGATCGCAGTCAAGCACTAGTTTATATCAGACTAGCGACCCGCCCCGGCTTCGCTCGGGTGCAATATTATACATATAAATCACTCTATCTATTAAAAGAACCGCATCAAAATTCGTTGCGTAGTTTTAAAGATTTAAACGTACATAGGGATATAGGGACAGAATAATAAAAAATCTTTTTATAAAAAAAAAATAACCGACTTCACTAAAAAATTGAATTGAATTTGAGGCGTTCCCTCGATTTTGCCAAGATTCTATCATCAGATACCAACTTGATGACTATGGGACCATTTGGGAAGTATACCCTTTCCAACAAAAAACTAATTTTTCAAATCGGTTGGCAAGCGACGAAGTTATGCGCGAACAAACATAAAAAAAAAACATACAAACATCCGAATTGAGAACCTCCTCCTTTTTTTCGAAGTCGGTTAAAAAGCGACTTTGTTTTATACTATGTAGTGATATAAAAATACATCGCTAAATGTGTTGCTAAGCGCAAATCTCGAGAACAGCTGAACCGATTTCGCGAATTCTTTTTTTTGTTGTGTTTGTTATTGTGTGGAGAAGGTTGTTATGGAATGAAAATTAATAAAAATAAGGAGTTGGGAAATATGAAAATTATTAAAAATATGAAGAATGCCCGCGGCTTCACCCGCGTACATAATCCCAGGATAAAAAGTATTCTATATGTTATTCTGGGATATGGTCTACTCGTGTACCAAGTTTCATCGAGATCCGTTCAGCAGTTTTTGCTTGAAAGAGTAACAAACATCCATACATCCATCCATACAAACTTTCGCATTTATAATATTAGTAGTGTTCGGGATTTCATCGGGCTTATTTAGTGGGACATGTAAAAAATACGCCTTGGTCGTTCAGTAAAATTGTATAATGAATAATCCCAAATACGGTTATATTACATGAATTTACCTTCCGGCTTTATCACCAGATCAGTTTAATACATCCCCTTCCCCTTTTCTATCAGTCAGTCATCAACTACACGTATAAACAAAGCAATTTTACTTGTTACGACAATTCTGCTATGATTCTATGAGGAGTTCTGTTCCATATCTTCGAAGTTCATGATCAGATCATAACAATATTTCTATGGGACCAACTTGGAAGCATAACCTTCCAATCAAAAAAAAAAAAAAAAATTCATAATTGGTCCACAATTGACCGAGTTATCGGTGAACATACATACAAAAAAAAAACATACATTCAGCCGAACATAGAACCTCCTCCTTTTTGAAGTCGGTTAAAAAAAAACATACTACTGTCGGTAGACCAGTAAAAAATTATAAAAATAAAGGGTACGAGCTAAAACACGCGTAGCTGCAACGTTGGTGTGAAGATGTAGATAGGCGTTCCGCGCAAACAAGGATATGAAAAAATTAGAGTAGTGTAGAGTAAAGTAAGGTAGGGTAGAGTCGACAGCTTAGTTAAAAGGTATCATAACATAACTATTAGGTGGGACGAAGTTTGCCAGGTCAGCTAGTACCAAAAAAATCCTCAATCGCAATGACAAACTTTTTACACATATATCAACATGTACCGTTACAGGCATTACCAAAAACCCAGCCGCCGAGCCTAACGCCGGCACAAGTGCAGCAGAAGCGGCAGTCCATAGACATCCAGCAGAAACAGCTCGCGGACAAGATGGCGCAGATGGCCGTGTCCGACAAGCCACCCCCTGCGGCCGCCCAGCCTGCTGCTAAACCTAAGGTAACAACACCAACCCGCACTGGGCCCGCGTAGTGGATTCCGGCCCATTATCTCGCCTACTCCCCAGTAGACACGGGCTCGCGGACGGGGAGCCATGGGTAGCTCGCTGTCCGTCCGTCCGGTAACTGTCCGGACCGAGCCCAAGACGTCGACGGCGCGCGTTGTTCCCGCGCGCCTCAAGGAGTGGTCAGCAACAGGAGGGGCCCATCTGGGTCGAAGCCTACTGGGGCCAGGGTTATCCGAAAGGAACTTGAGCCCCAGTATGAAGGCTAGAAGGAACGGGGTGGGTTTTTAGTCAGTAAGAGTCTAACACTATCTCTCGCTCCATCCAAGAAGTTGTCATTGGATGATTTTTGCCCACCGAAAAAAAGGCCCATTAACTCCTAGAGAGAAAACTTAGTCCCAGCTGTGGGAACATTATAAGGCTGATGCTAATATCTCTTGAATTTAAATTTTAGTAACACAATCCCATACCTTAATACAGGGTGTGAGGGATAGCCCTCTACAAACTTTAAGATCTTGCAGAAAAAAGAAAAAAAAATCTTGAGAAACGTAAAAAAAAAATCAGCCTCACCATAAAAAATTAAAAGCTTGATTGGACAGTTTGTATGGAGTGGCCGATTATTTTTTACGTTTCCTGAAAACAGTCTTGTGGAAGATTGTAATTTCGTCTACTGACCAAGCCCTTAAAGTTTGTGGAGGTAAATATATAGGTACAGAAGTCAATCTACATAGTGTGCGCGCTCTCACAACGCACACATAGACTCCGCTCACGGACATGATATCTCCTCGCCCTCGGCCCGCTCGTCGAACAGTTCCGACTCAAACGCTCATTAGTGTGCGTCCACCGAGCGTAGGTATAAAAACTGAAGTACATACATGAGATTGTCTTCTGTACCTATCTATTTTGTGGTGGAGGGCTGTCCCTTACACCCTGTATGTATAGATGATATGGTGAATGGTGCAACAATTTTGTCTGGCCTGTTGGTCTAGTGGTTAGTGACCCTGACTATTATGTCGTAGGTCGTGGGTTCGATTCCCACCCAGGACAAATGTTTATGTGATGAGCATGATAATTTGTTCTGTGTCTGGGTGTAATTTATCTATAATATGTATGTATTTAGATATATATAAGTATGTTTATCAGTTGTCTAGTACCCATAACACAAGCTCTGCTTAGCTTGGGACTAGACGGCGTTGTGTGATAGTTGTGGAATATTATATTAATATTATTAATTATTTGTATTTTCAGGTGTTACAACGAACGGTGCCTATTCAAATAAACGTGCCTCCCGTATTGAAAGCTGAAGGGAAAGTAAATCCTAACGCTATGGAGCAGATCAGACTACAGGTAATTGTTACTAGCTTTGATTACAAGCGGTTGATGCGAATTCAACGCAACGCGGCGGCCTTGTCATACGTGGGTGCGATAGCCTCCATTTATATATACAAACTAGCTTTTGCCAGCGGCTTCCCCCGCGTATAATATAGCCTATGTCACTCAGGAATAAAGCAGCTTTCTATCGGTGAAAAAATTTTTGCAATCGGACTAGTACTTCCAGAGATTACCCCCTACATACAAACTTACAAATTTTACCTCTTTATAATATTAGTATAGATCACCGCACCGCAAGAGTTCCTATTAAGTCCACATATGTACTTTAGTGGGCATAAAATTTTATAATAAATAAGAATATCAAAGCAACTGATCACGACCACTTCGCTTCACGTATCGCCGCACCGCACCCACGTGCGATTATTCACGTAGACCACCACAAGCTTAGCGTACCTTCATCCTTGTTTCTGCTAAATTATAATTAAAATTCAACAGCAATTAAAACAACAACATCAAGCTCAAGCGCACCACCATCAACAACAGCACCAGCAACAGCTACAACAACAACAACAGCAGCAGCAGCAACAACAGCAAGCTCAACAGCAACAACAGCAAGCTCAACAGCAACAGCAGAAGAAGCCGGAGCCTATCTATGACTTGCCCATACATAACAAACCGACGCTCACGCCGCAACAACAGCAACAAATTCGACAACAACAGCAACAGGTTAGTGTTTTTCTCGTGGTGACCTCGCGCGCCGGACCATGGTTTAGAGCCAGAGGGAATGGGATACGCTCGCCTCCTTCTGCTAAGCAATAATGCTAGCGAAGGAGGCGACTGCATTTGTAGCCCACCAACAACCAGTTGTTGAGCAACACGCTCAACAACAACAAGCTCAACAGCAGCAACAACAGCAGAAGAAGCCGGAGCCTATCTATGACTTGCCCATACATAACAAACCGACGCTCACGCCGCAACAACAACAACAACAAATTAGACAACAACAGCAACAGGTTAGTTCGGAGCGAGGAGGAGTGCCAGGCAGTCGCCTCCTTCTGCGAAACAGTAATGCTAGCAAAGGAGGCGACCGCACGCGTCTGGGAATAGACTTCCTGCAATCACCGGGATTCCGCACCTGATCCCTGGTACAGGCCATGGTCCGGATCGAGGAGGAGTTGAAGTCGCGAGCCTCCAAGTGCGAAGCAGTCATTCTAGCGAAGGTGGAGGTCGACCGCGTGAGGCAACTGTTCTCACGCCCTATCCTCCGGGATTCCGACCCCGATTTCCAGTCACCGTAGGTAGTAGCGTGGTTGCTCGCTGGGACCATGGGTTGATTGGGGTCCTGGAACACAAGGCAAAAAAGACATAGCAAAAATCAGCATAGTGAAAATCTGACTCGCCGCCCGCTCTACCCTAGAGCGATAGAAAACATTGTATGATTTTTGACCTAAAAATACCAGGATTTCAAATAATATTTGAATTACTTTCACATTTCTAATATTTTTTTATTAGCCTATTGCGTGTCCCACTGCTGGGCAAAGGCCTCCCCTTTCTCCTTCCAAACCCCTCTGTCTAGGGCGATCTTGTCCAAGTTTGTCCCGAGAACATGATCAGATCGTCACACCACCTACGTCGCAGTCAACCTAATTAAAATTCCTAATTTATTTACAGCTACTACAACAAAAACTCCAGCATCAGCAGCACCATCAACAACAGCACCATCAACAACAGCACCATCAACAACAGCAACAGCAACAACAACAACCGCAGAGAATGACTCAACAGCAAGCTCTACAACAAGCGCAACAACATCAGAAGCAGGCTCAACTACTCGAAGCGAAAGCTCAACAACAGCAGGCGGCTCAACAGGCCGCACAACAAGCCGCACAGCAGCAAGCTCAACAACAAGCTCAACAGCGGCAGAGTAGAGCTCAACAACAAAGGAGTACTGTGTCTCTGTCGAGTCGAGATACAAGTGTGTTCTCTACTTCTAGTGGCTGTTCTGGGTGAGTTGTTGAGCTATTTATTGATTTTTAGAGTTCCGTATCTCAAAAGGAAAAAACCGGAACCCTTAAGGATCACTTTATTGTCCGTCCGTCTGTTGTGTCTGTCTGTCAAGACCCTTTATCTCGAGAACGAGTGGAGGTATCGAGTTGAAATTAAAACCATATACTCAGGTTTGCGGTCCCTTGAAGTTGTGTAAAATTCAAACTTCTAAGTTAACGAATAAAAACGATACGGCCGTTTATATCGCAAAAAAACGTATATTTTGATACACTCAAAGATTGACATTTTTAGGGTACTTCCCGTTGACTCAGAATCCTGAAATTTGGCACAAAGCAAGGTCTTATAGCACAGGTATAGGAATAAATCTGAAAACAGTGACTTTGTTTTTACCTACGTAACAAAAAAAAAAAAAAAAATTGGAAAAGTCTTCGAGACTTCATTCAGGAATTGTAGTTCGCACGGAACCCTCAGTGCGCGAGTCCGACTCGCAATTGCCCATTTTTTTTAGGATTCCGTATCCATAAGATAAAAAAGGCACTCCCGGGAAAAATACATTGTGCAATGGAAATAGCTATGCTCGGAGTTTTCTTGCGTGATCGCATCAGAAATGAAGATATTCGCAAGAGAACCAAGGTCGCCGACATAGTTCGAAGAATCGCCAAGCTTAAAGTGGCAGCGAGCAGGGCACATTGCTTGCGAGCATTGTAATTAATAGTACATTGTTACACTAGTGGTGAAAGTTCCTTATTTCGTCCCGAGAAGGAGTTGGCGGCCGAGCGTAGCGAAGTCGCTAATTCGAGGGACTAAATAAGTAACTTTAACCCCGAGGTAAGCACTGTGCTTTTAATTACGAATACAAAAAGATAGACCTAGTTTTTTTTTTTATAATTTGACAGCTGTTAGTTAAAAGTAAAACTCCCTAGGGATGAAAAGTGTGATACTTTTCAGCCCGCTCCTCAGGCAACTTCAGAACTACTTTCAGAGCATGAGTAATGAAAATTATTATTATTATTTTCTCTATACAGTGGATCTTGCTGGCGAGGTTCGCGACCAGAAGACACGCGCGACTTGGACGCGTTACTGCAATACATAGAAGGGCCCGCGAGACACGTCGACCGCGGCAAGAAGCGAGCCAAGAAGCAACGACAGAAGGCCAAGAAGGTACGTGTTTCGTCTTAGCTACGATTTTATAACTTCATGACAATAGTGAGTTAATTTTACTTCTAGACTGCCGTTGCGCGGTGGCGAGAGGTTTTATTCGATTGTTCGATCATCTCGAGTGTTTCGGCTTTGACTCGAGTCCGACTCCGTTTGTTAGGAAAAACTGTTGAAGTATATGACAGCCACCACGTTATATATTGTAGTAAAATTAAACTGCCCCATAACTGTATCGAGTACTTTTAAATTAAGTTGCTATATATATATATTTGTATACCTTTTTAGTGGTGAGAATAAACAATTATTATTATTTAGTTATTGTGACTGACTGACCCCACACCGAATGAGCTTACATACAAAACAATGAAACTGTCGCAACGTCGTGCCGCGTCTATGAAGCTGCTAGGACGCATGTCTGTGGACTATAAATTTGTAAGTAAGCTTCAAGCAGGCGTATAATGACGAATAAGTCCGTCGACGGTACGGCTTAATAATAGTACATTATGATATAACTGTGTAATGTTAGAGATTACCGTCGAGGCGGTATTTAGACCCGAGCGATGGCGAGGGTCTTAAGAGAGCAGAGAAAGGTAATCATTAATTACTCACGTGTATCACACGACGTTTTTCAATACACTTGTGAAGAAAATAACTGTAAAACTAGTAAACTTTTGTAAAATCTGTTTTCATATGCGCGCTCATTTTGTTTTTTTTTTGCTTCGTGAGGGACAACCTGCGCCCATCCTGATACGATAAATGTAATAAAATGATGGCGGGGGAGAGGTTGAAACAAAAAGGTTTTAACCACATTATAGCATTAGTTCGTAATGGTAATCAAAATGTCACAGTTAGGTAATAAGTGCCATTACATACCTAAATGCAGTGCAATAAGAGTCACTTTATGAGCAAGTGTATTGTTAAACAATATTACAATATGTTATGTCAACAACAGATGGAGTCTCGGCTGATGGAGGAGCGGAACGCCGTGGTGAAGGAGCTGAACCGAGCGCGGCGCGAGATGGACGCGCTGCAGGTGGCGCACGCCGCCGCGCAGCGCCGTCTGGACCACACGCGCGCCATGCTGCAGGCGCAGACTAAGGCCAACAAGAAGAAGGGTGAGCACCACGCCTTGCCACGCCTTTTTTATTGTTGATAGGTTTGCGCTTGACCGCTATCTCACCTGATGGAAAGCGACGATGCGGTCGACGATGGAACGCGCTTACCTAGACGAAACCTATTCACTCTCGACTTAAAGATTCCCGGGTAGTACTCAGCCGCACCTCATTCAGCAAAAATGAAACCCTTAGCTTTATTACAAGCTTTTATTTAGTTTCACCTGTCCCGATGTTTGTCTGTCATTAAATCTTGTAAAGTAAAGACCCACTTCCCAGTTACCGATTGAGCTGAAATTTTGCATGTATGTGTAAATCAGATGACAATGCAAAATTTTTACCGACTTCACAAAAAGGAGGAGGTACTACGTTCGGCTGTTTGTATGTTTTTTTTTTTTTTTTTTTTTTGTATGTTTGTTCGTCGAATACTCCGCCAAATGTGGACGGATTTTCAAAGTTCTTTTTTTGTTCGAAAGTAGATAGTTCTGAGGTGGTCCCATTATCACCAAATTAGGATCTGATGATGGGATCTTGGAGAAATCGAGGGCAACCTTCAAATTTTATAGGCTCACTTATTGATTTTCGCATATTTTATGAAGTATCTTGTGTGTTTGCGTATGGTCGTCACCATCTCAGGTAGCTGGGCTGATGATGGAAGGTACAACTCCTTAACAGTAAGAAGTCACTCGAACAGGCAAGGACTGTTTTAGTAAATTGTTTTGATGTTTGATAGGGCATTTGCCACATTTGGTCTCATGATCATCAAGTCATGACCTGATGCTGCAGTCAGGATAGTCTGCAGAGTACCTAAGTCCTCGACAACAAACAGCAGATATATCGAGTTTAGGCTCATTGAAAACGGCTCGATGTGTGGATAAACGTACTGCTAATAAAGAACACCGAAGTACATAGAGACCTGATGCTGAAGCCAGGAGCATCAGAAAAAGTACAAACCTTGAAATTACAGCACCGTAGTCGTGTTTGGGCTCATTTTAAACAGGACTAAATTTTAAGTTCATTGCAATGTTGACATAAATCTGGCCTGATGCTACAGCCGGGATTATCAGCATCTAGTCTAATGACTGATTAAAAGATTTACTTTTCGGCTTCATCATCAGATCAGTTCGATATATCCTTTCCCTCTCCAGCATCTAGTCTAATGACTGTTTGAAAGAAGAGGGGGAGAGGATATATCGAACTGATCTGATGATGAAGCCGAATGGTAAAGTAATGTAATCTAACCGTGTTTGGGATTATTAGAACCGTTATGAGATGCGCTCTGACTATAAGGTATTTAAGTTTGACTGAGGGGTACTTTTTAGTGGTGGTACCATAACTAAAAAGTGTAAAATAAAAAAAACTTTTTATAAAAAAAATATAACCGACTTCAATGATAAAAAACACTGAAAAGTATCAAATAACTTTAATTTTGGAAGTCGGTGTTAAATAACGAAGAGACTAAACTATTATAGAAACACCGACTTCCAAAATTAAAGTTATTTGATACTTTTCAGTGTTTTTTATCATTGAAGTCGGTTATATTTTTTTTTTATGACAGGTTGATCTGATGGAACTTGGTAGTTGACACAACTCCATCAAATTCGGGCTTGTATAATTTGTTTTGGAGTATTAATTATATAGCTGCTAGCTTTTCCCGCGCGGCTTCGCTCCCGCTCTTCCCTACTCCACCCTACTATACCCAACTTTACCCTACTCTACCCTACTCTACCCTCCTCTACCCTACTCTACCCTACTCTACCCTACTCTACCCTCCTCTACCCTACTCTACCCTACTCTACCCTACTACTCTACCCTACTACTCTACCCTACTCTACCCTACCCTACCCTACCCTACCCTACTCTACCCTACACTACCCTAATTTTTTTTTTCCATAAGAACCTTCTCCTCACAATAACAATCACAACAAAAAAAAAATCAGCCAAATCGGTCAAGCCGTTTTCAAGTCAAGTCGTGACAACGGAAAAGGGGGGTCATTTTTATATATATAGATGCTGAGCTATAAAAGCTGGCTATGAAAAAATGATTTTCATTAAAAGCTTTTCGTTTATCATTTCAAAAGCTTGGCGTGGAGGACTAAATAGACACTTGACATTTATTGCCATGTATAAAAATATATTTTTTTGGTGTTCAGGTAAAAAGCAGAAATTAAATCCGTCCCAGCAAGCGAAAGTGCAACTGGTGGCCGAACAACTAGGAGAACTGACTACTCTAATGAATACTACTTCCAAGGTATGTTCACTTTGCCATTATAAACCTTACTGCCGACCCTGATGATATTTTTACAAAAAAAAAAAAAAAAAAAAACAATTTATAAAAATTAATTAATTAAAAAAAACATTGGGGTAGATAATATCCTTATTCGAATCAATCCTGATGACATTTTTAATTTCAAGGGTTTTCATTTTCATTCACTTTTTTCACAAAAAATTAAAAAATAACGATGATACATAATTTAAATTAGAAACGTAAAAAAATAATAGGAAAAAACCGACAAAAATTTCCACCTCCGGAAATCCTCCTAGACATCATTCTGGGGGTCCTGAATGATGTACTGGATCTATGGTACTTGTTTGTGCGTCGCTGTCGGAGACACCTTGTATACAATGTATAAGAGACAGCCCTCCACAAACTTTAAGGGCTGCTCAGTAGAGAGCAAGCCCTTAAAGTTTGTGGAGGGCTGTTCCTTACACCTTGTATAAATATAAACCTATCATCATCATCATCATCAGCCTTTTAATGTTCCCACTGCTGGGACTCAGGCCTCCTCTCTAGGAGAGGGAATGGGCCATAATCCACCACGCAGGCCCAGTGCGGGTTGGTGAATATCACATGTCTTCGAATTTTTGGTTCTCGGACATGCCGATTTCGGTTTCCTCACGATGTTTTCCTTCACCGTTTTGAGAGCAGTGGTGATGAAATAAATTACACAAAGTAATGCGCCTGGCTGGGTTCGAACCCGCGACCTACAACTCGTAAGTCGGGGCCATTACCACTCGGCCACCACTGCTCATAAACCTATAAGATTTGTTTAAATACCCTAATCTCAATACTAGTTCAATAAAGCAAGGCATTCTCTACCACTAAACCTTTACTGTCTCCGCACGCGGGACTCAAAAACACGCTAGAAGCGGTCACAAAAAACAGCTGAAGCGCGCTACTGCTAGTGGCCGGAGAAGCTTGAAGCGGCTTCAAGCGTTTATTTATTTAATCTTCATGCAACACAAAGTACATAGGCGGACTTAATGCGTTTTTTGTGGTGGCACAGTCGCACACGAGCCGCGACAAAAGGCCGCCTCAAAATAAAGCTTCAAGCAGCGTTTTTTTGAGGCCTGTGTGCGGGGAGGCTTAGTTCCAAAAAGACGATCGGAGAACGATTTTAGTTTTAACCAGATCATACCGTTGTTGTAGGAAATGCAGGCAGCGGAAAAACAAGTCCTCGACTTCTCCCGTCGACTGCAGAACTGCGAGCGACAGCTGGCGGAGTCTAGAGCCGTGCAGGGCAAACCGGACAAGCCCAGCCAACTAGCACAAGTAAGTAATGCCTACTGTCCACGGACGCGTAGCTTCATAGACGCGTATTCGTCATTATACGCTCGGTGTACGCCTGCGTGAAGCTTACATACAAAACTATGGCGTATTGTCCACGGCCGCGTAGCTTCATAGACGCGTATCCGTCATTATACGCTTGGTCCGCCTGCGTGAAGTCTCTACATCCAAGTATCTCCACAGTCGGACGATTACCAGACAGCTGGCAAGCGAGCTTCCCATTGCTCGTCGTCCGCAAACCCACGCCTACGGTCACGAACCAAATTTGCCAAGGGTTGCTTGATTAATGCCACTTTAACGCTAGAACTACATTAGACCGACGCACACGTGTAACACGCCTGATTTGTACGTAGAACGACGCCGCGTGGCGTGGATCTAGTGTAGCTCTACAAGTCTAGTTGCCATATAAAATGTATGGAGACCGACGTGTCTAGATCGGCGAGCAGTTTAGTTCTACCTTAACTTGACTATAAAAGTCCCTTCCTTCCACAGATCGAGCAAGCAGCTTTGCAAGCTAAACAACAAGCAATCCAACAACAACAGGCGATGCAGCAACAGATACAACAGCAGCAGCTCCAGCAACAACAGCAGCTGCAGCAACAACAGCTGCAACAACAACAGCAGTTACAGCAACAACAGCAGTTACAGCAACAACAGTTGGAACAACAGCGGCAGTTGCAGCTGTTAGAGTTGGAGAAACAGAAGATTGAGAAGCAGAAGCAAGCTAATGCTACGTTTATTAGTGAGTAGTTTTTTTTTTTATATTATAGTACCAACTTTCTTTTGGTTTTGTCTCTCCGGTCCTGTGTCGTCCAAACATTTTTTTTAAACCTAAATTTTTTATTGGGTAGTTTAGTTCTGAAAAACAAATCATGACAAATTTTATTATTTATTCAAGAGAGGAATCCTTAAAACACCTAAATAGATGTGCCAAAAGTTTCCCCGGAAGATATTTATGCAAATCTATCCTTAATTTCAAGAGAAAAAAAATATACCTCTTTATAATCTAACTAGCTTTTGCCCGCGGCTTCATCCGCTTACATAATCCCAGGATAAAAAGTATCCTATGTGTTATTCTGGGATATGGTCTACTCGTGTACCAAGTTTCATCGAGATCCGTTCAGTAGTTTTTGCGTGAAAGAGTAACAAACATCCATACATACAAACTTTCGCATTTATAATATTAGTAGGATTTATAAAATTTCCATTTTACAATGTTAGCTAACTAACATTGTAAAATGGATTACCGATATACCGATTTTTACCAAATTTTATATGCGTATTCAGTAGGTCTGAGAATCGGCCACTATCTATTTTCCATACCCCTAAGTGATAAGGGTTGTTCAACCTTAAATTTTTTATTTTTATTTTTGCACGAAGTTTTTTGTTTTTATATTTTTATAATGTGGCATTAAAAAATACATACAACCCTAAATTTTTACTTTTTTATCACCAACCCCTATTTTTTTATAGCAAAAAATAATATATAAAGCAAAACAACGTTTGCCGTATGCCGATTAGGGCATTAATTAGGAAAAATCCGATGCAAAATTCCACTACTTAGACTAAGCTCTGCGCATCTCTCTCTCTCTTACGTCGTTTGCCATTGAGAGAGAAAGAGGGAGATGCGCAGAGCTTATGTTCAGGTTCGTCAATATCTGTCAGGCATACTGTAACCTCTAAGTATAAAGATGTATGTCTAACATCCTTCTTTCTCCCTCCAGACGGCGGCGCAGGCGGCATAGTGTGCGTGCGCAGATCTCCAGGCGACGGCGCTGTGACGGTGTCCATTCCTGGGCAGCGCACCGACACGCCGCTCGCGCAGCTAGTGCATAACAATAAACATGTCACTGGTGAGTACTCCACGTGGGCTAGACGATATATATAGCGATGGGTAGCCTGCCGTCCGGTAACACTACAGGGATCCCAGCAACTGGGTAGCTCGCTGTCCGACCGTCCGGACCAAGCCCAAGATATTGACGGCGCGCACTGTTCCCGCTTGCCTCAAGGAGTTGTCAGTAACAGGAAGGGCCCAGCCGGGTCGAAGCCTACTGGGGCCAGGGTTATCCGTAAGGAAGCTCGAGCTCCGGTATGAAGGCTAGAAGGAACGGGGTGGGTTTTTGGTCAGTAAGAGTCTGATACTATCTCCCGCTCCAAGAGCAGGGGTTGTCATTGGATGATTTTTGCCCATCAAAAAAAAGGGTTCCCAGCAAAGCCAAAGCCTGCTGAGGCTATGGGATGGCTTCCAAAAGGGAACTCCGGCGCCCGGCCCCTCTAGCCAAGTTACAACCGTTTTACTTGCGTCGAACGCTTTGAGTTCGCCACGCCGCGAATTCTTTTGTTCTGACCACGTGACTGAGCTATGAGATGACGTCATTCCCGTACATTTGAAGCTATCTACTAGCGTTAGCGATTGTAGATTAGCAACTTGGCTAAGGGTGCTAGAACGCTAGTTTGCTTCGCTTCCAAGGCGACGTCGTCGTTTTTAGATTATAGACTGGCCTGTTGGTCTCTAGTGGTTAGTAGCCCTGACTGCTATGCCGGAGGTCGTGGGTTAGATTCCCACCCAGGACAAATGTTTATGTGATGAGCATGATCATTTGTTCTGTGTCTGGGTGTAATTTTATCTATATTATGTATGTATTTAGAAATATATAAGTATGTTTATCAGTTGTCTAGTACCCATAACACAAGCTCTGCTTAGCTTGGGACTAGACGGCGTTTGTTAAATTATTATTATTTTATAATATAACTAGGAAATTTGGTATCTCCACACCAACTTTGGGGCCTCGTTTTACCCCCTCACGGGTGTAGTTTTGTAAAATCCGTTCTTAGCCGATGTCTACATCCTATAAGGAACCTACCTGCCAAATTTTAAGTTTTTAGGCGTTATAGTTTCTGAGATTTTGTGATTAATCAGCGAGTGGTTTCACTTCACTTTATACAACGTGTAACGTCAAATGCGCAAAACCTGAAAATTGTTTGATCGAAATAACGAGCAGAATCAATTAAACCACTTTTTAACATAGGTTACATTTAAAAAAAAATCATTAAAAATGTTGCCCTGTCTATTTATTAATAGGTCAAGCCATCACGTGCGCAAACCCGCCCAAATAGGTAAACAGACACAAATGGTTGTAGTCCAATCAAATTTTCTCATAAGCGGAATGATAAAAGTTCTTATTTCGATGCAGATACGAATTTTAAACAAACTAAACTGCTCATAAAACCTTAATTTTTTAAGCTATTGCATAGCTTCTATCGCGGGCCTCGAGCGTGGAGACCGAATCCAGAAATTCCGTAACGAAAAAAACCTAACACCCCCCACTAAATGGTTGTCATGGCAACTTGTCAACTTCACTCACAAATAATTATCACCTAATAAAGAATTAAAAGTTCATAAAAAATGTTACGCAATAGCTTTACCGCGGCAGTCTCCGAGTGCTACACGTCTTTTTTTTTCTCACAGACTTAGGTCAATTGAATTAAAACTCATTGGAGGTGTCTGAGGTTTTGCGCATTTTTTTTTACACGTTGTATACATTACGATTATCCTAATTAATTTCCAGTTCTGAATGTATGCGAGGAGCCCGCCCCCGCGGCGTCGAGCACGAAGGCGGCGGACGGACGCAAGCAGACGTGGGAACAAGCGCTGGCACACATCAACCAGCTCGCTAAGGGCTCCAACAAACAGAAGGTAGGCTCACCAACATCACTACAAAGTATTATGGTAGCACCACTAAAAAGTACCGACCCTTCAGCTAAACATAAATTACCTTATAGCCAAGTGCATCTCATAACGATTTCTAATAATACCAAATTCGGTTATATTACATGAATTTACCTTCCGGTTTTATCACCAGATCAGTTCGATACATCCCTTCCCCCTTTTCTTTCAGTCAGTCATCGACTACACGTATAAACAAAGCAATTTTACTTGTTACGACAATTCTGCTATGATTCTATGAGGAGTTCTGTTCCATATCTTCGAAGTTCATGATCAGATCACAACAATATTTCTATGGGACCAACTTTTTCAAAATCGGTCCACAATTGACCGAGATATCGGTGAACATACATACAAAAAAAAAAAACATACATTCAGCCGAACATAGAACCTCCTCCTTTTCGAAGTCGGTTAATAAAACAAAGTCGCTTTTTCTGTCCCTATATCCTAATAGATAGAGTGATTCAAGAGGAAGGTTTGTATGTGTAGTTTTTCTGTAGTTTATTTAGTATCAGCATTGCACCCGAGCGAAGCCGGGGCGGTTCGCTAGTATTTAATAAACGTGTGGAAGTTTTTAGTTGTGCGCGCATCACGTGAAATGTACGAAATCGATGTAGATAACTTTTGTACATTAAAATCGTGTGTAACTTGATATATTACTTAGGCTTTGTTTCATCGCAATCGGTTGACTATATCGAAAGATATACTACATTCATTGACTGTTAGGCGGTACGAAGTCCGTTGGGTCAATTGGTATTTTATTTTGATTAGAATTGCAATGTTTATATATTTAAACTTCATGTACAGCAGTGGTATACAGGATTATAAATAAAAAACTAACAACCTTGCAGAACTGTATTACTAACACTTTTGTCTATGACTTTTTACAAAACAATTCATTTACCAAAAAGAAACCTTCAAGATTTCGTTGTTCTATCTAACACATTTCAACTCTGTGTTTTACTGTACCCACTTATTCTTCCCGCGTACGATCTCGCTCCGCTATTGTACTATCGCTTGCTTCGCATAGACTTCGGAACATTTAGAACATTCAATATAAATATTCTTATTATTTGGATGAAAACCAATGTATGACAAAGTCATAGAACAAAAGTTGTTGTGTATGATGTTAGTAACGTAGTCCTGAGAGGTTGCCAGTGTTTTACAGATAACCCTGTATAAATGGACATTCTCTACCAGTCAACCTTAAGAGTTTTTATGATTTCTCGTGTAAATAGTAATTATCACATATCGCCGATGAAGAGTCAATGAATAATAACTGAAAAAACACAACTTTACAGGATACGAAAAAAACGTTTGATTTTTTGAGTATATTAGATTTTTTAAATGTTTTATGTAAACTGACTGCAATATTATGCAATTAATGATTTTATTAAAACATTACTGGTTTTTATATAAATAAAAATAAAATATATTGCCATCGTAAATGACGTAACACCACTTAGTATATATTGCAATAATTGTTTATCTTGCAAAATTAATAAGAAACAGACCTGAGATCTTTGTCAGCATGTGTATTACTCTATTCTACCATAAATAATGCAATAAAACAAAAATGGCCAAAATGTTAGATATTATATATTGACTCTTCATCGTCGATATCATAAAAAATATGCAATTCTACTCATAAAAAACATTAACTAGTGTCAAATTTGGCTAAACCTAAATTTCTCATAACATTTTTGCAGAAAAAAAACAAAGAGCCTAAGGAGAAGACGCCACAGCCTGAACAGAAACCCAAAGAGGTGAAGGAACCTCAGAGGTCCAACTCTCTGCCCGACCCTCAGACTCTGTCCAAGAAACAGCGGAAACAGCTCGCCAAGCAACAGGTATGAGTAGACTTGTGTTCAGCTAGCAGTGGAGCTCTTTAGGAGCCGTGCAAGTTGGATGCCGACTACGGATATATCCGTATACGGTTTCTATACCGGACGCCAGCTACAGATATCACTACATAGTATAAAACAAAGTCGCTTTTTCTGTCCCTATATCCCTATGTACGCTTAAATCTTTAAAACTACGCAACGGATTTTGATGCGGTTTTTTTAATAGATAGAGTGATGCAAGAGGAAGGTTTATATGTATAACAACATCCATTAAATAGTGGAGAAATACTGTTACCCGAGCGAAGCCGGGGCGGGTCGCTAGTATATGTACACATCTACCCACAAAAACATACCTGTTGTTTTTTAGGCTAGTTGCCTACAAAAATGTAATTAGTCCGTCTTTTAGATTATTCAAAAATAAGGGACACGTATTTTTTTATTTGTAAATTAAACAAAAAATAACAAAGACCATTAAAGTTACGTGTGACGTCACCCCGTGCGAAAAATGCAGCACGGCGTGACGTTACACGTAACTTTAACTTTAATCGAAATAACAATTGTTACGCATTGCATTAAAATGTACTTGCTTTTATACAAACCAAGTGTACAATATATCACAATAGACACAGCATGTATTAAATAAAATGTAGTTATTTTGACCTTGGAAACTACCCTATTTTTCGCCTAAAAAGGGGTTGAAATCCAATCCAATGCCAAGTTTAGATGCACTTTAAAATCGATCATAATCATCTTCATCAACAGCCTGATCCACTGGTAAACATTCGCCATTCTTCTCCGCAGGCCGAAGAAGAAAAAAAAAGGAAACAGCAACAGCAAGAACTAAAATCCAAAAAGCCTGAAGCTAAGAAAGCCGAAGCGCCCAAACAAGAACCCGCCAAGAAGACCGAGAAGAAACAAGCGGAACCGGAGAAAACTAAGAAGGAAAAGAAAGAAGACAAGAAGAAAGAGAAGGCTGTGGAGAAGAAAGCTGAGAAGAAAGGGAAAGAGAATAAAGTGGAGAAGGGTGAGTAGATAATGCTAATGTTATAGAAGCCTGCAATACACGTTGGCCGAGCGTTGCCGAGTGAAGACCAATACCAACATCTAGACAGTAAATTTGCCTTGTCTTGCTATCGCTCGGTGTCGCTCGCCTAGTTGGTTGAGTAAAGACAAGCGCCAACGTGTATAGACCTCATTTGGCGTAGCTTGTCACAACTCGAAGACGCTCGCGATCACTTGCCTCACTTCGGAGCGATGTCGGTTTTCTGCACAAATCAGAGGCGCTCGCCCAACATGTGGGCGTCTCCTCAAAACTCGTCTATGTTTGCCATTTGCATTGGTTTCCTTCAAACTTGCCGAACGTCTAGAGTCTAGACGTTCTAGACTCTAGACAGTAGCGCTTGCCTTGTGTCAATTAGCCTGAATTTGTCTACAGTGCGTTTCACTTAAGAAGTTACATCGGCGTAATGTTGGCTCCCCTGTCTGTCTACACAAAAAGAAGGGAAAAAAGGAAAGAGTTGCCTACTCTACCAAAATTGTTCCCCGAAATGTGAAACGAAATCGATTTTAACGGTAGCTGCAACACTTTTTGGAAAATTATGAGAGGAACGGGATTTTATTTAAAAAAATTAGGTCTCAAAGGAAGTTGTTAATAGAGAGGAACGATACTGTGGCGTGGCGTTTTCGTTATTTGAAAGAATTGTAAGACAATCGGAATGGAGCCCAGCGCCCTATACTTTATACAAAAATAGTAACAATAAAAAAAGGCAATTGTTAAAGTAACGAAGTATCAGTTAATCTCCCTCATATCAAGTAATTTAATTGCTAAAAATATGGCAACATTATTTTCAATACTACCAACATGACAGCAATGTAACTTCTTAAGTGAAACGCACTGTAGACTCACAAGGGCCTAAGCCTGGCCAACATGTATTGCAGGCTTTATACAACGTGTAACGTTAAATGCGCAACACCTGAAATTAGTTTGATCAGAATAACGAGCAGCATCAATCAAACCAGTTTTTAATATAGGTTACATTTTTCAAAAAAATCTTCATTAAAAACGTCGACCTGTCTATTTATGAATAGGTCAAACCATCACGTGCGCAAACTCGCCTGAAAATGCGGCGAAATGGTTCCAGTAAAGGATGGTACGGCAGTGTTTGCTTCGCGCTCGACTTGGCGGGGGCACTGCCGTGCCCCCCGATAAATAGTTGTAGTCCAATCAATTTTTTTTTTTTTTTTTTTTTTTTTGTTTTTTTTTTGCATGAAGATTAAATAAATAAATAAATAAATAAATAATAAAAGTTCTTATTTCAATGCAGATATGAACTTTAAACTAACTAAAACTGCTCATAAATCCTTTAATTTTTTTTTTACATTTTTTTTCTCACTGTTTTAGGTCAATTAAATTAAAAATCATTTGTGGTTTTGCGCATTTAACGTTACATGTTGTTGGAATACTATCTATTGCCATATAGTCCCAGGATAAAAGTATCCTATGTGCTATTCCAGAACATGGTCTGCCCTTGTACCAAGTATCATCGAAATGTCTTCAGCCGTTCGAGTGTGAATAAGTAACAAATATTCACACACAAACTTTCACCTTCATAATATTTTTTTTTTTATGTCCAATGACTTAATATGCTTTTGTACATATTTTTGGCTATATTATCCTTTAAAAATTTTAATACACGTATTTTTTTTATCTATCGTATGTAAAAAAAATAAGGAATTTCTTGCATGTTATTTCCATAGAGATCTACGCTTTGGAACGTGCAACTTAGCTTCACTTTTTTTACTGACCAACATTTTGAACAATTATATCTGTATTTCTCAAAAAGACGTATCTTCCATTTAAAATAATATTCCACAACTATCATACAACACTGTCTAGTCCCAATTTAAGCAGAGCTTGTTGAATACTAGACAAATGATAAATATACTTATACTAGCTTTTGCCCGCGGCTTCACTCGCGCACATAATCCCAGAATAAAAAGTATCCTATGTGTTATTCTGGGATATGGTCTACTCGTGTACCAAGTTTCATCGAGATCCGTTCAGTAGTTTTTGCGTGAAAGAGTAACAAACATCCATACATACTCGTACATACCAACTTTCGTATTTATAATATTAGTAGGATTACACCCAGACACAGAACAATTTGATAGTGCTCACTATCAAAGCTCACACAAGCATTTGTCCTGGGCGGGAATCGAACCCACGACCTCCGGCATAGCAGGCAGGGCCACTGACCACTAGGCTATAACAGCTCTTATTGATCTATTTGAAATAAACGATCCTAATTTCTGATTTCTGAACAAAACATATTTATTATTTTAGCCGCACAAGCTCCACCGAAAGCGGCGAAACAACCGGCTCAGCCGCAACAACAGCAACTAAGTAAGAAGGAGAGCAAGAAACAACAGCAACAGCAACAACAACAGCAACAGCAGCAACAACAAAGCAAGCCGCAAGTCATCAACATCACTCCGGACACCACCATAGAAGTTGTTAGTAAAAAGGTAACGTTTTATTGTTTTTTTTTTGGGATTAGGTGCTCAATGCCACATTCGCAAAATGACATATTGACGCAAAATGCCACTTTCGCATATTGCCGAAATGTCACTTTTATTTTTATTTGGACGTAGTATGTTTTATGAAAAGCTATCTGGCCAAAACTTAATAAGTGCTTGAATTTTAACAATTTTATATTTTAATTGGCGTAAATTGCACATTATGCGATAGTTAGTTTTTTTTAGAATGTATCAATGTGTTTGATAATGAGGCATTTCCCTAAAGTGGTATTTTGGGAAAAGCGAGTCGTGTCGCCGGCAGTGTGAACAGTCAGAGAGCAACGTTTAATAAATGCATCTCTTTCGTTTACACGGAATGTACATTTATTGTGCGTTTCTTGAGAGAGAAAATCGCCGATAGTCGTTTTCTTGCCTGCGGTCGGAACACTTAGAGAGGCCTGAGTCCCAACAGTGGGAACATTAGAAGGTCGACTATGCTACATGAATAACTCTAATTCCGAGCTCAGCTGTTATTAAATGATTTATATATAATTTTTTAACATTGTACAATGTTGTGTACAGAACCCTTGCACCACCGAGCCTGAGAAGCCACCGTCATGCAGCATCATGGAACAGCTGAGCTGCGGAGTGCAGGTATGTGCCAGAACCATGATCCACTGTCACCAATCTCAGACAGGCCTGTTGGCCTAGTAAGTGACCCTGGCTGCTATGCCGGAGGTCGTGGGTTCGATTCTCACCCAGGACAAATGTTTGTGTGATGAGCATGATCATTTTTTCTGTGTCTGGCAGCAATAGGGTTGTTTCCAGGGTCAAAATAACTACATTTTATTTAGTCCGTATTTTAGATTATAAAAAGAAAAACTTTGTGTCCAATATTTACACAAAGTTTTTCTTTTTTCGATTAAACAAAAAATAACAAAGATATAGCCCATTAAAGTTACGTGTGACGTCACCCCGTGCGAAAAAATGCTGCACGGAGTGACGTTACACGTAACTTTAATGGGCTATATCTTTGCCATTTTTGTTTTTTTTTTATTATTATTGATAGGCTCGCGTTTGACCACCATCTCACCTGGTTTAATTTACAAATAAAAAAAAACTTTCCCTTATTTTTGAATAATCTAAAAGACGGACTAATTACATTTTTTACGGCAACTAGCCTATTTATCTATACACGCTAGGGTTATACCTGACAAGTTTGCCTGTACAGTTATACCTATCAGGTAAGCTCGTGTGGAAACCTGCACAGTTGTGCAACATGCACGCTCCGGTTTGCCTGTACAGTACGCGTCAAATAACTTTGCCGCTCTGAAGTTAGGCTTTCCTTACAACGGCGCAGGTACTATCGAGTGGTATAGGTGCGACCGGAACACAAGCTGGTATCGGACGTATACGAGCGACTGAGATAGAAACGTAACACTGAGGTTCGCGCATGCGCAGTGCTGTCTTTTTCGTAAAATTGACTAATGCGCAGTGAATGTAGCCAACTTCAGAGCGGCAAAGTTATTTGACGCGTACTGTACAACTCCGTTAATATGCGAGGGAGCGCGGGGCGCGGTAGGTCGCTCTTTGTCAGTGTGTATGTGCGATCACCTGACCGCTTCTCGTAGCATTTAAGATTGCGCGTATTAATTTAATTCTACCCCCTAATTATAATAATGGAATCAATGCAATGATTTCATATGTTTAAGCATTTTGGATTTAAGTTATTTGTATATCATGTTTTTAAAGTATACATTCTCGATTGTATTAATACTTAAAAAGGCGTCTATAGTCTGCAAAAGTTTTATTACTTGAAGACTGAATTCTGACTTAGGGAAGGTTCATATTTGACGGAACATGCGTCGCGTATTATCGGTCGCGTAACGCCAGAACAGACAAATGTATAGAACAACACTTGACCGTTCACACTCAACCGATGATACGTTAGTGCGTCGAGTGTACAGCGTCTATTCCGTTTCCGTCAACGCATTGTCGGTCGACGTAAGAGCGGCAACGTCGCGCGCGCCACGCGCTACTTGTATTTTGATTGATGCATTCAGTCTAGGCGTAACATCAACAGAGATCGTTTGTGTACAGGCCGTATCACACAACACAACCGCTCTATAGATGCTAAACGCAGAAACTGACGCTCGACGCATTTTCCGTTTGATATGAACAGACACATTCGACCGAATAGACGCGACTGATGATACGCTCGGCGTATTTTACGGCAGATATGAACCTTCCCTTGGTGTGTAAGTTTTACAATTGTGTATATTTTTTATATCCATAAAGAATTTTATAAACTAAACTAACCTGTAAAACTCAACTGTACAGGCAAACCTGTCAGGTATATCGTAGCGTGTATGGCAGGCATTAGGTTAGACTCGCAGAATCACTCGTCCACAATGGTACCTTAGTCGTGTGCCGTTGTGTGCGTGGTGCAGGAGGCACACCTTCGCGACGTAAGCACTGACACTTGCAGGTGGCGGACCTGAAGCTGCCGCCCGGCATCACGCTGACGCGCGTGCAGCCGCACGACAAGAAGGAGCCGCCGCCCATCAAGTCCGTGGTGAGTACGCTGCCGAATCACACCTTCTTATATTCTTTATCTATACTTATAATAAATCTTTAGAAGTGAAAATTCTGTTCATTGAAAATAAAAAAAAAATGGCAGGGGTGTTGTTACTAGACCGACACTGAACCTAAAAATTTGATTAAAAAAAAATTTGTCTGTCTGTCTGTTTGTTCAGGCACCACGCAAAAAGTACCGGTCCGATTACGATGAAACTTGGTATAATTATTTTTTAACTAGCTGCTCCCAGCAGCTTCGCCCGCGTGACAGCAGAAAATTATCCCAAGGGAACATACTTCCGGGATAAAAAGTATCCTATGTCCTATTCCAGGACATGGTCTATCTGTGTACCAAGTTTCATCAAAATCGGTTTTGCCATTTAGGCGTGAAGACGTAACAAACAAACTCACTTTCGCTTTTATAATGTTAGTAATGATCGTCGCGCGGGCGAAGCCACTGGCAAAAACTAGGTTATATCAGTATTTATAACTTACTTTGGTGTACAATAAAGTATTTGTGACACTTGCAGCCGCTGTGGAAGGCGGGGCAGCTGCCGGCGGCGCCGACGCCCGTGGCGCGGCCGGCGCCCGTCATCAACGCGGACCCCGCCAACGTTATGTTCACCACCGCACATCCTGGTAAGTGCATCTTCTTTGGCCTACGTGACCAGTCGCACGTGGCTGCGGTGCGGTGATGAGGGAAGCGAAGAGACCGCTTTTTCGCACGAACTTTTGCGGTGCGGTGGCTTGTTTTTAAATAAATGGCTGCTATAGCGCGGCAGCGACGCACGAACGACGGAGCCGTCGAGTCGCGTTGCTTTCACGTGTACCGCGCTGAATCGCTTCGACATCAACTGTCGTGCAGTCGCCCACCATAACCTATAACACCTGTCTGGTCGGAGGATCCTCCCTTTTCAAAGGAGGCTTGCGGGACTTTACTCTCTGTTCCGCCTACCTCCAAATTACTAGCAACATAACAACACAACATTATAAGCTGTGTTATTTTTGGTGTACAATAAAGTTTATTCTATTCTATTCTATTAGGCTAAGTTGTATTACTACTAACACAAATAGATGTTTATCTGAAATAAATATTTTAAATTTGAATAAAATCTTTGTTACTAAATACTAATTTTCTCATCCACAGAACCACCGAGACCAGTAATCATAGCCGACCCCCCGCCCATAGTCGGCAAATCGAAAAAAGCCAAGAAAAAGGCTAAAAAGGCCGCCGCGGCCGCCGAAGAAGGCAAACCGGACGGGGCCAAGATCGTCACCCTGCGGAACCCGATGTTCCATCCGAACTTACCACCCGTACAGGTTACTAACCAACCAGCTCAGAAGAAACAAGAGCAAATTAGAATCCCTGATCCTATACCGATGCCTCCGAACGCTTGCCAAGCGACTATAACCCCTACGTCCAATGGGATGTACACAATAAGAAACCCGCTAATGACCATGATGCATCAACAAAGTCTTATGGGAGTCAGAACCCAGAGCCCACAACTAAACCCGATGTACGGACAACAATACAACTATGTGAACCCAAACCAATACAACCCCGTACCTCCAACACCGACTCAATTCATGGAGCAAGCGAGAGCTTCACCAAAACCTGATGATTTTCAAACAAGGATCATGAATTTGGCATCGTTTACCCAAAAAAATGATGAAGGATACTCGCTATTCAAAACTCCTGATGACAATCAGCAGCGCAGCTTCCTAACTCCTGAATACTATGAAGATCAGAGCCCAAAATCAGTCGTATCACCAAACCCTATAGGTACACGACCGGTAGATACATCCCGTTCGTTCGAGTCCGACTCCTCTCTGTTCGCGAACCCTATACAAAGACCAGAGCCTATAGGAACACCTTTAAAACCTGAAGAATATACCGGTCTTTACACCCCGTTTGGACAAGAAGATAGGAATGTATTCAGAAATGCACTGTTCAGTGATAAAAATGAAGGGTCAAGGTTGAAGAATGAAGATATGGGAGTGAACCATGTAGCCAATGGTGACTCGTTGCCGTATTTTCAAAGATTGAGGGTTGGGTCGAAGTTGAACAGTGAGGTTACGATACACCATGTCACGGAGTCCAAGTTCTATAAAGGACAGGTGAGTTGAATCTTTGTCTATCTCTGCCTATTGGTCTAGTGATTAGTGGCTGGGCTATGCTGGAGGTTGTGGGTTCGATTCCCATCTAAAACAAATGTTTGTGTGATGAGCGTGATCATTTTTTTTGGCTGGGTGTAATTTATCTATATGTATGTATTTAGAAATGTTAGAATGTTTATCAGTTGTCTAGTACTCGTAGCACAAGCTCTGCTGAGCTTGGGACTAGACGGCGTTGTGTGATAGTTGTGGAATATATTATTATTATACTGATCTGTTGGTGTGTGTTCGGACTGCTATGCCGGTTACTGCGGGTTTTATTCCCACCTTAGGTTAAAAACTTCTAGATGAAGCCTTGAGACTGTAGAGCAGTGTGGAAGTGAGAAGCTTATATACGAAATAAGTAAGAAAATTGAGACAAAACATATTATAAGAAGTGCCAGTTGTTTTGCTTGGCGAACTTTGAAAAGGGAGCCAAATAAAGGCTTATCACTAAGAGGGTTGAATCGAGTTAGTTTTTTATGTTTTTTAATGCTTTGAATCTTTGACGTTTTTCTTCACCATAAATAATAAATCTGTAGAAGATTTTAGTTTAGCGCGCATCACGTCAAATGTACGAAATCGATGTAGTTAACTTTTGTACATTAAAATCGTGTGTAACTTGATATATTACTTAGGCTTTGTTTCATCGCAATCGGTTGACTATATCGAAAGATATACTACATTCATTTATTGCTAGGCGGTACGAAGTTCGCCGGGTCAGCTAGTATTAAATAAATCAGAATTATTCTAATAGATCTTACAAGAAAATCAATATTTTGCAGGAGCCAGGCGTGCCCTTAGAATGTGGGTTGCAGGGAGAAGAATCCTTGTTCAGCAGACCACCGATGCACGCGTGGCCTGACCAGCTGTACGGACCAGCTTGTCCCAATAAAGCCGGTAAGTCAATATCTTTGTATCCTTGAGAAGTGGTTGAGCGTCTACTTGGATTTGAAGTTAAATTAAATAACTTTTTCATCCCCCCATCTCCGAGGATAGCGAGCCATGGGTAGCTCGCTGTCCGATCGTCCGGTAACTGTCCGGACCGAGCCAAGACGTCGATGGTGCGCACTGTTCCCGCGCGCCTCAAGGAGTTGTCAGTAACAGGAGGGACCCAGCTGGGTCGAAGCCTACCGGGGTCGGGATTATCCGAAAGGAAACTAGAACCCCGGTATGAAGGCTAGAAGGAACGGCGCGGGGTTTTTTTCAGTAAGAGTCTGACAATATCTCCCGCTCCACCCAAGAGCGGGTTTTGTAATAAGATGATTTTCAACGTCGACAAAAAAAAAATCGCCCCATCTCGGAAAGAGTATTTTTGATCTTCGATATCTGAGAGCAAAAGCCGCGATGTTCTAAATCCAATTTACTTTTTCTCTATACAGAATAAAAAAAATCCCTAAAGAGATAAAGTAAATTGAATTTAGAACATCGCGTGCGCTATGTTTATGAATTCAAAACATCATTAAACCTATTTACTTCTACTTCCATGGTAACAAATTTGTCATACAACTTTTTTTTAATTAGCTAAAAACAGGTTCAGAACCTCCTTGGTGTACTTTTTTTGCATTTAGTCATTTCTTGAGGTGGGATGAAAAGTTCGCTCGACTGCAAAGATTTTTCTTTTTATTTGACTTTTGATTCTCTCGCTAACGCTCAGGATTAAATTTTAAGATCCTTCGCTTGCTCGGCCATCAAAATTATGCACGCGGTGAAAAAGTAACTTTGCACTCTTGTATAACAAATAGAAGAAAGAAAGAAAAAGAGCTTATTTGCGTCCAACATGTCGCATGAACGCAAATGAACTATTTATTAAGCGTTTGTAGTGCGTTTCACTTGCGAAGTTTCTTCGAAGTAATGTGAAAGAAGTGGCTCCCCTGTCTGTCTGTCTACGGAAAAGAAAGGAGTTGCCTACTCTACTATGCGTTCCAAATGAGAATAGGAAAGCCAACGAACTCGATCTGTCAAATTTTGATTGAAAAGTATAGTTTTCAAAAAAATCTTTTTTGCATTTAAATGGTTTTGTTTTTGTTTAACTGAGCCTTATTAAGAAATAGATACTTTTCAATCAAAATTTCACAGATCGAGTTCATTGGCTTTCCTATTCTCATTTGGAACACACAGTACCAAAATTATTGCACAAAATGCGAAACAAAATCGATCTTAACAGTAGTCGCACCATTGAGAATGGGGTTTTATTAAAAAAATAAGCAGGTCCAAAAGAAAGTCGTTTATGCGATAATGTGGCGTGGTCTTATCTGTAATTGAAATAACTGCAGGACAATCGAAATGGAGTATGATCTGAATAACGAGCAGAATTAATTGAACCACTTTTTAATTTAAGCCCACATTTTTTGAAAAAAATCGTCATCAAAAATGTTGCCTTGTCAATTTATTAATAGGTCAAGCCATCACGTGCGCAAACCCACCCGGTTAACAAACAAGTGATTGTCGTCTGATTAAAATCCTTACTTCCTTGTCTGCTATCACGCGGGCGAAGCCGCTGAGAGCAGCTAGTTTTTAACCGACTTCGAAAAGGAGGAGGTTCTATGTTCGGCTGAATGTATGTTTTGTTTTTTTTGTATGTTCACCGATATTTCGGTCAATTGTGGACCGATTTTGAAAAATTTTTTTTGATTGAAAGGTTATGCTTCCAAATTGGTCCCATAGAAATATTGTTATGATCTGATCATGAACTTCGAAGATATGGAACAGAACTCCTCATAGAATCATAGCAGAATTGTCGTAACAAGTAAAATTGCTTTGTTTATACGTGTAGTCGATGACTGACTGAAAGAAAAGGGGGAGGGGGTAAATTCATGTAATATAACCGTATTTGGGATTATAAGAATCGTTATGAGATGCACTCTGGCTATAAGGTAATTTATGTTTAGCTGAAGGGTAGGTACTTTTTAGTGGTGCTACCATAACTAAAAAGTGAAAAATAAAAAACTTTTTACAAAAAAAATTAAACCGACTTCAAAAAGTACAAAATAACTTTAATTTCGGAAGTCGGTGTTAAATAACGAAGAGACAAGATTAGGTATCTATTATAGAAACACCGACTTCCGAAATTAAAGTTATTTTGTACTTTTTGAAGTCGGTTTAATTTATTTTGTAAAAAGTTTTTTAAACAAACTAAAACAGCTCATGAAACCTTTTTTTTTTCTCAGAACTAAGACAATTGAATTAAAAATCATTTGGGATGTCTGAGGTTTTGCGCATGTTACCAGGGTTCATTCTAAGGGGGCAAGACAGGCATTTGCCCAGAGCGACAAAAAAGAGGGGAAGCAAAATTGACTTATTCCTATCTTCCAACCTAGCCATTAGCTATCTACTACACCCAAGTTGTCAGGTTGAGAATTTTATGTGCCACCTTCCAACCTACTTCAGGTTGGATAGTAGAAATATTGAAGACTTAAGACTTATATAGTTTTTTTGTATGTAAAGGGCGGCGAAAATGATCTTTGCCCGGAGCGGCTAAATAGATAGATCGGGCCCTGTATGTAACGTTCCACGTTGTAGACGTATGGCATGTCCTCAGGCGCTGCGTCCGGGCGCAGCTCAGCGTGCGGCTCGCCGGCGGCCGCGGCCGGGGCGGCGCGGGGGGCCGAGCCTGGCGGTGACGAGCGGCGCTTCGGGCCCGTGGGGGAGCGCCCGGCAGACCACAGAGGTACGTGCCATACCTCTAACTCACCAGCTTCGGCGACTGGTAGCGGGTACCATCACAAGGCACTGCTCGTAACGTGGCCGTAATCCACCACGCGGGCCCAGTGCGGGTTGGTGGCCTATGCCCTCTCAAAGAGGGAAGGTTTGAATTTCAGCAGCGGGAACATTAATTCATTAAACCCCAAGCGGAACACCGGCGTTCGCTCACCCATTTCCTTTCCGGCAACGACTCACTCTTGGGCTAGGCCTTGGTACAGGCCATTGTCCGGATCGAGGATGAGTGGTAGGCGGTCGCCTCCTTCAACAACAAAGGAGGAGGCCGACCACATCAGGCAACGGCGCTCACAGCGCCCCAGCCGCCGCCGGGATTCCGATCCCGATCCCGATTTCCGGCCACAATAGGTAGCTCGCTGTCCGACCGTCCAGTAACTGTCCGGACCGAGCCCAAGTCGTCGACGTCGCGCACTGTTCCCAAGGAGTTGTCAGCAACGGCAGGGGCCCAGCGGGGTCGAAGCCTCGAAAGGTACCTCAGCCCCGGTATGAAAGGCAAGAAGGAACGGGGTGGGTTTTTTAGTCAGTATGAGTCTGACACTATCTCCCGCTCCACCCATGAGCGGAGGTTGTCATTGGATGATGTTTGCCCACACAAAAAGCCAGCTGGGTCGAAGCCGGTCTGCTTCTGAAAGAGAGTCTCGGCCCCGGTATGCAAAAAGGAACGGGTGAATTGTTTTGTCAGTAAGTCTGACACTATCTCCTGCTCTGTCCAAGGGCGGGAGATGTCTTTCTATTTTGTCACTCTGTTAAAAGGCTTATGCTATACATGTTATGTATATTGTCCACAGAATCCAGCGTGTTCCTCCCCGACTCGTCGATCACGAATCTATCGACTCTAGAAGTGTCGGAGCGCGAGATAGAATCGTTTAAACGATTCGATTTCTACTTCGAGCCGCCGCAGCACAAGCCTAAAGTCCAGCTCGACGTGAGAGACATCGCCGCGGCGCTCAGGCAGAACCAGAAGTAAAACATAGTATTGATATACATCTCCAATATAAGTTGACCTCTCATTGTTCTGAAAGTCTTTGCAATGGTAGGTCAATTTATATTGGTGTTTATAGCGTCTGGATTCTAAATAAGCAGAATTGCCATTGTAAGTTGAGCCCTCGTTGAGCAGAAAGTCTTTGTAATGGTAGGTCAGTTTATACGGGTATAAATAGCTTGTCGAATTGATATATGCAGTAAAGAGTTGACCTCTCGTTGTTTGGAAAGTGTTTGAAATGGTAGGTAATTAGCTTAAACAATAAACACCAGTGTAAGTTGAGCCGTCGTTGAGCGGAAAGTCTTTGTAATGGTAGCTCAGTTTATACTGGTATAAATAGCTTGTCGAATTCATAGATGCAGTATGACAAGACTATTATGAGTTGAGCTCTCGCTGTTCGGAAAGTGTTTGTAATGGTAGGTCAGGTTATGCTGGTATGTATAACGTAATTTCATATACTCAAAATAACTTTGCCAGTGTAAGTGGATCTCTTGTTGTATCTAAATGTGAGGTTTTAAAATTTCATATTCAATCAAAATTGTTTTTCAACACACTTACTCGATAATGACTCTTATTGCAATATCTTTAGGCTCACAATGGTTTGCACTTGCTCTCATTAGTAGCTTATAACTAGCTGCTAGAACGAAAATACATTTTTCTTTTTCAAATCTCGAGAAAAAAACCTAAAAAAAAATTCTTCCTATATTTTAACTATCCGGCAATCTTTCAAATTTCCTAATGACTATATTCAGACTATAACTAACATTTATATAAGTATTTATCAAATAAACACTATTTTTCTTTTCCTACTTATATCCACTCTTGTTTTCACTCGGAGAGCAGTGGTGGCCGACTGGTAACGGTCCCGACTTACAAGTTGTAGGTCGCGAGTTCCAACCCAGCCAGACGCATTACTTTGTGTAATTTACTTCATTACCACACCTCTCAAAACGGTGAAGGAAAACATCGTCAGGAAACCGGCGGTTTACGTAATTCGATTTGTTGTTTTTTCGGAAGTGTGTTGAAAAACGTCGTGGGCTCATTGCACTTACGGTGCCATACCGCACGTCTATCGTCGATTCCGCCTCTACTGCAATGGCAAACTGCTAATTTGAATCAAAATTTAATGAAAAACGCCGTGGGCATTACTCATTGCACTCTCGGCGGCATACCGCATGTCCATCGTCAATTCCGCCTCTACTGCAATGGCAATTGCTAACTTAGATCAAAATATACGCGGGTTTCTTATGAATATGCAAAGAAATGTATTAAACCTTAAGGTCAACGCACATGAGTCGACGAATCGAAAGACAAGAATTCTAAAATTCTTGCATAGACAAAATATATAAATTCAACTCTAGCAACATCTTGAGGCGCCATCTTGAATAACTATGGTAAGCATAGATAATATAGACTTGCGATAGCGTCATGTTAGTTGGCGCCAATCTTGCTAGTTACCGCAAGGCGCCATGTCATGTGGTTTCATAGAATTTCTTATAAAGAACTAGCTCTCCGCCCGCGGCTTCGCCCGCGTGGACTGGCGTGTTGGTCTAGTGGTTAGTGACCCTGACTGCTATGCCGGAGGTCGTGGGTTCGATTCCCACTCAGGACAAATGTTTGTGTGATGAGCATAATCATTTGTTCTGTGTCTGGGTGTAATTTATCTATAATATGTATATATTTAGAAATATATAAGTATGTTTATCAGTTGTCTAGTACCCATAACACAAGCTCTGCTTAGCTTGGGACTAGACGGCGTTGTGTGATAGTTGTGGAATATTATTATTATTATTAGTTTATATCGCGCGGGCAGAGACCCGTGCTCAGCAGTGGAATTATAGGTAGCCTATGTGTTATTCCAGTGTCTCTTCTACCTACCTACCAAATTTGATCTAAATCCGTTCAGTAGTTTTTGCGTGAAAGCGTAACAGACAGACAGACAGAGTTACTTTTGCATTTATAATATTAGTAGGGATTCTTTCGATTCGTTCGACGGGTTCGGTTCGGATAAGTGTGTGTCGAGTGTGTTTGAAGGATTTCTATCAGTGGCGGATTACCCATGTAGCAAGAGCAGCAAACGCTACAGACCCGCGTATTCAGAGGTCCCGCGCGTTCGGGGTTCAATCTCTTAGATTTCCCTCATTACCGTACTTTTCACATACATGATTGAGTATAATAGTAAGAATAATAGCACTAAAAAATCTACACATCCCCCTGGTCGAATTTGCTACAGGCTCCGCGCTAGTTTAATCCGCCATTGATTTCTATGCATAATTTGTATGCAGCTAAATAAAAGTATTTATTGTACATGGGATGACCTCCATAATAGTCAAGAAATTAATTGTAAAAGCGCTCAGCTTGGAAGCTGAAGCGTCAGGTCTACTGTCCACGGACGCGTAGCTTCATAGACGCGTATTCGTCATTATACGACTTGTTTTTAAGATGGGAAATCATTTAATGACATCTCCCGCTATTGGGTGGAGCGGGAGGGCGTGTCAGACTTTCACTTTTTAAAACCCACTCCATGGCCCCAGTAGGCTTTGACCCAGCTGGGCCTCTAACGGTTTGCTAACATCTTGAGGCGAGTGTGGATCACTACGCGCCGTCGATGGCTTAGCCTCGGTCCGGACGCTCGAACAGCGAGCTATGCATTGCTCGCCTTCCGCAAGCCCGCGGTCATTATACGCCTGCGTTGTCGTTGCCATAGTTTTGTATGTAAACTTCACGCGGGCGTACACCAAGCGCATAATGACGAATACGCGTCTATGAAGCTACGCGTCCGTTGAAAATAGGCCTGTAATTGCTAGATTGTGACTGTCCCATTGCTAGGCAAAAAACTCTTCTCATATAGAGAAGCTACGAGCATTGATCTCCGCGCTAGCTCAATGCGATCTCAGAAAAATACTAAAAGCGGCTTACGGTCGGTTAAACTACCAGATAAAGAACCGCTTGCGTCGGATTCGTCCGACGAGTGTTTTCGCGTCCTATTCGCCAGGGTCGTGTGTTCGCGACTGGGTACTCGCATCTCGTTTAGCTCTTCAATCCCTATAGGTGACAGAAGAGCTGACGAGATGGAGTATTTGGTCGTGGATGTGCGACCCTGGCGGGATAAACGCGAGAGTGTCGGATATATCCGACGTTGGCGGCTAAAAACTTAACGTATCTAGTAGATATGTGGCTGGTATAGAAACAGGCTGAAATTGACGACACAAATCAAGGATGTGATTTAATGCCATATAGGGTGACTGGTAATTAGTTACCGATAACTATACACGTTATTGTTACTCATGAATACAGACAACTTTCCCAAAGAAACTTTTTTAAAATTCTTATTATTTAACCGGAACATGTAAGTACCTACACTGACTACATACACCGATGGGTTTGCAAGCGGCGCGGGTGCACTATCACACTTGTAGGTAAGGTTCATGAGACAACGACGTTACGCGGCCAACAGCTGAGAGGACGCAGGCGCGTGCTCGCATATTTGCGCGAACAGCTGTTTTGTTATTATGATAAAACTAATGAGTATAAAAAAAAGTTTCTTTGGAAAAGTTGTTTGTAATCCTGAGTACAATCACGTGTTTAAGTATCGGTCACTAATTACCAGTCACCCTGTTTAATAAAGAAAGAAAAAGAAATTTCGTTCTTTGAATGTTGACAAAATGGCTGCCTAAGCCAAGCATTGTATATTTGACGTTTTTTATACTGTTAAAATTAAGACGGAGCGATTTTGATCGCTAAACTCGGATTAACGGAATAACATTAACTGTAAATTTAAAATATGGTTGTATAGTGACTTGGTCTATTGCGAAAATAGACCCTATTGCCGTGGAGTAATGAGTAAAATAAAAAAAAAAATGTCTTGTTTTAAAACACGTTTTAAAACGGACGAATAAGTGGTTTATTTGAAGAAGAAAGATATCGACAAAGATAGCTACAACACTTACCTTGATTATTTTACTTATTACTGTCACCAAAAACCACAAAACGTTAAGAATTGATAAAAAAAAAACCTAAAGACATCAACGGCATGTTTTTTTAGCAAAAAAATTTTACGATGTCAACTTCTATCCCTTAAAAAAGGGTATAAACGATCGAATGCATAGGAAAGTTTTTTTTTTTTTCAATTTTTAACTTTTCGGTGGTATGAAAAGGACTCGACGTTATTGTATAAGAGAGGACAGAATGTTTATATGCAGTCTCCAATTGTATCACATTTAATATATAGTATTTTGTCGATTTCTTTGCGTTCAGTTGGTTGTATGATGTAAAACTTAAGTGAAATACATTATCATAGATGAATATATTGTTTTTTATTTGGATACCTCCTAACCGACTGCGGATCTAAGTTGGCCGCTGGACAATCTGGTCAAATGGGTCATCATAATTTCAGCCAAAAGACGTCCATTATTGGACATAGGTCTTCCCCTAGAGTCGCCACAGCGGCCGGTCCTGTGCGTCTCGCAACGCGACTAACCTGATCATCGGTCCACCTTGTAGGATACCGATCCAACGCTGCGTCTTCTGGTATGCCGAATGAGTATTTTTGCTACTATTTGGAAATCTCCGACGGATACAGGGTGGCCGCTGTATAAGAAATCTGACCAAATAGGGCTTCCTCAACCCATCTCTAATGCAATGCCAGTGTGGAGCCTCTCCACAGGACCTGCGTCACCTGCTATGCTGTCCATCCTGCATAACTACCTGCCACCATAACCCTTTTCAGGACTTATACGAGGCCAATAACAAAGCTGTACAGGTTGCCAAATACTGGTCAAAAAACAGTAATTAGAAGTCGACACAGAAATGAAGATTTTTATCTTACTGGAACCCAACAATTTTAATGTAATACTTTGGTTACTTGTGTGGATACTCACTACTCGCATATATTTACACATTATACACAATAGATATGTAATCACCTACATCTGTTAGGTCTAATATTTACACATTCATATGTATTTGTACAGTGTTATTTGTAAAACACTATCAACTTTACAGGACGGTTTTACTAACATCATAAACAAAAACTTTTGTTCTATGGCTTTTTACAAAACATAATACATTTACCATAAACAAACCTTCAAGATTTTGATGTTCTTTCTAACACATTTCAACTCTGTATATTGGTATACTTACCTACGTCTGTATGACACGACGCAAGCGCATCAAACGCCACCGAGCGCTGCCCGATCCCCACTCTCTTGCTCTCTCTACTGCACTTTTTATTCCTACGTTCGGTGGACGCACACTAATGAGCGTTTGAGTGTGCGTTATGAGAGCGCGCGCAGTATGTACTTCTGTACCTATACTATATTATTTATTTTGCTCCAAACTGGTGACCCTCGACAAAGAACGTCAGCGCAGCCTTCGTGCAGCTACTACTTCGTGACGTCATCATCACTTCCTCAAGCTTTCGAGTAACGAGCCATACAGCCAGCACCCACGGCTAGGGGTCTCCTGACCACTAGTATGCCTACCTGGTCATACCTGGTCATCACCTCAGCCGCATCAGCGACCTTGGCTTAGCAAAAACCGCACCTTCGGCCAGTTATATGAAGAGCCGTGAAGAACCTCTCCTGGTCGACGCCAGCAATCAAGCCCTACGTCGCACAAGCACCGCTCCGACTCACTGGAGCCAACAGCACCACCCCGACTCACTGGGGCATCATCCCGACTCACTGGGGCATCATCCCGACTCACTGGGGCATCATCCCGACTCACTGGGACAGCAAAACCCCGACTCACTGGGGCATCATCCCGACTCACTGGGGCATCATCCCGACTCACTGGGGCATCATCCCGACTCACTGGGGCATCATCCCGACTCACTGGGACAGCAAAACCCCGACTCACTGGGGCATCATCCCGACTCACTGGGACATCATCACCCCGACTCACTGGGGCATTATCCCGACTCACTGGGAAAGCAACACCCCGACTCACTGGGGCATCACCGCAGACAGTTCCGACTCACCGAGAACTATGCGGCATCGGTTCCGACTCACTGGAACCAACCTACCGCTGGCTTGGCACACAACAAGAAGCATCAAGAACCATCGATCTCCGACCTCCGGAGGGGAGTGATGTAGCGACATCTATGACGCCACATAAGAACTACGAAGAAAATACGAAATCCTGCATCGCGCAATCAAAGTTCTCCGCGCGATTTGAACATATACGACAGCCCGACACCAACTATCGGGCAGTCGCCCACCAGACCATAACACCCGGTCTGGTCGGAGGATCCTCCCTTTTCAAAGGAGGTTTGTGGGACTTTACTCTCTGTTCCGCATGTCTCCAAATATATTTTGTGCTAAAGGTATGATTCCGAACCACGCTGCACGCAGCAGTGCTGCCGCGACACTACTGGTCTCCATACAATTTCTATAAGCTTATATGAGATTACATTCCGAGCTAGGCAGCAATGTAGGCAGTGTGGCAATGTGTGGCAGCACTGCGGCAACAACACTGCTGCTTGTTGCCGAGTTCGGAATCATACCTTTATGGTTAAGCTAGAACATTACTGGCACCTCGTGCTTCGGAACGCACGTAAGGTCGTTGATCCCGGTGGTTTTCGTATATCTTTGACAGTCGGACGCCAGAAAGTCTGACCATCAGTCTAATTAGACTGGCCTGTTGTTCTAGTGGTTAGTGGCCCTGACTGCTATGCCGGAGGTAATGGGTTCAATTCCCACCCAGGACAATGTTTATGTGATGAGCATGATCATTTGTTTTGTGTCTGGGTGTAATTTATCTATATTATATATGTATTTAGAAATATATAAGTATGTTTATCAGTTGTCTAGTACCCATAACACAAGCTCTGCTTAGCTTGGGACTAGACGGCGTTGTGTGATAGTTGTGGAATATTATTCAACCGCATCCGGTGAGACTAGAAGCCGACCCCAAGATAGTTTATTTTTTTCGGTGAGCAAATTATCTAATGACATCCCCCGCTCTTGGACGGAGCGGGAGATGGTGTCAGACTTTTACTGGCAAAAAACCCACTTCTGTTCCTTTTTTGTCATTATTCCAGGGCCGCAAGGCCGGATCTCTTTCGCATCACCCATGGCCCCAGTAGGGTTCGACCCTGCTGCGCCCTGACAGTTGCTGACAACTCCTTGAGGCACGAGTGGAACACTGTGCGCCGTCGATGACTTAAGCGCAGGCCACACCGCCAGCTAGCGCGCGAGCGGGCTCTTACACGTCACACTTTTACACGTCAGTTTTTAACGAGATGAGGCCGGTGTTTCCTAGCTGACTACCCTGAGAAGAAACACCGAAACAAACTCAGGGGTCAAAGTCTCTTTTAAAGTCCATACAGTAAACATGTAATGGTCAAATCATATGAGAACCATGCAGACCAGTGTCTCAGATGGTCTTTTGAGGAAAGAACCACACAGATTTGAGTGGACCTGCCCAGTCAGTGCAAGCATTTGTCAGTATTCGTGTAGCTCAAACTTAGGACTACCAAAGAGCTCAATGACTTGACGAACAATACCAAAGATAGGACATGACACGAACGAAGGAAACTATACAAACTACGCGAAATATTGGCGAGCTAAACTATGGGGTTCACACCGAAAACTACGGACAGACGAGCGATTTTCGTCGATATATGACATATTCATCGTTCACAAACTAAACACTACACTGCTATTCGAAAGACGAACGTCGACTAGTCTACTCGAAACGGGGAGGACGGGCGAACGAACCGGGCGCGCCAACGAGGTGAACGAGTAGCTTCGCTGGAATCGTCGGATATTTCGTTAGCTTAGCTCGTTAGGTTAGTCGGTAGCTCGCGGTGTGAACCGAAGTATGTAAAGAGGTGAAACGATGCTCGCCCGCCCGCTAGCTGGCGGTGTGGCCTGCGCTTTAGGCTCGGTCCGGACTGTTACCAGATGGTCGGACAGCGAGCGACCCATTGCTCACCGCAAATCAAACAAACATGACTGTTTTATATTTGGTTTTATTTAAGTTCCTCAATTAATAAGCTTATTTTTTATTTCATAATCAGTTTTTAGATTAAATGTCATAGTATAATATTCTTAAATAATGCAATCATTTTATCGAATTATGTTAACCTAATATAAGTGTGGATAGAAATTTTATTTGTAACTTTATAAATTCATAATTTAACAAAATGCGAGTAACGTAAAGGCAGATCATAAAAAAGATATAATTATATTTACTAGCCCCATAAAGGCCTAATACGGTCGCTTAAAACCGGCTTCTGAATTAAGAATCAGGAGTGTATCAAACCTTTCTGTAATGCCAATGTTTGGCAAATGACCTGTCCGGAGATTGACAAATACTTTACAGTGCGTTTCACTTAAGAAGTTACATCGGCGTAATGTTGGCTCCCCTGTCTGTCTACACAAAAAGAAGGGAAAAAAGGAAAGAGTTGCCTACTCTACCAAAATTGTTCCCCGAAATGTGAAACGAAACCGATTTTAACGGTAGTTGCAACACTTTTTGGAAAATTATGAGAGGAATGGGATTTTATTTTAAAAAAGTAGGTCTCAAAGGAAGTTGTTAATAGAGAGGAACGATACTGTGGCGTGGCGTTTTCGTTATTTGAAAGAATTGCAAGACAATCGGAATGGAGCCCAGCGCCCTATACTTTATACAAAAATAGTAACAATAAAAAAGGCAATTGTTAAAGTAACGAAGTATCAGTTAATCTCCCTCATATCAAGTAATTTAATTGCTAAAAATGTTGCAACACTGTTTTTCCGTATTGCCAACATTACGGCAAAGGAACGTCTTAAGTGAAACGCACTGTAGAAGGCGCCCGATAACCGTAGAATAAAGTACATTGACCCTGTTCCTAATATCTCTGCGTAGGTACCCGAAAAACAAACAATGAATTGCTTTTCATTACTAGATCATGTAAAGGATAACGATACATGTCGATTCAAAATAACTTTATATCATTTAAAGGCTAGTTGCCGTAAAAAATGTAATTAGCCCGTCTTTTAGATTATTCAAAAATAAGGGACACGTATATTTTTGTTTGTAAATTAAACCAAACATGACAAAGATATAGCTCATTAAAGTTACGTGTGACGTCACGCCATTCAGCATTTTTCGCACAGGGTGACGTTACACGTAACTTTAATGGGCTATATCTTTGTTATTTTTTGTTTAATCGAAAAAAGAAAAAATACGTGTCGAATATTTTTTTATAATAATAACTAAAATGTAGTTATTTTGAACCTGGAAACTAACATATTCCGTTTTTGAAATTAAGAATATCAATAAATGTAGGTGGGTCAATGACCGTTATTCCAAGTTTATTTGTCGCCTACTTTAATTCTCAATATCGAAATCGGGCTTTAGATAGATGGATATGTCGTGGTCAGATCTTGGCCATAGATCACTTCATGATATGGCCAAGTAGAACTGGCCAGATCAACAAACGTTAAAGTTTGATGATATATAAATCCTAGTTTGGCCCAGTTTCTTTAGATATTTTATTATATTATCATTGAAACCCTACATCTTTGTTTTTACGGTGGGCAAAAATCATCTTATGACAACCTCCGTTCTTAGGTGGAGCGGGAGATAGTGTCAAACTCTTACTGACTAAAAACCCACCCCGTTCCTTCTAGCCTCTTCATACCGGGGCTCGAGTTTCCTTTCGGATAGCCCTGGCCCCAGTAGGCTTCGACCCAGCTGGGCCCCTCCTGTTGCTGACAACTACTAAACCCTACATCTTACATAACTATAATAAAGAAGTAAAGTTTGTTTTTTTTTGTTTATAGGAGGTAATCTCTGGAAGTACTGGTCCGATAGCATATTTTTTTAATAATATGTATAGGCTCACGTTTGATCTCTATCTTGCCTGATAGTAAGCGATGATGTGGCCGACGATGGAACACGCTTGCCTAGAAGCAATCTAGTTTTTAACTGATAAAAAGTTGCTTTATTCCTGAGTGACTTATGCTATATTTTATGTACGCGGGCAAAGCTGCGGGCAAAAACTAGTCAATAATATAGCCAAAGGAGGATTGATATATATCATCAAATGTTATCGTTTAAGCGATCTGGCTAGTTTCATTTGGCCATATCTATACTTATAATAAATCTGTAGAAGTGAAAATTTTGTACATTGACAATATCAAAAAAGCTACTGCACCGATTTTCAAGGGTTTTCACCACTCGATAGCGTGATTCTCGAGAAAGGTTTTAGTGATAATTTGTTAAGTTTTTGTATTTATTTCTGTGTACATTCACGGAAGATGTCGGGAAAAAATAAACCGAAAGGTGAAACAGTGTTACACCGAAATAAAGCGAGCGAAGTCGCGGGCAGAAGCTAGTCATGAAATAAGTCTAAGATCTGACCACCACAGATATACTCTAAACTTAATTATCTAGTTATAACTGGTTCCTATATCCAACCGACCGTTACTATAAACAAATCGTTTGATATAGTTACTGGAATATAAAATTTTCTTAAAAGTAACTATCTTCTAAAAATGCGGCTATAAGTAGCCATGGAATACCTTTTTCTTGCATTTATAAATTGCTATAGTCTGTCTAGAAAGTCAAACAACTTGGCAATTTTGTATTATATTTAATCATTTAAAAAATACTTATATTCGATACTTTTTATAAGGTTCTTCTATTAGTAAACAATGATCAAGATCTCCTAATCAACCTTGATTATTGAACAAGTGTTGACTACATCAGATTTCATTTTACCCTAATAATTACCCAAGTCGTTTAGTTTTTTAGACTGACTCTAATCTAGAAATACATACAAAATGCTTATACGGGTTTTTCAAGGGTGGAAATCATGCAATGACATCTCCCGCTCTGGGTGGAGCGGGAGCAAACTGTAGAGGCCCAGAAACGATGTCCGTTAGCTGAGACCGCGGGGAATTTTTTAAAAGGAAACCCGTAGTCCTAGAACATACAGAGCCCTATCTAAGGGGAGCCGGACATTTGCCTAGAGAGACAAAAAATGAGAGGCGGCAAAATTGAATTATTCCTATCTTTCAACCTAGCCATCTACACCCAAGATGTTGAGAATTTTATGTGCCACCTTCCAACCTACTTCAGGTTGTATAGTGGAAATATTGATGACTTAAGACTCATGACTTATATAGTTTTGTGTATGTAAAGGGCGGCGAAAATTATCTTTGCCCGGAGCGGCTAAATAGCTAGATCTGGCCCTGAGAGGGTAACTAGAGGGGAAAGGTGTGGAGCGCGAGAAGTAATTCAATGATTTATTAACTGAAATAATATCAAGTGGGACTTAATGGGCTAATTAAATTATATATTACTATACTTATAATTACATACTAAATTATTTATTACGTTTTACTAAAAACAATTAATACAAATTGTATTTTATAATAAAACAATTAATATTGTTATACCTACATTCTAGAGTTTGTGTCCTACAGTCACATGCAAAAAGATGACAATATACTTCACAACTTTATCCTAGAAATGCCGCCAGTCTTTTGGGCACACTTCCAGTCGACAGCGATGCGGAGGAATTTTTTGACGCCATATAAGAGTTATTGTAAGTAAGAGTTATTGTGTATTATATACAGGGTGTAAGAGACAGCCCTCCGCAAACTTTAAGGGTTTGCTCAGTAGACGAAACTGAACAACCTTCAGTTTGCAGCGCTGCGTGATGCAACGTATTCTAAATTCTCACAATGAAATGTGTATTTTTTCGCGTAGTTAATAGTTCTATTTTGAGTCATTCTATTAAAATGTGCGCGCAGCGTCGCGTCGCGTCTCGGTGTGAGCTGACCCATAGTCAACCGATAGCGATGAAACAAAGCCACAGTAAATATATCAAATTACACACAATTTTAATATTTAAAAGTTATCTACGTCGATTTTGTACATTTTACGCGATGTGCGCACAATTAAAAATTTCTATACATTTATAATATCTATAGGATCGCGTTTGACCACTATCTCACCTGATGGTAAGCGATGATGTGATCGACGATGGAGCACGCTTGTCTAGAAGTAACTTGTTCACTCTTGACTTAAAGACCTCCAGGTTGCAGCTATCAGGAAACAGACTCCAGCAGGGAATTCCACACCTTAGCTGTACGCACATGGTAAATATATCTTTTTGTATGTGACTGTATATTGTACAAAAATTAACTAATCTAAATATACAATGTTTTATTATCGTAAGTTCTAAATGTGTGGTGGATCATAGCCTCAGCTAAAATTGCTTAGAGATATAGTATTCATAAAAGTATTTCTATTCTATTCTATATAAAATTCTACATACATCTAAGAAAATTATACAAGGTGTAAGGGACAGCAAACTTTAAGTGCTTGCTCAGTAGACGAAACTGAACAACCTTCCACAAGATTTTTTTTCAGAAAACGGAAAAAAAAATCCAATCAAGTTTTTAATTTTGTATGAGAAGGATTAGTAGATGAAGCTGAACGTTTCATCTACTGAGCAAGCCCTTAAAGTTTGTGGAGGGCTGTCCCTTACACCCTGTATTGATCTCAAAATCTATTTAATATTTAAAGATAATACATGATTACAAAACAAAAACTAAATGAATAATTTACGTAATATCATAATGAACCTTTCGTGTACCTTAAAAGGCTTCGAAATCAATAAAATTCACTTCTAATAACTTTCAGGTTCCCTAGCCAAGTTACAACCGTTTCTAATCTATTCTCTTGTGTCGAATACTTCGAGTTGGCCACGCCTCCGATTCCTTTGTAACTGAGCGTTGAGATGACGTCAGAACAAAAGAATCGGAGGCGTGGCCAATTCAAGGCGTTCGACACAAGAGAATAGAATAGAAATGGAATATATCAATGGTCAAAAAATTAAAGTTTGTTAGTTCTAGACATGGTTTGAAGTGTTCACGAAAGGATCAGGGAAGGTTTAAGACAATGTCTAGTTGATGGCATGTTGTGGCGCGGCGGGAGGCGGGAAACAGCGCACGTGCTCCACACCAGCTCTCTCCTCGTCAGCCGCTAGGTGGCGCGCGAGGACTCCGAATATTTGAGAGTTTAGCACTTGGAAGCGACGGATGCGGTCTACCATGCGCTTGAGGGGCTGTGGAGAAGAAAGAAAAAAATATATGTCGAAACGTTGGCGCATATCAGTCGGTCTGCATCAGCGCCACCTATCTTTCACTGGAGGAACTATGTAGTTAGATTGAACAGCTTACGTTTGGGAACGTCAAGTATTAACTTGGGGATGGTTAGCGTGGAGTAATAGCAACACTGAGCGAATAGTCGAGTCAAATGTCGATCCGGAGGTATAATCGATTATTCGACATTGACAGGTACTGACGTTGACAGGTAAATTGGCTAACCGGAATGGGGGTAGGTCCACGTGTCGGGTGACGGTTGATTTGGAGGGCACTTTGAATCGGTCCGGCGGTCCGAGCAGACGTTGGTTACTCCACGCTAAATTTCCCGCGTTCCTAAATTCTTAATCAAGCCATATCTCAGGCATCCTTGATTATTTTGTACTGAGTGTGTGTTACGAGTAATTAAAGGTGTTATCAAAGGTTTTTGTGAGTGTTATTTCCGATGTCGCGACCCACTGATATCGATCCTCCGTTATATATAACATGAATAATATACCCCACCACTCAGCCTTTTTAATGTTCCCACTTTTGGAACTCAGGCCTCCTCTCTAAAGAAGGAATGGACCGTAATCCACCACGCGAGCCCAGTGCGGGTTGGTGAATGTAGCATGTCTTCGAATTTTTGGTTCTAGGACATGTCGGTTTCCTCACGATGTTTTCCTTCACCGTTTTTAGAGCAGTGGTAATGAAATAAATTACTGGCTGGGTTTGAACCCTCGTAAGTGGGGACCATCATTTATTTAAACTTCATGTACAGTAGTGGTACATAGGCGGACTTCATGCAACAAGGCATTCTCTCCCAGTCAACCTTAGGGTTAAAAAGAAAACACTGTGGTAGGTTTGCATTATCATTCGGTCACAACTTCGGTTACCATCAGGTGAGATGGTGGTCAAACGCAAGCCTATCAATAATAATAAAAAAAATATAAAAAACCACTGCTCTCAATACACCATTGTGTTTTTAGTAATATACATACACTACTATTTTTTTATTATATAGCATATACATCCATAGCCGTTACTACTCATATTTATTATGTCATTGTTGGGTAAAGGTTTAACTGTGTAGTCAGTAAAAGTCCGACTTTCTCGCTCCACCCAGAGTGGGAGAAGTTATTCGACAATTTTCCAGCTCAAAAAAAAAGAAAGTATACTCACAATCCCTTTTACGACATCGTCTTTCCCGTCGACGCGCTGCACCCTCAGTATGTGGTAGCAGAAGTCGAGGGCTTCAAACCGTCGCTGCTGGCCCAGTAGGGCGATGATCGTGCACCCGGCCCAGTGCAGGCCTTCACCGAATAGTTCTCTGGAACATCACATTTTGATATTAATAATAATATTCCAAAACTATCACGCAACGCCGTCTAGTCCCAAGCTAAGCAGAGCTTGTGTTATGGGTACTAGACAACTGATAAACATACTTATATATTATAGATAAATTACACCCAGACAGAACAAATGATCATGCTCATCAGACAAACATTTGTCTTGGGTGGGAATCTGACCCTCGACCTCCGGCATAACAGTCAGGTTCACTGACAACTAGATATAGGCCAGTCATAATTTTGGCAGTCAGTGGTGAATGAGAAAATTAAGCAGCCTTTTAATTGTTTCCCTAATTTTCTGTAATGTTTATTAATTCTACTGTTACTCATTTTCTGAAAGGTTTGTAGTTACTACTCGTTTAACCCTTGCATTTGACTTTGTTAATGTAACTGTTAAATTTTAATAAGGTTCATCAATCATTGTGCAAAGGGTGCTATGGTCACTTCTCAATTGTAATTCTGACACTATATGTGAGGACTTGTTGAAGTTTGAGAATTGTCTTGCTGTCGTCTGTTAGTTTTTATTTTTTGCTTGTTTAAGTAAGTCCTCCAAGATGTAATCTATATATATAAAAATGAAACCCGTTTTCCGTTGTCACGACATAGCATGAAAACGGCTTGACCGATTTGGCTGTTTTTTTTTGTTGTGATTGTTATTGTGAGGATAAGGGTCTTATGAAAAAAAAAAAATTAAATTAGGGTAGTGTAGGGTAGAGTTGGGTATAGTAGGGTGGAGTAGGGAAGAGCGGGAGCGAAGCCGCGCGGGCAAAAGCTAGTAAATAAATAAATAAATTACTTACTCAACAGTAAACTGCGTGTCTCCAACTGGGATGCAGTACAAGAACTGAAGAGCTGACCATAATCTGAAACAATTGAATCGACATTACATTAGTTCCTTTTACTAACTTGGATTGAAGAGATGGCTCCTTAGCCACTTAACGGAATACATCTCGACATAAATTTTTTGGGACCGGTAAGTGGGTCAAATTTAATTTACAAGATTTGATGACAGACAAACATCGGGACAGGTGAAACTAAATAAAAGCTTGTAAATTAACAGACACAAATGTCTATGACACACGAATGCATGGCTCTACGGGCTATATTTCACCTGAACACCATGGCGGCGCGACCAGTCACCGCTACTAACAAAATATATACAGCTTTATAGAGAGTTACTTACCTGGTGTCCGTTTGGTCGCGCAACCAATTTGGCAGCGCGACCAGCTCGGACGTGTGGCGACTCTGGTGTCTGTATGGTGTCTAGTTTGGGCTATATTTCACCGGGACACCGTGGCGGCTCAACTGGTCGCGCCACCATGGTGTCCTGATGAATTGACTTTGGACATTTGCTGCTATGCTCATTTTCGTGTGATTTTGAAACATCGACATCGATCTCCAGACCCAGAGCTCCTATCCCCCATGTCGTCAAAAATAAGCAAAGTAACGACTCCCCGTCTGTGATGCCCACTGCAAATGGTATGGTTGAGCAGTAATAACATTCTCGCAGGAAACCAATACATGCCTCTCCATGTTCTCGAACAGCGAGAGGCGCACGCGAGAGTCACCGCACAGGCGCCGCAGCACCTCGGAGAGTCTCCCTCACAGGCTCTAGCACAACCTACCTATGGAACTCGTTAGTATCGTCGGTGTGCGCGGGCGCGTGGTGATGCGGCGCGGGCGGCGCGGGCCACTGCGGCGCGGTGAGGCACGCGCGCAGACGCCGCAGCACCACGGAGAACAGCGACAGGCCACAGCACAGCCGCTCGCGGGTCAAGAGGTCGCCTTCGCGGGACAGTTGGCCTTGCTGTGGAGGGTAAAAAGTATGTAGCGACATCTATAGCTGCATTTATGAACTAAACTACGAAATCCTGCCGCCAAAGTACCTAAACCTAGTAACTAAAGTAGCAGTGGACAGGGCACATTGTTTGCAGAACAGATGGTCGATGGGGACGATAAGAATAACGTTTGAAAGCCAACCACAAGGTGGACTGATGACCTGGTGAGGGTCGCGGGAATTTGATGATGCGGGACGAACAGAACCGGTCATTATGACGACACTTGGTAAGGTATATGTCTAAGGACTATATTTCAGCGGCACACCATGGCGGCGCGACCAATATAGCCCTAAGCTACCAAACTAGACTCAATACAGATACCACAGTCGTCACACGTCCGAGCTCGTCGCGCCACCAAATTGTTTGCGCAACCATACGGACACCTGGTGAGTAATTCTCTATAGAATTCAACTGGTCGCCCGCGTCTTTTAAATATATTATTATTTTTTATTTTATTTTTTATTATTATTATTTTATTTATAGCCCTAAGCTACCAAACTAGACATCAGAGTCACTACACGTCTGAGCTGATCGCGCCACCAAATTGGTTGCACAACCAAACAGACACCAGGTGAGTAACTCTCTGTATAGCTGTATACATTTTGTTGAAAGCGGCGACTGGTCGCGCCACCATGGTCTCTCAGTGAAATATAACTAACAGTGGACGTCTTTTGACTGAAATTATGGTGATGATGATGAAATTCTGTTTTTGCGATTTGAACATATACAAGAGTACGAAATCATCTCTCCCGAGGTGGAGTAACTGACTCTGACGCTGTTACACCTACCTCCAAACCAGAGTTTGGAGGTCCCGCAAACCTCCGTTGAAAAGGGAGGATCCTTCGTTCAGACGGGTGTTATGTTTGGTTTGGGAAACCGCGATTTGAATCTGTTGTACTTATACGTTCAAATCGCGCGGATAACTCTAATTGCGCGATGCAGATGACAATGATAAGATGTTGATTTGATGATGGAACTGGAATGTGGCTATAGGAACTCGGATAACCCTATCGTATTTGAAGATTTTGGAATGCTTTTGATGAGTATTAATTATACAAGATTATTTGTAAAACACGAACAACCTTGCAGGACTGTATTACTAACATCATAAACAACGACTTTTGTTCTATGACTTTTTAGAAAACATAATACATTTACCAAAAACAAACCTTCATGATTTCGTTGTTCTATCTAACATATTTCAACTCTGTATTTTGCCGTATCTAATTTCGGCTCCCACGCCCTGTTCTCTTAATAATAGGAATCAGGCTTCCGAAACATTGTCATCACACCTACCTAGCAAGCAATCGCACCATTTTCGTGTACTCCTCACACTAGAAAATGGATACGCCAGCATAGACTTCGTAACATTCAGAACGTTCAATTTAAATATTTTTATTTTTGTATGAAAATCTGATGGAACGAAAATATGAAAAAAAAATTAAAGTCATAGAACATAAGTTGTTGTTTATGATGTTCTTAACATAGTCCTAAGAGGTTGCTAGTGTTTTACATATAACCCTGTATAGGTCAAGAGCGGGTTTTGTCAAAGATGATTTTCCCCGTCGACAAAAAAGCTATGAAAAAAAAAAAAAATAGGAAATTTGTTTTAAGTGACTACAACTCACCTTGGCAGTGCCGTACTTGTCGACATTCTGCACAATCTGTAGCGCCGCGTATTTAGCCTCTAAACGCTTCTGTTTAGTTTCCGGCTTCTCTCCCTCTGTAGAACAATAATACTTGAACTTGTAGATTATTTTTTGGTACTGCTCTTATGCGAAAAAGTGTCTTTTGCATGGCTCCAAAAGTCTATAATAAATTGCCAAAAAGCTGGAAGCACCTAGGTGATATAGCCTTTAAAAAGAAAGTTAAAAGTTTCCTAGCAGATAAAGCTTACTACAATTCAAATAAGTTTTTTAATGACAAATTTTGAACTTTTGACATACTTATTCATTTTTATTTTATTTTTTTTGCTAAATTCTTTTTTATTTAAGACATTTTATTATTGGTATTGTTTTTTCTTTTTAATAATAATAATAATCTTATTATTGGTTTGATTATAATTGACATTTATAATTATTAATTTGACATTGTAATTAACATTTATAATTATTAATTTGACATGCAGCCGATGAACCTTTTCGCCGATGATAGTGTTGTGACGATTGAGTGCAAAAATAAAGAGACATATAAATATGACATTAAAAATTCATTAATTGCAATAATAGAATGGCTTAATAATAATAACTTAAAGATAAATTTGAATAAAACTAAAATCATGCATTTTAGTCAACGCACTCCGACATTAACTAATAATCTTGACATAATTTATAATAATAATAATATTGACGAAGTTGAAACAACAAAATTTTTAGGATTAATTATTGACAAGAAATTGAACTGGAAAGCACATATTGAGAGCATAAGCAAGAAAATAAGTACCTCAGCTTTTGCTCTGTACTCACTGGCTTCAGTGGTTAGTATTCATGCTTTGCTCACTGCATACTACGGCCTAGTGGAGTCAATATTGAGATACGGCATTATCTTTTGGGGTAATTCGACTGACAGGGAGTTAATTTTTAAAACTCAAAAGAGATGCATAAGGGCGATGTTTAAACTTGAAACGACTCAGAGTTGCAAGCCTTATTTTCAAAAATACCTTATTTTGACATTACCTTCTTTATTTATATTGGAAAATGCGATATTCGTAAGAAACAATCCAAATTTATTTTCTCGCATGGCAGATCGATTTCCTCGTAACAGACGTGACAATACTCAAATTTGTCAATATCAGCACAAAACTGCTCTTATGCGAAAAAGTGTCTTTTGCATGGCTCCAAAAGTTTATAATAAATTGCCAAAAAGCTGGAAGCAGCTAGGTGATATAGCCTTTAAAAAGAAAGTTAAAAGTTTCCTAGCAGATAAAGCTTACTACAATTTAAATGAGTTTTTTAATGACAAATTTTGAACTTTTGACATACTTATTCATTTTTATTTTATTTTTTTTCTAAATTCTTTTTTATTTAAGACATTTTATTATTAGTATTGTTTTTTCTTTTTAATAATAATAATAATCTTATTATTGGTTTGATTATAATTGACATTTATAATTATTAATTTGACATTGTAATTGACATTTATAATTATTAATTTGACATTCTAGATGTATATTTTTATTTTTGACTTGTATCAGTATTTTATTTATGGTTAAATTTTTTTTTGATTTAATGACACGCTAGAATGATTTGATTATTTGTAGAAATATTTGCATGCCATTGTTCAAGGCAAACATGACGATTTATATTGTATTTTAACAACTCTTGCATGCTGACAATTTACTTTGTGATGTATGTACTGTACTCATGTTTGAGCAAATAAATGATTATCTTATCTTATCTTATCTTATCTTATTATAATTGACATTTATAATTATTAATTTGACATTATAATTGACATTTATAATTGTTAATTTGACATTATAATTGACATTTATAATTATAAATTTGACATTCTAGACGTATATTTTTATTTTTGACTTGTATCAGTATTTTATTTATGTTTAAAAATTTTTGATTTAATGACACGCTAGAATGATTTGATTATTTGTAGAAATATTTGCATGCCATTCTTCAAGGCAAACATGACGATTTATATCGTATTTTAACAACTCTTGCATGCTGACAATTTACTTTGTGATGTATGTACAGTACTCATGTTTGAGCAAATAAATGATTATCTTATCTTATCTATCTTATAAAAATGCCCTTTGAGTAGTGTCCGATCCAAAGACATTAAACATAGACAGGACATAGCGAACAAAATTCTAATCCGAGACTTGTTACTAAAGTACAGTGCATTTCACTTAAGAAGTCCCTTAGGCGTAATGTTGGCTCCCCTGTCTATCTACACAAAAAAGAAGGGAAAAAAGAAAAGAGTTGCCTACTCTACAAAAATTGTTCCCTGAAATGCGAAACGAAATCGATTTTAACGGTAGTTGCAACACTTTTTGGAGAATTATGAGGGGAAAGGGATTTCATTTAAAAAAACTTTTTACAAAAAAAATATAACCGACTTCAATGATAAAAAACACTGAAAAGTATCAAATAACTTTAATTTTGGAAGTCGGTGTTTCTATAATAGTTTAGTCTCTTCGTTATTTAACACCGACTTCCAAAATTAAAGTTATTTGATACTTTTCAGTGTTTTTTATCATTGAAGTCGGTTATATTTTTTTTGTAAAAAGTTTTTTTTATTTTACACTTTTTAGTTATGGTACCACCACTAAAAAGTACCCCTCAGTCAAACTTAAATACCTTATAGTCAGAGCGCATCTCATAACGGTTCTAATAATCCCAAACACGGTTAGATTACATTAATTTACCTTTCGGCTTCATCATCAGATCAGTTCGATATATCCTCTCCCCCTCTTCTTTCAAACAGTCATTAGACTAGATGCTGGAGAGGGAAAGGATATATCGAACTGATCTGATGATGAAGCCGAAAGGTAAATCTTTCAATCAGTCATTAGACTAGATGCTGATAATCCCGGCTGTAGCATCAGGCCAGATTTATGTCAACATTGCAATGAACTTAAAATTTAGTCCTGTTTAAAATGAGCCCAAACACGATACGGTGCTGTAATTTCAAGGTTTGTACTTTTCCTGATGCTCCTGGCTTCAGCATCGGGTCTCTATGTACTTCGGTGTTCTTTATTAGCAGTACGTTTATCCACACATCGAGCCGTTTTCAATGAGCCTAAACTCGATATATCTGCTGTTTGTTGTCGAGGACTTAGGTACTCTGCAGACTATCCTGACTGCAGCATCAGGTCATGACTTGATGATCATGAGACCAAATGTAGCAAATGCCCTATCAAACATCAAAACAATTTACTAAAACAGTCCTTGCCTGTTCGAGTAACTTCTTACTGTTAAGGAGTTGTACCTTCCATCATCAGCCCAGCTACCTGAGATGGTGACGACCATACGCAAATACACAAGATACTTCATAAAATATGCGAAAATCAATAAGTGAGCCTATAAAATTTGAAGGTTGCCCTCGATTTCTCCAAGATCCCATCATCAGATCCTAATTTGGTGATAATGGGACCACCTCAGAACTATCTACTTTTGAACAAAAAAAGAATTTTGAAAATCCGTCCACATTTGGGGGAGTATTCGACGAACAAACATACAAAAAAAAAAAAAAAACATACAAACAGCCGAACGTAGTACCTCCTCCTTTTTGGGAAGTCGGTAAAAAAAGGTCTAAAAGGAATTTGTTAATGGAGAGGTACGATATTGTGGCATTGCGTTTTCGGTATTTGAAAGAATTGCAGGACAATCGGATTGGAGTCCAGCGTCCTATACGTTATTCAAAAATAGTTAAAAAAAAACAAACAAAAAAGGCAATTGTTAAAAGTAACGAAGTATCAGTTAATCTCCCTAATATTAAGTAATTTAATTGCTAAAAATTTTGCAACACTGTTTTTCCGTATTGCCAACATTACGGCAAAGGAACGTCTTAAGTGAAACGCACTGTAGTAACAAGTTGCTGTCACCTGTACCAGTCAAGTCGCGTTTGTGTCCGCTATACGCACCAAAAGAAAATATTTTTTGGAGAAATATGCTGAGTTGCGCATTGCACCATTGTAAATCGTATTATGGCAAAACGACTGGACCTAACTCCAGTTTATTTTTGTAAATATTTTTCGTCTTCACTGAAGCATAGGATGACAGTTTTTCTAAGACATTTCTTCTGATGGCCGCTCTATTGTATCTATTTAATCTCTTTGGTCCGACCGAAAATGGATTTTCAGCCGAAAACGAAGCTTTGACTTCAGTCTCATTTTCGAACGAAAACGAAAATGATTTACACATTAACCTATTAACCGCCTACGTCGGATATATCCGACAAACATTCTAGCGTTTATTCCACTAGGGTCGCATATTCACGACCAAATACTCCATCTCATCAGCTTTTCTGTCATCTATGGGGATTAAACAGCTAACCAAGATAGAATACCCAGTCGCAAACACACTGCCTTAGCAAATAGGACGCGAAAACACTCATCGGACTAATCCAACGCGGGCGGTTAAAGGGTTAAAAATTTAAGATATTTATTGGAATATATTTCCGATGTATACGGGAATATTTTTTTCTGTTTAAGCAAAATGAATATTTCAGATAAAAAAAGAAATAAAATAAAACACAATAATTCCGTTTATTTCTTGCTGTATTGTATTTGTCGGAATACCATACCTTGTAATTGATTAAACTGTGAGACCTGGGGGTCTACTCGCTTTCTCCTAAAAACGAAGTTTCGATTGAAATTTCGCGTGTTTCTTACCACGGTCACGGTAATAGTATCATACAGTATTGTAACTCGGCCGTCTTTTTGAAATAAATGCCTACAGCCGCGCGGTACGTAAACATGCGATAGGGCTGCCCGCCCCCAGCATTCTAATTACGTTTGTCTAGTTTGTTTCCGTTTTTTTTTTTGTGATTGTAAATATACTTACTTATATATAAACAAAATACTTTGTGGATTGAATAGGAAGTGTTCAATAAAAATGCGTGTTGTTTTTTGATTGGTAGATTTAAATAAAATGCTTTTTTTAGTATTATTCATACACATAGTACAATAAACCACTATAATTAAAAATAAAATACCACGTCTTTACTTTGAATTATACCAACTAATAATAATCGCGCGATAGTTGTAAAAAAAAACCGTCGTGTCCGTTCGTCACTACGGCACAGTTGCGACGGTCGCGACTGTCTACATGCCGAGACCATGCTACGACCGAGGCGCGTAGGTATAGTTCGCGTTTCATCCGTCTGTATGAAGTTGGAATACTGTATGATATTATTACCGTGCCACGGTTCCTTTCGTTCCAGAAATTTCGCACGAACGAAAATTGTTTGACGTACCGAATCTCAAAACCTACTCTAATCCTTACTGATATCATAAAAGCGAAAGTGAGTTTGTTTGTTTGTGTAATGTTATATCTGTAGCATTGAATACTCGATAATAATTTTCAGCCAAAAAATATTGTTGTTGTATCGTCGTTGTTGTTTATTGTTGTGTTGTTGTTGTTGTTGTTGTTGTTGTTGTTGTATTGTTTGTGTTGTTGTGTTGTGTGCAGACACTTGAGTGTATCTCAAGTGTCTGCGCAACTGGACAATATTTTTAATAACTACACCAACTACATCTCAATCTCCAATAGAAATCATTTGCAAATAATTCGAGAGCGTTTGTCGGATCCGACATAGGCGTAAAAGGTAAATAAGTATCACATACCTGCAGCGAATGGTCGAGGTAGAATGTTCTGGAATGGCGCCGCGTGAAGTAAATCTGTCACTTCTTCTTGACTCAGCGCCTGAAACAATTTATTCCTATAAGCTTAGCATGGTATAATCAGCCTTATAACGTTCCCATTGCTGGGACGCAGGCCTCTTTAGGAGTGGGAATGGGTTCAACGCACAATGTATTGTTACCCTCGCAACATGTTATTACCCGCAAGATGATCTGTTACCCTAGAAGTATTATTTATTCTCTCAAGTCAGTGACATTTTAATAAACAAACATGTTATACACTCACAAATCTCAATCTTTCTTGTCCAGGCAATTACTGTCCATTCCAGGTTGCCTGGAAGAAATCGCGGAATGCGATAAGGCCGCCCATTGTATGTATGTGTTTTAGTTTTAAGTTTTCTTTTGTATGTGTAACGGTGTACAATAAAGTATATAATAATAATAACCCCATCGTCGTATCTCCACGTTGACGTCGTGGTGGGGCTTGTGTGCTCCAAAATACCCTAGGTCTGTATCGGTAGAATTTTCTTTGCCGTAACATGCCTAGGGTGAGGGGCCAGACTAAGAGAGATACAATCCGCAGGGCAGTTTTGTGGCGAACTGTTGGGTATTAGCGACCCCACGGACCCGATCTCCCGGGAGAATTCTTCTTCATCTCCGGCTTGCCTTCATTGGCCGGCCGTAGTGAACACTGACGAGGAACAGAGCTCCCACCTCTCTCTTGCCTTTATTGGCTGGCTTGAGTGGAGATTCGCAAGAGCTCGTGCTCGGGAGAAGGATGTATAATCCAGTAAGGTGCTGGTAGGGATCTTGACCGTACTTCCGGGATTGTCCTGATAGCCGTGGTATGCCTCTCCACTCCTCAAGCGCCTCAGGATATGTTGCCCTCTTGTTGCTACGTCACTTCGTGCTAGCGGCCGTTTCTGGGGGCCCATTTATTGAGTGTGCAAGTCACCCCCTGCCTTTTATCGATGGATCTTAATAACATTGTTCAGGCAGGGGCCATAGTCTTAACATAGTTCCATGATATCAGTCCACCTAAGACTCCAAAAATCATAGCCTTATTATTTTGTTTTCCATATTGTATCGCAATAGTTTTTCAAACCGGGGGTTGTCCTTGGATGCACTAGCATAGCGCATACAGGGATAATCGCCGGTTGGTACCACAATCCATCATTAAAAGCATCTAAAAGGGCCTCTGCGAGTTGGTTTCGGCTCCTCGTACGCCTTCCAAAGGTCCAGGACCTTAGGGTCCTGAGATAAATAAATATATAAAAATAATAATAATAATAAATCAACCGAAAAATGTGTTCCGCGCAGCAGCGACAGCACTTGTGGTATCATAATTGGTTAACTTTTTAAACACATACGAAGGCATTTTTTATTTTATTTCATAGCAGCGCAAGCCTAAAGGCAAGGATCCCAATTAGGATCCTTTCGAGTCTTCACGAGTGCGTGCTCATAGAAAATCTGTTTATTTAAACGGTCGCCCAATACGTGAGTTCGAGTACTGTCTAAAGTCCTTAATGATCTTAGCAGTATGTTTTATTCTCCGAAGCGTAATGTATAATTATCTCTGCTCGTTAAACATACGAAAGAATATGATTTTGCCCAGCTCTCTGAACGCGTGGAACAGTGCGATGCGCATATCAGAGTACTGTACAATGTGTTACCCTGACGATATGTTGTTACCCTTATGATATGTTGTTACCCTCGCAACATATTGTTACCCTCGAGGTAGTCCGTTGCCTTAGCAGTGTTTATTATTCTACGAAGCGTAATGTGTAATGATCTCTGTCTTACTTGCTCGATGAGCATACAGAAGAGTATGATGTTCCCCAGTTCTCTGAACGCGTGGAACAGTTCGGTGCGCGCGTCAGGGTATTGTACGATGTCCGTCAGCTGAGCGTGGTAGTAGCCCAGGACTCCTGCAGGACAAGAAAAAAATCGTCAAATTACGCGAGAAAATATTATAATGTTAATGCATATAAAATTTTCGTGTCCTTTTTAATAATAATAGCATAATAAGCCTTTTCAATGTTCTCAATGCTGGGACTCAGGCCTCCTCTCCAGGAGGAGGAATGGGCCATAATCCACCACGAGGGCCCAGTGCGGGTTGGTGAATGTCACAAATTTTCGAATGTTTTGGTTCTAGGACATGCCGGTTTCCTCAAGACGTTTTCTTTCATTGTTTTGAGAGCAGTGGTAATGAAATAAAATACACCAAGTAATGCGCCTGGCTGAGTTTGAACCCGCGACTTAAAACTTGTAAGTTACCACTCGGCCACCACTGCTCCACACTCGGCTACCATTTCGATTTTGTAATGAAAAGCAGTTCATTGTTTGTTTTTCGGATACCTATATAAAGATATTAGGAAAAGGTCAATGTACTTTATTCCACGGTTATCTGGCACTTTGTATAGATTAGTTTACTGTTACCATTGGATCCATAATCATATCTCGGCAGCTTGCAATGTCGAGGCATGGCGGCAGCCAGTGCGCGCGTGAACTGCGCGATGGTCCCATGCAGCAGCCCTCGCGCCACGTCCAGCAGCTCCGACACCACCACGGCCACCCCCTGGTAGCCCAGGAGCCGGACCAGCGCGTGGAGGTGTTGGGCGCCTACAAAACCTGGGGAAAAAATAGTAGATTATGTGACTAGGGGATAAAGCAGTGTCTTTAAGTCGCTTGCGGTTTGTTGAATTTCGAACGAAACAAAGGTTACTAATTTTAATCCCGAACACCAGTGAGGGTTTTATTTAATTAATTCCCGAGCATAGCGAGGGAGTTAATTAAATGAGGGGGAACCCTGCGTGCGTAAGTTCGAATCGCACATGCCCAATTGTTTTTTTTTTTGCCACTCGTCGGTAACCACGTTCTATTCTGTGAGTAGTTTGAATTTTGATAAACTTGTTTGATGTATGGACATTTTAATTTACTCGATTTTTGACGTTTTAAATTCAAATCTCATTAATCCCTAGGGATCGGCCATACTGCATTATCTCCCTAGTGACAGAATGACTTGCTTAAGTGATGGTTGTATGACATAAAAAAGGACATTATCGAGCAGGTGGTGTAAAAATATTATTACTGGTTGTTTCCAGCGGCTTTGACCGCGTGTAAGAAGAGAATTGTCCCAGGGCAACATACTCCCCAGGTAAAAAGTATACTTTTTACTATTCCACGGGAACGGACAGTAAAAACAGTATGGAGTATTCAAATGGAGTATAGGGAATGTTAAGTTAAGTCATCACTACATAGTGTAAAACAAAGTCGCTTTTTCTGTCCCTATATCCCTATGTACGCTTAAATCTTTAAAACTACGCAACGGATTTTGATGCGGTTTTGTTTAATAGATTCAAGATTCAAGAGGAAGGTTTATATATATAATAACATCCATTGAATAGTGGAGAAATACCGTTACCCGAGCGAAGCCGGGGCGGGGCGCTAGTTCACAATAAACACAACACTTACCGACATACTGCGCGTACTGCGCGGAGTACGCGAGGCTGAGTTGCTTCGAGCCCCACAACAAGGCATGGCCGTATTGTTGAGGCTTCTCTCGAGAAACTCCTGCAGCGAACTGTATGCCGCGGCATTTCACGAACCTGCAAATATTCCAACAATTAGTACACTTTTTTTATGGTATAAACTAATGCTATAGTATATTAGGGGAAGTTTGAAAGTGGCGCCGGTGACTGAAAAGTTGAAAGTGAATCGTTTGTCTTGATACGGTCATGTAAAGAGGAGAGATGAAACGCATATTGCTAAAAGAGTTATGAATTTACAAGTGGATGGATGGAGAGGGAGAGGGAGGCCAAAGAAAAGATACATGGATTGTGTGAGAAGTGATGTGAATGAAAAGAGAGTTAGTGATAGCGTGACGAGCGAGATGTGGTAGGTATAAAAAGTGAAGTACATACATAAGATTGTCTTCTGTACCTATCTATTTTGTGGTGAGGCGCACAAGGTTATTAAGAGTCTATTTACTCTGGCCTTGAAGAAACCTGAATTATAATCGGACGGAAACACCGCAGCAGTTCTTCGATGTACGCGGTATAAACGACGATGCGAAACGCTTAGTCCGGACCGACTTTCTAATTTATTCAAATTCAAATTCATTTATTATTTGTGAACACAGGGTACAATGATCTTATAATTATATAGGTAGTGTGTGGTCCCACCCATGTCCCGCCGAAAGGCATACAAAATAGTGCTGATGTGATCACAGTTAAATTAGTCGTGATACAAAAAAATACAATGTCAGCAAATAAAAATTGTCAAAACCTAACAAAAAAAATTAAAAGTAAAATAATGTCAGCAATTTACATATGTCAAAATAATTTAAATAATCCAAATGTCATAAAAAAAAAGAATGTCAGCAAAAAAAATATATATATATCAAAATTTATATCTACAATCTAATAATTGATCAAAGCGCATTGCTGAGTAACAATGATCGCGCATTCCACTTGCTTCGTTGACAAATCTTTCACAAAACAATAAATCACTTATTTTTTTAGTTTTATCAATTTCTTATTTTAGAAGTTACAGGGGGGGGGCACATTTTAACAACTTTGCAAGTGTATCACACGTAAACTACTCAGTTTAGAAAAAAAAAATTATAAATCACAATATGATTTTTGAAGACCTTTCTATAGATATCTACCCCTCAAGTATGGGATTGTTAAAAAAAAAAAATTTTTTGTTTCAGTTTTAAGTATGGAGAACCCCCAAAATTTATTGTATTTTTTTCTATTTTTGTGTGAAAATCTTAATTCGATTCACAGAATACATCGGCTTACCAAGTTTCAACAGTATAGTTCTTATCGTTTCGGAAAAAAGTGGCTGTGACATACGGACGGACAGACAGACATGACGAATCCATAAGTGTTCCGTTTTTTGCCATTTGGCTACGGTACCCTAAAAAATGGTGAAGGGCACATATTTTTGTAAATGTTTTTCCTGTATTTGCTGTGTACCAGAATGTAGTAAAAAAAAAATGATGACGTCACTACTTTCTTGGGAAGTTATAATATTACTCACCTGTCCGTAGCCGCATTGTAACAGTAGTTCGGCAAGAAGTCGAAGTTGAGTTCCCAGAAGACGTGGAGGGTGATCCTCCCGTACGGGGCGAGGACTCCGTGGTCACTCTCCCGCAGGATGGCGTCGAAGTCGTCCAGCGTGAGGTACCGGCTCAACAGCTTGTGGCATAAGCGATTCACGGAGATCAGACCTTCCAGTTCCTGCGAGAAAAGCAAAAATGCTAATAGTACGAGATCCGTAGAAGATAGTTCATCTATACATATAATAAAATCGTAGGAAAGTCAAAACTGTACATTGAATATTTTTTTAAAAGAATACTTGGAGCGTGATCTACAATCGATATCGAAGTCAAAAATGTAGTTTTTAGAATTTTTGTCTGTTTGTCTGTTTGTCTGTTTGTCTGTATGTATGTCCGGGCTAATCTCAAAAAGTACTGCACAGATTTACTTCAAATTTTGCATGAATATTACTAAGAGGTCGGGTCAACATATAGGCTACATATTATCACGCTATCACCTACGGGGGAGGAGCTGTGAATCTTTATTTTTCTTACGCATTCTGTGACAGCGTGTAATCTAACGACGCATATTTAAATGTTGTTTTTGAGTAAGCCATACTATTATCTAGCTTTACACTATAAAAACTACGTCATTTAAGTAACTTGAGCAGAGAAACAGTTATTTTAATAAATGTTAGTAGTATAAAGACAATTTTAAAACAGCGCCATCTATGAGATTTCATAAAAATCAAATCAAGTTACATGACACTTTTTGGAAATTAATAATTTAAATTTAATTATGTTGGCGAGGTTAGTAGTTAGTTATTCTTAAAATTCATAGATGGCAATGTACATTTTCTTCATAAAAGTTGTATCGCATATTTCGTTTTGACAAATTCAAGTTCCAACAAAACTCTCAAAATCTTGAGCAGAGTTGAAGAAGACAATTTAATAAAAATGCTGTTTTAAGTATGACAAAAGAGTTATGTTCATTGATGATCATCAATTTCATGTAGTTAGTACAAAATAAACATTGACTGTTAATACTTTTGTTCGGTACCTATTAATCTATGTGATTATTGCTTGGCAATTAATATATTTTCATGTCGTATGCCTAATTATAAACTTTACTCACTCGGACACATTTATTTTATGTTAAAATAGTGTAAAGTCATAATAATTTTTCACCATAAAAATGTTTCCTTTTCCAACATAAGGAGCGATCAAGCGACGTTTGCTTTACAGAGCTCTGATAACGGTCGGTCGCTACATCAGCACGTCTGAAGCGGTTTGGCGGATACTGGCGTTCTCTATACATGACAGGCATCCTACTGTCATACATGTAGACGTCCACCTAGAGAAGAAACGGCCAGCGCATATATTTTGATCCCGAAAACGTTGCTGAGCGCTTGGAAAATCCGCGACAACCAACTCTGTTAAAATTTTTCAGGCTCTGTAAAGTCGAGTAATTTGCGAGATCCCTTACGTATGACGAGGTGCCTTCATATTACACTTACGACAAGCAAAGGGGTGTATATAACCTACATCAACGAGGAGGTGCTGTGGAAGGTTTTCCGGGAATTTTCAAAGACACCGCATTGGGTAGGGTTTATACCGTGCATCCGAATAATGGCGAATGCTATTTTCTGCGGTTGTTACTTCACACTGTCCGATGGCCAACATCTTTCGCTTTTCTGAAGACATTTGATGGCTGGAGTATCCCACTTACCGCGCAGCCTGAGTAGCACGTCACCTTCCCGACCGTGACACAAATTGGGATGACACCCTCGCGGCGAGCGTCAGTAACAGTCCCAGCCGCATGCGTCATCTGTTTGCCGTCATCTTGGTGTTTTGTGGAGTCGCGAACCCGGTAGCTTTGTGGGAGAAGTATCGCCATCATCTGTCTGAAGATTTTTTACGAGCTTTGAAGCGTGCTACTGGAGATGAAGTCAAAGTAATTGATGAACGCGTGCTGAACACCTGTCTCAGTTCACTTCAAGATGTGGTAATTTCTATCGGCGGCAATCCACTGATTAATTATGGGTTACCAGCTCCCCAATGATTACCGCATCAAGACCGTGGAAATCGGGAGTATAACGCCGAGACCAATTACGATCCGGGCGAAATGACCACCGTGACCACCATACGAAATTACCATATCGCTTCTTCAGAGCAAAAACAAATTTACGACACCGTCCTTGAAATCATTAGGCAAAACCAGATCTTCGTTGTGGTCTTAAGATCGTACGCTGCGCTTGACCATTTATATGAGAGCTCGGCTCGATGGCAATGCACGTGCTCGAGAATTGTCCGATGTCCTTCTAAGTCTTGGCGAAGGCACTCTACCAGAAGACAGAGGTGTAAAGGTGATGCTTCCAGAGTCTCTCGGTAGAGTGGAATCCAGCTTAGAAGAACTCATTCGCTGTGTGTACGGGGACATCAGTCGTATACCGCACCAGCAGAATTCTTGGATGTGTGAGCCCAAAAATGCTGCACCAATTAACGAATGCATTCTCTTGGAAATTGAGGGTAATGAGAAGTAGTCTACACTTCGGTAAACACTGTCGTCGTGCAAGATGACGCCACACATTATCCCGTGCCTACCGGGTTCGGGGTTATCGAAAAGGAAACTAGAGCCCGGTATGAAGGCTAGAAGGAAAAGCGCGGGGTTTTTAGTCAGTAAGGGTCTGACACTATCTCCCGCTCCAACCAAGAGCGGGTTTTGTCATAAGATGATTTTCACATTATCCCGTGGGATTTCTGAACTCCCTGTCAGCGAGTGGACTTCCAGCGCATACCATCAAACTGAAGGTTGGTGTCCCGATTATGCTTCTTCGGAACCTATCTCCTCCGAAGTTGTGTAACGGGATTCGCCTTAAGGTGGTGCATCACGACTCACATTTTCACTGTTTTTCATACAACCGCTCATAACTGATTATGACGTTATTACACACTTTTCATTAGATATTTTGGAAACACAGTATCTTGTGGATATTATCTAGGTTTCTAAAGAAACCAATTTCTAAATTTGTGTATAATCTAATCCAGTAAAAACCTCTGAAAATGTCTTATTTTGTATGAACTTTGACACTTCATAATTTGCCTAAAAATTAAAAAAAATCAAAAAAGTAATCCTTTAGAGACCTTGCAAATTTTATTAAGATTCTAAATGATGACAACTTTTTCCAAAAACTTTTAAGGGTTTAAAAAAAACAGCTATTTCCTGGAGCAAGTTTTGTGAAATTTTCGAGTAAATCTCGGAATTACCGAATATTAACAGAGTTTCCAGGCGTTATCTCTCTTTTTTTGCGTTGCCTTTTCGTCAAACATCGCGTTGGACTGCAATAAATGAAGTAACAAGCTTTTAAACCATTTTCGATGTTTACGATAAGCGAGTGGAGAAGGACCCTCTTAAAGTTATCACGCTCCACAGACAAGTATTATACCTTTGTATGTATTTTTACTCTTTTATGTCCTGGAATGTATTCCTGCATTATTTTCTCTATTTCCTTCCGTCACATCTTATGACTGAACGCAGCAGAATTCCCATATAACTCTCTTCACTTGCAAAAAAACCTTATATTTTAGTTTTTTTTTTGCAAAGTATTTTTGGTGCTGTAGAGCCTTCACGCAGACGACGTCGCGGGCAGCAGCTAGTTATGATATAAGTTTGTAATGTTAGTGATTACCGTTGAGGCGGTATTTAGACCCGAGCGATGGCGAGGGTCTTAAGAGAGCCGAGAGTCTGAGTGTGCACTGGAATTGCACTATCTAATTCCGCCAAGTCCGTTCCATCATACATGGTAGACCTTCCACCCATCGGCACAAAGCGTTTTGGAAACATTTATTGTGCGTACAGCCAAGGAGTGGAATTCCCTGCCGGAGTCTGTTTCCTGATAGCTACAACTTAGGGGTCTTTAAGTCAAGAATGAATAAGTTACTTCTAGGCAAGCGTGCTCCATCGTCAACCACATCATCGCCAGCCATCAGGTGAAATGGTGGTCAAACGTAAGCCTATCAATAAATAAAAAGGTACAGAAAAAAAATTATACATACCACAACGCCGGTGATATCTCCTGCTTCAAACTTAGCAACGGCAGCATCTAGAGCTCTATGCATGTCTGCATTGATTCGCTGAGCCACCTATAAACAAAAAAAAAGAAATCAGAAACACTTTCGACACGCTTGAATTGTCAAAATGTCAATCAGTCAAAAAAAATGTGAAGTTAATAATAGGTAGGTATAATAGTTGTATATCTCATAAATGGGATAATAAAAGGTCTTATTTCAATGCAGATATGAATTTTAAACAAACTAAATCTGCCCATAAAACCTTTAATTTTTTTTTATGATTTTTTTCTCACATAATTAGGTCAATCGAATTAAAAATCATTTGGGTTGTCTGAGGTTTTGCGCATTTAACGTTACACGGTGTATATATTTCGTGTTATGGCATTACTAGACGCGTGTTTCGGGTTTCGCATATACTAAAACGAAGCGTTTCACTTAAGAAGTTCCTTTGCCGTAATGTTGGCATTACGGAAAAACAGTGTTGCAATATTTGTATCAATTAAATTATTTAATATTAGGGAGATTAATTGATATTTCGTTACTTTTAACAATAGCCTTTTTTATGTTTTTTTTAAAACTATTTTTGTATAAAGTACAGGACGCTGGGATCCATTCCGATTGTCCTGTAATTCTTTCAAATACCGAAAACGCCACGCTACAATATCGTACTTCTCTATTAACAACTTCCTTTAAGACCTGCTTTTTTTTTTAAATAAAATCCTATTCTTCTCATAATTCTCCAAAAAGTGTTGTAATTATCGTTAAAATCGATTAAGTTTCGCATTTCGGGGAAAAATTTTGGTAGAGTAGGCAAGCAAATCTTTCCTTTTTTCCCTTCTTATTTGTGTAGATAGACAGGGGAGCCAACATTACACCGAAGGAACTTCATAAGTGAAACGCATTGTAATATATTATGTTTAGTGTACTGACCAGCGCACACAGGTCGACATGCCTGCCCAATAAAGCAACATGACGTTGCCGCAGCAGCGACGCGTAGCGGCCCGCGCCCGAGCCCGTGGACGCGCCGCGCGCCGCGCACTCCGCGCGGTAGCGCTTGTCCAGTAGCATGCTGACAACATACAGAAAAAAAAGACAAAATTAAAATGATGACATGTATGGCGCATGTCGGATGAGCTGTGGGCTAAAGCTTTGGTTTCCTAGGAAAGCGGTGCCATTATATAGTGGTCGTAATGCTGCGGACGCAAAAAGGCGACCGTCTTTACGGTGACGACATGTGGAAAGTTCCACGGCCGTTTTAACACACCGTCATTCATTTTTTTAAAACAAACGTCACAAACGTCATACGAAAAGTATCCAAGATAGAAAATGGACGACCTTGATTTAGCTTTATTAATTTACTTGGAGGATGAACTATCATCAGAAGAGGAAAATAGTCGTTGTTCCGGAAAAAAAACACAAATATGTATTAAAAATAGCTTCACCGCTATCAACGAAACGTTCACGAAACCATCTGACACCGTCAAAACGGCCGTCATGCAAATGGCGGCACCGCTTTTTGACGTTATGGTGTCAGTTACCGCTCTCTAGGAAACCGCGCCATTATGTTTAGTTACATAGACAACGTTCTAGTGACGTCATTCACCGCTGTATTACGGCCGCTATATGACGGCACCGCTATCCTAGGAAACCAAAGCTTAAGAGCCACTTATTGGGTCCCATTACACAATAGGCGAGACAGACCAAGACAAAGGTGGAGAGATGAGCTGGACAACTAACGGAGACTGGTCCCCAATAGCCGAGAATAGACGTGTGTGGAAAAGGGGGAGAGAGGCCTACCCCTAGCAGTGGGACTTAATGGGCTAACTAACTAAAATGATGATTATCACCAATATTGTAAATTCAGTTTAGCCAAAAATCGTGAAATCAAGCTAGCAAAAAACTAAACATAGCAATGATTTATTTACTACTAGCTGCTCCCAGCGGCTTCGCCCACGTGATAGTAGAAAATTAGCCCAAGGGAACATACTTCCGGGACAAAAAGTATCCTATGTCCTATTCCAGGACATGGTATATCCGTGTACCAAGTTTCATCAAAATTGGTTTTGTCATTTAGGCGTGAAGACGTAACAAACAAACAAACTCACTTTTATAATAGTAATTAGTAAGGATTGTAAAAATCTAGTCAATTCAGTTTCCACTTAGGACGACTTTTTTGCAAACCTTAGCCTGGTCATTACCTGATTTGATAAAACTTTTTTCACCGGTATATACAGAGTGTAAGGGACAGCCCTTCACAAACTTTAAGGGCTTGCTCAGTAGACGAAACTGAACAACTTTCCACAAGATTTTTTTTCAGGAAACCAAAAAAAAGTTAGCCTCGCTATACAAAATGATAAACTTCATTGGACAGTTTCTATGGAGAGGCCGATTTTAGTTTTGTTTCCTGAAAAAAAATTTTGTGGAAGTTTGTTCAGTTTCGTCTACTAAGCAAACCCTTAAAGTTTGCGGAGGGCTACACCTTGTACATAAGTAGACACTTAATAATTATATCAACAATCTCCTCGCTATTGTTCTCTTACCTGCTCGCCAGCTGCTTATAATGCGCGTACACTTGCTCCGACAGTTTGTAAACGAACTGATCGAAGCACAGGTTCACCTCTGCCTCTACTTCGTCGTATAGGAACTGCTTGCGGAACACCGTCAGCGCATATTGAGCTGAATCGTTGTAGAGATCCAGGGGATAGAGGACGTACCTGTTGAGGGGAAATTGAACCTTATTAATAAGATCATAAGAGTAATTTTTGCAGCATGGGTGTGTATTGGAAATCGTAGAGATCCAATGGGATAAAGGGACACCTTAACTGCTGCAGGAAACGCCCTGGGTGTAGGGAGACGCAAGGTGAATTCCGGTCACCGTCAGAGCTCGCAGACGGCGAGTAACGGGTAACTCGCCGTCCGTTAGGAACTAGACGATCCTCAAGAATTGACGTGGCCTGCTAGGACCGGTACCAATTTTTTATTTTTAAATATTATATTTAGGCTCGCGTTTGACCACCATCTCTCCTGATGGTAAGCGACGATGTGGTCGACGATGGAGCACGCTTGCCGAGAAGTAACCTTTTCACTCTTGACTTAAAGACCCATAGGCTGCAACTATCAGGAAACACAGACTCCGGCAGGGAATTCCCTTCTTTAGCTTACTCAAATGTCTCACTGATGGTGGCGCGTGTTATTGGGTCATTCAGTTACCTTTAAAATGGTTGAGCTGAGAGGGGCTGATGCACGCGTCATGCTCGTGAACGGGAGCCGTCAGATGATTTATAATAATAATAATAATTGTTTTATTATTATTATTATCTACATTGTGCTCACATAATAGAAGCAACAAGAAATATGTAACCAAACATTATATGTAACACATAATATGATTTAAAAGAGTGTTCATGGAGTTTCTTGCGCGTTCTTCTCGATAGAGATCTACGCTTTGGAACGTGCAATTTAGCTTCATTTTTGTTGGACTGACCGACATTTGACTATTCAAAAGTGCCTGCAAATGGTCTATTTGAAATAAATGCTTTGATTTTGATTTTAGCTGTACGCACAATGAATGTGGTGAGCATCCTACACGCACAAAACTTTTTGGGAATGTATTGTTACGCCGTTAAACTTCAACACGTCATATCTCCGACAAAATAAATAGTAGCAACGAATGATTAAAACGCATTGCTGTTCGAAAGCTCTAGAACAAAAGTAACTACCTAGCCTGGCAAGATCTGGAACCATCCTTCACAAGTACTATCATTGTTTTGTAAGTAAAAGTAAGTGGATAAAGGAAATGGTACTTTCCAACAATAACAATAGGGTCGAAATTCGCGTGAAAGTGACTCGCGAAGGATAAAGTAATAAAATTGATATATGGCCCCGCGACGCGACTCTATTGTTCTGGATTTATCCTGAGACGTCAGTATCTAGAATTTTCTTTGCTCCGCATATAAATACGAGCCCCCGAACGGAAGTGAGTCAGTTTTGATTTCGACTGCGAACAAGAGCGATCTACCTAAATGTGCGAAGTGATTTTATCTAACGACCGAGGCTATAGTGTAACGGAACTCTAGTGTTGATTGTGATTTGGATTATTGTTGACTGCACTAATTACTTATTGTTTGTGGTAAATAAAGTTCTCTATTGGTAAATTGGCATTTGGTTACCCACGCACGTAACAATATATTCCTAAAAAGTTTGAAGTTGTACGCACAATGAATATTCATTGTGCGCACAACTAAGGAATGGATTTTCCTGCCGGGGTCTGTATTTCCTGCTAGCTAAAAGTCAAAGATCTTAAAGTCAAGAGTGAATAGGTTACTTCTAGGCAAGCGTGCTCCATCGTCGACCACATCATCGCTTACCATCAGGTGAGATGGTGGTCAAACGCGAACCTATCAGCAATAAAAAGAACTTGTAATTTATCACTACATAGTATAAAACAAAGTCGCTTTTTCTGTCCCTATATCGCTATGTACGCTTAAATCTTTAAAACTACGCAACGGATTTTGATGCGGTTTTTTTAATAGATAGAGTGATTCAAGAGGAAGGTTTATATGTATAATATTGCACCCGAGCGAAGCCAGGGTGGGTCGCTAGTTATACATAATTTTTACTTACTCCATCATGGCCGGTTCCTTGGTCCTCAGTATATGGTCGGTCAGGATCCAAGGCATGGACATCTCTATGGGGAACTGAATGCGTTTTTCCATGGTGATGAGATCATTGCATTCCTCGTTGTGTTGATGGCGTACCATGCATTTCTGTAGAAAAAAACAATTATTGATTTACTGTAATATTTTAAGAAAAAAGAAAACAGTCCGTTTATTGGCATACCTAAAAAACATCTATGAGTTATTTTCATGATTCGATTTCCTATTATTAACCTTTTCGACGCTTATCTATATAATACGCGATGTGTCCTCCAGCGCCACGCAACAAATGTAAAAAAATATTTTCTGATGTTTTTGTTTCTATTGAATATAAAACAAACAAGAACTTATTATGTGTGAAAAAGTTAAAAATATGGCTTATAACAGGGCAATTTTCCATAAAAAAAAACAAAATAAAAGGTCTTGTAAAAGTCGTAAATTTATTTTATACTATTATTACTTCTAATCAAGTAGTGGCGCTGAGGGCACGAACATCTCGAACTTGTATACAAGTGATTGGCGTTCAAAAGGTTAAGAGTGCCCTTCCCTACTCGTATATCGTCATCGTGAGCATAGTTTAAAACCTGGTTGTTTCATCCAACACAATGATTAATAAAGAGGTAAGGCGAAAAAAGAAACGCCTGAAAACTCTGTTGGCATTCGGCAATTCGATTACTTGAATATTTAAAAAAACTTGTTCCAGGAAATACGTGTTTTTTTTAACCTTATAAATATTTAAAAGAAAATTTCTACATTCATAATTACGATTAAATGTGCAAGGTTTAATATTTTTAATATACAAGTGCACTAGCTGCTTCCAGCGGTTTCGCCCGCGTGATAGCAGAAAATAATCCCAAGGGAACATACTTCCGGGATAAAAAGTGTCCTATGTCCTAAACCAGGACATGGTCCATCCGTGTACCAAGTTTCATCAAAATCGGTTTAGCCATTTAGGCGTGAAGACGTAACAAACAAACAAACTCACTTTCGGTTTTATAATATTAGTAAGGATTTTCTATTATGTAATTGTTTGATATTCCAAATAAATAAATTAATGTATCTCGGCTTGAACACTCTTAATTTTCATGTTTTGGTTACCTACTGTCCAAAGGTTGTAGTCATCCTGTCTCTATGGGCGAATTATTAATTTTTTTGGCTGTATGATGCGATTCCTATATCTATCTCTTTCCTACACATACCTATCGAGTGAAAAGCAAAGAGCTACTCGCGTATTCGGATATGGAATGATGTTTCTATGTGTACCTGCAAATGCAATGGCTGAACATCTTCAACTGATCATCTTTGTAACTTACATTAACTTTCCGTCCCATAGTCATCTCGAGATAGAACTCTCTGTACCATAGCTGAGAGAGATCGCAGCATTTCTGTAGGGAATCTGTAGACAAAGGCATAAAATTATATAGTAACAAGCTTTTACCCGCGGCTTCGCACGCGTTTATTAATATACTTTAATTTCTCTCCCCTTTTCTTCCTTCTATCTCCCCCTTTTCTAACTTAAAAAAAAACTATCTCTGTACCAAAATTCATCAAAATCGGTTTTGCCATTTAGGCGTGAAGATGTAACAAACAAATAAACTCATTTTTATAATATTAGTAAGAATTTACCCCACAATACAACAACATGACCCTGGGGTCATATTACACATTAGTGTCACATTTCCCTTGGGGCCATATTACTCTAAGGTGCCATATTACCCTCGGGACCACATTACTCATGGGTGTCATATTACCCCCGGGACCATATTACAAATGGTAGTAATACGGCCCCGGGGTAATATGGCATAGAGCCATGGGGTTCGATGAAATTCCCTCGGCAATATTACCGTTATATAAAAAATCCTAGAAACATCCTCACCTGACAAGTTAAGCAGGTACATCCAGTAGAAGCTCTGTCGGTGGAACGTCTCGATCTGCGTCAGCGTGCCCGCGTCTAAGTCCTTACGCAGGGTCCGTCTGCCTCCTGACTTGTCGGAGATCAGCGCTTCCAGCTGTGTGCGGACCATGTACATCTGGGTCGTTGATGGACCTGTATAGAAAGAAGATTACTTAACTTTGAACTAAGTCTAATAAAGAAGGTGATTTTGTAGATTCTAGAACGAAAATTCGGGTACTTGACACATTTTTTTTTGGAGTTTTGTATCTTAACCCTTCAGATACCGTCAATTAGAGACACAATAGTAAGACAATAGATGCGCGGCCACCGGTGGTCGCTTGGGGATTCATGAATTAATGCGCAGGCCACAAATAAATGGCGTTGGGCGAGGACACGGCGCGGGCGGTTTCCTGTTTCATTCAAATTTTATACCAAGTGCATAGAAATAAAGCGCAAATTAGGATACACGGAATTTCTGTGGCGTGGTGTGGCTGAAATGCGCTTTATTTGGCTTTATTTCTATGCATTTGGTATAAAATTTGAATGCAACAGGAAGCCGCCCGCACCGTGTCCTCGCCCGACGCCATTTATGTGTGGCCTGCGCCTAAACGGGACCCTATTACTCTGTCTCCACTGTCTGTCCATCTGTCTCCAGGCTTTATCTCATGAACTGTGGTAGTTAGTTGAAACTTTCTAATAAAACACTAATCAGACGCATTACGTTGTGTTATTTCATCACCACTGCTCTCAAAAGGTGAAGGAAAACGTTGTGAAAAAACCGGCGTGTACTAGAACCATAAAATCGAAGACGTGTGACAGTCACCAACCCGCACTGGGCCCGCGTGGGGAATTACGGTCCATTCCCTCTCCTAGAGTGGAGGCCTGAGTCCCAACAGTGGGAACATTAAAAGCCGACTAAGGTACCACTGCACTCAAAACGGTAAAAAAGTCGTGAAGAAAAAAAAAAAATGTTCTAGAACAAAAAAATCGAAGACGTGTGACAGTCACCAACACGCACTGGGCCCGCGTGGGGAATTACGGCCAATTCCTTTTCCTAGAGAGTAGACCTGAGATCCAACAGCGAGAATATTAAAAGAGTGATTTTGCTATTATGATTATATTGTACAAAAATAAGCAGCGGCAAGGAGCAGGCCCTTTTAAAGCACTCACCAACATTCCTCCTGGGCACCTTGATGGTGAAGCTGGCTTCTCCATCCTTCTTGCCACGCAACGCTGGATCCTGTTGAGGCTCGCAGCCGCGTGCCCAGTCACCGCAAGTTTCACGCACCGATACTATTATACTGTAGAACAAGAAAGAGGGAATACCATCAGAAATCATACAAACAAGAACTCCTTTACCTTTTAATATGCGTAATAAACATGAAATTGTAATACCCAAATGAAGGTTAGCTAAGACAAGCAATTCATTTCTTATTGACAGCATACGTTTCTATATTAGTTGACTGGCCTGTTGGTCTAGTGGTTAGTGGCCCCGACTGCTACGCCGTGGGTCGTGGGTTCGATTCCCACCCAGGACAAATGTTTGTGTGATGAGCATGATCATTTGTTCTGTGTCTGGGTGTGATTTATCTATATTACCCAAAAGGCAATGGAAAGGGCTATATCCGGAGTCTTCTTACGTGATCAGGAAGAGAACCAAGGTGCTATGTCACACATATATTGTCTCGTGTAAAATATCATCATCTTCTTCGTGCCCTTGTCCTGTGTTATTTGGGGCCGGCGCAACACGTTTTTTTCTTCCATTCTATCCTGTCACCCATCATGCTATCACTAACTCCCTTTTCTTTCATATCACTCTTCACACATTCCATTCATCGTTTCTTTGGTCTCCTCCCTCTCCATCCATCTATATGTATACTCACAACCCTTTTAGTGAAATGCATTCCATCCCTCCTCTTTACATGACCATACCAAGACAAACAATTCCCCTTCAACTTTTCAGTTCCGCTTTCAAACTTCCTCTAATATACTCATTTTTCAATTTATCCATCTCGTGGAAAATATTATGTCAAACCTAATTATTTACTTGGCAATATTCCACAAACCTGCGTATAAGGTCCTTCTTATTCTTAATAGCCTTTCGCAGCGGTTCCCGCAGCAGCAGCTGCACGAAGTCCTGAAGCTCAGCATAGATGGAGCGCCTCGCAGCATCAGCGAACACTGTCTCCATGCGCGCCATGAGAACTTGCAAGCCTTTGATCATGGCTATGACTTCGATCATGGCGAATTTCTCCTCTGAAGTGTAGTTGTAACGGGTAGCCTGGAACAAGATTGATGGTCAGTGAAGCTAGAGGCGTCTGAACGATTAATAACGAAATTGACAAACTTCAGCTTAGTAACCGAAGTTTGTTAACATCGCCAGCCATGTATAATATCGCCAGCTGCATCTTATATTGCCATCTGCTGCTCATAATGGCACCAGTGGGTAATATCGCCAGTATAATTTTCCGCATGTGTGTATTATCGCCGACTGTGTCTAATATCACCACCTATGTCTAATATGGTCCCATCGGTCTAATATGCCCACGTGCAGTTAATATGGCCCTCTACATCTAACATTGAGAGCTAAATACTCTTATAGATGGTAATACAAATAACTAATGGCATCAATATTTGCATGCCAAAATGGTAGAATGCACAAGGATACTCTTATAATTATTTTTATCACTTTATTGTAAATAACCTACATTCTGAACAAATAAATCAATATTCTATTCTATTCTAATATTGCCATCTTCTGCTAATATGGACACCTGTGTCTAATAAGAGCACCTGTGTTTAATATAGCCACCTTTGTTTAATATCGCCACCAGCGTCTAATATGGCCAGCTACATCTAACATCGCCGGCTCGCTACTCACCCGCTCGTACTCCTCAGCGTCGGGCGGACAGCGCGGGTTGCTGGCGTGGTCGGTGGGGTGCAGCAGCTTCCACGAGCACAGCTCGGTCAGCACCGAGCACCAAGATGACAACAGCTGGAGGCCGCGGAGGCACAGCTCTGTTACCGCCTTGTTTTCCGAGTCTGAACCAGCTTCTTTGAAGGTTGTTGTTACCTGAGCAAGAAATACATCGATCATCATCCTCAGCATCATCATTTCATGCGAAAGACGTCCACTGATGGACATAGACCTCCAAAATAATACATGGTACTTTATGCTAAAAGTGTGTAAGGTTGGTGATTACCGCTGAGGTGGTATGTATAGTGCGTTTCACTTAAGAAGTTCCTTCGGCGTAATGTTGGCTCCCCTGTCTGTCTACACAAAAAAGAAGGGAAAAAAGGAAAGAGTTGCCTACTCTTCCAAAATTGTTCCCTGAAATGCGAAACGAAATCGATTTTAACGGTAGTTGCAATACTTTTTGGAGAATTATGAGGGGAAAGACATTTTATTTAAAAAAAAGGTCTAAAAGGAAGTTGTTAATAGAGAGGTACGATATTGTGGCGTTGCGTTTTCGGTATTTGAAAGAATTGCAGGACAATCGGAATGGAGTCCAGCGTCCTCATACTTTATTCAAAAATAGTTTAAAAAAAAAACAAACAAAAAAGGCAATTGTTAAAAGTAGCGAAGTATCAGTTAATCTCCCTAAAATTAGGTAATTTAATTGCTAAAAATATTGCAACACTGTTTTTCCGTATTGCCAACATTACGGCAAAGGAACTTCTTAAGTGAAACGCACTGTAGTCTTAAGACATGAGTATTGATGACTACCGTCCTCGGTTCAGACAGTAATCATCAATACTTGTGTAAAGAAAAATAATTTAATTATTTATGATTTCTAAGTGCAGTGCAATTATAGTCACATTTTAGTTTTTATCACACCATTATAGTCTCTTGATTTTTGACTCGCAAAGTGACTGCTTAGTTAGTCGCTTCACCAGTTATAAATAAAAAAAATACATTTTCTATAAACTAGCGACTTCATTCAAATTTCGAATTTATTCTACAAGATGGAAGGTACAAATTCTATTATCACCAATGGAAGTACTTTACTTTGTACTGTTGATTTCGGCGGAAATATAACTTGTAACAAGTTTCGCGGCGTTAAAATATCAGTTTGATAACTTACCTCATTACTGTATCTAGCAAGTTCAGAGATATAGTTCTGATGTTCCTCTCGTATCTGAGGCAGGTGCACCATCAGGTCAGCCTGTGGGGAAGGTGGGTTTGGGCTCGACGATAACGGCCACCTAGGGGATTAAACAAACTTTTTAATATCTATATGTCCATTCACCATCAAAAGTAACTTACTTACCGCAAAATTCTAAAGTAATTTTCTCGTGACACAATTATTATAGCTTTGAAACAAGTTTTGAATGAAAATCATTTTTACATGTCAAGCTTTTATAGCGCGGTATATACCTCATCATCAGCCTTTTTAATGTTCCCACTGCTGGGACTCAGGCCTCCTCGCTAGCAGAGAGAATGGGCCGTAATCCACCACGCGGGCTCAATGCGGGTTGGTGAATGTCACATGTCTTGAAATTTTTGTTTTTAGGACATGCCGGTTTCCTCACGATGTTTTTCTTCGCCGTTTTGAGAGCAGTGGTAGTGAAATAAATTAGAAAACGTAGTGCGCCTAGCTGGGTTTGAACCCGCGACCTACAACTCGTAAGTCGGAGCCATTACCACTCGGCCACCACTGCTCTGTATATAATTAATACTCATCAAGACCATTCTAAAAAGCTCAAACACAATAGGGTTATCTAAGTTCCTATGGCCACTTCGTTTCTGATGCGATCACGCAAGGAAACCCCTGAAATATTCTGAAAATTCTATTATTATAAATTAGACTTACTTGCTTGTATCGTAATGTTTCGATCTTTTGATGTAATTAAATGGTGCGATCTGCATGTCACCGAATAATGGGACTACCTCCAAATTCTGTAACAAAAAATATAAAAATAAAAAATCAATTATGTTATTATAAAATATTTATGCCATCAAAAACATAAATTGTAAAAAAACCAAGGCTCGCAACTTAGTTCTTCTGCCGTAAAAAGTTGTAAAATCCATGTAAAAAGTCAAACGACTTGGGTAATTCTTAGGACAAAATGAAATCTGATGTAGTCAACACTGGTTCAATAATCAAGGTTGATTAAGAGATCTTGATCATTGTTTACTAATAGCCAGTAATAACCTTATAAAAAGTATCGAATATAAGTATTTTTCTCGTTTGAATTTTTAGATAGACTATACAAAGTTGATTAATTTATTCAGTTCCTACTTCAGGAACCTTTTGCAACCTCTTGTAGTGACCATATCAATATTAAAAATCTTTTTTTTGTAGAAGCGTGGCTTAGCTGAGAGACGACAATAGCGTTACTATTCTCTGAAAGCGAATACGCAATAAAGTTTACCTTGAAAATCCTGTCGATTCTGTCCAGGCGAATCTTTTTCTTCTGATCAAGACGGTTGATGTTACATACTTCAGAATCCATGAGGAACAAACCGAAACCCATTACCTAGAACAATATAATTAACAACATTTTTAAAATCAACTTTTCGTTTTGGGAACACATTTATCATGTGTACAGCCAAGGAGAGGTATTCCCTGCCGGAGTGTGTTTCCTGATAGCTACAATTTAAGGGTCTTTAAGTTAAGAGCGAATAGGTTATTTCTAGGCAAGCGTGCTCCATCGTCAACCACATCATCGCTTACGATCAGGTGAGATGGTGGTCAAACGCGAGCCTATCAATAAAAAAAAATAACGAATGGCAAAAAAAGCCGGCCAAATGCGAGTAAGACTCGTGCACGATGGGTTCGATGGCCGAGAGTCGCCACGCGATTCCGGACGCCAGGAGTGTCTCCGGCGGGAGTCAATGCATTAGGCCTATTTCCGCCTAAAGATTTAGGCCGGCTCATTTATTCTTTCTTAGCTCTTCAATCATGATAATTAGAGACACAATCGAAAGACAAGGCGTTCGCTCGGGGTTTAATGAATTAAGGTGCGGTTATTTCCGCATCATCGCTTAAAAAAAATCGCTTGAATCATGAGGTGCGATGCCAAACCAAACCCTAAGTAGTTAACGTTTCGAGTGCAAGCAAAAATGAACTTAGTGGTGGTCAGGCCAAAGCGTATTTGATGGTAAATTGTCTGCATAACAGATGGTAGATGGGGACGGAAGGTTTTAGACGACTGCGAGCTCGAGGTGGACCGATGATACGAGTGAGAGTCTCGGGAATCCGAAGGATGCGAGACGCACAGGTTCGGTCGTTATGACGACGCTTGGAGGAAGCCTATGTCCAACAGTGTTTTTCGGCTGAAATGATGATGATGAAGATAAGAGGTTAGCTGATATAAAAGATTTTACCTTAACAAGCATATGTTTCTCTGAAGGCGTGAGGTACATCTTAGTTTCGAACATATGCACGCAAATGTTGACCACATCGGCTAACAGTTCTTCGTAACCTGAGAAAGAGGAAATTATATAATACTAGCTTTCTAGTATTATGAGAGCTGTGGTGGCCGAGTGGTAACGGCCTCGACTTACGAGTTCGAACCCAGCCAGGCGCATTACTTTGTGTAATTTATTTCATCACCACTGCTGTCAAAACGGTGAAGGAAAACATCGTGAGGAAACCGGCATGTCCTAGAACCAAAAATTCGAAGACATGTGACATTCACCAACCCGCATTGGGCCCGCGTGGTGGATTACGGCCCATTCTTTCTCCTAGAGAGGAGGCCTGAGTCCCAACAGTGGGAACATTATAAGGCCCAGTATGTATGAATGTAAAATTTAAATTGAATTAATCATACCGTTAATCTTCTCCAAAGCATCCTTCACAGTATCTCTGATCTTATTCTGTGTCGCAAGGAACATGGACAGATTCTGCGACTCCTGCAAGCTTTGACTGTCTGACATCACCTTCAGGAATTGTGCGGCCCTGCAAGAAGTTAATATTAACGTTACGTTAACATTAATTCATGAATCCCCAAGCGACACCCGGTGGCCGCGCATCTATTGTCTTACTATTGTGTCTCTAATTGACGGTATCTGAAGGGTTAAAGAAAAAAATTGTGGTCGTATTATCCACACAAAGCCACATTGCCTTTACATGGTGGTATTACCCACGCTTGGCCGTATTGCCCCAACATGGCGCCATTGCCCCTACATGTCCGTATTAGCCCTACAAGGCGGTATTACCCATGCATCGCCGTACTGCCCCTACATGGTCATATTACCCCTTCGTGGTGTGGTCGTATCCACCTTACGTGGCCTTAATACCCCTACATGGCCGTATAATCTAGGAAACAAGACTTGTAGAGCTACACTAAATCCACGCGACGCTACTCTACGTACAAATCAGAGGTGTTACTGTCCCCGCACGCTGGCCTCAAAAAAACGCCGCCACAAAAAAATACTAGAAGCGGCCATTAAAAAAAAGCTAGAAGCCGGCGCAAAAAACAGCAGGCGCGACAGCTTGTGGCCGAAAAAGCTTGAAGCGGCTTCAAGCGTTCTTTTGTGGAGGCACCGCCGCACAGGCGCACACGAGCCACAAACAAGCTTTTAATGAAAATCATTTTTTCATAACAAGCTTTTATAGCTCGGTATACCTATATAAATAATACTCGTCAAGACAAATCATACGAGCCCAAACTCAGTGGGGTTGTGTCGTTTAACTACCAAGTTCCTATAGCCACCTTCGGGTTCCATCATCAGATCAGCTCCATGTCATAATAATTTTCCATTGTCATCTAAATTAACACATGTATGCAAAATTTCAGCTCAAACAGTAACCGCGAAATAGATCAAATTAAATTTACAAGATTTAATGACAGACAAACATCGGGACAAGTGAAACTAAATAAAAGCTTGTAAAAAAGGCCGCCTCAAAAAGAAGCTTAAGGTGGTGCATCACGACTCACATTTTCACTGTTTTTCATACAAACGCTCATAACTGATTATGACGTTATTACACACTTTTCATTAGATATTTTGGAAACACAGTATCTTGTGGATATTATCTAGGTTTCTAAAGAAACCAATTTCTAAATTTGTGTAAAACTAATCCAGTGAAAACCTCTGAAAATTTCCTATTTTGTATGAACTTTGACACTTCATAATTTGCCTAAAAATTAAAAAAATCAAAAAAGTAATCCTCTAGAGACCTTGCAAATTTTATTAAGATTCTAAATGACGACAACTTTTAGCAAAAACTTTTCAGGGTTTAAAAAAAACAGCTATTTCCTGGAGCAAGTTTTGTGAAATTTTCAAGTACATCTCGGAATTACCGAATACTAACAGAGTTTCCAGGCGTTATCTCTCTTTTTTTGCGTTGCCTTTTCGTCAAACATCGCGTTGGATTGCATTAAATGAAGTAACAAGCTTTTAAACCATTTTCGATGTTTACGATAAGCGAGTGGAGAAGGACCCTCTTAAGGCTGGAATCTTGTAAAAATTCACTCGCGGCAAATTATTAGCGCATCTTTGTATGCTTTTTTTGAACAAAATAATGAAACAACTTGAAATATTATTATAGCACATATTTAACCATAGTATGAGTAAGTATGAGTAGTTTTTTTTAAGTCAATTTGGGTGTATTATGTTTGGTAAATCAAGAGTTAAACATAGCTCTTTCGTGCCAACATCATTTCGACTTATGTTTGTGAGCTTCGTTAATGGCAATAATATAATGAATTTACAAATCTTTTGAATGGAAAATTAGCGCAACATTATCATCTTTGAAATGCATTCATGGCTAGTTCTAATTATGTTTCATTTTCTAACTTTAATTATTCCAGTTCCACGTTACATACGAACCTCCTATAAGTAGAATAATCGTTCTTGACGGAGCTCTTCATGTTCTTGAGTTCGTCGAGCACGGCGAACATATTGACGAACTTGCCCAGGGTCAGCAGGTACGCTTCAGACACGAAGTCGCGCCGCTTCTCCGCGTGGCACAGGCGACGGACTTCGCCGCAGAAACGCTCGATCGCTTTGCGCTGTCGGACAATCACAGTAACGTTATAAAGACGAAAGCTTATGGCCTTCGCCACACTTGGCGTAAATTCCGTCGCGGATCATCCGCGTCGGATCGCCAATACATGTTATTGCTTATAAATGACAAATAACAGACACACTACGCGGAAGATCGGTTGTTCGTCATTTATATGTAATAACATGTATTTGCGTTCCGACGCGGAAGATCCGCAACGGAATTTCCGCCAAGTGTGGCATAGGCCTATGAGTCATTTACACTAATATAGGTAACTCCAGTTTCCTCACGATGTTTTCCTTCACCGTTTTGAAAGCAGTGGTGATGAAATAAATTACACAAAGTAATGCGCCTGGCTGAGTTTGAACCGACGACCTACAACTCGTAAGTCGGGACCGTTAAAACTCGGCCACCTCGGCAGCTGATATATTATTATTTTTTATTGAAATTTTAATTCAATTTAATTTCATTCTGTTTAGTTTAACTTGATCCAATTCTAGTTTAATTGTTTTATTTACAACTAGTTTTTGCTAGCGGCTACGCCCGCGTGAATGTAGGTTTCTCGATACGAACCTTGGACGCCCTTTTCATCCCCTTAGGGGGTTAATTTTAAAAATGCTCAGTTAGTGCTCGCCTACATCATAAAAGGAAACCTTGTGTAAAATTTCACGCTCCTAGTAGTTTCGGCTGTCTGTTGATATGTCAGTCTGTTTCTCTTTTTTAACCGACTTCTAAAAAAGGAGGAGGTTCTCAATTCGGATGTTTGTGTTTTTTTTATGTTTGTTCGCGCATAACTTCGTCGCGTGCCAACCGATTTGAAAAATTATTTTTTTGTTGGAAAGGGTATACTTCCCAAATGGTCCCATAGTCACCAAGTTGGGATGTGATGATAGAATCTTGGCGAAATCGAGGGAACTCTTCAAATTCAATTAAATTTTTAAGTGAAGTCGGTTTTTTTTTTTTTTTTTTGTAAAAAGGGTTTTTTATATTTAAAGATTACTAGCGGCCAGTCTCGGTTTCGCACGGTCAATAAATATAGCTTAGGACAATCAGGGTGAATGTAGCTTTCATCATAAACAACTTTTGTTCTATTACTTCTAAAAATGTATGGATGAGATTTTTAAAAATTATTTTTTAATTTTAATTAAAATATTTAAATTGAGCATTCTAAATATAACGAAGTCTATGCGAAGCAAGCAATAGTACAATAGCGGAAGGGAGTGGGGATCGAGCGGCGGGGGTAGTTGATGCTATTGCGTCACATCATACAGACATAGGTAGGTATAGCAAAATACAGAGTTGAAATGTGTTAGGTAAAATAACGAAATCTTGAAGATTTATTTTTGGTAAATGAATTGTTTTGTAAAAAGTCATAGAAAAAAAGTTGTTGTTTATGATGTAAGTAACGTAGTCATGAGAGGTTGCCAGTGTTTTACAAATAACCCTATATATAAAGCCGAAAATAGGTGTGTTTGTATATTTGTATCCGTTGAATAATTCATGGCTTGTAACTTTTTAAGACATATTAAAATAATAATATAAAACAAGAGAAATAAAGGAATTTATTGACCCAAGAACATATATTTGTGAAATATATAAAAGAATAACTTACCTGGAAGTACATAAACTGCAACAACTTATCAACCTCGGGCGCCAGGACCTGGACGGTCCGCTCATAGATGTGCACCCTGTCGGGCTGCTCGTTGGACCTGGGCTGAGGGATGGCGCGGCTGCAGCATCGCCACGTGTACAGCATCACGGCGTGGGCGTTGCCTTCTTCTAGGAGCTCGTTCTGGGAAAAGATAACAAGTTTAAGAGTGAGTAATGATCAAGCCGATTATCACACCGCCACGCATTACGCAGCATGTTGCCTGTCAACATTGTGTCAGCGGTGATGAAACTACACAAAGTAATGCGCCTGGCTGGGTTTGAACCTGCGACCTACAACTCGTAAGTCGGGACCGTTACCACTCTGCCGTCGTAAAGCTAAAGTGCCGTTATCTGACATTTGGCGGGCTTTCGTTTTTAGACGCTTTAAATTCTATATCGATCTCTCTAAGCAGTATTTTTCGAATATTAATTGTAACTCAGATAAAATAATAAAATTGTCGTAAAGTTTCCCTGATTTATACATAATTCTACGCGGCTTTTTGTGCGCAACTCAAAATATGATTTTATCATATAACGGCATTATAGCTTGAGCACGGCAGCACTGCTCTCGACCAATCAGAATGCAGTATCCCGCTCCCCCGTACCAATTAAAACGTGTTTTGGTGCGCTAGTTCAAGCATGAGGCGTCTAATGGCTAAAAGTCTGATGAACTAGAACTACATTAGACCGACGCACACGTTCAAACAAACAAACCAGCCAAGAGCGAGTCTGACTCGCGCACTGTAGCCAAAAGTCATGTTTGTTGTATGGGAGCCCCACTTAAATATTTATTTTATTCTGTTTTTAGAATTTGTTTTTATAGTGGCAACATGATTCATGAGATACGGCCTGATGACAGACAGACCAATGGGCGGGCAGCGGAGTCTCCTTTTACCTTTTGGGTAAGGAACCCTAACCCTTTGGATAGCTCGCTGTCCGATCGTCCGGTAATGGACCGAGTCCAAGACATCGACGGCGCGCACTGTTCCCGCGCGCCTCAAGGAGTTGTCAGCAGCAGGAGGGGCCAAACTGGGTCGAAGCCTACTGGGGACAGGGTTGTCCGAAAGGGAGCTCGTGCCCCGGTATGAAGGCTAGAAGGAACGGCGCGGGGTTTTTAGTCAGTAAGAGACTGACACTATCTCCCGCTCCCGCGACAAAAAAGAGAGAAAGCAAATTTATTTTATACTACGTAGAGCTGGTCTTATTCTTACCAAGTTGGCATGGACCGTAGCCTCCTCGATGTACTTGGCAATACCGGTAACAAAGCCATTGCGGTCTTCAAAGTTGGTGTCGAAGTTTGCTTGGTACAGGATGGAGCACGGTGCTGCCTCGATACATGGTTGTTCATCTGCAAGGAAAGTTTACAGCCAAATTACATTCTGATGAAGAGTTTTTTTTGAAGTAAGAAACGAAACATACATTTTTACTGATATGTAGAATTTGTGAAGTTAGGGTCGGTAGAGTTAGGCCGTGTAGATTCAGAAGCTTGGCTCTACGTGAGATCTGATATCTTTTTCACAGGGAAAACCTTATGTGGTCATCTTGGCAACAATTTACATGAAATGGTTTTGGTGGGATTTCAGTTCTTTTTGTAAGTTGCTAGGCAGTCTTTATTTTTTTCTTCATTATTTCTGATTTATACCACTTCGGGAAGTACCCTAACATTTTGAAGTCTCATACAAACTTCCACCCCTCCATTTTAAGGGATGTGAGACAAAAGTCATAAGTTTATGAATTTTTTTTGTTAGTTGTATACTAAACTTAGATACCAAATTTCAGCTTTCTAGCACTTCAGGAAGTAGACATTTTGATGATCATCGGTGTGTCAGTGACGAAATCGGTGTATTGTAGATATCAATTAAATCTAATGTATCAGAGCTATTCAATTGAGACTTTTTAAGTTTAATTAGTCTATTATTGACATCATGTCCTGAGAATATGAACTATCTGGTACATGGGAAACCAACTCTATGAGGGTTCAAAGAACGACAAAACACTTCGAGAAAAGGTAGGTAGTGCGCTTCGCTTGGCTCGTCTTTGGCGAGGCCACTACCGTGCCCCCAAATATATTTCTTATTAGGATATCATTATCACAGCATTTTTATTTTTTGTTTACATTCTAATAGTAACATTATAAACAACTTTATATTGTTTACTTTTGTATAATATCGGAATAATTTAAACAAAACTAGACTTTACATCTTTGGAGCATTAATTACATATAATTCCAAACACTATCTTTACGTAAAATAGCTATAATCCGGTACAGAGGAAGTTCCATGGCAATTCATACGACCCCACCTAAGTTTTATCTATGTCTGATTTAATCGAAAATTATACATAAATAAGTACTTACCGGGCAGTGTAAGCTCGTCCAATACATCGACATTACTCAAGGCGTCGGATAAGGACACCTTTTCACTCACAGACATGTTTCTATTAATTTTTAAACACGTAAAATAATACGAGCGGAAATGTGCAACACAGTATCTTACAGGATATGAGTAATCACGGTTTTACACCACATAAGTTAAGGTTTATTGTCACGAAAGTGATAATAAGAAACTTATGTTTGTGTACTTTCGTTTTGAAAGGGCGAAAGTAAATATTGATAGTATTATCAGTGAAACAATTAAATATTTCTAATTCTTCACAAGTTCACAATAATGGCGTTTGACAGCTAAACATTTCTAGTGTTGTACTGTTTTAGATTACACCACAGATAACCAATCGAACTAAATTACCGGTTTCAATATTCGGTTTATAACTTGTTATCGTATCAGTCATGCGCCAATCCACCTATTTCGTGGGATGACGTAGGCGTGCATTTATTAGTAACGTCACACCCAATTTCCTAAATAGAGTTTGATTTCCCTTTTCCCCAGTCGAAAAAATATGAATTGCTATGTACATGTTTGTTACTTTTCATCCTGTTACATGTTATGCAGCATCGGTTGTTGTTGTAATGTAATGCATGGGCATTGGGGGATAAGGTATACTTATTAACAACAATAGACGACATTTTTAATGTTGAGATCACGTTGAGATTATGACTCAAAATTTGTTTTAATACTGCATCTTCATTTGCTTAATAGAGTCCTATAACTTGACTTCAATAATTCTAGGATTCTTATCATGAGCCAGTTTCTTTGCCTACCCTCTCTAAATTGACTTTAATTTTACTGAAGATTTCTTACCACACTCTACGTATCAAAGCAGGCTTTACACACATTAAGGTGGTGCATCACGACTCACATTTTCACTGTTTTTCATACAACCGCTCATAACTGATTATGACGTTATTACACACTTTTCATTAGGTATTTTGGAAACACAGTATCTTGTGGATATTATCTAGGTTTCTAAAGAAACCAATTTCTAAATTTGTGTAAAACTAATCCAGTAAAAAGCTCTGAAAATGTCCTATTTTGTATGAACTTTGACACTTCATAATTTGCCTAAAAATCAAAAAAAGTCAAAAAAGTAATCCTCTAGAGACCTTGCAAATTTTATTAAGATTCTAAATGATGACCACTTTTTCCAAAAACTTTTAAGGGTTTAAAAAAAACAGCTATTTCCTGGAGCAAATTTTGTGAAATTTTCGAGTAAATCTCGGAATTACCGAATACTAACAGAGTTTCCAGGCGTTATCTCTCTTTTTTTACGTTGCCTTTTCGTAAAACATCGTGTTGGATTGCATTAAATGAAGTAACAAGCTTTTAAAGCATTTTCGATGTTTACGATAAGCGAGTGGAGAAGGACCCTCTTAACCCATTTTTACGACTAAATATCTGAAGAAGGCACAATTTGAACTATTAGCAAAACTTTACCAGAGAAAGAGCCCGCAAAAAATGTCGCATTAGTAGAAGTTCTTTACGCTCTGTCGAAATGTAACAAAAAAACCAAAAGAGCATTAATTGATAACAAGAATTTCTACTGACGCACGCACGACTGTATTTTTTTTATTGCAATGTGTTTGTTCTGTTATTCCTCTTTAGGTGAACACGCTCAAAAGACAAACCGACGAACAAAGGTCGGGGAAAAAACCGAACTTAATAGCAATCATACAAAAAATGGATTTCCCATGATTGATGTGAAACAAGGATGTCTACGATGAGAAACTTCTATTGGAGCGTTTTGACAGTAAAACTGACTTGGATGCCGTGACGACAAATAGCGTGATGCCCACACTACGCCACCGCTCTCGACTTCTTTGCCGGTGCGCGAGCGCAGTAGCGTAGTTTAACGAGGGCGAAGTGGGCCCTCACGCATTAAGGGGACTCGCGTGTGCGAGGGCTTTTTAGCGAGGGTTTTATTTTATTATGTACTGGCTGTACCCCCGCAGCTTCGCCCCCGCTACACTCTACACATCTCTAATTTTCATTTTTTTCATAACAATCTTCTCACTATAACAATAAAAAAAGAATTAGCGAAATCGGTTCAGCTGTTCTCGAGATTTGCGCTTAGCAACACATTTAGCAATGCATTTTTTTTTATAGAAGACCGGCTCGCGTTTGACTACAATTTTATGGTACTGATGGTAAGCTACGTTGTGGACGAACACTGGGTTGCGAGGTCACAGTCTCCTTTTAGAATTTATAAAACAAAGAGGCATCGCTGATGCGTCTTCGCCCATATCTAAAAAAACTTTCTCATACATCTGCTGGGCATCCCATGGCGGCAAACTTTTTTTTTCATTCAACTGTATTGCCTCACAGCTGGCCAAAGTAATAATAGTGTAGGGGTTTTTTTTTAATTTACTGTATTATACTTAGCTATTTAGTTACTGTAATTAAGTATTTCTTTTTAATTTCAAGTATTTGTGTAATTAATCCACTTGCCTAAGGGAATCGTAAACTTTTTTTTGTTGAAAAGCAGGTTATACATTAAGCCACCGTACTTTTTTGAGACAACAAACTACTGACGATAGAAATATTGCTCTCTCGCTGAAATTTTTTATTAAGTTTTTTTTTTTAGCATTATTGATAGGCTCGCGTTTGACCACCATCTCACCTGTTGGTAAGCGATGATGTGATCGACGATGGAGCACGCTTGCCTAGAAGTAACCTATTCACTCTTGACTTAAAGACCCCCAAGTTGTAGCAATCAAATTAAAGTATCGTCTGCAAATATCTATTTGTATAAAAATAAAACACAAAAAACGAATGTTGTACATTATTTTATTATGTACTTCGACCAAAGCTTGCCATTTCAACTGTATGCAATGTCAAAATCGGAAGCAAGTGCAAATATTTAACAGATATAACTTTAAATTAGACTTTATTAGAAAACCACATTTAGGAATCAGTATAATACAACAATATTTTTCAACAATAACAGAATAGATCTACGAACTGACTTTTTTATAACCCTCATATTTTTCTGGGTACTTCAATCAAAGACCCGATATGTGCAAAAGCAAACTTTAAAAAAAAACAACTAATCCATTATCGAAAATGGATTAGTTGTTTTTTTTTAAAGTTTGCACTATCTCGAAAAAATGTCAAAACAGATTTTTTTTCTAAAGACATTTTTTTGTATCGTCTTTATCAAGAACTAGCTTTTGCCCGCGGTTTCACCCGCGTAGATAAAATATAGCCTATGTCACTCAGGAATAAAGCAGCTATCTAATGGTGAAAAGATTTTAGCAAACGGACCAGTACTGTCAGAGATTACCACCTACAAACAAAAAAAAACCAAAAACAAACTTTACCTCTTTATTATATTAGTGTACAAGTGTAGATAACAGTTTAAAGAGCCAGTGTGTGTGTGTGTGTGTGTGTGTGTGTGTGTGTGTGTGTGTGTGTGTGTGTGTGTGTGTGTGTGTGTTCAGCCGCCATATATATTTAAAATTTTTGACAGTGGAGAAAACGAATTAAATAATATTTTATTTCTCTACAGTATAACAATAAGTTTCCCGCTCTAAATAGGTTAGAGCGAAAGGGCGTTTCAGACTGTTACTGACACCCACCCTGATTCGTTATTTGCCCTTGGCATTTTAGGACCACGAGAACTTTTACAAACGAAAAACAAGGTGCTAAGTAACGTAAACTTAACCAGCATATATATTTTTATGCATTACCGACTGTACTATGACATTCAAACAGTTGAAACAGGCAACGTAAATTACAGCATATAAAACAAGTGATATTTACATCAATGCCTTAATGATAAATAAATAAAAAAAAAACAACAGGAATTATTGTTACTTAACGTCATTAGAAGCGTTTCTCGCACTGCTGTTCCGAATTTGAAATTTTGTTTCACAGTTTATTGGTCATAGATTGATTGTCGTTGAGGGTAGTCAGAAGCTAGAAAACCTTTCACCAGTTTTACCAAGGGACTATCTTGCTATCGAGGTAGTTGGATAGGCAGTCTTTTCATATTAAATACTGGTTTTCATCCAATCCGGTTGAAACCTCATTAAGAAAACAGCTAAACACTATGATTACATTTTGAAAAAAAAAAAACACTCTTTCCCTTTGTATACTTTTTTTTTACTATCACCAAACGCCATCTAGTCCCGAGATAAGCAGAGCATAGGATTTTTTTCCCTTGGGATCATTTTCGATTTTCGAGCAGCCTAAACCCGTGACCAGAAATAATTCGGATTCAGTGCGAAAACGCTTTTAATAATAAATCAAATACAACTATCGATAGTTGTATGGACGCTTATTGTAATTGGTTGTTTCGGCTACCTAAGGCCATCTTTCCACTTTAAGTTTAGGTAATTAAAGCCTTCGCCCACAGCGACTCTGTAGCAATGCTGTAGCGCGTTGGCATTTTTTCTATAGCGCATGCAAATGCAACTAACGCGCGTTAATCGCGCGCTTACGAAACGCGCGACAACACCGCTACAAATAGTCGTGGTGGACGAAGGCCCTTAATGCGTCTGTAAAACATTATGTATACACAATAATAATATAATATATTTATAACGTCTGAATCAGCACAAATTAAAAACTAAATAATTAGGTAATATATTAAACATTTTAGTACTCTCAGGCCAAAATCTTCGTAACCTAGCTCAAAACAAAAAAGTATTCTTAAACTATAGTAAATATAAACTTAAATATAATCAGTACTTATAACAACTTAAAAATAACACATAACTCCGATTTTTGAATTGAGAATTTGAAGTTATTCAAAATCAAACTTAGAATGAAAACACGTCCTTGCTGTTTCAGATGATACTGGCAAAATAAATAGTCGACAGCGGCTCAGTTGCCAAAATAAAAATAAAAAATCACAATTACTCAATTCAGAAATCGATCCCTATTTTATTTTTTACATAATGTATAAGAAAAATCTAGTTTCCTTTAATATGTACTAACACTCACATTTAATATGTAAAATATGTGAAATATAACAAAGTCTTCTATTTATATTAAATGTTGTCGTTCTTCAACAGTTCAGAAGACTAAGAAAATATAAATCCAGCAATAAAAAATAACAAATTTATTTTTTACAAAAACCCTACTGTGTGAGATATTGCTGAGACATTAAAAAATAATATTGATAATTCTCAAAATAAGTTATTATGCCAAAAGTAAGTTATAAACTTTAAAAAAATATCACTTAAAATCTTACAATCTTTTTTGACACAGCTATTCAATTCTTAGTCATGGCGCGTACTGACTTTGTCACCATGACTATTGACAAAAAAAGTCACCGTGCTTATGAACCCAACGTGTAGTGCGCGCACTTGAAGACGTGACAATTACAAAAAATGGGTAGAAAAATTATTGTCACCGTGAAAAAAGTCACCAGTGTGGCTATGTCTTAAACACCACTTGCATCGGATCGGTCCGACGAGTGTTTTCGAACCTTAGTAATAATAAATTATTATTAAAATGTAAACAAAACGAATTATTATGAACTGTTTTACTCAAGCATGTAGTTTAACGAAAATACAACAGACTCTATACAACGTATAACGTTAAATGCGCAAATCCTCAGACACCCAAAATTATTTTTAATTAAATATTGAAGGTTTTATGTGCAGTTTTAGTTTGTTTAAAATTAATATCTGCATTGAAATAAGAACTTTTATTGTCCCGTGTAGGAGAAAATTTGATTGGACTAAAACAGCCATTTGTGTTTGTTTACCTATTTCGGCGGGTTTGCGCACGTGATAGCTTGACTTATTCATAAATAGACAGGGCGACATTTTTTATGGATATTTTTTTAAAAAATGTAACCTATATTAAAAAGTGGTTTAATTGATTCTGCTTGTTATTCTGATCTAATTATTTTCAGGTTTTTGCGCATTTAACGTTACACGTTGTACAATATTATATACTTCGATGACCTTACAAAAAAAAAAAAAATGTCTACCTTGCTAATAAAATAATCAAACATTATGTTGACCTTGATAACAAAGAAACAAGCGCGGGACATTTTGTTGCAAGTTTCCGATTACTTAAATATAATAATGTTCTACTTGCAGGGATGTTATCGATATAAAACGGATCTGCCCCCCTAGCCAAGTTACAACCGTTTCGCTTGCGTCGAACGCTACGAGTTGACCTTGCCGCCAATTCTTTTGTGTGACTGAGCGTCATTTCCGTACATTTAAAGCTTTCTGCTAGCGTTAACTATTGCAGATTAAGAACCTGGCTAGGGGGGCTGGATCTGGTTTCGGATAGGGATAATATTATACCAGTTACGGATATAAAAATTATTGTAGTAAAATACAAATAGCAACATTGGACTTCTAGTTCTAGTCTAGATTATCATTTGTTTGGTCGAGCATTTCTAAGAAGAGCTTGTTGTAAACTGTCATTTTGACTTCGCTTATATCCGTAACTATCCGGACTTTTATATCGGTTGCAGTTCCGATTACGGTTGTGGACCTCCATAAAATCCCGTGTAGACCTTGTATCTTTTATGTACGTGAATCTAAGAACCAGCCAGAGTGCCTAGTGTGAGTTTATTTTACGTTAACGCGATCGACACGTTTATGACGTCCGGCGCTCCGATTGGCCCGTTTCGAGATATTAACCAATCAGAGAGCCAAACGCGCTAAACTCTTCGATCGCGTTTACGTAAAAACAACTCGCATTCAGCGCACAGATTACCACGACGCAGCACGTTGCCGAATCGTGGAGATAAACGGTGCGCGATTTGTGCCCGAACAAATGTGCGATGAGTATAAGTTTTGATTGTCACAGGCTCACAGCCAACCTGAACTGGGAAATTGTCAATTAAAAATTTTTTTTATCAAAAAGTAACATTATCCAAAATCGCATTATTTATTCAAATCTTAGTTAGAAACCTTTCAAATCTGGTGGAAGGGAACAGTCAAACAGAAAATGAACGCAGATACCGAAATGTGACGTCACTGCCATTAGGTCACGCCCGTAAACAAGAAATAGCGGAATGTTCCCACCACGCCCCCAAATTTCCACATACCAATATTTGAAATGCTTATTACTGCTTCATTTAATAACCAATTTTGAGTGGTCTTAATATAATTAAAATAAGATAAGCAAAAAAAAAAAAAATAACCGAAGCCAAAAATTATACAATCAAGTCTTCATTCAAAAAGTTAATATTAATTGCTTTTACGAGTCAATCATAACCACTATAAGACTCTTATAGAACCTACTAACTTAATAAATATATAATCTTGGCCTTTAATTTAAGGGCTAAATGTACATTGATATATTACAGTTACCTATAACGACGAGTATACATACATTCACATTGGAGTCTACTACAAATACACGTGATATAAAAGTAGATGAAAAATGGAAATATTTCATCTTATATGGGACAACAGCTAGATAATTTTGCAACTAACTTGCTTATGGCTCTGTAAGAATATCAATCTACCCCCGTGCTGCTTGGATGTGTCGTTTCCATCATCGATAGGCCGCTTGTACACGTTAAGAAAAGTTGCCGGTCCTATGCAAGAATTTGTCGTTTCTACACACGAACTGTGTACACTGGTTTAGCGCTGTCCAAGAAAAAATCTTGTCTGTGCTAGACACGACTCGTGAAGTTGTATGGTGCATTAGGGAGACGGGTGGGTGAGGGGGTCCCACGATTAACTTTTCGTGCCTAGATCCGACCAAATTTTTATCGTGTACATGATGAATTGATCCTATCTGCCGCATCACGGTAAAATTTCTTAGCGTGTACAAGCGCCCATACCGTGTCGTGCGTCATAGCTTGTGTGGTGATGACAAAAAAGGAGTTTTCAATAAAAAAAAATTTTTAATTACAAGCTTTTTAGTGCGGGCCTATATAATTAATATTCATCAAGACCATTCCAAAAAACTCAACACACAGCATAAGTTTGGTACGTCGTACCAAGTTTGAATATAAGTTACGCTGAGACACTTTCGACCTTGGTACGAGCGAATTACAACGAGTCTCTTCGCGCGTCTGTGATGGGTCAATTCCAGCACGTCTTCGTATCTTTATCTTATGGAAACGAACCCAAAATGGCCGTTAGGAAGACTAGTTTAAATATAAACTCATTCAGGCGTTTAAAAAACTACTTTCAGGGCTTTTGATCGCCCGGTACCAAAACTAGCTTAAGTATAACTCATTCAGGCATTTAAATAAATTACTTTTAGGGCTTCTGATCGCAAGTGTAACATGATTATCTAGCAGTTATACTAGCTGTACTCGGAAATTAACACTATATGTAAACAATTACCACTTATTTCAATACACACAATCTAGTAAAAGACAAGCAAGAGAAAATATAATAAGACATCTACCCACATTTGACAACAGGCACGAAACTATAAATATTTTAATGAGAGGGTAGTTGTACTTTTATATTTTCTTTTGCATGCTTTATAAAAAAAAAAACACTATTGGCCGCTGTAAAAATGACTGAAATGACTTACATTAACTAGAGTTTCCATTTAAAGTCTTGATAGCACTAGAAACACTTAATCACGCACCAAAAACTTTTATTTTTCACTTCAGAACTCAATCGGCACTTCTTGCATCACCAATTTGTATCCCAAATTCTGTAATGGCGCGAACTTATCCTGGGGCGGGTTAAAATTGCCGTATTCCGTCAATTCCACTATAGGAGCAGGTATCTCAAAGTCTATCGCGTTCAAATAGTCATCGTTTTCCACAATATTTAAATCATCAAACCCATTATGGGATATCTCATGTAGATTGTCAAAATGTATCTCTGGTCTTGCATCTTCAAATGGCATTTCTGGGCGACAGAGTCGGATGCATTTATGGGACTTTAGGAGTGATGGCCAGACGAAGGTTTCTTCACAGACCTTGCATTGTAGGTTCTCGTAGTCTAGGTGCTGGGTTTCGATATGCCGGTTTAGGCAAAAGTTTGAAGAATAGTATTTTCCGCATGTCTGCAATAAATAGGGGGGGGTTTTATTGGGACATAGTGAGTAAACAAAAAGGTCTTATGTTTCCACTGCTGGGACTCAGGCGTCCTCTCTATGCAACAGACGGACCCAGAGCGTGTTGGTGGATTCATGTCTCCGAATTTTAGCTCTAGGACATGCCAGTTTCCTCACAATGTTTTCCTTCATCGTTTTGAGAGTAGTTGATAAAAAAATTTGACACCACAATGTATTCGTAAGTTGGGGCCGTTATCATTAGGCCTAAATGGGACATGCAAGAACTACACAACGCACATGTATGCCAGCTATACACGCCGGAATGAGTCGGTCTCCTTACATTTTATATGGAAACTAGACTTGTAGGGCTACATTTGATATACGCTATGCGATGTCGTTCTACGTGCAAATCAGGCGTGTTACACGTGTGCATCGGTCTAATGTAGTTCTAGCTGAAGTCTATTAAAATAACTTTTCGTGGATCGCTAATGCCACTCAAAATGTTTTGCGAAAGTCGAATTTAAATAACTAACTACCAAACTGCAAAAAGTTTAGTGAGTCAAATCTTGTGAAAATAAATAGTTAAATAGCAAATAACACAAAAATAAATCTTTTTAAAAAAAAAACAGAATCAAAATTGGTTATTAAATGAAGCAGCAATTAGTATTTTAAATATTGGTATGACCAAAAATGGGGGCATGGTGGAACATCTCTTTTTTTTTTTGTTAAATGATATAAACCAGTGTTTTACTGAGATCCCACGTGACGGTAAGCAGTGATGCAACCGTTGATGGTAAGGCGCACTAATTTATTAAGAGCCTATTCACTCTAGCCTTGAAGCCACCTAAATTATCTCGCTATCTCTTTTATTTATACGCGCGTAAACTAATGGCAGGAACGTCACATTTCAGTGTCTGCATCCATATTCTGTTACTAGAGTTTCACCTTCTACCAGATTTAAAAAGCTTCAATCTTATCGGATTCGAAAAAATCTTTTTATTTTCGATTTTGGATAAAGATATTTTTGAAACAAATAATAGTTAGTTATCCCATTTATGTCCTACTACTGGGCGAAAGCTTGATAAGTACCGGAGGGACTGGCTCGCAAAGGAGGAAGACAGACGTGTGTGGAAAAGAAACAAATAATAATATAGAAAAAAAAAAAACAAGTATCCAATTGAGTCACCAAGATCATGCTTCAAACAAAATGACAAAGATAGATTGTAAGCGCCACTAGTAGTGATAAATGTACTTAAGTAAATTGCTATAAAAAAAAATACTAATTCATGTTACGACCGTGTTATCTACATAAGTTCATTTATTCCCACCAACCATTTCATGATAAAGCTAACAGTAAAATACCTATTTCATAAAATAGCGCCACTTCATTCCACATACCTGCTAGTCACTTTGTTAAAACGACAATATGACTATTATAGTATAGTGTATCTAAATAGTCAAACGACTTGGAAAATTTTGAACTTATTAAAAAAATAATACAAATATTACATACTATACTTTTTATATGATTCTATTAATAAACAATGATCATCTTTTTGCAACCTTCATTGTTCAACCAAAGTCTACATCAGATTTCAAGAATTTAATTATTTGATAAGATTATCCAAATTATTTGACTTTTTAGATAGATTATAATAAATTCATACCACCTAAATAAAACAAAATCTTCTTTAAAAATATTTTTTTTTATTTTGTTTAAACAAAAATATAGAAAAGAAATTGCAACTAATGACTATGAGACTAATAGGTTTTATTCCACCTAAATAAAAAAAATCTCCTTAAAAACTTTTTTTTTTGTTTTGGTGTACTACAATAAACTTTATTTTATTCCATTCTTTTTTTTTATTTTGTTTAAACAAATGTACAGAAAAAAAAATTGCAACTAAAAGGAATAAAATCTTAAAATAAAACCAACCTGGCATTGGTGCTTAGAGATAATTGTTTTTTTACTCTTCGGGTCAACAACAGGCTTCTTTATCTCAGCGTTATTTACATCAAAACTTTTTACGTCGATATACTCAATGGTCTCCGTTAAAACTTTGCCCCCCACTTTAATTTTTTCTAAAACCAGCTGCGGCTGCATATACTCTGGTATCGGTTCATCAAGCTTATACGTCATTTTCATCTTTTTCTTGAAGGTTGAGACCTTTTCTCGCTCTTGTGAATTATCACTCGTAATGAGAAAATGAGTCCATTTATGCTGCAGCATATCCGTTTCTGTGTCAAACTTCTTAAAGCATTGGTCACAGAAATAGTAGTCTTTGTATCCAGTCATGGCTTTATTGGTTAAGTCTGGAAGTAGTTGCATGTGATGTTCCAAGGCATCACGTTCTACTGAGCTTTCTTCGCAAAAGTTACATAGGTAGAGTCTCTCGTTACCTAGGTTACGCATGTCATATAAGCACGTTGGTCGACGGTTTGAATGTAGGAACGCAATATGATGGGCTATCGCACATTTACTTGTAAACTGATCTTTACAGACGTCACAGACAAAGCACGCAGCAACGTGTTCGTAGCTATGATCTTTCAAGTCCATAAATTTGAAATATACATCGTCACAATTCTTACAAGGATGCAGTTTTAGCACTCGACACACATTGCGTCTGTGATCGTTGAATTTGACTTTATTTGGTAAAAATAGTCCGCATACATCACAGTGCAGTTTAACGTGGACTTTGAAAAAGGTTCGGTCAACAAAGTTCTTATTACAATAATTGCAAATATAGCATTTACGTTTCTTATGATGTAACTTCATATGAGACCTTAATAGCTGGTACGCTTCAAATATTTTCGGGCATTTTCTGCACTTGTGGTATTCTTTTAGCTCGTGAATTATAATGTGGTCTGAGAATGATACACGCTTCTGTGGTTTACACACGATCATATGTTTATTTTCCTGGTGTTTCAACAGCTTTTTTTCACTTGAGTACCCTTTCTCACAGATTTTGCACTTTATAGTGGCCATTGTTGGGTCTTTTTCGCTGTCTGAAGCTGAGTCAGGAGGACTGACGTGCACCTGCCTCTTCTCAAGCTCCTGTTTCCTGTCAAACACCTTCTTCAGCTTACCTAAGTCCTCTCTCGCCAAATTGATAGTACATCTTTGAGAAAACCGGTTTTTTACTTGTTCTTTAGGACCTGTCGGCCTCATACGACGTTTCTTGGCAGTAACAGGAGCTTTATACTGCTGCAAATACGGAGTTATGTCATAACGAGGCACGAGAACCAGTGGCACCTTCTGGAACCCTCGAAAACCGCCTTCAGGCGGGATTTTTTTGTATTCGTCAGTAGATATACGTCGATCAACCACTTTATCAACACTTCTGTTATTGCTGTTGGTTTCTTTCTTAACTCCATTTCTTGTGGACATCAGAAGACACTATAGACGCGGGAAAATAAAATAATAAAAAGAAAAAACTTAAGCTATCGCTAAAAATGTCAACAATGCTATATGTCATGCTATGAGAGATTGCAGAGTTGGCCACCAATCGCCATCATTCTTTAATCTCGCATCAAAACCGGTATATGCCGATTTTTTTTTCAAAATAATTTATTATTTTATTACAAAACAGAGTCACTAAAAACGAATTTTAGTTTCAGAACCAAATGCACTACGATATTAATTTAATGTTTAAAGTATATAAAATGAAAACCCAGGTTAAAGAAAATTAAGTTTTTAAAATCTGTGGACTGTGCGCTCAAAAACTTGATCTCACGATGTCACTAACAATAACTTTTGCCACCAAAAAAAAATGCACATTTATTTGAAAGATAAAATAAAAAAGTTATAGGTTTAAAAATTTAAAGTAACTTATTCTTTACATTAGACGTAATTAAAGTTGTATAAATGCAGATTTTTTTTTTAATATTTTCCATTTAGTAAGATTTTGATTTAGTATATATGAACGCAAATGTACAATAGCTCTCCAGATTGGTACTTTTTCATATAACAACTTTTCACTATTTTATGCTTATACTCGCTCTATATAAGGACTAAATTCGCATCAAAGAAAAAAACAACATTACGTAATTTTATCATGACAGATTGTCTAATTTGATTTTTCTTATCCGTTGTACAAATCTACCTACTGACAGTGCTTCATTCAGCAGCACGCAAAATAATCAATTTGCGTCATTTTACGTAAACAATTTATTTTTAAGCCGCCGCCGTGTGCGCTCGCCAGTCGAAATGTTCCCGCCGACTCGAATAAGGAGCTGTCTTCCTGTTATAAATCCTATGTTTAGACAAAAATTGCGTCCTCACAGACCTTTTCGTCAAACAGCTACGCTGCACAATCAAACAAACCAAACAAAGACGTTACAGAGAAACAAATGGATGAGTTTTCGTTCTATTATTACTAGATGGGTACCGTTAGGCAGTGCTATTTACGTAGGCTGGTGTTATATTCGTGCTTCGATCAATTATGAAGTGTCTAAAGTGGAAATTCTGTTCTACGAAATGTTTCCCTTCCGTGTTACGAGTCGGATTTGGGGGAAGCTGGCTGCCTGCGAATTACCAACGTCTCTACGGAGCGTTGTCTACGGTACGTACATTAAAATGTTTAACGTCAATCTGAACGATGCCGAGTTTACTGACCTTAAATATTATAAAAGTTTGTCTGCATTTTTCACGAGGCCATTGAGAGATGGGGCGAGGTATATATCGCCTTCGCCGTGCGTATCTCCTTGCGATGGCGTTGTTTTAAATTGCGGGCCAGCGGACACAGACAAGATAGAGCAAGTTAAAGGAGTCACATACAGCCTTGAAGAGTTCCTCGGACAAAATAAATGGGCTAAACGGAAAGATGATAACTACTATGACTCCTTGCTGACTAACAAAGACAATATTTTGCATCAATGTATTATTTATTTGGCTCCCGGAGACTATCACCGATTCCATTCTCCATGTGACTGGACTGCGACGTTCCGAAGACATTTTTGTGGGAAGCTACTGTCTGTGAACCCATGGCTAGCAAGACTAATACCTGGTTTGTTCACGATAAACGAACGAGCGGTGTACGTTGGCGAGTGGAAACATGGTTTCTTTAGCATGACTGCTGTAGGGGCAACTAACGTTGGCTCTATAGAGATATATAACGATCCTGAGTTACGAACAAATACGAAAGGCAGACTGAACCGCATCAACGAGGTTGACTTAGGTCAGATTCAATTGAAGAAAGGAGAACTATTTGGTCAGTTCAATATGGGGAGCACAATAATCTTGTTATTTGAGGCTCCAAGAGACTTCAAATTCGACATGGCTTCCGGAGACAAGGTCCTCGTTGGCCAAGCGCTAACTGCAGCAGCTAAAGAACATGCTAGATGACTGTTTTATAGTGTTTTAGTTCAAATAGCCCAAGTGGTCATGTTTTATTATATGATGTACGTATTGCTGTGAATTCATTAGGATTTTTAAGCCTTTAACCACCAACTGTTGGCATATTTAGGGTTATTTTATGAAGCTGGCTCTTTATATATCATAAAATTAGGCGACACCCTGGGGTGGATGCTAAATTATATTCGGGTGGCCCTGCCCCCAATATACACCTATACCACCAGTATACCAGTGATACATTAAAATTTGTTATGAGTAAATTTTTATTTGTAGGCATTAACTCAAAGGCAACCCAAGTGCCAACTTTTATATGAAAAACGCTTGATATGAGAATGATTCATGAATCTCCAAGCGACCACCGGTGGCCGCGCATCTATTGTCTTACTATTGTGTCTCTAAGTGGCGGTATCTGAAGGGTTAAGGCACCGTTAGCTCATCATTCGTGAATAAAAGTGTCTCAAATTATCACTATACATGTTGATTCCTATATTTGTAATTGAAAGACTGGATTCATGAATTTATTTTAGTTGGAAAAGGAGTAAATTTTCATACACTTATCTAAGCAGATGATCTGTATAATTTTTGTCTAGAACTGCAATTTTTTTGTTCCCTGTGGTTTCTGTCCTGTCCCAATTTGATGAGCAGACTCAAACTGCTTTAGCAAAAAAGTTGCAAAAGCTGGTATCTGCTAGAGTTCCAGAAGTATTCTAAAGGGTTACTGTGGCCCTAAAATAATAATAATATCCTTTTAATCTTAAACAGGGATACAAGAGGTCCTTCCAATGGGTCCTGTCCCTTGCTACTCTCAACCAGAATGGTCACACTGTCTGTTTCAAGTTATCTTCCTATCTCCTGACTTGACTTGCCGTCTCTTGGTTGCCAAAGGGTGTCTTGCTAACTCCATTTGTTAATGGGGTGGCCCTGAAATACTAAGGGCAATTGAAGGAACTGACTAAAAGCCACTCTGGATTTAGTCAGTACAAATCTGACACTCCTTATCCCACCCATAGTGAGACGAGTTATTTGATGTTTTCCCACTGAGAAAATCCCCTCTCCTTTTCAAGCCATATCAGATCATCTTTCACACAGTCCATTTCCAGTCTTCCCCTACTTTCATAGCCACTGCTTTTTTGCCTAAAAAAACAACCTAAATGGGTACCATTTTTGAGGAAGATACTGCTCAGCATTTTTATTTATTTTAAAATCATGTAAATAGTAATTTTAAGTTGTCTTAATCAATGATCTTTTCAAAGTAGTTCTTCCAATAATTTAGAATATTAGTTTTTACCCAGTTAATCGAAAACGGTACTTATTTAGCTCGACAGGCCGTAAGATGAGTTCGTCAGGCCGCATGCTTAGCTCAGGCCGCATAGATAGTTCGTCAGGCCGTATGCTTAGCTCTTTAGGCCGAATGGGTAGTTCGTCAGGCCGTATGCTTAGATCTTCAAGCCGCATGGGTAGTTCGTCAGGCCGCATGCTTAGCTCTTCAGGCCGCATGATTAGTTTGTCAGCCCGCATGCATAGCTCTTCAGGCCGCATGGTTAGTTCGTCAGGCCGTTTGGTTAGTTCTTTCAGCGAGTCGTTTCTGATCAGTATTCTGAGCGTAAAAGGGAAGGCGTCGTATTTGTTGGATACCTACGTTGCTCTCTCGCATTGTCTTGTAGAAGTTTTTTCTTTATAAGGCTTTTTCGGTATTAGCTTCTTCCATTTTCGTAATTCGCTTTACCAAGGAAGATGGCTTAGAGGCTTCTAAATCTAAATCCATCTTCTGTTAGAAATCATGATCTCAACTACAGAACATCGCTAAGGTCTTTTTTGTATAGCGTGAGTAAGGAATACAGCAGGACGAAAATATGCATCTTTAAGGGCTGTATTTCACCGGGACACCATGGCGGAGCGACCAGTCGCCGCTACCAACAAAATGTATACAGCTAGCCAAGTTGCTAATCTGCAATAGTTAACGCTAGTAGAAAGCTTCAAGTGTACGGGAATGATGCGCTTGAGAGCGCGTTCAGTCACGTGGTCAGAACAAACGAATTGGCGGCAAGGTCAACTCGAAGCGTTCGACGCAAGCGAAATGGTTGTACCTTGGCTAGAGGGGCAGGTATCCGTTTGCTTGCGCAACCAATTTGGTGACGCGAACAGCTCGGGCGTGTGACGACTCTGGTGTCTGTATGGTGTCTAGTTTGGTAGCTAAGGGCTATATTTCGCCGCCTCGGCTCAATCGCCCGGTCGCACTTGTACGGTTCGGCGCAACGCGCTGACCCAAGCGCGATTGCCTAGGCGTAGGTATAAAAAGTGAAGTACATACTTACATGAGATTGACTTCTACACCTATCTATTTTGTGGTTACACTCTGCCGTAAATGTTTTACGTCAGTTTTATATAAAACAGTACTAGTAACAATTAGTGAGCGTGCAAACCGCATCCCACACGATTTCTTAATTCTCATGGTCGAGTTTTAGATTGGATCTTCTATTTTCTTGGTTTTATTTGCCAATAGCGACATGATCTGGCTTCACAGAGGCGAAAATAGTAATGATCTTCCACAATTACACACGCCATTAGCTTATCATAGCATAGTCAGCCTTATAATGTTCAAACTGCTGGGACTCAGGCCTACTCTATAAGAGAGGGAATGGGCTGTAATCCACCACACGGGCCCAGTGCGGGTTGGTGGATGTCACATGTGTTCGAATTTTTGGTTCTAGGGCATGTCGGTTTCACACACAATTACTTCAGTCTTTTATTAATGAAAATGGTGTTCAGAAACCCGTTACTGTAACATTTTGTCTTGCCAAGTTAGGCTGCTTTTCACTTATAGCTATACTCGCTGATTAATCACGAAATCGCAGAAACTATAACACCTACAAACTTTAAATTTGGCAGGTAGGTTCCTTATAGCGTATAGACATCCGCTAAGAACGTACCTTATGAAACTCCATCCCTAAGGGGGTAAAATGGGGGGGGGGGGGGGTAAGCTTGCGTGGAGTACCTAACCTACTTCCACGAGGGCGAGCAGCTGGCAAAAGATATCAGTGTATGCAAATCGGTTCACCTCTTTAAAGGGTCACGATGCTAGAAACAAAGTAACTGATAAAACCCCTTTTTTCGCGTCGGGAATTGATAAAATAGATAGCTATATGCGCGAATTCGTGGCCTCATTTGAACTAGTGGGCCAAGATTAAAGGGTGACTGTTCATGACCTTATCGTTTTATTTTAGTTGCAAAATCTAATATAAATCAAATGTCCTCGTGTAGCTTTAATTAGATTCTATTCAATTAATTTATGCGCATAACTAAGAAGATGTAGAATGTTTTATTAAGTCGTATCTATAGAATTTTCTATAGACTTTTATGGTAGTGTATGGATAGTTCTTCTTTTCGTGTCGATGTTCTCAAACTATATTTTTTTCTAGCCAGTATTTGGCAGCCTGTACGGCTCTAACATTGGCCTCATATAGATCATGAATAGTGCAGATGGTTGCGCAGATAGGCAGCATAGCAGGTCCTGTGCAGCGGCTCCAAACTGGCATTGTGTTAGAGATGTTTCGGAAAAGCTCCATTTGGCCAGATTGTTTTTGCAGCGGCCAATCTGGGTCCGCAGTCGGTTAAGAGATTCGCAGATTGGCTACTGTGGTTCATGTTCAGGGGGAAGATGTTCTGATGAAGTGATAAAGTGTGGAGGAGGTGTCTCTGCTTCCAAAGCGCGCATCTCTCGTCCTCTGCATTGTCTTTTGAAGAGGTCGTAAATCGCATAAAACTCGTCGTTTCCTATTGAGACGTTCTATCTTGTGAGACACCTTTCAACGCTACTTCAGAACCTTTCGCCCTCTCTATCCTGCGAGCAATGTGCTCTGTTCACTGCCACCTAAATTTGCCAAGTTTTCAGGCTATGTCGGTAACTTTGGTTCTACTGCAGATATTTTAATTCTTGATTCGATCACGCAAGGTAACTCCGATCATAGCCCTCTCCATTGCCATCGGATTCCGGTGACCCTCAACAGGTCATTGGTCCGTTGAAATCTATTTTAGTACTAAGTAATAAATATTAAGATATTTGTTACGAACCAACAACAAAAAAAAAAGGAAATATGTGCATACATTTATTTAGGAATCGGTTGCCAAGTGAAGTCAAGGTCAAATACAGGAAAGTAGACGTGTCCATCCGATTTCGGCTAGTGACCAGTGCAATTACGCGTTTCGATCATGTGCTCAAATATAGCCTCATCATCAGTCTTTTTTATGTTCCCACTGCTGGGACTCAGGCCTCCTCTCTAGAAGAGAGAAACACATCCCTAGTGAGGGATAGACTCATCATTATCAACATTTTTTTTTCAATTGTTGATAGGCTCGCGTTTGACCACCATGTCATCTGATGGTAAACGAAAATTTGGTCGACAATGGAGCACGCTTGCCTAGAAGTAACCTATTCACTTTTGACTTAAAGACTCCTAAGTTGTAGCTATCAGGAAACAGCTTCGGCAGGGAATTCCACTCCTTAGCTGTACGCATAATGAATGTGTTCCCAAAACGCTTTGTACGTATGGGTGGGATATCTACCATGTACCGGTGACGCAACTCCGTACGTCTATTTGTCCGATGATGGAACGGACTTGACGGAATTAGATTGTGCAATTCCAGAGCACACTCCCCGAAATGTAAACGATAGAAATCCGACAGGCTAGCAACTTGGCGGCGATGCCTTTGGAGCTTTTAAAACTAAAACGAGAGCGTTTATATATTACGAGTACTTTTCTGTATTGTTACATTCGCAAAAATTCTCATTATAAGTAAATGCTCAAGTTTATCGGCACCTTAAAACACTAGGCAAAAAACAATCGGTATACCTATATCTATAATATTAATACTCGTCAAGACGAATTATACAAGCCCATACTCCATGGGGTTGTGTCGTTTAACTACTCGTACCAAATATTTTTTTAATTGTTATAAACTAGTGCTAGACTGCGATCCCACCTGATGCTAAGCAGTGATGCAATCTCTGATCGTTAGGCGTAGCAAGCAAGTCCCTATAGCCACCTTCCGGTTCCATCATCAGATCAACTCCATGTCATAATAATTTTGCTTTGTCATCTGATTTACTCATGCATGCAAAATTTCAGCTCAATCGGTTACCGGGAAGTGGGTCAAATTTAATTTACAAGATTTGATTACAGACAAACATCGGGACAGGTAAAACTAAATAAAAGCTTGTAATGACAAACTAAAAAGCCATTTATTCAGATCTTAGAAGTGTGGAATGTTGCCAATATAGGTGGTTAAAAGTTTAAGAACAAATCTCTAGATATTTTTCATTGATTGAAAAATGTAGAAAAATAATTGTTTTGTAAGTTTATTTTTAACACTAAGGAGCTTGTATCGTTGTTGTATATTTAAAAGCTAATGTAATATATTTTAATTAAATCGACTTGCGAAATGAATATTACAAATAGAGATGTCCTTTATCGATCTCGATCTATACTATCGACAAGCAAATTAGGTTAACTATCTGACAAACTTGGGTACACCACTATTTTTAGATTAGTGTACTTAAAACTTGTTCACTAAACGGTACTTCACTATTTTGTAATTAAGTGCCCCACTTTTATGGGAAATAAGTATTCAATATTTTAATGTAATGAATTCGTAACATACGTTGCTGTAATTATGGCATACGAGTTTTACGGCCTATTTCTTCAGTTTTATTAGAACGTGGTGCGGTGAGCGGGGTGACATTCGAAAATGGAGCGTTTTCGCTATGAGTGGCGCCTCGTGGCTTCCTTCAAACATTTTCATACTTTACCGCTCGCCGCCCCGCTCGCAGTGGCAAGGTCGTGAAGGGGCCGTTAGTGCAACTTCAACTTAATACGAGTGACGTCACTGCTGCCACTCCTACCTTTATGAGAATCTCTTCTCCTTTTTTGTGTTGATGATTCCTTTTACATATACTAGGCCTGCCTGCCACCGTTTCGCCCCCGTGATAAGGGTAATATTATCTCAAACGAACTTACTATCAAAATGAAAAGTATTTTGTGTCCTAATCCTGCTCATAGTATCTCCGTGTGACAAGTTTCATAAAAAAAAAAAAAATAGATGCTTGTTCGCAGAAACATGGCAGGCAGATTTTTATATTTGCAATATGAGTTGTATAGATTAGCAATACATAGCATAGTCGGCCTTATAACGTCCCCACTGTTAAGACCACAGAACAGAAAATATAGGTAGAAGTGCCCCTAACGTGGCTAAGCACGGGAACCAGTGTCGCCAAACTCACACATTTGCGTATCAAATTGTATATTACACACATAAAAAACAATAATATGATTGGCTACGAAGCTACGAATTACAAACTTAACTTTTACAAATCATATTCTTATTGCTTTCATAAATTAGGTCTTATTACAACGTAAGAAAGTTGTTATTATTTGACATGACACGAACAATAAAGAAGTTTTAACCAATTTACAACGAGTTCGGCTACTCAACGCTAGATGGCGCTGTAACCAATTTATTCTATTCAGAACGCTAGTGCCTTTGAAATAGATGCCATATTCACCTGCACTAGTATATAATATGTAATAGGCGAATTTCGCCTACTGTTGACACACGGGCGATATCTAAAAGGCACTTCCTCTACTTTTCTTTATTCCGTGGTTAAGACTCAGGCCTCCTCTCTTGAAGAGGAAATGGACCGTAATCCACCACGAGGGCCCAGTGCGGTGGAGGTCACGTGTCTTCGAATTTTTGGTTCTAGTACACGCCAGTTTCCTCACGATGTTTTCCTTCACCGTATTGAGAGTAGTAATGAAATAAATTACACAAAGTAATGCACCTAGCTGGGTTTGTGGTATGGATTACCTTAAATAAAATTTTAGCCAAAAGATGTGCCATCATTTATGCTGTGGTTCCTTCCTTGCTCACTGTAGGCTCCCCATCTCATTAGGTTGAGCCTAATTTCTCTTTACCCACACCGGTCGGATTATTAGCGACTGGGTACTCCATCTCGTTTAGCACTTCAATCCCCATAGGCGACAGAAGAGCTAACGAGATGGGACTTAGCGTGGATGTGCGACCCTGATGGAATAAATCCAGAGGATAGAGGACGTACCTGTTGAAGGAAAATTGAACCTTATTAGTAAGACATTAAGGCATTAACCGCTTGCGTCGGTTTAGAAGAGTGTTTTTGAGTCCTATTCGCCAGGTTCGTGTGTTTGCGACTGGGTACTCCATCTCGTTTAGCTCTTCAATCCCTAATATCCCTATACAACGTGTAACGTTAAATTCGCAAAACCTCAAACACCCCAAATGATTTTTGATTCGATTGACCTAATTACGTGAGAAAAAAGAACATTTAAAAAAAATTTAAGGTTTTATGAGCAGTTTTAGTTTGTTTAAAATTCATATCTGCATTGAAATAAGAACTTTTATTATCCCGTGTATGAAAAAATTTGATTGGATTACAATTTTGTGTTTGTTTACCTATTTTAGCCGGTTTGCGCACTTGATGACTTGACCTTTTCATAAATAGACAGGTCGAAGTTTTTAATGAAGATTTTTTTGAAAAATGTAACCTATATTAAAAAGTGGTTTAATCGATTCTGCTCGTTATTCTGATCAAACTAATTTCAGGTTTTGCGCATTTGACGTTACACTTTGTAGTTGATAAAGAGCCGACGAGATGGGAGTATTTAGTGTGGATGTGCGACCCTGGCGGATTAAACGCGAGCGTGATTGTCGATATATCCAACGTAGGTGGCTAATGCAATAAACTCGTAGGTCATTAATGGCTGCGTACTGTACTTAATTCTATTTAAATACGGGTATTCCTTTTTTAAGTGGGGTACTTAATGATGAAAAAATAGGGTATTTTGAAGTTACCACCTCCATTTTTGTAGTCAGGTAGCTAACTAAATGCGACTTTCGACCATTTTTGCTGTAGATTTAAACGTTAGTGTTTAGTTGATTTGTATAGAGATTTATATGCGAACAAATTTTTTTTTTTTTTATTACGTCTGTGTGAAATGTACAAGGCGACAGTATTGTCGAACGATTGAAGTGCAATTTTTGAGGGTTGAAATTTTGAGTAATGTTTACAAAGTATTTAATAGAGGGTAAATGTAAAAAAATGTTTAAGTATTTGTATTTTGCCAATATGACGGCTATTCTTGCCTCCAATTTCTGCAAATTGCAAACTATGTTTGGGCTGCACCTCTGGCTAGGCTGGCCGCATGAAGCAAACAAACAGACACAACATCACAGTAGTAGTAATTCTTCGCTGTGCTTAGCTTTTGCGTTATTTGTCTTGCAAATGCTCGTTGAGCTGCACTGACAAATCCATGCGGTTCGTAGGCTGAAGTTTAAAAGAGGGTACTTGGTAAAATATTAAAACGACAGTATCTCCGTGCCCACTTTCAACCTTATTTCTAAAGGTATAGCGAGATATGGCAGCGAGAAGAGGTCGTTCGGAGAACTGTTGCAGTAGTACCTACATTTATGTTTTGCTATTTGTTGGAGCTGTTGCAATGCATACGACTTTAAAGAAAATGTTCATTTTCTAGTCTTCGCAATTTTATTTCTGAAGGCCCATTTGGGCGCCAATAACTCGAGTCGGTTGCTAACACGTGAATGACATATAAAAAGCTACAAAGAGGGCCTAAGCGCTTGCGTCGGATTTGGCAAACGAGTGTTTTCGTGTCCTATTCGCCAGGGTTGTGTGTTAGCGACTGGGTACTCCATATCGTTTAGCTCTTCAATCTCCATAGGTGACAGAAGGGCTGACAAGATGGAGTGTTTGGTCTTGCATGTGTGACCCTGGCGGAATTTACGCAAGTGTTTGTCGGTTAAATCCAAGATAGGCAGTTTACAGGTTAAATGTATTTAGTGAGTTATGGCGCAAATGGGATTTGGTGGTGTAAAACTGTTTTTGATTCCTGTACCAATAGTTCTAATTGGTTCTGGTATTGTATGTCTTTTAAAACATATTCCATGTATAGCGAAAAAATATAGATATATGTGCTCTAAAAAATGGGTGTTCATCTCGAGGATTAAGTGTAAACTATAGAATATTGAATAAAAAACTATAAAATCTAATTGCGTTTTTTTATTAACCATAACTTTGGAAGACTTGTTCTTGGTTGTGATGATAAAATATTTGAAACTAGTTTTTATATAGAACTGGTTCCAATAAAAAAAAAATTGCCGAGCCGGTAAAAGTGGTTTATTGAATAGATTAAAGAACAAGTTTTCAAAGAAAATCATTTTTTTTTAGCAAGCTTTTATAGCACGGTCGGTGTCTAACCTAACCTAAGTATAGCACTATTCCAAAAAGTTCAAACATGTAAGGGTATCTTATTGCGCTTGTTACCGAGCTTATCGTCATCTTCCAGCACCATCATCAGATCCTGGTTACCATCTAGCACCAAAGTACTCTTTAAGACGTATCAAAGGAGTCCAAACTCGATGTGGTTGTGTATTGTTGATAGATTTGCGCTTGAACGTTATCTCACCTAATAGAAAGTGGTGATGCGGTCGAAGATGGAGCATAAGCGTGCTCCATCTTCGACCTAGAAGTTACCATTCACTCTTGACTTAAAGATTCCCGGGTTGTAGCTAGCAGGGAATTCCACTCCTTAGCTGTACGCACAATGAATGTGTTCCCAAAACTTTTAGTGCGTATAAGTGGGATGGCCATGTACCAGTGGCGCATCGCCGTACCCTGGTGGTTCAATGATGGAACGGGCTAGGCGGAATTAAGCTTTATAATTTAATACTCGTCAAGACGATTCATACGAGCCCAAACTCGATAGCGTTGTGTCGTTTAACTACCAAGTTCCTATAGCCACTTTCTAGTTCCATCATCAGTTCAGCTTCTTGTCATAATGATTTTGCATTGTCATCTGATTTACACATGCATGCAAAATTTCAGCTCAATCAGTAACCGGGAAGTGGGTCAAATTTAATTTACAAGATTTGATGACAGACAAACATCGGGACAGGTGAAACTAAATAAAAGCTTGTAAAAAAGACACGGCCGTTTATGTCGCAAAAATTCACAGGGTACTTCCCGTTATCCCGTTGACCCAGAATCCTGAAATCGCCTGAATTACTTGATAAAAAAGAACCACGTACTTCCTGAAATAAGCTGATTGTGCTGTGTTATTATTACGAAGCTAAATTTTTCAATAATTCCACGTTATGCCTTTTAATCTTTGTGAAAGCCGTGAAACTTATTTTACGAACTGATTCCTAGATTTTGTAATAAAGATTGGCTATTGTATTTGAAATCATTGATTCGAAGCGATGGTATTGTCAAGGTTATTATATTTGTGGGTTTCTACAAAATAACGAGTTTTCAATGAAAATATTTTAGATAATATAGGATTTCTGTTTTTCACTAAAAACAATCATTGTTTCATGGCAAGCTTTTATAGCGCCCTCTGCCTATACAATTAATACTCGTCAAGACGAATCATACGAGCCCAAATTCGATGGGGTTGTGTCGTTAACTACCAAGTTCCTATAGCCACCTTCCGGTTCTAGCATCAGATCAGCTCTTAGTCACAATAATTTTGCATTCTCATCTGATTTATACATGCATGCAAAATTTCAGCTCAATCGGTAACCGGGAAGTTGGTCAAATTTAATTTCCAAGATTTGATGACAGACAAATATCGGGACAGGTGAAACTAAATAAAAGCTTTTAAAATGTATCTTACTTTTAAAGCATTCTCTGAATCATTCTACAGTAACAATATTCTTGCAAAAAACTTGAGTCATTGCTTGGTCTACCACTTATTGCCAATTGTTATCTACTGATAAAATTTAATCCACGGTAAGAGTTATTTAACAACGCATGAACGCAGCGTCTTTCCGCAATATGTGAATATTGCGGAAAGACGCTGCGAAACTTTTATGACCACGTGAGCCTATTTTAAGGATGGTAAATCATCATCACTTCTCCCTCTCTGGGTGGAGAGAGATATATAGTGTTAGTTCATTTTACCACAAAATATATAAGTACAGAAGTCAATCTACCTACTGTGCGCGCTCTCACAACGCACACATAAACACCGCTCACGGACACGATATCTCGGCGCGCCTCGGCCCGCTCGTCGAACAGTTCCGGTTCAAACGCTCATTAGTGTGCGTCCACCGAGCGTAAGTATAAAAAGTGAAGTATATACATGAGATTATCTTCTGTACCTATCTATTTTGTGCTTTTACTCATTTCTTCTTTTCGTGTCGATGTTCTCATACAAAATTTTTTCGACTGTAACTGTCTCCGCACACGGGCACTTCATTTTGTAGCGGCCTTTTTTGTGGTTCGTGTATGGCGGTGCCGCCACAAAAAACGCTTGAAGCGGATTCAAGCTTCACCGGACAAGAGGTGTCGCGCGCTGTTTTTTGCGGCCGTTTCCAGCTTTTTTTTGTGGCCGCTTTAAGCGTTTTTTTGAGGCTCGTGTGTGAGGACAGTTACATACTGCGGAAGCATGACTTATGAACGTGAGTCTATTTAAAGGACGGTAAATCATCACGTCTTCCGTTCTGGGTTGAGAGAGAGATATAGTGTTAGTTCCTTCTACTCATTTCTTTTTTTCTTGTCGATGTTCTCATACTATTTTTTTTCTGGCCAATATTTGGCAGCCTTTACGGCTCTATTATTGGCCTCGTATAGACCATGAATAGTGCAGGTGATCGTACAGGATGAGCTTCATACCGGGGCTCGAGTTTCCTTTCCGATAACCCCGGCCCCAGTAGGCTTCGACCCAGCTGGGCCCCTCCTGTTGCTGACAACTCCTTGAGGCGCGCGGGAACAGTGCGCGCCGTCGACGCCTTGGCTCGGTCCGGACAGTTACCGGACGATCGGACAGCGAGCTACCCATGGCTCGCCGTCCGCGAGCCCGCGTCTACGGTGGCCGGAAATCGGGATCGGAATCCCGGCGGCGGCGGCGGGGGCGCCGTTGCCTGATGCGGTCTGCCTCCTCCTTTGCTAGCATTACTGCTTCGCAGAAGGAGGCGACCGCCTGCCACTCCTCCTCGCTCCGGACCATGGCCTGAACCAAGGCCCGGCGCGAGAGGTCTCCGCCGCCGATCGCCCCCACGAGGACACGGCGTTGCTCCGCCCAAGCAGGGCACACCTCAACTGTGTGCTCCACCGTGTCCTCCGGGCGTTCCGCACAGTGGCGGCACCCGGGCGTCTCTTCCGCTCGAATCCGATGCAGGAACCTCCCGAACTTGCCATGTCCGGTGAGGACCTGCGTCATGCGGAAGGTAAGGACGCCGTGAGGTCTTTCCAGCCACGCCTCAAAGAGGGGACTTACCGCCATAATTGTGGCGTGCCCAGTGTTAAGAGTACTAGACAACTGGATAGACTGGCCTGTTGGTCTAGTGGTTAGTGGTCCTGACTGCAATGCCGGAGGTCGTGGGTTCGATTCCCACCCAGGACAAATGTTTGTGTGATGAGCATAATCATTTGTCCTGTGTCTGGGTGTAATTTATCTATAATATGTATGTATTTAGAAATATATAAGTATGTTTATCAGTTGTCTAGTACCCATAACACAAGCTCTGCTTAGCTTGGGACTAGACGGCGTTGTGTGATAGTTGTGGAATATTATTAATATTATTATTATTAACTGATATACATACTTATACAGGGTTATTTATAAAACATCCGCAACCTCACGGATGTCTATGAGCAACCTCTTAGATGCTAGAATTGCTAGATAAGAATATCATAAACAACAACTTTTCTACGACTTTTAAAAATGTATCATATTTTGGTTCATAAGATTTACATACAAAAATAAAAATATTTAAATTGAACGTTCTAAATATTACGAAGTCTATGCGAAGCAAGCGATAGTACAATAGCGGAGGGTAGCTGAATATGAACTTGACCTATTTACGGGCGAACCTCATTAGTCGATCAGTCGCATTGACGCACTTGCGTCGCGTCATATGTGTTCTTGTAGCGAAATTCGGCAGTGTGATACATGATGGTCTATCAATATTTTAATGTCGTGTATACGAAAATGGTGCGAATGCTTGCTAGGTGTAATTACAATGTTTACGTGCATGCCCCGAGTTGAAATGTGTTAGATAGAACACCGAAATCTTGAAGGTTTGTTTTTGATAAATGTATTATGTTTTGTAAAAAGTCACAGAACAAAAGTTGTTGTTTATGATGTTCTTAACTAACACCTAAGAGGTTGCTAGTGTTTTACAAATAACCCTGTATATTTCTAAATACATACATATTATAGACTAGCTTCTGCCAGCGACTTCGTACGCGGATCCTGTTGCTTATGCCAGCGACAACGGGGTCGTCAAAATCCCTTTTTATACGTCCCGCGCCGCGAGCCGCGTCGAGCGCGGCGATCGTTACACAAAAATAATCCTTATAGCATGATTCAGTATTCACGCGCGATGGCTTATTAGCGTATTTCATGTATAACTTTGGTGTTTCTATACCGATTTCTATGATTCTTTTTTTATTGAATACATAATAATGGTAACTTTTTTAAATTAGGGATGAGTGAGAGTGTTATAAACGTAAGAGTAAACAAAAATAAACAGAAAGCTCCGAACTGCTAAGCTATCGGGAGCTACACGTGTTATTGTGAGTCAACCATAAAAGATAGACATATGCTGTTGTGGGATATTTTTTATATAATTTTAAGGAAAACATTTCCGTTATACATTTCTATGATTTTCATGTGTAGCTTTAACCTGCAAACGCGACAGAAGCTTAAAAAATTGAGTAATTTCTCCCGTTTCCCCAACATTTCCCTTCACTGCTCTGCTCTTATTGATCGTAGCATGATGAAAAGTATACTATAACCTGCCCAGGAGTATGAAGAATGATTGTACCAAGTTTCATTAAAATCCATCGAGTAGTTTTTGTTTCTATAAAGAACATGCAGACAGACAGACAAAAATTTTACTGTTTGCATTTTTAGCATCAGTATCGATCACTAATCACCCCCTGATAGTTATTTTGGAAATATATTTCATGTACAGAATTGACCTCTCTACAGATTTATTATAAGTATAGATAGATAAATTACACCCAGACACAGAACAAATGATCGTGCTCATCACACAATCATTTGTCCTGGGTGGGAATCGAACCCACGACCTTCGGCATGGCAGTCAGATCTACTAACCACTAGACCAACAGGCCAGTCAAAAGACTCAGACCCACTCCTATGTTCCTTCTTTGTCTTGTATTCCAGTGAACCCCGGGGGTTCATTTTCACTTAACTCATGGCTTAAGTAGGCTTCGACCCTGCTGGGCCCCTACGATACATGCACTGAGGTAGCTATCGAAGAGCTATGGGGGGAGAGGGGGCTGTGCCCTGGGGCTTTCAGGCTCGGGGCCCCTAAAACTTAGCGGAAAATCTCACCAAAATCGAAATAAATGTGCGTTTCACTTATATTGCTTAAGTTCATTGGACTGTCCGTCTACAGAAAAAAGAAGGGGAAAAAAGAAAAGAGTAGCCTGCCTTAACATAATTTTTGCACGAAATGTGAAACGAAATCGATTTTAACGGTAGTCGCACTACTCTATGGAGAATTATAAATTACGATATTGTGGCGAGGCGTTTTCGTTATTTGAAAGAATTGCAGGACAATCGAAGTGGAGCCCAGCGTTGTATGCTTTATTCAAAAATAGTTTTTAGTTTCCAAAAGAAAAATAAAAGAAAATTATAAGGCAAGAATTAAAAGTAACGAAATATTCGTTTATCTCTCTAATATTAAGTACCTTCATTGCTAAAAATATAGCAACCTCGTTTTTCCGTATTGCCAACATTACGGCGAAGGAACTTCTTATACAACTTCAATACGGAAAAACAGTGTTGCAATATTTTTAGTAATTAAATTACTTAATATTAGGGAGATTAACTTCTATTTCGTTACTTTTAACAATTGCGTTTTTTTTTTTGTTTTTCTTTTTACTATTTTTGAATAAAGTATAGGGCGCTGAGCTCCATTCCGATTGTCTTGCAATTCTTTCAAATACCGAAAACGCCATGCCACAATATCGTTTCTTTCTTTATCGTCCTCTTAGACCTGCTTTTTTAAATAAAGTCCCATTCCCCTCATAATTCTCCAAAAAGTTCTGCAACTACCGTTAAAATCGATTTCGTTCACATTTCGGGGAACAATTTTGGTAGAGTAGGCAACTCTTTCCTTTTTCCCTTCTTTTTTATGTAGACAGACAGGGGAGCCAACATTACGCCAAAGGAACGCCTTAAGTGAAACGCACTTCATTACGCTGGTCATTGTCGTTCTATTGTCTCCTAAATGACTGTATTTTAAAGGGGAACTCGTTTTAGTCAATCAACATAAAAATCAATAAACAAAACCAAATGATTTAACAGTCTCTAAATCGGAATATCTACGAAGACAGAATATTTAATAATTAGCTAGATAAAAAGTGTAACGACCTCGAAAGCGCACGATTAAATCATTGGTAAGGTAATAAAAATATAATACCGGTTTTAAGAGTTACGTATTATTATTGTACTTATTGCGAAATTCTTTAACTAGATCGATAATTCTTCTTCTGAGTCGGTACACTCTTGCCAGAGTGGTCGTGGTCATCACTGTGAATCACGATGAGTGATCATCTTTGTAATGCGGCGCCATTCATCGCGGACTGCAGCTTTCTGGGTACATTCATAAACCGAGCACTTAGTTGCGGCCTTGATCTGGTCTGTCCATCTCATTGGTGAACTACCACGGTGGTAGATCGATAATACTTGGCAGAATTTGTAATCTCGAATTCGTTTATACAATCAGAGGCGTAACTTGATTTAATTTAGACGTGGGTGAAGGCACTTTAGCGAGGCTTATTTCTACACTAATATAGGGTAGTTTCTAGGGTCAAAATACATTTTATTTAGTCCGTAGGTATTTTAGATTGTAAAAAAATATTTGACACGTATTTTTTCTTTTCCAGATTAAATAAAAAATAACAAAGATATAATAGCCCACTAAAGTTACGTGTGACGTAACCCCGTGCGAAGAAATGCAGCACGGTGTGACGTTACACGTAACTAATGGGCTATAGCTTTGTCATTTTTAGTTTAATTTACAAATAAAAAATACGTGTCCCTTACTTTTGAATAATCTAAAAGACGAAATAATTACATTTTTTACGGCAACTAGCCCATTATAAAGAAGAATGCCTAAGGCATAAAGTCCTCCTTTGTACGGTTTTGTTGCATGAAGATTAAATAAAGTAATTAAAAAAAAGCGAAAAAAAAAAAAGGTACTTAAAGATTTTTTATTTGTGTAGGAGGTAATCTCTGAAAATACTGATCACAGAACAAATAAAAAAAAAAGAATTAGCGGAATCGGCCCAGGCGTTCTCGCGTGATGACGTGACCAAGGGAAATTGGGATTATTTTTTTATGTAAATGTATAGAAAGACAGATAGATAACACCATCATAACGAGATAACAGAATATGACGTGAAGGACATAAATAACAGATTTTTATCACACAAAAGCTGGCATATTCGCTTTTAGGAACGTACTTGTGCAGAAAAGTGCGGCAGCTAGCCTCCAACTTGTCAATATATATATAATATGATACATATATAATAAAAAAAAACGCATAACTACTTGAGAATGTGTTGAAAACAAGCAAAAAATGGTTTGATTCGTTTTTGCTGGCTTGCTAAGGTCGGCTGAACCTACAGGAAATGTGCCGTTGGCAGCATTTTGTGGTTGTAGTCGGTAGCCCCTGTGCGGTGAGTGTGAGTGTGGTCAGTGTGGTGACCCTAAACTTAGAACTACACTGCGCACACGTGTTGGCTTGCGGACATCGAGCCATAGGTAGCTCGCTGTCCGACCGCCCGGTAACTGTCCGGACCGAGCTCAAGACGACGACGGCGCGCACTATTACCGCGCTCCTCAAGGAGCTGTCAGCAACAGCAGGGGCCCAGCTGGGTCGAAGCCTACTAGGGCCAGAGTTATCCGAAAGGGAGCTCGAGCGGCGAGCCCCAGTATGAAGGCTAGAAGGGACGGGGTGAGTTTTTAGTCAGTCGGTCTCCATACATTTTATATGGAAACTAGACTTGTAGAGCTACACTAGATCCACGCTACGCGACGTCGTTCTACGTACAAATCAGGCGTGTTACACGTGTGCGTCGATCTAATGTAGTTCTAGATTAAGAGTTTGTTTTCTTCAAATACGCATCCCAGTACCCAAGACGGCCAAGACTAACAGACCTAAACCACAAAATAGTTACGTACAGAAGAAAATCTCATGTATGTACTTCACTTTCTATACCTGCGATCGGTGGACGCACACTATGAGCGTTTGAGCCGGAACTGTTCGACGAGCGGGCCGAGGGCGAGGAGATATCGTGTCCGTGAGCGGTGTCTATGTGCGTTTTGTATGTAGATTGACTTCTGTACCTATATATTTTGTGGCTATACACCCTTTAGTAGTTATCTCGATTCTTCTGAGAATAAACTAGAAGCCATTGTTTCCAAACCAACAAATTATCTATTTGAGAAGAATGTATTCAACTGATAACAAGAGAGTGTGCTAGCCAAAACACTGATACTGATAATAACATCATGCGATTCATTATTCTGATAAGCCTATATTAATAACGTATGTTAATTTATGTAATAGCAGGGTTGCCAACTGTTTTTGAAGAAAATCAAGTACGAGTAATTAATGAAAATATTTTTTTCATAGCCAGTTTTTATAGCACGGTGCAATACTTAAATAATAAATTAGCTTTTACCCGCGGCTTCGCCCGCGTTTATTAATATAGGTAATTTAATTTAATAATAATATGTTCAATACACTTGCTCATAAAGTGACTCATATTGCACTACACTTAGGTATATAATAGCACTTGTTACCAAACTGTGACATTCTGATTACCATTACGCACTAGTGCTATAATGTGGTTAAAACCTTATTGTTCAACCTCTCCCCGCCATAATTTTATGAGATTTATCGTATCAGGATGAGAGCAGGTTGACCCCCACGAGAAAAAGAAAATGGGCGCGCATATGAGAACAGATTTTTACCGCCTCAAAAGTTTACTAGTTTAATAGTTATTTTATTCACAAGTGTATTGAAAAACGTCGTATGATACACGTGAGTAATTAATGATTACCGTTCTCGGCTCTCTTAAGACCCTCGCCACGGCTCGGGTCTAAATAGCGCCTCAACGGTAATCACTAACATTACACACTTATATCATAATGTACTATTTTACACCACCTGCTCGATAATGACGTTTTAAACGTCATACAAACCACATTTAAAGCAAGTCATTATACCCCCCTAGGGAGATAATGCAGTAGGTATGGTCGATCCCTAGGGAATAATGAGATTTGAATTTGGAACATCAAAAATCGTCAACATCGTGAATTAAAATGTACGTAAATCGAACAAGTTGACTTGAAATTCAAACTGGCCACTAACAAAAAAAAGAAAATAGTTTAAAACCTGCTTACTGACGGCAGCGTTATAGAAAATTGAAACATAAAGAATCTTGGACTAGTAAAATTTGTTTGTTTGATGAACTTGTAAATATATTACTTATATTTCTCTAATAATGGTTTGGTCGACCGACTTTTAATTATCTCACTGTAATAAGTAGAGTATGCAACACGGGGATAAGGCTGTCTTTGTCTTGGCCGGCTTGAATTCCTCACTTCACACAGGTTTCTTTATTAACTCCCTCGCAATGCTTGGGAGTTAACTATATAATTCCCTCACTGACGTTCGGGATTAAGATCAACCTTCCTTTTGCTCGGAATTCAACATGCCGCCCACGACTTTAAGACACTGCTTTATCCCCTAGTCACATAAAATACTCAATTTAAAAAAAAACCTATTTCCGTCTGGAGACGGAAATAGGGCCCCAAATAAGTTAACACAAAGTATGGTTGGCATTGTCAACCCTGGGTGTTACTAACTACATTTTTGTTTAGTCATACTGATATCGATGGCGTGATGTCTCGGAGATTAAAAGTTCCGGTTGGCGACTACGGGGTTGCGGGTTCAAATAATGGAGGCTACATAGGTACGTTTTTTTTTAAGATAAGATAAGATAATCATTTATTTGCTCAAACATGAGTACAATACATACATCACAAAGTAAATTGGCAGCATGCAAGTGTTGTTAAGATATTCGTACAATATTAATCGTCATGCTTTTTCTGAACTTTGACTGATTTTTATTTTTCGATGGGGAAAATCATCTTATGACAAAACCCGCTCTTGGGTGGAGCGGGAGATAGTGTCAGACTCTTACTGACTAAAAACCCCATCTCGTTCCTTTTAGCCTTCATACCGGGGCACGAGCTCCCTTTCGGATAACCCTGGCCCCAGTAGGCTTCGACCCAGCTGGGCCCCTCCTGCTGCTGACAACTCCTTGAGGCGCGTGGGAACAGTGCGCGTCGTCGACGTCTTGGGCTCGGTCCAGTACCGGACGATCGGACAACGAGCTACCCATGGCTCGCCGTCCGCGAGCCCGCGTCTACGGTGGCCGGAAATCGGGATTGGAATCCCGGCGGCGGCGGCGAGGGCGCCGTAGCCTGATGCGGTCGGTCTCCTCCTTTGCTAGCATTACTGCTTCGCAGAAGGAGGCGACCGCCTGCCATTCCTCCTCGCTCCGAACCATGGCCTCACCCAGGGCCCGGCGCGAGAGGTCTTCGCCACCGATCGCCCCCACGAGGGCACGGCGATGCTCCGCCCAGGCAGGGCACACCTCGACTGTGTGCTCCACCGTGTCCTGCGGGCGTTCCGCACAGTGGCGACACCCGGGCGTCTCTTCCGACTTAATCTGAAACAGGTACTTTCCGAACGTGCCATGTCCGGTGAGGACCTACCACGCCTCAAAGAGGGGACTTATCGCCATAATCGTGGCGTGCCCAGACTTTTACTGATTAAAATCTAACCTGTGTAAGTGTGTACCTTCAATTGTCTTATTGCATGCCAGCAGCTATAGCAGGTAACCATTTAGCACCAGTGGCGCCGGCTTTTAAAAAACCTCATGGGTGCTCAATGTGCTCATGCTCTTTTGATGACTCGAAAAATTCTGTACCGATAGTCAATCTGGTATCGTTGGAAAGACTGCAGGACAGCCTAGGTCTCGATAGAATCAAAGGCTTTCTCGTAATCCACAAATGCTAAGCAGAGAGGCTGGCCATTCGTGCAAGCATGCATCTTAAAGTTTAGGGGGTCCTGGTCCTTCTGTCCCAGCCGTCCGCCATCAGCCTAAGCTGTGCTATAAACGGACCATTGCGGTCAATGTGCGGCGAGGGCTGACAAGGTGGTGCATGAGACCTCTGCAACATCGAGGCCTAACACGGAGTTTCAGGACTGTCGTCTGAGTCGCCCATTAACGAGGGGTTCGATATACCAGGTGTGCAGTTGGGCACAGGATGCCCCGGCGGAGCGCTGTAACAGGTCCGGTGGTTCGATCTCTGAGCTTGGTGTAGTAGGACGAGAGACGACTGCTTCCGACGCCTCCGATGTACGTAGTCCACGGTACTAAAGCCTATTTGGAATCTGGCTTGTCCGGGAAGCTAGAAGTCAACGAAGTTGCGCGCGAGACGGTTCGTGATGACTCTGGAAAACAGCTTAGACATGGCTCAGAAGTGAGATGAGTCTGTAATTCTTAAGCAGGGCATTTTTGCCCTTCTTAAAGAAGAGTACCACCACACATCTGCTCCATGCCCGTGGCGTGGTGACTCTCCGAAATGGATAACATTAGTTTTCACACGATTTCCCCAAAAATCGAGACTGTTAATAATATTTATTTAACAAATAAATACTCTAAACAGTATAAAGCTTTCTATCGGTAAAAATAAAATTAGTTATCAGACTAGTAGTTTTCAAACAAAAAGTTTACAAACAAAACAAGTTTTTAATGAAAAACATGTTTTCATAGCAAGGTTTTATAGCGCGGCATACTTGTATAATTAATACTCGTCAAGACGATTCACACGAGCCCAAACTCGATGGGGTGTTGTCGTTTAACTACCGAGTTCCTACGGCCAACTTCCGGTTCCATCATCAGATCAGCTCCATGTCATAATAGTTTTGCATTGTCATCTGATTTAGACATGCATGCAAAATTTCAGCTCAATCGGTAACTGAGAAGTGGGTCAAATTTAATTTACAAGATTTGATGACAGAAAAACATCGGGACAGGTGAAACTAAATAAAAGCTTGTAAAATACATGTGTACTAGGAACCTCTATTTCGGTTTACAGCGCCTCCGCTTTACATTTCATATTAAATCTTAAATGCTAGGCTTATCTTATTAATCGCACGAAGTCGCGGGTAACAGTTAGTTAAACATAAATTCAAAATACAGGCACTGCTCTCTGAAAGGCAGCCGTGTAATCAACCTACATTATCATACAGACGACACCGACACTAGATTGACCGTTCTATACAAACTAAAACGGACATATCCTGAGCATTGACAATGGTTCAGCAAATTGTCGCGGTTGCCATGTCATCCGTTAGCCAATGGAAATGACAGACTCTGTATTCTATTCTAATTTTACACGACTGTCCCAAATAAAGAGTGTTATGTTGTCAAGGTATTACTGACTTCATTAACTATACTAGCTTTCGCCCTTGACTTCGCCCGCGTACATAAAATATAGACATATCACTCAGGAATAAAGCAGCTTTCTACTGGTGAAAAAATTTTAGCAATCGGACCAGTACTTTCAGAGATTACCTCCTGCAAACAAAAAATCATAATCCGCCCACGTCTAAATTAGTCTATGCTACGCCTGTAGGGACAGCAACGAAAGACTTGGAATTCTTCGAATGGTACAGTTGAACTTGATGGGTTAGGCCCAGCGCACACTGCTGGAGGCGCAGCAGAGCGCATTTCCTTGAGCGGCACCAAGAGCCCTTGAGAGCCCTCAAGCGGAGAGACGCGCGGCGGTGCGCTACTCCGAGCGCACCCATGGCATTTAGTGCTGATCGATACTTTGTACAGACAACTCATTCTCGTTCGTAATGGATGTGGATTGGGACATTTTTTTTTTGTTGGTAAAAAAATCCTAATAACAATCCCCGCTCTTGAGCGGAGCGGGAGATAGTGTCACTCTTACTGACTAAAAACCCACCCCGTTCCTTCATACCGGGGCTCGAGCAGCGAGCTATCTTTCTAAACTAACCCTGGCCCCAGTAGGCTTCGACCCAGCTGGGCCCCTACTGTTGCTGACAACTCCTTGAGGCGCGCGGGGACAGTGCGCGCCGTCGACGCCTTGGCCTCGGTCCGGACAGTTACCGGTGCTGTCAAGCAGTGATTATGTGTGAATCAAGCAGCTTTTTGTAATTGCGTTGTGGTACCGACAAAATGTAGTTGTGGTTGCGTTGTGGTCGGCCACTAGTTCACAGTGTCGCTGGTGGTTGCGTTGTTGTTACGATGTGGTTGGTATCATCACTCACACGGTCGATAACGACTGCAAAATGTGGTACGTGTGAATAGTCAGATGAGACTAGTCATCTCTTAGCTGCCAGTGGCTTAATTCAGTTTCTATTTTTTAATATTTTTTTTATTATTGTCTACATTGTGCTCACATAATAGAAGCAACAAGAAATATGTAACCAAACATTATATGTAACACATAAACACATATGATTTAAAAGAGTGTCCATGGAGTTTCTTGCACGTTCTTCTCCATAGAGGTCTACTCTTCGAAACGTGCAATTTAGCTTCACTTGTTTATTTGACTGACCGACATTTTCACAATTCAAAAGTGCCTGTAATTGGCAAAGATTTTATATATTCTACTAAAGATCTTTGGTAATTGGTCTATTTGAAATAAACGTTTTTGACTTTTGACTTTTGAGTCCTAATTATTTTCAATACGAAATATACGCCTGACCACGTGTTGTGGTTGTGGTACGTGTGAAGAAGCCCTTAAGTAAATTGGAAACGCAAGCGTGCGTCTACACTAATACATATTATAAAGAGGTATGTAGGAAAAGTTTGTTTTTATGTTTTTTTGTTTGTAGGAGGTAATCTCTGGTCTCTCTCCACCGATAGAAAGCTGCGTTATTCCTGAGTGACATAGGCTATATTTTTTTTACGTGGGTGAAGCCGCGGGCAAAAGCTAGGGCCTTCATCCACGGTCTCGAACCCGAAGGGATATATAGATTTTGTACATAGTGCTATTATTAGTAACGATCTTATTACAGACACATGAATTTTAATGTCCGGCTGGCCGCCCACGGCACACTGACCTTTCTTCACCTTTTATTTAACTACCGTAGGTCGAGTTGACGTCACGAACTACTGGGTACCTAGTTACTTTAATTGTTTTTTAACATTACCTGCTCGCCAATATCAAATTATACCTATGTCATGCATACCTAGAGTAAAGCATGTCATTAATGACCTTTTTTTTTCGTTGGGAAAAATCATCCAATGAGCCGGAGCTCTGTCCGCTATGCCTTGACACGTCGCGGCAGTGGACTTTCACCCCGGCGTTGCAACTCCACGCGCATATCGTGTATGTGTGCAAGGACTGGTGCCTCCAGATCCCACGGTGGTAGGCCAGCCAGAAGGCTTCGCAGGAGATCGAATACGAGGATAACGCAATCCCCGCACCATCCGTATTGCTATGACCCTCTGGTGTCATTATTGCCTTAGGCTCTAGCCGGGAAGTTTGGGCTTTCAGACGACAAGCAATGAGTAGCACCGTCCGGACCGAGCCCGAGTCGTCGACGAAACTTAGTGTTCTATGCTCGCCTCAGGAGATGTCAGCATAACTGTAGAGGCCCCTAATTACTTCCCAAAGAGAACCCCGTGGTCTAGAACGCAAAGACACAGAAATAACGTAGTTGTGGCTTTAGTCAGCAAAAGACTAACACGTCCTCCCGCTCCGCCCAAATGCAAGACAAGTTATTAGATGATTTAACTCCTTAAAAAAACCGGGAAGTCATATTTTATTGAATTTCATTACTACTTTGCTCGGGACACTTATTCCCCTCGCTATGCTCGGGTTTTAATCGCCAGGAATCAGAATCAGGCAGGGCAGTAACACTAACGTCCTAGATAAACTTAAAAATATACAGAAATAAATACCCAATTAGGTAGAAAGGTGGTTAACTCGAAAACACTCCTCGTTTATGAGGTTAGGTATCGTTAACCTATGACCCAACCAGTGCCGTAACTAGGGCGGTGCCAGCGGTGCCCAGGCACAGGGCGCAGTACCTGGAGGGGCGCAAAAATCTCTAATAGTCCTGTAGCGACATCTATGACGCCACATAAGAACTACGAAGAAAATACGAATTCCTGCATCGCGCAATCAGAGTTCTCCGCGCGATTTGAACATATACGACAGCCCAACATCAACTATCGGGCAGTCGCCCACCAGACTATAACACCCTGTCTGGTCGGAGGATCCTCCCTTTTCAAAGGAGGTATGTGGGACTTTACTCTCTGTTCCGTATACCCTCCAAACTGGTGACCCTCAACAAAGAACGTCAGCGCAGCCTTCGTGCAGCTACTACTTCGTGACGTCATCATCACTTCCTCAAGCTTTCGAGCAACGAGCCATACAGCCAGCACCCACGGCTAAGGGTATCCTGACCACTAGTATGCCTACCTGGTCATACCTGGTCATCACCTCAGCCGCATCACCGACCTAGGCTTAGCACACTGCACCTTCGGCCAGTCATATGAAGAGCCATGAAGAACCTCTCCTGGTCGACGCCAGCAATCAAGCCCTACGTCGCACAAGCACCGGTCCGACTCACTGGAGCCAGCAGCACTACTCCGACTCACTGGAGCCTGCAGCATCGTCACCACCCCGACTCACTGGGGCATCATCCCGACTCACTGGGACAGCACCACCCCGACTCACTGGGGCATCATCCCGACTCACTGGGACATCATTACCCCGACTCACTGGGGCATTATCCCGACTCACTGGGATAGCAACACCCCGACTCACTGGGGCATCACCGCAGACAGTTCCGACTCACTGTGAACTATGCGGCATCGGTTCCGACTCACTGGAACCAACCTACCGCTGGCCTGACACTCATCAAGAACCATCGATCTCCGATCTCCGGAGGGGAGTGATGTAGCGACATCTATGACGCCACATAAGAACTACGAAGAAAATACGAATTCCTGCATCGCGCAATCAGAGTTCTCCGCGCGATTTGAACATATACGACAGCCCAACATCAACTATCGGGCAGTCGCCCACCAGACTATAACATCCTGTCTGGTCGGAGGATCCTCCCTTTTCAACGGAGGTATGTGGGGCTTTACTCTCTGTTCCGCATACCTCCAAAGTCCTTTTTGTTTGTATTGTACTTTTTTCTAGGGGCGCAGTTAAAGAAGCTTGCACCGGGCGTATAAAAGACATGTTACGCCGCTGGGCCCAACCTACAATTAGGTTTTAACTCACGGTAGGTAAGTTAAAATGGCTACACGCTAAATATATTTTTTGTTTTTGAAATACCAAGTCCGTTCCATCATCGGACCACTAGGCGTACGGCGTTGCGTCACCGGTACATGGTTGACATCTCATCCATACGCACAAAGCGTTTTGGGAACACATTTATTATGCGTATAGCCAAGGAGTGGAATTCCCTGCCGGAGTCTGTGTTTCCTGATGGCTATAACTTGGGGGACGAAGGGAGTGAATAGATTACTTCTAGACAAGCGTGCTCCATCGTCAGCCATATCATCGCTTACCATCAGGTGAGATAGTGGTCAAGACTCAAGCTTGAACTTCATTAGAAAAAAAAAAAAATTGCTATTTGCTGACATCTTCTTGAATCGCGTCATGTTTGGCTAACAGTTAATCACTACACTCATGAATACTAAAGCCAATTACTAAATAAAACTGGCTAATAGCAGGAAGTAGTGAACACGGCTATGATTCCGTTACAAACCGTGATTTTATCAGAATTTATTATTGATACATAAGACTGTTTATTATTGCTTCTAGTCAGATTACCAGTATTTTAAATGGATTATAGTACCAACCCGCACTGGGCCCGCGACCAACCCGCACTGGGCCCGCGTGGTGGATTACGGCCCATTTCCTCTTCTAGAGAGGAGGCCTGAGTCCCAGCAGTGGAAACACAAAATCTAATTTTAAAATCAGATTTAAAATTAGATTTTGTGAAAATCAAATAAGCAAATTATGGACTGTTAAGGGCCACTGACACCCCGGGCGAAAATATTGTGGCGCCCACTTAAAGGAAGCTACATTTTTAATTTTTTTAACTATTTTTATTCCTAATGAATTTTTTGTCATTCACAATTTTTTTCAAATTTCTTTTCGAATTTGAATTTCTTGCACTTTTTTTTTTACTTTTCATTTAGATTGAACATTTCGTTAATTTTTGATAAATTTTCATATATTGTTTTGGCTCTAACGATATCGTTAGAGTCGCTCCTCGACTACAAACCCTCAAAAAACCATCTAAATGAAAAATATGCATATGCACAGTCTACGCTCTGTGCACAGTTTTGAGGGTTTGCACCAGGGGAGGCAGGAGACTCCAACTCCACTACTTGGCGCCCCCTGAATTTGACGCCCTGGGCCGTCGCCCAACCGCCCCCCCCCCCCCTAACGCCGGTAGTGGTTAAATTAGGCCCTCAGTTCTCACATAGAGGATTGAGGGCCCACCTGTACCGGATGAACTATGGACTCTGCAGACGGAGGGACGGACAATAAAGTGATCCTATAAGTGTTCTGTTTTTTCCTTTTCAAGTACGGGACCCTAAAAATACATACAGCCGAATATATCACCTTCCTTTTTGAAGTCGGTTAAAAGTATGGTGCTAAGAAATTCCTTCACATTGGGGGCCGGCCAAAAGACAGGTATTTGAACTTTGAAGCCTTGCAAATTTTAATCAAAATTCTAAATGACGACAATTTTTTTCACAGACTTTTAAGGGTTTAAAAAAAAAACAACTATTGCCTGGAGCAAGTTTTGTGCAATATATTCGAATAAATCTCGGAATTACCGAATGCTAACAGATTTTACAGGCGTTATCTCTCTTTTTTTGCATTGCCTTTTCGTCAAACATCGCGTTGGATTGCGTTAGAAGAAGTAACAAGCTTTTTAAACATTTTCGATAGAATAGAATAAACTTTATTGTACACCAAAAAGTAACACAGCTTATAAATAAAATTAAATTTATGGGTACAATGGTGAAAAGTGAAAAGGACCCTCTTAATGGCCAGTGTTACGTTTTTTCGCCTAAGTAGTGAATATGAATGGCGCGTTTAGATAAGTAGCTGGATACTGTTTTATTTATTTTCAGTGCTGTCCTGATAAGATAAGAAAAATGTACCTACACCTCTGTTTACCTAGCTTAGCTTACTATCTACTTACTGATAGTGTTAACTATATCAGAGCAGGGCAGTGCCCTCTTCCGTTCTCTAAAAAGAACAAAATATTTTTTATTAAAACATTAGTTTTTAAAATAAGAATTGAAAAAAATTATCAAAGGATCAAAGTCAAAGTCAAAATATTTTATTTCATATAGGCCTACATGGGCACTTATAAAACGTCAGAAGCTAGTGCACGGTTCGGAATTGGTCGTTTCCTATGGAGAAGAACCGGCAAGAAACTCTATGGTTACTCTTTTAAAAAGATCTATTAGACGTACCGAGTAAAACAAAAAAACCGGCCAAGAGTGTGTCGGGTCACGTTCAGTGTAGGGTTCCATAGTTTCCTGTCCGTCAGAATAAGTATTCCCACTTAAGAGTTATAAAACCTGGGCAAGTGCGAGTCGGACTCGCGCACTGAGGGTTCCGTGCAAACTACAGATCCCGAATGGAGTCTCGAAGATTTTTCCGAATTGCAATTTTTTTTTATTGTGACGTAGGTAACAACAAATTCACTGTTCTCAGATTTATTCCTATACCTGTGCTATATGACCTTGCTTTGTGTCAAATTTCAGGATTCAGGGTCAACGGGAAGTAGTAGAATTTCGATCTTTGAGAGTATCAAAATATACGTATTTTTGCAACATAAGCGGCGGTTTTTTTGTTTTTTTTTTTTCGTTGACTTAGAAGTTTGATTTTTTTTTTACAGCTTAAACTTATAAGGTTTTAATTTCAACTCGATACCTCCACGCGTTCTCGAGATAAAGGGTCAACAAGACACACAGACGGAGGGACAGACGTACAACAAAGTGATCCTATAAGGGATCCGTTTTTTCCTTTTGAGGTGTGGAACCCTAAAAACAGTAGGCCATGTTCAGTAGTCCGCCATATTGGATTTAGAATGCTTCATAGACGCGTATTCGGTCGGATAATGATGAATACGCGTCTATGAAGCTACGCGTCTGTGGACTTAGTGACGTTAGCTAAGCATGCATTGCTATCCAAACTGAACATGAGGGCAACTTCCGAGTGTCACCATTGTGCAGGTCGCCCGGATCACGCTGGAGCAGATGATGGAAGTCTACCCCGCCGCCCCGTGTCCTAGCGGAAGCGATCAGCTGCGGCGACCTCTCGAGTCCTACCCTGGATCAGGTCATGGTTCGGAGTGACAGGATTGGGAAGCAGTCACCTCCTTCAGCAATGCAGTACTGCAAGCGTTTTTTTTTCGGTGGGTAAAAATCATTCAGATGACATCCATCGCCCTTGGGCGGAGCAGGAGATAATGTCAGACTCTTACTGATTAAAAATCCCACCCCGTTTGATCGTTGTCTTTCATACCGAGGCCGAGTGTTCCTTTGGAAAACATACCTTTTTCCCAGTAGGCTTCGAATCAGCTGGGCCCGTACAGTTGCTGACAACTCTTTGAGGCGCGCGGCAACAGTACGTGCCATCGACGAAGTAGTGCAAGTATGCAAGGTGGCGAAAATCGTGAGGGAGAGGATGCATCCTCAGGAGCGGCCCAGCTGGGTCGAAGCCTACTGGGGCCAGGGTTATCCGAAAGAAAACTCGAGCCCCGGTATGAAGAGGCTAGAAGGAACGGAGTGAGTTTTTAGTCAGTAAGAGTCTGACACTATCTCCCGCTCCACCCAAGAGCGGGGGTTGTCATTGGATGATTTTTGCCCACCGTAAAAAAAAAGGGAGAGGATGCATCCTCACACCCCAGCCGCCGCAGAAGATGCACCGGACGTAGGGATTCAAAGGGTGATCACCGGCCATCGTAGAAGCGGGTGGCTTCTATGATGCAGTCTTTTATTTTCGGCCGGCGATCTACCTATTGCTCGCCGGCCGATAAGGACCAAAGTTGAGTACCTATATATTTGGTGGCTATGCTATGCAGTGTATTTAGGAGCTTATATTATAATACGTTACAAGCTATAACGCACAGTTCCTATTGGTTATTTCCTATAGAAAAGAACCGGCAAAATACACAACGGTAAAAATATTAGTACATTATTTGTTTATAGAATGAATTAATATCGATATGACATGTGTAAGTATAATAGATATTATATCGGAGGGCAATTAATAAAACATTAATTAAAAAATCATTTTATATTACAATAAAGATAAGCGCACAATCAGTTATTATTAATTACCTACAAATTAATGACACTACAAAGAGCAGTGGTGGCCGAGTGGTAACGGCCCCGACTTACGAGTTGTAGGTCGCGGGTTCAAACACAGCCAGGCGCATTACTTTGTGTAATTTATTTCATCACCACTGCTCTCAAAACGGTGAAGGAAAACATCGTGAGGAAACCGGCATGTCCTAGAACCAAAAATTCGAAGACATGTGACATTCACCAACCCGCACTGGGCCCGCGTGGTGGATTACGGCCCATTCCCTCTTCTAGAGAGGAGGCCTGAGTCCCAGCAGTGGGAACATTAAAAAAGGCTGATGATGATGATGATGATGACAAATTAATGACGTTTTATCTCAACGTAAAGCCGGTTGCAAACAAAGAGCTATGCTATATTAGATCACTAGGTATCCGCCCGCGGCTTCGCCCGCGTGGACTACAGTTTATATCGCGCGGGCAGAGACCCGTGCTCAGCAGTGGAATTATAGGTAGCCTATGTGTTATTCCAGTGTCTCTTCTACCTACCTACCAAATTTGATCTAAATCCGTTCATTAGTTTTTGCGTGAAAGCGTAACAGACAGACAGACAGAGTTACTTTCGCATTTATAATATTAGTAGGGATAGTTTAGCTCGCATACCTTTTTTTTCAGGATTTTTAGAAAGAAAGAAAGAAAGAAAAACATTTTATTTACGCGATATAACACGTATACTTAAAGCTAAATAACAAACATAACACAACATCAGTCGATAGGGAAGATATGCGTCTCATCCGCGCAAAACGGCCCAACGCTCAGCTGTGAGCCTGTGACCTCACGCATAATGCGATGAGCTCACAGCGCTGGTTTTCAGCTTGGTATCTTACCTCGAAAGGTTAAACGGAACTCTTATAGGATCACTTTGTTTTTTTTTTGTTTTCCGTCCGCCCGTCTGTCTTTCTGTCAAAACCCTTTCTCAACCCCTATCTCAGGAACTCGTTGAGCTATCAAGTTGAAATTAAAACCATATACTCAGGTATGTTGACTCTTGAAGCTGTAAAAAAATTAAACTTGTAAGTTTACGAGAAAAAAATATAGTTCGGTTTATATGGCAAAAAACGTATGTTTCCTGTTTTCCTGTTGACCCAGAATCCTGAAATTTTGCATAAAGCAAGATCTTGTAGCACAAGTTCCGAGACTCCATTCGGAACCAAACAAATGGAACTATTTACATAGGTAAGTTTGTACGGTACCCTCAGGGCGCAAGTCGACTCGAACTTGCCCAGCTTTTTTTTTCTAGTTGCGCGTAGAAAACTGCCGTCGACGCGTCGCGCTCAATCGGCACGCATACTTACTGGGCCTCAAGTCTGCGCTATTACAATAGTGTCAGAATGGTCTATCATTGACATCATAATTGTTGATTTTGACAAGTTTTGTAATCTATACTTATAATAAATCTGTAGAGAGGTCAATTCTGTACATGAAATATATTTCCAAAATAACTATCAGGGGGTGATTAGTGATCGATACTGATGCCAAAAATGCAAACAGTAAAATTTTTGTCTGTCTGTCTGTCTGTCTGTCTGTCTGTCTGTATGTTCTTTATAGAAACAAAAACTACGCTGTGTCTATCTTTTATGGTTGACTCACAATAACACATGTAACTCCCGATAGCTTAGCAGTTCGGAGCTTTCTGTTTATTTTTGTCTATGGCACCAAGGTGTGTGCACACTGTCACGCGCGTAAGTGGAAGGGTGAGATCTGGAATGTCTCGAATCGTCTCGCGCATCACGTTGTTTTCCAGGCTCTTAGAATTCGACACAAGACGTTTCAGATCTTTGATTTTGACGACTCCGTTGTCGCTGGCATAAGCAACAGGATCCGCGTACGAAGTCGCTGGCAGAAGCTAGTCTACTAATATAATGGCGTCATTGTGACTTTCCAATGGTCAACCACTGACACTCTATTGAAACAAATTGCATACAGTGCGTTTCACTTAAAAAGTGACTTCGGCGTAATGTTGGCTTCCCTGTCTGTCTACACAAAAAAGAAGGGAAAAAAGGAAAGAGTTGCCTACTCTTCCAAAATTCTTCCCTGAAATGCGAAACGAAATCGATTTTAACGGTAGTTGCAACACTTTTTGGAGAATTATGAGGGGAAAGACATTTTATTTAAAAAAAAAAGGTCTAAAAGGAAGTTGTTAATAGAGAGGTACGATATCGGGGCGTGGCGTTTTCGGTATTTGAAAGAATTTCAGGACAATCGGAATGGAGCCCAGCGTCCTATGCTTATTAAAAATAGTTAAAAAAAAGTCGATTGTTAAAAGTAACGAAGTATCAGTTAATCTCCCTAATATTAAGTGATGTCATTGCTAAAAATATTGCAACATTGTTTTTCCGTATTGCCAACATTACGGCAAAGGAACGTCTTAAGTGAAACGCACTGTAGAATGGTACCTAATCTCGAACATAATGACAAATGAATATCTGGCGTATGCGGTAGTCTGCTAAAATGTTGACAGTTCCTTTGATCAGTGACCTACCATTAGAACGTCATTATGCAGTCACTGCTTTTATTATGCTCGATATTGTCATTTTACCACACTCTATTACGAGATCATTGACCGATCAATGATCGATCATTATGAATTAATAGATTACGTACTTTTAGCAAAATGACGATGGGATCGTGTTGGAATGACGACTTTATAAAAATAGCAGACTTAGGCCCTTGGACGACTGCATGTCGAGCTACCCATTGCTCTCCACCAGCAACACCACGCCTACGGTGGCTTGAAATCAGTTTTTTTTTTGTTTGGAAATCATCCAATGACAACCCCCGCTCTTGGGCGGAGCGGGAGACAGTCTCAGACTTTTACTGACTAAAACCCCACCCTGTTCCTTCGTGCCTTCCTGTACCCTGTTCCTGTAGGTATAAAAAGTGAAGTACATACATGAGATTGTCTTCTGTACCATCTATTTTGTGCGCTTGCTCTACGATTTTTATACAATACTCTACTCGGGTAAAAAGATATGTAATTATTATAATTACATAATGAAGAAGTAATTTAATGCGTAAACTAGGTCAGTAGGTATGAGGTCTGACGATTGACAAAGGATTACAAATAGCGGCCTTCACGATATGTTAAATCTGTAGAGTTCAAGCAATTTCCTGGTAGAAAGTGCATATTCAGGCCCTGTAATGATACAACATAACGAGCCTTTTTAGGAAGAACATCGTAAGCGACAGTGAGCGTTTTTGCAGTACTAGTAGGTTTTCTCTTCCATAATTATACAGTATTTACGAAAATATTTAGTTGCAACAATTCTATTAGATCGGTAGTTATATGAAGTTATATTTTTTTTATTTTATTTATTATCATGAATTAATACTTTTTAATTATGGAAGAGAAAACCTACTAGTACTGCAAAAACGCTCACTGTCGCTTACGATGTTCTTCCTAAAAAGGCTCGATAATATCACGCTATAGTTTTCAATAAGGGTTTTTTTTCAACCGACTTCAAAAAAACTGGGCAAGTCCGAGTTGGAATAGCGCCCTGAGGGTTCCATACAACAAACTTACCTATGTAATTAGTTCAATTCCGGACTCCATTCTCGGAAGATTATTCTGAATCGACTTTAAAAAAAAAAATTATTCTGAAAAGCAAAACAAAAATAACAAGCTTTTAATGAAAATATTTTTTTCATAGCAAGCTTTTATAGCTCGGTATACCTATATAATTAATACTCGTCAAGACGAATCGAACGAGCCCAAACTCGATGGGGTTGTGTCGTTTAACTACCAAGTTCCTATAGCCACCTTCCAGTTCCATCATCAGATCAGCTCCTTGTCATAATAATTTTGCATTGTCATCTGATTTGGACATGCGTACAAAATTTCAGCTCAATCGGTAACCGGATAGTGGGTCAAATTTAATTTACAAGATTTGTTGACAGACAAACATCGGGACAGGTGAAACTAAATAAATCATCATCAACATCATCAGCCTTTTTAATGTTCCCACTGCTGGGATTCAGGCCTCCTCTCTAGGAGAGGGAATGGACCGTAATCCACCACGCGGCCCCAGTGCGGGTTGGTTAATGTCACATGTCTTCGAATTTTTGGTTCTGGGACACGCCGGTTTTCTCACGATGTTTTCCTTCACGGTTTTGAGAGCAGTGGTGATGAAATAAATTACACAAAGTAATGCGCCTGGCTGGGTTCGAACCTGCGACCTACAACTCGTAAGTCGGGGTCATTACCACTCGGCCACCACTGCTCTCAACTAAATAAAAGCTTGTAATAATATGATGCATGAATGATTTGTAAAATGTCTCTTTTAGAATATAGAACGGATTAAACACAAAGAGAACGGATATACAAATGATTCATGGTATTATCACGGCTAAAGCATGTCTGATACAAAGTCCATACACTCATGTTATTTGAAACAGGCGTCAGATTCGCTGTGTATGTCAACCTGCGAACTTAAACCGCCATAATGTCTCGGTTTCAAATGCGGGATTGTTCCAAAGAGTTGAGGAACGGTGATGGAAGATATTCTATCCATTGCAGTGGCGTAGCTAGGCCCTCAGGGGCCCCGTGTCAAATATATTTGAAAGTTTTTTTTTTAATGCGAAATAGCTTCTTCTAATATATAAATAGGCAAATAAGGCCTCTCAAGGCCTTAAAATTGACAATGAGCTCATTTTAAGGATCATTTAGTAGGACGTTCTAAAATTGGTTGAGTTTTTATTGTCGTCTTGTATATAGCAAATGCTAAAAAGAAAGGAGCGTGCCAAAAGCTATTTACAGAGTATCATATTATGAATAGTCAATATTCATTCATTTCTGTCCATGAGAATTTAAGATTATGGACAACATGTTACAAATTTTGGCCTAAGTCGGGGCCCCTGTAGCTTGGGGGCCCCGTATAATTGATACGGCAGATACGGTGGTAGTTACGCCCCTGATCCATTGGCGTAACGTAATAGGGTTGTAAGGCTGACAAACTGCCACGGGTGACGGGCCCCTGATCTGTAGGGGCCCCTGGATATAAATTATTAAGGTTTACAACGGATAGCACTCGAGCTCGCATTGAGCTGAATTGATCCGAGATATCGTGTCCGTGAGCGGTGTCTATGTGTGCGTTGTGAGAGCGAGCTTTGTATGTAGATTGACTTCTGTACCTATCTATTTTGTGACGTAACGTAATCCACTCAGCACCACCACAAAATACACATATATATAGGTACAGATGTCAATCTACATACAAAGCGCGCTCTCACAACGCACACATAGACACCGCTCACGGACACGATATCTCAGAGCGCCTCGGCCCGCTCGTCGAACAGTTCCGGCTCAATCGCTCATTAGTGTGCGTCCACCGAGCGTAGGTATAAAAAGTGAAGTACATACATGAGATTGTCTTCTGTACCTATTTATTTTGTGGCCCCGCTGACTACACTACATAAGTTTTGCGATACTTCGAAAGAAAAGTACATACGCACAGAGATCAAGGACATATCAATTGAAGAGACAGTCAAGTTATAATCAGTGGCTTCATGATTCATAGCACAGCTGTGAGCTCAATAAAATTTGTAATTAGGTACTTATCACTTGTTTATGGCTGTGAGAATGTTGGTATGTTAGTACATATTTAGGCATAATAATTAATAGTAGTCTTTTTTATGGTGGAGGGGTGACACTAACCCCCGCTCCTGGGTGGAGTGGGAGATAGTGTCAGACTCTTACTGACTAAAAACCCACCCCGTTCCTTCTAGCCTTCATACCGGGGCACGAGCTTCCTTTCAGATAACCCTGGCCCCAGTAGGCTTGAACCCAACTGGGCCCCTGCTGTTGCTGACAACTCCTTGAAGCGCGCGGGAACAGTGCGCGCCGTTGATGTCTTGGACTCAGTCCGGACAGTTACCGGACGGTCGGACAGCGAGCTACCCATGGCCTGCCGTCCGCGAGCCCGCGTCTACTTTGGCCAGAAATCTGGATCGGAATCCCGGCGGCGGCGGCGAGGGCGCCGTTGCCTGATGCAGTCGGCCTCCTCCTTTGCTAGCATTGCAGCTTCGCATAAGGAGGCGACCGCCTGCCACTCTTCCTCGTTCCAGACCATGGCCTCAACCAAGGCCCAGCGCGAGAGATCTCCGCCGCTGATTAATAATAGCCCGAGAGATCTCCGCCGCTGATTAATAATAGCCTAATAACTAGCTTTTACCGGCGGATTCTCTTACATAAAATATAGACTATGTCACTTAGGAATAAAGAAACTTTCTATCGGTGGAGAGAAACCAGGGACTACCTCGTACAAACAAAAAAGCATAAAAACAAAAAGCAACTTTACTTCTTTTTAGGGTTCTGTTTCTGTACCTCAAAAGGAAAAAACGAAACCCTTATACCACTTTATTGTCCGTCTGTCTGTCAAGACTCTTTGTCTCGAGAACGCGTGGAGGTATCGAGTTGAAATTAAAACCCTATACTCAGGTTAGCAGTCTCTTCAAGCTGTGAAAAAATCAAACTTCTAAGTTAACGAATAAAAAACATACGGCCGTTTATGTCGCAAAAAAACGTATATTTCGATACTCTCAAAGATCAAAATTCATTACCGATTGAGCTGAAATTTTGCATGCATGTGTAAATCAGATGATAACGCAAAATTATTATGACATGGAGCTGATCTGATGATGGAACCGGAAGGTGGCTATAGGAGCTTGATAGTTAAACGACACAACACCATCGATTTTGGGCTCGTTTGATTCGTCTTGACGAGTAAGGTATAACGAGCTATAAAATATGGCTATGAAAAAATGATTTTCAATAAAAGCTTGTTTGTTTGTAGGAGGTAATCTCTGAATTTACTAGTCCGATTGCTAAATTTTTTCACAACTGCAAGCTGCTTTAATCCTGAGTTATATAGGGTATATATATTTTAAGTACGCGGGCGAAGCTGTGGGCAAAAGCTAGTATAATATATTTCCACCGTAATAAGTACTGAGTACACGAACCGAAAATGAGAGTCGGCAAACATAACCGCGCAAAATTATGACCTTGACTCCTAACGAAATCTATTTTAGTTACGACGCATTCTCGACGGAGATGCGTGCTTGTAACTACTATATATAATTGACGTAATGAATGAATGTGGTAAGGTACGCGAGGAAAAAAGAACCAGTCATGGACGAGCCAGACTCGTGCATCAAGTGGGTTCTGTACAAACTTACCTATTTAGACAGGGGTGGATCGTGACTTTGTGGGGCCCTTCCTGGGCTAATAGTTGGGGCTTTGGGGGCCTACTAGTTAGCTTGAAAATTATATAATAATAATATTCCACAACTATCACACAACGCCGTCTAGTCCCAAGCTAAGCAGAGTTTGTGTTACGAGTACTAGACAACTCATAAATATACTTAAACTAGCTTTCCGCCCGCGGCTTCGCCCGCGTGGAGTACAGTTTATATCGCGCGGGCAGAGACCCGTGCTCAGCAGTGGAATTATAGGTAGCCTATGTGTTATTCCAGTGTCTCTTCTACCTACCTACCAAATATGATCTAAATCCGTTCAGTAGTTTTTGCGTGAAAGCGTAACAGACAGACAGACAGAGTTACTTTCGCATTGATAATATTAGTAGGGATAATATAGTAGGGAAGTAGGGATAGTAGGGATATTTCTAAATCCTACGTTTTACGCGCCTAGACATACGGCAGACTTATTCTGCCCAGTCCCATTTTAAGTTGGGCAGCCTTTTGAGCCCCATCAACGATTTGCGTTTTGGAGTGCAGTGTTGTGTTTCGAACATAATCTGTTAATTTAACACATAGTATGCTGCGCAGCTGCGCTCCATTCTACGCTGGCGAACCTTGAGTTTTGACTTTTGGATGTTTTTTGAACATTATCAACTGCTAGCGGGCCATCCCGCCTACGCACGGTTGGACATAAGATTTTTTTCTTTTCTAGCAATAAATATAGTCTATGTTACTCAGGGTGAATGTAGCTTTCCAAAATATTTTTTTGAATCGTCACAGTAGTTTTTGAGTTTATTCGTTACAAACATACACACAAAAATAAAAGTTTTTCCTCTGTATAATATTAGTGTAGATTGATTTTTAGTGCGAATAATACTTTTGTCTAAACAAAATATTTAGCAATTTGACAACTTTTACATATTTTTTCGAAACGGCTTGGATCTTTACAAACATTTTTACACATAAAAAATAGTTGTTAAATATTCTTCAAAGTGAACATAGCATATGTAAATCAATCAATATTTCGTAAAGAAAATGGATTTAAAGGTGAGCGGGGCTCTATCCGGGCGCAGCTGGCTGCAATTAAATACACAGATACGCGTACTGCCGCCAAGGTGGTTAGAGAGTTATGTCCATTTAATTTCGACCAGATATTCTAAGGACTATATATAAGCTTGAAAGAGCCCTCGCTTGTGCAAGGCCCCTTTGGTAGCGAGGCCGTGGGCAAAGGCCCCTTCGACCACGCCTAACTACGCCACTGTAAAAACCCTTGACTAAAATAGGTAGGTAAGACAAGTTACTACATTATTTCCCTTTGAATACTATTGTAGAATATCGCACCATGGCCGAAACGAATTATTTCTGAGCAGTGTACAGTCACGACGTGTAGTGTGTAATACGCCATCACGACGAACGACGGCATTCAATCATGGATTTGTATCTGACATCAGATAGATGTGTGAAGGTAGATCAATGAATATGATTTTTTTACCACATTTACTCGAAAACTGGCTTTTAGTTTAACGCTTATGAATTTTATTTTGCACGTTGCGTTGGCGAGCCCTTCATGGAGTTGTCTCCCATTAGCGTGGGCCGTAATAATGTTATGTGAGCCAGTGTGTGCAATAACATTACGCATACTTGCATTAAAGTCCTGTTACTTAAATTGCTGAAAACTATACTTCAAAAGCGTTTGAATCGTTGAGATTGTGTATTGTACTAAACAGTAGCACAAGCTGGTTCGATGTCAGGCGGTCCAAATACTGGTATGATGGCTGCAAATTCTGTTATAATTTATGGGATTCCATTCAATAGTTATTCTATATAAATACAAATAATCGTGAAAAAAGTTAAGAATTTGGTTTTTCTATTTTTCATATGGTATTGTTTTCACTATTTTTCATTTTGGCAACAAACTAACGCCCTTTTTAAACTGTCACGATGACACTGTCACCGCGTCGTTGTCAGTGTCAAGATAATGTCAAATTGTATACACAACAAAGCGTTACCTTGTGATATTTCTATCAAAATTTGATCAAAAACAAGCAATAAAGAACTAAAAAACCCTTATTAAACATACGTTATAGTTTTATTTATCGTGTAAGTGCAAAATAATATCTGAATGAGTTCGATACAGGAGCGTTTGCAGCTAAAAAGGGTACCGTTAGACACTTGGAATGTGAGGGAACAGTTATGTTTGGCCTCCGCGGTTGTTCGGAGCGGAGATCAGAACTGGATGTCAGTTTCTCGCGCTCTAAAGACCATTGGAGAGCCAAATAGACCACCAGACTGGTATTCACAAAAGAGGTTGGTATTTTGTAATGTTTTTTTTTTTGTTATGATGCTCATAACCAAACATGCTCTTGGAATTGTCTGTATATTTCGTAAAGTCTATTGTTGTTAGTTATTTTGTGTACTGCTGTTATTTATGAGTTCTTAGCCTCGTTTTTGCATCGTTTAAGGCGATTTTTGTGTTTAATGTTACGAAAAACCTCAAAAATTGCTATTTTGTTGGTTATTAAAATACTAATCGTAATTTTCAGTTGCGCTGCTCAATATGGCGCCCTACTCGAACATGTGGAGACACCGAAGCGTAAGAAGCGTAGTTCTGAAGGAGCGGTGGAGACTCCTCAAGAAAGTATCCTGAAACGCCTGACGCAGGAACGTATTGGTGAGATACAGAAGACGCTAGTTGAAATGAACCAACAGTATGATCAATTGAAGGTATGTTTGTTCTAAGATCTTCTTTTTAGGGTTCTGTGGAACTCTTATAGGATCACTTTATTGTAAGTCCGTTCATTCGTCTGTCTGTGATCCTATACGGACTACGTTTTTGGGTTCCGACCCTCAAAAGGAAAAAACGGAACTCTTATAGGATCACTTTATTGTCCGTCCGTTTGTCTGTCTGCCTGTCAAGACCCTTTATCCCGAGAACGCATGGAGGTATCGAGTTGAAATTAAAACCACATACTCACGTCTGCGGTCCCTTCAAACTGTAAAAAAATCTAACTTCTAAGTCAACGAATAAAAAAGATACGGCAGTTTATGTCGCAAAAAACGTATCTATATATATAAAAATCAATGCCACTTTTCGTTGTTATTTTATAACTCAAGAACGGGCTCACCTATCAAAACCAAATTTTTAGGCTTTGTTCGGACTATTTAGTAGATGGTTTATGTGAAGTTTGGTAGGATAGAGTAGGGTATAGTAGGGTAGAGTAGGGTAGAGTAGGGTAGAGTAGGGTAGAGTAGGGTAGAGTAGGGTAGAGTAGGGTAGAGTAGGGTAGAGTAGTGTAGAGTAGTGTAGAGTAGAGTAGTGTAGAGTAGTGTAGGGTAGAGTAGGGTATAGTAGGGAAGAGCGGGAGCGAAGCCGTGCGGGCAAAAGCTAGTATTTTATACTATCAAAGATCGAAATTCATAGGGTACTCTGTTGACCCAGAATCCTAAAATTTGGCACAAAGTCTGGTCTTAACGCACAGTTATAGAAATAAATCTGAAAAGAGTGTTGTTACGTACGTATCAAACAAAAAAAAAAATTCAATTTGTAAATATCATTGATACTCCATTCGGGAATTGTAGTTTGCATGAAACCCTCAGTGGGCGAGTCGGACAAGCACTTGCCCAGTTTTTTGTGTCCCACTAGGAATTACTCCTGTATCATGAGAGCATTCGCATATATATACACTCAAATACAGTGGGCCGTACAAATATTCTGTGAGGGAATTGAACCAGTAACATGCAGTGCAGTAGTCAATTATTCAACCACTGTGCCAACTGTGCTGTCATATTACATTATCATTACTGCTTCAAGGAGCAGTGGTGGCCGAGTGGTTATGGCCTTGACTTGCGAGTTGTAGGTCGTAGGTTTGAACCTAGCCAGGCGCATTACTTTGTGTAATTTATTTCATCACCACTGCTCTCAAAACGGTGAAGGAAAACATCGTGAGGAATGTCCTAGAACCAAAAATTTGAAGACATGTGGATTACGGCCCATTCCCTCTCCTAGAGAGGAGGCCTCAGTCCCAGCTGTGGGAACATTAAAAAGGCTGATGATGATGACTGCTTCAAGAACACTGGTGGACATAGGTCTCCCTCTTCTGTTGCTACAACAACCAGTCCTGTGTGCTATGTCGTCTTGACGACGGCGAGCTTTAGGTAGCTCGCTTTCCGACCGTCCGGTAACTGTCCGGACCGGGCCCAAGTCGCTGACGGCGCGAACTGTTCCCGTGTGCCTTTAGGAGTTGTCAGCAACAACAGGGGCCCAGCTGGGTCGAAGCCTAGCATGCCCCGGCATGAAAAGCAAGAAGGAACGGGGTGGGTTTTTAGTCAGTAAGAGTGACATTATCTCCCGCTCCGCCCGGGGGATGTAATATGGATGATTTTTACCCACCAAAAAAAAAAACCTATGGGGAACTGAAAAGCTGACGATGCGACGAATAAGACACGAAATCACTAGTCGGACCTACCCTAAGCAAGCGATTAACCCTTCAGATACCGTCAATTAGAAACACAATAGTAAGACAATAGATGCGCGGCCACCGGAGGTCGCTTGGGGATTCATGAATTAAAGGGACATAGACCTCTACGTTGTTGCTAAAAGAAAACATATAAATAATGTTGTATCTTCTTCAACAGAACGATATAACGGAAGTGCGTAACCCATCGACCTCAGAGGAACGTCTTCGCGAGGTGTGGGCGGCTATCGAGGCGAGGAACCGCGCGAGGGAGCGAGAGACAGCGAGGCGGGCTGCCTGGCTGAAAGAAAGGGACGAACGACGCGCCAGGGCTGATAGGGCGTGGAAGCCGATGCTTAGTAACCCTGGGCAGACGCCGCCGCAGACTGGTGAGTTGAGCGCGGAATTATGCTAGAACTAGGGCCCAATTTAGCTATTTAGCCGCTCCGGGCTAAGATAATTTTCGCCACCCTTTACATACACAAAACCACATAAGTCATGGAGTCTTAAGTCTTCAATATTTCCACTATCCAACCTGAAGTAGGCTGGAAGGTGGTACATAAAATCCTCAAACTGACAACTTGGTTGTGGATAGCTAATGGCTAGGTTGGAAGATAGGAATAAGTCAATTTGACCGCCCCTCATTTTTTGTCGCTCTGGGCGAGCCAATCACTGACGCTTCCCGCCCTCGCGTCTCACTTCATACCACTAAATAGACCCGATTTTTTTTTTTTTTTTTTAATTTTTGGAGCAGCCATGACGCACACAATATCTTTATTTTTTTGCTTCTTGTATTTGTGTCTTGTGCTGTACCAAATAAATTATTTTTCTTTCTTTCTTTCTTTCTATATTTGACTTCTGCGCAACTTGAAGCCAGCGCACAAGATCTGTGCTGATATCTATATCTGACCTCGTGTAATGTTTCAGTGTCCACCCCCGCCCCGCCCGCGTCGCCACTCCTCACGTCCCTCCTCAAGTCGTCTCCTGTGGTTACGACGCCGCAACACATTTCGCACCCCGCCAACTGTGTCGGTAAGTCATTTACTACTCAAAGGTTGCATACAGAAGCGTAGGTGTCAGTAATGACCAGGGGGTCTACTCGCTTTCTCCGAAACGATACTTTCGTAAACGAACGATATTCATTTGACGTTAAAACTGCAAACGATCCTCTGTATAATTTTTTATTTTTTCGAAACATAACTAATTGGAGTAGGTTAAGAGATTCGGTACGTCAAACAATTTTCGTTCGTGCGAAATTTTGGGAACGAAAGGATCCGTGGTAGAAAACACGCGAAATTTCAATTGTAACTTCGTTTTTCGGAGAAAGCGAAAAGATCCCCTGGGGCGGAATTAGGTAGACGTATTCATTTACTCTACCTCCAACAAGGTGGACCGATGACCGGGTCAGGGTCGCGGGGATGCGTGACGCACAGGACCGGTCGTTGAGGCGACGCTGGGGGGAGGCCTATGTCCAGCTGTGGACGTCTTTCGGCTGATATGATGATGATTCATTTACTTACATCCAAAATGTGGATGTTAATATGGATCTTCCCTGTATTATTTATTTGTAATATTGTTGGCCACACGGGATTTTTCATTCGAAATCCTGGGAATATCCATGTTAATATCAACATTTCGACTTCGATTGGCCTGTTGGTCTAGTTAGTGGCCCTGACTGCTATGCCGGAGGTTGTGGGTACGATTGCCACCCAGGACAAATGTTTATGTGATGAGCATTATCATTTGTTCCGTGTTTGGGTGTAATTTATCTATAACTAGCTTTCCGCCCGCGGCTTCGCCTGCGTGGACTACAGTTTATATCTCGCGGGCAGAGACGCGTGCTCAGCAGTGGAATTATAGGTAGCCTGTGTCAGTACCAGTGTCTCTTCTACCTTCCTACCAAATTTGATCTAAATCCGTTCAGTAGTTTTTGCGTGAAAGCGTAACAGACAGACAGACAGACAGAGTTACTTTCGCATTTATAATATTAGTAGGGATATGCATGTATTTAGAAATATATAAGTACTAGCTTTTGCCCGCGGCTTCACACGCGTTAAATTTGGGGTAACACGGTCCCTTGGGACCGACACACACACTTTCCCATCCATACTGATAATATAAATGTCTGTTTGTCCGTCTTTCACGGTAAAACGGAGCGACCAATTGACGTGATTTTTTAAGTGGAGATAGTTGAAGGGATGGAGAGTGACATAGGCTACTATTTGTCTCTTTCTAACCCCCCACTTCTCTAAAATAGGGGAATTTAACGCGAGCGAAGCCGCGGGCAAAAGCTAGTTTATGATATTAGTATAGATGTTTATCAGTTGTCTAGTACTCATAACACAAGGTCTGCTTAGCTTGGGACTAGACGGCGTTGTGTGATAGTTGTGGAATATTATTATTATTATTTCAATGCAATTACATGGATAGCTCTGTCTAATTTCGACCCCAATTTGTCACAAAGATGTTTTTTTTTTTGCTGTTTTTTGCTGCAGACTGTAAGACACTTCGCCGGGTTTTTTAATGTTTTTTTTTTTGAACAGAAACGGTATCCCCGTCAGTAACAGCACCGACGCTCTCGATGTTGCTAGAGAAGTCGGCCTCCGGTACCAGTCAACATGAGAGCAAGCACGCCGCTATAGAACATATCAAGAGCCAACTGGTACAGATCGAACAACAGCTTAAAGGTAAATGAGACTCTATTGTAAAAGTGTTGAGGTTGAATTTGGTTTGGCTTTTAAAACAATCAAATCAATGAACATGCCAACTGGTACAGATCGAACAACAGCTTAAAGGTAAATGAGACTCTATTGTAATGTGTTAAGGTTGAATTTGGTTTGGCTATAAAATCAATCAAATCAATGAAACCTCTGTATTTATCGATATGAACAGCTAAACGCACGATTATTTCATGATATTAAAAGAGTTCTGAATATACATGTAGATGGATGGAGTGGGAGAGGAAGGCCGAAGAAAAGATGGATGGATTGTGTGACGAGTGATATGAAAGAAAAGGGAGTTAGTGATAGTTTGACGGGTGATAGGATAGAATGGAAGAGAAAAACGTGTTTGCGCCGACCCCAAGTAATATGGGATAAGGGCAGGAAGAAGAAAAAGGCTGATCATGTGGTAAAAGCATAGACTTATATTCTAGTGATAGACAAGCCCTTTCATGGAAACTATTTGTCAAAATACTGAAAACTTAAAACAAAAGTTCGCTGCAGCGCTACATTGACATCATGTCGTCTAAAGCTTTGATCTCCTATGATAGCGGTGCCGTCATATAGCGGCCGTAATACAGCGGTGAATGACGTTACTAGAACGTTGTCTGTAAACATAATGGCGCGGTTTCCTAGAGACCGGTTTCCGGAACAACGACTATTTTCCTCTTTTGATGATAGTTCATCCTCCAAGTAAATTACTAAAGCTAAATCAAGGTCGTCCATTTTCTATCTTCGATACTTTTCGTTTGACGTTTGTTTTAAAAAAATTACTGACGGCGTGTTAAAACGGCCGTGGAACTTTCCACATGTCGTCACCGTAAAGACGGCCGCCTTTTTGCGTCCGTAATATTACGGCCGCTATATGACGGCACCGCTTTCCTGGGAAACCAAAGCTTAACAGAACTATTAGAACATGCATCTTAGTGCCTAAGATATAATTTCTAATTTTTTCAGCTAATACTCCGCCAGTACTGTCAACATCAGTACAACCGTCATCAGCGCAGACCCCCTCGTTAGACATAGACGATATAGAGATCAAGGCAGAGGATGTCTATGCCTTCAGCGACATAGACATACACATACCTCCGGTCACCACAATGCATAAACAGGTTCCCAGGTTAGTAATTACTTCTATCATAATTTCAGCCGGAAGATGTCCACTGTTGGGCATAGGCCTCCACTAGTAGCGTAGTAAGGCGTGGGCGAGATGGGCCTTCGCCCACTGCTTTTCACTCAAGGAGGCTCTTTAAGAACGACAGTTTTTCGTTCGTGCAAACTACAATTCCCGAATGGATTCTCGAAGATTTTTCCGAATTGCAAAATTTATTTTTGCTTTGTTACGTAGGTAAGGTAATTTACTGTTTTCAGATTAATTCCTATACCTGTGCTATAAGACCTTGCTTTGTGCCAAATTTCAGGATTCTGGGTCAACAGGAAGTACCCTATGAATTTCGATCTTTGAGAGTATCAAATTTGATATACATACTTTTTTTTCGACATAAACGGCCGTATCTTTTTTTCTCTTTAACTTACAAGTTTGATTTTTTCACAGCTTGAAGGGACCGCAGACTTTAGTATATGATTTTAATTTCAACTCGATACCTCTACGCGTTCTCGAGATAAAGGGACAGAGAGACAGACGGACGGTTTAGTTCATCTGTTTTTCATACAAAATAAAAATATTTAAATTAAATATTCTAAATATTACGAAGGCTATGCGAAGTAAGCGATAGTACAATTGCGGAAGGCAGTGGTATCTGGTGGCGGTGGTGCTTGTTGCGCTTGCGTCGCGTCAATCATAAGTTGTTCAGAGTTAAAATGTGTTAGGTGATAGAACCACGAAATATTGAAGATTTGTTTTGATAAATGAATTGTAAAAAGTCATAGAACAAAAGTTGTTGTTTATGATGTTAGTAATACAGTCCTGCAAGGTTGTTAGTGTTTTACAAATAACTATGTATTAAAAATACCTTTATTTGTTTTAGAACATCAGATAAACCAATGGGCCAGCCGCCAAGTAAGGAAGATGCTGACGTCACTTCCGTCACCGTTCCCGAAGATCCGCCGGTCATAGTCGATGAACAAGTAATCAAGGTAAGTTCAAACGTTTTAATGTTCCCACTGCTGGGACTCAGGCCTTCTCTTTAGGAGAGGGAATGGACCGTAATCCACCACGCGGGCCGAATATAATTATCATAAAACACTTTTTAATTTGTTAGAAACTCAGACTCAGAACCTTCTTGGTGTGCTTTTTTTGCATTTAGTCATTTCCCCGCTGATGAAAGAAAAGGGAGTTAGTGATAGCGTGACGAGTGACAGGACAGAATGGAAGAAAAAAACGTGTTGCGCCGACCCCAAATAAAACGGGACAAGGGCAGGAAGATGATGAGTCATTTCCCCGCTGAGGTGGGATAAAAAGTTACGTGTTGCACTTGACTGCAAAGATTTTTCACCTCGTGCTCTTTTGATTCTCTCGCTGACGCTCAGGATTCTTTATCTATTTTAGAATCCTTCGCTTGCTCGGTCATCAAAATTGAGCACGCGGTTAAGAAGCAACTTTGTTTGCACTCTTGCATAACAAATAACTATTTTGCCCTTTGATATCTGACTGCAAAAGCCGTTTTTATCCGCTAGAGGATAAAGCAAATTGAATTTAGAACGTCGTGTGCACAAGTTTGTGAATTCAAAACATCATTATTTACTTCTACCCCCCATTGTGCCAAAATCATACAACTTTTTTTAATTTGTTAAAATCTTTCTTTTTTTTCCTTTTAGTCTTTTCCTAGCTCAGGTGGGATGAAAAGTTACGTGTACAAAGATTTTTACAAGCTTTTATTTAGTTTCACCTGTCCCGATGTTTGTCTGTCATCAAATGTTGCAAATTAAATTTGACCCACTTCCCGGTTACCGATTGAGCTGAAATTTTGTATGCATGTGTAAATCAGATGACAATACAAAATCATTATAACATGGAGCTGATCTGATGATGGAACCGGAATGTGGCTATAGGAACTTGGTAGTTAAACGACACAACCCCATCGAGTTTGGGCTCGTATGATTCGTCTTGACGAGTATTAATTATATAGATGTATCGAGCTATAAAAGCTTGCTATGAAAAAGTGTTTTTCATTAAAAGCTTGTCCACCTTGTGCTTTTTTGATTCTCTCGCTAACGCTCAGGATTCTAATTTTAGAATCCCCCACTAACTCGGTCATCAAAACTGAGCACGCGGTTTAAAAGCAACTTTGCACTCTTGTATAACCCATAACTATTAATTGTTTTAGGTTGAACCCGAACAAATTAGTGTGGAACCATTTGAAGAGGAAGTGATCCAGGACGACATCGAAACGGTAATCAAATATATATATAATATATTCCACAACTATCACACAACGCCGTCTAGTCCCAAGCTAAGCAGAGCTTGTGTTGTGGGAACTAGACAACTGATAAACATACTTATATATTCCTAAATACATACATATTATAGATAAATTACACCCAGACATAGTACAAATGATCATGCTCATCGCATAAACATTTGTCCTGGGAGGGAATAGAACCAACGGCCTCCGGCATAGCAATCAGGCACTAACCACTAGACCAACAGGCCAGTCAGTAAATCCAGCCCTTACTGTCCCACTGCTGGGCTAAGACCTCCCCAAGTCCTTCCAGACTGACTACTAAGCCGATAAAACACCATCTTTCTTACTCTAGGAACCTGAACACCCTCCAGTGCAGGCAGCGAGGATCCACAAGGAGCCCACACCGGAAATGGAGATCAAGATCGCATTCCCGGAAGTCAAGTTCCCGACTACAGAGATCAAAGTTATTCAACCGGAGGATCATAAGGTATGTGATCAGTGCCGTAAATAGGGCGGTGCCAGCGGTGCCCAGGCACAGGGCGCAGTCCCCGAAGGGGTGCAAAAATAATATACCTAGTCCTTTTTGTTTGTATTGTACTTTGTCTAGGGGCGCAGTTATAGTAGCACGCACCGGGCGCATAAAAGGCTGGTTACGGTACTGATGTGCTATGACGATTATGGCGGTAAGTCCCCTCTTTGAGGCGTGGCTGGAAAGACCTCACGGCGTCCTTACCACGGTAATAATATCATACAGTATTCCAACTTCATACAAACGGACGAAACGCGAGCTATACCTACGCGCCTCGGTTGTAGCATGGGCTCGGCATGTAGACAGTCGCGACCGTCGCAACTGTGCCGCAGTGACGTGACGAGCGGACATGAGCATGACGGGTTTTTTTAACAATAATCGCGCGATTATTGTTAGTTTGTATAATTCAAAGTAAAGACGTGGTATTTTATTATTAATAATAGTGGTTTATTGTACTATGTGTATGAATAATACTAGAAAAAGCATTTTATTTAAATCTACCAATCAAAAAGCAACACGAATTTTTATTGAACACTTCCTATTCAATCCACAAAGTATTTTGTTTATATAAAAAAGTAAGTATATTTACAATCACAAAACTAAATGGAAACACAAACTAGACAAACGTAATTAGAATGCTGGAGGCGGTCAGCCCTATCGCATGTTTACGTACCGCGCGGCTGTAGGCATTTATTTCAAAGATACGGCCGAGTTACAATACTGTATGATACTATTACCGTCTCCTTACCTTCCGCATGACGCAGGTCCTCACCGGACATGGCAAGTTCGGGAGGTTCCTGTTTCAAATCAAGTCGGAAGAGACGCCCGTGTGTCGCCACTGTGCGCGACGCCACACACTAGAAAATTTATACGCCAGCATAGATTTCGTAACAATTAGAATGTTCAATTTAAATATTTATATTTTTGTATTTAAATCTGATGAAAGTAAATATGATTTTTTTTAAAGTCATAGAACAAAAGTTGTTGTTTATGATGTTAGTAACATAGTCCTAAGAGGTTGCTAGTGTTTTACAGATAACTGTGCATACGCTTGTCCATAAGTTGTTGATGTTATTTTTTCCATAGATTAAAGAAGAAATCAAAGAGCCAGAGCCTCAAACGGAACAGCCAACAATCGAAGAAGAGGTTGTGGAAGAAACTCCACAAGTTGTAGAGGAAGAAGAGTGAGTAAACTAACTCCATTACTACTCTGCCTACTGTACTTTATCTATCCTTAATTATGTATTTGTATATACCTATAGATATATTGTTTCGGGTTTCGCATATACTAGAACTAATCTATCTATATATATAAAAATCAATGCCACTTTTCGTTGTTATTTTATAACTCAAGAACGGGCTCACCTATCCAAACCAAATTTTTAGGTTTTGTTCGGACTATTTAGTAGATGGTTTATGTGAAGTTTGGTAGGGTATAGTACGGTAGAGTAGGGTAGAGTAGGGTAGAGTAGGGTAGAATAGGGTAGAATAGGGTAGAGTAGGGTAGAGTAGGGTAGAGTAGAGTAGAGTAGTGTAGAGTAGTGTAGAGTAGGGTAGAGTAGGGTATAGTAGGGTAGAGAAGGGTAGAGAAGGGTAGAGTAGTGTAGAGTAGGGTAGAGTAGTGTAGAGTAGGGTATAGTAGGGTAGAGTATGGAAGAGCGGGAGCGAAGCCGTGCGGGCAAAAGCTAGTCTAGTATATGCGAAACCCGAAACAAGTGCCTAGCATTTTTATGTAAAGAATCTATGTATCCTTCTAATATTATAAAATAATAATCCTTACTAATATTATAAAAGCGAAAGTGAGTTTGTTTGTTACGTCTTCACGTCTAAATGGCAAAACCGAATTTGATGAAACTTGGTACACGGATAGACCATGTCCTGGAATAGGATATAGGATACTTTTTATCCCGGAAGTATGTTCCCTTGGGATAATTTTCTGTTATCACGCGGGCGAAGCCGCTGGAAGCAGCTAGTAGATAATTAAACATTATATTCCTTCAACAGCATAGTACAAGAAGAACCAATTCAAGAAGAGATCAAAGACGAGCCGCCGTCGTCATCAGAAGAGCCGGAACTGACAGAAGAGGTGGTGCACACTGAGCCTGTGGCAGAAGTGCAGCCTGAAGCCATTCCTCTGCCACCAGAACCTGAGGAGCCACCGGAACCGGTACCGCAGGTCGTGGTTGAAGAAGGTAAGAGTTTCCGTTTTTAGGGGTCCCTACCCCGAAAGGAATAAAACCTAACCCTGGCCCCAGTAGGCTTCGACCCAGCTAGGTCCCTGCTGTTGCTGACAACTCTTGGAGGAGCGAGGGAACAGTGCGCGCAGGCTAGTTCGTACATAAAACGTATTTAGGGTGGCCTGTTGATCTAGTGGTTAGTGACCCTGACTGCTATGCCGCAGGTCGTGGGTTCGATTCCCACCCAGGACAAATGTTTGTGTGATGAGCACGATCATTTGTTCTGTGTCTGGGTGTAATTTATCTATAATATGTATGTATTTAGAAATATATAAGTATGTTTATCAGTGGTCTCTCACTCATAACACAAGCTCTGCTTAGCTTGGAACTAGGCGGCGTTGTGTGATAGTTGCGGAATATTTTCAATACACTTACTCGAAATCCCGTTGACATGCCACTGCTTTTAGGAACGCAAATCATTGATTTCCGCACTAGTGCAGAAAAATGCTTGTGTCCGCCCCCGCCAAACTATTGTAGTTTCCAAAAGCGGAGTGAGCGAACACTGTCTATTTTGTCGTAGTTGCATATAAGGACAATTAATAAATAGTACATCATGATATAAGTGTGTAATGTTAGTGATTACCGTTGAGGCGGCATTTAGACCCGAGCCATGGCGAGGGTCTTAAGAGAGCCGAGAACTATGGCGAGGGAGAGGTTGAACAATAAGGTTTTAACCACATTATAGCACTAGTGCGTAATTGTAATCTAAATGTCACAGTTTGGTAACAAGTGCCATTATATACCTAAGTGCAGTGCAATAAGAGTCACTTTATGAGCAAGTGTATTGAAAAAGTAATAGTTCCTGAGTTGTGGTTATCACACTTTACCCATATTTCTTAATACCAGAACCACAAACCGAACCGGAGGAAGAGGAAGTGCCGCTACCGTCGCTGCCGGAACCTGTACACACGGACACCATAGAGCAGGAACTGGAGATGATGGAGAAGGGACCAGAGCCGCCCAGAGTGGAGGAACAGAAGATCATAGAAGATGATAAGAAGGAGGAAGAATCTGAGGTAATTATCATTAACTAGCTTTTGCCCGCGGCTTGGCCCGCCTATGTCACACAATCTAATTCCGCCAAGTCCATTCCATCATCGGACCATAAGACGTACGGCGTTGCGTTCCGGTACATGGTTGACATCCCACCCATACGCACAAAGCGTTTTGGGAACACATTTATTGTGCGTACAGCCAAGGAGTGGAATTCCCTGCCGGAGCATGTGTTTCCTGATAGCTACAACTTGGGGGTCTTTAAGTCAAGAGTGAATAGGTTACTTCTAGGCAAGCGTGTTCCATCGACCTCATCATCGCTTACCATCAGATGGCATGGTGGTCAAACGCGAGCCTATCCATAATAAAAAAAAATAATAAAGCAGCTTTCTATCGGTGAAATTTTTAACAATCAGACCAGTACTTCCAGAGATTACCTTCTACAAACATAAAAACTAACTTTACCTCTTTATTACAAGCTTTTATTTAGTTTCACCTGTCCCGATGTTTGTCTGTAATCAAATCTTGTAAATTAAATTTGACCCACTATCCGGTTACCGATTGAGCTGAAATTTTGCATGCATGTGTAAATCAGATGTCAATGCAAAATTGTTAGGACAAAGAGCTGATCTGATGATGGAATCGGAAGGTGGCTATAGGAACTTGGTAGTTAAACGACACAACCCCATCGAGTTTGGGCTCGTATGATTCGTCTTGACGAGTATTAATTATATTGGTATACCGAGCTATAAAAGCTTGCTATGTAAAAACGATTTTCATTAAAAGCTTGTTTTTTACTTTTGACCGCACAAAAATAATATTTTATTTCTCGAACAGGACTCCATCCCATTAAAAGAGATGATAAGAGAAGAGTCTCTTCCTGTCGCTCAAGAAGCTGAAGTTAAAGAAGAGAGGGAGAAGACAGACGTAGAAGATACTCACACTGAGACTGATGATGATACACCTATGGAGGTAAGAGACTGTTTCCCACTAGCTGACCTGGCGAACTTCGTACCGCCTAACAGTCAATGAATGTAGTATATCATTCACTTACTGACCGATCATCAAACTCTAAAGAACGTCTAGCGCCTCAAGGAGTTGTCAGCAACAGCAGGGGCCCAGCTGGGTCGAAGCCTACCGGGGCCGGGGTTATCCGATAGGAGGCTTCGACCCAGCTGGGCTCCTGCTGTTGCCACCTACGGGACCATGATGACCTAGATTGACTTGCCAATCGCATGTATATCGCCAGTAATATGTAATTAGATTGTTTAGTCTGATTACCAAGTCAATCAAGGTCCCTTAACTCTTTAATCGCGACAATCACAATCAGTACGGACTGAATATATTAACAAACTTGGTATTACATGGATCTCACAACTTTTTAAGGTAGAAGAACTGAGTTGCGAGCCTTGCTTTCTCTACAAGTTATGTTTTTCTTGGCATAATTTTCCTCCTTTGGCATAATTTTCTAAATTAACAACATTCTTCTTACAGTTGAGTCGAGAAGAAGAGAAGGACGGGAAGAAAAAACGCGATTATTCACGCAAGAAGATCAAGTCGGATTCAAGAAGTAAGTGTTTTACCTTGTACTAGCCGAAAGACTATCTTATTTTTTTTTCGTTAGGAAAATCATCTAATGACAACCCCTGCTCTTGGGCGGAGCGGGAGATAGTGTCAGAGTTTTCGGACTAAAAACCCACCCCGTTCCTTCGTGCCTTCATACCGGGGCTGGCCTGCCTTTCGGAGCTAACCCTGTCCCCAGTAAGATTCGACCCATCTAGGCTACTGCTGTTGCTGACAACGCCTTGTGGCGCATGGGACTTGGGCTCGGTCCGGAAAGTTATCAAAAGGTCGGACAGCGAGCTACCCATTGCTCGCCGTCCGCAAGCCCGCGCCTACGGTGGCCGGAAATCGGGATCGGAATCCCGGCGGCGGCTAGCCGAAAAACGTCAAAAGTTCTGCCGATTTTCTCTAACCCCAGATATATTTCAGCATGCTCGGGCTCCGAAAGCGCTGCCGAGGCGAGCGCCCCGGAGTCCCCGAGCGCCAACGACGCGGAGAGACAGCACCGTCTTTGGAAGAAGTCCGTCATGCTGGTGTATAGCAGGTGAGATATTGACATTGCAGCTGCTCGGGCTCTAAAAGCCTTTGTCCCCGAGCGCAGAGAGAGAGGCAGCATAGACGGTTAAAGAAGTCCATCATGCTGGTGTATAGCAGGTAAGATACTAACTTTGCAGTGTGCTTGGGCTCTGGGAGCTCCCATTCCCGAGCGCAGAGAGGGAGGCAGCATAGACGGTCGAAGGAGTCTGTCATGCTGGTGTATAGTGGGTGAGATGTTAACATTACAGCATGCTCGGGCTCTGAAAGCGAGCGGTGGCAAGCGCTTCGGGGAATCCCGAGTGTAGAGAGGGAAATAGCACAGACGGTCGAAGGAGTTCGTTATACTGGTGTATAGCAGGTGAGGTATTTATGTAGCATGCTCAGACTCTGAAAGCGAGCGCGAGCAAGCGCTCCGATATCCCCGAGCACAGAGAGAGGCAGCAGAGACGGTCGAAGAAGTATATCATGTTGATGTATAACAGTTGAGATGTTACATTTTTTTAAAGTTATTAAAAAAAAAACATACATTACTAAGTCCAAGGTCCAAGCTACCGGCGGTCAGACAGACAGAGGAACCTCCTAACTATACGAGCCGTGTCCAGAAGTACCGTTCACTGAATCAAATCCTCGATCCAGCCGCGTAATGCGAGCATCCTGAGGTGTTGGCCGAGGTTCCTGGCTATTAAGCCATTGCCCGATTATCGGTACAGTTATTATTATTTCTGTCCCCAGATTATGCGCCCACAAGTACGCCTCTCTATTCCTCCGCCCTATCAGTGATGATGAAGCGCCCGGGTACAGCCAGGTGGTCAAGAGACCTATGGACCTCACCAGCATCAGGAAAAACATTGATTCCGGCGTCATAAGGTATGCCCATTTTGTACATAATTGTACAACATTAGTTAGTATATGTGAAACCCGAAACACGTGTCTAGTATTTTTATGTAAAAAATTCTTAACTGTATCATTAAAAATTACAAAGTTATAAGCTTGTGATGTTACCTGGTAGGCCACACAAATACATGCTCACCGGCCCATCCAGGCGACTGAGGGTTGGTTTTGCTCCCGTACCCAGCTGTGCGCTGGCGCCTAATGCCCGCTATCGGGGTCCATTTTTTATCCTTTTTACAAGCTTTTATTTAGTTTCACCTGTCCCGATGTTTGTCTGTAATCAAATTTTGTAAATTATTTTGACCCACTTCCCAGTTACCGATTGAGCTGAAATTTTGCATACATGTGTAAATCAGATGACAATGTAAAATTATTATGACATGGAGTTGACCTGATGATGGAACCGGAAGGTGGCTATAGGAGCTTGTTAGTTAAACGACACAACCCCGTCGAGTTTGGGCTCGTATGATTCGTGTTGACGAGTATTAATTATATAGGTATACCTAGCTATAAAAGCTTGCTATGAAAAATTGATTTTCAAATGTACAAAATTTCATAACTGTATCATGAAAAATCACAAAGTTATAAGCTCGTTATGTCAGCAAAAATACATGGTCAGCGGGCCATCCAGGCGACTGAGGGTTGGTTTTGCTCCTGCACCTAGCTGTCCGCTGGTTCCTGATACCCGCTATGACCTACCGTGACCTGTGTTGTACTAGTGTCGGTGGTGTCCAATTTGTGATCTTTTTTAAATATTTGTATATTCGATTCAGTTGCTGATTCTGAACAATCTATATTTAGGTTTCGCATATATTAAAAATATTGTCGTATACGCAGTAGGCAGCGTGGTGGATTACGGCCCATTCCCTCTCCTAGAGAGGAGGCCTGAGTCCCAGCAGTGGGAACATTATAAGGCTTTTTTATGGTGGGCTAAAATCATCCAATGACAACTGCCGTACTTGGGCGGAGTGGGAGATAGTGTCAGACTCTTACTGACTAAAAACCCACCCCGTTCCTTCTAGCCTTCATACCGGGGCTCGAGCTCCTTTTCAGATAACCCTGGCCCCAGTAGGCTTCGACCCAGCTGGGCCTCTCCTGTTGCTGACAACATCTGAGGTGGGAACAGTGCGCGCCGTCGACGACTTGGGCACGGTCCGGACAGTTAACGGTCGGACAGCGAGCTACCCATGCCTCGACGCCCGAACATTATAAGGCTGATGATAATTATTTTGTTGTTTTTCAGAACGACGGCTCAATTCCAGCGTGATATTCTACTGATGCTGTCCAACGCGTTGATGTACAACAGTAGCGAACACAGCGTCTATACCATGGCTAAGGAGATGCATAGCGAGGTACGAACCATCCACATTCTTATGAGAATACTAGCTGAACCGAAGAACGGGCCTCGGTACAGGCCATCATCCCTCTTCACATGACCATACCAAGACAACCAATTTCCTTTCAATATTTCAGTCTCTGGCGCCACTTCATCTAATATACTCATAGCTCACTTTATCCATTTCCGTCATCCCATACATATGGATGTATATGCTTCAATATTTTTACTTAAGATTGCATGAGAGCCATCTCTCATGCAATCTTAAGGTGGTGCATCATGACTCACATTTTCACTGTTTTTCATACAACCGTTCATAACTGATTATGACGTTATTACACATTTTTCATTAGATATTTTGGAAACACAGTATCTTGTGGATATTATCTAGGTTTCTAAAGAAACCAATTTTTAAATTTGTGTAAAACTACTCTAGTAAAAACCTCTGAAAATCTCCTATTTTTTACGAACTTTGACACTTCATAATTTGCCTAAAAATTAAAAAAGTAAAAAAAGTAATCCTCTAGAGACCTTGCAAATTTTATTAAGATTCTAAATGACGACAACTTTTTCCAAAAACTTTTAAGGGTTGAAAAAAAAAACAGCTATTTCCTCGAGCAAGTTTTGTGAAATTTTCGAGTAAATCTCGGAATTACCGAATACTAACAGAGTTTTCAGGCGTTATCTCTCTTTTTTTGCGTTGCCTTTTTGTCAAACATCGCGTTGGATTGCATTAAATGAAGTAACAAGCTTTTAAACCATTTTCGATGTTTACAATAGGCGAGTGGAAAAGGACCCTCTTATGTAAAAATATTGAAGCCTGAGTCCCAGCAGTGGGAACATTACAAGGCCAAATATGCTATCCTATGGGTCCAAAAAAGGCTTGGAACAGAGCCTTCTGCAGCCCATCCTGTTTCTGTTTTTGGGGTTTAGTAAAAACTAGCTTTTGCCCGCGGCTTCACCCGCGTACATAATCCCAGGATAAAAATATCCTATGTGTTATTCTGGGATATGGTCTACTCTTGTACCAAGTTTCATCAAGATCCGTTCAGTAGTTTTTGCGTGAAAGAGTAACAAACATCCATACATCCATCCATACATACAAACTTTCGCATTTATAATATTAGTAGGATATTGAGTCAAGTGGCTACTACTCCCATTTTCAGGCACTAGGTCAGTTGGGCATGCTGCTCGCTGCCCAAGCACACGCCGGCCTCGTGGACTCCACGCCCACACGACGCAAGAGGAGGCGGGAGCACTCACCGAAGCCGCAGCAAGCGCATAAACGACACCATTGATGAGAACACGCACCATAGACTAGCTTAAACGGGTATTTCAGCAGAAATGTACGATAAAAACATATTTGAATGAGGAATTTGAGATAATACGTTGAAAAATTCCGACTAGTGTTTTTTGTGTCCTATTCGCCAGGTTCGTGTGTTCGCGACTGGGTACTCCATCTCGTTTCGCTCTTCAATCCCCATAGGTGACAAAAAAGCTGACGAGATGCGAGTATTTGGTCGTGGATGTGCGACCCTGGCCGAATAAACGCGAGAGTGTTTGTCGGATATATCCGACGTAGACGGTTTAAGGGTTTAAAAAGATACTATATAGGTGGTTGGTTAGATTACTTCAAAATGTTGGACATAATAAATTGTCACTCAAAAATCAACTTTAAATACACGAGTCTAAAGTCTACTTTACCGTTGAAAATTTTAAGTGGTATTTGGTGTATTATGTCGAATTCTCAATTCAAATATACAGGGTCATTTGTAAAACAGTAACAACCTTGCAGGACTGTATTACTAACATCATAAACGACAACTTTTGTTCTATGACTTTTTCAAAACATAATACATTTACAAAAAACAATCCTTCAATATTTCCTGGTTCTATTCGGCAGGAGTGCTTGACGCGACGCTAGCGCATCAAACACCCCCGCCGACCAAACCCCCTCCCCTCCGCTATTGTATTATCGCTTGCTTCGCATAAAATTCGTAATATTTAGAACATTAATTATTTTTGTATGAAAATCTGATGATCAAAAATATGTAATTTTTTTAAAAGTCATAGAACGAAAGTTGTTGTTTATGATGTTAGTAACATAGTCCTGAGAGGTTGCCAGTGTTTTACAAATAACCCAGTATAAAGTAGCTTAGATGGCTTGTATTTTTAGTAAAAAGTTAAAATTAGACTGTGTTCAGATCAGTAATGTAGTACTTCCATAAGGGTGAGAATTTTTTAAATTAATATACCAAATCCTCTGGTCACCCTGTATAGTTTGTCTGCCTACTGTCCACGGACGCGTAGCTTCATAGACATGTATTCGTCACTATACGCTTGGTGTACGCCAGCGTGAAGCTTACATAAAAAACTATGGTCTACTGTCCACGCACGCGTAGCTTCATAGACGTGACATGACGGTATGGCTGTTTAAGGAATAAAATATGTACTCATAATTGCAAGCATTCGGCAAAAATCCAAGGTGTAAGGGACAGCCCTCCACAAACTTGCTTGCTCGGTAGACGAAATTGAACAACCTTCCACAAGATTTTTTATCAGGAAACGAAAAAAAAAATTCAGCCTCACCATACAAAATTATAAACTTGATTGGACAGTTTGTATGGAGAGGCCGATTTTTTTTTCGTTTCTTGAAAATAAAATTTGTGGAAGGTTGTTCAGTTTTGTCTACTGAGCAAGCCCTTAAAGTTTGCGCAGGGCTATGCCTTACACCTTGTATAAATCCTATTTTATTTCTGTGGGGGTCGAATCAGCAAGTACTACCTCCCTTTTTCTAGGATTTCAATATATCTATGTAATTATCTAAGACAAAGGTATCAATAACCATAAATAGTGTATTGTGTGACTAGGGGATAAAACAGTGTCTTTAAGTCGCGGGGGCCATGCAGGCATGTTAAATCCCGAACGAAATGAAGGTTGCTAAGTTTTAGTCCTGAGCGCAGTGAGGGATCTAATTAATAACTCCCGAGCACTGCGAGAGAGTTAATATGAAAACCTGAGTAAAGTGAGGAATTTAATTTAAGACAAGTGCAGTTATTGTAGTAATTATGTCATTGATAGAGAGAGATTAATGGTAGCTGAGTGGTAACGGCCCCGACTTACGGAGTTGTAGGTCACGGGTTCAAACCCAGCCGGGCGCATTACTTGTAATTTATTTCATCACCACTGCTCTCAAAACGGTGAAGGAAAACATCGTGAGGCAACCGGCATGTCCTAGAACCAAAAATTCGAAGACATGTGACGTTCACCAACCTGCACTGGGCGCAAGTGGTGGATTACGGCCCATTTCCTCTCCTTAAGTGGACTGAGTCCCAGCAGCGGGAATATTATAAAGCTGATTATGATATATCATTGATAATAAAAAAACTTGGCTCTAGTAGAGAAAAGCACAGCGGTGAAGTAGAGAATAAAAAAAAAAAATCAAGATTTATTTTGTTTTAAAGCGGTTATCACATTGCCACGCACCCCGTAGCGTAGCGCGTGAATGCGTGTCTTAACGTTGCTTGTAAGTATCTCCGTTTGTATAGAAAACACGCACAGTCCAACACACCGAAACTGCATCCACGCGCGTTCGTGCAGACCACGTGCCTACATGCAGGATAAATACGAACACACGCGCGTGGACGCGCAAGGTATGCCACACCGAGTCTCATAATAACGTGTGTGGTTTTATATGAAACTAGCTCTCCGCCCGCGGCTTCGCCCGCGTGGACCACAGTTTATATCGCGCGGGCAGAGACCCGTGCTCAGCAGTGGAATTATAGGTAGCCTATGTGTTATTCCAGTGTCTCTTCTACCTACCTACCAAATTTGATCTAAATCCGTTCAGTAGTTTTTGCTTGAAAGCGTAACAGACAGACAGACAGAGTTACTTTCGCATTTATAATATTAGTAGGGAAGTAGGGATGAGTGCGTGCCTGCGTGAATTTACAAAACGCATCTACGCGCGTGGGTGTGTAAGAAACCCGCATAATGATGCAAATCTGCACTCCCGCAAGTACGCGCTACGCCGCGTGGTGCGTGGCGGTGTGATAACCGCCTTGAGGCGCGGTGCTAGCAGTCACCGCGCCCACGCGCTGGTCGCGAACTGTGTCTATCGCGAAAAGCGAGAGAGGTCGGCGGGTGGACAGCTGGCCGTCTGCTAGCTGTCGCCGCGTGGCCTGCTGGGTGCCTGCTAGCTGTCGCCGCGTGGCCTGCTGGGTGCCTGCTAGCTGTCGCCGCGTGGCCTGCTGGGTGCCTGCTAGCTGTCGCCGCGTGGACTGCGAGCAGTCGTCTTAGTTTAGGGCGGTGTTGGAGCAGAGTCGTTTAAGTGTGCTATGACCTTTCATATAATTGCCTCTATAGGCCACCTGGATCTGCTGTTTACACTAGTTTTATATAGCAAAATGAGAAGTACAATGTTATAAAGAATAATGTAATATTTGTAATAGAGTAGTTGACTGTTTATCACTAAAACTAACTTCTTCCCGCGGTTGCGCTCGCTTGAATGTTGGAAATTATCATCTAAGAACATGCTTCTATCCTCTTCCAGGATATTTTCTACCCGTGTGCAAAATACCATCCAAATCGGTTCAGGTGAAAGAGTGACGAACGTATACATTACACCCATACATAAAAACTTGCGCCGTTTTAGTAATAATACTATTCCATAACTATCACAACGCCGCCTAGTCCCAAACTAAGCAGAGCTTGTGTTATGGGTACTAGACAACTGATAAACATACTTGTATATTTCTAAATTCATACATATTATAGATAAATACAAATGATCATGCTCATTACACAAATATTTGTCCTGAGAATCGAACCCACGACCTCCGGCATAGTAGTCAGGGCCGCTAACCACTGGACCAACAGGTTAATCAAGAAGTGCAAGTTTTATGATTTATCTCAAGTGAAAACGGTCAACGACTCTAAATTTTAGTAAGCTTTGTGATTGCATCTCAAAAGTATGATTAAGATTATAATGTTATATACGTACAATTATGTGTATTTTTGTGAAATAAAATGACAATAATGCAATGTTGGTTTTTATTTTCTCGTTTTAAAAGTATTTTTTAAAAGCTAATTTGAGTATATATTGTATAATTGTATTATATATATTACTAGCTTTGCCCGCGCAGCTTCGCTCCCGCTCTTCCCTACTCCACCCTACTATACCCAACTCTACCCTACTCTACCCTACTCTACCCTACTCTACCCTACTCTACCCTACTCTACCCTACTCTACCCTACTACTCTACCCTACTCTACCCTACCCTATTCTACCCTACACTACCCTATTTTTTTTTTCCATAAGAACCTTCTCCTCACAATAACAATCACAACAAAAAAAAAAATCAGCCAAATCGGTCAAGCCGTTTTCATGCCAAGTCGTGACAACGGAAAACGGGGGTCATTTTTATATATATAGATAGATATGGTTTATTAGTACTTTTGTTAATTCTTGTATTTGTTTTCTCTTTCTCATTTATTGCACCTACCACTATTTTCTCTCTGCATCACCCAAAGATTGACTGGCAGAAAATGCCTAAGGCATTAAGTCCGCCTCTGTACTTTGTGTGCATAAAACATTAAATAAATAATATTTTTTTAAAGAGTAACCATGGAGTTTTTTGCCGGTTCTTCTCCATAGGAAACGACCAATTTGGAACCGAGCACTAGCTTCTGACGTTTTATAAGTGCCCTTGTAGGCCTATCTACTTATAATAAATCTGTAGAGAGGTCAATTCTGTACATGAAATATATTTCCAAAATAACTATCAGGGGGTGATTAGTGATCGATACTGATGCTAGAAATGCAAACAGTAAAACTTTTGTCTGTCTGTCTGTCTGTCTGTCTGTCTGTCTGTCTGTCTGTCTGTCTGTCTGTCTGTCTGTCTGTCTGTCTGTCTGTCTGTCTGTCTGTCTATCTGTCTGTCTGTCTGTATGTTCTTTATAGAAACAAAAACTACTCGATGGATTTTAACGAAACTTGGTACAATCATTCTTCATACTCCTGGGCAGGTTATAGTATACTTTTCATCACGCTACGATCAATAGGAGCAGAGCAGTGAAGGGAAATGTTGGGGAAACGGGAGAAATTACTCCATTTTTTAAGCTTCCGTCGCGTTTGCAGCCTTAATGGTTAGAGCTACACAGAAAACATGTATAACGGAAATGTTCTCCTCAAAATTATATAAAAAATGTCCCACGACAGCATACGTCTATCTTTTATGGTTAACTCACAATAACACTAACTCCCGATAGCTTAGCAGTTCTGAGCTTTCTGTTTATTTTTGTCTACTCTTACGTTTATAACACTGAATGTCGCTGGCATAAGCAACAGGATCCGCGTACGAAGTCGCTGGCAGAAGCTAGGTCGAAATAAAATATTTTGACTTTGACTAATGTATTTCTTGAAATAATTGGATCTGAAGAGATAGACAGTTCCACTATCTCACCTGATGGTAAGCGATGATGTGGTCGACGATGGAGCACGCTTGCCTAGAAGTAACTTATTTCAGCTCAATCGGTAACCGGGAAGTGGGTTAAATTTAATTTGCAAGATTTGATGACAGACAAACATCGGGACAGGTGAAACTAAATAAAAGCTTGTAAAAATAAAAATGTATTAAGCTGAACTGTACCTTTCTCTAAGCTATAAATTGAGCCGATGATCTTCAGTTGTATGCAGTTGCGCGGGTGGAAAGTTTGTCAGACGCTATAGAGGATGTGAATCGAGATCTGAATGCTATTAGTGACTGGGCTGATAGGTTTGGGGTGTGTGTAAACCCCTCGAAATGTCAGGCCATTATTATTGGTAGTGCACGCATGATGAGTAGAGTGACGGTTGGCTCTCTACCTCCTATTATTTACAAAGGTGCCGTCATTCCCATCAGCCCTACGGTAAAGGACCTCGGTTTACATCGTGACTCGACGCTTGGCTGGCAAAGTCAGGTCTCTAGTGTCTGTCAAAAAGTCAATGGGACTTTGCGGTATCTTTATCGTCTGAGGAACTTTCTGCCCGCAAAGACGAAGACAATGCTTGTGCAGTCTTTAATTTTCCCTATTATCGACTATGGTGATGTGTGCTACTATGACCTGAACGCAGTCTTGCTGGATAAGCTTGATAGGCTCCTCAACAACTGCATCAGGTTCCTACGTATTTAACCTGAAGAAATATGACCACGTATCAAGCTTCAGATCGAAGCTCAAATAGTTGCCTATTCCCCAGAGAAGCATTTTGCGAGCTTTGACAACCCTTTCCTCTTTGCTCAACTCTCCTACGCCTCCTTCTTATCTTATTTCTCACTTTCAATATCTCTGTTCTTCACACGCCAAGAATTTGCGTTCTTCTAATAATCTTCTACTGCTTTGTCCTTCTCATACTTCTGATTTTGTTCATTCTTCTTTCTATATACAGTCCATCCTTCTGTGGAATTCGCTACCTCTTGATATCGGGACGGCCACGAGTCGGTATGCATTTAAGCAGAAGTTACGGAATTACTTTCTAAACAAATAGCAGAATCATCTCAAAACTCCTTTACTATAAATATATATATATATATATGTATGGGTATGTATGTATAGGTATATATTTGATTAAATGTGATTTATGTTATTGTATATGCATGTATATTTTTGGTCTAAAATTTATATAATACTTATTTTCTAAATAATATTTTCTCTTTTTTTATGCACCTGCCATATTGTCTCTGCACTACCCTAGGTTGACAGGTAGAGAATGCCTATGGCATTAAGTCCGCCTGTGTACTTTTTTGTTGCATTAAGATTAAATAAATAAATAAATACAGGGGGTCATTGATACAGGGCTGTATTCAAATTTGAGTTTAGAGACCCTGGCATTTTGTGTGCGTCAGAATGGCTGGTGGTCTGTGGCGTTGGTGTATGCGAGTTGATTCAAAAATTGCTACATAATTGCTTATATTTGCTACATATAGTAAATAATTGCTACATAGGATATATATTTAGAAATACAATATTTTTTTTGACCAGCCATCCTGACGTTTGGTTGGCTGGTCAACCCTTAGTTTAAAGTTAAGCATGCAGACTTTCTCAAAATGTATTGCGTCAATAATTGCTACATATTTACTTTATTTATCTAATTTAGTTGTAACTTCAAACATTTGTTAAATAAAGGATTTAGCAATTATTTAAATTATCCCAAGGAAAAGTGCCTGATAAAATATTAAAGGCAAATACTTAGTTATGTAGGTGTCGGTTTAATCGTTTAGGCTCTGGTGTTATGGAGCCGAGTGCTGCAGTGACAAATCTCCACGTGTATCAAACGACGTTTTTCAATACACTTACGAAGAAATACTTACTTTCTCTGGAAATTACGACTCATTTTTTTTTCATTTTATACTGAAGAAAATGTTCCAAAGTTGATTTTAGTTTTGATTTAGATGGCAGCAGGCTATCACAAGTACTTATTAACTTAATCACAATATCTGGTGACGGCGGTCACAATATCTGCTAAGGTGATACTCATTGGATTATTGAGGGTAGGCACATATTTTCGATACACTTTTTTTTATTGTTATTGATAGGTTTGCGCTTGACCGCTATCTCACCTGATGGAAAACGACGATGCGGTCGACGATGGAACGTCGAAAATAGGCTCTAATTGCACTACGAATAGGTTCAACATGACATTTTTATCACGTTTGCGTTTTTTTTTAATTTATGAACCGTGATTATTATTTTTTTAAAGCAAAGAGGCGGATATTTTTAAGGTTAGGTAGGGGGTAGGTAGGTTAGGTTTTTGTTATATTTAATGTAAATTAAAATTGTGTTTAGAAACAGAATATCATGAATAAATAATACTATTTACACAGTTTTTAATTATAATTTTTTATTATCAGCAAATTAACAATAATCTGTGTTCTAAATTCAAAAATATTTAAATTTCTAGGATATATAAGGTTTGATATCTATGCTTCTTCTTCCATCTGCAAAGGTAAAAAACGCGGGAATAAAGTCTATTAAATATTATTTTTTATTTGTGTTATATTAGGTCTTTACCTATGAAATTTCCGTTCTGCAGTACTGGCCATTTCAAATCAAAATAATTTTTGTTTGGCTAAGAATTCTAATTGCAAATTAATTTTATTTTAAAACATTTTTTTTCCAAAAGTAGTCATTTGTTTATTGATTAGTGTTACATTTTCATCGCATTTCAATCTTTTTCGTCATCATGGATCATGGATACGTTAAAAATTCGAGTAATTATGGAATATGAGTACCGTCGTGGCAGCAACGCGGCACAAGCGGCACGCAACATCAACGACGTTTACGGAGCTAACACTACAAACCAACGCACCACCTGTTACTGGTTTGATCGCTTCCATTCTGGAAATTTTGACCTGAAAAATGAACCTCGCGGTCGTCCGAAGACTTTGGTCGACAATGACGAAATTAAAGGCGATTGTGGAAGCTGATGATACACAATCTACGGCTGAATTAGCAGCAGCTTTCGACGTTAGCGTCAAAACAATATTGGTCCATTTGCGTCAAATTGGCAAGGTAAAAAAGCTTGACAAATGGGTGCCCCACGAACTCAATAATCGCCAGCGCGAAGTACGCGTCGAGACGTGCCTTGCACTGCTCAACAGACACACAAATGAAGGAACCTGCGATGAAAAATAGATTCTGTTTGATAACCACAAGCGCTCAGCAAGTTGGTTGGATCCTGGTTCAGCACCTAAACAATGCCCTAAACGAAAACTTACCCCTAGAAAAGTGATGGTCACTGTTTGGTGATCTAGCGCCGATGTGATTAATCACAGCTTCTTACCAAACGGGGTGAGCATTACTGCAGATGTGTACTGTGAAGAACTGAACACAATGATGGAGAAGCTGGCACATGTCCAACCAGCATTGGTTAATCGCTCGTCTCCGCTGCTCCTGCACGACAACGCACATCAGACATACTGCTCACACTGCACAGCAGACGGTCTCCAAGTTGCAAGAACTGGGGTTGGAAGCTCTCCGTCATCCGCCCTACTCACCAGACCTTGCGCCTACAGACTACTACTTTTTCCAGAATTTGGATAACTTCTTGGCGGGAAAAAAAATTCAATACCCGAGTGGCGGTACAAAATGCCTTTGAAGAATTTGTTGCCTCCCGTCCAGCTGATTTCTTTAAGAAACTGCCACTGCATTGGCAAAGATGCATTGATTGCATGGGTGATTACTTCGATTAATACAAATAAAAAATACATGAAAAAAATTCGTTTAAATTTTTTCATACAAAACGGCAATTTCATAAGTAAAGACCTATTATTTTGTGAAAAAATTTTTGATTTAAGATTTTAAAGATTTCTTTAGATGGTACCGCCGTCACCAGATATTGTGATTAAGTTAATAAGTACTTGTGATAGCCTGCTGCCATCTAAATCAAAACTAAAATCAACTTTGGAACATTTTCTTCAGTATAAAATGAAAAAAAAATGAGTCGTAATTTCCAGAGAAAGTAAGTATTTCTTCGTAAGTGTATTGAAAAACGTCGTATGATACACGTGGAGATTTGTCACTGCAGCACTCGGCTCCATAACACCAGAGCCTAAACGATTAAACCGACACCTACATAACTAAGTATTTGCCTTTAATATTTTATCAGGCACTTTTCCTTGGGATAATTTAAATAATTGCTAAATCCTTTATTTAACAAATGTTTGAAGTTACAACTAAATTAGATAAATAAAGTAAATATGTAGCAATTATTGACGCAATACATTTTGGGAAAGTCTGCATGCTTAACTTCAAACTAGGGGTTGACCAGCCAACCAAACGTCAGGATGGCTGGTCAAAAAAAAAATTGTATTTCTAAATATATATCCTATGTAGCAATTATTTACTATATGTAGCAAATATAAGCAATTATGTAGCAATTTTTGAATCAACTCGCATACACCAACGCCATAGACCACCAGCCATTCTGACGCACACGGCATTTTTGAACGCGAACGGAGTTCAACAGTCAATGTCAAGCATTGGCTTGGGTTAACTCTAGGGTTAACTCTAGCTACTCAAGTTATTAAAGAACGACCCGGGGTTGCAACTTTACTCGACTCTGGTTATTTTTGAACGCAGGGCAGGGGGAAACACATTGGCTCGTTGCGTCACCAGCTCCTCTTCACATGACCATACCAAGACAAAAACTCACTTTCAACTTTTCAGTCACTGGCGCCACTCTCAAACTTCCGATAGGACGGTATAAAATAAAACCAAATATAAAATTTCATGTTTTTTTTATATTATTTCTTATCATTTAATGTTACCTTACTTATCTTAATATAAAGTTAAAATCAAAAATACATTATATCTAGTTTTTTTTACAACAGATTTTCTGGCATTAAGATATAAACCAGTTGCTATTTACAGGCTCTTGCATGACAAGAATATGCAAGAAAACGTGCACGTTTCATAATGCAATATGGTAACATTTATATGCAAGATAATTTTGTTCTATTTGACGTTTTCTTGCATATTCTTGCATTTTTTGCAAAATCTTAGTAGTGAAATCAATACATTTATTTTGCAACTATTTTTAAGTGCAAGTTATTGAAAGTGTGTTTTAGAATATTAAATATGGAATCCTTGTATTTTGAACGTCTGCATTTCGTGATTTTTATACTTGTCGTTTAATTTTTTTTATTACAGGGTTTTTTTTTGTCGGATAGGTATTTTCAGGCGTTTGCAAAACCTGTATCGTTGGATAAATTGCTAACTTTTTGAAAACATTCTAAGTCTCCATAATTTAATATTTTAAAACAACTTTAGGCAAAAAAGCTTCGTAATGAAAATCTTAGATAAATCATAAAAAAGCTATCATTATACAGGGTGATAATAATAATTTTCAGTCATGTTTATTTTACCATAAAATAATTTAAAAATCTCTACGTTTGTTGGTGAGAAACCTTCAAATAACTTCTCCTGGTCTAGGGTGGAGCGAGAGGGAGTTTCAGACTTTTACTGACTAAAACCTGTGTTCCGTTAGTTGCCCTTTGCGAATCCGAACCATATCGCAAGAGTCTTTACTTAAGTGTATACTACCCATTTGGGATACTTAAAATTTTCTTTTTTTTTGTATGGACAATTCAAAAGGTAATTTTATGCCAGACAAAGATACATCGCTTTGTAATACTTTCCCTAAATATGCAAGTTCCGTAAGCAATATTATTTAAAAAAAGAAATCCTTTTTATTATTTTCTTAAAAGTATTTCATGCAAGACAAAGATATTTCGCTTCATATTACTTTGACTAAATATGCAAGTTAAAAAAAATAACAAGCCAGATAGCACAATAAACATGACTGACAAATTATCAAGATTCACCAGCAATTTTACAAAATAACCCACAGCCATTTCGCATATAGCTTGGTAAAAGTAGTTTATTTAAACTTAAGTTAAAAATGCTCTACCCGTTGCCTAATAACTTAAGTTGATTAGCTTAAAGAATTTTTATTAAAATCCTGTATACAGTGGTATTATTGGAAAATATTTTTTCAATACATTTACTCGAAAACCTAGACCCTTACGTTAGCAATTTACTTTCGTATTAGTGCGGAAAAGTGCCCGCACTTAACCCCCGCCACATTTTGTTATATGCATACTTGGGCGACGCTTAGCTACACCCAGGAGGCGAGCACCTAAATCATGATTTTTACAAGCTTTTATTTAGTTTCACCTGTCCCGATGTTTGTCTGTAATCAAATCTTGCAAATTAAATTTGACCCACTTCCCTGTTACCGATTGAGCTGAAATTTTGCACGCATGTGTAAATCAGATGACAATGTAAAAATATTATGACATGGAGCTGATCTGATGATGGAACCGGAAGGTGGCTATAGGAACTCGGATAACCCTATCGTGTTTGACCTTTTTGGAATGGTCTTGACGAGTATTAATTATATAGGTATATACCGCGCTATAAAAGCTTGCTATGAAAAAATGATTTTCATAGAAAACTTGTTTACAACGATGTCAAATTAAATTGTTATTATTTTCAAGTACCTCATAGTTCGGAAAGCCTAACTTCAAGAGTAGCCAAAATATTTTGACCATATTGTATCTTTTAGAATAGCATTTACATAAAAATATCTACCAATAATGACCACTGTGTAAAAAGTTTACAGCCACTGCGCCCCACGATGGTAGAAATATTCAATTTAAAGAAAAAAAAGTACTCCATAACAAAAATAACTAACATAATACTCAAATACTTAAATTTGTAAAGGCGTACGTTAATTTAAATTAAATATTTTTTTTTAATAAATACAATGCCATCTGGCAACACCAACCCTATTCGAATAAATATTTTTTTATAGTTTTATTTCATTGTTTTTTTTTAAAAAAGCGATAGTCTATGCGCTACTTTTTTTATAAAAAAAATATGCACCATAGTTAGTTTTAGTTTTTTTTTCTTTTCAAAGACAACAACGGTTGATTTTTATATTACAAATGGTTTTAAGGTTAGATTTTTGAAAATTTTGTTGTCTCTAAAAAAATATTATAATAAGTATGCTTAAATGTACAGATCAAAACGTAGTTATTTTAAAAAGATATATATTTTTTTACAGGTTATATATTATGTAATTATAAAATCGAGCCTTTGTTGCAATTTTTTCTTGTTATTTTTAAATCAATCGACATATTTCTGTGTTTTTTTAACGATTTTGGGGAAATATTAGTATTGAAAAGTTTTCTATACATGTTGAGAAATTTTATATAATATTCTATTTGCGTTAATATCTCTTTAAAACAACTATGTTTTATATATTAAAGTATAACCCTATTACGATTATTCACAAAATGTTAAGCGTTACTATATCAAGGCTTGGAAAAGGATGGGAGACCTAATGTACTATTTACGATGTTTTTTTCATGTAGCAACATTCAATGTTTAATCGTAATAGGATATTTTTTTATGATAAAGATCAAGTGTTTTTTTTTTCAATATTTTGTACTCATATTCAAAATAATGTGCACAATAGTACATTATAAAGAAAATAGTTATGATATCTGTCAAAATGATAAAAAATAAAATAAAAGTCTGCAGTTCGATTTTCAAAATATATTTTTTCTTTGTAAATTTTTCCTTGATACTATAAAATTCAGTATACAACCCTTAAATTTTGTAAGTTTAAGAAAAAAAAAATGTATTTTCCTCTATACAACGTACTTCATGTATGGAATAAAAAAAAAATCAAACAGATCAATTTTGACACATATCATATTTTTATTTTCGCCATTTTTCGTACTGAAATGACAAACAACATACATACATACAGTTCGATTTTTATCAGCGTAAAAGATTGTTCAGAAATATTTAAAACTTAATTTTTAACAGGATAGTATAATGTTACATTAATATTTTACCCGACGCCAAGAAAATAAGGGTTATGAATTTCCTTAACCACCTAGGTCGGATACATCCGACAAACACTCTCGCGTTTATTCCGCCAGGGTCGCACATCCACGACCAAATACTCTATCTCGTCAGCTCTTCTGTCACCTATGGGGATTGAAGAGCTAAACGAGATGCAGTACCCAGTCGCGAACACACGACCCTGGCGAATAGGACACGAAAATACTTGTCGGACAAATTCGACGCAAGCAATTTTAAATTTCAGCCCTTTTTGTTGTTTTTTTTTTTCTCTTAATCTCTACCCTGTTAAAAAAGCAGTTTTTGATAAAAAAAAACTTAACCTATATTAATTTTATATTTACTTATTACCTGTTGCTGGTCAATCATTTTAGCTGATATTTTAAATACAATACTTAAAAACTAATATTATTAAAAAAAAAAACATAACATTAAATAAAAACGAACTTAGGTGTAAGAGAAAAAAAAATATATTTTACAAAAACTTCTAAATTTACTTATTGCAACAAAACGATGTCATAGACATCAGTGATTTTTTTTTGAATCGTTTTATTTAAATCTATGGTTTATATGATATCAGTCGTTTGTGGTAAATATTTTGTTTTTTTTTCTTACTTTCGCATGGAACAATTTTGTTGGTAAACCCAAAAAAAAACTAAGTATAGTTTTTTTTTTTTCGAAAATCACGTGTTTTTTACAAAAAAAAAACAAACAATAAATCACATAAAACTAAATTTTAACTACAAATCAAATATACATTTTTTTAAAGAAATACATACAAGTTTGATTTTTATTTTCTGTAAAAAACACGTAAAATTAAAAAAATGAATTTTAAAATCGCTAATCGAGAACTAAGTCAAAATGGAATTCTTTTTTTTGTATCACAAACAATTTTTTTTTTCGTTAGTTTTAGAAAAAAACTTAGCGGCTGATCTGCTCGTTTTACAATAAGAATGAAAAGCCAAACTAAGATATTAATTGCAGCGACAGCAGCTGCAAAAATCGAAAGGACTGGCCTTGGTAGCTTCAAAGTTATCCTAACTCCACAATTCTGCCCCCGTTAGTAAAAAAGACGCATCTAACATTTTTTCCAGATATCGAGTTATATATATTGCCGGAATTAGGAAAAAATTTTGTATTTTGCTAACTTTCTTCAGTGCGGTTTTAACATAAGGAAAAATGGCTCGATTTCCCGTTTCATTCATTAAAACATTTTTTTATCCGTTTTCGTTTTTGTTAGATTCGTCTTTTTAACTATCAGGGGCAGAATAGTAGTCCAAACAGGACATTTTATGTAAGAAATGGAAAACACACACAAAATATTTAAGGTACATTAAAACTTTTAGGTCGCATAGCATCATAGACGCGTGTTTATCTCCGTTGCCGCTCTATCGACAGTTTTGTATGTAAGCTTCACGCAGGCGTACACCAAGCGTATAATGACGAATACGCGTCTATGAAGCTACGCGTCCGTGGACAGTAGACCAAGTCATACATCTTGAAAAGGCAGACTTTTATGCAACAGATAATATTACTGACAAATTATTTTTTAAACAATGGATTTCGTTTTTGTAGAGACAGATAACAAAAAAAATTCAAGCCTTTTGACATTTTTCAAACGTCAAAATTGAATTTGACAGGTGTCAGTAACAGAAATACTAAGGGTGTAACTTACAAGCTGAATTGATACAATTCTACAGATTTTGGAAAATTTTAAAAGAAATGAGAATAAGTGAATATTACATTTGACAAGTATCAAAATCATTTTTTTTGCACAAAAATCATTGTACAATTTTTTTTTCTGTCCACATTCTTATCTATGGTTAACAATTATTGCATGGTTGAGTCTTTACGTGTGTCTGTGTGTGCGTTACCACCTCGGGAACAGGTTGTAGGAGGCAGGGTGTCACTGGTCATAACTTTTAGCTTTCCTGTCCATATCATCGTCGTTTGTGCGGTTCATTGGGTGATCTGGAAGAGGAAATTAAAGTTAGTTGTGTAAAACCATAGACTTATATTCTAGTGATAGACAAGCACGTTTATGGAAACTTTTTGTGGTGTAGTAGTTAGTGACCCTGACTGCTATGGCCGGACGTTGTGGGTTCTATTCCCACCCAGGAGAACAAATGATCATGCTCCTCACATAAACATTTGGTTTATGTGAAAAGCATGATCATTTGTTCTGGGTCTGGGTGTAATTTATCTATTATATGTATGTATTTAGAAATATATAAGTATGTTCATCAGTTGTCTAGTACCCATAACACAAGCTCTGCTTAGCTTGGGACTAGACGGCGTTGTGTGATAGTTGTGGAATATTATTATTATTATTTACCTTGGTGCTGAGGCATCTTGGGTACGAGCACCACGTTGCCGTCAGCCGCTTGCTGGAGAGAGTATTGCTGGGAGGAGAGAGGTCTGCCTTCAGGGTCGCGCAGGTTCTGAGGGAGAGAAAAATAATTGATCATCAATATTCATACATAGAGTTGTGCCGTTGCCGGCAATCTGGGAATATTGCTGGCAATATTGCCACCAATATTCATACATCGGGCAATATTCCCGGCAATATTGCCGGCAACGGCACATCTCTATTCATACATCGGGCAATATCCCCGGCAATATTCCTACCAATATTCCCACTTCACGGCAATATTGCCGGCTGCGGCACATCTGTAGTGCCGGCCGTGATTACAGGGAAACAAAAAATATTTTCCTTGGTTTTGATGTAATTACTAACGAAATTGAGAGCAGAGGTGGTCGAGTGGTAACGGCCCTGACTTACGAGTTGTAAATCGCGGGTTTAAACCCAGCCAGGCGCATTACTCTGTGTAATTTATTTCATTACTACAGCTTTTAAAACTGTGAAGGAATCATGAGGAAACCTACATGTCCTAGAATCAAAAATTCGAAGACATGTGACATCCACCAACCCGCACTGGGCCCGCGTGGTGGATTACAGCCCATTCCCTCCTGACGGCCTGAGTCCCAGCTGTGGGAACATTATAACTTATAAGGCCGACTATACTATACAGGGTTATTTGTAAAACACTGGCAACCTCTCAGGACTTACTAACATCATAAACAACAATTTTTGATCTATGATTTTTTGCAAAACATTTCATTACCCAAAAACAAACTTTCAAGATTTCGTTGTTTTACCGAAGACCTCAATTCTGTATTTTGCTATACCTACATCTGTATAACGCGACGCAAGCGCATCAAGCACCTGTCCATCCGATCCCCTCCGCTATTGTACTATCGCTTGCTTCGCATAGACTTCGTTATGTTTAGAACGTTCAATTTAAATATTTTTATTTTTTATGAAAATCTGCTGAACTAAATTATGATAGATTTTTAAGTCATAGAACAAAAATTGTTGTGTATGATGTTAGTAACATAGTCCTGAGAGGTTGTTTTAAAAATAACCCTATACATGTAAAATCTAATGTCATGCAGCCTCTAGCTATATTGGAGGTGGACTTAAACCTACGATATTTACCTGGAAAACGTGTCGGTAGAGTGCAGCAAAGCGCTCCTTGACGCGTTGTCGCTCGGCTATGAGTGAGCTGTGTTCGCGTTGCGTGCGGATCTTACGGTCGCGCACCGTGCGCACCTCATCCGCGAGAGACGTGATCTGGTCCAGCTTGCGTTTGCGGCAGTTCTGCGCTGCCACCTGCAGGAGGAAACGTAGGTGATTAGGACTATTATGTACCATGGAACCAGTACCCCTAGCCAAGTTTTTTTTTTTCGATGGGTAAAATCATCTTATGACAAAACCCGCTCTTGGGTGGAGCGGGAGATAGTGTCAGAATCTTACACACGAGGGCACGAGCTCCCTTTCGGACAACCCTGTCCCCAGTAGGCTTCGAGCCTGGGCCCCTCCTGCTGCTGACAACTCCTTGAGGCGCGCGGGAACAGTGCGCGCCGTCGACGTGTTGGGCTCGGTCCATTACCGGACGATCGGACAGCGAGCTACCCATGGCTCGCCGTCCGCGAGCCCGCGTCTACGGTGGCCGGAAATCGGGATCGAAATCCCCGGCGGCGGCGGTGGGGGCGCCGTAGCCTGATGCGGTCGACCTCCTCCTTTGCTAGCATTACTGCTTCGCACGCGGAGGCTCGCGCCTGCCATTCCTCCTCGCTCCGGACCATGGCCTCGACCAGGGCCCGGCGCGAGAGGTCTCGTCCCCACACCCCTAGCCAAGTTGCTAATCTGCAATGGTTAATGCTTGTAGAAAGCTTCAAATGTACGTGAATAACGTCGTCTCAACGCTCAGTCACGTGGTCAGAACAAAAGAATTGGCGGCGAGGTCAACTCGAAGCGTTCGACGCAAGCGAAACGGTTGTAACTTGGCTAGGGGGGGGCAGTACATGATTCTGGACCCGTCAGCGGTGGAATTTCACGTAGACGTAAAACTTTGCGAAGCTGAGCGAGTCCAATGACCTGTAGGTAGTTAGTACGCAACACCGATTATTACCTACAGGTCATCGGACTCTCTCAGCTGACGTTTTCTTAAAGAAATAAGTTTAAAAAAAAGGTACATTATTTTTTAATTTTATGGTTATAAATCGATAGTGTTCCATGTACCGGATTGACGAAAAGTTAGTGGTGTATTTTCTAACAAATGCATCAAAGGCTAACTAGATTTCCACAGTATTACATACCTTATTCTTCCCCCGCCTCCTAATATCCCTGATGAGCGACAGCTGAGCCTCGCTAAGGTCGTGCTTCGACAGTCGCTCGTTGAACTCGTCCATGGGAAGGTTGATGATGTCTTGCACCTCCAGGGGTATGCCTGCGGCCACTTGTACAGGTTAATGTGTGCCGGATAACGTATAGAGTAAAGTTGCGCGACAGTCGGTCAACATTCGGCCGATTGTTCGGCAACTGTTGCTTAACTGTGGGCCGATTGTTGGACAACTGTTGCGCATCTAAAGGAGATTTATAATGAAGGATCTTTAGTTGCTAACAGTGCTATAGAACTAATTTAAGTTTGTTTAGTTGTGGTTTGTGGAAAATATTTGTAAAAAAAAAATATATGAAAACATTGAATGCCGACTATATCCGTATATGGTTGCTATACAGAACGCCAGCTATCTGGCTATAGCTGGTGTCTTATACGGATATATTCGTAAATAGACAAATGTATGTTGGCAACCGACTTTAGTCGTGTAGCCAACGTCGGCATCCAAAGGGTTAATAGTCACAACCTCTATTTGATGTATAAATATCTCCCGGTAATATACCGGCACATTCTAAGGCCTCCAACAAGGTGGGCCGATGACCTGGTCAGGGTCGCGGGAATCCGATGGATGCGAGAAGCACAAGGCTCTTGTTATAGTGACATTTGGGGGAGGCCTACGTCCAACAAGTAAACCAAACTTAAGTGACGCACATGACGGGTCGTTTTGGCGACGCTTGGGGGAGGCCTATGTCCAACAGTGGACGTCTTTCGGCTGATATGATGATGATGATATTCGGCATTTCTAAGACTAGTTTTCTTCCTTACCTAATGCCTTGGCTCTCTTCTCGTCTCTGGACAGATGTTGCCCGCTGCTGGTCGCCGAAGACCCCCCGTCCGACATGCTGCCGTCTGTGAGACGCCGCACTGTAACAAAATGACTATTTTAAAGGTCTCGAAACAAAAATATTGTGGAAAGTTGTTCAGTTTGGTCTATTAAGGACTGAACAACCGGGTAATATTTCACCGAAACACCATGGCGCCGCGTCCAGTCGCCGCTACCAACAAAATGTAAGCAGCTATATAGAGAGTTATTCACCTGGTGTCCGTATGGTTGCGCAACCAATTTGGTGGTGCGACCAGCTCGGATGTGTTGCGACTCTGGCGTCTGTATTTTGTCTAGTTTGGTAGCTTAGGGCTATATTGTACCGGGACACCATGGCGGCGCGACCAGTCGCCGCTACCAACAAAATGTATACAGCTCTATAGAGAGTTACTCACCTGGTGTCCGTTTGGTTGCACAACCAATAACCAATTTGGTAGCGCGACCAGCTCGGACGTGTGGCAACTATGGTGTGTAGTTTGGTAGTTTAGGGCTATATTTCACCGGGACACCATGGCGACGCAACTGGTCGGGGAAACCGTGATATAGTCCTTAAAGTTTACCGACACTTCTTGTCTCTTACACCTTGTATTAGCACTACAGACCTTTTGTCCCCCACGTCAAAAAACCAACAGCGTGCAAGCGTTCAAAAGCTATCTCTCGTAGCTTCGACTGCGGCGTGCTGGACAAATTTTACTTTGTGAAGTAAATAAAATGGCATGCGTGATTGAGTGCGTTACCCCGCTTGTCCCGGACGGCGGCGGGCCGCTGGTCGGCGGCGGCGAGCGGCGCGCTGTACGTGTGGTTGTGTCGCACGCGCTCCGACGTCGCGTACGCGAAGCGCGGCGGGGCGGGGCTCGGGATGTTGCTCTGACGAAACATAGTAACATTAGATACTGGTCGAAATACGATTTGTAGCCGAAACCGATGCCGAATGTACGGCTCTTTTTTCAGTTTCGGTCGTAATTAAAATTTTCATATCTGGGATTATCCAAAAAATATAACATATATAGACGAATAACAACACTCGGCTCAAAGACGCTGGTTTCGGCCGAAACCGTAACTCTGGCCGAAACCGGTTTTTTGGCCGAAGTCGAATCTTCCAGTAAGAGTGTAGTGTTGCACAAACACACATAAAATTTTAAATTTCACTTAGACGATTATTAATAAAAATCTTTTCATTTGAATGCAATATTTACCTGTAGTAAGGCATGGCTGGAGTGAGCTGTGTTGAGGTCTAGAGCTGGTCCGTGGATATTGGTGACGTGGGGCGGCGGTAGCTGGGGCCGGGGAGCGAACTCTACTGGGGACAATGAACAATCACATTTATAATTACATGTATATACCGATATATACCGTACCATATATATACCGGCACGGATCTTTAGTGGTACTAAGAGAGACGCAGGGTCGGGGAGCATCAGTGATTGGCTTGCCGCGCCATCGTCTTAGACATCACTCGTGATTCGTTCCCTGCGCTTGCTGCATGTATCTAACAACGAGGATTGGCTCGCCAATGTATAGAATGCGCAAAGCAAGCCGACGGCGGCTATTGCTCGACGTCCACAAGCCCGAGCGCCATCTAGCTGGAACCCTGGCCTGTAGTTTTCTTTGAAGTTACAAGTAAACTAGACATAAGCTTACCGTTATGCATATGCATGCTATCATGATGGTACGTCTGTTCTGGGCACTCGTACTTCACGACACCCGGTCTACCGACAGGCTCCAAGGCTGGAGCTGGCTGCTCCTAAGAAAGAAAAAAAAAATGTTTATTTGTTTGTCGCACAAATAAAAAAAAATGGCTCCTAAGAAAGTTTTGTTTTATTATTGATTTTAGATATCAATAAAATCTAAATTATTAGAGCTATTCAATTGAGACTTTGTATGTTAACCCTTCAGATACCGTCAATTAGAGACACAATAGTAAGACAATAGATGCGCGGCCACCGGTGGTCGCTTGGAGATTCATGAATTAAATTAGTCTATTATTGACATCATATCCTGCGAATATGAACTATCTGGTACATTGGAAACCAACTCTATGTTGTTTGACAATGACTGCCTCTGCACATGTGGCCCCCTGGTAAATCATAAATATTGTGTCTATTGACTGCTCCACCTTTGTTTTAATTTATATATATTTATTTTTCCTTTAACGCATTGCTTTTGCAATATTTTATTTTTATTATTTAGACTTCATCATCATCTTCCTGCCCTTATCCCGTATTATTTGGGGTCGGCGCAACACGTTTTTTTCTTCCATTCTGTCCTGTCACTCGTCACGCTATCACTAACTCCCTTTTCATTCATATCACTTCTCACACCATCCATCCATCTTTTCTTTGGCCTCCCTCTCCCTCTCCATCCATCCACATGTAAACTCATAACTCTTTTAGCAACATGCGTTTCATCTCTCCTCTTTACATGACCATACCAAGACAAACGATTTCCTTTCAACTTTTCAGTCACTGGCGCCACTTTCAAACTTCCCCTAATATACTCATTTCTCATTTTATCCATTCTCGTCACACCACACATACATCTCAACATTCTCATCTCCGCTACATGCAATCTTTTTTCATCCGTCTTTTTCACAGCCCAACATTCTGATCCATACAGTATGACAGGCCTTATCACGGATTTGTAGATTTTACGCTTCAACTTGAGGGGCATCCGTGGATCACAAGTTATTCCCGTGACCTGTTTCCATTTCATCCTATTATTTATTATTTAGACTTCAACTGCATTAAATTTGTTAGTAATTTATTATGTTAACAGTTGTAATTATTTAAATTTTTCCTGCTTTTTTATGTAGCCTCTTTTTGGAATGTGACACTGTATAATCCACAAACACTTAGATAATTTTCTATTACGACTTACTTTTTTTATTTTATTATGATTAATTTTGTGCTTTTGTGTACAGTGTTGACCGGTCTACACTGTTCTTACATAAATCAATCAATATTGTAATAAACACATTTTTTTAAAAGAGTAACCATGGAGTTTCTTGCCGGTTCTTCTCCATAGGAAACGACCAATTTGGAACCGTGCACTAGCTTCTGACGTTTTATAAGTGCCCATGTAGGCCTATGTGAAATAAAATATTTTGACTTTGACTTTATGAGGTTTAAAAAAACAACGAAAAACTCCGAGAAAAAGTAAGTAGGGCTCTCGCGCTTCGCTTGGCTCGTCTTTACCGTGCCCCTAGATTCAGGTTTCGCTTAAACTAAAAATAATGTTGTATATGGTGACTGGTAATTAGTGACCGATAACTATACACGTAATTGCTCTCATGATTACAGACAACTTTCCCAAAGAAACTTATTTTTTCTACTTATTATATTACTAGCTTTCCGCGCGCGGCTTCGCCCGCGTGGACTACAGTTTATATCGCGCGGGCAGAGACCCGTGCTCAGCAGTGGAATTATAGGTAGCCTATGTATTATTCCAGTGTCTCTTCTACCTACCTACCAAATTTGATCTAAATCCGTTCAGTAGTTTTTGCGTGAAAGCGTAACAGACAGACAGACAGAGTTACTTCCGCATTTATAATATTAGTAGGCATTAAACCGGAACATGTAGGTACTTACACTGATTACATACACCGATAGGTTTGCGAGCGGCGTGGGTACCACTATTGTAGGTAAGGTACAAGAGACAACGGCGTTACGCGGCCAACAGCTGAGAGGTCGCAGGCGCGTGCTCGCATAATTGCGCGAACAGCTGTTTTGTTATTGTGATAAAACTAATAAGAATAAAAAAAAGTTTCTTTGGGAAAGTTGTCTGTAATCATGAGTACAATCACGTGTATAAGTATCGGTCACTAATTACCAGTCACCCTATATGTGTAATGTTGTATGTGTGTGTTTTTGTATAAAAGTATTCACCTGGAAGCATCTTTTTCCGAACATATGATGTTTCTTCTGAGCTTGATGCGGGGCCGCGCGTTCTCGTCCAAATGAATTGTCGTATGGCCGGAATTTTGAGCTGTATGACAGACAGAATAAGAGTTATTATTGCGGATCTTAATGAAAAAGACTTTAATAATAATAATATTCCTCAACTATCACACAACGCCGTCTAGTCCCAAGCTAAGCAGAGCTTGTGTTATGAGTACTAGACAACTGATAAACATACTTATATATTTCTAAATACATAATATATAGATAAATTACACCCAGACACAACGAATGCTCATCACATAAACATTTGTCCTGGGTGGGAATCAAACCCAAGACCTGCGGCATAGCAGGCAGGGCAGCTAATCTAGACCAACAGGCCAGTCTAATGACTAGGTTGTATGTAACTAGTTTCTGCCAGCTGCTTTGCTCGTGTTAAAGTAGGTTTCTCGATTCAAACTTTGGACCCCCGTTTCATCACCTTAGGGGGTAAATTTTGAAAAACCCTCTTTGGGCTCGCCTTCGGCATAAGAGGAAACCATATGCAAAATTTCACGCTCTTACAACAAAATAGATAGGAACAGAAGACAATCTCATGTACGCACTTCAGTTTTTATATCTACGCTCGGTGGACGCACACTAATGAGCGTTTGAACCGGAACTGTTCGACGAGCGGGCTGAGAGGCTCCGAGATATCGTGTCCGTGAGCGGTGTCTAAGTGTGCGTTGTGAGAGCGCGCACACTATGTAGGTTGACTTCTGTACCTTTCTATTTTGTGCTTCTACTCTCAGTAGTTTCGGCTGTGCGTTGATATGTCAGTCAGTCAGTCAGATTCTCCTTTTATATAAATAGCAGTAGTCAGTTTTTCACCTGTGAAACTCCTGAGCAGAGTCGCTACCGTCGCACCATTCTCCATCTGATAGCGAGGGCACCCGTTCCGATCCCATCGAAGATACCGCACTGTCTGAAGCCGAGTCGCGCTCTGAAACAACACACTACATTATAACATCTGAAAAAGGTTTCCGACATAGCACGAAGTGTAGCGACATCTATGACGCCACATAAGAACTACGAAGAAAATACGAAATCCTGCATCGCGCAATCAAAGTTCTCCGCGCGATTTGAATATGTACGACAGCCCGAAATCTATTGGGCAGTAGCCCACCAGACTATAACACCTGTCTGGTCGGAGGATCCTCCCTTTTCAAAGGAGGTTTGCGGGACTTTACTCTCTGTCCGCATACCTCCAAACTGGCGTCCCTCGACAAAGAACGTCAGCCTTCATGCAGCTACTACTTCGTGACGTCTTCATCACTTCTCCTAGCCTTCGAGCAACGAGCCATACAGCCAGCACCCACGGCTAAGGGGTAGGGGGGGGGGGGGTGTTTAAACTAAAGTGGTACTAGGCAGGGCACATTGCTCGCAGAACCGATGGATGTTGTGGCCGAAAGATGGCTGTTCTGGAGTGGCGACCGCGTACCGGAAGACGCAGCATGGAAGACCTCCTACAAAGTGGACCGATGACCTGGTGAGGGTCGCGGGAATCCGATGGATGCGAGACGCACAGGACCGGTCGTTATGACGACACTTGGGGAAGCCCTATGTCCGAAAATTGACGTCTTTCGGGTTGGTTGCAGACTTCAGACAGCTAGCTGGAGAAAGATAAGTCACTTGTCCCTTTATTTTTTAATTCTTTTTCCTTTTCTTTTTCTTTTTTTTAGGGTTTCGCACATCAAAAGGAAAAAACGGAACCTTTAAAGGATCACTTTGTTGTCCGTCTGTCTGTCTGTCAAGAGCCACTCGAGAACGCGTGGAGGTATCGAGTTGAAATTAAAACCATACACTCAGGTCTGCGGTCCCTTCAAGCTATGAACGCTATGAAAAGATACGGCCGTTTAGTCGCAAAAAAAACAACGTACTACTCCGTCAAGAAAGTGCCGGGAAAAGATCAATAATACACAAAATGTCTGTTATTCATCCAAATTTATTTTATCACCTTCAAAGTATGCTCCTTTAGAAACGATACACTTGCGCCAACGAATAATCCATTCATCAAACATTTTTTAAACGCTGCTTCCTGAATTGAGTTCAGTTCTCGCCGCGAATTCTCCTTTATGTCTTCTATCGATTGAAAACGGGTGCCACGAAGTGGTAATTTGAGTTTAGGAAAAAGAAAAAAGTCAGCAGGAGCCATATCTGGTGAATATGGTGGTTGCTGGATGGTATTTGTTGAGTAATTGGTCAAAAATTCGTTCACAATGATAGCCTTGTGCGAAGGCGCATTGTCGTGGTGCAAAATCCAAGAATTTTCTTTCCACAAATCTGGCCTTTTTCGTCGAATTTGCTCTCTTAAACGCCGCATAACGCTCAAATAATATTCTTTATTTACCGTTAGACCTTCCGGTAAGAATTCAGAGTGCACAACACCGCGATAGTCAAAGAAAACAGTCAACATGACTTTGACTTTTGATCGACTTTGGCGTGGTTTTTTCGGTTTCGGATCAGTTGGAAGGCGCCACTCCGAAGCTTGTTGACTAGTTTGCATGTCAAACTCGTAAACCCACGTTTCGTCACCAGTAACAATGCGTTTCATGAATGTTGGGTCCGAACTGACTCGTTCTAGCATGTCCTCGGCGACTTTCATGCGATTGAGTTTTTGGAGAAAATTCAGATCTTTTGGGACTAGCCGAGCAGCAACATGTTTCATACCCAAATGATTAGTTAAAATGGTACGGATCGACTCTTGAGATACAGAAAGTTCGGCGGCTATCTCTCTCAGAGTTGAATGGGGATTTTCAGTCACTATTTCCTTCACTTTTGCGATGTTAACTTCAGTTGCAGACGTTGACGGCCTACCAGAGCGAGGCAAATCTTCCATCACATCTCGACCGCTTTTGAACGCTTTGAACCACTCAAAAGCACGAGTTTTTGATAAAGTCGATTCACTGTAAGCCTTCTGTAACATTTTCAGTGACTCCGAACACGAAATTCCATTGGCGATGCAAAATTTAAGACAAACTCTTTGTTCGATATTTTTGTCCATTATGAAATTCGCAATACACACTATATATGATATTACTAAAACCAGCACTGTATTTAATATAAATAACAGATGCAACTCAAACTCCGCGCCAAAATGGAAAACAGTTGTGCCAATGTAACAACTACAAAAAAACAAAAATTTGAATTTGGAACCATATACAAATCATCCATTCCCGATACTTTTTTGACTGAATGTATATTTTGATACTCTCAAAGATCGAAATTCATAGGGTACTTCCCGTTGACCCAGAATCCTGAAATTTGGCACAAAGTAAGATCTTATAGCACAGGTATAGGAATTAATCTGGAAACAGTAAATTTGTTGTTGCTACGCCAGAAAATAATTAAAAATGTTTGCTTTCTAAAAAATCTTGCCCAGTTTTTTTTTTCATATCGTATCGAACTAAACGTATCTTATATTGCAGCAGTAGCGACATCATTTTGACCGGATAAATTTAGAAATATGGTTGTACGGGTAAATTGGTTAATTCATGAATCCCCAAGCGACCACCGGTGGCCGCGCATCTATTGTCTTACTATTGTGTCTCTAATTGACGGTATCTGAAGGGCTAAATAGGAGTTTTTCTTATCTTAGTTCAATGTTAAGATGTCCCTGGACTTTGTCTGAGAATATTTAAATTTTCCACGAGACAGACAATACTGATTAGATAATGATTAATCTGATCTAATTAACTGACTTAGATAATGATTAATCGAATTGTACAGTTATACAATTGTTTTTTTAATACTATTGATAGGCTCGCACTTGACCACTATCTCACCTGATTGTAAGTGATGTGGTCATCGATGGAGCACGCTTGCCTAGAAGTAACCTATTGACTAAACGTTTTGTGCATCTATAAGGGTGGAATGTCCACCATGTACTGGTAACCCATCACCATACGGCTGGTGGAAACCAGTTTTTTTTAACCGAAATTGGCCAAAACTGGCATTTAGCCGAAACTGACTCCCGTTTTTCGGCAGACGACCTGCGCCCATCCTGATACGATAATGTAACAAAATTACGGCGGTGGAGAGGTTGAACAATAAGGTTTTAACCCCATTATAGCACACTAGTGCGTAATGGTAATCAAAATGTCAGTTTGGTAACAAGTACCATTATATACCCAAGTGCAGTGCAATAAGGGTCACTTTACGAGCAAGTGTATTGAAAAGTAACATACCTGTGATCATCATATGAGAGTGGTTGTGATGCGGCGCATGGTGTGCGCTGGCACCGTCCAACATCCGCATTGTGTACATGCCTGAAACAAAGGAATAATCACCATAAGTATATGATCACCACAGCAGTTTAGCTTAACCTCTCGGGCATCAGTGTACCGAATTCGGTACACTTCGGTACCAGCTAGCATACCATAGTCGGCCATTTAATGTTCCCACTGTTGGGACTCAGGCTTCCTCTAGGAGAGGGAAAGGGACGTAATTCACCACGCGGGCCCGGTAAGGGTTGGTGGATGTCATTTGTCTTCGAATTTTTGGTTCTGGGACATGTTTTTTTCACGATGTTTCCCTTCACCGTTTTGAGAGCAGTGGTGATGGAATAAATTACACATAGTAACGCGCCTGGCTGGGTTTGAACCCGCGCCTTACAATTTGTAAGTCGGGGCCGTGCCGTTATCATTCGCCCAGCTAACTTAAACCTTATTTTATCATTTTATGGTTTAAATTAGCTCGCATGAGGAGTATCATATTTGGTAATATATATAATAATATATTCCACAACTATCACACAACGCCGTCTAGTCCCAAGCTAAGCAGGGCTTGTGTTATGGGTACTAGACAACTGTAAACATACTTATATATTTCTAAATACATACATATCTATATATATAAAAATGACCCCCGTTTTCCGTTGTCACGACTTGGCATGAAAACGGCTTGACTGATTTGGCTGATTTTTTTTTTTGATGTGATTGTTATTGTGAGGAGAAGGTTCTTATGGAAAAAAAAATAGGGTAGTGTAGGGTAGAGTAGGGTAGAGTAGGGTAGAGTAGGGTAGAGTAGGGTAGAGTAGGGTAGAGTAGGGTAGAGTAGGGTAGAGTAGGGTAGAGTAGGGTAGAGTAGGGTAGAGTAGGGTAGAGTAGGGTAGAGTAGGGTAGAGAAGGGTAGAGTAGGGTAGAGTAGGGTAGAGTAGGGTAGAGTAGGGTAGAGTAGGGTAGAGTAGGATAGAGTAGGGTAGAGTTGGGTATAGTAGGGTGGAGTAGGGAAGAGCGGGAGCGAAGCCGCGCGGGCAAAGCTAGTTATAGATAAATTACACCCAGACACAGAACAAATGATTATGCTCATCACACAAACATTTGTCCTGGGTGGGAATCGAACCCACGAACCTCCGGTATAGCAGTCAGGGTCACTAACCACTAGACCAACAGGCCACCCAGATCCCAGTACAACGTGATATGACCATTATCAAGAACTGGGTCGGACTCGCACCTTTAGTACGGCACTTCCGATTCCACAAGAAAGTATTTCAGAGCAAGTTGCTGATGGATAATCCTGGCTACAAGGTTGTGCCTATGCAAGTACTCTCCGTTAGCTAGACGAGAACAACCAGAGATAATGTGACGAATTGATAAAATATTATTATTATTATTATGGTATTTATTTTTTCCTTCATCTATATCAAGGCCCAAAAGATTGTACTATCAAAGCATGAATGAATGAAAAACATGACTCATCAAAAGTTAGTCATTCATGGTTACATTAGCGGTCTTATCTTGAAAATAGATACAACTGCTATTTCTCATGAAGACCGGCTAGTTTTAATTGTAATGCCCTGCGTGGTTCCAATGACGTTCAAAGTAAGATTGAATTAATCTTATTTCAGTGTGAGTAAGGGATATGAACCTTATATCTGACGGAACATGCGTCGCGTATTATCGGTCGCGTAACGCCAGAACAGACAAAAATGTATAGAAAAACACTTGACCGTTCACACTCAACCGATGATACGTTAGTGCGTCGAGCTCGAGCGTACAGCGTCTATTCCGTTTCCGTCAACGCATTGTCGGTCGACATAAGAGCGGCAACGTCGCGCGCGCCACGCGCTACTTGTATTTTGATTGATGCATTCAGTCTAGGCGTAACATCAGCAGAGATCGCTTGTGTACAGGCCGTATCACACAACACAACCGCTCTATAGATGCTAAACGCAGAAACTGACATGTGGCAGGACGGATGTTACGCTCGACGCATTTTCCGTTTGATATGAACTGACACATTTGACCGAATAGACGCGACTGATGATACGCTCGGCGTATTTTACGTCAGATATGAACCTTTCCTAAGAGACGGCACTAGACAACCTGTATAGCTCTGTCTCTTACCCACACGGAAACAAGATTAAAACAATCTTACTTTTCATTACTCATACTCTGAAAGTACGTCTGAAGTTGCCTGAAGAGCGGGGTGAAAAGTATCACACTTTTCATCCCTAGGGAGTTTTAATTTCAACTAACAGCTGTCAAATTATAAAAAAAAAACTAGGTCTATCTTCTTGTATTCGTAATGAAAAGCACAGTGCTTACCTCGGGGTTAAAGTTACTTATTTAGTCCCTCGAATTAGCGACCTCGCTACTCTCGGCCGCCAACTCCTCCTCGGGACGAAATAAGTAACTTTCACCCCTAGTGTAACAATGTACTAATAAACGTCATGGTCATACGTACCGAGTAAAAGGGCGAGACAGTGCTCTCGGCCGAACACTCTCTACAACTCGCTTACATCACTGTCTCGGCCGAGCAATATTTTACTGTCTTAGGCCATTTGTCCACCACCGCCGTCATCGGGACGTCACCGAGAACGAGATTATTTTGGGCTGAGTTTAAGTTTAAGATGCGCTCTGGTGACGGGCGTGCGGTGGACTCATGGTCATAAAAATGTATGTATCGCTAAATCGGCGCCGTCATCTCGTTCTCGGTGACGCCCCGGTGACGGTGGCGGTGGACAAACAGCCTTACACTTTTACTCGGTACGTGTGATCAAGGCATAAGCGTGTAGATTAGGTTTTAGTCAGTTTATGGTTTACTGTCCACGGACGCATAGCTATATAGACCCGTATTCGTCATTATACGCTTGGTGTAGTTCATGAAGCTTACATACAAAACAATCTACACTATTATAATAAGGATGTAGTTTGATTTTTTGTTTGTAGGAGGTAATATCTGAAAGTACATATTTTCCAGTTGCGTAGACACTTGAGATACAAAACTACACCAATTTTACATCACAATATTCACTAGGAAACAATTTGTGAATAATTAAAACGGACACTGAACTTCACTCGAAGAAATCCCGCCAAATACTAAAACAAAAATTCCATATTCGAAATGTCAAACCAAACTTTAAAAAAAACGAATACCGTCTGGTTACATTACGCATCTACCCTTAGATCCATAAATATGTCCGCCATTTTGAAAAAACTTATCGAATCACTAGAACTAATTTGAAATTAGAACCGCAACTGTTACTCTCAGAGGCATTAAAACGGAAACTGAACTTCACTTGAAGAAATCCCGCCAGCAAAAATTCCAAATTCGAAATGTCAAAACAAACTTTTAAAATCGAATACCGCCTGTCAGTTACATTACGCACCTACCCTTAGATCCATAAATATGTCCGCCATTTTGAAAAAAAATTAACACTAGAACTAATTTGAAATTAGAACATCAGTACTAGGCAATAAAACGGACACTGGAGTTCACTCGAAGAAAACCCCCCAGCAAAAATTCCAAATTCGAAATGTCAAACCAAACTTTTTAAAAAACGAATACCGCCTGACGGTTACATTACGCACCTACCCTTAGATCCATAAATATGTCCGCCATTTTGAAAAAAAAAACTTATAAAAACACTAGAACTAATTTGAAATAAGAACATTAACTGTCACTCTCAGAGACAAGACGCGACAGAATTATGAATTTTTATAATAAAATATAGTAACAAAAATATTTAAAAATATTCCAACTCACGCTGAATCGTCAAAAAACTGCGATATCGTAAAGAACTGAGCTCCAAAGTGGTGAAATCTTATCAGGCACTAGTTATCAGATATCTAAGGTTATGTTAAAAAATACGTAGACCAATGACTGTTCATTTTTGTTTTTTTTTTTTCTGCTTATTTTAATTACGTAGTCGATTGATGTGAAATGTAATGTGCTTTGCTATTTTCGACCTTATGTTTTGGAACTAAAGTATAGTTTTTAATGTTTTAGAACGATCTTGTGAGAAAGAGCCAAAAATACATAAGCGTACCTAAAAAGTTTAATATTTACAAGGTGTAAGGGACAGCCCTCCGCAAACTTTAAGGGCTTGCTCAGTAGACGAAACTGAACAACCTTCCACAAAAATTTTTTTCAGGGTACGAAAAAAAAAATCGGCCTCGCCATGCAAATTGTCCAATCAAGTTTACAATTTTGTATGGTGAGGCTGATTTTTTTTTCCGTTTCCTGAAAAAAAATCTTGTGGAAGGTTGTTCAGTTTGTTCTATTGAGCAAGCCTTTAAAGTTTGTGGTGGGCTGTCCCTTACACCTTGTATAGGTTTAATTAGTTATTCATGAAACCCCAAGTCAACGCCGGCGTTCGCTCGCATTGTCTATTGTCTCTAATTACGGTATTCGAAAGGTCAATTCCGCCAGACCCGGTCCATCATCGGACTACTTGACGTACGCCTCCCGCCGCCGCCGGGATTCCGATCCCGATTACCGGCCACCGAAGGCGCGGGCTTGCGGACGGCGAGCAATGGGACCTCGCTGTCCGACCGTCCAGTAACAGTCCAGACCGAGCCAAAATCATTGACGGCGCGCAAATTTAATTTTCAAGATTTGATGACAGACAAACATCGGGACAGGTGAAACTAAATAAAAGCTTGTAAAATATATCACAGACCATCTTCTATCTCCATGGTATTTGTAATTTTCTTAAGGTCACACGAAGGTTCAACGTCATTGCCCAGATAACAAAGAATAAAACCAAAATAAATAAAAACGGAATTTACGCGAAAATCGCGTGTCACCGTGACAGACATAGATTTTCGGCTCATAGATAAGATGTTAATTTTAAACCTTGAACTGCCGACGGCCATAACTGGATTTCTCTTATCATTTATTTACTTTTCATTCTCGATTTCCGGCCACCGTAGACGCGGGATTGCGGACGGCGAGCCATGGGTAGCTCGCTGTCCGACCGTCCGGTAACTGTCCGAACCGAGCCCAAGACGTCGACGGCACGCACTGTTCCCGCGCGCCTCAAGGAGTTGTCAGCAACAGCAGGGGCCCAGCTGTGTCGAAGCCTACTGGGGCCAGGGTTATCCGAAAGGGAGCTCAAGCCCGGGTATGAGGGCTAGAAGGAACGGGGTGGGTTGTTAGTCAGTAAGAGTCTGACACTATCTCCCGCTGCGCCCAAGAGCGGTTGTCATTGGATGATTTTCCCCACCATAAATAAAAGGTATAACGCGCCGTTATACCTAACGAATTTCCTTTATTGGCCGTTTCACTGATTATCTTGTTTATTAGGTATAATTTATTAATGATATCATACATAAGAGCGTTATCGTGATTTAGACATTGTTCGTGATACCTCCGTGTGCACCCCGCGACAAACATGCGCGCGCTCGCGTAGTGCGAATTATACAACGACCAACCGATTTTGATCATTTGTCAAAATCGGTTTTTGATCATCTGTCAGCGGCTTCGCCCGTGTGAAAGTAGGTTTCTTCGTACAAATATTTGGGCTATCCTGTAAAATCCTCTCTTAATGCTCGCCTACGTCAGAAAACTGTAAAAGGAAACTTTGTGCCAAATGTCATGCTCCTAGTCCTAGTAATTTATCGGTTGTGCTATCTCTGGCCGGATGACTGGCCTGTTGGTCTAGTGGTTAGTGGCCCTAACTGCTATGCCGGAGGTTGTGGGTTCGATTCCTACCCAGGAAAATGTGTTATGTGATGAGCATGATCATTTAATTTTGTTCTGTGTCTGGGTGTAATTTATCCTTAACATGTATGTATTTAGAAATATATAAGTAAGTTTTTCGGTTATCTAGTACTCATAACACAAGTTTTGCTTAGCTTGGGACTAGACGGCGTTGTGTGATAGTTGTGGAATATTATATGTTAAATAATAGTATGTTTTTATGTTTGTAGCAGGTAATCTCTGAAGATCAGTGCTGGTCCGATTGCGATTTTTTTTCACATATAGAAAGTTACTTTATTTCTGAGTTACTATATTTTATATATCTTATAAATGGAATAATGATAACAACAACTTTATTATGATTCTGTATGCAGCATATTTTTTTTCAAACAGTCATTATTATACAGCATTTCATTATCGTCATTTTCCTGCATAACTGCCACACCCTAAATGATTATCTAAATAATAAGCTTATGTGGTTTAGAATGTCATGATGAGTTTCTTGTTGATTTACTGAAAGACGTGCCCCCAAATCATATGATATCTGTTTAGATTACACTAGCTTATATTGCGAGGGTTTCTGTATTTCTTTGAACCATCTGCAGCCCCGACAAGTGTTGGCCAGCCTTATGGGTTATATTTCACCGGGACACCATGGTAGCGCGACCAGTTGCACCGGTGAAATATAGCCATAAGCTACCAAAGTAGAAACCAGAGTCGCAACACGCCCAAGCTGGTTGCACAGCCAAATGACTAGCTTTCTATCGAGCTGTATACATTTTGTTGGTCACAGCAACTGGTCGCGCCACCATGGTGTCTCGGTGAAATATAACCCTAAGCTACCAAATTTGACACTATACAAACACCACGAGTCGCATATGTCGTAGCTGGGCGCCACCAAATTGGTGGCGCAACCAAACGGACACCAGGTGATTAACTCTCTATAGAGCTGTAAACATTTTGCTAGTTGCGGCGACTGGTCGCGCCGCCATGGTGTCTCGGTGAAATATAGTCCCAAGCAACCAAACTAGACACCATACAGACACCAAACACGCTACACGTCCGAGCTGGTCACGCCACCAAATTGGTTGCGCAACCAAACGGACACCAGGTGAGTAACTCTCTATAGAGCTGTATACATTTTGTTGGTCGCGGCGGCTGGTCGCGCCGCCATGGTGTCTCGGTGAAATATAGCCCTAAGCTACCAAACTAGACACCATACAGACACCAAACACGCTACACGTCCGAGCTGGTCACGCCACCAAATTGGTTGCGCAACCAAACGGACACCAGGTGAGTAACTCTCTATAGAGCTGTATACATTTTGTTAGTTGCGGCGACTGGTCGCGCCGCCATGGTGTCTCGGTGAAATATAGCTCTATTGGTCCTTGCGATTTTGAGGTATTGTATTGTATTTTGGTTGTTGAAGTGAGATAGAAGTAGTGTCATGTCATGTCAAATCTGTTGCATATAGTCATATTAGAAGAGATAAACCTAGATAATAGAAAAAAGAAGAATAAGAGATAGAGATAGAAGACATGAGAATACATTTCAGGTCTTTAAGATCAACGGTTTAGGCTGTGGGTTGATCCGTCAGTCATTTATTCAGGACAAAGCATTTTATAGGATACTAGCTTAGGAGAAAAAAGGTTTCTTCATACAAACTTTGGACCCCCGTTTTACCAACTTAGGGATGAAGTTTCGACAAATCCATTCTTAGCGGATGTCTACACCCCATAAGGAACCTACCTACCAAATTTTAAGTTTGTAGGTGTTATAGTTTCTGAGATTTCGTGATTAATCAGCGAGTGGTATTTTACTTTTATATAGAAGATCAAAATAATAGCATACTGAGGAAAGGAATTCTTACCATCATAGTACTTATAATATCTGTTGAGATATTCCACTGGATCAGGATAGTACAAAGGGCTTCGCAAATATGGCGCCATCGCAAAAAGAGGCTGCACATAAGCATAGTTCGCCACCGTCAAATCCATATTGAATCGTAAAAAATCTTTACAATCTATATGTTTTTTCTTTCGTAATATATATTATATATATTGTCATATATTTCTTCGTATATCTTCGTTAATATTTTGTTGATTATTTAGTCGCCATTTGGATAACGTACACGGAATTTCCCGTGACGCGGGTTCGTAAGAAATATGTAAATACTAAGCTCTCTTGATCTCAATATAAACAGCTAGCATTGTGTTTTATCTAAAACTAATATTAGATAACTTTCAAGGATCGAAAAACAGTCTGTATTTGAATGAGTATAAACAAAAGTTATATCTTTTAAGAACTGAAGTCGACACATTTATCAATGAATCACAGGTCGTTCTTTGTCTCCGAATGGCCATACAGTATCGGCACATGCATAAGCTACATTCACTATGCACCTTTCTACTCTTGACTGTACTTTTACGAAAGAATGGCATGAGTACTCCTTTATGAACAAGAGTCTAAAAAACCGAACTGTCAAAGTCAAAAATTGGCGCGCAAACAAATGTCACTTCACTTTTTTTGTTTAAATCACGATTCTTTTTTTAAAGAGGTAAAAATAACAGTTATTTTTTGATACGAAAATATTTTTTTAAATGTTCTTTTGTCACTGTTTCACTTTACAATGTTGTACTTCATTACGAATAATCGGTAAACATATGAGTAGATTTCCATGTTTGTTTATAATTTGCGTCAATGCTTTTCAAATACACACATTCTGTTTCAACAGCTTTTTGTGAAATTTTCTGCCGAATGATTATAAAATTATCTTTCGAAGTCTTATCGAGTCCACGTTTGAAGGAAAAACCTGATAAATCCACTTATTATCTTTAGTCGAACGTTTTAAAAAAAAAATACTCCACTGACGTTTAAACTTTTACGCACAAAGCAAAGGAATGCACTATACTGCCTCACCTAAGGAATAATGACACATCTTTCAAATGTTAGTCTTATTAAACTCTCACTGAATAAACACTGGTATCTTATTTACAAAGTAAATAGCGTTTAAATTTAGAACGCTTGACAATTCGTATGTCTTCGGCCATTATCGTGTATAGCCGACGGAGCTACGAATGTGACTAAATGAATTTATTTTTAAGAAATCATTACGTCATGTAGGTCAAAGTATTGATAAGCCACGATTATGCTTCATTTGTTATAGTTACTTGGTTGATTTCCGTTTTAACAGCTGTTTTAGTTTTACAGTTAATCTACGTTATGGTTAAAGTATTTCCGTTTATATTCGGTTTCAAAAAAGGAAGGTTCTCAATTCATCGGTTTTTTTTCGTGTTGCCTATTTTTCTCGATTACTCGAAGATGATCGGACTGATTTGGAATAGTACATTGTTACACTAGGGGTGAAAGTTACTTTTTTCGTCCCGAGAAGGAGTTGGCGGCCGAGCGTAGCGAGGTCGCTAATTCGAGGGACTAAATAAGTAACTTTAACCCCGAGGTAAGCATTGTGCTTTTCATTACGAATACAAGAAGATAGACCTAGTTTAATTTTTTTTTAAATTGACAGCTGTTAGTTGAAAGTAAAAATCCCTAGGGACGAAAAGTGTGATGACTTTTCAGCCCGCTCCTCAGGCAACTTCATACCTACTTTCAGAGTATGAGTAGTGAAAAACTCTTTTTTTGTTTAAAAAGGTACACTTTCCAAGTGATTTCATGGTCATCAGTCCTTCCAATCAAGTCCAATTACTATAGTTAAAGTCGTGAACGTATGGAAAACCTTAGTGAACGAGACAAAGTACCCAACAGGGTCGAAGCCTACTGGGGCCATACCTAGGTAGTGCGAAAAAGAGCCCTGGGGCTCTGGAACGAAGATAACGAAAGAACAAAGGAGTGGTTAATCAGCAAAAGTCTGACACACCCTCCCACTCATTCATTGAAATCACTGAATGATTTTCCACTTAAAAAAGTTGAACATATTTATTAAAAAAAAAATAACCGACTTTACTAAAAAAAAAAATTGAATTTGATGAGTTCCCTCGATTTCGTCAAGATTCCATCATCAGATCCCGAATTGGTGACTATTGGACAATTTAGGAAGTATAACTTTTACACAAAAAAAAAAAGTTTTCAAATCGGTTGGCAAGCGACGAAGTTATGCTCCTCCTTTTTTAGAAGTCGATTAAAAAAAGTGAGTGGGACAAAATTAGTGTTGGTTTTTGAAGGTAGATGGCGCTTTTAATAATAATATTCATCATCGTCTCCCAAGCCTTCTTCCAACTAGCTTGTGATCGGCTTCCAGTCTAAAGGGATGCTGGTAAATAAACGTGTGTAAAGCGACTGCCTATCAGACCTCCACAACCCAGTTACTGGTCCTTTCTGGACTACTGATATAACAAAAAACTGGCCATGTGCGAGTGAGATTCGCACGCGAAGGGTTCCGTACCGCCCGTAGCATAAAACGAGCCAAAAATATCACGTTAATTAATAATAATAATATTCCACAATTCCAGAGCTTGTGTTAGGGTACTAGACAACTGATAAAAATATATATTTCTAAATATATACATATCACTACATAGTATAAAACAAAGTCGTTTTTTCTGTCCCTATATCCCTATGTACGCTTAAATCTTTAAAACTACGCAACGGATTTTGATGCGGTTTTTTTAATAGATAGAGTGATTCAAGAGGAAGGTTTATATGTATAATATAGCACCCGAGCGAAGCCGGGGCGGGTCGCTAGTTATAGATACACCCACCCAGATACAGAACAAATGATCATGCTCATTACATAAACAAATGTCCTGGGTGGGAATCGAACCCACGACCTCCGGTATAGCAGTCAGAGCCACTAACCACTAGACCAACAGACTAGTCAATTGTATGGGAGCCTCCTTAAATATTGATTTTATTCTATTTTTTTAGTATTCTCAATTCGGATGTATTTTTGCGTCGTTGTTTTGTTTGAATTTTTTTTTTTTTTGCTAGAAATGGTATATTTCCCAAATGGTTCCATAGTCACCAAGTTGAGATCTGATGATGGAATCATAGCGAAATCGAGGGAACTCCTCAAATTCAATTAAATTTTTTTGTGGTTTTTTTTTTTATAAAAATGTTTTTATACCCTTTGGAAACGGTACTCTAAAAATATCGGATTATTCTTTATCACAGAAGTAATTTGGACTAAGTACATTTCTATGTATCATGATAACACTTTCTGAAAATATAATGACTATACATAATAATATATTATCTTTATGTTATCTTGTTTATATGCAGTGCAAGATAAAGAATTAAATTCAAAATGGTTGACTTGGTATTTACTCTTTGTCATATACCTATTTACTTAACAATTTATCTTTATGTACATCCTAAGTTTTTGGTAGTCTGACTTTCTTTATATAAAAAATCTTATTTAGATAAATGTGCAAGAAGTCACGTTTTCAAACATAAGATCATCGAATGACATCTCCTGCACTGGGGCGGAGCGGGAGATAGTGTCAGACTCTTCCTGACTAAAAACCCACCCCGTTCCTTCTACCCTTCATACCGGGGCTCGAGCTCCCTTTCGGATAACCCTGGCCCCAGTAGGCGTCAGTCAAAATATTTTATTTCACATAGGCCTATATGGGCACTTATAAAACGTCAGAAGCTAGTGCACCTTCGACCCGGCTACCGCCATTAGGTTAGTTATATAAATATCTACATTGCCTTCCAAGCTCAACTCAGTTTTTTCTTTAGATATTTTCCAAAAAACACCGATCTTTACTCTAACTACGACTTACCTTATCATTCCGTCAGCCTATCGTAAGTCATACAATGTAACATTTAATTAGATAAGGTTCCAGTCACAACTAGAAGCCTGATATCAGATGAAAAACAATTATTTGCTAGCTTAAAAGTCACCTTTTGACTTCGTACTCTTGGAAAATCTTGGGGGGCATCACACGGCCATTGGTCTAATGTGATTCGTGATACGTATTCGGTTGAATATAGCCACTTTTATTACTCGAGTGCCTAAGAAGGGTAACGGTTTTCGCGCGTATCTTGTATGGTCTACAGAGGCGGCGTAAGGCGTGGGCGACGTGGACCACTTTTTTTTTTATGGTGGGCAAAAATCATCTTGTGACAAACCCAGCTCTTGGGTGGAGCGGGAGATAGTGTCAGAATCTTACTGACAAAAAACCCACCCCGTTCCTTCTAGACTCTTCATACCGGGGCTCGAGCTTCCTTTCGGATAACCCTGGCCCCAGTAGGCTTCGAGCCAGCTGGGTGCTGCTGCTGACAACTCCTTGAGGCGCGCGGGAACGCGGGTCGACGTCTTAGGCTCGGTCCGGACAGTTACCAAGATCCAGGGGGTCTCGCACCTCGAAGGCCCGCGATCGCAAATATAGATATCATTACTCATCTAGGAAAAAATATCTGTAAGTAGTCAAGTATCTGGCAATACTAACCTACCACATTAGTTTTTTAATTGAAAGAAAAATTCTTTCAACAAAATCTATCCTCTTGCGTGTCCATCAGGGGGCTTGGCAAAATATATCTTGCTCACATACATGTATGTTTGTAAATTTCTTTATTAGCTTGTATCTTCCAAAAATATCGATAGATTTTGACAGTTATCATCATTAGGTATCATTAGATTCGTCTGAAAAACCCTAGTGTCCAAGTTTCCCGGTCCGGTACTCTTGGCAACGCTAATGCATACTTCTATACACCCTAATTTGAATTATAAAATTAAGTTACAATCATAACTCGAGCACTGAAAATTTTACTTAAATGCGATTATTTAAAAAAAAGTTATCATAATTGTAGGCAAATAACATGGGACTCGACACACTACACTGCTAGCGCATCGGTATTGATATACCTATTACATGAATAGTTACAAAAACGGTCACGTGGCGCTGTTACACATGTTTACAAAGACTCAATATAGATGGCGCTAGGATTATTTTTAAGGTTTGAGATCGTCAAAATAATATCTTGAACTGCAGATTGCATATCAATTCGAAAATTTTAATTTCGCTTATTAGGTACCCTGGATCATTTTAATAGCTATCGACCTTTATTTCATTCCAATGTTTTTTTCGCGCGTTGTTTATTATTCCACAACGCCGTTTAATCTCAAGTAAAGCAGAGCTTGTGTTATGAGTACTAGACAACCTGATAAACATACTTATATTTTTCTAAATACATATATTATATTATTATAGATAAATTACACTTAGACACAGAACAAATGATCGCGCTCTTCACACAAACATTTGAGATGGTTGTCTGATAAATGTCGCTTTCGGCGAAGAGATCGCTATTGTACCCATAATACATTTAAGCGTCTGTAAATTATTACTATTTTGGTGTACAATAAATTATTAATTATTTACTATTTCATTTTTTGGAATCTTCCATTATTTACTTAACTTGTCGAAAATATTTGTAAATTAATAAATTCTGATTCTAAACAGTGATGTTTTTCTACGATTCAGTTCTAGCGTTTTTCTAAACCTAGCATAAAAATATTTAAATGGAAAATATCCTCACAATTATTTTTAAGGGCAATAGAATTAGAATTTTTCTTGTACGCCGTAGAGTTTATTTTTTTATATGACTTACCTTCGTTCATAGCCATGTCCATGAGCTGCAGATCCTCGTCGTTCAGGATGGATTGGAGAAACCCGTCCTGATTGGTCGGGCCGGCCATCTCTGCTGAAGCGTTCTGGTTGGAAAAGAAAACAGTTTTTGTAACTAAGTACGGTTGGGGTCACGAGTAACGCCTACTGTCTACGGACGCGTAGCTTCATAGACACTTATTCGTCATTATATACTTGATGTAAGCCTGCTTGAAGCACAGTTACATACAGCAGTTAGTCAATTACATACAACAGGTTTTTCAGACCTGACAACCCCCGCTCTTGGATGGAGCGGGAGATACTGTCAGGCTCTTACTAACTAAAAACCACACTCCGTTCCTTCTTGCCTTCATACCGGGGCAAGAGTTCCTTTCGGATTACCCTGGCCCCAGTAGGCTTCGACCCAGCTGGGCCCCTGCTGTTGCTGACAACTCCTTGAGGCGCGCGAGAACAGTGTGCGCTGTTGACATCTTGGGCTCGGTCCGGACAGTTACCGGACGGACAGCGAGCTACCCATGGCTCGCCGGCCGCAAGCCCGCGTCTAAAGTAGCCGGAAATCGGGATCGAAATCCCGGCGACGGCGGCAAGAGCGCCGCCGCACTTCTGTGGTATATTTTATATTTATTGTATAATTTACCTGATAGTAGAGTGGATCATGTTGTTGAGGATGCTGTGCAGCCTCCACCTTGTAAGCTCCTTCAAGAGGAGCTGCCGCGCCACCTAGTGTAGAAAACACAAATTAAATTAGCAAGTTTATTAAGTTAGCTTTTTAGAGTTCAATTGTATAATTTATTTTATTGTATAATATCATTTAACTGGAAAAAATGTAACCAATTAAAAAATTTCGAAGATTTTGTACTATAGAGAATATATACATAGTCATTATTATTTTATTTCTTTACTGGCAACACTGGCAATCTCTAAGGACTATGTTACTGATATCATTAACAAACTAACACTAACTTTTGTTCTATGACTAACGTAGGTAGGTATAGCAAAATGCAGAGTTGAAATGTGTTCGATAGAACAACGAAATCTTGAAAATTTGTTTTTGGTAAATGAATTATGTTTTGTAAAAAGTCATAGAAAAAAAGTTGTTGCGTACAAATAACCCTATATTTTGTTAAGGTGAGACTACAACATTTTCTGGAGCATTTCTGTGTAATGTAACATTCTTACGAATAGTAATACAGGGCAAAGCTCAGTTTCCTAAGCATTTCTATGTAATGTAACGTTCCTGCAAATGCTCGGCGTTATGTTATGGGTAAATTTTCACAGCGAGTGTGCATTTACCAACATTTCGTTGTACCTTGCGTTCATTTTTTTTTTAAATGTCACCCCGCAACCGCGCATCGCCCGCACTCGTGACTCGACGAAATGTTACACCAATATGTTCGTTGGTTTGTAACAAAGAGGCGAGCGTGCTCGACGTTTCGTTCGTAAAAGGATGATACACTAGAACATATCATAGAGCAGCTTGTTGTTCTGTTACAAGTAAATGTTGTAGTTTATACTCACCTTTAGACTAAAGGTTACACTTTATTGTGTTTGTGGTTTTTTTTTTTAATAATCTAGCGCAGCCAAAATTTCCATGCTTCACTGTGGCCAAAGTGTACTTCTCATAGTTAATAGTGTCACTTACCGTAAGCCTCAGGGTGTTTCTCGGGGACCGGCGGGATAGAAGCATGGTAGTTCGGACCGTAAGCGCCCGCCGCACCGTGTGCTCTGGAAATAACAAAACAACATAATGAAACTTGTGGACCAAGAGAAAGAGAAAAAGTAAGGCTGTCGGATGCAAAGATTCCAAGCATTTTATTTCAAAAAACAAACCATTTATACGGCACTTTTGAAATGTCAGGATTTCAGTCAGAAAAATGATGCTAATTGCTCATTCCAAAGCATAGGTCTCACTCTTTTCAATCATGGTTTGTATTACTGTTACATGGTTCTTGTCGTTGCGTTACCAGACTTAACGGTCTACCGGAGTTCTAAAGTCAACAACCTCATCATCTTCATTTCAGCCGAAAGACGTCCACTCTTGGACATAGGCTTCCCCCAAGTGTTGTCACACTGAACGGTCCTGTGCGTCTCGCATCCATCACGTTCCCGCAACCCTTACCAGGTCATCGGTCCACCTTGTAGGAGGCCTTCCAACGCTACGTCTTCCGGTACGTAGTCGCCATTCCAGAACCTTTCGGTCCCAACAGCCATCTGTTCTGACGACAACCTAGTTACTGAATCATATGGTACCATGACCGAATGGTGAGGTAGCCATTGCTTGTCGTCTGCAAGCCCGCGCCCACGAGGACGTGAAGTTGTTCATTTGCTAGCATTACTGCTTTGCAGAAGGAGGTAACTGTATCCTATTCCCTCTTGCTCCGGACCTTATTATTATGAACTCCACAAGAGAAATAACGGCTCGACTTACATTTTACTAACTACCATAGCAAAAGCATAATCAGCCTTTTAATGTGCCCACTGCTGGGACTAAGGCCACCTCTCTCTAGGAGATGGAATGAGCCGTAATCCACCACGTTGGCCCAGTGGGGGTTAGTCACATGTCTTCGAATTTTTGGTTCAAGGACATAACGGTTTCCTCACGATGTTTTCCTTCACCGTTTTGAGAGGAGTGGTGATGAAATAAATTACAGAAAGTGATGCCTATGCGATTCGAAGACATGTGACATCCACCAACACGCACTGGGCCCGCGTGGTGAATTACGGCCCATTCCCTCTCCTAGAGAGAAGGCCTGAGTCCCAGCAGTGGGAACATTAAAAAGGCTGATGATGAATGCGCCTGACTGGGTTTGAATCTACAACTTGTAAGTCTGGGTCGTTGCTACTCGGCCACCACTGCCCTCTACTGACTACCATTGTAGTGTTTCTACTTACGTAATGTTATGCGAGTGCGGGTGCGGGTGCGGATGCGGGTGTTGGTGGTGGTGGTGGTGGTAGTGTTGGTACTGGTCGGCCACTGGCGGCGGCGGCGGCGGGATGGTCAGCAGCGACGCCAGGTCCTGCCAGCGTTGCTCCACTGACATGGAGCGCATTAACGACTGTAGACAAAGGAATTAAGACGTTAGACTAATTGGTCATAAATCAATGATATCGAATGCGAACATTCGCCGAAGGCCGAGCAGTCCTCGGTCCCCTCTTCCAGTTTCGGCAGTAACTGAACCGAAACAAACAGCATACATAATGTTTCGATTCAGTTTGTCATAACTATATTATACAAAGTAAATAAAAGTTTCGAAAAAATAAAGTTTCGTCTACTGAGCAAGCCCTTAATGTTTGCGGAGGGCGGCCCCTTACACCTTGTATAGATACGCTTAATTATATCGTTATATCTTTCATGAAAGATTACATAATGAAACAAATCGATGATAACATAAAAATTATAACACACATAGACGAACTGACACCTGTCAGTCAGTGTTTAAGTATTTGTCATAACCGTCAGCTCGAAGAAGGAAATTTCGGTCGAGCTTAATATTCTGCTACTTTTTGGACGAAATCAAAACTCTAGCCGAGATAAACACCGCTATACTCATAGATTTGTAAAACGCATTATGCATAGGTTGGCCTCACATTTTATTGAAATTCACTAGGCCAGTAAAATGCGTAAAATACAAGGTGGCGATGTATAAATTACACCAATAACTAGATCTCGTCTAGCAGTCAGTCAGTTTTTAAGCTTGCGCAAATGTCTTCCCAAAAAAAACCTACTTGAAAGTAGATAAATTAATCATAAAATATTATGACACGCTCGAGTTCTGTCCGGTACAAAAAGTAATGTAATTTATTTAAATACTTTAGTTTTTATCTTAACGACAAGAAAAAATAGTTAAGAGCGTCGCAACACAGTTATGTCATTCAGTGTTACTAGTTATAAATATTTGAAACTAGTTGTATCCCCGCGGCTTCGCTTTCGCTCTACTCCACCCTACTATACCTTACTCTACCCTATTCTACCCTTCCCGACTCAATTTTCATTTTTCCATAACAATATTCTCCTCACAGTATTAAACACAAGAAAAAAAATTATTAGCGAAATCGGTTCAGCTGTTTTCGAGATTTGCTCTTAGCAACACATTTGGCGATTCATTTTTATATTATAGATAGTTTCACAATTTACCGCTAGGGATAAATGACAAAATTAGTGTTGTTTTTTGAAGGTAGATGGCGCTATTACCAATAACGTTCATCAACATCACTAGCCTTTTCCCAACTAGCTTTTTTTAGGTAGGAAATCATCCAACGACTTCTCCCGGTCTTGGGCGAAGCGGGAAGGCGTGACAAACTTTTACTGATTAAAACCCTCTCCTGTTCCTTCTGTGCGTTCGTTCCAAGACCCCGAGGTTCATAATCAGCCTTTAATGATCTCACTGTGGGGACTCAGGCCTCCTCTCTAGGAGAGGGAAAGGGCTGTAATCCACCATGCGGGCCCAATGCGGGTTGGTGGATGTCACATGTCTCCGAATTTTTGGTTCTAGGACATGCCGGTTTCCTCACGTTGTTTTCCTTCACCGTTTTGAGAGCAGTGGTGATGAAATAAATTACACAAAATAATGCGCCTGACAAGGTTTGAACCCGCGACCTACAACTCGTAAGAAAAAAGAAAGAAAGAAAAAGAAAAAAAAGAAAAGAAAAGAAAAGAAAAGAAAAGAAAAGAAAAAAAATTGTTGTTTATAACGTTAGTAATACAGCCCTGCAAGGTTGTTAGTGTTTTACAAATAACGCTGTATAGTACCGTTTCTCCGTAATGAATTTGGCACAAGACAAGAATGATCGAATCAATTATAATTATTGATAATTAAGGTTAAGTAGGAGTAGAACCTACTTTCGACACCTTATGTATGAAATATCAACTTTCATATTTTTTTACAGTACTTTTTACTGAAATCATGTTTTAGTACTTTTTTTTGGTAATTAATTTAGCAAGTTTAATTTGCGGTTATATCATTTAAAGTAACGGTAATATAATATTTAAAGTTATAGAAAGTAGATTTAAGAATGGGAAAAAAGTCGTATAAAAAAATGTAATACCTGTGAGTGTTACATTTAGCGGGCATATCTGTGATCTAAGATTGATTTCTTAAGGGTATTTTAAGCTATTGCATAGCTTCTATCGCGGGCCTTGAGCGTGGAGACCGAATCCAGAAATTCCGTAAAAAACCTAACACTCCCCCACTAAATGGTTGTCATGGCAACTTGTCAACTTCAATCACAAATAATATTTTTCTATGATAATTGCATAAGTTGATAAAAAATGCTATGCAATAGCTTTACCGCGGCAGTCTCCGAGTGCCACACGTCTTTTTTTTTATTGATATATAGTAGTGCTTGACTGCCATCCCACCTGATGGTAAGCACTGAAGCAATTTGTCTAAAGTAATATTTTTTTAGCTCATTTCTTTATACGTTTGTAAAAGGTAACTGGTTTTAATACAAAAAAAAAAAATTGACATACTGAATAAAAAACCAGTTTCTAAGCAATTTGCTGTTTTTCTCACTAGTTCGGAAAACAGCCCTCGTCACAATTTATTACATTTTAGGCTGAGTGCTACCTTTTTGTGGCGCAGCGTGGCCCTCTCACGCCTCCCTTTTTTTCGTCGGGGGTTAAAAAACGACAATCAGCTATTACGACTCACAAACTATTAAAACTCACAAATTACATTTATTTTGCAAATAAATAAAAAAAAAAACACTTTTACTCGTAAATTTTTCGAAAGTCCAAATGAGGCCGGTGATTCCTAGCTGACTACCCTAAGAAGAAACATCGAAACAAACTCAGGTATAAAAGTCTCTTTTAAAGTCCATTTAGCAAATATGTAATGGTCAAATCATAAAACATGGTTTTCTAAAACCACCAATCTGATAATTCAAAAAACGAACCACAGATGTCCAAACAAACAAACAAAAAAACCATAGACAAGGTAAACTCGTTCAGTTGGCGCGAAATCTAAGAACAAACATGGCAACTTTCGGTGTCAATATTAGCACTGGCAACACGAGAAATAACGGATAGATGTGTGTTTTAACTATGGAAACTTGATTTTTAACGGAATCTCTTGATTTTTGTGATTTTATTTGCTTAAGCCTATCTTGGTGGTCTGATTATGATGATGAAATCTTTGTAAGAGGTTTTTTTAGCCTTCGTACCAAAAAGGTAACAAGTTTTCAATGAAAATATTTTTTTCATAGCAAGCTTTTATAGCTCGGTATAACTACGAGTATATAATTAATGCTCGTCAAGACAAATCATACGAGCCCAAACTCGATGGGGTTGTGTCGTTTAACTACCAAGTCTCTATAGCCACCATCCGGTTCCATCATCAGATCAGCTACATGTCATATCAATTTTGTATTGTCATCTGATTTACACATGCATGCAAAATTTCAGCTCAATCGGTAACCGGGAAGTGGGTCAAAGGTTTGATTTGATTACAGACAATCACCGGGACAGGTGAAACTACTCTATCCCTATTGCGAAAACTCTCTGTCCGTCTGACTGTCACCAAGTGGAAATATTCACAGATGATGACAAAGTCAAAGTTAAAATATTTTATTTCACATAGGCCTACATGGGCACTTATAAAACGTCAGAAGCTGCACGGTTCCAAATTGGTCGTTTCCTATGGAGAAGAACCGGCAAGACGTCTAACTGTCCCCGCCCTCGGGCCTCAAAAAATCGCCACCACAAAAAAGCCAGAAGCCGCCCCAAAAAACAGCTGAAGCGCGCGACAGCTTGTTGCCGGAGAAGCTTGAAGCGGCGTTTTTTTGAAGCCCGTGTGCGGATCACTTAGACGTCTTGTCTCAAGTGAGCGTAAGCCCTAAGGGTGTTACTACACCAGTCGATCGATCGATGGTAGAACGGATTAGTCGACGACGATCGACAGTACCAGGCCAATCGATCGATGGTAGAATGCGTCCTCTTGTGAATACATTTCGAAAGAAACTGATGGAATATAGCCGGGGTAAATCGATAAACGTCGACCGATGTCATCGATTGGTTTATCGACCGGTATCCGTCGATCAATTAAAGCTACCACACCAATCGATCAACGTCGACCGATGTCGATCTATCGATGATTGCTGAGGTAACACCCTAAGACCGCCGTAGGAGATTGTTTCCATCTAAATGATTTCCGTAATTACCTCCAAAGACAAACACTCATTCATCGTCCAATTCTTACCATGAACTTTAAACACACAGCTCGGTCATTGGTCAGCCGCTAAAGAACTTTGCATCGAAAATAGACACAAACAGTTTTTCCTCAATTAACAAAAAACTTAAGAAAAAACAAGCGACTGTGAAGACCGGAATGGGTGAAGAGTTGGTCGGATTAAAGTTTGGCACAGACTGTTGTAACATAGCATGCAAGGTTCATCCCACAAAGTCACACGCACAGGCGAAGAGTTTTTGCCAAAATGCATCCAAAATGCACCTTTTTCTAAAATGCTAGCCTTTCGGTGTATTACAGGATGCATTTTGGAGAGTGTGCGCAGGAATTACATGACTTGATTCCACTATCGGACAAGCCGACGAACGGCGAGTATCCACCCTTATGTTGTTGAAACCTTTACGGACCAAGCATATCGCCTCGTCGTTTATACCACGTACATCGAGGGATTGGAAAAATTTGTCTGCTGCGGTCTTCTCGTCCGATTATAATTTGGGTGTCTTCAAGGCTAGAGTGAATAGGCTCTTAATAAACTAGTGCACTTCACCATCAACGATTGCATCGCTGCTTACCATCAGGGGGATTGCAGTCAAGCACTAGTTTATATCAAATTTAAAAAAAAACATGAAATGACATTTCATAAGTGTGGACGCAGCGCGCACACAAACCGAGCATGTACTACAGGCATCAAGGGTATGATCTAGCTATTAAGCCGCTCCGGGCAATAGAACATTGTTACACTATGGGTGAAAGTTACTTATTTCGTCCCGAAACGGAGTTGGGTCGCTAATTCCCAAGTCGTTTGACTATTAGACAGACTATACACATCCACATTAACGGCCCCGTGCTAGTTTACTCCGCATTACAAAGGCGTACGGACGTGTATAATCATCATCATCACACAATCAAAATCAAAGGGCTAACAGCTATGGCCTCCTTCTGCGAAGCAGTAATGCTAGCAAAGGAGGAGGCTGACCGCATCAGGCTACGGCGCCCTCGCTGCCGCCGCCGGGATTCCCATCCCGATTTCCGGCCACCGTAGACCCGGGCTCGCGGACGGCGAGCCATGGGTAGCTTGCTGTCCGATCGTCTGGTAACTGTCCGGCCGAGCCCAAAACGTCGACGGCGCGCACTTTTCCCGCGCGCCTCAAGGATTTGTCACCAACAGGAGGGGTCCCAGCTGGGTCGAAGCCTACTGGGGCCAGGGTTATCCGACCGGAAACTCGAGGCCCGGTATGAAGAGGCAGTAAGAGTCTGACACTATCTCCCGCTCCACACAAGAGCGGGTTTTGTATAATATAGATAAGATAAGATACTTTTCCTCATCGACAAAAAAAAAAATGTACTACAGGCATCAAGGGTATGATCTAGCTATTAAGCCGCTCCGGGCAATAGAACATTGTTACACTAGGGGTGAAAGTTACTTATTTCGTCCCGAGACGGGGTTGGAGGCTGAGCGTAGCGAGGTCGTTAATTCCCAAGTCGTTTGACTTTTAGACAGACTATACACATCCACATTAACGGCCCCGTGCCAGTTTACTCCGCACCACAAAGGTGTACGGACGTGTATAATCATCATCAGACAATCAAAATAAAAGGGCTAACAGCTAAGGTACGTACCAAAACGAAAGTTGATTATATTAAGAAAATGTATTTGCGACAAACACTAAAGAAAAGTGCCCAAAATTTCTTTACACAGATTTTATATAGACCGCTTTGGTAAATAAAAGATGGTATAAACTTATAAGAAGCTTATACGTAGTCATTGTTTGCAAAACCATCTATTTAACCAACAAAAATCAGCATACTTCACTTAAGGGGCCTGCTCCCATTTAGTGTCATAAAACAGTGACTTTCTGAAGCCTATTCCTTGTTAACGGCTGGGCTATTAAAAGTGAATGCTCAAAAAACCCAGCTCCGGCAAAAACAAGATGTCTCTCAATAATGATTGGTGTGTCAATAATATTGATAAACTGGCAATTTTTATATGTTCGCAAGTAAAAGTTTGCAAGTTTGCAAGTATCGTGATCTTCACGATAACAGCTGCTATGCTTTTATTACTTGTATCTCTAATTATCAATTATAATAATAAGCTTTTGTCAAAAATACATCATATTTTTTCGCTTGTTTCCCCTACTCACTCATTTGAAAGGAATAGGAAAAATCAGCGAAAAAATGCTGGTCAAATGAAATTCATACATAAGAACTTAAAGACTTATAACAGGACTTAGCCAAGTTGATAACCTTCAAACGTTAACGTTAGTAGAATATATCCAATGTAGGGAATAAAGTGATCTCAATTCTCAGTGACGTGGTCAGAACAAAGGAACCGAAGGCGTTACCTACAGTAGAAAAAAAATCGAAACGGTCGTAACTTGTTCGTAAGATTTTCAAGGGACTACACGCCTTAACCAACAAAAATCAGCATACTTAACTTAAATAAAGTACCTACTTCTAAACCCATAACCTAAAACGGTAACGTAACGCAAAAAAACGCGTTTCCCGTAAGATTCTCGGTGGAAAGCAGCCGTCAATATTTATTGAGCACTTGTAAACCCAAGCAAACGCAATGAACAGTTTCGCTCGTCATGTTTACTTGACGGCACGCGAACGAATGAGACCGGTAGCTAAATTAAACATTCTTTATTTGAATTCAAAATTTGAATTTGGAAACGTTATAGTTTCAACTTTTTTTTTTTTTTTGTTGACGCTGCCTTTGGATTTTTGAGAGGTTGTATGTATGTAATTGTAGGAAGTTGGTACGGTTTGGTTTACGTTTTAAAATTGCACTAAATATATCTTACCAACTGTGAAATGTAGGGTCTGCATTATTGAGACAAACCGTTTTGGGAATACATTCATTATGCGTACTGCTAATAAAGCGTGGAATTCCCTGCCGGAGTCTGTGTTACCTGATAGCTATAACCTAGGGGTCTTTAAGCCAAGAGTGGATAGATTGCTTCTAGGCAAGCGTGTTCCATCGTCGGCACATCATCGCTTACCATCAGGTGAGATAGTGGTCAAACGTGAGCCTATAAATTATTTAAAAAAAAAAGATTTTTTTAATGTATTAAAATGTTAAATTAACTTGTAGTTAAATGGTTTAATAACATTGTAGTAGTAAGTTCATTTATGATTTATTTAGATATACTTTTATAAGGAGAAACTCATTCTTTCGACTGTCCGGAATATTACAAAAAAAAACAAATTGTGTGGGAAAGCGAACCATTGGTGTTCAGTTGACAATAGGGGGATATTACTTTTATGATATAAACTAGTGCTTGACTGCGAGGCCATCTGATGGTAAGCAGTAATGCAATTACTGATGGTGAAGCGCACTAGTTTCTTAAGAGCCTATTCACTCTTGGCTTAGAGACACCTAAATTATAGTACTCTACTTTAGTAAAAATTCCAAAGACATTTAAAAGCCGCGCTAAAAAAAAAAACAACCGCTAAAACTGCAGTTGTCATTTTTAAATTTCGAAACGGAACACCAACATCACCACAAACATTTTCAGAAAAAAAAAACCATCTCAAAATTCGAATTTCGAACATTAAGAAAGAACAACATGCTCTCGTTTTGAGCAAACCATAAACACTTGACATAGACAAGTTTTAAACTGTTATTTATACTTTCTAGTATTATGAGTTAAGTCGTAGAAAATGTCTTTAACTGTAGTCTGCTGACTTAACTGTTTGTTTGAGTAATGTTTAAATGGTTTTATGGAACTAACAGAATTTAATTTCTTGATCTATTAGCACTTTCATTATTTATTTATACATAAAATAAAACTAGAAAATTTTAGTTGTTCGCGCATCAGGGAAAATGTACGAAATGGATATAGCTTTTATACATTAAAATTGTGTGTAACTTGACATATAAGGCTTTGTTTCTACCTACTACAATCATTGTACGAAATTCGCCAGGTCAGATAGTTCTATAATCGCCTTCTGCGGAGCAGCTAGCAAAGGAGGAGGCCGACCGCATCAGGCAACGGCGCTCTCGCCGCCGCCGCCGGGATTCCGATCCCGATTTCCGGCCACCGTAGACGCGGGCTTGCGGACGGCGAGCAATGGGTAGCTCGCTGTCCAACCGTTTGGTAACTGTCCGGACCGAGACCAAGACGTCGACGGCGCGCACTGCCTCAAGGAGTTGTCGTTGTCAGCAACAGAAGAGGCGTCGAACCCTACTGTGGCCAGGGTAATCCGAAAGGAAGCTAGAGCTCCGCTATGAAGCCTAGAAGAAACGGGGTGGGTTTTTAGTCAGTAAGAGTCTGACACTATCTCCCGATCCGTCCAAGAGCAGGGGTTGTCATTGGATGATTTTTGCCCACCATAAAAAAGGTAGTTCTATAATAAAAAGATAATTTGAATCGACGATCGATCTCAGTAACGCAACATTAAAATTAGATAATTATAACCACAAATAAATTTGATTATGTAACCGAAAAAAAAGTCACTCAAAATGCTAACCAATTTCGAATTACGTCGTTCGTCCTTCAAAAAGGCACAAGTACAAGACCATAGACAAGTGACGTCAAAGACAACGAGCCATAGAGCCACGTGTCTACAATTATTAGGCTGCGTACAGACTCGCGTGCCGCAAATTACACTGCTATCGTACTGGCCGTATGTAATTTTGTGACACCTTGAGACAAGGTCACTTGACATAAGAAGTTGTATCTGTTTTGAATTACGAATGTGATACTCTTTGAATGGAATAGTCTATGCTCGGAGTTTCCTAGCGTGATCACAGAAACAAAGATATTCGCAGGAGAACCAAGTTTACCGACATAGCTTGAAGAATCGCCAAACTTAAGTGGCAATGGGCAGGGAACATTGCTCGCAGAACAGAAGGTCGATGCGGACGAAAGCTTCTGAAGTGGCCACTGTGTACCAGAAGACAGCATTGGAAGGCTTCTCACAAGGTGGGCCGATGATCTGGTGAGGGTTGCGATTTGCACAGAACCGGTCGTTGTGGCGACGCTTGGACGCCTACGTCCAACAGTGGACACTTGGGGGAGATATGTCCATCAGTGGACGTCTGTCGGCTGAAATAATGATGATGATATCATTTATCATTCAAGGTCTATGACCAGATATGATATCTGCTGACAGATTTCATAGTAAGGATGACAAGCTTTATGTCATGGTGTCTGTCTATGGTACAGATTGGTTTAATTGTTGATCGAAATTATAATTGCCTAACTTTTAGGTTGGTTTTCTTTAAGTGGTTAATTTGTTTTTTTTTATTTATTCAATAAGTAAATAAAAAAATAAATTTATTTCAAGTAGGTATTAGAGTACAACTAAATTTTTTATATTTTTTTAAGTCAAGAGTGAATAGGTTACTTCGAGGCAAGCGTGCTCCATCGTCGGCCACATCATCGGTTACCATCAGGTGAGATATTGGTCAATCACGAGCCTATCCATACAGAAAACAAGCCTTTAATAAAAATCATTTTTTCATAGCAAGCTATATAAGCGCGTCGTGGCTATACGAGCCCAAACTCGATAGGGTTGTGTCGTTAACTACCAAGTTCCTATAGCCACCTTCCGGCTCCATCATCAGATCAGTTCCTTGTCATAATAATTGCATTGTCATCTGATTTACACATGCATGCAAAATTTCAGCTCAATCGGTAACCGGAAAGTAGATCAAATTTAATTTACAAGATTTGATGACAGACAAACATCGGGACAGGTGAAACTAAATGCTTGTAAAAGACTGTTTTTACCGGAGGCAGAAGATTATAAATATTTTACACATGGCGAGGCTACAGGCAAAGGTACTTTCCAATAAAATCGAAACTGTCAATTGCAAAATCTATGGTCTCTAACTAACCTCCAAGAAAGTCAATATAAAAGTAATTAAAAAAAAACGAAGAGTAATGCTTTCGATCGCAAAGTACTGACGCAGTGTCAATCATATTAATTACGATATTAAATGTGTCTGTCTTGTGCGATTTCTAATTATGTTTAAAATCAAATCAATATTAAATGCGACAGTCTTGAGGGGTAACCATGACGGTCAAAGGTTGTTACAAGCTTTTATTTAGTTTCACCTGTCCCGATGTTTGTCTGTCATCAAATCCTGTAAATTAAATTTGACCCACTTCTCGGTTACCGATTGAGCTGAAATTTTGCATGCATGTGTAAATCAGATGACAATGCAAAATACTTTAGTTGGTTTAGGCGTAAAGTTCCTTGAACACTTGTCCGGAGTTTAACAAACATCTGGATCTATATCATGACGTTTAAAGTAAGAGTTTTAATCTTGTTTCAGTGTGGGTAAGAGACAGAGCTATACAGGTTGTCTAGCGCCATCTCTTACCCACACTGAAACATGATTAAAACAAGCTTGTAATGAAAATCATTTTTTCATAGCAAGCTATTATGGTTCCGTATATACCTACCTATATAATTAATACTCGTCAAGACGAATCATACGAGCCCACACTCGATGGGGTTGTGTCGTTTACTAACTACCAAGTTCCTATAGCCACCTTCCGGTTCCATCATCAGATCAGCTCCATGTCATAATTGTATTATCATCTGATTTACACATGCATGCAGAATTTCAGCTCAATCGGTAACCGGGAAGTGGGTCAAATTTAATTTACAAGATTTGATGACAGACAAACATCGGGACAGGTGAAACTAAATAAAAGCTTGTAAAAAGTGGTTTAATTGATTCTGCTCGCTATTCTGATCAAACTATTTTCAGGTTTTGCGCATTTAACGTTACACGTTGTATAGTGTATCCGAATCGTCAATAACTTAAATGTTTTATACAAACAAAAACGTCAGGTAATTTGGCAGTTTTTGTCACAAAATGAAATTAGTGATGTACCATAGCGTGTCATTTGTCAAATTATAGTGTAGCCAGTCGGGAGTCGAACCCAATACCTTGACATGACCGTGACAAGATTACTGGTTATATTGTTTTGGTTATTTAATGAATGATGGGAACTGTATGTTTCCGTTTTTTGTGTTTATCCTTTTTAACCGACTTCTAAAAAAGGAGGAGGTTCTCAATTCGGATTATATATATATTTTTTTAACGTTTGTTCGCGCAAAACTTCGTCGCTTGCCAACTGATTTGAAAAATTATTTTTTACTCCAGTTTCCCGCAACCATCATCATCAATATCGGTCCATCTTGTAAGACGCCTTCCAACGCTGCGTCTTCCGGTACGCGGTCGCCACCCCAGAACCTTTCGACCCCAACGGCCATCTGTTCTGTGAGCAGTGTGCCCTGTCCATTGCCACTTAAGTTTGGCAATTCTTCGCGCTATGTCGCCAACCTTAGTTCTCCTGCGGATATCTAGGCTTTGTAGATTGGACTTAACCAAATCTTTTTTTTCACATCATCACACAGCGCCATCTAGTACTCAAACTAAGCTACTGATAAACTTACTTATAAATATTTCTAAATACATACATATCACTACATAATATAAGTACATAGTATAAAACAAAGTCGCTTTTTCTGTCTCTATATCCCTATGTACGCTTAAATCTTTAAAACTACGCAACGGATTTTGATGCGGCTTTTTTTAGTAGATAGAGTGATTCAAGAGGAAGGTTTATATGTATAATAACATCCATTAAATAGTGGAGAAACACACGAGCGAAGCCGGGGCGGGTCGCTAGTTATAGATATACTACTAACTAACTACACCCAGACACAGAACAAATGATCATGCTCAACATCTATCTGGATCACCAATTAGCCTCTTCGCACGCCTTTCCACCGAGTCCTAAGGCTAAACTACCTAATATAAGGCTTAGGGGAATAACTAATTAGTTAAAGATAACCGTAACACTAATATTTAACTTAACAACGACTTAATAAGCTGTTAAGCTGACAACTTCAAACAACCGCAAATACATCTGCCTAAAAGTAAGCCATTATACCTCATTACTATCATACTCAATTTTTAATCATCCCGGAACTTTAAACCACAAAAAAACTAAACCAAAAAAAAACTCACCTGATATTCGTAAACATCCATTATAACAACATTAAAAATAAAAACTAAACTAAAAAATACAACACTAATTAAAAAAAAAAGAACTATATATAAATTAAAAAAAAATATTGCACTTATAATCAGACTGTCCACTTTTAGTGGTGTATTGCACATTAATTAGATTTAAAAAATCAGGTACTGTTTAGGAATCACATCGTTGTGCCTTTGCCGAGATGTGTCAAGTTAGTTTGACATAAGATTCAAGATGGCGGCGCATGGTACGCGCGATGCGCGGCGTTGCGCGAGTGTTACTGCGTGTACAATACTGATCGTGCGCTTGCTAAAATAGTAAGCGTTTGACTTAGATTCTAATGGGTTCTGTATGATTTTTAAAGACATTTTTTTTTAATAATAATGACAAGCTGACCAGGCGAACTTCGTACCGCCTAACAGTCAATGAATGTAGTATATCTTTCGATATAGTCAACCGATTGCGATGAAACAAAGCCTAAGTAATATGTCAAGTTACACACAATTTTAACTTAAAACAGTTATCTACATCGATTTCGTACATTTTACGCAATTTTGCGTGATTATACAATTAGTCTAATAAGATTTAAATGTGATCCAGTCTATCATGACTTCGGTGATCCATTTACAAAATAAAATTCTATTTTATTATATTTAATCTAAAATAATTTGACTCGAAGGCCATTTGAGTGAATTATTATTATAATAATTATTATACGCGATTAAAGAAACTTCATCATCATCATCATCATCAGCCTTTTTAATGTTCCCACTGCTGGGACTCAGGCCTCCTTTCTAGAAGAGGGAATGGGCCGTAATCCACCACGCGGGCCCAGTGCGGGTTGGTGAATGTCACATGTCTTCGAATTTTTGGTTCTAGGACATGCCGGTTTCCTCACGATGTTTTCCTTCACCGTTTTGAGAGAAAGAAACTTATTAGTCTCAAAAGTAACAAAAACAAAAAATTGTTAATTGGGACACTTTTTCCGAACATGACGTGTCCCAAACGACAGTAAGCCGAAGCAATATATTCACTCATGAGGGTGAATAAGTTACTTCTAAGCGAGATAATGGTCAAATGCGTGTCTAACCATAATAATAATAAAAAAATAATATTTCCCCACATAAGGAACACCCTCTTTTCCGTTCCTTTTTTCTTTCGATAAATTCTCGCCAAAACTAAAATCCAGTGTAGGGGGTGTGGTCTCTGCGACCTAAAAGATCTATTGTGACACCTTGTTAGTGTAACTCTTTTAGCCCAGTCTCCACACTAACCCACGGGTTTCTCCCACTCATCTACGGGCCCCTAAAAAGCTAAGCGTCTAATACGTTGGTGTGAAATCGGCGAGTCGCGGACCGTCATCAGTTTCTAACGGGCATGGCGCGCTGAGCTTTTAAAATACTTTCGTTGGACTCATATTATTCGGTACGGAGAGTACTTGTCTTTAGAAAACTATTGGTATATTGAGGCTCTAGAATTGTCGATGGGCTTTATATTTTTAGGAGGGAAAATCATCCAATGACTGACCCGTTCTTTTTTAATTGATATAAACACTACATAGTACAAAACAAACTCACTTTTTCTGTCCCTATATCCCTATGTACGCTTAAATCTTTACAACTACGCAACGGATTTTGATGCGGTTTTTTTGCGATAGAGTGATTCAAGAGGAAGGTTTATATGTATAATAACATCCATTAAATAGTGGAGAAATACTGTTACACGAGCGAAGCCGAGGCGGGTCGCTAGTATAATATAAACTGGTGTGAATGCGATCCCACCTGATGGTAAGCAGTGATGCAATCTCTGATGGTTAGGCGCACTAGTTTATTAAGAGTCTATTGGTGAATCGGAATGAAGTGTCAGACTTTTACTGACAATAATTGATCTATAGGTGATCAGGAGTGGTAGGTGGTCGCTTCTGCGAGGCAGTAATGCTAGCTAAGGAGGAGGTCGACCGTATAGGCAACGGAGCTCACAGCGCCCCAACCGCCGCCAAAATTCCGATCCCGAATTCCGGCCACCGTAGGCGCGGGCTTGCGGATGGCGAGCAATGGGTAGTTCGCTGTCCGACCGTCCGGTAACTGTCCGGACCGAGCCCAAGTCATCGACGGCCCGCATTGTTCCCGCACGCCTCAAGGAGTTGTCAGCAGCAGGACCCCTCCTGCTGCTGACAACTCCTTGAGGCGCTCCTTCTGAGGTAGCAAACGTAAAAAAAGCACAACTGATAACCTCCACCTTTTTTTGGAAGTCGGTTAGAAATATCGTCAAAAACAACAGCCATTTTGAATAAAAACGAAATCATGAATTTTATACTCTTGTCTAACTACTTCTTTAAATGTATAAAACCTTTTTTTTTTCCAAATTACTACTGTCAATAAAAATTATAAGGTAGTTAAAAATTCTAATTACAGAATAACTGTCTATAAGCGCGGGACTGGCTATCAATCATTGAGCTTGAAAAAGAATAGCTCATATGTCACTTCGGATGATTTCGGATGTGGTCGGCGGCTTTCGATTTTTGAAAAGCGCTTTGTTAAATTACTAAGAAAATAATTTGTAATTTTAATAGATTCTAATTAATGAATTGCAAGCTTCCGTTGTAATTTTTTCTCTTGTTTTTTTTTCTTTTTAGGATTGGAAACCTGTTAATCATGTAGATGCAGTATTACATGGCAAAATTCTTCCTCGAGCGCCAGTACATACGCAAAGTATATAGGTACAGAAGTCAATCTACATTGGTACCAAGCGCGCTCTCACAACGCACACATAGACACCGCTCACGGACACGATATCTCGAGTGGAGCTCCCGATAGTGTCAGACTCTTACCGACTAAAAACCCCACCACGTTCCTTCTAGCCTTCATACCGGGGGGCTGGGCTGAGCTACCTTTCGGATAACCCTGGCCCCGGTAGGCTTCGACCCAGCTGGGCACCTGCTGTTGCTAACAGCTCCTTGAGACGCATTTTAAGTACTATTTTAAGTACTTCTATAAACCGGGCTTTGGTTCAGGCCATGGTCCGGAGCGAGGAGGAGTGGCAGGCGGTCACCTCCTTCTGCGAAGCAGCAATGCTAGCAAAAGGAGGCCGACCGCATCAGGCAACGGCGCTCTCGCCGCCGCCGCATGGGTAGCTCGCTGTCCGACCGTCCGGTAACTGTCCGGACCGAGCCCAAGTCGTCGACGGCGTCACTGTTTCCCACGCGCCTCAAGGAGTTGTCAGCAACAGGAGGGGCCCAGCTGGGTCGAAGCCTGGGGCCGGGGTTATACGAAAGGAACTCGAGCCCCGGTATGAAGGCAAGAAGGAACGGTGTGGGTTTTTAGTCAGTAAGAGTCTGACACTATCTCCCGTTCCGCTCAAGAGCGGGGGTTGTCATAGGATGATTTTTGACCACCGAAAAAAAAAAAGTACTTCTATAAAAACTATAAAATTCCAAGTCCGTTTAGACCGCAAGAGAACTCACATAAGTATATATATATACGAATATAACAGTCGAGTAAGTCTAGTTAATATAACTGTTACACAGTTTTGCCTACATTTTAACTAGGAGTTATAAACTCCTGTACTTATCTTACAGTTAACAAACTTTCACTTACTGCGCTTATTTTTATTTTTTATCTTAAGTTTTTAATAAATCTTTAATACACATTGTTTTTTTATTAACGACAGTCAATTTAAACGTCATATAGACAAATTCTGTAAGACTAAACTAGTGCGCCTCGCCATAAACGATTGCATCACTGCTTACTATCAGGTGGGATCGCAGTCAAGCACAATTTTATAACATTTAAAAAATAAAGTCATTTTTTCATAGCAAGCTTTTATAGCTCGGTATACCTTTATAATTAATACTAGAAAAGACGAATCATACGAGCCCAAACTCGATGGGGTTGTGTCGTTTAACTACCAAGTTCCTATAGCCACGTTCCGGTTCCATCATCAGATCAGCTCCATGTCACAATAATTTTGCATTGCCATCTGATTTACACATGCATGCAAAATTTCAGCTCCATCGGTAACCGGGAAGTGAATCAAATTTAATTTACAAAATTTGATGACAGACAAACATCGGGACAGGTGAAACTAAATAAAAGATGCAGGGTGCAGCTGGCCGCAATTAAATGCACAGATACTCGTACTGCCGCCTAGGCGGGTACGAGTTGTGTTCGAGAGTTATGGTCAGATGGTTCAAGGGACTATAAGCCTTAAAGTCCCTATGAGCGGTTGTATGAAAAACAATGCAAATGTGTGTCGAGATGTATCACTTTAATCTAATACTCAATGAGCCAAAAGGCTAGGTACCGAGACTGCAAACTTGAAATCGTTCAATAGCCCTGACAATGACACAAACGCCACAATACAAGGTCAATACCATGGTTCCTTTCGATTTACGAATCGATAAAAAAAATATCGATTAGAGATCTTAATTCGGAAATCTATTGTGTATAGTCGGTGTGAAAAACAAATGAATAATAGCTAAGAGCTGATTTAAATTAAAACTTTGTTTGAATGAATGGTTAGATTTGCCATCTCCGGATTTTTTTCATTTAAGTATTTATACTTCATGTACAAGGGAGCAAAAAAAAGAGAAAAAGAAAGAAAGATAGAATGAAAACCTGTTTATTCCGCCTAAATAGACGCAAAAATCATTACAATGTCAACAATACAAAAACCAATATCCCTGTCAGCCCATGTGTGTATCGGGCATAACATTGTTGCACCTTGTAACCATAAACAATGGAGTTGTCTAGGTTATCTGCACTGAGGCAGAGCAGTGGTGGTCGAGTGGTAATGACCGACGAGTAGTAGGTCGCGGGTTCAAACCCAGCCAGGCGCATTACTTCGTGTAATTTATTTCATCGCCACTGCTCTCAAAACGGTGATGGAAAACATCGTGAGCAAACCTAGTCCTAGAACCAAAAAATTCTAAGACATGTGACATTCACAAACCCGTACTAGGCCTCCGTGGTAGATTACGGCCGATTCCCTCATCTAGAGGGGAGGCTGAGCTGGGTTAAAAAGACAACACTGTGGTAGGTTTGCACAATAAATAAATAACTTCAAACGGAAAATAAGTTGTTTATAATAAGAGAACTTAATAAAAATTCTGACGAAGACCAATTTTTTTAGATTATAAACACCTATTCAATTTTTTTTTAAGTGGGAAATCATCTAAGCACTTCTCTCACTCTAAGGCGGTGGGGGAGGGCGTGTCAGACTTTTATTGACTAAACCCACTAATATGAGTACCTTCGTTCCAGGACCTCGGGATTCTTTTTCGCACTACCCATGGCTCCAGTAAGCGTGTGGAGGCCCGGTCCGGACGTTACCGGACAGCGAGCTAACTATTGCTCACCGTCCCCAAGCTGGCGCCTGATGGCCGGAATCCGTGGTCGGAATTCGGGCGGCGGCTTGGGCGTGAGCACCATTGTGTCTCCATTTCTGTCTTTAAAGTATCAAAATTTTTGTTTTGCACTTTGGTGACCCTCCAAATTAAGGTTTCATCATAATCATCATATCAGCCGAAAGACGTCCACTGTTGGACATAGGCCTCCAAAAAGGTTCTGGGATGGCGACGACGTACCGGAAGACGTAGCAGTGGAAGGCCTCCTACAAGGTGCCGATGAGGGTTGCGGGAATCCGATGAATGCGGGACGCACAGACCGGACCGGACCGTTCATTGTCGCCACAATGAACGGTCCGGTTTATTGAACTTTTATTTGGGACTTTTTAAGCTCTACAATATGCTTTTTAGCCTATTCATATGCAAATATGCGAAGGCATATTAATCTAACTAAACATATATATATATAACATTTCTTAACAACTGACCGAATACTAATTACTTTTATAACAAAGCGTGTAATTATGTTTGCTTTGAATAATATTAGAATAAATTATAAGAGTATTACTTTTTTGTTATTTTATTGTTATTTTCTCACTTTCTTTAGTTTAAATTTTAATGACGGGTTTTGAGAGGTGTTAGGAAGAAAGTGTTATGTGGGCTTAGTCCCTTTTTACTTTTTATTGTAGCCATAAAATCTGTTAAGAATATTATTACAGAGTAATCACATTTTTTTTCTTAAGTGCTATTCATAGTAAAATAAATTAATCATCATCATTTTTCCAGCCGAAAGACGTCCACTGTTGGACATAGGCCTCCCCCAAGTGTTGCCATAAGGAACGGTGCGTCTCGCATCCATCGGATTCCCGCGACCCTTACCAGGTCATTGGTCCACCTTTTGGGAGGCCTTCCAATGATGGTACGGGTTCGCCACTCCAGAATGCGAAACGCTAAAGAAATGAATACCTACTTCTCAACTTTATAAATTACTGGTTGGTACCCGGGACTTCTTTCAAACCTAAGATCCATTCTTAAATCTCATCCTCATAAATCCCTCCTAATCTTTCTCTGTCGATGCAGTAAATTTGTGGAACTTATTTCCGCCTAGTGCTAGGCAAGATTTAAAATCGATTTCACTCTTCAAAAATCAAGCAAAAGAGGTTTCTTTCCTCTCATCATCATCATCTTCCTGCCCTTGTCCCGTTTTATTTGGGGTCGGCGCAACACGTTTTTTTCTTCCATTCTGTCCTGTCGCTCGTCATGCTATCACTAACTCCCTTTTCATTCATATCACTTCTCACACATTCCATCCAACTTTCTTTCCTCTCAACAGAGCTAAAATTATATATTTAGATATTATTTATGAAAGTATTACATCTATTTATAGGATTAAGTACATATCTATAGTTACATATATTTTTTATAAACTATTGTCTACGTTTGTTCTCTTTTTTCGCAGCTCTCTTGGAAAATATTTCTTTAGAAATAAGCTGTATTTTTGTACGACCAATTATATTATGTACTAGTTTCTGCCAGCGGCTTCGCTCGGGTAAAAATAAGTTTCTACATACAAATTTTGGACCCCTGTTTCATCCCTTTAGGAGGCAAGTTTTGTAAAATCCTCTCTTAGTGCTCACGTATGTCATAAAAGAAAATCTTATAAAAAAATTCACGCTCCTAGTCCCAGAAGTATCAGCTGTGCGTTTATATGTTAGTCAGTCAGTTTCTCATTTTATGTATATAGACTAATGTTTTCTATTTTTTGTGTGTAAACCAATAAATGAAAAAAATCTTAACAGCCATAGCTACTGCTCACCCAATTTCAAAAGAAGCTCAGCAAAGATTAAGTCCAGTAATACGTCAAACGAGACAATGTCATTACAGCTAAACTGTAAAAGATGCAACAAAAACTGCGCGCGCGCATGTAATGATCCATGGATCATTTGCGATAACTATGATCTCATAGAACTGTGATCGATCGGATTTGGAACTAATATTGGTTTTATTGAGGAAAGTATTGTTTCTGGTGAAGAAATGTGGGGTAGTTCTGTTTTCTTTAAAACGGGTGACCTGAATGATGCCAAAATGTATTTTAAAATATTAGTAGGTAGGGACAGTGGGAATCTCATTAATCCATTCATGCGCGTCACTAATTAGATGACGAGGCATTTGGTTACCTTAAGAGATGATGAAATGCGGCAACTTCAGTTGGGACTGGTCAATTCTTAGCTCTGTTGGCTTCTGGAACCAGGGTCTAGTTCCGAAAGAGAGGCTCGGCCCCGGTATGAAGGAACGGGGTGGGGTTTTTAGTCAGTAAAAGTCTGACACTATCTCCTGCTCCGCTTAAGAGCGGGGGATATCATTTACATGATTTTTACCCACTGAAAACAAAAGAAAAACCAACCCGCACTGAGCCCGCAGAGCTAGAGAGGAGGCCTGAGTCCCAGCAGTGGGAACATTAAAAACGCTGATGATGATGATGATGAAATTAATATCATAAAGTCGAAAGTGTGTGTGTGTGTTTGTTACTTTCATCATTATCATCATTTCAATAAAAAGACATACACTGCTCCTCCTCCTATAGGCCTCCCCTAAGTGTCTCTAAAGTGACCAGTTTTGCGTGTCTCATAACCACCGGTTTCCCGCGACCCTCATCAGGTCGTCGGTCCACCTTGTGGGAGGTCTATCAATACTGTGTCTTCCGGTATGTGACTCCAAAAACTTTCGACGCCATCGTTCTACGAGCAGTGTCCTGCCTACAGTCACTTAAGTTTGGCAATTCTTCCGGCTATATCCGTAACCATAAAACAAAGATAACCGCAGAAAAACCTCTTTACAAAAAAAGTAACAACGAAAGAGGCACATGTCAACTGTATGAGCCAACAAGATCTTGGAACATTTTCGCGCAAACTACAAAACTATGTAAGACCTTTCTACTTTCATATGGCTCGCGCATACTATCCTTATTATCGATCAATGATCTATAGATCGCAACGGATCCATAGATCTTGGGGTCAGGCGCAGCAATTACGGTCCTATTCAGAAAGACGGACGCCGCGGCATTATATATCATTATGTCGCGGTGTGTTCAGTAATGTTGGGCTGTTCTTGTAATTTCTAGAGATTAGTTTTTTTAATATTTTAGCTTCACGTTTTACTGAGATCTGGACTTCCTATTTTTATTTTCGTTTCGAACTCTGTATAATAGGTTTGTAAGCATGTCAGTTTATCGAATTTTTTAACCGAATTCTAAAAAAGGAGGAGGTTCTCAATTCGAATGTTTGTATTTTATTTTTTACTCATAACTTCGTCACTTGCCAACCGATTTGAAAAAATGTTTTTTTGTTGAAAAGGGTATACTTCTCAAATGATCAGTCACCAAGTTGGGATCTGATGATGGAAACTTGGCAAAATTGAGGGAACTCCTCAAATACAATTTAATTTTTAGTGAAGTCGGTTTTTTTTCATAAAAAGGTTTTTTTTTAAGAATTATTTTACATGGAAACATTAAAAATCTATACCTATTTATAATTATATGAATATATATGAAATTGTAGTTTTTTATAAACGAGATATTTTGAACTGTGACCTTCGGATTTACTTAGAATACAAGTTACATAATGTTACGTTATTGTTTTTTTGTAATTAGTTTTTTATTGATTTCTTTGTTTTTTTTTTTGTTTTCTGTATCTATACTAATATCACAGAGGAAAGTTGTATATTTTTATGCGTAATAAATAAAACCACGAACTACCAGACCGATTTAAAAAATTCTTTCACCAGCATTATTCTAATTTATCACTGAGTGACAAGGGATTTTCTACTTACGCGCATGCGAAGCCTCCGGAAGAGCCTGCTAATATAAAGCAGAAAAGGTTTTGCTTGTTTAAAAGCGGTATTCTCTGGAAGTAACAATAGGCTTGTAATTTTTAGTAGTAGTGTAAGGTAGGTATATAAAATAATTAGTCACGTACCACCCACGGAAGTGGAGCAGTTATCAAAGACGCAGATGAAACCGCGGAGAACAGCTAGTATATTAATAAAAGCATTTTTTTTTTTCAGAAAAACGTTTTTTTTTTTAAGGCCTTCCTCCAATCTAGGAATTACTGCGGAATCTGACAAGCATGACAAGCACCACAAGACCCTTAGACCCGGAAATGCAGGCCTCACAAATATTTGTTCCATGTAGGAACCGAAACTGCGACACTCAGTGCACCAGCCAAGACACCTTTTTTTATTTCACAAATAAAGAAAACCCAGCCATTTTCAAAACAGTCCTATTCCCAACATCATCGACAACATAGAAACGGTACGCTACACTACAATTCGAAAACTTTCATCTTGGTCTCTGGTCTCTCTGTATGACCATATTTGTTAATAATTATTTTTGATTGAATATCACTTTTATAATACACTTTTAATACTGTAACGGCATTAGAGATGTGTACTTAGTTCAAATTTCAAATTAAGAACGGTATAACATGGCAGTTATGTTTATTTAGGCAGAATGGACCACTACATAGGAAGGTATTGTCAGAATAACTAAATTGGAGTGGGAAAATTATGGTGGACTAGTTGACCTGGCGAACTTCGTACCGCCTAACAGTCAATGAATGTAGTATATCTTTCGATATAGTCAACCGATTGCGATGAAACTAAGCCTAAGTAATATATCAAGTTACACAAAATTTTAATCCTATAAAACCTCGGACTCACCAAATGATTTTTAATTCAATTGACCGAATTATGTGAGAAAAAAAAACATAAAAAAAAAAATTAATGGTTTTATGTGCAGTTTTAGTTTGTTAAAAATTCATATCTGCATTGAAATAAGAACTTTTATTCTCCCGTGTAGATTGGATTACAATTATTTGTGTTTGTTTACCTATTTGGGAGAGTTTGCGCACGTGATAGTTTGACCTATTCATAAATAGACAGGTCGACGTTTTCAATGAAGATTTTTTTGAAAAATATAACCTATATTAAAAAGTGGTTTAATTGATTATCTAATCTTTGAATTCTAATTCTGATGGAACAAACTGATTTTAGGTTTTGCGCATTTAACATTACACGTATACATGTATAAGTTATCTACGACGACTTCGTAAATTTTAAGTGATGCGCCCATAACTAAAAACTTCTACAGGGTTAAAATATGTATAAGGTATGTTATTGAGGATTTTCCAAATAAACCACAAATTGTTTCTCTTAAAATCAAAGTTTATTTAATACGTCTTTACTATATTACAACGTTTAACTATGACCATTACACCTATAACTTACCTGAAAATCAAAGAAACGACATTTAAAGTTTACTAGTATCGCCTCCTCAATTATATCCCTTTATTTTATCTTTTTACAAAAGAATTTTTAACAATAAAATATGCAAAATAATCTAAACATCATCTGTCATTCAATCACACGTCACCCCGTTCCACAGAATATAAATTCCATTGACAACTTCAACGCGCGTTATGAAATGTCATTTCATTACATATGTATAGATTTCCTCTGAGCTAACCTGTGCCCCAGCACTGGATAGAGGCTGTTGCTGAAAGGTATGTCGTATTATCCAGTTACTGGGTTATTCAAGGTATATTTTCAATTAGACTCGAAAGCTGTAAAAACGCTCGACAGATTGACTAATCAATGACAGGCTGAGTAATATCTAGACCTAAACTATTATTACATTTTTTTAAATAAGAAATGGGCTTGTTTATTATCAAATTCATAAATAAATAATTTTAAAGAGCTATAACTTACGTTAGTTCGTAAAAAAAATATTCTGGAAGTTGTAAACCAAATTTAAAAATTCTGTCGATAATAGAAAGACGCTGGTGGCTTTTTTTCTGTCGATAACTAGTAGAGTTATTTATTTATTTAAATAAATAAAAATATTTTATCCACGTCCATCAAAAAGAAAATTATAATATTTTTATCCAAACTAGAGCCTTTGACTTATAAGTATGTTAATAATAACTTAAAAAAAAAAGAGAATATAGAGACTGTTGATAAAAGTAAAAATTTCAAGCAATTTACGATATACACATTATTTTTTAAGATACAAAACTGAATTTAGGTAAAAAAATAGTAAAACATCCAACAAACTTTGCCTTTATGAGTTTGTTTTTTTGTATGTAGGAGGTAACCTCTGAAAGTACTGGTCCAATTGCTAAAATTTTAGCACCGATAGAAAGCTCATTTATTCCTGCGAGCTATATATTATGCACGCGGGCGAAGCCTCGGGTAAACGCTAGTATTAGTATAATTTAACAGTTTACGGAATATTCTTAACTTCAATATCAGAATTTCCCATCAGGTGTACCCACAAAACTATACAGCACATAAAAACACCCACAACATAGAACCCACAGTAAAACCATTAGCGGTTTTATAAGATAAAGGAAATAACAGAAAAAAGAACCAACCTGCCATATAAACACCCTTCTTCACAAAAGACACAGAAAAACTGGTTACCTGTACTCCTGTCATCAAATCATTTGTCAAAACAGACCAGTTTAATTTGACACTCGCTGGTGGCGCCACTTGTTGAGCAAAAAGATACTAAGTGCAAAATGTTCGGTACATTTCTTTTGGTTCGTTTTTTTGGCGGGTACAAAGATTTAATGGGTTGTATTTTTGTGGTTAGGGTTTTAAAGGTAGGTAGCAACGCCTATTAAAACATGGGGTTTATTGTGTGGCAAATGGGAATTAAGCAATAAATAATATCTTAGAAGGCACCGGTCAAAAATAGGTAAGTAGTTTGAAAGAAAATACTATTGACTAGCTAACTCGAAGTTCGTACCGTCTATAGTCAATGAATGTAGTATATCTTTCGATATAGTCAACCGATTGCAATGAAACAAAGCCTAAGTAATATCAAGCTACACACAATTTTCCGGCCACCGTAAGCACGGGCTTGCAGACGGTGAGCAATGGGTAGCTCGCTGTCCGATCGTCCGATGACTATCCGGACCGAGCCCAAGTCGTCGACGGCGCGCACTGTTCCCGCGCACTTCAAGGAGCTGTCAGCAACGGCAGGACCAGGTTTAATTCGAAAGATAGCTCAAGCCCCGGTAAGAGAGGCAACGAAGGAACAAGAGTGGGTTTTTAGTCAGTAAAAGTTTGACACTACCTCCCGCTCCGCCCAACAGCGGGGATGTCATTGGATGATTTTCCCACCGCTAAAAAACAAAAGATACACACAATTTTCATGTATAAAGGATATCGACATCGATTGTGGTACATTTTACGTGATGCGCGTACAACTAAACACTTCTACAGATTTTTTTCTAGTGGATTTTTCTTTTGAAAAGATGAAATTTTCAAGTTAATTTAAAACTTGATGGGAATATTTGTTTTAAGTGATTCTATGCCTCATTATTAAAATACTAGCGGCCCATCCCGGCTTCGCACGGGCAATAAATATAGCTACTTGTCAAATGATGAAAATATGTTACTTGTCAAACATTTTATCATCATCAGTCTTTTTAATGTTCCCACTGCTGGGACTCAGGCCTCCTCTCTAGGAGAGGGAATGGGCCGTATTCCACCACGCGGGCCCAATGCGGGTTGGTGAATGCCACATGTCTTCGAATTTGGATTCTAGGACATGCCGGTTTCCTCACGACGTTTTCCTTCACCGTTTTGAGAGCAGTGGTGATGATATAAATTACACAAAGTAATGCGCCAGAGTGGAGAGAGGCCTTTGCCCAGCAGTGGGACAATATGGGCTAACTAAAGAATTAAAAATGCGCCTGACTAGATTCGAACCTGCGACCTACAACTCGTAAGTCGCGGCCATTATCACTCGGCCACCACTGGTCTACCTCTCTACCTCTTCTACCTTTACTAATACATTTTTTTTTCTCAGACGTGTACCACCAAAGGACCTTCGATATGCATCTACTAATATAAAATCAATTTGTCACTTTGTCCGTCAGTCAATGCAGGTGGGCCGTGTCACTTGTCTTTTTAACGTCCAAACATTATCAATCATGGCTCCTTTGGTGTACCGACCAGTCCATTAAGGGGAGAGTCCTCAAGAAACCAGGACCAAAAAGGTACTTACAATTTTCAAAATTCCTAAAAATACACCGCATTGAATAACACAAATAAAAAAACAAGCTTTTAATCAAAATATTTTTTCATTACTTTGAAAGTAGGTCTGAACTTGCCTGAGGAGCGGGCTGAAAAGTATCACACCTTTCATCCCTAGGGAGTTTTTACTTTCAACTAACAGCTGACAAATTATTTAAAAAGAAAACTAGGTATATCTTCTTGTATTCGTAATGAAAAGCACAGTGCATAAGTAACTTCACCCCTAGTGTAACAATGTACTATTTCATAGCAGACTTTTACTTATAGTTCGGTATACCCATATAATTAATACTCGTCAAGACGAATCATATGAACCCAAACTCGATGGAGTTGTGTCGTTTAACTACCAAGTTCCTACAGCCACCTTCCGGTTCCATCATCAGATCAGCTCCTTGTCATAATAATTTTGAATTGTAATCTGATTTACACGTGCGTGCGAAATTTCAGATCAATCGGTAACCGGGAAGTGGGTCAAATTTTATTTACAAGATTTGATGACAGACAAACATCGGGATAGGTTAAACTACATAAAAGCTTGTAAATACTTTTAAGTATTTAAAGTATTTAGTATACTTCGTTCACAGTCACAACACCTTCGTAAACAGTATATTTCGTTCCAAAACACAAATCGCAGACGTAGGTAACTCAGCCGCCAAACTAAAATGGAACTGGGCAGGTCACATATGCCGCATGTCGCCACAAAATTGGGTGAAAGCAACTACTGACTGGATTCCAAACAACAGGAGCCGGCGACGCGGTAGGCCCAGAAGGCGATGGCGTGACGATTTGGATTCCTACCTTAGGGATTGGCCAGAGGTGGCTAAGGACAGAAAAGAGTGGAATAAAGGAAGGGAGGCCTTTGCCCTGCAGTGGGACACAACGGGCTTATAATAAAGTATTTATACTACTTTAAGAAAATATCAAGACCATTGCAGTAGTTTCAAATGATTTGAACAACAATTACTTCTAGTAAAGTAGTCATAATAATTGCATGTCATTATAAACAATTAACACTAATTTGCTACTTTAAACTCAGTTATATTTACCATTTATAATCTTGGACTTTGACGTCATCACTACATAGCATAAAACAAAGTCGCTTTTTCTGTCCCTATATCCCTATGTACGCTTAAATCTTTAAAACTACGCAACGGATTTTGATGCGGTTTTTTTTAATAGATAGAGTGATTCAAGAGGAAGGTTTATATGCATAATATTGCACCCGAGCGAAGCCGGCGCGGGTCGCTAGTTGAATATATCGCACACCCAGAACAACACTGCACTAAGTCTAAATAGCTCATTTTTCAGAATCGACGAAAAACCGTTATCTCATGTTATGTGACAGTTATTGCGAGTGTCCTGCACATTGCATGTAAAGAATCCATTTAAAGGATTTTTTACATGCAATGTGCAGGACACTCGCAATAACTGTCACATAACATGAGATAACGGTTTTTCGTCGATTCTGAAAAATGAGCTATTTAGACTTAGTGCAGTGTTGTTCTGGGTGTGCGATATGTTATTGTGATGTAAAAGATAGGTTTTTTTTTAATTTACTTATGTAGCGACATCTATGGCGTCACATAGGAACTAATCCTGCACCAGTAAAATATTAACTTAATTTAATGTAAAGCGTGTTTTCTTTGGCACATGAATATAACCTAGTATAGTATACCATAGAGTAGAACTATCGTACCGTCTCCATAGAGATCGGGCGGTGAGATGAAAGAGATATGATAACACTAATGAACTATGAGCGACTAGGGTTGGCGGTTACGAGAAAAGAGAAACAAAAAAACTTTCATCTTTATACCATCTTTTTAACTGACTTCGAAAAGGAGGAGGTTTTATGTTCGGCTGAATGTATGTTTTTTTTTGTATGTATGTTCACCGATATCTCGATCAATTGTGGACCGATTTTGAAAATTATTTTTTTGATTGAAAGGTTATGCTTCCGAGTTGGTCCCATAGAAATATTGTTATGATCTGATCATAAACGTCGAAAATATGGAACAGAACTCCTCATAGGATCATAGCAGAATTGTCGTAACAAGTAAAATTGCTTTGTTTAAGTTTTTGTTTATCTCAAAATTGTTTTAAATGGATATAAAACAGAAGGTTCTTTCTGTATTTAGCTCGTATGTTTTTTTATTAGTTGGGAAAATCATCCACCGCTTTTGGGCGGAGCAGGAGAGTGTGGCCGTTTTGCTCGAACGTGGGGCATATTTTTTTTTATTGTTATTACCTATTTTTATATTGTCATGTACAATTTTGTAGAGTAAAACTTTTTACAAAAAAAATATAACCGACTTCAATGATAAAAAACACTGAAAAGTATCAAATAACTTTAATTTTGGAAGTCGGTGTTTCTATAATAGTTTAGTCTCTTCGTTATTTAACACCGACTTCCAAAATTAAAGTTATTTGATACTTTTCAGTGTTTTTTATCATTGAAGTCGGTTATATTTTTTTTGTAAAAAGTTTTTTTTTATTTTACACTTTTTAGTTATGGTACCACCACTGAAAAGTACCCCTCAGGCAAACTTAAATACCTTATAGTCAGAGCGCATCTCATAACGGTTCTAATAATCCCAAACACGGTTAGATTACATTAATTTACCTTTCGGCTTCATCATCAGATCAGTTCGATATATCCTCTTGACTGTTTGAAAGAAGAGGGGGTCATTAGACTAGATGCTGGAGAGGGAAAGGATATATCGAACTGATCTGATGATGAAGCCGAAAGGTAAATCTTTCAATCAGTCATTAGACTAGATGCTGATAATCCCGGCTGTAGCATCAGGTCAGATTTATGTCAACATTGCAATGAACTTAAAATTTAGTCCTGTTTAAAATGAGCCCAAACACGACTACGGTGCTGTAATTTCAAGGTTTGTACTTTTCCTGATGCTCCTGGCTTCAGCATCAGGTCTCTATGTACTTCGGTGTTCTTTATTAGCAGTACGTTTATCCACACATCGAGCCGTTTTCAATGAGCCTAAACTCGATATATCTGCTGTTTGTTGTCGAGGACTTAGGTACTCTGCAGACTATCCTGACTGCAGCATCAGGTCATGACTTGATGATCATGAGACCAAATGTGGCAAATGCCCTATCAAACATCAAAACAATTTACTAAAACAGTCCTTGCCTGTTCGAGTAACTTCTTACTGTTAAGGAGTTGTACCTTCCATCATCAGCCCAGCTACCTGAGATGGTGACGACCATACGCAAATACACAAGATACTTCATAAAATATGCGAAAATCAATAAGTGGGCCTATAAAATTTGAAGGTTGCCCTCGATTTCTCCAAGATCCCATCATCAGATCCTAATTTGGTGATAATGGGACCACCTCAGAACTATCTACTTTCGAACAAAAAAAGAATTTTGAAAATCCGTCCACATTTGGGGGAGTATTCGACGAACAAACATACAAAAAAAAAAAAAAAAAAAGAAAAAAAAAAAAACATACAAACAGCCGAACGTAGTACCTCCTCCTTTTTGGGAAGTCGGTAAAAATATAAAAATGTTTCATGGTAGTCTTAAGTTTGCGCCTTTTTCGGGCAAATAAAATGATTTAAAAGAAACTTTGACCCCTGAGTTTGTTTCGGTGTTTCTTCTCAGGGTAGTCAGCTAGGAAACACCGGCCTCATCTCGTTAAAACTGACTGAAAACAATATTGACGTGTAAAAGTGTTTTTTGAAAACCTATTTACAAAATAAAATAAAGATCATTTATCAATTTATCATTTTTTCTTTTCTTCTTTCAGACTTTTACTGACTAACTTTTCCTGTTCCATATTTGCTATTGTTACAGCGCTCCGGAGATCTTTTTCGCATCACGCATGGCCCCAGTGGGCTTCAACCCTGCTGGACCCCTTTTTTTTGGTAGGCAAAAATCATCCAATGACAACGCACGCTCTTGGGTGGACTTGTGAAAGTGTCGGACTCTTACTGACTAAAAACCCACCCCGTTCCTTCTAGCCTTCATACCGGGGCTCGAGCTCCTACTCTGCTGGACCCCTACGGTTGCTGACAACTCCTTGAGGCGCGCGTATGAATTGACTAAGTTTCAACGGATTAAAAAATATCATAACACCTTTTAGTATTTTGCAACAATAAAAAAGCAACACTGAGCCGAATTCTTGAACTTTAGCTCTGTCTACAAACCACGTAATTGTTCGGCCAAAGTACGTAAAGAAGCTACTGACATTAGTACAAAAAATGGCGGTAAAAACTTGGGAATTACAGTCTCAAACTGTTTGCGTTAGGAAGTAACTTGTGGGTTCAATATTTGTTATACCAGTTTCCAGAGTCAAAATAACTACATTTTATTTAGTCCGTATTTTAGATTATAAAAAAAATATTGGACACGTATTTTTTCTTTTTTCGAATAAACAATAAATTACAGAGATATAGCCCATTAAAGTTACGTGTGACGTCACCCCGTGTGAAAAAATGCAGCGCGGCGTGACGTTACACGTAACTTTAATGGACTATATCTTTGTCATTTTTGGTTTAATTTACAAATAAAAAGAACGTGTCTCTTACTTTTGAATAATCTAAAAGACACATTAATTACATTTTTTACGGCAACTAGCCTAAGGGTACTAATAAGGGTGTACCTGACAGGTTTGCCAGTACAGTTCAGTTTTATAGGTAAACCGGAGCGTGTATGTTGCACAACTGTGCAGGTCTACACGACCTTACCCTGACAGGTATAACTGTACACCTTTACAGTTCTCCGCGCGATTAGGACATAGGTAAACAAGCTTTTAATGAAAATACTTTTTTCATAGCAAGCTTTTATAGCTCGGTATACCTATATAATTAATACTCGTCAAGACGAATCATACGAGCCCAAACTCGACGGGGTTGTGTCGTTTAACTACCAAGTTCCTAAAGCCACCTTCCGGTTCCATCATCAGATCAGCTCTTTGCCGTAATAATTTAGCATTGTAATCTGATTTACACATGCATGTAATACAGCTCAATCGGTAACCGGGAAGTGGGTCAAATTTAATTTACAAGATTTGATGACAGACAAACATCGGGACAGGCGAAACTAAATAAAAGCTTGTAAAAATATGAACATATCACAATTCCAAAGTATCATACTCGAATCATAAAACGACAATTTCATATGCAAAGACTATCTTTAGTTTCAAAAAAGAATGACGAACAAAAATCCAGACCAGATTTGAATCATAGATCTATAGAATATAAAAATCTGTCTGGTACAATGTAAATTTTAGTTACTTTCTAGCGAATTATTTTCAACTAAGGTCATCGGTGCATACTTTGAAGCTATCAGAATGACATTATAATGGATTGTATCTGAAATATGAAACTGTAAAGAAAGCGGAAGATCTTTACAGATCACCAATTTGGATAGGGTTGGTAAAAAACCTTTTACAAAAAAAAAAATAGAAATTTTGAGAAGTTCCCTCGATTTCGCCAAGATTCCGTCTACAGATCCCAACTTGAGGACTATGGGACTATTTGGGAAGTATACCCTTTCCAACAAAAAAAGTAATTTTTAAATCGGTTAGTAAGCGACGAAGTTATGCGCGAACAGACTTAAAAAAAAGTTTTTTAGAAGTCGGTTAAAAAGCGCGCGATATCTTCACGTCCAACACACCACAGTGTCTCAAGATGAAATTCTATGACCAGTGCGTATTGCCAGCGATGACATATTATAGCTCCGAAACGTGGTCGCTTACAATGGGCCTTTATCAGTGTCTAAAGATGAAAGTCTAAACCAGTGCGCACCCGCACTGGCCCACGTGGTGGATTACAGCCCATTCCCTCTCCTAGAGCCGGGGGCCTGAGTCCCAGCAGTGGGAACATTATAAGGCTGATTATGCTATTGCTTATGCATAAATGTCATTGATAAATGATAATGATAAATGATAAATGATCTTTATTTTGTAAATAGGTTTTAAAAAAACACTTTTACACGTCAATTTTGTTTTCAGTCAGTTTTAACGAGATGAGGCCGGTGTTTCCTAGCTGACTACCCTGAGAAGAAACACCGAAACAAACTCAGGGGTCAAAGTCTCTTTTAAAGTCCATACAGTTAACATGTACTGGTCAAATCATATGAGAACCATGCAGACCAGTGTCTCAGATGGCCTTTTGAGGAAAGAACCACACAGATTTGAGTGGACCTGTCCAGTCAGTGCAAGCATTTGTCAGTATTCGTGTAGCTCAAACTTAGGACTACCAAGGAGCTCAACGACTTGACGAACAATACCAAAGATAGGACATTTGGGTAGGCCGCGTCAAATACTCAAAACTGCCAGACATCATATAAAAATACAGAAAAGAAAAAAGTAATCCACATAGTTCCCACATTCACAATAATAAAATACTAGTATTTACAAAATGTAACACTCGACATATATAAAATAAAATAAAAAATATTATTATCAATATTTATCAAATCATTAAAATATTATCAAATTAAAATAAAATAAAGAACCTTCTAAGTTCTAAGTCTAATTGTAAAATAAAGTTTTAAACAAGAATCATCAAATGTCAAAATGTAAATAAAAATAATCATCTATATATATAAAAATCAATGCCACTTTTCGTTGTTAATTTATAACTCAAGAACGGACTCACCTATCCAAACCAAATTTTTAGGCTTTGTTCGGACTATTTAGTAGATGGTTTATGTGAAGTTTGGTAGGGTAGGGTAGAGTAGGGTAGAGTAGTGTAGAGTAGTGTAGGGTAGAGTAGTGTAGAGTTGTGTAGGGTAGAGTAGTCTAGGGTAGAGTAGGGTAGAGTAGGGAAGAGCGGGAGCGAAGCCGTGCGGGCAAAAGCTAGTTATAATATATATAGTAGTAATCAGAAAATACTTATATAACAACTAATATAGACAGTACTGGAGCAGATCAATCCCAAGCTGTTTTGTCTTCAAGATACTCTTTTACAGTATAAAAAGCCTTCTGACAAAGTTTCCGCTTTACAAATGATTTTTTAAAAAACAAACACAACTCACACACACTACTTTACTTCTAAAAAAGTATTTTCTTCTCAATTCGGATGTTTGAATTTTTTTATGTTTGTTCGCGCATAACTTCGTCGCTGGCCAACCGATTTTTGCTTTTGCCCGCTCGGCTTCGCTCTCGCTCTTCCCTACTCTACCTTACTATACCCTACTCTACCCTACTCTACCTTACTCTACCTTACTATACCCTACTCTACCCTACTCTACCTTACTCTACCCTACCCTACCCTATTCTACCCTACTCTACCCTACTCTACCCTATTCTACCCTACTCTACCCTACTCTACCCTACCAAACTTCACATAAACCATCTACAAAATAGTCCGAACAAAGCCTAAAAATTTGGTTTGGATAGGTGAGCCCGTTCTTGAGTTATAAAATAACAACGAAAAGTGGCATTGATTTTTATATATATAGATATACTTCCCAAATAGTCCCATAGACACCAAGTTGGGATCTGATGATGGAATCTTGGCGAAATCGAGGGAACTCCTCAAATTCAATTTTATTTTTTTTAGTGAAGTCGGTTATTTATTTTTTTATAAAAAAAGGTTTTTTTATATACCAAGATTAGATCCCATATCTATGACAGTAAAAAATACAGCATTTAATTGTATATGTATATAGTACATTAAATACATGTAGTTAATCTTAAAAGTTTATTAACTGATTTAAAATCAAAATGAAAGTCCTACAAAAACCTAGACTTCCTGGTGTTTTTGCAACAGATTGCTGCATTTGGTAAGTTTCGCCGCACGCCAGCCACAAGAAAAGGCCGCCTGAAAAAGAAGCTTGAAGCTTCTACCGGAGGGACTGCAATGAGAATAGACGTGTGTGGGAAAGGGAGAGGGAGGCCTTTGCCCAGCAGTGGGACATATTAAACTAATAATACCGAATTTCCTGTCAAACATAGACAAGGTTAAGTTTGTAGCGACATCTATGACGCCACATAAGAACTACGAAGAAAATACGAAATCCTGCATCGCGCAATCAAAGTTCTCTGCGCGATATGAAAATATACAACAGTTCGACATCAACTATCGGGCAGTCGCCCACCAGACTGTAACACCTGTCTGGTCGGAGGATCCTCCCTTTCCAACTTGTGGGAACTTACTCTCTGTTCCGCATACCTCCAAAAGTTAAAAAGAAATTACCTACGATCGTTTCTAATCGCAATGCATCGACTGCAGTTTTTGTGAGAATGTAATTAGACCGCTTTCTAATTTAAATATAATTTAGTTTTTAAGATTTCAATTCTGACATGAAACTTTTTAAATGATTACTTCAAATCATATTTTGATGATTATTTTCTATTTTAAACCTCATTATAATAATTAATATAAGAGAATACCTGTGAATTATTATTTACACAAGATTTTTAGAAGAAATTTAATCTATACAACGTGTAACGTTAAATGCGCAAAACCTCCGACCCAAATGATTTTTAATTCGATTGACGTAAATATGTAAGAAAAAAAAACATTTAAAAAAAATTAAAGGTTTTATGAGCAGTTTTAGTTTGTTTAAAATTCATATCTGCATTGAAATAAGAACTTTTATTATCCCGTACGAGAAAATTTGATTGGATTACAACTATTTGTGTTTGTTTACCTATTTCAGCGAGTTTGCGCACGTGATGGCTTGACCTAGTCATAAATACACAGATCGAAGATTTTAATGAAGATTTTTTAGAAAAATGTAACCTATATTAAAAAGTGGTTTAATTGATTCTGCTCGTTATTCTGATCAAACTAATTTCAGGTTTTGCGCATTTAACGTTACACTTTGTATGTACTTTTGTATATTTTTCATCACAAGACGCTAAAAAAATATGCCAGCAAAATTTTGTTCGGGACTTCGCCATGATCCTTTACTCAATGTCGCTTGGTCATTTTTGCCTTTCAAACGTAGCTATTTTAATCAAATCTATTAACCCAGCCGTTACCGAGGAGTAGGCTTCAAAGTCATTGTTTTATGGCACTATATGGGAGCTAGAGTCTTGAGAATCAAATGGCGAATGTGTATTGCGTATTTTTGCAAATATTCGCAAAATTCGAAACATCAGAGTAAATTATCGTCCAATGCCGAATTTGTACATCATCATTTCATTACTTTTGGACATAGGCCTCCACTAAGTGTCACCTCAATGAACGCTCCTGTGTGTCCGGTATTTATCGGATACCCGCAACCTTCATCAGGTCATTGGAACGCGGGCTTGCGGACGGCGAGCCATGAGTAGCTCGCTGTCCGACCATCCGGTAACTGTCTGGACCGAGCCCAAGACGTCGACGGCGCTTACTGTTCCCGCGCGCCTGAAGCAGCAGGGGCCCAGCTGGGTCGAAGCCTACTGGGGCCAGGGTTATCCGAAAGGGAGCTCGAGCCCCGGTATGAAGGCTAGAAGGAACGGGGTGGGTTTTTAGTCAGTAAGAGTCTGACACTATCTCCCGCTGTGCCCAAGAGCGGGGGTTGTCATTGGATGATTTTTGGGCACCATAAAAAAAACAGGTCATCGGAATTTGTGCATCTGTTGCAAACTCCACTATGAAACAATTTTTTTTTTTCGAAAATGTACATATTTGATACCTGTCAATGTTATTAGTTTAAGGTAAGAATGTTAACTATATGTAAATATTAAACTGTGTGACATGGAATACAGTAGCTGGATTTGAGGCATTTCGGTTTTTTTTTTGGAGTAGTGATGGGCGGTGACAGTCTCGATATTTGTTTTAAAGTTGAGGTAGGAACAAAATAAATGCAATAACTTTAATTTCGGAAGTCGGTGTTTCTATAATATAACATGTATATATATTTTATAATTAAAATAAAATACTAAAACCAGAAAAATAACTACAGGTATTGGTATACACAATAAAGGCAATAACTACTAGCAAATATATAAACATACTAGTTTTGGCCCACAGCTTCGCTCGCGTATATAAAATATAGCCTATGTCACTCAAGAATAAAGCAGCATTTTTGTAAATTTACTAAATAAAAGTTGAGGTTGAAAGAAAAAAAATTAGGTAATGGGTATGAAGTGTCAGCTTAAATAATATTATCGATAGTTTTTTTTTGAACTTTCTTAAGAAAATAGAATAGAATTTATTCGACGCAGGCACTACAAAACAGTGACTATAACAAAAAACTAATAAAACGAGAGTACAGAAATACAATAAAGTTGTTATATTGCTCCAATGTATTATTATCTGCACTAATATTACAACTGTAAAAATAACGCTGTCTGTTACGCTTTCACGGTTAAATGACTGAACCAATTTTAATTTTAAAAAATTGTAGCGAGTCTCCAAAAAAATAAGACGTCATAAAGAAGGTAAATAATATTTAACAAGTTTTGGTATTTGCTTTTTATTTAACTTTTTAATAAATCGATAAGTATATCATTACAAAATTGTAGGACAATTCTTTATTATCCCTGAGACAAATTGATAAAAACTTTTTTTTTTATAAAATTCAACGCACACAAATCATCGACAAGATCCCATCACTACGTCAAAAATATGTAACTCAAAAAACTCCACTTCTGGTATCGGTATTGGCCTGTTTATTTAGGGTCTGCACTTGAGACATGCATTGTATGGTCTTGGTCGCCTTCTATATTGGACTGCGAACGGTGAGTGACGTCAGATAATAATCGGTATTCGGAAAAAATATATCGAAAAATTCGTATAACAAAATTTTGGTGTAGAGTTCTGTCGAGCTCCTCAATTTTAGACAAGCTTTTACTAGCGGCTTTACATGCTTAAAAGTAGAAAATATACGTCTATATCACTCAGTGAAAACTCAAAAATTTTAGAAAATCCTTTCTTTTTATAAGGTTGTTAAGGAAACCTTGTGCAAAATTCAAAAACTCCCAAAACAAAAAAAAAACCAAATACTCTCAGTGGTTTCGACAGTGTGATGATATGTCAGTAAATCAGCTTCTCCTTTATATGGATAAGTCCATATCAGCGCTAGAAAGGCAAAATATACTAAGCGACGTGGAATAAACTTTGCAGGAGAGTGATTCAAAGTTAAAAATTTTAGAAAAAAAAAACAAAAATGACGAAATAATCGGATTTAGACATTATTAACATCATGGTAATAGAATCTAAATCCGACTTTATGTTAACTAACATATTTTTTCTAAAAATATTTACTTTATATCCTCCTGTAAAGTTTTATCCTGTCGCTAAGGCATTTTTGTTTTTCAAGCATCGATATGTGCAAGAGGCAAACCTTCAAAAGATACACTAACAGATCCAAGATTACATATCCTTTAGAAACTTTGCAATTAAGATTAACCATATCATTTTAAGTTCCTTTTGCAAAATAATATGGTATCACGAATCTGCTGAGTAAGGGACAGACAGACAGACAGACAGACAGACAGACAGACAGACAGACAGACAGACAGACAGACAGACAGACGGACAGATGTATAAAAGAGGCGGTACAGCCCTTTAATGTAGCCGACTGTGCTAAGTCATTATTGATTGTGTTAAAGTCGATGTATTGCAATTTAATTCTATGCCCCCGTCGTGAAATTATATTGGAGGGTTTTTAAATGGGTATGGCCCATCACTATTGAGTTGAGGGCTCAGAAATATATCTGACTACGTAGTGAGCAATGATGCAATATAATATTTTTATAAAAAGAGTTATTTTTAAATTAATTAAATAATATTTTTAAATGAAATAAATTATTTCACTACAAATAAATCCACTACTATACAAGCTATTAATGAAAATATTTTTTTCATAGCAAGCTTTTATAGCTCGCTATACCTATATAATTAATACTCGTCAAGACGAATCATACGAGCCCAAACTCGATGGGGTTGGGTCGTTTAACTACCAAGTTCCTATAGCAACCTTCCAGTTCCATTATCAGATCAGCACATAAAATTTACCCGAGCATACTAATTCTATACAAAAATTATTGAAATTTGTACATTTTTTAAAGGACTCGGGGCACCCCGACTCGAACAGGTTAGTTTAGAAGGGGATGCCGGGATGTATTAAGCGAGCAAAGAGAGCGAAAGAGACCCCGCGACCCTGTCACAACGCTTACATCTGGTGGTCTGATGATGGAACGGGCTTGACGGGCTTTTTCACGTTACAACAGACCAGCTAGTTCTAAATGAATCCACACTAATATTATAAATGGGAAAGTGCGTGTGTCTATTTGTTCGTCTTTCAAGGCAAAACGAAGTGACGAATTGACGTGATTTTTTAAATGAAGATATTTGAAGAGATGGAAAGTGACATAGGCTACTTTTTGTCTCTTTCTAACCCCCCACTTCCTAGGGAAACCGTGTTACCCCGAATTTAACGCGAGCAAAGCCGCGGGCAGAAGCTAGTGTGTAATAAAAGTGAACTGCTACATTTCGATCGCTGCACAGTCTAAGTTCATTGACTGACTGCACTTTTTTGTTACCGTTCGTAATTACCGAGCTTTCTAATTTAAATATAATTTTGTTCACAAGAAACATCTTTCACTTGAAATACTATGTAACGTTTCGACGATGCCGTTTTTAAATGGTGTAAACTAGTTCTTGACTGCGATCCCACCTGATGGTAAGCAGTGATGCAATCGTTGATGGTGAGGCGCACTCGTTTATTAAGAGCCTATTCACTCTAACCTTGAAGACACGTAAATTATATTCTTGTATGAAGCTTATCTTCTGAATTGTTCGAAAGTTACCGTTGCTCTGGAATTCATAGGGCAATTGAAGGAACACAGGGTTTTAGTCGGCAAAAGTCTGACACTAATCTCGCTCCATCGAGAGTGAGATTTTTTAATTATTTTATGACTTCCCAATAGCTTACATGGTCACAAATTATATTGTATTATTTGAATGAACTTGTTATGATGTTGATGACATTTTTTTTTGTAATTATTCCTAATGTTTTATAATCTTGTATTTTTATTAGTGTTTTATTTTTATTTTTATTAATTTAATTTTTATTTTATTTTAATTTAATTCAGCTCGATGGCTCGAATGTATATTATTTAAGGGGATTGGCGTAGGCTTTAGTCTAGTTCGGCTACAGAGGTCTAATTCTTTTGTCTTACAACTACTCTCACGGACACGATATCTCGGAGCGCCTCGGCCCGCTTGTCGAACAGTTCCGGCACAAATGCTCATTAGTGTGCGTCCACCGAGCGTAGGTATAAAAAGTGAAGTACATACATGAGATTGTCTTCTGTACCTATCTATTTTGTGCTTTGGCAGCCAACATCCCTAATTTGAAGCTATCTAAAATATTTATCCTAAAAATACCCGAGCACGTCGCTCTATTAATCTTGTACTTATCTGAATCGATACTTCACGTAAATCGATGTAGATTACAATCGATACTATCATCGTTTTGTTCGCATGATTTAGAGTCGTGACTTCGATCGGAATATTTGGAAACGGCATGTGTATTTTTGTATTGTAAACCGACTTAGGACTGGTTTAGTTCATTTTGGAGAAGTTTTATAATATCGAAATTATTGTATTTACTTTTAGTGTAAGGTTTTTCTTGTGGATTTAAACTTTTACTGGTAATATTGTCTATAATATGACTGGCCTATTGGTCTAGTGGTTAGTGGCCCTGTCTGCTATGCTGAAGGTCATGGGTTCAATTTAAAGTATTTTATTCCAAACAAAAACAATTTACAGGAAATTTTGAAATGTCAAACTTCTTGACAGTGAATTAGAATAAAAAACTTTTTACTAAAAAAATACAACCGACTTTAATGTAAAAAGAAACACTAAAAAGTGCAAAATAACTTGAATTTCGGAAGTCGGTGTTAAATAACAAAGAGACAAAACTATTATAAAAACACCGACTTCCAAAATTAAATTTATTTTGCACTTTTTAATATTTTAAATTGAAGTCGGTCGTATTTTTTTTAGTTTTTCACACGCGCCTCATAGATAGGTAAAGGAACACAACTGTGGTTTTAATCAGTAAAAATCTGACACGCCCTCGCGCTCCGGCCTAGAGCGCGAGAGAAGTGATTGAATGATTTCCCATATAAAAACGCCTATACTCTCTACACGACAAAAAAAGGCTATTCTACGCCCACTGCTAAGTTAAGTAGAACTACTCAAAACATGTTTTTAATGAAAATCATTTTTTCATAGCTCGGTATACCTATTATATAATTAATGCTCGTCAAGACGAATCATACGAGCCCAAACTCGATGGGGTTGTGTCGTTTAACTACCAAGTTCATATAGCCACCTTCCGGTCCCATCATCAGATCATCTCTGTCACAATAATTTTGCATTGTCATCTGATTTACACATGCATGCAAAATTTTAGCTCAATCGGTAACCGGGAAATTGATCAAATTTAATTTACAAGATTTGATGACAGACAAACATCGGGACAGGTGAAACTAAATAAACGCTTGTAAAAACGCCTCTACCCTCTACTTAAAAATCAAAAGACCACTGCAAAGTTAAACAAAATTTCTCAAAACTCAAAATAAAACATAAAATTAACCCTTCAGATACCGTCAATTAGAGACACAATAGTAAGACAATAGATGCGCGGCCACCGGTGGTCGCTTGGGGATTCATGAATTAAACAGTAGTCAAAAACAATTAAACCAAATCTCCGAGAAACTACCAAACAATTTGTCGGAACATTAATATTTTTTGTCATACAATGATTAATGTTTATTTGAGTCAAAACTGTCTGAGTTCAAAAAGAATACAGAAAAACTTTTGTGGTCTAAGTCATAAGAAACTGAAGGATTGTATTTATTAATTTTTTTATCTATATACAACCTTATTACAACCCTTTCTTTAGTTTCACCTGTCTCGATGTTTGTCTGTCATCAAATCTTGCAAGTTAAATTTGATCCACTTCCCGGTTACCGATTGAACTGAAATTTTGTACGCACGTGTAAATCAGATGACAATGCAAAATTATTATGACAAGGAGCTGGATTGAGATCTGATGATGGAACCGGAGGGTGGCTATAGGAACTTGGTAATTAAATGACACAACCTCATCGAGTTTGGGCTCGTATGTTTCTTCTTGACGAGTATTAATTATGTAGGTATAGCTATAAAAGCTTGCTATGAAAAGAATATTTTCTTTAAAAGCTTATTATTTTTAGTTTTTTTTTATTGTTAATAGGTTTGCGCTTGACCGCTGTCGCACCTGATGGAAAGCGACGATGCGGTCGACGATGGAACGAACGAAGTTTATGCAAAACCTGAAACACCTGTCTAGTATTTTTATGTAAAGAATCGATGTAAGTGAGGAAGGGAGTGAAAAGAGGGTAATTGAGAGGGCTGACTGAGAATACCTTGTTGCCCTAAGTCCGCCTATATAGGTACCAGTATTGTACATGAAATTGAAATAAATAAATAAATTGTTCGAAAAAGTTACCAAGGCTCTGGAGCGCCAGAGTAACTGAAGGAGCACTGGTGGGTTTTAGCAAGACTCCACCAAGAGCAGTCAAAATAATAATATATAATCAAATGAAAAAGATAAATTACAGAATCGCTATAATTTGTAAGTTGGACCGACTCCTAACCCTAGATCGCCGTGTGTGGTACCACCGACCCGGTGACATCGATTCATTTATCTTCACTATTTAATAGTAAAAACTTACGGGTTACATGTCTTCTTTGATTTGCGGCGTACCGACTAGTTCTGTTGGATATTTTTTTTAATTTAAATAAATATTTTTATTTATGTGTGTTTTGGCATGAAAGAGTGTATAATTTTAAAAATCTATACATATAATTATAATTTATGCAAAATAATCGTTTTGGGAACACATTAGGCGTACAGCTAAGGAGTGGAATTCCCTGCCTGAGTCTGTGTTTCCTGATAGATTGCTTTTAGGTAAGCGTGTTCCATCGTCGACCACATCATCGCTAACCATCAGGTGAAATAATGGCCAAACGCGAGTCTATACATAATAATAATATAAAAATCTGCAGAATTTTTTAGTTGTATAAAAATAAAGATCAATTATTTTAGAATACAATTTCTAAAATAATTGAAAACAAACATATCCGTCTTTTAACAAGAGAAATTAGACGCCATATATATACAATGCAAATGACATGTTTGTATTATATTTATTATTTTGTTACTGTACTAAATTATTTGTAACCATATTTGGACACAGGCGAGAGTAATATCTAAAAATATTGCGTTGTAACTATTTTATATAAGTGTTAAATTATTTCTAACTAGGTTTTGCTTGCGGCTTCGCTTACGTAGGTACCTACATAAAATATAGCCCATGTCACTCAGGAATAAACCAGCTTTCTATTGGTGAAAACATTTTAGCAATCGAACCAGTATTTCCAAAGATATACCTCCTACAAACAAACAAAAAAAACTTTACCACTTTATAATATTACTAGCGGCCCGTCCCGGTTTTGCACGGGCAATAAATATAGCCTATGTTACTCAGGGTGAATGTAGCTTTCTAATGGTGAAAGAATTTTCGAAATCGGCACAGTAGTTTTCGAGTTTATTCGTTACAAACATACATAAAAATACAAATTTTCCCTCTTAATAGCATTAGTGTAGATTAATTTAGATTATAATGACAACTTAAGACAAATTCAAATGAAATCATTATTAAGCGTAACTGATAATGTTATTTTTCAACATATTAGGCTGTAAGAGCTATGTTTCACCAGGACACCATGGCAGCTCGACCAGTTGCGCCGCCAGTATCCCGGTGAAATATAGCTCTTAACTGCCAAACTAGACACCATACAGACACCAGAGTCGCAATCGTCCGAGCTGGTCGCGCCACCAAATTGGTTGCGCAACCAAACGGACACCAGGTGAGTAACTCTCTATAGAGCTGTATACATTTTGTTGGTAGCGGCGACTAGTCGCGCCGCTATGATTTCTTAGTGATTATTTTTCTCAGTGAAATATACCCCTAAGAATAATCCGTTGAACGGACTGTAAAAATTGTGAACAGAGTGAAGACTCATTCCAATACAAATGAGAAAAATAATCCCTTTTTACAAGATTTACTAACGTTTAAAACGCGTCGGTCATGTAATCATGACGTTGGCGTGCGGGGCACATCTTATTCTGTCATGTCAAAACGTTAAGGTAAGTCGACTGACCTGGTTATGGTAGTGCGCCAGGTGATGATGCGGCACATGCCGCATGGCCGGATGCAGCATCTCGGAGCCGCTGGTACTGCCGCTGCTGCTGCCTTCTACCGCCTGCGTGAAGAAGACCAGGTTAGGAACTAATCACTGTAGTACTGATAAGCAACTTTGTTCCAGGGCCCCACGTTCCTCTTTCATACAACCCCACGTGCGTGGGACACTACGCGCCTTCGAAGAGTCGAGCTCAGTCCGGACGGTTACCAGACGGCCGGACGGCGAGCGACCTATTGCTCGCCGTTCGAAAGCCTATGCTTACGCCACAAGACGACCGGCGTTGCACCACCGGTACATGTTTGACATTCTACCCATACGCACAAAGCGTTTTGGGAACACATTTATTGTGCGTATAGCCAAGGAGTGGAATTCCCTGCCGGAGCCTGTGTTTCCTGATAGCTACAACTTGGGAGTCTTTAAGTCAAGAGTGTATGGGTTACTTCTAGGCAAGCGTGCTCCATCGTCGACCACATCATCACTTACCATCAGGTGAGATGGAGGTCACACGTGAGCCTATTAACCATAAAAAAGCAACTTAGTTCCAGGGCGCCATGTTTCTCTTTCATAAAATACATGGTATGCAGAACCTGCGTCATACGGAAGGTAAGGACGCCATGTTGTCTTTCCAGCCACTCTTTAAAGAGAAGACTTACCGCCATAATTTTTTTTTAGAATACCATCTAAATGAGATCTCCCGGCCTTGGGCGGAGTGCAACGATGTGTCAGACTTTTACTGACTAAAAACCCACTCCTGTTCATTCGTTGCCATTGTTCTAGGGCCCAGGGGTCTTTTCCGCATCACCCATGACCCCAGTAGGCATCGACTCCGTTGAGCCCCTACGGTTTGCTGATATGTCATTGAGAGGTGCGTCGAACACACCGCGCCTTCGACGAGTCGAGCTCAGTCTGGACGGTTATCAGACGGTCGGACGGCGAGCGACCTATTGCTCGCCGTTAAGTAATGCTAGCGTACTGCTTCACAAAAAGAGGCTTCTAACACCCATACGAAGCTGGACACAAGCTGACACGTGGAAAAAGGGATCTACTACATACAAGTCTTAAAACCCCTCAACGCCTTACCTCAGGCGGTTCATTCTTGGTCTCGGCCTCGTCTCCGAGCTCGACCAGTCCCAGAGCCTCCTCTAGAAGATCGAACCGGGATTCCTCACTGCTAACCAGCTCTCGAGGAAGGTCGCCCTGGATCACGTACTCCCCTGAAAAAGAGAGAAGGGAGTTAGGTAAAAATTTTAAGATACTGTATTACGTGCTATAACTGAAATTTGTCAATTTCGGTTATGGGACTCCATTAACAAAATATCACACAAAGCCGTCTAGTCCCAAGCTAAGCAGAGCTTGTGTTATGAGTACTAGACAACTGATGAACATACTTCTATATTTCTAAATACATACATATTATAGATAAATTACACCCAGACAGAACAAATGATCATGCTCATCACACAAACATTCCTCCGGCATAGCAGTCAGGGCCACTAACCACTATACCAACAGGCCAGTCAAATTAAATGAAGAGTTTGCTGAAAGCGGAGTGCACAAGCTTTTGCACACACTGTTCCCTCATCATTTCAGCCGAAAGACGTCCACAGTTGGACATAGGCGTCCCCCAAGTGTTGCTACAATGAACGGTCCTATGCGCCTGGCATTTTTGGATTCCCGCAACCCTCACCAGGTCAATGGTCCACCTTGTAGGAGGCCTTCCAATACCACGTCTCCAAGTACGTGGTCGCTACTCCAGAATCTTTCGGCCCCAACAGCTATCAGTTCGGCAAACTTCGTACCTCCTATGGCCTAACAGTCAATGAATGTAGTATATCTTTCGATATAGCCAACCGATTGCGATGAAACAAAGCCTAAATAATTTATCAAGTTACACACAATTTTAATGTACCTATGAAAGTTATCTACATCGATTTCGTACATTTAACGGGATGCGCGCACAACTAAAAACTTCTACAGAGGTAGATGTTTTCTTTAAAAAGTCAATCTCTTCTTCCTGGCCTTATCCCATATTACTTGGGGTCGGCGCAACACGTTTTTTCTTCCATTCTGTCTTGTCACCCGTCAAACTATCACTAACTCCCTTTTCTTTCTCCCTTTTTTTTCATATCACTCCTCACACAATCCATCCATCTTTTCTTCGGCCTTCCTCTCTCTCTCTCGACAATATGATAGAACAATACATTTATGCTCACCTACCATAAAATAACAAGTAACCCGCAAAATAATTATATTTCTTTTATTACTCTACCAGTAAAGGCAACCCTTTTCTTGAAACAGTGCCTTCCAATCCCATTCCATACAATAAGAGTTCTTTGAAAAACAATTGAAAAAAAAATCGTTTACTGCACACACTTTACTGGTTAAACAGAACATCAGAAAGATTCCTTCAATCCCTAGACACCAAAAACCCTATTCGCGTTAAAATAAGACAATTAAAAAAACCTTATTTACTGCCTATTCAATCGATTTTAACTTCTATTCCGTAAGGCATAAGGATGGCATTAAAAGCAACAAAATAGTTACAATACCAACTATTTACTGCAGCCGCCATTTGTCATGCCACCAACGTAATAAAAGTCAAAATCTTTTTTTTTATTGTTGATAGGTTTGCGCTTGACCGCTATCTCACCTGATGGAAAGCGATGATGCAGTCGACGATGGAACGCGCTTACCTAGAAGAAACCTATTCACTTACCTTACCTAGGCAAGGAATTCCACTCCTTAGCTGCACGCACAATGAATGTGTTTCCGAAACGAACAAAAAGGTTTTCATAAATGTCTAATGTAATTTTGAATAGAGTATAAAAAGAAATTGCAAGTAGCGCAGCCATTTTCTTTTTAAAGTTTAAAAAACTATAAATCATTTCTCTGTTTCTATGGCGGCTGACCACAAAAGTAACCCTTTGAATGGTAACCGCTAATCTTGTTTGGGTATGAAAGGGTCTACGAGACCGCCGTATAATGATTATGCATGGACTCGGACAGTAGCTGTGAGGGTTTGGGGAATAAATCATAATTGGCGGACGGTGACTTAAGAATTGTGTTCTTGGAAAAACTAGTCAAATGTTACAAGCGCTTCAAGGAGTTGTCAGGGGTTGCTAACAACTGCGCGACGTGCTTGTAGGGGCCCAGCAGGGTGGAAGCCTATTGGGGCTATGCTTTGCCTGTACCAACAGTTCTGTGCAGGTTTCCATACACACTTACTGACAGGTTATACCTGTGCAGGCAAACCTGTCAGGTATAACCTAGCGTGTATGGCTACCTTGACTTTCATAATGTGATGAACTTATTATTTTAGAAATAAATAAAAATATCATAGATAAGATTACAAAGCATCAAAGTTTCATATTTGTTTTATATTTCATATTGTGATAATGTGATTTATAATGTTTACAATATGACTAGACAATTGGCATTATGACATTAAAAATAGAAAAAAAGAAAGAAAAACAGTTTATTTACGCGAAAAAGACGCAATCTCATAACTAGCTAACAAAAAAAAAAAAAACGAAAAAAAAAGATTAGAAAAAAAAGAAAAGATTTAATTTAATCAATCCCGATTGAATAGGTTACTTAGAGGCAAGCGTGCTTACCATCAGGTGAGATAGTGGTCAAGATCGAGCCTACCAACAAAAAAACCCGACTACAGTTTCACTCCAAAAAAAAAACAACCCACAATTAGTTTGACACATTTACTCAAACCCTTTAAATAAGTAACGGTCCACCACAGTAGCTATTGTCAAATACAATAAAGATTTATCGTAATCCTCACATTGTCTGGTCCAATAGACCCGAAGTCAGTGGCGACATGTTTTTTTTTACCTGTCGCATTGAACGGGTTACCTTGGTCCGAGATTAGGAAGGCTTAATATTCGGAAGCGTTGAGGAATAATTTGATTAAAGCGTGCTTTGTAGGCTACTGGAGTTTTTTAAGAGTGACCAACCCGAGGAACACTTCCATACAACAATTTTTAAGTGATTATGACGTTACGACACATCTTCCTTCAGATATTTTGTAAACAGACATATCTTGTGGCTATTATCGAGGTTCATATTAAAATCTAAACGTAAATCTGAGTAAAACTTATCCTGGAAAGACCTCTTAAAATCTACTATTACAAGCTTTTATTTAGTTTCACCTGTCCCGATTTTTGTCTGTCATCAAATTTTGTAAATTAAATTTGATTCACTTCCTGGTTACCGATTGAGCTGAAATTTTGCATGCATGTGTAAATCAGATGACAATGTAAAATTATTATGACGTGGAGCTGGTTTGATGATGGAACCGGAAGGTGGCTATAGGAACTTGGTAGTTAAACAACACAACCCCGTCGAGTTTGGGCTCGTATGATTCGTCTTGACGAGTATTAGAGTTTAATAAGTAAGTCTGTTTCGTTTTTATAAATGACTAGCTTTTGCCCGCAACTTAGCCCGCGTAGGTACATAAAATATAGCCTATGTCACTCAAGAATAAAGCAGCTTTCTATCGGTGAAAAAATTTTAGCAATTGCACCAGTACTTCCAGAGATTACCTCCTATTAACCAAAAAATCAAACCCTAGTAGGCATCGGCCCTACTAAGCTCCTTCAGATGGGCTTGGTCCTCACTGGAAGGCCGGACGGCGAGGTACCGATTGCTCGCCGTCCGCAAACCCATCACACCGTCTAAGTGAATGGCTTATTGTCTAATCATCATCATCATTTCAGCCGACAGACGTCCACTGTTGGACATAGGCCTCCCCTAAGTGTCGCCACAATGATCGATCCTGCGCGTCTCGCATCCATCGGTTTCCCGCAACCTTCACCAGGTCATCGGTCCACCTTGCAGGAGGCCTTCCGACGCTGCGTCTTCCAGTACGAGGTCGCCACTCCAGAACCTTTCGGCCCCAACGGCCATCTGTTCTGCGAGCAATGTGCCCTGCCCATTGCCACTTAAGTTTGGCGATTCTTCGGGCTATGTCGGCAACCTTGGTTCTCCTGCGGATATCTTCATTTCTGATTCGATCCCGCAAGGAAACTCCGAGCATAGCCCTTTCCATTGCCCTCTGGGTGACTTTGAGCCTTCTGATGAGGCCCATTGTGAGCGACCACGTTTCGGCACCATATGTCATCACTGGCAACACGCACTGGTCATAGACTTTCGTCTTGAGACACTGTGGTATATTGGACGAGAAGATACCGCGCAGTCTCCCGAACGCCGCCCAGCCGAGTCGGATTCGACGGTTGACCTCTTTCTCGAAATTAGCTCTACCCAACTGGATTGTCTGTCCGAGGTAGACGTAATCGTCCACTACTTCGAGTATAGAGTCTCCGATCTTGATAGGAGTGGGTGCTACATGGTTGTTTATCATGACTTTAGTTTTGTCCATGTTCATTTTAAGACCCACTCTTTCGGAAGCTCTACTGAGGTCATTGAGCATTGTGCTGAGCTCCTCCGTAGTCTCGGCCATGACTACTATGTCGTCGGCAAACCGAAGGTGAGTGATGTACTCGCCATTAACATTGATGCCTAGTCCACTCCAGTTCAGAACCTTGAAGACATCCTCCATTGCGGCCGTGAACAGTTTCGGAGAAATGACGTCTCCCTGCCTCACGCCCCGCTGCAGGAGGATAGGTTTCGAGGTCTGGTCCTGAAGTCGGACTGACATAGTGGCGTTTTTGTACAAACACTTCAGCACCTCGATGTACCGATAGTCTATCTGGCACCGTTGGAGAGACTGTAGCACAGCCCATGTCTCGATCGAATCAAAGGCTTTCTCATAGTCCACAAACGCTAGACAGAGAGGCAGATTATACTCCTCGGTCTTCTGTATAACCTGCCGTAGCGTATGTATGTGGTCTATGGTGCTGAAGCCTTTTCGGAATCCGGCTTGTTCGGGAGGCTGGAAATCATCGAACCTGCGCGCGAGACGATTCGTGATGACTCTGGAAAACAGCTTGTAGACATGGCTCAGAAGTGAGATGGGTCTATAATTCTTGAGCAGGGTCTTGTCGCCCTTCTTAAAGAAGAGTACCACCACACCTCCGCTCCATGCCTGTGGCGTTTTTCCCTCGAGTATGACGGAATCGAATAACTTCTGAAGGGCCTTTAGGACCGGTTTTCCACCCGCCTTCAGGAGCTCAGCCGTAATTCCGTCCTCACCCGACGCCTTGTTGTTTTTCAACTGTTTCAGAGCCATCCGAATCTCATACAGGCTGACGTCCGGGATATCTTCAGTGTAGTGTCGAGTCAATCTAGCTCTTGGGTCGTTTGCTAGATTTGCAGCGGGTTTGGAGATTGACGTGTATAACTGTCCATAAAAAGCCTCGATCTCTCCCAGAAGCTCCGATTTGGCGGATACGACTCTGCCATCGTCGGTCTTCAATTTCGTGAGCTGGCTCTGCCCAATAGACAGATCTCGCGCAAACACCTTGGAGCCCTTATTCCGCTCAATCGCGTCTTTAATCCTCTCGGTATTAAATCTGCGAAGGTCGCGTTTCAGAGATTTCGAGATCCGTTTATTGAGCTGCCGGTACGTGCACGCATCATCTGAAGACTGCAAAGTCATTTCACGCCTCTTCTTCATGAGCTCAAGAGTTTGATCAGTGAGCCTCTTGGTCTTGCTTGTACGAGTCTTAAAAAACTTAGACCCGACCGTATGGACAGTTTCCACGAACCCATCGTTGTATTCGTCCACGGAGCTTCCTAGGCACTCGAAACGATTTTGAAGTTCGAGCTGAAAGTTTTCGGAGTTTTGGATCTGGATTTGTGCAGGGCGGAGCGTAGACTTCATCAGTCGAGATCTTTCAAGCTTGACATTGATATTCAATGAGCCTCTTACCATGCGGTGATCACTTCCGGTTTTCACCGCATTGATCACGGAGACGTCATTGAATATTTGCTTCTTCGTCGACATGATGAAGTCAATCTCATTTTTACTTGCACCATCAGGGCTTTGCCAGGTCCATTTCCTATGCTCACGCTTTCTGAAGAAGGAGTTCATCATGTAGAGGCCCTCCTTCTCCATAAAGCTGGCCAGTAGGTGTCCCCGGTGGTTCCTACGTCCAAATCCAAATTGCCCCACTCGCAGCTCGTCACCGTCTCGTTTGCCCAGTTTTGCGTTAAAGTCCCCCATGACCACGGTGAAGTGAGTCTTAGGACCATGTATGGCTCTGGATATATCCTCATACATGGTCTCTACTTCGTCGTCGGGGTGTGTCGAGGTCGGAGCGTAAACCTGTATGACCTTCAACGAATATCTTGCTGATATTCTGAGTATAAGGTACGCTACCCTGGTCGACACACTCTCGATCCTCACCACATTGTTCACAAGGGACCTGTGGACGATAAACCCGACACCACCTTGAGACAGCCGGTCCCCTTCCCGGAAATAGAGCAGGTTACCAGATCTTAGGATTATCGTGTCCTCCCCCTGTCTTCGGACTTCGGATAACCCCACAATACTCCATCGTAACCTGCTCAACTCCTCTTCGAGTTCGGTTATCTTCTCGTCGGACCTGAGTGTACGCGTCTAATACAATAACCCAACTTTTCTACTAAGCTAAAAGCATAATCAGCCATTTTTTTAATGTTCTCACTGTTGGGACTCAGGCCTTCTCTCTAGGAGAGGGAATAGGCCGTAATCCACCACGCGGATTCAGTGTGGGTTGGAGAATATCACATGTCTTCGAATTTTTTGATTTGACTAGGACATACCGGTTTTCTCACGATGTTTTCCTTGCCCGTTTTGAGAGCAGTGGTAATGAAATAAATGACGCAAAGTAATGCGCCTGACTGGGTTTGAACCCGCGACCTAGAACTCGTAAGTCGGAGCCGTTACCACTCGGCCACTACTCTCTTACCAACTAAGCTTACTAACTCCATAATCTTTTCTCTAGAAGTAGAGCTATTTTCCCATAGTGAACAGAAAAAATCTACTCTAAATCTAAATTACCTACAAAAACAGGTAAATCCCATAGAAAAACACTTCGGATTTACACCATAAATGTAAAAAAAACTTCCTATACCTAATCAATCGAACCATACCGAATTTCGTCCGGTCGTAAAAAAGCATGTGTTTTAATTGTTTCGCGGTCGCCATTTTGGAAGCCATCTTGTTACCTTCATGGTCCACCAATCACGGGGGGTTTTAGAATGTGGTTAATTTATTAGTTGTCTATTGGTGATAGGATAGGTGTGCAAGTTTAGGGTTTTTAAGAGGTTTTATTTAGTTTCACCTGTCCCGATGTTTGTCTGTAATCAAATCTTATAAATTAAAGATCCACTTCCCGGTTACCGATTGAGCTGAAATTTTGCATACATGTGTAAATTAGATTTCATGTTTTATTTTGAGTTTTGAGAAGTTTTGTTTAACTTTGCAGCGGGCTTAGAATAGTCTTTTGATTTTCATGTAGAGGGTAGAGGCGTTTTTACAAGCTTTTATTTAGTTTCACCTGTCCCGATGTTCGTCTGTCATCAAATCTTGTAAATTAAATTTGACCCACTTCCCGGTTACCAATTGAGTTGAAATTTTGCATACATGTGTAAATCAGATGACAATGCAGAATTATTTTGACATGGATCTGATCTGATTATGGAACTGGAAGGTTGCTATATGAACTTGGTAGTTAAACGACACAACCCTATCGAGTTTGGGCTCGTATGATTCGTCTTGACGAGTATTAATTACATGGGTGGTATAAAAGCTTGCTATGATAAAAATATTTTCATTAAAAACTTGCTTTTCATTCTAACCCAATTCTAGTAAATATGTTACAAGCAGTGACTACATGATTTAATATCCCTTCGTCAGGCTTATTTAGGTGGGAAATCAACCAATGACTGCTCCCGCTGTGCCATAGCCTATCAGACATTTACTGGCTAAACCCGCTCCTCTGTTTCTTATTTTTTTGCGTCCCAAGAACCCGGGTTCCCTTTCGGACCAAACATGGATCCATGAGCAGTGGTGGCCGAGTGGTAACGGCCCGGACTTACGAGTTCACGGGATCGAACCCAGCCAGGCGCATTACTTTATGTAATTTATTTCATCACCACTGCTCTCAAAACGGTGAAGGAAAACATCGTGACGAAACCGGCATGTCCCAGAACCAAAAATTCGAAGACGTGAGACATTCACCAACCCGCACTAGGCCCGCGTGGTGCATTACGGCCCATTTCGTCTCCTAGAGAGGAGGCTTGAGTCCCAGCAGTGGGAACATCATAAAGCCGATTATGCTGTGGATCCATGGGTCCCTTCGTCAGATTAGTTTATCAAATTTCAAATTTTCGAAGACAGTCCTGGATGTACGAAAGACAGATGCGTCAAAAGTGTTCACACCATTAGAGATGTTACATGCTCTAACAATCTTAAAAACAAAGCTAATTCAAACTAAATCACTTCTAAATTCCATTTATAGACAAAACGTTTAAAATACCCGTAAGCAACAAACTGAAGTTCAAAAATAAACGATTACATAACGTTTTGTAACAAAAAGAGCATTGTTGTAACCTTGGCAGTGACTTGTCGCGCCGCTTGCGCCGAAAGTGAATTGATCTATAGATCTATGATCCATGGATCATTGGCGTGTCGGCCGGCATTGTTGATTGTTTCGCCATCAAATGTTTTGATCGCCAATTTGTCGCTGAAAGGGGCTCTGGTTGGTTTAATAAAAACGCGGAAATAAAAATCTGTGTATTTGTCGTTTTTGGTAAATTTTTTTTTTTTTTTTGTTATTTGATAACTGAATAGACAGTTGATATCCATAGTTTATTTTTATTTGTTTTTCTTTAGTCTGTTTTCCGCAACTGTTTGTTAAACATACCAGTCCTGTTTTTACAAGCTTTTATTTAGTTTCACCTGTCCCGATGTTTGTCTGTCATCAAATCTTGTAAATTAAATTTGACCCACTTCCCGGTTACCGATTGAGCTGAAATTTTGCATGCATGTATAAATCAGATGACAATGCAAAATTATTATGAAATGGACTGATCTGATGATGGAACCGGAAGGTGCCTATAGGAGCTTGGTAGTTAAACGACACAACCCCATCGAGTTTGTGCTCGTATGATTCGTCTTGACGAGTATTAATTATATAGGTATACCGAGCTATAAAAGCTATTTGTGTTATTTGCTAACTGAATAGACAGTTGATATCTACAGGTTATTTTGTTTTTCTTTAATCTGTGTTCCGCAACTGGGTACAAAGCATGCCAGTGCTACGTTTATTTTTTACTATAGCTCCATAATGAGATAAGAGCCTTTTTGACCGTGCACATGTCTTTTTAACCGACTTCAAAAAGGAGGAGGTTCTATGTTCGGCTGAATGTTTTATTTTTTTCATGATATCTCGATCAATTGTGGACCGATTTTGAAAATTATTTTTTTGATTGAAAGTTTATGCTTCCAAGTTGGTCCCAAAAGAAATATTGTTAAGATCTGATCATGAACTTCGAAGATATGGTATGGAACTCCTCATAGAAAAACAGCAGAACTGTCGTAACAAGTAAAATTGCTTTGTTTATACCTGTAGTCGATTACTGAATGAAAGAAAAAGGGGAGGGGATGTATGGAACTGTTCTGCTGATGAAGCCGGAAGGTAAATTAAAGTAATCTTATCATGTTTGAGATTATTAGAATTGCTATGAGATGCACTCTGACTATGAGGTAGTTTGGCTGAGGGGTACTTTTTAGTGATGGTACCATAACTAAAAAAAATACAACCGACTTTAATGTAGAAAAAAAACTGATAAGGCCACATAACTTTAATTTTAGAAGTCGGTGTTAAATAACGAAAAGACAAAACTATTATAGAAGCATCAATTTCCGAAATTAAAGTTATTTTGCATATTTTAAGTTTTTTATTATGTCTTCATTTCAGTTTGTTTATGTTTACTGCATCATTCATCACTCATGCAACCATAACCAACAAATATATGTACACCATCTTATTACTTCCCTATTGACATAACCAGAAATTCAAAATGGCCGCTCCAATAAAAGTCTATTGCATCCAATTGTTCCAAATTGAAACAGATGACGGATGAGGCTCGCGATTGGTTGAACACAGAAATTGATGTCAATTTCAATGATTTGGTTGATTTTCTCGAGTTTATAACTCAAGTGGTGTGATGGACGGCATAGGCCAAACGGATAGCAAGAATGAGACACCTAAAATGGTGTCAAAGTGTTACTGTTTTGACTACCCTGTTGGTCTAGTGGTTAGTGGCCCAGACCGCTATGCCGGAGATCGTGGGTTCGATTCCCAACCAGGACAAATGTTATGTGATGAGCATGATCATTTGTTCTGTGTCTGGGTCTTGTAATTTATCTATAATATGTATGTATTTAGAAATATATAAGTATGTTTATCAGTTGTCTAGTACCCATAACACAAGCTCTGCTTAGCTTGGGACTAGACGGCGTTGTGTGATAGTTGTGGAATATATTATATTATTATATATTGTTTTATTTTTTTATTGACAGCTTTTTATTCATCATCATCATTTCAGTCGATAGACGTCCACTGTTGGACTCCCCCAAGTGTCGCCACAATGAACGATTCTGTGTTTTTTATCGAAATGTAATATTATGACATCATTATTTTTAGTTTATTATAAGATAAGATATTCTTTATTTGTTTAAACATTGTATACATACAGTAGCATGCAAGATATAAATTTATTCTTTGAGTGCAGTCATGTTTATACCGAATTATCAGCGTATAAATATTTAAAAAACAGAAAACTCAAAATAAATTGACAATAAATTCTAACACGTAAAACTTAGCTAGGATTTCACTTGCAAAATAACTTAGGTAATTTAATTTGAAATTATTTTTATCTTATCATGTCAACAAACTAAATAATTTAAAAAAAAAAGAGAAACCTGAATATAGTTTGTTGAGAATCAATAACTAAATGGATTTCAATATTTTTACTCCATGTTATATTTCTTCCATTCTATGAAATTTATTTTTGCTGGCTTATTAACCCTTCAGATACCGTCAATTAGAGACACAATAGTAAGACAATAGATGCGCGGCCACCGGTGGTCGCTTGGGGATTCATGAATTAAGATTGTTATAAGCTTATAACTTTGTGATTTTTCATGATACAGTTATGAAATTTTGTACATAGATTCTTTACATTAAAATATGTGTTTCAGGTTTCGCATATACTAAAACTAATCCATACTAATATTATAAAAGCGAAAGTGAGTTTGTTTGTTTGTTACGGCTTCACGCCTAAATGGCAAAAACGATTTTGATAAAACTTAGTACATGGATAGACCATGTCTTGGAATAGGACATAGGATACTTTTTATCCCGGAAGTATGTTCCCTTGGGATATTTTTTTATTATCACGCGAGCAAAGCCGCTGGGAGCAGCTAGTGTTTTATATAGGGCTACAAAAGAACATTCTCAATTGAAAAGTTTTCTCATAAAGATAGTTAATCTCTATACAAGTTAAAGCTCTCACTATTAAACTTATTTAAAACAATAAAACTGTTTTTATCAATATATTAATCTATGTGAAAGTTGGTGGTGTGCGGAAAAGAGTTTCAAGTTCCGCATACCTCCGTTGAAAAGGGAAGATCCTCCGATTAAGTATCAAGGCTCAGGACGTTTGTCCACCACCGCCGTCACCGGGATGTCACCGAGAACGAGACGACGGCGCCGATTTAGCGATACATACATTTTTATGGCCATGTGTCCACCGCACGTCACCCGAGCGCATCTTAAACTTAAACTCTTCCCGAAATAATCTCGTTCTCGGTGACCCGGTGACGGCGGTGGTGGACAGACGGCCTTATAGTTAAATGTCTCGCTGTTGGTGGCACGTGTAATTGGGCCATTCGGTTCCCTTCAAAATGGTTGAGCTCAGTGGGGCTGATGCACGCGTCCTGCTCCTGAACAGTTGCCAGCAGTTGAGACTGGACATCTATTAGCTGCCAGTGGCTTGATTCAATTTATCTACACTAATATTATAAAGAGGGAAAATTTGTATTTTTGTGTGTGTGTTCATATACATCTTATTCTTCATCATAAACCTTTTTAATGTTCCCACTGCTGGGACTCAGGCCTCCTCTCTAGGAGAGGGAATGAGCCGTAATCCACCACGCGGGCCCAGTACGGGTTGGTGAATGTCACATGTCTTCGAATTTTTGGTTCTAGGACATGCCGGTTTCCTCACGATTTTTTCCTTCACCATTTTGAGAGCAGTGGTGATGAAATAAATTACACAAAGTAATGAGCCAGCTTGGCTGGGATTGAATGACCTACAACTCGTAAGTCGGGGCCGTTTCCACTCGGTCACCACTGCTCTGGTTTACCCTTCGAGGAATGCTTGCGGACGGCGAGCTATGGGTAGCTCGCTGTCCGACCGTCCGGTAACTGTCCGGACCGAGCCAAGTCGTCGACGGCGCGTACTGTTCCCGTGGGCCTCAACGAATTGTCAGTAGGCCCAGCTGGGTCGAAGCCTACTGGGGCCAAACTTAGTTTTTTTTTAAAAGATAGCTCGAGCCCTGGTATGAAGGCTTGAAGGAACGGGGTGGGGGTTTTTAGTCAGTAAGAGTCTGGCACTATCTCTATCTATCCGCTTCGCCCAAGAGCGGGGTTGCCATTGGATTATTTTCCCACCATAAAAAACCCTTCGAAGAGACTATCTTGGCTCTGACAATTATCACAGTAAACAAACATCCTTTTAACGATACAAAGATGAATCCCAAGCGCACAAAATGGCGACCGTATTCCCTTTAATAAATCTTGATTGAAAACAATTGTTAAGAATTGGCTTAGACACGGTATTGGACAAGAAAGACAAGCAAATTGATACCTAAATACCAGAATTTTTTTTTAACTGGAAAATTATCCAATGACTTCTCTCGCTCTGGGATGGAGCAGCGATGTTGGACTTTTACTATTTTTTTTAGTTGTTTAAACTAGTGCTTGACTGCGATCCCACCTGATGGTAAGCAGTGATGCAATCGTTGATGGTGAGGCGCACTAGTTTATTAAGAGCCTATTCACTCTAGCTTTGAAGACAGTTAAATTAAAATCGGATGGGAAGACTGTAGCAGGCAAATCGTTCCAGTCTTTCGATGATATCTTATGACCGTTTACCTAAAAGGTATCAATATTCATTTACTATAAGCGGGACGAAGTTCGGTAAAGTGTGTGCGTTTTTTTTTTTGTTTGTAGGGGGTAATCTCTGGAAGTACTGGTCCGATAGCTAAAATTTTTTCGCCGATATAAAGCTGCTTTATTCCCGAGTGGCATAAGCTATTATGTACGCGAGCGAAGCCGTGGACAAAGCCTAGTGAAACTATAAGTGTAAGTATTCAAAAAATCAAACAGACCAATCCAAGAGATTTTCTCACAAACCACAACTAAAATTTTAAAAATCGAATCATGTAGTCCTAACCGGTTCCACATTCCAATTTCGAACCGAAACAACTGACGTACACCCGTCCTTTTCTTGCGCAACATTTTGTTTCAATTTTAGAATTAATTTAAAGCGTGTGAGAAAGAGATAGCGACATGCCTTTGTGATGTTTAATGTGGATTCCCGTTGCGGTCGCCTGATTCGATACTCCTTCGTGTGTAGGTATCTTTTAATGTTTTTCCTTATGTTTCTCGTAGGTATTTATTTATTACTAGGTATAAGATATTAATGTTGCTTTATGATTCATTTTGTGGACCATAGAGCTGTCATTATTCTTGTAATGAGTCGAAGACAAAAAAAGTGTGGATATGTCTTCTGATATCTCGTCGAGATAACTCTTATCTATTCGAGTCTATCTTTCATTTCAGCTAGTTCTCAGTACAAATTCACATGTATTTGCTGGAGAAAATACATTGAATTCTCTTTTGCATTTTTGTTGCAATTGGATGATTAGATGAGGAATATGTAAGAAAAAGTACTTAGTGATAGTGTGAAAAAGATGATTCAGATGTAAATTAGATCTTTTCAAAGAAAACTTAATTACACTTACGGTGTGTAAACGAAACCTTCCAAGACAGTAAAAAGTTATTGAAAAACAAATACTTCAACTACATAGCTAAAGTCGATAAAAAAAAATTAGTACCAGAGTTGTCACGCGATGAGCGATTTGCCGCATGTGATCTAGAGAAAGAAATAATAATATCCCACAACTATCACACAACGCCGTCTGGTCCCAAGCTAAGCAGAGCTTGTGTTATGGGTACTAGACAACTGATAAACATACTATGACGTCTATGAAGATCACACATTAATTAAGTTTCAAACTGGCAAGATAATACATCTTTTAAGGTTTATGATATTAAAAAGTTTAGGAAGATTCGTGATTGAAAATGTCAACAAAATAATATAGTTATAAATTTATATAGCAATACGTTCTAAAGGCTTCATACAATACTAATAAGTTAAATGGAACGAAAACCCTTTCATTTGCGTCTCAACACGCGACAATACTTATATATATCTAAATATCACTACATAGTATAAAACAAAGTCGCTTTTTCTGTCCCTATATCCCTATGTACGCTTAAATCTTTAAAACTACGCAACGGATTTTGATTCGTTTTTTTTTAATAGATAGAGTGATTCAAGAGGAAGGTTTATATGTATAATATTGCACCCGAGCGAAGCCGGGGCGGGTCGCTAGTTATAGATAAATTACACCTAGACACAACAAATAATCTTGCTCATCACACGAACATTTATCCTGGGTGGTAATAGAACCGACGACCTCCGGCATAGAAGTCAGGGCCACTAACCACTAGACCAATAGGCCAGTAACCCTCTCCAATTGTGGTATTTTGCGAACTTATATTCAAACTTGCAATACAAGTATGTGAAAGATAGATTTGAAAATAATAACTTATGTTTTCTGAGGGCGGCAAAATGCTCACTTACCTACTTGCTTTTAAAACGGTAGAACTAGGAGGGATTTCCCTATTGTCTTTATGGGGCCTGAGAATGTTTAGATAAGTACCCATTGTGAGTTTCATCTTGATAAAAGTTTACCTAATCACTGAAAGGCGGAGTCACTAGTGAAAGGTATGTATGCTAATTTGTCTTTGATGGTATGGTTGAGCGATCACTGGTCGCAGGGACGATTCAAGACCCGGAACCAATATTTGTATTTTTTTAATTTTATTATTTACTAGCTTTCCGCCCGCGGCTAAGCCAGCGTGAACTACAGTTTATATCGCGCGGGCAGAGACCCGTGCTCAGCAGTGGAATTATAGGTAGCCTATGTGTTATTCCAGTGTCTCTTCTACCTACCTACCAAATTTGATCTAAATCCGTTCAGTAGTTTTTGCGTGAAAGCGTAACAGACAGATAGACAGAGTTACTTTCGCATTTATAATATTAGTAGGGATAGGCTTGCGTTTGACCACTATCTCACATGATGGTAAGCGACGATGTGGTCGACGATGGAGCACGCTTGCCTAGAAGTAACCTATTCACTCTGGACTTAAAGACCCCAAGTTGTAGCTATCAGGAAACACAGACTCCGGCAGGGAATTCCACTTATTGACACAAAAGGACAAGATCGTTGTGGCGACCCTTGGCTTGACATATGCCTTCCGCATATGTCCAACAATGGAGATTTAGATTTGGTTCAGACGGTCGGAATGCGAGTTACTCATTGCTCGCCGTCCGCAAGCCTACGCTCCTAACACCTAAGATTTCTAACAAGAAACACCACTGCACTACACACATCACTGCTTACATACATCACTGCTTCTCTGATAATGTTTAGCGTAATGCTACGTCCCAACTCAAAATCCTTCATACATGAAGACCCCTACCTACCCACAGAAATGTAAAAGGGTGTGAACATAGCGACTCCACGGGGGTCAACGTTTTTTCGACACCCATTCAAATCAGTACCCCACTGCGCTGAGGTATCGACATACAGAGAGCACCGCAAGGTTTTTATTTAAACTGGTTTTTTATGAAGTAATTTGTACTTATGTACAGCTAGGTATATAATTTTGAGTTTAAACTTACAATACCTAATCTATATATATAAAAATGAGCCCCGTTTTCCGTTGTCACGACTTGGCATGACCGATATGGCTGATTTTTTTTTTTGTTGTGATTGTTATTGTGAGGAGAAGGTTCTTATGGAAAAAAAATTAGGGTAGTGTAGGGTAGAGTAGGGTAGAGTAGGGTAGGGTAGGGTAGAGTAGGGTAGAGTAGGGTAGGGTAGGGTAGAGTAGGGTAGAGTAGTAGGGTAGAGTAGGGTAGAGTAGGGTAGAGTAGGGTAGAGTAGGGTAGAGTAGGGTAGAGTAGGGTAGAGTAGGGTAGAGTAGGGTAGAGTAGGGTAGAGTAGGGTAGAGTAGGGTAGAGTAGGGTAGAGTAGGGTAGAGTAGGGTAGAGTAGGGTAGAGTTGGGTATAGTAGGGTGGAGTAGGGAAGAGCGGGAGCGAAGCCGCGCGGGCAAAGCTAGTTACTTAATGAAGGAATAATAATCTATACTATACTTATGCTATAGTATAAATGGCTTACTGTCGTTTGCAATCTGGCAATCTGGGAATATTTTGCTGGCAATATTACCACCGCTATATTCCCGGCAATATTCCCACCAATATTCCCACTTCTCGGCAATATTGCCAGCAACGGCACATCTCTATTTGGGACACGTCAAGTTCGGACAGTGTCCCAATTGACATTTTTTTTATTTTAATATATTTTTTGGTGACGATTCGGACACCGATTAAAATAAAAATTGTTTTGTACTGTCAGATGAAAAGTTTTGTTTGATAAATATTAATTTACTAGCGACCCGCCCCGGCTTCGCTCGGTGCAATATTATACATACCTTCCTCTTGAATCACTCCATCTATTAAAAAAACCGCATAAAAATTCGTTGCGTAGTTTTAAAGATTTAAGCGTACATAGGTATATAGGGACAGAAAAAGCGACTTTGTTTTATACTATGTAGTGGTACTACCTAAACTTAGTGTAAATTAATATTTATCAAACAAAACTTTTTCATCTGACAGTATAAAACAGTTTTTATTTTAATCGATATTTTTTAGATTTTTAGTCTGAACGTACGTGAAAGGGCTATGCTCGGGGTTACCTTGCGTGATCGAATCAAAAATGAAGACATCCGCAGGAGAACTAAGGTTGCCGACGTAGCGCAAAGAGTTGCCAAACTTAAGTGGCAATGGGCAGGGCACATTGCTCGCAGAACAGATGGCCGTTGGGGCCGAAAGGTTCTGGAGTGGCGATCGCGTACCGGAAGACGCAACGTTGGAAGGCCTCCAACAAGGTGGTCTGATGACCTGGTGAAGGTTGCGGGAAGCCGATGGATGCGAGACGCGCAGGAGCGTTCGTTGTGGCGACGCTTGGGGGAGGCCTATGTCCAGCAGTGGACGTGTATCGGCTGAAATGATGGTGCGTGAAACCGCTTCGGGGCAGTAGTTAAGAAAGATAAACGGGCGTTTTGCCGATTTTTTATATAAATAAAAGATTATTATTATATAGAGTTTAGACTGGCCTGTTGGTCTAGTGGTTAGTGGCCCTGACTGCTATACCGGAGGTCGTGGGTTCGATTCCCACCCAGGACAAATGTTTATGTGATGAGCATGATCATTTGTTCTGTGTCTGGGTGTAATTTATCTATAATATGTATGTATTTAGAAATATATAAGTATGTTTATCAGTTGTCTAGTACTCATAACACAAGCTCTGCTTAGCTTGGGACTAGACGGCGTTGTGTGATAGTTGTGGAATATTATATTATATTATATAGAGTGCGGTCTCTCAAGATAACTCGATAGCAATTACAAAGAAACTCAAAAGTTCTCCGAACCGCCAAAAGGCTAAATAAATACACTTAAGATCGACGCTACATGCAACAAAATTATAAGTTCGGAAAAGCACAAAAAACCGTACTCCCTTCAAGAACACGCCTCCACTTAATTTTCAATTCAGGACCGGTTTTTTTTTTTCTTTTTTTCCTAAACCCTCGGTTCTCGGACCTTTTGAAATACGGAGCGTGTGGGATGTACTCATTTTAAAAGTCGTGTCGATGAGTTCTTTTTATTTTTTCGGATAAGAATAAAATTGTGGTTGGATGTTTTGGAATTCGCTTGTTGGTGTATCCCTCTGGGATTTGAGTTGTGTTCTTTAAGAGACGTTTGAGAGGACTAACGGCGCGGCGAGCGGGGCGGCATGGCATCGGTAACTGTCCCCGCACATAAGCCTCACTAAAACGCCGCCACAAATGCTAGAAGCCGAAAAAAACCGCTGAAACGCGCGAGCTTGTGGCTGGAGAAGCTTGAAGCGGCTTCAAGCGTTTCTTTGTGGCGGCACCGCCGCACAAGAGCCGCAAAAGAGGTCGCCTTAAAAAGAAGCTTGCAGCAGCGTTTTTTAAAGGCCCGTGTTTTTGTTTCTTTTTATTTTATGGGCAAAAATTATCTTATGACAACCCCGCTCTTGGGTGGAGCAGGAGATAGTGTCAGACTCTTACTGACTAAAACCCCACCCCGTTCCTTCTAGCCTCTTCATACCGGGGCTCGAGCTTCCTTTCGGATAACCCTGGCCTCAGTAGGCTTCGACCCAGCGGGGCCCCTCCTGTTGCTGACATCTCCAAAGCCGCGCGAGAACAGTGCGCGCCGTCGACGTCTTGGGCTCGGTCTGGACAATTACCGGACGGTCGGATAGCTCGCCGTCCGCAAGCCTGGGCCCGTGTAGCGAAAATCATTGTGTTCACTTTTGAATCTCCGCAAGATATTCATAAGTCAAATACATATCGACATTACCATGAACCCTCACTCCCACGGGATCAAATCCGATATCAAACGAACTTTTTTTTCAAAATTGGCTATAGATTAAAATATTGTGACATCAAATATGTCTCCTTTGATGGATCACAGCCATTGTATTGAAGCTACTGGTCTCTGATCACATTCAGATATTTTAGAAATCCGTAAATAAGAAGAAAAAATTACAATGTATATTGATATGCGATAATGTTGGACTTTTTTATGGTTTATCCTGATTTTGTTTGGTGATCTTCTTGGGATGTCTATGAACTTAGCCTTATATAAAATAAGATATATGATATGATGTAGGCGAGCACTAAAAAGAGGTTTTTAGAAAAGTTTACTTTTCAAGGGGAAAATTAGTTCGTTCGTTTTTTTTTTCTGTTTGATAGTTTGTATAAATACTAAGCTAAATAAAAAAGGTAGACAGTACAAAATTCAAGCGGACAAAGTCGCAGGATAAGTGCTATATCCTACTAATATTATAAATGCAAAAGTTTTTGTATATGGATGTTTGTTACTCTTTCACGCAAAAACTACTGAACGGATCTCGATGAAACTTGGTACACGAGTAGACCATATCCCAGAATAACACATAGGATACTTTTTATCCTGGGATTATGTACGCGGGTGAAGCCGCGGGCAAAAGCTAGTTTATCATAAAAAACAGGTGTATTCTTCAAGGCTCATTTATGCAGTCAGGCGTTCGTTGAACGCGTTGAAGTCTTTTGTACGACGCAGCGCGTTCCGACGGGAAATGAAATTTTAACGTAGTTCTAGCGTTATTGGTTCAATTGAGTTCAATTAATGCATAAGTGAATGACTGACATATCAAAGCGTACTAGAAGCGTGAAATTTTCCACACAAGATTTGCTTTTAAAACGTAGGCTAGCACTAAGAAAGGATTTCACAAAATTCAGTACCTAAGGAGATAAAATGAGGGTCTAAAGTTTGTTTGGAGAAACCTTCTTTGACGCAGGCGAAGCAGATGGCAGAAGCTATTTATGAAAATATAGGTCGGAAAAACCCTCTCTTAGTGCTCGCCTACGTAATCAAAACACATCTTGTGCAAAATTTCACGCTCCTAGTCCCAGGAGATTCGGCTGTGCGTTGATATGTCAGTCAGTCAGTTTTTCTTTTTATATATATATAGAAGATTTTCGCGACACGAAGACCACCCTAACCTAACCTAATCATAGCCTTTGAAAAGTCATAGGATAATCGCTCAGTGCACTGATCCCATACATAATTTAAGACAATTTTTTATGCATAAATATCCCATAGACTCAAGTACAGGAAGACTCATTGTTGGAGAGCCTTCCACAAGGTGGACCGATGACCTGGTGAGGGTCGCTGGAATCCGATGGATTCGAGTCGCACAGGACCGGTCGTTGTGGCGACACTAAGGGGAGCCCTATGTCCAACAGTGCAGTGGTGGCCATGTGGTAACAGCCCCGACTTAAGGGTAGTGTAGGTCGTGGGTGCAAACCCAGCTATGCGCATTACTTTGTGTAATTTATTACATCACCACTGCTCTCAAAACGGTGAAGGAAAACATCGTGAGGAAACCGGCATGTCTTAGAAACAAAAATTCGAAGACATGTGACTTCCAGCAACCCACACTGGGCCCGCGTGGTGGATTACGGCCCATAACCTTACCTAGAGAGGAGGCCTGAGCCCCAGCAGTGAAAACATTAAAAGGCCGACTATGCTATGCTATTTAAAAATACTTATTCGATACTTTTTACAAGATTCTATTAGTAAACAATGATCAAGATCTCTTAACCAACCTTGATTATTGAACCAGTGTTGACTACATCAGATTTCATTTTGCTCTAATAATTACCCAAGTCGTTTGACTTTTTAGATAGGCAGTCTTCAAAATACAACGATGGAGCGGTGAGCAGGAAAAACACAAAGTTGGTGCCTTGAAATCATACGACGAGGTCGCGGCAAGAAGATGAAAGAAGGAGATGAAACAAGAAGGAGATGGCGGGACAACTTAGATGTCTTCCTTGGCAATTGGCAAGAAGTGGCTCAGAGCTAGGAACAATGGAGGGAGGCTTTTGCCCAGCAGAAGGACAGTTTAGGCTAGATATAAGGTCCAAGCTACTGGTGGTCAGGGCTCTTGAGAGAGGAATCTCCGACCAATAAGCTCCCTGTCCAGGAGTACTACTTTTCTGGATCAAGCCCAGTCCAACAGGCAACGAGAGGCTCCTTAAGTGTAGGTAGAGACTAACAAGCCATTGGCCGTCACGATTATCGGTACAACGACTTTTGTATATTAGTGGTAGGCTGGTAAGTTGGTGTCCTAAAATGGGTCGCGGCAGAACAAGGAGGACTTAGATGTCTTCCTTAGGAATTGGCAAGAAGTGGCTCAGAGCTGGAAACAATGGAGGGAGGCTTTTGCCCAGCAGAACGACAGTTTAGGCTAGATATAGGGCCCAAGCTACCGGTAGTCAGGGTTCTTAAGAGAGTAATCTCCGACCAATAAGCCTGTGTCCAGGAGTACTGCCTTCTATATCAAGCCCTTGATCTAACAGACAACGAGAGGCTCCTTAAGTGTAGGTAGAGACTAATAAGCTATTAGCTGTCACGACTATCAGCACTCTGACTGCTGTGTATGAATGGTTAGCAGTGACATGAAATGGCCCAACGGGGTCGCGGCAGACCAAGAAGGAGATGGCGGGACGACTTAGTTGTCTTCCTTGGGAATTGGCAAGAGGTGGCTCAGGGTAGGGAACAATGGAAGGAGTGGAAACAGATCTTTGCCCAGCAGAACGACTCTTTTAGGCTAGATATAATAATCTAATCACTACATAGTATAAAAAAGTCGCTTTTTATGTCCCTATATCCCTATGTGCGCTTAAATCTTTAAAATTACGCGACGGATTTTGATGCGGTGTTTTTTAACCCTTCAGATACCGTCAATTAGAGACACAATAGTAAGACAATAGATGCGCGGCCACCGGTGGTCGCTTGGGGATTCATGAATTAATAGATAGTGATTCAAGAGAGAGTTTATATGTATAATATTACACCCGAGCGCAGCCGGGGCGGGTCGCTTGTCTAGTATATAAAATTCTCGTGTGATTTATGATAACATTTATTTTGTTTCTTTTTACAAGCTTTTATTTAGTTTCCCCTACCCCGATGTTTGTCTGTAATCAAATCTTGTAAATTAAATTTGATCCACTTCCCAGTTACCAATTGAGCTGAAATTTTGCATGCATGCATCAGATGACAATGCAAAATGATTATGACATGAAGCTGATCTGATTATGGAACTGGAAGGTGGCTGTAGGAACTCGGTAGTTAAACGACACAACCCCATCGAGTTTGGGCTCGTATGATTCGTCTTGACGAGTATTAATTATGTAGGTATACCGAGCTGTAAAAGCTTACTATGAAAAAACGATTTTCATTAAAAGCTTGTTTTTGTGTATGGATATTTAGTAGGTCTGAGAAATAGATAGAAAACGGCTCGGTAATGGCGTGGTTTTATGGGATATTTACGCATAAAATTATCCTTTAATTATATATGTGAAAATTAGTAATGGGTGCTGTTTTACCCTCCTACCTCAACCCCCTATTTTTTTCTTTGTTAATTTATAGGTTAAAAACAAAACAACGTTTATCGAATCAGCTAGTAATAAATAAATAAAAGTCTGACTTTCCTGCAATTTCAATTCAGCGTTTATAAAACTGTATTTACAGAAATTAAATGGAATAAAACATCCATTGCAGGACTCTAAACGAAATAAACCTAGTATGAGCGCTTACGGTAAAATCAACAAAATCTCTATGTAAAACTGTCAGCCATTTTGTATTAATCATACACCTATGAGTCAATAAAACACACATTCTAATTACAACAATAAAAAATAAAATAAAACAAAAACATACCTCAAAAGACACTAATCCGAATCACAAATGCACAATAAAAAAAAAATAGTCAAAAATCCACATACACCATAGAGTATTTCACACAAATGTCACTGAGTTAAAAAAAAAATTGCAATCACCCATGACATAGCAATATGCACTATGATTTTCACTTTTTAATCGAGCAAAGGATACCTCTCCTTACAGCCTCTACTGTATAATGGGGCCAGAATACCTTTTTGTCCCTTGATCGAACTAGCGTTTTTTTTTTCACATTGTCTCGACCAACCAGTCTGCCTACAAAGCCTGTAGGCGGAGCTTGAGATGAAGGCGCGAGAAATATATCTATCTCTTTTTATCGTATGTTAATTTTGTGTGTAAGACAGAGATGGGTATATGTTTGTGTGTTGCGATTGTTCGGTTACTTTTTTCTTTGCTGCCAGGATGTTGGGTTATACTATATGTTGGGTAGTTTAGGTATATCGTTTCTACAGTATATTTTAAATTGGAGTTCCTTGGAAGTTGAGAGATTCAAGTTTTAACGTGATTGCTATCGGAGATTTTAGGTTTGATCTTTGCGAATCTTTTGTTTGGCTGATCCTTAATTCTCAAAGAGTACCAAAGTACTCAATAGCCTCTTTTTCCTGACTCATAATTGTTTTTTTTTTAATTACAAATTCCAGTCTAACCGGATTCGGCTAAATATCATTATTTTACATGAAGAGCAGTGGTGGCTGACTTTTAGGTATCAGATTCGAACCCAGCCAGGCGCATTACTTTGTGTAATTTATTTCATCACCACTGCTCTCAAAACGGTGAAGGAAAACATCGTGAGGAAACCGGCATGTCCTAGAGAAGCAAAAAATTCGAAGACCTGTGACATTCCCTAACCTGGACGGGGCCCGCGTGGTGGATTACGGCCTGTTCCCTCTCCTAGAGAAGCCTGAGCCCCAGCAGTGGGATCATTATAAGGCCAACTATGCTATGCTATGGGAACCGCAGCAGGCAAAATTGTTCCAGTCCTTCGATGTACGCGTTACAAACGACGAGGCAAAACGCTTAGTCTGCACCGTAGAGGTTTCAACAACATGAGTGTATATACTCGTAGTAAACCGAGGCTGCGGCATTGAGAAACGAAGAAATATAATAATAATATTCCACAACTATCACACAACGCCGTCTAGTCCCAAGCTAAGCAGAGCTTGTGTTATGGGTACTAGACCACTGATAAACAAACTTATATATTTCTAAATACATACATATTGTAGATAAATTACACCCAGACATAGAACAAATGACATAAACATTTGTCCTGGGTGGGAATCGATCCCTCGACCTCCGGCATAGCAGTCCAGAGTCACGAACCGCTAGACTAACAGGCCAGTCATATTAACCAATACGATTGTCTACTGGGGACAGGGTTAGCTCCGAAAGGTAGCTCAACCCGAGTATGAAAGTCGAGAAGGAACGGGGTGGGTTTTTAGTCAGTAAGAGTCTGACACTATCTCCCGCTACTCCTAAGGGCAAGGGATGTCATTTGGATGATTTTTAACAACCAAAAAAGAAAAACCAATAGGATTGCACAAAATCAGAGGAGTGGAGATGGCCAAGACATCGACGGCGCGCATTGTTCCCGCGCGCCTCAAGGAGTTGTCAGCAACAGGGGCCAGGGTTATCCGAAAGGAACTCAAGCCCCGGTATGAAGAGGCTAGAAGGAACGGGGTGGGTTTTTAGTTAGTAAGAGTCTGACACTATCTCCCGCTCCACCCAAGAGCGGGGGTTGTCATAAGATGATTTTTACCCACCGTAAAAAATAAGAGGAGCGGAGATTTCCTAAAGGAATACAGGAGGGTTTTAGTCAGTAAAAGGCAGACACTTCCTCTCGCTCCACGCTAGAGGGCGAGAGGTTTTTTAATGATATCTAACCCTCAAAAAAAAATTGTTAAGCTACGCACTTGGTCCTAAAACATAAGAGGTCGACGCCCTAGTTACAATAGTTAATTTATTTCCAACGACTCGTATACGAACAAACTGAAACTAATCGTTTGATTGTGATGTTCTTGTTAAGGCCACTGGAATAGATACTTTGTTATTTTGTTTTTAAAGACAGGCCTTACCAAGACGTCAACAAACGTGCTAGCAAGAAACAAAGTTTTAATGAAAATAATTTTTTCATAGCAAGCTTTTATAGCTCGGTATATCTATATAATTAATACTCGTCAAGACGAATCATACGAGCCCAAACTCGATGGGGTTGTGTCGTTTAACTACCAAGTTCCTATAGCCACCTTCCGGTTGCATCATCAGATCAGCTCCTTGTCATAATAATTTTGCATTGTCATCTGATTTACACATACATGCAAAATTTCAGCTCAATCGGTAACCGGGAAGTGGGTCTTTAATTTGCTAGATTTGATTACAGACAAACATCGGGACAGGTGAAACTAAATAAAAGCTTGTAAAAACCATACCAAACTTTTGTTTCTATTCACCTCTGCGTTTCTATTCACCCTGTTTTACGGTATAGCTCCATCCCCGTCAAGGAGGCCATGCCACACTTCAACAAAGCTCTTACCAAAATACTCATGAGACTGGATAGAAGCAGCCTGCACCAGGTGGCGGGAACCATCACTGGAGACTGCACACTGAAGAAGCACCTCCACACAATAGGCATCAGAGACAGTCCCTCGTGCAGAGCATGCATGGAGGGAGAAGAAACTATTGCACATGTGCTCCTAAACTGCACAAGCGTCACTGAAATACGCACACGAACCTTAGGATCCTCGAACTCACTTCATCATCATCATATCAGCCGAAAGACGTCCACTGCTGGACATAGGCCTCCCCCAAGCGTCGCCACAACGACCGGTCCTGTGCGTCACGCATCCATCGGATTCCCGCGACCCTGACCAGGTCGTCGGTCCACCTTGTTGGAGGCCTTCCAACACTGCGTCTTCCGGTACGTGGTCGCCACTCCAGAACCTTTCGTCTCCATCGACCATCTGTTCTGCGTGCAATGTGCCCTGCCCATTGCCACTTAAGTTTGGCGACTCTTCGAGCTACTCACTTAACCCTGAAAAACCTGAGACACCTAATCTGTTTTAGGAGAAAGGTGGGCTGGTAAGAACAAGTCCACCTATGGTTATAGCCGCCATGACGCACGTACAATGGTCGTCATGGGACTCAGTACGGAAACTATACTAAAGTCTATCATTCCCTCGCGCACCGCTCGCGCTCAGAAGTTATTTGAACATTTCCCATCCTCAAAAGCTTAAATTACACTACAAATTATATAAAAAAGGGTGTTTTTTATCGTGGGAAAATCGTCTTATGACAACCCCCGCTCTTGGACGGAACGGGAGATAGTGTCAGACTCTTACTGACTAAAAACCCACCCCGTTCCTTCGTGCTTTCATATTAATTTGAAACTAACCCTAGCCCCAGCAGGCTTCGACCCAGCTGGGCCGCTGCTGTTGCTGACAACTCTTAGAAGCGCGCGGGAACAGTGCGCGCCTTCGACGACTTGAGCTCGGTCCGGACAGTTACCAGAAGATCGGACAGCGAGCTACCCATTGCTCACCGTCCGCAAGCCCGCGCCCACGGTGGCCGGAAATCGGGATCGGAATCCCGGCGGCGGCGAATAAAAGAGGGTGTCGAATCACCCGACCTTACCGCGCTTACGATCACAACACACCCTAAAAAAACTTAATTAAAATAGACCCGTAGACAGATGTGGACTACCAATTTATTTTATATGTACCTTCCTATACCTGTAACTATGTGATTATGTATAGTTTACTTAGGTACATAGGCATATGTTGGTCACAAACCTTTAAGCAAGTATTAGCTGGTCATCGCCAGTTGTATATGACCAACATAATCGAATAGATCAAAAATCAAAGCATTTATTTCAAACTAGCGACCCGCCCCGGCTTCGCTCGGGTGCAATATTATACATTTAAACCTTCCTCTTAAATCACTCTATCTATTAAAAAAACCGCATCAAAATCCGTAGTTTTAAAGATTTAAGCGTACATAGGGATATAGGGACAGAAAAAGCGACTTTGTTTTATACTTTGTAGTGATAGACCATTTGCAGGCACTTTTGAATAGTCAAATGTCGGTCAGTCCAAGAAAAGTGAAGCTAAATTGCATGTCCCAAAGCGTAGATCTATATGGAGAAGAACGTGCAAGAAACTCCATGGACACTCTTTCAAATCATATTATGTGTTACATATAATGTTTGGTTACATACTTCTTAGACCAACTAATACTTGAATGCTTTGCTTACACGTACCGAGTATGAGACAGTAAAATGTTGCTCGGCCGAGACAGTGATGTAAGCGAGTTGCAGAGATAAGCGCTCGGCCGAGCACTCGGCGCTGTGTTTATACGAGCGCACTGTCTCGCCCATTTACTCGATGCGTGTGATCAAGGCATTGAGTCGTTGATTAGCCTGTTGCTCTAGTGGTCAGTGGCCCTGACTGCTATGCCGGAGGTTGTGATTTCGATTCCTACCCAGGACAGATGTTTGTGTGATGAGCATGATTATTTGTTCTGTGTCTGGGTGTAAATTATCTATAATATGTACGTATTTAGAAATATATAAGTATGTTTATCAATTGTCTAGTACCCATAACACAAGCTCTGCTTTGTTTGGGATTAGATGGCGTTGTGTGATAGTTGTGGAATATTATTAGCAAACAATAATCGAGATCTCTTAATCAACGTCGATTATTGAACCAGTGTTGACTACATCTGATTTCATTTTGCCCCAATAATTACCCAAGTCGTTACTTTTAAAAAGCTTTTATTTAGTTTCACCTGTCCCGATGTTTGTCTGTCATCAAATCTTGTATAAAATTAAATTTGACCCACTTCCCGGTTACCGATCGAGTTAAAATTTAATAATTCAAAATTATTATGACATGGAGCTGATGTGATGATGGATCCGGAAGGTGGCTATAGGAACTTGGTAGTTAAACGACACAACCCTATCGAGTTTGGGCTCATATGATTCGTCTCAACGAGTATTCATACAGGTATACCGAGCTATAAAAGCTAGCTATGACAAAAATATTTTCAATAAGCTTGTTAGACAGACTCTAATAAATAACCAGTGTTCAAAAACCCGTTCAGTTACCACTAAACCAAAATAAACACTCAAACCGTACAACGGTTAAACACAAATTGCTGATAGATCATGACTGGCGGCCATACTGTATACGTCACCCTGACTGGTTCATGTCTGGTACAAGTGAAAGTGTTCAGTGTTGATACTGTTTCCTTGTGTTCCTGAGCTGTGGTGCCGATTGGTTAAGGTCCTGACTTAGTCCTACTGTTCAAGGACGCGTAGCTTCAGAGATGCGTAGCTTCATGGACGCGTAACTTCAGAGACGCGTATTCGTAATTATACGCTCGATGTAAGTACTACGCCTGCGTGTAGTGTGATCATGACCAGATGAAAAAATCAAAAGTTGGGAGAGAATCCATGAAACAGGCTTTTAATGAAAATCATTTTTTCATAGCAAGCTTTTATAGCTCGGTATATCTATATAATTAATATTCGTCAAGACGAATCATACGAGCCCAAACTCGATGGTGTTATTATGACATGGAGCCGATCTGATGCTGGAACCGGAAGATGGCTATAGAAGTTTGGTAGTTAAACGACACAACCCCATCGAGTTTGGGCTCGTATGATTCGACTTGAAGAGTATTAATTATATATTTAGATATTATACCATGTTACGAGTATAAAAGCTTGCTATGAAAAAAACATTTTTTTGCGTTTTCAAGAGAAAATTTGACGGTTTTTCTCTATATTTAGAGGAAGGTAGACGGCATTCGTGATACTGGGTAGTCTTAATAAGAATACCAGAGCACTCCTTAAGAATACAATTTCTTACATCAAAAATATGTAATAACATATTTTTGTGTGTAATTGTTTAGTAATTCATTTCATCAGCACTGCTCTCGAAACGGTGAAGGAAAACATCGTTAGGAAACCGGCATGTCCTAGTAACAAACAAAATCGAAAACATGTGGCATTCACCAACCCGCACTGGGCCCGCATAGTGGATTACGTCCCATTCTCTCTTCTAGAGATGAGAACTAAGTCCCAGCAGTTTGGACTTTACAAGCCTGATTATGGTAATGGTAGGCTTATTTTTGGTAGGCTCTCGCTTGACCACTATCTCACCTGATGATAAGCGACGACGAAGCATGCTTGCCCAGAAGTGACCTATTCACTCTTGACTTAAAAACCCCTAGATTGTACTCAATCAGGAAACACGGACTCCGGCTTTCGATCAACTTCCCGGTTACAGATTGAACTGAAATTTTGCATGCATGTGTCATCAGGTGAAAATGCAAAATTATTATGACATGGAGCTAATCTGATTCTGATTATTATGATGAAAGGAAGGTGGCCATAGTAACTCAGATAACCCTATCATGTTTGAGCTTTTCGGAATAGTATTGATGAGTATTAATTATATAGGTATACCGCGCTACAAAAGCTTGCTATGAAAAACTGATTTTCATTGAAAACTTGCACTATTGAATCTCGAAACTCGTCTACTGCAAAGTCCACACTCCAAGCTCACACCTCTAATTCCAAACATATAGAAAGCTCAAAAAATTAAAAAGTAAACGACCGGAAGCCGTGTGGCGAGTCATGGTGACGCCGGGCGCAGCGTCACTGCGTATCAGCGAGTTTACAGATACAGTTTTCACTAAAATCATGCCTGTTTATTGATAAAATGTATAGAGAAAAATGAAAGTTTTGATGAGTTGAACTTTGACGCGGTTATTTTGTTTTTACAAGCTTTTATTTAGTTTCGCCTGTCCCGATGTTTGTCTGTATCAAATCTATGACTGTGAATTAGTTTTTCGCCATTTGCGAAACCGAAATGCTGTTTCAAAGTACAGTAGAGTTCAATTCCGTAGACTCATATCAAGTTGAAAACCAGCGTCAACTGCTACGTTTTTCGTCATCATTATCAGCCTTTTTAATGTTCCCACTGCTGGGACTCAGGCCTCTTCTCTAGGAGAGGGAATGGGCCGTAATCCACCACGCAAGCCCAGTGCGGGTTGGTGCTGGTACAACTGCTACGTAGTGGTTTGGCAATATGCTGAACTGGACCTACATATTTGGCGTAGCCGTGAGACACACAATGTTGATGAATATTTGCTATCTAATTGTAAAAAAAAAAAAACGGTTATGTGGCACACAGGTGTGTTTTTTTTTTCTAATTTTGTTTTTACAAGCTTTTATTTAGTTTCGCCTGTCCCGATGTTTGTCTGTAGTGAAATCTTGCAAATTAAAGATCCACTTCCCGGTTACCGATTGAGCTGAAATTTTGCATGCATGTGTAAATCAGATGACAATGCAAAATAGGCAAATGCCGTTGTTAATGTGTCCACACACGTCTGTCCTCAGCCATTACGGGCCAATTCCTCCGGTAGTTATCCAGCTCATCTCTCCACCTTCACCTTTTTTTTTGACGGTGGGCAAAAATCATCTTATGACAACCCAGCGGGAGTTGGATGGAGCGACGGATAGTGTCAGACTCTTACTGACTAAAAACCCACCTCGTTCCTTCTAGCCTCTTCATACCGGGGCACAAGCTTCCTTTCGGATGACCCTGGCCCCAGTAGGCTTAGACCCAGCTGGGTCCTTCCTGTTGCTGACAACTCCTTGAGGCGCGCGTGAACAGTGCGCGCCGTCGACGTCTTAAGCTCGGTCGGACAGCGAGCTACCCATGGCTCACCGTCCGTGAGCCCGCGTCTACAATAAGTAGCTCTTTTAGCCTACAGCTCATTCGACAAAACGGCAGACAAGTCAGGCCCAATCTCACTTTAGACTAGCAAATTTTAGGGTAACATCTTTTGTCTTCGTTTTGGCGCGCTGTATTGTGTTTCTAAAAGCCTTTTCACGAATCGAATCCAGCTCATCTCTCCACCATTTTTTTTTTCGGTTGTCAAAAATCGTCTTATGACAACCCCCGCTCTTGGGTGGAGCGGGAGATAGTGTCAGACTCTTACTGACTAAAAACCCACCCCGTTCCTTCTACGCTCTTCATACCGGGGCTCGAGCTTCTTTTCAGATAACCCTGGCCCCAGTAGGCTATGACCGAGCTGGGGCCCTCCTGCTGCTGACAACTCCTTGAGGCGCGCGGGAACAGTGCGCGCCGTCGACGTCTTGGGCTCGGTCCGGACTGTTACCGGACGATCGGACATCGAGCTACCCATGGCTCGCCGTCCGCGAGATCTCTCCACCATTGCCTTGGGCTGCCGCGATGTCGCTTTGCGTTTAATAGGACCCAATAAGTGGATCAATAAGTAGAAGATATATCCAAACTAAAAGGCACTTAACGGTCTTCTATCCAGCCAAAATCTTACATGACTAAAGACAAAATCTCAAAATAATATCTTTTGGTTCCCAAAAAAATTTGCCATTTTTAGGGTTCCATACTTCAAAAGGACAAAATAGAACCCTTATAGGATATAAGGGTAATCTCGAAACGAAAGCTCGGCCCCTGTACGAAAGGCAAAAAGGAAAGGGTTGGGTTTTTTAGACGGTAAGAGACTGACATTATCTCCCGGTCCACCCAAGGGCGGGGGATGTCATTTAGATGATTTCTACCCACCAAAAAAAAACCCCCTTTATAGGATCATCGGATCATTTTGTTGTCCGTCTGTCTGTCAATCAAGACTCTTTATTTCGGGAACGCGTGGAGGTATCGAGTTGAAATTAAAACCATATATATACTCTGGTTTACGGTCCCTTGAAGATGTGCAAATGAAAATCTAAATGAAATCAAATTTGTAAGTTAACGAGAATTAAAGATACTTTGGTTTATGTGGCAAAAAAAGTATAATTCGCAGGACTGGAATTTATTTTATGTAATTTATTTTATTCATTTTATTTCCTGCGGTCTTCCTGTCCGATTATAATTAGGGTGTCTTCAGGCTAGAGTGATTAGGCTCTTAATAAACTAGTGCGCCTCACCATCAACGATTGCATCACTGCTTACCATCAGGTGAGAGGTTGGTCAAAAGCATTAAAAAAATTTAAAGTAAGTTTCTACGGAACTCTCAGTGCGCGAGTCCGACTTGCACTTGCCCGGATTTTTTTTCAAACCACAAATTGATCCTTTTTTGTTTAACCTCAAAATTTTTACAAATCTTGTTAACTATTGTGAAATATTATCTTAAAAGCTTTGCAAGGCATGTTTTTTTTTCGGTAGTCTACTGAAATTGACTTGGACAGTTGACAAAAACTATGCTCAACCCTTTTTTTTTCTATCTTTTGTCTTGTACTGAAGGTGTTAACAGCTTTTTTTGTTAAAATTGTTGTACACACGTTAAGAAGCTGATGATTTTGCACGGTTGTGATTTTAAAAGAATTTGCTAATATTGTAATTTATTGAGGCTTTCTTAGTTTTGCGAATTTTTGACTGTGGATTGGTTTTTCGAAATTTGCGAAACCGAAATGCTGTTTAAAAGTGCAGTAGAGTTAAATTCCGTAGACTCATAGCAAGTTGAAAACCAGCGTCAACTGATACGTAGTGGCTTGGCAATATGCTGAACTGGACCTATTTGGCGCAGCCGTCAGACACACAATGTTGATGTATTTGTTATCTCATTGTGTGTACCTGTGTGCCACATAAACGTGTTTCTTTCTTTCTTTCTTTCTAATTTTGATTTTACAAGTTTTTATTTAGTTTCACATGTCCCAATATTTGTCTGTCATCAAATCTTGTAAATTAAATTTGACCCGGTTACCGATCGAGCTAAAATTTAATAATGCAAAATTATTATGACAAGGAGCTGATCTGATGATGGAACCGGAAGGTGGCTATAGGAACTTGGTAGTTAAACGGCACAACCACATCGAGTTTGGGCTCGTATGATTCGTCTTGACGAGTATTAAATATATAGGTATAAAATATTTTCATTAAAAGCTTGTGAACCCATTCTCTGATTGTCAAGATTCAGATAGGAAGCCTATTTCTAGCGTTGGATTCGCATATTAGTCGACTCAGGTAAACAAATCAATCTATTTAAAAAATTGATTTTGGTTCCTACCTACAAGTAAGTTTCCACAAAAACGTCTAACAAAAAATAAATTACTTTATTTCCGAATCCAAACTTATTCTCTATCTACACTTTTTACATCCATATTACATTTTCGTATACCCTATTGTTTTAAAACCACTTAAACACTGTAAAACCAACCTTATCTCTTTTACAGAAAGTTCAAAATCCAATGGCAATATAATCTAACCTAAGCCCTTTAGGCGCGAGACAAAAATTATTGATTAGTAACAGAACCGACCAATCAGGAGCGAGTATAATCCAAGATGGCCGAAGGGCGCCTACCCTTGCAGAATATTATACTACTAATAAATTACTCTTTGTTCGCCCGACATTAATCTTTTCTTGGTTATATTAATGGTTTTGATGTTTTTATTTTAATGAAAACGGTTTCCCGCGCGCGGCCATTTTGTTTTCGAGTTCGTTCGGTTGGAGGTATTGATTTCAGTTGGCGTGTTATGCGTCGAAGGAATTAAAGTTGGGATACTTACTTGACCTTAGTGTAAAAGGCTGATGATCAGTTGTAACAGTGAACCACCGCATTTTTTTGTTTTTTTTTTTTTGCCTCTAAAAATTTAGAGACTTTTATAAAGCACAGCGTATGTCAGTCCCATCGTACCCTAAGACAATAATTGCCTACCAAACGAGATCAATGGATCAGGGTATAAAGTCAAACAATTTTCTCGCATCATCGGAAGAATTCCTTTTTCTAATGAAATTCTGTCAAAGTATTCCTTCCACAGATCATAACAAATATTTTTAAATTTTGGTAATATTTCCGAATAGTCAAGAGCAATATTGGTTTGTTTTCCGTGTTTGGCTGCATATTTGGCCAATATATCAGCCTGCTTTTTTTTTTTTTTTTCTCTCGACCGGGAAAATCATCATTGACGAAACCCGCTCTTCGTTACCCCGTAATCCAATATGCGATAGACCCATTGCAATCTCAGCTGAACACCTTTTTGAATAAGTTCGTCTATTTTAGCTAGAATGCCATAAGCTATCGAAGCGCCTCTGACGCCAGAGGCGCATCGAGCTAAGTATATGCTGTAGATTTTTTTTTGTTGTAACTCTCTCTTCCCTCTTCAATCAAAGAGGGCCTTTTACAGAAGTCGACTACCTAGATGATTTGCGCTATTTTAAACCACGAATAGCGTTTTGGGAACACATTCATTGTGCGTACAGCTAAGGAGTGGAATTCCCTGCCGGAGTCTTTCCTGATAGCTATAACCTAGGGGTCTTTATGTCAAGAGTGAATAGATTGCTTCTAGGCAAGCGTGTTCCATCATCGATTACCATTAGATGAGATAGTGGTCAAACGTGAGCCTATCCATAACAAATTATAAAAAAAAGAATACGTCTCCACCATGAAAATCTATCTAGATTTTGTATATTCAAAAGCTGATTCAAGAAACCATCAAATAACTTCTCCCTGGCATCACCATCGTCCCTGTTAGTCTTCTTCAGTTTTGCTAACATTTCTTTAAGGACTCACATTTTCACTGTTTTTCATACAACCGCTCATAACTGATTATGACGTTATTACACATTTTCATTCGATATTTTGGAAACACAGTATCTTATGGATATCATCTAGGTTTCTGTAGAAACCAATTTCTAAATTTGTGTAAAACTAACCCAGTAAAAACCTCTGAAAATCTCCTATTTTGTATGAACTTTGACACTTTATAATTTACTTAAAAATTAAAAACGTCAAAAAAGTAAAACTATACAAACCTTGCAAATTTTATTAAGATTCTAAATGAAAACAACTTTTTCCTAAAACTTTTAAGGGTTAAAAAAAAAACAGCTATTTCCTGGAGCAAGTTTTGTAAAATTGTCGAGTAAATCTCGAAATTACCGAATACTAACAGAGTATGCAGGCGTTATCTCTCTTTTTTGCGCTGCCTTTTCGTCAAACATCGCGTTGAATTGCATTAAATGAAGTAACAAGCTTTTAAACCATTTTCGATGTTTACGATAGGCGAGTGGAAAAGGCCCTACTTAAGGCGATTATCACGCTGCATGTTGCGTGTCAACGCACCTACGCGCGTACTTGCGGGAGTGCAGATCTGCATCATCGTGCGGGTTTTTTACGCACTCACGCGCGTACCTACGTTTTGTAGATTCACTCAAGCTCAGACTCATTTCATCCAAAATCTGGCACGGCATTACGACTCTGTGAGCCATAACTTGCTTCTCGCCCCGCACTCACGCGCGTGGGTGCATGTTTCTCCGCATGTAGGCGCGAGATCTGCATGAACGCACGTGGATGCAATTTTTGGCGTGTTGGACTGTGCGTGTTTTCTATAATAATGGAGATTCGTACAAGCAACGTTAAAAAAAATGATGGTCGATGAGGTCGAAAGGTAAAGGTAAAAGAAAAACACAGCGTTGGAAGGCCTCCTAAAAGATAGACCGATGACCTGGTGAGAGACCCGCAGGAACATTGTGGTGCCACTTGGGGAAGGCTATGTCAACTCTTAAAGCTAGGAGTATTCTAGACTTACTGGAAGCCTCCGGGCTAAAAGAGTTGCTCTAACAAGGTGGCGAGCCACAATAGATCTTTTAGGTCGCAGTGACTACATCCCCTACACTACGGGAGTTGCATAGCCCCTTATCTTCAAAATAATAATAATAATAATGTCTAGCATAGGACTTCTTTCGGCTAAAATGATGATGATAATAAAAACCACTATTGAACTTCACTTGTTTTTTTTCAAATTGATATAAACTATAGTTTTACTGCGATCCTACCTTTCTTTTTTTTTTCGATGGGGAAAATCATCTTATGACAACCCCTGTTCTTGGGTGGAGCGGGAGATAGTGTCAGACTCTTACTGGCTAAAAACCCCACCCCGTTTCTTCTAGCCTTTCATACCGGGGCTCGAGTTTCCTTTCAGATAACCCTGGCCCCAGTAGGGCGATCCTACCTAATGGGGTAAACAGTCATGTAATCGTTGATGGTGAGGCGCACTAGTTTACCTTCTACAACAAGTCCCGCCAAAAACTCAGCTGTCATCTGTAAAGTCAGCCATATTGATTAACCGACTAAAAAAAAGAGAGGAGTTCTGAGTTCTTCAGTGTCAAGCGTTGGATACACTCTCAATTTCACTAGTGTTTTTTTATTCTTAGTTTTTACTGAATTTGCTTTACAACGATGATAAGACAGAACGCTAGTACGTACTATTATTTTTTTTATGTCAAGTCATCTAATAATAAGTGGGTCAATGAACTAAGGAGACATGGTATGCTAATGTCATCCTGTACTAGTTAGATTGAGTGTAGTATAACTGTTTTTTTTTTATTGGCACGCGTCTGGTAACTACCTCATCTGATGGTAAGCGATGATGTGGTCGACGATGGAGCACGCTTGCCTAGAAGTAACCTATTCACTCTACACATAAGGTGAGTATAGACTACAACATTTTCTGGAGCATTTCTGTGTAATGTAACATTCTTACGAATGGTACAATACAGGCAAAAGCTCAGTTTCCTAAGCATTTCCATGTAATGTAACGTTCCTGCGAATGCTCGGCGTTATGTTACGGGTAAATGCTCACAGCGACATGTGCATTTACCAACATTTCGTTGTACCTTGCGTTTCTTTTTTGAAATTTCACCCCGCAACCGCGCATCGCCCGCACTCGTGGCTCGATGAAATGTTACACCAATATGTTCGTTGGTTTGTAACAAAGAGGCGAGCGTGCTCGACGTTTCGTTCGTAAAAGGATGATACACTAGAACATATCATAGAGCGTCTCGTTGTTCTGTTACAAGTAAATGTTGTAGTTTATACTCACCTGAAGAAAACTGACTGTCTGACATATCAACGCATAGCCGAAAGTTATGGCACACTGAGGCCCGTAGAGCCGAGCGTGCTTTTGCATGAAATGAGTCAGAGCCTGCGTGGATCTATAAAAGCAACTAGGCGCGTGAGTGCGTAAAAAACCCGCACGATGATACAGATCTACCGTAAGGACGCGTGCAGGTGCGTTGACACGCAACATGTAGCGTGATGCGTGGCAGTGTGATTATCGCCTTAAAGGAATGTTAGCTAAACTAAAGAAATCCAGTAGTGCCGATGCCTGGGAGTTTTTTTTTATTTATTGTGGATAGGCTCGCGTTTAACCACCATCTCACCTGATGGTAAGCGATGATGTGGCCGACGATGGAGCACGCTTGCCTAGAAGTAACCTATTCACTCTAGACTTAATAAGAACCTGACTGCCTGACATATGAACGCATAGCCGAAACGACTGGAATTAGGAGCGTGAAATTTTTACCTTTCCTTCCTTCCTTACAAAGGCGAGCACTAAGAGACGATTCTTCATGACGATGTAATAGTGCATTATGATAAAGGTGTGTAATGTTAGTGATTTCCGTCCAGGCGGTAGGTATTTAGACCCGAGCCATGGCGAGGGTCTTAAGAGAGCCGAGAACGGTAACCATTAATTACTCACATGTATCATAACTACGACATTTTTTAATACACTTATGAAGAAAATAACTGTAAAACTAGTAAACATTTGTGGCGGTAAATTTTTATATTTTTTAATTAACCGACTTCGAAAAGGAGGAGGTTCTATGTTCGGCTGAATGTATGTTTTTTTTTTCTGATATTTCGGTCAATTGTGGACCGACTTAGAATTTTTTTTTTTTTATTGAAAGGTTATGCTTTCAAGTTGGTCCCATAGAAATATTGTTATGATCTGATCATGAACTTCGAAGATATGGAACAGAACTCCTCATAGAATCATAGCAGAATTGTCGTAACAAGTAAAATTGCTTTGTTTATACGTGTAGTCGATGACTGACTGAAAGAAAAGGGGGAGGGGGGACAGGGGGAGGGGAAAGGGGGAGGGGGTAAATTTATGTAATATAACCGTATTTGGGATTATAAGAATCGTTATGAGATGCACTCTGGCTATAAGGTAATTTATGTTTAGCTGAAGGGTAGGTACTTTTTAGTGGTGCTACCATAACTAAAAAGTGAAAAATAAAAAACTTTTTGCAAAAAAAATTAAACCGACTTCAAAAAGTACAAAATAACTTTAATTTCGGAAGTCGGTGTTAAATAACGAAGAGACAAGATTAGGTATCTATTATAGAAACACCGACTTCCGAAATTACAGTTATTTTGTACTTTTTGAAGTCGGTTTAATTTTTTTTGTAAAAAGTTTTTTATTATAATAAATACCCCATTTATTTTAAACATCAAATCAACTGTTTTGTCTTTTGTGGATAGGAATGAACCAACTGACATGTGTCCTGTCTCTTGGAGGGTGGGGCCAGTGGCCATACAAAATCGGGCAACCTCTTTACACTCAACCAAACTCATAGAAATTCAAACCCAGGGGTACCATAAGCTACATAGCAACTTCCCTTTTAAAAGTAGATACATAATAATCACGCATGCGCGTTGTACTATTGTAGTTGCATGATTAATGTTGGGGGTATGGCAGACATCTCAATTCCCCTGAGTACTGGATCATTAATAATATTATATTGTATTTGAACGCACGCAGGATTAGTTCGCTTGTGATTGTCAAAAGCGTTTCGTTTTGAGAGATTGTCAAAGTTTCATTTGAAACTAGGTTTTTCCCGTGGCTTCGCTTGCGTACTTAAAATATAGCCTAGGAATAAAGCAGCTTTCTATAGGTAAAAAAAATTATCGCAATCGGACCAGTACTAAGGGGTGCCAACTGAAAATCAGCGCTGGGTGTCTAACGCCCAGCAAACCATTTCGGTGCGCGCACGCTCGGCGCACTTTGTACTTTTATTTTTGCTTACTTTGTGTATATAACCGTTGTGCTGTGTCTGTACCGAATAAAAATATTTCTATACTATTCTATATTTTCAGAGATTACCTCCTACAAATAAAAAAAACCAACTACCTCTTTCTGCTTTTTCACCCCCTAAAATGGAATTTCCAAAAACCCGTTCTTAATGCTCGCCTACATCACAAAAGGAAGCTTTATGCAAAATTGCACGTTCCTAATCTTATAAGTTTCGTTTGATACTTATGTCAGTCAGTTTCTCTTGTTATATATATACATTATATACTAGCTGACCCGGCGAACTTCGTACCGCCTAACAGTCAATGTATGTACCAATGTATGAAACAAAGCCCAAGTAATATATAGAGTTACACACAATTTTAAGGTTATCCGAGCTCGAGCCCCGGTATGAAGGCTAGAAGGAACGGGGTGGGTTTTTAGTCAGTAAGAGTCTGACACTATCTCCCGTTGCGCCCAAGAGCGGGGGTGTCATTGGGTGATGTTTGCTCACCAAAAAAAAAAACGAAACTCTAGCGCCGGGCCTTGGTTCAGGCCATGGTCCGGAGCGAGGAGAAGTGGCAGGTCATCGCCTCCTGCAAAGCAGTAACGCTAGCAAAGGAGGAGGCCGACCGCATCAGGCAACGGCGCTCACAGCGCCCCAGACGCCGCCGGGATTCCGATCCCGATTTCCGACCACCATAGACGCAGGCTTGCGGACGCCGAGCCATGGGTAGCACACTGTCCGACCGTCCGGTCCGTTCAGCAACCGTACCCAGCAGGGTCGAAACCTACTGGCGTTAAGGGTCTATTTCTGAAAGCGAGGCTCGGTCCCTATGAAAGGCAACGAAGGAACGGGGTAAGTTTTTTAGTCAGTAAAAGTCTGATACTCTTCCCTTCCGCCGAAAGGACGATAGATGTCATCTGGAAGATTTTTACCCACCGAAAAAAAAAAATTTAAAACGTAGATTCCGTCACCAAACCAACATAGATTAAAACATCTTCCAAAAAGGACACAATGCAAGAATATTTCACTCTACAGCTTTAAAGAAAATATTCTAATAATACCTCCAATCGTAGGATAGAGAAAAAAAAACAAAAGAAAGAGAAAAAAGAACATTAATCAGAGAACACTGGCCGGTAACATGACTTGTGGAAATTGTGATGTGGGAAGGCTGAACTAGTTTTAGAGGAGATGGTTCTGCAGGTTTTTATTAATTCATGAATCCCCAAGCGACCACCGGTGGCCGCGCATCTATTGTCTTACTATTGTGTCTCTAATTGACGGTATCTGAAGGGTTAAAGGACTTCAAGAGAACTGAAAATTATTTTTTTATTTTATTATCTATATATCGTTTGCCAACGTGCTATGAAGCCCAGCATACTAGGTGTTAAAATAACGGATCGCGTTTGAAACACTACACTGCGCTCTAAAACGCAAATTATTGACGTGGTTCAGAAGGCTGCCCAGCTTAAGTGACTGGGCTGGACATGTCTGTCGCAAGCCGATCGAGCGGTGGGCCAGGAAAACGCAAAATTGCCCTGAAATCGCACGTCGGGGTCGCGGCAGACCAAGAAGGAGATGGCGGGACGACTTGGCAGGTCTTTGCCCAGCAGTGGGACAACATGGGCTACTGGCAACAAGAAATATGTAACCAAACATTGTATGTAACATAATATGATTTAAAAGAGTGTCCATGGAGTTTCTTGCACGTTCTTCTCCATAGAGATCTACGCTTTGGAACGTGCAATTGCAACGTGCAGTGAAAACATTTTCGCAATCGGATCACTACTTTCAGAGATTACCTCCTACAAACATAAATAAAAACTATCTTTACCTCCTTATAATACTAGTGTAGATTATTTTTAAAAAACAGACATAGAATGCATGCACTATAATGAAAAAATCTGATTGCGTTAATGTTTGAAAATACCAAATAAATAATATTTAAAAATTTATCAGGGATTTTATTTATAAAATAAATACCATTTTATGACATCTGTATTTTCTAAAGGATTTGGATAATGTATGTGCTCAAACAATAACAAAAACTTAGAAATGACAGAACACACTCAAAAAGTATTTCCTCTCTGAGAGAGAACGCGGTCTTTACAATTCGGCGAGTATTTCTACCACGGATCCCTAAAAACGGCCGACTCTTTGATATCCAAACGTAGGTCTGTCACTGGGCCCGACCAATTTATATAAACCTACCTATGTATTCAGTATTGTTCCTATGTGTATGGTTTGTTACCGTACGTCTTTTGTTGATTGATAGGGATGCTAAATGCTACAAGTAAAACTATGTAATTCACTTGATACGTGTATTGAGTCCACGACCTTAACTAATGATAAATGAGGTGTTGCTATGACGCGGTCCGAATGTGAACTGAAGTTGGTGTTAAATGTGTGTTAATTAATTACAATTAAATTATGATGAGAGAGCATTTACGCAATGTGCGGTTGCACCGTACATACTCCCGGGCGCGAGATGACTGACGCTGATGATGCTTAGATATGGTGGTGTTAGTATGATCTGATGATATAAGGTGATGGAACAATTTTTACTTATGTTGCTATATTGTTAGTTGATGTTTTTAAAACTACATTTTTTAGTTACAGGTGAAGTTGCTCTATCAGTTACGACAGCATTAGAATTGGTTTCTACTATCGCGCACTGATCACTATTAAACACTTCGCGCGCGCACTGTACACTTTGATTTGCTACACTTGCACTAAGGTCACAGTTACTGGCTCGGTAATGCACGGAGGGTTGTCCGTATTCAGGCTCCAGGTGCACGGTGCGGCGCCTTCGCCAGCGTACGCATGCGAACGTAGAGAAGGCTAGCCCTGCCGCCCCAACAACGTAGATGGCCACGTACTGGTGTATATCATGAAACGACACCCCGTCAGCGATGGTCGCCTGTTCCGAGGCTGCTTTCATCTGTTCTATTTGCTCGGAGATACTTTGTAGCGAAGATTGATAGCTTTCTTCTTTGTACTCGTAGTGTGGTACTGATAAATTGATAATATTATTGACAGGAGCGATCTCTACGGCAATAATATCGGGCTTAATTTTCATGTCAATCGTTTGTTGTTTGTGTGCCGTAATTATGAAGGTCTCGCCCTTGATGACACAGTTGTTTCCGAGCGCGATAACGTTGACTCCGGACACCTGTTCAGTTGTAATTTGATCCCCACATATGATTCTCAGAGTGCATTGTCCGCAGCACGTAATTATAAATGTGTTTATTGCATTCAATTCTGTCCATGTTGTTTTGCATGTTGCGCTTATGGTTGTACAGATATCTTCTTCTGGATTTTTGATGCAGAAGTTGTTGTCTGAGTCTCGTTGATAGACAGGTTTTTGTAGTTGGCATAGGTTTGTATTTGTATTTAACTGTATGCATTTTTGAAGTTCATTAGCGGATATGGGTAAGTATGTATCCCTTTTGATGTTTATAGCTATGAACTCTGATATTAGTGATATACTAATCATACGACTATTTTCTTGGTGTTGAATAGGTATCATATGATAAATATCGTAGCTCTCTCTATTTACTAATGGGATTTTTATTTCAAATATGAAGTATTCACGTGTCATGCGTGCTCTTACTTGCATTATATGATAGATTTTGTACAAGTCTGATACAATGCTGTTGATGGGCAATGATAGGTCTTTGGGCATCTGATTTGAAATAATATTTAGCTCCTCTTGTAGTTGAGCTGGCGTTATGATATGTACGTTAAAATGTTGGACGTTAGTGATTGTGTCCAGCAAAGAATCTTGAATGTTCTTTAAACTGCTTAGAATGTTGTTTGCAATTAAAGTTGATAAAATGAAGTCTTCTGTGATTGCTACTTTTTCAACCTCATTCTTCAATGTGCTGATAGCTTGTTCTATGTTAATTAAGTGTTGATTAAATATTTTATGCTGTTTTTCCATTGTCTGTTCAACTCGTTTGAGCAAGTTGTTCTCAGCTTCAATGATAGATGTTTGATTGCGCCAAAGATTGGCGAGATGTTTTTGATTTTCTCTGACTAATGTAATGTCTCTTTGGTATTGTTCGGCGAAATTTTCATCTAGTACACCAAAGAGACTGTTTGCAATGTATCCGATCCCGTTGATGAGGCCTCGGCGCATACGTGGATGCGCTTCAAAATGCTGACTGAGTAACATACGGTCGTAGTACTCCAGTTCCATGAATCCGTGACGTATTTGTAACATGATAACGTCACAATGGGATTTGCTTTTTGTTTGTGTACATAAACTTTCAAGGTGTTTCATATAAATGTTAAATATTTTACACCCGTGCCAATATGGTTGCATGTCGTAATATACGACTATTTTCCATTGATCTTGTATTAGATTCATTTCTGATATTTTGTCAAAATAAATTGCTTGTTTTCCTTGTAATTGTGTTATGTTGTATGCAGCCTGTGCGTTGCATGTTAATGTTAATATCAGGAATAGTAAAGACAATATTGTAGAGAAAGTGTAACTAAGCCCTCTTCTTCTTTGTTGGTTTAAGTTTACTTGTGGTGTTGGTTTCGTATCCTGTTGGATTGAAGCTGACATCTGGTTATGGTCTTCTTGATCTTCGCAACTTAGCAAGGGAGTTAGCTTGACGATAGGCCGTTTCATTGTGCCGTTTCTTGTTTGTAGTGTGACGACTCTGACGTATCCATCACTGCCTGGGTGCACTTGCATCACCCTTCCCATTGCCCATTTGCCTGGTGGTAGGTTGGAGTCTTGAATTAATACCAAGTCACCGACTTTGATGTTTTCTTGAGGGCGTCTCCATTTTGACCTTATATTTAATTGTGTTATGTATTCACTTCGCCAGCGTTTCCAAATATCTTGATATATCCTTTGAGTTAGATTCCATCTTGTGCGTAGATCTTTCTCTGTTTCGTACAGTGTTAAATTTGGACCACTTGACAAGAAATGTGCGGGCGTAAGGAAGTTCAAATCTGCTGAATTTTCAGTTAAAGGACATAGCGGTCTTGAGTTCAGACATGCCTCCAACTGATATAGTATTGTACTATACTCTTCAAACGTTAATTTTTGCTCCCCTACAACTCTCTTCAGATGATATTTTAGGCTTTTTACGGCAGCCTCCCATAGTCCTCCTGCTGATGGCCAAGAAGGTGCGTTAAAGTGCCATTCGATTCCCATTTTTGTTATTTCTGCCTGAAATTCTTGATTGAATGTGCTTCTTATTGCCTGATATTCGTCCCGTAGGACCTTGTTGGCTCCAATAAAGTTGGTACCTTGATCGCTAAATATATTCTGTGGGACTCCTCTTCGAGCTATCATTCTGCGAAGAGCAGCGAGAAATGATGATGATGTCAAATCCGACACCAACTCTAAGTGCACGGCTTTAGTTGCCATGCAAATAAATACGGAGACATAACCCTTAGTGGTTCTTATTCCACGACCCTTGTTGGCCTTGATATAGACATGTCCCGTATAGTCTACACCTACATTTTGGAAAGGACGTGATGGATTCGTCCTTTCTGGTGGTAAATCTCCCATGATTTGATGCTGATTGCTCGGATTGTAGCGACGACACTTAACGCAACGTCGAACTCGGAATTTAACTGCTCTGATTCCGCCTACAATCCAATACCGTCGTCGTATAAATGCTGAAGTTAGCTGAGGTCCACCATGATATGCTAGAACGTGAGCCTCGTCGATCAGAACTTCCGTTACACGACTGCTTTTTGATAGGATTATTGGTTGTCTCATCTGATGATCTATATTGGCATGTTTGAGTCTCCCACCAACTCGAAGGATGCCGTCTTGATCAAGAAATGGATTTAAATTCAATATTTTGCTCTTGCTTGATATGGGTTTGCTCTGTTGCAATTTATGTATTTCCTCTGGAAAGTCGGTTTCTTGAACATATTTAATCAACTTTAATTTGGCAACCTTTATTTCTTGAAGAGTTAAATGTTTGGTTTGTGGTATTTCCTTAAATCGCAAACGTCTATACAATCGTAAAAGCATAGCGTAAACGTTTATAAGTTGTGTGAATGAACTGTACTTTGATATCAGGTGACGTAATACACTGCAGCTGTCGGCACTTTGGTGAATTACATTCACTTGTAACATATTGGTTTTATTCTTTTTGATTTCTTCATCTGTTGTGAATTTTGATATTGGTTCTTTCTCTGCGATGATACTAGGAAGCCACGAAGGACCCTTCCACCACAGAGTATGCTCCTCAAGCTGATTTATGTTCAAGCCTCGACTGGCACAATCCGCTGGATTTTCTGCTGATTTAACGTAATGCCAGCGATTGGCAGGAATGATAGTGGTTATCTGTCGTACACGATTGGCTACAAAGGTTTTCCATCTTGTTGGTTCACCATTCAGCCAGCCTAACACAATCATGGAGTCTGTCCATCCGAAAACGCTGAGTTGGTAGTTTGATAGACACTGCTGTACCTTAGTCATTAGTTTTGCTAGTAAGAGAGCTCCTGACAGCTCTAATCTCGGCAATGATACTGATTTGTTCGCCGGTACAAGTCTAGTCTTCCCTACTAGTAGTGTTGGTTTTGATCGCTCACACCCCTTGATCCGAACATATATTACACACGCAAATGCCTTCTGAGATGAATCGCAAAAACCGAATAATTCAATATTGTCATGTTCTCTTGTGTTTATCCATCGTGGTACTTGTAGTTTGTTTACGCGATTAATGTTGCTTTTAATATCCATCCATTCTCTTAGTATGTCTTCGGGCAAGGGATCGTCCCAGTTGAGGTTACGTAACCATAAGTTTTGAAAAATTATTTTAAGCTTTGTTGATAGTGGTGAAAGCCATCCCAAAGGGTCAAATAACTTTGAGATATCCGATAACAACGTTCTTTTAGTCATTGGTGTACTTGTTTGTTCGATTTTCATTTCAAATCGAAAAGTGTCTTCCTTGGGGTCCCAAATTAGTCCCAAGGTCTTTGTTTGTTCTGATTGCTTAAAATTGAAACTATCTTGAGTGTTGTTCTCGGACGGTATGTTTTGTAATAACTCAGGAACATTTGTTTTCCATTTCCTGAGGTTGAAACCTCCTGATTTCAAGAGATTGATTAAATCCCTTATGAGCTGCTGTGCTGATTGTGATGTGTGCGATCCATGTAACAAGTCGTCGACGTAGAATGAGTTTTCTAGTACATCTGTTGCTAAACTGTTCGTGTAGTTGGGTTTTTCGTCACGTGCAAGTTGTTTTAACGTCATTAATGATAAATATGGTGCGGCCTTGGTGCCGTAGGTTACTGTGGTTAATTGATATTCCTGTATAGGCTCTGCTGTTGAGTTCCGCCAAACAATCTTCTGCAATGCTTGATCATCTTCATGGATCTTAATTTGTCGGAACATTTTTTCTATGTCTGCTGTGTATGCAAATTTGTATTGTCTCCATTTAAGAATCAGAGACAGCAGGTCTTGCTGTAAGTTTGGTCCTGCTTCCATGACGTCATTTAGGCTGTAGCCTGTTGATGTCTTAGCTGATGCGTTGAACACCACCCTCAATTTTGTAGTGGTTGAATCGGGACGCAGGACGCTATGATGAGTCAAAAAACAATCGGGCTTGATATTGTTTTTTGAGATTTTCATGTGACCTAATTCTTGATATTCAGTCATGAATTTTTTATATTCTTCTTGGATGTTGGGATGCTGCGTGTGCTTCCTCTCTAACGATTTGAACTGCGCCACAGCTTTTGGTTTCGAAGCTCCCAGCCTCTCAGCAAAATTTTGTTTCAGAGGTAATCTTACTTGATATCGACCATCCTCTTGACGTGTTGTGGTTGTCTGATAATAATCAATTGTTTGCTGATCTCCTGATGAAAGTGTGGTCTTGTCTGAGATGTCTTCCATTTCCCAGAATTGCTGGATATCGTCTAGGTTGTGCAAGATGACGTTACACTGAAAGGTTTGTATGATGTCTCCGCTTAATATCCAGCCGAGTTTCGTGTTTTGTGCCGATGCAGATTCCTCAGTTTCTCTGCAAACCCCTTCTAATAATAATTTTGAGTACACACTGCTGCCTAGAAGTAAGTCAACTGATCGACTTACATTAAAGTCTCGGTCTGCTAAAGTGATATTATCTAAAAATGCCCATGTAGGTTTTTTGAAGGTACGGTTCGGCAGCTTTTTTATTAATTTATTCATGATATAAGCCTCTACTTCAAACTCAAAGTTGTTGTGAACTGATGCGCACTTGATATTTATTACTCCTTTGCAGTTTGATTCCTTTTCTCCGATTCTCCAGATAATGCCTGAGCTATTCCTGCGTGCTATGCCCAAAATTTGTGCTGCGTTTTCGCTGATGAGGGACATTTGTGAGCCTTGGTCTAGTAGAGCTCGTAATATCTGAAATGATCCATTCCCATCTTGAACCTTGATCAGGGCCGTCGGTAAAAGTACGTCCGGCTTGTCTTGCTGTAGTGACGCATGCGAGTTTCCGCGTGACAGCTGTGGCGTTTCGGATTTCGAGGCGCGTGCCGTGTTGTCACCTGCTTTTGCTGTGCTGGCAACTGATGTCCGATTTGATTGCGCAAATGCTGCATGTAGGAGTGTGTTATGACTTCCGTTGCATTCGCGACACCGTTTACTTGAAATGCAAGCCTTACCATTATGCCAATAAAGACAATTTTGGCATATATCGAGTTTTGACAAAGTTTTTCGCCTGTTTTGTGGCGTCATTTCGAGGAATTGCTGACAATAAAAAATGCCATGGTCATTTGTCTTGCAAATCGGGCACTTATAAATTATTTTCGTCGAATTGTTATTTTTATTGTTTTTCGATTGCGAAGTGTTTTCTTCATTTGCAGCGGATGTTTTTTCGTAATTGTAATTTGACCTTGATGTTTTTCCAGAAAATTGCTTGTTTGATTTGTATGATTGACTATCTTGTTTCCTGCTTGCCGACTCCATTGCTGTAAACTTGCCTTCTAAGAACGAAAGGAACTCTTGTAGCCTCGGTATTGCCCTGGGGTCTTTTACAGACGCCACGTAATCCTCATAGGTTTCTGAATCTAATTTTGCTGATAATAGATGTATGAGTAATGGGTCCCAAGAACTAACTTCTACCCCTAAGTTCTTTATAGCATTCAAACTCTCGATAGTGATGTCATGCAGACTTTTGATGTGCTTGATAGTTGCTTGCTGCGCCGCCGGAATGTTTGTTAATGTGGCTAAGTGAGAGCTACAAATTAAGTTGAGATTATTGTAGCGGTGATTTAGAATCTCCCAACTAATGTTGTAATTATCTGATGATATATGTAAATGTTGAATTAATTTCTCAGGTTCTCCCCTCAACTTGCTTTTGAGGTACTGCAGTTTTTGAGCGTTAGACAAAGAATAGTTACCGTGAATTGATTCAGTAAATAAGTCCTTGAAAGATGTCCATTGTTGATAGGATCCGCTAAAAATTGGAATGTCTAATTTAGGAGTTGACTGTGCCTTGTGAGCCACAGACCACAACTTACTATTTATTGCCCTTTTTATGTTGTTGTAGATTTTTTCCTGCTTGGAGTAAGCTTGCTCGTAATCTTCATCCATGCTTTCCAGTTCTCCATCTAATTCCCAATGCAATGTATCAATTACCGACCATCTCGAGTGTAAAGTCTTTAGAGCATCTTCCATCTCCCACTTCTCGGACATTTCGTGTAAATTAATACTTTGTATGGTACGCTGTAATGCTCTGAAGTTGCTTGATTGTTTTTTGAGCATGTCATCCGTCTTGCTGGATGTTCCTCTTGATAATACTTCTGGAGATGAATATTCAGCTTGTTCTTCATCTCGCTTGCTTTTCAGAGACGTACCTGATGATGATGGTTGACCTGCTTGCTGTTGAGGCTTTGTCTCCAACTCCGGAAATACTGACTGCCCTGTTTTCATCAGTACTTGCTGTTGATTGATTAATAATTTAACCGCTTTGTACAGCTCTGCTGCCCGCTCATATTCATTCTGTATAAAATATGGGTGAGACCTGCTTTCCTCAGTACAAAGTCGATCATGATTATATTGGAAGTCAGCCCAATACGCTTCCAATGTTTCTAACCGCCTTTTAAAGTAATCACCTACCTTACGGCTCGAACTGTCTTTCTTGATGTTGGAGGCTAGCTTGCTCATAGCCTCGTAGATCTCGGCTTGGTTCGCGTGAATAGCTTCCATGGCGAAGTTTTTCCACGCAGTGATAGCTGAAACGGTCTTACTTGTGTTTGCTGCTTAACTCTCGTATCCTCAACTCCCCGGGAGGTGGTCCTTTCTTGCTAGTAGCACACACACACACACGGTTTAGAGTTATAGAACACAGCACTTGTCACTACACTGATAGAAGTTTTAATAGTTACTGATATTTTTTGATTTGATAGTCACTGTTTTCAAAAGGCTCGAAGGACCAAAAAGATGTATGGTTTGTTACCGTACGTCTTTTGTTGATTGATAGGGATGCTAAATGCTACAAGTAAAACTATGTAATTCACTTGATACGTGTATTGAGTCCACGACCTTAACTAATGATAAATGAGGTGTTGCTATGACGCGGTCCGAATGTGAACTGAAGTTGGTGTAAAATGTGTGTTAATTAATTACAATTAAATTATGATGAGAGAGCATTTACGCAATGTGCGGTTGCACCGTACACTATGTATTCCTGATTTTGATGCAACCAGGGGGACGGGGGAGATCTTGCGAAAGTGGTTTGGGTATAACTCATTATTTTGGGTTATAGGGCTGTGTTATTTCAGGGTATATGCAAGCTTGGTAGTTTTTGGGTATGAGTAGTAGTAGAAATAGTGGAACGGAATATTTTATGGTAATTTTAGATAACAGGATGAAACTTTGGTCTGTTCCATCCACACACCACAAGACGTACGGCTTTACGCCACCGATACATGGTGGACATTCCACACATACCTACGCACAAAGCGTTTTGGGACCAAATTTATTGTGCGTACAGCCAAGGAGTGGAATTCCCTGTCGGAGTCTGTGTTTCCTGATAGCTACAACTTGGGGGTCTTTAAGTCAAGAGTGAATAGGTTACTTCTAGGCAAGCGTGCTCCATCAAACGCGAGCCTGTCAATAATAAAAAAAAAAAAACAGAGAAGAAAGATAACATTATAGCGACTGCCATCTGATTACCACGTCAGCTACATACGCGGGTTTACAGACGACAAGCAACGGGTAGTTCGCCGTCCGGCTGTCCGGTAACAATTCGGATGGAGCCAGAAAAATGTCAGCAAAACTATAGCAGAGTCACGAACAATTTCTGTAAAAGAAACCTTTGACCCTAAAACGCAAAGAGCAACTGAAGGACACAGGTGTGGTTTTAGTCAGTAAAAGACTGACACGCCCTCCTGCACCACACTAGAGCGAGAGAAGTCGTTCGATGATCTATCACCTTAAAAAAACAGTGCTCCTTCAGTTACTGAGGCCATGGTTTCGCTTTTAAAAGGTAAAACATAAAAGGCACTGAAGGACTCGAAAGAAGGCAGTGTTGGCTGAGTGGTAATGGTTCCGACTTACGAGTTATAGGTCGCGGGTTCAAACCCAGCCAGGCGCATTACTTTATGTAATTTATTTCATTACCACTGCTCTCAAAACGGTGAAGGAAAACATCTTGAAGAAACCGGCATGTCCTAGAACCAAAAATTCGAAGACATGTGACATTCACCAACCCGCACTGGGCCCGCGTGATGGATTACGGCCCATTCCCTCTCCTAGAGAGGAGGCCTGAGTCCCAGCAGTGGGAACATTTAAAAGGCTGATGATGATGAAAAGGACTCATGTGTGGTTTTAGTAATTACAAGTCTAACACGTCCTCCCGTTCCACCATAAAGCGAGAAAAGTCATGGAAAGATTTTCAAAAGAATAAAAAGTTTCAGTTACATAGTGTCATTTTGATAAGTGAAATAAAATGCACTATTTTATGTCCTTTTCGTGTCAGCCCTAACCCAAAAAACTTAAAACATGTCCTTTTCGAAACTCGACGAGGATAATCGACTTTTTTTCAAAGTCAATTTCTGTTCGATTCTTTTTCATCGTGACTTCAAAACTATGGATTTTCAATGAATATTTTATTGGAAGTTTTATTGGATTATTGTAAGTCGATCGTGATTTGATGACAACGAAAATAAGTTATGATTAAATTGATATGAATTTGGTAGCTATCATAATTTGCATAGTCAATTTTTGAGGACTTGCCTGTTGGTCTAGTGGTTAGTGGCCCTGACTGCTATGCCGGAGATCGTTTAACTACCAAGTTCCTATAGCCACCTTCCAGTTCCATCATCAGATCAGCTCCATGCCATAATAATTTTGCATCATCATCTGATTTACACATGCATGCAAAATTACAGCTCAGCGGTAACCGGGCAGTGGATCAAATTTAATTTACAAGATTTGATTACAGACAAACATCGGGACAGGTGGAACTAAATAAAAGCTTGTAATAATGTGTCAATTTCAAAGTCAAAGTCAAAACGTTTATTGCAAACTAAGTGTATAGAGTATACATTATATTATTTAGTGCTTATGACTTAGCAGCCTTTTCCAAGCATTGCAATTTTTTTTTTGATACGCCTAGCCTTATCATCCCAATTTGGCATGCATTAAAAATGTGGTACATTGTGTTCGAAGATATTGTGTCTGATTCGTCAGTAACTTGGAAAAAATATATCCCACGTTACTAGGCTTCATTACTTCACTGTGTATTTATTTCTAAATACCCATACCGATGCCAGTATCGCGTTTCCGAGGGCGTCTCCCCCAAAGCAAAGTTACCCTTATGTAATTCAAGTAAATAGGGGGAAAGCGATATACTTAATTCTGTCGGAAAGGGGGAGGTATGTGTGCGATCATGCGTTTTGTACAAGAAATGTGTTTGAGTTTTCATGGCTGTACTTATTTTTCGGATGAAATAGGCTGTACTTTCTAACAGGGACTTAAAAACACCTTCATAAAGGTTACAGAATTATAAGTGTTACATATTGAATTTGTAACAGAATCAAATGTGTAACACTTATAAATGTTTTTTTCAATGTGTTAACCCAAAACACTTACAAAAGTGTAACCGTAACATATCTGTAACAGATATAAAAGTTTTAACAGTGTTAATAAGTGTAACAGGTAAACGCAGCGTTGCCGCATAGCATTAAATAGCAAAATCCAATCGCAGACTGTTGTATTCGTGCAAAACACGTAAGCCGAAGTATTGAAAATATCCGTGATTTAAAACTTTAAACATATCCGTGAGTTACTTATACCTAAAGCTATACTAAAACTTATTATTTCAGTTACACATATTAACACATATAAAAGGTTACAGCTTGATTCGGTAACATTATTGTATCTGTTACATTTAAAAGTGTTTTTCTGTTAAAACTGTTTTAAAAGTCCCTGCTTTCTAATATAATTTTCCTAGTTATAGCATAGCATCGATATACAAGGTGTAAGGGACAGCCCTCCGCAAACTGTAAGGGCTTGCTCAGTAGACGAAACTGAACAACCTACCACAAATATTCTTTTGCCTCCTCTCTAGGAGATGGAATGGGCGGTAATCCACCACGCAGACCAATGACTATACAACCACTTGACCGCTCATACGGGTGACTCCAGCTCACGACACATAAATGATTTTGCACTTATATTTGATGCCGATATCAGTGCATTTCTTAGTACTGACCAGTTGTTGGATCTGTGCACATTTCGTAATTTTGGTACCTTAAAATACAATTATTGCCTAAAACCGAAGCAAAAATGAGTTCTTGTGCAATTAAATGTTGCGGGAAATCATCTAGAACATCTAGTTATAAAAAAGATGGCATAAGTTTTCATCGGTAGGTAAAATATGTTTATATTTATTTACATTAATTGGTAATTAGAGAGGTCAAGCTAAACTGGTTGGTTACGAAAAAAGTGATACCGCGTTGATGTCTTTTGAAAAAGTCCTTTACTTTCACTAGAATATTAGATAAGTCTATCCCTTTCTATCCATAAGTACTTTCTACTGAGTGATGAAGTGATGTGACAACTTCAAAACATAGTTGTAAAATATTATTTTATCGATGATTCTCAATGGTGAATAAAAAAATGTTACCTTTTAATGTTAACATTTTAGATTTCTTGTTGTTACTTGTAGAGGAACATTAATATTGATGAGGCGAGAGATTGAGTTTGAAAAGCCTCAGAATTTTTCTTTTTTTTTTTTGTTAGTGGGTAATCGTAGAATACCTTCTCGCGCTCTGGATGGAGCCAAAGGCTCCACCCAAACCATAAGAACATGCCATGCAAGCCAGAGTTTTACTGACTAAACCAATGACTATACAATCACTTGACTGCTAGACTCATGCTCACGACACTTATGTGAAAGTTGGCCAAGAGCGTGTCGGGCTACGCTCAGTGGAGGGTTTCTTAGTTTCCCGTCCGTCACAATAAGTGTCCCCACTTAAGAGTTAAAACAATGAACGACAAACAACGAGCAAGAATAAATACATAAACAAACCACCAGAGATCAATCGAAAAATTCGACAATATAATAGCTCATACACGTCCCGACCCCATCAACTCAGGAAAAATCTTAACAGGGCGAAGTAGTCCAAAGTATAGAGCTATCTCTTGGGAAATTGGGTTATTAATTTATACAAACTAGACGGGTTATGTATGTTGGGTTTTCGATGGTAATTTTGGATTGCGTGAACCTAATATAATAAATCTTTTTTTATTTGAAAGAAGACACGTTTAGGATAGTAAAATATGTAAACTAAGTTAAACAAATGCTTGCATTTACGGACGGTTAAATTACAAGTTAGAAATGATTTCGAACAACTTTTCAAAAACTGTTCAACCCATCAAGTTCAAAATGATTTTCCAAGAAAGTATAAAATTCTACTTTTGAGATTTTTTTTATATTTACTAAACTTATGGTTCAAAAATTAGAGGGACACATTTTTTTTTTACTTTTGAAGCGTTTATTTCCGAAAATATTGACTTTATCAAAACATAATTTTAATAAACCTCTATGAATTTTTAAATACCTATCCAACAATATATCACACGTTAGGGTTGACAGAAAAAAATAAATCACTCCCCACTTTATGTGTACCCTAATAAAACATTTCTTTTTGTTCACTTTTTATTTTACCACTTGGTCGGCGTGATTGATATACATATTGGTATCTACCAAATTTCAACTTTCTAGTGCTAGCAGTCACTGAGATTATCTGCGGACGGACGGACAGACAAACAGACAGACAGCCGTGGCGAAACTATAAGGGTTCTTAGTTGACTACTGAACCCTAAAAATTAGTACCTGTTCGATAAAATGGTGTGGAAAATCGTCTAGAACATCAGTGTTTGATTTGCAGTGATCAGTTAAGCAGATTTAATCGACGTCGATTTTATCGATATCGATATTATGGTTGCAAAATTTACTTGTCCATCACTATGTTTAGTGACTTTGTTGCATCAGCCAATCACAGCCGCTATATTTTCCCCCGTCCCCCGACCCGCAATGGTGAATCGTGCGCCTAGACAAAATCGGTCTATCAGCTCTCAAGTGGTTTTATTCTCTTTGACGCAGACCCAGTACGGGTCGGTGAATGTCGCATGTCTTCGAAATTTTGATTCTAGGACATGCCAGTTCCTTCACGATGTTTTCCTTCGCCGCTTTGAGAGCAGTGGTGATGAAATAAATTACACAAAGTAATGCGCCTGGCTGGGTTTGAACCCGCTTCCTACAATGCGCAAGTCGGGGCTGTTACCATTTGGCCACCACTGCTCATTATTTTTGCATGTGTAATTACGTCATAATCACTTAAGAGCGGTTGTATGGAAATAGTATCACGAGTTAGTCTCTCAAGAAAACAATTTGGAAATTCAATTTTATAAATCTAAAAACAGCACGAAAAATCTACATAACTTAACAATACAATTTCGTTTTTGGAATCAAAAACCTGCCTATTTCGGTGCGACAAACGGACGAAAATCGCTGATTCATAAGAGTAATGATAACGCGTTATGCCGCAGGGTGGCAACACGGCCTCGCAACTGGCAACCCTAGGGGATAGAAACAAAGCCGAATAAACAGGGCCGATGCGAACAAAAAAAGAAATATGTTTGAAAAAAAAATTTTACAGAATTTCTGGTAAGTATTTCGATCGTGTAGTGAAATTGTGTTTGTAACAGCTGCTTTCGTTCGAATTTTAATCTAATTTTTAATAGCCTCCTCGTAAATCTACTAAATAACTCAATTAACTATTATTAACCGGCTTCGAAAAGGAGGAGGTTCTATGTTCGGCTGAATCTATGTTTTTTTTTTGTATGTATGTTCACCGATATCTCGGTCAATTGAAGACCGATTTTGAAAATTTATTTTTGATGGAAAGTTTAAGCTTCCAAGTTGGTCCCATAGAAATATTGTTTTGATCTGATCATGAACTTCGAAGATATGGAACAGAACTCCTCATAGAATCATAGCAGGATTGTCGTAACAAGTAAAATTGTTTTGTTCATACGTGTAGTCGATGACTGACTGAAAGAAAAGGGGGAGAGGATGTATCGAACTGATCTGGCGATGAAGTCGGAAGGTAAATCATGTAATATAACCGTATTTGAGATTATTAGAATCGTTATGAGATGCACTCTGGCTATAAGGTAATTTATGTTTGGCTGAAGGGTAGGTACTTTTTAGTGGTGTACTATAACTAAAAAGTGAAAAATAAAAAACTTTTTACAAAAAAAAATTAAACCGACTTCAATGTAAAAAACACTGAAAAGTACAAAATAATTTTAATTTCGCAAGTCGGTGTTAAATAACGAAGAGACAAAATTAGGTATCTAATATAGAAACACCGACTTCCGAAATATAAATTATTTTGTACTTTTCAGTGTTTTTTACATTGAAGTCGGTTTAATTTTTTTTTGTAAAAAGTTTTTTATTTATACTAAATTGTTTGGTATTTTCTTTATTGTATCGTAATTCTACTGTTTTCAAATTTAAATGCATGTGCGAGTTACAAATAAACGTTTTTCTTTCATTCTTTCTTTACCATTAGGTGAGATAGTGGTCAAAAGCAAGCCTACGCATAATAATAGTAAATATAGCTTGTTTTTCTCTCTTTCAATATATTTGTTGCCATTTATGTACCTATTAAAACATCTGGCCCTATACACTGCTTAGTTCACAATAAAGAAGTTTATTTAGTGATAAAATACATATTTAATCTTAAAAACATTCACTTACCTTATGTAAAAGTGCATCATCTTGACCGCCATCTAAATATTTCTCTGCCATTATGTATTTATTTAACCAGATCGACAAAATGCCAATTACACTGATTAAATTATGCGCATAATTATCTAAAACACATTTAACTCAGTCTTCTCGCAAATCACCAGCCCCCCTAGCCAAGTCACAACTGTTTCTCTTGCAACGAACGCTTCGAGTTGACCTTGCCACCAATTCTTTTATTCTGACCACGTGACTGAGCGTTGAGATGACGTCATTCCTGTACATTTGAAGCTTTCTACCAACGTTAACTATTGCAGATTAACAACTTGGCTAGGGGTACTGACATTTAGTCAATCTACTCCGTTTCAGAATATACTGGTGTTGTAGTCACTTATCCATTCATTTACTTAAAAAGTCTTAAGACTGACATATCAACACAGCCGAAACTATTGGGACCAGACCGTGTTTTGCACAAGGTTTCCTTTTATGATGTAGGCGAGCGCTAAGAGAGGGTTTTCATTCTGATCCCCAAGATACAGATTAACGTCTAGTTTGGGGATCACCGTTCTAACAACCATGTAAATGTACTTACTTGATTATTGATAAACTAAACAAAAAAACAACCTTATATACATTTTCACGTTTCACGCTCCTAGCCCCAGTAGTTACGGCTGTGCGTTGATATGTCAGTCAGACAGTTTCTCCTTTTATTTACCTGCTAGAGGAAGAAAATAATATGAAGTCTCTTACCTGTCTCGGTATCCACGGTGTAAGACAGCCCAGCCCATGGATCGTCCTGCCAAGAAATAAGAAAACATATAGCTAACTGACAGTACATAGCAATATCTAATAGCTACAATCTAGATATTATATCCGACAAACACTCTCGCGTTTATTCCGCCAGGGTCACACATCCACGACCAAACACTCCATCTCGTCAGCTCTTCTGTCACCTGTGGGGATTGAAGAGCTAAACGAGATGGAGTACCCAGTCGTGAACACACGACCCTGGTGAATAGGACGTGGAAATACTCTTTGGAACAATCCGACGCAAGAATGGGTTTCTTCTAGGCAAGCGTGTTCCATTGTCGACCACATCATCGCTTACCATCAGGTGAGGTGGTAGTGCAAGTGCTAGGCTGTTAATAATAATATATTCCTCAACTACCACACAACGCCGTCTAGTCCCAAGCTAAGCAGAGCTTGTGTTATGAGTACTAGACAACTGATAAACATGATACAATATTTCTAAATACGATATTATAGATAAATTACACCCAGACACAGAACAAATGATCATGCTCATCACACAAACATTTGTCCTGGGTGGGAATCGAACCCACGACCTCCGGCGTAGCAGTCAGGGCCACTAACCGCTAGACCAACAGGCCGGTCAGATTACTTCTAGGCAAGCGTGCTCCATCGTCGACCTCATCATCGCTTACGATCAGATAATACAATAATAAGAATCCCAGTCATACGCACAAAGCGTTTTGGGAACACATTTATTGTGCGTACAGCCAAGGAGTGGAATTCATGCTGGAGTTTGTGTTCCCTGACAGTTACAAATTAAGTCAAGAGTAAATAGGTTACTTCTAGGCAAGCGTGTTCCATCGTCGACCATATCATCGCTTACCATCAGATGCGAAAGTGGTCAAGTCTATTAATAACAGTAGAAAAATATGTTTCCTCACCTCCTTGATATCAGAATCCAGCAGCTTCGCCTTAACCTTCTCGATCTCGGCCTTCTCTTCATTATTCTTGACAATCTTCTCTTCTGCAAGCTTCAACTCCTTCTCTATCTCGTCTCCTAGTACCTTGGTGGCTGTTGGACCCTCCTGTTGATGAAAGAAGCAGTTTAAACATGATTCCATCAGTCCTGAAGTCTGGAACTGTGCCCGATTTCACCCAGTAATAAAGCAGCTATTGGTAAGTTTTAAAATTTTAGCAATCAGACCAGTACTTTCAGAGATTACCTTCTACAAACAAAAACAAATTTAACCAACCCGCACTGGGCCCGCGTGGTGGATTACGGGCCATTCCCTCTCCTAGAGAGGAGGCCTGAGTCTCAGCAGTGGGAACATTAAATGATGCTGATGATGTTTTTTTTTCGGTGGGTAAAAATCATCCAAATGACATCTCCCAGCCCTTGGGCGGAGCGGAAGATAGTGTCAGACTCTTACTGACCAAAAAACCCACCCCGTTCCTTCTTGCCTTTCATACCGGAGTCGAGCCTCCCATTTGGAACTAGACCCTGGCCCCAGTAGGCTTCGGCCCAGCTAGGCCCCTGCTGTTGCTGACAGTTCCTTGAGGCGTGGCGAAACAGTGCGCGCTGTCGACGACTTGGGCTCGGTCCGGACGGTCAGACAGCGAGCTACCCATTGCTCGCCGTCCGCAAGCCTCCGGGGCTGATGATGATGAATATCAGTGTAGATCACTTACCGGTTGCACAGGGTCTTCCAAGGAGAACCCCATATCCACATCTTGCTTCCATAGCACCTCGATGAGGTCCATGTCCTGGTGGCAAAAGAAAAAAAAACATTAGTTATAGTCAAGAATATTTAAAAAGCAAATCGTTGCTCCACTATAGGATTTAAGCTAGAACTACACTGCGCACACGTGTGCCACACACGCCGATCTGGGCGCGTCGGTCTCCATGCATTTTATATGAAAACTAGACTTGTAGAGCTACACTAGATCCACGCCACGCAACGTCGTTCTACGTACAAATCAGGCGTGTTACACGTGTGCGTCGGTCTAATGTAGTTCTAGCTTTACTCTTGTATCGGCTGTTTCAAAGATTGAATATCTTTCATCTATACCACACTATTTTTAGTATATGCGAAGCCTGAATATAGCTTCTTCAGAATCAGTAACTGTATGGATTCCAATAGTTTTTTTACACCATGTTATAATATTTTCTAAAAATATTTAAAAAGTTCACAAGTTCGATACCACCGACACTAAGTACAACACAGGTCACAGAAGGTCATAGCGGGTATTAGGCGCCAGCAAACTGCTGGGTGCAAAACCACCCCTCAGTCGCCTAGATGACCCTGTGACTATGTATTTTTGCTGACATAACAAGCTTATAACTTTGTAATTTTTCATGATACATTATGAAATTTTGAACATAGATTCTAATAAAAATACTAGACACGTGTTTCGGGTTTCGCATATAATAAAACTAATGTTGTATAATTCTGTAGACAAAGAGAATAAGAGATACATAACGACACCAAGTGTGCATTACAATATCCACTAGCAATCAATTTGCGACTAATATAATTAAACAACTGAGGTTCACTCAAAAAACTCCCGCCACAAACTCTATCTGATATATTTTTTTACATTAATCGATGTTATAACCATAGACTAAATCGATAAAGGAGTTATTACAACTCGGCGCCATCTTTGCCAAAGATGACAAGCATAGATAAAAAGGACACCCTTTTTTGTTCAATATTAAATGATTTTTGAATGGTTTGGAATGCTTTGCGGTGGACCGCTGTTGGGAATAATTTTAGTATATTATTTTGAAGATGCGACTCATTGTCGATTCGTCGAATATGAATCGTAAGATATTTTGGAAAAAATACTTGGAAAAAACGACTTAAAAATATGAATTAAAGTCTTTATTACTGCATTAAAATTAAAATAAATACTTAGAACAACTAGTACCTACGCCATCTTTAATTGGTTAAAATACCGAATTAATAACCATCGACTATTAAAAACCGGTCTAACAAAAAGAAAGTCGATACAAACAAATAAAAGTGAGCTTTAACACGTATACGCAAGTGTTGAAATCTATTGAAGACATAAATGCGTTACGTCTATTTTATTTCGTATAAATTTAAATATTGAACTAGTGTTCATGCTAGTTCCAAAACATCACATTTCTACATTGCTGTGAAAGAATATTGAACTTTTATTTCATTGATATTAGGTTCAAATTCGTCTGTTGTTACTTTTCCCGCTCAATCATAGAAGCCGGTAGGGGTCGCACACAGCGGGATAAAATTGATCGAAGCCACACAGTGCATCGGATTTTTAATTAGTTTTTTACTAAATACATTAGTATGCATTTTACATGCTTTATATACTGAATTTTATATATTAGATTTTATTTATTAACTTTTTGCTAGGAAACGTATTTTTTGGTGGGCGTAAAGTTATAGACATATTACATTTCATTAATTAAATTTGTGTCGAGCCTAAAATATTACTTCTAATAATTACGTATCACAATGTTATAATTATTTTAAAGAAAAGTAATGAAGTACGCCATCTATGATTTATAACTGATTCAGTGGCATATTATTCACAACAACGCCATCCATAAGATGTATTAAAAGAAGTAAAATTTTTGCAGTTAACGCCATCTGTGAGCTTAACTATGAACTTTTGACACTGGACCTGTTCCGCCATCTGTTGTCAGAACTTTAAACAGTTATGGTCACGTCACTGAAAGTTGATCGCTACTCGACAACAGATGGCGCCTCTAGCAAAGGTAACCAAATAATTATAAAGCTGAATTTTAATACAAATTTCAAATCACGAAATCTGTGAAGTTTTACATAGGTATTTTAAAAATGTATCTAGGTAAGTGTGAGTAATAAAAAAAAATAAGTGGGCGAGAATATAATTTCGCAAAGCATAGTAGAATACAAGGTAGGATAGAAAACAAAAAATAGAAAAGCAAAGGAAACTTCTGTAAATAGTAATTATTAATGTCAGTACCTACTTGTGTTCTATGATATAACATTTATTATACACCTATTCCTACGCCACATGAGCTGACGAAATAATTAAACTGCGGTCGGCTCATGTGCGCAAAACAACAATTTTATTCCCAAGCGATTTTTTTTTTCATTTTCCAAAAAAAAACTAGTTGAGGGAAAATCTCAACAGGTGGCGCTGACACCAATCACTAAAAATAACTTCTAGAACATCTGATTTAGAGTAAAAAACTCGTAATTTAAGCGAAACAAGGTTACGGGCGGTCAAGGTAAGACAAGGTCAGGACTATTGCCGAAATAGACCGACTCCCGCACTGCGTAACGTCACAAAATATATATGTGGGTAGATTCTGTACTCTCTAGGTAACGTCGAGTTCCAGATGGACAAACATATCAGACTTGAAACCCTACCACAAACTCTTAACGACCAAAACTGGACTGTTTAAGTACATAGAAGAATAGTTTTGAATTTATCATCATTAATTTCTACCTAAAGAACTCATTAATCATGATAAAAATATGAAATACCGACAAATATTTATGATAAATTATGTAAAAAGTATAAATATAGTAATAAATTAGTGGAAAATGAAGGTAAAACATAAATAACGAATGCTAATAATATGCATTTTTACATCGATTTCTCTTGTGTGGAAAAAAAAATCAATTGTCGTTTTAAAAAATAAATTAAAATCTTCCTGGCTGCTGCCATATATCCCGTGCCAAAAAAAAAAAAGTAAAAGTGAAATGACAGTTGTCAGTGTTCTGTCATTTTGACAGGCGATTTTTTTTTAAGAGTTCACTGACCTGTTTAGTGGCTACATTTTACGTACAAAATCGATGGAATTAAGATGCTAAATAAGAAATTTTAAACGGCCTTCTGTTTTCTATCGAATCTAGATGTAAATAAATAGTAGCTCGCGCTGATTTCATCATTGAAAACATGTTTTCGTCATTTCCGTCTACTTAAAAACAAATTGACTATTCCGATGATTCCGACGAATACATTACGAATCTATACATTGCTGTTTTGGTTTGACATTAGGTAAAATGTCGCCGTAAGAAATACGTAATGGACAATCGGTGACGTAAATAGTAGTAAAAGTCGTGTATCTCCTACTAGTGGTATGCGTAATGTTTTTATTTTTATAGTAAAAGCGCGTTGTCTCTTTCGCACGCGTTTTTTTTTTTCTAAAAGTGGCGTGATAGTTCGAAAACCGCATTAGACACACCTATTTTTCTATGAATTTGTTGTTTTTTTGTTACATTTGTCATAATTCCTAGATCGACATTCTTGGATCATTAAAGTACTTAGCTGAAATTATTTGTTTCTTTAGCTAGTCAAGGGTTTATCTCTAATTGAAATACTTAAAAACATACAGATTATAATTCAAATAAACTCTATGAACGAAAATTATTACAAGCTTTATGTTTGTCTGTCATCAAATCTTGTAAATTAAATTTGACCCACTTCCCGGTTACCGATTGAGCTGAAATTTTGCATGCGTGTGTAAATCAGATGACAATGCAAAATTATTATGACAAGGAGCTCATCTTATGATGGAACAGGAAGGTAGCTATAGGAACTTGGTAAACGACACAACCCCATCGAGTTTGGGCTCGTATGATTCGTCTTGACGAGTATTAATTATGTAGGTATACCGAGCTATAAAAGCTTGCTATGAAAAAATGATTTTCATTAAAAGCTTGTTTGTTATGGCAACAGTTCTATTAACACGCGGATTATTCAACCTCTTTTCGAACCACGTTCACAATTTGCGACACACGTTAGTAATACTATTGCTATGGTATGATTCATGCTTTCATAGCTACAAACAAAATATTTTAAACAGCTGATTCAGAGAGCAGTGGTGGCCGGGTAATGGCTCCGACTTACGAGTCGTAGGCCACGAGTTCGCACCCAGCCAGGCGCTTTACTTTGTGTAATTTATTTCATCATCACTGATCTCAAAACGGTGAAGGAAAACATCGTGTGGAAACCGGCATGTCCTAGAATCAAAAATTCGAAGACATGTGGCATTCACCAACACGCACTGGGCCCGCGTGGTGGATTACAGCCCATTTCCTCTCCTAGAGAGGAGGCCTGAGTCCCAGTAGTTGGAACATTAAAAAGGCTGATGATAATTCAGTGATTACTGCTCATAAATTTTAGTTTAACCAAAAAAAAATATTTTTAGTTTGTACAAAATCAGCAACTGAATGGATTCCAATAGTTTTTACATCACGTTATATTTTTTCCCAAAAATATTTAAATAGTCACAAGCTAGACACCGCCGACACTAAGTACAACACAGGTCACGGCAGGTCATAGCGGGCACTAGCAGATAAAGAGAGAGAGCTAGATGCAACTGCAAAACAACCCCTCAGTTGCCTGGACGGCCCGGCGACTAAATATTTTTGATGACATAACAAGCTTATAACTTTGTGATTTTTCGTGATACTGATATGTTTTGTACATAGATTATTTACATAAGAATACTAGACACAAATTTTGGGTTCCGCATATAATAAAACTAATGTTATTTATATTACTTTGATTGCCTTGATAATAAACCGCCAAATTAACTTAATCCTAATTGCAGGAAGTTCTATAAAGATTAATTGAGATGGGATTTTTGATACATTTTAATTAAGTACATAATTACCTAATCTATAATGATATCTTTGAATCTGACTCATAAATCTATACTAATACTAGCTTTGGCCGGCGCGGCTTCGCTCACGCTCTTCCCTACTCCACCCTACTATACCCTACTCTACCCTACCCTACCCTACCCTATCCTACTCTATCCCACTCTACCCTACCCTATCCTACTCTACCCCACCAAACTTCACATAAACCATCCACTAAATATTCCGAACAAAGCCTAAACATTTGGTTTAGATAAGTGAGCCCGTTCTTGAGTTATAAAATAACAACGAAAAGTGGCGCTGATTTTTACACATATAGATTTTAAAGCTGAAAAGATTCTTTGTTTCCCAAGACCCCAGCAGCAATCCTTTGTAATGCCCACCATACACGCTAGGGTGTACCTGACAGGTTTGCATGTACAGTTGAGTTATACAGGAAAACCGGAGCGTGTATGTTGCACAACTGTGCAGGTCTACACGACCTTACCTGACAGGTATAACTGTGCAGGCAAACCTGTCAGGTATACTCCAGCTTGTATGGCTACCTTAACCCTTCAGATAGCGTCAATTAGAGACACAATAGTAAGACAATAGATGCGCGGCCACCGGTGGTCGCTTGGGGATTCATGAATTAATGATAAATTACATTAATTACAAGCTTTTATTTAGTTTCACGCATGTGTAAATCAGATAACAATTCAAAATTATTATGACAAGGCCTGATGATGGAACCGGAAGGTGGCTATATGAACTTGGTAGTTAAACTACACAACTCTATCGAGTTTGTGCTCGTATGATTCGTCTTGACGAGTATTTTTTATATAAGTAAGTATTGCACCGTGCTATAAAAGCTTGCCATGAAAAACAATATTTTCATTAAAACTTGGTTTTTAAAATAAAAACACACTTTAATTCATGAATCCCCAAGCGACCACCGGTGGCCGCGCATCTATTGTCTTACTATTGTGTCTCTAATTGACGGTATCTGAAGGGTTAATTTTTTGTCAGTTTAATTCATGAATCCCCAAGCGACCACCGGTGGCCGCGCATCTATTGTCTTACTATTGTGTCTCTAATTGACGGTATCTGAAGGGTTAAACTAGATGAGGTCGGTGTTTCCTAGTTGATTACCCTGAGAAGAAACGCCGAAACAAACTCAGGGGTCAAAGTCTCTTTTAAATACCATAAAGCAAATATGTAATAGTATGAACAACCATGGTTCTTTCCTCAAAAGAGGACCTATCCAGTCAGTGCAAGCATTTGTCAGTATTCGTGTAGCTCAATTAAGGACAAATCCTAAACCGATTTACGTTCATCCCCCTTTCAACCCAAAATACGTGTGTATGCACTATCGACCTAGACATGCAGACGTCTAGCGCACCCAGCCAATGCCCTGAGCCTTTGTTTCCTTGTCCCAGCTCCAGGGGTCGAAACCCTGAGGGGTTGACAACCAGTCGGAGTTCGATAACCGATTTCGGGGGACGTTCTTAAGGTGAATGGTTTTAGCTTTTAATATTTTAGTTGAACGTTTTGATGTGAACAATTTTGTATTTTCTGGAAGCCTGACTTGAAATCATATTAACGCTGGATGCACTTCATATTTTTAATAAATAATTCAAAACGATAAACTAGGTTTTTTTCCGGTAGGTAATTAGTTATATGTGTCCTTTATTTATTTCATTATGAAACATATAAGTATGTTTATCAGTTGTCTAGTACCCATATCACAAGCTCTGCTTAGCTTGAGACTAGACGCAACGTCTGAGCAATATTTATTTAATACTAGGAGTACAATTTTATAGCAAAAAAAATTGTGCCACAAATTTTATCAAAAAATCGTACGTAAGTTTAAGTCGAAACAAAAACACTAAAATCGCAGAAAAAAAAAGTATCTTTAAACTCGGTAGGTAGTAGGTAGGTACACACACACATAATGGAGCGACTTACTTTAGGAACCAATAGCAAGCTTTTATACCTATATAATTAAAACTCATCAAGACGAATCATACGAGCCCAAACTCGATGAGACTGTGTCGTTTACTACCAAGTTCCTATAGCCACCTTCCGGTTCCATCATCAGATCAGCTCCATATCATAATAATTTTGCATTGTCATCTGATTTACACAAGCATGCAAAATTTCAGCTCAATCAGTAACCGGGAAGTGGATCAAATTTAATTTGCAAGATTTGATTACAGACAAACATCGGGACAGGTGAAACTAAATAAAAGCTTGTAAAAATGCAGATAGTTAGTTTTTGCAATAAGGCAACGATATAAATATAATGACCTATTTTAGGAACAAAAAAAAGAAAAAAAATCTACTTACAATTTATATCCGAAAAAAACTTAATCACCAGATCAAAAAAAAAACTCGATCACTTCAACATTTTAATTTCACCTTTCATTCAAATAAAGCAATAATTTAAATAAATTAAAGTACGGCGCAACTGAACACATGTCTTGTTTCTTAAACACTTATATACAAAGTAATAACTATCTCCAAACAAGTACATAACAGTACTATAATTGTACTCACACGTGTCTACTATATCACTTTCGATTTCACTACACACGACTCGGATTGGCAAGAATCCAAATCTAATTGTTTACCCTCATTAAGTCTAAGTACGTTTACAAACCACCCTCTCTGCCTACCCCCATAAAGTTTAAAATGTCGAAAATAAAATTAGGTTATAAAGAATACAGTAACGGTTCTGTCTGTGAAAATTTCATCAAAATCGGTTCAGTACTTACTAACTTATCACAGAAAACACGTGTCAATGTTTTGGTAAACAACAATAAAATTTTCTTGTTGTATTTCCGGCCTCAGACAATGATTTATCGTTTGAGCTATATTTTCTTTGCAGTTTACTAAACTTTTCTCAAAACTAAATATGTATTGAATTGTTTTTGTTTTATTTGCAAGTTGGCAACCTAAAACCTTTTTATAAAAAAAAAATAACCACCTTCACAAAAAAATTGAATTGAATTTGAGGAGTTCCCTCGGTGGGTTTTTCACATAGATCCGTGGTTTTTAGTCAGTAAGAGTCGGACACTATCTCCCACTCCGCTTAAGAGCGAGGGTTGTCATTGGCTGATTTTCCTCACCATAAAAAAAAATCATCAGATCCTAACTTGGTGACTCCAATTGGAAAGTACCCTCCAAAAAAAAAATTATTTTTCAAATCGGTTGGCAAGCGACGAAGTCATGCGCGAAAAAAACATTTAAAAAAAATACAAACATCCGAATTGAGAACCTCCTCCTTTTTCAGAAGTAGGTTAAAAAACTGACCGTACACAAAACGCGCGAAGCCAAAAAAAAAAAAAAAGTCATAACTCTGTCACTATCACCGAGAAAGGCGCCAAGCTTTCTCACTGCGTGTTGGCTATTTCAAAATTAGAATTTTTTATTTATTCCTACCTAGCGACCCGCCCCGGCTTCGCTCGGGTGCAATATTATACATATAAACCTTCCTCTTGAATCACTCTATCCATTAAAAAAAACCGAATCAAAATCCGTTGCGTAGTTTTAAAGATTTAAGCGTACATAGGGATATAGGGACAGAAAAAGCGACTTTGTTTTATACTATGTAGTGATGTTGCTATAGCTATCAACAACATATTTTATTTGCAGGATAAAGTAGTGCGCACACGATTGTAGAACGTAGAATATAGAAGAGCACGTGTCGACACAATGTTTTGCGAAGTTCGCAAAACACTGTTCTCAATCGCGGTTGCGTAAACTTCATTTTGTACCGAAACTAAGCGCCCCGTCTGGAGACCTTGATTATAATCTACACTTATACAATAAAGAGGTAAAGTTTGTTCTTATGTGTTTATGGTTTCTTTTTGTTAGTAGGAGGTAATCTCTGGAAGTACTGGTCCGATTGCTAAAATTTTTTCACGGTTAGAAAACTGCTTTATTCCTGAGTGGCATGCTATATTTTATGTGCGCGCAAAGACTAATTAAATTATTATTATTTTTAAAAATTTTATTCTTTGATTTTCTTCATTCTTTTAAGCTATTGCATAGCTTCTATCGCGGGCCTTGAGCGTGGAGACCGAATCCAGAAATTCCGTAACGAAAAAAACCTAACACCCCCCACTAAATGATTGTCATGGCAACTTGTCAACTTCAATCACAAATAAGTTGATAAAAAATGCTATGCAATAGCTTTACCGCGGCAGTCTCCGAGTGCCACACGTCTTTTTTTTTTAATCTTTTAATATTGTTTCCTTTTCTTTATTTTTTTTATTAAGTTTTTATAGATTAAGTACCTAGCGAAGAATATGGCGCGACGAATTAGATACTCGTAAATTCCATCAGAATTGACAAGAAGAAGCCAAGGCGCGCGAGAGATGGAAGGAGTGGAGGGAGGCCTTTGCCCAGGTGGGACAAAACAGGCTACCAAAAAAAGGTGTTTCTTTTTATTTTATTATTGTTTGTCTATTTTTTCACAAAATACCCGCAGTTCTAACTACGGTATGCTGACATGTCTAAAGGAACCACACAACTCATAAGAAAGTATTTTAGTAGCTTACGAGGCTCCAGTATAGGAGTTCTTTTGGGGAATAACCGAACTCTTTCCTATAATATCTACGCCGTAATATTTTTATCTATTTAGTCCAAATTGATAAAAAATACTAATTAAATAAGTTGATGATCTTTATGACGTCATACGTAAACAATTTTTGTCGTAATTATGATGCTGTTTTAGTTTTTTAATTTTTTATTGACAGGCTCGCGATTGACCACGATCTCACCTGATGGTAAGCGACGATGTGGCCGACGATGGAGCACGCTTGCCTCAGGCAAGCGTATAGGTTACGTCTAGGCAATGATTGCCTAGACGTAACCTATTCACTCTTGACTTAAAGACCCCCAAGTTGTAGCTATCAGGAAACACAGACTCCGGCAGTAATTCGAATCCTTAGCTGTACGCATAATGAATGTACCTATTCCCAAAACGCTTTGTACGTGTATGGGCGGGATGTCCACCACCATGTACCGGTGGCGCAACGCCGTAAGGGCTAGTCAAGTCTAGTGGTAGTCCGCGCACCTCTCGCGCTTGGCCATTGACTCACCTTTAGACTCTGGACTTTGTTTTATACCTACGTTTTATTTAGCCTAGATATAATCTACTAAGATAATAAAATCAAAATAAGTTTTCAATGACAAAACATTTTTTCATAACATACTTTTATCGCGCGATACAGTACTAATTAATACCATTCCAAAGAGTTTTATAAGATTTATTTAATGTGTAAAAGTACTTTTTTACAAGCTTTTATTTAGTTTCACCTGTCCCGATGTTTGTCTGTCATCAAATCTTGTAAATTAAATTTGACCCACTTCCCGGCTACAGATTGTGCTGAAATTTTGTATGCATGTGTAAATCAGATGACAATGCAAAATTATTATGACATGGAGCTGATCTGATGATGGAACCGGAAGGTGGCTATAGGAACTCGGTAGTTAAACGACACAACCCCGTCGAGTTTGGGCTCGTATGATTCGTCTTGACGAGTATTAATGATATAGGTATACCGAGCTATAAAAGCTTGCTATGAAAAAATGTTTTTCATTAACCCTTCAGATACCGTCAATTAGAAACACAATAGTAAGACAATAGATGCGCGGCCACCGGTGGTCGCTTGGGGATTCATGAATTAAAAGCTTGTTTAACCCTTCAGATACCGTCAATTAGAGACACAATAGTAAGACAATAGATGCGCGGCCACCGGTGGTCGCTTGGGGATTCATGAATTAAGGTAAGGGCTATATTTCACCGGGACACTATGGCGTCGCGACCAGTTGCACCACTATGGTGTCTGCCGTGCGCACACGTGTGCCACACACACCGATCTGGTCTTAACTGGAATCGTTTTTTTTTTGACAACTTTTGTCTTTTACTGACTGAAACCCACTACTGTTCCCTTTTTGCCTTTCGTTCCAGCAACCCATTACCTCAGTAGGACTCACTGGGCCTCTACGGTTAGCTCAATTGGTTAGGGATAATTGTATCAAAATCCATTTGCAAGATTTACCCCAAACAAACATACATACATACAAAACTTGTAAGAAACAATAAATTTCCATCTTTTAAATAAAACGTTACAAAAAAAAAACACATTCGAATTTTAACAAAGTCCGTAACGGTTTTACGCCATCTTGCGTTTAGAAATTCTAATTTCAAACATTTGAATTGAGAAAGCATTGTTGGCTTCGTTTAGTTTTTACATTTCAAGAGAGTATTCTTAAAAAAAAATGTGATAAGAAGTATGATCATCAGAATTAATTTCAGTTTTATAACTTCACGCGTTCCTGAGAAAAAGGGTCTTTACAGACGGACAGACAGGCAGACGGACAATAAAGTAATCGTTTTAGGTTTCCGTTTTTACAAGCTTTTATTTAGTTTCACCTGTCCCGATGTTTGTCTGTCATCAAATCTTGTAAATTAAATTTGACCCACTTCCCAGTTACCGATTGATACCTTGGTTGGAACGCTAGTTTGCAACTGCCTGGTCACCCCTTCAAACAAAGTATTCAAATAATGCATAACCTATGCATAGTTGAAATCGATACCACCATTTAACTAGAACTTATCGATTGCACTAGTTTGCAGTGTCAGCGCTTACAAGGCCATCTATTGAAACTGGGTCGATGTCAATGCAACTGACAGATGGTTCAACCATAGACACGAAGCTTCGATTTTAAATATGGCCACCCTATTTTAGGGTTTCGTAATTCAATCGACTACAAGTTTTCAATGAAAATCTTTCTTTGTCATAGCGAGCTTTTATAGCGTTGTTTATATGAGTTAACAAGCTTTTAATGAAAATATTTTTTCATAGTAAGCTTACCGAGCTATAAAACTCGGTATGCCTTAATTAACCCTTCAGATACCGTCAATTAGAGACACAATAGTAAGACAATAGACGAATCATACGAGCCCAAACTCGATGGGGTTGTGTCGTTTAACTACCAAGTTCCTACAGCCACCTTCCGGTTCCATCATCAGATCAGCTCCTTGTGATAATAATTTTGTATTGTCATCTGATTTACACATGCACGCCAAACTGCTCAATGGGTAACCGGGAAGTGGGTCAAAAATTTGCAAGATTTGATGACAGACTAACATCGGGACAGGTGAAACTAAATAAAAGCTTGTAATAATAATAGCAACCTTTTCCTTATTTGTTTTAAAAATAAAGAATTATAGCAACAAGTACTTATTATTTTATGGCTTCCTCTATGTTAGTTTTTGTCTGAGCAAAAACTACCACAAATAAAAAAAAAACAAAAAAAAAACCATTTCGAAATTTAAAAAAAAAAACGTAAAATTAAAAATCTAAAAGTTTTGCCGATTCGTTTCGACATCAGACACTAAATCAGTTTATTGACATCATTGGTCATCACTATAAAGGTAATATTTTATAATGTTTTCCTTCATCGATTAATAATTATTCCTTTAGCATAGTATAATCAGCCTTGTAAAAATTTACTTCAAACATTTTCTGACATATGGCCACTACAAAACATTAGAATGTGTACATCAATATTCTAATGGTAAACAAATTCACTATTCATGCGAAGACAGGGCTTAAAGAACTTAGTATCCAACCCAAACACAACAACAAAGAAAAAAAATACAACTTCAAAATTTTGACATTTACGTCACGATAAAACTGTCAATGTCAAAACGTAATTTTAATTCCATAGACAAAAAAAAACTGACGTTGCAACATTCAGCCTATAGCTTCCAAATTCAAAACCCACGTGAGACGATAAAATTTATCTACGACGAAATCAACAAAGCGTAAATTTATTTCAAATATTACGACGCAAAACTGCCTTCTGGCGAAAAAGTTCATTGACACCGCAGGTTGGTAACCTTTGCGTGTCGTTCTAACGCTTCTAACCAAAGATTTGCGTGACGTAGGCGTGGCGTTTTACATACGACTGATTTTAGAAAATTTTAAAACACAGTCAGATGGTGTGAATAGGAATGTAGGGGTGAATAGAAACTTTGAAGGGTACTTTCAAGATCTTTAACTATTTTTTGCAGCATTTCACTAATCCGAATAAATTTATTAACTCTTATTTTAATTAAACGACTTCTAAAAAAGGAGGTTCTCAATTCGGATGTTTGTATTTTTTTTTATGTTTGTTCGCGCATAACTTCATCGCTTGCCAACCGATTAGATTTTTTTTTTTTGGAGACACTTCCCAATGGTCACATTTGACTGGCCTGTTGGTCTAGTGGTTAGTGACCCTGACTACGCCGGAGGTTGTGGGTTCGATTCCCACCCAGGACAAATGTTTATGTGATCAACATAATCATTTGTTCTGTGTCTGGGTGTAATTTATCTATAATATGTATCTATGTATATATAAATATATAAGTATGTTTATCAGTTGTCTAGTACCCATAACACAAGCTCTGCTTCGCTTGGGACTAGACGGCGTTGTGTGATAGTTGTGGAATATTATTATTATTATAGTCACCAAGTTGGGATCTGATGATGGGATCTTGGCGAAATCGAGGGAACTCCTCAAATCAATTCAATTTTTTAGTAAAGTCGACAAACAATAACTAGAACTTATAAAGTCAACGCTTTGTTAGGAGCCGATAAAATGGTATCATAGAGAAAAACTACACCAAAGTTATGTTTCTATTCACGACAGTGTTTCCATTTACCCCGTTTGATGGTACACGGTTTTGTTTATTATTATAACCTTTTTTTTTTGTTGGCCTGTTGTGTCTCACTCCTGTGCAAAGGCCACTCCTTCCATCTATTGCGGCCCGAGCTTCCTCTTGCCAGATCTGTTAGAATCTTTCTGGCTCGTGGCGCCATCTCCCATCCTACCACAACCCCGTCGCACTGTTTCAGGGCACCAACTTTGTGCTACTTTGGCCCACAGTTTGTGACTACGGCAAAAGTGCTCACATAAGTTTTTGGCACATAACATAATTACGTCATTATTTTAGTAAGAAAATTATGTGTTATCGACAAGTCAACAATAAGTACTGATTTAGGGCCTGGTTGGTTGTAGATAACCATAGATAAAACTTTATCGTTTATTTGGAAACCGCATATATTATACCGTCATATTTTCCCACACATTGACAACTGATAGTAAAATAATTTAGTAATAATATTCCACAACTATCACACAACGCCGCCTAATCCCAAGCTAAGCAGAGCTTGTGTTATGAGTACTGGACAACTGATAAACATACTTAGAATATATCTAAAACGCAACCGACTTGGGTAATTATTAGGGTAAAATGAAATCTGATGTAGTCCACACTGGTTCAATAATCAAGGTTGATTAGGAAATCTTGATCATTGTTTACTAATAGAAGAACCTTATAAAAAGTATCGAATATAAGTATTTTTTAAATGATTAAACATTATACAAGATTCCCAAGTCGTTTGACTTTTTAGAAATACATACATATTATAGATAAATTACACCCAGACACAAAACAAATGATCGTGCTCATCACACAAACTTTAGTCTTAGGTGGAAATCAAACCCATGACCTCCGACATAGCAATCAGGGCCACTAACCACTAGACCAACAGGCTGTACAATACCGCATTAATTTGAATCATCTCATCTCAATTTAAAATAAAACTGTTTGACATTACTTAGCGGAAAGATATTTTTGATGTAAAAGGTCGTTTAACTTAGCAAATTATGATAATTTACACTGGCAACATCTTATCTGTTGGACGGTTGAGTTTATTCTTTTGTTTATTATTGTGACCTTGACAATGAATATTAAAGAGGTCAACGGCTGTTTTATATGCATAATTTAATCTGTCATTAAATTGTTATGTTTGATTATTCTCTATTCGCAATAATATTAGATACTAGCGCTTGCCCGCGAATTCGCCCGCGTACATAAAAACCTATGTCAAAAGCAGCTTTCTATCAGTGAAAAAATTTTAGCAATCGGACCAGTACTTTCAAAGATTACCTTTTACAAAAAAAAAAAAAAACAACCTTTTTTTCACGGACCGTTCAACCTATGTTGACTTTTATTACATTGGTGGCACGAGAAAATTGGCGTCTGCAGTAAATAGCTGTAACTGTTTGCTTTTAATGCCATCCTTATGTCCATGGTATAAAAGTCAAAATCGATAGAACGGAAAGTAAAAAAAGTTTTTTATTTAAATACCCAATCTCATTGCGAATTGAGAATCAATAGTTATAATCTAGAAACAGTCAAACACTAACTAATTAGAGTCACCAATGTACTTTGCAAGACATGACATTTGACAAACAGGACGTAATGCCAACATAAGAATCATAGACAATAAACTCACGCGTCCATCTAGCCTGGTGATGGCGCCACTGTCGGTAAACAAAAAAATTACAGCCCTTGTCACTTTTCGTAGATAGTCTAGTTCAATTTTCAACCTCCGGGTCAGATCAAGTGGCATTATAATGATTGAGTGACCTTTGATTCACCCCATTATTTAACTGTTGGACTTGTCTAGCAAAACAATTTTCTATTCGTCTAATCTATCACTAACGTCAACAACTTCAAAGTCTGTGAACTTCATAAGAGTGGACGTATGGGCATTTAACCTTTCAATCGTGTCAATTAGAGACGCATAGAAAGACAATGACAGCGCGAACGCCGGCGTTCGCTTGGGGTTCAATGAACTTGTAACCTTTATATGGTGCATAAGCGGCATATGGTGAAAAGGTTTTTCTTTTGAGGTGAAAAATCAGCCTTCTTCGGGAGGCTCTAGCGCGGAGCAGAAGAAAGTGTTAGACTTTGAAGGTGGAAGAGTGCAATGCCTCCCACAAGGTGAACCGATGACCTAGTTTGGGTCGTGGGAATCCGATGGATGCGAGACGCACAGGATCGGTCGTTTTAGCGACATTTGGGAGAAGTCTATGTCCAAAAGTGGACCACTTTCAGCTGATATGATGATGACGATAGTTGCTTTACTATATGAATAGTGGAATCTCCGATTTTAGCCACTTCCATACACTAAAGCAGCCTACTGGGGCCAGGGTTATCTGAAAGGAAACTCGAGCCTCGGTATGAAGGCTAGAAGGAACGGGGTGGGTTTTTAGTCAGTGAGAGTCTGACACTATCTGCCGCTCCACCCAAGAGCGAGGTTTGTCATTAGATGATTTTTGCCCACCGTAAAAAAAAAATACACTAAAGCAAGAACTACTTTAGACCTACGCATGCACACGTGTAAAACGCCTGATTTGTACGTAGAACGACGTCGCGTGGCGTGGATCTATGGTAGCTCCACAAGCCCAGTTTCCATATAAAATGTATGGAGACAGAAGCGCCTAGAAAGGCATGAGTGGCACTCGTGTGCGCTGTGTAGTCCTACCTTAAAATTTAAGCGCCTATTTCATTTTCAGTTTTACGTCATGGAAGCGTTGAAAAAGAAATAAAATATGGCTTCCAAGTAAACATTTATAGAAGTGGCCGCGCAAACACATCGTGTTATGTTAATTCTTATTTAAAATTCTAATTACCTCGAACCATACACTGCGGTATAAGTATTTTCAGCTTTGTTTTAAAGACTGAACTCTTTCTGAAAACTTTACTTTTTCTGGGTTCCGTATCTTAAAAGGAAAAATGGAACCTGGTCCGTCCGTCTGTCTGTCAAGACCCTTTGTCTCGAGAACGCGTGGAGGTATCGAGTTGAAATTAAAACCATATACTCAGGTCTGCGTTCCCTTCAAGCTGTGAAAATTTAACTACTAAATTAACGAACATAAAAGATACGGCCGTTTATGTCGCAAAAAACGTATATTTTGATACGTCTCAAAGATCGAAATTCATAGGGTACTTATTCATAGTAAAATTGTTGTTACCTACATCACAAAAAAATAATTACAGTTTGGAAAAAGCTTCCGAGACTCCATTCGGGAATTGTAGTTTACAAGGAACCCTCAGTGCGCGAATCCGACGATCACTTTTTTTTTAAAAGAAGATCCTTCATAATTCAATTAATTATAAACCAAGACGCGAATTTATGAAATAATAAACTTAAAAAAGAGAAATAATTCAGCTGATGTTGCCTACCATTTGTCGAGTTACAAATAAATAGTAGATTTTGTTTTCGTTGTAGAAAAAAGTCAAACTATAAACAACCTGCCTAAAGTGACCCAGTGTAGGGCTGACTCCATTTCTTCTTTCATGTTAAACAACCGTCAAAAGAGGGAGAAAATAACTAGAAAATACAACTTTGGAACAATTTTAGTCGAATTAATGTTTCAGAAACTACATATACATATAATTGACAAACGTCAAAACAGTAACTGACTCTTGACAGTGAAAAGAATGTTGCCAGGACAGAAAAACAAAAAGGCCCGATACACTCAATTTTAGGGTCTTTAAGTCAAGAGTGAATAGATTACTTCTAGGCAAGCCTGTCCCATCGTCGGCCATATCATCGTTTACCATCAGGTGCGATATTGGTCAAAAGCGAGCCTATCCATTATAAAAAAAAATTACTAAAAAAAAATCTTATGAAATTTGATAATACACAACAATGTAAACGCTTATTTTTTAGAGAGAGGGACAAATTAATGACGAATAGATACCTATAACATCACGGTACGACCCACAGAAGCGAAGTAGTAAAACCGCGGGAGACAAATAGTAAATGAACAAAAATACATAACAAAAAAAACATTGGAACCTTCAAAAACCAAACTTGCATTTGCATTTTTCGTAAATATAAAACCACACATTTCGACATCTTCAAAAATAAATAAAAATATGCACCGTATTACCTACCTTAAATACTTTAAATACAGTAACCTTATTCATTATAACTGTACTTTGAACCAAATGGCTGCGTATGACGTCATTTTGTCACACATTGACAGTTGACTTTATATTTTCATGACATATTTACTTACAAATACAGCAATGGTCTTAAAACTGAATATTGCGCAGATTTTAAAATATTTTTCCATACGAGTATGTGAAAACAACAGATTGCTATATTTCATGTTCAATCCAAATGGATTAAAGTCTAGTTAAAAATGACTAAAAAACAAAGAAATTGTCACTAACCTCTTGAGTCAGCTCATCACCAGTATGATGACCCTCATCAGGCTCGATCTTCACATCCACACCATCGCTGGAAGCATCCATATCACTAACACCACTGGAACTAGCCGTGAAGCTCGTACTAGCACGTTCTCTCTTGACATTCAGCACCAGTTCCTCCTCAAACATTGGCGCTAGCTCGTACACTTCAGCATCCAAAGGAGTATTTTCCATCAGATATTGTTCTAAATTCTCCTGCTGCTGTTTCACGTCTAAGTACTCCAAATCATGCTTCAGTTCTTTAGCTTCATCTGCTTCTCCAAATTCTTGTAAATCCGCCATATTTTGTTGAAATACTGAGTTGGTTTCTCCCAAATCCATCTCAGTTTTCGTATTGAAGTAAGGCATGAAATCTATAGCGTTGTCGCTATAAAGATCATCATCATCAACCTCCTCCTTCACTCGAACTTCAAAGTTCTCGGCTTTTTCTTTCTTGATCTGCATTTCGGAAGGTTGTACTAGTAGCTCGTTTACGTCAAAAGACCTCGAAGCTATTTCAGCAAAAATGTCTTCTTCAGTTCTGTTATGGAGAAAATCAGCAGAAAGAGTGACAATAGCGTCCGGGCGTTCTTCATTGCTCGCCGTTTCTTCTTCTTCATCAGAAACTTTGACTTCTTGGGCTACGTTATCGTCAGCTGACACTGAGTCTTGGTCAGCATTTTCGGGTACCGTCGCCGAAGCGAGCGCGGGCGCTACTGTGTCAGTCGCCACATTATTTACTAAATATGTATGAAGTATCGGGGCTCTGTTATTCCATATCCGCTCATTATATTCTAAATCAGGATTACCATATCGTCCGAGGGAATTTAGCTCCTCGAATAATTGGCGTTCGTAATTGATTAGTATGTTGTCTAATGACTTTGGGTGCACGAATCTTGGTCTTATCAGCGTTCTCGCTTCTTGTTCTAGAGACCAGTCTGATCCGTTTGAGATGTGGAGCCCAGCTATCATCTGCTGGGTCTCCCTTTCCAGGTAATCGTTGGGGTCCACCTTTAGCAGGCTTAGGACTAGAGCGAGTCGTAACAACTCGTCTCCGTACAATTTCTTTAAAGAAATCATGTTTTTAACTTAAAATTGAGCACGAGTGAGATCAGTTATTGAAAGTTCTAAAAAATCTAATGCTATATAGTTCTAATATTATTATTAATAAAATTTCTGGTCTTCTTTCTTCTTTTCTCCGACATTTTGACAGATGTCACTTTCGCGCACTGTTCGTTATGTTGGTATACATGTCTATTAAGCACATCATCACTTGGTCATAGAGAAACTTGTTTAGTCTTTCGCTGGCTTTGCGACAGATCACTTTACTTGCTCACTTTAAGTTATTTCTGTAATCAGAGTTACAGTTTGTTGCAGCAGTCTTTGTAAAACACTTTCGAATAATAGAAGTTTAACTGGAGAAGTTTTTACTTCTAAACTATTTCAAATTGACAGTCTGATAATTAGCTGTAAGTGCAAACAACCGATGCGCTCTTAATTTACATATTCAAATTAAATTCTATGTTGGTTATGTTGGCAGTATTTGTTACGAAGAAATTTTGTTCGGTTGGTAGTTTCTTTTTATCTGTCGTAGACACAGAATGGTTTTCAAAAAGATTATTTTGCAAGACCATTAACTGTATGGTATTTTTAACAGACGCACAATACACCTCATAATATTAGTATGTATTTACAATTGAAGACTTTTATTGTATACAATTTAGTAAAGAATTTTAAAATATGGATGAATGACCTCAATTTTTTTTTAATAATAACTATTGTCTGCGAGACTTTGAACCATACTGTGTCAAGTATGTACCTACTCAACACCCACATATATGGAATTCGCTACTCAAAAGTTATCTAACCTTATTTGCATTTTGACATTTGACATTGCTAGACTGTGAAAATTTTGATTCCAATTACAAATTTGAAATTTAAATTTAGTACGTCTGCATTCATTACATAGCCGTTAGAGTTTTTGCAAGTTATTCCTATTACTTATGTTGGTAGATACCATTAAAAATCACTTTTGTTTATGGTAGGTTCATATTAAATTAAAAGAATATCAAAACTAACAAAATTCTGAATTTAAAATTGAGGAATGAGTAATGAAAGTAAATTGAGGGTATGACAAAAATATTTATCATTGACCCAACCTCATGTTGCAACGAATTTTCCTACAAAGCTGCTTACCTCAATAGAGGCTTAGCGTGAATAATACATAATAAAACCATTTACTAGTTATGTACAGTCAAAACGAACAATAATAACATAATACAAACTTCTATTGAATCGAATTAACCTTACAACGGATTTCGAAACAAGCTATTATTTACTTTAAACCTTTGTACATAAGTCATATAATCACGTGTATTTGTATGTAAAATAATACAGATTACGAAAGCAAGTAAAAACTGTTTGTGTAATGATTTAAAGTTAATTGACCTCTTTAGACGAATTTTATTTTTAATTTGAGTTTTTGGCATGTAGAAAGCGTATGAAATGTTTATGTACTTAATTATTATTTCTAAGTTTTTTTTTTTTATGTACAATGAAAGCACACGAGAATTCAAATTCAGATCGTATCGTTTTGTTTTTTCTATTCAGAAACGCAATACTTTTCTAAAAAAAACTCGAGAAAAATAAACATGTCCACGTTGTTTTCAAATCAATCATAAATTGCACCACCATTTAAAAATATCTCCTTACTATCTTTACATTCACAACAACAATACACGAACAAATAAAAAAACACAATCTCGAACGCACTAAAATTTTTCCAAAACCGTAGGTAATCCTTACCAGCCTACCAAAAAAAAAAAAGTAAAAAAGACACACACTGCCAACATAACACAACAAAAAACCATAGATTTAAAAAAAGAAATGATTAAATAATAACACTTTTCCCGCCCGAACAAACGTAAGATAGAACAAAGTTCTTTGTTTACTAGAGAAACTGCGTTGTGAGCGCGCGCTCACGACCGCGCTCAGTGGCAAACTGCGCTGCCATATTGCAAGAAACGTTGACCAAATGAATCACAAGATATTTTCCCTGAATTTTCGTTAATTTTACGTTTGGACAATGAGCCATGGCAACTACATCGCAATGTCGTTGATATTAGATGTTACGGTATTCATTTTTTTTTCGACATTATAGATACGTTTTTTTTTTAATTCAAACTAGTGCTTGACTACAATCCCACCTGATTGTAAGCAGTGATACAATCGTTGAGGGTGAGGCGCACTAGTTTATTAAGAGCCTATTCACTCTAGCCTTGAAGACACCTTTTTCGGACGGGAAGACCGCAGCAGGCAAATTGTTCCAGTCCTTCGATGTACACGGTAAAAAAGACGGTATTGATATAAGATTATAAAACAAGTTTTTCTTTCTGATATAAAATCGTTAATTTTTCTTCTTCATTTCTGTGTAGGTACAGATACGCTATTTCAATGGCTTCCGTGCCTTCTCACCTTGCCGTGAGTAATAATCCGTTTTTGGCTACTCTTGTAGATTCACGTAAACAAAGGATCGTCGTTTTCATATTTTTCTAACTTTTCAAATAAGACGCCATTTGTAGCGTACTGTTGAGGTTACATAGGTACTATGCGTTCCAAATGAGAATAGGATCGATTGCCATGTTGTGACGACACGCCGTACTGTCAAATCGAAGAAATTTTGGCAAAATTGAAGAACTCAAAGATGAGTAAATTGAAGAACTGGATTCTGATTGAAACTTTTTTCGTCCACAGTTCGTAAATAGATTAAATTTTTCGTATATAAAAAAATATTTCCTCGATTTGACAGTAAATCGTGACGTCACAACATGGCAATCGATCCTATTCTCATTTGGAACGCATTACTTACATAACAGGTATTGTACAAACATAGATCAATCGGACTAAATTACTATCTAAAGAACTATTAACAAATGATTTAAAGTTTTATTTGGACGCAAAAATGTGAGGTATGGGGAAAAAAGCTAAATCTGCAGAAATATAAAAAAGAAGTAGTTTTTTTTGTTTATAGGAGGTAGTTTCAGAAAGTACTAGTCTGATTACCAAAATTCTTTCACCGATAGAAAGCTGCTTTATTCCTGAGTGAGTCTGACTATATTTTATGCACGCGGGCGAAGCTGCGGGCAAAAACTAGTCAGTAATATTCTTGCTTTTCTGCAAGACACATTTATGTTTTTGACCGTATTTATTTGCTTATAATTATCTTACAATTGATCACTTTTGATATTGCCAACTTAAACTAGCCAGATCGTTAAAACGTTAACATTAGATGATATTTGTCAATCCTCGTTTGGCCATATTACTGATATAGGATTTCTGTGACAATAAAAGGTCTAAATAAAGAAAGTAGGCCAAACGAAGACTTCAGGCGATTGCGTCAAATCGATCTGTCGAGTATTTTCGTGTGCTATTCGCCAGGGTCGTGTATTTGCGACTGAGTACTCCATCTCGTTTAGCTCTTCAATCCCCATAGGTGACAGAGATGGAGTATTTGGTAGTGGATGTGCGGCCCTGGTAAAATGACCTTAGGCATTTTCTACCACTCATCCTTAGGGTGTTGCAGAGAAAAATAATGGTAAATGCAATAAAGAGAGAAAAAGGCAAATATAAGAATAGATATACTAAAAAACTACAGTTATCAGAAACGTCTATTACAAATAGACAAATTACAGGTACTTTTGAATTGTCAAAGTGTCGGTCAGTCAAAAAATTGAAGCTAAATTGCACGTTCCAAAGCGTAGATCTCTATGGAGAAGAACGTGCAATAAACTCTATGGACACTCTTTTAACCCTTCAGATACCGTCAATTAGAGACACAATAGTAAGACAATAGATGCGCGGCCACCGGTGGTCGCTTGGGGATTCATGAATTAAATCATATTATGTGTTACATGAATAGATATAAATAGTCAGTCTAAAAAGTCAAACGACTTGAGAATATTGTATATTATTTAATCATTTAAAAAATACTTATATTTGATACTTTTTAGAAGGTTCTTCTATTAGTAAACAATGATCAAGATCTCTTAATCGATCTTAATTATTGCACCAGTGTTGACTACATCAGATTTCATTTAAACCTGATGTATGTACTTGCTTGCGAACCCAGGTTGACCGCTGTAAAAGCAATCTGGCCAAATGGGGCTTCCTCGACCCATCTCTAGCACAGTGCCAGTGTGGAGCCTCTCCACAGGACATGCGCCACCAGCTATGCTGCTCATCCTGCATTACCACCTGCAGTTTTCAGGATCTATACGAGGCCAACAATAGAGCCGTACAGGTTGCCAAATATTGGTTGGACACGAAAAGAAGAAGAATTTAAACCTTATAATTACCCAAGTCGTTTGACATTTTAGACAGACTCTAGTGTATTATAGTGGTGTAATCTATATATATAAAAGAAAGTCGTGTTTGTTACAACACTTATAACTCAAGAATGGCTGTACAGAAATGGCTGAAAATTGGTGGGTAGGTAGCTTAGAGCCAGGTGACGGACATAGGATACGGTAGAGTAGGGTAGAGTAGGGTAGAGTAGGGTAGAGTAGGGTAGAGTAGGGTAGAGTAGGGTAGAGTAGGGTAGGTAGGGAAAAGAGCGGGAGCGAATTTACTACTAGCTTTTGCCGCGCGGGCAAAAGCTAGTAGTAAATACTTTCAAGAATATAGTGTGAAGATAGAGTAGACACGTTGCGAGACTAACAAACGCCTACACAGCTAAATTGACTGCTGCATCAGTACAATAATAGCTACACCCAATTGATTACAACAAAGACGACCTGCGCAAGACTGAATAGAGCAAAATATACAACGTGTAACGTTAAATGCGCAAAACCTCAGACACCCCAAATGATTTTTAATTGGATGAACAAAGACGACCTGCGCAGGACTGAATAGAGCAAAATATACAACGTGTAACGTTAAATGCGCAAAACCTCAGACACCCCAAATGATTTTTAATTGGATGAACAAAGACGACCTGCGCAGGACTGAATAGAGCAAAATATACAACGTGTAACGTTAAATGCGCAAAACCTCAGACACCCCAAATGATTTTTAATTCATGAATCCCCAAGCGACACCCGGTGGCCGCGCATCTATTGTCTTACTATTGTGTCTCTAATTGACGGTATCTGAAGGGTTAATTGGATGAACAAAGACGACCTGCGCAGGACTGAACCGAGCAAAATATACAACGTGTAACGTTAAATGCGCAAAACCTCAGACACCCCAAATGATTTTTAATTGGATTAACCTAATTATGTAAGAAAAAAACATTAAAAAAAATGGTTTTATGAGCAGTTTTAGTTGGTTTAAAATTCATATCTGCATTGAAATAAGAACTTTTATTATCCCGTGTACGAGAAAATTTGATTGGATTACAACTATTTGTGTTTGTTTACCTATTTCAGCGGGTTTGCGCACGTGATGGTTTGACCTATTAATAAATAGACAGGTCGAAGTTTTTAATGAAGATTTTTTTGAAAAATTTAACCTATATTAAAAAGTGGATTAATTGATCCTGCTCGTTATTCTGATCAAACTAATTTCAGGTTTTGCGCATTTAACGTTACACGTTGTATAGGATCATCATCATCTTTTGTGCCGTTTCTTTGCCCCATGCTATGTATAAACTAGAAAGTGAGAAATGAGTATATTAGAGGAAGTTTTAAAATTTTTCAAAAAAATCTTCATTAAAAACTTCGACCTGTCTATTTAAGACAGGTCGAAGTTTTTAATAAAGATTTTTTTGAAAAATTTAACCTATATTAAAAAGTGGATTAATTTATCCTGCTCGTTATTCTGATCAAACTAATTTCAGGTTTTGCGCATTTAACGTTACACGTTGTATAGGATCATCATCATCATTTGAGCCGTTTTTTTGCCCCATGCTATGTATAAACTAGAAAGTGAGAAATGAGTATATTAGAGGAAGTTTTAAAATGGCGCCAGTGACTGAAAAGTTGAAAGGTAATCGATAGTCTTGGTATGGTTATGTGAAGAGGAGGGATGAAGCGCATATTACTAAGAGAGTTCTGAGTATACGTGAAGATGGATGGAGAGGCAGAGGAAGGCCGAAGAAAAGATGGATGGATTGTGTGAGGAGTGATATGAAAGAAAGGGGAGTTAGTGATAGTTTGACGGGTGATAGAACAAAATGGAAGAAAAAAACGTGTTGCGCCGACCCCAAGTAATATGAGAAGAAAGCTATGTAGAACCTTTCTCTATGTTTTAGACTAAAATTAAAGTACTTCTAATATTGCGGATATAAAATGTACCTAATCAAATGTAATCTAACCTTTGAAGTCTGAATTAATTATAAGAATTTCAAAGTCCTTTTGTTCGATAAGAGAATAATCTATTATTTCAAGCATAGTGTTATCTAATATATATATAATACATTATAATTAGAGCAAATGGCTTGTCAATATTCTTTGTGACGCTATTTATGATAGTAAGACGTAGTTTTGTAGGCCGCTCGTTATTTACAGGGGCCACATAATACATGACCCAGCAAGCCTAGCAAAGTTACGGCCGTTCCGTTTCGATTCTCTTGTGTTCAACGCCTCCGATTCCTTTTTTTTGACGAGACTGAGCTTTGAGATGACGTCAGGACAAAGGAATCGGAGGTGTGGCCAATTCGAGGCGTTCGACGCAAGAGAGTCGAAACTCGAGAATCGGATCTATTCCATTAACAGTTTACTTTAGGTCGTAATTTGGATCGCGTTGATGAAGAGATCGTGGTAGCATTGCAGGATAGATGAACGAAGGTAATATAGCAACATCTATGGCGTCACATTAGAACTAATCCTGCATTCGCTATTTGAACATAGAGAACAGCCCGGAATGATTCCGGAGAGTCTGGTCGGAATATCCTTCCTTTTCAAAGGAGGTATGTGGGACTTTACTCTCTGTTCCGCATACCTCCAAAGTAAAATAACATAACTTGTCAACTGCTATTATTTTTAACGGCTAGGAACAGCTGCGAAATGCGTCCCATTTCTTTCGCCAAACACCGCCATATTAGTCACATTATTGATTCACCAGTGCAACGAACGTTAAAAATACACCCAAGAGCATTACTCTTCGCCTATCCCTAACACACAGACCGTAAACACAAACACAAAGCAACCCTGATGTTTGAGATAAAACTGGATATCTGTATATGGCGACATCGCTCTGACTCAGACGGCCTAAGGCCGCGCCATTTTGGGATGCAATCGATATTACAGTACTTCATCAATCGTTTGGCGCTTAAAATGGAGGCAAAAGTTGTTGACATGGTTTTAGAAAGTGTTCCATTTTCAAATGCATTTTGTAACTGACTTCCATAAAAATGTAGGTTATCAATTCGGTTGTATTTTTTTTTAATGTTTGTTACCTCGGAACTCCTTTGTTTATGGGCTGACTTGCAAAAAATGTTTTTTCCTCCAGAATTATCCTTCCAGATTGGTCCCATTTTTACAAAATCTAGTTCTGATGATGGATTCCATAAGGAATCAAGGCAATTCCCCAATTATTATAGGCAACTATGTAGTGATTTTGGTATTTTCATCGAGGACTTAGCATTTACAATCAAAAAGTAACATTTGATGAAGTGGAACTCATAAGACAAAATCAGAAATGGCCAATGGAACTTCATACTCACACTGATATCGCAATGATATACTTATAGTTAATGATAGATAGTTAACCCTTCAGATTCCGTCAATTAGAGACACAATAGTAAGACAATAGATGCGCGGCCACCGGTGGTCGCTTGGGGATTCATGAATTAAGCGATTGTGACAATACATGTACATGTTATGTTGAAAATAGTACAAGCGAAGTAGAACGAAAGCAAAGAAGAGGCAGGAGTGAGTTTTTAGTTAATAAAAGTCTGACACGCCCTCACAAAAAAACATAATTCTAAAATACAATGATTACTTAGTTGATACAACGTCAAAGGTAGGCTATTATATTCAGATGAACTGATATGGATGTAGTAATCATAAATATCAATAACTAAATGCGTCGTAACGCTAAATACACGTGCGAACGTCGAAGAAAGATTATATTGTAGGATCACAAGTAATCATGAGTGCTACATATGTATAAACGGTAACTACTTGAGATCAGAGTCTTTATCTATGACTAACTTTTTCTGTGCTTCGTTTATAGAGTACCATGCATTTTTGGAAGGATAAAAGTTTAAAAAAATTGTCTATGGCACACTGTTTTTTCTTTTTCTAGTTGAGAAAACACCCATTGACTACAACACTCTATCGTATCAGACGTTTAGTGTTTAAAACCCATTATTATGTTCCTTATTTGTCCATGGCTCCTGTAAGCCGACCCTGCTGGGCCCATGTCTCACCGTGAAGCAAATTTTTTTATCTGTGTAACAATTGTTGTAATTGAATTTTTTGCAGCTATGTCCAATTAACCTCTTTTTATATGTATATTTTAATAAGCTACATTATAAAAAAACATTGAAAAGAAGCAATATGAAAAAAGATATTTTACTGAAAAGATGCAAAGAATTTATCAAATCTTTCTTCCATTAACATCACCAGAGTGCAACAAATGCACGGGCAGAATGACAACCATTACGAATAGAAATAAAAACATAATAACTTTGAAGAACATTTTATTTTATTCCCAAGAAAACAAGTCATAAATTATAAAGAATAAAATAAAAATGACAAAAAAAAATCATACGAAATGAACTTGACCCGCGCAAAACCATAAAAAAATCATAAATTTTTTTAACGGATCCAGATCGTAATGCATACAGCCAAGAATAGCCAAAGAGTATGCATCGAACTCTTTGAACCAGCTTTTGTTCTAAACGTCATTGGAATGACATAAAGGCCATTTCCCTGTCATGGCTGCCATCCAAATGTTGCCAGCCAATTAATAAAGAGCCCCTGACGGGTGTGACTACAAAGAAAAGCGAGGTCAAGGTAAATGGGTCTACTGACTATGTCGAAAACACTTTCTGTGATGATTGCAAATTGTATCGTAAATAGTTTTGTAATAAACAAAGATTTAAGAGGGTCCTTTTCCAATCGCCTATCGTTATCATCGAGTATGGTTTAGAAGGTTGTTGCTTCATCTAAAGCAATCCAACAAGATATTTGACGAGGAAAAAGAGAAACAACTCATCATTCGGGAATTCCGTGATTTACTCAAATATTTCACAAACTTGTTCCAGGAAATACATGATTTTATTAAAACCCTGAAACGTGTTTTGAAATTAAGAAAAAAAACTACAAGGCTTCTACAGATGTTTTATATTTTTAACTAGATTTTACCCGCGGCTTCGCCCGCCTTTATTAATATACATTAATCCTCTCCCCTTTTCTTCCCTCTTACTCCCCCTTTTATCACTTAAAAAAAAAAAAATGCCTATGTCCGTCTCCTGAGTCCCAACTAAGTATCTCTGTACCAAAATTCATCAAAATCGGTTTTGCCATTTAGGCGTGAAGACGTGAAACTCACTTTCGCTAAATAATATTAGTAAGGATATATGAGTACATTATGTCATCAGAGGTCAACAAAACTGGATTGGTTTTAAACAAATTCATATTTTGATTTACATACAATCCATAGATAATACCATAAGATATCTATATGTGTAATAATAACATCACAGAAAAGTTGAAAGGGGGTTAGAATGGCCTTGTTTGCGGGGCAGGCGGGCCTAAATATATGATCATGCTCATAATTTACACAGCCAACAGCAAACTTGCGATGATCTAAGTGTGCGTGGTCTGTTAGTTGCGTAATGCGCGTTCGTATTGGTTTATTGCCTGTAGTGGAGTTAAAGGGTGGGAGACAAGCGGCGACACTCGTAGTAGTACAAATCGGAAAGTATTTCCTTTCTAACCTCTTTCATTTTTTTTGCGAATAACATCATAAACGGCGGTAGGCCCAGTAGGAGATGGCGTGACGATTTGGACTCCTACCTTAAGGATTGGCCAGAAGTGGCTAAGGACAGAAAAGAGTGAAATAACGGAAGGGAGGCGTTTGCCCTGCAGTGGGACACAACATGCTCATAATAATAAAATATCATAATCGCGGAAGAGCGGTTGTATGGAAATGAACTCGAGTTTGACGCTCTTAAGGGAAATATGATGGTTTCTTAATGAAGGTAAACAGATAATTATTGAGGACAGAACAATAGAAATTCTCAACTGTAAATCGTTAGCATTTGTTCTTCATTTTCCGCATTATTTTATCCTCAAGATTATTAAACGTTGACAGTTTAGGTTTACGGTTAGTTAAGATACAAAATAGATAGGTACAGAAGACAATCTCATGTTTGTTCACTTTTTATACCTACGCTCGGTGGACGCACACTAATGAGCCTTTGAGCCGGAACTGTTCGACGAGCGGGCCGAGGCTCTCCGAGATATTGTGTCCGTGAGCGGTGTCTATGTGTGCGTTGTGAGAGCGCGCTTTGTATGTAGATTGACTTCTGAACCTATATATAGGGCCCGCAATTCGACATACATTTTCACTGATTTTCATACAACCGCTCTTACGAGATTACGACGTTATTGCACATTTTTCATTAGATATTTTAAAAACATAGATATCTTGTAGATATTATATCAATTTATTTTGTGTAAGACCAATCCAGTAAATACCTCTGAAAATCTGATATTTTGCATGAACTTCATAATTTAATAAAAAAATTAAAAAAGTCAAAAAACAACAATAGCTTTGCAAATTTAATTAAGATTTTGAATGACGACCATTTTATTAAGAGGCACATCACGTAAAATGTACGAATTCGATCTAGATAACTTCAATACATATTATAAAACTAAGTCCCCCGCCGCGTCTGTCTGTCTGTTCGCGATAAACTCAAAAACTACTGCACCGATTTTCAAGCGGTTTTCACCACACGACAGCGTGATTCTCGAGGAAGGTTTTAGTATATAATTTGTTAAGTTTTTGTATTTATTTCTGTGTACACTAACGATATTTGTTGAAGATTTCGGAAAAAAATGAGCCGAAAGGGGAACCGTGTTACCTCGAATTTAATGCGAGCGAAGCCGCGTGCAAAAACTAGTTTATATATAAAATTTTATGTAACTTGTCATATTACTTAGGCTTTATTTCATCGCAATCGGTTGACTATATCGAAAGATACGAGTATACTACATTCATTGACCTTTAGGCGGCACGAAGTTTGCCGGGTCAACTAGTCTAGTAATCAACAGGACCCAGCTGGGTCAAAGCCTACTAGGGCCAGGGTTATCCGAAAGGAACTCGAGCCCCGGTATGAAGGCTAGAAGGAACGGGGCGGGTTTTTAGTCAGTAAGAGTCTGACGCTATCTCCCGCTCCACGATAATTTTTGCCCACCGAAAAAAAAAAGCTAGTCTTGTAATATATCTGTAGAAATGTCACCTTACTACTCAGAAAGTGATCTCTGAAACGGTATCAAGCTTTACTCATTTCTAAATTTATCTCGTCACCAGCTGTTTGTAGCACGTGCACACTGTGGGTCAAGGACCACTGCTGCGCAGGCGCAGCGCTGCGGATTTCAGACCATCTGCTTATATTACGAGTGTCTTACTAAATTTTATCTACACTGATATTATAAAGAGGAAAAATTTGTATTTTTGTGTCTATGTTTATGACTACACTAGCTTTTGCCCGCGGCTTCACCCGCGTACATAATCCCAGGATAAAAAGTATCCTATGTGTTATTCTGGGATATGGTTTACTCGTGTACCAAGTTTCATCGATATCCGTTCAGTATTTTTTGCGTGAAAGAGTAACATCAGAACAACATACATTTTTATACATACAAACTTTCGCATTTATAATATTTGTAGGATTAATATTTAACTCAAAAACTACTAAATCTTTTGCCGGAGTCGGTTTACTGATAGAGTCCGTCTACTGAAAGCGTGACCTGAGAAAAGGAGGTTGAAACCCAAAAATTTGAATATGGTATTATTGAAATAGTAGGAGAAAAAAGTTTTGGTACTTGAGTATTTTTTTATATATGACGATTGTACAATAGTTGTATAAGAACTTAAAATTGTGTAGATTTATTCATTGGTAGATGTATGGTAAAGGTTAATAATACACAAAATGTTACTTATTATTCCAAATTTATTTTATCTGTTCTCTAAAATGCCGTATATAATATTCTTTATTTACAATTTGGCATTTTGGCCTTCCGACAAGAATACCAAGAGCACAAAACTGCGATAGTCAAATAAAATAGTCATCATCATTCATACCGTAAAAATATCTAGTGGTCAGTCAACAATGATCAAGATTATAGTGTCACACTAACTTAAAAATCCAAGATCGTGTATAAACATTGTTGTTTTTCTTAGAAAACAACTTCTTTCTCTTCTTGTTATTGTTTAAACTCACTGATGATAGTGTGTAGCAGCTTTCGCACATAACTTTATATTGTTTTACCCATGATAAAGCAGTTATTGTTGATAAATAAATATCTGTTTAAAAAAACTGACAATTGCAATCATAGACTTAGACGTGATTTTGGCGGCAAAATAATGTTGCCACTTTAATTTAAAAAAAAAAACTCCAGGTTACGCTTTCATTAGACAGACTCTAGCTACGAGTACGACCTAGGGGTCTTTAAGTCAAAAGTGACTAGGTTGCTTCTAGGTAAGCGCGTTCCATCGTCCACCGCTTTCCAGCAGGGTGAGATAGCGGTCAAGCGCAAACCTATCAACAATAAAAAAAAAAACGATTTAAAAATTCTTTCACCAATACTACATCTTCACTGAGTAACATAGGGTTATATTATGTTTTGAGATAATGGTCTCCAAACACGCAGGCGAAGCCGCTGACTGCAGCTAGTATAATATTAATTTTGAAGACTGAAATGGAATAAGGCTCGTGATTAATGTGACCAGAAGAGTGACGAATTTAAATGTTCAGGAGCTTTATAAGAATAAAAAAAAACTGGGCAAGTGGGAATCGGTCACGCGCACGTAGTGTTCCGTACAGTCCGTAGCAAAAAAAAAACCGGCAAAAAAATCACATTTGTTGTATAGGAGTCCCACTTAATTCATGAATCCCCAAGCGACCACCGGTGGCCGCGCATCTATTGTCTTACTATTGTGTCTCTAATTGACGGTATCTGAAGGGTTAAATGTTTATTTTATTCTATAGCGTATTTGTAGCTATAGCGGAAACAGAAATACATCATCTGTGAAAATTTCAACTGTCTAGTTATCACGGTTCGCCCAAGAGCGGTTGTCCGAATAGGGTACCGTTTTACCCTTTAGGTACGCTACCCTAAAACGGGGGTTGTCTTTGGATGATTTTCCCCACCATAAAAAACCCTAAAAATAATAATTAAACTTGATCAGCACGTCCGCCTTCTGACGCGGTCACAAAGCCACTAGACATTGAACTCTCGAGTCTCCACCTCCATACTATTCAACCAGTCGTATTATAATTATTGACAAGATCTTAGTCACCGTTCTCGTCATATAAACAACGATAAGATTGAATACAATATTCAAACCGCAAATGAGAAAAACATTTAAATTAGTTTCTACGTATTTAGAACTATATTAGTAGCTGCTCCCAGCGGCTTCGCCCGCGTGATAGCAGAAAATTATCCCAAGGGAACATACTTCCGGAGTAAAAAGTATCCTATGTCCTATTCCAGGACATAGTCTATCCGTGTACCAAATTTAATTAAAATCGGTTTTGCCATTTAGGCGTGAAGACGTAACAAACAAACTCACTTTCGCTTTTATAATATTAGTAAGGATGTTCAATTTAAATATTTTAAATTTTGTTTGAAAATTTGATGAACTAAAATATGATATTTTTTTTAAAGTTAAAACAAAAATTGTGTTTAAGATGTTAGGACCATATGCCTGAGAGGTTGCCAGTGTTTTACAAATAACCCTGTATACATTAAAATTGTATATAACTTGATATATTACTTAGGCTTTGTTTCACCGTAATTGGTTGACTATATTGAAAGATATACTACATTCATACTTAATATTCAATACTTCATTGCCTATTGAGTATAAGATGACATTCATTGACAGGCGGTGCGAAGTTCGCAGGGTCAACTAGTGTTAAATAAATGCTTTCTACTAATCGAACAATTACAAATTGTAACTGTGAATCTAGAAGTACATTAGACCGACGCACACGTGTAACACGCCTGATTTGTACGTAGAACGACGTCGCGTGGCGTGGATCTAGTGTAGCTCTACAAGTCTAGTTGCCATAATTTTTTTTATGGAAACAGACGCGCCCAGATCGGCTTGTGTGTCACACGTGTTAGCAGTGTAGTTCTAGCTTAAAGGTAAAACTATACTGCTCACACGTGTGTGGGCAAAAATCATCTTATGACAACCCCCGCTTTTGGGTGGAGCTGGAGATAGTGTCAGACTCTTACTGACTAAAAACCCACTCAGTTCCCTTTAGCCTCTTCTTTTCAGATAACCCTGGCCCCAGTAGGCTTCGACCCCAGCTTTGATCCTGCTGCTGACAACTGCTTGAGGCGCGCGGGAACAGTGCGCGCCGTCGAAGTCTTGGGCTCGGTCCGGACAGTTACCAGACGATCGGACAGCCACATGAACCAACCCATGGCTCGCCGTCCGCGAGCCCGCGAAGCGTCGGTATGGTACGGTATGGAAACTAGACTTGTAGAGCCACACATTTAACACGCCACGCGACGTCGTTCTACGTACAAATCAGGCGTGTTACACGTGTGCGTGTTAGCAGTGTCAGTCTAGTGTAGCTCTACTAGTCTAGTTGCCATACAAAATGTATGGAGACCGACGCGCCCAGATCGGCGTGTGTGGTGCACGTGTGAACAGTGTTACACGTGTGAACAGTGTAGTTCTAATCGTACAGTATGGTCGGATGTCGTAACACAGAAACAAAAGGTTTATTACAAACAATATAATTGCGTAATATTCTTCATTATGCTCCAATTAGTTACAAAAGATGCATATATAAAGAAAGTTGGCTTAGTAATTCATCATCATTTCAGCCGATAAACGTCCACTCGACATAGGCCTCCCCAAATGTCGCCATAACGACCAGTCCTGTGCGTCCCGCATCCATTGGATTCCCGCGACCCTCATCAGGTCATCGGTCTACATTGTGGGAGGCCGTGTTAACGCTGCGTCTTCCGATACGTGGTCGCTACTACAGAACCATTCGGCCCCATCGACCTGTTCTGCGAGCAATGTGCCCTGCCCACTGCCATTTAAGTTTGGAGAGTCTACGGGCCAGGTAACCTTGGGTCTCCTGCGAATATCTTCATTTCTGATGATATCACGCAAGGAAATTCCGAGAATAGCATAATTAGGTTAATGTTTATTCCTAATTAATTATCTCTATCTTCTACATACACAGATCATAGACAAAATACAGTGTTTTTTTATTACCATAGACAATGATGGTTTCATTGTTTGACAGTGACAGTAAAAATGGCGCCAAAAATGTGACGTGAACGTACTACTTTCACAATAGATTCTCTATGGATCTACGATTATATTACTGTGCGTAACGCTTTCTACTGGCTAATTGGCAAACTTTCTAATTTTTGCAAGGGCGTTATCGTAATTTCTTAGTTTCTGCTGTTTTTGGTAGTTGTAAAACGAGGTTAAAATCGTTGTAGTAGTGAAGAATGGCCGCATTATGGTTAGGAAAATGATTATAAAGTAATCTATGCTCGTCTTTATTTAATCTTGTACCATAAGTTGTAGTAAGTAGGTCTGCCGAAAGTAGTCAGAAATGCCTAGAAAATTGATAATTCACTAAAGTTAAAATTATTTAAATGTCATTGCATGTCTCATTTAACCTAAGGTAAAATCTGCACGCAAGTTTTTTTTTAGATGGTTTTCTCGCTTAAAAAACCTGCCTGCAGATTGCCAATCCTTCTCATACATCATATCAATCGGATCCAACGAGTTCTCCCGCTCTAGGACGGAGAGGGAGGACGGGTCTGACAGACGGAACAGACTTTTGCTCACTAAAACCCACTCCTATGTCCCTTCTCTGCATTACATTCCAGGTCCCCGGGTTTTCCTTTTAAAAGCCAACCCACCCATGGCCTCAGCAGGCTTCGGCCCAGCTGGGCCCCTAAAGCAAGCATAGAGTTAAAATTACAAAATGACAACATAATTTGCAATCAAAAGACACGTCATTACTCTACAATCATAAAACAAGTCATAGTGACGAACGTTTTTTTTTTTGGCAAAATCTGAACTTCGTACGGCCTTGTTCTTTTTTTCTTAATTATGACATAAACGTGCGACGAAAACAGCCATATTATTTAGTTTTCCTTATATTTTTTTAAGTTTCTTTATCTGTGGGCACCGCAGTGCCCACAGATAAAGACGTGCCCACAGATAAAGACGAGCCAAGCGAAACGCAAGGGCACTACCTACCTTTTCTCGAAGTGTTTCGTCGTTTTTTTGAACCCTCATGGAGTTAGTTTCCTATGTACCAGATAGTTCATATTCTTAAGATAATAAACTAATTAAACATACAAAATCTCAATTGAATAGCTCTAATAATTTAGATTTTATTGATATCTAAAATACACCGATTGTGGGAACATTAAAAAATGGCTGATGATGGTGATGATGATGACATCGATTTCGTACATTTTACGAGATGCGCGCACAAATAAAAACTTGTGCAGATTTATTAGCTTATTTAATATTAGCAATTTAAATAACTATTATATTAGTGAATATAAGAAAACCTACAATAACCTCAGTATCTGTAGCATTTGTATTGTTTCTATGCAAATTAAACTAATAATAATTAAAGTGGCAGTGAACCCAATTGACTACGCAAATAGATTTATTACTTAATTAGGTAGTTACAAAAATCTGCTACCAAGTGTGTTGTCTCAAGTGTGCGCAAGACAAGACGTCTTAGACAGAACTGTCGGATAATTTCGATATACCTACCGATATCTTATGAACAGCCCTGGGCAAAAATCATCCAATGACAACCCCCGTTCTTGGGTGGAGCGGGAGATAGACATTATTTACTTTCAAAACTATCCCAATGGAACAATTTAGAGGGCTTCAAAGATTTTATGGAGGATTTTTACTTATTGGGTTAATAAACTTGAAACTTAGCATTAATTCTAATTAAATTGAATGATTAAGAATGTCATTAAGTATTAGTTTTTCAAAACTACCCTCAAAATTTGATTAAAAAAAAAGTTTTTATGAAAAGATTCCCGCGAAAGAAGTTACTGGCAAAGTGTTAATGTGAATATATTATAGTTCCAATAATATTATAAACTATAAAATACATATCGAATTAAATCGATAACAATCTCCTTTATTTTGAACCCAATTAAATAGAATCATCAACTTTCTACTAAAAAAAAAATCGCGTCACGTTAAAACTTCTGACGTGTAAAAAAAGAAAACCAGTTCATAGCAAAATATACCTCTCGGCTAGCATTGGCTGAACAACCTTGAACTCTTTGCCGGTCGAACGCAAAAAAAAACAACGCGCTGACGTAAATTTTGGCGGGTAACTAGGGTTGCCAAAGTTGTACGAGAAAAAAAGTATATTTAGATCATAGACTATTTTTTTAGGCGGGAAATCATCTAATGGCTTGACGGGAGGACTTGTCAGACTTAAAAAAGAAAAATACGGACAGAAAATAAAAAAAGTACCTACGGACTTCGTCATCAACTGGCCTCGCTTCATTTTGCGCATCAAATTATGGCGTTTATTAACAGTATATTTTTATTTTATTTTTTTGTAGCTCAGTTAACAGTCTGCGTAATATTTCAGTCAAAACAGGAATACTGTTGTAAACACTACGTTTGCCAACCTTATGAGTACCTTGTAGGGTTGCCAGCCGTACTCTAAAATAGAGTATTTATTTATTTATTAAAAACTTCATCTATACATATCAATGCCACTTTTCGTTGTTATTTTATAACTCAAGAACGTGCTCACCTATCCAAACCCAATTTTTAGGCTTTGTTCGGTTCGGACTATTTAGTAGATGGTTTATGTGAAGTTTGGTATAGTAGTGTAGGGTAGGGTATAGTAGGGCAGGGTAGAGTAGGGTAGCGTAGGATAGAGTAGGGTATAATAGGGAAGAGCAGGAGGGAAGTCGTGCGGGCAATAGCTAGTGCAATATAAAGGTACAAAGGCGGACTTAATACCTTAGTATTGTTCTCTTCGAGTATATCATGTAGGTGTATCTATAATACTAATAGAGGACGCTAAAATAGTCTATTTTACAAGCTTTTATTTAGTTTCACCTGTCCCGATGTTTGTCTGCAATCAAATCTTGTAAATTAAATTTGACCCACTTCCCGGTTACCGATTGAGCTGAAATTTTGCATGCATGTGTAAATCAGATGACAATGAAAATTATTATGACATGGAGTTGATCTGATGATGGAACTGGAAAGTGGCTATAGGAACTTGGTAGTTAAACGACACAACCGTTGGCATATCTACAATCGTAACCAAATAAAGTCATGAATGAAAACTGTGAAGTAGGGAGAAAAGATAATATGGTTTCATTGAAATTGATTAACAATGAGCTTCATTTATTCTTCACTAGCTGTTCCCAGCGGCTTCGCCCGCGTGATAGCAGAAAAATATCCCAAGGGAACATACTTCCGGGATAAAAGTATCCTATGTCCTATTCCAGGACATGGTCTATCCGTGTACCAAGTTTCATCAAAATCGGTTTTGCCATTTAGGCGTGAAGACGTGACAAACAAACAAACTCACTTTCGCTTTTATAATATTAGTAAGGATAAGGATTCTTATGGCTGAACCGATTTGGTTGAAAAATGATGGGGACGTAGTTTAGAACCAGGAGACGGACATAGGATTTTTTACCCCGTTTCCGTGGAACGTCTAGAACAGCTAAACGTAATGTTGCCTATGGTTAAGTATGATTGTAAATTTGAAATTTTGTAGTTAATTTTGGTTGTATTTAATTATATTAAATTAATACATATACTGTAGAGTAGGGTGGTGTAGGGAAGAGTGAGGTAGAGTAGGATAGAGCTTGCCGCCAATTCTTTTATTCTGACCACTTGACTGAGCGTTGAGACGACGTCGTTCCCGTACATTTGAAGCTTTCTACTTGCGTTAACTATTGCGGATTAGGAACTTGGCTAGGGGTACAACTGACGGAAGCGAACCCGTATAAAATGGTCGTTTTAAATAAATTATACTCTCCTTTATAAGTCCGTCTTTATTTAAACGTCCTTTGAAATGAGATATACTCAATTTCTTCAAACAATAGTTGGCAGGCAACCCTAGCAGCGTGCGTTTACGGCGTAGATTTTCTTCGCATGAATATACTTACAGAAGTTGATACGCGAGTCTGAAAGTTTGTAGGATTCTTTTTACGCTAATTTATTTTAAGAAACTATTATAGATGGATGGGTGGAGAAGAAGAGGGAGGCCCAAGAAAAGATGGATGGATTGTGTGGAGAGTGATATGAAAGAAAAGGAAGTTAGTGATGTCATGACGGGTGACAGGATAGAATGGAAGAAAAAAACGTGTTGCGCCGACCCCAAAAAAAGGGTCAAGGGCAGGAAGATGATGATAAAACTATAATATAACGTCAAGATACTGCTTGAAAATGTGTTAATTTGGCAATTTAATTGCTGAGAACAATGAATACTTCTAATTTTACGAGCAACAGTTCTAAATTAACTAAAAACTTATAAATCCTAGTTAACGCATGAATCAAATTAAAAGACGTAATCTCATAAAACTTCAACTCTTATTTAATGGCCTTTGTGGAAGAGATCTCATAAAAGACAAAGCCCAATCTCATCTTCGACAATCAATGTCAAACACTTGTCAAAAAGTATGGAATTAAGAATTGTTTTCGCCCGTTTGAGATTTGACAATACTTTTGTATTGGACCGCTTGCGTTGGACTGTTTTCGTGTCCTATTCGCCAGGGTCATGTGTTCGCGACTGAGTACTCCATCTCGCTTAGGTCTTCAATCCTCATAGGTGACAGAAGAGCTGACGAGATGGCGGAAAAACCGCGAAAGTGTTATATCCGACGTAGACAGTTAAAAAAAAAAGCCATTTGCGTGCTCTGAGGGTATCTATTGTGGGGTCTAACAAGACGATAATCGCAAACGTAAATAAACTCAATCGTAAAAGTTAAATACTACAAAACACGACGAAAAATATCTTGTATGTACAACTCAAATCGGAAATTCAAATTTTTACCGTGGTTTAAAAGTAAGAAGTCAATATTTTTTATACATTTATAGGATGGAATGGAAAAATACAGAATACGAATCCTAGAAGTTTTAAAATTTAAATCATATTGATACAGGAAATATCGTGATTTATCTCCTATTCTGTGCCGTCAATCGTCACACAAACGCTGACTCCCTATTCTTTTACAAGCTTTTATTTAGTTTCACCTGTCCCGATGTTTGTCTGTGATCAAATCTTGCAAATTAAATTTGACCCACTTCCCGGCTACCTATTGAGCTGAAATTTTGCATGCATGTGTAAATCAGATGACAATGCATAATTATTATGACTTGGAGCTGATCTGATGATGGAACCGGAAAGTGGCTATAGGAACTTGGTAGTTAAACGACACAACCCCATCGAGTTTGGGCTCGTATGATTCGTCTTTACGAGTTTTAATTATATAGGTGTACAGAGCTATAAAAGCTTGCTATGAAAAAAATATTTACATTAAAAGCCTGTCACACTTGAGAACTTACTAACTTATAGCAGCAAAACTTGTAATCAACTGATAGTCACACGTTTATATTTTGACACCAATGCTATCATTGAAACTGGTCCATACCAAGGGCTCCATAAAAGGAAACGCATCATTACAGGACTGCAGACGACCCAGGAACGCCCTAATACCATCATGTGGGTCAATGAAGTACAGTTTTTGTCTTAAAACCATTTTCAGATTTTCTTTAGGTGTCTTCAAGGCTACAGCACAAAATAGATAGGTACAGAAGACAATCTCATACTTCACTTTTTATACCTACGCTAGGCGTACGCATACACGCCAGCGTGTTGCTTCGAGTCCGAACTGTATTAGTGCGACCGGGCGATTCAACCGAGATATCATGTCCGTGAGCGGTGTCTATGTGTGCGTTGTGAGAGCGCGCTTTATATGTAGATTGTCTTCTGTACCTATCTATTTTGTGGCTAGAGTGAATACTTGAATAGGCTCTCAATAAAGTGTCTTCAAGGCATAAACTAGTAGGCCTCACCATCAACGATTGCATCACTGCTTACCATCAGGTGGGCTCGCAGTCTCAATTATGCACTAGTTTATACCAATTAAAGAAAAATAAGACTCAGACAATCATTGGACAAAGAAGTTTTCCGAAAAGGAAGAATTTTCCCGGAATCAAGATGCTATAACACTAGGCAAGCCAGGTTTTGGTTGTGTGCCAATTTTGAGGTTGGCCCAATTAGATGCGAGACGAGTTTCCTTATCTTATAAAAGAGCCATAAGTCCAGAATACATATCCTAGTTGGAACAAGTTTTTAATGAAACACATTTTTTTCATAGCAAGCTTTTATAGAGCATTCTAAAAAGGCCAAACACAATAGGATTATGTAAGTTCCTATGGCCACCTTCCGGTTCCATCATCAGATCAGCTTCATGTTATAATAATTTTGTATTGTCGCGTGATTTACACATGCATGCAAAATTTCAGCACAAACGGTAATCGGGAAGTGGGTCAAATTTAATTTACAAGATTTGATTACAGACAAACGGCGGGACAGGTGAAACTAAATAAAAGCTTGTAAAAAACAAAACTAGACTACCCAATTACCATGTTTTGAAAACATAAATGTTTTCCGAGTCCAACCAGACGTCCGGACACCCTCACCTCTGAAGGACCTCAGAGTGTGCAATGATCCAACGACTTTCAAATAAAAATAGATTTCCCGAATGTTTCTGTTTTGTTTTATCTACCCACTCTGGTAATTTTATGTGTGAAAGATAGAGGAACTAATTGGGACTGAGTTCTGAAGAAACAGTGTGTTCTGCTTTAGCAACAATGAGATGAAAGGGGGAAGGTCGTGGAAAGTTCAAGGGTATATGAAGTTCTAGTTTCTGCGAACAGGTTTAAAGATTATTTGAAGAGAAGAGACAGGTGTATTTAGCCTCACAAACTGGAGGAAAGGGAGTCGACGTCCAGGTTACCGATTGAGCTGACATTTTGCACGCACGTGTAAATCAGATGACAAAGCAAAATGATTATGACAAGGAGCTGATCTGATGATGGAACCGGAAGGTAGCTATAGGAACTTGGTAGTTAAACGATACAGCCCCATCGAGTTTGGGCTCGTATAATTCGTCTTGACGAGTATTAATTATGTAGATATACTGAGCTATAAAAGCTTGCTATGATTACATGATTTTAATTAAAAACTTATTTCTTGGGGAAGACGGTAAAATGTATTTATAGACTGCCTTTGTCTAACATTAGAGAGGTGATGTCGTGGGACGTCTGTGTCCTAGCTGAGGAAATTTTATTAGAAACGCTATGGCCGACTCACGTGGCCAAAAGAGAGGCAATCGAAAAAAATTCAGTGAGTTATATGCAGTAAAAGTCTGATACTTTCTCTTGCTCTACCACCACACAGAGTAAATTGAGATGATTAAAGAGGAGTTAATTGAGATTTCCCACAAAAAAAAATCTGTTTGTTTATTTGTTTGCGCATGTCAGTTGCTAGTACTACGTACCAGGGGGCCTACTCGCTTTCTCCGAAAAACGAAGTTTCGATTGAAATTTCGCGTGTTTCCTAACCACGGTTCCTTTCGTTCCCCAAATTTCTCACGAATGAAAATTGTTTGACGTACCGAATCTCTAAACCTACTCTAATTAGTTATGTTTCGAAAAAATATATAATTATGACACAGGATTGTTTGCAATTTTAACGTCAAATGTCGTTCGTTTACGAAAGTTTCGTTTCGAAGAAAGCGAGTAGACCCCCTGATCTTTCTTAATAACAGCACCAATTAGAACGGGTATGCTTGTGTTTCAGTAGATAAAAGAAGAAATAATAAGTGGGGCTAAAATAATATAGTTTAATTTCGAAGACTAGTGAACCTTTCTACCATTCCATTTATTTTGGGGTCGGCTTCTATTCTAAGAATTTTTCTTATAATGAATGGACCAATTGATGTCTGATTAAATAAATTATTATTATTATTCTAACCAGATGCAACTGTATACCAGCGACTGTGCACAACTCAGTGGATAAGGTATTATATCAAGGCTGGTGCCAAATTCTTGAAATCCCACCACTTAGGTCTGAGAAGATCTAAGCAAGAAATTCCTTCCTCGAATAAAGTGAGTTTGCCAAAACTGTCATCATTTTATCATCAAAGGAAAATAAACAAAACAGTTACACGACAACCTTGACCAATTGCGCCTTGACAGTAAGACTTATGAATACTATGAATTTAAAGTAATATTAGCGCAGGTCGAGAAGAAAACAGACAACAATTCGTAATCAAGGTTAGAAACGGAAATAAAACAATTTTCTCGTCACTGCAGAAGTATGTAGGGATCTAACGAAAATACTCGCAATGTCAAATTAGTTTAAAGTCTATGGTTTAATAATCGCAGACAGAAATACTACACGGGATCGAAATTCCAAAAAAAAAATAACCAACTATTGGTTATGGCATGCACCTTTATTTTTTTTCTCTGACATTGACAGCAAAAATGGCGCGAAATTTTTTTCAACATGGCGGTCGACGACATTTTAAAAAAATACTTTTTTTCTTCAAATTCATAAACAACACAGTACCGACCCTTTACATCATCTATAAAACTATTTAATGTCTTTATATAGAAGCTAAAATGGACCAGTGGCATAGAAAACTGCATGGCGACTGCGTAACATTGATACACCATACAAGGGTGCCGCCACCTGACGTCCTCAACGCCGGCATTTAGCACAAGGTTTTACACCAGTATACACAGCCCATATGTTTTATTTATGATAATATCATCAGCCTTCTATTGTTTAAATACTAGGAAGCGAGCGTCCCAGCAGTGGGAATATTATAGGATGACTAAATTTGTCAAAAAACTAAAAGGCCCGTTTTGACATTTGTATTTGATTACCTAGTGGCTTGTCCGGTTTTTTTTTTATGATGGGCAAAAATCATCTTATGACAACCCCCGCCCTTGGATGCAGTGGGAGATAGTGTCAGACTTTAACTAACTAAAACCCACCCCGTTCCTTCTAGCCTTCAAACCAAGGCACGAGCTTCCTTTCGGATAACCCTGGCCCCGGTAGGCTTCGACCCAGCTGGGCCTCTGCTGTTGCTGACAACTCCTTGAGGCGCGCGGGAACAGGGCGCGCCGTCGACGTCTTGGGCTCGGTCCGGACGGTTACCGGACGATCGGACAGCGAGCTACCCATGGCTCGCCGTCCGCGCGCCCGCGTCTACGGTGGCCGGAAATCGGGATCGGAATCTCGGCGTCTTGTCCGGTGTCGTATAGCTATTACTAAAATAGCTACTACTATAATCAATATAGAGTCTGTCTAAAAAGTCAAACGACTTGAGTAATTATTAGGGTAAAATGAAATCAGATGTAGTCAACGTTAGTTCAATAATCAAGGTAGATTAAGAGATCTTGATCATTGTTTACTAATGGAAGAACCTTATAAAAAGTATCAAATATAAGTATTTTTTAAATAATTAAATATTATACAAAATTCCCAAGTCGTTTGACTTTTTAGACAGACTATAATTGTGTATGTGTGTAAATTGTAGTGTTTTAATATGGGATTAGTTTCCTGACAAATAAATGTTAGTTATTGTTATTACTACTACAGCGGACCCCTAATTATTCTTTTATTGTTTCTTCAAGTCTCTAATCAAATCTTGTAAATTAAATTTGACCCACTTCCCGGCTACCGATTGAGCTGAAATTTTGAATGCATGTGTAAAGATATTAGACGATAATGCATAATTATTATGACAAGGAGTTGATGTGATGATGGAACCGGAAGGCGGCTAAAGTTAAGATTATTGATATATGCACCTTTGCGTGTACTTGTCTTAATCCGACGCTTGGGTTTTGTACTGACTGGCTGCCTTCAACGCATCCCGCGCTCGTATTAAGGGTTCATACGTGGTACATTACTGGGGGCAAGGTTTCTTGCCATATGATTTTCTGATGCGCTCGTTCGAGAGATCTCGAAAATTCCATCTGACCTCAATAACTTTCTCTAAATAGGTTCGTTACCTACAGTACCAGGAAGAATGCACTCCTGGCAGTTGGCACCATTCCCTTTGTCTACATCAAAAGTTTTGAATCAAAACATTCACATTTCTCATCATGTCCTTTCTTTATATTTATTTGAGGTCACACGCAAGGCGACGTTCCATTTTCCCGACATTATAATTAATCTCACAATGCAGTTTATAAATACATAATATGTAATTGTTTTCATAATTAAATGAGTTTTTGGCAAGAGTTTTTGCAATTTTTCGGCAGTTAGCACAGAATTTCGTCCAAATATTTTGTCCTTTTTTTATTTTTGGCCTTCAACAAGATGCTTTAAAGTCAGAAAAAAAATTAAGTGACAGCTGTCATTAGTTGAGAGAATCTGTCAAAAAATGGCGCGAATATTCTCTAAATTATAAAGCATGTTTGTTTACTTAAAAACGCCTGCGCCCTTGCAAGGAATTTATGACGAAATAAAATAACAGTAAAGATAGTCATGCATTTTAAATAAACTGAAATGTCTGCGCACGTGTTTATTGAAAACGTGTCGCCATTTTAATTCGGAAATGAATGAAAACACCGCTCAGTTCGTAATTTTCGTATGAGTCAAACTAAAGGAAATGGCTGCTATCTCTAAATACTGATTGATTAAACAATATTCACTAAAAATCAAAAGACTAAGCCACCCCAAGGGCAAAGGAAAGAGCTATGCTCGGAATTTCGTTGCGAGATCACATCAGAAATGAAAATATCCGCAGGAGAACCAAGCTTACCGACATAGCATGACGAATCCCCAAACTTGAAGTAGCAGCCAGGGCACATTGTTTGCATAACAGTTGGTCGATGGGGACGAAAGGTTCTGAAGTGGCAACAGCGCTAAAAGGCCTCCCACAAGGTGGACAGCAGATCTGATGAGGGTAGCAGGAAACCGATGGATGCGAAACACACAGGACAGGTCATTATGGCGACGCTTGAAGGCCTATGTCTAACCGTAGCCGTCTTTCGGCAGAAATTATGATGATTTAAAAATGGCTTTCAAGCCAACGGTATCAAAGAAAGCATGAACCGTATACCATGCCAAGATTATCAAGATTATTAGCAATAAAACTGCAGTATAAAATGATTTTCACAAGGAGATTATGCCCGTAATAATCTTAAGGTCGTCGGAGTAAAATTAGCCGACATCCCTGCATCTTCCTGAAGACGATAAAATTAGCCTGACGTCTCCTTGAAAGGACATTTCCATCGTCTGGGAATGAGATTGAAATAAGAATAGCTGAACGTTATGGAGTTTACACTCTAGTTTTAGCGTCAAAGTTGAAATTATCTTCTACAATAAATAATATACATTTATCACATCATCAATTAATCATTTAAAAAATAAATATGATGATGATGTGATGTGATCATGTGATGTATGATTGTATTCAGATCTTTGTGAATCAATGACTCCTTAACGATTAAACGGTTTTGAGTGTAATCTATCTATATATTTAAAAATGAATATTTATTTCCCTTGGTCACGCCATCACGCGTGAACGGCTGGACCGAGATTTCACTAATTCTTTTTTTGTTGTGTTTGTTATTGTCAAGAGAAGGTTCTTATGAGTACTTTCTTAGAGTAGGGTAAGGGTAGGGTGGGTAGGGGTTTCTTTCTTTAGTAGTGTAGGGTAGAGTAGGGTGAAGTAGGGAAGAGCGGGAGCGAAGCCGTGGGCTAGCTTAAGTGGCTAGTTTGAAATAAAGTTACTTCATAGCTTGGATAGGTGCCTGCCTTTAGATGCCTTTCCCTGAGGTAATTTTCAGTTCTGATTTGTACATAGAACGACGTCGCTTGGTGTGGATTTAGTGTAGCTCTACAAGTCTAGTTTCCATATGAAATGTATGGAGACCGACGCGCCCAGATTGGAGTGTGTGGCACACGTGTGCGCAGTGTAGTTCTACTTTAATTGAAGTATAGGGATGTACAATATTAAGCTAGAACTACATTAGACCGACGCACACGTGGACCACGTCTGATTTGTACGTAAAAAAACTTCGCGTGGCCTGGATCTAGTGTAGCTCTACCAGTCTCGTTTCCATATGAAATATATGGAGAAAGAAACTAGAAAGAAAGAAAGAAAACTATTTTATTTGGCATACACACTCGAAGATACACACAATGTAGTAACAACATGTAGACATTATTACATAAAAAGAAAGAGACAACTAACAATGTGTATCTTACGGCGGCGAATAGGTCTCTCACAGGTCCAGTTCAGCAAAAATGCCAAAGAACTACATGGTAGTGGCCTGACGCTGGTTTTCAACTGAACCTTATACTCATACTGGAGACTGACGCGGTTAGATCGGCGTATGTGGCACACGTGTGCGCAGTGTAGTTCTACCTTCATTGAGGTGTATAGAGGTGTGAATCATTCTGGATACATGTATCATCTGCACACAAATATGGACTGCAGTTGTTACATGACTCCATGTATCATCAAGAGAACTCTTTGTTCCAGGGCATCAACTCAACGCCCACACCGATCTCAAGTGTTAAGACATTGACATTGAATCAACTGTGTGGGTTCAAAGATTGCCAGAAATAAACAAATTAATGACTTGTGATGAAAGAAGATCGATTATTATATTTTTTTTGTAATTTTCCATCATTAGGCTTTTGAACGATGCTTCATTAACGGTCGAGGAGGCGAACCTTGCAGGATAATTCTGTGGTCTTGGAACGAAAAGGGTAACTGACTAGCCTGTTGGTCTAGTGGTTAGTGACCCTGACTACTATGCTGGAGATCGTGGGCTCAATTCCCAACCAGGACCAATGTTTGTGTGATGAGCATGATCATTTGTTTTGTATTGGATGTAACTTATCTATAATATGTATGTGAATATGTTTATCAGTGGTCTAGTACTCATAACACAAGCTCTACTTAGCTTGGGACTAGACGGCGTTGTGTAATAGTTTTGAAATATTATTATTATTATTAAAAAAAGGAATAAAAGGGGTAGTACTCGCTCGCTTCACCCAGACCTAGAGTTATTTGCCACAAAAAATGGGATAGTGAAACGATGGCACAGGGGCAGTGGGCAGGGCACATTGCTCGCGGAACAGATGGTTGATGAGGCCGAAATGTTGTGGAGTGGCGACCGCAGACTCAGTGTTGGAAGGTGGATTATTAGCCTGGTGAGGGTCGCGGGAACCCGATGCGAGCCGCACAAGGCCCGTTGCTGTGGTGACACTTGGGTGATATCTATGTCCAACATTAGACATTTTTCAGCTGAAATGATGATGATGAACCTATGGCTGCTGTCCTATCTGACCTCTACAACCCAATTTCTGGGTAACATGATACTTCCCGGCTGGTCTACTCTATCCTCTAGTTTCTGAATGGCTTAAATTATGATTGATAATTGATTTTTAAAATAGCTATCAATAACCTTTCCTGGTTCAACCAAGAGTGGACTACCAGAAGGGAGGAGGAGGGGGGGGGGAGGTGGGGTGGTGGAGTTCTACCAGATTCTGAAAGAACCTTTGCCAACTCTACGGCGATACTGAATCAAAAACTTAATTAACTGCGTCAGAAACAGCAGAAAAGTCATAATTTATATCTTTCACAAAACGAGTATTTAGGTCACGATGCTTTTAGCAAATGAGGTGTTACATGATTTGTCTTTGTCTCCGAAATAACGTTCTATTTTTAAACGCAAAAAAAATCAAACCATAGAGACATTTATTTGAGGTATTTCTCAACCCTTCAACCGACGCATGACAGGTTTATGTAAATAATAGAAATGTCAAAAGTTAGCTGTTCAACTCCTTAGAAAGGTTTTTATACCAACTTGCTAGTAAGGTTAACACAAATAGCAATATGGAAGAAAATATATTTTTTTTACATTGAAAACTTGCAATTTTGTTTTTTATAAAAAGTTTTTTTAGTTATGGTACTACCACTAAAAAGTACCCTTCAGCCAAATTTAAATATCTTATAGCCAGAGTGCATCTCATAACAATTCTAATAATCCCAAACACAGTTAGATTACAATAAATTTTAAAGAGTTCTAACTTCAAACTGACTGACTGACATATCAACGCGCAGCCGAAACTATAAGACCTAGGTGCGTAAAATTTTGCACAGGGTTTCTTTTTATGACGTAGGCGGGCACTTAGATAGGATTTTACAAAATTGACCCCCTAAGGGGGATGAAACGGGGTTCCCAAGTGTGTATAGAGAAACAGACTATCACGTGGGCGTAGCCGCAGAACCTAATTACAAAACAAGCTTTTAATGAAAATCATTTTTTCATAGCAAGCTTTTGTACGTGTATAATTAATACTCGTCAAGACGAATCATACGAGCCCAAACTCGATGGGGTTGTGTTGTTTAACTCAAGTTCCTATAGCCACCTTCCGGTTCCATCATCAGATCAGTTCTTTGTCATATTGTTTCTGATTTACACATGCATGCACAATTTCAGCTCAATCGGTAACCGGGAAGTGGATCAAATTTAATTTGCAAGATTTTATTACGTCTGTGATGTTTGTCTAAACATCGGCACTGGTGAAACTAAATAAAAGCTTGTAAAATAGGTCACAGGATTCATTCGATGTGGCAATTCTAAAAACGGCCTCAACTGCTTAGAAATGCAAGGAGGTAAATGCTGCAAGCATTTGGAATCTTGCCATTTATTTCATCCATCATACCAACTTCCTATTGCAGTAGTTTAGGCCTTGCTTGGTTTGCTGCTATTTAGTTCTAAGCTAGTTTTTTTTTTTTTTACGGGGGCAAAAATCATCATATGACAACCCTCGCTCTTGAGAGGAGCGGGAGATAGTGTCAGACTCTTACTGACTAAAAATACACCCCGTTCCTTCTAGCCTACAACAAACCAAGGCTCGAGCTCCCTTTCGGATAACCCTCTTCGACCCAGCTGGGCCCCTGCTGACCATTCCTTGAGGCGCGCGGGAACTCAGAATCGGAATCCCAGCGGCGGTGACGAGAGCGCCGTTGCCTGATGCGGTTGGGCTCCTCCTTTGCTAGCATTACTGCTTTGCAAAAGGAGGCGATCGCTTGCCACTCCTCTTCGCTCCAGACCGTGGCCTGAACCAAGGCCCGGCGCGAGAGGTCTCCGCCGCCGATCGCCCCCACGAGGGCACACTTAAACTATGTAATAATGAAATGAACCTGCGCAAGAGTGTGGTAAACTATCAAACAAAGAAATGAATCATTTGCAAGATGGCGGAAGGTCGTTGACCTTGACGCAGCTTAGTTAAGTGATTACGTCAGGCAAACACATTCAAATGAATGTTCAGGTTGTAACTAATTTGCAATGGTGCACATCCGGTAAAGAGAAGGACCTTTTTAAAACATACATTCAGCCGAACATAGAACCTTCTCCTTTTCGAAGTCGGTTAAAAAGGAATACAAGTGGTAGTACTGTCTCGCTTCACCCAGACCTAGAGTTATTTGATGATATTCCACAAAAAATGGGTTAGTGAAACGATGGCATAGGGGCAGTGGGCAGGGCACATTGCTCGCAGAACAGATGGCCGTTGGGGTTGAAAGGTTCTGGAGTGGTGACTACGTACCGGAAGACGCAGCGTAGGAAGGCCTCCAACAAGGTGGACCGATGACCTGGTGAAGGTTGCGGGAAACCGATGGATGCGAGACGTACAGGATCGTTCGTTGTGGCTACGCTTGGGGGACGCCTATGTCCAACAGTGGACGTATATCGGCGGAAATGATGATGTAGGTATGTACTAGCTTCTGTCAGCGGCTTCGCCCGCGCAAAAGTAAGTTTATCTATACAAATTTAGAACCCGTTTCATCCCCTTAGCGGGTGATTTTTAGGGCTCAGTACATCAAAAGGGAGAGCAGTGGTGGCCGAGTGGTAACAGCTCCGACCTACGAGTTGTAGGTTGCGGGTTCAAACCGAGCCAGGCGCATTATTTTGTTTAATTTATTTCATCACCTGTCACCGCTGCCCCCAAAACGGTGAAGGAAAATATCGTGAGGAAAGCGGCATGTCCTAGAACCAACAATTCGAAGACATGTGACATCCACCAACCTGCACTGGGCCCGCATGGTGGATTACGGCCCATTCCCTCTCCTAGAGAGGAAGCCTGAGTCCCAGCAGTGGGAACATTATAAGGCCGACTATGCTATGTTATGCTACGTCGCAAAAGGAAACTTTGTGCATAGTTTCACGTTCCTAGACCGTGATTTTCATGGAGACCAGAAAAGAACAGTTCAAAACAAAATTTCAAGTAATTCTAACCCGTTTTTTGCACTATCAAGAGTCATGGTTGAGAGTGTTTGAAATTAATGGGCCTATTCACCTTAATAAAATAGAATAAACTTTATTGTACACCAAAATAGTAACAATTTCACAGAAACTTAAATCTATGGCTTAAAAATGACAGGGGTAGAAATCTTTCAAAATTATTAATTAGAGATGAAACGGATAGTGGTTTGGCCGGATACTGGATATTCGGCTATTCAGCCCTTTATAGCATTACATGACGCCATCGGTTTGATTTGCTGGAGTTCATTTTTAGCACGTGGCAGTAGCGTTTGCCCTGGCATGCAAAGCCAAGCGGAATCGTCTCCTTACCAACGAAATGTGGAAACTTTGGTATTCATTCATCACAATTTGCCAATTGTTAATTTTGAGTACTAAATTAATTAATAGAACCAACATTTTTGATGAGCGATCATAAAAATAAACCGTGTCCATAACCTAAACCTATTGTGATATGATTTGCCTTGTGTATTATGTAATGATATTTTGTTGAATTATTACTGTTTTATATACTATCCAGTATCCGGCCGGTTGAGCCGGATACTGAATATTTCCGTTTCAACTCTAAATTATTTAATATTTATTTTCTAACATTGTTATTTTTAATTATATTATTTAATTGAATTATTTTACTATGGGTTAATTAATGCCTGAAATAAACGATAAATAATAATAACAATATAATTAAGATAATTAGAAAAAAAAAAACGTAATTTCTGTCTATTTTGTGAACTGTTACTGACTGTACAAGGAAACTCATATTCCTGCCATGCTTCGCGGAAATACACTAAAAATAGACCTAGAATGTTACTACAGGCAAGAATTATCGCGTTTACGCATATCTACATGCATTTTGAAAGTAATTTAACCCTTCAGATACCGTCAATTAGAGACACAATAGTAAGACAATAGATGCGCGGCCACCGGTGGTCGCTTGGGAATTCATGAATTAAAATGGCTCAAAGTCTGTTTTTATTAAAACTTTGGATAATATAATATTCCATGACTGAAACAATGTGAAAAACAAAATAGGCAAGTACGAGTCGGTCTCGCGCACTGAGGGTTCCGTACTAACTTACATAGTAAGTAGTTCAATTTCTAAACGAATGCAGGGGGTCTACTTGCTTTCTCCGAAAAACGAAGTTTCGATTGAAATTTCGCGTATTTCCCACCACGGTTCCTTTCGTTCCCGACATTTTGCACGAACGAAAATTGTTTGACGTACTTACCGAATCTCTAAACCTACTTTAGTTAGTTATGTTTCGAACAATAATATAATTAGGACAGAGGATTATTTGCAATTTTAACGTCAAATGAATATCGTTCGTTTACGAAAGTTTCGTTTCGGAGAAAGCGAGTAGACCCCCAGTTTAGGAAGACTTTTTCCGAATAGCAAAAGACCGTTCCTTTTTTTGTGACGTAACAACAAAAAAATACTGTTTTCAGGTTTATTCCTATACCTATGCCACAGAAGTCTTAAAAGCAAGGCATAATAAGGCCTTATTATTAAGATTTCTGTGACCTATACTATAAAACATTGCTTCATGCCAAATATCAGGATCCTGGGTCCACGGAAAGTACTCTATAAATTTTGATTCCCTTGAGTGTCGAAAAAGATGTTTTCAGCGACATAAACGGCCGTATCTTTTTTTCTCTTTAACTTAGAAGATATTTTTTTTTTACAGCTTTAAAGGATCGCAGACATGAGTATTATGGCTTTAATTTCAACTAGATACCTCCACGCGTTCTCGAGATAAAGGGTCTATAAACGGACAGCAGTGATCCATAAGGATTCTGTTTTTTTTTTCGTTTTCACGGATCCCTAAAAAATAATAAACTAAATACGTTCAACTGAAATTGACCTAACACGAACGAATATTAATTTATTTACAGCAAAACAGCTCTAAATCACATAATAAAACACCATTTTTAAAAAGCGCGCTAGATATTGATCGCCATATTTTTCTCAGCCCGCCATTTTTAGATGTTACATCAAACAAACTAAAAACTCGGGGACAACGAACTGCGTTGACCGTACGGACGGCAAGGACGTTCTAAATTAAAAAAAAAACAGATGCGAAAAGAGTATTTACTCAAAACGATCTCCGCGCTGTGTAACGTGTATTATCTATGGTTATATGCTCATGGCGGGAAGATGTTTGCAGATATATTAGGGCCTGCTCACACTTAGACAACGTCTTAGACCTGATTGTCTACGACGTCTGCCACAAGGCTGATATTTATTGCTTAGGTTATGTTTCATCGCAATCGGTTCCCCGGGTCAGCTAGTATAACAATCTATATATATAAAAATGCCCCCGTTTTCCGTTGTCACGACTTGGCATGAAAACGGCTTGACCGATTTGGTTGTTTTTATTTTTGTTGTGATTGTTATTGTGAGGAGAAGGTTCTTATGGAAAAAAAAAATTAGGATAGTGTAGGGTAGAGTAGGGTATAGTAGGGTAGGGTAGAGTAGAGTAGGGTAGGGTAGAGTAGGGTAAAATTGGGTATAGTAGGGTGGAGTAGGGAAGAGCGGGAGCGAAGCCGCGCGGGCAAAAGCTAGTAATTAATAATTATACAAATACAAGTTTGACACAAATGTAAAGTACCAAACCAGCCTTTATTGAAAATCATTTTTTCAAAGCAAGCTTTTATAGGTCGGTAAACCTATCTAATGAATACTCGTCAAGACGAAACATACGAGCCCAAACTTGATGGGGTTGTGTCGTTTAACTACCAAGTTCTTATAGCCACTTTCTAGTTCCATCATCAAATCAGTCCTTGTCATAATAGTTTTGCCTTGTCATCTGATTTACACATGCATCCAAATTTTAGCTCAATCAGTAACCGGGAAGTGGATCAAATTTAATTTGCAAGATTTAAAGACAGACAAACATCGGGACAGGTGAAACTAAATAAAAGCTTGTAAAAAGCTGGATTTATGCAATACTTTCCGTGTGCAGTGAAAATTATGATGTTTTGAGCAAAAAAGAATACATAGTCTGTTCTTCTCTCCTTCAGATGGTAAACAGCTAGCTAAAAACACGTGTTAGATAAACGTGAAGTTTTTAAATACGATCTAGCGTTTTGTAAGTACGTATGAATTATAAATCGAATTTCAAATTCGAATTTAAATGAAGACCATAGTCAATACAAATAGGGAGTAGAACCACAATGAAATATGGCATTTAGTAATGCCATATTTCTAGACTTAGACTAGTAACCATAGATTTATTTTTGCGGATCCATAGATTTTTTTTTATCATACCTTTGTGTACAAAGTTGACCGGTCCGCATGTGTTAAGGAGAAAATGATTGACTGACATATCGCACAGCCGAAACTGCTGGGACTAGGAGCGTGAAATCTTTCACAAGGTTTTAGCGCCCTCGTTTTCCTCGTTTTCCCACTCGGAGAAGAAGGCATCGGGGAGTCAACCGCATCGATGCCTAGCACGCCGAAACCCCGCTTGTATCATGCAAGTGGGACTTTGGAACCACGGGCCCTCAGAGTGGGGACTCTGCTCGTGCTCTGCTCGCTCATCAAGGGATTCCAGGGAAGACGGTGGCACAGTGATCACGTGCTGCCGTGCACAAAGAGGCTCACGGGAGACCGTTATACAGTCTCTTCAGGGATGTGTCGTAATAGGCGTTGGACTGAGGGGGTTCCGGAATGGTCTTTTGAGAGGTAACGGGGCCCCTTCTACGTGCTGATGGTGATCACCGGGGTGGTTTTAGTGAGGTAAAAATCCCACTCCCCCGGACTGTATTCCCAAAGTCTGGGCGCCTTTAAAGGTTTCCCCTCGAAAACAAAAAAAAGGCCCTTTAGTGACTTAAAAACACGAGTTTGTTGATGACGTCATAATCACTTCGTACGTGTGACGTCACATACGCTCGAAATGTTTTATGACTCACTGATTCAATACACTGAAGTTAGATGCAGAACAAGATTGCATTCAATATTAGATATCTTTTAATTATAATCGCTCGATAAGACAGCTCAACGATTGGGCTGTTTTATTGTCACGCCGAATAAGCCGGAATATAAGTCTTTGAAAAGGCTTCAAACAATTGGATTGATAAAGAGGTAGGTAGCAACAAAGGTCATATTTAAATTGTAGGTATTACTATGGCCATTTTATCTACACTAATATTATAAAGAGGTAAAGTATGTATTTTTATTTGTAGGAGGCAATCTCTGAAAGTACTGGTCCGATAGCTAAAATTTTTTCACCAATAAAAAGCACCTTTATTCTTGACTTATATGTTTTAGGCTATATTTTATGTAATAGCTAGTGTTTTTATATGTATTTAAGTAAAAAATCATAAAATAACTGTTTTATGATTAAGTACATTTTACGTGATGCGCGCTCAACTAAAAACTTCTACAGATTTATTATACAGTTATTGTATAATATAGATACATATAGATTTACCCTTTTTACAAGCTTTAACCCTTCAGATACCGTCAATTAGAGACACAATAGTAAGACAATAGATGCGCGGCCACCAGTGGTCGCTTGGGGATTCATGAATTAATTAGTTTCACCAGTTCCGATGTTTGTAATAAATATGTCTGTAAATTAAGTAAATTATCTTGCAAATTAAATTTGACGCACTTCCCGGTTATCGATTGAACTGAAATTTTTCATACGTATGTGTGATCCGAATCAGATGACCATACAAAATTATTGTGACAAAGAGCTGATCTGATGACGGAACCGGAAGGTGGCTATAGGAACTTGGTAGTTAAACGACACAACTCCATCGAGTTTGGGCTCGTATGATTCGTCTTGATGAGTATTAATTATATAGGTATACCGAGCTATAAAAGCTTGCTATGACAAAATTATTTTAATTAAAAACTTGTTCATAGTAAAACACAAATGCTTGTGTGAGTAAATGGTGTTGCTAGAAAGTCTAAATTTATAATAAGTAATGCAACCCCGCTAATTAACCTAGATACGCGAGTGAATTAATGTGTGGGCGCTACTGCATTCTGTCATTGTGGCTTACCTAGTAGGTACCTACAGGAAATTAGTAAGAATGTGTTGTCTATGAAAAGGAGACTATTTTAAATTTTATTAATCTTCTAACTTGTATTTTATATTTTTAAAGTAGGTATTAAAAGGAAAACTAGATAACTCAGCTTCGTTAGACTTGCTGTGTCTACGTGTCCCTGACAGATATGTTTGGCGCCGGTTTCGGTCTCCACTGCTGGTGGTGCCGAGGGCGAGAACAAACCTGCTCAAAGAGTCGCCTCTGACGCGCGCACTTCGCACTCTTAATCTCATACACGTCAAGACAGACCTATTCGTTTGTACTTTGAGTGAATTTAACAGAATGGCACTAGCAGTTATATGCTTTAATAATTAACCCTTCAGATACCGTCAATTAGAGACACAATAGTAAGACAATAGATGCGCGGCCACCGGTGGTCGCTTGGGGATTCATGAATTAATTAAGGTTTTAGTAATAAATTGTGTTTGTTTAGGTATTTTGGCTGTACTGTCGCATTAGGTATCCCTGTAAAGATGGTGTAAGTTTGATAAATAAATAAATAAAAATAAACTTCACTAACTTAATTTATTAAATCCCAAGCGAATGCGTTCACTCTCTCATTATCTTTCTATTATGTCTCTAATTACGGTAGGTATTCGAAAGGTTCAGAGTCATTCGGTTTTGCAAGCATTCATAATAAACAAGTTGTTAATGAAAAACATTTTTTCATAGCAAGCTTTTATAGCTTGGAAACCTGTCTAATTAATACTCGTCAAAACGAATCATACGAACCCAAACTCGATGGGGTTGAGTCATTTAACTACCAAGTTCCTAAAGCCACCTTCCGGTTCCATCATTAGATCAAGTCCTTGTCATAATAATTTTGCATTGTCGTCTGATTTACACATGCATGCGAAATTTTAGCTCAATTGGTAACTGGATCAAATTTCATTTACAAGATTTGATTACAGACAAACATCGGGATAGGTGAAACTAAACAAAAGCTTGTAAAATATAGCCTATGTCATTACAAAATAAAAAAGCTATCTATCGTTGAAGGAATTTTGAAAATCGGTCCAAGAGTTTTTGAGTTAGACCATATCATATAAACTAACAAAAAAACAAATTCCTCTTTATAATATGAGTAAAGGTAAACCATTTTCAGGCACTTCTGAAATGTCAAGAAGTCAGGCAGAAAAATTAAGAGAATAAAGGTGATCAGGAAGATTTACACCACCAGTTGGCACCACTTTGCCGTCAAGTCTACCTTAACCCTTCAGATACCGTCAATTAGACACAATAGTAAGACAATAGATGCGCGGCCACCGATGGTCGCTTGGGGATTGATGAATTAAAAAACGTATATTTGACATTGACGTCTAATGTTGATGTCTAAGTAATGTCAATAATATAAGCATTTTGACAGGTGCCTGGACCTTACATCTCAGTGCTGACACCTGGTAAACTTTATTTTAGAATACCCTCATTGCACATTTCAAAGAAGTAGATCTCTATGGAGAAGAATGTACAAGAAACTTCATGGACACTCGTTTCAATCTTGTTGTCTCTGCCTTTATATAAAATAGCTTTAAATATCTCATCATATAAATGACCATAGAAAAGTATACTGCAACAACTCCAAATAAATTAAGACAGGAAAAAAAAATATGAAGAATTAATTAGGTATCAAATATTTTGTTTATTTAACCCTTCAGATACCGTCAATTAGAGACACAATAGTAAGACAATAGATGCGCGGCCACCGGTGGTCACTTGGGGATTCATGAATTAAACTTCATGTAAGTACAGTAGTGGTACATAGGCGGACTTCATGCAACAAGGCCATCTCTACCAATCAACCTTTGGGTTAAAAAACAACACTGTGGTAAGTGTATGTACAATAATTAGATAATGAATATAAAAAATATAAAAGTATCATTGGCATTAGGTGCACAGTTTTCAAGTTAGTCTGCTCATAGACAAAAGAAATGACAGGTAATTTTTTTATAGGCACAGGAAAATTTAGAATTCAGCCTGCATTGCACCTTGACCTGCTTTGAAGTTTTTACTTGGCTAACAAAATAATGGAGGTTTTTTTTTTAAGTTGATACTTGTTATTTGCTAGTTTGGTGTTGCAAAATTTTAATACTTATTTGTATGTAAAAAAAATGTCTATAGTAATAAATACATATCTAAGAATAAAAAATAACCACTGTTGCATTCAGCAAAAATCCCCAATTTTTTAATTAAGAATTTGAAATCTGTCTTATCTCACTCCTAATTCCAATAGCACCATTCAGAAAATGTCCCTAATATGTCATACTGTCACAAACATTAGTCATATCATAAGTGAACTACATTATTGCTAGAACATCTCTATCAAATTGTTGCCATCAACAATAATATGGACTACTCATCCTTCAACTAACCAAAATAAAGTTTACCCTAACAAATAAAAGTAACACTCTCTATGGTATATTAAAAATATTGATTCCTACTTATAAGGTGCGTTAATGCCATGCCCTTGGTTTCACCTGTGAAGGTAATGCTTACCATGCATAGTTAATGATTCCTATTCATCAATTATGCATACTGTTAAAGATTGGAACTCCATGCTAGACTTTGTTTCCTGACACTTGTACCTATAAGTTGCAAGTGAATAGGAGACTAGACAATCTTAACCAGATCACTAGGTGAGATTAGGGTCAAAAAAACTTTTTTGAAATGTCAAAATATGTAAAAACTGTTTAAGTAAGTAGGTAGGTATATAATTGGTCTATTTTGTGTGAAGAAGTTATATTTTATTAATACTAAAGTCATGTCAAAGGCGAATTAATATTCTTCCAAAGACAAACTTGTTATAGTCTGGCTAAAAAGTTAAACAACTTGGGAATTTTGTGTATTATTTGATAATTTAAAAAATACTTTTATTTTATACTTTTTATAAGGATCTTCTATTAGTAAACAATGATTAAGATCTCCTAATCAACCTTGATTATTAAACCAGTGTTGACTACATCAGATTTCATTTTAATCTAATAATTACCAAAGTCATTTGACATTTTAGACAGACTATATTTCATAACATTTTGAAAACAAATGAGAACTAGGCCATAACCATTTTATATTGATAAGATTTTTTTGTGAGAACAAAGGCTGTACAATTCTTATTTCAAAATTTGATTTCCATCATGGCCCACTGTGTACAAAGCCAGTGTTGAAATAACTTCATTGTATAAACAGAATAATATTATAATTTTAAAGATTGTCATAATACAATAACCAGGAAAATACAGCTGAGAATCTGAACCAGTTACTATTATTTCTATTAATTGCTATCTTGGTACTTAAATATTAAAAACGTCAGACAAAATAATTCATTATATAAATTACTTTTCTTGTTAGAATCTTAGATAAGTCAAGGTATTATTTTATTATGCCAATTACTGACAATGAATGTAGGTAAAAAAATAAATAATTAAGGTAATAAGATGTGTGTTTGATTACGGTTTTTATGTGTGTTTAAGTATGAATTAATAGTTAATTACATGAAAACAAAGTTGAGTCAATAGAATTCCGATAAGAATCGATAAAAACTGGTTGTTTGCACTGCTTATCATAGACACGCAAAAAAAAACAAATCTTAGATCTAGAAAAAACAAACGTGATCTAGATCTAATAAAGTAGGTACTTTGAGCGTAGTAAAGGGCATGCTAGACGTTCCTTTACCGAAAATTAACGTAACTTAAAAAGTCCGAAGTTAAAAATATAAATGAAAGTATTTTTACACAAAGACTGCTGCAGCAAAGGTATGATACGCTCCGTTAACTCCTATAACGGAAGATAATCCACGAAAACAGGTAAAAGCACTTGGAAAACAGCAAGAATTACTGTTTTTTACAACGTTCCACTTATCACTTGATACACTCACGTAATACACAAATATCCGGCTTAAGTTCGTACTTAAATCGATGCTAGTTACGCGAAAAACACTTAGAACTCGATACGAAGGTTATTTGTTTTAATATTTGATGAAATAACATCAAATAACAAGATCATACGACATCGGAATCGGTTTGTGACTGACTTCGCCTCGATCGAAACACTCAGCGTGAAAATCACACGTCATGCAGACAGTTGGAGAGGGACAGACCTATACAAATGATAGAGAAATGTTATTGCTCTATAGATAACATCCGTCCGATTACGAAAGGTTACCTTTCACGTTTCTATTGTTATCGTAGAAATTATTTAGTTTGATTAAGGAATTTTTATTACAAGTTTTCACATATTTATTGTATTATTAGAAAAAGTGTTTCTGATCATTAGTTGTAATTGAAAACAGCGCCATCTGTTATCGAATGGCTTTACTACGAAAGTTACACAGGTCAGTTGGTAAACAAAGTAGCTACTTGACACTAGGTGGCTCTACCATAGCTGAAGTCCATAATAGATCTCTAAAATATATTCATTAATAGGTATACTGTTTGTTTTATAGATAAATAAAATAACCTGACTTAATATTTGTTAAGCTATTTTAAACATAGATGTGTCTGTTCATTTCAAACATAATTTTTTGTGATGGCTAACGAGTCTTTCCAATGCAAATATACTAATATTAATAAGAATTATTCACTATCTGTTGGATATCTTTGTGGTTATTTGTTTAAATTATATTGTCTTAAATTGCCACTTTTACGTAACTTTTTACCAAAAAATCTCTGCAGGAATATGATTTAATGTAAGCGACATCTATCGAAGCATAACGGAACTGTACATAAATATTGTGCAATATTGCATATTATTATGAAACCTCGGTAACTGATTATGATTTATTTTTGATAGTCAAATTGGCCTGTACAAGTGGCTTTGATTTCACATTAGTTGTTTCTTTTTTGGTATTAAGATATGTTGATCTTTTTATTAGATGTTTTGATTACTGATGTAAGATTGAAGTCGACTGATGCAATGTTTCAAGCCTTTTCTCTTTTATTTAGCCCTAATATGCTAACAGTTGTAGGGTTTCATTTAATTTAATTTTAATAGATTTTGTTTTTAAATCTCACTTGATTTTGAATGAGTCGATCTGTTGAAAGTAATTAAATATAATCACCATCCACCATATAAGTAATCACATAAAAGATTACAATGTTTCAAGATTGTATAATAAGACTAATCCACTAATCTTCAATATTTTTTTTTTACTGAATATACAGGCGATAAATAAATGCGCACCTATGTTTAGAATTGTTTTGTTCTGGTTTCGGTTGGTTTGTGTATTTAACTAGTGTTCAAGCTAGAAAGTGTTAAGTTAGAGTCTCTTTGAGTTTCATTACATTGAGGATTGTATGTAACACATTTCTAATGTTTATTTTGCAATATTGGTAGTAAGTAGGTAAGTATAGTGCTCAGCGTCAGAGTGGGGATCGCATTGCGCATTCCATACATTGGCAAGTCAATCGTCGTCGTTGTTAAATACATGCAGCAAGCGCAGGGAACGAATCACGAGTGATGTCTATGACGCGATGGCGCGGCGAGCCCCCGCGGCTTACTCCATACCATTAAATAGGCCCGATATTTGACTTCTGTGCAACTTGAAGCTAGCGCTCAAGATCCGTGCCGGTATCTATACCTATACTCAATCTGTTTAGGTAGTTCACTAAACGTAAACAAGCTTGATATGTCTTTTTATTTAAAATAAATCGTGTAAAAGACATACAAACATTATTTAAATTTAGTTAATTACCTACCTAACATCGGTTTAGGTAAATACCTAATTGTAAACATTTTTAGATACAATATTTAGACAATTTTTTAGATAAAAGATATGTTAAGATTGTTAAGTTTAATACATACTCGTAACTACTAGTTAGTTAACAACCTATATGCTTTTGGAGCAAAGCTTTTGGAGGGCACTGTATGTAACACATAATATGATTTAAAAGAGTGTCCATGGAGTTTCTTGCACGTTCTTCTCCATAGAGATCTACGCTTTGGAACGTGCAATTTAGCTTCACTTTTCTTGGACTGACCGACATTTGACTATTCAAAAATGCCTGCAAATGGTCTAATTGAAATATTTATTTTTTTTGAATTTTTAAACAGATGAAGTATATTATGTACTTTATGAACTTTAATTAGTTTTTAAGGTCGAAAATTACTTTGACTCGATGACTTCTTAAATACGGATTCATATTTGGTACCTACGCATAACGTTTTAGCTATAGATTAGATTACTGTAATTACGAAGTACGAAAAATAAACTAGACCAGCGACAATAAACACTGATGCTACTCCCATTTTCCCGCCAAAATCTCGCTGTCAAAAAATCAAAATGGCGCTCTAAAAAATATCATTGATCATCGCCGTTCAATGAAGTTCAATTAAACAATCTATCATGTCATGAGCACTTGTAATCTTTGAACTGTAAAGATAATTAGATACGTGACGGAGACCTAAGTGTCTGTGAAGATGATAAAATCACTCTACACAACTAAGTCGAGTTGACGTTTTGTACCCTTATCAAGTACGGAAGGTGCACGAGCATTTATTATCTGTTAACATAGTTTACCAAATGTGAAAGGAAGGAAGTTTTTGGCGGGAATTCTTCGAGTGAAGTTCGAGGCTGTTTTAATTATTCGCAAATTGGTTCCTAGTGGATAGATAGATAGATAAATTCTTTATTATACAGCAAAAATAAAAAATGACAAAAGAAACTTAAAATTAATAGGGTGTCACAATGAGCGGTCTTATCGCTAAAAGCGATTTTTCATAGACAACCTTTGGATGGATTGGACCGAGAAGGAGAAAAAGATACGCAGTTAGTTCGTGGATATTGTGATGTAAAATTGGTGCGGTTTTGTATCTCCAGGGTCTACATAACTGGACAATATGTGGAATCATTGAAATAAGCGCGATCTCGGTAAAATGGAGCTGAGAATTTTATTGTAGGTTTGGTTATCTCAGTGAAGTTTACTGAGAAGACTGACTTGATACATTTTCTGCCAAATACATAGACTACAAAAACATCAGAATGTGTTGTACCCGCATTCTAATGGTAAACTAAAGAATTATTTGTACGAAGACAAGGCTTTAAGGAATTTGTATCCAAAGTTTAGATACTTACATCGAGTTTCCGAGAGGGCGATCAAAATCAAAATTAACTAATCAGCTGTCAAATCTCTTGTCAAGTATCAGTTGAGTTGCTAAAGCATGATCAGCTACTTTGATTTGATCATCTGATTGATTTGATCAAGGATGATGCAGGTTAATTTTTTTTCGGGTTCAATATAAGGCAATGACTATACAACCACTTGACCGCTCATACGGGTGACTCCAGCTCACGACACATAAATGATTTTGCACTTATATTTGATGCCGATATCAGTGCATTTCTTAGTACTGACCAGTTGTTGGATCTGTGCACATTTCGTAATTTTGGTACCTTAAAAAACATTTATTGCCTAAAACCGAAGCAAAAATGAGTTCTTGTGCAATTAAATGTTGCGGGAAATCATCTAGAACATCTAGTTATAAAAAAGATGGCATAAGTTTTCATCGGTAGGTAAAATATGTTTATATTTATTTACATTAATTGGTAATTAGAGAGGTCAAGCTAAACTGGTTGGTTACGAAAAAAGTGATACCGCGTTGATGTCTTTTGAAAAAGTCCTTTACTTTCACTAGAATATTAGATAAGTCTATCCCTTTCTATCCATAAGTACTTTCTACTGAGTGATGAAGTGATGTGACAACTTCAAAACATAGTTGTAAAATATTATTTTATCGATGATTCTCAATGGTGAATAAAAAAATGTTACCTTTTAATGTTAACATTTTAGATTTCTTGTTGTTACTTGTAGAGGAACATTAATATTGATGAGGCGAGAGATTGAGTTTGAAAAGCCTCAGTTTTTTTTTTTTTTTGTTAGTGGGTAATTGTAGAATACCTTCTCGCGCTCTGGATGGAGCCAAAGGCTCCACCCAAACCATAAGAACATGCCATGCAAGCCAGAGTTTTACTGACTAAACCAATGACTATACAATCACTTGACTGCTAGACTCATGCTCACGACACTTATGTGAAAATTGGCCAAGAGCGTGTCGGGCTACGCTCAGTGGAGGGTTTCGTAGTTTCCCGTCCGTCACAATAAGTGTCCCCACTTAAGAGTTAAAACAATAAACGACAAACAACGAGCAAGAATAAATACATAAACAAACCACCAGAGACCAATCGAAAAATTCGACAATATAATAGCTCATACACGTCCCGACCCCATCAACTCAGGAAAAATCTTAACAGGGCGAAGTAGTCCAAAGTATAGAGCTATCTCTTGGGAAATTGGGTTACTAATTTATACAAACTAGACGGGTTATGTATGTTGGGTTTTCGATGGTAATTTTGGATTGCGTGAACCTAATATAATAAATCTTTTTTTATTTGAAAGAAGACACGTTTAGGATAGTAAAATATGTAAACTAAGTTAAACAAATGCTTGCATATACGGACGGTTAAATTACAAGTTAGAAATGATTTCGAACAACTTTTCAAAAACTGTTCAACCCATCAAGTTCAAAATGATTTTCCAAGAAAATATAAAATTCTACTTTTGAGTTTTTTTTTTTTATATTTACTAAACTTATGGTTCAAAAATTAGAGGGACACATTTTTTTTTTTTTACTTTTGGAGCGTTTATTTCCGAAAATATTGACTTTATCAAAACATAATTTTAGTAAACCTCTATGAATTTTTAAATACCTATCCATTGTTGGATAGGTATTTAAAAATTCAATATCACACGTTAGGGTTGACAGAAAAAAAAAAATCACTCCCCACTTTATGTGTACCCTAATAAAACATTTCTTTTTGTTCACTTTTTATTTTACCACTTGGTCGGCGTGATTGATATACATATTGGTATCTACCAAATTTCAACTTTCTAGTGCTAGCAGTCACTGAGATTATCTGCGGACGGACGGACAGACAGACAGACAGCCGTGGCGAAACTATAAGGGTTCTTAGTTGACTACTGAACCCTAAAAATTAGTAGGTACCTGTTCGATAAAATGGTGTGGAAAATCGTCTAGAACATCAGTGTTTGATTTGCAGTGATCAGTTAGGCAGATTTAATCGACGTCGATTTTATCGATATCGATATTATTGTTGCAAAATTTACTTGTCCATCACTATGTTTAGTGACTTTGTTGCATCAGCCAATCACAGCCGCTATATTTTCCCCCGTCCCCCGACCCGCAATGGTGAATCGTGCGCCTAGACAAAATCGGTCTATCAGCTCTCAAGTGGTTTTATTCTCTTTGATATAAGGTCTTATGGTACTTTTTGACAGTTGAGAATAAACTATTGAATAAAAACCTGAAATATCCAACCTATGTGACCATAATTTAAAAAAATCCGCATTACAAATCAAAATGATCATAGATTAGTAAATTTTTCGCTAGTCCTCCTTTCAGCAACCCAGTTATATTTAATTTTGATTTTGATTGGGCTCTCGTAAACTGGGTGTGAGTCCTTCCAGCAATGTGTTTGGTTTGGATTCCAAGCCAACAAGTATAAGCGAAGTTATTCCATGATTTTCTCCCTAAATAATATAATTAAACCTTAATACTATATGTCTAACTTACCAGGGTAGTGTTACACTTCCTGGTAACGGCAGCCATGTCCTCAGGATCTGGGCTGAGGCTCCTCATCGTGGGCATCACTTCGTCTAGCAGCATCTTGTCTGGAAGTCTCGGCAGTTCGTTGATCACCTGTGGAAGAGTAACAAAGATTTGTTAATTGCTACATTAGTAACCCACACTTTTTTTTCGATGGGAAAAATCATACAATGACGAAACCCGCTTGGGCTCGATCCGGACAGTTACCGGACAGCGAGCTACCCATGGCTAACCGTCCGCGAGCTAGGAACCCACCCTAGCTTTTGCATAGTCTTATAATGTTCCCACTGCTGGGACTCAGGCCTTCTCTCTAGGAGAGGGAATGAGCCGTTATCCACTAGGCGGGCCCAGCCAGTGCATGTCACATGTCTTCGAATTTTTTCTTCTAGGACATGTCGGTTTCCTTACGAAGTTTTCTTTCACCGTATTGAGAGCAGTGGCGATGAAATAAATTACAGAAAGTAATGTTGGTACTCGTAAGTCGGAGCCATTATCAATAGGCCACCACTTATTGCTTCTTCTATTAGTGGAAACCGCATCAAAATTATTGCGTGGATTAGGAAAAGTTGAGCTTGAATTTATTCGCTAAGTTTTGGGCTATGTTGCCTTTTCGGTATGTCAATTTATTCATGCTAGCAACCATTTTCAGGAGTCCATTTATTGAGTGTGCAATTCATATCTTGCTTTTTTATCGATGTATTGACATTGTACTTGACATTATGTGATTGTTGTCAACAATCACAAAATATCAAGCACTAGTAGTGGTGGTGATGAGTGTAGTAATAGTGGTATGCCACTATTACTACAATCAACAACACACACTCACATACTACATGTAGTGTGTGATTATGTGTTGTTTTGTGATTGTGTTTGTTGTTGTTTTGTGTTTGTTGCATAACATTTTGTGATGATTGTTGTCACTAAAGTAACGCACAATTTTTTGAAGTCATTTTCTGCATGTCATCATCATTATCATCATCATCATCAGTCTTTTTTTAAATGCTCTCACTGCCTGCTGGGAATCAGGCCTCCTCTCTAGGAGAGGGAATGGGCCGTAATCCACCACGCAGGCCCAGTGCGGGTTGGTGAATGTCACATGTCTTCGAATTTTTGGTTCTGGGACATGCCGGTTTCCTCACGATGTTTTCCTTCACCGTTTTGAGAGCAGTGGTGATGAAGTGCGACCTACAACTCGTAAGTCGGGGCCGTTACCACTCGGCCACCACTGCTCTTCTACTTTCTTCATGTAGAACCTTTAAAATCTTTAGCATTTTCTTATCACAGCTGCGTAGGTACATAATACCATAGATAGTCTCGCGTGTAATAATCTTTGGCGACAAAACAAACAGCATACAGATAATTATGATTGACTGATAAGGCTCAGATATAGGGTTGGCACTCGAACCTACTACATATACGGTTAATAAGAACGTGTCGTTCAGTGAATGGGCTACCATTGGTATTCATCTCTTTAAGCACAGACTCTGCAGCAGTGGGTGATGAGTTCAGAGATTTTGTTGTTGATATGGGGATCTCTGAAAAGAAGTTCTCAAAAGCCGCGGCAACCTGTGAGTCCGAAGTGATCACATTGTCATTAATTACAAGTCTAAAGTCACTAGATGGTCTTGTTGATGTAATTATCTTCTCCCAGCGGCTTCGCCTGTGTGAAAATAGAATTATTTAGCCACCAGCATCCCGAAGGGAATATTGAGGATATGTATGTAATATGTATTTTTTGTCGTTTTTTTTAAAAGCAATTAATTGTTGGTAATTGTTGTTGTTATTGTCTATTTTAGTGAAGGTATGTAGTGTATTAATTTAAGTATACATTGTTTAATTGTATTATAAATATATTTATTCTAGGGTTTGGTCTCTGTAGTTTTGTGAACTTAAAGCATTTAATAAATAAATTGTTTGCCACGATTTATGAAAAATACTTTCATCAAAAAAGGTGACAACCCTATCTGACACAAAATTCAAGGGCAGTGCTCCGTTGTTCCACTGATAAATATACTGTGGCAGATTTTTAGACAAGCAAACAGATTAAAAATGCTGTTGATTTTATTTTTCATTTCTGATTTTATTTCTTCTATTTCGCTTCCTGCTTAAGTATACAGTGTAAGTACAGAAAAAACTTAAATATTAACTAACTATTTAGCTTACAAAAAAATAAAATCAAATTACACTTCCTACTTTGAAAAAGGAACCTGTACCAGGCCTCTGGGAGAGGGAATGAGCCGTAATCTACCACGCGGGTCCAGTGCGGTTGGTGGTGAATGACTTTTTTTTTAATATGATAAAAAAAAACTAGTGTTGCAATCGTTGATAGTGAGGCGCACTAGGTTATTGAGAGCCTATTCACTCTAGCCTTGAATTCACCCAAATTATAATCGGTTGGGAAGACCGCAGCAGGCAAATTGTTCCCGTCCTTCGATTTACGCGGTATAAACGACGAGGCAAAACGCTAACATGTCTTCGAGTCTTAAGTTCTAGCTTAGGACACGTCGGTTTCCTAACTATGTTTTCCTTCACCGTTTGAATAAATTACAATAAAGTAACGCATGCGGCTGTTTAAGCCCACGACCTATTTTTTTTTCATGTAGGGGAAAATCATCCAATGACAACCCCCGTTCTTAGGCGGAGCGAGAGATAGTGTCAGACTCTTATTGACTAAAAACCCACCCCATTCCTTCTAACCTTCATACCGGGGCTCGAGCTCCCTTTCTGATAACCCTGGCCCCAGTAGGCTTTGACCCGGCTGGGCTCCTGCTGTTGCTGATAACTCTTTGAGACGCGCAGTTACCGGACGGTCAGAGCGAGTTACCCATAGCTTGCCATCCGCAAGCCCGCGTCGGCGAACGGAAATTGGGATCGGAAGCCCGGCGGCGGCGAGGGCGCCGTTGCCTGATGCGGAACCCGCAACCTATAGGTAACTCATAAGTCGGGGCTGTTTGCACTGTTGTGCACTTGGCCACTACAGCTCCTAACTTAAAAAGTGCTATTAAGAGTAGAGTCTGTCTAAAAAGTCAAACGACTTGGGTAATTATTAGGATAAAATTAAATCTGATGTAGTCAACACTGGTTCAATAATCAAGGTTGATTAAGAGATCTTGATCATTGTTTACTAATAGAAGAACCTTGTAAAAAGTATCAAATTTAAGTATTTTTTAAATGATTAAATATTATACAAAATTCCCAAGTCGTTTGACTTTTTAGACAGAATATAGTAGACTCAATTTCTTTAATTGCTTATCTATAAAAAAGTTATAGATAAACAGTAACCTATTGCCCGCCGTACCGTTTGCCAAACATCCAAATACGACCAGCCGTTCGAGCGTCAAAAAAAAAAAACAAACATACGCACCCATACCCACAAACCTTCGTCTTCATAATAATATTGTGTTTGTTAAATAACTTGTTATATATATGTTCAGTATCGGTCGTAGAACTATAACGCAATAAATATAATATTTACAAGAGAAACGATGATTTGCAAAACTTACTTCGAGCATAGACAATCATCTCTAATTATAGAGCAGGAGTCAAAACAGTGTCCATACTAACGATAAGAAAATGAAGTCAAAAAACGCTTGTCATACTATTGAATACAGAAATGATAACTGATATCAATTGCAATGATATAATGTTTCTGTTATTATTGTTGGCATGACAATTCATTTGGCAGTCAAACCTTCTTTTAGCAGACTCTAGAGACCGACTGAAGATTTGGTTTAGGTTTTTTTTAAATTGATATAAACTATACTCAGTTCAAAATACATTAAACATTTATGGAAACCTTTTATGACTGTCCATTTAACCGATTTTCACTTTTATTACGTCGGTGGCATGACACATGGCAGCTGCAGTAAATAGTTGGTGTTGTAACCACTTTTTTGCTTTTAACCCTTCAGATACCGTCAATTAGAGACACAATAGTAAGACAATAGATGCGCGGCCACCGGTGGTCGCTTGGGGATTCATGAATTAATGCTATCCTTATAACCACAAAATGTAAATTAAAATCGGTTGAACAGACAGCATCCATCGGATTCCCGCAACCTTCACCAGGTCATCGGTCCACCTTGCAGGAGGCCTTCGGGAATCCGATGGATGCGAGACGTACAGGATAGATCATTGTGGCGCCACTTGGGGGAGGCCTATCTCCAACAGTGGACGTCTGTCGGCTGAAATGATGATGATGATGATGATGAACAGACAGTAGAAAAGGTTTCTTTAAATGTGCTTGGCATTCCGTCTGATGGTAAGCGTAAGTAGTGATGGAATCGTTGATGGTGCAGCATACTAGTTTAATAAAACCCTATTAACTCTAGCCTAAATTAAAATAGTACTGGAAGACCGCAGCAGGCAAATTATTCCAGTCCTCGGTATAAACGATGAAGTGAAACGCCTAGTCCGGACGGAAAAGTAAGGGTGGATATGTAATCGCTTGCTTGTCAACAACGTAAGGGTAGGTTGTCCGATGGTAGAAAGGTTGTATATTTTATCTAAAAATTGGACTGAAAATTGCAATTTAAAACTTACGGTTATGATAGAAGCCCAAAAAATTGCTGTCTTCTACAGTAATATTATAACAAATAAAATAAAAAACAAAAACGAGAATCCCTCTCGTTAATCAGTCTCTAGAAATACTGGTCTGGCTGTATGCTTTACTTTATTACGTCATCTCTTACTTCCACCTAATGTAGTTTATCCTATTCCACATTAAAAAAAATGTTAGGTTAAAACATTAAGATGTTTTGTTACTACGACAAATCGAATCAAATCAATTTTTTTTTTCAAATGGACCATTTGCAGGCACTTTTGAATAGTCAAATATCGGTCAATCCAAAAAAAGTGAAGCTAAATTTCACGTTCCAAAGCGTAGATCTCTATGGAGAAGAACGTGCAAGAAACTCCATGGACACTCTTTTTAAATCATATTATGAGTTACATAGATCTTGTTTATACGTATTTCTCTAAGTACTTATGAAGTTATGACATTTCATTACTGTGATTTGGCATTTATGCTGCGCACTTCCCCGTAGATACAAGTGCCGACATGTGTAGATAACTACTTACATATCTTTGAATTATGTTTTTGTAGATATTTCTTATATGAAAGAGCACGTGTATACTTTTAGTTAAAAAACAAGTGATAAAGTAGTTACAAAAACTTATAAAGCATTGCGGTCTTAGATCTTGATTATGGAAGCAAGTCATGTCAAGTTAAATTTGTAACATCATTCTATAAAATGTTCCAATTGAGCGCCAAAACTAAACGACTTTTTTAAATTTAATATTAAAAAGACGTCTTGCGTCGACCCCAAGTAATTATGGGAAAAGGACAGAAAGAAGAAGATTTCGCACTTCCGCTCAAATAGTTACACAACTCAAAATCAAATTATTGAAAAAATGGCCAATAAATTTTAATAATACAGGGATGTGACGCTACTTATAAATAAATAAAAATGGGTCACCTGTGGTCAAATAATTGAATTACAAACATTACTATATCTGAGCTTAAAGTATGATAAATTCTGAAATTAATAACATAATTTTTTATCAACAAACAATTCTGTTTTGTATTGAGTGATTTTTATTTTGGATCCAGCTAGAGGATCTGACAGCAAAAACAGCGGGAAAATTCCATAGACTGCAAACCTAACATTACTAACTTAATTCTTTCTATTCGATACTAGATGGCGCTGTTCTCAATTTATAAAACTTGTTTTTATATTTTTGCGACCAGACGACGCAAGTAGACCATAGTTCACATGTATTGTAAATCACGATATTTATTACGCTAGGATACCGTCCAATGACTCATTCTTGTTCTCTAGATGTATTTTCGTATGTTTTTGTATGCTTACATACCTACTTACATGGTTTTAACATAAGTACTAGGTACTTTAGATATTATTATGTATATTCATAAGGAAAATGTGATTTCGATGAATTTCTTACTCCGACTGTTCGGTTTAGGGACCTACTTCTTTTGCATTTATAAGGATTTCACTCTTTTTTAACCGACTTCTAAAAATGGAGTTTCTCAATTCGGATGTTTTTTTTTTTATGTTTGATCGCGCATAACTTCGTCGCTTGCCAACCGATTTGGACAACTATTTGTTTTATTGGAAAGGGTATACTTCCCAAATGGTCTCATAGTCACCAAGTTGGGATTTGATGAGGGAATCTTGGCGAAATCGAGGGAACTGTTCAAATTCATTTTTTTGTGAGGTCAGTTTTTTTTTTTATAAAAAGGGGTTTAGTTAGGACACATAGCTTAGTTCGCATAGCTTGCGGTCTGCACACAAGAATGGAAATCTGCGTCAGTTATACCAGCTAAGCTAAACTAACTTAGCGTTTCTTTTTTATCCAATGACTCCGCTCTTGGGCGGAGCGGGAGATAGTGTCAGACTCTTACTGACTAAAAACCCACCTCGTTCTTTCTAGCCTTCATACCGGGGCTCGAGCGCCCTTTCGGATAACCCCAGTAGGCTTCGCCCCAGTTCGCTGGGCCCCTGCTGCTGCTGACAACTCCTTGAGGCGCACGGGAACAGTGCGCGTCGTCGACGTCTTGGGCTCGGTCCGGACAGCTATCGGACGGTCGGACAGCGAGCTACCCATGGCTCGCCGTCCGCAAGCGCGCAACAACTTAGCTTAGTTTTCGGTCCGCCTGATGAGGCCTATTGTGAGCGACCACGTTTCAGAGCCATACGTCATCCATCACGTTTCTGAGTCGTATGCGAGTAAATCTCGCCGTTTTCCGGTTTTTAATTGACCAATTATATTGAAAACTAGCTGATGCCCGCGACTTCGTCTGCATCAAATTAGTATAACAATAAAATGGGCAGAATAGAAACTCAAGGGTGAATAAAACCTCTGGCGCCGGGCCTTGGTTGATTGAGGGCATGGTCCGGAGCGAGGAGGAATGGCAGGCGGCCGTCTCCTTCTGCGAAGCAGTAATGCTAGTAAAGGAGGAGGCAGACCGGATCAGGCAACGGCGCCCTCGCCGCCGCCACTGGGATTTCGATACCGATTTCCAGCCACCGTAGACGCGGGCTCGCGGACGGCGAGCCATGGGTAGCTCGCTGTCCGACCGTCCGGCAACTGTCCGGACCAAGTCCAAGACGTCGACGGCGCGCACTGTTCCCGCGCGCCTCAAGCGTACCCAGTAGCGTAGCTACTAAGGGGCTAGGCGGGGCAGTGCACCGGGGCCCTCAAGCTCAGGGGCCCTCAAAACCTGATTAACAAACCGCTTAGTGAATGAACGAAAAATTTTACGAAAGATACTTACGTTGATAGTGATAGTGAATCAGATAACGTGACCACTGCAGTATTGATTGAAAAGCCTACTCATGAAGATTCGGTAATAAAGATGTGAACGATATCGTTGCTGATCACATTAACGGCAACCATGTCTCCATATCATTGTGTGCATGTTCATGATAAATCTTCTTGGGATTTATATAAAAGGTAAAGTAGCTTTGCATTTTTAAATATGACCATTACATGTTCTTTATTGTATGGACTTTAAAAGAGACTTTGACCCCTGAGTTTGTTTCGTTGTTTCTTCTCAGGGTAGTCAGCTAGGAAACACCGGCCTCATCTCGTTAAAACTGACTGAAAACAAAATTGACGTGTAAAAGTGATTTTTTGAAAACCTATTTACAAAATAAAGATCATTTATCATTTATTTATCTTTACTAATATTATGAAAGCGAAAGTGAGTTTGTTTGTTCGTTACGTCTTCACGCCTAAATGGCAAAACCGATTTTGATGAAACTTTGTACACGGATAGATCATGTCCTGGAATAGGACATAGGATACTTTTTATCCCGGAAATATGTTCCGTTGGGATAATTTTCTGCGCGGGCAAAGCCGCTGGAAGCAGCTAGTCATTTATAAAGCCTAAACAATTTAGGAGCCCCAGTTTGCTTTTGCCCCAGAGCCCTTGGCCACCTAGCTACGCCACTGGAATTACTATGAATTTCGATTCTCTTGAGAATGTCGAAATACACGTTTTTTTGCGACAAAAAAGGCCGTAACTTTTTTTTGCAAAAGCAATGTATAAAAAGAAAAATAAAGTAAACACACAATCCCCACGGAAACAGCTAGAATGTACATAAGATAACATATTTTCCTATTATTAGCTATATATTTTCAGCATTCATATTTTCATAATCGTAATTTGCGATAGTGAGAGGAGATAGCGTTGCGATAAAACTTAGATAGGATTCCCACAAACATCGGTGCGTGTTTGATTATGGCCTCTGAGATAGGAAAAATGTGTCTGGAATATCCATTCTTAGGGTCCTGAAAAGGAAAAGACAGAACCTTTATGTCTATAGGATCACTTTATTGTCCATCTGTCTGTCTGTCAAGATTTCGGGAACGCGCGGAGGTATCGAGTTGAAATTAAAACCATAATGTATATTCAGGTCTTTTTTTTTTTGTTTTTTTTTGTCGATGGGGAAAATTATCTTATGACAAAACCCGCTCTTGGGTGGAGCGGGAGATAGTGTCAGACTCTTAATGACTAAAAACCCCGCGCCGTTACTTCTAGCCTTCATACCGGGGCTCTAGTTTCAGCTGGGCCCCTCCTGATATATTCAGGTCTGCGCTTCCTTGAAACTCTGAAAAATTTTTACTTTTAATTTAACGGAAAAGTAAGACTGACCTAGAATCCGGAAATTTGGCATGAAGCAAGGTCTTAATGTACTCGGGCTTCAAAAAAAACGCCGCTTCAAGCTTCTTTTTGTGGCGGCCTTTTTTTGTGGCTCATGTGCGGCGGTGCCGCCACAAAAAAACATTTGAAGCCACTTCATTCAAGCTTCTCCGGCCACAAGCTGTCGCACGCTTCAGCTGTTTTTCGCGGTGGCTTGTAGCTTTTTTTGTGGCCACTTCTAGTATTTTTTTGTGGCGGCGTATTTTTATAGCAGGACAGTTATAGCATAATTACAAGAAAAAAAATTTAAAAACCGTAAATCTGTAGTTACCTACGTCCCAAAAAAATTGTTTTTTTGCAATTAGGAAAAATCATCATTGCACGGTTTTTTTTTGTTATGGTAGGTGTGTAGCAGTGAATCTAGTGTCCTCCTAAAAAAACGATGCCGCTTAAGGTGGTGCATCACGACTCACATTTTCACTGTTTTTCATACAACCGCTCATAACTGATTATGACGTTATTACATACTTTTCATTAGATCTTTTGGAAACACAGTATCTTGTGGATATTATCTAGGTTTCTAAAGAAACCAATTTCTAAATTTGTGTAAAACTAATCCAGTAAAAACCTCTGAAAATGTCCTATTTTGTATGAACACTTTATAATTTGCCTAAAAATTAAAAAAGTCAAAAAAGTAATTCTCTAGAGACCTTGAAAATTTTATTAAGATTCTAAATGATGACAACTTTTTCCAAAAACTTTTAAGGGTTTAAAAAAAAACAGCTATTTCCTGGAGCAAGTTTTGTGAAATTTTCGAGTAAATCTCGGAATTACCGAATACTAACAGAGTTTCCAGGCATTACCTCTCTTTTTTTGCGTTGCCTTTTCGTCAAACATCGTGTTGGATTGCATTAAATGAAGTAACAAGCTTTTAAACCATTTTCGATGTTTACGATTAGCGAGTGGAGAAGGACCCTCTTAAGAAAATCTTACAGTTTAGAAATAACTCTAAAAATAAATCAGTTTGAAATAAACCACTTCATGCCAATCAAATCCACTGATTTACAAGAAGCGCCACGTGGCCATAGATTTCCTAGAACACTTGAAATACTCGTAATACTTATCTGTATACACTGCGAAGACTTAGCCACAAATACCTATATATAGTATACTAGCTTTTGCCCGCAAGGCTTCGCTCCCGCTCTTCTCTACTCTACCCTACCCTACCCTACTCTACCCTACTCTACCCTACTATACCCTACTCTACCCTACTCTACCCTACTCTACTCTACGCTACTCTACACTACTCTACCCTACTCTACCCTCCTATACCCACTATACCCTAGTATACCCTACTCTACCCTACCAAACTTCACATAAACCATCTACTAAATAGTCTGAACAAAGCCTAAAAATTTGGTTTGGATAGGTGAGCCCGTTCTTGAGTTATAAAATAACAACGAAAAGTGGCATTGATTTTTATATATATAGATAGATAGATATAGGTAAAGTAGTCAATCTACATAGTGTGCGCGCTCTCACAACGCACATAGACACCGCTCACGGACACGATATCTCGGAGCGCCTCGGCTCGCTCGTCGAACAGTTTCGGCTCAAACGCTCATTAGTGTGCGTCCACCGAGCGTAGGTATAAACAGTGAAGTACATACATGAGATTGTCTCCTGTACCTATCTATTTTGTGACTTAGCCTTGGTGGATCAATGTAAATAGTGTTAATAAGAATAGGCAATACCTACATAATTCGTCGTTTAAGTTCTATCACCACGTAAGTAATTTTTAGGAACTTTTCAGGAGAGACGAAAAACCGACTACTTTGATATAGACAAGACTTAAGTTATATTTTGTACTTTGAGTATACTTCAAAAAATTTTTTTTCAACAATAAAAGCTAGCTTTTACTACAAATCTAGTATTTACTTCAATATCATGACTTACGAAAGTCATGCACGTTTTCCATAAGACCGGTCTGATTGGTGGCTTCCGTGTTGTTACTTTTCCGTGATTTGAAAGGTTCTTATTGGTCGTATCTTGATTTTGAATGGTCGAAACGACGCGTCTTTCGATTCTCTACCGAATGACATTAAAATGTCAAAACCGCCAAAAAATTAGTTACGTGGTGATAGAACTTAAACGACGATATCACAAAGAAAAAGATATTTTTGTCTTCATAATATTAGTATGAAGACAAAAATTTCTTTGTATGGCGTTATTTATGTGAGGCACACTAGTAGACCAAGTCGGATGGCGAGTAATGGGCGAGCTCGTCATTTGGCCGTCCGGACCAAGCTCGAGTCACCGACGTGCATTCCACGATGGGCGCGTCGTGTTCCACGCCCGCCTCTTGGAGATGTCAGCAAAACGCAGGGCCCAACAGGCTACAACCCGTGGAAGTTGTCAGCAACAGGAGGGGCCCAGCTGGGTCGAAGCCTACTGGGGCCAGGGTTATTCGAAAGGAAACTCGAGCCCCGGTATGAAGAGGCTAGAAGGAACAGGGTGGGTTTTTAGTCAGTAAGAGTCTGACACTATCTCCCACTCCGCCCAAGAGCGGAGGTTGTCATAAGATGATTTTTGACCTCCGTAAAAAAAAAAGTTCAAATGTTTTTTTTAACATTACCTTGTTATTCCGAAAAAATAAACGGATTCCAATAAGGAAAATGCTTCAAAGATGTTTCTGTATTTGCTATAATATCCAATTATACCAAGTTCAAAGGTTAACAAAGTTGTTTGACCAGATTTAAGCATAATCGAAGGTTAAACTTGATTTTTCAATACACTTGCTCATAAAGTGACTCTTATTGCACTGCACTTAGGTATATAATGGCACTTGTTACCAAACTGTGACATTTTGATTACATTACGCACTAGTGCTGTATTGTGGTTAAAACCTTATTGTTCAACCTTTCCCCGCCATAATTTTATGACATTTATCGTATCAGGATGGGCGCAGGTCATCCCCCACGAGCAAAGAAAAAAAAACGGGCGCGCATATGAAAACAGTTTTTTACCGCCACAAAAGTTTACTAGTTTTACAGTTATTTTCTTCACATGTGTATTGAAAAACGTCGTATGGTACACGTCAGTAATTAATGATTAACGTTCTCAGCTCTACATCTATAAGCATAGCTAAGCATAATCAGTCTTATAACGTTCCCACTGCTGGGACTCATGCCCCCTCTCTAGGAGAGGGAATGGGCCGTAATCCACCAGCGAGGGTGGGTCCAGTGCGGGCTGGTGAAGGTGCACATGTCTTCGAATTTTTGGTTCTCGGCCATGCCGGTTTCTTTAAACATTTCCAGTTTTGAGGGCAGTGCTGATGAAATAAATTACACAAACTAATGCACCTGGTTGGGTTTGAACTCACGACCTTACCACTGGGGCACCACTGCGGTCTACGCCCGGGTGCCGCCACTGTGCGGAACGCCCGGAGGACACGGTGGAGCACACAGTTGAGGTGTGCCCTGCTTGGGCGGAGCAACGCCGTGCCCTCGTGGGGGCGATCGGCGGCGGAGACCTCTCGCGCCGGGCCTTGGTTCAGGCCATGGTCCGGAGCGAGGAGGATTGGCAGGCGGTCGCCTCCTTCTGCGAAGCAGTAATGCTAGCAAAGGAGGAGGCAGACCGCATCAGGCAACGGCGCCCCCGCCGCCGCCGCCGGGATTCCGATCCCGATTTCCGGCCATGGGTAGCTCGCTGTCCGATCGTCCGGTAACTGTCCGGACCTAGCCAAGGCGTCGACGGCGCGCACTGTTCCCGCGCGCCTCAAGGAGTTGTCAGCAACAGGAGGGGCCCATCTTGGTCGAAGCCTACCGGGGTCGGGGTTATCCGAAAGGAAACTAGAGCCCCGGTATGAAGGCTAGAAGGAACGGCGCGGGGTTTTTAGTCAGTAAGACTCTGACACTGTCTCCCGCTCCACCCAAGAGCGGGTTTCGTCAATGATGATTTTCCCCGTCGAGAGAAAAAAAAAAAAAAACCACTGCGGTCTCTATTTATCTCAGAACCCAAGCTATCGCTCATAGACTTTTGGACGCCATACGAGGAGCCGAAGCCCAATCGCAGAAGCCCTTTAGATACTTCATGGAACTTGGTACCAACAGACGATTAAGCTAGAACTACATTAGACCGAGCCGCACGTATAACACGCCTGATTTGTACGTAAAACGACGTCGCGTGGCGTGGATCTAGTGTAGCTCTACAAGTCTAGTTTCCACATAAAATGTATGGAGACTGACGCGCCCAGATCGGCGTGTGTGGCACACGTGTGCGCAGTGAAATGTTCAAGTGCAAGCCCATCAAATGTAGTCAGTGCCGGCTTTAGGGGGGAGCACGATGGGGCGACGACTCAGCCCAGGGCGACAAATTCAGGGGGGCGCCAAGGTCTGGAGTTGGAGTCTCCTGCCTCCCCAGGTACAAACCCTCATAACTGTGCTGTACGCTCTGCATATTTTTAATTGAGATTTTTTTAGATGGATTTTTTGAGGGTTTGTCGTCGAGGAGCGACTCTACCCATATCATTGGAGTCGCTCCTCGACCACACTGCGCTTACGCTTACGATTGGTGCGATACTTCCACCTGGGCGCCACAATATTTTCGCCCGGGGTGGCCTTTACGCCGCCACTGTATGTAGTAAGCCTTCTGGTGAAGCTTATAGCGGAATCGGCTATTAAGTTGGTTACTTTTTTTCATAATGCATAAGCTCGCGTTTGACCACTGTCTCACCTGCCCCCCTAGCCAAGTTACAACCGTTTCGCTTGCGTCGAACGCTTCGAGTTAACCTTGCCGCCTATTCTTTTGTTCTGACCACGTGACTGAGCGTTGAGATGACGTCGTTCCCGTACATTTGACGCATTCTACAAGCTTTAACTATTGTAAAATAGCAACTTGGCTAGGGGTACTGATGGTAAGCGATGATATGGCGGACAATAGAGCACGCTTGCCTTTGAAGTAACCTATTCACTCTTTACATAAGTACCCTTAGGTTGTAGCTATCAGGAACCACAGACTCCTGCAGTTTTTCACCCCGTTCCTTCTAGCCTCTTCATACCGGGGCTCGAGCTTCCTTTCGGATAACCCGGGCCGCGGTAGGCTTCGACCCAGCTGGGCCCCTGCTGTTGCTGACAACTGCTTGAGGCGCGCGGGAACAGTGCGCGCCGTTGACATCTTGGGCTCGGTCCGGACAGTTACCGGACAGTCGGACAGCAAGCCAACCAATACTCGCCGTCCGCAAGCCCGCGTCTACGGTGGCCGTAAATCAGGATCGGAATCCCGGCGGCGGCTGGAGCGCTGCAGACTCCTGCAGTGAATTCCACTCCTTACTTACCTAAATCGTGTATTATCACATTTCTTATCACGCTAGACGTGTGCCAAAACCTCATTTAATCTGCGTCCTTGCCTTTATCTAGCTCTATTATGTGTCAGTTTGATAATAAGTAATTTATTTACCTACGTGCTATTTACCAACTAGTACTAGTATATGCGAAACCCGAAACACGTGTCTAGTACCTATTTTGTCCACACAGGACCACCAGATAACATAACAAGCTTATAACTTGGTGATTTTTCATGATACCATAGAAATATTTCTGACTAGCTTCTCCCAGCGGCTTCGCCCGCGTGATAGCAGAAAATTATCCCAAGGGAACATACTTCCGGGATAAAAAGTATCCTATGTCCTATTCCAGGACATGGTCTATCAGTGTACCTAGTTTCATTAAATTCGGTTTTGCCATTTAGGCGTGAAGACGTAACAAACAAACAAACTCACTTTCGCTTTTATAATATTACTAGCTTTGCCCGCGCGGCTTCGCTCCCGCTCTTCCCTACTCCACCCTACTATACCCAACTCTACCCTACTCTACCCTACTCTACCCTACTCTACCCTACTCTACCCTACTCTACCCTACTCTACCCTACTCTACCCTACTCTACCCTTCTCTACCCTACTCTACCCTACTACCCTACTCTACCCTACTCTACCCTACTACTCTACCCTACTCTACCCTACCCTACCCTACTCTACCCTACTCTACCCTACTCTACCCTACCCTACCCTACTCTACCCTACTCTACCCTACTCTACCCGACTCTACCCTACTCTACCCTACTACTCTACCCTACTCTACCCTACCCTACTCTACCCTACCCTACTCTACCCTACTCTACTCTACTCTACCCTACTCTACCCTACACTACCCTAATTTTTTTTTCCATAAGAACCTTCTCCTCACAATAACAATCACAACACAAAAAAAATCAGCCAAATCGGTCAAGCCGTTTTCATGCCAAGTCGTGACAACGGAAAACGGGGGTCATTTTTATATATATAGATATATATACTAGCTTTTCCCCGCGGCTTCACCCGCTTACATAATCCCAGGATAAAAAGTATCCTATGTGTTATTCTGGGATATGGTCTACTCGTGTACCATGTTTCATCGAGATCCGTTCAGTAGTTTTTGCGTGAAAGAGTAACAAACATCCATACATCCATCCATACATACAAACTTTCGCATTTATAATATTAGTAGGATAGTATAGTAGGTGGCCGAGTGGAGAGCAGTGGTGGCCGAGTGGTAATGGCCCCGACTTACGAGTTGTAGGTCGCGGGTTCGAACCCAGCCAGGCGCATTACTTTGTGTAATTTATTTCATCACCACTGCTCTCAAAATGGTGAAGGAAAACATCGTGAGGAAACCGGCATGTCCTAGAACCAAAAATTCGACGACATGTGACATTCACCAACCCGCACTGGGCCCGCGTGGTGGATTATGGCCCATTCCCTCTCCTAGAGAGGAGGCCTGAGTCCCAGCAGTGGGAACATTAAAAGGCTGATGATGATGATGAGTATAGTATACTCGTAGTAGTATATAGTATAGTAAGGAAGGTATCTATGAACACGCCTGATTTGTAACCATCGAGTCGCGTTGCGTAGATCTAGTGTAGCTCTTCAAGTCTAGTTTCCATATTAAATGTATGGAGAACGACGCACCACTGCCACTTAAGTTTGGCGATATTCTTTGACTCCTATCAAGATCGGAGACTCTATACTCGAAGTTGTGGACGATTACATCTACCTCGGACAGACAATCCAGTTGGGTAGAGCTAATTTCGAGAAAGAGGTCAACCGTCGAATCCTCGTCTGGGCGGCGTTCGGGAGGCTGCGGGGTATCTTCTCGTCCAATATACCACAGTGTCTCAAGACGAAAGTCTATGACCAGTGCGTGTTGCCAGTGATGACATATGGTGCCGAAACGTGGTCGCTCACAATGGGCCTCATCAGAAGGTTCAAAGTCACCCAAAGGGTAATGGAAAGGGCTATGCTCGGAGCTTCCTTGCGGGATCGAATCAGAAATGAAGATATCCGCAGGAGAACCAAGGTTGCCGACATAGCACGAAGAATCGCCAAACTTAAGTGGCAATGGGCAGGGCACATTGCTCGCAGAACAGATGGCCGTTGGGGCCGAAAGGTTCTGGAGCGGCGTTCTCGTACTGGAAGACGCAGCGACGGAAGGCCTCCTACAAGGTGGACCGATGACCTGGTGAAGGTTGCGGGAATCCGATGGATGCGAGACGCACAGGATCGATCATTGTGGCGACATTTGGGGGAGGCCTATGTCCAACAGTGGACGTCTATAGGCTGAAATGATGATCTCACCTCACAGTAAGAGATGATGTCGTCGACGTAGGAGCAATTTTTTTTTTTTAAATTGATATAAACTAGTGCTTGACTGCGATCCCACCTGATGGTAAGCAGTGCGGCAATCGTTGATGGTGAGGCGCGCTGGTCTGGACCGTAGAGGTTTCAACAGCATAAGGGTGGATACTCGCCGTTCGTCGACTTGTCCGATGGTAGAAGTGAGGTGGTGGAATCAAATCATGTAATTCCTGCGCACACTCTCCAAAACGCATCCTGTAAAACACCGAAAGGCTGGCTACCCTTCGCCTGTGCTCAAGACTTTGTAGATTGGACTCAACCAGATTTAACCAGAAGTAGATAACCTATTCAATGTTTTTTTTTTGTTTGGTAAAAATCATCCAAGTGACATCCCCCGCCCTTGGGCGCACCGGGAGGTAGTGTCAGACTCTTACCGACTAAAAACCCACCCCGTTCCTTCTTCCCTTTCATAATGGGGCCGAGCTACCTTTCGGAGCTTACCCTGGCCCCAATAGGCTTCGACCCGGCTGGGTCCAAGTAGTTGCTGGCAACTCCTTGAGGCGCGCGGGACAGTGTGCGCCGTCGGCGACTTGGGCTCGGTCCGAACAGCTACCGGACGGTCGGACAGCGAGTTACCCATTGCTCGCCGTCCGCAAGCTCGCGCTTACGGTGGCCAGAAATCGGAATCGGAATCGGAATCCCGGCGGCGACTAGGGCGCTGCCATTGCCTGATGCGGTCGGCCTCTTCCTTTGCTAACATTACTGCTTCGCAGAAGGAGGCGACCGCCTGCCACTCCTCCTCGCTCGGACCATGGCCTGTACCAAGGCCATCGCCGCGTCATTGCACGCGCAAATCGTGCATGTGTGCAAGGACTGTTGCTTCCAGATCCCATGGTGGTAGGCCAGCAAAGAGGCTCGCAGCTTCGTGGGAAACCGTGCGGTATTGCACCATCCGTATTGTTATGAACCTCTGGCATGCGTTCAGCTGAGCCTTCGGTTGCTGACGCAGCGACGGCGCCGACGCTGGGACCTCTTCACTGTTGACTTAAATCCCAGGCCCTGATAGCTTATAGCTCTCAGGACACTGTGTCTGTTTCCTGATAGCTTGTAGCTCTCAGGACACTGTGTCTGTTTCCTGATAGCTTGTAGCTCTCAGGATACTGTGTCTGTTTCCTGATAGCTTGTAGCTCTCAGGATACTGTGTCTGTTTCCTGTTAGCTTGTAGCTCTCAGGACACTGTGTCTGTTTCCTGATAGCTTGTAGCTCTCAGGACACTGTGTCTGTTTCCTGATAGCTTGTAGCTCTCAGGATACTGTGTCTGTTTCCTGTTAGCTTGTAGCTCTCAGGACACTGTGTCTGTTTCCTGATAGCTTGTAGCTCTCAGGACACTGTGTCTGTTTCCTGATAGCTTGTAGCTCTCAGGACACTGTGTCTGTTTCCTGATAGCTTGTAGCTCTCAGGATACTGTGTCTGTTTCCTGATAGCTTGTAGCTCTCAGGATACTGTGTCTGTTTCCTGTTAGCTTGTAGCTCTCAGGACACTGTGTCTGTTTTCTGATAGCTTGTAGTTATCAGGCTTGTAGCTAACAGACTTTAGCAGAGACCTCCACTCCTGAAGTAAACATAATTTGTATTGTTTGTGTTTAGGTGAGATGAATCACCTCACCTCAAGCCATGTATATGCATATTTTTCCTTATAATTTGCAGTAGCTCTGTTACCGTCTATATAGCGAGGCCGTGTGTTTATGAATTACACATGTATACACGTCTAATGGGCATGACAGTCTGTTGGCATTAGGTCTGTGATGCATGGAAAGCTATGCGGCTTTTTACAAGCTTTTATTTAGTTTCCCCTACCCCGATGTTTGTCTGTCATCAAATCTTGTAAATTAAATTTGATCCACTTCCAGGTTACCGATTGAGCTGAAATTTTACATGCATGTGTAAATCAGATGACAATGCAAAATTATTTTGACAAGGAGCTGATCAGATGATGGAACAGGAAGGTGGTTATAGGAACTTCGTAGTTAAACGACACAACCCCGTCAAGTTTGGGCTCGTACGATTCGTCTTGACGAGTATTAATTATAGAGGTATACCGAGCTATAAAAGCTTTCTATGCAAAAAATATTTTCATTAAAAGCTTGTATACGATTATCACTGCAACATTAGGCTCCATAATACCCTCGCCTACAGCTTAGGCTCGAATAAATTCCGCTTCGGTCGGAATGATTAAACTGTAGTACACGTAACACGTAAGGTTCTGGAATGACGACTTCGTACCGGAAAACATAGCGTTGGAAGGCCGCCAACAAGATGGGCCGATGACCTAGAAAGGGTTGCGGGAATCCGATGGATGCGAGACGCGAGGGACCGTTCATTGTGGCGCCACTTGGGGGAGGCCTATGTCCAACAGTGGATGTCTTTCGGGTGATGATGATGATGATGATTGTAACACGTAACTTTATCGAGCGAGAAAACAATTTCAATTCAATTTAATTTTTTTATTTTTTTTATTATATATATTTTTTTATTATTATTACTAGCTTTCCGCCCGCGGCTTCGCCCGCGTGGACTACAGTTTATATCGCGCGGGCAGAGACCCGTGCTCATCAGTGGAATTATAGGTAGCCTATGTGTTATTCCAGTGTCTCTTCTACCTACCTATCAAATTTGATCTAAATCCGTTCAGTAGTTTTTGCGTGAAAGCGTAACAGACAGACAGACAGAGTTACTTTCGCATTTATAATATTAGTAGGGATTATTATTTTTTTAAACGCGTCGCCTCCGCACCGCTTTTTATACAGCAGAGGTTTTATAAAATAAATTGCGCAAAAAAATCATATCTGTTCAACACATCAGTTTTTTCCATCGCCGATAAGTTCAAAGGCCATTTTATATGCATACCTACTTACATACTTTGCCTGTTTAAAAAGTACTTATGTTTAATAATATAATCATTGAGGAGAATTTTTAATCAACTATGAATTTTTGACTGGCCTGTTGGTTTAGTGGGTTTTTTTTTACGGTGGGCAAAAATCATCATATGACAACCCCCGCTCTTGGGTGGAGCGGGAGATAGTGTCAGACTCTTACTGACTAAAAACCCCGCGCCGTTCCTTCTAGCCTTCATACCGGGGCTCTAGTTTCCTTTCGGATAACCCCGACCCAGATGGGCCCCTCCTGTTGCTGACAACTCCTTGAGGCGCGCGGGAACAGTGCGCGCCGTCGACGCCTTGGCTCGGTCCGGACAGTTACCGGACGATCGGACAGCGAGCTACCCATAGAACGAGCCGTGGTTAGTGGCCCTGATCGTTTACTCCCATCGGCCACCCCTGACCTTGCCACCGGGGTGGCGGTTGAAACTTTTTCATTCCCATCGGCCACTCCTTTTTTTAATGGTGGGGAAAATCAACAAATGCTAGCAAAGGAGGAAGCCAACCGCATCAGGCAACGGCGCCCTCACCGCCGCCGGGATTCTGATCCCGATTTTCGGCCACCGTAGACGCGGGTTTGCGGACGGCAAGCTATGGCTTGCTTGCTGTCTGACCGTCCGGTAACTGCCCAGATCGAGCCCAAGTTGTCAACGGCGCGCATTGTTCCCGCGCGCCACAAGGAGTTGTCAGCAACAGCAGGGGCCCAGATGGGTCAAAGCCTACTGGGGCCAGGGTTATCCGAAAGGGAGCTCGAGCCCCGATATGAAGGCTAGAAGGAACGGGGTGGGTTTTTAGTCAGTAAGAGTCTGACACTATCTCCCGCCCGCCCAAGAGCGGGGGTTGTCATTGGATGATTTGCCCCATAATTAAAAAAAGGGGTGGCCAATGGGAATGAAAAAGTGTCAACCGCCACCCCGGTGGCAAACTCACTGGTGGCCGATGGGAGTAAACGGCCCTGACTGCTATGCCGCAGGTCGTGGGTTCGATCCCCACCCAGGACAAATGTTTGTGTGATGAGCATGATCATTAAAATTTGTTCTGTGTCTGGGTGTAATTTATCTATAATTTGTGTGTATTTAGAAATATATAAGTATGTTTATCAGTTGTCTAGTACCCATAACACAAGCTTTGCTTAGCTTGGGACTAGACGGCGTTGTGTGATAGTTGTGGAAAATTATTATTATTTGAGCCGATGGGTGCGCAGAACACCCATCGGATTCCCGCAACCCTCACCAGGTCATCGGTCCACCTTGTGGGAGGCCTACCAACGCTGCGTCTTCCAGTATGCGGCCGCCACTCCAGAACCTTTCGTGCCCATCGACCATATATTCTACGAGCAATGTGCCTTTAAAATAATGATGTTAAATGACAATTATTCCATCTACACTAATAAAAAGAGGGAATTTTTTTATTTTTTACCGACTTCCCAAAAAGGAGGAGGTACTACGTTCGGCTGTTTGTATGTTTTTTTTTTTTTTTTTTTTTTTTTTGTATGTTTGTTCGTCGAATACTCCCCCAAATGTGGACGGATTTTCAAAATTCTTTTTTTGTTCGAAAGTAGATAGCTCTGAGGTGGTCCCATTATCACCAAATTAGGATCTGATGATGGGATCTTGGAGAAATCGAGGGCAACCTTCAAATTTTATAGGCTCACTTATTGATTTTCGCATATTTTATGAAGTATCTTGTGTATTTGCGTATGGTCGTCACCATCTCAGGTAGCTGGGCGGATGATGGAAGGTACAACTCCTTAACAGTAAGAAGTTACTCGAACAGGCAAGGACTGTTTTAGTAAATTGTTTTGATGTTTGATAGGGCATTTGCCACATTTGGTCTCATGATCATCAAGTCATGACCTGATGCTGCAGTCAGGATAGTCTGCAGAGTACCTAAGTCCTCGACAACAAACAGCAGATATATCGAGTTTAGGCTCATTGAAAACGGCTCGATGTGTGGATAAACTTACTGCTAATAAAGAACACCGAAGTACATAGAGACCTGATGCTGAAGCCAGGAGCATCAGGAAAAGTACAAACCTTGAAATTACAGCACCGTAGTCGTGTTTGGGCTCATTTTAAACAGGACTAAATTTTAAGTTCATTGCAATGTTGACATAAATCTGGCCTGATGCTACAGCCGGGATTATCAGCATCTAGTTTAATGACTGTTTGAAAGAAGAGGGGGAGAGGATATATCGAACTGATCTGATGATGAAAGCCGAAAGGTAAATTAATGTAATCTAACCGTGTTTGGGATTATTAGAACCGTTATGAGATGCGCTCTGACTATAAGGTATTTAAGTTTGACTGAGGGGTACTTTTTAGTGGTGGTACCGTAACTAAAAAGTGTAAAATAAAAAAAACTTTTTACAAAAAAAATATAACCGACTTCAATGATAAAAAACACTGAAAAGTATCAAATAACTTTAATTTTGGAAGTCGGTGTTAAATAACGAAGAGACTAAACTATTAAAGAAACACCGACTTCCAAAATTAAAGTTATTTGATACTTTTCAGTGTTTTTTATCATTGAAGTCGGTTATATTTTTTTTGTAAAAAGTTTTTTTTTGTGTGTATGTTTGTAATGAATTAACTCAAAAACTACTGTACTACGATTTCAAAAATTCTTTCACCATTGGAAAGCTACATTCACCCTGAGTAACATAGGCTACTAGCTTTTACCCGCGGCTTCGCTCGCGTTTATTTATACTTTAATTCCTCTCCCCTTTTCTTCCCTACTTCTCCCCCTATTCTCACTTAAAAAAAAAATAACCTATGTCCGTTTCCAGAGTCCCAACTATCTCTGTACCTAAATTCGTCAAAATCGGTTTTGCCATTTAGGCGTGAAGACGTAACAAACAAAAAAATTAACAAACAAACTCACTTTCGCTTTTATAATATTAGTAGGGATATTTATTGCCCGTGCGAAGCTGGGACGGGCCGCTAGTCCATTATAAATAGTACCAGCAGTAGAAATATAGATAAATATTTTAAGACCAGTCCATATTGATCCTCCTCAACAGCGCTGCTTGCAAACACAAGAAAAAAGTTCCACTGCGTGAAATTCAATACAGTTATATAGCTTCTCATTCTGCCGTGTGTCAACTTATTCTGGTGATTTATAAATTGCTGGTTGACGACTAACAATCGATTTTTTTATATAAATATTAGATGACAACCTTGGCCTTTTGTTAGACCTGCTATAAAAGAATCAATAGCACAGCAGTTTTCTATTTTAGAAGCTTTTTATTTAGTTTCACCTGTCCCGATGTTTGTCTGTCATCAAATCTTGCAAATTAAATTTGTCCCACTTCCCGGTTACCGATTGAGCTGAAATTTTGCATGCATGTGTAAATCAGATGACAATTTTAAATTATTATGACATGGAACTGATCTGGTGATGGAACCGGAAGCTGGCTATAGGAACTTGGTAGTTAAACGACACAACCCCATCGAGTTTGGGCTCGTATGATTCGTCTTGACGAGTATTAATTATATAGGTATACCGAGCTAGAAAAGCTTGCTATGAAAAAAAATAATTTTCATTAATAGCTTGTTTTTAACCGACTTCTAAAAAAGGAGGAGGGTTCTCAATTCGGATGTTTGTATGTTTTTTTTTATGTTTGTTCGCGCATAACTTCGTCGCTTGCCAACCGATTTGAAAAATTATTTTTTTGTTGGAAAGGGTATACTTTCCAAATGGTTCCATAGTCACCAAGTTGGGATCTGATGATGGAATCTTGGCGAAATCGAAAAACTCCTCAAATTCAACTCAATTTTTTAGTGAAGTCGGTTATTTTTTTTTATAAAAAGGTTTTTAGTGCATTTTATTCAGGTAGCAAATTATCCAATGACTTCTCTCGCTTTTAGTATCAGACTTTTACTGACTAAAACCGCTGTTCCTTCTTTGCTTTCGTTCCAGGGCCACTTCACTTTCACACAACCCATGATGACCACAGTCCACAGTAGGCTTTGACTCTGCTGGGGTACTACAGTTTGCAGACATCTATTATATAGCCACCATAGTATCTATGATACTTATGATAGCCACCTTCCGGTTCCATAATCAGATCAGCACCATGTCATAATAATTTTGCTTTGTCATCTGATTTACACATGCATGCAAAATTTCAGCTCAATTGGTAACCGGGAAATAGATCAAAAATTTGCAAGATTTTTGATTACAGACGAACATCGGGAAAGGTGAAACCAAATAAAAGCTTGTAATTATAATATAAACTAAAAAAATTGAGTACAGCGCCATCTAGCGAGAATATTGTCCAGAGCTTCCTTTATCTGAAGTATTTTCAATGGTCTCTCTCACACTCAGGATCGAGTATGACGATTAAATGGGTATTATCAGAAGAGATATTAAGTACTTTTATCTTGAAAACACTGTACTATTATTATCTATATGAGATACTTGTGAGATTGTTATAAAAGATTATAAACAATCATAGACATAGATAAACTTAAATATCTATAATTATCTAAGTAGTAGCAATCCTAACAGATGTTTGTCCTGCCTTAAAGCCAGCGTATCGTCAGAAAAACCTGAGGAAGTACGAGTCGGGCTCGTGCCTCGAGAGTTCCGTTCAAACTTATCAATGCAATTAATAGTTTTGGAAAGAAGACTCGGATGATTTTTCCGAATCGCAAAAAAAATTATTGTGACGTAACAAAAACAGTTTTCATCTTTATTTCTATTCTTCTATACTAGTCTATACTAATATTATAAAGAGGTAAAATTTGTAAGTTTGTATGTTTGTAAGTTTGTATGTAGGGGGTAATCTCTGGAAGTACTGTTCCGATTGCTAAAATTTTTTCACCGATAGAAAGCTGCTTTATTCCTGAGTGACATAAGCTATATTGTATGTACGCGGGCGAAGCCGCTGGCATAAGCTAGTATGCTATAAAATTTTGCTTTGGGCCTACGTTTACTAAAGGGGATTGAAACTTTTTCCATATTTACATTTATCATCATCATCACAACCACGGATATGATCACAACATTATGTTATTTTAGATCCGGAGATAGCTTTAGTAACTATATAGAATTTCTATACAGCGCTAAATTTTGATCGTTTTAATCCCGTGGAAGGTCGATCCGGTACATGGAACCTTTTTTTCTGTGTTCCGTGCATGTAACTGTATCGATTTGTAACGATAAAATTATAAAATAGAGTAGGTACCATTTTTAAAAACACGAAAAGTGGGGATTTTTTTTTAATTTCAACCCTAACTTGTGATAATTATGTTGATGGATAGGTATTTAAAAATTAATAGGGGTTTACTAAAATAATTTTTTGATAATGTCAATATTTTTCGGAAATATTCGCTCCAAAAGCAATAAAATTTTGAACCATAAGTTCCATCCAAAGGTTGTCTGTAAGAACATAAATAGTTAGTTAGCCCATTTATGTCCTACTGCTGGGCGAAGGCCTCCCTCTCCCTTTTCCACACACGTCTGTCTTCGGCCTTTGCGGGCCAGTCCCTCCGGTACTTATCAAGCTCATCTCTCCACCTTCGCCTTGGTCTGCCGCGGGTTGGGTCCCATTCAACGCAAGAACATAAAAGAAAATAAAAAATAGAAATATGCCCAGATCCCGCAGCGGAATAGAACAGTTATTATTGTAAACAGTACTAACACATCATCATCTTCCTGCCCTTGTCCCGTTTTATTTGTGGTCAGCGCAACACGTCTTTTTCTTCCATTCTGTCCTGTCACTCTTCACGCTATCACTAACTCCCTTTTCAGTCATATCATTTCTCACACAATCCATCCATCTTTTCTTTGGCCTCCCTCTTCCTCTTCATTCATCCACATGTATATTCATAACTCTTTTAGCAACATGCGTTTCATCTCTCCTTTTTACATGACCATACCAAGACAAACGATTCCCTTTCAACTTTTCAGTCACTGGCGCCACTTTCAGACTTCCCCTAATATACTAATTTCTCACTTTATCCATTCTTGCCACACCACACATCCATCTTAACATTCTCATCTCCACTACATGCAATCTTTTTTCATCCGTCTTTTTCACAGCCCAACATTCTGATCCATACAGTACGACAGGCCTTATCACGGACCACTAAACAGTACTAACACATAATATGATTAAATAATTGATAAATGAAACCGCAAAAACCGCGCCACATGTGAATAAATATTTACTAAATGTGAAAAGATATCTACCTCATTTTATATTGATACATATATTATCTATATCTATTATATATATTTTCTCTTTTCATTCAAGTTATTATGTAGTCGGAAAAAGTTCGAGAGCTAATTCGTAAGAAGTTGGCAGTAGTATCATCACAACGTTAATGTTTTCCAATTGTCGATCTGGACCAATTGTTTGACTATATTAGTTAGGTATGTAGTTTATTAATTTGAGTAAATATTGTATAATTGTTTTATATATATATTATATGGTTTATTAGTACTTATGTTAATTCATGCATACATTTTCTCTTTCTCATTTATTGCACCTACCACTATTGTTCTCTGCATCACCCAAAGGTTGACTGGCAGAAAATGCCCAAGGCATTAAGTCCGCCTCTGTACTTTGTGTGCATAAAACATTAAATCTTCTTCTATATTATAAAAATGAGCCCCGTTTTCCGTTGTCACGACATGGCATGAAAACGGCTTGACCGATTTGGCTGATTTTTTTTTTGTTGTGATTGTTATTGTGAGGAGAAGGTTCTTATGAAAAAAAAAAATTAGGGTAGTGTAGGGTAGAGTAGAGTAGGGTAGAGTAGGGTAGATTAGGTTAGAGTAGGGTAGAGTAGGGTAGTGTAGGGTAGAGTAGAGTAGGGTAGAGTAGGGTAGATTAGGGTAGAGTAGGGTAGAGTAGGGTAGAGTAGGGTAGAGTAGGGTAGAGTAGGGTAGAGTAGGGTAGAGTAGGGTAGAGTAGGGTAGAGTAGGGTAGAGTAGGGTAGAGTAGGGTAGAGTAGGGTAGAGTAGGGTAGAGTAGGGTAGAGTAGGGTAGAGTAGGGTAGAGTAGGGTAGAGTAGGGTAGAGTAGGGTAGAGTAGGGTAGAGTAGGGTAGAGTAGGGTAGAGTAGGGTAGAGTAGGGTAGAGTAGGGTAGAGTAGGGTAGAGTAGGGTGGAGTAGGGAAGAGCGGGAGCGAAGCCGCGCGGGCAAAGCTAGTAAATAAATAAAAGAAGGACTGGAACCATTTGCCTGTTACGGTTTTCCGTCCAATTATAATTTGGGTGTCTTCAAGGCTAGAGTGAATAAGCTCTTAGGCGGTTATCACACTGCCACGCATCACGCAGCGTAGCGCATGAATGCATGTCTTAATGTTGCTTGTAACTATCTCCCTTTGTATAGAAAACACGCACAGTCCAACACACCGAAACTGCATCCACGCGCGTTCATGCAGATCACGCGCCTACATGCGGAGAAACATGCTCTCACGCGCGTGGTTGCGGGGCGACACGCATGGTACGCCACACTGAGTCTCATAGTACTGTGCGTGATTTTGTATGAAAAGAGTGCGTGCCTGCGTGAATTTACAAGACGCACCAACGCGCGTGAGTGCGTAAAAAACCCGCACGATGATGCAGATCAGCACTCCCGCAAGTACGCGCGTAGATGCGTTTTCACGCGCTACGCTACTTATTCCACATTATAGCACTAGTGCGTAATGGTAATCAAAATGTCACAGTTTGGAAACAAGTGCCATTATATACCTAAGTGCAGTGCAATAAGAGCCACTTTATGAGCAAGTGTAGGTATTGAAAAAGTTTTTTTTACGTTACCTTTTTTTTTCGGTAATTTCGGTAGTACGCGAGTTCAACTCGCACTTGACCAGTTTTTTTTTTATACTAAGTCCTTTTATCTTCAACAGTAAAATATATGGAAATGTATATATATATGTGTATATATGGAATGGAATTCCTTGCCGGAGTCTGTGTTTCCTGATAGCTATAACCCGGGAATCTTTAAGTCGAGAGTGAATAGGTTTCTTCTAGGTAAGCGCGTTCCATCGTCGACCGCATCGTCGCTTTCCATCAGGTGAGATAGCGGTCAAGCGCAAACCTATCAATAATAATAAAATATATTATGTACATTCAAATAATAATGAAATAAAAATTGGGTGTTTATCCAGTTGTTAGTTATGAAAGAGAAAACTTTATTAGCACAAGTGAGCACATCACTATATAAAATATATTTGCTTGTCCGTCTATGTAAACTTCTTGTATGTAAAAAAGACGAGAGAGCAGTGGTGGCCGAGCGGTAACGGCCCCGACTTACGAGTTGTAGGTCGCGGGTTCAGACCCAACTAAGCGCATTATTTTGTGTAATTTATTTCATCATTACTGCTCTCAAAACGGTGAAGGTAAACATAGTGAGGAAACTGGGATGTCCTAGAACCAAACATTCGACGACAAGTGACATCGACGACAAGAGAGGCCTGAGTCCCAGCCGTGGGAACATTATAAGGCCGACGACACTATACTAGATGAGACGAGCATTGATGAATGCGTGTATACTGGAAGGTTGGACAGCGAGCTACTCATGGCTCGCCGTCCGCGAACCCGCGTCTGCGGTGGCCGGAAATCGGGATCGGAATCCCGGCGGCGGCGGCGAGGTCTCCGCCGCCAATCGCCCCCCGAGGGCACGGCTCAAATGATGATGATGAAGCAGGCAGGACATGCATTTACATTCATGGTCTGAAGGATTTCGAAAGATATTCATAATACAATGCCATTTTAACAAGCATGTTTGTAACTTCATCTGCACAACAACGTTAATGTTTGACAGCGCGGCGAGTTCGAGTTGTTTTTACATCAATGCGATCGAAACGTTTACCACGTCTACTTTCTGATTGGTTAAGACCACAGAACAGAAAATATAGGTAGAAATGCCCCTAACGTGGCTAAGCACGGGAACCAGTGTCGCCAAACTCACACATTTGCGTATCAAATTGTACATTACACACATAAAAAACAGTAATATGATTGGCTACGAAGCTACGAATTACAAACTTAACTTTTACAATTCATATTCTTATTGCTTTCATAAATTAGGTCTTATTACAACGTAAGAAAGTTGTTATTATTTGACATGACACGAACAATAAAGAAGTTTTAACCAATTTACAACGAGTTCGCCTACTCAACGCTAGATGGCGCTGTAACCAATTTATTCTATTCAGAACGCTAGTGCCTTTGAAATAGATGCCATATTCACCTGCACTAGTATATAATATGTAATAGGCGAATTTAGTCTACTGTTGACACACGGGCGATATCTAAGAGGCACTTCCTCTAGTTTTCTTTATTCCGTGGTTAAGACCTTGGAGTGGGCCAATCGGAGCGCCGAACGTCATAACCATGTCGATCGCGTAAAACAAACTCGTATTAGGAACTATGGTGTTGGACTCGCTCGCTCTTTTCACTTGAGTAAGCGTGTAAGCACAAAATAGATAGGTACAGACGACAATCTCATGTATGTACTTCACTTTTTATACCTACGCTCGGTGGACGCACACGAATGAGCATTTCAGCTGGAACTGTTCGACGAGCGGGCCGAGGCGCTCCGAGATATCGTGTCAGTGAGCGGTGTCTGTGTGCGTTGTGAGAGTGCGCACAGTATGTAGATTACAAGGCCATGTAGTTGTATTTTATGTTTGCAAGTAAAACCATGGCCTGTATAGTGTATCAATAATTTGCTTGCACAAAGTAAATAATTACCAACGTACTGTTGATTAACTTCCATAAAAAGGAAGGAAATAATGTAAATTTTGAAACACAAAATGCTACACAGTTAAATTCGATTAATAAATTTAAATAAAATAAAATTAATCTATACTAATAATATTATAAAAAGGTAAAATTTGTAAGTTTGTATTGTATGTATGTAGGGGGTAATCTCTGGAAGTACTGGTCCGATTGCTAAAATTCTTTCACCAATAGAAAGCTGCTTTATTCCTGAGTGTCATAGGCTATATTTTATGTACATATGCGGGAGAAGCTGTGCGCAAAAGCTCGTTTTTACAAAAAAAAAAGTAATTGAAAGTAAGGGTAAATTCCTTCGCATCGCTTCTTCTTCTTCTTTTCGTATCGATGCTCTCAAACTACACTTTTTCTGACCAATATTTGGCAACCTGTACATCTCTATTGTTAGCCTCGTTTAGATCCTGAAAACTGCAGGTGGTAATGCAGGATGGGCAGCATAGCAAGTGGCGCATGTCCTGTGGAGAGGCTCCACACTGGCACTGTGCTAGAGATGGGTCGAGATAGCCCCATTTGGCCAGATTGCTTTCGCATCGCTGTCGACTGATAATGTACCCAAAAGACTGGCGGCATTGGCACGCTGAATGGCAATGCTTATCCTTTGACCGAAGTAAAAGCTGCCTTTGGGTCACGCGAAGTGTCAACGAGGCGTTTCGAAAGCTCTTTAAATAATTTGTGAGCACTCAGACCCCACGATCCGAGAGTTTCAACCCCTAACGGCTTTTTTTCTCGGTGGGCAAAAATAATCTTATGACAAGTCTGACACTACCTCCCGCTCCACCCAAGAGCGGGAGGTAGTGTCAGACTCTTACTGACTAAAAACCGGGGCTCGAGTTTCCTTTCGGATAACCTTGGCCCCAGTAGGCTTCGACCCAACCCCAAACGGCTTGAAAATATAACTACCAACAAGATTATTATTTTTATTACTTTTATTTCTTTCAGCTAATATTATTAAAATAAACACATGTGTTTTGCAATAATGAAATCGTTATTAAAAGTGAATGCTAAATTCCGTTGGAGAACCAAGATTACCAAGACGTAGCTCGAAGAGTCGCCAAACTTAAGTGGCAAGGCACATTGCACGCAGAACAGATGGTCGATGGGGACGAAAGGTTCTGGAGTGGCAATCACGTACCGGAAGACGCATGACCGATGACCTGGTCAGGGTCGCGGGAATCCGATGGATGCGTGACGCACAGGACAGGTCGTTGTGACGACGCTTGGGGGAGGCCTATGTCCAGCAGTGGACGCCTTTCGGCTGATATGATGATGATGATGTTGAAATGAAAGAAGAAAGAGGAGTGGGTTTTTAGTCAGTAAATGTCTGACACTCTCTACCGCTCCGCCTAAAAGCGGGGATGACATTGTATGATATTCTCATCTAAAAAAAGGCATGTCTGTATCGTGTGGACGCACCAGTATAGAGGTGTGGGTGTGTGTGATTATCATGGAGTTCTTAATTACTTGAATAAACAGATACATCTCATCATCTGGTAAATATGCAGTCAGAAGACTAGTTACGGTATCGAAATGAATATTGCCAGTATTTTTCCTGTTGTCTGATTCTATATCAGAAAGCCAATGCGAAAGTGATGCCCGGGTGTCGCCACTGTGCGGAACGCCCGGAGGACACGGTGGACCAGCAGGGGTCCAGCTGTGTCGAAGCCTACTGGGGTCAGGGTCAGTTTCGATAGAGTAGCTCGAGCCCCGGTATGAAGGCATTATGGAATGAGGTGGGTTTTTAGTCAGTAAGAGTCTGACACTATCTCTCGCTCCGACTAAGAGCGGAGGTTGTCATTAGATGATTATCCCTCCATAAAAAGGCAACCTTAAAACTTTTGGCATGTACATTTATCCAGTGTCACGGTAATAATAATATTCCACAACTATCACACAACGCCGTCTAGTCCCAAACTAAGCAGAGCTTGTGTTATGAGTACTAGACAACTGATAGACATACTTACATATATATTTCTAAATATATCGATGCGGGACGCACAGGATCGTTCATTGTGGCGACACTTGAGGGAGGCCTATGTCCAACAGTGGACGTCTATCGGTTGAGGCCTCCTCTCTAGAAGAGGGAATGGGCCGTTATCAACCACGCGGGCCCTGTGCGGGTTTTTTTTTTTTTTTTTTGTCGACGGGGAAAATCATCTTTGACGAAACCCGCTCTTGGGTGGAGCGGGAGACAGTGTCAGACTCTTACTGACTAAAAACCCCGCGCCGTTCCTTCTAGCCTTCATACCGGGGCACGAGCTCCCTTTCGGACAACCCTGTCCCCAGTAGGCTTCGACCCAGCTGGGCCCCTCCTGGTGCTGACAACTCCTTGAGGCGCGCGGGAACAGTGCGCGCCGTCGACGTCTTGGACTCGGTCCATTACCGGACAATCGGACAGCGAGCTACCCATAGCTCGCCGTCCGCGAGCCCGCGTCTACGGTGGCCGGAAATCGGGATCGGAATCCCGGCGACGGCGGCGAGGGCGCCTTTGCCTGATGCGGTCGGCCTCCTCCTTTGCAAGCATTACTGCTTCGCAGAAGGAGGCGACCGCCTGCCATTCCTCCTCGCTCCGGACCATGGCCTCGACCAGGGCCCGGCGCGAGAGGTCTCCGCCGCCGATCGCCCCCACGAGGGCACGGCGATGCTCCGCCCAGGCAGGGCACACCTCGATGGTGTGCTCCACCGTGTCCTCCGGGCGTTGCGCACAGTGGCGACACCCGGGCGTCTCTTCCGCTTGAATCCGATGCAGGAACCTCCCGAACTTGCCATGTCCGGTGAGGACCTGCGTCATGCGGAACGTAAGGACGCCGTGAGGTCTTTCCAGCCACGCCTCAAAGAGGGGGCTTACCGCCATAATCGTGGCGTGCCCAGCACTGGGTTGCGATAGCCGTTGACGCCATTTCACCATGAGATCCCGCCGGAGCTCTGTCCGCCATGCTTTGACATGTTGCGGCAGTGGACTTTCACCCCGGCGTTGCATCTCCACGCGCATGTCGTGCATGTGTGCAAGGACTGTTGCCTCCAGATCCCACGGTGGTAGGCCAGCCAGAAGGCTCGCCGCTTCGCGGGAGATCGTGCGGTAACCCCGCACCATCCGTATTGCCATGACCCTCTGGCAGGCGTTCAGTATGGACGCCGGTCGCTTTGCCAGCGACGGCGCCCACACCGGCGCCCCGTAGAGGGCCATGGACGGCCCTGTGCGGGTTGGTGAATGTCACATGTCTTCGAATTTTTGGGACATGTTGGTTTCTTCACGATGTTTTACTTTACCGTTTTGAGAGCAGAAATAAATTACACAAAGTAATGCGCCTGAACCTACCCGCGATCCCGCGAACCCGCGACCTACAACTCGTTTAAGTCGAGCCCGTTACCACTCGGCCAATTATATAAATAAATATTTCAGCTCAAGTTTACCGAGATAGCGCTAGTTTCAATTATTCCACATAGAAGAAAGAAAGAAAGAAAGAAAACTATTTTATTTGGCATACACACTCGTAGATACACACAATGTAGTAACAACATGTAGACACTAATCTATCTATATATATAAAAATCAATACCACTTTTCGTTGTTATTTTATAACTCAAGAACGGGCTCACCTATCCAAACCAAATTTTTAGGCTTTGTTTGGACTATTTAGTAGATGGTTTATGTGAAGTTTGGTAGGGTAGAGTAGGGTAGAGTAGGGTTTTTTTTTTTAATTTTTTTTTTTATTTTTTTTTTTTTCGGCAAGAGTGGGAAATCCTCATGGACGGCCAGGCTGCCTCACATACGAGCCAGTCTGGGCAGTGTCAGACTCCTACTGACTAAAACCGCACTCCTGCCTTACATTTAAACCACAGATATGGCGTCCGTGCTCTTTTTTGATTTAACATTGTTTGCTTCTGGGCAACTCCACGTGCAAGTGGCATCACTCCAGAGCACCTTCCAGTAACTACAACAAATCCCGTCACAATTTCAGAGCTGAGAGGCCACCAATCCGAAGCGAAACTCAAGCAGCAACGAGCCATACGCGCACAAAAAATTGGGGAAACTCCCAACCTTCAACACACATACAACCCTCCGCCCCCCATCAAATGGCCCCCCAGCTCCAGACTTAACTATAATTAATTCTATATAATATATATTAATAACCTTAAATATCAATAACTTAACTACAATATGCTGTAATTAGTTTCTTTTTCAGTAGTTTTTTTATTTTTATTATTATTATTATTATTATTTTTATATTTATATATTTTTTTTTTATGTATTTTTTTTTTTACTAAGTTAGGTAACGCTATGTTAAATTTATAACTATGGGTTTCCACCCCAAGACCTGTCACTGTTTCCTGCTAAGAACCAACCACCCCGAGCAATACCCGCGTCATACAAAGCTACTTCAGCTCATCACTGCCTAAGTAGGCGGATCAGTGCCTCGACGACTGCTCTGTCCCGATGCCGCATGGCGTTCTTCATGTTGTTGGGGTAAAAAAAAACTTTTTACAAAAAAAATATAACCGACTTCAATGATAAAAAACACTGAAAAGTATCAAATAACTTTAATTTGGAAGTCGGTGTTTCTACAATAGTTTAGTCTCTTCGTTATTTAACACCGACTTCCAAATTAAAGTTATTTGATACTTTTCAGTGTTTTTTATCATTGAAGTCGGTTATATTTTTTTTGTAAAAAGTTTTTTTTATTTCACACTTTTTAGTTATGGTACCACCACTAAAAAGTACCCCTCAGTCAAACTTAAATACCTTATAGTCAGAGCGCATCTCATAACGGTTCTAATAATCCCAAACACGGTTAGATTACATTAATTTACCTTTCGGCTTCATCATCAGATCAGTTCGATATATCCTCTCCCCCTCTTCTTTCAAACAGTCATTAGACTAGATGCTGGAGAGGGAAAGGATATATCGAACTGATCTGATGATGAAGCTAAAAGGTAAATCTTTCAATCAGTCATTAGACTAGATGCTGATAATCCCGGCTGTAGCATCAGGCCAGATTTATGTCAACATTGCAATGAACTTAAAATTTAGTCCTGTTTAAAATGAGCCCAAACACGACTACGGTGCTGTAATTTCAAGGTTTGTACTTTTCCTGATGCTCCTGGCTTCAGCATCAGGTCTATGTACTTTGGTGTTCTTTATTAGCAGTACGTTTATCCACACATCGAGCCGTTTTCAATGAGCCTAAACTCGATATATCTGCTGTTTGTTGTCGAGGACTTAGGTACTCTGCAGACTATCCTGACTGCAGCATCAGGTCATGACTCATGATCGTCAGATCATGAGACCAAATGTGGCAAATGCCCTATCAAACATCAAAACAATTTACTAAAACAGTCCTTGCCTGTTCGAGTAACTTCTTACTGTTAAGGAGTTGTACCTTCCATCATCAGCCCAGCTACCTGAGATGGTGACGACCATACGCAAATACACAAGATACTTCATAAAATATGCGAAAATCAATAAGTGAGCCTATAAAATTTGAAGGTTGCCCTCGATTTCTCCAAGATCCCATCATCAGATCCTAATTTGGTGATAATGGGACCACCTCAGAACTATCTACTTTCGAACAAAAAAAGAATTTTGAAAATCCGTCCACATTTGGGGGAGTATTCGACGAACAAACATACAAAAAAAAAAAAAAAAAAAACATACAAACAGCCGAACGTAATACCTCCTCCTTTTTGGGAAGTCGGTAAAAATAATTGGAATCGATTCAGTTACTGATTCTGAACAAACTATATTCAAGCATATACTACAAATAATCTCCACTAATATAATAAACAGGTAGTTTATTTTTTTGTTTGTAGGAGTTAATCTCTGAAACTGTTGATCCAATTACTTTGCACTGATAGAAAGCTGCTTTATTCCTGAGTGACATAGGACCCAGGCGAAGCTGCGAGCAAAAGCTAGTGTTATACAGTAATTTGTGCTAAAGTACATAAATTACTTAAATATTAACTTACTATGAATATTTATGAACTAACTAACGTACATTATATTTAAGTAATTTAAATAAATACCTGCACTAAAGCGAAAATTGATTCCTAGTGAATTGTATGAAGTAAAATTGGTATAATTTGTTATCTCTAGTGTTTACACAGCTGGATAATACCTATGTTACCTGTTTGGCGCCACCGTGAGGCACACATTGCTATAATAACTAGCTTTTGCCCGCACTGCTTCGCTCTCGCTCTTCCCTACTCTACCCTACTCTACTCTACGCTACTCTACTCTACCCTACTCTACACTACTCTACCCTACTCTACCCTACTCTTCCCTATTCTACCCTACTCTACCCTACTCTACCCTACTCTAGGTACCCTACTCTACCCTACTCTACCCTACTCTACCCTACTCTAGCCTACTCTAGCCTACTCTACCCTACTCTACCCTACTCTACCCTACTCTACCCTACTCTACCCTACTCTACCCTACTCTACCCTACTCTACCCTGTACCATTTCGTGCCGTTTCGTGTGACCCTGTGTACCGTTTCGTGGTTACGTGGCAAAAGCCTTATTCAACGCTTTAGTGCAGGTATTTATTTAAATTACTTAAATATAATGTACGTTAGTTAGTTCATAAATATTCATAGTAAGTTAATATTTAAGTAATTTATGTACTTTAGCACAAATTACTGTATAACACTAGCTTTTGCTCGCAGCTTCGCTTGGGTCCTATGTCACTCAGGAATAAAGCAGCTTTCTATCAGTGCAAAGTAATTGGATCAGTAGTTTCAGAGATTAACTCCTACAAACAAAAAAATAAACTACCTGTTTATTATATTAGTGGAGATTATTTGTAGTATATGCCTGAATATAGTTTGTTCAGAATCAGTAACTGAATCGATTCCAATTATTTTTACACTATTTTACATTTTTTCACAAAAACATTTAAAAAAAGTTACAAGTTGGACACCACTGACATTAAGAATAAAGCAGGTCACGGCAGATCACAGCAGGCATTAGGTGCCTGTGCAGTTGTGCACAGCTGGCCCGCGGGTGGCCCGGTGAACATGTTTACCATGGCTTATAACTTTGTGATTTTTCTTAATAGAGTTTTGAAAGGTTGTACATAGATCTATGTACAACAATTTAATTAAGAATAGATTCTTTTTTCTTTAATTTGTATAAAAATTCTTTATATGAAATTACTAGAAAGGTGTTTCAGTTTCGCATATAATAAAAAAATAAGGTTATGATATACATATAACATCTTTAACTTTCAGTCGTTTTCACTGAAAGAATAAAATTTTGTAAAGAATCCAAGATCTTCTAGTCGGGGTATTTAACCACCCACATAAAAAGAAGGGTGCTATAAGTTTGTCTGTGGCACCATAGCTCTTAAGCCCGTGCTTGATAGATTACGGACTATTCCCTCTCCTAGAGAGTAGGCCTGAGTCCCAACAGTGGGAACTTTAAAAAGCTGGTTATGCTTATGCTAATACAATAGCATAATAGGTTTTCATATTTCACGCTCTCCAGCGACCAAAAATCCGTATAAATGTCGATTCCAATAAACACAGATTGACGTCACGAATTTGCACTGACAATGACGCATGTAACTGGCCAGTACTTGTTGCATACAATGTGCTTAAGGATAATATTATATTGTTTTCATGTTTATTGTATAGTTCAATTAATGATTGGTATAAACTTTCCGATTCAGTTGTGGCTTTACCTTAAGAGGGTCCTTCTCCACTCGCTTATCGTAAACATCGAAAATGGTTTAAAAGCTTGTTACTTCATTTAATGTAATCCAACGCGATGTTTGACGAAAAGGCAACGCAAAAAAGAGAGATAACGCTTGGAAACTCTGTTAGTATTCGGTAATTCCGAGATTTACTATAAAATTTTACAAAACTTGCTCCAGGAAATAGCTGTTTTTTTTAAACCCATAAAAGTTTTTGAAAAAATGTGGCGTCATTTAGAATCTTAATAAAATTTGCAAGGTCTCTAAAGGAATACTTTTTTGACTTTTTAATTTTTAGGGAAATTATGAGGTGTCAAAGTTCATACAAAATAAGACATTTTCAGAGGTTTTTACTGGATTAGTTTTACACAAATTTAGAAATTGGTTTCTTTAGAAACCTAGATAATATCCACAAGATACTGTGTTTCCAAAATATCTAATGAAAAATGTGTAATAACGTCGGCGTGTAGAATGCATACTTGAACACGCAGTCGGCTTGCTCGAGCATGGTCGAGCATCAAATTTGGGCGTGTATTCAATTTTGCGAAGTATGATAATAATCATAAGATACTTTTTTCAATAATCTCAGAAAATGCTCTTGGTGTGCGCTGACCCCTACACAGCGCCGTTTTACGTTAACTACACCGTGCCGTTTAACGTTAACTTCGCGGGGCACTTTCACGGTAATGTCTCTGCGCTATTTCATATAAACTACGTCGCCGTTTTACGTTAACTACGTGTGCCGTTTCATGTTAACTACGTGTGCCATTTCACGGTAACGTGCCCGCGCCATTTCTCGTTAACTTTGCCGTGCCGTTTAATAGTAACATCCCCGCGCCGTTTCTCGTTAACTTTGCCGTGCCGTTTAATAGTAACATCCCCGCGCCGATTCTCGTTAACTTTGCCGTGCCGTTTAATAGTAACACCCCCGCGCCGTTTCTCGTTAACTTTGCCGTGCCGTTTAATAGTAACATCCCCGCGCCGTTTCTCGTTAACTTTGCCGTGCCGTTTAATAGTAACATCCCCGCGCCGTTTCTTGTTAACTTTGCCGTGCCGTTTAATAGTAACATCCCCGCGCCGTTTCTCGTTAACTTTGCCGTGCCGTTTAATAGTAACATCCCCGCGCCGTTTCTCGTTAACTTTGCCGTGCCGTTTAATAGTAACATCCCCGCGCCGTTTCTTGTTAACTTTGCCGTGCCGTTTAATAGTAACATCCCCGCGCCGTTTCTCGTTAACTTTGCCGTGCCGTTTCACGTTAACTATGTCGTGCCGTTGGAAGTTAACTATGCCGATCCGTGGTAATGTGACCAGACAGACATTTACTGACTAAAAGCTAACCGTGAACTCTCAAACAACAATCAACAATATGATTGTCCTTATTCGTGAACTTAATTATAATTTAACGATAAGTTTGTTGAAATTATTATCAGTTGAAAGTATCTTCGTGTGCGAGCCAATTGAGACGTACCTATGTTCTATACCCAAGGGTCAGAGCGTCGGCAGAATGTTCGAACGACTTTAATGAAGTTTCTTGCATATTCTTCTCCATAAAGATCTACGCTTTGGTACGTGCAATTTAGCTTCACTTTTCTTGGACTAACCTCTTCTTCTTCTTCCTGCCCTTATCCCATATTACTTACTTGGGATCGGCGCAACAAGTTTTTTTCTTTCATTCTGTCCTGTCACCCTTCAAAATATCACTAACTCCCTTTTTCTTTTTTGGATTAGCCGACATTTAACTATTTAAAAGTGCCTGCAAACTTAGTTACGTCACAAAAAAGTTTTTTTTGCGATTCGGAAAAATCTTGGTAACACAATACGGGAATTGGACTGTTTTCATAGGTAAGTTCGTGCGGAACCCTCAGGGCGCGAGTCCGGCTCGCACTTGCCCAGTTTAATATTTTAAATTTTGTTACAGAAATAAAATAAAAACAATATTAAGTTTTATAAACTAATCAATAATATATCTATAACATAACAATTTAAATTGGATGTTGATTATGTCACCCTATGAGGATTCGCCGTGCCGTCGTGGAGGCGATCGGCGGCGGAGACTTCTCGCGCCGGGCCGCCCTTGAGGCCATGATCCGGAGCGAGGAGGAGTGGCAGGCGGTCGCCTCCTTCTGCGAAGCAGTAATGCTAGCAAAGGAGGAAGCCGACCGCATCAGGCAACGGCGCCCTCACCGTCGCCGCCGGGATTCCGATCCCGATTTCCAGCCACCGTAGACGCGGGCCCGCGGACAGCGAGTTATGGGTAGATCGCTGTCCGACCGTCCGGTAACTGTCCGGACCGAGCCAAGACGTCGAGGGCGCGCACTGGTCCCGCGCGTCTCAAGGAGTTGTCAGCAACAGGAGGGGCCCAGCTGGGTCGAAGCCTACTGGGGCCAGGGTTAACCAAAGGGAAATTCGAGCCCGGGTATGAAGGCTGGAAGGAACGGGGTGGGTTTTTAGTCAGTAAGAGTCTGACACTATCTCCCGCTCCACCCAAGGGCGGGTTTTGTCATTGGATGACTATTCCCACCGAAAAAAAAAACCTATGGGGATTGAAGAGCTAAACGAGATGGAGTACCCAGTCGCGAACACATGACCCTGGCGAATAGGACGCGAAAACACTCTTCTGACTCTCTTCGGACTAATTGGACGAGGGTTAATCGTCTAACAATATAAGAGGCCATTGACAAAAGTTTTTTTTTAATTGAGACCTTCTGAATAACAACTGTCATAATATTATAGTAATATCTACGTCTTGGCGGGAGATAAGTAGAAACATTAATTGAGTTCACAGATAAAGAAATTTTATCACTATGTATGTTATTATTTATTTAAAAGATTGTGTGGGTTTACTTAATTGGGTATCTATTTAACGACTTATTTTTTATAACCCTTTAACGTGTGTGTTTTAGCTTTAATTAATTAAACCCCAAGCGAACGTTAAACTGTCTAAAATCGTTATTCCCATCAATTGGCTAGTTGCCATAAAAAATTTAATTGGTCCGTCTTTTAGATTATTCAAAAATAAGGAAAACTTATTTTTTAATTTTTTAATTAAATTTCCAGAAATGACAAAGATATAGCCCATTAAAAGTTACGTGTGAAAAAGGCAGCACGGCGTGAAGTTACACGCTTGGACCATACTGGGCCCCTACGGCCTGCTGGGTCCCTACGGCCACTGATCCATTAATCTCGCGAACTACCTTTGAGCTACCATAAATATTATCTATGGAGAATTCTTGTTTCATATGAGTAGGTCGGTACTGTTGGCGCAGTGGTTGAGCTGCTGCGCTGAGTGTCGCGGGTTCAGATCCCGGACGAAACAAATATGACCTCCAGATATTTGTTCCGGGTCTAAGTGTCTTTTTATGTAAGTTTACACGTTTGTGAAAGCACCTATCAAACAGCAATATTTTTTTGTGAAGGCAAAGTTTAACTTGTAACTTTGCACAAATTCTAATCAAAATTAATAATTAAGAGAGTCCTTCTCCACTCGCTTATCGTAAACTTCGAAAATGGTTTAAAAGCTAGTTACTTCATTTAATGCAATCCAACGCGATGTTTGACGAAAAGGCAACGCAAAAAAGAGAGATAACGCCTGGAAACCCTGTTAGTATTCGGTAATTCCGAGATTTACTCGAAAATTTCGCAAAATTTGCTCCAGGAAATAGCTGTTTTTTTTAAACCCTTAAAAATTTTTGGAAAAAGTTGTCGTCATTTAGAATCTTAATAAAATTTGCAAGGTCTCTAGAGGATTACTTTTTTGCCTTTTTTAATTTTTAGGCAAATTATGAAGTGTCAAAGTTCATACAAAATAGGACTTTTTCAGAGGTTTTTACTGGATTAGTTTTACACAAATTTAGAAATTGGTTTCTTTAGAAACCTAGGTAATATCCACAAGATACTGTGTTTCCAAAATATCTAATGTAAAATGTGTAATAACTTCATAATCAGTAATGAGCGGTTGTATGAAAAACAGTGAAAATGTGAGTCATGATGCACCACCTTAAGAGACAAAATTATTCTAGAAACACTGACTTCTGGAATTAACTCTTCAGATACCGTCGATTAGAGACACAATAGTTAGACAATAGATGCGCGAACGCGCGTTCGCTAGTTATTTTGCACTTTTGAGTTTTTTTTTTACGTTGAAGTCGGTTGTATTTTTTTTTGTAAACATTTTTTATTCAAAGCTGCCCTCAAAACACGGTTTTACAGGGTTTTAACATTTTTAAGAAAAAAAAAAATCGTGTGTATTAGTTGTATTAATGCTAATACGATCTAGAATTTATAAAAAAAAAATCTAAATAAACCAATCAATTTAAATGAAATACCTAATGACATATGTAATCATTGTTCGTTACAAAAAAAAAAACAAGAACCCGGAACTACTACATACGCAAAGTAACCAATTCACTATTTACACTCTATTTATCTTGTAATCTAGTCTCTATATACATGTAAGTACATAGTACACACGAATAATTTATACGTATACAGTAAGTATATTAACGTAAAAAACCTACTCGCTTCAAATCATGTCTCACACTAGCTAGCTAGACTTGTCAATGGAAATGCCAAACAGAGCTCATGTCTGATTGATAGAAAAGGAGCGCAAATTACTATATTTTGCTCTGTAACATGCCAGAAAGAGACAGACAATCTAATTGACACATTCTACAAATGTCCAGGTCAAAAATGATTACATTTGTGCGCATTTTTTTTATCAAAACTGTAGACTTTCACTTTTTTATAAAAATATGTTCATAAAACTAAAAAAAATACTTAAATTAATACTTACAGCGTAAATCAGAGTTTTTAAATCCAAAAACAATCACTGCACAACACAAAAAACAGCACGATAATTAGAAAAATAACTTTTTCCAAATTCGACAAAGTAAACAAACTTGTGGTATAACACGGGTAAGTTTAGAAGGCACGGAAGAATGAGGAACGGCGGTACAACCAACGGATATTAAACTCGGTCGGGTAACACACAGTGTGACATTCGAGCGCCAAGACGAACAAGGAATGACTGGTAGGATTATAACTACTATATCGTTCACTGATGACGACATATCAAAATCATATAGCTATACATATATCGCATGATAATAATTGATAACGTTTTTATCACATGTCGATGTTTTTTGGTTGGCAAAACGAGTTCCGGATTGTATTTTGCGTGTGAGGTAACTTTTTGCGTGTTTTATGATGAAATATTAGTGTGGTCTAGTGGCCGCTAGATGGCGTGACCTGTAGTGTGTACTTATTGAGGAAAACCGCGATTTATTTATAATTCTACGCGACAGGGGAATTATTAATGATCAAATAAACGTTTGTTACGGCAGAAACTACTACTAGATACTTATATATTCAAAATACTTATAATAAGCATATTGAATCGATCGACCTATCTACTTTTTAATCAACTTTTGAAAAGGAAAAGGTTCTCAATTCGTCGGATGTTTTTTTTCAACCCCTGATGAAAAAGATTTTGATGCGGTTTTTTTTATTTGAAAGCTGACGTTATCGAGATGGTTCTTAGATACTATATATGAAGATCTATTCAGGTATTCAAAGGCCATCAGCTCGTTTGTTGGCTTTGGCAGGAATCTTAAACACTTAACCCTTCAGATACCGTCAATTAGAGACACAATAGTAAGACAATAGATGCGCGGCCACCGGTGGTCGCTTGGGGATTCATGAATTAATGGATGGTATTTTATAAATAAACACATACCTATATGACCTAATGTTTGAAATACTCATGTACCTACCTGCCGGCGCTATCAAGCTGGACTGTTGATGGAGGTTGGACTTAGGACACGTAACCTTGGATTGCCTATTAATAAACCCGTCGAGTTTTTTTTTTTTTTTTTTTATCGGATATAAACTAGTACTTGACTGCAATCCCACCTGATGGTAAGCGGTGATGCAATCGTTGATGGTGAGGCGCACTAGTTTATTAAGAGCCTATTCACTCTAGCCTTGAAGACGCTCAGATTGTAATCGGACGGGAAGACCGCAGCAGGCAAATTATTCCAGTCCTTCGATGTACGCGGTATAAATGACGAAGCGAAACGCTTAGTCCGGACCGTGGAGGTTTCAACAACGTAAGGGTGGATACTCGCCGTACGTCGGTTTGTCCAGTGGTAGAAATGGGATGGCGGAATCAAGTCATGCAATTCCTGCGCGCACTCTCCAAAATGCAACCTGTAAAACACCGAAAGGCTGGCTACCCTACGCCTGTGCTCAAGGATTTGAAGATTGGACCTAACCATATCTGGATCACCAATCAGTCTCTTCGCACGCCTTTCCACCGAGTCCAAAGCTGCCAGGTGGCACTTTGCAGCACCAGCCCATATGTGGCTGCAGTACTCCACACACGATCGGACCTGTGCTTTGTATAACATTAAAAGCTGTCCCGGTGTGAAGTACCGCCGGACCTTTGCTAGAACGCCTAGTTTCCTAGCAGCAACTTTGGCTTTGGACTCAATGAACCGCCCAAAATTGAGGTCGGAGGAAATTTCAACACCCAAGAGCTGAAGGCGGTCGGTACAATCCAATGTTACATTCTGAAAAGTAGGAGCCGAGGCTCATTAGATTCGTCTTAACCAGTTCTAAACATTTTTCATGATGACGAGGACCTGATGCTAGAACTGGGAAGTGGCTGATGGAACCCTGGAACGCCTTCTAGTAAATATATCGAGTTTGGGCTCATTAGATTCATTGTAACCAGTATTAAGTATTTTTTATGATGACGAGGACCTGATGACCTGGGAGGTGGCTAATGGACCCCGGTCGGGGGTTTTTTAAAATGTTTAATTTTGATATTATCTTTTCTTTATTCTTTATTGTACATCATATCACTTTTAAACAAACAAAATAGGACAGCTGATGGACACAGGCGAGCTAAACAAGTGGCGTAGTGTGGATTAATTTAGACGTAGGTGAAGATACAACAGCGAGGCCATTTTCGTATACCACGATGATGCAGATCTGCACTCCCGCAGGTACGTGCGTAGGTGCGTTTTCACGCGCTACGCCGCGTGGTGCGGGGCAGTGTGATAACCGCCTAAAACCCAATTGCGTGTTTAGCTAAGTAGAGTAGCTAGGCATGGGCGCAGTGGATAAAATCACTACATAGTATAAAACAAAGTCGCTTTTTCTATCCCTATATCCCTATGTACGCTTAAATCTTTAAAACTACGCAACGGATTTTGATGCGGTTTTTTTTAATAGATAGAGTGATTCAAGAGGAAGGTTTATATGTATTATATAGCACCCGAGCGAAGCCGGGGCGGGTCGCTAGTAAAAAATATAAGAAAATAAAAAAATGGCCGAGTGGTAATGGTTGAGAGCAGTGGTGGCCGAGTAATGGCTCTGACTTACGAGAGGTCGCGGGTTCAAACCCAGCCAGGCGCATTACTTTGAGCAATTTATTTCATCACCCCTGCTCTCAAAACATAGTGAGGAAACAGGCATGTCCTAGAACCAAAAATTCGAAGACATGTGATATCCACCAACCTGCAAGGCCCGCGTGGTGGATTACGGGCTATTCCCTCTCTTATAGAGGAGGCCTGAGTTCTAGCAGTGGGAACATTAAAAAGACTGGTTATCAGTGGTGAAGCTACTAAGGGGCTAGGCGGGGCAGTGTCCCGGGGCCCTCAAGCTCGGGGGGCCCAAAACCTAATCAATAAACCGCTTATTAAATGAACGAAAAATTTTACAAAAAATATTTCTTTTGATAGTGATAATAAATCAGATAATGTGACCACTGCAGTACCTATTGGTTGAAAAGCCTACTCATGAAGATTCGGTTATAAAGCCGTGAAAGTTATCGTTGGCGACCATGTCTCCATATCATTGTGTGTGCATGTTAATGATAAATCTTCTTATAACTTGGGATTTATACAACGTGTAACGTTAAATGCGCAAAACCTCAGACAACCCAAATGATTTTTAATTCAATTGACCTAATTATTTGAGAAAAAAAATCATTAAAAAATAATTTAAGGTTTTAAGAGCAGATTTAAAATAATATCTGTTTAAATGTGTGTTTGTTTAAAATTTATATCTGCATTGAAATAATACCTTTTATTATCCCGTGTATGAGAAAATTTGATTGGACTACAACTATTTGTGTTTGTTTACTTATTTCAGCGGGTTTGCGCACGTGATGGCTCGACCTATTCATAAATAATAAATTTTTAATGAAGATTTTTTTGAAAAATGTAACCTATATTAAAAAGTGGTTTAATATTTCATGTTTTGCGCATTTAACGTTGCACGTTGTATAAGAGATAAAGCAGCGTGTATATTGAAAAAGCCTAAACAATTTAAGGACCTCAGTTTGATTATGCCCCAGCGCCCTTGGTCATCTAGCAACGCCGCTGCTGGTTATTGTCATAGGAGCGAAGCCACATGCTGAAGCTAGTTAACGAAAGCAATTTGAAGTTACCCAACATTTAATTATCATTAATACTGTTACCTAGTATGTTTAATGATGGAAGTTTCGTGCACATGGAGGTTTTATTATGTCTTGACGTGTAATACCGATGGAAGGAGATTATAGAAAAAAAAAACATGTATTTATTACGTTTTTTAACGTTGCTTCTATGTAAGTTATTTTATTTCGTTTATTTTCAATAAACATATAAATTATATTTAAATATGTCAATAAAAAATAAAAAAACATTTAAAAATATAAAAAATAGTAGCCCACCGGTATCGGGAACAGGGTCCAAGCTACCGGCGGTCAGGGCTCCAGAGAAAGGAACCTCCTGACTATACGAGCCGTGTCCAGGAGTACCGCTTTCTGAATCAAGCCCTTGATCCAGCCGCCTAACGAGAGCCTCCTAAGGTGTTGGTCGAGGCTCTTGGCTATTAAGCCAGTACCATTATTTTATTTATTATTATTGACAGGCTTGCGTTTGACCACCATCTCACCTGATGGTAAGCGATGATGTGGTCGACGATGGAACACGCTTGTTGTAGAACGCACGTTGTAGTCTATATACTCACCTTAATAATACGTATTCTAGTTTATTGGCGAGTTTCTAAAAAAAAAGTATCAAAATAGAAAATTTTAACTGTTGAATCTTTCGAGGTGTGCCCTGCTTAGGCGGAGCACCGCCGTGCCCTCGTGGGGGCGGCGGAGACCTCTCGCACCGGGCCTTGGTTCAGGCCATGGTCCGGAGCGAGGAGGAGTGGCAGGCGGTCGCCTCCTTCTGCGAAGCTGTAATGTTAGCAAAGGAGGAGGCCGACCGCTTCAAGCAACGGCGCCCTCGCCGCCGCCGCCGGGGTTCCAGTCCCGATTTCCAGCCACCGTAGACGCGGGCTCGTGGACAGCGAGCAATGGGTAGCTCGCTGTCCGATCGTCCGGTAACTGTCCGGACCGAGCCAAGACGTCGACGGCGCGCACTGTTCCCGCGCGCCTCAAGGAGTTGTCAGCAACAGGAGGGACCCAGCTGGGTCAAAGCCTACCGGGGTCGGGGTTATCCGAAAGGAAACTAGAGCCCTGGTATGAAGGCTAGAAGGAACGGCGCGGGGTTTTTAGTCAGTAAGAGTCTGACACTATCTCCCGTTCCACCCAAGAGCGGGTTTTGTCATCGAACCCACGACCTCTGGCACAGCAGTCAGGGCCACTAACCACTAGACCAATAGGCCAGTCATATAAATCCCTCACTATTGTTCGGGATTAAAACTTGCGACTTTCGTTTCGTTCGGAATTCAATATTGCTTTATCCCCTATTTACGTAATCTACTATTATTCTTTCAGGCGTTTATGAATCGCTACCTTCTCAATCTCATAACAGATGGAGATACTACAGGGAAGAAAATCATAAAACCACCGTGGGCAGAGTACTGCAGCTGATGCGGTCTTACTACGAGGAGGCAAACTCACGCTTGACACAAATGAATAGCATGAGGTTCATGTATGAAGAGAGCCCTTACTACGAGATGGGGTTTATTATTGCAGAGATAATTGAAAGGTAAGGCCATGGTCCGGAGCGAGGAGGAATGGCAGGCGGTCGCCTCCTTCTGCTTGCAAAGGAGGAGACCGACCGTAAGATGAATTTCCCCGTCGACAAAAACAAAAAGTCACTTTCCCCCATATTCCCTCAAGCTAAATTAGGTGCCCCAATAATTTAACTTAGAAATCTTAAACCACCAAATTTATGTAACGGCACCCGACTTCAAATCTTTCTTTGCAATAACGTGATCGTTGCAATAGTTTTGACTGGTCCAGCAGTTGGTTAAACAGTGCTTATACCTTTTTTTTTCTGTCGACGGGGAAAATTATCATTGACGAAACCCGCTCTTGGGTGGAGCGGGAGACAGTATCAGAGTCTTACTGACTAAAAACCCCGCGCCGTTCCTTCCAGCCTTCATAAGTGCTTATACCACCGCCGCGCCGCTCCTGCGATGACTACCACTCCACTGCGATAGCCGATTCTGAATTAAGTGCTCCATTGGTGTAATTGCTGCAAGGCGTTCCGATGCGAGGATAAACAAATAAATAAATAAATAAAATAAATAAATAAATAAATATCTCGCATCCCAATGATTCCAAATGATTTAAGTACCTTTTAATTTTAAAAGAATTCAATGTTCTGTTAAGCTAAATTTCGCCTTTATCTCTATCCCTACTAATATTATAAATGCGAAAGTAACTCTGTCTGTCTGTCTCTTACTCTTTCACACAAAAACCTTTTTATAAAAAAAAAATAAGTGACTTTACTAAAAAATTGAATTGAATTTGAGGAGTTCCCTCGATTTCGCCAAGATTACATCATCAGATCCCAACTTGGTGACTATGGGACCATTTGGGAAGTATACCCTTTCCAACAAAAAAATAATTTTTCAAATCGGTTGGCAAGCGACGAAGTTATGCGCGAACAGACTTAAAAAAAAGTTTTTTAGAAGTCGGTTAAAAAGCGCGCGATATCTTCACGTCCAACACACCACAGTGTCTCAAGATGAAATTCTATGACCAGTGCGTGTTGCATAAAGACATCCGAATTGAGAACCTCCTCCTTTTTTAGAAGTCGGTTAAAAAACTACTGAACGGATTTAGATCAAATTTGCTAGGTAGGTAGAAGAGACACTGGAATAACACATAGGCTACCTATAATTCCACTGCTGAGCACGGGTCTCTGCCCGCGCGATGTAAACTGTAGTCCACGCGGGCGAAGCCGCGGGCGGAAAGCTATTATAATATTATAAATGCGAAAGTAACTCTGTCTGTCTGTCTGTTACGCTTTCACGCAAAAACTACTGAACGGATTTAGATCAAATTTGGTAGGTAGGTAGAAGAGACACTAGAATAACACATAGGCTACCTATAATTCCACTGCTGAGCACGGGTCTCTGCCCGCGCGATATAAACTGTAGTCCACGCGGGCGAAGCCGCGGGCGGAAAGCTAGTAATTAATAAATCACAGGGGTAAACCTTTAAACACGTAGGAATCGATTTACGCCAAGACTGCCTTTCACACGGCCAACAATAAGTCGCGTTGTCAAGATCGGGTTCCACAGAAAACCAATATTTTTTTCTGCCACAAGAAAATAAAACTAAAAATATAATTTTCAATACACTTGCTCAGAGTGCATATAGTGGCACTTGTTACCAAACTGTGACATTTTGATTACCATTACGCACTAGTGCCTTATTGTTCAACCTCTGCACCGTCATAATTTTATGACATTTATCGTATCAGGATGGGCGCAGGTTGTCCCGCACGAACAAAAGAAAAATAAAATGGGCGCGCATATGAAAACAGTTTTTTTATCGCCACAAAAGTTTACTAGTTTTACAGTTATTTTATTCACAAGTGTATTGAAAAACGTCGTATGATACTACTCTCTTAATTCATGAATCCCCAAGCGACCAACGGTGGCCGCGCATCTATTGTCTTACTATTGTGTCTCTAATTGACGGTATCTGAAGGGTTAAGACCCTCGCCATGGCTCGGGTCTAAATCGCCTCGACGGTAATCACTAACATTACACACTTATATCATAATGTACTATTACGCAGAAGTACTTTAAAATAATTATGTTCTTTTAAAAACTAAATTGTCCAAAATAATAACAGAAATTGACGCGGCCAAAGTCGTAGTTAACAGCTATAATTTATAAAGCTGTGAAGTTTGTTTGCAAAAATAAATATGATGCCCAAAATAACTATTCCACGCGGACGAAGTCGCGGGCACAGCTAGTCTATAATATGTATGTGTTTAGAAGTATACAGGGTTATTTGTAAAACACCGACAACCTCTCAGGACTTTATTACTAATATCATAAACATTTGTTCTGTAACTTTTAAAAAATGTTCACATTTTATTTCGACAGTTCTTCATATAAAAATATAAATATTTAAATGAAACAATCAAAATATTACGAATTCTATGCGAAGCAAGCGATAGTACAATATGGAGAAGTGCGGCAATCGAGCGGGGGTATAGCAAAATACAGAGTTGAAATGTGTTAGATAGAACAACGAAATTTTGAATGTTTGTTTTTGGTAAATTAATTAAGTTTTGTAAAAAGTCATAGAACAAAAGTTGTTGTTTATGATGTTAGCAATACAGTCCTGCGAGGTTGTTAGTGTTTTACAAATAACCCTCTATAAGTATGTATATCAGTTGTCTAGTACCCATAACACAAGCTCTGCTTAGCTTGGGACTAGACAGCGTGGGTGGCGTTGTGTGATAGTTGTGGAATATTATTATTATTACTATTTCAGGTACAGAAAAGTAATAGAAATGGCACAGAGACCTGTAAGGTTCAAGTTCTACACCGTACCAGAAACAATAAAGACAGTCGAATACACGCAGAAACTATATTTTGAACTATACCATCTAGTACGCATGATGCATGAGATTCCAAGAAAATGGCTCAACGATACAGAATTCAGAAACATCGAGAAAATAGCTGGCCCAGAACTATTGTTCAGCAGTAAGTCCAACGATGACGAGGATATGGGATCACTAGGTGAAATGGGGTTGAAAGAGTTGCTATCAACACAGAGGAATCTTCAGGATTTGCAGAGAAGGAGAGAGAGGGAGCGCAGAAGACAGAGGAAGAAGTTTGAGAAGTTAAGAGAGGCGTACCTACTAGGTTTAGTGAATGATATGAAATTGAAAGGGAAGGTGTATAATAAGCATTGGCCTCTAGATTATGGATGGGAGATTGATTATTATTGGTGAAAATATCATATCATTTGTTGTATGTGCTGTGTTCATTGTTTTATTAATATCCTTAACCTTTTCGACGCCCATCTATATAATAAGCGATGTGTCCTCCAGCGCCACGCAACAAATGTAAAAAAATATTTTCTGGCGTTTTTGTTTCCATTGAATATAAAACAAACAAGAACTTATTATGTGTGAAAAAGTTAAAAATATGGCTTATAACAGGGCAATTTTCCATAAAAACAAAATAAAAGGTCTTGTAAAAGTCGTAAATTTATTTTATACTGTTATTACTTCTAATCAAGTAGTGGCGCTGAGGGCACGAAAATCTCGAACTTGTATACAAGTGATTGGCGTTCAAAAGGTTAACAAGCCAGTACAGTCACAACCAGGGCCCGATCCAATTGTCCCGCACACGGGCCTCAAAAAAACGCCGCTATAGAAAAACGCTTGAAGCGGCCACAAAAAAAGCAAGAAGCTGCCGCAAAAAACAGCTGACGCGCGCGACAGCGGAGATGCTTGAAGCGGCTTTTTGTGGCGGCACCTCCGCACACGAGCCACAAAAAAGGCTGTTTCAAAATGAAGCTTGACGCGGCGTTTTTTTTTAAGCCCGCGTGCAGTGTCAGTTAGGGGGTGGGGGGGGCAAGTCGAGCATTTGTCAAGAGCGGCAAAAAAATGAGGGGCGGCGAAATCGACTTCGTATCTTCCACCACACCACATCCACATCCACCCAAGTTGGCAAGTTGAGAATTTTATGTAAGTGGCACATACTACTTCAGGTTGGATTATTATTATTATTTTGAAGATAAGGGGCTATGCATCTCCCATAGTGTAGGAGATGTAGTCACTGCGACCTAAAAGATCTATTGTGACTCGCCACCTTGTTAGAGTAACTCTTTGCCGCGAGGCTTCCAGGATATCTAGAATACTCCTAGTTTTAAGAGTTTTAATGTCCTCCGGGCGAATAATGTGTCGACCCAGATGGATACTCCGTTTGTGGATAAGGGGCCCGCATTCACACAATAGGTGCTTAGGCGTCTCCCTCTCCGGGTAGGGTAGAGTAGGGTAGAGTAGTAGGGTAGAGTAGGGTAGAGTAGGGTAGAGTAGGGTAGAGTAGGGTAGAGTAGGGTAGAGTAGGGTAGAGTAGTGTAGAGTAGGGTAGAGTAGGGTAGAGTAGGGTATAGTAGGGTAGAGTAGTAGGGTAGAGTAGGGTAGAGTAGGGTATAGAAGGGTAGAGTAGTGTAGAGTAGGGTAGAGTAGTGTAGGGTAGAGTTGGGTATAGTAGGGTGGAGTAGGGAAGAGCGGGAGCGAAGCCGCGCGGGCAAAAGCTAGTTATAAGTAAAATTGCTTTGTTTATACGTGTAGTCGATAACTGACTGAAAGAAAAGGGGGAGGGGATGTATCGAACTGATCTGATGGTGAAGCTAGAAGGTATTAATTTATGTGATCTAAGTGTGTTTGGAATTATTAGAATTGTTATGAGATGAAATTTGACTATAAGGTATTTAAGTTTGTCTGAGGGATACTTTTTAGTGGTGGTACCATAACTAAAAAGTGTAAAATAAAAAACTTAAAAAAAAAGACAACCGACTTCCAATAACTTTAATTTCGGAAGTCGGTGTGAAATAACGAAGAGACCAAACTTCCGAAATTAAAGTTGTTTTGTACATTTCAGTGTTTTTTAACACTGAAGTCGGTTATATTTATTTTTTGTAAAAAAAATATTATAAGGAACCAACTTGGAAGCCGTAATCATTCAAACAAAAAAAATATTTTCAAAATCGGGTCACAATTGACCGAGAAATAGGTGAACATACATTTGGGGATAACAATTAAGGATCTTAGCAAATGAGAAACGATACTTCACGCCGGAACAGGTGCTCAATCTTTATCGAGTACAAGTTCGATCATCTATGGAGTACTGTTCTCATATTTGGGATGGGTCAGCCTACCAGCTAGATGCACTGAAGTCGAGCCAAGAGAATCATCGGCAATGATGCACTTGTAGAGTCGAAGCTCCAAAGCCTTAAGCATCGCCGCCGAGTTGCAAGCCTGTCGGTTTTCTATCATCTACATTTCGGGGAGTGTGCACTGGAATTGCACAATCTAATTCCGCCAAGTCTGTTCCATCATCGGACCACAAAACGTACGGCGTTGCGCCACCGATACATGGTAGACATCCCACCTATACGCACTAATCGTTTTGGGAACACATTTTTTAGTGCGTACAGCCAAGGAGTGGAATTTTTTGCCTGAGTCTGTGTTTCCTGATAGCTACAGCCTATAAGTCAAGAATAAATAGGTAACTTCTAGGTAAGCGTGTTCCATCGTCGACCACATCATCGCTTACCTTCAGGTGTGATGGCGATCAAATAAAAAATAGGGTATACAGCCGAACATATAACTTCCTTCTTTTTGAAGACGATTAAAAAAATTGAATCATTGCAAATCAAATCAACTAACAGCTGTCAAATTATTAAAAAAAAAAAAACTAGGTCTATCTTCTTGTATTCGTAATGAAAAACACAGTGCTTACCTCGGGGTTAAAGTTACTTATTAAAAGTCGCTAATTCGAGGGACTATCCTCGAATTAGCGACCTCGCTACGCTCGCCCGCCAAGTTCTCCTTCTCGGGACGAAATAAGTAACTTTCACCCCTAGTGTATTGTTACACTAGGGGTGAAAGTTACTTATAATAGGTTGCTAATATAGTTCTGTTTCATAATAAGCTTTTATAGCTCGATATACCTACATTACTCGTCAAGACGAATCATTTGAGACAAACTTGATGGGTGTTGTGTCGTTTAACTCCCAAGCTCCTACAGCCACCTTCCGGTTCCAGATCAGCTCTTTGTCATAATATTTTTTGCATTGTCATCTGATTTACACATGCATGCAAAATTTCAGCTCAATCGGTAACCGGGAGGGTCAAAAATTTACAAGTTTTGATGACAGACAAACATCGGGACAGGTGAAACTAAATAAAAGTTTGTAAAAAACTCGTTTATCAGTTCATAAGTTTTATTTATTTACTTATAATCGTGATTATATTTGTCTAGCGACCAGGTGTCCTCCACTGGCCAGTGCCTTCGGAACCGTTTCTTCATGGTTGTCATATTAGCAGACATACCCAACTTCTTCATCAGGAACTGTTCCCGCATCCTACTCTTTTCCATTTGTTCTCGCAGTATATCAATTTTTGCTGTAAAAGTCATTATAATTATAATTACAGTAAAATAGATAATAATACAGCAGGACCTCTTTAATTCATGAATCCCCAAGCGACCACCGGTGGCCGCGCCTCTATTGTCTTACTATTGTGTCTCTAATTGACGGTATCTGAAGGGTTAATCCGAACCCCCTCTAATCCGAACCCCTCTGTAATCCGAACGCCCCCGCGCGTTTTGCCAGAAAAAATGCTTTTACGTAAATTACGAGACAAAGCATTTTATTTCGCACGCTGAGAACGAAAGTGAATCAACTCAAAATTGCTAATTTTTGGGAAAGAGCGAAAATGTGTCCGTCGTATTAAGCATTTTCTGTTCATTTTACAATAACACTAAAACGTGGTAACAAAAGTTATGAATTTCTGTTGAAATTTATTGTTTCACTAAATAGCTTTAGAAACATTATATAGTTTTTGCAAAAAAATATGATTTTCTCGTATAAAATAAAGTTTAAAAAAAAAATCGAAAAAATAGGTCACTAGTGTTTGAAGTTTTTAGATAATATAATATGATAATAATTATGATAGAATATACTTTTTTAAGTCATTCTGTAAACTTAACTCATTTAACCAAAATTTTGAAATCGGTCACTTTCGTTCTCAGCGTGCGATTTGTCATTAAGCACCACACGACAAACCAAAATACTGGATTTCTTCAAAAAAGTTGAATAAAATATGTAACGTTTATAGATGAATACAGACTTTGTATTATTTATGTACCTATTAAGAAGTTTTATTCACAAAAAATACCCTTATCATTTATACCCCTATAATCCGAACGCTCCACTAATCCGAACGGGGGTAAAATTTCAGAGTTCGGATTAAAGAGGTCCTGCTGTAATAATATTAGCGTATTAATGGAGTTGTTTACTGGATAGTACTTTTTTCCGCCACCAGGTGTCGCTTTATACGCTTGACCCATAATAAACCAAAGATTTTATATATTCTAGTACTCTAGTAGGATATATAAAATCTTTGTAATAAACAATATCTATGACAGTGACAAATAACCATTATTGCAGGGATTATTTTATTCTGGGCTGTGTTCAAAAATAAGTTTAGAATTAACTGTAATGATTTCGGGGTGATAACTCTACTCTGGCATTTTTGAATGCGAACTGTCTAACCTACACTGCTCAACTCTAGGGTAGCTACTCGAGTTATTTATGAACGACCCTGGGTTGAAACTCTACTCGACTCAGGTTATTTTTGAACGCAGCCCCTGGGTCAAGCGTACGCAGCGACATCTGCGCTGAGCTTTGCCTAAACAACTCCATTAGCGTACGGTTTTATACCAAACAAAAAAAAAATGGCGTCAAAAAACTCTTCCATATCATTATCATCATTATTATCACCGTTATACAGGGTTATTTGTAAAACACTAGCAACTTCTCAGGACTGTGTTAATAACATCATAAACAATAATTTTTGTTCTATGACTTAAAAAAAAAACATATTTTAGTTCATCAGATTTTCATACAAAAATAAAAATATTTAAATTGAACCTTCTAAATTTAGCGAAATCTATGCTGGCGTATCAATTTTGTAATTTGAGGAGTACACGAAAATAGTGTGAATGCTTGTTATGTAGGTGTGATAACAATGTTTTGGAAGCCTGCTTTCTGTAACTGTGAGAACAGTATATTGTAGAAGGCGTAGGTAGGTACAGCAAAATACAGAGTTGAAATGTGTTAGATAGAACAACGAAATTTTGAAGGCTTGTTTTTGTAAATATAAATGTTTTGTAAAAAGTCATAGAACAAAAGTTGTTGTTTATGATGTTCTTATGGTGGTGCATCACGACTCACATTTTCACTGTTTTTCATACAACCGCTCATAACTGATTATGATGTTATTATACATTTTTCATTAGATATTTTGGAAACACAGTATCTTGTAAATATTATCTAGGTTTCTAAAGAAAGCAATTTCTAAATTTGTGTAAAACTAATCCAGTAAAAACCTCTAAAAATGTCCTATTTTGTATGAACTTTGACACGTCATAATTTGCCTAAAAATTAAAAAAGTCAAAAAAGTAATCCTTTAGAGACCTTGCAAATTTTTTTAAGATTCTAAATGACGACAACTTTTTCTAAAAACTTTTAAGGGATTAAAAAAACAGCTATTTCCTGGAGCAAGTTTTGTGAAATTTTCGAGTAAATCTCGGAATTACCGAATACTAACAGAGTTTCCAGGCGTTATCTCTCTTTTTTTGCGTTGCATTTTCGTCAAACATCGCGTTGGATTGCATTAAATGAAGTAACAAGCTTTTAAACCATTTTCGATGTTTACGATAAGCGAGTGGAGAAGGACCCTCTTAACTAGCACCTAAGAGGTTGCCAGTGTTTTACAAATAACCCTGTATAATTATCATCATTATCACGCCCGGGTGTCGCCACTGTGCGCAACGCCCGGAGGACACGGTGGAGCACACCGTCGAGGTGTGCCCTGCCTGGGCGGAGCACCACCCTGCCCTCGCCGGGCCCTGGTCGAGGCCATGGTCCGGAGCGAGGAGGAATGGCAGGCGGACGCCTCCTTCTGCGAAGCAGTAATGCTTGCAAAGGAGGAGGCCGACCGCATCAGGCAACGGCGCCCTCGCCGCCGTCGCCGGGATTCCGATCCCGATTTCCGGCCACCGTAGACGCGGGCTCGCGGACGGCGAGCCATGGGTAGCTCGCTGTCCGATCGTCCGGTAATGGACCGACTCCAAGACGTTGACGGCGCGCACTGTTCCCGCGCGCCTCAAGGAGTTGTCAGCAGCAGGAGGGGCCCAGCTGGGTCGAAGTCTACTGGAGACAGGGTTGTCCGAAAAGGAGCTCGTTCCCCGGTATGAAGGCTAGAAGGAACGGCGCGGGGTTTTTAGTCAGTAAGAGTCTGACACTATCTCCCGCTCCACCCAAGAGCGGGTTTTGTCATACGATGATTTTCCTAGTCGACAAAAAAAAACATTATTATCACCATTATCATCATCTTATCATAATTTCAACCGAAAGACGTCCACTGCTGGTTATAGGTTTCCCTCATGAATATCTATATATATAAAAACTAGCTTCTGCCCGCGACTTCGTCCGCGGAAAATTTCTTGTTTTAAAATAAGATTACACTCGATTAGACGATGCGCACGTTCAGCGCTAGATTCCTGAGCACGGGCCTGTGATGTTATGGCATTTTGCCTAGCGAGCCGCTGCGAGCGCTCAGCGCTAGTCTCCCTATCCCTTGTCTCAGAGACATGCTGCCTTAAATGAGATAGACGCTGCGTACGTTCAGCGCTAGATTCCCGAGCACGGGCCTGCGATGTTATGACATTTTGCCTACCAAGCCGCCGCGAGCGTTTAGCGCTAGTCTCCCTATCCCTTGTCTCAGAGACATGCTGCCTTAACTCAGATAGACGGTCCGCACGTTCAGCGCTAGTTCTTCGAGCATGGGCCCGCGATGTCCTCACATTTTGGCTAGCGAGGCGCTGTGAGCGCTCGGAGCTAGATTCTCTAGCGCGTGCTTGCGAAATATATTCTCTATTTCTCGAGAGGCGCTGCTCATTTTCAGGGGCAGATTCTTCCGTACGGCGTACTCGAGCGGCTCTTATCTGTGATGTCTGCCGGGACAGTTGAGATTTCCTTTTAGACATGCTCTCAACAAACTACGCACAGACTTGAAAACAATTATGAACAAAAGGAGAGCGACTCGAACACCGTCCGCCTTTACAAAACAAAACAATCGTAATATCGAATAACTCGTATCGATTATTACGATAGAACGAAGTACGAAACTACGAACATACAAAAACGTACAACGAAATTACGATATTTTCGATTATGAGGTATCTATCAACAACAACAACCATACGAACGAAACAACCGAAACCAATAAGCAACTGACAGAAGAACTCCAACTAACGACAACGTGGGCATAATTCGAGAGGGTCATCAATCCACAGAAAGTCTTAACACCGCGATTCAGAAAACATGGCAAGTTCGGGAGGTTCCTGCACCGAATTAAAGCGGAAGAGACGCCCGAGTGTCGCCACTGTGCGGAACGCCCGGAGGACACGGTGGAGAACACAGTCGAGGTGTGCCCTGCCTGGGCAGAGCATCGCCGTGCCCTCGTGGGGGCGATCGGCGGCGGACACCTCTCGCGGCGGGCTCTGGTTGAGGCCATGGTCCTTAGCGAGGAGGAATGGCAGGCGGTCGCCTCCTTCTGCGAAGCAGTAATGCTAGCAAAGGCGGAGGCAGACCGCAACAGGCAACGGCGCCCCCGCCGCCGCCGCCGGGATTCCGATCCCGATTTCCGGCCACCGTAGACGCGGGCTCGCGGACGGCGAGCCATGGGTAGCTTGCTGTCCGATCGTCCGGTAATGGACCGAGCCCAAGACGTCAACGGCGCGCACTGTTCCCGCGCGCCTCAAGAAGTTGTCAGCAACAGCAGAGGCCCAGCTGGGTCGAAGCCTACCGGGTCCAGGGTTATCCGAAAGGGAACTCGTGCCCTGGTTTGATGGCTAGAAGGAACGGGGTGGGTTTTTAGTCAGTAAGAGTCTGACACTATCTCTCGCTCCACCCAAGGGCGGGGGTTGTCATAAGATGATTTTTGCCCACCATAAAAAAAAAATAGGTAAAACGTCTGCACAATGAAAGTTACGCTAGGGGCATTTTGCGTTTTAGTAATTTTATATTATCTTCGAAACTGTATGACCAATTGCTATGCTGTAAATGGCAAATCTTATCTGTATAATGTTCTTGTGATACTGAAATAATTTATTGTCATAAGAATTAATATTTTGTTGCTCAAATAATCAACCAAACGTAAGTATGCCGAAAAAAAATATTTTTAATGCAATAAAAGAAGTATAAAAGATGAAATATAAAAGATAGAGATATGGTACCGCGGACTTTTTTGTAGAAATAATTAAGACGAACCAGGTAGCCATACATTGTTTTTAATTTTAAGCAACTGTTTAGGCAGCGCACGCAAATAATTCTATTTTATGAGGTATTTTTTTCCGACTTGCTAGACAAAAGTTTTGATAGCTCGGTTAATATACATGCTATAGAAACAATTTATAGCCTATAGCACTCAGGAATAATGTAGCTTTCTGCCAGTAAAAAAAATTTTAGAATTGGATTATTAGTTCCAGAGATTACCCCCTACATACAAACTTACAAACTTACAAACTTACAAACTTACAAATTTTACCTCTTTATAATATTAGTATAGATGACCCCCGTTTTCCGTTGTCACGACTTGGCATGAAAACGGCTTGACCGATTTGGCTGATTTTTTTTTTTGTTGTGATTGTTATTGTGAGGAGAAGGTTCTTATGGAAAAAAAATTAGGGTAGTGTAGGGTAGAGTAGGGTAGAGTAGGGTAGAGTAGGGTAGACTAGGGTAGACTAGGGTAGAGTAGGGTAGAGTAGGGTAGAGTAGGGTAGAGTAGGTTAGAGTAGGGTAGGGTAGGGTAGAGTAGGGTAGAGTAGTAGGGTAGAGTAGGGTAGAGTAGGGTAGAGTAGGGTAGAGTAGAGTAGAGTAGGGTAGAGTAGGGTAGAGTAGGGTAGAGTAGGGTAGAGTAGGGTAGAGTTGGGTATAGTAGGGTGGAGTAGGGAAGAGCGGGAGCGAAGCCGCGCGGGCAAAGCTAGTATATTATAAAACAAAGCCGCGTCTACGTCTGCGCCGCTTCTGTCTAGCGATGGGAAATTCCCGAGAACATTCTCCTAGCGAGAACTTTGCGGAAATGTTCTCGAGAATGTTCTCCGAGCCGAGAATTTACGAGAACTTAAAAACTGAGTAACAAAACCTAAACTTAATTTGATCACTTTTTAAAATTTGAATGATAAATGAAATGCGTGATATTTTATGAATGCACTTCGACCGCTCATTCAGTAGTAACCACAGCGAAGTGCAACAGGGCGGGTAGCGGGCTGGGTGGAGCAGTAACCGCGTGCGCATGCTATGTATTTTTTGATTATTATTTTATAATAGACTGTTGTAATAAATATGGATATTAATTTTCTTCATCAGCGTCATTTCAGCCGATAGGCGTCCACTATTGGACATAGACCTCCCCCAAGTGTCGTCATAATGACTGGTCCTGTGCGTCACGCAACCATCGGTTTTCCGCGACCCTCACCAGGTCATCGGTCCACCTTAGGGGAGGCCTTCCAACGCAGCGTCTTCACTTAAGTTTAGCGATTCTTTGGGCTATGTCTGTAACCTTGGTTCTGCTACGGGTGTCTTCATTTTCGATGTGATCACGCAAGGAAACTCCAAGCATTAGCCATTTCCATTGCCCTTTGAGTGACTTTAAACCTTCTGAGGGGGCCCATTGTAAGCGACCACGTTTCGGAGCCATATATCATCACTGGCAACACGAACTGCTCATAGACTTTCGTCTTGAGACACTGTGATATATTGGACGAAAACACACCGCGCAGCTCCCTGAACGCTGCCTAGCCGAGTCGGATTCGACGATAGACCTCTTTCTCAAAATTAGACCTACCCAACTGGACTGTCTGCCCTAGATAAACGTAGTCGTCCATAAATTCGAGTGTAGAGTCTCCGATCTTGATAGGAGTGAGTGCTACGTGGATTTTTACCATGACTTTGGGTTTTCTATGTTCATTTTAAGTCTCACTCTTTCAGAAGCTCTTCTGAGGTCACCTAGCATTGTACTGAGCTCCTCCGTAGTCTCAGCCATTTCTTCTATGTCGTCGGGATATCGAAGGTGAGTGATGTACTCGCCATTGACATTAATGCCTAGCCCATTCCAGAACCTTGACGACATCCTCTATTGTGGCCGTGAATAGTTTCGGAGAAATGGCGTTTCCTTGCCTTTTTGGCTTTTTTGTTTCGATGGCTGTTCCTGAAGTCGGACTAACATGGTGACGTTTTTGAATAAACTGGAATAAACACTTCAGCATTTCAATGTACCCATAGTCAATCTGGCACTGTTGGAGAGACTGCAGTACAGCCCAAGTCTCGATCGTATCAAAGCGTTTTTGTAGGCTGATTATACTCCTAAGTCTTCCGTCCACGGCGCTGAAGCTTTTTTGGCTTCCGGCTTGCTCGGGAGCCTGGAAGTCGTCGAAATTGGGCGCGAGACAGTCGTGATAACCCTGGAAAGCAGCTCGTAAACATGGCTCAGAAGTGAGATGGGCCTGTAATTCTTATGCAGGGTATGTCACCCTTCTAAAAGAAGACTACCACCTTACCTCTGCTCCTTTCCTGTGGCGTTTTTTCCTCGAAACGGAATCAAACAACTACTGAAAGGCGTTTAGGACCGGTTTTCCACCAGCTTTCAGGAGCCCTGCTGTCTTCACCTGACGCCAACTGTTTCAGAGCCATCTTTTAATGTCGTACAGGCTGACGGCCGGGATATCTTCGGTATAGTGTCGAGTATAACAGTCTATAAAATGCCTTGATCTCTCCTAGAAGCTCCAATTTGGAGGATATGACTCTGCCCTTGTCGGTCTTCAGTTTCGTGAGCTAGCTCTGCCCAATAGACAGATCTCTTGCAAACACTTTGGAGCCCTTATTTCGCTCAATCGTGTCTTTAATTTTTCGTTGCTAAAGTGACGGAGATCGCGTTTCATGGACTCTGCCGATATGTGCACGCATCGTCTGAAGACTACAGAATCATCTCACGCCACTCTTTCATAAGCTGAAGGGTTCGATCCGTGAGCCTCTTCCTCTCATTTGTTCGAGTTTTAAAGAATTTAGAACCGACCAAATGGACAGTTTCCACGAACCCATCGTTGTATTTGTCCGCGGAGCTTCCTAAATACTCAAAACGATTATAATAATATTTAAAATAATAATTAAAATCATCATAATTATCTGTTTCATGTTAAAATTGGAAGGAGCACATACAAATTTTAAGTTCTCATAAGTTCTCGTAAGTTCTCCACTTACGAGAACATTCTAGAACATTCTCGTTCCGAGAATATTCTCGTTTGGAGAATGTTCTTTTTCCCCATCACTACTTCTGTCTGTCTGTCTGTTCGCGATAAACTCAAAAACTACTGCAGCGATTTTCAAGCGGTTTTCACCACTCGATAGAGTAATTCTCGAGGAAGATTTAAGCATATAATTTGTTAAGTTTCTGTATATATTTCTGTGTACATTAACGATATTTGTTGAAGATGTCGGGAAAAAATAAGCCGAAAGGTTAACCGTGTTACCCTGAATTTAACGCGAGCGAAGCCGCGGGCAAAAGCTAGTAATAAATAATAAAAGCTTGTAAAAATGTATATAAGGCGTAGACTCTCAATTTTATTTTTATTTTGATGAATATTGTAATAGAGTACTTTTAATTTCAAAATCAGTAACAAAGATAGATATTTTTTTTTTTATAACATTCCACAACTATCACACAACGCCGTCTAGTCCCAAGCTAAACAGAGCTTGTGTTATGAGTACTAGACAACTGATAAACATACTCATATATTTCTAAATACATGGATATTATAGATAAATTACACCCAGACACAGAACAAATAATTATGCTCATCACATAAACATTTGTCCTGGGTGGGAATCGAACCCACGACCTCCGGCATAGCAGTCAGGGCCACTAACCACTAGGCCAACAGGCCAGTCAAATGTATATATATGTCGCAGGTTTTTCACAAAATTAGGTTTTTGATGAAAAACCGGAAGATGACAAATTTTAAACTCAATTTAATCATAAACCTGTTACAGTCCAGATTTTTGATCAAAAACCTGAACTAGTTTAGGTTTATGATGAAGTTCTGGGCAAAATTGCTTTGTTTTATGACAAAATCAATTTAAATGAAATAAATAAAACAATCTATCATCATTTGTAACTTAGTAGAAAGGAAACAATTTTTTATAATTTATCAAAATTTTACGTCCATGATCCAATCAATATTCTCGTTCTTCAATCTAATTATGATAATGTTTCAATTTTACCTGAATTTTTGTTACTGTTAAAAACAACTAAACAGAGTCAATTTAAAAAAAAACAACGTAGTAAAGAAAAGTTTACCACGTGCTTGCTTTTTTATAAATCTCTTATTATAAATTATTTATTATGACAGTTTGTAGACTTATGACATCTAGAGTTGCCAACTGGCCTGTTGGTCTAGTGGTTAGTGGCCCTGACTGCTAAGCCAGAGGTCGTGGGTTCGATTCCCACCCAGGACAAATGTTTATGTGATGAGCATGATCATTTGTTCTGTGTCTGGGTGTAATTTATCTATATATGTATGTATTTAGAAATATATAAGTATGTTTATCAGTTGTCTAGTACCCATAACACAAGCTCTGCTTAGCTTGGGACTAGACAGCGTTGTGTGATAGTTGTGGAATATTATTATTATATTATTATTATTCCATATATTCATTTTATATACATATTTATCACATTTTTAAATATTTTTTTAAAAAGACAACGTAAAAAAAAAACATTTAAAAATATAAAAAATAGTAGCCCACCGGCATCGGGAACAGGGTCCAAGCTACCGGTGGTCAGGGCTCCTGAGAGAGGAACCTCCGGACAATACGCGCCGTGTCCAGAAGCACTGCCTTCTGAATCAAGCCCTTGATCCGACTGCCTTATTATTATTATTATTATTATTATAAAACATTTTTTTTGCATGCACACCGATTAGTCTTGCAGCGTACTTTACATTTTTCACACGAGCATTTCTTAAAACCTTGACCTCCAAATAAAGACATCTTTGAAGCAATTTCACGCAAACTCAGTTCTTTGGTCGATACAGGTTCGTTAAAGGCAGTAGCAGATTGATCATTAACCTAAACTAGTTCAGGTTTTTGATAAAAAATCTGAACTTTTACAGGTTTATGACGAAATAGAGTTTAAAATTTTGTCATCTTCCGGTTTTTCATCAAAAACCTAATTTTGTGAAAAACCTGCGATATATACTACTCTGTCAAGAAAGTACCGGGAAAAGATCAATAATGAGATTGCTCGGCGAGACGCGAGACTTAGTAGACGTGTACTTCGCATTTATTATTGATGTATTAATTGAAAAACAACTTAAGTAGTTCAAAAGTAAAGTGTGTCGTGTGTGATTTTACTTACATAAATGTTGTGCAATATGAACTAATCATTTTATATAGTCATAGTATATTGTGGTAGTTATGGCTAATCAAGAAGCTAGCCCTTTTGGGCGTAGCCAACTTTTGCGACGTAGTCCTCCACCGACTCCAACCCAACCTGTACCAGTCCATCCTAGGGAGCAAACTTCACCTCGAGCTCCACCCGTGTCGTCTGGTGAGCTACCAGAAGAAGTTATTTCGACGGCAGAGATCCAGAGATGGATGACATCAATAGACGGCATACTAAATGAAGTCTGCGCCATAGTTTCGGAGGGAAAAATGAACAGCGATCAAAAGCTCCGTGTCTCCACTCTCTGTCGCAAGGTTTTAAATGGAACATCTCAGATGGCCGTCCTTTATCAAGCGCTAAAGCAGAAAACTATACAGGCGCACAGCACAGTACTGCACTTAAATGATCAGCTGGAACTCGCTGATTCTATTAAGGAGATCAAAGACGCCGTAATTAATAAATTAACACCTTCTGACACTACACCTTCTTCTTACGCTAGTATGGTTAAAAAAAATTCCGAAACCTTCATACGTCCTGCAAATCTAAGCTCTGTGGCCATTTATCCTTGCGACAAAACTAAATCTAGCGAAGACACGAAGACACTTGTGCAGAAAATAATATCGCCTGAAGAACTGAAGCTTCATGTCCGTGGCCTAAAGAAAGTGAAAAACGGGGGTGTTCTTATTAGCACCGAAAGCAAAGGCGATATCGACAAGCTTAAGAACTCCACAAAGCTGGTATCGTCAGGCCTTACAGTAGAAGAAACTCCTAAACGGCGTCCGAGAATTGCTATCGTTGGAGTTCCAGTAGCACTGACTGAAAGTGAAGTATTTGACTGCATTTACGAGCAAAACCTATCAGGGAAATTGGCAGACACTACTCGTGAATCCTTTCTTGCTACTGTCAAACTGAGCCATAAGTCGGGTAAGAAGGGTCTTTCTACCTGCAATTATATTTTAGAAATACCAGCTACCCTTAGAAAAGTCCTAATAAATCAAGGCCGAATTTTTATAAATTGGACATCATGCCCCGTGAAGGATTTCACAATCGTCACAAGATGTTTCAATTGCCAGCAGTTCGGCCATGCAGCCAAGTTTTGCAGAGAAACCAGTCCAACTTGCAACCACTGTGGAGAGACTGGTCATTCCCACAAGGAGTGTGGCAGTAAATCTTCTCCACCACAATGTGCGACATGCAAGCGGTTCAAGAGAAAGTGTGACCATCCGACCGGTGACGGAGACTGCCCAGCGCGTAAATACGCCGAGGTGAATTATATAAATTCAATAGACTATGAAGGCGCCTAAGAGCGCCCACGAAGAGTTTATTTTAGTAGCACCTAGCACTAAATTACAGGTACTTAGGTTTAGTTTATTTTTTTTCTTTTTTTATTACCTATTATTGTATTATTAGTTGTAATGTCCAGTCAGTTAATCGCTGATTTGGATGGTTTTTCTGTGTCTGAAGCCAATACTTGTAATGTAGAGGACTGTAAACTCCTTCTTCCTTCTGGGGAAAATACGCTTACACTGCTTTCACAAAATATTCGTAGCATTAATCGCAACATGGATGGGTTTTTTTTTTTTTTTTTTTTTTTTTTTCTCGACGGGGAAAATCATCTTTGACGAAACCCGCTCTTGGGTGGAGCGGGAGACAGTGTCAGACTCTTACTGACTAAAAACCCCGCGCCGTTCCTTCTAGCCTTCATACCGGGGCACGAGCTCCCTTTCGGACAACCCTGTCCTCAGTAGGCTTCGACCCAGCTGGGCCCCTCCTGCTGCTGACAACTCCTTGAGGCGCGCGGGAACAGTGCGCGCCGTCGACGTCTTAGACTCGGTCCATTATCGGACGATCGGACAGCGAGCTACCCATAGCTCGCCGTCCGCGAGCCTGCGTCTACGGTGGCCGGAAATCGGGATCGGAATCCCGGCGACGGCGGCGAGGGCGCCGTTGCCTGATGCGGTCGGCCTCCTCCTTCGCAAGCATTACTGCTTCGCAGAAGGAGGCGACCGCCTGCCATTCCTCCTCGCTCCGGACCATGGCCTCGACCAGGGCCCGGCGCGAGAGGTCTCCGCCGCCGATCGCCCCCACGAGGGCACGGCGATGCTCCGCCCAGGCAGGGCACACCTCGACGGTGTGCTCCACCGTGTCCTCCGGGCGTTGCGCGCCCGGAGGACATGGAACATGGATGGGTTTGAAGTTCTGTTACAAAGTCTTGACATTAATTGTGATATTATTGTCCTAACAGAATGTTGGCTGTCTAGTCAGACAGCCAATTTACCTTTCCTTGACGGTTACTGCACTCACAAAACAAATTCAAACATTAATCAAAATGATGGGGTGGTGGTTTACATCAAAAATAACTTAAAAGCACTTGTAGAAGAGCCCAAAGCTCAAGACAGTAATTGTTTAATAATTAAAATCAGTCCGGATATTGTAATTATGGCCATTTACAGGCCGCCGTCTCAAAACATAGACAGATTTTTGGATTTTCTTGATGTAAATCTAAAACTTCTATCAACTTTTAAGAATATAGTTGTAATGGGTGACATAAATATTAATATTGCTTTCGGGAGATCAGATTCACATGTACATAATTACTTAAATATTTGTTCATTTCATGGTCTTTTACCAACTCATTACTATCCCACACACCAAAGCGGATCATGTTTAGATCATTTCATCTTAAAAACAAGACACCCTAACAAAACATTGGTGACTAATTCTTCGCTTACGGATCATCAAGCTATTTTACTAACGATACAAAAATCTTCACCTAGAATAAACTGCATGCGATGCTGTACAAAAATTAATATGACTAATCTTGAATGCGACATTCGCGCAATTGACTTTGACCCAGTTTACAAAAGTGATGATGCAAATATTTCTTTACAGTATTTCATATGTTTGATGCAACATGCAATAAGCAAAAATACAATTACCAAAACTATGTCTAGACGGTATAGTTCAATTAAACCGTGGATCACTCCGGGTCTTGTTCGATGTATACGTCATAGGGATAAACTACATAAAAAATCGAAACTTGCACCTGATAATGAAATACTTTTTGTTTCATACAAAAGGTATAGAAACTTTTGCAATAATCTTTTAAAAAAAAATTAAAAATAAATATGAGAAGAACGAACTACAGAAGGCAGGTAAAAACAGTAAACTTATTTGGAAATTTATTAAAACAAATACCTTTCGATCAAAAAATCCTGAACCTCCACTCGAGTTACTGTCAACAGAGATAAACCCAGTCGAAGCCGCAAATAAAGTAAACAGATTTTTTGTTAATGTTGGCAAAAACTTGGCTGAAAAATCCTTAACACATATTAGTTCTCCCCACCAAACATCGACTGTAAATATACCTACGACAACATCAAAATCTTTTGTTTTATTGGACACTGATGTCAATGAAATTTTAAGAATAATAACAGAGTTAAAGGATAACTGCGCTGTGGGATGGGATAACATTTCTAACAACATACTAAAAAGGTTTAAACACCTTCTTGCCCCCCCTTTAACACACATTTTCCAGTCATGTTTATCTAACGGTATATTCCCGAAACTGCTTAAAAAAGCAGTAGTTACGCCAGTGTTCAAAGCGGGAGATAAGACCTGTGTAAACAATTATAGACCCATTTCAGTACTAACAGGACTCTCTAAAATTTTAGAAAAAATTATAAATAGCAGATTAATAGATTATCTTGAAGCTAACAAATTACTTTCCGATAATCAATTTGGTTTTAGGCCTAAACGATCAACTAACCAAGCAGTTCACAAGCTATCTGAATACATTAGTACGAGACTAGATGGAGGGATGTATACCATTGGGATCTTTCTGGACCTCGCCAAAGCCTTCGACACAATTTCTTGCTCTATATTAATGCATAAGCTTGAAACACTCGGGATAAGAGGAGAGCAACTTCTATTGCTCTCCGATTATCTTAGAGACCGTCAGCAATGTGTTAAAATAGGGCAGTATTCAAGTTTTGAGATGGAAAACAGTGATTTCGGAATACCACAAGGTAGTATTTTGGGACCGACATTATTTTTAATTTATATTAATGACCTATGTAGTTTAGTCCTTCGTAATGGCCTAATAATATCATATGCGGATGACACGGCCCTGTTGTTTTCTGCTGAGTCTAAAGGTGAAGCATATGAACATGCTCAAAATGGATTTAATATTGTATCAAATTGGTTACAGCAAAATCTTCTAACACTAAATATAGATAAAACTAAATATCTTTTATTCTCAATGAGAAACATTAACTTACCGCTTACTAACCTAAACATATTTGCACACAATTGCAAGCATGCTGACATTGCTTGTACTTGCCCTAGTTTAGTTAAAGCTGATCACATAAAATACTTAGGTGTTACAATTGACACAAATCTAAATTTCCGTAAACACATTGAGCTACTGTGCACAAGAGTGCGTAAATTAATATATATTTTTAAGAACCTACGTCACATAGCCGACTACAAATTAATAAAACAGGTCTATTTGGCTTTGTGTCAATCTGTTCTTACCTACTGTATTACTTCATGGGGTGGTGCAGCAAAGACTATTTTACTTCCTCTGGAACGTGCTCAAAGAGCAATTCTAAAGGTTGCAACCTTCCGGCCTTTCAGGTTTCCCACACACGAGTTATACACAGCATGCAAAATACTAACAGTACGGCAACTTTTTATAATGCACATCATACTTCATAAGCACTCTGAGCTTCCCTATCGCCCAGAATCTTCCACCAGGAGGAGGAAAGATATGGTATGCGAAAAACAACAGACTAGACACGCTTTTGCTAAAAGATATTACGTATTTTTAGGACCTTTTTTGTACAACAAGCTGAACAAATTATTAGATTTATATAGCGTAAATCACTTCAAATGTAGTACACTGATATCAGAGTACCTTCTAAAATTAAATTACACAGACACAGAGAAACTTTTGGAAGTTTTAGTATGAGTGTAGGGTTAAGTTAGTAAGTTGTTATTCTTAAGTCTGTAAACATACATGCACCTTAAATGATAAGTCTCGTCGAGTGGTGACCTGAAACACAGGTTTTTATAAACCTAGCTCAGGAAAGTCGCTAATTTTACATAACTATAGGTTTAAAGTATTAGTTTTATAAGTCCTAATATATAGTTAATTTTACACATAGATATTAATTTAAGATTTACTTGTTGCAAAAATATGTAAAAATATTGTGTAAAGGGTTTAATAAAGATTTTTATTATTATTATAATACACAAAATGTCTGTTATTCATCCAAATTTATTTTATCACATTCAAAGTATGCTCCTTTAGAAACGATACACTTGCGCCAACGAATAATCCATTCATCAAAACATTTTTTATACGCTGCTTTCTGAATTGAGTTCAGTTCTCGCCGCGAATTCTCCTTTATGTCTTCTATCGATTGAAAACGGGTGCCACGAAGTGGTAATTTGAGTTTAGGAAAAAAAAAAGTCAGCAGGAGCCATATCTGGTGAATATGCTGGATGGTATTTGTTGAGTGTTTGGTCAAAAATTCGTTCACAATGATAGCCTTGTGCGAAGGCGCATTGTCGTGGTGCAAAATCCAAGAATTTTCTTTCCACAAATCTGGCCTTTTTCGTCGAATTTGCTCTCTTAAACGCCGCATAACGCTCAAATAATATTCTTTATTTACCGTTAGACCTTCCGGTAAGAATTCAGAGTGCACAACACCGCGATAGTCAAAGAAAACAATCAACATGACTTTGACTTTTGATCGACTTTGGCGTGGTTTTTTCGGTTTCGGATCAGTTGGAAGACGCCACTCCGAAGCTTGTTGACTAGTTTGCATGTCAAACTCGTAAACCCACGTCTCACCACTAGTAACAATGCGTTTCATGAATGTTGGGTCCGAACTGAATCGTTCTAGCATGTCCTCAGCGACTTTCATGCGATTGAGTTTTTGGAGAAAATTCAGATCTTTTGGGACTAGCCGAGCAGCAACATGTTTCATACCCAAATGATTAGTTAAAATGGTACGGATCGACTCGTGAGATACAGAAAGTTCGGCGGCTATCTCTCTCAGAGTTGAATGGGGATTTTCAGTCACTATTTCCTTCACTTTTGCGATGTTAACTTCAGTTGCAGACGTTGACGGCCTACCAGAGCGAGGCAAATCTTCCATCACATCTCGACCGCTTTTGAACGCTTTGAACCACTCATAAGCACGAATTTTTGATAAAGTCGATTCACCGTAAGCCTTCTGTAACATTTTCAGTGACTCCGAACACGAAATTCCATTGGCGATGCAAAATTTAAGACAAACTCTTTGTTCGATATTTTTGTCCATTATGAAATTCGCAACACACACTATATATGATATCACTAAAACCAGCACTGTATTTAATATAAATAACAGATGCAACTCAAACTCCGCGCCAAAATGGAAAACAGTTGTACTAATCTAACAACTACAAAAAAACAAAAATTTGAATTTGGAACCATAATCAAATCATCCATTCCCGATACTTTTTTGACTGATATAGAGTACTTTTAATTTCAAAATTAGTAACAAAGACGTAGACAAGATGCGTTGAATCTTTGATGGTTGATGAGACGCACGTGTAAGATCCGTCGTCGGCTTATGAGGGGCCTACAGAGTTTTTTTTTTTTTCGATGGGGAAAATCATCTTATGACAAAACCCGCTCTTGGGTGGAGCGGGAGATAGTGTCAGACTTTTACTGACTAAAAACCCCATCCCGTTCCTTATAGCTTTCATACCGGGGCACAAGCTCCCTTTCGGACAACCCTGGCCCCAGTAGGCTTCGACCCAGCTAGGCCCCTCCTGCTGCTGTCAACTTCTTGAGGCGCCCAGGAACAGTACGCGCCGTCGACGTCTTGGGCTCGGTCCATTACCGGACGATCGGACAGCGAGCTACCCATGGCTCGCCGTCCGCGAGCCCGCGTATACGGTGGCCGGAAATCGGGATCGGAATCCCGGCCGTAGCCTGATGCGGTCGGCCTCCTCCTTTACTAGCATTACTGCTTCGCAGAAGGAGGCGACCATCTGCCATTCCTCCTCGCTCCGGACTATGGCCTCGACCAGGGCCCGGCGCGAGAGGTCTCCGCAGGGCCTACAGAGTTGGAGGTCTTCCGTCTGAAATGAGGATTTAGGTAATAACTTACCGCGCCTTAGAAGCTTTGGGCCATGCGGCCCATGCGGCCCATGCGGCCCCTGCGGCCCCTGCGGCCCGTTGGGATTATCTTTATCTCCACGATATATTTCGGTTTTATTTGGAACCTTGGTCACGTTTTTTTCGTCTTCCCACCACGGGCGGGGTTCCGTCTGGCCGATCAAGACCCTCTCGGAGTTCAAATCGCCCGTCCCTGCGTCTATGAGCACGTCGACCAATTTGTCTATTTCGAGTTCGTAGTAATGCATCATTTCTAAAGCGATGACCACATGCATTGCGCGCACCTCTCGCAGACCGGGCGGTTTTAAAAAGAATCTGTTATCGTACTGATCTAGCATGTCTCGATAGGTCTCAATCATGAAACGGTATTTTTCTCTGATTCTGCCTGAGGAGAGTAAAATCTATATACTTATAATAAATCTGTAGAAGTGAAAATTCTGTACATTGAAAATATCAAAAACTTTTTACAAAAAAAATATAACCGACTTCAATGATAAAAAACACTGAAAAGTATCAAATAACTTTAATTTTGGAAGTCGGTGTCAAATTTAATTTACAGGATTTGATGACAGACAAACATCGGGACAGGTGAAATTAAATAAAAGCTTGTAATAACAACATAAAACAAGTTTTTTCAATACACTTGCTCATAAAGTGACTGTTATTGCACTGCACTTAGCTATATAAAGGAACTTGTTACCAAACTGTGACATTTTGATTACCATTACGCACTAGTGCTATAATGTCTTTAAAACCTTATTGTTCAAACTCCAACAACCGGTTTAATTTTTTTGTAAAAAGTTTTTTATTTATCAACTTATGCAATTAAATTGTAATTGAAGTTGACAAATTGCCATGACAACCATTTAGTGGGGGGTCTTAGGTATTTTTCGTTACGGAATTTCTGGATTCGGTCTCCACGCTCAAGGCCCGCGATAGAAGCTATGCAATAGCTTAAAAAAAATTTGTCTGTCTGTCTGTTTGTTCAGGCATCACGCAAAAACTACTCGTTGGATAACGATGAAACTTGGTATAAATTCTTTAATATCCTGGGCACCACACTGGGAACTTTTTATCCCGGAAAAGTATAAACGAAAAAAAAAAACAAACTTAATTTTGTGGTTCGATTCCTAGACCCATAACTGTACCAACCGAAAATAATAAGTTTGTCTTAGGTTACGTCACCTGCAGTAGAGTTCACTAAGGGGCGCTGCACACGGCTAAGATACAGTGAAACCTGGTTAAGTGAGACATCAAGGGACCTGCAATGTCGTTTCACTTATAGAGGTATTCCACTTACCCAGAGTCTCAGATATACATCATATCAGCCGAAAGACGTCCACTGCTGGACATAGGCCTCCCCCAAGCGTCGCCACAACGACCGGTCCTGTGCGTCACGCATCCATCGGATTCCCGCGACCCTGACCAGGTCGTCGGTCCACCTTGTTGGAGGCCTTCCAACGCTGCGTCTTCCGGTACGTGGTCGCCACTCCAGAACCTTTCGTCCCCATCGACCATCTGTTCTGCGTGCAATGTGCCCTGCCCATTGCCACTTAAGTTTGGCGACTCTTCGAGCCACGTCGGCAACCTTGGTTCTCCTGAGGATATCTTCATTTCTGATGCGATATGCTTTCAGATATACAGGTATAAATAAATATCAGTCTCATTTACAGAGGGTTTCATTAATAGAGGTGAGAATACAGGTTATTTCAGTTGAGAATGAGTATACAAACAATGTTATCTCAGTTACAGCGGTTTATGCATATAAAATTTACTCGCTGTCTCAGCTATAGAGGTAACTATGATGATAAATCGAAAGAACAAATCCCAGATGTAGAGGCTTACCTCGTCCCACTAACAGAGGTAATTCAGTGCCAAAGTGTAGCGACCTCAGCATGAGTTCCAGTTATGGAGGTTTCTCACTTATCCAGGTCCCACTTAACCAAGTTTCACTGTAATATTATAATATTTTATCATGTTTTTGTGTACAATTTGGTAAGTTTTTGTATTTATTTCTGTTTTCACTAACGGTATTTTTTGAAGATGTCGGGAAAAAATAAGCCGAAAGCGGAACCGTGCTATCCCGAATATTTCAAGGAAAATTAAAAAAAGAAAATTTCGCAGGGCATGAGAAGTGTTTAGGGGTCCAAAAGAATGATCGTCCAGTCAAACAAACGAAGTCAAACTTTTGTTTGCATACTCCACAAAAATATGACTGGACATTTTTTTTAGTAGCCTATACTGTCCCACTGCTGGGCAAAGGCCTTCCTTAACTTCTTCCAGGTATTCTTTTCTAGAACCACCTCGAACGGTAGGCATCCATGTCGTCTCGCCACCTCTTCCTTAGTCTACCTCGGCGGCGTCGTCCATCTGCAGGAACCCACTTTGTGGAAACTCTTGCACAACGGTCAGAGTGCATGTGACTGAAGACTGATGTGACCCGCCCAATGCCATTTAGTTTGGCAGCATTTTTCCTACGTCTATAATACCCGTCTTTTAACGTAGCGTGGTGTTTCTCATTCTGTCGGCTCTTTTGACACCCAGAATGCAGCGTTCTCTGATCCTCATCATCATCATCATTTCAGCCGGTACACGTCCACTGCTGGACATAGGTCTCCCTCAAGCGTCACCACAACGAACGTTCCTGTGCATCTCCCATCAATCGGTTTCCCGCAACCTTCACCAGGTCATCAGACCACCTTGTTGGAGGCCTTCCAACGCTGCGTCTTTCGGTACGCGGTCGCCACTCCAGAACCTTTCGGCCCCAACGGCCATCTGTTCTGCGAGCAATGTGCCCTGCCCATTGCTACTTAAGTTTGATCCTCATGGTACCCTAAAAATTAAAAACTCACCCATAATCATCCCTACGTTGAATGAAATCAGTGCGTCATGCTCATTTCGAACCTCAATAAGTTGACGCATATTTAACAAACTCTCTTTGAAGAGGTCTGTTCCTAGGTTGATCAGTTTTCTTTTTTCATGCCATCCCATCTTGTCGTCCCAGTAATAAGAATCAGGATACCATGCCAATGAACGCCACACTTGCCAATACACTAAAAAAACAAGCTTTTAATGAAAATCATTATTTCATAGCAAGCTCTTATAGTACGGTATAATCTTCTAATATATATAAAATTTCCATGTCACAATGTTAGTTACCGTACTTCTCCGAAACGGCTTTACCGATTTTTACCAAATTTTATATGCGTATTCAGTAGGTCTGAGAATCGGCTACTATCTATTTTCCATACCCCTAAGTGATAAGGGTTGTTCACCCTTAAATTTTTTATTTTTGGAGGATTTTTTTTTAATGTGGCATTAAAAATACATACAACCCTAAATTTTTACTTTTTTATCACCAACCCCTATTTTTTTATACCAAAAAATAATTTGTAAGGCAAAACAACGTTTGCCGGGTCAGCTAGTACTATATAATTATATAATTAATACTCGTCAAGACGAATCATACGAGCCCAAACTCGATTGGGTTGTGTCGTTTAACTACCAAGTTCCTATAGCCACCTTCCGGTTCCATCATCAGATCAGCTTATGTCATAATATTTTTTGCATTGTCATCTAATTTACACATGCATGCAAAATTTCATCTCAATCGATAACCGAAAAGTGGGTCAAATTTAATTTACAGGATTTGATGACAGACAAACATCGGGACAGGTGAAATTAAATAAAAGCTTGTAATAACAACATAAAACAAGTTTTTTTAATACACTTGCTCATAAAGTGACTGTTATTGCACTGCACTTAGCTATATAAAGGAACTTGTTACCAAACTGTGACATTTTGATTACCATTACGCACTAGTGCTATAATGTAGTTAAAACCTTATTGTTCAAACTCTCTCCCGCCATAATTTTATTACATTTATCCTATCAGGATGGGTGCAGGATGTCCCCCACGACGAAAAGAAAAAAAAATGGGCGCGCATATGAAAACAGACTTTTACCGCTACTAAAGTTTACTAGTTTCACATTTATTTTCTTCACAAGTGTATTGAAAAACGTCGTATGATACACGTGAGTAATTAATGATTACCGTTCTCGGCTCTAAGACCCTCGCCATGGCTCGGGTCTAAATACCGCCGCAACGGTAATCACTAACATTACACACTTATATCATAATGTACAACCCGTGCGTATTAACTTGGCACCTGATGAATGACGTTTGAAATATTGAATGCATTAGTTTGTTTAGTTTTTTGAATATCAACATTTATTTTGCGCTGAGTAGTTTCTCATTGCGACATACTACTTGCTTTACGAATTTACGATACTTCAAACGTGACAATACAAACTATTTCCGAGTATACAATGTGGCATCTGTTTTCAAGCCAGGTGCCATGTTAACGCGCACTGGTTGTACTATTAATGAAAATCATTTTTTTATACAGTAAAGTAAATTTATACTTTCATAACTGTGTCATGAAAAATCACAAAGTTATAAGCTTGTTATGTCAGCCAAATACATAGTCACCGGGCCATCCAGCCGAACTGAGGGGTGGTTTTGCACTTGAACCCAGCTGATTAATGGTGTCTAATGCCCGTTATGACCTGTCGCGACCTGTGTTGTACTTAGTGTCGGTGGTGTCCTACTTGTGACCTTTTTAAAAATATCATCATTTCAGCCGATACACGTCCACTGTTGGACATAGGCCTCCCCCAAGCGTCGCCACTACGAACGCTCCTGTGCGTCTCGCATCCATCGGCTTCCCGCAACCTTCACCAGGTCATCAGACCACCTTATTGCTTCCAACGTTGCGTCTTCCGGTACGCGGTCGACACTCCAGAACCTTTCGGCCCCAACGGCCATCTGTTCTGCGAGCAATGTGCCCTGCCCATTGCCACTTAAGTTTGGCAATTCTTTGTACTATGTCGGCAACTTTAGTTCTCCTACGGATGTCTTCATTTTTTATTTGATCACGCAAGGTAATCCCAAGCAAAGCCCTTTCCATTGCCCTATGGGTGACTTTAAGCCTTCTGATTCCATTGTGAGCGACCACGTTTCGGAGCCATATGTCATCACTGGCAACACGCACTTTTAAAAATATATTTGGGAAAAAATATAACTTGGTGTAAAACTATTGGGATCCATTCAGTTATTGATTCTGAACAAACTAAATTCAGGTTTCGCATATACTAAAAGTTACGTTGTATAAGCTTGTTATTATATTATTTACTAGCTTTTGCCCGCGCGGCTTCGCTCCCGCTCTTCCCTACTCCACCCTACTATACCCAACTCTACCCTACTCTACCCTACTATACCCAACTCTACCCCATTCTACCCTTCTCTACCCAACTCTACCCTACTCTACTCTACCCTACTCTACCCTACTCTACTCTACCCTAATCTACCCTACTCTACCCTACTCACCCTACTCTACCCTACTCTACCCTAATCTACCCTACTCTACCCTACTGTAACCTACTCTACCCTACTCTACCCTACTCTACCCTACTCTACCCTACTCTACCCTACTCTACCCTACTCTACCCTATTCTACCCTACTCTATCCTACTCTACAGTATCCTATGTAACCACCAATTCAGCTATATCGGTACAGCCATTCTTGAGTGTAATTTGACTTTCTTTTATATATATATAGATTTTATTGAGATTACAAATGTAAAAGAAATGTTTACTTACAAGTGAAGAAACAATAAAACTTGATTGAAAAGGTCGCCATTTTGTGCGGCGCGACAAAAACCATTAACTGAAAATTTACAGCGATTAAAAATTAATTAACAATCACTTATTTTATCATCTTTTTGTAATTAATATTTGATCGGCCTGTTGGTCTGGTGGTTAGTGGCCCTGACTGCTATATGGTTGTTCTATGTGGGCGTGGGTTCGATTCCCACCCAGGACAAATGTTTATGTGATGAGCATTATCATTTGTTCTGTGTCTGGGTGTAATTTATCTATAAAATGGTATATATTTAGAAATATATAAGTATGTTTATCAGTTGTCTAGTACTCATAACACAAGCTCTGCTTAGCTTGGGACTAGACGGCTTTTTGTGATAGTTGTGGAATATTATATTATATGATTATATTACATATATTATGATATTTATTTTTATATCACTTAAAGCAAGTCATTCTATCGCTAGGACGATAATGCAGCATAGGCGATCCCTAAGGAATAATGAGATTTGAATTTGGAACATTTAAAATCGTCAACATAAGCGAATTAAAATGTACACGTGCATCAAAAAAGTTTATTCGAAATTAAAACTCGCACAAAAAAAAAACTGAATAAAACGTGCTGACTAACGAGAGCATGGCGTTGTAGAAAAATTTAAACTGTTGTGTTGTTTGATTATAATTAACCTCAAGACACTGCTTTATCTCCTCACATAATCTACTATTATGATAGATGTTGTGCTGTCCAAACTTCGAGAGCATACAATCCATATATCCTATACTAAGTAACGGTATAGGAATCTTGAGCGCTCGGCATCAGAGTGGGGCACTCCATACATTGGCGAGCCAAACGTCGTCGTTGTTAGATACATGCAGCAAGCGCAGGGAACAAATCACGAGTGACGTCTATGACGCGATGGCACGGCGAGCCAATCACTGATGCTTCCCACCCCTGCGTCTCACTCCATACCACTAAATAGGCCCGTTATTTGACTTCTGTGCAACTTGAAGCCAAGCTCAAGATCCGTGCCGGTATCTATAGTAAAGTTGGTGTCTTCATACAAACTTTGGACCTTCGTTTCATCCTCTTAGGGAATGAATTTTGGAAAACTCTCTCTTAGTGCTCGGATACGTCATAAAAGGAAGCCTTGTGCAAGATTTCACGCTCCTAGTCCCAGCAGTTTCGACTGTGCGTTGATATGTCAGTCAGTCAGTTTCTCCTTTTATTCAGGGTTATTTGTAAAACACTAACAACCTTGCAGGACTGTATTACAAACATCATACACAACAACATAGTGCTGAGAGGTTACTAGGTGGCATATAGAGTAATTCCTTATGGAAAAATAAAATTTAGCACTTTTTTCCCAACCCGGGAATCTAATCCGGGACCCTATGCTCAGCAGCCAAACCAACGAGACAGGTTTGATATATAATTAGGATGGAAAAAAAACACACTCTTAGATATGTTTGTAAATATATTTGAACTCAAAATATGGATATGGAAAGTCGAATTTGAGAAAAGATCATGAACAAAGAAAGTACTCGTCAAGACGGATTAAACGAGCCCATACTCGATGGGGTTGTGTAGTTTATCTACTGAGCTCCTATAGCCTCCTTCCGGTTACATCATGAGATCAGCTCCTTGTCATAAAAATTTTGTATTGTCATCTGATTAATACATGCATGCAAAATTTCAGCTCAATCGGTAACCGGGAAGTGGGTCAAATTTAATTTGCAAGATTTGATGACAGACAAACATCGGGACAGGTGAAACTAAATAAAAGCTTGTAACAAGCTTTTAATGAAAAACATTTTTTCATAGCAAGCTTTATTAGCTTGGTATACCTATGATATTAATATTCGTCAAGACGAATCATACGAGCCCAAACTCGATGGAGTTGTGTCGTTTAAGTACCAAGTTCCTATAGCCACCTTCCGGTTCCATCATCAGATCAGCTCCTTGTCAACATAATTTTGTATTATCGTCTGACTTACACATGCATGCGGTAACCGGAAAGTGGATCAAATTTAATTTACAAGATTTGATGACAGACAAACATCGGGACAGGAGAAACTAAATAAAAGCTTGTAAAAAGGAAAATAATGTATATTAATAAACTCAATGAAAGCAAAAAAAATAAAGGATACAGAAAGGAAGGAAGAAATTTAAAAGTAAGTTTCAAGAATTGTGAATTTTATAGCAAGCCATAGAATTAGACCACGATCATTTTTGAAGTTCAAATCACCATATTAAGATTACAATCTGTCTTTTTTTTCCTCATCTTTTCTTTTACTGATTCCCTTCATCATCTCAATCAAATGATTGATCTCGATAGCTTGGTTCGAGATCTGTTCATAAGCGTTGATATGTTCTATCGGTTTCCATTCATGGAACAGACGATTCAACGTCATAGATATATCAGACATGATATTATATTTATCCATAACGTCACCCATAAGATATCCAACTTCAAATGTGGAAGAATTTTCATAATTTGCCCTGATCAGCTCAGCTCTTTTGCACTTTAAGTCGCTATCTCTAATTGTTTCATACATGAGTCGAAATAGCTTCAGTCTCATACTATTATCATCGTCATTCGCGTCTTTAGGAGAATCTTGTCTTCGTTCAGCGACCATTGCTTCAATTGGGGGCATTCTTCGTCTATGAATTGGATTAACACCAATAGAAGCTGCAGTAGATGTTACAATTTCCATCTTAGACATTTCATCCGTAGTCATTTCATCATCTTCGTTGGTTCTAGCTATCTTGTGTTTGGTCTCGTTGAGACGGTCTTTCATGAGGAGCACCTTCACTGGCCAGGACAGGTCATTGTATATGGAACCATTTATCAGGTGGTTCAAGCTTTGGGCAGCTATGGAAAAATAATTTGATTAGTTTGTTATAAATGATGAGATCTAAGCGCGCACTAGTAATAGTACATTGTTACACTAGGAGTGAAAGTTACTTATTTCGTCTCGAGAAAGAGTCGCTAATTTGAGGAACTAAATAAGTAACTTTAACCCCGAGGTAAGCACTGTGCTTTTCATTACGAATACAAGAAGATAGACCTAGTTTTTTTTTCAAATAATTTGACAGCTGTTAGTTGAAAGTAAAACTCCCTAGGGATGAAAAGTGTGATACTTTTCAGCCCGCTCCTCAGGCAACTTCAGACCTACTTTCAGAGTATGAGTAATGAAAAAGTATATTTTCACACCACCTGCTCGAAAATGTCAAATTATATGTCAAGCAACCTTAACCTAAAGTGAGTCATTAGTGGCCGGGGCATAGAAATATATTATATCTATGGGCCGGGGGCACAGCCGGTCAATAATGTTGTACTGGATTTCATTATGACCCGCTGGTCAATAATGTGACTATTATTTTCTCACAGTAGGTGTAAAAACTAGAGTATCGTCCTCTGGGCTAAAGGTGTCTTTGCCTTGGGCTAGCTTGAATCCCTCGCTGCGTTCAGGATTCTTGTATTAACTCCCTCGATTTGCTCGTGAGTCAAATCCCGAATCCTTCATTGCGCTCGAGATTCAATATGACGCCCGTAACATAAGACAGCAACTTTAGCCCCTCGGTGCATAATCTACTATTCTCAATACAAGTTATATTTTTCAATACAATTAAGAAGAACTAGTACATTTTGAAACAAGTGCAGAAAGTTTGATATTGCAACCGAGGCGGAGTTCGCACTAGCCGTAGGCGAGTGTGTTGTGGAGCCGAGGGCTGCAGTTATGCTGGTGTATCAAACGACTTTTTTCAATACGCCTACGAAGAAATCAATATTGCGTGCCTAAAAATGGCGGGATAAGAGCGGGTTTTTGAGTAAATGTATTGAAAAATATCTGTAACCTTAGCCAGTGCCGGCGTTAGGGGGGCGCGGTTGGGCGACGGTCCAGGGCGTCAAATTCAGGTCGCGCCAAGGTGTGGAGTTGGAGTCTCCTGCCTCCCCTGGTGCAAACCCTCAAAACTGTACTCTACGCTCTGTGCATATGCAAATTTTTTATTGAGATTTTTTTAGATGGATTTTTGAGGGTTTGTAGTCGAGGAGCGACTCTAACGATATCGTTAGAGCCAAGACAATATATGAAAAATTATCAAAACATTAACAAAATGTTCAATCTAAATGAAAAGTAAAAAAAAGTGCAAGAAATTCAAATTCGAAACGAAATTTGAAAAAAATTGTGAATGACAAAAAATTCATTAGGAATAAAAATAGTTAAAAAAAATATAATAATGTAAAAAAAGTATTTTTTAATTAGGATCAAAAAACTAACACTTAATATTGCTTCCTTTAAGTGGGCGCCACAATATTTTCGCCCAGGGCGTCAGTGGCCCTTACGCCGGCACTGACCTTAGCCTTCGCTCCCGCTCCACCCTACTATACCTTACTCTACCCCACTCTACTCCAACCTACTCTACTCTACTCTACTCTACTCGACCCAACTCTACCCTACACTACCCTACAATACCGTATTTTTTTTTTCCATAATAACCTTCTCCTCACAATAACAAACAACAAAAAAAAAAGGCGAAATCGGTTCAGCTGTTCTCGAGATTTGTGCTTACCAACAGATTTAGCGATTCATTTATATATCACTATATAGTATAAAACAAAGTCGCTTTTTCTGTCCCTATCGTGGTCCCTATATCCATATGTGCGCTTAAATCTTTAAAACTACGCAACGGATTTTGATTTGTTTTTTTTTTAATAGATAGAGTGATTCAAGAGGAAGGTTTATATGTATAATAACATCCATTATAGTGGAGGAACACCCGAGCGAAGCCGGTGCGGGTCGCTAGTTATAGATATAATGAAATTGCAAAGGAATTGTTTTTGTTATTAGTACGCGGCCACCAGTGCCGTAACTGCAAGCGGTGCTCCGGCACAGGACGTAGAGGGGCGCAAATTATCAAACCCAGGCCAAGTTTTGAATCTTGCTTAGTAATTAGTAGCTATTTTACTCTCCTAACCCACCTCGCCATTTTCTCCTCTTAAGGTGGTGCATCATGACTCACATTTTCACTGTTTTTAGTACAACCGCTCATAACTGATTATGACGTTATTACACATTTTTCATTAGATAGTTTTGGAAACACAGTATCTTGTGGTTTCTTTAGAAACTTAGATAGTTTCTAAAGAAACCAATTTCTAAATTTTTGTAAAACTAATCCAGTAAAAACCTCTGAAAATGTCCTATTTTGTTTGAACTTTGACACTTCATAATTTGCCTAAAAATTAAAAAAGTCAAAAAAGTAATCCTCTAGAGACCTTGCAAATTTTATTAAGATTCTAAATGACGACAACTTTGTCCTAAAACTTTTAAGGGTTTAAAAAAAACAGCGTGTTTTGTGAAATTTTCGAGTAAATCTCGGAATTACCGAATACTAACAGAGTTTCCAGGCGTTATCTCTCTTTTTTTGTTGCCTTTTCGTCAAACATCGCTTTGGATTGCATTAAATGTAGTAACAAGCTTTTAAACCATTTTCAATGTTTACGATAAGCGAGTGGAAAAGGACCCTCTTAATGACAATCAGGGCCCGATATAAGTGGGGGGGCGGCAAAAAATGAGGGGCGACAAAATTGATTCATTCCTATTTTCCAACCTAGCCATTAGCTATCCACACCCTAGTTGGCAGGTTGAGAATTTTATGTGCCACAATCCAACCTACTCCAGGTTGGATAGTAGAAATATTTAAGGCTTAAGGCTCATCATGGCTTATATGGTTTTGTATGTAAAGAGCGGTGAAAATTAACTTTGCCTGGAGCGGCTAAATAGATAGATTGGGCCCTGGGGTACTATTCTCTAAAGAAAACATCCTTAAGCGCAGCGCTGGCCGCACCGACGAAATCCAAATAAGTACATTGGATTAACAACCTAATGTGCCTATACATTGGGTTGTTAATTCTATGAACTACGCTCTCGACTTGTCGATGCGGCCAGGGCTGCGCTCAAGGTTGTTTTCTTAGAGAGTAGCTCCGCAGATGACCATAAACAATATGTAACTAGAATTATGCACACCCTTAACTATATTCACTCCAATTAGAAAATTAAGTTACAATCATTTTCAAACACTGAAAATATAGACCGTATTTTTTTTGAAATTAAGTATGTAGTGAGAAAGAAAGAAAGAAAACATGTTTTTTCTGCCTGAATAGGCGCATAAATCATTATCATAAAAATAGGGTAGTTTCCAGGGTCAAAATAACTACATTTTATTTAGTCCGTATTTTAGGTTATAAAAAAATATTGGACACGTTGGTATCTTTTCTTTTTTCGATTAAACAAAAAATAACAAAGATATAGCCCATTAAAGTTACGTGTGACGTCACCCCGTGAGAAAAAATGCAGCGCGGCGTGACGTTACACGTAACTTTAATGGGCTATATCTTTGTCATGTTTGGTTTAATTTACAAATAAAAAAATACGTGTCCCTTATTTTTGAATAATCTAAAAGTCGGACTACATTTTTTACGGCAACAATTCCCCGCCAGGCAGTGTATACAGGGCATCAATATACTCTGTGTATTGCACCATGATGATGATGATGATGATGATGATGATGCCTCCTCTCTAGAAGAAGTAATGTGCAGTAATCCACCACGCGGTCCCAGTGCGGGTTGGTGCATGTCACATGTCTTCGAATTTTTGGTTCTAAGACATGCCGGTTTCCTCACGATGTTTTCCTTCACCGTTTTGAGATCAGTGGTGATGAAATAAATTACACAAAGTAATGCGCCTGGCTGGGTTTGAAACCGCGACCTACAACTCATAAGTCGGGGCCGTTCTCACTCGGCCATAGCCTATGTTACTCAGGGTGAATGTAGCTTTCCAATGGTGAAAGAATTTTCTTTATCGGCACAGCATTTTTTGAGTTTATTCATTACAAACAAACACACAACACAATACAATTAAAAAAAAAATGTTTTTTTTTTTAATTTTATTTCCCTCCCTCCTCCCAAAATCCCTCTTTATAATCCAATAGAAAGCTGACGATGGAATGATTCTCTCTCCTACTTCTTCCTCCATTCATAATCTATCCCCCATCCATAGTCGACTGGGAATGGAGACAATCTTGGTGGTGGCACCGTGGGTGTCAACCTGTCCAGAACCTTCTTCTTGATCCTGTATCGTTTGGTGCTAAACAACTTTTCTTCACGATGTTTCATCTTATCTGCTACTATAATAGAATGTTTCTCTTTGGCTGTTAGCTCGCGATACTCCGCTTCCAAATCATTAGTCATATTATATTTTCTCTCAATTTCATGGAGCATGTTTGCTAGAAAACAAATATAGTTAATATAAATATAATAATAATATAATATTCGTTCTTGAAAATGACCATGTCACGTTGTACTGGGATCGGTCTATCATCACTGACCGGACTATTGTAGCCAATAAGCCGGGCATAGTGGTGATAGACCGATTAGCGCGCCGCGCAATGATAGTCGATGTCACCATCCCACATGACGAGAATCTCGTGAAAGCTGAGAATGAGAAACAAATGAAATATCTCGACTTAGCACACGAGGTTGTCGACATGTGGAATGTGGACTCAGCTATCATTGTGCCGATTGTCGTGACCGCCAATGGCCTCATAGCCAAAAGCTTCGACGACCATCTGTCGAAGCTGTCGTTGCGCGGCTGGATCAAGGGGCTGATACAGAAGGCAGTACTCCTCGATACGGCTCGCATTGTGAGGAGGTTCCTGTCTCTGGAGCCCTAACCACCGGTAGCTTGGACCCTGTTCCCGACACCGGCGGAATACTATTTTTTTATATTTTTAAATGTTTTTTTTTTTATAAGTGTGTTTAAAGAAATATTTAAAAATATATAAAATATGTGTAAAATGAAAATAAAGGAGATGTAATATTCCACCACTATAGAATAGAATAGAATAGAAATAATTTTATTCGGTACAGAACAGACACAGCACGGTTATATACACAAAGTAAACAAAAATAAAAGTACAAAGTGCGCCGAGCGTGCCCGCACCGAAAGGGTGACCACCTCAGCATTTGCTGGGCGTTAGACACCCAGCGCCGACTACCACACAACGCCGTCTAGTCCCAAGCTAAGCAAAGCTTGTCTTATGAGTACTAGACAACTGATAAACATACTTATATATTTCTAAATGCATACATTTATAGATAGATTACACTCAGACACAGAACAAATGATCATGCTCATCACACAAACGTTTGTCTTGGGTGGGAATCGAACCCACGACCTCCAGCATAGCAGTCAGAGCCACTAACCACTAGACCAACAAGTCAGTCAAATGATTAGTTATTACGTTTTGTTCTAGATTAAAAGCGTAGGCATAGTCTTAGTGGCACAAACAAGATAGGTACAGAAGACAATCTCATGTATGTACTTCACTTTTTATACCTACGCTCGGTGGACGCACACTAATGAGCCGGATCTGTTCAACGAAGCTCTTCGAGATATCGTGTCCGAGAGGGGTGTCTATGTGTGCGTCGCTTGAGCGCGCTTTGTATGTAGGTTGACTTCTGTACGCGAATCCAGGGTGCGCTTGGGCGGTTTTTTTATTTGATTCTTTCAGGTAGGCTGTTGAAACCACTGTAGAAGCAGTTTTTACCTAAAACCGAATCTTGGTCTGAAACAAGAAGGGGCTGGCGGTCTCCTCCTTCTGCGAAGCAGTAGCGTTAGCTGCTAGCAAAGGAGGAGGCCACACGTGCACACTTGTGGACGCAGCCCTCACGCCCAAGCCCGATTTCTGGCCACCGTAGACGCGGGCTTGCGGACGGCGAGCAATGGTTAGATCGCCGTTCAACCGTCCGGACCGACTATTCAAGACGCGCCTCAAGGAGATGTCAGCAGACCGTAAGGACCCAGCAGGGTCGAAGCCTACTGGGGCCCTGGGTTTTTTTTGGTGGGTAAAATTCATCTCTTGGGCGGAGCAGAAGATAGTTTCAGACTCTAACTAACTAAAAAACTCCTTTCCTTTTTGCCTTTCATACCGGGGCCGAGCCTTCCTTTCAGGAGCAGACCCTTGCCCCAGTCGGGGTTTGCTTTGGTAAGGGAAACTCAGGGCTGGTATGAAAGGCAACAAAGGAAAATCATCTAATGATATGCCCCACTCCAGTTCTTTCGTTGCCTTTCGTACCGAGGGCTGAGCTACCTTTCGGAGCTAAACCTGGCCCCAGTAAGCTTCGACCCAGCTGGGCTCCTGCCATTACTGACAAATCCTTAAGGCGCGCGGGAATAGTGCGCGCCGTCGACGACTTGGGGTCGGTCCGGACAGTTACCGACGGACAGCGAGCTACCCATTGCTCGCCGTCCGCAAGCCCACGCCTTCGGTGACCGGAAATCGGTATCTGAATCCCGGCTGCAGCTGGGGCGCTGTGAGCTCCGTTGCCTGATATGGTCGCCCCCTCCTTTGCTAGTATTACTGCTCCGCAGAAGGAGGCGACCGCCTGTCACTTCTCCTCGCCACCTGCGCTCCTGGACCTTGGCCTGTACAAACGCCCGGCGCGAGAGATCGCCGCCGTCTAACGTTATCGCTATCACGAGGGCACGGCGATGCTCTGCCCAAGCGGGGCACACCTCTACTGTGTGCTCCACCGTCTCCTCCGGGCGTTCCGCACAGTGGCGACACCCGGGTGTCACTTCCGCCCGAATCCGGTACAGGAACCTCCCGAACTTACCATGTCCGGTGAGGACCTGCGTCATGCGGAAGGTTTTTTTTTTACGGTGAGCAAAAATCATCTTATGACATCCCCCGCCCTTGGATGGAGCGGAAGATAGTATCAGACTCTTACTGACTAAAAACCCACCCCGTTCCTTCTAGCCTTCAAACCAAGGCACGAGTTTCCTTTCGGATAACCCTGGCTCCGGTAGGCTTCGACCCAGCTGGGCCTCTGCTTTTGCTGACAACTCTTTGAGGCGCGCGGGAACAGTACACGCCATCGACGTCTTGGGCTCGGTCCAATACCAGACGCTCGGACAGCGAGCTACCCATGGCTCGCCGTCCGCGAGCCTGCATCTACGGTGGCCGGAAATCTGGATCGGAATCCCGGCGGCGGCGGCGAGGGCGCCGTTGCCTGATGCGGTCTGCCTCCTCCTTTGCTAGCATTACTGCTTCGCAGAAGGAGGCGACAGCCTGCCATTCCTCCTCACTCCGGACCATGGCCTCAACTAGAGCCCGGCGCGAGAGGTCTCCGTCACCGACCGCCCCCACGAGGGCACGGCGATGCTCCGCCCAGGCAGGGCACACCTCGACGGTGTGCTCCACCGTGTCCTCCGGGCGTTCCGCACAGTGGCGGCACCCGGGCGTCTCTTCCGCACGAATCCGGTACAGGAACCTCCCGAACTTACCACGTCCGGTGAGAACCTGCGTCATGCGGAAGGGAAGGACGCCGTGAGGTCTTTCCAGCCACGCTTCAGAGCGGGGACTTAGCGCTATAATTGTGGCGTGCCCAATGCTACCCCCGTTAGTAAAAAATACGCATCTAAATTTTTTTCCAGATTTGATTTATATACATTTCTGGAATCAGGAAAAAAAGCGCATCTGCCTGTATTTTTAATATTTTGCTAACTTTCTCCAGTGCGGTTTTAAAACAAGAATAAAAGGCACGATTTCCCGTTTCATTCATTAAAACATTTTTTTTTCCGTTTTTGTTTTTGTTAGATACGTCTTTTTAACTATCACGGGCAGAATGATTTTCCCACCTAAAAAAAGTCTGAAAAACTTACCTAAATGTTCGATTTCCCAGTGATGAGTTTCTATGTCTTCCAGATACATGAGAAGCTCCATCATATAAAGCTTTCTATTCAAAGTCATGGAAGAATTGTACTTATCAATCATTTTTCTATACTTCTCAAATAAGGTAAACATCACATACCCCACCTTAAATCAAAAAGAATAAACAAGCTTTTAATGAAAATCATTTTTTCATAGCAAGCTTTTATAACTCGGTATACCTATATAATGAATACTCGTCAAGACGAATCAAACTCGATGGGGTTGTCTAGCTATAGCCACCTTCCAGTTCCATCATCAGATCAGCTCCATGTCATAATAATTTTGCATGGTCATCTGATGTACACATGCATGCAAAATTTTAGCTCAATCGGTAACCGGGAAGTGGGTCAAATTTAATTTGCAAGATTTGATGACAGACAAACATCGGGACAGGTGAAACTAATTAAAGCTTATAATATGAGCGTTTTGGGAACACCATTCATTGTGTGTACAGCCAAAAAATCGACCTTGCCATACAAATTGTCTAATAAAGTTTATCATTTTGTATGGTGAGGCTGATTTTTTATTTCGTTTCCTGAAAAAAAAAAACGTATGGAAGGTTGTTCAGTTTCGTCTACTGAGCAAGCCCTTAAAGTTTGCGGAGGGCTGTCCCTTACGCCCTGTATACAATGTGTAACGTTAAATGCGCAAAACCTCAGACACCCCAAATGATTTTTAATTTAAAAGACCTAATTCTGTGAAAAAAAAAATTAAAGGTTTTATGTGCAGTTTTACTTTGTTTAAAGTTAATATCTGCATTGAAATAAAAACTTTTATTATCCCGTGTATCAGAAAATTTGATTGGACTGTAACCATTTGTGTTTGTTTACCTATTTCGGCGGGTTTGCGCACGTGATGGCTTGACCTATACATAAATAGACAGGGCGACATTTTTAATGAAGATTTTTTTGAAAAATGTAATATTAAAAAGTGGTTTAATTGATTCTGCTCGTTATTCTGATCAAATTATTTTCAAGTTTTGCGCATTTAACGTTACACGTTGTATATGTATTTTATTTTTAAGAGAACAATGTCAATGTTCCAAATTCTGCTTAAGCTTTTGTTATGGGTACTAGACAACTGATAAACACACTTATTTGTATATTTCTAAATACATAGATAAATTACACTCAGACACAGAATAAATGATTATGCTCATTACACAAACATTTGTCCTGGGTGGGAATCGAACCCACAACCTCCGGCATAGCAGTCAGGGTCACTAACTACTAGACCAACAGGCCAGTCAAAATTATATTTATAGTAGCTTTTGCCCGCAGCTTCGCCCGCGTACATAAATTATGTAGGTATTTAGCGGTGGTCAGGCAGAAGTGTCTTTGATGGTACATAAAATATAGCCTATGTCACTCAGGAAAGCAGCTTTCTAACGGTGAAAACATTTTAGCAATCGGACCAGTACTTCCAGAGATTACCCCCTACATAAAAACTTACAAATTTTACCTCTTTAATTTGGTATAGATATAAAAAATGTTTGGGCTTTGTTCGGACTATTTAGTAGATGGTTTATGTGAAGTTTGGTAGGGTAGAGTAGGGTAGACTAGGGTAGAGTACGGTAGAGTAGGATAGAGTAGGGTAGAGTAGGATAGAGTAGGGTACAGTAGGGTAGAGTAGGGTAGAGTAGGGTAGAGTAGGGTAAAGTAGGGTAGGGTAGGGCAGAGTAGGGTAGAGTAGGTATAGTAGGGTAGAGTAGGGTACAGTAGGGTACAGTAGGGTACAGTAGGGTACAGTAGGGTACAGTAGGATAGAGTAAGGAATAGTAGGGTAGAGTTAGGTATAGTAGGGTAGAGTAGGGTGGAGTAGGTTATAGTAGGGTGGGCGGGCGAGCGAAAGCGCGCGGGCTAAAGCTAATTATATAAAAATTATAAACGAAATACCTCAAAAGCTGGCGTGTTCAAATGATTCTGCTTGATATACTCCACACTGTCAATAAGGTCGTACGTCGACTTGATGATATCTCCTGCAGTCGCCAGCAGCATTTTCATAACGGGAGCATCATCTCCACTTATTGAGTCAGAAACACTGTGATCTGTTTAAGGAGCATCCCGACACGGTCAATGGCTATAAGGAGCAGTGCCGCATTAACCCATCGCGGGGCCTGTAGCAATCCGATCAAGGGGCCCCGTGTGTGGGCATAAAATATATAATATAGCTCACTATATGTAGTTCTACCACCAAAAAGTGCATCAATATCAGATTGGTGCAAAACTTCAAAAAAAAAAAAAACTAAAAACGTAAAATAATGTTTCTAGGTAAAATATATAGGAATCGGGAATAAGTTAAAGTTCTGAATAAAAAAAAATTATGACAGATTATACAAAATGTAAAATATTGAACACAACTCCTAAAAATAGTATAAATTAATTTTATAGTTTTATATTTATTAATTTATTTTTTTATCTTAAAAGAATCAAAAATTATTTCAAGATAAAAAAAAAATAGAATTATAAGAGAAAATTCTTGATTGCATTACTGGCGCTTCTGTTGTGAGGGCGTAAATACCCATACCAATGCGCTACCTACCAATCATTGTAGTGCGTTGATGTCCATAGTATTTACCTACTATTATAAAGTAATAGGTATGTATACAAACTTAAAGTAACAATATGTACAAACGGGTAAAAAAACAAAAAGATAGGGCGTCAAAAAAATTAAATGTGCCCAGAACGCTGGCAGCATTGCCACCAGAGGCGTAGTTACCACCGTATTAGCCGTATCAATGATACGGGGCCCCCGAGCTACAGGGGCCCCGACATATGCCTAAATTCGTAACATGTTATACACAATCTTAAATTTTCATATTAATAAAAAGCTAGGAGTGAATGAATAATGACTATATGATACTCTGTAAAGAGTTTTTAACCTTATAGAATAACATATAAGACGACAATAAAAACTCATCCTATTTTAGTGGGATTTTTAGTAGGTATAGGTTACCTTCTGCATGATCCTTTCAAAAGTACTTGATATGGGGCCTCATTAGGACTAGCTACGCCACTGATTACCACGATGGATGGCAATGCTGATTCGTTAACTGAAGAAAAGCCCAGACCTATATCACGGTAATAATATCATACAGTATTTCAACTTCATACAAATGGACGAAACGCGAACTATACCTACGTGCCTCAGTTGTAGCATGGGCTCGGCATGGAGACAGTCGCGACCGTCGCAACTGTGCCGCAGTGACGTGACGAGCGGACATGAGCATGACGGGTTTTTTTTAACAATAATCGCGCGATTATTGTTAGTTTGTATAATTCAAAGTAAAGACGTGGTATTTTATTATTAATAATAGTGGTTTATTGTACTATGTGTATAAATAATACTAGAAAAAGCATTTTATTTCAATCTACCAATCAAAAAACAACACGCATTTTTATTGAACACGTCCTATTCAATCCACAAAATATTTTGTTTATATAAAAAAGTAAGTATATTTACAATAACAAAACTAAATGGAAACACAAAGTAGGCAAATGTAATTAGAATGCTGGAGGCGGGCAGCCCTATCGCATGTTTACGTACCGCGCGGCTGTAGGCATTTATTTCAAAGATACGGCCGAGTTACAATACTGTATGATACTATTACCGTGCCTATATTTAATAATTAAGATAAAAACTTGACAGTGAAACCTACTAATAGGATAATTATTTTCTTAAAAAAGCACTAGCTTATAACTACATTTAAGTTATATCGCAGTGCTTAAACCATGATTGTAACTTAATTTTCCCATTGGAGTGTATTTGTCGTGCATTATCGCTTGATACCACACTTGCCGGATTAGATTCCGTAACGTTTCGATCGCGTTAACTTACGTTACGATGCGTTAGATATCGCTGTCAGCGATAAGACCGCCATTGTACCCATAGATTTAAGTTTCTGTGAAATTGTTACTATTTTGGTGTACAATAAAGTTTATTCTATTCAATTCAAATCAAACGTAAAAATAAATCGCACTCAGTGCACAAAATACTGTTTTAAAAATATCGTAGAGGCGCCTTTTGTTCCCACATAAGGCGCGTTTACACGGGTGAATAAACCCGCACGATTTTTACCGCGCGGCCAAAGTAGGATGCTACCCAACTTTGGGGCAAGCGATTTATACAATTACGACATAGCCGAATTGCCATTTAGAGTCAGCGCAGACAGGAGCGCAGCGGAGAGGATTTTTTTAAGGCACTTGAAAATTAGCTTTACAATGATTAAGTTACTAGCGACCCGCCCCGGCTTCGCTCGGGTGCAATATTATACATATAAACCTTCCTCTTGAATCACTCTATCTATTAAAAAAAACCGCATCAAAAGCCGTTGCGTTGTTTTAAAGATTTAAGCGCACATAGGGATATAGGGACAGAAAAAGCGACTATGTAGTGATTTTAATTTAAGCGTCTTCAAGGCTAGAGTGAATAGGCTCTTAATAAACTAGTGCGCCTCACCATCAACGATTGCATCACTGCTTGCCATCAGGTGAGATCGCAGTCAAGTACTAGTTTATATCAGAATTAAAAAAAAAAAGTGCAACTGAAAAAAAATCCTTGCGCATCCTCGAAGATACACGGGAAGCACCGTGCGCGCCTTTTTTTATGGTGGCGAAAATCATCCAATGACAAACCCCTTGGGCGGAGTGGGAGATAGTGTCAGACTCTTACTGACTAAAATCCCACCCCGTTCCTTCTAGCCTTCATACCGGGGCTCGAGCTCCCTTTTGGATAACCGACCCGGCTGGGCCGCGCCTGGCGCGCACTTTATATCAATAATTATAAAGTTAATTTTATTTATTTACTAGCTTTCCGCCCGCGGCTTCGCCCGCGTGGACTACAGTTTATATCGCGCGGGCAGAGACCCGTGCTCAGCAGTGGAATTATAGGTAGCCTATGTGTTATACCAGTGTCTCTTCTACCTACCTACCAAATTTGATCTAAATCCGTTGAGTAGTTTTTGCGTGAAAGCGTAACAGACAGACAGACAGAGTTACTTTTGCATTTATAATATTAGTAGGGATTTAATCTTCATGCAAAAAAAAGTACAAAGGCGGACTTAATGCCTTAGGCATTCTCTACCAGTCAATTTTCGAGTGCCTCTCCGCTGCGCTCCTCTCTGTCTATGCTGACCCTTAGACGGTCGATTTACGCCGCGCGGTAAAAATCGTGCGGTTTTAATCACCCGTGTAAACCCCATAATTTGACCTAACATTGATTTTTAATCTATAGTTTTTATTTTGTTATTTATTTTCATTTCTTTTAGGTATAACATAAGACGTGGCCTGTTAGTTTTCTTTTTTTTTTAATCTCAAATTTTTACACTGTGCGTAAACTATAGAATACAATAAAGCAATAAAATATTTTTCTGTCTGCCTTTTTTTTCGCGGTGGGAAAATCATCTAATGACGTCCCCCGCTCTTGGGCGAAGCGGGAGAGAGTGGCAGAGTTTTACTAAAAACCCACTCCTGTTCCTTCGTTGCCTTTCGTACCGGGGACTGAGCTACCTTTCGGTCTAACCCTGGCCCCAGTAGGCTTCGACTCAGCTGGGCCCCTGTTGTTGCTCACAACTCCCTGAGACGCGCGGCAACAGTGCGCGTGACTTGGGCTCGGTCCGGACAGTTACCGACGGGCGGACAGCGAGCTACCCATTGCTCGCCGTCCGCAAGCCCGTTCTTTCTTTGCCTAAGAATATCACTTACATGTAAGGAAAAGTATTAAAACTGCCGTCGCACATATTTTTAAATCCAAGATCACCGTTGAGGCCGCCATCTTGAACCGGTATGAGCTGTTGGTAATTATAAATTTAATGAATAGTAAAATTAAAAATGTTATTACATAGACTGATATTTTTATAGCTCTATGGTATGTAGGTATAGATATTAATTAAACTTGATGGGGTATGCCCTCACTAGAATAAACATAATCAGCCTTATAATGTTCCCACTGCTGGGACTCAGGCCTCCTCTCTAGGATAAGGAATGGGCCGTAATACACCACGGGCCCAGTGCGGATTTGTAAATAATAATAATAATAATAATTTTTCTGAAGCCCTAGCCACCGGTAGCTTGGACCATGCTCCCGACACTGGCGGAATTGGGCGGAATACTATTTTTTTATATTTTTAAATGTTTTTTTTTATTATATCATTTTATAAAGAAAAATTTAAAAATGTAGTATAATATATACTAAAAAATGAATAAAGGAAATAATAATAATATTCCACAACTATCACACAACGCCGTCTAGTCCCAAGCTAAGCAGAGCTTGTGTTATGGGTACTAGACAACTGATAAACATACTTATATATTTCTAAATACAAACATATTATGGATAAATTACACCTAGACACAGAACAAATGATCATGCTCATCACATAAACATTTGTCCTGGGTGGGAATCGAACCCACGATCTGAGGTGCATGTGTTGTGTGTAGCCAATAAATGCTTTATCTATCTATCTATCTATCTATCTCCGGCATAGCAATCAGGGCCACTAACCACTAGACCAACAGGCCAGTAAAATGTCACATGTCTTCGAATTTTAGGTTCTAGGACAAGCCGGTTTCCTCACGATGTTTTCCTTCACCGTTTTGAGAGCAGTGGTGATGCAATATTTCACATGGAGTTAGCGCCTGGCTGGGTTTGAACCCACGACCTACAACTCGTAAGTTGGGACCGCTACCACTCGGATGTCCACACTGGCTTGGTAATCTTACCGACTAGTGATGGTCCTACCAAGCCTGATGCAGGTCCTCACCGGACATGATAAGTTCAGGAAATTCGTGTTAGGGCTCTTTAAGAACGAGGGTGTTTTTAAGGTTCTGTACTTCAAAAGGAAAAAACGGAACCAGTTCACTTTGTTGTCCGTCTGTCTGTCTGTCTGTCTGTCTGTCTGTTTGTCAAGACCCTTTATCTCGAGAACGTGTGGAGGTATGGAGTTGAAATTAAAACCATATACTCAGGTTTGCAGTCCCTTCAAGCAGTGAAAAAATGAAACTTCTAAGTTAACGAATAAAACGATTCGGCCGTTTATTTCGCAAAATACGAATATTTTGATGCTCTTAAAGATCAGTAATGCTAGCAAAGCAGGAGGCCGACCGCATCAGGCAACGGCGCCCTCGCCATCGCCGCCGGGATTCCGATCCCGATTTCCGGCCACCGTAGACGCGGGCTCGCAGACGGCCAGCCATGGGTAGCTCCCTGTCCGACCGTCCGGTAACTGTCCGGACGGAACCCAAGACGTCGCCGGCGCACTCTGTTCCCGCGCGCCTCAAGGAGTTGTCAGCAACAGGAGGGGCCCAGCAGGATCGAGCCTACTGGGGTCAGTGTTATCCGAAAGGAAACTCGAGCCCCGGTGTGAAGAGGCTAAAAGGAACGGGGTGGGTTTTTAGTCAGTAGGAGTCTGACCCTATATCCCGCTCCACTCAAGAGCGGGGGTTGTCATAAGATGATTGTTGACCACCGTAAAAAAAAAATACTCTCAAAGATCAAATTCATAGGGTACTTCCCGTTGACCCAGAATCCTGAAATTTGTCAAGGTCATATAGCACAGGTACAGGAATAAATCAGAAAACAGTAAATTTGTTGTTACCTACGTCAAAAATAAAAGACGTGTGGCACTCGGAGACTGCCGCGGTAAAGCTATTGCATAGCATTTTTTGTCAACTTATTTGTGATTGAAGTTGACAAGTTGCCATGACAACCATTTAGTGAGGGGTGTTAGGTTTTTTTCGTTACGGAATTTCTGGATTCGGTCTCCACGCTCAAGGCCCGCGATAGAAGCTATGCAATAGCTTAAAAATCCACCTCATAATGTGAACAGGATAAACATGTCGGGCGTTTCTATCGCACAGGGGCAAATCCACCTATGTGGTGTGGTGTGGCCGAACCTTAACAAATTTACATAACCAAATAATTAATAAAATAATTATGTTGGTCGTTAGGTTTTAATTTTGTTGTTAATTAAAAATCCTAACCGAAGTAGTTTTTGATTAGATCATTAAATTAATATGAAGATAGTTAATATAATAAGTAGCAAGCCGCAAACATGCATTTATTACGATTTTTAATTGTATCTTTAGGTAAGTACGTACCACAGGAGGGGCCCAGCTGGGTCGAAGCCTACTGGGGTTTGCGGGCTCGCGGACGGCGAGCCATGGGTAGCTCGCTGTCCGATCGTCCGGTAATGAACCGAGCCCAAGACGTCGACGGCGCGCACTGTTCCCGAGCGCCTCAAGGAATTGTCAGCAGCAGGAGGGGCCCAGCTGGGTCAAAGCCTACAGGGGCTTGGTTTATCCGAAAGGAAACTCGAGCCCCGGTATGAAGAGGCTAGAAGGAACGGAGTGGGTTTTTAGTCAGTAAGAGTCTGACACTATCTCCCGCTCCACACAAGAGCAGGGGTTGTCATAAGATAATTTTCCCCGTCGAGAAAAAAAAAAGCCTACTGGGGCTAGGGTTATCCGAAAGGAAACTCCAAGCCCCGGTATGAAGGCTAGAAGGAACGGGGTGGGTTTTTAGTCAGTATGAGTCTGACACTATCTCCCGCTCCACACAAGAGCAGGGGTTGTCATAAGATGATTTTTGCCATCAGTAAAAAAAAAGGTAAGTACGTACCGGCAGTTGTGGACGAAGAGGAATTAAAGATAGAAGGAAAAAAAGAAAAAACTGGGCAAGCGCGAGACTGACCCGCACACTGTGGGTTCCGTGCAAACTACAAATAATTCCGGAATGGAGTCTCGAAGATTTTTCCGAATTGCAAACATTTTTTTTTTGTGACGTAGGTTGTTTTCAGATTTATTCCAATACCTGTGCTATGAGACTTTGCTTTGTGCCATTTTTCAGGATTCTGTGTCAACGGAGAATGAATTTCGATCTTTGAGAGTACCAAAATATACGTTTTTTTGCGACATAAACGGGCGTATCTTTTGTATTCGTTAATTTAGAAGTTTGATTTTTTCACAGCTTGAAGGGACCGCAGACTTGAGTATATGGTTTTAATTTCAACACGATACCTCCACGCGTTCTCGAGATAAATGGTCTTCACAGACAGACTGACACATAGTGAAACGACAGCGTCTTCTTTCTACAGCGATTTGTTATGATATAATACCAAAAACTTAATTTCGCCCTAGCCATTAGTGCAAGTAACGGTGCGGGCCGGTTCTCGCGAGAGGACGAAGTCAACCGCTTCCAAAACAGGCATCTTGTAAACATGACCGAAAATCTTTGCAAAGGTAAAGAAACAGTACATCTACTATATCATTATCATCATCATCTTCATCTTCATCAGCCTTTTAAGCTATTGCATAGCTCCTATCGCGGGCCTTGAGCGTGGAGACCGAATCCAGAAATTCCGTAACGAAAAAATCCTAACACCCCCCACTAAATGGTTGTCATGCCAACTTGTCAACTTCAATCACAATTTAATTGCATAAGTTGATAAAAAATGCTATGCAATAGCTTTACCGCGGCAGTCTCCACACGCCACACGTCTTTTTTTTAATGTTCCCACTGCTGGGACTTAAGCCTCCTCTCTAGGAGAGGGAATGGACCGTAATCCACCACGCGGGCCCAGTACGGGTTGGTGAATGTCACGTCTTTGAATTTTTGGTTCTAGGTTCGGTTTCCTCACGATTTTTCCTTCACTTGCACCGTTTTGAGAGCAGTGGTGATGATGAAAATAAATTACACAAAGTAATGCGCCTGGCTGGGTTCGAACCCGCGACCTACAACTTGTAATTCGGGGCCGTTACCACTCGGCCACCACTCCTCCTACATCTGCACACACGTATAAAAAAAAGCCAAAAAATATAAATAATTACAACAATCAATAAAATGTCTATCTTATAATAATATAATAATATTCCACAACTATCACACAATGCCGCCTAGTCCCAAGCTAAGCAGAGCTTGTGTTATGGGTACTAGACAACTGATATACATACTTATATATTTCTAAATACATGAGAAAAGAAAGTCGTGTTTGTTACAACACTTATAACTCAAGAATGGCTGTACAGAAATGGCTGAAAATTGGTGGGTACGTAGCTTAGAGCCAGGTGACGGACATAGGATACGGTAGAGTAGGGTAGAGTAGGGTAGAGTAGGGTAGAGTAGGGAAGAGCGGGAGCGAAGCCGCGCGGGCAAAAGCTAGTTATAGATAAATTACACCCAGACACAGAGCAAATAATTATGCTCATCACACAAACATTTGTCCTGGGTGGGAATCGAACCCACGACCTCCGGCATAGCAGTCAAGGTCACTAACCACTACATCAACAGGCCAGGGCCTCAAGTCTGCTATTACAATAGTGTCAGAATAGTCTATCATTGACTTCATAATTGTTGATTTTGACAAGTTTTGGTAATATACTAATACTAGCTTTTGCTCGCGGCTTCACCCGCGTACATAATCCCAGGATAAAAAGTATCCTATGTGTTATTCTGGGATATGTTCTACTCGTGTACTAAGTTTCATCGAGATCCGTTCAGTAGTTTTTGCGTGAAAGAGTAACAAACATCCATACATCCATCCATACATACAAACTTTCGCATTTATAATATTAGTAGGATAATGGCGTCATAATGACTGTCCAATGGTCAACCACTGACACTTCATTGAAAGAAGTGGCTTAAAATGGTAATCTCGTACATAATGACAAATGAATATCTGACGTATGCGGTAATTTGCAAAACTTTTGACAGTTGTTTTGATCAGTGACCTACCATTAGAACGTTATTGTGCAGTTATTGGTTTTAATAAGCTCAATATTGTCATTTTACCACCACTTTATTACGAGACCATTGATCGACCAATTACCGATCATTATGATTTAGCAGATTACGAACTTTTAGTAAAATGACAATGGGATGGTGTTCATCATGATCATCATTTCAGCCGATACACGTCCACTGCTGGACATAGGCCTCCCCTAAGCGTTGCCACAACGAACGTTCCTGCGCGTCTCGCATCCATCGGCTTCCCGCAACCTTTACCAGGTCATCAGATCATCTTGTTGGAGGCCTTCCAAAGTTGCGTCTTCCGGTACGCGGTGCCACTCCAGAACCTTTCGGCCCCAACGGCCATCTGTTCTGCGAGCAATGTGCCCTGCCCATTGCCACTTAAGTTTGGCAATGGGATGGTGTTGGAATGACGAATTTATAAAAATAGCAGACTCAGGCCCCAGTTTATGAAATCTTTCTTTCAGATGCTATGTACAAACTGCGTCAAACAGATCTAATTCAGACAGCATATCAGCACACAATTGGGTACGAGCTGGGCGTGCTGGCGTGTGGCATCATGGAGAAATTCCGCCACATGATCAGGGTATACCGGTACTACTCAAACCCTAAGATGTTCAAGGACCATAAACACTCCATCGAACAGATCGTCAATGCTTATTCGGTCTTGCGTAAGTATCCACAGGCATCATCATCATCAGCCTTTTTAATGTTCCCACTGCTGGGACTCAGGCCTTCTGTCTAGGAGAGGGAATGGGCCGTAATCAACCACGCGGGCCCAGTGCGATTTGGTGGATGTCACATGTCTTCGAATTTTTGGTTCTAGGACATGCCGGTTTCCTCACGATGTTTTCCTTCACCGTTTTGAGAGCAGTGGTGATGAAATAAATTACACAAAGTAATGCGCCTGGCTGGGTTCGACGCTGCGACCTACAACTCGCAAGTTGGGGCCATTACCACTCGGCCACCACTGCTCTCATCATCGTCATCATGAGTCAGGGCCACTAACAATTAAACCAACACGCCAGTCATATGGACATGCTCATAATTGACACAACCAACAGCAAACTTGCGATCTAAGTGTGCGTGATCTGTTAGTTGCTCAATGCGCGCTCGTATTGGTTTATTGCCTGTAGTGGAGTTAAAGGGTGGAAGACAAGCGGCGACACTCGTTGTAGTACAAATCGGAAAGTGTTTCCTTTCTAACCTCTTTTTTTTTTCGAGGTGTGACAATCATCTAATGACAACCCACGCTTTTGAGCAGAGCGAGAGATAGTGTCAGACTTTTATTGACTAAAAACCCACTCGTGTTCCTCCTTGCCTTTCATTCCGGGACCGAGCTTCCCTTTCGGATAACCCTGGCCCCAGTAGACTGCGACCCGGCTGGGCCCCTGCTGCCGCTGACAGCTCCTTGAAGCGCGCGAAACAGTTCGCGCCGTTGACGACTTGGGCTCGGTCCGGGCAGTTAACAGACGGACAGACAGCGAACTACCCATAGCTCGCTGTCCGCTAGCCCTCCCACAGGCATCATCATCAGCATCATTTCAGCTGATAGACGTCCACTGTTGGACACAGGCCTGTCGTCACAACGACCGGTCCTGTGCGCCCATTGATCATCTTTTCAATATTTCGTCAACATGCTCTTAGGCAGTTATCACATTGCCACGCACCCCGTAGCGTAGCGCGTGAATGCGTGTCTTAACGTTGCTTGTAAGTATCTCCGTTTGTATAGAAAACACGCACAGTCCAACACACAGAAACTGCAACCACGCGCGTTCATGCAGATCACGTGCCTACATGCGGAGAAACATGCGCACACACGCGTGGGTGCGGGCGGGGTGACACATAAGGTATGACACACTGAGTCTCGTAATTAGAGCTGTAATGAACCGTATGTATTCGTTGTTGAGTAACGGGTGCTGCATCTAGTACCGAGTAACGAAACGTTACTCAGGAAAGCATTTCGTTACTCGCATGTTTCCTATTATGGGTACCGACACTGTTTCAGTTCATGCAAGTTCTGTTGATGCGTATCGAAACGTTAGCTGGTCGCATGCAGTACCGTAACCGGCCTTTTATGCGCCCGGTGCGTGCTACTATAACTGCGCCCCTTTTTTTTTTCTCTCGACGGGGAAAATCATCATTGACGAAACCCGCTCTTGGGTGGAGCGGGAGACAGTGTCAGAGTCTTACTGACTAAAAACCCCACGCCGTTCCTTCTAGCCTTCATACCGGGGCTCTAGTTTCCTTTCGGACAACCCCGACCTCGGTAGGCTTCGACCCAGATGGGCCCCTCCTGTTGCTGACAACTCCTTGAGGCGCGCGGGAACAGTGCGCGCCGTCGACGCCTTGGCTCGGTCCGGACAGTTACCGGACGATCATGGCTCGCCGTCCGCGAGCCCGCGTCTACGGTGGCCGGAAATCGGGATCGGAATCCCGGCGGCGGCGGCGGGGGCGCCGTTGCCTGATGCGGTCTGCCTCCTTCTTTGCTAGCATTACTGCTTCGCAGAAGGACGCGACCGCCTGCCATTCCTCCTCACTCCGGACCATGGCCTCAACTAGAGCCCGGCGCGAGAGGTCTCCGTCACCGACCGCCCCCACGAGGGCACGGCGATGCTCCGCCCAGGCAGGGCACACCTCGACTGTGTGCTCCACCGTGTCCTCCGGGCGTTCCGCACAGTGGCGGCACCCGGGCGTCTCTTCCGCTCGAATCCGATGCAGGAACCTCCCGAACTTGCCATGTCCGGTGAGGACCTGCGTCATGCGGAAGGTAAGGACGCCGTGAGGTCTTTCCAGCCACGCCTCAAAGAGGGGACTTACCGATAACTGCGCCCCTAGAAAAAGTACAATACAAACAAAAAGGACTAGGTATATAATTTTTGCGCCCCTTCGGGGTCTACGCCCTGTGCCTGGGCACCGCTGGCACCGCCCTATTTACGGCACTGGTCGCATGTGTTACGCGTGCGCGGTGACTTCAAAAACATTCGATACAAATGTGATTTGGATTTGTTTACTATGTTAATATAAATAAGGGCTTTTATAAGGTAATATAAGTCTAAGAAGAAAAGGTTGGTGTTTTTTAAATTTTGTTTAAAATTGTTTGGTTTCATTTTTTAGGTTTGATTGTATTCTAAGCAAAACAATTTCTATGCTGATTTATCGTTAAAATGTTGTTTAAATTTTATTGTCAACTAGCTTTTGCTCGCGCGGCTTCGCTCCCGCTCTTCCCTACTCCACCCTACTATACCCAACTCTACCCTACTCTACTCTACTCTACTCTACCCTACTCTACCCTACTCTACCCTACTCTACTCTACTCTACTCTACCCTACACTACCCTATTTTTTTTTTCCATAAGAACCTTTTCCTCCAATCACAAAAAAAAGAATCAGCGAAATCGGTCCAGGCGTTGTTGAGTTATGCGCTTACTAACAAATTTTGCGATTAATTTTTATATTATAGATAATAATCTTCGACGCCGACTTATTGTTTTTACATTGTACTGTACGCGTACGACTTGGGGCCAACCATAAGACCTTAAAGCAGTATTGTTTTAATCTTACTTAGGCTTTTCGTACCATGACGCCTTCAAAACAACCTTATTACAATCTTAAAACAAGATTGTTTTCTTAGCGGTTTTGTGACGTCACTCTTAAAAAGTTCATTCTTTTCGTACTCTGACGGGATTTTTGACCGCTAGCAGTATTGTTTTTACGTCAAATTATCAGGAGTAAAAAAGTTGCTCGGACGCAGCGGATTTATTATTGTTTTCCAAATAAATACTATTTAAAGTGTTTTTCGTGACTTAAAAAGTATTTAAAACTTATTTCGATGCCTAAAGGTGTCCATTAGTGCACGAACAACAAGTTTATTTCACTGGAATACACTGTTTAACTTTACCTTGATTCTATGATGTCCATTTACAATAAGTTTTAAGCTTATTCGCTTCGAACACCAACCACTTGAAGGCAGATTACTCTAAATATAAGCACTTGAAAACTATTTAAAACTACCCCTGTCTGTGTACAGAAAAAAGAAGGGAAAAAAGGAAAGAGTTGCCTACTCTACCAAAATTGTTCCCCGAAATGCGAAAAGAAATCGATTTTAACGGTAGTTGCAGCACTTTTTGATTCGTTGCTCATATGACACGAAAGTAACGAGTATTCATTGTCATAGTAACGAATACATACGGGTACGGTTTATTTCGTTGCTTTTACAACTCAACTGATTTTGTACGAAATGAGTGCATGCCTGCGTGAATTTACAAAACGCACCTACGCGCGTAGATAGTATACGTGGTATGTATGTTGGGGTCGGCTATGCCCTGAGGGTGGGAGACAAGCGGCGACACTCGTAGTAAAAACTGGGGAGTATTTCCTATCTAACCTGTTTCATCTAGCGAGGAGGAGTGGCAGGCGGAGTGCCTCCCTCTGCGAAGCAGTAATGCTAGCAAAGGAGGAGACCGACCGCATCAGGCAACGGCGCTTTCGCCGAAACCGCCGGGATTCCGATCCCGATTTCGGGCCACCGTAGACGCAAGCTCGTGGACGGCGAGCCATGGGTAGCTTGCTGTCTGACCGTCCGGTAACTGTCCGGACCGAGCCCAAGACGTCGACGGCGCGCACTGTTCCCGTGCGCCTCAAGGAGTTGTCAGGAACAGGAAGGGCCCAGCTGGGTCGAAGCCTACTGGGGCCAGGGTTATCCGAAACGAACTGAAGCCCCGGTACGAAGAGGCTAGAAGGAACGAGGTGGGATTTTAGTCAGTAAGAGTCTGACATTATCTACCGCTCCACCCAAGAGCGGGGGTTGTCATTAGATGATTTTTGCCCACCAAAAAAAAAATTCTGTTTCATCTTTTCTATAGTTATAAACTAACAATATTTTCACAGAGAGCGACTACAATGAGCTAATCGCAGAAATAGTGCTCTACTATGACTCCATAGAAGAACACAGGAAGAAACAGCAAGCTAAGTATTTCCGAGCTAGGGTATACGCTAAAAAACATAAGATGTCAGTGAAAGCCGTGTTAGACTTGATGGATAAAGGAATCGATATTGAAAACCTTGGTTTCGTTAGACGTAGATCAATGCAGACAGATGCTCCGAAAGACGACGTCCATTTAGAGGAACTGGAACTCTTAGAAGAAATTCTAAAAACTGCAAATGATGAACAAGTAATAAATAAACTTAAAACTGATTTTAAAATACCTGAACTCAATGAACAGGGCCTAAAAGTAAATCAAGAAACGACTAAAAAGTACGGAAAGAATCTTTTTGCTAAGAACGCCAGTACTGAAGAAGCTGAGTATAAAAAGAAGTTGAGGTACATTATGTGGGCTGAGAAATGGAAAGGTTACAATCCCGCTGCTGAGGGAGTCCACATTGACAGTGCGATTGCTAAGCTTGGGTTCAACGAGAGTGATTTTCTTTTAAATGAGATGAGAGGTGATGTTTAATTGAACGTACATATTATACCTACTACCAATCTTGTACAAAACATTTAGTTTTAGTATTACAAGCTTTTATTTAGTCTCACCTGTCCCGATGTTTGTCTGTCATCAAATCTTGTGAATTAAATTTGACCCACTTCCCGGTTACCGATTGAGCTGAAATTTTGCATGCTTGGGTAAATCAGATGATAATGCAAAATTATTATGGCATGGAGCTGATCTGATGATGGAACTGGAAGGTGGTTATAGGTATACTTAGTAGTTAAACGACACAACCCCATCGAGTTTGGGCTCGTATGATTCGTCTTGACGAGTATTCATTATATAGGTATACAGAGCCATAAAAGCTTGCTATGAAAAAATGATTTTCATTAAAAGCTTGTTTTATGTAAAGAATCAACTTACAAAAAGATATTGCTCGGCCTCCATACAACATCAATCGATCGATTACAATTGACATGACATTAGGCGAATTAGTCGCGTAATATAGTACATTGTTACCCTAGGAGTGAAAGTAACTTATTTCGTCCCCAGAAGGAATTGGCGGGCGAGCTTAGTGAGGTCGCTAATTCGAGGTACGAATGTAATAAAAGTGTATATATGATCAGATCTTTTGATATGGAAAAAGTTTTTGTGGGGGTGAAAAAGTTGTTTATTTATTTATTTAATCTTCAGGTATAATTTCCTCACACACAACACTACAACACAGTTTTATAGAAGGCGCAAAAGCTAGGCACAAGTAGGTGAAAACAGCAATGAGTTTACAGTAATATGGAATAGAAAAAGTCCTTGGAATTACAGCGATAAATTAGCGCGGGTAGATTGTTAACAATTTAAGTAGGTGGGGGTAAGAACGTATAAATATAAATTATACCACTTATTTAGCTTTGTTTTTAATGCCAGCCACATTGCTGGGCAAGGTGGACATAATGACGCATCACGCAAGATGACCAACACTAAAAATAAAACTGAATAAGTGGTATAATGATTCGTTCTTACCTCTTACTTTATATTAATTCATGAATCCCCAAGCGACCACCGGTGGCCGCGCATCTATTGTCTTACTATTGTGTCTCTAATTGACGGTATCTGAAGGGTTAAACCCCAACGTACTATGAGCGCGAGCGCACGTATATCTGGTAGGCAGCGCAGATCGTGACTGGTAACTACTGGTAAGAAACGAAATGTAACTTGCTACAACTTGGTGGTAGAAGAAAATAAGTCGCCGGCGCGTCATCGATTTTTTTTCCAAAAGTAGTCATTTGTTTATTGATTAGTGTTACATTTTCATTGCATTTGAATCTTTTTCGTCGGATTTTTCAATGGATACGTTAAAAATTCGAGTAATTATGGAATATGAGTACCGTCGTGACAGCAACGCGGCACAAGCGGCACGCAACATCAACGACATTTACGGAGCTAACACTACAAACCAACGCACCACCTGTTATTGGTTTGCTCGCTTCCGTTCTGAAAATTTCGACCTGAAAAAGGAACCTCGCGGTCGTCCGAAGACTTTGGTCGACAATGATGAATTAAAGGCGATTGTGGACGCTGATGATACACAATCTACGGCTGAATTAGCAACAGCTTTCGACGTTAGCGTCAAAACATTATTGGTCCATTTGTCAAATTGGCAAGGTAAAAAAGCTTGACAAATGGGTACCCCACGAACTCAATGATCGCCAGCGCGAAGTACGCGTCGAGACGTGCCTTGCACTGCTCAACAAACACACAAATGAAGGAATTTTGAACCGCATTGTTACCTGCGATGAAAAATGGATTCTGTTTGATAACCACAAGTGCTCAGCAAGTTGGTTGGATCCTGGTTCAGCACCTAAACAATGCTCTAAACGAAAACTTACCCCTAGAAAAGTGATGGTCACTGTTTGGTGGTCTAGCGCCGGTGTGATTCATCAAAGCTTCTTACCATCATATTCTTCTTACACATCTGCAGTAATGCTTACCCCGTTTGTCGCTACATCACTTTCTTCTGGAGGAGTCACATTTTTGTAAGGAGCTACCGCAGACAGAGCAACTGAAGGACCACTGGGTTTAAGGCCTCTGCCTCGAATCTTGCGGGCAGCGGGGCGGCGGCGGCGGCGGCGCGGGAGCGGCAGGATCTTACGCGTATAATCAAATGGACCGGCCCTCGAATACAGCGGCGCGGCAGGGACCGTACAACCCCGAATATAAGTTAACTCTTTCGAAAGGGTTACAGGTTGAACGCCTATAGCAACGGAAAGGGTTACCTCTTGATAGTGCTAGCCCCTTCATAACCCTAACGTTAGGGTAACCCTTTCAATAAGTTAACTCGTTCAAGAGGTTACCGGTTCTTGTATGATATCCAATTGAAACAATAACCCTTTGAAAGGGTTCGTCGTCCAAAACCCTTTAAAACCCTTTGATAACCATAGGGTTTTAAAGGGTTTTGGAGAGCAGGAATAGATTTTGACCTTGAAAGTTTGGAATCGTATAGAATTGTCCATAAGTGTTTTTTACTCGGTTTGATAGGACAGTGCTTTCTTTTTAAATTTTAATAACGTCTGAATATTTTTGCTAGGATTTTTGTTGTATTTGTACTAGTTTTGATAAAGATCATTGGGCATATCTGACCCGCTTTGTGAAGCACTTGTAGTGACCTACATATTGTTAATATTATATTAAATTAATTAATTATATAAAATCAAAATAAAATAAACAAACAATGTCCTAACATCAACGAACAAACCGACCGAGTCAATTTCGCCTTAGTAGCTAATTTGTTATTAGTTGACCGGCCGTAGCTATACGATACATTTATCGTCCAGCGCCCGGCGGGTCAGTCGCGCTACCTGAACCGCGCGCGCAAGCGAGACAGCGCTATATTAGTGTTGCGCTCGCGCCCGCGCATCGGTCAGCCGGTATGCATGACCGGGCAGTACGTTTTGCCGAGTCTACCGCCTAACGTATGTCTGTTCCGCGATATCTCGCCGCGCATAAGTTTATATTGTATTCCGCTTACTTTCGTCTATCTATCTTTCTACCACTCCTTCTATCTCTTCTTAGTGGAATTCTTGTATGTACGTGAACTGTAACCTGTGACTTTGTCCAATAAACTTTCTTCTTCTTCTTGTGTACTTCGGACTTTTACTCATCTCTTCACACTATCTTCCTCTTCAATCACTCACACACTCATTCTACATTGGTGACCCCGACGTGCAGATATTAATCAAAATAGTTTTGAACTAAGGGGAAAATTATAACCTTTAATTGTATATAATTATTTAATTAAATATCAATGAAGGAAAATAAATATAAATGTCTGAAGGCCGTATTTTTGTAACGGACCACCATTCGAAAATGTTATTTTAATAGACACCGGTTCCGATTTATGCGTTTTCGCGTTAGAACACCATTCACGAGCACAAAACACGGCTTAACAGCTTTTTTTTATGGTGGTCAAAAATCATCCAATGACAACCCGCGCTCTTGGGCGGAGCAGGAGATAGTGTCGGACTCTGACTAAAAGCCACCCCGTTCTTTCTAGTCTTCATACAGGGATTGAGCTCCCTTTCGGATAACCCTGGACCCAGTAGGCTTTGACCCAGCTGGGCGCCTGCTGTTGCTGACAACTCCTTGAGGCGTGGGGAAACAGTGCGCTATTTCGACGTCTTGGGCTCGGTCCGGACAGTTACCGGGTGGTCGGTCAGTGAGCTATCCATGGCTCGCTGTTCGCAAGCCCACGTCTACGGCGGTCGGCCTCTTTCTTTGCTAGCATTACTGCTTCGCAGAAGGAGCCGACCGCCTGTCACTCCTCTTCGCTCTGGACCATGGCCTGAACTAAGGCCCAGCGCGTGAGGTCTCCTCCGCCGATCGCCGATGGCACGGCAATCCGCCCAAGCAAGGCACACCTTGACTGTGTGCTCCACCGTGTCCTCCGGGCGTTCCACACAGTGGCGACACCCGGGCGTCTCTTCCGCCTGAATCCGGTGCAGGGACCTCCCGAACGTGCCATGTCCGGTAAGGACCTGCGTCATGCGGAAGGTAAGCACGCCGTGAGGTCTTTCCAGCCACGCCTCAAAGAGGGGACTTACCGCTATAATTGGCGTGCCCACGGCTTAACAGCTGCGATTGGGTCAGCTACGCTTTCCAACGCTACGATTTTAGTCCATCCGCGTTCTAATGCTGAGCTTTCTTTGATAATTCTTTCTTTGAGATCTGTTTGATTTTTCTTTCTGAATTTCAAATTTTGTGTAATCTGTATGGTATTTAATGTGAATTTCAACTTTTTTATTTTTTATATTCACCTAGTTATATGTGCATGCTGTGGTCTCCTGTAACTGAAGGAGCACACGTTAAAGGACCCCATGCCTAGTGATTTATACTATGTCTGTGTAACCTTTGTTGGAGATCCAAATAAATAAATAAATAACAAATGCATCTGACATGTCAATAGGGGCCTTGCTGCAGCAACAAGATGTTAAGCAATGGGTATCCTCCTCCTCCTTGAGTCGTATTCCTCATTACTGAGGGTCGTGAAGTTACCGCTGGATTAGCTTCTTAGTAATGGTATCTCGCCATCTGTGACGGTTCTTAGCGTCATGAAGTGCGACGTGCAATTGGGTGTCCAGTGTGGAGCGGACCTGATCTGCCCATCTTATTGGGCTGCGGCCCCTTGGTCGTTTGCCATCAACCATGCCAGTTACGATGAGCAGTTGAAGGTTGTGGCCATTTTTCCTGGCAATGTGGCCAAAGAACTCTAGTACTCTGCGCATGCAGGTAGTCGACAGTCTGATCTTGATGTTCAGTTCGCGTAAGATAGAGCTGTTTGTACGGGAGGCAGTCCAGGGAATTTGAAGCATTTTCCTCCAGCACCACATCTCGAAGGCATCAATGCGGTCGCGGTCAGCCTTTTTTAAAGTCCAAGTCTCAGCCCCGTAGCTAAATATGGAGAAGACTACACTTTTGACCAGTATGGTTTTGGTTTTGCGTGAAATGTTACGATCCCTCCATACGCCTTGCAACTGCGACATTGCACTTTTGGCCATTTGTATGCGCCTCCGGATTTCTTTTTCACAAGAACCTGTATTGCTGATGTTTGCACCGAGATAGATAAAGTTATCAACCACCTCAAGCCCAAGAGTTCCCGTGAGTTGCAGCTTTCTGCTTCGGTCTACTACCATCATCTTGGTTTTGCTGTGATTGATCTTGAGACCCATTTCCAGGCTATTACGCTCAATTCTATTCAGTATCTCCACCATTTCTGCTTCATTGGCGGCCGGAAGCGTGGTGCCGTCTGCGTACTGGAGGTTAGAGATCTTGGTGCCTCCAACGGTGACTCCTCCATCTCAGTTTTCTGCAATGGGAATCACTGGGTTTCTTTTCCAAGAAGCTGAACTCGGCACAGAAAAAATATAGTTCGTACGACCGTGAGTTGTTGGCAGTGTACGAGGCTTTAAGGTATTTTCGTCACATGGTAGAGGCACGAAACTTCGTGGTCATCACAAACCATCGCCCACTCACGTACGCTTTTACGACAGTACTATACATATATTTTGTTAAATCCAACACAACAAGGACGACATAGTATAGAAGAGTACTACTGCTCATGTATACTCGGCCGCCGCACTGTAGGGAGCTGCGCCCATATCGCTAGCATAATATCTATCTGTCTTGGGCCAGACATCAGGAAGCAACAGACGCGCCCGCTGCCTTTTTATCGATCTTATGCTTGATTTGGATCAAATTTAATAAAAATTATAAATGGATTAGCATTTTATTCATATTTCCCAAATCAGTTTATGACACTTGAATTTATCTAGATCCCCGTGGCTCACATTAATGAGGCTACTGCCATAGGAAATCAGAGCCTTATATCATTATATACTGCTATATTTCGTTTGTGTCTGCCGTGGGTATGGTTTCCATACTTAGGTGCCCAATGATCTTTAAATCTGTGTTTTACAAAAAACTTTAGACGTCTGCAATGCTTTTTCAGCAAAATATTGGCGAAAAACTAATTTTTCACAGTTTCTATGGCGCGACCCTGGTGTTTTAGCCTTAGTGCTCCTAAAATATAAATACAGGATTATTTTAAATATATTTTTGTATTTTTTTTTTTATAAATTCTATCTGCTATTTTCCTAAATTTCAGGTCTCTGCAATCATCATCTTCCTGCCACTATCCCGTTTTATTTGGGGACGGCGCAACACGTTTTTTTCTTCCATTCTGTCCTGTCGCTCGTCACGCTATCATTAACTCCCTTTTTATTCATATTGTTACGTACGTGGGTAACAAAATGCCGATTTACCAATAAAGAACTTTATTTACCACAAACAATAAGTAATTAGTCCAGTCAACAATAATCCAAAATCACAATTAGCACTAGAGTTCTGTTACACTATCGCCTCGGTCGTTAGATAAAATCACTTTGCACACTTAGGTAGATCGCTCGTGATCGCAGTCGAAATCAAAACAGACTCACTACCGTTCGGGGGCTCGTATTTATACGCGGAGCAAAGAAAATTCTAGATACTGACGTCTTAGGATAGATCCAGAACAATAGAGTCGCGTCGCGGGGCAACAGTGGACAGCAGTAATTATAGCGCCTAAATGGCGATACTTGGGGGAGACTTATGTCCAACAGTGGACATCGGTCATAATAGCGAAAAGAAGTTCTATGTCCAACAGTGGACACAAGTCATTATTGCGAGGGGCAGACTTATGTCCAACAGTGGGCATCAGTCATTATAGCGAGGTGGAGGCCTATGTCCAACAGTAAACATCGGCCATTATAGCGAGGGGCAAACTTATGCCCAGCAGTGGGCATGAGTCATTAAAGCGCCTAAATGGTGACACTTCGGAGGAGGCTTATGTCCAACAGTAGACACAGGTCATTATGGCGAGGAGCAGACTTTTGTCCACCAGTGGGCATCAGTCATTATAGTGCCTAAACCGCGACACTTAGGGAAGCTTATGTCCAAAAGTGGGTACAGGTCATTATAGCGAGGTGGAGGCCTATGTCTAACAGTGGACATCGGCCATTATAGCGAGGGGTAAACTTATGCCCAGCAGTGGGCATCAGTCATTATAGCGCCTAAATGGCGACACTGGGAGAGCTTTATGTTCAACTGTGGACACAGGTCATTATGGCGAGGAGCAGACTTTTGTCCACCAGTGGGCATCAGTCATTATAGCGAGGTGGAGGCCTATGTCCAACAGTGAACATCGGCCATTATAGCGAGGGGCAAACTTATGCCCAGCAGTGGGCATCAGTCATTAAAGCGCTTAAATGGTGACACTTTGGAGGAGGCTTATGTCCAACAGTATACACAGGTTATTATGGCGAGGGGCAGACTTTTGTCCAACAATGGGCATCAGTCATTATAGTGCCTAAATGGTGACACTCGGGGAGGCTTATGTCCAACTGTGGGCACAGGTCATTACAATGAGGTGGAGTCCTGTGTCCAACAGTGGACATCGGTCAATATAGCGAGGGGCAGACTTATGCCCATCCACCAAATAAAACCGAAATATTCGAAAGATTCTTATTTTTTTTCCCAAGTGATTTTTTCCGCAAAATTTCAATGCAACATGTAAATAAAAAACGGAAAAAATGTGTAATTACATTTTATCAGATTACTTGTGTAATCTGTTATAATGTAATTAGATTAACTTGTAATTTAATTACTTTGTATTTAATTACAGTGAGTACTCATTGTAATAAATTACTTAAGTAATCTGTTACAAAGTAATTCAATTACCAATTACAATGTAACTGTAATTTGTAATTGTTAATCTAATTACTTTTTGCCCATCACTGCTTTAAATTAAGGTACGAGCGATAATATTTATAATATTTGTAGTCTGAAAAAAAGGGTTTTTAATAGGGTTTTGACAAAGGGTTGTTTTAAAACCCATTCCGTATTGGTTACACTTTTTTACGAAAACCCTCATCAATGGATAACCTCTTCAAAACCCTTTCGATTTGCTTACCTGTTTATTCAAAAACCCATTCTGAAGGGGTAACCCGTTCAAAACGTGTAGCCATTAAAAAATATAACCCCTTCAGAATGGGTTTTTGAATAAACAGGTAAGCAAATCGAAAGGGTTTTGAAGAGGTTATCCATTGATGAGGGTTTTCGTAAAAAAGTGTAACCAATACGGAATGGGTTTTAAAACAACCCTTTGTCAAAACCCTATTAAAAACCCTTTCAATGGGTAACCAAAATGGTCCCTGCGGCGCGGGAGCGGCGCGGGGGCGGGCAACGAGCGGTGCACTCTAGTCAAGCGGTGACCGCCCGCGTTGCGCGTCTGCATTGTAGGTATAGTGTTGTACATTTTTTTTTGTGACGTATCAAAATGTCCTCGGACGTGCAAGAGCTAATTATTTTGGCAATCTTTGAGAGGACACCCATATGGAACGAATAAAAACAAATATCTCGACAACACAACCACGAACACAACACTACACCGCTATAGTGCCGCGCGATCTGCCCGCTGGTTTGGAGAACCGGTATGCGTTGCCCGCCCCGCTGCCGCGCCGCCGCCGCCACCGCCCCGCTGCCCGCAAAATTCGAGGCAGAGGCCTTACTCTCCATCAGCGTGCCCGCGCCTACGGTGAACCTGTATTTATTTGGGTTATTAGATTTTCTAGGTGATCAACGGTGGCGATCTCCCCCCTTGCCAAGTTACAACCGTTTCGCTTGCGTCGAACGCTTCGAGTTGACTTTGCCGCCAACTCTTATGTTCCGACTCACTAGAAACTCGAGAACTTAACGTCGCGTGTGCGCAACGTTGTCGCTGCGCAGACGTTTTAGAAGCGCCAACGCTTGCAACGCCAGTTGGTTAAGCTTTGGTTTCCTAAGAAAGTGGTGCCGTCATATAGCGGCCGTTTTAACACATCGTCAGTCATTTTTTCAAAACAAACGTCATACGAAAAGTATCCAAGATAGAAAATGGACGACCTTGATTTAGCTTTAGTAATTTACTTGGAGGATGAACTATCAGAAGAGGAAAATAGTCGTTGTTCCGAAAAACGGCCGCATATGACGTCACCGCTATCCTAGGAAACCAAAGCTTTAGCGGTCTTACGGCACTGCGCCGAATCTGCGTTATCTTAGAAGTAAATAGGGGTAATATCACAGAAAAGATGAAAGAGGTTAGAAAGGAAATACTTTCCGATTTGTACTACAACGAGTGTCGCCGCTTGTTTCCCACCCTTTAACTCCACTACAGGCAATAATCCAATACGAACGCGCATTACGCAACTAACAGACCACGCACACTTAGATCGCAAGTTTGCCATTGGTAGTTGAACTATGAGCATTGCCCTACTTTGAGGCACACCTGCCCCGCCCACAAGGCCATTCTAACCTCTTTCATCTGTTCTGTGGGTAAATATTATGAAAAAAATAATTACAATAATATACATATAACCATTTATTTTTATATATACTTAGTACATACATTTTAGTGCGCAGTCACTCGTCAAATGAGCTAAGGTAAATTTTACAAATTTTTTACATTTAAAAATAATGAGACCAAGTATTTAGGCCTAAATTACATTTCTGTATACTTACAGGACACAGTTCTAGCACAAAGTGCTTTTAATATAGTAAAAATATATTATGAACGTAATAGGGTGACTGGTAATTAGTGACCGATAATTATACACGTGATTGTACTCATGATTACAAACAACTTTCCCAAACAAACTTTGTTTTTATACTCATTAGTTTTAACACAATAACAAAGCTCAGCTGTTAGCCGCGTAACGCCGTTGTCTTATATACCTTACCTACAATAGGGTAGTTTCCAGGGTCAAAATAACTATATTTTATTAGTCCTTATTTTAGATTATAAAAAAAAATATTAGAAATGTATTTTTTCTTTTTTCGATTACTCAAAAATAAACAAAGATATAGCCCATTAAAGTTACGTGTGACGTCACCTCATGCGAAAAAATGCAGCACGGCGTGACGTTACACGTAACTTTAATGGGCTATATCTTTGGTTTAATTTACAAATAAAAAAAATACGTGTCCCTCATTTTGAAATAATCTAAAAGACGGACTAATTAAATTTTTTACGGCAACTAGCCTATTGTGATAGAGCATGCGGTGCTTGCAAACCCATCCATAGTCGCGAACTGATGGGTGACCGCGGTGGGCGCGAATTTGCGCGATTTGTTATTGTGATAAAACTAATGAGTAAAATAAAAAAGTTTCTTTGGGAAAGTTGTTTGAAATCATGAGTACAATCACGTGTGTAATTATCGGTCACTAATTACCAGTCACCCTATATTTTACCATAGGAAAAAAAGGGGCTTGTATGATCTCTAGATGAAATTGAATTATTTACATAGGTAATTTGAATGTAGGAAAAGCGACGGTAAAGAGCCAGTAACTGACATAGCACAATAATAATATCATAATCAGCCTTTTAATGTTCCCACTGCTGGGACTCAGGCCTCCTCTCTAGGAGAGGGAATGGGCTGTAATGCACCACGCGGGCCCAGTGCGGGTTGGTGAATGTCACATGTCTTCGAATTTTTGGTTCTAGGACATGCCGGTTTCCTCACGATGTTTTCCTTCACCGTTATGAGAGCAGTGGTAATGAAATTTTGAGTAAGTAATACGCCTGGCTGGGTTTGAAACCCGCGACTTAAAAGTCTTAACTCGGCTACCACTACTCTTTAACTGACATTTTTCAAGACAATTTACTTTTTAAGACTGTGTGAAATGAAAAATGTGTATTTTTGCATGTTTTAGTAAATCTCTATGTGAATATTTAGTTGCAACTGCATTATATTAATAACTACATTTTATTTAGTCCGTATTTTAGATTATAAAAAATATTGGACACTTATTTTTCTTTTTTCAATTACACAAAATTAACAAAGATATAGCCCATTAAAGTTACGTGTGACGTCACCCCGTGCGAAAAAATGCAGCACGGCGTGACGTTACACGTAACTTTAATGGGCTATATCTTTGTCATTTTTGGTTTAATTTAAAAAAAAAAATACGTGTCCCTTATTTTTGAATAATCTAAAAGACGGACTAATTATATTGTTTACGGCAACTAGCCTATTGTGGAAATATCGGCTAACTAAAACAACGCGGCAATTTATGGCATTACCTCCAAAGATGCGCCCTTTTTTATGGCACGTCACTTATCAAGTATTTCTATAATATATTTAGTACCACATTTTTTTACGACTTGGCTCCCATAGTCCATCTTACAAGACATTACATTACTTAGATTAGTTTTATAAACAAAACAAAAATTATACAGGGTGAATTTTTGAGAGTATGAGCAGACAATAAGAGATTCCGATGCAGTGGACGCTAAGCTTTAACCGTTTTTTACAGTAAAACGTTTCTAGGACACCATTTATAAGTTTTTCAGCTATTCTGAACTATATACGTTGTGTTGCTACAAGAAATATTAATTAATAAAAAAAAAACAACAATTGTCGCCGCCGACTGTAAGCAGGCTCACTGTGAGCCCCAGTGTAAACGTCAAAATAAACGGTATTTTTCGTATGCTGTCAATACGCTATACAATAAACAATACGCGTCCGCGAAGCGTAGTGACACGCTATATTAATCGGCCGCCGAATATCAGCGTCTACGCATAGCGTAATAACGTATCGTCGGTTAGATGTGAACAAAAAAGTGAATATGTATGTACATACAATAAACTGCGTAACGTTCGCTCACTTTCGGCGGCTGACAGTCAGTTTGGTTTGAACACAGCCTTATCTCAAAATGTACTTACATTAGAATATTTAATATTTTAACTCGACAAATAATTACACACTAAAATATAGAAAAAAAAATGGAAAATTTACATTTTATCGAAATTATATTGTAATAATACAATCGTAAAAAGAAAAACATATTTTACATAATAATAAAAAATGTTATGCCGAAGGAAAAAATGAAATGGAATTATATTGTTAGTGGTTGTTTGATACTATATAAAATGTGTAACATTAAATGCGCAAAAACCTCACACCACAAATGATTTTTAATCCAATTCAACTAATTTTAAGAGGAAAAAAAATGTAAAGGTTGTATGTGCTATTTTAGTTGCGTCCACAAAAAAAAGCTAGAAGCGACCGCAAAAAACAGCTGAACGCGCAAGACCTTGTGTCCGGAGATGCTTGAAGCCGCTTCAAGCGTTTTTTTGTGGCGCACCACCGCATACGAGCCACAAAAAAGGCCGGCTCAAAAAGAAGCTTGAAGAGGCTTTTTTTTGTGGTCCGTGTGCGGGGACAGTAAGACTCGTATCTACATTGAAATAAAAACTATTTTTATCCCGCGTATGAGAAATTCGAGATGAACGACAACCATTTGTGTTTGTTTACCTATTTTGGCGGGTTTGCGCACGTGACGGCTTTACCTATTAATAAATAGACAGGTCGACATTTTTAATGAAGATTTTTTGAAATAATGTAATCAATATTAAAAAGTGGTTCAATAGATTCTGCTCGTTATTCTGATTAAACTATTTTCAGGTTTTGCGCATTTAACGTTACACGTTTTATAGATAGACTTAGAGAAGTGGACTAAGCACCTACTGTTTTCCTGTCGATGGACACGGTCAGAAATGTGTGAAAGAGACGAAGCGATCCTACGGCCTTCAGAATTCTAATTGGTAACTTCACATGCCGTCAGTATCAACTTCGTCACTACGACCAACAGGAACCTTTTTTTTACGGTGGACAAAAATCATCTTATGACAACCCCTGCTCTTGGGTGGAGCGGGAGATAGTGTCAGACTCTTACTGACTAAAAACCCACCCCGTTCCTTGTAGCCTCTTCATACCGGGGCTCGAGTTTCCTTTCGGATAACCCTGGCCCCAGTAGGTTTCGACCTAGCTGGGGCCCTCCTGTTGCTAACAACTCCTTGAGGCGCGAGGGAACAGTGCGCGCCGTCGACGTCTTGGACTCAGTCCGGATAGTTACCGGACGGTCGGACAGCGAGCTACCCATGGCTCGTCGTCCGCCAACAGGAGGAGCCTGGTATTGGATTCAGTTCTATTCCACTACTCGCAAAGCCTCCTCCGAGAAACCAGAGGTCTCGGCAGGCGGAGACTGACCGTTGATGAGTCATGAACCAGTAGGCAAATTAGCAAGTAGTATAGGCAAGTTACGTGCTAGATGTCTTTGGTCCTACCGCCCTACCTACATAGCCCCCAAAGCAGACGGCGTTTGACAGGCACAATCGTTACTCCCACGGGATATAATTGAATTAATAAAAAAATTATTTGATGATATTTATATGGACTTTTTTGACTGATTTTTTTTTTATAATGTCAATGCCTATACCCTGCCAGCCGCCGGTGACGCAACAACAACCTTCAAAGCAGTATCACTACACAGATACGTAAATTTTTCTGACGACAATACTCAATCCAGTTCTCTATGCCTATGTTTGAACACAATTTCGGCAAGAAAATAAATGTATTTAGTCAAATTTAATTGACCGCATTGAATTATTTATACAATAGCAAATTTAAACTGATCTTAAATCTAAATAAAACTATAAACACCCTGTACTTAAAATTGTAGAGATAAATGACAGAATGACAGTTACAAAATGATTCTTAAACTATACTTGAGCGTTATATTTAGAGCACAAAATGTATTATTTCCACCGAGTGGGTCACGTGAGCATTTTGCTGTTACAAGGAAATTGGAGCGACTACGGTTTAATGTCAAACGATCTTAGTAAACAGTTTTTCTTATGACGTGGTTCATGTGAGCATTTTGCTGTATACAAGGAAATTGGAGCGACTACGGTGTAATGTCAAACGATCTTGAAGTAAAACATTTTTCTTAAGACGTGGGTCACGTGAGCATTTTGCTGTATATAAGGAAATTGGAGCGACTACGGTGTAGGTGTAATGTCAATTTCAAACGATCTTGAAGTAAAAAGTTTTTCTTAAGACGTGGGTCACGTGAGCATTTTGCTGTATACAAGGAAATTGGAGCGACTACGGTGTAGGTGTAATGTCAATTTCAAACGATCTTGAAGTAAAAAGTTTTTCTTAAGACGTGGGTCACGTGAGCATTTTGCTGTATACAAGGAAAATGGAGCGACTACCGTGTAATATCAATGTCTAACGATTTTGAAGTAAGTAATCATTTTTTTTTATGACGTGGGTCACGTGAGCATTTTGCTGTAAGCAAGGAAAATGGAGCGACTACGGTGTAATGTCAAACAATCTTGAAGTAAATTTTCTTTCTTATGACATGGGTCACGTGAGCCTTTTGCTGTATACAAGGAAAATGGAGCGACTACGGTGTAGGTGTAATGTCAACTGTGTTCTTGGGTATAACTATCGATTCTAAACTGCAGTGGGGCGCTCATATTAGAACTCTCTCGGGAAGATTAAGCTCAGCTGCATATGCAGTTAGAGAAGTAAGGCAATTGACAGATGTAGCCACAGCTAGGTTAGTTTACTATGCTTATTTCCACAGTATTATGTCTTATGGCATTTTATTGTGGGGATCTGCAGCTGATGTTGACTCAATTTTCATATTGCAAAAGAGAGCTATCCGGGCTATTTAAAGGATAGGTCCTCGCGAGTCCCTCAGAAATAAATTCAAAGTATATAGTATCGATATTCTGACTCTGCCTTCTCTTTATATCTTGGAATGCATTTTGTATTTTCGTAAAAAGCGATTTCCACAACAAAAATACACGTAGTAAACACGAAATTGTATTACCCAAATGGAGATTAGCTAAGACCAGCAAGTCATTCCTAGTAATCAGCATACGCTTTTACAACAAGCTGCCAAAGGCGGTAACTGAACTTAGTGAGGGAAAATTCAAAACGCATATTAAGCGTGTCCTAACCAAAAAAGCATATTACAAGGTTAAAGACTATGTCGAAGACACGCTTGTTTGGCAAAGACTACCTCTTATATTATATATTAAAATAAGGCGGCAAAATGCTCACCGCGTGAGCACTCAAGTGTCAACAATAATAAAAAAAAAAAACTACATTTATCTCGTTATAAAAGAAGGGTGTTATGTCGAGTAGCCAGTGTGGCGGTCTTACTCTGGTGGCTTGTAGTTCTTAATGAATTCCATGCGAGCCTTTCGCCGCTCCGACGGGGTTGCCCCTTTGATTTTCTGGATGACGTGAGGGCCCTTTTTGGAAAAATCGGGTGTGTACGTCGAGTGGTGGGGCTCCTGTAAGTTAAAACATCTGGTTAAGTCCAATTTTGACTGGCCTGTGGGTCTAGTGGTTAGTGACCCTGACTGCTATACCGGAGGTCGTGGTTTCGATTCCCGCCCAGGACACATATTTGTGTGATGAGCATAATCATTTGCTCTGTGGTGTTTAATTTATATATAATATGTATGTTAGAAATATATAAGTATGTTTAACAGTTGTCTAGTACTCATAACACAAGCTCTGCTTAGCTTGGGGCTAGACCGCGTTGTGTGATAGTTGCGGAATATTATTATTATATAATCTACAAAGTCTTGAGCACAGGCGAAGGATAGCGCTATTTTACAGGATGCGTTTTGCAGAGTGTGCGCAGGAATTACAAGACTTGATTCCACCATCTTACTTCTACCATCGGACGAACGGTCGAGTATGCACCCCTATGTTGTTGAAACCTCTACGGTCAGGACTAGAGATGTGCCGTTGCCGGCAATATTGCCGAAAAGTGGGAATATTGGTGGCAATATTGCCCGAAGTATGAACATTGGTGGCAATATTGCCAGCAAAATTCCCACTTTGGGCAATATTGCCGGCAACGGCACATCTCTAGTCAGGACCAAGCCTTTCGCTTCGTTTATACCACATACATCGAGGGACTGGAACAATTTGCCTGCTGCGGTCTTCACGTCCGATGAATAGGCTCTTAATAAACTAGTGCGCCTTACCTTCAACGATTGCATCACTACTTACCATCAGGTGGGATTGCAGCCAAGCACATACCGTCAATTAGAGACTCAATATTAAGGGAAGGTTCATATCTGACGTAAAATACGCCGAGCGTATCATCAGTCGCGTCTATTCGGTCGAATGTGTCAGTTCATATCAAACGGAAAATGCGTCATGGCACATGTCAGTTTCTGCGTTTAGCATCTATAGAGCGGTTGTGTTGTGTGATACGGCCTGTACAGAAACGATCTCTGCTGATGTTACGCCTAGACTGAATGCTTCAATCAAAATGCAAGAAGCGCGTGGCGCGCGCGACGTTGCCGCTCTTACGTCGACCGACAATGCGTTGACGGAAACGGAATAGACGCTGTACGCTCAACGCACTAACGTATCATCGGTTGAGTGTAGAGATGGGCGGTGGGTAAAAACCCATCGGGTATTTACCGGGTAAATACCCAATTTGGGTATAAACAGGGTTTTTACCCGGTAAATACCCAAAACCATGGGTATAAACCTTAAACACCTTTTGGGATGGTTTATTAATATAAGTTTAGTTGAATTTTAGATCGTTTACATGTTTTGAACACCTCCATGTTGTAAATTCGGCTCCTTTCGTATATTTTTACGTTTCAACGCCTGATTATTATTTTTGTTAAATGAGGTTTAACTGTAAGTTTTGCATAAATGTAAAATTTCAACTGATTTTCAAGTTTATAACAATAAATAACTTATACAATGTTCTTTTTTGTTTTTTTTTTTTAATTCTATTTTTGTTTTTAATTTTTTATTTTATTTGAAGTGTTCTACATGTTGTTTCTTAAATTTGTAAATCTGTGTAAGTATCCCAAATAAAATACAGACGTAAAAATTAAAAAAAAACACGTTCGTGCAATTTTTACATGATTTGTAGAGGAGAAAACTATTCTTTGCCGACACGATGTACATTTTATGCATAAAATATATTTGATAAACATTATTTAATTGCTAAAAATGTATAAAAAATAAAAAACAACAAAAAGTAAATACCCACCATTTGGGTATTTACCCGGGTAAAAACCCTGCATTTGGGTATTTTGGGTATTTACCGGGTAGAAACCCATCTCTAGTTGAGTGTGAACGGTCAAGTGTTTTTCTATACATTTGTCTGGTCTGGCGTTACGCGACCGATAATACGCGACGCATGTTCCGTCAGATATGAACCTTCCTTAAGCCAATAGATGCGCGAACGAGCGTTCGCTTGGAGATTTATGAACTAACAGTGATTTTAGAAGAAATCACACTAACATTTGGGAACAGTTTTTATGTATGTCGGGAGATCTTGGAACCTGATCACTTCATGTTCATCATCTTCCAGCCCTTGTCCCGTTTTATTTGGGGTCGGCGCAACATATTTTTTCTTCCATTCTGTCCTGTCACGATATCACTAACTCCCTTTTCTTTCATATCACTTCTCACACAATCCATCTTTTCTTTAGCACTTCCTCTCCATCATTAACGTGTAAACTCATAACTCTTTTAGCAACATGCGTTTATCCTTTCTTTACATGACCAAACCAAGACAAACAGTTTTTTTTTCAACTTTTCAGTCACTGGCGCCACTTTCAAACTTCCCCTAATATACTCATTTCTCACTTTATCCATTCTCGTCATACCACACATCCATCTTAATACATGCAATCTTTCATCCGTCTTTTTCACAGTCCAACATTCTATATTTTGTGGTTTAATGATGTAATTCCTCGTCTGTTGTTTTCGTTTTTTTAAAAGATGGATAAAATGAAGCAATTTCTCAATTCCAAAAAAGTACTTTAGTCAAAACTTTTATTTTCGAAACAGGTACGAAAATAAAAATACAGTGCTCCAGTCATCTAATAGTGTCGTTGGTGTTTGAATATACGACGGATACGACCGGTCACTGGTAATCATCTATGACATGTATCTGGGCAAAATATATAGGTAATATCACTCGAGCAACGCACACATAGACACCGCTCACGGACACGATATCTCGGTAGCGTCTCGGCCCACTCGTCGAACAGTTCCGGCTCAAACGCTCATTAGTGTGCGTCCACTCACCGAACGTAGGTATAAAAAGTGAAGTACATACATGAGATTGTCTTCTGTACCTATCTATATTGTGATCTGGGTGTCCAGCATGAGATTTAATAGACACGTCCATAAACTTCTAATAAGGGCCTGCGCACACTTGAGACAAGACAGTGTCGTAGCCAGAACAATCTTCTCGCAGACGTCGTAGACAAGTCTGAGACGTCTTAGAAAAAACTGTTTTGTCAAGACATCTCGTGTCAAGTGAGCGCATGCCCTAACACTTACATCGTCCCAGCTGTCTAATACGGTGTCGCTGCTCGAACGTACGACGGTTACGACAGGTCGCTGTACATCTTTCTTTACACGTTGCTGAGGGTCCTGCATGTGATGTATTAAACACGTCATTAAACTACCAATAAAATAATACTTACATTGCCCCATTCATCTAAAACTGCGTCACTTGTGTTTGAATGTATGACGGATACGACAGGTCGCTGGTAATCATCTATGACATGTATCTGCGCACAAAATATATAGGTACAGAAGTAAATCTACATACAAAGTGCGCTCGAGCAACGCACACAGACATCGCTCACGGACACGATATCTCAGTAGCGTCTCGGCCCACTCGTCGAACAGTTCCGGCTCAAACGCTCATTAGTGTGCGTCCACCGTGCATAGGTATAAAAAGTAAAGTACATACATGAGATCGTCTTCTGTACCTATCTAAATTGTGATCTGAGTGTCCAGCATGTAATTAATAGACACGTCAATAAACTTTTAATAAGGGCCTGCGCACACTTGAGACAAGACAGTGTCGTAGCCAGAACAATATTCTCGCAGACGTCGTAGACAAGTCTGAGACGTCTTAGAAAAAACTGTTTTGTCAAGACATCTCGTGTCAAGTAAACGCAGGCCCTAACACTTACATTGCCCCATTTGTCTAATGCGGTCTCGCTGCTCGAACGTACGACGGATACGACAGGTCGCTGTTCATCTTCCTTCACACGTTGCTGAGGGTCCTGCATATGATTTATTAAACACGTCAATAATCTACCAATAAAATAATACTTACATTGCCCCAGTCGTCTAAAACTGCGTTGCTTGTGCTTGAATATACTTACGACGGGTACGACAGCTCGCTGTTCATCTTCCTTTAAACGTTGCTGAGGGTCCTGCATATGATGTATTATATACATCAATAAACTACCGATAAAATGATACTTACATTGCCCCAGTCGTCTAAAACTGCGTCACTTGTGTTTGAATGTACGACGGGTACGACTGGTCGCTGGTCATCGTCTACTACAAACATCTGGGTGTCCAGCATGACGCGTTTAGGACACAGCGTTACGTGGTACTGGGGACAAGATACAGCACAAAATTTAATAATCTAAAACGCGAAAAAGGAAAATTTAAATAGCATAGCACAGTCGGCCTTATAATGTTCCCACTGCTGGGATTCAGGCCTTTTCTCTAGGAGAGGCCGTAATCCACCACGCGAGCCCAGTGCGGGTTGGTGAATGTAACATATCTTGGAATTTGCCGGTTTCCTCACGATATTGTCCTTCACCGTTTTGAGAGCAATGAGGATGAAATAAATTACACAAAGTAATTTGCATGGCTGGGCTTGAACACTTTGAACCCAAAAAATATTGAAATGTTTACACAGGTAAGATTGTATGGAAACTTCATAGCGGGAGTTCGACTCGCATTTGGCCAGTTATTAATAACAATTAAAGTTTTATTTGATAAAATTAATTCAATTGAATTAATTGAATTGCCTTTACGGAACTTAATAGCCCAAGACCATGACCGCTTAGACGATTAGGTATCACACTGCCACGCATCACACTGCATGTTGTGTGTCAACGCACCTACGCGTACTTGCGGGATTGCAGATCTGCATCATCGTGCGGGTTTTTCACGCACCCACGCACGTAGTTGCGATTTGTAGATTCTCAGCGGTTCTGACTCATTTCATTCTAAAACCACGCACGGCTACGAGACTCAGTGTGCCATAAATCGCGTGTCGCCCCGCACTCGCGCGTTTTCGCATGTTTCTCTGCATGAACGCGCGTGGAAGCATTTTCTGTGTGTTGGACTGTGCGTGTTTTCTATACAAACGGAGAACAAGCAACGTTAAAACACGCATTCACGTGTTACGCTACATGGTGCGTGGCAGTGAGATAGTCGCCTTACATACGGTCAAAGCGATCAATTGTAACAATCCACAAATAGATGTTGTCAATAAACATACATAGTATCTGAGAGTAAATATAGACGATAAGTTTATACGGAGTCAGTGTTACCAACCCTACTGTTTTAACAGTAGATTTGCTGTTTTCACATTGATGTCCCTGTTTTCTGTTTCATTCCTAACTAGCTTTTGCCGGCGCGGCTTCGCTCCCGCTCTTCCTTACTCTACCCTACTCTACTCTACTCTACCCTACTCTAACCTACTCTACCCTACTCTACTCTACCGTATTCTATGTCCGTCACCTGGCTCTAAGCTACCTACCCACCAATTTTCAGCCATTTCTGTACAGCAATTCTTGAGTGATAAGTGTTGTAACAAACACGACTTTCTTTTATATATAGATTTTTACTGTTTTTTTATCGACTGAGAAAAGTCCTTCTAAAAAGAAGAATTTGAAATATAAACAGAAATTTGTAACTTCGTGGTTAAAAGATGATAGGTTCAAAGGCTGGTTAAAGAAAAACACTAAAGGTGAGACCTATTTTTTTTGTTCCGCGTGTAATTGCCACAGAAAATGTGGTATACATGAACTGTCACGACACAAATATTCAATAAAACACGCGAAGAATAGTTTGAAATTACAAAAACAACAAAAACTGTCATCAATGTAACTAAGAAAATTGTTCATTGTTTTAATTATATGAGCAAAGGTATGAAATCTGCCTTTTTTTACTTTACCAACTGTTTTTTTTTTGGGAGCTTTTGTTTTTTAGTTTTTTGGGGTTGGCAACACTGTACGGAGTTATCACATAGAACCTGCTTGCGATAAACTCCGACAATTTCTTACTATAATAGTTACCTATACAACGTGTAACGTTAAATGCGCAAAACCTCAGACACCCCAAATGATTTTTAATTCAATTGACCTAATAATGTGAAAAAAAATTTTAAGGTTTTATGTGCACTTTTAGTTTGTTTAAAATTCATATCTGCATTGAAATAAGAACTTTTATTATCCCGTGTATGAGAGAATTTGATTGGACTACAACTAAATGAGTTTGTTTACCTATTTGGGCGAGTTTGCGCACGTGATGGCTTGACCTATTCATAAATAGACAGGTCGACGTTTTCAATTAAGATTTTTTTGAAAAATGTAACCTATATTAAAAAGTGGTTTAATTGATTCTGCTCGTTATTCTGATCAAACTAATTTCAGGTTTTGCGCATTTAGAGTTACAAGTTGTATAACTAAACAAGCTTTTAATGAAAATCATTTCTTCATAGCAAACTTTTATAGCACGGTATAACGGTATAATACTTAGACCTAATTAATACTCGTGAAGACGAATCATACGAGCCCAAACTCGATGGGGTTGTGGTGTTTAATTACCGAGTTCCTATGACCACCTTTCGGTTCCATCATCAGATCAGCGTCATGTCATAATAATTTTGCATTGTCATCTGATTTACACGTGCATGCAAAATTTCAGCTCAATCGGTAACCAGGAAGTGGATCAAATTTAATTTACAAGATTTGAGATTACAGACAAACATCGGGGCAGGTTTTTTTTTTTGTCGACGGCGAAAATCATCTTATGACAAAACCCGCTCTTGGGTGGAGCGGGAGACAGTGTCAGAGTCTTACTGACTAAAAACCCCGCGCCGTGCCTTCTAGCCTTCATACCCCCCGGTAGTTTCCTTCTCTAGTTTCCTTTCGGATAACCTCGACCCCGGTAAGCTTCGACCCAGCTGGGCCCCTATCGGAACAGGTGAAACTACATAATGTGCATTTACAGAGCGACTCGCGACACATAACGAATAACAAATACGATACATAATATCCTAAGTTTAACAATTTTTAACTGCAGTTAGTGTCTACTAAGGAAAATCAGAATGATTACTCATTTTCCTTGAATAAGTAACAATTTGTGGCCAGATTATGTAAACTACGAATTATATTGACTGGCCTATTGATGTAGCAGTTAGTGACCCTGACTGCTATGCCGGAGGTCATTGGTTCTATTCCCACCCGGGACAAATGTTTGTGTGATGAGCATAATCATTTGTTCTGTGTCTGGGTTTAATTTATCTATAATATGTATGTATTTAGAAATAAGTATGTTTATCAGTTGTCTAGTACTCATAACACAAGCTTTGCTTAGCTTGGGACTAGACGGCGTTGTACTTGTGTGATAGTTGTGTAAATATTCAATATACAGTTTTTTTTGTAAAAGTTAAAACACTAACAACCTTGCAGGACTGTATTACTAACATCATAAACAACAACTTTTGTTCTATGACTTTTTACAAAACATCATTCATTTACCAAAAACCAACCTTCCAAGATTTCGTTGTTCTATCTAAGATTTAATGAAAATCTGATGAACTAAAATATCATAATTATAAAAATCAGAACAAAAATTGTTGTTTATGATGTTAATAAGTTATTAATAACTAGCTGCTCCCAGCGGCTTCGCCCGCGTGATAGCAAAAATTTATCCCAAGGGAACATACTTCCGGGATAAAAAGTATTCTATGTCCTATTCCAGGACATGGTCTAACCATGTACGAAGTTTCATCAAAATCGCTTTTGCCATTTAGGCGTGAAGACGTAACAAACAAACAAACAAACAAACCAAGTCACTTTCGTTTTTATAATATTATAGTAAGGATAACATAGTACTGAGAGGTTGCCAGTGTTTTTCAAATAACCCTGCATATTATTATTATTTTGTTTTTAGTTGGCAAACTTACTTCTACTGTAATATACAGACTGACTGATATATCAACGCACAGCCGAAACTACTGAGTCAAAGAACTTGAAATTTTGCCCAAGACTCACTCGCCTATGTATGGAATGCGGAAAGCGATCCCCATTCTGACGCCGAGCGCTCAAGATCTGTGCCGATAGTTTTTTTATTTTATATTAGCCTGTGCTGTCCCACTGCTGGGCAAAGGCCTCCCCAAACTTCTTCCAGGCATTCTTTTCCCGAGCCACCTCGAACCAGTCCCCACGGTAGGAATCCAGGTCGTCTCGCCACCTCTTCCTTGGTCGACCTCGGCGGCGTCGTCCATCTTCGGGTACCCACTTTGTGGAAACTCTTGCCCAACGGTCAGAGTGCATGCGACTGACGTGACCCGCCCAATCCCATTTTAGCTTGGCAGCCTTTTTTCCTACGTCTATAATTCCTGTCTTTTGACGTAGCGTGGTGTTTCTCAGATAGTTTTTTTCTTGTTTGTAGGAGGAAATTCCTGCAAGTATTGGTCTCCGATTGCTGAAATTATTTCGCAGACAGAAAGCTACTTTATTCCTGAGTGACATAGGCTAAATTTTATGTATTCGAGCGCAACCGCGAGCAAATGCTAGTCATAATAAAAAGTTGATCATCATCATCATTTCAGCCGAAAGACGTCCACTGTTAGACATAGGCCTCTCCAAGTGCCGCCACAATGAACGGTCCTGTGCGTCTCCCATCCATCGGATTCCCGCAACCCTCACCAGGTCATCAACACACCTTGTAGGAGGCCTTCCAACGCTACGTCGCCGCGTCGTGGAAGGTGGTCGCCACTCCAGAACCTTTCGGCCCTAACGGCAATCTGTTCCGCGAGCAATGTGCCCTGCCCATTGCCACTTATGTTTGGCAATTCTTCGTGCTATGTCGGCAACCTTGGTTTTTTCTTCTTCTTCTCGTGTCGATTCGATTCAAATTTTGTCCGACCAATATTTAGCCACCTGGACAGCTCCGTCGTTGGCTTCGTTTAAATCATTTAGGGAGCAGGTAGTTGTACATCCCTCGTCAAGTCAGGAGATGGGAAGATGACTTGAAGCAGACTGAGGGACCATTCTGGTTGAGAGTAGCAAGGGACAGGACCCATTGGAAGGAGTTGGAGAAGGCCTATGCCAAAAGGCACACTGAACTTAGGTACCTCCCAGTGGCGAAGCGTGAAATATTGAGAGAGGTAAGCCGGAGCAAAAAAAAAACATGCTTGCCTAGCCTACTTCGAGCGCGGGCACGCAGTCTTGAGTCCTTACCGAAAATCTGTGATTGGCATCCTGGCTTCAGTCTTGTATAGGCAGATGTATCTTCAGTCCACTTTTACTATACGTGTAAGCACTGAGATATTGAAACAGTGTCTTGCAAGTAGGGTTGCCAGGTCCTGGAACTGAAAAGCCGGACAATCTATCCTATTTAGCCGGACGTTTGGTCAAAAAGGCCGACATTTTTTTTAAGTCTAATAAAATTCATGAAATCTTTTTAAATTCTAATGAAAAAACCATAAGATTAAGTGATATTATTGTTATACTATTACATGTCCACTTTGCTTGTGCTAGCGATACAAGGTAAGGCAAAACTCTAATGACAATTCTAAACAAAATGGTCTTTAAAAAGCCTAACAAAAGCCAAAAATGCTCAAATTTGGCCGGACACGCCACTTAAAAGCCTGACTATGTCCGGCTTTATCCGAACGCCTGGCAACGCTACTTGCAAGCATAATAGAAGTGGCTTTGATAAAAGCCGTTTGAGGTGAAATGATGATATGATGTAAATTAAACAAAACTTAATCGACTAAGTACTAATAATACTACTTATACTCTAAAGCTATTCGTCTATTCTTTCTTACAAAGTGCGCAAAGACATTATCATAAAAGCCGGGAAGATTCTTAATTTTTAGTAAAGAACGTTTTTCTATAGAAATAATTGCTAGGTATTTATTGTAAAGGGATATATGAAAATGTTTAAAAAAACCAGCTCTGAGAAGAACTTTTGCGTAGGTGTAGTTTTAAGAACGAAATCTAAAAAAAATCGCACGAAAATTATTAGACTTCGCGCACGACCTTACTCATAGATCTAAACTCACCTCCCGCACGCGAACCCAAGAGCCCCGCTTTGGTGACGCTTGGGCCGTCCAGCATAAATCGTAATATTTTAATTTCGCCATAACTTCAAAACCAAACGTCCAATTTTAATCATTCAAAGACCGAATATTATCTACATAAACTGTACTTAGTGATGAAATAATTTATTTTGATAAGGGTCAATAGCATGAGTAAAATAAATGCGTTCAAATGTAATCCAAAAAAAAATCAAGATGATTAGATAAAAAAATGGTTGTTGTGCCTCACTCGACATAGATAGGTATACTGTTATGTGGACTTTTTTGTAGATATTTATAAGATCTACAATTAATTACAACATTTTATGGTCCTATCTTTTAGAGTTTAGGCAGCGTACGCAAAATAAGTAACTTTTCTGATTGATTTTTTACACCTTGTGTCCGAGAAACCCAAATATCTCACGGAACCCTATTTTTTTCCAAAATAAAATTTAGCCTACGTTACTCGTGGATAATGTAGCTTTCGAATGGTGAAAGAGTTTTTAAAAACAGTCAAGTAGTTTTTAAGCCTATTCAATGCAACTCTATGAAATAACTCGAAAAAAAACCGGCTTGCCGGAGCGCTTTAAGCCGGCAAGTTTATTGACCTTTATGTGACGTCATGACGTATATCTTGTATAGAAATTTAAACGCTAAAAAGCCGATTGCGCCTGCGACTTATCTTAAAGCAACATGTTGTTGAAAAGCAAATTTTGTTGATTTAATGTCCATAGTGTATACTTAGTGTAGGCGTTTTGTAATGTTTCTTTGTAGTTTTATAATTACTGATTGTGCCATTTCTCAATTACGGTAGAGAGTGGTTGTGTTCTAAACTTCTGAAGGGAAGCCGGTGGGAATCGAGTTGTATGGAACCTTCGTCACTGGTACCTCCTGTAGCCCTATGTTTAAGAATTTTTTACAACAACCCATTAAGTCCCACAGCTGGGTTCGGGTCTCTCCTACTAAGGAGGTCATAGCATACTGATACCACGTTGGCTAGACCATGTTTAAGAATAAAAGGCTATAATAATAATAGTTGTACATGCTGGGCAGGAAAGGAGATGGCACATATCCTGTGAAGGAGCTCCACACTGGCACTGTATTTGCAATGGGTCAAGGAAACCCCATTTTGCCAGATTATCTTTGCAGCGGCCAACCTGAATAGTCTTTTTTTTTGCGATGGGGAAAATCATCGTATGACAAAACCTGCTCTTGGGTAGAGCGGGAGATAGTGTCAGACTCTTACTGACTAAAAACCTCACCCCGTTCCTTCTAGTCTTCATACCGGGGCACGAGCTCTCTTTCGGACAACCCTGTCCCCAGTAGGCTTCGACCCAGCTGGGCCCCTCCTGCTGCTGACAACTCCTTGAGGCGCGCGGGAATAGTGCGCGCCGTCGACGTCTTGGACTCGGTCCATTACCGGACGATCGGACAGCGAGCTAGCCATGGCTCGCCGTCCGCGAGCCCGCGTCTACGTTGGCCGGAAATCAGGATCGGAATCCCGGCGACAGCGGCGAGGGCGCCGAAGCCTGATGCGGTCGACCTCCTCCTTTACTAGCATTACTGCTTCGCAGAAGGAGGCGACCGCCTGCCATTCCTCCTCGCTCCGGACCATGACCTCGACCAGGGCCCGGCGCGAGAGGTCTCCGCCGCCGACCTGAATAGTCTAGCTGACTAATCCATTCACCACGATGACTCAAACCCAAACCTTGGTGTCAAAAGGTAATACTCACATTTAGCTCCAGCTCATTGACCACGTGCGTGGCATCAAAGGGGCAGTTCACTTTGCCGCTGTTGGGGTGCTGTTTCCGGCACTTCTGTAGGTGGATGTGCATCCTGTAGTGTTCCACCTGGTGCGACATGTTGTAGGGGCAGGTGATTATGTCGTGCGGCTTGGGCGCCGTGGTTCTCTGGACAAGAGAAAGGAGAAATTATCAGACACTAGCTTTGCCCGCGCGGCTTCGCTCCCGCTCTTCCCTACTCCACCCTACTATACCCAACTCTACCCTACCCTACTCTACACTACTCTACCCTACTCTACTCTACTCTACCCTACTCTACCCTACTACTCTACCCTACCCTACCCTACCCTACTCTACCCTACACTACCTTATTTTTTTTTCCATAAGAACCTTCTCCTCACAATAACAATCACAACAAAAAAAAAAACAGCCAAATTGGTCAAGCCGTTTTCATGCCAAGTCGTGACAACGGAAAACGGGGGTCATTTTTATATATATAGATTTGTTTAGTACGAATCTTCGGTGACGCATCTCGAATTCTCGATACCGGGTAAAATGTTTTTTGCAGCATTTAACTATATCAATTTATTAATTCATGAATCCCCAAGCGACCACCGGTGGCCGCGCATCTATTGTCTTACTATTGTGTTTCTAATTGACGGTATCTGAAGGGTTAATGAATTTTTATTCTAAAAAGTCGATGCTTTGTTAGAGGCCGATAATATCGTATCAAAGTGAAAAACCAAACCAAAGTTTTGTTTCTATTGACCCCTGAGTTTCTATTCACCCCGTTTTACGGTACTGTGTTCCCAAACTATCTAATGAAAAATGTGTAGTAACGTCATAATCGGTTATGAGCATGAAAAACAGTAAAAATGTGTGTCGAGATGCATCACCTCAAGTGGGTCGCCTCATAATTCAAACTACCCACTTGTGTTTTTGATAAATCTCAATAACGTAATAAAAAATGACGAGTGTTTATTTTTTAACCCTTCAGATACCGTCAATTAGAAACACAATAGTAAGACAATAGATGCGCGGCCACCGGTGGTCGCTTGGGGATTCATGAATTAAACGTTAAAACACACGCACGGCAAATCTGTGAAGTACCGTTTAACGTTTCAGAACTTTCTAAAAAAAATACGTATAGGCGTAACTCACACTATTTCTATAGTCTTTTCCGTAAAACCATTGAATTATGAAGCTATCTTTATTTTATCACAACATATATTTTACAATTTTTTACCAACAAATCAACAAGCTGTTAATGAAAATCATTTTTTCATAGCAAGCTTTTATAGCTTGGTATACCTACGAAGATAATTGTATCATACGAGCCCAAACCCAATGTCATTGTCTCGTTTAACTACCAAGTTCCTATAGCTACCTTCCTGTTCCATCATCGGATCAGCTCCATGTCATAATAATTTTGCATTGCCATCTGATTTACACATGCATGCAAAATTTCAGCTTAATCGGTAACCGGGAAGTGGGTCAAATTTAATTTGCAAGATTTGATTAAAGACAGACATTGGGACAGGTGAAACTAAATAAAAGCTTGTAAAATTAAAATGTACTAAGAGTGGAATTGTCAAACGGTACTTCTAAAGGTAGCCACGCACACTAGGGTAAACCAGACAGGTTTACCTGCACAGGTAAGCTTGTATGGAAACCTGTACAGTTGTGCAACACCCATGCTCCGGTTTACCTGTACAACTCAAGCACGGTAATAATATCATACAGTATTCCAACTTCATACAAACGGACGAAACGCGAGCTATACCTACGCGCCTCGGTTGTAGCATGGGCTCGGCACGTAGACAGTCGCGGCCGTCGCAACTGTGCCGCAGTGACGAGCGGACACGACGGTTTTTTTTTTAACAATATTCGCGCGATTATTGTTAGTTTGTATAATTATAAAGTAAAGACGTGGTATTTTATTATTAATAATAGTGGTTTATTGTACTATGTGTATGAATAATACTAGAAAAAGCATTTTATTTAAATCTACCAATCAAAAAACAACACGCATTTTTATTGAACACTTCCTATTCAATCCACTAATTATTTTGTTTATATAAAAAGTAAGTATATTTACAATCACAAAACTAAATGGAAACACAAAGTAGGAAAATGTAATTAGAATGCTGGAGGCGGGCAGCCCTATCGCATGTTTACGTACCCCGCGGCTGTAGGCATTTATTTCAAAGATACGGCCGAGTTAAAATACTGTATGATACTACTACCATGACTCAAGTGTACAGCCCTACATTCAAAGAGTTTAGATTTAACTCTAATGACGTCATGGGGTAATAACTATAAGTACCCTGGCATTTTTTAATGCAAACGTAGAGTTCAACTGTCAATGTCAAGCATATGACCGCTAATTGTACTTCAACCTACCCTCAGAGTTAGAGTTAGTTGGGTTAACTCTAGGGTAGCTACTAGAGTTATAAAAGAATGACCGTGTTGCAACTCTTCTCGACTTTGGTTATTTTTGAAGGGCTAGTGACTTGTCTGGAGTAGAGATAGGCGGTAGGTAAAAACCCATCGGGTATTTACCGGGTAAATACCCAAATGCAGGGTTTTTACCCGGGTAAATACCCAAATGGTGGGTATTTACTTTTTGGAGATGTTTTGTTTTTTATACATTTTTAGCAATAAAAAAATGGTCATCAAATCTGTTTTATGCATGATTTCTATTTCTATTATTGTTTATTTCAGTTTCGTTTATAACGCAAAATACACGCCTTAGTCGTGGAGTTGCGGATAACAGCCCATTTTACCTATACCTACCTACCTTCAGTTTTGTTTCAAATTACAGCCTAGGGCCTTAACGAGTCTAACAACAGGTGCAGACCCCAGTACCAATGCTTATTTAACAAAATGTCATCATTACATTGAGAACGACTCGGTGTATTTGAAAATATTGAAAACTTGCAATAGAGAACAATGACTAGGTACAAGCCTTTGTAAATTGTTTTGATAATTGTCTATGAAGGTCTAATATAAATAAGGCTAAAAGTCTTATTACACTATCCAATATTTAGGAAGTCAATTTAGGAACGATTAACCCTTCAGATACCGTCAATTAGAGACACAATAGTAAGACAATAGATGTGCGGCCACCGGTGGTCGCTTGGGGATTCATGAATTAAAAGCAATGTTGTTAACTAGTAAAACAAGCTTATGAAAATATTTTTTTCATAGCAAGCTTTTATAGCTCGGTATACCTATATAATTGATACTCGTCAAGACGAATCATACGAGCCCAAACTCGATTGGGTTGTCATTTAATTACCAAGCTCCTACAGCTCTTATATCTGTTTCTATCAACACATCAGCTCCATGTCATAATAATTTTGTGTTGTCATCTGATTCTCTGCATTCAAAATTTCAGCTTATTCGGTAAACGGGAAGTGGGGAAAATTTAATTTGCAACATATGATGACAAACAAACATCGGGCCAGGTGAAACTAAATAAAAGCTTGTAATAAATCGGATCCAATCTGTTGCAATTACTTCTTCTGATTTCCTAATTGGTTTCCTAAAAATTGGTTTGTGTAAAAAACACTCAACCTAAAAGTATTCTAGTCTATATCTAACTAGCTTTTGCCCGCACGGCTTCGCTCCCGCTCTTTCCTACTCTACCCTACTATACCCTACTCTACCCTACTATACCCTACACTACTCTACACTACTTTACTCAACACTACTCTACACTACTCTACTCTACACAACTCTACCCTACTATACCCTACTCTACCCTACCAAACTTCACATAAACCATCTACTAAACAATCCAAACATAGTCTAAAAATTTGGTCTGGATAGGTGAGCCCGTTCTTGAGTTATAAAATAACAACGAAAAGCGGCATTGATTTTTATATATATAGAATATAGATGAGAAATTTCAAACTAGTGTTTCCTTTGCCATTTTTTTTCCACTAAAAGTTATAATAATACCAAAGACTAGCAACTAATTTGTAGTTATTTTTTGGATAGTCAAATTTTTTTTGAGAAAAAAAAATCGACAACTGGCACAGAGTGAACCACTCATGTCGAAGGGGGGTAGAAAATCGGCACGCGTCCTATCGACCTACACAGTTTTTAATTCCAGAATTTTTATAAAAATCTTAGGAAGGTACAATCAATTTTTTTTTCTATAGACGAAGGTACAATCATTTTTTATTTTTTTTATTTGCCGATGTCGACGAACGCGAAGAAATTACCGATTTACGACCGAATCATCTATACTAATATTAAAAAGAGGTAAAATTTTTATGTTTGTATGTAGAGGGTAATCTCTGAAAGTATTGGTCCGATTGCTAAAATTCTTTCCCCAATAGAAAGCTGCTTTATTCCTGAGTGACATATGCTATATTTTATGTACCTACGCGGGCGAAGCTGCGGGCTAAAGCTAGTAACTTGTAAACAACTCTATGGTTTCCCAGTATAGCAAAAGTAGTGATCCAACGTTTTGCGATGAGAGGGGCTGAGCTAAAACCAGATGAAATGAAATCGCATGCGCTAAAATACGAAAACTATAGAAGTGGTCACATTTCCATGAACCTACGGTTTCCAATTGAAATTTTATAGTTTAGACGCCTTGTTAGAGTAAATGTTGTTGGTAAAATAGGTATACTTTATCTGCCTCTATCGTATTTATAGTGGTTTGAACATTTCTACCCGCCAAAGCGATTTTATGACAAGTACAGCGAATTTGGTTTTTCGAAAGTATTGTAAAATATAGGTAAGTACAACATAATCGAATAAATTTGTTACTTACAGGATTCATTGTTGTGTCCGAGAAAAATATGCTTCAGCGGTAAAAATTATTACGCATTAATCAGCGCACCGTCGAACACTCAAACACGCAAGCCCGTCAAATTGTCAATGAATGATTATTAATTGCGTGCTCTCAGTATTTATATTACAATCTTTGGTTTGGCATCTTTGTTTAAATATTTGACAAGATTTTGATCAAAGAAGGAGTGAATGATTGATATTGAATAGGTTCGAATAAATGGCTTTTAAGCCTTTGACAGTTAAAAAATTCTAAAAATCAATAAATTGACAAATTATTTTAAAGAATAAAATAAAAATAAATAAAATACTCTTAACATTAAAAAAAATTTACAAGTTATTTTCGTCAGAAATATCGAGTACTAAAACAATTTTATTTGTAAGGTTAAAAGCACTACATGTTAGTAGTTATGGTTAGATACTTTAATAAGCGCTTATAATGGAGGTCACGTCATCCATATTTTTCAACATCCTAATGCATACTGCTGTCTTTAATGAGGTTTCACGGTTCCGCCTATTCAATTTTACACAATTATGTGTAATTCCGAAACACCACCACCTAATCTTCCTAATAAAAATCAAATCTTAATTAAAACCAAAAATCGTTCATGGCAAACGACGTGAGAGAGAGAGAAATGCGCAGAGCCCATGTTCAGGCTCGCCAAGATCCGTCAGGCATACTGTATTATTCTATCTTCTTTCCTGCATTTTACATTGTAGGTACTGCACAATACAATACCACAGTTCACAGAGTACATTAACATAACATGTGCTAGCGTAAGGTTAAGCGCAAAGACTAATATTGTATACTGGCTAGTTATGCGTCTGTTTCGCATCAGTTCAAACCGAGAATATTGTAGAACTGTAGAATCGATACAAACCTATATCTACGTTACGTGACGACAAGTAATAGGAAACTCGGGCCGACCATTGCACCGCTATGTCGTAATACCATTTTATTGATGTTGGATATATTGATTTAAATAAAACTCTACACTGCTAAGCGAAAGAAGTATTAATATGGAACATTGTAATAATGATTTGTGAACGTAGTAAAATAAAAATAGCTGTTCCCACAGGCAGATATGGCTGTATAAATTAGTTAATTGGCTTAAAAGACTAGTTACTAAGCTATGTAAATTCGAAGAATTATTCTTTTTTTTTCTTCTTTGGCTTCGCACGGTTTATTATTATTTAATAATTTAATTATTCTTGGGACCTTGGGTACATTAAAAACAAGATCATAGAAATAATCATTCAGACATTCAATCGTTCACTTTAGGACAGATTCACAGATTATATATACCCACCATATTTCAATTATTTCCACAATAAAAGAGGGTGAACTGAAATATAGTTTTCTCTTAAAAATCCTTAAAATGTTTGGAAAAAAACTCATCATTTAGAATCTTGATTAAATATACAAGGTTTCTATAGTTCTATTTGCTTTAGGGGAACATTATGAAGCGCCAAACTTCACGCGAAATAGCAGATTTTGAGTCTTACACTTTATGATTTTATATCAGTAGAAACGTAGATAACATCCAAAAGATATCCAAAATATCTAAAGAAATAAGTGATATAACGTCATTATCACGTATGAGCGGTTACATGCAAAGACATTAAACATATTATCTCTTTGTTTTTTATACAAATGTGCCTCGGGAAGGACGCTCTCTTTGATTATCTTCTTATATAAATATATAAAAGAAAGTCGTGTTAGTTACACTATTTATAATTCAAGAATGGCTGTACCGATATGGCTGAAAATTGGTGGGTAGGTAGCTTAGAGTTAGGTGACGGACATAGGATACTGTAGAGTAGGGTGGAGTAGGGAAGAGCGGGCCGAAGCCGTGCGGGGGCATAAGCAGTAGGTATATATATTTTCAAAGGACGCTCGAATGATACTTTTCACACAATTCTGAAAGGACTATTTTGTAATGGTTAAAATATCATTATAGGAACTTATCAAGTCCCTAAAAATAAACAATTACCAATCACATTTAAACATTTATTTAGAAATCATAAAAAAAAACACTTAAAAAATAAGTTCATAGAAAAACAATCAACTTCGGGTTAGATTGAACAGTATTTTTTGTATGTTACATAGTAATTTTGTAGACTAGATTTTCATAGGTTCTTTCTTATACTGAAGTAACATTCGGTTTTTGGTAAAAAAAAAACGACTGATCACATTAAGTAACTCTTTAACCTTTTCGACGCCAATCTATATAGCACGCGATGTGTCTAGCGCCACGCAGCAAATGTAAAAAAATATTTTCTGGAGTTTTTGTTTCTATTGAATATAAAACAAACAAGAACTTATTATGTGTGAAAAAGTTAAAAATATGGCTTATAACAGGGCGGTTTTCCATAAAAACAAAATAAAAGGTCTTGTAAAAGTCGTAAATTTATTTTATACTATTATTACTTCTAATCAAGTAGTGGCGCTGAGGGCACGAACATCTCGAACTTGTATACAAGTAATTGGCGTTCAAAAGGTTAAGGGACAGAGGAGGGTGGTTTAGGGGTGTCTTTTTTGACACTACGCGTTATTCAGCACGCGATATTCAGACTAGTCTTATTTGTCATTCATAGTAAGACAGTCTGACCCCTATTACACTTAGTTTTAAAGATTTAAGCGTACATAGGGATATAGGGACAGAAAAAGCGACTTTGTTTTATACTATGTAGTGATTTGTAATATTGTTGGCCACACGGGATTATTCATTAGAAATCCCGAGAAGTTCCATATTAATATCAACATTTCGATGCTAGTACATGAATAATTCTACCTAATTCCGACCTCTTGTCCCTATATCTATAGAACCACACAGACCTTTTATCAGTGGCGTAGCTAGGCCCTCAGGGGCCCCGTATCAAATATATTTGAAAGTTAATTTTTTTGTACCAAATAGCTTCTGCTAATATAGAAATAGTGCCTTGAGAGGCCTTAAAATTGAATATGAGCTCATTTTATGGATCACTTAGTAGGACGTACTAAAATTGGTCGAGTTTTTATTGTCGTCTTGTATGTAGAAAATGCTAAAAAGAAGGGAGCGTCCTAAAAGCTATTTACAGAGTATAGTGCGTTCCAAATGAGAATAGGATCGATTTTTTGTTGTGACGTCACGATTTACTGTCAAATCTAAGAAATTTGGTCAAAATTGAGGAACTTAGAGATGAGTAAAATTGAAGGACCGAATTCTAATTAAACTTTTTTCGTTCACAGCTCGTAAATAAATTTAATTTTTCGTAAACTAGTTAAAGTTTCAAAATTTCTTTCCTCGATTTGACAGTAAATCGTGACGTCACAACATGCATTCGATCCTATTCTCATTTGGAACGCATTGTATCATATTATGAGTAATCAATATTCATTCATTCCTGTCCATGAGAATTTAATTCATGAATCCCCAAGCGACCACCGGTGGCCGCGCATCTATTGTCTTACTATTGTGTCTCTAATTGACGGTATCTGAAGGGTTAAGATTATGGACAACATGTTACGAATTTTGGCTTAAGTCGGGGCCCCTGTAGCTTGGGGTCCCCGTATAATTGATACGGCAGATATGGCGGTAGCTACGCCTTGCCTTTTATCCACAGAAAAGATGAAAGAGGTTAGAATGACCTTGTGGGCGGGGCAGGCGTGCCTCAAAATATGATCATGCTCAAATTTGACACAACTAATAGCAAGAGTGTCCATGGAGTTTCTTGCACGTTCTTCTCTATAGAGTTCTACGCTTTGGAACGTGCAATTTAGCTTCACTTTTCTTGGACTGACCGACGTTTGACTATTCAAATGTGCCTGCAACTGGTCTATATATCCATACTAATATTATAAATGGGAAAGTGTGTGTGTCTGTTTGTCCGTCTTTCACGGTAAAACGGAGTGACGAATTGACGTGATTTTTTAAGTGCAGATAGTTGAAGGGATGGAGAGTGACATAGGCTGTTTTTTGTCTCTTTCTAACCCCCACTTCCCTAAAATGGAGGAAGTCGCGAGCAAAAGCTAGTCCTTACTAATATTATAAAAGCGAAAGTGAGTTTGTTTGTTTGTTTGTTACGTCTTCACGCCTAAATGGCAAAACCGATTTTGATGAAACTTGGTACACGAATAGACCATGTCCTGGAATAGGACATAGGATACTTTTTATCCCGGAAGTATGTTGTCTTGGGATCATTTTCTGCTATCACGCGGGCGAAGCCGCTGGGAGCAGCTAGTTTGAAATAAATGTTTTTAATTTTGATTTAGCAAACTTGCGATCTAAGTGTGCGTGGTCTGTTAGTTGCGTAATGCGCGTTCGTATTGGTTTATTGCCTGTAGTGGAGTTAAAGGGTGGGAGACAAGCGGCGACACTCGTTGTAGTACAAAACGGAAAGTATTTCCTTTCTGACCTCTTTCATCTTTTCTGTGCTTATAATCTACATGTTTATACTTATTATACTTAACTCTATAAATACAAAAATTAACATGTTTATTTTAATTTTCAAATATCTTTCAAATATCACCTTATTTTAAATACTGTAAGTGATTCAACGCGATTGCGGTTCTGAAGCGACGCGGCGCGAAAAGAACACACAATTGATACTCTATTGAGATGGCCTACGTGACGCACGTGGGTGCGGTGCGGTGAAGAACGAAGCGATGCGGTCGAAATCAGTTAGTTTGATATTTTCGTACGAACTCTTTCAGTGCGATGCTTTCTACACTAATATTATAAAGAGGTTTTTATTTTTTATGGGATTTTCGTATACTAATGCAAAGTTTGTTTTTTTGCTTGTAGGAAGTAGTCTCTGAAAGTACTGGTTCGATTGCGTAAATTGTTTCACAGATTGAAAACTGCTTTAGTCCAGTATTACATAGACGTAGTATTTTATATAATGGCAGCTATAGCGTTGACTTCGCGCGCACGTAGCAGAAAGACACCGCATCGCGTTGAATTAGCATGAACCGCAATAGATGGTTCCGCAACCGCAGTAGCGCTGAACCGCCGTAGGACGCCGCGTAATGAAAAATCACTTTATATCATACAAAACAAAGTTCAAATTCCATTCCAAATCACAATTTTTAGGACCTTTTAATATAAATGATCCCCTAAAATTAACTTAGAATATACGACTTTGGAGGTGATAGATTTAAATGACCTCGAACTACAAATTCAAGCTTACAAAGTAATTTCACAAAATATATAGGTACAGAAGTCAATCTACATACTATGCGCGCTCTCACAACGCACACATAGACACCGCTCACGGACACGATATCTCCTCGCAATCGGCTCGCTCGTCGAACAGTTCCGACTCAAACGCTCACTAGTGTGCGTCCACCTAGCGTAGGTATAAAAAGTGAAGTACATACATGAGATTGTCTTCTGTAACTATTCTATCTATTTTATAAGTTAAAGTTATATGTTGATTAGGATATGATTCGAGGGCGTAAATACATATTACTACTTGCGTCTCACGTAAAAACTTAACTTTGTAAGGCTCACTGCCGCACTCAGAGACGTCATTTAACTTTAATGTCAATTAAAGCAAAACCTAAGGTACTTAACGTCATAAAGATATAGACTATTATTCAATGACAAAATTAGTAAATCAGAGATTAGCGTTAATGGGCGTCTCTGAGTGCGGCAGTCAACTATTTAAATAATAAAAATAATTATACATTCCAGCCCTAAGATGTTTTTTTTTTAATTATAAAATGACAGCCCAACGACCTAAAATTATGACATGTTATTTAAACGTAATTTTTGGTTTGAAACTGCTTTAAAATCTACCTTAAAAAATATTTAAGTACCATGAACTATTATTTCAACATATTTTTTGCATGAAACGGTTAACTTTAGGTATAGGATATACCTAAAGAATTAAAAGAATAAAAAGAAGTTTAAAAGAATTTAGCCTAAAACAATTATATAATTAATACTCGTCAAGACGAATCATACGAGCCCAAACTCGATGGAGTTGTGTCGTTTAACTACCAAGTTCCTATAGCCGCCTTCCGGTTCCATCACCAGATCAGCATGTCATAATATTTTTGCATTGTCATCTGATTTAGACGTGCATACCAAATTTGAGCTCAATCGGTAAACGGGAAGTGGATCAAATTTAATTTGCGAGATATGATTACAGACAAACTTCGGGACAGGTGAAACTAAATAAAAGCTTGTAATAAAAATATAAAAAAAAAATCTAGGCCTAAAAATAGTCGAGACATTGGTCGTAATGTTTAGCGACCTAAATTTAGATTGAGCCTTTAGGTTAAGAAAATTTGAATTGTGCGGACTACTCTAGCACCTACCTTAAACTTTTTTTACAACAGAAATCTTTTTGTGTTTTCCATTCCCATCCTCAAGTACCTCTAAACAATCAAACTTGCTCGTCAAATCTTTGATACACATAATTTCATTTTGACTTAATCCCGTTGGCAAATCGAATTTCGCAAAATCACTTCTTCCCGCCAAATCCTGACACATGTCAACGACGCCATCTTTAAAAGCGTCATCGACAGTATAGACTAGCTTTTTTTCTTCGACTTCAGGCGAGTTTTTTAACGCCTTACGCCACATGATCTTTTCATCCACCACAGACTTTTTAGTTTTCTCATCTAAATCAGCTAAAACTTTACCGATTTCTTTGTTTTTCGGCTCCAATTTTAGTGCTTTTTTGTAACAAGATATTGCTTCGTCAGTTCTGCCTAGTAATTCGTAAGCTCTACCGTAATAAAATATGGCTTTACAGTGTTTGTTGATATCGATACATCTATCGATATGTTGGCACATGCCTATGATGTATTTTGGTTTGTTTATTTTATAGTAACAGACGGCTAAGTTAACATAAATATTGACTTTCAAATCTTTGAGTTCGGCTTCTTCTGTCTCGTTTTCAGGTCGAGATAGGGACAGGACGGACATGGCCTGCTGATAGCTACTGATGGCTTGGTAGTACTTCTGCCTGGTGAAGAGTACCTTGGCTTCGGCGCGTATGCTCTTCACTGTCTTCAGTGTAGTTTCGAATTTTGCTTGTTCTACGACTGGTAAGGCGTTGAAGCTGTGGACAAAATTATAGGCTATGAATGTGTTAGCCAGTATAAGAAGTGGCAAAATTTAGTATATAATAAAAATGTTTTAGTATATAATTTGTTAAGTTTTTGTATTTATTTCTGTGTAGGTACATTAACGTTATTATATAATAATTAGTGTCTACATGTTGTTACTACATTGTTTGTATCTACGAGTGTGTATGCCAAATAAAATAGTTTTCTTTCTTTCTTCTTTCTTTATATTTGTTAAAGGTGTCGGGGAAAAAATAAGCCGAAAGGGGAACCGCGTAACCCCGAATTTAACGCGACCGAAGCCGCGGGCAAAAGCTAGTGTCTTGTAAGACTCACCTAGAACTAGCAGCAGTCTCCACGCATCGGACCTTGTACAAGCAGATGACGAACAGCACAGGCTTCGGCTGTATCCTGGGCAGCACACCCCGAGGGCCGTACGCGGCTGCCGGCTGCAGCAGCAGGTGGAACCGCGCGGTGGGACCCTTGACGCAACTGAGGCCTAGCTCCAGACCAGGGAGCATCTTCCCAACTCCCATGCGTATAGTCTAGAAGGTGGAGAAATTATTAGGAAGTACACAGAATTACAAGAGGAAATCGCCAGAGTATGAAAAATGAATAGAGTTATTATTATTATTCCATTTATTCATTTTATATACATATTTATCACATTTTTAAATATTTTTTTAAAAAAGACAACGTAAAAAAAAAAACATTTAAAAATATAAAAAATAGTAGCCCACCGGCATCGGGAACAGGGTCATTATTATTATTATTATTATTATTATTTTGAAGATAAGGGGCTATGCATATCCCGTAGTGTAGGGGATGTAGTAACTGCGACCTAAAAGATCTATTGTGGCTCGCCACCTGGTTAGAGTAACTCGACTGGCCTGTTGGTCTAGTGGTTAGTGGCCTTGACTGCTATGCCGGAGGTCGTGGGTTCGATTCCCACCCAGGACAAATGTTTATGTGATGAGCATGATCATTAGTTCTGTGTCTGGGTGTAATTTATCTATAATATGTATGTATTTAGAAATATATAAGTATGTTTATCAGTTGTTTAGTACCCATAACACAAGCTCTGCTTAGCTTGGGAATAGATGGCGTTGTGTGATAGTTGTGGAGCATTATTATTATTATATAATAAAGAATTTAATACTTACCAGTGGTTGTCCCCTGTTCATATGCAGAGTACTGTCGAAGGGAATATCGGCTCGTTCGTAGTACCCTGCGTGGTGGATCGTCACTTCAGCGTCCTGAGGTACCAGGGGTCCATCTCCTGGAATCCAGAAACAATAGGGTGTTATTGTTAAGCATCTTTTAAGGTATTTGTTAAATTGTTTTTTTGTTAAAGACTTTTAATAAAAAACTTAAAAAAAAAGTAACAATATTTGTTTGGATGGAAGGGGAGAGGGAGGCCAAAGAAAAGATGGATGGATTGTGTGAGAAGTGATATGAAAGAAAAGGGAGTTAGTGATAGCGTGACGAGCGACAGGACAGAATGGAAGAAAAAAACGTGTTGCGCCGACCCCAAATAAAACGGGACAAGGGCAGGAAGATGATGATGATGATGATTTGTTTCTTATTTAACACAGACTTCCGGAATTAAAGTTATTTTGATCGTTTTAGTCATTTTAGAGTGCAGTCGGTTTTTTTTGTAAGTAAAAAGTTGTTTTTTCCACACAACGGAATTCGGAGGTAACAAACATAAAAAAAAATAGAACCGAATTGAGAACCTCCTTTGTTGGAAATCGGTTAAAATAGAAAACATTGCAACACACTAGGAATTTCTCATGTATCGTAGGTGCGTTCCAAATAGTGGCGTAACTATAGGGTGGCAAGCCTGGCAAAATGCCACGAACCCCTGGCCTGATGGGGCCCCCTGCCGAAGAGGCCTTGAGCTCTGAAAAAGTAAATAAGTATATAAATCCTTACTAATATTATAAAAGCGAAAGTGAGTTTGTTTATTTGTTTGTTATGTCTTCACGCGTAAATTGCAAAACCGATTTTGATGAAACTTGGTACACGGATAGACCATGTCCTGGAATAGGACATAGGATACTTTTTTATCCCGGAAGTATGTTCCCTTGGGATAATTTTCTGCTATCACGCGGGCGAAGTCTATCCATCTTTCCTTTGGCCTCCCTCGCCACCCATCTACATGTATACTCAAAACTCTTTTAGTAACATACATTTCATCCCTCCTTTTTACACGACCATACCAAGACAAACGATTCCCCTTCAACTTTTCAGTCACTGGCGCCACTTTCACACTTCCTCTGATACACTCATTTCTTACTTACCTTCTTCAATAATCAGTATCTTGACATCACCACTGGGATGACAGTCCACCATCTTGGTAGCCAGCTGCTCAAATGAGTGGTACTCCGGTGAGGAGAGCAGCATCTTCTCTGCCGATTGCTCTATACCCTTTAAGGCGTCGTTCTCATCACTGGAAATAGAAGTAAATTACTATTAAACTCAGCTAATAAAAGAAAACTAAGTTTTTAATGAAAATAATTTTTCATAGCAAGCTTTTATAGCTCGGTATACCTATATAATTAATACTCGTCAAGACGAATCATACGAGCCCAAACTCGATGGGGTTGTGTCGTTTAACTACCAAGTTTCTACAGCCACCTTCCGGTTCCATCATCAGATCAGCTCCTTGTCATAATAATTTTGCATTGTCATCTGATTTACACATGCGTGCAAAATTTCAGCTCAATCGGTAAACGGGAAGTGGGTCAAAAATTTGCAAGATTTGATGGGGGACGATGCGCGCCCATCCTGTTACGATAAATGTTATAAAATGATGGCGGGGGAGGGGTTGAACAAAAAGGTTTTACTATATTATAGCGCCAGTGACTGAAAAGTTGAAAGGGAATCGTTTGTCTTGGTATGGTCATGTGAAAAGTAGGGACGAAACGCATGCTGCTAAAAAAGTTATGAGTTTACATGTGGATAGATGGAGGGGGAGAGGGAGGCCAAAGAAAAGATGGATGGATTGTGTGAGAAGTGATATGAAAGAAAAGGGAGTTAGTGATAGCGTGACCAGTGACAGGACAGAATGGAAGAAAAAAACGTGTTGCGCCGGCCCCAAATAAAACGGGACAAGGGCAGGAAGATGATGAAGATAGCACTAACTAGTGCGTAATGTAATCAAAATGTCACAGCTTGGTAACAAGTGTCATTATACAACGTGTAACGTTTATAATGACACTTGTTACCAAGAAGAAGAAATTAGTTTGATCAGAACAACGAGCAGAATCAATTAAACCACTTTTTAATATAGGTTTACAGGTTACATTTTTTTTTAATCTTCATTAAAACTTCGACCTGTCTATTTATGAATAGGTCAAGCCATCACGTGCGCAAACCCGCTGAAATAGGTAAACAAATACAAATGGTTGTAGTCCAATAAAATTTTCTCATACACGGGATAATAAAAGTTCTTATTTCAATGCAGATATGAATTTGAAACAAACTAAAACTGCTCATAAAACCTTTAATTTTTTTTATGTTTTTTTTTTCTCACATAATTAGGTCAATCGAATTAAAAATCATTTGGGGTGTCTGAGGTTTTGCGCATTTAACGTCACACGTTGTATAACTAAGTGCAGTGCAATAAGAGTCACTTTATGAGCAATTGTGAAATTATTGAAACATAAATAAATATTACGGGCAATTAGACGATGCCGCGGTACACGCTAGTCATTACATATTTACCTGTCTTCATCGTCATCCAGGTCTGATAAGAAGTCATCGTCTGCATCACAGTCAAACATGACTGGTTTCATCTTCTTGAAGTCCAGGTCGATGGAAAACTCGGCTGATTTTGAAGCCATCAGCTCCCTGGAACACCATAAATATTTAATGTGAATGTGTTTCATTCATTTTTTTTTTTATTATTATTATTGATAGGCTCGCGTTTGACCACCATCTCACCTTGATGGTAAGCGACGATGTGGTCGACGATGGAACACGTTTGCCTAGAAGCAACCTATTCACTCTTAACTTAAAGACCCCTAAGTTGTAGCTGTCAGGAAACACAGACTCCGGCAGGGAATTCCACTCCTTGGCTGTACGCACAATAAATGCGTTCCCAAAATGCTTTGTGCAAAACTTTCATTAAACCCCAAGCGAACGCATTCGCTCTTTCATTGTATTTCTCATCATCATCAGCCTTTTTAATGTTCCCACTGCTGGGACTCAGGCCTCTTTTCTAGGAGAGGGAATAGGCCGTAACGTAAAAATGCTACTAGAGGCTGATCCCAACACTGGTATAGATACTGGACTGGATACTGGAACAATTTGCCTGCTGCGGTCTTCCCGTCCGATTATAATTAAGACTAGAGGCCTTTAAGACTAGAGTGAATAGGCTCTTAATAAACTAGTGCACCTCACCATCAACGATTGCATCACTGCTTACCATTAGGTGGGATCGCAGTCAAACATTAGTTTCACTACATAGTATAAAACAAAATCGCTTTTTCTGTCCCTATTTCCCTATGTACGCTTAAAGCTTTAAAACTACGCAACGGATTTTGATGCGGTTTTTTTTTAATAGATAGAGTGATTCAAGATGAAGGTTTATATGTATAATAACATCCATTAAATAGTGGAGAAATACTGTTACCCGAGCGAAGCCGGGGCGGATCGCTAGTAAGTCATAAAGTAAGAACAAGTTTAATCATCAGTCAGTCAACACTAATATTATAAAGAGGGAAAAATTTGTATTTCTGTGTGTATATTTGTAATGAATAAACTCAAAAACTACTGCGCCGATTTCAATAATTCTTTCACCATAGGAAAGCTACATTCACCCTGAGTAACACAGGCTATTTATTGCCCGTGCGAAGCCGGGACGGGCCGGTGGTTACTAATATAATCACTAATATTAATGTCCAACAGAGTCACCACCAATATTTAAATAAACTAGAATGAATATCCCTTAATTCATGAATCCCCAAGCGACCACCGGTGGCCGCGCATCTATTGTCTTACTATTGTGTCTCTAATTGATGGTATCTGAAGGGTTAATAAACAAGAGCGCTTTACCATCAACAATATCATCACTAACCGGTGGGATCGCGCCGATCGCGGACAAGAACTATTTTATTTATATATTTAAAAAGAATAAATTAATTAAATTCTCATTCAGTATGTAAACAAATATATTAATCTAGTACTCCGAAAGTACGTACATATTCATTTTAATATTATAATAGCTATCGCCCTTTAAAAGCGAGTCGCTAACGTCAAAAATATAAAAGGAAGGCCTTTGTCCAGCTTTCGTGGAACACGATCTCGGCTAAGTCAGCCGGAGTACTAGTACTGCGCGCGGTAACGAAACCATAGCGACTTCTAATTCGACGCCAACGCCATCTAGTTGCAAATGTGGTACTAAAATGTGATTTGATGTCGATGTGAACTGTTTTGGACAAGTTTTTATTTAAATTTCTTTATTTTTTAGTTAGTTATAGGTGATTATTTTTTTTTTATATACATATCTATCTGGTGTTATAATTTTTTTTTACAGATAATCTCTCTGCTAAAATGGACAAAATGAAATGTGCTCAATTCAATATTAAAAAATATTCATTGCAAGTAAATGTGATATTACAAATATAGATAACTAGCCTTTACCCGCGACTTCGTCCGCGTACATAAAATATAACAGATGTCACTCAGGAATAAAGCAGCTTTCTAGCAGTGAAAAAATTTTAGCAATCAGACCAGTAGATTACCTCCTAAAAACATAAAAAAAACCAAACTACTTCTATAAATATTATGTAGATGATTACATGGTAACCAACAACATTAGAGGAATATAATAGCTAGCGCCACTTCGAGCGCATCACTAATGTCAAAAATATAAAAAGGAAGGCCTTTGTCCAGTTTTTAGGGAACACGATCAGTTGTCTAGTACTCATAACACAAGTTCTGCTTAGCTTGAAACTAGACGGCGTTGTGTGATAGTTGTGGAATATATTATATTTACTGACCAGGCAATTCTTTTCTGCCATTTAAATTACTAGCGTCCCAGCTTTGCTCGGGCATTAAAAATAGCCTATGTTACTCAGGGTGAATGAATTTTTGAACTCAGCACTGTATTTTTTGAGTTTATTCATTACAAGCATACACACACACACACACACACACAAATTCTCGCTCTTTCTATAACAGTGATGGCAGCTTTCTATATTATGGCAGATGGATGCAGGAGGGTAAAAATAGCCTTCAACCTATTCTACCAAATATACAATAGAAAAATCATAAGACTCCGTCGAGCCATTTCGTAAGAGTTCGATGATAAATACCATGGAACAAGATTTTTAGAAGATTGATTCTTTAAAAGAAGATTGTTGCAAATGTAGATTTGTAGTTTTTTTTTTCTTACTAGCCATTACTGTCCCACTGCTGGGCAAAGGCCTCCCCCAAGTCCTTCCAAAATTTCTTTTCTTGCGCAGTCTCTAACCGGTTGTTATGGTAGACGTCCAAATCATCCCGCAACCTCTTTCTAGGCTCCCCATGGCTCGCGGACGGCGAGCCATGGGTAGCTCGCTGTCCGATCGTCCGGTAATGGACCGAATCCAAGACGTCGACGGCGCGCACTGTTCCCGCGCCCCTCAAGGAGTTGTCAGCAGCAGGAGGGGCCCTGCTGGGTCGAAGCCTACTGGGGACAGGGTTGTCCGAAAGGGAGCTCGTGCCCTGGTATGAAGGCTAGAAGGAACGGCGCGGGGTTTTTAGTCAGTAAGAGTCGATCTCCACCCAAGAGCGGGTTTTGTCAAAGATGATTTTCCCCGTCGATAAAAAAAAAACCCAAGGTGGAACTTTTGTAGTTCAGTGAGAGACCTTGTAGATTTGCTATGAAATATAATATTTGTTGATTATATTGCTGCACAAAAACTGCAAACTGTGCAATAATACTGCACAGTTTAATTACTACAATACCAAACACACTCGTTGCTTTTGTAAGCTGAAAGCAAAAACATGTTAAAACGAGATTTGTAAGTCGCACTGTGAATATTGTTGTTACCTGAGATTGATTCCCTCAGACAAATGTACAGTATCTTTAAACACTGGTTCCATCTTTTCAGTAACTGATAAATTCTTTCAAATTAAAAAAAACACCGCGCGTGTAAAACTGCACAACAAACCGGTTTTACGTTGTTGTCAATTATGACATTGACAGCTTAATGTTTTAAATTCTGTATCGATTTTGCATAACTAAGATCTAGTATTTTAAGCTTAAGCGACTTGACGGTTAAAATAATGCCATGCAAGTCGTAAATCTAAATACAATCAAATCAAAAGATTAATTAAAGAAGAATTAAAAAAGGTTCTTAAAACAATTTAAAGAACCTTTTACGTTGTCGCCTTGTGTTTTATTGATTAAATGACTAACGAAAAGACTTAATGATACCTATCGGTCCAAACTTAAACTAATTATTATTGTGCTTTAATTTGATTAAATATTATAATCGAAAGTGTTCGTGTATTACAATTATTGAACTATTCGATAGTTCAATAATTGTAATATATCGAAATCGCTCGTTCTACATTTGATCCATGCCCTTTCCACTAGTGACCACTACCTACTTTCAGAGTGCACCATATCAGTGCAATCCCGCAGGGGATTAATTTAAATAAATATTTTGAGCTTCGGAATCTCATTTCCAAGTTTATAACAGCATGTAAGTAATATACTAAGCTTTTGAAATTTTATTTTAGTTACACAGGAATTATTTTTTTGCTTTGATTTCAATCACGATTTTGTCTAAGCTAATCGAATTCTTATTGGCGCGAAAATTCGTTCATTCATTTTTCGAAAACGTGTGTACCTCAAAAATAGAAGTAGACAACTATTTTCACTAACCCATTTATTTTATATTTACCCTTTGCTCCCGAGGTCGGGGTTATTGATCCCTTTTCACGCATGCGTTGTCCATTTCGGACACCCCCAACCAACACTTTCCGAAGGCCTCACGAGCCTCATATCACAGCACTTTATCTATTATTTAACGATACCAAAAAACACAAAAACTGTGAGAGATACACTAAAAAAGGCATTTTAGTGACGGGCCATCGCGAATACGTCATTTGGTAAATATTATTTTCGTGTGTTAAAGTGATTTAGGTTGAAGAAAACAAAACGAGTGTCTCTGTACTGTGGTTTCGAACCCGACAGGGCAACACGGCGAGATTCCCATGCTATATATACAAGACTGGTTGACTGCGTAATCGCTATGCGTCTCTCTAACCAAAGTGCGACCTAAGCATACGATGCGCAAAATCGTCAAAGTCGTACTGAGCCTGCGTCGAGGATTACGACCCAATTCCATTATGAAGGGAGACTTGGGCAGCAGGGGGAGATTATGGGCTGTTAAATATGTATGTAGTTATCCGATGCGCTGCTCAACAACCGCGCAGTTGAGCTTTCTATGTTTACAGTTCTGTGTGAACATATGGTCAGAAATTTGTCGGATGGTACTTACTGCAACGTGCCGTGGTAAATAGAAACAAATAAACATTAAAACCGAAGTTAAGTTATTTTAATCGACTTGTTGAGCTGATTAATCATATAGTGCGCACGGAAGAAGGCATAGACAGTTGTACTGAGAACTTTGGAGATTTGGCGTAGGCATAGGTCAAGTAGGTAGTCTTCTTTTTCTTTTCGTGTTGATGCTCTCAAACTATATTTTTTCTGACCAATATTTGGCAACCTGTACGGCTCTATTGTTGGCCTCGTATAGATCCTGAAAACTGCAGGTGGTAATGCCGGATGGGCAGCCCGCAGCATAGCAGGTGGCGCATGTCCTTTGGAGAGGTTCCACACTGGCACTGTGCTAGAGATGGGTCGAGGAAGCTATTTGGCCAGATTGCTTTTACAGCGGCCAACCTGGTTTCGCAAGCGGTTTAGAGATTTCCAAATTGATAAGATGCTCCGATGGGGTGACAAAAAGTGGAGGAGTTGGATGTTTCTGCCTCCACAGCGCGCATCTCTCATCAGCAGAAGATGACTGTTTATGCGATTTACGACCTCCTTGAAGTAGGTAGTAGAATCTGTCTAATAAGTTAAACGACTTGGGTAATTTTTAGAGTAAAATGAAATCTGATGTAGTCAACACTGCAACTGGTTCAATAATCAAGGTTGATTAAGAGATCTTGATCATTGTTTACTAATAGAAGAACCTTATAAAAAGTATCGAGTATAAATATTTTCCAAATGATTAAATATTATACAAAATTCCAAAGTCGTTTGACTTTTAGACAGATTTCTAATATGAGGGAGATTATTAGACCTAAATTTTCTAAATAAAATCCCATTCCTCTTATAATTCTCCAAAAAGTGGCGCGACAATCGTAAAATCGATTTCGTTTCACATTTCGCGTAACAATTTTGCTAGAGTAGGCAACTCTTTTTTTTTTTTTTGTTTAGACAGACCATTACGGCGAAGGAACTTCTTATGTGAAACGCACTATACTAAAGACCTTGTTTTTTTTTCACAGAACTCACAATGGCAACGCAAAGCGAAGACACAGTGAAGAAAATAGTCAACGCCATCACTATAAGGGGCAACGCAATCCCAGATAGGTTTATGTCAATGGATATGTATGTGGACCAGCGGAAGCGTCAACGTGAAATCATTGTAAGCGTCAATCGAAGACATCGAAGCGAAATACAAGACATTAAAATTCAGTCCGACATAAATTTCGCAATCTACTATTTCAAAACTAATAGGTTTCCCGAAATGGTGGCTAAATGCAGAAACATGAGTATTGATTTTTCGCCGGAGATGTTGAAGAAATACAAGCTGATTTAATTATTTTTTTAGTTTTTTCTTACTTTTTTAATTATGTGTGTCTATAATGTGTTTTTTGGAACTTCAGACATCGTATTAGCGTTAATACAGTATTACCAAAGACTCGAAGTATTCCCAATAGGATGTATTAGCACAAAATATATAGGTACAGAAGTCAATCTACATACAAAGTGCGTTCGAGCAACGCACACATAGACACCGCTCACGGACATGATATCTCGGAGCGCCTCGGCCCGCTGGTCGAACAGTTCCGGCTCAAATGCTCATTAGTGTTGACCAAGCTTAGGGAGCGTAGGTATAAAAAGAGAAGTACATACTATGCGTTCCAAATGAGAATAAGAAAGCCAATGAACTCGATCTGTCAAATTTTGATTGAAAAGTATAGTTTTCAAAAAAAGCTTATTTGCGTTTGAATGGTTTTGTTTTTGTTTAACTGAGCCTTATTAAGAAATAGATAAAAAAGTTATTTATAACTATTTTTTTTTTTTTTGAAAACTATACTTTTCAATCAAAATTTGACAGATCGAGTTCATTGGTTTTCCTATTCTCATTTGGAACGCACAGTACATGAAATTGTCTTCTGTACCTATCTATTTTGGGGTATTAATATAGCCTATTATGACCTTTAAAATACCTAGGAGGAAACCAATGGCTATCAAGAAAGTACTAGTGCTATATTAGCACTTTTAAAGAAATAAGTTTCGAACTTAATAGGCTTTTATGGTGTGGAACAAGATTATTCCAAAGAGCTCAAATACGATGGGGTTATCTTGTACGATCAGTAGTTCGTATGTCTACTATCAGACTTATTTCAGACCAATCGATTAGAAGCAACTGTTTCAAAACTCATTTCTAATTCCCGTAAAAAACATACATTCATAAGCAAGTACCTAAATAAAAAATTGTAAAAGATGTTTAGTACCTAATGAATACTGAAACAATTTCGAAAACAAGCTTGTAATGAAAATCATTTTTTCATAGCAAGCTTTTATAGCTCGGTACACCTATATAATTAATACTCGTCAAGACAAATCATACAAGCCCAAACTCGATGGGGTCGTGTAGTTTAACTACCAAGTTCCTATAGGCAACTTCCGGTTCCATTATCAGATCAGCTTCTTCTCATAATAATTTTGCATTGTCATCTGATCTACACATGCATGCAAAATTTCAGCTCAATCGGTGAACGGGAAGTGGGTCAAATTTAATTTGCAAGATTTGATTACAGACAAACATCGGGACAGGTGAAACTAAATAAAAGCTTGTAATAACAAAAATACATTTACTTTGTAGCTTAAGTATTGCAAATGAGCCGTATTAATTTATAGTAACGCTTATTACCGCGCATCGTAAACTGCCGAAGCGTATCGCCGTGTGTTTTTGCTGACACACAAAAATCGACCTTCTTGTAATGTTTTTAGAAATGAAAAAAGCTTGTAAGAAAAAGCGCATCATCGCACACAGAGGTAGGTATGCTATTTTGTACAGTATTTTTAGGAAAACAGTGTTGACATTTGTTTGACAGAAAACCACGCGTTTACAGTGCCGAATTTCCCCCTATTCTACTCCCGGCCCTTTCATCTGCACTTGTGGTAAGCGGCATAGCTCAAATAAATATAATGTAAAATCTACACTCTTTCGCCCATTGTCTGCCTGTGGCCATTGCGGGCCAGTCCCTCCGAAACTTAAAAGGGAGAGGGTAGCCTTTACCCAGCAGTGGGACATAAATGGGCTGACTAACTACTCTTTGGTTATTTCGCATTTCATCCGCGCTGTAAAATTGCTTTTAATTCATGAATCCCCAAGCGACACCCGGTGGCCGCGCATCTATTGTCTTACTATTGTGTCTCTAATTGACGGTATCTGAAGGGTTAAAGTATGATTTTGAGCCACGCCTACCATGTGCCCAAAATAAACGTCACAATAAAATCAGTCAACTATTCCGGAGTCCATTATGTTTTTACTATGAATATTATAAAGTACCTATTATTTTTAAGTGATTTTTCTGTATGTCTGTGTCAACGTTAAGCTCAAGAATATCAATAAATATTTTGATGTGATAGTTGTGTTTTGTTTGATACCGATTTAGGGTTCCACACCTCAGTCGGTAAAAATGAAAACCCTGTAGGGTCAGTTTTCTATCCGTCTGTCAGTCAGCATTTACATCAAATATTCTGGTCCACTATCCCTTGGAGCAGTGAACTTGAAACCGGTTTCTAATATAGTACTGTACGTAAGTATTATAGTTGGAGACATATAAACAGGCAGAAATATTTATTTATTTAAATTACAGCCATATCACATACACTACAGATACATATTTGCTAGGAACAATCGCATATTGCTGCATTGAAAAACAACTTGCTATTTCATATTTACATTTACGTGTACAATTATAATCAATTTAGATTAACAACAGTGGATTAATCAAATTAAAAACTTATAAAATTAATTAAATAAATTGAAAGAATTTAGACTGATTTTAATGAGTGGAATGTCCAATTCCAGGGAATACCATTCCCTTAACTTAATTTATTAATAATCCTCTTAAACACTAAAACAAAAAACCATGAACCAAACAACCATAAAAATGTTGAGTTTAGCGCCTTCTAGTGAGAACATGGCCACGCTTATAAGTTAGTGAGCACAAAATAATAGCATCACAGTGCTAATTTATTTTCCCAATATGTTTGTATTTTTGTACCTATTAATTGTTTAAGTATATTTATGTATTTGATTTATATCAATACTTTTATGTGCATAAACGGTTATTATTCTATCCCCTCCTTTACATTTCTTTGTTACTTTATTGTTAAAAAGCCAATGTGCCCAACTTTGATTCAATAAAAAAAATATTTTAGAGAATTTCACATTTAAAGTAGTACAATTAAAGTTCGAGTTATTAAAACATGAAATTATCATTACATTACGAATATTTGTAGTAAAACTAACCCATATTATATGTGTTGAAAATTGAGCAGAGAAAATTGTCGACTTCATAATTATCTTTTTTTAGATAATGTTCAATACGTAAAACGAAACATTAACGTCAATGTCAAAAAGTAAATGACGTGACGTGTAGGAAATCGGTAATCCCAGCAAGGTACCTATCTTTTGAAAACGTTTGCTGAACACATCGACATACGGTGAAAATAGCGTAATATTTTATCAATACATCAATTCGATAAGGATATTATCACCCACGTTCCACGTCAGAAGTTTACATACACAGGTAAAATAAATTTTTCATACATTTCTTTCACACCGATTAAAAAAGTTGAAAAAAAAAAGAATACATAGTTTTAATGCCACTTGCCTTTGCCTGTCGCGGTGAATATTAATTCAAAAAAGTTGTTTGATAAGTTTTTTTGACTATGAGCTCATGTGGTGTTTTATTTTCAGGTTTTAAGATGTTGAGATTTTTATTTTTGGCTGCTTTACTGCAGTGTACCATATCTCAGCAATATCAACAGAAAGTAGCCCCGGGAGTTCCTCCACAGAACTACCAGGTAAGTTAAAAAAAAGTTTCCATATGTAAATGGCCAGTGGTATAGGCAGAATGTCATAAAACCTCTTGCCTATGGAAGAGAAAAAAGTGAAAGTTGGTAGGTCAGAAATTGTATATTTTAGGAGAGTATTATTAAATCATAACCTATGTAAGAACATAATTTGGTCAGTGGGTCGTCTTAGGTTTTATTTATTTTATTTCATTAGGCACCAACAATTTGTTTACTATTTTTTTTGCATATAACATCCAATAAAAGGGTCTGGTATAAACAACAATTTATAGGTGTGCACATTATGATCTATGATCAATAACTAAATATCCCAATTTTATTTAGCATTAATGTTTATTATGAGAGGTTGTAATTCTACAATAATTTTCTAAGATTTCAGTGTGTAATCATCTGCATTATTATAATTACTGTTTGTTTTATATTACCTATATTAAAACTTATTCAAGAGCAGTGGTGGCCGAGGGGTAACGGGTTGGTCGCGGTTTGAACGCAGCCTGGCGCATTACCTTGTGTAAGTTATTTCATCACCACTGCTCTCAAAACGGTGAAGGAAAACATTGTGAGGAAACTGGCATGTCCTAGAACCAAAAATTCAAAGATATGTGACACCTACCAACCTGTACTGGGCCAGCATGGTGGATTACGGCCCATTCCCTCTCCTAGAGAGGAGGCCTGAGTCCCAGCAGTAGGAACATTAAAAAAAGGCAGATTAAGACTATTTTTTTTTTTTATATATATACTACTTTATTGTTCATATCATATTGTAGACAGGATAAACATATACAAAACAAAGTGTACAATGGGTTGTCATATGGCACAGGGTAATCTTTTACAGACAACCTTTTAGTTTTTTTTAGGGCAAAAATCCTCTTATGACAACTCCCGCTCTTGGGTGGAGCGGGAGATAGTGTCCGACTGTTACTGACTAAAAACCCACCCTGTTCCTTCTAGCCTCTTCATACCGGGGCTCGAGCTTCCTTTCGGATAACCCTGCCCCAGCTGGGCCCCTCCTGCACAGACAACCTTAGGTTGGACTGGATGAAAGGAGATAGATTAGGGCAGTCAGTGAACAAAAAAAACCACAAATAATATAAATCTAGGCTAATATTATAAAGAGGGAAAATTTGTATTTTTGTGTGTATGTTTGTAATGAATAAACTCAAAAATTACTGTGCCGTTTTCAAAAATTCTTTCACCTTTGGAAAGCTACGTTCACCCCGAGTAACATCCTTACTAATATTATAAAAGCGAAAGTGAGTTTGTTTGTCTGTTACGTCTTCACGCCTAAATAGCAAAACTCAATATAGTTGGGACCCTGGAGACGGACATAGGCTAATATTTTTTTTTTAAAGTAATAAAACGGGGAGAAAGAGGCAAGTCAAGTACAAATATTATTATTAAATTAAAGTATATGAATAAATGCGGGCAAAGTAGCGGGTAAAAGCTAGTAGGCTATATTTATTGCCCATATTTATATAAGCCGGTATGAGCCGCTAGTTACATATAATAAAATAAATGCTAATAAAAATATCAATAAATATTGTAATAAATCTCAAATATAAAATTGAGCAAGGAGAATAAAGAAATATTACAGTGAAAGGTAATGCTCCTTCACCATTGTTTTAATGCCGGTAGCGTTTGAGCATGCCTTACTTTTATGGGTAATGCATAAGGCGCTGCTGGCCTTTCTTGAGGAGCTGGGGTGGATCGAGTAACCCATTTGTCCCACCAGTACGCAAAATACGCGCCTTAGTCGTGGAGTTGCGGATAACAGCCCGTTTTACCTATTACCTATTACCTATGAGTAATGCATTCCACAGAAGAGCTGCTTGAACAGAAAACAATTTGTCAAAAGAGGATGTGGAATGCATACAAATGACTTAATTTCAGATTTTACTAAGATCTCAAGATCCAAATTTTTTTTTGTTGTGTCAACAAGATTACTAAATAAATATAACCTCTCTGCAATATTATGTCTACCTATTCCACTAAATTAAAAAGTTTGAGGTCAGAAAATTTGGCACCAGCCTTGCCAAGTGGAGTGATCTCCAAAACCCAGTCACCTAATTATCACATAATAAATCACCTAATTACTGGGTTTTGGAGATCACTCAGCCAGTCACTCCATGTAAAATACTAGTACACAGACACATCTGGTTAGACTAGAAACTGGCCTCAACATAGTCCTAACTATGTTGAGGACAGCTGGCATTTACATTGTTTAGTGACTCTGTTGAGCCTAGATATAAGAAGTGATCAATTCATGATATGACCAACTAAAACTGGCCACATTGTTAATAGCTTGATTTATTTATTTATTTAAACTTCATGTACAGTAGTGGTACATAGGCGGACTTAATGCAACAAGGCATTCTCTACCAGTCAACCAAAACATTATTATTAACACACACAAAACGTTTTGGGAACACATTCATTCTGCATATAGCTACGGAGTGGAATTCCTTGCTGGAACCTGTGTTTCCAGTATTATTTTATTCCGCAACTATCACACAACGCCGTCTAGTCCCAAGCTAAGCAGAGCTTGTGTTATGAGTACTAGACAACTGGTAAATATACTTATATATTTCTAAATACATAAATTATATTATAGATAAATTACACCCAGATACAGAACAAATGATCATGCTCATGACATAAACATTTGGGTGGGTGGGTATCGAACCACTGACCACTAGACCAACAGGCCAGTCAAGACTGCACAATTTGTGCATTTAGCGAGTGTCAAGTTATACAAATATGGAATAAAGTCATTATGTTTTATATTAGAACTAGCTCTTCCCTACTCTACCCTACACTACTCTACACTACTCTACGCTACACTACTCTACCCTACCAAACTTTACATAAACCATCTACTAAATAGTCCGAACAAAGTCTAAAAATTTGGTTTGGATTGGTGAGCCCGTTCTTGAGTTATAAAATAACAACGAAAAGTGGCATTGATTTATATATATATAGATGCAAACGACCCACATTCTAATGTTATTGTCGACTTAGCAACAAATATATGGTCGCCTTCTCAAACTTCTTTGAAGTAGTGCAATAAAAATGCTAAAGTAACAATCTCAGTACCGTTTTACTGATATTACGTTTGTTTTAATATTTTTTATTGGATTTTTTTTTGCTTAGTAGGGAAATAATGTGTGTTATTACCCTCCTTAGCAATACACATAACACTGAAGTGTTCTGAGTATAATAATAAAAATAATAATATTCCTTAACTATCACACAGCGCCGTCTAGTCCCAAGCTAAGCATAGCTTGTTTTATTGGTACTAGACAACTGATAAACATACTTATATATTTCTAAATACATACATATTATAGATAAATTAAACCCAGACACAGAACAAATGATCAGGCTCAGTCAGGGTCACCAATATGAGATAAGGGCAGAAAAAAGAAGGTGGGAAATAATCCAATGGCTTCTCCCGCTCTACGGTGAAGTGGGAGGCGTATCAGAACAGCGCGCGCCGTCGACGTCTTGGGCTCGGTTCGGACAGTTACCGGACGGTCGGACAGCGAGCTACCCATAGCCATCCACCCTAGTGGGCCCCGTCTATTTTGCTGAGATCTCTTTGAGGCGCGCGTGGTAAACTGCGCCATGATTATCACCCTTAGCTTATGTTACAATTTGTTCCAACTGATAAAGTTTTACAAAAGCAAAGATGTTGATTTCCTATTCGTAGCGTTTGCTAAGCAAGAATGTTTTTCTTAGAACTGGTAATATGTTACTTAGGGCTATATTTCACCGGGACACCATGGCGGCGCGACCAGTCGCCGCTTCCAACAAAATGTTGAAAGCTCTATAGAACTCTCCGGGTGTCTGTTTGTTGCGCAACCAATTTGGTGGCGCGACCAGCTCGGACGATCGGTGGACGCACACTAGTGAGCGTTTGAGCCGGAACTGTTCGACGAGCGGGCCGAGGCGCTCCGAGATATTGTGTCCGTGAGCGGTGTCTATGTGTGCGTTGCTCGAGCGCGCTTTGTATGTAGATTGGCTTCTGTACCTATATATTTTGTGTCTTGGGCCTTTTTAGCCTCTTCATACCGGGGCTCAAGCTTCTTTTCGGATAACCCTGGCCCCAGTAGGCTTCGACCCAGCTGGGCCCCTCCTGCTGCTGACAACTTCTTGAGCCGCGCGGGAACAGTGCGCGCCGTTGACGTCTTGGGCTCGGTCCGGACAGTTACCGGACGATCGGACAGCTACCCATGGCTCGCCGTCCGCGAGCCCGCGTCTACGGTGGCTGGAAATTGGGATTGCAATCCCGGCGGCGGCGGCGAGGGCGCCGTTGCCTGATGCGGCCGGCCTCCTCCTTTGCTAGCATTACTGCTTCGCAGAAGGACGCGACCGCCTGCCATTCCTCCTCGCTCCGGACCATGGCTTCGACCAAGGCCCGGCGCGAGAGGTGTCCGCCGCCGATCGCCCCCACGAGGGCATGTCTCGTGGGTAGAGATGTGCCGTTGCCGGCAATATGGAAATATTGCTGGCAATATTGCCACCAATATTCCCACTTCACGGCAATATTGCTGGCAACTGCACATCTCTTGTCGTGGGCCTCAGATTATTCGCTCCATGTTGTCGTAATACATATTATGAATTCCGTATAATTTCTATGTCAGTTAATGCGACAACATAACTTATGCAACCATATGCTAATGCAGTCTCTTCTCAGAATTTTGCTTGCTTTGAAACAATTCTATAAACATAGCATTTTCTCATTAAAGCGAATGTGATATTATTACGTTTCTGATTTTGTCACGTCTGTTCTTAAGGTTAGGTTGGTACTATTGAGTACCTATCTTCTTTATATCTATCTATAATATAAAAATAATTAGCTAAATGTGTTGCCAAGCGCAAATCTCGAGAACAGCTGAACCGATTTCGCTAGGTTGTTATGGAAAAAAAATGAAAAGGGCAGAGTAGGGAAGAGTAAGGTATAGTAGACTGGATTAGGGTAGAGTGGGATCGAAACCGCGGGGGTACAGCTAGTTACTTATAAAAATCTTTGCCCAGAATGACTGACTGACGGATCAACGCACAGCCTAAACCGCTGATCGTAAAGACCTGATACTTGGAGGGTATGTTCTTTGTATAACATAGGCATCCGTGTTGAGTAGGATTTTTTCAAATTCTACTCAACATTACACAACTATCTAATATAGAAACTTAACAAAATGTGTTATTGGTAGCGGCGACTCGTCGCGTCGCCCAAGTGTCTCTTTGAAAGCCTTTAGATGTTGAGTAGAATTCGAAAAAATCCTTTCCTAAAGTATGCCTACCTTATACAAAGAACATACCCTCCGTACCCTCTGTAGTCCACGCGGGCGAAGCCGCGGGCGGAAAGCTAGTAGATAGATATAAAGAATATAGATACTCAATTGTACTGGAACCTAACCTTGAGAACAGACGTGACAAAATCAGAAATGTAATAACATCACATCACATTCACATTAATGCTGTGTATAAGGATTGATTCAAAGCACATGTAAATTCATAACTCTTTTAGCAACATGCGTTTCATCTCTCCTCTTTACAAGACCATACCAAGACAAGATTCAATTACTTCTATATCAACATTTATAGGAATTATAATAGCTATCGCCACGTTAGAGCGAGTCGCTAATGTCAAAAATATAAAAAGGAAGGCCTTTGTCCAGCTTTCGTGGAACACGATCTCAGCTAAGTCAGCCGGAGTACTAGTACTGCGCGCGGTAACGAAACCATAGCGACTTCTAATTCGACGCCAACGCCATCTAGTTGCAAATGTGGTACTAAAACGCGGTATCGTGGCGGAGTTGTTTGCACTTGTAGACTGTGGAAAGTTTAAGTGTATATAATAATAATTATTATTTCCTTTATTCATTTGCTTTATATATTTTATATATTTTTAAATATTTTATAAAACACACAAAAAAACATTAAAAAACTAGCTGCTCCCAGCGGCTTCGCCCGCTTGATTGCAGAAAATTATCCCAAGGGAACATACTTCCGGTAGGACAAAGTATCCTTTGTCCTATTCCAGGACATGGTCTATCCGTGTACCAAGTTTCATCAAAATCGGTTTTGCTATTTAGGCGTAAAGACGTAACAAACAAACTCACTTTCGCTTTTATAATATTAGTAAGGATTAGTAGTCCGTCGGTGTTGGGAGCAGGGTCCATGCGACCGGTGATGTTTGCAAAAATTTTTTCTCCAATAGAAAGCTGCTTTATTTCTGAGTGAAATAAGCTATATTTTGTGTACGTCGGCGAGGCTGCGGGCAAAAGCTAGTTATCATCACATCAGTCGAAAGACGTCCACTGCTGGACATAGGCCTCCCCCCAGCGTCGCCACAGCGACCGGTTCTGTGCGTCACGCATCCATCGGATTACCGCGACCCTGACCAGGTCATCGGTCTACCTTGTGTAGTCTATAATATAAAAATGAATCGCAAAATGTGTTGGTAAGCGCATAACTCAACAAGCAACGCCTGGACCGATTTGGCCAATTCTTTTTTTGTTGTGTTAGTTATTGTGAGGAGAAGGTTGTTATGGAAAAAAAAATGGGTAGTGTGGGGTAGAGTAGGGTAGAGTTAAGTATAGTAGAGTAGAGTAGGGAAGAGCGGGAACGAAGCCACGCGGGCAAAAGTTAGTTATAAATAAATATAAATTGTAATAATTATTTCAGATGTCACGATCCATATGTAATTAAAATTATGTTACAAGTACTTAAATAAAGAAATTGTTTCTTTATGATTATGACAATTTAATGATTTTGCTAATGACCAAATAAATTATACTTAAAGGTAATAAAATTAAATACTGTCATTCTATAACAAGGAATGTTGTGTACTTGTGTGAATGACTGGCCTGTTGGTCTAGTGGTTAGTGGCCCTGACAGCTATGCCGGAGGTCGTGGGTTCGATTCCCACCTACACCTAGGACAAATATTTCTGTGATGACTTGATGAGCACCATAATATAGTATGTATTTAGAAATATATAAGTATGTTTATCAGTTGTCTAGTACTCATAACACAAGCTATGCTTAGCTTGGGACTAGACAGCGTTGTGTGATAGTTAAGGATTTTTTTTTATGGTGAGAAAATCATACGTTGACAACCTCCGCTCTTGGGTGGAACGGGAGATAGTGTCAGACTTTTACTGATTTAAAACCCAACCCGTTTCATCATGCCTTCATACCGGGGCTGAGCTTTCTCTCGAATTTAATAATAATAATACTAATAATATATTTTAATTCAGACTCATCTAGATCCATATGTGTTAGTACAATTGCGAGCTTATAAACTAGTGTTAGTAATAAATTGACGATTACACGTGGTAGGTCCGGGTGGACTCCCCGATAATGGCAGCAAATCACAATACGACTGCGTGCAGTCGTATCCAGCGAGACAGCATCGGAGAGTCCCACCGGTCCGCCAGCGCGCGCCCCATAATATTTTACCCTATACGGGGGCGTCCATAAATTACGAGAAGTGTTTAAGGGGGGGAGGGGGTCGAGTCAAATCTCATCTAATCTTACGTTGGAGAGAGGGGGGGTCTCGGCAAATATCACGCAATTTTTTTTCTGATTGAAACAAAAACAAATTATACTATTTTGGTCTATTTAATCCAGATTGTACATGCTTGAGATTTAATCTTAAGCGTAATCGTAGTACGATTAAGATCATTTACTAATTCGTTCGAAAGAAAATAATTTTATTCATACTTCGACGTTATACATTTACTGACTGTCAAACCACCATATTTGTTTTATACCAAATAGCTCAATTTAATCTGAATTTACGGTACAGTGTAGCCCGTCCTTTGTTTTCGCGCCACTGTCAGCCGAACGCGCGACTCGATGAACGAGAGCGTACGAGCTGAGTGGCAGCGACACACGGACAGGTTCCAACCTGCTTTGTTTATTAGTTTATAAGAAACTCACATTTTGAAAAATCTCACCTGAGATTCGGGGATGGGGGAGGGGGTTGAATAAAATCTCACGACATCTCACCAGGGGGGGAGGGAGGGGCAGAAAATTAAAAAAAAACACCTCACGTAATTTATGGACGCCCCCGTTATTTAGTTATGTTGTCACAAAATATCTGTTTGTCAATCTGATTACGGTATTGTTTGATTATTTCCAGAATTATCAGCCGCCTCCGCCGCCGCCGCAGCAAGTAAGTATTTTTTGTATGATTTTTTTATCTATACAAGGGACAGACGAAACTGAACAACTTTCTACAAAACTTTTTTTCAGGAAACTAAATAAAAAAACATTTTTATATTATAAAAAAAATAACCGACTTCACAAAAAAATTTAATTGAATTAGAGGAGTTCCCTCGATTTCGCCAAGATTCCATCATCAGATACCAACTTGGTGACTATGGGACCATTTGGGAAGTATATCCTTTCCAACAAAAAAATATTTTTTCAAATCGGTTGGCAAGCGACGAAGTTATGCGCGAACAAACATTTAAAAAAAAAACATACAAACATCTGAATTGAGAACCTCCTCCTTTTTTAGAAGTCGGTTAAAAATCAGTTTCACCGTACAAAATTAAAAACTAGATTGGACAGTTTGTATGGAGAAACCGATTTTTTTTTCATTTCCTGAAAAAGAATTTTCTTCATAATCAAGTGTTATAAACGACTGACCTCTCGTTCCAGCAACAATACCAACAGCATCAGCAACAACAGCAGTACCAGCAGCCTCCTCCGCAGCAACAGCAACAGTACCAGCCTCCTCCCCCGCAGCAGCACCAACAGCAGCAGTTCCAACAACAACCGCCCCAACAACAGTTCCAACAGCAGCCGCCCCAACAACAACAACAACAGCACGGACATGCCCATCATGGAGGTAATTGATATACAATTGTTTTATATAACACAACCAACATCGGCAGTCCCCTTAGCAGTTCCAACAACAACAGTACCAACAGCAACCGCCCCAACAACAACAACATGGACATGCCCATCATGGAGGTAATTGATAACAAATGTTTTATAACAAGAACAACAGTACCAGCCTTCTCCCCCGCAGCAGCAATAACAGCAGCAGATCCAACAACAACCGCCCCAACAACAGTTCCAACAGCAGCCGCCCCAACAACAACAACAACACGGGCATGCCCATCATGGAGGTAATTGATATAAAAATGTTTTCTATAACACAACCAACAACGGCAGTCCCCTTAGCAGCAACAACAGCAGCAGTTCCAACAACAACAGTTCCAACAACAACAACACGAACATGCCCATCATAGAGGTAACTGAAATACACATGTTTTTCAACAAAAACAACAATACTAGGCTCCTCCCTCGCAGCTGCAACAACAGCAGCGGTTCCAACAATAACCGCCCCAACAACAAGAACACGGACATACCCATCATGGATGTAATTGATACACAACTGCTTTTAAACAAGAACAACATTACCAGGCTTCTCCCCAGCAGCTATCATAACAGTGACAGTTCCAACAAAAACAACAACCGCCCCAACAACAGTTCCAACAGTAGCCGCCCCAACAACAATACGGACATGCTCATCATGGAGGTAATTGAAATACAAATGTTTTATAACAAGAACAACAGTACTAAGCTTCTCCTCCGCAGTAGCAACAACAGCAACTGTTTCAACAACAACCGTCCCAACAACAATACGGACATGCTCAGCATGAAGGTAATTGACATACAAATGTTTTACATAACGCCATATCAACGACAGTACTAGCAGCTACCTTATCAGCATTACCAACAGTACCAGGCTCCTCCCCCGCAGTAACCTCGACAGCAATAATTCCAACAACAACAACGTTCATAACAACAACAACCTTCCCAACAACAACACGGATAGGCCCATCAAGGACAAAGAAGTAAAAATCTAACACGGGATCTCACACTAGTACATTATGATATAAGTGTGCAATGTTAGTGATTACCGTTGAGGCGGTATTTAGACCCGAGCCATGGCGAGGGTCTTAAGAGAGCCGAGAACGGTAATCATTAATTACTCACGTGTATCATACGACGAAATATAGTCCCTCTCAGTAATGATGTGTTCAGTAGCCTACTATTATGTGCCTGCCTACCTTTATTGGTTGTTTGGTTGTATCCTTTTATTTGTAACGATTTTTAAAAATAATGTACCTATATTCCTAAGTGACTATTGTATGCCCCAAGGGCGGGACGTAGCTGATCTGTTTAATTTATTTAAGACCTGTATTATGTACAAACCTATGATCCACAATAAAGAAATTGAATTGAATTGAATTGAATTGAATTGAATTGAGGTGTGGCGGTACAGATCTGTTTTCATATTCGCACCAATTTTTGTTTTCTTCTTTTCCTCGTGGGGGACGATCTGCGCCCATCCTGATACGATAAATGTTATAAAACTTATGGCGGTGGAGAGGTTGAACAAAAAGGTTTTAACCACATTATAGCACTAGTGCGTAATGGTAATCAAAATGTAACAGTTTGGTAACAGGTGCCATTATATACCTAAGTGCAATGCAATAAGAGTCACTTTATGAGCGAGTGTATTGAAAAAATTATTATTTAATGATTTTCTACCTAGTTATTTATGATTGATGTCTATAATTTCAGATCCTCAACTGTTGAACCCAGCCAACATTGCTCAGGAGAGAGAGTGAGTATTTCTGAAGTTCTTGTCACACTCATATAATAAATGGAAGCTGTATTAGAACCAAATGGCTTGGTACGTGACGATGGAAAGAGACCAGTTGGTACCGTGGAAGGTGGGTAGGCCGCTGGTGTGGGACGCAACCTTGCGCCATCCCATATTCCATGTACGGCGGGCTGTGCTGGCGCTGCCGCTGCGGCTGCTGAGACCCTTAAACGGCGCAAATACTGTAACCTTATTGTTAATTACAGTTTTGAGCCGTTTGGGGTTGAAACGCTTGGGTCATGGGGTCCGAATGCACGTCTCCTTTTTAAGGAAATTTCTCGACGACTGATCGACACCTTGCGTGACCAGAGGGCTGGCTCGTTCTTCGCTCAAAGAATTAGCATTGCCATCCAACGTGGTTATGCTGCCAGTCTTCTGGGCACATTCAACAACATAAAAGGAATGTACATACTTATGTGAATGCGGGCCCCTTATCGACAAACGGAGTATCCATCTGGGCCGATACTATTCGCCCAGAGGAGATTAAAACTCTTAAAGCTAGGAGTATTCTGGACTTCCAGGAAGCCTCCGGGCTAAAAGAGTTACTCTAACAAGGTGGCGAGTCGCAATAGATCTTTTCACACCACCTGCTCGAAAATGTCAAATTATATGTCAAGCAACCTTAACCTAAAGTGAGTCATTAGTGGCCGGAGGCACAGCCGGTCAATAACGTTGTACTGGATTTCATTATGACCCGCTGGTCAATAATGTGACTATTATTTTCTCACAGTAGGTGTAAAAAGTAGAGTATCCCTCTGGGCTAAAGGTGTCTTTGCCTTGGGCTAGCTTGAATCCCTCGCTGCATTCAGGATTCTTGTATTAACTCCCTCGCTTTGCTCGTGAGTTAAATCCCGAATCCTTCATTGCGCTCGAGATTCAATATGACGCCCGTGACAAGACACAACTTTAGCCCCTCGGTGCATAATCTACTATTTAGATCGCAGTGACTACATCCCCTACACTACGGGAGATGCATAGCCCTTTATCTTCAAAATAATAATACATATGTGAGTGTGTGTGTTATGTTTCTTACTCTGACTGTGGGTTTTTTACAAGCTTTTATTTAGTTTCACCTGTCCCGATGTTTGTCTGTAATCAAATCTTGTAAACTAAATTTGATCCATTTCTCGGTTACCGATTGAGCTGAAATTTTGCAAGCACGTGTAAATCAGATGATGAGGCAAAATTATTATGACATGGAGCTGATCTGATGATGGAACCGGAAGGTGGCTATAGAAACTTGGTAGTTAAACGACACAACCCCATCGAGTTTGGGCCCGTATGATTTGTCTTGGCGAGTATTAATTATATAGGTATACCGAGTTATAAAAGCTTGCTATGAAAAAATGACTTTCATTAAAAGCTTGTTTTAACATGATGTTTGATAGTTTTGGCCCTTTGATGCGGCCTACTGAAATGTCCTCTCTTTGGTATTGTTCGTCAAGTTGTTGAGCTCCTTAGTAGTCCTGAGTTTGAGCTACACGAATACTGACAAATGATTGCTCTGATCCCTAACACTAATCTAAAAGGTTCTCATATGATTTGACCATTACATGTTTACTGTATGGACTTTAAAAGAGACTTTGACCCCTGAGTTTGTTTCGGTGTTTCTTCTCAGGGTAGTCAGCTAGGAAACATTGGCCTCATCTAGTTTAAATTGACGAATTTTTTGTAATTCCCATTTTTTATTTCTTTTACAGCCACATTCAGGAACACATGGACGTCCCAATAGACACGTCAAAGATGTCGGAACAAGAACTCCAGTTCCACTATTTCAAGATGCATGATGCTGATAATAACAATAAACTTGATGGCTGTGAGCTCATCAAGTCTCTCATACATTGGCACGGTGAGTTACGTTTGTTATTATTTGGATGTCGACTACGGATATATCCGTATATGGTATGCCAGCTACGGATATATACGTAGGACATCCGTACGATCCGACTAAGTTTCAGGGCGGGATGTACCAATTATGCCGAATTTACGTAGTTATACGTATATGTATTTATCCACCTTGAGAGCTTTTTTTTCGCTGATGTCTAATGCGGATATATCCGTGAATAGACAAATGTATGTTGGCAACCGTCTTTAGGCGTGTAGTCAGCTACGGCATTCAATGGGTTAATATATTTCATCACCACTGCTCTCAAAACGGTGAAGGAAAACATCGTGAGGAAACCGGCATGTCCTAGAACCAAAAATTTGAAGACATGTGACATTCACCGCTCTGAGCCCGCGTGGTGGAATACGGCCCATTCCCTCTCCTAGAGAGGAGGCCTGAGTCCCAGCAGTGGGAACATTAAAAAGGCTATGCTATAGTTGGTAGCGATGGTTTGAAATTTATATCGAATTATGAATTAAAGTATAGCAACCTTTTCATTGAATGTCTAAGTAGTTAGAAGCATAAAATACATAGGTACAGAAGACAATCTCATGTAAGTACTTCACTTTTAATACCTACGCTCGGTGGACGCACACTAATGAGTGTTTGAGCCGGAACTGTTCGACGAGCGGGCCGAGGGCGAGGAGATATCGTATCCGTGAGCGGTGTCTGTGTGTGCGTTGTGAGAGCGCGCACACTATGTAGATTCACTTCTGTACCTATCCTATTTTGTGTTAGAAGTTTCTAAATCTTGATAACTCAATTAAGAATTTGTAGTTGATTATACTTAGGGCGATGTATGCATCTTTTTGGGTGACATAGACATTTCTCTTTTTCTTTTTTGAATATTATTATTATTTTAGATTATAAACATATATTGGGCACGTATTTTTTCTTTTTTCGATTAAACAAAAAATAGTAAAGATATAACCTATTATGTAGAGTTTGGCACAACTCTAAGTTCTTAATTCGGTAATCGGCTGTAAGTAATTTTCTCGATTTGACTCAAGGTATCCCTTACGAAGAATTAAGTTTCTCGGCTAGGAGAGAGTTTTTTTCGGTGTCGTAGTGGTATGCATACGCTTCCCTCGCTGCACTCAGTCGAGTGTAGCGAGGGAACCTTCCTTCTTAAGGATTTATAAAATACTTTGTCATTTTTTATTTGAAATGGTTTTACGGGATATGTTTTTTTTCTGTAATGTACCTTATTATTTATTATATTTTTTTAAAGATTCTTTTTATTAAAATCTATCAGATAATAACAGGATTTTTTTCAGGATATTCTTTTGTTAGTTTTTTTTTGTTTATGTTATTATGGGTTATAGTAGTTTTAAGGGAAAAGGTTACAGTGGTGTCATAATTTTATGCTTTAGTGTGCCAGTGTTTTTGCCATTTTTATTAACTCAAAAAATCAACTGGTCCCAAGATATTGTCAAAATATGCGAACAGAAATGTAAAAACGTTTTTTTTTGTTGTAAATTTTAGATTGGTTTTTTTGCAAAATCTTGTCTATGATTGATGGCTTAAAGGACTTAGTATCCAGGCCAAAGCCTTTCCAAAAAAAAAATAGATTGTTTTTTCTAAAACAATAATGAATTTTGTACTCGTGTGATAAAAATGGCAAAAATATATTTATTTATTTATTAGTGTTACAAAAAACTCATTTTGTGTATGTCTCCTTTTTCTATGTGTGTCATCGCGCCGCTTGGATCGCATCGTCATTGGTCCTCCATCACATCTTCGATTCGGCAAACGATATGGGTATTTTTAATTAATTATATGTATTTTATTGTAATTATTTGTCGTTAAATAATGTTATTTAATGTATTTTTACTGTATATGTTTGCGATACCTACCTTTCTGTGTGGTCAAATTACGCTGATGCTATAATAAATACTATAAAAAAAAAATTAAAAAAAATACATTAACTTACAAAAAATACCACTAAACAAAAATATTACAACTAAAATCGTCTCACTAATTAACACTATCAAAATAAAAACTCAAAACAAAACATTCAAACTGACAAAAAACCCACCATCTTTAATCTCAACAAAAAAAAAAAACTCCCGCCAACCGACCTGTCACTTTGACATTTCAAAACAAAACATCGAAACTCACGAAAAACTATCCATCTTGAATTTTAACAAAAAAACAAAACCTAAAAATCTCCCGCCAACCGACCTGTCACTTTTGACATTTCAAACTTTTAAAAACTCAGAGCAAGGCCACAAGCAAGCCCCACAGGCAGACACGCCGCCCGTAGGCGAAAAAATCTTCGGAGATGACGAATTAGTGAATTTAATAGATCCCATATTAAATATGGACGATCATAACAGAGATGGGTACATAGACTACCCAGAGTTTGTGAGGGCACAGCAAAAGAGCCAGCAGAAACAGGGAGGACAATAAGTTTTAAGAATCTTGCGTGATGGAAGTAGGTAGCATTTGATGGGATATTAGATGTTATATCTATCGAAGCCAGATCTTAGAATTAATCACTTGATGATATGGCCAACTATAGTCTGTCTAAAAAGTCAAACAACTTGGAAAATTTTCAATTAAATAAAATATCTCTTATTGGCAACTCGACTGTTAGGTTGTCATTCACTTGTTTCTTGAGATGATGATAGTTCAATCAGATTTCTCTTAAAATTCCAATTTATGTTATGACTTTGAAATTTTTTGAAAAATGTTACATTTAATACTACTCTAATACTCTAAAAAAACATATTTAGGTAAAATTCAACAAGTCGTGTTCAAAATATTTCTTTTGCTGACTGAAAATTAGTATAGTAACTTTGTACTCTTCCATCTGTATTTCTTCATTTCATTTTTAAGTTTTTTTGTGTACAATGCGATCCAAATGAGAATAGGATTGATTGCCATGTTGTGATGTCACGATTTACTGTCAAATCGAGAAAGGAAATTTTCAAACTTTAATTATTTTACGAAAATTTTAATTTATTTACGAACTGTGGACGAAAAAATTTTAATCAGAATCCAGTTCTTCAATTTTACTCATCTCTGAGTTCTTCAATTTTGCCAAAATTTCTTCGATTTGACAGTACGACGTTGCAATCGATCCTATTCTCATTTGGAATGTATTGTACATAAATGAATAAATAAATAAAATGTTAGTTTCTTCTATATCTATGTTCTCGTCATCAAAATGCTACCTAATCCCATACATGCCAAGCCACATTCCGGAAAAAAAAATGAACTGATAACATTTGAGATTTGTATAAAATACTTTTTTGATGCAGTTTTTAAATAAATAAGAATTTTTGATAAGATTGAGAACATTATGTAAGCTGACTTAATTCTCTATTGACAATTGCGACGTTTTTTGTTAAAACTGTGCGCTGTACAGGTCTGCAAAGCAGAGTGGAAAAAATGAGGTCACTACCATCGCTCTTGATATGTTTCAGTGAGGAGTGGAATTCCTTGCCGGAATCTGTTTCCTGATAGCTACAACCCGGGAATCTTTAAGTCGAGAGTGAATAGGTTTCTTCTAGGTAAGCGCGTTCCATCGTCGACCGCATCGTCGCTTTCCATCAGGTGAGATAGCGGTCATGCGCAAACCTATCAAAAATAAAAAAAAAACAGAGAATCCTTAACAAATGATAAATGATATTACTTTTGCAAATAGGTTAAAAAAAAACACTTTTACACGTAAATGTTTGTTTTTGTCAGTTTAAACTTGATGAGGCCGGTGTTTCCTAGCTGACTACCCTGAGAAGAAACAACGAAACAAACTCAGGGTCAAAGTCTTTTTTAAAGTCCATACAAAAAAAGTAGAGGCTCCATAAAAAAATTGTGGTTTCATTTTTCACCTCCTATTTTGCCAACCTGTACCTAAAAAAATTCTGTTCATATTACGTAAATGAAGAATATTTTTGTAAACTGGCTTTTAATAAATAATACTTTAAATATGATTAAACGTTGCAGCAACATATGTATTTAGAGAAAGATCTTTAGGTGAGAAATCAAAACAGGATCGGATGCCGCCATCTTGTTTTTTCAATACTATTTCCACAGATAACTTCACAAATATTTCAAGCGCAAAGAGATCCTTGTCGCACTGTCCGTGGTATACCTCTGAAGCTGAGTTTGACAGTTATCTGTCAAAACTACCAAAAACGAAATTGTAGCATTTTATTTAAAAATTATGCTTCCATTAGTTTTTTTTTTTTATTGAAAACATTCGTAATTATTAATGAACGTAAAAATAAAACAGGAGTTTAAATTTTTTTACGAAAAAAAAAATGATTTGTATATTTTGTTTCCAAATGATCTTAAAATGTATTTATTGTTTCTTCAGCCAAACTCGAATTAATTAAAACGAATAATGTGAAAAAATAGATACTTACCACTTTTATCATAGTGTCCAAAATGGACGACACGAGGTATGTTTTTTTTTTTTTTTAAAAAATGACATTTAAAAAAAATGTTAGTAAACTAATCGATGTTTTTAATTGAAAATTCGTTTAGTTTAATAAGGTTTTAATTAATTAAAACAAACTTCTTTCTAAAAAAAAATATCGAATACATAGATCTGTTTTTCTATTATTGTTAAACATTCAGTTTATTTTTCTGTAATTTTACATTAAAAATAGGTAAATGAATGTTTTAATTTTATTTTTAAATGAACCTCTTCTCTCTCTACTGTAATATCTAGTTTTTTTTTTAATACTTAATATTTTCTTGTTATTTAAAAAATTATTTATGTGCCAGTCATTTGTAACACATCCAACGTGTGCTATACAGTCTCAAACATACTTATAAACACTGTTTTAGTAAAATTAGGTAGCGGAACTCTGTAGAGGCAAAAAACGTCGTTGTATGTACAGCTAAGGAGTGGAATTCTCTGATGGAGTCTGTTTCTAGCTAGCTACAACCTAAGGGTCTATCTAGGCAAGCGTTGGGAGCAGTTATGGCCGCTGGTTCAAACCCAGCCATGCGCATTACTTTGTGTAATTTATATCATCACCACTGCTCTCAAAACGATGAAGGAAAACATTGTGAGGAAACCGGCATGTCCTAGAACCAGAAATTTGAAGACATGTGACTTTAACCAACCCGCACTGGGCCCGCGTGGTTGATTACGGCCTATTCCATCTCCTAGAGAGGAGGCCTGAGTCGCAATAGTAGGAAAATTAGGCTGATGATGAGGCAATCGTACTCCATCGTCGACCACATCATCGCTTACCTTCAGGTGAGATGGTGGTCAAAGGTGAGCCTACCAATACTAATAAAAGCTAAGCGATGAATGAATGCAAAACTATTAAGGTAGAACTACACTGCGCACACGTGTGCCACACACGCCGATCTAGGCGCGTCGGTCTCTATACATTTCAAATGGAAACTAGACTTGTAGAGCTACACTAGATCCACGTCACGCGACGTCGTTCTACGTACAAATCAGGCGTGTTACACGTGTGCGTCCATATAATGTAGCTAGCTTTATCCCTGCAGAGTTCCTCTATTTTAAATTTAACGCTGTATATTAGTTTTTTTTTTCGGTTTTTTTTTTATGATTTAGTCTAGCCATAGATAATGTGTAAAAAATGTATAAACTTCTTAGTCTTCCATAATGAGAATTTAAAAATATTTATGTCTACTTCATTTATATCTACACCGCTAAATTTTGATCGTTTTAGTCCCGTGGAAGGTCGATCCGGTACATGGAAGTCTATCGATTTGTAACGATAACATTAAAAAATAAAGTACTTTTTTTTAAAACTCGGTTTGATTAATTTCTTTAAGAAAAGGTCAGCTGAGCGAGTCCAATGACCTGTAGGTAGGAAGTACGCAACGCCGACTACTACCTACAGGTCATTGGACTTGCGACAAAAAAGGTACATTATTTTTAAATTTTGTTGTTACAAATCGATAGTGTTCCATGTACCGGATCGACCCTCCACGGGATTAAAGCGATCAAAATTTAGCGGTGAAATAGATTCTGGGCGTACTTAGGCCTAAACGTTAATGTTTTAGGAGCTGGCTCTTTTCCATTTTTCTTTTTTATTTTCCGTCTTTGCGTGATAAGTGTGTTATGTTTTTTTCTTCTTTTTAATGGTATGTAATTATTAGTGTAAGACGGTGTCGATATCAATAAAATTTGTATTGATTTATATGTTCTTTTTTTTATTAACTAATGTGTAGATAGATATTTGACACTAATATAAAATTGAAAGTGAGTATTTCTGTTGATTTTTCTTTGGTCTCAATTTTTGGACTAATCCAGAGCCTAGTTGAGAACTAGAACGTTACAAATACCGTATACAGGGTTATTTGTAAAACACTAACAACCTTGCAGGACTGTTTTACTAACATCATAAACAACAACTTTTGTTCTATAACTTTTTACAAAACAATTCTTCAAGATTTCGTTGTTCCATGTAACATATTTCAACTCTATATTTTACTACATCTACCTACGTGTACATGACGCTACGTAAGGGCATCAAGCACCCCCGCCGCTTGCTTCACATAGACCTCGTAATATTTATAACGTTCAAATAGCTTTTTATTTTTATTTTGTTGTTTATGATGTTAGTAACATAGTCCTGAGAGGTTGCCAGTGTTTTACAAATAACTCTGTATATGTATTTTTTTTTTTACAAAATTTCAGCCACCCAAAAACAGGAACCTGACGCTTATGAGGAGAACGAATTGGGACAAATGATAGATGACAGCCTGAGGGCTATGGATCAGAACGATGACGGCTACATATCGTGGATGGAATACAAAACAATTGTCGATGACCCTGACAAAGCTCCACTTGCTAAGAATTAGACAGTAATAGTGCACGAAAAAAAAACTAAATTTATTAACGCCGGCGTTCGTTCGCGCACCCATTGTCTTTCTCTGATTATCACGATTGAAGAGTTAATGCCAAACCAGTTTAGGGGCCGTTCAAGTATTACATAAACAGATTTTTTGCAAATGTTATCCCCCCTCCCCCCTTTTTTTTAATTGATATAAACCAATGCTTGACTGTGATCCCACCTGATGGTAAGCAGTGATGCAATCGTTGATGGTGAGGCGCACTAGTTTATTAAGAGCCTATTCACCCTTTTCAGCAAAAGTAAGCAAAGTTCTAACCCCCTCTCCCCATGCTTACGTCAACATTGGTACAAGCATTTGTCAATGTGTTGGTTTCGTTATTAATTTAGGAGCAGTAGTTGTAAGCAGTACCGTAACCAGCCTTTTATGCGCCCGGTGCGAGCTTCTATTTATTTATTTATTATATACTTTATTGTACACCGTTACACATACAAATGGAAAAACTTAAAACTAAAACACATACATACAATGGGCGGCCTTATCGCATTCCGCGATCACTTCCAGGCAACCTGGAATGGACAGTAATTGCCTGGACAAGAAATGGGGCTGTCATAGGTGTGACAAACCAATTATAACATAAAAAATATATTATAATAGATACACAGATATATAACTGCGCCCCTAGACAAAGTACAATACAAACAAAAAGGACTAGGTATATAATTTTTGCGGCCCTTCGGGGACGGCGCCCTGTACCTGGGCACCGCTGGCACCGCCCTATTTACGGCACTGGTTGTAAGTCTAGAAATGAGGAATAGGCTTTTTTTTTTTTTCTGTCGACGGGGAAAATCATCATTGACGAAACCCGCTCTTGGGTGGAGCGGGAGACAGTGTCAGAGTCTTACTGACTAAAAACCCCGCGCCGTTCCTTCTAGACTTCATACTGGGGCTCTAGTTTCCTTTCGGATAACCCCGACCCCGGTAGGCATGAGGAATAGGCTTGGAATAAAAGAAGTCAGTCTATGATACATGAATCCAGGACTTTAAATCTTTTTTTTTTAACATCTTTAACGACATTGGATGTTTGCTACTCACTGATGTGTATCTACTCATTTTCTTGTGATTTTGGAACATCGACATCGTTCTCTTAAAAAACTAAGAAAAATATATATTGCTCACGTAATCACCATCTAGACCCCCCATCCACCATCATCATCATCATCATTTCAGCCGATACACGTCCACTGCTGGACATAGGCCTCCCCCAAGCGTCGCCACAACGAACGCTCCTGCGCGTCTCGCATCCATCGGCTTCCCGCAACCTTCACCAGGTCATCAGACCACCTTGTTGGAGGCCTTCCAACGTTGCGTCTTCCGGTACGCGGTCGCCACTCCAGAACCTTTCGGCCCCAACGGCCATCTGTTCTGCGAGCAATGTGCCCTGCCCATTGCCACTTAAGTTTGGCAATTCTTTATTTTTCTTTCCATCCACCATGTCATCGAAAATAAGCAAAGCGAAGACCCCCCTACCCCTCCCCCCCCTATAGTGCTTACGTAATACTTGAATGGCCCGTTATCTGTAAATACATATAAAAAAAACGTAGGTATGTATACAGGGTGTAAGGGACAGCCCTCCACAAACTTTAAGGGCTTGCTCAGTAGACGAAACTGAACAACCTTCCACAAGACCTTTTTTCAGGAAAGGAAAAAAAGTTAGCCTCACCGTACAAAATTAAAAACTTGACTGGACAGTTTGTATGGAGAGGATGATTTTTTTTTGTGGAAGGTTTTTCAGGTTCGTCTACTGAGCAAGCCCTTAAAGTTTGCAGAGGGCTGTCCCTTACACCCTGTATGTATGCTTAAAACCACAATGCAGAAGCGAAAAGTTCATTCAAGCAAGGTTCATAACGCAAAATTTAATTTTATCTAGATATGGCTTACCTGAACTAGCGCTACAGAACGTTGTTTTGGGTCTGGGTGTCTTGTGTATGCGAGTTTACATGTGTAAGAACGCACTTTCAAATGAGCGCAGGCCCTTAATCCTATAGTAAGGGCCTGCGCTCATTTGAGACAAGGTGTCTTAGACAAGACTGTTTTGTCTACGACACGAGACGCTAGGGCTGTTGATAAAATATCGATATATCGATATTTTTTTCGAATTTCATCGGCTTTGTCTAAAAAGCAATCTTAATTCGGCTCAAAAAAAAATTTACTCAATTTATAATTCATGATATTTATAAAAAAAAAAAATATAAAAGTATGAAAATGTAGCGTTATCAGTTATTATTCTTCAATTTTAATAAAACATCTATGCATACCAATATTTCTCAAGAGGTTTAAAAATACATGTTTATATGTTCAGCTGTTTGAGTACTGCCACGGAATAAAGAAAAGTAGAGGAAGTGCCTCTTAGATATCGCGCGTGTGTCAACAGCAGACGAGATTCGCCTATTACATGTGCAGGTGAATATGGCATCTATTTCAAAGGCACTAGCGTTCTGAATAGAATAAATTGGTTACAGCGCCATCTAGCGTTGAGTAGCCGAACTAGTTGTACATTGGCTAAAACTTCTTTACTGTTCGTGTCATGTCAAATAATAACAACTTTCTTACGTTGTAATAAGACCTAATTTATGAAAGCAATAAGAATATGATTTTTAAAAGTTAAGTTTGTAATTCGTAGCTTCGTAGCCAATCATATTACTGTTTTTTATGTGTGTAATGTACAATTTGATACGCAAATGTGTGAGTTTGGCGACACTGGTTCCCGTGCTTAGCCACGTTAGGGGCACTTCTACCTATATTTTCTGTTCTGTGAGTACTGCGATAATATCGATATATTGATATTTTATCAACAACCCTAGCGCGCCGTGTCGTAGACAAATCTGTCTAAGAAATCTTGTCTCAAGCGAGCGCAGGCCCTTATTCCTAGTGTGGGACTAAAATTGTATAAAATGGTTTTTGTCGCTTTGCATTCATTCGTGTCATGTATAATTAATTTTTAAGCTTATCAATGTCAACGTCCTGTCCGTCTAAAATAAAGATTAGCTTTTAAAATAGTTCATCGTTATTTCTTAATTTAAAACATTGGTTGCATTAAAAACTATAAAGCAGTTTGCGCTTTTAAATGGAGTGCTCAAAAACCTGACAACTAATTTTTGGCAGTCTTTCTGGGGGCGAAAGTAGTCATGAAGATATAAAGAGGGCTGCCAAAGTGGTTGGATAGTACAGAAAAAAAATCGTGTGAAGCGAAAAATGACTCCATCTAGCGTAAAATCAGATTGAAATGTTATCGACAAGGCCAGACAATTTTTCAACGTCAAATTTAAGATTGGAGTCATTTTGCTTTTGTTTTATTGAGTAACTGCAAAAATAATTATAGATAGAATCTCTGAACGTTATAAACACATGGTGCACAGAGAACAATTTATCGGTTAACCCGAGTAAAACAACAATAGTCCCCTTTACTAGGAAGCGAAAGTTGGACAAACTTGTAACGCCCACTGTAAAGGGGACTCGCATACCATTCTCCAATGAGGTCAAGTACCTGGGCGTAACTATCGACCAGAGACTGACCTGGAACACTCACATTAATAATGTGATTCAAAAGGCTAAAATAGCTTTAGGAATATGCTGTCGCTTAGCAGGGACGAAATGGGGCCTAAACCCTAAAATCGCCCTGTGGTTGTACACCGCTATAGTCAGGCCGATAATAACGTATGCCTGCGTAGTATGGTGGAGGAAAACATCCCAAGTGACAGTCATTAACAAACTTAATGGTTTGCAGAGACTTGCATGCATTATATCAACAGGGGCCATGTCTACAACCCCAGGAGCTGCTCTAAATGCCCTGCTTAACCTTCCGCCACTTCATCTATTAATTGCGAAGGAGGCGAAAGCGGGCATGTATAGAATAAACAGCACTGGCAAAGTAAACTGGCGCTCTCAAGCACTGAGATCGCTACACGAATCAGTGCTTGAACACGATCAGCTAGCTATGACAACAGACGTCATGCTTCCACAGTGTAACTTCACAAGAAATTACACAGTGGAACTGCCGAGCAGAGAGGATTGGGCAAGCAACCTCATTACTTGCAAGGCTGGAAGCCTGATCTGGTTTACAGACGGATCCAAAATGGGTGAGAATGTAGGATGTGGAATATTTGGCATTAGCCCGAAATTCAGCAAAAGCTTGAATCTGGGTAAATATGCCACCATATTCCAAGCGGAGGTATACGCCATTATAGAATGTGCGGAAGCCAACCGTCAACGAAACTACATAAATCAATTAATTCTGATTTACTCAGATAGCCAGGCAGCTCTTAACGCCTTGAACTCGAATACAATAAATTCGAAACTGGTAAAAGACTGCGTTAACAAACTAAATGACCTGGGGCAAAGGAATAAAGTTATTCTGAGATGGGTACCGGGTCATTCTGGAATTACTGGCAATGAAAAAGCCGACGAACTTGCAAGGACTGGGGCTCAGGGTCATCAGATAGGACCAGAACCTTTCTGTGGTATCTCAAAGAACCAGGCCATGCAGACCCTTAAGGGCAACCTATTTGGCGATTCAAAAAAGCACTGGTTGTTACAACCAGGACTGCTACACGCCAAATCTCTTATAGAAGGCTACTCACAAAAACGAACTGCCGAGCTTCTTGAGCTTAGCAGGACGAACATCTGTGCGATAGCCCGCGCCTTAACCGGCCACTGCAAATTAAACAGGCACCAATTTCACATGAAACTGAGTGACACTGATGTTTGCAGGTACTGTAATCAGGAGAGGGAGACGCCTAAGCACCTGTTGTGTGAATGTGGGCCCCTTATCCACAAACGGAGTATCCATCTGGGTCGACACATTATTCGCCCGGAGGAGATTAAAACTCTCAAAGCTAGGAGTATTCTAGACTTCCTGGAAGCCTCCCGGCTAAAAGAGTTACTCTAACAAGGTGGCGAGTCACAATAGATCTTTTAGGTCGCAGTGACTACATCTCCTACACTATGGGAGATGCATAGCCCCTTTTCTCCAAAATAATAAATAATAAATATAGATAGGATGAGCTAGATGGATAGAACTAGCTTTTGCACGCGCGGCTTCGCTCCCGCTCTTCCCTACTCCACCCTACTATACCCAACTCTACCCTACCCTACTCAACACTACTCTACCCTACTCTACCCTACTCTACCCTACTCTACCCTACTCTACCCTACTCTACCCTACTCTACCCTACTCTACCCTACTCTACCCTACTCTACCCTACTCTACCCTACTCTACCCTACTCTACCCTACTCTACCCTACTCTACCCTACTCTACCCTACTCTACCCTACTCTACCCTACTCTACTCTACCCTACACTACCCTACACTACCCTAATTTTATTTTTTTTTCCATAAGAACCTTATCCTCACAATAACAATCACAACAAAAAAAATCAGCCAAATCGGTCGAGCCGTTTTCATGCTATGTCCTGACAACGGAAAACGGGTTTCATTTTTATATACAACGTGTAACAAAAAGGGTATATACATCAAAAAGCCCTGAAGTTTACTGGTGGTATAGAATCTCTACACAAAGTTTCAGCTCAAAATAAATTACTCAAAGAATTGATACCAAATTCTTGGTATCCTTGGTATCGTATGATTCTCGAATTCAAATCATAACAAACGTGTCACGACACTACGAGGGTCAATAACATTCCACGTCACTTGCTAATACTAATAAAGACTTCTTCTGTAAATCTGATCGCCTAGTACCTCTCTTCCTAATTCTACCTAATTTCGATACGCGCGGCGCGTGTGTGAATGAAACGCTGTTTGCCTAGTACCTGCCTACTTAAAATTTTGCCTCAAAAAAGCAGAAGGTCACGCGAGGCAAAATATCTGCAGGTGTCAGTTCCTGGATGCGACGGAAGAGGTGCTGACCTTCATTCTGCAACACTCGCCATACCTACTTGCATATGGTTAGAGGTATACAGCGCTAATGCAGCTCGCCGAGTGCGCTAGTACCTACCTACGTGGGTTATTTTCAAAATGCTCGAGTACGGCCTCCTCAAATTATGGATCGATAGTGTTTGGGCGACCCCCTAAACCAGAAGCGTGGAACCAGTTTGTTGCAGACGATGTACCTTTCAGTACCTATGTTACAAAGTACTCTGTGAATGTACCTACCTACTATCCGATGGAAGCCCGCCACCGAAGAAACTGTCGGCGCTCAGCTCCTTCTAGGTACCCGCGATAAATCGAGGACAATAAAGTTCGCGAGCAGCTCGCACATTACCGGCCGTCCTCTCTTCCGCCACACAACATCATTTCATAATATTCACTATTACTTAACACCATCACCATAGAAATGCCATCACACACGATTATCACAACTGCAATAAAATAATGTTTAAAATCCAAATCACAAACACCGGAACGGATAATTATGCTATGCGACTGCATCGTAAGATTATTGGTCATCCACTAATGCAAAATTATATTTATTTATTTACCTAAATTTGACTTTCGGCGCGTACAAAGACGCCGCCAGTACCGCCAAAGAGAGTAGCCGAACGGACGACGACAACATTGCCATCTCTCTCACATTAAACACGCAGGCGGCGCGTGCGACTGGGACAAAACTATTTTATCGTGTTCAATAACATTTGAGCTTCTCAAAGGAATTTTTTTAGGGATCTGTGAACCGTTTTTTAAAATTATCAATAACAATTCTCGTTTCTTATGGACTCCTAGTACTTTCGCATGTTTTTCATTTATTTTAAAATGATAAATTAAGACTAAACTGTGCTACTACTGGTAATGTTTTTGTAGAAAAGGCAAAAAGTTACGCAAAGACCTAATTGTGCGCAAACGTATAGTTTTTTTTTAGAAATAAACGCGAAAGATTTGTTGATTTGATTATAATCTCGGGGTAAAATTAAACTCACACGCATTCACGCGGCGTCGTGAATGCGCACACTACATCTAAATAATTAATTTCTTGTTAACTAAGTACATATCCTATGTATAGCAACCGACATAAAAAGAATTAGGTACGTAAGAAAATTCATCTCGACCCTGCAAAAAGTGACAACTTATTGAAGTCCTCTAATTAAATTAAATTCAAGAACGGAACCCACTGGGAGTTTATTTGTACCAGGAGGCGCATAAGTTGCTTAGAGATGATATTTGGGTTCATTTTAACAGATATGAAATCCTTTTTCGCAGTGTCTAACGCCGAGTACAACGTTCGTTTAGATTTTACGTAGGTAGGTAGGTACTTCGTTTAAATTTTTCGTAAATTAAGTATTTGTTACTATCCTATCTACGAAAACAATAAAAAAGTATGTAGATATTTCTTATTGTTATACCTAATTATTCCATATCCTTACGAATACCCTTATCTAATTAGTCTCCTCTAAAAGCGGCGTGAGTCGCACGAAAAATAATATGCGCTGCGCGCTAACGAACACGGGCCTACGCGGCGCGCAGGTTTTTCGATGGCCAACGCACGCACTCGCTCTAGTTTTTGGCTTGGTTTGTTGTACACAAACATAATCTTAGTCTTTGTAGGAAAAACTTATTTCTTCTTAAAACTATTTTTCTTAAAAAAAAAATGTTAGAAAAAATAAACATGCGGAACCCTTTATCCACTGTTTGAAGAAATACCAGGAGTAAGAGGTTTGTTTTTAGTCATAAACAGTTCAATGACACCGATCAGCTGACTTTTTGCTAGTGATGTATTGGTTTCAGTTTGAAATGTTCGGTTTCTGGTATCATATGTATGGAATAATTCACAACTTCCTACCATGTAAACATAAGGTTAGAAAACCCTTTCCGTATCGTTTGTTATCTTATCAAGAGGCCGTGCACTTGGTATGTATACCCCCTTTTTGTTACACGTTGTATATAGATAAGTTTTCATGGGATATGTAGATATTATTAAATTTTAATTGCCCTTTTCGTGTTACGATTAGACATTAAAAGTAACATATTTTACTGTTTTTTTTTCACCTGATTTTAACTTCTATTTCGTAGGCATTAACCCTTCAGATACCGTCAATTAGAGACACAATAGTAAGACAATAGATGCGCGGCCACCGGTGGTCGCTTGGGGATTCATGAATTAAAAGCAAAAAAGTGGTCGCCATTTGTCATGCCACCAACGTAATAAAAGTCAAAATCGGTTGAACGGACAGAAATAAAAGGTTCATAAATGTCTAATCTTATTTTGAACAGAGTATAGTACATCTTACTTCAAGTGTACCGTGTACTGTCAAACCATGATTATAACATGAGACAGAGAATGTTTTGTGAATGTGAGCCCATAAAGGAAAACCCTATTTGAAGCTAGGGTAAGTATTATCACCATCATTATTATTTTTAAGTTTGTATGTGTTAAGTTTAAATAATTATGTATATGTCGTGGCCAGATTTTTAGAATTGAGTATTTCATGATGTGACAGGTCTTATTAGCAGGCTAGAGCTATAGCCTCAAGTCTTATAATCAAGGCCGAGCTTAGCCTCCATATAGTTCGAGCCATTTAACAGGCACAAGCTTCAGCCTCGAGTTTTATAATAATGTTTAAGTTGTAGCCTCCAGTCTTGTAACCGAAGTTCGAGCCTTATTAGCTGGCTCAAGCTTTAGCCTCAAGTCTTATAATCTAGCTCGAGCTTAGCCTCCATGTAGTCTTATAACCAAAGCTGGAGCCTTATTAGCTGGCTCAAGCTTTAGCCTCAAGTCTTATAATCTAGCTCGAGCTTAGCCTCCATGTAGTCTTATAACCAAAGCTGGAGCCTTATTAGCTGGCTCGAGCTTTAGCCTCAAGTCTTATAATCTAGCTCGAGCTTAGCCTCCATGTAGTCTTATAACCAAAGCTGGAGCCTTATTAGCTGGCTCGAGCTTTAGCCTCAAGTCTTATAATCTAGCTCGAGCTTAGCCTCCATGTAGTCTTATAACCAAAGCTCGAGCCTTATTAGCAGGCTCGACCTTGAGCCTTAAGTGTTATAATTAAGCCGAGCTTAGCCTCCATGTGGTCTTATAAACAAAGCTCGAGCCTTATTAGCAGGCTCGAGCTTTAGCCTCAAGTCTTATAAAAAAATAATTACTTATAATCAAGCTCGGGCTTAGCCCCTCCATACAGTCTTATAACCAAGCTCGCCGCGAAACGTTGCGTGCTTTAGCGAGAAACTAGGTCACAGACTCATAATACATCGCGTGAATTCGTGAGCTTGGGGACGGTGAGCAACGGTAGCTCGGCGTCCGGACCGAGCTCGAGTCGTCGACGGCGCGTAATGTTACATAGACCCAGCAGGGTCGAAGCCTACTGGGGCCATAGGTTGTGCGAAAAAGAACCCCGGAGCCCTGCAACGAAGGCAAAGTAGGAACTGGAGTGGGTTTTAGTAAGGAACAGTCTGACACGTCTAGAGATGGGCGGTGGGTAAAAACCCATCGGGTATTTACCGAGTAAATACCCAATTTGGGTATAAACAGGGTTTTTACCTGGTAAATACCCAAAACCATGGGTATAAACGTTTAACACTTTTTGGGATGATTTAATAAATAAAGTTTAATTGAATTTTAGATCGTTTACATGTTTTGAACACCTCCATGTTATTAATTCGGCTCCTTTCGTATATTTTTACGTTTCAAAGCTTGATTATTATTTTTGTTAAATGAAGTTTAACTGTAACTTTTTCATAAATATAAAATTTCAACTGATTTTCAAATTTGTAACAATAAATAACTTATACAATGTTTTTTTTTATCTTTTTTTGTTTTTTATTTTATCTTAAGTGTTGTTCTACATGTTGTTTCTTAATTTTGTATATCTGTGTAAGTGTCCCAAATAAAATATAGACGTAAAATATTTAAAAAATACGGACGTGCAATTTTTACATGATTTGTAGAGTAGAAAACTATTCTTTGCGGACACCATGTACATTTCATGCATAAAACATATTTGATAAACATTTTTTTATTGCTAAAAATGTATAAAAACAAAAAAAATGTCCAAAAAGTAAATACCCACCATTTGGGTATTTACCCGGGTAAAAACCCTGCATTTGGGTATTTTGGGTATTTACCGGGTAGAAACCCATCTCTAGACACGTCCTCCCGCATCGAGAGATGTCATTGAATGATTTCTCATAAAAAGAAAACCGCAAAATCCAAAGCGAATGTAACCACTTCGTTCAATTTCATGTCTCCTACTCCCTAAATTCGTGCCCAAATGCTTGCGCGCTGATACGCTCCGTCTGGATAGAACGGTCGCACGTGATATGCACAAGAGATTCGCGGTGAATTTGCCCCTTCTAGAAAAGTTCTTAGAGTCGATTGGTTTCTCACATCGTCGTGTCCATATAGACAGCGTCTATGAAGTCGCACAACTTCATGTACGCTTCAAACACAAAATAGATAGGTATAGAAGACAATCTCATGTAGGTATGTCACTTTTTATACCTACACTCGGTGGACGCACACTAATGAGCGTTTAAGCCGGAACTGGTCGACGAGTGGGCCGAGGCGCTACCGAGATATCGTGTCTGTGAACATCATATAGACACCGCTGTGTATAGACACCGCTCACGGACACGATATCTCGGTAGCACGATACGCACACATAGGTGTGCATTGCTCGAGCGCGCTTTGTATGTAGATTTACTTCTGTACCTATATATTTTGTGCTTTGAAATACGCCAGACAGCTTGAGTAGCACAGCGTACTGAACTGTGGCCGTGTACACACGTACTTGTGTTTTCAATCATTTGTGTCTCAATGCCGTCGGACGACGAAAACATTCCCGCGTATGACATGCGGTGCGGCAGGCGTGATAAACCATGTATAGAATAGAATAGAATAGCATTTATTCGGCGCAAGCACACAATATACCACAACATAAAATAATAATAAAAAAATAAAATAAAAAATTACAGAAATACAATACAGTTGCATTAAATGTGCCCGAAACCGAAAGGGTCACCAACTCAGCAATTCCAGCAATTGCTGAGTTGGTGACCCTTTCGGCGTCAAACACCCAGCGCTGATTTTCAGCTGGCACCCCGACCATGCAGGCACATAAACCATGTATGCAGTGAGGCGAGCACGATGTTACCGCTACGTCAACAAATTTTTATAGTTTTATATGTAAGCTTTACGCTGGCGTACACCAAGCGTATAATGGCGAATACGCGCCTATGAAGCTACGCGGCCGTGGACAGCGGCCTTTACTAATGCGTAGTAACGCGTCAGATGTCTAGCTTGAGCATACAAATATGTTGTAGTTAAAAACCAGGAAGCATCGCTTCGACTCTGCATTCAGTGGGGCTTAAATGCCAGAACTGCCGTTTTCAATTTATCAATATTCCTCATAATAGATAAATAAATCAATACGGCCCACGCTGAAAATCAGCGCCGTGGAGTCCTCGCCCATTGCGTGTGGACACAGCATTATGCTGAGCGTTTGGCCGTTTTGCGAATAAATGGCGCATAGTTTTCTTAGAAAATGTTTAGTCTGATTGGCCTGTTGGTCTAGCTGTTAGTGGCGAACCCACTTCCTCCAACAGTCAGGCGGTTGGAGGTCCAAGACAAATATTTGTGTGATGAGCACGATTATTTGTTCTGTGTCTGGGTGTAATTTATCTATAATATGTATGTACTTAGAAATATAGAAGTACATATATTTATCAGTTGTCTAGTACCCATAACACAAGCTCTGCTTGGCTTGGGACTAGACGGCGTTGTGTGATAGTTGTGGCATATTATTATTTTATCTGTAAGTTAGTCCTAAGATTGCGTCTTTTCCGCCAAATAATTTATTTTTTCTTTCACAACATATATTCTATATTTCCAGGACAAGTGGACAAAAACCATCAGACGTACACTGACGAACAGCTGGAACAACTCCTAGAGCATGTCTTCAAGCATACAGATTTAAACAGGGATGGTTACGTCGACTACCTGGAGTACAGGATCAGCAATTTTAAGGCTAAAAAGGCTGAGAAAGAGAAGCTGGAATCTGGAGCTAGATAGACAGATTTTACTTTGAGAACTTCGTTTTTTACAAGCTTTTATTTAGTTATTTATGTAGATATCACGCTATACAAACTTGTTAGGAAATGGTACATTTTGATACAAGTGTGAAAATTTGCACGAGCCGTAGGCGAGGGTTTTGTGGAGCCGAGTCCAGCAGTGACAAATTTGCACGTGTATCAACCACCTTTTTTCGATACTCTTACGAAGAGAGACTCATCAAAACCATTCCAAAAAACTCAAACACGACAGAGTTATCCAAGTTCCTACAGCCACCTTCCGGTTCTATCATCAGATCAGCTCCATGTCATAATAATTTTGCATGGTCATCTGAGTTAATAATTTAGACATATAAACATTTTGAAAGGTGAAACTAAATAAAAGCTTGTGAAAATATTTTCGTTAAAAGCTGGTTTTTCACTTTTATCGAATACAAGCCGTCCACATCTTTTCTTTGGTGTAGAAATCATAATAACTCTTCCGCTATTGGTAGAGTGAGGTGCCATACTTTTACTGACTACAGCCCTGCTCTGTTCCTTTAGTTATCTTTTGCACTCCAGGGTTACCCTAAGTAACTCTAACAGAGGTGACCTGCGCCTGGTGACGGGGACCATCACCGGACACTGCACACTGAATAAGCACCTCCACACAATAGGCATTACAGACAGTCCCCTGTGCAGAGCATGCTTGGAGGCGAAGGAGACGATAGCGCATGTGCTCCTTAACTGCACAGGTGTCACTGAAATACGCACACGAACCTTATTTTCCCCGAATTCCTTTATAGATGCCCTGAAAAACCTGAATGGCCTAATCTGTTTTTGGAGAGAGGTGGGCTGGTTGGAATAAGCCCACCTAAGGTTATGGCCGCTATGGCCCACGTACTATGGTCCGTACAGGACTAAGTGCGGAAACTATACTCAGACATAGACATAGGGTAACTCTTTCGAATAATCCTGGAACTCTAAGGACTCATCGCCACGAGCGAGAGACCCGCGATGATTCCGTGCTTATATCGCCGGGTAGTCTCCAAGAACGAGTGATTATTCCGCCAGCGTATCATCGCAACTCGTAACAGAATAGCCGCGTGTCAGCAACGAATCGTTACGAAATTGCCGCGTATCCGCGAGGAGGCGTTGTGCAATACGTAACATGGCAGACAGGCAACGCAGAAATTACGACTGGCCTGTTGGTCTAGTAGTTAGTGACCCTGACTGCTATGCCGGAGGTCGTGGGTTCGATTCCTACCCGTACCCAGGATGATGTTTATGTGATGAGCATGGTCATTTGTTCTGTCATCATCATCATCATCATTTCAGCCGATATGCGTCCACTGTTGGACATAGGCTTCCCCCAAGCATCGCCACAACGAACGTTCCTGAGCGTCTCGCATCCATCGGTTTCCCGCAACCTTCACCAGGTCATCGGTCCTCCTTGTAGGAGGCCTTCCAACGCTATGTCTTCCGTTTCGCGGTCGCCACTCCAGAACCTTTCGGCCCCAACGGGCGGTTCTGCGAACAATGTGCCCTGCCCATTGCCACTTAAGTTTGGTAATTCTTCGTGCTATATGACACGTTTTAGGAGTGTGTATAGAAATACGGGGCACGACGATAATATCACCGCGATTCTCTCGCTCGTGGAGATGGTCCCTAAGGGCGGACGCTACATCAAGCGGGCCCCCGACCCGACGGAGCACTTTTGAATAGGACCGCGCGGACGCCTCTTAACGAAACTTCGGCCCTAAAATTCTATCCTAAACCTTCATCTCACATTCAGGCACGCTCCTTACTCGATCATTCTGTACTAAGCTACGCTCGAACTTATCCTAAAAACTATTCAACTGGTGTTCTTCAGAATGCTGGGTGCGAATGTTTTATGTAAACGTGATCAACACGTTTATGATGTTCGGCGCTCCGACTGGTCTGCTCCAAGCCCTTATCGAATCAGAGAGTCAAGCGGTCAAGGGGTAAACGTTTCGAACGCGTTAGGGCCTGCGCACACTTGACTAGAGATGGGCGGTGGGTAAAAACCCATCGGGTATTTACCGGGTAAAAACCCAATTTGGGTATAAACAGGGTTTTTACCCGGTAAATACCCAAACCCATGGGTATAAACCTTTAAAACTTTTTTAGGTGATTTATTAAATAAAGTTTCGTTGAATTTTAGATCGTTTACATGTTTTGAACACCTCCATGTTATAAATTCGGCTCCTTTCGTATATTTTTAAGTTTTAACGCCTGATTATTATTTTTGTTAAATGAAGTTTAACTGTAACTTTTGCATAAATGTAAAATTTCAACTGATTTTCAAGTTTGTAACAATAAATAACTTACACAATGTTTTTTTTTACTTTTTTTTATTATTTTTTTGTTTTTAATTTTATTTTAAGTGTTCTACATGTTGTTTCTTAATTTTGTATATCTGTGTTAGTTTTTCAAATAAAATACAGACGAATAATTAAAAAAAAATACGGACGTGCACTTTTTCCATGATTTGTAGAGTAGAAAACTATTCTTAGCCGACACCATGTACATTTCATGCATAAAACATGTTTAATAAACATTTTTTTATTGCTAAAAATATATAAAAAGCAAAAAATGTCCAAAAAGTAAATACCCACCATTTGGGTATTTACGCGGGTAAAAACCCAGCATTTGGGTATTTTGGGTATTTACCCGGTATTTACCGGGTAGAAACCCATCTCTACACTTGACACGAACGTTTTAGACAGACTTGTCTACGACGTCTGCGACAAAACTGATTTGTCTACGACTAGGGGCGCCTGGACTCTTGATAAAATGTTGAAATATCGATATTATTGTCATATAGTCTGCGACGTCGTAGACGAGTTTGTCTAAGACAGTTTTTTCTCAAGTGAGCGTAGCGATCCTTAACGTCAAACAAACGCACTAGGCACTCTGTTCTTTTTATAAATTTTGTTTTAATTTCTTTTCTTATTCTAAATAAATTAATAATTTTCATAATTTGGGTTTTATTATGCATTTCAGTTACAGATTTTCAATATTAGAGATTCCTGGTGAGTATTTTAGACTTACTACTTATTAATAGTCCTTACTATTATAGTACTAACTTATCTACTAGGGTCTAAAAAAAGAATTTAATCCTTCTTTGTCTTCTTCTGTATATATCACGTTAACTATGACCCCATACATAATTTTTCGACAACCCCAAATGTCCGAAACATTTTTTTAATATTCTGGCTCAAATCAATACAAAATAACTAGTTTTGGATAGATATACTTAATTAATAACAAATCACTCGGTTTTTCACACTTTTTATCCGTGTACCGAATATGGTACACGGACTTGTCGAGTTGAAGCAGCGTGTACCTACACTTAGCGTGTACTGTGGACTTGTGAACGGCTAAACTACTATATACACCACTATTTTTTACAAAGAAAATAGGGCTCTATCCGAACCCGTTAGGCGACTATCTCATTGCCACGCACCACATAGCGTAACACGTGAATGCATATTTTAACGTTGCTTGTAAGTATCTCCGTTTGTATAGAAAACACGCACAGTCCAACACACAGAAAATGCATCCACGCGTGTTCATGCAGACCACGCGCCTACATGCGGAGAATCGTGCGACACGCACGTGGGTGCGGGTCGGAACGCAAGGTATGCCACACTGAGTCTTTGTATGTCGTGCGTGGCTTTGTATGAAATGAATCTACAAAACGCACCTACGCGCGTAAAAAACCCTCACGAAGATGCAGATCTGCACTCCCGCAAGTACGCGCGCAGGTGCGTTGACACGCAACATGCATTGTGATGCGTGGCAGTGTGATAATCGTCTTACTGATGATTTCGTGAGACTACAGAAATATTTCTGCAGTCAAAAGTAAAAAAAAACGGAATACCTACCAAAATTGTCCACGAAAGTTTGTCATCATCATCATCATCATCTTCCTGCTCTTGTCCCGTTTTATTTGGGGTCGACGCAACACGTTTTTTTCTTCCATTCTGTCCTGTCACTCGTCAAGCTATCACTAACTCCCTTTTCTTTCATATCACTTCTCACACAATCCATCTTTTCTTTAGCCCTTCCTCTCCCCCTCCATCCATCCACATGTAAACTCATAACTTTTTTAGCAACATGCGTTTCGTCCCTCCTTTTCACACGACCATACCAAGACAAACGATTCCCTTTCAACTTTTCAGACACTGGCGCCACTTTCAAATTTTCCCTAATATACTCCCATAATCATCATTTATATTTAAAAAAACGCATTCAATAGCATCTCTCTGCAATATTATTTTTTTCTGTTTAAAAAAATCTATGGTTTGAATGTTTTTTTTTTTGCAGTTGCTGATAAAGATAGCACAGGCATATCGTACAAGGACTCGGATTTGGAAGAAATGGTCGAAGGAGCGCTGAAACAAACAGACAAGAATAACGATGGGTTTATAGAATATGCCGAATTCAAGATAGCAACTGAAGTGAATGTGGTTGACCCGTAATAAAACTAGCGACTGGATTATATGCAATTGCATATTTGCATATGCATTTCCATATTTGCATATGTATTTGGCATATTTGGCCTATCTTCATGGTTTATTATTTATTTAACATTTTACCAAAAATCTTAGCATATTTTTGCTTAATAGGTCCATGTTCATAAATTATTTATTTAATATTTATTTTTACCATAATGATTTGATGATTTATAGCCCATTAAAGTTACGTGTAACGTGACGCCGTGCTGCATTTTTTCGCACGGGGTGACGTCACACATAACTTTAATGGGCTAAATCTTTGTTATTTTTTTTATTCAGTTTTTAATTTGTACTTTATACTTAATATATTTTATTTTATAGTATGTTACGTACACTTTTTATGCATATTTGCATATGATGTCATATTCTAAGCTTTTATATTGCATATAATCCGGTCTTTAGACTATCTGATCAAAATCGTCAAAAATCTCTCTTCAAATACCGTAAATAAAACAAATGGCAAGGTGTAATTTTACAAGTTTTTATTTAGTTTCACCTGTCCCGATGTTTGTCTGTCATCAAATCTTGCAAATTAAATTTGACCCACTTCCCGGTTACCGATTAACCTGAAATTTTGCATGAAGGTGTAAATCAGATGACAATGCAAAATTATTATGACATGGAGCTGATCTGATGATGGAACCGGAATGTGGCCATAGGTAGTTTTAGTTAAAAAACGACACAATCTCATCGAGTTTGGGTTCGTATGATTTAACTTGACGTGTACTTTGGTGCTAGATGATAACCAGGGTCTGATGGTGGAGCTAGAAGATGGCTATAAGAACTCGGTAATAAGCGCAATAAGACCATACCAAGCACCTATACCCTAGGTGCTTGGTAGTTAAATGACACAACACCGAATGATTTGTCTTTTGTTTTTCTTGATTTGTTTGAATTATATATGAATACCGAGCTATAAAAGCTTCCTATGAAAAAATAATATTTTCATTAAAAATTTGTTTTTATGTGGTTTTTTACCTCCCGTACAGTGCAATATGCGAGGAGTATGTCCTCAGCTTATTAGGCATTTTTTTTTTAATCATATAAACTAGTGCCTGACTGCGATTGCACTTGATGGTAAGCAGTGCTGCAATTGTTGATGGTGAGCCGAAATGAAAGAGGTTAGAAAGGAAATACTTTCCGATTTGTACTACAATCTGCTGAATGAAAATACATATTTTACGTAAAATATAATTTAATTTAATAGGTACAATTTGGCATCAAGTCATTCGTTTTCTTACAGAAAAGAAAAATACAACGTACTAACAATATTACCTACAATTATTCACACACAATTATACTTTTACAAACTTAAACATAACATAATCGACTAAATTTAAATAATCACACAAATAGGGCACACGTGTTCCACGTACTGGGGGGCGTCGGTCTCCATACATTTTATGGAAACTAGACTTGTAGAGCTACATTAGATCCACGCCAAACGACGCCACGCAACGCTCTACTTACAAATGAGGAGTTTTTTTTTTTTTTTGTCGACTGGGAAAATCATCTTTGACGAAACCCGCTCTTGGGTGGAGCGGGAGACAGTGTCAGACTCTTACTGACTAAAAACCCCGCGCCGTTCCTTCTAGCCTTCATACCGGGGCACGAGCTCCCTTTCGGACAACCCTGTCCCCAGTAGGTACAAATGAGGCGTGACCCACGCGTGCGTGGCTCGGTCTATTTTTTTTTTTGACACATAAACAAAACACATATTTCTTTAGAAAGTTATGACTAACTAAGTTTTTCTACAAATTATGTAGAGATAGTAAAAAGAAATGGAAACTGATCAATTGAATACAGACATTGCGAGGCAATTAAGTGCAACAAGGTGGACCGACGACCTGGTCAGGGTCGCGGGAATCCGATGGATGCGTGACGCACAGGACTGGTCGTTGTGGCGACGCTTGGGGGAGGTCTATGTCCAACAGTGGACGTCTTTCGGCTGATATGATAATGATGATGATGAGGCCATTAATGTCTTTGCTTGGGCCGAGCACGTCCAAAAAATGAATCAACATATGCTTGGGTCAAACGGGAGCCATTTGCTCTCTTATAATCACTATTTCATAAAAATAAATTCTCGCTTGTGCGAGGCCCCTTTGGGGCGAGGGGCCACTAGTGTAGGTACATCATATTTATCACCAGTCAAGTGTGTTCTGATTGGCTTCCCTGAAAGGCACACTGTTTTCGCTGTAGAACTGTGAGAACCAGCTCCTGAACGCTCGTATCGTCTTGTCCGTCTTGACGTATGCGGGGGCCGAGACGAAGCGCTTGCTGTTCCAAATCTTTATGTCTCGTTCAAACTGGAATGAAATGCGAAGATATTGTTAGTTTTATTTTATTAGCACTTTCTCATTGGATGTCTATGTTATGAGCTGTTTGAGATCAGCTGAAGCTGTGTTCGCGCGCCTCAAGGAGTTGTCATAACACTGAGCCCGGCCGGGTCGAAGCCTACTGGGGCCAGAGTTATCCGAAAGGGAGCTCGAGCCCCGGTGTGAAGGCTAGAAGGAACGGAGCGGGTTTTTAGTCAGTAAGAGTCTGACACTATCTCCCGATCTCCCAAGAGCGGGAGTTGTCATTGGATGATTTTCCCCACCATAAAAAAAGCTGTGTGTAAATGAAAATATCCGCAGGAGGTACCGACATAGCTCGAAGAATCGCCAATCTGAAGTGGCAATAGGCAGGGCACATTGCACGCAGAACAGATGGTCGATGGGGACGATAGGTTTTGGGGTGAAGACACAGCGTTCGAAAGCCTCCCACAAGGTGGACTGACGACCTGGTAAGGGTCACGGGAATCCGATGGATGCGTGACGCACAGGACCGTTCGTTGTGGCGACTCTTGGGGAGGCCTATGTGTAACAGTGGACGTCTTTCGGCTGATATGATGATGATATCAATATATTATCTGATATCTGATATGAGTATGACACTACTGACTTCCATGGGCATACCCAGGTTGGTCCAGGAAGGGATGGGAGGGTAAATTAGTGTTTTTTTAATGCTAGAAACTATAAAGTGCTTGACTGCGATCCCTCCTGATGGTAAGGAGTGATGCAATCGTTGATGGTGAGGCGCACTAGTTTATTAAGAGCCTATTCACTCTAGCCTTGAAGACACCCAAATTGTAATCGGACGGGAAGCCCGTAGCACTTGGTCTTTTTATAAGCATGTAGTCAAATAAATAAACGTATATTAAAATAGGCGTTTTTTATGTAATATTTATATTTATTTTTATTTATATTTATATATTACATAAAAAATTATATACATATACATATATATAAACAACAGCTGTTTTAAAAGTAACTTTCGAGGGTTTTCAGCAACAGGGCTTATGATATCTTTCGTGTCTTGTGTAAGCCAAAATTCAGGGGGGTGGGGGGGAGGGAAGCGGTTCAGACAGACAGACGGACAATAAAGTGATCCTATAAGAGTTCAAATTTTTCCTTTTGAGGTACAAAACCCCTAAAAAGTCTAAGAAGATGGATGATGGATGCAAAATTGGTACAAACTCACCATATCTCCCTCAGACTTGACAGAGAGTGCAGCGAAGGGCGCGTTGTAGGCGGGCGAGAACATCCTGTGTATGACCCTCTGTAGAGACGGACCGAGTGGCGTCACCGACTGCGACACCAGGATGGGGCCCACTGGAGACTGTAGGAGCAGGCGGACGTGGCCAGGCCCTATCTGTGAAAGATAATACGATTTTGTGACTAGCGAATTATCAGTCGCGGCCGGTATGTGGAATTTCGCATGAAACGAAGGTTTTAATCCCGATGTTCCTGAGTTTTGTTTTGTTGTTGAAACCTCGACAGTCCGGACCAAGACGAGATCGAGGGACTGGAACAATTTGTTTGCTGCGGCTTTACCGTCCGATTGTAATCTAGGCGTCTTTAAAGTTAGACTGAATAGGCTCTTAATAAACTAGTGATCTTCGCCATCAACGATTGCATCACTGCTTACCATTAGGTGGGATCACAGTCAAGCACTGGTTTATATCATTTAAAAAAATCTCTATATTCATAAAGAGCTAAGAAGTCTTGTCAAACGCATTTATTCAACGTAGTGTCACCATAAACACCGTTATATCACGTTTATAGAACTATTTAGCGAAAAAAGCTTTAGTTATAGTTACAATTTTGCTGCTTGGGATCTGACTTAGATGGTTAGGGTCTAAATCTACGAACCTGGGTGACTTGTACATCAACATGGCCAAGGTCATGCTTCATGATCCTGTAGTCGTGCGTCAAGTTCATGTTTGCGGTGTGGTCCTCGTTTCTACTCCAGGTCGCTGACCATACGTGACACCCTGCAGCAAGGAAGGCATTAGTATTGGAAAGTCTAGCGCCTATTATCGGCATCGGCAAGAAAAATGATCCTACGGCATTTCTACATCTAAAAACACACTGTCGGAAACTATACCTTGGTCTTCATGTAGGAATGTTGTAAATAATAAATTGTCTTTTTAATTATCTCACAGATAGTGTAAAAAGCAGAGTATCTAACACGGGGATAAAGTTGTCTTTGTCTTTGGTTTGAATTTTTAAAAAATTCAAATTTTTAAAAATTCCTAACTTGACTCAGGTTTCTTTATTAACTTCTTCGCGAAGCTCGGGAGTTAATGATAATCTCTCACTGTCGTTCGGGATTAAAATTAACAACCTTCGTTTCGTTTGGAATCCAACATGCCGCCCGCGACTTAAAGACACTGCTTTATTTCCTAGTCACATAATCTACTATTACACATGAGCGCGGCTTTGCTATGAATATTTTGGCAGGCTCGTGTTCATAATAGCTATGTCTAAATTCGTTTGTAAAGAAATATCTACGAAATTTTATACACGATAGCTGTGCGCTAAGGTTTTTTCTTATGCAGACAAAATACACATGTTAATAACAGGCTGTCTACCAATTTATTCTCGCCCTGAGAACGAAGAAAAAGTATAAGAATATGCTCACCAATTAAATCATATAACAATGGATATTTCTCTCCAAGACTTGACAGCAACGATGGTGAATGCACGGCATTCAAGTGAGCCACATCAGCGCCGTTCTCTGGTATTTCCTAAAAAGGTTATAGAAATATATAAACTCGATATGAGACATTTATTTATTACAGACTAGCTTTTACCCGCAGCTTTGCCCGCGTACATAAAATATAGCCTATGTCATTCAGGAATAAAGCAGCTTTCTATCGGTGAAAAAGATTTAGCAGTCGGACCAGTACTTCCAGATTACCTTCTACAAAAAAAACTTTACCCATTTATAATATTAGTATAAACATACACAGCTACTAGCTATGCCAGCTAGTCGTGGGTGAAGTGGCCCCCCAACCACAGCCTCGCAGCCAAAGGGGCCTCGTGCAAGCGAGGGCTCTTTAACAACAAGAGCCGATGGTAAGCAATGATAGTGGTCGAACACTGAGTTGCGACAGTCGCTGTCTCGTACAGGCCTCGCTGATGTACCTTCGCCCACTTCTAAACTAGTCCACGCTACGGCTCTGCTGGAGTTGACATCTAACTTGTTTCAGTCTTACCGAATGCAGTAGAAAAATCAATTCACGCAAATGGTGTTAGTGAAGTTGAGCTAAGCTCAAAATGAGCGCTGCAAATATTTTGCCCGATGATCTCAACATAGTCAGGACTATGCTGAAGTTGTTGATGACCTCAACATAGTTAGGACTATGTTGAGGTCAAATTCCAGTTTAACAGAATGTAACTGAATACCAGTATTTTTTTTAAGTACCTGAATATGAGCGCTGACTGTGAACTCATTTCGTCCTCTGTACCCCCAGTACTTCAGCTCGGGTACTTCGGTCATGTCCCACAGCGGGGGCCTGTTCTCTGCGTCATGCCAGATCCAGATAGCGCCATCCATCTCCACCGTCGTCCATTGTTTTATTGATACGCCTTTTGGGGCTGTGAAAGAAGTTATACACACATCGTTTAAAATTTAGGACTCCAAAAAAGGCAAAAGAAATCCTGGCGAACAGTTTCTATGCTTTTTTGAGGATGGTCAGATTAAATACTTGAAGAGATCCGCCATGACTTGTATGACACAGGCATAAAATAGTCGCCGAAAAAAGAGACGTCATGTTCAAAGGTATGTGCGGGCCTTTTCTTGTGTTGGAAAATACACTAATTAAATAACATACTATAACTTGGGACGCGCCAATTATTGCGACCACAGAAACTGCGACATTTGATAATTTTGTCAAGAGATGGCGTTATAAGTTTCTCTTTTTTGCTAACAGATGGCGCTGTCTCATCTCGTAACAATTTAATACTAACCGTGTTCCACCCCTGGCACGCTAACACAAGAGCCATCTTCGCCGCTGAACCTCCATTTATGGAAGGGGCACTCGATACAGTTGCCACACACGCTGCCTCCGACGGCTAGGTTAGCACCTAAGTGGGGGCAGTACGCGTCAACACAACGAGCAACGCCATCTTCTCCGCGGTAGACGCAGAGGTTTTGGCCTGAAACATGTGAGATGTTTTTTGTTGGTGGTCGATTGTTTTATAAATTGAAATGTTTTCTGCTAGATTTGTGTTGCTAAATTTTAAAGGTAACGATTTACAAAAAAGCTCGGGTGATACTAAAACAATTTAGTAAAAAAAAGTTGTTTTTAAGTAGTGTGGAGGAAGTGTTTAAAAATACAGTCCAAGACCTAAGAAAATGTGTGGGATTGAGGAGTGCAAAATCAATCCCAGTCAGTTATCATCATCATTCACGCATTTTAATTGATTTTAGGAACAAACCATATTGCGGATCTTTAGAATCCAAGTTTTATGAAACGTTGTTTTTAGTTTCTACTACTCGCTAATAGATGGCGCTACTAATCTGAATAATAAACGTAGTCTTAGTATATTTTTTTAACTTAACATGATCTTTTGGAATTATTTTATTAAAAATAAGCTATTTAACAAAATTATGCTAAATTGTGTTTAAACATCTAACCGGACCAATATTCCCTACATTTCTTAGATAATAATTTAACACTAAGGTTCCGCTACTCAACAACAGATGGCGCCACTCACCTAAAGCGTCGACTGCGGTAACGTCTCCAATCTTTAGCTCTCTGCTTTCTCCTACCGCGAACCATCCATTAGGGAACGGAGGAGGTATCTTATTACCCATCCGCCGCGTGACCTGGGCTCTAGATATCCTCCTCTCACGGTCTGGACCTGGCTCTATGTGCTCGAAACCTATTTCTGTTAGTTCCTGAAAATTTGACAATTATTTATAAAAGTAGCTTTTTTACGCGGCTTCACCCACGTAGGTACATAAAATATAGCCTATGTCACGCAGGAATAAAGCAGCTTTCTATCGGTGAAAAACATTTTAGTAATCGGACCAGTACTTTCAGAGATTACCTTCTACAAACAATAAAACGTAAAAACAAACTTTACCTCTATAAATATTAGTGTGGATTACTACTACCAAATGTCGTTCTGTCAAAAAATATTGTAATTTTCAGCTAACCCTAAAACCTTAGACAATTTTTTTACGGTTTTACGGTTTTCCGGATTTGTTTTCCAATTTCCTCTTCATAAGAGCCTTTTTAATAAACTTAAAAATTCAAAAGTGCATCCAGTTTAAAAATTGGTCATAATACAGGGGCACTTTTAGTTAGCAAACACAGTTCCACTCATTACTTTACTTTTATTCCGATGGGACGGCAATCAGTCACTTACGGGAAGAGTTCAGGCGCAAACAACAGCTTTGGATAAGTGTTTTTAAGGCACAGAGGTGTCACACCACTGACAGCCTTAAAATGTTCCCACTGCTGGGACTCAGACCTATAAGCCTGACACTATCTCCCACTCCGATCAGGGGCGCGAAAACTGTTATTGGATAATTTTCCCACCTACAAAAAAAAAATACTACAAAAGACTATATCGAAATATACTTACTTTTTTATAAAGAACTGGATTTATATAACTTCTATATATAACAAACAATAAAAAGTACACTGCCACTGCTAAAAGTATATAAACACTATATTCACGAACGAATTCGAAAATAGTTCTAAAAACCATAAACACTAAATTCATATAGAATAACACAAAGTCTTTCCTAAACTGTTCGTTCTTCATGGCATTTTGACATTCGGTAAATGTCACTTCGTTTTTCAAAACGCTGCCAATGTCATCTGTGCAGTAGGTATCCATTTTGAATTTTGTGTGTTTGCAAGATGGCTGAGAAATTCTTCACATCTGAAAAGAAGAAAAATATAAATGTTAATCATACATGCCATAAGGTAGACTGATGTCGTGGACGTAGACCATGACGTTAAAAGTAAGATTATTTTAATCTTGTTTCAGTGTGGGTAAGAGATGGCGCTAGACAACCTGCATAGCTCTGTCTCTTACCCACATTCGGTAACCCAGCAGGTGAGGGTCGTGGGAATCCGATAGATGCGGAACGCTCAAGATCGTTCATTGTGGCGACACTTGGGGGAGGCTTATGGCCAACCATGGACGTCTTTCGGCTGAAATGATGATGATGATGATGAATTTTTCATGTTGTTTTTTTTTATACTTGTGGATTTGTAGAGATTCAAAAACGTTCATAATAGTTTCCAGGGTCAAAATAACTAAATTTTATTTAGTCCGTATTTTAAATTATTAAAAAAATTGGAAACGTATTTTTTCTTTTTTCGATTAAAGTTACGTGTAACGTCACCCCGTGCGAAAAAATGCAGCACGGCGTAACTTTAATGCTATTTCTTTGTTATTTTTTGTTTAATCGAAAAAAGAAAAAATACGTGTCCAATATTTTTTTTATAATCTAAAATACGGACTAAATAAAATGTAGTTATTTTGACCCTGGTAACTAGCCTATTAGTGCAATTGAACATACCGACAACGGTCTATACCTTGTTGGAACTGTATTAATATAATCTTATCTAATTGCCCATTTAATTTAGGTGACGAAACAATAATCGCCTAATCAATATATTACAGCGCTTAACCCTTCAGATACCGTCAATTAGAGACACAATAGTAAGACAATAGATGCGTGGCCACCGGTGGTCGCTTGGGGATTCATGAATTAAACTGAAACATTTTAATTTCTTCGATTGCATTATTTTTAATATTGATTCTTTTTACGGCAATTTTTCTTAGACACGCCATTGTTTGTCTATGGTTAAAAACAATGGCTGATATTGGCTATGGTCCTTGGTTAATAAGAAACTAATATAGAAGCATTTCAAGCGTTGGTTAGAGCCCCATCATCATCATCAGCCTTTTTGATGTTCCCACTGCTGGGAATTAGGCCTCCTCTCTAGGAGAGGGAATGGGCCGTAATCCACCACGCGGGTCCAGTGCGGGTCGGTGATTGTCACATGTCTTCGAATTTTTGGTTCTACGACATGCCGGTTTCCTCACGATGTTTTCTTTCACCGTTTTGAGAGCAGTGGTAATGAAATAAATTACACAAAGTAATGCGCCTGGCAGGGTTTGAACCCGCGACCTACAACTTAAAGCCTGGATGATCTTTAAATCTATTTTTTTGTGTTTTTCAATACACTTGTGAAGAAAATAACTGTAAAACTAGTAAACATTTGTGGCGGCAAAAATCTGTTTTCATTTGCGCGCCTATTTTTTTTCTCCTCGTGGGGGACGACGCACGCCCATGCTGATGCGATAAATGTAATAAAATGATGGCGGGGGAGAGGTTGAACAATAAGGTTTTAACCACATTATAGCACTAGTGCGTAATGGTAATCAAAATGTCACAGTTTGGTAACAAGTGCTATTATATACCTAAGTGCAGTGCAATAAGAGTCACTTTATGAGCAAGTGTATAGAAAAGTTTATTCTATTTTATCACGCGGGTGAACCCGTTAGCAGAGGCTAAGCAAAAATAATAAAGGAAGTAGGGTAAATACGCCAAATGTCGGCCTCTCCCCAATCGTCGGCCGTCTGCACGTTTTTAGCTTGCATTCATTCAAAAGGTAACTAAGTGATAATTTTACCTCTCGAATTGCAACTTTAGTTCATACTCTATATGTACAAACCGTTATTATCCGATTAAGTCAATTGCTTTTCGCACACTGAGCATCAGCAGGGATTGTGTCGATGAAGCGTCAAGTTTGCATTAAAAGTAGCTTACTTGATGTGAATACTCACACTTCGGGGATTGATATTACAACGATAAGACATTTCTTTATTTTTGTTTTAAGCTTTATTATCACTAAAGGGTTATTTTTACTATATTTTGAGATAGTTTTTTCAGCGTTTTGCGTATATTTTTCAGGGCAAAATAGGAGGCCGCCATTAGGATCACAGTTTTGACTTAAAACCGGATTCTCGGCCGTGGCCGACTTAAAGTAAATGCAGTCTGTTTTATGAATTCCAATTGTACCAATTCCATTGGCTAAATAAGAGAATTTGCAAAGCTTCTAGATAAATAAATCTATTTTACGTTTAATCGCCAAATAACGGCCGGGGTGATATTAATCGAATCTCGAAAAATCAGGTACAAGGAATAGGGGCCGACATTAGAAACATTAAAGATCGTAATGTCGACCAGCGTCGAATTCGAGCGCCACTATACAGGCTGATGCATCGATTGGGTAGTGATTTTTTATTTGTTTATCAAACTTATTTAAAGAAGTTAAGTTTAAATGTAGGAGTTGACAGCATTGAAGACATATTATTTTGTGGTAGCTTTATGGTTTTGGAATTTATGATATAAATAATATGAATTTCTCTTTGGAACTTGCTATCTATTAAACACTTCTTATTAGCTTAAAACATATAAATGGTTGGTCGAGAATCTTTGTTGTACCAAAAAGCAGCCCTTAGATAAATACTAAGTTTGTTTTCACTTAGTACTTTTAATTTAAGGTAGGTAATGACAAAACAGGGAGATCTAAAGCCTTCACGGAATCAAAGAGAATTATGCGGTTACGAATTTTTTAAATGTTTACCGACTTGTTTGAAACATAAAAATAATAAATAAATATTATTACGAAGACGTTAAAAGTTTATCAAACAATTACTTTGGAAGTTTTTTTTTTGACTTATTTAAAATTCTATTCTATTTTTGGTTTAAATACTGATTTTTATCACATATTAAAGTTATTAATTCTTGTTTTATTTCATTTTGATGTTTTAATTTGATATAATTTTAGTACTTATCTAATATTGATGAGGGGAAATAAAAATATATTTAACTATTAAACAAATACAATTACATAGGTACTTAGTGTTATATTAGAATCCTGCCAAAATAAATCACATTAATAATATTGGTCACTGTCTTAAATTGAAACACCCTATACCCGGCCGACATTTGGGAAAAACGCGACCGACCATGGGCCGTGAATGGCCGACTTTAGGGTTTTTCTGTTCTCGACGCATCTAAACCTTATTACTTTTTTCTTTTAGTAGAAAAGTCGATCTTATGCCTATAAACATAAAATAGACTAGTTAAACTATCCAAAACCGCTTCAGAAGCTATCTTTCGTTGAAAACTGAAGGTGCTAGAGCAATCGGCAGTCAGAAAATCGCTAAGGGGGGCCGACATATGGCGTATTTACCCTACAAATGGTCGCATCGGCAGTATTCGGCAAAACTCGTGTAAGCGTCGGGTGTCAGGCTGAATCGAATTATAGGTAAAATGGCGACCTTGCTAACTCAGCTAATAATAATTTTCCACTAAGGAATCTTATTTATAAAAATATAGGTCATGTGTATATGGGCTAAGTCAGCTTTGTTAATACATATCGTTACGTAGTTTTGGGAAAAAGACTAGGTAGGATGGTCATTTTACAAGCTTTTATTTAGTTTCACCTGTCCCGATGTTTGTCTATCATCAAATCTTGCAAATTAAATTTGACTCACTTCCTGGTTACCGATTGAGCTGAAATTTTGCATGCAAACACAAAACAAAATTATTATGACATGGAGCTGATTTGATGATGGAACCGAAAAGTGGGTCTAGGAACTTGCTAGTTAAACGACACAACCTCATCGAGTTTGGGCTCGTATGATTCGTCTTGAGTATTATACCGTGCTATAAAAGTAGGCTATAAAAAAAAAACATTAAAACTTGTTACATTTGTTTTTCCTATTTTGCTCCCACCATACTCGGGGCCTCTAAATGTGCAGGAACCCCTATCATCCGGAGCCCCCAAAGAACGGACCTCCCACTATGCGCGGAACCCCACATTCCGCGGGGCCCCCAATATGCGGGGCCTATAGTATTTACTAATCTTGCTACTCGTCTGATCCGGAACTGTTCCAACTGGTTTTATCTTCAAAGATAAGTAGAAGTACTTCGGTATTTTAAAACTGTCACAACCTGCCTTGCATTATGAACGTGATAACAATTTATTGTTATATGGAGGCGAATTGAATCATTGTATACCTAATATTGTCGTCATACAATATGAGGGTGTGTAGTTATATCTACTTAGTGGTCAGCTCACACAGGGACGCGACGCGATGGGGCGCTATACCGCGCGATTAGGGAATGCAATCTCGATCTCGCGAGATCTCGGCCTTTTTTAGCGAGATTCATCTCGGACGAAAAACGAGCGAGATCTCGCGAGATTAACGAGATTGTACTCGAGCATAAAACATCTTATTCGAAGCGCGGATTGACATGGACGTTAAAATATTATAGTCAAACAATGTTTAATGCAAGAAAATATATTGAAAAAATTCGTGAAAATGAATGTTTATCTTATAATACTTTTTTTTGGTGGGTAAAAATCATACAAATGACATGTCCCGCCCTTGGGCGGAACGGGAGATAGTGTCAGACTATTACTGCCTTCGTGCCTTTCATACCGGGACTGAGCTACGTTTCGGAACTAACCCTGGCCCCAATAGGCTTCGACCCAGTGCACGCCATCGACGACTTAAACTCGGTCCGGACAGTTACCGGACGGGCGGACACCCATTGCTTGCCGTCCGCAAGCCCGCGCCTATGGTTATCTTATAATAATTATATTTTTTTAGAACAAAAGAATTGGCGGCAAGGTCAACTCAAAACGACGCAAGCGAAACGGTTGTAACTTGGCTAGGGGGGCTGATTTGTACGTAGAACGACGTCGTGTGGTGTGAATCTAGTATAGGTCTACAAGTCTAGTTTCCATAAAAAAATTATGGAGACCAACGTGCCCAGAGTGGAATTCCCTGTTGGAGTCTGTGTTTCCTGATAACTATAACCTTGGACAGTGAATACCTAGATTGCTTCTAGGCAAGTGTGATCCATCGTCGGCCACATCATCGCTTACCATCAGGTGAGAATTATCTCACCTATCGTCTGTCTGATCGAACGCGAGCCTAACCATAATAATACAAAATTAAGATCGGCATGTGTGCCACACGTGTGTGCAGTGTAGTTCTAGCTTAACACTTTATGACAACTGATAAGACCCCTGGCTTCTCCAAATATAGCGGCGCATCGCAATTCGGTGTGAGCTGGCCCTAATCGCTATCGCAAAATGATATCGTTATCGATATTCTCTGAAATGATGACAAGATTATAACGAATCGATAGAATACGCACCAATATACACATTGATTTTCGGGAGTGTTGTAATATCTTGCGGTTTCGATCACGCAAGCGGGATTGCCCCGTACGCGTAGTCCTCGCAAATGTCATTTCATACAAGTATTTTTTACAAGCTTCTATTTAGTTTCACCTGTCCCGATGTTTGTCTGTCATCAAATCTTACAAATTAAATTTGACTCACTTCCCGGTTACCGATTGAGCTGAAATTTTGCATGCATGTGTAAATCAGATGACAATGCAAATTTTTTACAATTATTACATGGAGCTAATCTGATGATGGAACCGGAAGGTGGCTATAGGAACTTGTTAGTTAAACCACACAACCCCATCGAGTTTGGGCTCGTATCGTTTGGGCGTCTTGACGAGTATTAATTATATAGGTATACCGAGCTATAAAAGCTTGCTATGAAAAAAATTTTTTCATTAAAAGCTTGTTTTTTTTTAATAAGTCAATACTATTTAACCGACTACGAAAAGGAGGAGATTCTATGTTCGGCTGAATGTTTTTTTTATGTATGTTCACTGATATCTCGGTCATTTGTGGACCGATTTACAAAATATTTTTTGATTGAAAAGTTGGTCCTGTAGAAATATTGTTATGATCGGATTTTTTTTTTTTTTTTTTTTTTCGACGGGGAAAATCATCATTGACGAAACCCGCTCTTGGGTGGAGCGGGAGACAGTGTCAGAGTCTTACTGACTAAAAACCCCGCGCCGTTCCTTCTAGCCTTCATACCGGGGCTCTAGTTTCCTTTCGGATAACCCCGACCCCGGTAGGCGTTATGATCGGATCATGAACTTCGAAGATATGGAACAGAACTCCTCATAGGATCAAACTGTCATAATAAGTAAAATTGGTTTGTTCATACATGTAGTCGATGACAGACTGAAAAAAAAGGGGATGTATCGAACTGATCTGATGATGAGAAGGAACGGCGCGGGGTTTTTAGCTCAATCGGTAACCGGGAAGTGGGTCAAATTTAATTTACAAGATTTGATGACAGACAAACATCGGGACAGGTGAAACTAAATAAAAGCTTGTAATAAAAATAGTGGTTTATAGGATGTATAGATCCATTGCTTTGTCTCGCTCACTCGATTGCCATATTAACACGTAACCGTAGCAGGAGGGGCCCAGCTGGGTCGAAGCCTACTGGGGACAGGGTTGTCCGAAAGGGAGCTCGTGCCCCGGTATGAAGGCTAGAAGGAACGGCGCGGGGTTTTTAGTCAGTAAGAGTCTGGCACTATCTCCCGCTCCACCCAAGAGCGGGTCTTGTCATAAGATAATTTTCCCCGTCGACAAAAAAAAAAACACGTAACGGTAAGTTCCCTGATTAGAAAAAAAAGGTACTTTTGTTCAGGAAACATAAATTAATACCCGTTCTTGAAAGATTTTAACTTGAGGGGCAATAAATCTGTCAATACACTCTTTGAAAGTCAAATATGTAGATTACAAAACGCTGAGTTTGTGTGAAATTACAAGAGCCCATTGTAGAGCTCTTATGAGGTACTTGGTGTTGAATAATGCTGTTCAAATGACTTAGTTTAAGTTTTCTGTTTACTTTTTGCGTTGATGTGTAAACAAAATGCCGTCAAAAATATAACCTGTGGACAAAATCAAGACTAGCAAGTCAATTCTTCTACCGTAAAAAGTTTTAAGATCAATGTACAGAAGTCAATCTACACACAAAACGCGCTCGAACAACACACACATAGACACCGCTCACGGACACGATATCTCGGAGAGCCTCGGCCCGCTCGTCGAACAGTTCCGGCTCAAACGCTCATTAGTGTGCGTCCACCGAGCGTAGGTATAAAAAGTGAAGTACAAACATATTTTTACGCTTGGCAAAAATCATCCAATGACAACCCCCGCTCTTGGGTGGAGTGGGAGATAGTGTCCGACTCTTACTGACTAAAAACCCACCCCGTTCCTTAGATTGACTTCTAGATTGTATTCTAAATATGAAGCTTCTGTTTGCTAGAAGTGCCTTAGAGTTTTGATGATCGGTCAGTCAGCGAGTGACAACATGTTTTTTTTTTTTTAAAAAAAAACGACTTCATTAAAAATTTAATTGAATTTGAGGAGTTCCCTCGATTTCGCTAAGATTCCATCATTAGATCCCAACTTGGTGAAATTTGTTCTTGGTGAAATTGTTGGAAATATACCCCATTTCCCGAATGGTCCCACATTCGGGAAATGGGGTATATTTCCAACAGAAAAAAGAATTTTTCAAATCGGTTGGCAAGCGACGAAGTTAAGCGCGAACAAACATAAAAAATAAATATAAACATTCGAATTGAAAACCTCCTCCTTTTTTAGAAGTCGTTTAAAAATTAAGAAACTTTGATCAGTTATAATTCTTAAACGACTGGTTCAAATTGAATGAAATTTTAAATAAAGGTACCGTGTTTAAACAATGCCTGCTGGATAAATTACACCCAAACACAGAAGAAATGATCATGCTCCTCACCACACAAACATTTGTCCTAGGTGAGAATCGAACCCACGACCTCCGACATAGCAGTCAGGGCCACTAACCACTAGACCAACAGGCCAGTCTACTATTTGTTTAGGCTACACTTACAAGAAGACCCTTTGTCTTGAAATATTTAAAAGGAACTATAAATCTCAATGTTACTTATTAATCAAAATGATTACAAATTATTCTAAGTAGGCTTTTGTTGCATGAATAGTAAAGTGCCTATAAATATAAAAACCGGCCAAGTGCTAGTCGGATTCGACCACGAAAGGTTCTGTATGGTCCGTAGCAAAAAAACGACGAAAACAATCACATTTGATGTATGTGAGCCGTACCGAAATATTGTAGTTTATTCTGTTTTCAGTAAAAATTGATGAATTGTGTGAGAAGAGATAATTATGAATGAATAGGGAGTTAGTGATAGCGTGACGAGCCAGGACAGAATGGAAGAAAAAAACGTGTTGCGCCGACCCCAAATAAAACGGGATAATGGCAGGAAGATGATGATGATGATGATGATAGAAGTCATTGAATTACTAGTAAGCTGGCTGACCATCAGAGGTATCGAAAGCCACGAGAGCTTCAACCGAGTCCCACGAACGCCCGGTAATGGCCCAAACCGACTGTTATTTGGTAGATTTTTGACATAGCGAATCGCACGAAAGCGGTGATAGCTATAGATTATATTACTCCATCTTCTTCTTCCTGCTAGACATGGGTCGGATTAGGTAAGAGCAGGAACATGATGATTCTGTTTTCAGTAAAAAATATATTATTTGTGAAAATTTCAACTGTGGTGGTTCATGGGATACAGTCTGGTGACAGACAGAAGGACAGTGGAGTCTTAGAAATAGGGTTCCGTTTTAAATCCTTTTTTTAAGTGAGAAAATCATCTACACACACTTATCTATGACATTGTCCGCTTTTGGGCAGAGCGGGGTATAGTGTCAGACTTTTACTGACTTAAATCCCACTCCTGTTCCTTCTTTGCCATTGTTCCAGGTCCCCGGGATCTCTTTCGCATCACCCATGGCCCCAGTAGGTGACCTGCTCGGCTCCTATGATTACTGACAACTCCTTGAGGCGAGCGTGGAACAATACGCGCTGTGGACGACTTGGGCTTCGGCTAGGACTTGGTCACCCGTCTTTGACATCGACCGTTGTATTGTTTTCAACATGCACATTTCAAGCAGAGGCATTCGCCGTGTGCTGTTCGTGGCGTATGCCTCGCAAAGTCTCTAACCACCTTAAGAAAAGTGCTTGTGGAGAACAACGCCTTTTTATGTTGGATTTGAAAAGTAAATATTTTGTAACGTAACAGCAAAATTGTTTTCAGAGTTTTTTGAGTACTTTTACTTACCTATACTATGAGACCTTGCATCTCTTCAAATTTCAGGATTCCAGATCAAAGATTTTAGGATATATAAAACCTTTGTTCTAGGTCAAGGTCAAGTACCTACCTTATAGGTTTTGATTTCCTTGCGAATGTCAAAATATAATAATAATAATAATAAAGAAAGCTTTTTTTAACCGACTTCGAAAAGGAGGAGGTTCTATGTTCGGCTGAATGTATGTTTTTTTTATTATTATTTTTTATTTTATTTTTTTTGTATGTATGTTCACCGATATTTCGGTCAATTGTGGACCGATTTTGATAATTTTTTTTTTTATTGAAACTGTTATGCTTCCAAGTTGGTCCCATAGAAATATTAATATGATCTGCTCATGAACTTCGGAGATATGGAACAGAACTCCTCATAGAATCATAGTAGAATTGTCGTAACAAGTAAAATTGCTTTGTTTATACGTGCAGTCGATGACTGACTGAAAGAAAAGGGGGAGGGGAAAGGGGGAGGGGGTAAATTCATGTAATATAACCGTATTTGGGATTATAAGAATCGTTATGAGATGCACTCTGGCTATAAGGTAATTTATGTTTAGCTGAAGGGTAGGTACTTTTTAGTGGTGCTACCAAAACTAAAAAGTGAAAAATAAAAAACTTTTTACAAAAAAAATTAAACCGACTTCAAAAAGTACAAAATATCTTTAATTTCGGAAGTCGGTGTTAAATAACGAACAGACAAGATTAGGTATCTATTATAGAAACACCGACTTCCGAAATTAAAGTTGTTTTGTACTTTTTGAAGTCGGTTTAATTTTTTTTGTAAAAAGTTTTTTTATTAGAAGTCATAAAACAAAATGTGTTGTCTATGATGTTAGTAACATAGCTTATAGTCCTGAGAGGTTACCAGTGTTTTATAAATAACTGTATAGTTATATACCACGCTATAAAAGCTTGCTATGAAAAAATGAAAAATTGATAAATGATAGCTATAAAGACGACAGGCCTTTAACTAATGCGACAGTGCAGTCATCAACTATTCTCTTGACTTACAACTCAAAATATCTCACTGTTCCAAGGAGAACTCGTAAGCCTAATCAGGAGGGGCCCAGCTGGGTCGAAGCCTTCTGGGGCCAGGGTTATCCGAAAGGAACTCGAGCCCCGGTATAAAGAGGCTAGAAGGAACGGGGTGGGTTTTAGTCAGTAAGAGTCTGACACTATCTCCCGCTCCACCCAGGAGCGGGGGTTGTCATTGGATGATTTTTGTCCACCTTAAAAAAAAGGAATAAAGCCGAAGAGTAAGTACTTTTTCAATACACTCGCTCATAAAGTGACTCTTATTGCACTGCACTTAGGTATATAATGGCACTTGTTACCAAACTGTGACATTTTGATTACCATTACGCTCTAGTGCTATAATGTGGTTAAAACCTTTTTGTTCAACCTCTTCTCGCCATAATTTTATTACACTCAGGAAAGGCGCGCGTCGTCCCCCACGAGAAAAAAAATAAAAAGATGGGCGCGCATATGAAAACAGATCTGTACCGCCACAAAAGTTTAATAGTTTTACAGTTATTTTCTTCACAAGTGTATTGAAAAACGTCGTATGATACACGTGAGTAATTAATGATTACGGTTCTCGGCTCTCTTAAGACCCTCGCCATGGCTCGGGTCTAAATACCATCTGAACGGTAATCACTAAGATTACACACTATATCATAATGTACTATTACAGACCTTTACCTAATGCGACAGTGCAGTTATCAATTATTATCTTGACTCTAAGACTCAAAATTTTTTACTGTTCCAAGGAGTAAGCCGAAGAGTACGTACTTTGCCTGCTGCGATCTTCCCGTCCGATTATAATAATCATAATAATAATATTCCACAACTATCACACAACGCCGTTTAGTCCCAAGCTAAGCAGAGCTTGTGTTATGGGTACTAGACAACTGATAAACATACTTCTATATTTCCAAATACATACATATTGTAGATAAATTACACCCAGACACAGAACAAATGATGGTGCTCATCACATAAACATTTGTCCTGGGTAGGAATCGAACCTACGATCTCCGGGATAGTAGTCAGGGCGATAAACCACTAGACCAACAGGCCAGTCAAAAAGTCAAGATTATTAGTATTTTATATAGTAGTAATATATATTAAAATGACTTACCTGTCAAATCGAAATGAACTATCAATTGGAAAACGTAATCGGAAATGCGCGCGAAAGAACTTGTCACAGATAAAAAAATAGGGCGCATGAATGCGTGCGCTTGCATTCGAGGTACGCACCGAACTGTGTATCCTTGTATCAATTCACTGATTTATATTCGTCGATTTTTAGGGTACCGTGGTAACTAGTAGAAATCGGATAAATGTGCTGAAGTTAGGATGTTTTTTTTTTAATTATATAAACGTGTGGAAATTATTTTATTTATTTTCACGAATAATTTAAATTTAAAAAATATTTGATATGAAATTTAAAAGGTCTTATATTTCTAGTTTGACAATGAATGTTGTTATATACCTATATCAACTTAATAGAACAAAAGTTGTTGTTTATGATGTTAGTAACATAGTCCTGAGAGGTTGCCAGTGTTTCACAAATAACCCTGTATACATATTCTATTACATTTTTAAATATCGCACGCTGAGAACGAAAGTGACCGATTTCAACATTTTGGTTAAATGAGTTAAGTATACAGAATGACTTAAAAAATTATATTCTGTCATAATTATTATCATATTATAATATCTAAAAACTTCTAATACTAAAGTGTCCTATTTTTTCGATTTTTTTTTAAACTTTATTTTATACGAGAAAATCATATTTTTTTGCAAAAACTATATAATGTTTCTAAAGCTATTTAGTGAAACAATAAATTTCAACAGAAATTCATAACTTTTGTTACCACGTTTTAGTGTTATTGTAAAATGAACAGAAAATGCTTAATACGACGGACACATTTTCGCTCTTTCCCAAAAATTAGCAATTTTGAGTTGAGTCACTTTCGTTCTCAGCGTGCGATATATCTGCAAAAAAAACTTTTTCAAATATAAAAAAATAGTAGCTCACCGGCATCGGGAACAGGGTCCAAGCTACCGCGGGCTCGCGGACGGGAGCCATGGGTAGCTCTCTGTCCGTTCGTCCGGTAACTGTCCGGACCGAGCTCAAGACGTCGACGGCGCGCACTGTTCCCGCACCCCTCAAGGAGTTGTCAGCAACAGGAGGGGCCCAGCTGGGTCGAAGCCTACTGGGGCCAGGGTTATCCGAAAGGAAGTTCGTGCCCCGGTATAAAGAGGCTAGAAGGAACGGGGTGGGTTTTTAGTCAGTAAGAGTCTGACACTATTTCCCGCTAGAGGGTTGTCATAAGATGATTTTTGCCCACCGAAAAAAAAAAGGTCCAAGCTACCGGTGGTGAGGGCAGGGGCTCTGACCACCTTTCACTTCGGCACGCATGTCCAGGAGTACAGTTTTCTGTATCAAGCCCTTGATCCAGCTGCCCGACAGGAGCCTCCTCAGATGTTGGTCGAGGCTCTTGGCTATTAAACCATTGGCCGTCACGACTATCGGCGCAATGACTGCTCTATCCACTTTCCACATGTCGACAACCTCGCGAGTCAAGTCAAGATACTTAGTTTGCTTATCTTTCTCAGCTTTTACGAGGTTCTCTTCATGAGAGACCGCTATATCATTGTGCGACGCTTCAGCCGATCTATCACCACTATATCAGGCTTATTGGCAACAATAGTTCTGTCAGTGATGAGAGTTTAAAAAGTGTTTATATTATTATATTATATCAATTCCACATGCTCACCTCTGCTCTCAAAACGTTGAAGGAAAACATCGTGAGGAAACCTGCATGTCCTAGAACCAAAAATTCTAAGACATATGACATCCACCAACCCGCACTGGGCCTGCGTTGTGGATAACGCCCATTCCCTCTCCTAGAGAAGCGGCCTGAGTCCCAGCTGTGAAAACATTAAAAAAGACCTAGGATGAGGATGAATTCCACATGAAAATAAAACTGAGCAAGTGTGAGTTGGACTCGCGCTCTGAGAGTTCCGTACAAACTTATATAATTAAATAGTTAAATTCCTGAATGGCAACGGCTTTTTCGAATGGCAAAACATTTTTTTTTTGGTGACGTAATAAAAAACTTACAGTTTTCAATTTTTTTTCTATACTTATGCTATGAGACCTTGCTTCATGCCAAATTTCAGGATTCTAGATCAACGGAAAGTACCCAATGAATTTTGATTCTCTTGAAAGTGTCGAAATATTCGTTTTTTTTGCGACATAAATGGCCGTATCTTTTTTTTTCGTGAACTCAGAAGTTTAATTTTTTCAAGGGACCGTAGACACAAGTACTTATTACTTAAGTACTTAACATATGGTTTTAAATTCAACTCGATACCTCCACGCGTTTTTAGGGTTCCGTAGCCAGATGGCAAAAAACGGAACCCTTATAGATTCGTCATTTCTGTCTGTCCGTCCGTCCATATGTCAAAGCCACTTTTTTCCGAAACTGTAAAGCCTATACTGTTAAAAATTGATAAGTAGATGTATTCTGTAAACCACATTAAGATTTTTAGACAAAAATAGAAAAAAAAACAACGATAACATTTGGGGGTTCCCCATACATAGAACTGAAACACAATTTTTTTTTTTCATCAAATCCATACGTGTGGGGTAAGAGCGAGAGAGATACTTCCAAAGTGGTAAAATGTGTGTCTCCCAAAATATATGAAGTCACTACAGCTTTTACCCGCGGCTTCGACCGCGTTTATTAATATACTATCTCTGTACCAAAATTCATCAAAATCGGTTTTGCCATTTAGGCGTGAAGACGTAACAAACAAATAAACAAACTTACATTCGCTTTTATAATATTTGTAAGGATTACCATACCAACTGCCAACAAACATTGATTTGGGCGAGATCCAGTTAGTAATACGTTTTTTTTAAATCCCTACTAATAATATAAATGCGAAAGTAACTCTGTCTGTCTGTCTATCTGTTACGCTTTCACGCAAGAACTACTGAACGGATTTAGATCAAATTTGGTAGGTAGGTAGAAGAGACACTGGAATAACACATAGGCTACCTATAATTCCACTGCTGAGCACGGGTCTCTACCCTCGCGATATAAACTATAGTCCACGCGGGCGAAGCCGTGGGCGGAAAGCTAGTACGTCATAAATCTAAAAAAAAAAACACTATTATTAAAACATCGATCAAAGTTACAACAAACTACAAGAACTTTCATATTATGTTACTTGCTGCTACGGAACCCTTCATGGGCTAGTCCGACTCGCACTTGACCGTTTTTTTCCTTTTGAGGTACGGAACCTTAAACAGATAAATATTATTGTTTTTAGCTACAGAAAAAAATAACAGTATTCTTTGAGAAAACGGTAAAAAAAAGGAATTCATTTTACTTCTTCAGCTGTTATTGAAAACTAGTGTTTCCCAGCGGCATCACCCGCCTGAAAGTAGAATTATCCTTACAAACTTGGAACCCCCGTTTCATCCCCATAGGGGGTGACGCGGGCTCTCGGACGGCGAGCCATGGGTAGCTCGCTGTCCGACCGTCCGGTAACTGTCCGGACCGAGCCTAAGACGTTGACGGCGCGCACTGTTCCCGCGCGCCTCAAGGAGTTGTCAGCAACAGAAAGGGCCCAGCTGGGTCAAAGCCTACTGGGGCCAGGGTTATCCAAAAGGAAGCTCGAGCGTCGGTATGAAGAGGCTAGAAGGAACGGGGTGGGTTTTTAGCCAGTAAGAGTCTGATACTATCTCCCGCTCCACCCAAGAGCGGGAGTTGTCATTAGATGATTTATGCCGACCGTAAAAAAAAGGCTGAAATTTAGAAAATCGTCTCTAACTTTCCATCAGGTGAGACATCGGTCAAGCAAAAACCTGTAAACAATTTAAAAAAAACTGCTTGCCTTGGGTAAAATTTCATGCTCCTAGTCCCAGCAGTTTCGGCTGTGCGTTGATGTCAGTCAGTCAGATTCTCCTTTTATACAGGGTTATTGGTAGAACACTAGCAATCTCTCAGGAGTATGTTACTAACATCATAAACAACAACTTTTGTTCTACGACTTTTAAAAATTTATCATATTTTAGTTCATCAGATTTTCATACAAAAAATAAATTATTAAATTGAACTTTCGAAATATTACGAAGTCTATGCAAAGTAAGTTTGAGGGTATGCGGAACAGAGAGTAAAGTCCCACATACCTCCGTTGTAAAGGGAGGATCCTCGCGCCAGAATGAATGTTATAGTTTAGTGGGCTACTGCCCAACTATCGGGCTGTCGTATATGTTCAAATCGCGCGGAGAACTTTGATTGCGCGATGCAGGATTTCGTATTTTCTTCGTAGTTCTTATGTGGCGTCATAGATGTCGCTACACAAGCAAAAGTAGAATAGCGAGGGAGCTGGAATTAGGCAGCAAGGTTGCTTGATGCACTTGCGTAGAACTATACAGACGTAAGTAGATACAGCAAAATACAGAGTTGAAATGTGTTAGATAGAACAATGAAATCTTGAAGGTTTATTTTTGGTAAATTTATATTTTGTAAAAAGTCATAGAACAAAAGTTGTTGTTTATGATGTTAGTAATACAGTCCTGCAATGTTGTTAGTGTTTTACAAATAATCCTGTGTACATCGATAACCCATAAAAGCCACATAAAGAAGATGTCCCTAAATAAACTATCGGAATTGAAAAAGCTTACATTAGAGGAGAGCGATTTTAAGTTTATTTTATGTATAACATTGTCATCTATACTAATAAAATAAAAAATATAATAATAAATCTGTAAAAGTGAAAATTCTGTTCATTGAAAATATCAAAAAAATAAATCGCAGGGGGTGTTACTAGACCGACACCGAACCCAAAAATGTGATTAAAAAATTTTTTGTTTGTCTGTCTGTTTGTTCAGGCATCACGCAAAAACTACCGGTCTGATTACGATGAAACGGTTACGGTTTGGTATACTTATTCTTTAATATCTTGGGCACCACACTAGGTACTTTTTATCCCGGAAAAGTATATACAAAAAAAACAAACTTAATTTTGCGGTTCGATCTCTAGACCCGATTATTGTACCAACTGCAAATAATAAGTTTGCCGTAGGTACCCTTCTTAAAAAAATCAGCTGGACGGGAGGCAACAAATTCTTCAAAGGCATTTTGTACTGCCTCTCGGGTATTGAATTTTTTTCCCGCCAAGAAGTTATCCAAATTCTGGAAAAAGTAGTAGTCTGTAGGCGCAAGGTCTGGTGAGTAGGGCGGATGACGGAGAGCTTCCAACCCCAGTTCTTGCAACTTGGAGACCGTCTGCTGTGCAGTATGAGGTCGCGCGTTGTCGTGCAGGAGCAGCGGAGACGAGCGATTGACCAATGCTGGTTGGAGATGTGCCAGCTTCTCCATCATTGTGTTCAGTTCTTCACAGTACACATCTGCAGTAATGCTCACCCCGTTTGGTAAGAAGCTGTGATGAATCACACCGGCGCTAGACCACCAAACAGTGACCATCACTTTTCTAGGGGTAAGTTTTCGTTTAGGGCATTGTTTAGGTGCTGAACCAGGATCCAACCAACTTGCTGAGCGCTTGCGGTTATCAAACAGAATCCATTTTTCATCGCAGGTAACGATGCGGTTCAAAATTCCTTCATTTGTGTACTTCGCGCTGGCGATCATTGAGTTCGTGGGGCACCCATTTGTCAAGCTTTTTTACCTTGCCAATTTGACGCAAATGGACCAATATTGTTTTGACGCTAACGTCGAAAGCTGCTGCTAATTCAGCCGTAGACTGTGTATCATCAGCTTCCACAATCGCCTTTAATTCGTCATTGTCGACCAAAGTCTTCGGACGACGGCGAGGTTCATTTTTCAGGTCGAAATTTCCAGAACGGAAGCGAGCAAACCAATAACAGGTGGTGCGTTGGTTTGTAGTGTTAGCTCCGTAAACGTCGTTGATGTTGCGTGCCGCTTGTGCCGCGTTGCTGCCACGACGGTACTCATATTCCATAATTACTCGAATTTTTAACGTATCCATGATGACGAAAAAAATTGAAATGCGATGAAAATGTAACACTAATCAATAAACAAATGACTACTTTTGGAAAAAAAAATCCATGTTTTAAAATAAAATTAATTTGCAATTAGAATTCTTAGCCAAACAAAAATTATTTTGATTTGAAATGGCCAGTACTGCAGAACGGCAATTTCATAGGTAAAGGCCTATTATTTGGGTAAACAGTATTTAGTTTCCGTTTTCTAACTAGATGGCGTTGGCGTCGAGTTAGATCGCACTATGGGAACACTTTTCGGGACAGGTGAAACTAAATAAAAGCTTGTAAAATACTAGAAATGTGTGTCGGATTTCACATATCGCTCATTTGGTGCAACAATGACGTAATTACATTTTTAGAAATTTTACAGGAGATGCAGTCAAAGATTAATAATAATGGTTATGGCATTTTAGCGAAACTTATTACAATTATAATTGTTAGTCAGTGGGTCGTCCTATAAATAAAATCAACGTAAATTATGTTTTGCCCGATGAAAATAGTCTTTCCGCACATTATAACTTTATAAAACTTGTTTTGAAAAAAGTGTAATTACGCCGTTGTTGCACTGAATGAGCGATAAACTAATATTAATGTTATAGATGTAGATTAATGTTTTAATTCTTGATTTTTGTTAAAAAAAAAGAAATAAATTTAATCGTATCAGCGATTGAAATTTAATTACGCTACGGAACCAAACTAACAAATTATCTTTATGCCGATCGGAAAAAAGATAATTTTTTCCAAGTTTCGTAATATAGGTTTTTAAATTGAAAAGCCTATCGATCTTTATGATTAATCACCAATGTTATTGTATAGTAGATTATGAATCACTATTTTATCTCTAAACACACTACGCTAAAAATAACGGATTACTTAGAAAAACTGCAATATATCCGTTGATATATTTTTAAAAGAAAATACAGGACAAACATTATTCAAAATAAGTGTACAGTGCGTTTCACTTAGACGTTCCTTTGCCGTAATGTTGGCAATACGGAAAAACAGTGTTGCAATATTTTTAGTAATTAAATTATTAATATTAGGGAGATTAACTTCTATTTCGTTACTTTTAACAATTGCGTTTCTTTTTTGTTTTTCTTTTTATTATTTTTGAATAAAGTATAGGGCGCTGGGCTCCATTCCGATTGTCTTGCAATTCTTTCAAATACCGAAAACGACATGCCACAATATCGTATCTTTCTATAACAACATCCTTTTAGACCTGCTTTTTTTAAATAAAGTCCCATTCCCCTCATAATTCTCCAAAAAGTGCTGCAACTACCGTTAAAATCGATTTCGTTTCGCATTTCGGGGAACAATTTTGGTAGAGTAGGCAACTCTTTCCTTTTTCCCTTCTTTTTTATGTAGACAGACAGGGGAGCCAACATTACGCCAAAGGAACGTCTTAAGTGAAACGCACTGTACAATGCTCCTTCACCATTTTTTAAAAGTTGGTAGCACGTTTCACTTCAATAGGTAACGCATTCCACAAACGAGCAGCTTGGACAGTCAAAAAAGGATGTGGAATGCAAACGAATACTTAATTTCAGATTTATTATTTGTTTAACATAAAACTAGAAAAATAAACACTTAACTAATTAAAACTACACACATCTATTTTTTTTTGATCCAAAAAAAAATTTGCTCTAGTCACGTCATATACACGTCATATTTTACAAGCTTTTATTTAGTTTCACCTGTCCCGATGTTTGTCTGTCATCAAATCTTGTATATTAAATTTGACCCACTTCCCGGTTACCGATTGAGCTGAAATTTTGCATGCATGTTCAAATGACAATGCAAAATTATTATTAAAAGGAGCTGATCTGATGATGGAACCGGAAGGTGGCTATAGAAACTTGGTAGTTAAACGACACAACCCCATCGAGTTTGGGCTCGTATGATTAGTCTTGACGAGTATTAATTATATAGTATAATTTATAATTTGTAAATTATATAGTATATATAATTAAGTACTTGCCTATACAGGCAAGTACTTAATTCTATAGCTATTAAAGGTTGAACTTCTAATTTAACGAATAAAAAAGATGCGGCCGTTTATGTCGCAAAAAACGCATACTTTGATACTATCAAAGATCGAAATTTATAGGGTACTTCCCGTCCGGTAACTGTCCGGACCGAGCCCAAGACGTCGACGGCGCGCACTGTTCCCGCGCGCCTCATCGTGTTGACAAGAGGGGCCCAGCTGGGTCGAAGCCTACTGGGGCCAGGATTATCCGAAAGGAAGCTCAAGCCCCGGTACGAAGAGGCTAGAAGGAACGGAGTGGGTTTTTAGTCAGTAAGAGTCTGATCTCCCGCTCCACCCAAAGCGGGGGTTGTCATAAGATGTTTTTTGTCCACCGTAAAAAAAGGGTACTTCCCGTTGACCCAGAATCCTGAAATTTGGCACAAAGCAAGGTCTTATAAGCACATGTATAGGAATAAATCTGAAAACAGTAAATAGGTTGTTACACAAAAAAAAAATGCACTTCGGAGAAATCTTCGAGACTGCACGCAACCCTCAGTGCGTGGGTCCGAGTCGCACTTGCCCACTTTTTTGTGTTAAAAATGCCCATGGTAGCAGTGTCGCCGTTAGGGTGGGGGCACGGTGGTTCGACGGCCCAGGGCGGCAAATTCAGGGGGCGCCAAGTAGTGGAGTTGGAGTCTCCTGCCTCCCCTGGTGCAAACCCTCAAAACTGTGCTCTACGCTCTGTGCATATGCTAATTTTTATTGTGATTTTTTTAAGATGGATTTTTTTGGGTTTGTTGTTGTTCGCTCCTCGACACACAGCGCTTACGCTTACGATTGGTGCGATACTTCCACCTGGACGCCACAATATTTTTTTTCGATGGGGAAAATCATCGTATGACAAAACCCGCTCTTGGGTGGAGCGGGAGATAGTGTCAGAAGACTCTTACTGACTAAAAACCCCATCGCGTTCCTTCTAGCCTTCATACCGGGGCACGAGCTCCCTTTCGGACAACCCTGTCCCCAGTAGGCTTCGACCCAGCTGGGCCCCTCCTGCTGCTGACAACTCCTTGAGGCGCGCGGGAACAGTACGCGCCGTCGACGTCTTGGACTCGGTCCATTACCGGACGATCGGACAGCGAGCTACCCATGGCTGGCCGTCCGCGAGCCCGCGTCTACGGTGGCCGGAAATCGGGATCGGAATCCCGGCGACGGTGGCGAGGGCGTCGTAGCCTGATGCGGTCGGCCTCCTCCTTTGCTAGCATTACTGCTTCGCAGAAGGAGGCGACCGCCTGCCACTCCTCCTCGCTCCGGACCATGGCCTCGACCAGTGCCCGGCGCGAGAGGTGTCAGTAGCCCTTACGCCGGGTACTGCATGGTAGATACTCAACGGTAAGCACAGCCTTTTTAAGTAATGAATCATAATAAATACCACGTAATACTATGTTTAACAGTTACCGTCGATAGTAGATCGTATCAGTTGTTATCATTATCGAATATTTGCGCTGATACTGACAGGTGCTAAATTATTATACCTGTTTTCTGAGTGATATGCATGACACATACTTACATACATGAATAATCAGCTAATGTTCAAGCGCAAAACCAATTTATAAACGAGTACAGGCACAAAATATATAGTTACGGAAGTCAATCTACACACAAAGCGCGCTCCAGCAGCGCACACATAGACAACGCTCACGCACGGACACGATATCTCGGTAGCGTCTCGGCCCGCTCGTCGAACAGTTCGGTTCAAACGCTCATTAGTGTGCATCCACCGAGAGTAGATATAAAAAGTGAAGTATAAACATTTTTTTTTGTGGTGGGGAAAATTATCCAACGACAACCCCCGCTCTTGGGCGGAGCGGGAGATAGTGTCAGACTCTTACTGGCCAAAAACTCACCCCGTTCCTTCTAGCCTTCATACTGGGGCTCGAGCTCTCTTTCGGATAACCGTGGCCCCAGTAGACTTCGACCCGGCTGGGCCCCTGCTGTTCTGACAACTCATTGAGGCGCGCGGGAACAGTGCGCGCCATCGACGACTTGGGCTCGGTCCGGACATTTACTGGACGGTCGGACAGCAAGCTCTTGGCTCGCCGTCCGCAAGCCCAGCTTGATACGCTGGAGCCGATTGAGAGGCGAGCCAAGAGAATCATCAGCAATGATGCATTTGTAGTGCCGAAGCTGCAAAGCCTTGAGCATCGCCCCTAAGTTGCTATCTTGTCGGTTTTCTATCGTTTACATTTCGGGGAATGTGCACTGGAATTGCACAATCTAATTCCGCCAAGTCCGTTCCATCATCGGACCACAAGATGTACGGCGTTGCGCCACCGGTACATGATAGACATTTTTTTAGGTGGGAAAATTATCCAATGAGGATGTCATCATCCCACTCTTGGGTGGAGCAGGAGATGGTGTCAGAATTACTGACTAAAAACCCACTTCTGCTTCTTCGTTGCTTTTCGTACTGGGGCCGAATTTTCCTTTCAGAAGTAGACCTTTGGCCCCAGTAGGCCTAGACCACGTTTCGTACCATAGCAACCGACATAACGTAAATGTTTTTGTTAATCTTATCATAACTAAGTTCTTTAATCTTGCTTATGTTACTGATACAATATCTTCGGTACACGTGCCCTCAAAGCACTTTGTCGGTTTTGTTTTTTACTGAATTTTTCGCCCAGACCACAGTCCATACCATCACGATATGACTTCTTGCTTATCATCTATACTTATAATAAATCTGTAGAGAGGTCAATTCTGTACATGAAATATATTTCCAAAATAACTATCAGGGGGTGATTAGTGATCGATACTGATGCCAAAAATGCAAACAGTAAAATTTTTGTCTGTCTGTCTGTCTGTCTGTCTGTCTGTCTGTCTGTATGTTCTTTATAGAAACAAAAACTACTCGATGGATTTTAACGAAACTTGGTACAATCATTCTTCATACTCCTGGGCAGGTTATAGTATACTTTTCATCACGCTACGATCAATAGGAGCAGAGCAGTAAAGGGAAATGTTCGGGAAACGGGAGAAATTACTCCATTTTTTAAGCTTCCGGCGCATTTGCAGCCTTAATGGTTAAAGTTCGAAATGTTCTCCTTAAAATTATATATCAAATATCCCACAACAGTATATGTCTATCTTTTATGGTTGACTCACAATAACACGTGTAACTCCCGATAGCTTAGCAGTTCGGAGCTGTCTGTTTATTTTTGTCTACTCTTACGTTTATAACACTCTCACTCATCCCTAATTAAAAAAAGTTAACATTATTATCTATTCCATAAAAAAAGAATCATAGAAATCGGTATAGAAACACCAAAGTTATACATGAAATACGCTAATAAGCCATCGCGCGTGAATACTGAATCATGCAATAAGGATTATTTTTGTGTAACGGTCGCCGCGCTCGACGCGGCTCGCGGCGGCAATATTTAGCTGTTGATGCGAATAGACGTTCAGAGTGTTCGACCTTATTGACAGACAATAATTGATTTTAACAAACCGTGCTTATCAGCGCGACTTTTAGTCTACTCTTACGTTTAATAATTTATTTTTAGATTTCTTTGGTTGTTATTTTATAAAATAGGTATTACTTATTTTGGTAGTGTTTAAATATTTCGTAGCTTAATTATATTTTTTTTTTTTTTTTAATTTATTTAGCTGTAGTTTTAAATAGGTAAGTACTTAGGTATCCAATAGGTAATTTCATTCTATTGGACGTAGTTTAGGTACCTACTTTACTTATACTTATAATAAATCTATAGAAGTGAAAATTCTGTACATTGAAAATATAAAAAAATAAACGGCAGGGGGTGTTACTAGACCAACACCGAAGCCAAAAATGTGATTAAAATTTTTTTGTCTGTCTGTCTGTTTGTTCAGGCATCACGCAAAAACTACTGGTCCGATTACGATGAAACTTGGTTCAATTATTCTTTAATATCCTAGGCACCACACTGGGTACTTTTTATCCCGGAAAATTATATACAATAAAAACAAACTTAATTTTGTGGTTCGATCCCTAGACCCGATTTCTGTACCAACCGCAAATAATAAGTTGGTCGTAGGTTACGTCACCCGCTGTGGAGTTCACTAAGGGGCGCTGCATGTGGCTAAGATAGGTACTATAATATTTGGGTAAATAATATGTAGTTTCCGTTTTCTAAACGTTTCGTAAATGGCGTTGGCGTCGAGTTAGATCACGCTATGGGAACACTTTTTGCGAATAAAGAAAGGAGCGCGTTTTCCTATAACCCATTTATTAATTCCATCGAACACGAAGACATTGGCACCATGTCTAAGGTGTGTGCACACTGTCACGCGCGTAAGTGGAAGGGAGAGATCTGGAACGTCTTAGAATTCGACATCAGACATTTCAGATCTTTGATTTTGACGACCCCGTTGTCGCTGGCATAAGCAACAGGATCCGCGTACGAAGTCGCTGGCAGAAGCTAGTATCATAATAAAAAACTTTTTACAAAAAAAAATTAAACCGACTTTAAAAAGTACAAAATAACTTTAATTTCGGAAGTCGGTGTTTCTATAATAGATACCTAATCTTGTCTCTTCGTTATTTAACACCGACTTCCGAAATTAAAGTTATTTTGTACTTTTTGAAGTCGGTTTAATTATTTTTGTAAAAAGTTTTTTATTTTTCACTTTTTAGTTATGGTAGCACCACTAAAAAGTACCTACCCTTCAGCTAAACATAAATTACCTTATAGCCAGAGTGCATCTCATAACGATTCTTATAATCCCAAATACGGTTATATTACATGAATTTAACCCATCCCCCTTTCCCCTCCCCCTGTCCCCTCCCCCTTTTCTTTCAGTCAGTCATCGACTACACGTATAAACAAAGCAATTTTACTTGTTACGACAATTCTGCTATGATTCTATGAGGAGTTTTGTTCCATATCTTCGAAGTTCATGATCAGATCATAACAATATTTCTATGGGACCAACTTGGAAGCATAACCTTTCAATAAAAATAAAAAAAATTCCAAATCGGTCCACAATTGACCGAAATATCGGTGAACATACATACAAAAAAAAAAACATACATTCAGCCGAACATAGAACCTCCTCCTTTTCGAAGTCGGTTAAAAATAGTTCGTAATCTTTCTAATATTACCTATTGATAAGTTGCTGACCCGCGAACTTCGTACCGCCGATCAAATAATATAGTAAAGTACGTTGGGGTAACATCGGCATAGGGGTAAGAACGTATAAATATAAATTATACCACTTATTTATTTTTATTTTTAGTGTTAGTCATATTGCGTGCGCGTCATTATGTCCACCTTGCCCAGCAATGTGGCTGGCCTTAAAAATAAAGCTAAATAAGTGGTATATTTTATATTTATACGTTCTTACCCCAACCCACCTTTTCGATATAGTCAACCGATTGCGATGAAACAAAGCTTAAGTAATATATCAAGTTACACCCAATTTTAATGTATGTCGGCGGAGGATGCCGATTATCATTGAAGCTCTCTCCATAGACTCTGTTTTGTGGACGATGGCTGGGTATCGAGCAATAAACAGACCTTTCCAGATCACACAACTGATTTATTATGATGCAAGCTTTAGGTTTTCATTTCACATAACGAGCCGTGAGACAGTCCTCGAGATAAGACGTTGCACGTCGCACGGTTGCCGACTGAGGAATGAGCCGGGCCTCTGCGCTCGGCACTTTTATCTGCTCGGTTTGTGCAAACGTCAGACCGGATTTTGTCAAAGTGACATGTGTCACTTGTCACTTAGATCGTTCATTCGTTCTCAAGCTTCCGTACTATTATTGACTTCTCCAACAAGTTAATTAATCGATTTTGTACATTTTACGAGATGCGTGCACTACTAAAAACTTCTATAGATGAAGGGACCGCCCTCCGCAAAAAAAAATCGGCCATATAAAATTATAAACTTGATTGGACAGTTTGTATGGAGAGGCCGATTTTATTTTTCGTTTCCTGAAAAAAAAAATGTTTCAAAGTGACATGTGTCACTTGTCACTTAGATCGTTCATTCGTTCTCAAGCTTCCGTACTATTGACTTCTCCAACAAGTTAATTGATCGATTTTGTACATTTTACGAGATGCGTGCACTACTAAAAACTTCTATAGATTTATTATACAAGGTGTAAGGGACCGCACTCCGCAAAAAAAAAATCGGCCATATAAAATTATAAACTTGATTGGACAGTTTGTATGGAGAGGCCGATTTTATTTTTCGTTTCCTGAAAAAAAAAAAAAATGTGGTAGGTTGTTCAGTTTCGTCTACTGAGCAAGCCCTTAACCCTTCAGATACCGTCAATTAGAGACACAATAGTAAGACAATAGATGCGCGGCCACCGGTGGTCGCTTGGGGATTCATGAATTAAAGCTTGCGGAGGGCTGTCTCTTACACCTTGCATACAATTTATTCAGTGCACGAGCCCTCAGTGCACTTAATCGTTTTTTTTCTGAATTCTATGCTCAGACCACAGTCCATACTATCACGGATATTATAAGTTATTCTTAATCTTATCAAATTGTCCTAAAGTTTTTAATCTTTCTCATATTATTGATAGCATTTTCTGTGTACTAGCCATCATCGCACATGCCTTGTTTTTAGGGTTCTATTTTTCAAAAGGAAAGAACTAAACCCTTATTATAACCCATTTTGTTGTCCGTCCGTCTGTCTATCTCGAGAACGCGTGGAGGTCTGCGGTCAAAATCAAACATGTAAGTTAACAAAAAAAAGATACTGCCGTTTATGTCGCAAATAAGGTAAATCGACACTCAAGGGAATCAAAATTCAAAGGGTACTTCCCGTTGATTTAGAACCCTAAAATTTGACATGAAGCAAGGTCTTATAGCACAAATATAGGAAAAAAAATTTGAAACATTCATCATCATCAATGTCAAAGTCAAACTCAAAGTCAAAGTCAAAGTCAAAGTCAAAATATTTTATTTCATATAGGCCTACAAGGGCACTTATAAAACGTCAGAAGCTAGTGCACGGTTCCAAATTGGTCGTTTCCTACGGAGAAGAACCGGCAAGAAACTCCATGGTTACTCTTTTAAAAAATGTGTTTATTACAATATTGATTGATTTATGTAAGAACAGTGTAGACCAGTCAACATCATCATTATCATCATACGATCATTTATAGTTACGTAACAAAAAAAAAATATTTTTGGAAAAATCTTAATTAGGAATTAAACTGTGTTTAGTGTTTTATTAAGGAATTGAACTGTTTTCATTGGTAAACTTGTACGAAACCCTCAGTGCGCGAGTCTGACTCGCACTTGTCCAGATTTTTTACTGAATTTTTTGCCCAGACATTACGCTGCTAATCTTATCATACTAAATTCTAATTGTTTTCTAATCTCTCTAATATTATTAATTATATCTTCAGTACACTAGCCCTTAACGCACTTGGCTGGTTTTTTTACAGAATTCTTTTTCCGGAAAGAAAGAAAGAAAGAAAAACGTTTATTTGTAACTCAAACATACATTTAAATTTAAAACAGTTGAAATAGGATACATTAAAAAATACATGTAATTTCGTATGAAAAAACAAAAAGATAACTTTAAGAAAGAAAGAAAGAAAGAAACAAAAATAATTTATTTTATTTATTTATTAAAATCTGTGTAAGGTCAAAAAGGCGCCTAACTCAGCATATGCTGTGATATCTATAGGTATACGTGTACTTACATTGAGTACACTTTAAAAAAAACAACCAACTTTACTTCAAATAAAAAACTTTTTTCAAAAAATAAAACCGACATCAATTAAAAAAAAACACTCAAAAGTGCAAACTTTAATTTTGGAAGTCGAAAGAAGATCGAGCCTGAAATAGGGCTGGGCGCGAGAAGTCACCGCTTGCCCTAATGAGGACACGGCTGTGCTCCGCCCAAGCAACCACGGTGTCTGCCGGGCGGTTCGCACAATGGTGACACGGGCAAACGGTACTTCCGTTTGCCTGGGTGCCACCATTGTGCCTTTAAGAGCGGCCAACTCAAGGTACATATTATTGTCTTTATTTTCAACTAGCTTTGCCCGCGCGGCTTCGCTCCCGCTCTTCCCTACTCTACACTACTCTGCCCTACTCTACCCTACTCTACCCTACTCTACCCTACTCTACCCTACTCTGCCCTACTCTGCCCTACTCTACCCTACTCTACCCTACTCTACCCTACTCTACCCTACTCTACCCTATTCTACCCTACTCTACCCTACTCTACCCTACTCTACCCTACTCTACCCTACTCTACCCTACTCTACCCTACTCTACCCTACTCTACCCTACTCTACCCTACCCTACTCTACCCTACTCTACCCTACACTACCCTAATTTTTTTTCCATAAGAACCTTCTCCTCACAATAACAATCACAACAAAAAAAAAATCAGCCAAATCGGTCAAGCCGTTTTCATGCCAAGTCGTGACAACGGAAAACGGGGTTCATTTTTATATATATACTAGCTTTGCCCGCGCGGCTTCGCTCCCGCTCTTCCCTACTCCACCCTACTATACCCAACTCTACCCTACTCTACCCTACTCTACCCTACTCTACCCTACTCTACCCTACTCTATCCTACTCTACCCTACTCTACCCTACTCTACCCTACTCTACCCTACCCTACCCTACTCTACCCTACACTACCCTAATTTTTTTTTCCATAAGAACCTTCTCCTCATAATAACAATCACGACAAAAAAAAATCAGCCAAATCGGTCAAGCCGTTTTCATGCCAAGTCGTGACAACGGAAAACGGGGGTTATTTTTATATATATAGATAGAAGATAGATAAACACATAAATTACATTTTAATTTTAATATTTCAATATAAAAAAAGAAACATTTAAAAATATAAAAAATAGTAGCCCACCGGTATCGGGCACAGGGTCCAAGCTACCGGCGGTCAGGGCTCCAGAGAAAGAAACCTCCTAACTAAACGAGCCGTGTCCAGAAGTACCGCTTTCTGAATCAAGCCCTTGATCCAGCCGCCTAACGCGAGCTTTGGCTGGTTGAGGCTCTTGGCTATTAAGCCATTACCCGACACGACTATCAGTACAATGATCGCGGTGTCCACATATTATTGTTTTTATTATTATTACTAGCTTTTGCTCGCACGGCTTCGCTCCCGCTCTTCCCTACTCTAGCCTACTCTACCCTACACTACTCTACACTACTCTACTCTACCCTACACTACTCTACCCTACTCTACCCTACTCGACCCTACTATACGCTACTATACCCTACTCTACCCTACTCTACCCTACTATATCCTACTCTACCCTACCAAACTTCACATAAACCATCTACTAAATAGTCAGAACAAAGTCTAAAAATTTGGTTTGGATAGGTGAGCCCGTTCTTGAGTTATAAACTCGCTCCCGCTCTTCCCTACTCCACCCTACTCTACCCTACTCTACCCTACTCTACCCTACTCTACCCTACTCTACCCTACTCTACCCTACTCTACCCTACTCTACCCTACTCTACCCTACTCTACCCTACTCTACCCTACTCTACCCTACTCTACCCTACTCTACCCTACTCTACCCTACTCTACCCTACTCTACCCTACTCTACCCTACTCTACCCTACTCTACCCTACTCTACCCTACTCTACCCTACTCTACCCTAGTCTACCCTACTACTCTACCCTACTCTACCCTACCCTACCCTACTCTACCCTACTCTACCCTACTCTACCCTACTCTACCCTACTCTACCCTACTCTACCCTACTCTACCCTACTCTACCCTACTCTACCCTACTCTACCCTACACTACCCTAATTTTTTTTTCCATAAGAACCTTCTCCTCACAATAACAATCACAACAAAAAAAAAATCAGCCAAATCGGTCAAGCCGTTTTCATGCCAAGTCGTGACAACGGAAAACGGGGGTCATTTTTATAATATGTATAGATATAGATATAGATATAGATATAGATATAGATATAGATATAGATATAGATATAGATAAGTATATATAGATAAACACATAAATTACATTTTAATTTTAATATTTCAATATAAAAAAAAAACATTTAAAAATATAAAAAATAGTAGCCCACCGGTATCAGGAACAGGGTCCAAGCTACCGGCGGTCAGGGCTCCAGAGAAAGAAACCTCCTAACTATACGAGCCGTGTCCAGAAGTACCGCTTTCTGAATCAAGCTCTTGATCCAGCCGCCTAACGCGAGCCTTGGCTGGTTGAGGCTCTTGGCTATTAAGCCATTACCCGACACGACTATCAGTACAATGATCGCGGTGTCCACATATTATTGTTTTTATTATTATTACTAGCTTTTGCTCGCACGGCTTCGCTCCCGCTCTTCCCTACTCTAGCCTACTCTACCCTACACTACTCACTCTACCCTACACTACTCTACACTACTCTACCCTACTCTACCCTACTCTACCCTACTCGACCCTACTATACCCTACTCTACCCTACTCTACCCTACTCGACCCTACTATACCCTACTATACCCTACTCTACCCTACTCTACCCTACTATATCCTACTCTACCCTACCAAACTTCACATAAACCATCTACTAAATAGTCAGAACAAAGCCTAAAAATTTGGTTTGGATAGGTGAGCCCGTTCTTGAGTTATAAATTAACAACGAAAAGTGGCATTGATTTTTATATATATAGATAGATTATTATTAGTAACGGAATTCATGTACTTATACTGATTTTACACAGCAAAAGAATAAAGTGGATATGCCTCAAAAACAAAATAGATAGGTACAGAAGACAATCTCAGGTACTACTTCACTTTTTATACCTACGCTCAGTGAACGCGCACTAATGAGCGTTTGAGCCGGAACTGTTCGACGAGCGGGCCGAGGGCGAGGAGATATCGTGTCCGTGAGCGGTGTCTATGTGTGTTGTGAACTTGTAAGAGCGCGCTTTGTATGTAGATTGACTTCTGTACCTATATATTTTGTGCCTTAAATCCCGAGAATAATTTTAAAGAGCAGATTTTTTTATGACTCTATCCTTACTAATATTATAAAAGCGAAAGTGAGTTTGTTTGTTTGTTTATTTGTTTGTTACGTCTTCACGCCTAAATGGCAAAATACATTTTGATGAAACTTGGTACACGGATAGACCATGTCCTGGAATAGGACATAGGATACTTTTTATCCCGGAAGTATGTTCCCTTGGGATAATTTTCTTCTATCACGCGGGCGAAGCCGCTGGGAGCAGTAAGCACATAAATATAGCAATTAAGTACATAAATATAATACATAAAAAACTTTTTGCAAAAAAAAATTAAACCGACTTCAATGTTTAAAACACTGAAAAGTACAAAATATTTTTTTTTCAATAATAGAACCTAATTTTGTCTCTTCGTTATTTAACACCGACTTCCGAAATTAAAATTATTTTGTACTTTTCAGTGTTTTTTACTTTGAAGTCGGTTTAATTTTTTTTTTGTAAAAAGTTTTTTATTTTTCACTTTTTAGTTATGGTAGCACCACTAAAAAGTACTTACCCTTCTTCAGATAAACATAAATTACCTTATAGCCAGAGTGCAACTCATAACGATTCACCAGAAGACTGGCAACATTGCCACGTTCATTCAAGCCCGTTCCATCATCAAACCACAGACCTTACGGCGCGTTGTGCCACCGGTACATAGTGGACATCCCACCCATACGTACAAAGCGTTTTGGGAACACATTCATTGTGCGCACAGCTAAAAAATGGAATTCCCTGACAGAGTCTGTGTTTCCTTATAGCTACAACTTAGGGGTCTTTAAGTCAAGAGTGAATAGGTTACTTCTAGGCAAGCGTGCTCCATCGCCGACCACGTCATCGCTTACCATCAAAGCGAGATAGTCGTCAAACTCGAACCTATAAGTAATAAAAAAAAAACATCAACGATATCATCCCTGCATTTGCAACATCAATGACTTGTAATTTTTTATTATTTAAATAAGATATTACCTAAATACCAAAGATATAACATATCTATCTTTACAATAGCCTTATACAATGGCGATGGCCGTGAAAATATTGATTGTATTATCTTTATCTCTAAGTACTTTTTCAGGAGTCCCTTACCACGATGCGTAAGAATGTCAGTCGTACGAGAGAGAAAGAGAGACAGAGCTATACACCGTATATATCTCCATCCTTTTCTAAAGTTGTGGAATGGAACTCGTTAAGAGACCGTGGTAGGGGCTCTGATAGTGGTAGATTGTAGGAATTAGGACTCAAATATTAGTGTTTGTGACTAAGTTAATTGTATATTCAAGGTTATAGGTAGACACGGTTTTTAATCGACTTCAAAAAGAAGGAGATTTTATGTCCGGCGGATTGTATTTACAAGCTTTTATTTAGTTTCACCTGTCCCGATATTTGTCTGTCATCAAATCTTGCAAATTAAATTTGACCCACTTCCCGGTTACCGATTGAGCTGAAATTTTGTGTGCATGTGTAATCAGATGACAATGCATAATTATTATGACATGGAGCTGATCTGATGATGGTACCGGAAGGTGGCTATAGGAACTTGGTAGTTAAACGACACAACACCATCGAGTTTGGGCGCGTATGATCCTTCTTGACGAGTATTAATTATATAGGTATACCGAGCTATAAAAGCTTGGTTTTCCACGTAACTATTAAAAATAATTTATTTTTTTGTATTGTCATTGTTAAAAAAAGACTACAATTATATTATTGCGGTAGGTGTGAAACATTAAACAATTATATAATATTTCATATCGAATTATATATCATTAAGATTATAACCTACTTATAATAATAAAAAACATACTTATATGTAGGTATATGATAAAATAATAAAGTAATAAATACTCTGATAAATATCTACCATTCAAATTAATTCAAAATATAATACGTTTGTTTATACCGCGTACTATGCGTTCCAAATGAGAATAGCATCGATTGAATGTTGTGACGTCACGATTTACTGTCAAAATTTATTTACGAACTGAGAACGAAAAAGTTTAATCAGAATCCAGGGGGTCTACTCGCTTTCTCCGAAACGAAACTTTCGTAAAAGAACGATGTGCATTTGACGTTAAAATTGCAAACAATCCCTTGTCAAAATTATATATTATTTTCGAAACATTAATTAGAGTAGGTTTAGAGTTTCGGTAAGTCAAACAATTTCCGTTCGTACGAAATTTCGGGAACGAAAGGAACCGTGGTAGGAAACGCGAAATTTCAATTGAAACTTCGTTTTTCGAAGAAAGCGAGTAGACCCCCAGGGCCTCAAGTCTGCTATTACAATAGTGCCAGAATGGTCTATCATTGACTTCATAATTGTTGATTTTGACAAATTTTGGTAATGCACTAATATATTGGCGTCATAATGACTTTCCAACGGCAACAGGGTCACTTCATTGAAAGAAATGGTAATCTCGTACATGACATAATGACAAATGAATATCTGACGTAATTATGCGGTAATTTGCTAAACTTTTTGACAGTTGTTTTGATCAGTGACTACCATTAGAACGTTATTGTGCAGTTATTGGTTTTAGGGCGGGTTGTTTCAGCCATACTTAACTCATGAGTAACAGTCAAAAATAGCGCTAACGTACTTTAAACCAAAAAATGGGTTGTTTCAAAAAATGGCGGCCCAAAAATACGTTAAAAAGTTACTATTACCATTACTGATGCTCTAGCCACTAGTTAACGTCATTTTACGCCATGTTTGTTGTCGTTTTCAAGTAGTTCGTTCAACAATATGGACTCTTTTGTATTAAATTCGTTTTTATTCGACGATAGTTCATCTGATGATGATACAAACTAAAAGAAAAAAGTATTTAAAACGCGTATATATAACGTATATCTATAGGATGAATGGGCACGCCATAATTATGGCGGTAAGTGCCCTCTTTGAGGCGTGGCTAGAAAGACCTCAGGGCGTCCTTACCTTCCGCATGACGCAGGTTCTCACCGGACATGGCAAGCTCGGGAGGTTCCTGCACCGGATTCAAGCGGAAGAGACGCCCGGGTGTCGCCACTGTGCGGAACGCCCCACACAGGCGGATTTTTTAAAATTCCTGGCCAAAACCCCAATGTACGAAGTCGCTCATAATAGTCACGTGACGTAATTTTTTGAATCTTAATGATTCCTTGCATCCAATGACAGCTCGCATAATATTTTAAACGAACGTTTTCATGACTATCCACTATTGCAAAGTATAGACTTCTAAACAAAAACTGAATGTTGCTTAAAATTTAGTTTATTGAAAAAATATATTGTCGTATTTCGAACGTGTTCAGTGTAACTTTTACCATGGATTGTGAAGCTAAGAAATCATCCTCAACACCTAAAAAACTTTTTACTTTATATACAAGATTTTTAAATTTTTCATTATTATCTTTCAAATTGCAGTTCCTATAATATTCAACTAATTGTTGACGACATATGACGACATTCTGAGAAGATGAACCTAAAAATAAAGAAGAAATAAAATAAAACCATTTTTCATGTTTCTTACTTCACATTGCTAATTGTCCAACGAAAAGCAGAGTAGCACATATTAGCAACTAAAATTAACACCGATAGCCAGCTAAGATGTATATCTTTATTACAATCTTTACAAGATAGTCTGATTCTAATGAATTTGCAACTTTAGAGCATACCAAAAGCAATCACTACGTAAAATTTATATTGCAAATTACTTTAATTATTTTTATAAACAAACAAACTAAAAACAATAGTGAATTTAATTTGAATACTTAGATACATACCTCCAGCTTCACAATCCATGGTTAAAGTTATACTTAACACGTTCGAAATACGACAATATATTTTTTCAATAAACTAAATTTTAAGCAACATTCAGTTTTTGTTTAGAAGTCTATACTTTGCAATAGTGGATAGTCATGAAAACGTTCGTTTAAAATATTATGCGAGCTGTCATTGGATGCAAAGAATCATTAAGATTAAAAAAATTACGTCACGTGACTATTATGAGCGACTTCGTACATTGGGGTTTTGGCCAGGAATTTTAAAAAATCCGCCTGTGTGCGCCCGGAGGACACTATGGAGCATACATTCGAGGTATGCCCTGCTTGGGCGGAGCATCGCCGTGCCCTCGTGGGGGTGATAGGCGGCGTAGACCTCTCGCGACGGGCCTTGGTTGAGGCCATGGTCCGAAGCGAAAAGGAATGGCAGGCGGTCGCCTCATTCTGCGAAGCAGTAATGCTAGCAAAGGAGGAGGCCGACCGCATCAGGCAGCGGCGCCCTCGTCACCGCCGCTGGGATTCCGATCTCGATTTCCGGCCACCTTAGACCACCTTAGACGCGGGCTCGCGGACGGCGAGTCATGGGTAGCTCGCTGTCCGACCGTCCGGTAATTGTCCGGACCGAGCCCAAGACGTCGACCGCGCGCACTGTTCCCGCGTTTCTCAAGGAGTTGTCAGCAACAGGAGGGGCCCAGCTGGGTCGAAGCCTTCTGAGGCCAGGGTTATTCGAAAGGAAACTCGAGCCCCGGTATGAAGAGACTAGAAAGAACGGGGTGGGTTTTTAGTCAATAAGAGTCTGACACTATTTCCCGCTCCACCCTAGAGCGGGGGTTGTCATTGGATGATTTTTGCCCACAGGCTCCGGGCGGCAGGTCTTTTCGAGGCCCTTTGTCCTCGGGAAAAGTACCTATGTGATGCGAAAGTAGGTCTGGTTTGTTGGTAGGTACCTATTCGTTATGTTTCACGTGAAATGTTAGTTATACAAATAAATAAAATTTGAGGTTTAAAATATTTTTACTTACATTGAAAGATTTACAAAATTAACAAATACAGAGATGATCAGTTTTAAAATTGATGTTTGCGCCTTTTACTAAGACTAAAATCTTTAATTAAAGCACAATAATCTAACGAATGAGCTCCGTCATTTTCGATTGAAAGAATAGCAAGGGCTGAAAGCCGATTCTGTGTCATCGAATTCCTCAAATGTTTTAATAATTTTAAGCCTCTAAAAACTCCTTTTAGCAGACGCAACCGTAACAGTAGTGGTTGCAATAATTCTCAGAACTATATCGATAGTAAACTTCATTTGAAAAAATCTGTATTTTTTTTAAATTTGCTGGACGCCCCTGCAAGAGCGAGGCCCCGGGCGATTGCCCTGTTCGCCACCCCCTAACGCTGCCGCTGTTCTTATGCTTCTCAAGTAGTGCTTGGAAGCGCTGTTTTTCCAGTAGTGTGAAATTTACAGCACGTTCTCTGTAAAAATAAAACACCACGTGAACCCAAAATATTGAGAAATACCGTTGCCTATCTTAAAGTTTAAAAAATATTATCGTGTTATTATATTGTTGGTACTTACTTTGGTGTAAACGTATCCATTTTATATTTTCTTTAATTTTAATGAATTACCGAATATAATATGCTAGTCAATAATGTCACTTTGATGTTGTCGTTTTGAACCGATAGATCAAATTATGACATAAACGATGCAATTTTGCCATAATCAAAAAATCTCCCGACCATTTTTATTGGAAAAATGTGTTGCTTTCTACTGGCAACCCGATTAACTTTGACTGTGTGTTTGAAACAACGCTCTGAATTTGACGAACGTAAAACCTCTCACGTAATAGTAACTTTTGACTGTTCGTATGTAACGTTAACCGACCTTTTGAAACAACCCGCCCTTAATAAGTTCGTTTTTGTCATTCTACCTCCACTCTATTACGAGACCACTGACCGATCAATGATCGATCATTATGATTTAGCAGATTATTGAACTTTCAGCAAAATGACAATGGGATCGTGTTGGAATGACGAATTTATAAAAATCGAAGACTCGGGCCCCTTTTCTTCAAGTTTACTTATCTCGGCGTTCCTCAATTTTGACACAGTTGCTACGATTTGACAGTAAATCGTGACGTCACAAAATGCAATCGATCTTATTCTCATTTGGAACGCATAGTACATCGAAGGACTGGAACAATTTGCCTGCTGCGGTCTTCTCGACCAATTATAATTTAGGTGCCTTCAAAGCTAGAGTGAATAGACTCATAATAAACATACAACACATTTATCATATCAGGATGGACGCGCGTCATCCCCCAGGATTCGTTGGTAAACCCCCGTTTATTCATTTCATTGAGTTTATTTAAAAGGTAAATTTAAAAAAAAATATGGGCGCGCATATGAAAACAGATTTTTACCGCCACAAAAGTTTACTAGTTTTATTCTCTTTACAAGTGTATTTAAAAACGTCGTAAGTGTGTAATGTTAGTGATTACCGATCTCGGCTCTCTTAAAACCCTCGCCACGGCTCGGGTCTAAATAACGCCTCGACGGTAATCACTTACATTACACACTTAAATCATAATGTATTTTGTAATTTGCATTGTCATCTGATTTACACATGCATGCAAAACAGCCTAATCGGTAACCGGGAAGTGGATCAAACCACCTTTTATTTTTTGATAACTAAAAAAGCTTGTAACAGTGCTAAGCCAAAAGAAAAAAAGATAGAAAAAATATACCTATACAATAATATATCAAAGGTTAGGGTTGAAATTAACCCTTCAGATACCGTCAATTAGAGACACAATAGTAAGACAATAGATAAGCGGCCACCGGTGGTCGCTTGGGGATTCATGAATTAAAAAAAAAATCACTCCCCACTTCACGTGTCTCTTCTACACGTAAAGTTGGGAGTGATTTTTTTTACCCTAATAAAACATTTTTTCTTTGCGGACGGACGGACAGACAGACAGACATGGTGAAACAATAAGTGTTCCTAGTTGACTACAGAACCCTTAAAAAAGAGGTTGGCTGCCAATATTTTGAGTACGAAATCTAAAAAACTAGGATAAGCTATCCAAGACGCTACACACATTATGGCGGCAAGTCCCCTCTTCGAGGCGTGGCTGGAAAGACCTCACGGCGTCCTTACGTACCGCATGACGCAGGTCCTCACCGGACATGGCAAGTTCGGGAGGTACCTGCATCGGATTCAAGCGGAAGCGACGCCCGGGTGCCGCCACTCTGTGCGGAACGCCCGGAGGACACGGTGGAGCACACTGTCGAGGTGTGCCCTGCTTGGGTGGAGCACCGCCGTGCCCTCGTGGGGGCGATCGGTGGCGGAGACCTCTCGCGCCGGGCCTTGGTTCAGGCCATGGTCCGGAGCGAGGACGAGTGGCAGGCGGTCGCCTCCTTCTGCGAATCAGTAATGTTAGCAATGGAGGAGGCCGACCGCTTCAGGCAACGGCGCCCTCGCCGCCGCTGGGGTTCCAGTCCCGATTTCCAGCCACCGTAGACGCGGGCTCGTGGACAGCGAGCCATGGGTCGCTGTCCGATCGTCCGGTAATTGTCCGGACCGAGTCAAGACGTCGACGGCGCGCACTGTTCCCGCGCGCCTCAAGGAGTTGTCAGCACAGGAGGCGCACAGGTGGGTCGAAGCCTACCGGGGTCGGGGTTATCCGAAAGGAAACTAGAGCCCCGGTATGATAGCTAGAGGGAACGGCGCGGGGTTTTTAGTCAGTAAGAGTCTGACACTATCTCCCGCTTCACCTAAGAGCGGGTTTTGTCATAAGATGATTTTCCCCGTCGACAAAAAAAAAAGACGCTACACACAGATTAGATCCGTACAAATCTGTTTTAAACTCTGTCCTATTTCGATAGTCTCAAATTGAGATGCATGCACAACACAAACGTTCTAGATGTGAACAACTCAAAATTAATTCAGTGTACCCTATTAGGATTGCATCAAATTCGTAAACCTAAACGTATGTAAAACATTCACTAACCGTTAACTCGCTCGATTCGTACCTCCTGAATAAATAAATATTTTACCACCATTTTGAAAAATTTTAATGTCCTGACACTGTTTTGAACGCTACCGTTACGACGCCATTTTAGATTTACGCATGCGTTCGGATAGACGCAAGAGTTTTAAATATTATTTTTCTTGTTTTGAATTTGGAATTGCGTAATTTCTTCTTCAGTATAACCGACTTCAAAAAGGAGGAGGTTCTATGTTTGGCTGAATGTATTTTTTTTTATGTATGTTTACGGATTTTTTCGCCAATTGTGGATCGATTTTGAAAATTATTTTTTTAATGAAAGTTTAATGCTTTCAAGTTGGTCCCATAATTTTTTTAAGGGCATTGTTGACAGGTCTAGCGGTTTAGTGGTTAGTAGCCCGGCCTACCATAAGTGAGTTCGTGGGTTCGATCTCCATCCAAGAAAAATGTTTGTGTGAATTATATTATTATGTTTCATCAGTTGTCTAGTACTCGCACAAACTTTGCTTAGTTTGGGACTAGATGGCGTTGTGCGAAAGTTGTGAAACATTATTATAAAGTACGTTGGGGTAACATCGGCGTAGGGGTAAGAATGTATAAATATAAATTATACCACTTATTTATTTTTATTTTTAGTGTTAGTCATATTGCGTGCGCGTCATTATGTCCACCTTGCCCAGCAATGTGGCTGGCCTTAAAAATAAAGCTAAATAAGTGGTATATTTTATATTTATACGTTCTTACCCCTATGCCAATCTTACCCCAACCCACCTTATTATTATTTCTTTTACTTTGGGTAAGTTTTTTTTGGGAAAATTATTTAATGACGTCCCCCACTCTTGGGCGAAGCGAGAGATAGTGACAGACTTTTACTGACTAAAAACCCACCCCGTTCCTTCGTGCCTTTATACCGAAGCTGGGCTGCCTTTCGAAACTAACCCTGGCCCCAGTAGGCTTAGCTTACTGACTGAGTTGACTTAGCTGGGTCCCTCCTGTTTCTAACAACTCCTTGAGGCGCGCGGGAACAGTGCGCGCTTTCGTCGACGACTTGGGCTCGGTACTTTGGGTAGGTTAGATAATACAAATGTATTATATAAATAAAATTTAAATTATTATATAAAAAACCAACAAGTTTAATATACTCAGGTAGGCTGTGTGTAACTGGCGATAGAGTTTAATGATGACTTTTTAACCGACTACGAAAAGGAGGAGGTTCTATGTTCGGCTGAATGTATCGAGCCTTTTTAGGAAGAACATCGTAAGCGACAGTGAGCGTTTTTGCAGTACTAGTAGATTTTCTCTTCCATAATTAAAAAGTATTAATTCATGATAATAAATAAAATAAAAAATATATAACTTCATATAACTACCGATCTAATAGAATTGTTGCTACTACATATTTTCGTAAATACTTTATAATTATGGAAGAGAAAACCTACTAGTACTGCAAAAACACTCACTGTCGCTTACGATGTTCTTCCTAAAAAGACTCGGTATGTTTTTAACGCATAGATACCTTCGAAATGTAATTTTTTTCCCATTTTCTTAAAATACTAAGGGCCAATTTTTCTATCCTCAAATAAACAACCAGATACCCTTTATTCGATAGATAGCAAGATTACAACAGTCAGATAGTAGTAAACTGTCGAATTAAGTCCCTAACGGAGCAATATAGTTATTGCTACTTTAATGACCAGTTAGGGTTTTATCTCTTTGTTATGTATGACGTTTTAGGTTATGTTTGACAATTATATTCATTTTGTGCGTTTTAGTTTTACGATTTTATGTAAGTTAGCATTATTAACATACTTTTTTTTATATTTTTTTTTTTTGTAAGACTAATACTTGTGGCAAAAATTATTTTTTTATCAACATGATATTTTTTCGCTTGTTTTCCCTACTACTTTTAAACAACTTTGATCTTTAGGAATATGTTTTCCTAAACAAAAAAAAAAAAAAACTGATGGTTATGAGTTCTTCAGAATGTACATAATCTACACTAAGAAGAAGCGACCCCTTGTAGCATCACTAAAACTTTTACATAACAAGCAAACAGGAAGTTAGTCTCAAAAATAAGAGAAAAAAAATATGCTTCTGCGAAACTAGCTTATAAAAAGCAACTACAAACATAATTATAATAATAAAATAGTACATCACAGATACACCCGTACAAATATCCGAACGAAAAACAAAATTACAATATGTATGCCGTTCGTGCGTCACTGCGAACCGTAATGAATAGTATAATCTGTGTTTTTGAATTTAGAACGCGAGCTGATGTTTGTTCGCTGCCAGTATTTTTTGACCGTGAATTATTCTGTTTTCTTTTTAATTTTTTTCGATGTATGGGTTTTGTTTTTTTGGCTTTTTATTGACGGTCAATTCTGTATTTTTAAGGACTTTTGGGTCGAACTTGATTCCTAATGAAAGGACTGGCTATAGGAACAGAATAGAAAACAGAATTGAGTATAGACTGTCTAACAAGCTTTTAATGAAAATAATTTTTTCATAGTAAGCTTTTATAGCTCGGTATACCTTATAATTAATACTCGTCAAGACGAATCATACGAGCCCAAACTCGATGGGGTTGTGTCGTTTAACTACCAAGTTCCTATAGCCACCTTCCGGTTCCATCATCGGATCAGTACCATGTCATAATAATTTGGCATTGTCATCTGATTTACACGTGCGTGCAAAATTTCAGCTCAATCGGTAAACGGGAAGTGAATCAAATTTAATTTACAAGATTTGATGACAGACAAACATCGGGACAGGTGAAACTAAATAAAAGCTTGTAAATAAAAAGTCAAACGATTTCGGTAATTATTAGGGTAAAATGAAATCTGATGTAGTCAACACTGGTTCAATAATCAAGGTTGATTAAGAGATCTTGATCATTGTTAACAGAATCTTAAAAAAAGTATTGTATATAAGTATTTTTTAATAATATTATTAGGGGACATTTTAACAATAAAATATGCATAAGATTTTCGTTTAGAATATACCTATTTCACACTATTACAAAAGTAGGATATATTTCATCATCATCATCATCAGCCTTTTTAATGTTCCCACTGCTGGGACTCAGGTCTCCTCTCTAGGAGAGGGAATGGGCCGTAAACCACCACGCGGGCCCAGTGCGTGTTGATGGATGCCACATGTCTTCGAATTTTTGGTCTAAGACATGCCGGTTTCCTCACGATGTTTTCCTTCACCGTTTTGAGAGCAGTGGTGATGAAATAAATTACACAAAGTAATGCGCCTGGCTAAGTTCGAACCTGCGACCTACAACTTGTAAGTCGGGGCCATAGGATATATTTACAAATATGTATATGAGTAAATTTAAAGTAATAACATAAATCTAGAATCGTCTGATTCTAAATATTCTATTTAGCTTATTGATTCATCACCACCAGCCATAGCCACAGGTTCAGTTGAAAACCAGCGTCAGGCACTTGTTGTCTGGCAATCATGCTGAACTGGATCTATTTTGGTGCAGCCATGAGGCACACAACAACTTTATTTTTTATCTTTTTTTTTTTGGTATTGGTTTTTGTATTTGTGTTTGGGTCTTGTGCTGTGCCAAATAAATTATTTTTCTTTCTTTCTTTCTTTCTTTCCATATTACGATCAACATCTGCTGTAGAACTATCATCATCTCAAGAAACAACTGAATGACGACTAACATTCGCGTTGCTAACAAGAGATTGTTTTATTTCGTTCATAAATTCCCAAGTCTTTTTAAACAGACTATAGTACATTTGAATGAAGATATCCGCAGGAGAACCAAGGTTGGCGACATAGCCCGAAGAATTAATAATAATAATAATAATAATAATAATAATAATAATAATAAAAACGTTTATTTATCCCCAACAAATTACAACACAGTTTAGTTGACAGGTAGTTTGACAAGAGACAGAAGTAATTTGTGGGAGATCTGGAGTCCAAACTAGGCCTAGGCCTGTATTTTAGAGCTCCAGGCCCTCCCTTACATCACAAATTGAAAATAGTCAAACGTGCGTGTGTGCATGTGTGTATGTTTATAAATATAATGTTTATATAGATAGGGTAAGCTATAATATATATTAAAGTGTGAACTTGTACAGTGTATTGATAAATATAGATAATTCTAGTTACTATTTTGCTACATCAAGTAATTTTTCAGTTTCCTTATAATTTAAAATTAGTAATAGTTTGGTCAATTTAGTTTTACATTCCTTTTTGCTACAGTTGGCTATATTAATAATTTTATTTAATTTATTGTATAATTCGCTACCACGAAATGGGAAATATTTTTGCGCGAATGAAGTATTAACCGCAGTCGTCCCACATACTGCATAGTTTCTTCTGGAGTTTGCTGCTGAATTGCCAAACTTAAGTGGCAATGGGCAGGGCACATTGCTCGCAGAACAGATGGCCGTTGGGGCCGAAAGGTTCTGGAGTGGCGACCTCGTACTGGAAGACGCAGCGTCGGAAGGCCTCCTACAAGGTGGACCGATGACCTGGTGAGGGTTGCGGGAAACCGATGGATGCGAGACGCACAGGATCGATCATTGTGGCGACACTTAGGGGAGGCCTATGTCCAACAGTGGGCGTATGTCGGCTGAAAAAAAAAAATAGTACATTTAACGCGCCAAAATAATGTTTGTATTTGTTTTAAAACACTTTATGTAATTCATTATTATTTTATAGTTTCTTTTAGTTTCGTTCCAAGTTACATTTCAGGGTCTTTCTCAAGCAGACGGTCGCCTCCTTCTGCGAAGCAGTAATGCTAACAAAGGAGGAGGCCGACCGCATCAGGCAACGGCACCCTCGCCGCCGCCGCCGGGATTCCGATCCCGATTTCCGGCTTCCGTAGAAACGGGCTTGCGGACGGCGAGCCATGGATAGTTCGCTGTCCGGCCGTCCGGTAACTGTCCAGACCAAGCCCAAGACGTCGACGGCGCGCACTTTTTATCGACTAAAAGCCAAATATAATAATAATTTGACAGTTCAGAGTTTTTTGACCAGAAGCAAATCTTTAACTTCAAAAAAAAAAAAAACGATAATCTATTTGAAAAACTAGGCGTGCCACCTAATTCTATCCTGTTATGTCAACCCGTTACAATATATGATTATGGTAATAAGTGAAAATCGAACGCAAGAAAACCGTAAAACGAAATAAGAAATTCAAAATGGAAGTCGGCAGACATTTTGAATGTGCTGTCAAAAATAAATTAGAATAAAAAAAAATTATGCTTGCAAATATAATTTGACTAGCTTAGATTCTACCAGTGAGTTCGCCTATGTGAAAGTAGGTTTTTTCATAGAAATTTTGGGATCCCCTAATTTTGGTAATACTTTTATTTTAGTTTTACAAGTGACGTACTGTTGTATTATGAATATATATATATATATATATATATATATATAAATTTTGTTGTTTTGTGATGTGTTATCTTATATTTTATTATTAAAGTTTAACAAGCAATATTATAAACTGTTCTAACACAGTCTTTTCAGTTTGCCATTTGGTAAACAATATTTGTATGCCCAGCAAGGCAACGCATAGTGAGTCGATATTTTATAATTAACACCATGTACTGTACCTACATACATTATACCTATGTGTTACAAATAAACATTTGAATTTGAATTTGAATTTGTACTTTCTTCTTTTTAACCCCTAACGAAAAAGAGGGGTGTTATAAGTTTGAGGTGTATCTCTGTCTCCTCTGTGTGTCTCCTCTAATCTACTCTATCCTACCCTACTCCACCCTACCCTACTCTACGTACGGAACGGGATAAAAACTCTCCTCCTTGTCTCCTGATTTCAAGCTACCTTCCCACCAATTTTCAGCCATATCGGTACAGCCGTTCTTGAGTTATAAATGGTGTAACTAACACGATTTTCTTTTTTTTTTTAAACGCTTTTATTAGCTTGTTTGCTTGCTTGTTTGTTTCCTTGTAACCACCGCCTTTGAGCTCAATTTTGCCTATCTTTGGGCGATCAGATTTTTTAAAACTGCACACCCATCAAATACCGATGGCAATACAATTATCCGATTAAAATATTCGATTTTCCTGATTCGATTTAAAAAAAAAAATTTTGAAAAACTTTTCACTAAAAAGTGAAAAATAAATATACCTAGTTAAAAAAATAATATAAATGTATAAATGCCTATGTCACCAGAACCTACTATACTCACTAATATTATAAAAACGAAAGTGAGTTTGTTTGTTTGTTTGTTACGTTTTCACGCCTTAATTCATGAATCCCCAAGGCGACCACCGGTGGCCGCGCATCTATTGTCTTACTATTAATGTGTTAATGGGTTAATGGCAAAGCCGATTTTAATGAATTTTGGTACAGAGATAGTTGGGACCCTGGAGACGGACACATGCTATTTTTTTTTTAATGTGAGAAAAGGGGCAGAAAGAGGGAAGAAAAGGGCAGAGGAATTAAAGTATATTTAATAAACGCGGGTAAAGCCGCGGGTAAAAGCTAGTATTGCATAAATCCGTAACTAATTCGGGTGATTGTAATAAATCTTTATTACATTATATTTTCTCAACACATTACGGTGCAGGAACTTCATGAGCTTACAATGTCCGGTGAGGCCTTTGTCATTTGGAAAGTAATGACGCAGTGACGCCTCTTCAGCCACTCATCAGAGAGGGGAATGGCCACCATATTATGATGTGCCCAATTCAAGAGGGTTGCAACACCAAAGAAAACCATTTAAAAATAAAACTGGGCAAGTGCGCAACTTGCCTATGAAAACAGTTCTTTTTTTGAATTGGGTCTCAAAGATTTTGACGTATTGCAAAAAGTTCTTGTTTTGTTCGTTAATTCATGAATCCCCAAGCGACCACCGGTGGCCGCGCATCTATTGTCTTACTATTGTGTCTCTAATTGACGGTATCTGAAGGGTTAATTTTTTGTCAGTTTAATTCATGAATCCCCGCGACCACCGGTGGCCGCGCATCTATTGTCTTACTATTGTGTCTCTAATTGACGGTATCTGAAGGGTTAACTACACAACAGTTTTCAGATTTTTTTCTATACTTATGGACTAAGGCGTGAAGGAAGGTCTCATAGACCTTCCTAAATGCCTTTCAGGATTCTAGGACAACAGGAAGTACTTTCTATGAAATTTGATTCCCTTGAATGTCTGCGGTCCCACGAAGCTGTGAAAAAATTTTACTCAAAGAAATCAAAATCCATAGGGTACTTCCCGTTGACCCAGAATCCTGAAATTTGGAATAAAACAAGTGTAGGAATAAACCTGAAAACTATAAGTCATTACGTCACAATTTTATTTTGTGATTTGGCAAAATCTTCCGAGACTCCATTCCGGAATTGAACTATTTAGGGTTCCGTAAAATAAAAACTTACCTACGAGTATAAGCCGTTTTTTTTACGGTGGGCAAAAATCATCTTATGACAACCTCCGCTCTTGGGTGGAGCGGGAGATAGTGTCAGACTTACTGACTAAAAACCCACCCCGTTCCTTCTAGCCTCTTCAAATCGGGGCTCGAGTTTCCTTTCGAATAACCCTGGCCCCAGTAGGCTTCGACCCAGCTGGGCCCCTCTTGTTGCTGACAACTCCTTGAGGCGCGTGGGAACCACCATAAATCTTAGGACCCTGAGGTCCTAGACCTTTGGAAGCCTTACGAGGAGCCGAAACCAAGTCGCAGAGGCCTTTTTAGACGCTTTTAATGGAACGTGGTACCAACCGGTGATTATCCCTGTATGTGCTATGCTAGTGCATCCAAGGACAACCCCTGATTGAAGGGAAACTATTGCAACATGTGGAAAAATAATACAAGGCTATGGTTTTTGGAGTTTTAAGTGTACTGGTTACTATTTATTTTCTTACTAACTAACTTTTCTTTCATATCATTTCTTATACAATCCATTAATCTTTTCTATGACCTTCCCTCTCTCTCTCCATCCATTAAAAAAAAGAATGTTCTATTCTTGTCAATCTAATTATATAATCTCATTCCTTCGTTTATTTCTTCTACTCTGGTTTACTCGTATTATCAATATTTGTTTACGAGTTTTAATCGTGCGCTTTTTAACAACTAGTCAACCTTAGTAACAAAAAAATTAAACCCGTCAATCCTACTTACAACATACAACAAACATTGAACTAGTCAGTTCTAGTAAAACCAAAAATGGCACTAGTCAACCCTAATCAAGACCTAGTCAACCCTAATCAAGATCTAGTCAACCCTAATCAAGACCTAGTCAACCCTAATCAAGACCTAGTCAACCCTAATCAAGATCTAGTCAACCCTAATCAAGACCTAGTCAACCCTAATCAAGACCTAGTCAACCCTAATCAAGATCTAGTCAACCCTAATCAAGATCTAGTCAACCCTAATCAAGACCTAGTCAACCCTAGCTACGATAGAAATCGACCTAGCCCATCCTAGCTAACTACGACAAAAATCGACCTAGACAACCTTATCTACGACAAATATCGTACCAGTCAAACCGTGCTACGAGTCGACCAAATATTTAAATAGTCAACACTAGTTACGACAAAACTCGAACTATTCCACCCATTCAAATTGAAAAGTCGCCAAAATAAACGTTTAACATAACTAAGATAAACCCATATATAATGTATTATGTGCATAAGATACTAGCTCAAAACGTGACCAAATGAAGTATGAGGCACGTTTTTATATATAAAAACGTTTTAAATAATAATCATCTCCTAGCCTTGCGTTATCTCATTTCTCTATCCATTGGGGAGGGGGGATGGGAGGGGGGTTGGACCACAGCCCGCCACGCTGCGCTGGTCCAGTGCGTATCGGCGGGTCACCAGAACCTCGACAGTTAATTAAAAAAAAAATCAGCCAATGACACCCCCGCTTTTGGGTGGAGTGGGAGATAGTGTGAGACTCTTACTGACTAAAAAGCCCACCCTGTTTCTTTTAGCCTTCATACTGGGGCTCAAGCTATCTTTCGAAACTAATCCTGGCCCTAGTAGACTTCGACACAGCTGGGCTGACACCTTGAGGCGCGCGGGAACAGTGCGTGCCGTTGACGACTTGGGCTTAGTCCGGACAGTAACCGGACGGTTGGACAGCGAGCTACCCATAGCTCGCCGTCCGCAAGCCCGCGTAGTTAATTAGCAGGGTGCACCACGTGCAGGTGAGGTTGGCATGGGATCCGAAAGATGTTGGTTGGGATCCCTTACACCCACAGGCACAGGAGAAGAAAGTTTGGAAGGACTTGGGGGATACCTTTGCCCAGCAGTGGGACAGTAATGGCTAGTACAAAAAAAGCCTTTCTTTTCCCCAATTAGCTTTTTTTAGGTGGGAAAATCATCCAATGACTATTATCACTCTAGGGTGGAGTGGGAGGTCGTGTCAGACTTTTACTGCCTCAAATCTACATCTATGTTCCTGCTTTGCTTCGTTCTAGGGCTCCGGGATTCTTTTTCGCAACTATCTATGGTTCCAGAAGGCTTCAACCCTGCTATGGGCCCCTACAATTTTGCTGACAACTCACTACGTGCCGTCAACGATTTGAGCGTGGTCCGGACGGCAAGCTGCCCATTGCTCGCCGTCCGCAAGTCCGTGCCTATGGTGGCCGGAAATCGGGATCGGAATCCCGGCGGCGGCGAGGGCACCGCCCGTTGTCTGATGCGGTCGGCCTCCTCTTTTGCTAGCATTACTGCTTCGCAGAACGAGGCGACCGCCTGCCAGTCCTCCTCGCTTCGGACCATGGCTGGTGCCAAGACTCAGCGCGAGATCTCGCTGCCGAAACTACCCCCATAAGACTTTTTAGGGTGTGTTAAATATTATATTTTTATTTCTGGGTTTTAAAAACTTGAAACTTGGCACAAATATTAACATAATTGAATTGTTATGACAGTCATTATTATTTTTTCAAAACTACCCTCAAAAAACGGCTTACGGTCGTTTGGGACACGTCATATCGGACAGAGTCCCAATTGACACTTTTTGATTACAATTTTTTTTTGGTGTCGATTCGGACACAATATTAATTTATAGTACCTGATCTTTGTGCAAAATAAATATTTATCAAACAAAATTCGGGGTGTTACAAATTTTATGAAAACACGGCGAACACTCTTTTCAAATCTCACCTAGAACCAATGTTATTTCACCAAAATGAAAATGACAAACGTGTTTTGAAGTCTTCAAGGTTGTCACTATGGTGAAATAGAGAAACTAACCCATTTTTTTTTTTCCGAAAGCGCGCCAAATTATACAAAGAAAAAACAACGACGCATTTCTATTGTTCCATTTTTTTTTTAATTGTTATTAACTAGTTTAATTGTTATCCCACCTGATGGTAAGCAGTGATGTAATCTCTGATGGTGAGGCGCACTAGTTTATTAAAAGCCTATCACTCTAGCCTTGAAGACACCCAAATTATAATCGGACGGCAAGACCACAGCAGGCAAATTATTCCAGTCCTTTCCATTTGATACTCACTTTCAATATCTTTGTTATTCACACGCAAGAAATCTGCGTTCTTCTAGAATCTCATACTGCTCTGTTCTTCTCATACTTTTGATTTTGTTCATTCTTTCTTCTTTAAACATTCCTTTCATCTGTAGAATGCGCTTCCTCTCGATACCAGGGCCGAAAGTGATTATGCATTTAAGCGGAAGTTGCTGAATCATTTTATTATTTTATAGCAGAATCGTCTCAAAACTTCTGTCCTTTCTTTATATTAATATATATTATGTCGGTGTATATATTTTGTTTAATATATTATGTATGTATGTGTATTTTAACTAAATGTATACTTTTTTACTCTTATTTTCAAAATAAAATTTTCTTTTTATGCGTTTACTGTCTCTGCACTAAGGGTAGTGCAGAGACAGTAAGCGCATAAAAAGAAAACCAAGGGAGGTTGACTAGCAGAGAATGCCTAAAGCATTAAGTCCGCCTAGCCTATGTAATTTATGTTGCATGAAAATGAAATAAAAATCATCATCATTTCAGCCAATATACGTCCACTGTTGGACATAGGCCTCCCCCAAGCGTCGCAACAACGGACGATCCTGTGCGTCTCGCATCCACCGGTTTCTCGAAACCTTCGCCAGTTAATCAGTCCACCTTGTTGGAGGCCTTCCAACGCTGCGTCTTCCGGTACGCGGTCGCCACTCCAGAACTTTTCGGCCCCAACGGCCATCTGTTCTGCGAGCAAATAAATAAAATACAATGAGATGAAAAAAACCTAAAATCTTTTTCGATAGCAACAGCAACCAAATGCTTAAAAAACAATATTCTAAACCGACAAATAAATAATGAATTAAGTAAATACGAAAAAAAAAACATGGAAACACAAGCTTCCTTAAAAAAATGTTTGCATAAACAATTTTTTTTGGTTTTTTTTTGGGATATTTCGCGCGGAAACTGGAAGGTCGACACTAGTTAACATATTTATGGCTTTTGGACATTATGTTTCCGCGTAATTTTGCGATTTTTGGAGATCCTTTAGTCTTTTCGAAGATGGCTGATGGCGCCATCTTGTCTACCAATTGGCATGTTGTCCCTTTAAGCTTCTGAAAGGAAGGCTCGGCCCCGGCATGAAAGGCAACGAAAGAACGGGGTGGGATTTTAGTCTTTTTTTTATTGTTGATAGGTTCGCTCTTGGCCGCCATCTCACTTGATGGAAAGCATCTATGCGGTCGACGATGGAACGCGTTTACCTAGAAGAAACCTATTCACTCTCGAATTAAAGATTCCCAGGATGCAGCTATCAGGAAACACAGACTCTGGCAAGGAATTCCACTCCTTAGCTGCACGAACAATGAAGAAGTTCCCAAAACGTAGTCAGTAAGAGTCTGACAATATCTCCCACTCCGCCCAAGGGCGGTGTATGTCATTTGGATGATATTTGCCCTCTTAAAGGGTCAATATGCTTATTGGTAGACAATAAGCATATTGACCCTATAAGAGGGCGACGGTGCGCACTGTCGCGGCATGGCGGACAGAGCTCCGGCGGGATGTTATGGTGAAATGGCGTCAGCGACTATAACAACCTAGTGCTGGACACACCACAATTATGACGGTAAGTCCCCTCTTTGAGGCGTTGCTAGAAAGACCTCATGGCATCCTCACCTTCCGCCTGACGCAGGTTCTCACCGGAAATTTTTTTTTTTTTTTTTGGTCGACGGGGAAAATCATCATTGACGAAACGCGCTCTTGGAGCGGGAGACAGTGTCAGAGTCTTACTGACTAAAAACCCCGTGCCGTTCCTTCTAGCCTTCATACCGGGGCTCTAGTTTCCTTTCGGATAACCCCGACCCCGGTAGGCTTCGACCCAGATGGGCCCCTCCTGTTGCTGACAACTCCTTGAGGCGCGCGGGAACAGTGCGCGCCGTCGACGCCTTGGCTCGGTCCGGACAGTTACCGGACGATCGGACAGCGAGCTACCCATGGCTCGCCGTCCGCGAGCCCGCGTCTACGGTGGCCGGAAATCGGGATCGGAATCCCGGCGGCGGCGGCGGGGGCGCCGTTGCCTGATGCGGTCTGCCTCCTCCTTTGCTAGCATTACTGCTTCGCAGAAGGAGGCAACCGCCTGCCACTCCTCCTCGCACGGCACGTTCGGGAGGTTCCTGCAACGGATTCGTACAGATGTGACGCCACTGTGCGGAACGCCCGGGGATCACGGTGGAGCACACAGTAGAGGTGTGCCCCGCTTGGGGATAGCATCACCGTGCGCTCGTGAGGGCGATCGGCGGTGGCGATACAATCCTCTATTGTCGACGTGAGCATGGTTTAGCCCGCGTCTACGGTGGCCGGAAATCGGGATCGGAATCCCGGCGGCGGCGGCGGGGGCGCCGTTGCCTGATGCGGTCTGCCTCCTCCTTTGCTAGCATTACTGCTTCGCAGAAGGAGGCGACCGCCTGCCACTCCTCCTCGCATGGCACGTTCGGGAGGTTCCTGCAACGGATTCGTACAGATGTGACGCCACTGTGCGGAACGCTCGGGGATCACGGTGGAGCACACAGTAGAGGTGTGCCCCGCTTGGGGAGAGCATCACCGTGCGCTCGTGAGGGCGATCGGCGGTGGCGATACAATCCTCTATTGTCGACGTGAGCATGGTTTAAAAACTTGTTGTTTCATCCAATGCAATAAAAAAAAACTAAATTATAATAACCATTTTATATTCAGGCATGGAAAAAATACATAATTATCAATCTTAAGCAACAATAAACAAATACAAATTATAAAAAAAAAACAATACTTGAACAAAGAGTTATTAAAATCTGGATTATACCAATTGGTTATTACAACCCGCACTGGCCCCGCGTGGTGGATTACGGCCCATTCCCTATTCTAGAGAGGAGGCCTGAATCCCAACAGTGGGAACATTAAAAGGCCCACTATGCTATTTAACCGACTTCGAAAAGGAGGAGGTTCTATGTTCGGCTGTTTTTTTTTTTGTATGTATGTTCACCGATATTTCGGTCAATTGCGGACCGATTTTGAAAAATTTTTTTTGATTGAAAGGTTATGCTTCCAAGTTGGTCCCATAGAAATATTGTTATGATCTGATCATGAACTTCAAAGATATGGAACAGAACTCCTCATAGAATCATAGCAGAATTGTCGTAACAAGTAAAATTGCTTTGTTTATACGTGTAGTCGATGACTGACTGAAAGAAAAGGGGGAGGGGAAAGGGGGAGGGGGTAAATTCATGTAATATAACCGTATTTGGGATTATTAGAATCGTTATGAGATGCACTCTGGCTATAAGGTAATTTATGTTTAGCTGAAGGGTAGGTAGGTACTTTTTAGTGGTGCTACCATAACTAAAAAGTGAAAAATCAAAAACTTTTTACAAAAAAAATTAAACCGACTTCAAAAAGTACAAAATAACTTTAATTTCGGAAGTCGGTGTTAAAGAACGAAGAGACAAGATTAGGTATCATCTATTATAGAAACACCGACTTCCGAAATTAAAGTTATTTTGTACTTTTTGAAGTCGGTTTAATTTTTTTTTTGTAAAAAGTTTTTTATTTATAACAACATTCACGGAAATCTTCTAATTAAGATTGATCATGGATGTACTTTTAATTAAGATAGTTGTGCACCGGCTGATATTGCAGTTGACAGCTGTGGAGGGTATGTTTCTAGGGTAGTGGCAACTTTTCCACTCGCCTATCGTCAACATCGAGCATTGTTTAAAAGCTTGTTACTTCGTCCAACGCAATCCAACGCGATGTTTGATGAAGAAGCAACGAGAAAAGATAATGTCTGAAAACTCTGTTAGCAATCGGTAATTCCCTTTCACAAAACTTGTTCCAGGAAATACATGTTTTTATAAAACAGTGCGCGCTGCCTTAAGTTCGGTCCGGACAGTTACCGGACGGTCGGACAGCAAGCTACCTATTGCTTGCCGTCCACAAGCCCGCGCCTACGGTGACTGGAAGTTGTGGTCAGAATCCCGGCGGCGGTTAGGGCGTGAGCGCTGTTGCCTCACGCGTGCGGCCTCCTCCTTTGCTAGCATTACTGCTTCCCAGAAGGAGGCGACTGTCTGCCATTTCTCCTTGCTCCGAATCATGGCGTATACCAGGGCCCGGTGTGAAAAATCACAGCTGCGAACAGTGGCGGGGCAAGATCTAAATTTATTATTTTACATTATTAAGTATGCTTAACTCACTTTCTAACTTAGTAGAAAAGATGGATGGATTGTGTGAGGAGTGATATGAAAGAAAAGGGAGTTAGTGATAGTTTGACGGGTGACAGAACAGAATGGAAGACAAAAACATGTTGCGCCGACCTCAAGTAATATGGGATAAGGGCAGGAAGAAGAAGAAGAAGTATACTTACTTACCTCTACTAACAGCAAAGCACATGCGTCCTTGCATGTGTATTTAGTTTAGAAGCTCGAACATAGACGGAGCAAACCGAATGGGAAATCCCCAGCGGGCAAAACAAGGAATCCCCGCGTCATTCACCGACCGCAACTCTAGCAAAAGTTGCCAGACAAGATCTTTAAAAAATGAATTTTGTAGGTTATTCTTGCCAGATACTTGCTAGCCAGTTTTTTTTTTTATTATTTATTGCTAAATGAGTAATTATTGTATATTTGCGTTAGCGGGCCTTGGAGGCGCGAGGCCCCTTAGACCGCGAGGACGTAGGCGGTGGCTCATGTCGCCTACGCCTTAGGCCGCCTCTGGTAGCGAATCGCGCCATCGAGAACACGGCGTTGCTCCACCCAGGCGGGGCACCATTCCACCTTATGTTCCACCATGTCCTCCGGGGTCTCCGGGCGGTCCACACAATGGTGATACTTGGGCGTTTCTTCCTCCCGAACTTACCATGTCCAGTGAAGACCTGCGTCATGTGGAAGTTGAGGATGCCGGGACTCTTCTCTAGCCACTCCTCTAAGAGGGGACTTACCCATGATAATGGTGTTTCCAAACATTTCTGTTAGTAAGTGATGCCATCTAGCCGATTTTCGGCCACAGCGACCACATTCTTTAGCCTCTCATAGTGGTTGTGAGCTCAGATCTGCTGCTTTAGTTCTCTGTTAACCCTTCAGATACCGTCAATTAGAGACACAATAGTAAGACAATAGATGCGCGGCCACCGGTGGTCGCTTGGGGATTCATGAATTAGTAAGTACGCAATGACAGATGCTAGGAGTATTATTATTTTTGAAGATAAGGGGCTATGCATCTCCCGCAGTGTAGGGGATGTACTCACTGCGACCTAAAAGATCTATTGTGACTCGCCACCTTTTTTTTCGGTGGGAAAATCATCCAATGACTAAACCTGCCCTTGGGTGGAGCGGAAGATAGTGTCAGTCTCTTACTGACTAAAAACCCACCCCGTTCCTGCTAGCCTTCATACCGGAGCTCGAGTTTCCTTTCGGATAACCCTGGCCCCAACTCACCACCTTGTTAGAGTAACTCCTTAAGCCCGCTCTGGCAAGAGTGTACCGACTGAGACAAAGAAGTACTCAATAACAATCAACAGAAATAGTTTACAGAACCCATTGATTCCAAATAAATGTACCACCAAAATATGCCGGCACTTTTTTCCCGAATACAGACGAATAAATTGGGTCAAACAACATGGCGTTCGCTCACAAAAAATGTCACCTTTACATCTACGTCTGCTGTATATTGCGTTGTGTTTTTCGTAAATGATGTTTGTTCCAAAATCAGGCTAAACGATTTGTCGGGCTGGCAAAAAATGTTTACGCATTGCAAAAAATGTATTGCGCTGGTTCTTTTTAGACCTGTTTCTTTCCATTTCAATCATAATTAGATGCTTATTAAAATCACGTTAAATATAGTTAAAGATATAAATTAAAGACTTAAATTGATTAAAACTAACTTTTAAAAAAAATAACCGACTTCACAAAAAAAATTAATTGAATTTGAGGAGTTCCCTCGATGTCGCCAAGATTCCATCATCAGATCCCAACTTGGTGCCTACGGGACCATTTGGGAAGTATACCCTTTCCAACAAAAAAATAATTTTTTAAATCGGTTGGCAAGCGACGAAGTTATGCGCGAACAAACATAAAAAAAACATTTAAACATCCGAATTGAGAAACAGAATTTTTTTAGAAGTCGGTTAAAAATAAAAATAAAACCCTAAAGAACTAAAAAAAACGCTATTTAAAGTAAGGCGTCGAAAAATTCCTCCGCATCGCTGTCGACTGGTAATGTACCCAAAAGACTGGCGGCATTGCCACGCTGAATGGTAATGCTTATCCTTTGACCGAAGTAAAAGCCAACCTTTGGGTCACGAGAAGTGTCAATGAGGCCTTTCGAAAGTTCTTTAAATAATTTGTGAGCACTCGGACCCCACGATCCAAGAGTTTCAACCCCAAACGGCTGACAGCGAGCCATGGGTAGCTCGCTGTCCGATCGTCCGGTAACTGTCCGGACCGAGCCAAGACGTCGACGGCGCGCACTATTCCTTTTTAAGGAGTTATCAGCAACAGGAGAGGCCGCTGAGGTTCTCTGCAGCCGCTGCAGCAGCACCGGCACAGAATATAATTGCCTTTTTTTTGGTTCTTACATTTTTTTTAGGGTTTGTACCTCAAAAGGTGAGGAACGCTTGTCTACACTGGTGCGCAGTCGTATTTTTAAATACTTTGGCCATATTTGTCCTATTTACGGGTTTTTTTTTCTGTCGACGGGGAAAATCATCATTGACGAAACCCGCTCTTGGGTGGAGCGGGAGACAGTGTCAGAATCTTACTGATTAAAAACCCCGCGCCGTTCCTTCTAGCCTTCATACCGGGGCTCTAGTTTCCTTTCGGATAACCCCGACCCCGGTAGGCTTCGACCCAGATGGGCCCCTCCTGTTGCTGACAACTCCTTGAGGCGCGCGGGAACAGTGCGCGCCGTCGACGCCTTGGCTCGGTCCGGACAGTCCTATTTACGAGTAGCCCTCACCGATCGACCAGGTCGGTTGCTTTGATGCGCTTGTGGCGCGTCATACGTGGTCCTGTAGCGAAATTCGGCAGTGCGGACGTAATTATCTTTACATGATGGTGTATCAATATTCTAACGTCGAGTACACGGAAATGGTACGAATGTTTGCTAGGTGTTAGAATTACAATGTTTCGGAAGCATGCTTACTATTATTGCGAGAACAGTGCGCGGGAGCCGTAAGTAGATACAACAAAATTCAGAGTGGAAATGTGTTATAGAACAACGAAATCTTGAAGGTTTGTTTTGGTGTTTTGTAAAAAGTCATAGAACAAAAGTTGTTGTTTATGATGTTAGTAATACAGTCCTGCAAGGTTGTTACTGTTTTACAAATAACCCTGTCTATCAAATCTATATTTAGAAAAGAAAGTCATGTTGTTATCTACACTATTTTTAACTCAAGAACGGCTGAACCGATTTGGCTTAAAATTGGTGGCGAAGTAGCTAAAATTATAACCAGTACGCCTAGCCAAGTTGCTAATCTGTAATAATTAACGCTAGTAGAAAGCTTCAAATATTTTTTTTTCTTTTTTTTTTAGGGACTTTAAACTCAAGGAGCATGTCAGCCCCATCGTAACCTAAACTAAATTTACAAAAACAACATAACTTAATAATCAACAAACTTGGTAAAAACCAAGGTTGAGCTACCGACACATTGCCATGTCAAATGTAATCTTAGCAGCATCACTTCTAGGGTTAGCCTGCGTTTAAAAAAAAGCCTATATCAATATTATTGATGTTTTGCGATTTTGTCAGTAGCTCCCTTCCGGTTTGATTCTTGATACATTCCACCAAAATATGCTGGACATCATCAATAACTCCACACACGACACAATTTGAGGAATCTATTTTTAAAAGCTTCAAATGAACGGGAATGACGTCATCTCAACGCTCAGTCCCGTGGTCAGAACAAAAGAATGAAAAAAATAAGCGAAACGATTGTAACTTGGCTGGGGGGGCTGTGGACAGGACATTGGATACTTTTTGATAAAGAGGTACCTAAACCTAAACCTCCTTTTTTATTTTTGTGTTAATATTTAGAAGTGCTGCTCCGATTGCTAATTTTTTTTACAAGCTTTTATTTAGTTTCACCTGTCCCGATGTTTGTCTGTAATCAAATCTTGCAAATTAAATTTGATCCAGTTCCCGGTTACCGATTGAGCTGAAATTTTGCATACACGTGTAAATCACATGACAATGCAAAATTATTATGACATGGAGATGATCTGATGATGGAACCGGAAGGTGGCTATAGGAACTTGGTAGTTAAACGACACAACCCGAATAGAGTTTGAGCTCGTATGATTCGTGTTGACGAGTATTAATTATATAGGTACAGACGGCGCTATAAAAGCTTGCTATGAAAAAAAATATTTTCATTGATAACTTGCGATAGAGAGCTGTTTTAATCCTGAGTGACATAGGCTATACATTATTAATTTATTTAGGCCGTTCATTGCGGTGATACTTGGGGGAGGCCTTTGTCCAACAGTGGACGTCTTTCAGCTGAAATGATGATGATGACCTAGGCTATTATTTTATCTACGACTAGCTTTTGCCAGCGGCTTCGCCCGCGTACATAAAATATAGCCTATGTCACTCAGGAATAAAGCAGCTTTCTATCGGTGAAAAAATTTTAGCAATCGGACCAGTACTTCCAGAGATTACCCCCTACATACAAACTTACAAACATACAAACTTACAAACTTACAAACTTACAAATTTTACCTCTTTATAATATTAGTATAGATTGCAACACCTAAATTCATCAATTTTCTACATAACGGTTTTTTATTTAGAAAAAATAGTTTACAATCAGATTCAGATCAAATTTTTAACCGACTTCGAAAAGGAGGAGGTTCTATGTTCGGCTGAATGTATTTATTTTTTTGTATGTATGTTCACCGATATCTCGGTCAATTGAGGACAGATTTTGAAAAATTTTTTTTTGATTGAAAGTTTATGCTTCCAAGTTGGTTCAATAGAAATATCATTATGATCTGATCATGAACTTCGAAGATATGGAACAGAACTCCTCATAAGATCATAGCAGAATTATCGTAACAAGTAAAATTGCTTTGTTTATACGTGTAGTCGATGACTGACTGAAAGAAAAGGGGGAGGGGAAAAGGGGGAGGGGGTAAATTTATGTAATATTTACCGTTACCACTCTAGCTTTATAAAGCTAAACATAAATTACCTTAAGGTAATTTACCTTACCTTACCTTATGGTATGCATTACCTGATGGTAATTTATGTTTAGCTGAAGGGTAGGTACTTTTTAGTGGTGCTACCATAACTAAAAAGGGAAAAATAAAAAACTTTTTACAAAAAAAAATTAAACCGACTTCAAAAAGCACAAAATAACTTTAATTTCGGAAGTCGGTGTTAAATAACGAAGAGACAAGATTAGGTATCTATTATAGAAACACCGACTTCCGAATTTAAAGTTATTTTGTGCTTTTTGAAGTCGGTTTAATTTTTTTTTGTAAAAAGTTTTTTTTTAATTATATAATTTTAATTGGGCCCTTTGGTTCAAGTCTTTCATCATCACCATCATCACCATCATCATCATCATCTCTCGCGCCGGGCCTTAGTTCAGGCCATGGTCCGGAGCGAGGAGGAATGGCAGGCGTTTGCCTCCTTCTGCGAAGCAGTAATGCTAGCAAAGGAGGAGGCCGACCGCATCAGGCAACGGCGCCCTCACCGCTGCCGCCGGGATTCCGATCCCGATTTCCGGCCACTGTAGACGCAGGGTTCGCGGACGGCGAGCCATGGAAAGCTCGCTGTCTGACCGTCCGGTAACTGTCCGGACCGAGCCAAGGACATCGAAGGCGCGCACTGTTCCCGCGCACCTCAAGAAGTTGTCAGCAACAGGAGGGGCCCAGCTGGGTCGAAGCCTACTGAGGCCAGGGTTATCCGAAAGGAACTCAAGCCCTAGTATGAAGAGGCTAGAAGGAACGGGGTGGGGTTTTTAGTCAGTAAGATTCTGACACTATCTCCCGCTCTATCCAACAACCCCCGCTGGGTTGTCATCGGATGAATTTTGCCACCGAAAAAAAAAAATCATCATCAGCCTCTTTAGTGTTCCCACTGCGGGGCCTCAAGCCTCCTCTCTAGGAGAGTGAATGGCCCGTAATCCGCCACGCGGGCCCAGTGCGGGTTGGTGGGTGTCACACGTCTTCGAATTTTTAGTTCTAGGACATGCCGGTTTCCTCACGATGTTTCCCTTTACCGTTTTGAGAGCAGCGGGGATGATACAAATTACACAAAGTAATGCGCTGGCCGCCCAGCCCACGGGCAATAAATATCGAAATTTATATTTTTTCGGTTGCTTGTACAGGAGTGGAAACCTGCGCAGTTATGCAACATACACGCTCCTGTTTACCTGTAAAACTCAACTGTACAGGCAAATCTGTCAGTTATACCCTAGCGTGCAGGGCCGAGCCGAACCCAGCCAACGCCTGTGTGCGACATCTATGCAGCGCTTCCTTTTTTATATTTTTTTTTGTGTGGAGACAGCGGGTCAATTCTAGTAGTGTAAACAGTATTAATTTGTCTTAGGAGATTTTACAGATGTAATTATTTTTAACCCCCGACAAAAAAGAGGGGTGTTATAAGTTTAGGGTGTCTGTGTGTCTGTGTGTCTGTGTGTCTGTGTGTCTGTCTGTGGCATCATAGCGCTTAAACGAATGGACCGATTTGGATGCGGTTTTTTTTATTAGAAAGCTGACGTTACCGAGATGGTTCTTAGATACAATTCATGAAGATCTGATCAGGCGTTCAAGGTCAGCAGCACATTTGTTGACTGTGGCTGGGATCTTAAACGCTTTACGGATGTATACTTTACTAATAAATACTTGTGTGTGACCTAATGTTTGAAATACTCGTATAAATTTTTCATGATGACGAGGACCTGATGCTAGAACTGGGAGATAGCTGATGGAACCCTGGAATTCTTACTAGTAAAGCCGTCGAGTTTGGGCTCATTAGATTTGTCTTAACCAGTTCCAAACATTTTTCATGATGACGAGGACCTGATGCTAGAACTGGGAGGTAGCTGATGGAACCTTGGGATGCCTTCTAGTAAACCCGTCGTGTTTGGGCTCATTAGATTCGTCTTAACCAGTTTTAAATACTTTTCATGATGACGAGGACCTGATGCTAGAACTGGGAGATAGCTGATGGAACCCTGGAATTCTTACTAGTAAACCCGTCGAGTTTGGGCTCATTAGATTTGTCTTAACCAGTTCCAAACATTTTTCATGATGACGAGGACCTGATGCTAGAACTGGGAGGTAGCTGATGGAACCTTGGGATGCCAACTAGTAAACCCATCGAGTTTGGGCTCATTAGATTCGTCTTGACCAGTTTTAAATATTTTTCATGATGACGAGGACCTGATGCTAGAACTATGAGATAGCTGATGGAACCCTGGAATTCTTACTAGTAAACCAGTCGAGTTTGGCTCATTAGATTTGTCTTAACCAGTTCCAAAAATTTTTCATGATGACGAGGACCTGATGCTAGAACTGGGAGGTAGCTGATGGAACCTTGGGATGCCTTCTAGTAAACCCGTCGTGTTTGGGCTCATTAGATTCGTCTTAACCAGTTTTAAATACTTTTCATGATGACGAGGATCTGATGCTAGAACTGGGAGATAGCTGATGGAACCCTGGAATTCTTTCTAGTAAACCCGTCGAGTTTGGGCTCATTAGATTTGTCTTAACCAGTTCCAAACATTTTTCATGATGACGAGGACCTGATGCTAGAACTGGGAGGTAGCTGATGGAACCTTGGGATGCCAACTAGTAAACCCATCGAGTTTGGGCTCATTAGATTCGTCTTGACTAGTTTTAAATATTTTACATGATGACGAGGACCTGATGCTAGAACTATGAGATAGCTGATGGAACCCTGGAATTCTTACTAGTAAACCCGTCGAGTTTGGCTCATTAGATTTGTCTTAACCAGTTCCAAACATTTTTCATGATGACGAGGACCTGATGCTAGAACTGGGAGGTAGCTGATGGAACCTTGGGATGCCTACTAGTAAACCCGTCTTGTTCGGGCTCATTAGATTTGTTTTAACAAGTTTCCAACATTTTTCATGATTATGAAAACTTTATGCTAGAACTAGGAGGTAGCTGATGGAACCTTGGAATGCCTACTAGTAAACTCGTCGAGTTTGGGCTCATTAGATTCGTCTTAACCAGTTCTAAACATTTTTCATGATGACAAGGACACGATGCTAGAACTGGGAGGTAGCTGATGGAACTCAGGAATAAATATTATAAAATAGGAATGAAATTTAATTTAATGAAATTAATTAATTATTATTATTATTTAGAGGGAATTAATTTTCTAATTGTCTTGTCAATCAAGTTTTGAATATGAATGCCAAAGTTGTTTAAAGATAAACCTTAATAAAAAGTACATCTAGCCAGTTTGCAAGTTAGTAGTATTAGTGTGGCTTTCATGATTGTTACAATATAGAAAAGATAATATCAAAATAATGGATTCCTCGATTAATTAAAAAAATTTAAAATAAAACTAAAATTAAAAATTTAAAAAAACCCCCGACGCAAAAAAAAACTATAAAAGTAAAAAAATAAGTTAGTAAATTACTCTTTCAACCTTTTAACGTCATTAAAGGAATCTAAATATTTAAAAGATGAGGGTCACTAAGTCGGGGGACCGCAATTGTAATTTTTAATTCGTTTAAGTAAAATAATAATTTTCATATTGCGGTCCCCCGACTTAGAGACCCTCATCTTTTAAATATTTATAGATTCCTTTAATGACGTTAAAAGGTTGAAAGAGTAATTTACTAACTTATTTTTTTACTTTTATAGTTTTTTTTTGCGTCGGGGGTTTTTTTAAATTTTTAATTTTAGTTTTTAATTCAACTATAAAGAACTTGTTGTTCTGTGACAAAAATATTCAAAAAATGGCCGCCGGTATCTCATCCGGCGCCCCTTATGCCTTGGCGCCTGTGTGCCCCGCACACTTCGCACATATGGGCGGCTCGGCCCTGCTAGCGTGTATGGCTATCTTTCCTTTGTTAACATCTCGCGTGACCCCAGGAGGAGTGGCAGGCGGCCACCTCCTTCTGCGAAGCAGTAATGCTAGCGAAGGAGGAGGCCGCCAGGGTCCTAACCCCGATTTCCAGCAGCGCTTTTAATAACTTGCGAACGGCGAGTAATGGGTAGCCTAGCTCTCCGTCCGACCGTCCGGTAACTGTCCGGACCGAGCCCTAGTCATTGACAGCGTGAAGTCCACGTGCGATTTAAGGAGTTGTCAGCAACCGTAAGGGCCCAACAGGGTCGAAGCCTACTGGGGCCATGGGTGACGCGAAAGAGATCTCCGAGGCCCTGGAACAATAGCAAACTGACTAAAAAGCCACAACTGTTCCTTACAGTGGTGGGTTTTTAGTCAGTTTTACTGACTCGAGAGATAGTGTCAGACTTATCCTGACTAAAAAGAAAAAGAAAATCAGCCTCACCACACAAAATTATAAACTTGATTGGACAGTTTGTATGGAATGTAAATAAATAAATAATAAATAAACGCATGTTGCTAAAAAAGTTATGAGTTTACATGTGGATGGACGGCGGGGGAGAGGGAGGCCAAAGAAAAGATGGATGGATTGTGTGAGAAGTGATATGAAAGAAAAGGGAGTTAGTGATAGCGTGACGAGTGACAGGACAGAATGGAAGAAAAAAACGTGTTGCGCCGACCCCAAATAAAACGGGACAAGGGCAGGAAGATGATGATGATGATGGACAGTTTGTATGGAGAGGCCGATATTTTTTTTCGTTACCTGAAAATTTTTTTTTTCAAATTTGTTCAGCTTCGTCTACTGAGCAAGCCCTTAAAGTTTGCGGAAGGCTGTCCCTTACACCTTGATTTTTCATTAAATGTCCCTACACACGGGCTTCAAAAAAACGCCACTTCAAGCTTTATTTTGAGGCGGCCTGTTTTTGTCGCTTGTGTGCAGCGGCGCCACCACAAAAAAAACGCTTGAAGCCGCTGCAAGCTACTCCGCTGTCGCGCGCTTCAGCTGTTTTTGTAGGTCACTTCTAGCGTTTTTTTTTAGGCCCGTACAGTAAATTAGACCAAATTACGTCATAACGCAGTGAACGATCATTCCGAATATTATCATTTAAGCATTTTCCGATTCGTTTCCACAAACTGTTTACATCCAAAATAAATAAGTCATATGAATAAAACATTCGGAAAAGTCGAATTTCTAAAACCAGTCCTATTTCCTAACTGTTACCAAAGAGGGAGATAGAGAGATCAGTTTTTGAAGGTTAGAAAGAGATGGAAGATTACAAATGATGAATGAATTAGGTATGTCGAAATCTTGTCATTGAAATATATTTCTAGACGATTCAAAGAATAGGTCGAATCGAATCTCCGTTAGTAGTAAACACTTGTTTTTTTCTTTGTTTTCGAGAATGTGGCCTATTTTGTGAACAAAGAACTCAAACTTCTGGTGCTGTTAGGACTATATTTCACCGGGACACCATTTTTTTTTATGGTGGGCAAAAATCATCCTCCAGTGACAAACCCCGCGCTTGGGCGGTGCGGGAGATAGTGTCAGACTCTTACTGACTAAAAACCCACCCCGTACCTTCCAGCCTTCATACCGGGGCTCGAACTCCCTTTCGGATATCCCTGGCCGTAGTAGGCTTCGACCCAGCTGGGCCCCTGTTGCTGGTCACTCCTTGAGACGCGCAGGAACAGTGTGCGCCGTTGACGTCTTGGGCTCGGTCCGGACAGTTACCGGACGGTCGGACAGCTGGCTAACCATGGCTCGCCGTCCGCAAGCCCAGACCGGGACACCATAGCGGCGCGACTAGTCACCGCTACCAACAAAATGATAAGCTCTATAGAGAGTTACTCACCTGGTGTCCGTTTGGTTGCGCGACCAGCTCGGACGTGTGGCGACTCTGGTGTATCTACAATACAGACCTCCTTCTTCTTGCGTCGTATTCCTCAATGCTGAAGGTCGTGACCTCCCTGCTTCATCACTTTAACCCTTAAGATCTTTCCATCTGTTTCTGTCTCTGGCGATGTGAAGTGCACTGTACATGTACATCGTAGAGTCAAGAGCGGTGCGGATTTGGTCGGACCAACGCGTAGAATCAAGAGCGGTGCGGATTGGATTTTGTTCGGACCAACGTATAGCGCTGCGCCCGCGGGGCCTTTTTCCATCCACTTTGCCAGTCACCATGAGCCTTTCGAGCTTGCCACCGTCCTTCCTTGCAATGTGACCGAAGTATTGTAGAACTTTGCGAAGGCACAGTACAGACCCCAGAGTCTAATTTGGTAGCTTAGGACTATATTACGCCGAGACATCATGGTGGCACAACCAGTTGCGCCCTTACTGTGCACGTAACACCTACCACGAGCTCTTAAAGTGATTTATTTTACGACCTGAAAAGAATTGCTAAAAAGATGAAGCCATCTATCTGTACAATATTATTTTTATTTTATGCGAAACCTGAATACTGTTTGTTCAGAATCAGTAACTGAATGAATTCCAATAGTTTTTACTCCATGTTATATTTTTAATTATATTTGGATTAAGACTTCACACATTCTGTTTTTTTCCTACCCACACACTAATAATTATCTACATTTCTTTTTCATTTCTCCTTTCGCAGAACTGCTGGAAGAAATTTCTTTGGAAACAAGCAGTACCTAATGTCTCTTATGTATTATCTTTTTTTTTTTTTTTGTGAACATCATCATCATCTTCCTGCCCTTATCCCGTTTTATTTGGGGTCGGCGCAACACGTTTTTTTCTTCCATTCTGTCCTGTCACTCGTCACTCTATCACTAACTCCCTTTTCATTCATATCACTTCTCACACAATCCATCCATCTTTTCTTTGGTCTCCCTCTCCCTCTCCATCCATCCACGTGTAAATTCATAACTCTTTTAGCAATATGCGTTTCATCTCTCCTTTTTACATGACCATACCAAGACAAGCGATTCCCTTTCAACTTTTCAGTCACCGGCGCCACTTTCAAACTTCCCCTAATATACTCATTTCTCACTTTATCCATTGAACATAAATAGTAAAATAAATCATATTTTTTTCCAATTTTTTTTTAAAGTTACACCTTGAACACAACCGACACTAAGTATAAAATAGATCACAGCAGGTCTTACGCCAACGCACAGCTGGGTGCGGGAGCAAAACAACCTATCAGTCACCCGGATGTCCCGGTGACCATGTATTTTTGTGGACAACCAGGTAACATAACAAGCTTATAAACTTTGTAATTTTACAAGCTTTTATTTAGTTTCACCTGTCCCGATGTTTGTCTGTAATCAAATCTTGTAAATTAAATTTGATCCACTTCCCGGTTACCAATTTATTGAGCTGAAGATGGAACCGGAAGGTGGCTATAGGAACTTCGTAGTTAAACGACACAACGCCATCGAGTTTGGACTCGTATGATTCGTCTTGACGAGTATTAATTATATAGGTATACCGAGCTATAAAAGCTTGCTATGAAAAAAATATTTTCATTAAAAGCTTGTTTTGACATCCAAAAAGAAAATATCCCTGCGAATGTCAAGTAAGTGTAACTTGTCGACGTGACTGGCGACATGTGCCGGCTGCCCTAATTCTAAGTCAGGAGGTATTGAGGTCGCTCACTATATTATACATACAACACAAGAACGTAGGAAAGTTTGTATCGACACGACGACTTTTCTGCATGAATTGAAACGTGCATAGAAAGAAAGGAACAGACAGAAGAAAAATTATTTATTCTGTTCTAATCATCATCAGTATTATATCAGCTGAAAGACGTCCACTGTTGGACATAGGCCTCCCCCAAGCGTCGCCACAACGACCGGTCCTGTGCGTCACGCATCCATCAGATTCCGTTCTAATATCAAAAACTAATACCATTTGTTTTTTTTATAAAATCATATTTATTTCCCATTCCAAACGAATACCAAAATCTTAAATTTTGTACAGTCAGCTAAGGCAATCCTGTGTAATTAATACTCATTAAAACCATTTCAAAAAGGTCAAACATGATAGGGTTATCCGAGTTCCTACGGCCACCTTCCTGTTCCATCTACGCGCATGCAAAATTTCAGCTCAATCGGTAACAGGAAAGTGAATGAAATTAAATCTGCAAGATTTGATGACAGACAAACATCGGGACAGGTGAAACTAAATAAAAGCTTTTAATAATAATAAAATTAAAAATCTAACTAAATTCAGGTATTGAACTATTTTCATAGGGTAAGTTTGTACAGAATCCTCAGTGCACGAGTCTGACACGCAATTGCCCCCCAGCTGGGTCGAAGCCTACTGGGGCCTGTGTTATCCGCAAGGAACTCGAGCCCCGGTATGAAGGCAAGAAGGAACGGGGTGGGGTTTTTAGTCAGTAAGAGTCTGACACTATCTCCCGCTCCACCCAAAAGCGGGGGTTGTCACAAGATTTTTGCTAACCGGAAAAAATAAGCACGCAATTGCCAGGGTCTATTTTTTGACGCTTTCTCTTGCTCCAACTAAAATCATCATCATCATTTCAGCCAACAGACGTCCACTGCTGGACATAGACGTCCCCCAAGTGTCACCACAATGAAAGATAGAATAGAATAGAATAAACTTTATTTGTACACCAAAAAGTAAAATAGCTTGTAGATAAACTTATGGGTACGTGGTGAGCGCTTCTCCGCGTGTAGGTGCGTGATCTTTTTTTTACAATTTACAATTTTATGTGATGCGGTAAGTAAATTCTTAAACAATAAGTAGCATCTGTAGCCAAACTAGGCAAGGCCTGTATTTTGGCTATCAGAGCAATTCCCCTCGAATAGCTTATTACCTTTCATAACAAAGTAGTCATAATAAATACTTAACAAAAAATTATAATAATAAACAAAAAAAAAAAGGGCATGAACGCGCGTGGTTGCAGTTTCAGTGTGTTGGACTGTGCGTGTTTTCTATACAAACGGAGATACTTACAAGCAACGTTAAGACACGCATTCACACGCAACGCAGTTTGGTACTTGGCAGTGTGATAATCGCCTACCGAATGGTTTTTTTATGGTGGGGAAAATTATCCAATGACAACCCCGGTCTAAGGCGGAGCGGGGGATAGTGTCAGACACTTACTGACTAAAAACCCACCCCGTTCCTTCTAGCCTTCATACCGGGGCTTTACTTCCTTTTCGAATTATCCTGGCCCCAGTAGACTTCGACCCGGCTGGGCCCCTGCTGTTGCTGACAACTCCTTGAGAAGCGCGGGAACAGTGCGCGCCGTAGGACGGTGACTTACCCATTACTCGTAGTGCAGTGCCTTGGTTAAAAGAAAGAAAAGAAAGAAAGAAAAATCCCGGTTTCCAGCTACCGTAGACCGTCCGGTAACTGTCCGGACCGAGCCCAAGACGTCGACGGCGCGCACTGTTCCCGCGCGCCTCAAGGAGTTGTCAGCAAGGAGCAAGGGCCCAGCTGGGTCGAAGCCTATTGGGGCCAGGGTTATCCGAAAGGAAACTTGAGCCCCGGTATGAAGAGGCTAGAAGGAACGGGGTGGGTTATTAGTCAATAAGAATCTGACACCAAGAGCAGGAGCCCCTGCTGTTGCTAACAACACCTTGAAACGCGCGGGAACAGTGCGCGCCGTAGGACGGCGACTTACCCACTGCTCGTCGTCCATAAACTCGCGCTTACGGTAGCCGGTAGTCGCATCTAATACTTTGAAAGAAAGAAAGAATATATTGAATTGATTCTTGGAAAAAATGGTGACAGTTCTTTTACCCCATTTCTGAAAACCGTTACGTTTGAGGAAAAAAATATTGAAATTGACCCACTAGTTTAACGAAATCAGTTTTCATATTAATCGATCTTTCCAAAACAACTTAGGGCTTGAGTACACTTGAGACAAAACGTCTTAGACAAAACTGTTTCATCTACGACAAGGGGCGCTAGGGCTGTCGATAAAATATCTATGTATCGAAATGTCGATATTATCAGAAAGGCAACGCAAAAAAGAAAGATAACGCCTAAAAACTCCATTAGTATTCGGTAATTCCGTGATTTACTCGGATATTTTACAAAACTTGTTTCAGGAAATAGCTGTTTTTTTTAAAACGCTTAAAAGTTTTTGAAGGGTAGTCTAGGCTCTTAGGCCCGTGCCTCACCGGGACGCCATGGCGGCGCTGCCATTTAGCGCAACCAAGAAAATACATGCAGTTTTATGGTGTGTACCTCACCTGGCCACTGTTGGCCACGCAACCTATCCATACATTTTTTTGGCGTCTTGACCTGGCTACGCCGCCATGGCGTCCCAGTGAGGCACGGCTCTTAGCGTCCAGCGCTGACGAATGGGTATACATATTTAACCGACTTCGAAAAGGAGGAGGTTCTATGTTCGGCTGAATGTATGTTTTTTTTTTTGTATGTATGTTCACCGATATTTCGGTCAATTGTAGACCGATTTCGAAAATTTTTTTTTTGATTGAAAGGTTATGCTTTCAAGATGGTCCCATAGAAATATTGTTATGATCTGATCATGAACTTCGAAGATATGGAACAGAACTCCTCATAGAATCATAGCAGAATTGTCGTAACAAGTAAAATTGCTTTTTTTATACGTGTAGTCGATAACTGACTGAAAGAAAAGGGGGAGGGGAAAGGGGGAGGGGGTAAATTTATGTAATATTTACCGTATTTGGGATTATAAGAATCGTTATGAGATGCACTCTGGCTATAAGGTAATTTATGTTTAGCTGAAGGGTAGGTACTTTTTAGTGGTGCTACCATAACTAAAAAGTGAAAAATAAAAAGCTTTTTACAAAAAAAAAAAAAAACTTTTTACAAAAAAAATATAACCGACTTCAATGATAAAAAACACTGAAAAGTATCAAATAACTTTAATTTTGGAAGTCGGTGTTTCTTTAATAGTTTAGTCTCTTCGTTATTTAACACCGACTTCCAAAATTAAAGTTATTTGATACTTTTCAGTGTTTTTTATCATTGAAGTCGGTTATATTTTTTTTGTAAAAAGTTTTTTTTTATTTTACACTTTTTAGTTACGGTACCACCACTAAAAAGTACCCCTCAGTCAAACTTAAATACCTTATAGTCAGAGCGCATCTCATAACGGTTCTAATAATCCCAAACACGGTTAGATTACATTAATTTACCTTTCGGCTTCATCATCAGATCAGTTCGATATATCCTCTCCCCTCTTCTTTCAAACAGTCATTAAACTAGATGCTGGAGAGGGAAAGGATATATCGAACTGATCTGATGATGAAGCCGAAAGGTAAATCTTTCAATCAGTCATTAGACTAGATGCTGATAATCCCGGCTGTAGCATCAGGCCAGATTTATGTCAACATTGCAATGAACTTAAAATTTAGTCCTGTTTAAAATGAGCCCAAACACGACTACGGTGCTGTAATTTCAAGGTTTGTACTTTTCCTGATGCTCCTGGCTTCAGCATCAGGTCTCTATGTACTTCGGTGTTCTTTATTAGCAGTACGTTTATCCACACATCGAGCCGTTTTCAATGAGCCTAAACTCGATATATCTGCTGTTTGTTGTCGAGGACTTAGGTACTCTGCAGACTATCCTGACTGCAGCATCAGGTCATGACTTGATGATCATGAGACCAAATGTGGCAAATGCCCTATCAAACATCAAAACAATTTACTAAAACAGTCCTTGCCTGTTCGAGTAACTTCTTACTGTTAAGGAGTTGTACCTTCCATCATCAGCCCAGCTACCTGAGATGGTGACGACCATACGCAAATACACAAGATACTTCATAAAATATGCGAAAATCAATAAGTGAGCCTATAAAATTTGAAGGTTGCCCTCGATTTCTCCAAGATCCCATCATCAGATCCTAATTTGGTGATAATGGGACCACCTCAGAGCTATCTACTTTCGAACAAAAAAAAAATTTTGAAAATCCGTCCACATTTGGTCATTTGGGAGTATTCGACGAACAAACATACAAAAAAAAAAAAAAAACATACAAACAGCCGAACGTAGTACCTCCTCCTTTTTGGGAAGTCGGTAAAAATTAAACCGACTTCAAAAAGCACAAAATAACTTTAATTTCGGAAGTCGGTGTTAAATAACGAAGAGACAAGATTAGGTATCTATTATAGAAACACCGACTTCCGAAATTAAAGTTATTTTGTGCTTTTTGAAGTCGGTTTAATTTTTTTTTTGTAAAAAGATTTTTATCTCGATCAAAATAAGGTTGTATAATCAATACCTATATCGCTAGATAGGTTTACTGCGCTATAAAGCTTGCTTTAAAACTATGATTTTCACTGAAAACTTTTTCAGTATTTTTTCGATCTATTTACATAGGATGTTCCCAAAGGAGTCAGCTGATACGTTAAGAGGGTCCTTCTCTACTCGCTTATTGTAAACATCGAAAATAGTTTAAAAGCTTGTTACTTCATTTAATGCAATCCGACGCGATGTTTGACGAAAAAGCAACGCAAAAAAAGAGAGATAACGCCTGGAAACTCTCTTAGTTTTCGGTAATTCCGAGATTTACTTGAAAATTTCGCAAAACTTGCTCCAGGAAATAGCTGTTTTTTTTTAAACCCTTAAAAGTTTTGGAAAAAGTTGTCGTCATTTAGAATCTTAATAACATTTGCAAGGTCTCTAGAGGATTACTTTTTTGACTTTTTTAATTTTTAGGCAAATTATGAAGTGTACAAAATAGGACATTTTCAGAGGTTTTTACTGAATTAGTTTTACACAAATTTAAAAATTGGTTTCTTTAGAAACCTAGATAATATCCACAAAATACTTTGTTTCCAAAATATCTAATGAAAAATGTGTAATAACGTCATAATCAGTTATGAGCGGTTGTATGAAAAACAGTGGAAATGTGAGTCATGATGCACCACCTTAAGCACGTGCGTCATTACATTATCATAATAAAAACTAAAGCGATGAATACATACGTTTAAAATACATTAAGTATTTATAATTTTTAGGGTACCTTACCTCCGTCACATTTATTTTTAACCGACTTCGAAAAGGAGGAGGTTCTATGTTCGGCTGAATGTATTTTTTTTTTTATTTGTATGTTCACCGATATAAATAACAAAGAGACAAAATTAGGTACCTTTAAAGAAACACCGACTTCCGAAATTAAAGTTATTTTGTAATTTTTTGTGTTTTTTTACATTGGAGTCGGTTTAATTGTTTTTTGTAAAAAGTTTTTTATTATAACTAGCTTGTGCCCGCGAATTCGCTCCCGCTCTACCCTCCTCCATCCTAGAATAGCCTATTCTACCATGTTCTACCCTACTCTACTCTACCCTACTCTACCCTACTCTACCCTACTCTACCCTACTCTACCCTACTCTACCCTACTCTACCCTACTTTACCCTACTCTACCCTACTCCACCCTACTCTACCCTACTCCACCCTACTCTACCCTACTCCACCCTACCCTACCCTACACTACCCTAATTTTTTTCCATAAGAACCTTCTCTTCACAATAACAAACGGGACACAACAATATAAGAATTAGCGAAATCGGTTCAGCTGTTCTCGAGATTTGCGCTTACCAACACATTTAGAGATTCATTTTTATATTATAGACTAGCTTCTGCCAGCGACTTCGTACGCGGATCCTGTTGCTTATGCCAGCGACATTCAGTGTTATAAACGTAAGAGTAGACAAAAATAAACAGAAAGCTCAGAACTGCTAAGCTATCGGGAATTACACGTGTTATTGTGAGTTAACCATAAAAGATAGACGTATGCTGTCGTGGGATATTTTTTATATAATTTTGAGGAGAACATTTCCGTTATACATGTTTTCTGTGTATCTTTAACCATTAAAGCTGCAAACGCGACGGAAGCTTAAAAAATTGAGTAATTTCTCCCGTTTTCCCAACATTTCCCTTCACTGCTCTGCTCCTATGGATCGTACCGTGATGAAAAGTATACTATAACCTGCCCAGGAGTATGAAGAATAATTGTACCAAGTTTCGTTAAAATCCATCGAGTAGTTTTTGTTTCTATAAAGAACATACAGACAGACAGACCGACAGACAGACAGACAGACCGACAGACAGACAGACAGACAGACAAAAATTTTACTGTTTGCATTTTTAGCATCAGTATCGATCACTAATCACCCCCTGATAGTTATTTTGGAAATATATTTCATGTACAGAATTGACCTCTCTACAGATTTATTATAAGTATAGATATAGAAGATAACTAGTGCTTGACTGCGATACCACCTGCTGCGGACTTCCTGTCCGATTATAATCTGGGTATTAAAGATTAGAGTGAATAAATTAGTGCGCCTCACCATCAACGATTGCCACCTCGTGGGAGCCCTTCAAACGCTGCTTCGTCCGATACGAGGTCGCTACTCCAGAACCTTTCGTCCTGATCGATCATCTGTTCCGTGAGCTTTGCCCATTGCCACTTAAGTTTGGCGATTCTTCGAGCTATGTTGGTAACCTTGGTTCTCTTGCGGATATCTTCATTATTGATGTGATCAAGCAATGAAACTCCGAGCATAGCCTTCTCCATTGCTCTTTGGGTTACTTTATGTCTTCTTATAAGACCTATTGTAAGCGACCACGTTTTGGATTCATATGTCATCACTTGCAACACGCACTGGTCATAAATTTTCGTCTTGAGACACTGTGGTATGTTGGACGAGAAAATATCACGCAGCTTCCTGAACGCTGCCCAGCCGAGTCGAATTCGATGATTAAGCGACCACGTTTCGATAAAAATTTGAAATCCCTAAACTTGTAGTTGCATTACAAAATAATTAGATACTTTTTGTGGTTCGGAAAAATCTTCGAGACTTTTTTTTTTTTTTGTCGACGCGTAAAATCATCTTTGACGAAACCCGCTCTTGGGTGGAGCGGGAGACAATGTCAGACTCTTACTGACTAAAAACCCCGCGCCGTTCCTTCTAGCCTTCATACCGGGGCGCGAGCTCCCTTTCGGACAACCCTGTCCCCAGTAGGCTTCGACCCAGCTGGGCCCCTCCTGCTGCTGACAACTCCTTGAGGCGCGCGGGAACAGTGCGCGCCGTCGACGTCTTGGACTCGGTCCATTACCGGAGATTCGATTCTGGAATTGAACTATTTACACAAGTTTGTATGGAACCCTCGGTGCACAAATCCGACTCGCACTTGACCGGATTTTTCTGTAGAACATACATACTGCTTTCTGGAACATGATACTTATTGACGCATTCAAAGAAACCAAATAATCTGATAATAATAATAATTTTGAAACGGGAACAACCTCAAATCATTCAGCATTCAGCGCTTGACCGCTATCTCACCCTGATGGAAAGCGAAGATGCGGTCGACGATAGAACGCGCTTACCTAGAAGAAACCTATTCACTCTCGACTTAAAGATTCCCGGGTTGTAGCCATCAGGAAACACAGACTCCGGCAAGGAATTCCACTCCCTAGCTGTTACATCATCATCATTTCAACCGATATACGTCCACTGTTGGACATAGGTCTCCCCTAAGTGTCGCCACAACTAACGATCCTGTGCATCACGCATCCATCGGTTTCCCGCAACCTTCATCAGGACATCGGTTCACCTTGTTGGAGGCCTTCCAACGCTGCGTCTTCCGGTACGAGGTCGCCACTCCAGAACCTTTCGGCCCCAACGGCGTTTCTTTGTGCTATGTCAGCTCCCTAGCTGTATGCGGAATGAATGTGAAACTTCGCATTTAAATTGCTTTAAAAATGCTGTGCTTTTTTTTATCTGATATAAACTAGTACTTGACTGCGATCCCACCTGATGGTAAGCAGTGATGCAATCGTTGATGGTGAGGCGCACTAGTTTATTAAGAGCCTATTCACTCTAGCCTTGAAGACGCTCAAATTGCAATCGGACGGGAAGACCGCGGCAGGCAAATTGTTCCAGTCCTTCGATGTACGCGGTATAAATGACGAAGCGAAACGCTTGGTCTGGACCGTAGAGGCTTCAACAACGTAAGGGTGGTTACTCGCCGTACGTCGGTTTGTCCGATGGTAGAAATGAGATGGCGAAATCAAATCATGCAATTCATGCGCACACTCTCCAAAATACAACCTGTAATGCTGCGCCTCATAGAGATGTCAGCAAAATAGCTGGGGCTCAGCAGGGTCAAAGCCTATTGGGGCATAGGATCCCTTTCAGACTAAAGGGAATCCCGGGGTCCCGGCGGCAGCGATCTCTCGCGCCGGTTCTTGGTACAGGCCATGGTCCAGAGCGAGGAGGAGTGGCAGGCGGTCACCTCCTTCTGCAAAACAGTAATGCTAGCATAGAAAGAAGCCGACCGCATCAGGCAACGGCGCTCACAGCGAACAATAAAAAAATGGTCAATGTGGAGTTGTCCCATGTTGTTACGACTCGGCTAGGTACAAATTGCTTCAAAGGCTTCAACTAAGTTGCATTTCTACATAACTTGAGCGTATGTCCTCTTAGATGTTTGTTACCTCAGTGGCAGCGATCTCTCGCGCCGGGCCTTGGTACAGGCCATGGTCCGCAGCGAGGAGGAGTGGGAGGCGGTCGCCTCCTTCTGCGAAGCAGTAATGCTAGCACGCGCGACAGTAGGGTAGAGCAGGGTTGCAGAGTCCCAGCCGGGTCGAAGTCTACTGGAGCCAGGGTTATCCGGAGCTCGGCCCCGATATGAAGGCTAGAAGGAACGGAGTGGGTTTTCAGTCAGTAAGAGTCTGACACTATCTCCCGCTCAGCCCAAAAGCGGCGGGGGTTGTCATTGGATGATTTTCCCCACCATAAAAAAAGGGTAGAGCAGGGTAAAATAGTGTAGAGTTGGGTAGAGTAAAATAGAGTAGACAGTTGACGGAGTGAAGCCGCGGGCAAAAGCTAGTCTAATGTAAAAATATTAAAAAAAAAAAACTGTTATTTGTTAAAAGGAACAGAGCCAAAGTTTTAAAAATAGAATGTAAAGAATCGAAAACGTCGAACAGAGCGCGAAGATCAACGAATACATTTTCATTACAAAATATTTATTACCTGGCAACATCTTCATTTAAACGTCTTTTTATTCAAACGGTTTTTATTCGACATTTAAATAAATACATAGTATTCTATTCCAAATATAAATCTTATTAAAGGTTTTCTGGTCGAAATTTTCCGTCCTTTTTAAGAGCGTCGCTCCAGCTTTGAAAAGATTTTTTTTTTAATATGTATAGGCTCGCGTTTGGTTTCTATCACACATGATGGTAAGTGATGATGTGGCCGACGATGGAGCACGCTTACCTAGAAGCAACCAAAGTCAATGGTCGACCAGGAAGGAGATGATGGAGTGAACTGTGTGTCTTACTAAAGAATTGTAAAGAAAATCGCAAAACTATTACCGATTGAAGGCAAAGAGGGGCCTTTGCCCTGAAGTGGGATGGTTCGGGCTAGTACTAAAATATAAAATGGTGATGCATTTCAGCCGAAAGACGTCCACGGCTGGACATAGACCTCCCCCAAACGTCACCACAGCCACTAGTTTTTACATCCATCGGATTCCAGCGACCCTCATCAAGTCGTCGGTTGACATTGTGGGAGGCCTTCTAACGCCTCTGCTACGCGATCTCCAATCCAGAACCTTTCGTTGGCCTCATTTGTATTCTCTGCCAGTCTGCCGGTAACCTTGGTTCTCCTGCGGATATCTTAATTCCTGATGCGATCGCGCCAGGAAACTCTAAGCATAGCCCTCGCCATACCCTTTGTATGACTTTAAGGCTTCTGTTGAGGTATCTAACTGACTGAATATCAACGCACAGCCGACACTAATAGGACTAGAAGCGTGCAATTTTTCACAAAGCTTTCCTTTTATGACATAGGCGAGCACTAAGAGAGGATTAACGAAAATTACATCCTAATAGGATGAAAAGGGTGTCCAAAGTTTGTATAGAGAAACCTTCTTTCTCGTGAGCGAAGCCGCTGACAGAAGCTCAATGATATAGATAGAGGCCATAACAGGGCAGAGGTGGAAGAGCAGAGCAGCTTCCCGCGCGCCTCAAGAGCTGTCAGCAACAGCAGTGGCCCAGCTGGGTCGAAGCTTACTGGGGCCAGGGTTAGTTTCAAAAGACAGCTCAGCCCGGTACGAAAGGCAACGAAGGAATAGGAGTGGGTTTTTAGTCTGTAAAAGTCTGACACTATCTCCCGCTTCGCATAAGAGCGGGGGATGTCATTAAATGATTTTCCCACCGGAAAAACAAGAGTAGAGCAGTGGTGGCCAAGGGTAACGGCTCCGACTTACGAGTAGGTCACGGGTGCAAACCCAGCCAGGAGAATTACTCGTACTTTGTGTAATTTATTTCATCACCACTGCTCTCAAAACGGTGAAGGCAAACGTCGTGAGGAAACCGGCATGTCCTAGAACCAAAAATTCGAAGACATGTGACATTCATCGACCCGCACTGGGCTTGCGTGGTGGATTACGGCTCATTCCCTCTCCTAGAGAGGAGGCCTGAGTCCCGGCAGTGGGAACATTAAAAAGGCTGATAATGAATATTTGTATAGATATATGTAGAAATCTGATGTAATAGGAACTTTTTCATTTTTAGTAGGTATGCAGATTATATTTTTTTTTAATATTATTATTATAGTTTATGCTTTCGACACACAATATTTAATTCCATTGTATTGGTTTGTTTGTCTTTTAAAAGAATGGTATTTTGATCAGATTATTCCATACAATATATCATTAGTTTTATTAATATTCACATTAGTAATGGGTTTATTGTAAGAAAAATCGCAAACTCAGTGCAATTTTAGTGCAAGACTTGAATGTTATGACCTTGAATCTAGCATAAACATAGCTTGGCTAATCTGACTTTTTTAATGTTCCCACTGCTGGGACTCAGGCCTCCTCGCTAGGAGTGGGAATGGGTCGTAATCTACCACGCGGGTCCAGTGCGGGTTGGTGCAAATATTATAAAGCTGAAGAGTCCGTTTGTTTGTTTGGACGCGCTAATCTCAGGGACATCGTCCCAATTGTGTTCTAGAGTTCTTTACTTCAAAAGGAAAAAAACGGAACCCTTTTAGTCCGTCCGACTATCTTTTTTTATTATTATTCCATTTATTCATTATATATACATATTTATCACATTTTTTTACTATTTAAAAAAAAAACAACTAAAAAGAAAAATTTAAAAAATATAAAAAACTAGCTTTCCGCCGGCGGCTTCGCCCGCGTGGACAACAGTTTATATCGCGCGGGCAGAGACCCGTGCTTAGCAGTGGAATTATAGGTAGCCTATGTGTTATTCCAGTGTCTCTTCTACCTACCTACCAAATTTGATCTAAATCCGTTCAGTAGTTTTTGCGTGAAAGCGTAACAGACAGACAGACAGACAGAGTTACTTTCGCATTTATAATATTAGTAGGGGTAGTAGCCTACCGGCATCGGGAACAGGGTCCAAGCTACCGGTGGTTCGTCAAAGATGATTTTCCTCGTCGACAAAAAAAAAAGCTAAGTACCGGTGGTTAGGGCTCCTGAGAGAGGAACCTCCGGACAATACGCGCCGTGTCCAGAAGCACTGCCTTCGGGATCATCATTATTATTATTATTGTTAGGTTTGCGCTTGACCGCTATTTCACCTGATGGAAAGCGACGATGAGGGCGACGATGGAACGCGCTTACCTAGAAGAAACCTATTCACTCTCGACTTAAGATTCCCGGGTTGTAGCTATCAGGAAACACAGACCCCGGCAAGGAATTCCACTCCTTACCTACATGCACAATGAATGTTTCCAAAACGTTTTGTGCGTGTAGGTAAACTACTTAAAATATGTCGTCAAAAAACTCTTCCACATCACTGTCGACAGGTAATGTGCCTAAAAGACTGGCAGCATTGCCACGCTGCATGGCAATGCTTATCCTCTGCGATTGTTAGATGTTAGATGCGGTATTTGTTTAGAATATAATATTATAGTCTCAGGTGGACCCGCGAGCCGAAACTAGTTTTAAAATGTATGTCATTACGATGGCGGAAAAATGGCAACCGGCATGTCCTAAAACCAAATATTCGAAGACATGTGACATCTACCAACCCGCACTGGCCCCGCGCGGTGGATTACGGCCCATTCCCCCTCCTAGAGAGGAGGCCTGAGTCCCAGCAGTGGGAACATTGTAAGGCTGATTATGTTTATAGTTGTAATTGGCTTATTCGTGACGCAAATCCTTCATCATCCAATTCTCTAAACACACATCGATCGAGTTACAATTTTTCGGCTTCCGAAAGCACAAAATTTATTTGTAAATTCAAAATAGGAATGCAAATTTCGCGCGCTCAGTATAAATATGGCCGCCGTCACAGACACTAGTCAGTGCAACCGGAATAGCCGTTCCCGCCACCGGTGTAGCCACTCTAAAAAATCTTTTTCTAAAAAATCAAGATGTTGAGTGCACTCTTTTTATTAGCCGTCTTTTTGATAGCAGTCTACAAATTTTATTTTAATAACACCGTAACTTTTAAAAAGGTTACTAAATATGGTGAAAATAAAACTGTAGTACTAAAAGAGGCGCCGGGACCTACACCTCTGCCTATTATAGGTAATTTACACCTTTTGGGCAAGCATGAGTCTCCATTCCAGTCTTTTACAGACTTAGCAAAGGAATATGGAGATATATTCAGCTTAAAAATGGGAACTACGAAATGTCTGGTTGTAAATAATCTGGAGTTGATTCGTGAGGTTTTGAATCAAAATGGTAAATTTTTCGGCGGTCGTCCTGACTTCATACGCTTTCATCAGCTGTTTGCAGGAGACAGGAATAATTGTGAGTATTTTTTCTTTTTTATTTGTCTTTGGAAATTGATCTGACAGATTTGTTTTTTTTTTTTCGTCTAGCCCTATTTTTGGGTCAAAGGCCTTTTTCCACTTCGTGACGGAGTTGATTTTTTTTTTGCAATTTTTAAGGGTTTTATAACTATATGAGTGTTCGTTTGTTTTTTTTTATTATTATGGATAGTCTAGCTTAAATTTTGGGTAAAAATTCTTTTTCCACTTCGTGACGGAGTTGAGTTTGTTTTGCAATTTTTAAGGGTTTTATAACCAAATGACTGTTTATTTGTTTTTTTTTTTAATATTATGTATAGTCTAGCCCTATTTTTTGGGTAAAAGGTCTTTTTCCACTTCGTGAAGGAGTTGATTTTTTTTTTAAGGGTTTCATCCAAATTACTATTTGTTTTTTTTATTGTGTATAGGCCCGCGTTTGACAACTATCTCACCTGTTTGTAAACGATCATACGGCCTAGAAGTAACCTATTTTCTCTTGACTGAAAGACCCCTAGGTTGTACCTATCAGGAACACAGACTGGCGGAAAATCCACTCCTCAGCTGTACGCATAATGAATGTGTTCCCAAAACCGCTTATGGTTTTTAAATGTTTTGATGCAAGACAATGTAGTATTCTATTCAAAATCTTTATCGAAATATATTATTACACACTAGCGACCCGCCCCGGCTTCGTTCGGGTGCAATATTATACATACAAACCTTCCTTTTGAATCACTCTTTCTATAAAAAAAAACCGCATCAAAATCCGTTGCGTAGTTTTAATGATTTAAGCGCACATAGGGATATAGGGACAGAAAAAGCGACTTTGTTTTATACTATGTAGTGATTTAGGTACATAGTATCTATAGTATCTATAAAACTAAGGCACTTTTCGTGTCTATATCTGCTGTTTTATAAACGTAAGAGGTTTATTTATATCTGACACTAATTTTTTTTATAAATGAAACCAGTAAGGTGTTTTTATTTATGTCGCTTCGTAATAATGTATCAATATGATAGGTTACTAATATATGAATAACTAGCTTATGCCCGCGGCTTCACCCGCGTACATAATCCCAGGATAAAAAGTATCCCATGTGTTATTCTGGGATATGGTCTACTCGTGTACCAAGTTTCATCGAGATCCGTTCAGTAGTTTTTGCGTGAAAGAGTAACAAACATCCATACATACAAACTTTCGCATTTATAATATTAGTAGGATTGCAGTTACAAGTCATCAGGTTTTATTGAAACTCTACTCTAATTCAGTTTTAATACGAGTAGGATCCATATTTAAGCGTAATTTTTTTTCGTTCTCAATTCGCTTAAAAGATTTTCAGTTACCAGTACTTAAACATATTGTTTGTAGTCTATCTAAAAAGTCAACCGACTTGGGAATTTTGTATAATATTAAATCATTTAAAAAATACTTATAATTGATACTTTTTATAAGGTTCTTCTATTTGTTAGCAATGATCAAGATCTTTTAATCAACTTTGATTATTAAACCAGTGTTGACTACATCAGATTTCATTTTACCCTTAGACAGACTCTACTAGCTCTACCCCGCTTCACCCGCATAAAACAAAATTTATGTCACTCAAGAATAAAGTAGCTTTCGCAATCGGATCAGTACTTTCAGAGATTACTTCCTACAAACAAAGAACAAACAAAAAAACTTTACTTCTTTATAATATTAGTGCAGGTGTATTTTATAAAATGATTTAATGGTAGGAAAATTTGACAAGCGATCCATACTTCTACCTACTTACAGTGAAGAGTGACGGAAGCGAATTTAGTCCATTGTGGCATGCTATTATAAAAATATGTAACACATACTATTATTTAACTTAAGAGCACTGGCGGCCCAGTGGTAATGGCTCCGACTTACGAGTTGTCAGTCGCGGGTTCAAACCAGACAGGCGCATTACTTTGTGTAATTCATTTCATTACCACTGATCTCAAAGCGGTGAAGGAAAGCATCGTAAGGAAACCGGCATGTTCTAAAACCAAAAATTCGTAGACATGTGACATCCACCAACTCGCACTGGGCCCGCGTGGTGGAATACGGCCCATTCCCTCTCCTAGAGAGGAGGCCTGAGTCCCAGCAGTGGGAACATTAAAAAGGCTGATGATGATTATGATGATTTAACTTTACCTTTAGAATACCGTAATTAGAGACCCAAAAGAAAGACAATAAGAGAGCGAAGCCGGCGTTTGCTTGGGGTTTTAATGAATTGCAGCCATAAATATGTATTTTACTAACTACTTTGGTTACTGCTCCTCTGCTATTGGTTACAGCGAGATATTATATAGCTTGTAGCCCTCCTCAAAAACTGGGCTATCCTTTAATCCAACATTAAAAGGGTATTTAAATGGAATTTTCAGTATTTATTTTGGTCAATTTGACATTTGGAACTAATTAAATTATAAAATAAACTTAAATATCTAATTAAAAATAATATATATATTAAAGGCTTGTTCTTGGCAAGTCTTCCGCATCGCTGTCGACTGGAAGTGTGCCCAAAAGACTGGCGGCATTGCCACGTTGTATGGCAATGCTTAATCTCTGACCGAGGTAGAAGCCAGCCCTTGGGTCACGCGAAGAGTCAACTAAGCGTTTGGATAAATCTTTAAAAAGCATATGAGCACTCGGACCCCACGGCCCAAGAGTTTCAACCCCAAACGGCTCAAAAATATAACTGTCAACGAGGCTGTTAATAACACTAAAAGAATTTTTCAATTCGATCTAGTATTTCCTGAGATTATCGCGTTTAAATAAATCCTTCAGCTTTATAATATTATAAGGATAGGTTCATTAATAAATCGTTTAGTTATCGATAAACGAGGTCCACGCTTAAAAAAATGTTGCCATATTTAATCTGACAGATGTTGGTAGATTTTCAAAAAAGGAAAAGAAATAAAATAGTTTAGAAGAATCTATGTCAACCTTATTTGCTCTGAAAAAAAAAGAAGGTTCTTTGGAAAATAACTTAAATCAAACATTTAAAAAAAAATTTTTTGTTAGAAGCGTGTTAGATTTTTTCTTTCAGTTACCCATTGCGTACTGTAGGTCGTAGCGTAAAGTTACATAGCCTAAGTATAGCCTTCCTCAACAAATGGGCTATCCAAAACTAATAGAATTTTTCTAATTCGGATTAGTAGTTCTTGAGATTCGCTCGTTCATACAAACAAACTCTTCAGATTTATTATATCATTAAAAATTAAATAAGTTTACAAGTATCGATATCCAGTTTCAAAAAAACATTTTACAAAAAAAATTAAACCGACTTCAAAAAGTACAAAATAACTTTAATTTCGGAATAATAAATAAAATAACTTTAAGTCGGTGTTTCTATAATAGATACCTAATCTTGTTTTTTCGTTATTTAACACCAACTTCCGAAATTAAAGTTATTTTGTACTTTTTGAAGTCGGTATAATTTTTTTTGTAAAAAGGTTTTTATTTTTCACTTTTTAGTTATGGTAGCACCACTAAAAAGTACCTACCCTTCAGCTAAACATAAATTACCTTATAGCCAGAGTGCATCCTCATAACGATTCTTATAATCCCAAATACGGTTATATTACATGAATTTACCCCCTCCCCCTTTCCCCTCCCCCTTTTCTTTCAGTCAGTCATCGACTACACGTCTAAACAAAGCAATTTTACTTGTTACGACAATTCTGCTATGACTGCTGTTCCATATCTTCGAAGTTCATGATCAGATCATAACAATATTTCTATGGACCAACTTGGAAGCATAACCTTTCAATCAAAAAAAAAAATTTTCCAAATCGGTCCACAATTGACCGAAATATCGGTGAACATACATACAAAAAAAAAAAAACATACATTCAGCCAAACATAGAACCTCCTCCTTTTCGAAGTCGGTTAATAAAATAGCTAAATAACAATAATAAGTTGGTATCTGCATTTTACTTATTGTTCAATAAGCAAAACATATGTTACGATTCATTCATGAAAAAAAATACAGCAGAATTTTATGCTAATCTATCTGTCTAGCATATATTATATTCAGCCTTTTAAGGCCCGAGCGCCCGAGCAGCGCCATAAAATAGTGACTTTCTGTAGCCTACTCCTCGGTAACGGCCCGGTTAATAGGTATAGGAGTGGCAGGCGGTCGCCTCCTTCTGCAAAGCAGTGATGCTAGCAAAGGAGGAGGCCGACCGTATCAGGTAACGGCGCCCTCGCTGCCACCGCGGCCGCCGAGATTCCGATCCCGATTTCCGGCCACCCCAGACGCGAGCTCGCGGACGGAGCCATGGGTAGCTATGGGCCCATGCCGCTAGTTAATTATAAAAAAAAGCCTCGTTACTAAGGAACCCTCGCACTCGCAAGGCCCCTTTGGTTCGGGCTCGCGGTCGGCGAGCCATGGGTAGCTCGCAGTCCGACCGTCCGGTAACTGTCCGGACCGAGCCCAAGACGTCGACGGCGCGCACTGTACCAAATTAATATAAAAACCGCGCGCCTCGAATTAATTGTCAGCAATAGATGGAGCCCAAGCCTACTGGGGCCAGCGTTATCCGAAAGGGCGCTCGAGCCCCGGTATGAAAGATAGAAGGAACGGGGTGGATTTTTAGTCAGTAAGAGTCTGACACTACCTCCCGCTCCACCCAAGAGCGGGGGTTGTCATTGAATGATTTTTGCCCACCATTTACCCACCAAGGTTTAAAAAAAAATGTTTATTATAGAGTTAAAATGTTTATTATATATTTATGAACAACATTACGAACATTTGTATTTTTCGTGCGATACTTTTGTCTAAAAAAATATTTAGCAACTTTTCCCTACTCCTTCGAAACGGCTTGGATCTTAAAAAATACTTTTACGCATTAAAATTGGTGGTTAAATATTCTTCAAAGCGAACATAGCATATTGTAAATCAATCAATATTTCGCAAAGAAAATGGATTTAAAGGTCAGCGAGATCTATCCGGGCGCAGCTGGCCGGAATTAAGTAATGGTAGAATTTTTCATAGTGTTCCCGTTGTGTTTGTGGATTTTCAGAGATTTAAAAAAGTTCAGTATGAAAACGTGGCCTTAAGGTTCGACACACATTCTCACTGTTTTTCATACAACCGCTCATAACTGATTATGACGTTATTACACATTTTTCATTAGATATTTTGGAAACACAGTATCTAGTGGATATTATCTAGGCTTCTATTGAAATCAATTTCTAAATTTGTGTAAAACTAATCCAGTAACAACCTCTGAAAATCTGCTATTTTGCATGAACTTTGACACTTCAATTTACTCAATAATTAAAAAAGGCAAAAAAGTAAAACTATAGAAGCCTTGCAAATTTTATTAAGATTCTAAATGACGAAATTTTTTTTCAAAACCTCAACCTCCCCTCTTGGGTGGAGCGGGAGATAGTGTCAGACTCTTACTGACTAAAAACCCACCCCGCTTCTTCAAGCCTTCATACCGGGGCTCGAGTTCTTTTCGGATAACCCTGGCTCCAGTAGGCTTCGACCCAGCTGGGCTCTGTTGCTGACAATTCCTTGAGGCGCGCGGAAACATTGCGCGCCGTCGACGCCTTGGGTTCGGCCCGGACAGTTACTGGACGGTCGGACAGCGAGCTACCAATGGCTCGCCGTCCGCAAGCCCGTGTCTACGGTGGCCGGAAATCGGGATCGTAATCCCGGTGGCGGCGGCGTGAGCGCCGTTGCCTGATGCGGTCGGCCTCCTCCTTTGCTAGCATTACTGCTTCGCAGAAGGAGGAGACCGCCTGCCACTCCTCTTCGCTCCGGACCATGGTCTGAACCAAAGCCCGGCGCGAGAGTTCTCCGTCGTCGATCGCTCCCACGAGGGCACGGCGATGATCCATTCAGTTACTGATTCTGAACAAACTATATTCAGGTTTCACATTTACCCACTAAAACTAATATTGCATTGCTGAGTGGTCTACTGAGCTGTTATAAGCCAGGAGACCAGATTCTCATTCCCCTGAATAAAATACACGTAACAGAAAACGTGCGCTTCATATTTCGTTTTAACGTAGGACTTGGATTTTTATTAAACTGTGTGTCATACTATCTCGTGGAGTGGTCTAAGTCACAGAAAATCTTAGTGCAGAGTTACCAAAGTAGTCCGACTGACTGACTGACTGACTGACAGAGTGTAAACGCATTAGTTTTGTGTAGTTCGCGTATTAAGTACTAGCTTTTGCCCGCGGCTTCTCCCGCATACATATAATGCCTATGTCACTCAGGAATAAAATAGCTTTCTATCGGTGACACCACAAGCTCTGCTTAGTTTGGGACTTCATGGCGTTGTGTGAAAGTTGTGGAATATTATCTACACTAATATTTTAAAAAACTAAGTTTAGCTACCGCTTTTTTTTCTTCGGTGGGAAAAATCATCCAATGACAAAACCCGCCTTTGGCTGGAGCGGGAGATAGTGTCAGGTTCCTTCTAGCCTTCATACCGGGGCTCGAGTTTCCTTTCAGATAACCCTGGCCCCAGTGGGCTTTGACCCAGCTGGGCCCCTCCTGTTGCTGACAACTCCTTGAGGCGCGCACTGTTCCCACGTCTTGGGCTCGGTCCGGACAGTTACCGGACGGTCGGACAACGAGCTACCCATGGCTCCCCGTCCGCAAGCCCGCGTCTAAAATCGCTACCGCTCATGTTTTATACCATTTGTCCTTGGCACCTAAGTCTACTATCAACTTACTAAATAGATTTAATGATATTATTACAATTGGAGCGTCGTATTACGGTAGCTAATAGTCGGCTTCGAAATACCTAGGCGCCAGTCTGACATTGTTACGTCAGGAGGAGAACCAGGTCATACCTACGGGTCATAGGGACAAAGTTGTTGGCTGTAGGAATTTTCGAAACAGGTTTTTTTAGGGATACGTTTATACTAATAATATTAATAAAACTGAAGAGCTTGTTTGTCTGAACGAGCAAATATCTGGTTTTTAGTCAGTAAGAGTCTGACACTATCTCCCACTCCACCCAAGAGCGGGGTTCGTCATTGGATGATTTTTGCCCACCAAAAAAAGGGGGGCGCTTGTAGAAGTTTGCACCCGATATATTAAATGCTACTTACGGTACTGGAGACAGCTAGTGACCCGAAGAGACATGTCATTAAAAATCCTTACTAATCCCTACTTATATAATATAATATATATAATATATAATAATATTATAAATGCGAAAGTAACTCTGTCTGTCTGTCTGTTACGCTTTCACGCAAAAACTACTGAACGGATTTAGATCAAATTTGGTAGGTAGGTAGAAGAGACACTGGAATAACACACAGGTTACCTATAATTCCACTGCTGAGCACGGGTCTCTGCCCGCGCGATATAAACTGCCTCCCTAGCCAAATTACAACCGTTTCGCTTGCGTCGAACGCTTCGAGTGGACCTTGCCGCCAATTCTTTTGTTCTGACCACGTGACTGAGCGAAGAGGCGACGTCGTTCCCGTACATTTGAAGCTTTCTACTAGCGTTAACTATTGCAGATTAGCAACTTGGCTAGGGGTACTGTAGTCCACGCGGGCGAAGCCGCGGGCGGAAAGCTAGTATTATAAAAGCGAAAGTGAGTTTGTTTGTTTGTTACGTCTTCACGCCTAAATGGCAAAACTGATTTTGATGAATTTTGGTACAGAGATAGTTGGGACCCTGGAGACGGACATAGGCAAATTTTTTTTTAAATTGGGATTAGGGGGAGAATGAAGGAAGTCAAGTACAAATATTGTTATTAAATTAAAGTATATTTATAAACGCGGACGAAGCCGCAAGTAAAAGCTAGTTTTAAGTAAACTAGGCTGCTGTTATGACGTCAGAGCCAAAAAACTGTAATCCTACACTTGTATTGTTTACATGCACTTCCTACTACTAAATATGTTTCATGCGAAATACGAATCCTTACTTAAGAATGCTATTTTATTGAACTGACAAAAACTTGACACACATTTCATGAAATGCTTCATTTACAATTATTTGAGACGCAGTTCGTGGAATAGGTGTCATGACATCAAGACTTGTATTCTTTTAGGGATGGGCAGATCTATCTGGATCAGGGCAAATGTTTATGTGATGAGCATGATCATTTGTTCTGTTTCTGGGTGTATTTTATCTATAATATGTATGTATTTAGAAATATATAAGTATGTATATCAGTTGTCTAGTACCCATAACACAAGCTCTGCTTAGCTTGGGACTAGACGGCGTTGTGTGATAGTTGTGGATTATTATTATTATTATTATTATCTACACTAATCCTTACTATTTCACTACATAGTATAAAACAAAGTCGCTTTTTCTGTCCCTATATCCCTATGTGCGCTTAAATCTTTAAAACTACGCTACGGATTTTGATACGGTTTTTTTAATAGATAGAGTGATTCAAGAGAAAGGTTTGTATGTATAATAATGCACCCGAGCGAAGCCGGGGCGGGTCGCTAGTAATATTATAAAAGCGAAAGTGAGTTTGTTAGTTACGTCTTCACGCCATAATGGTAAAACCGATTTTGATTAATTTTGGTATAGAGATAGTTGGGACTTTGGAGACGGAAATAGGATATATATTTTTTTTTAAGTGAGAAAAGGGGGAGAAAGAGGGAAGTGGATGGTTTTCCTTCACCGTTTTGAGAGCAGTGGTGATGAAATAAATTACACAAAGTATTGCGCCTGACTGGGTTCGAACCCGCGACCTACAACTCGTAAGTCGAGGCCATTACCATTCGTCCACCACTGCTTTTTGCTCCGTGTGGGAAGCGAACTCGCTACATACAGCGCAGCAGTCAATCATTTAACCACTGCGCAACTTACAATATAAAACTGACCTTATCTTCTCCTTGTTACAGCGCTGGCACTATGCGACTGGTCCAATCTTCAGCTCCGGAGAAGAAATCTGGCCCGTCGTCACTGCGGGCCAAAACAGCACACCGACAACTTCGCGCGAATAGGAGATGTCGCCACCTTCGAATCCATAGAACTGATGCAGACTCTAAAAGGTATTACGAGGAATTCTGATGCCAGTATCAACTTGAAACCAATCCTGATGACCACAGCTATGAATATGTTCACCCACTATATGTGTAACGTTCGTTTTGACGCGGATACAGACCAGGAATTCAAAAAAGTCGTCGACCATTTCGATGAAATCTTCTGGGAGATCAACCAGGGATACGCCCTTGATTTCCTGCCATGGCTATCTCCTTTCTACAAGAAACATTTGGATAAACTCTCAAACTGGTCCGCGGATATCCGTTCTTTCATCCTGTCTAGAATTGTTGAGAAGAGAGAGCTGAATTTGGACGTCGAAGGCCCTGAGAAGGATTTCCTAGATGGGCTTCTTAAAGTTCTTCATGAAGATCCGACTGTAGATAGAAACACCATCATATTTATGCTCGAAGACTTTTTAGGAGGCCATTCTTCTGTTGGTAACTTGGTCATGTTATGTCTGACTGCTGTGGCCAGAGATCCTGAAGTAGGAAGGAAGATTAGAGCAGAATTGGACTCTTTAACTAAGGGTAAGAGACCAGTAACTCTTTTAGATCGCCAGAGCTTGCCTTACACTGAAGCCACCGTCTTGGAATGCCTCCGATATGCCTCATCCCCTATTGTCCCACACGTTGCTACGGAAAACGCTGCGATCTCAGGATATGGAGTCGAGAAAGGAACGGTTGTCTTCATCAACAACTACGAACTCAACACGTCTGAAGAATACTGGAACGAGCCGGAAAAATTCGATCCATCACGTTTTCTAGAAAAAACAAAAATCAGAGTACGAAGGAACTCTCTCTGCGACTCGGGCATGGAATCTGATGGCGAGAGGCCTTCAGCGAAGAAGCATACTGAGACAGAGAAAGAGGTATGGTCAGTAAAGAGGAATATACCTCATTTTCTGCCGTTCAGCATAGGAAAGAGGACTTGTATTGGTCAGACTTTGGTCACTACCATGAGTTTTGTAATGTTTGCGAGTATAATGCAGGAGTTTGAAGTAGGGGCGGAGAGTCTAGAGGATTTGAGACAGAAGCCAGCGTGCGTGGCGTTGCCGAAGGACACATATAACTTGTATTTGATGCCAAGAAAACATTAAGGTTTAAAATAATGTAAATTATTTGGGTTTTGGTTTTTTTCTGTTCTTTAGAAGTTGTGCGGCCATTTTTGTAAACTTTCTTGCTATTTTTGTAAATTTTTTATCTTAAAAGTGGTTAGTTTTCGCAGATGTTGGCTTTTTTTTCTAAATTTTGAAAAATTTATGTGAAAATTTAAAATTTGTTTTTTTTTTGTAATTAAATAATATTAATATTTGAAGTAAAAATATTCAGAGGTCGATATAAATAGTGGGTAAAATCATTTCTTTGTTAGTTGGTAAATAATTAATCAATGATTGACAAAAAAATCTTAGTAGAAAACCAAATAATATTTTATTTTTTTGTGAATTATTCAAAATTAAAACAAAAAAGAAATAAAAACACAGTAAATATTTTAACAATGCATTTTTCATGTATTTTTTTGTGTTTTTTATTCTTTGAAGACCCATTTTTTGGTATCTGTAGTGAATTTTAAAAATATAGGTGTACATATTGTTTGTGTCGACTTCTATATAATATTCATATAATATGGCGCCACTTTCTAAAGAACACAATAGAACCAAGAAATACTCGCTCAAACCTATTTATTTCTCGAAATAATTGATTTTTTAAGTTATTTTTTTGTATTTTTGGTAACTTGATGGTCTTCTAAATTCAAACTTTAAAAAAACTGGCACATAAAAATTGTTCTGGTAGTCTATGGATCGATGTAACTGATTACAAGGCTCGCTGTTCACAATTATTTTTATGTTTAAATATTTTTTTCGTATAATTTTAGTTTGATCTAGATTCCAAAACTTTATAAAAATCCTTGTTTATGGAAAAGTCTGAAGATTGATTCAGACTTTTTTAGGAAGAAGAAATAAATAGTTTAGAATTAGTTAATTAGTTCCTATTTGCGTTAAAATATTTAATATTATATGATTGTTTTCAGAAGCTAAAAAAACGACTGTATCATGCCTGGTGGATATCGCTTGTTTAGTCGAAAAAAAATATATATCGTGATTTTTTTCTCTTATAAATGTGAATAGGAAACTTTTATTGCGTCAGTAGCAATTATTTTTGGTAACATTTAATCACGTGTATATTTTTTTTCTTTAGAAATGTGTAGTTACTCGTAGTATTTTAGATTTCATTTTGAAGTAGTGAAATGAGCATTAGTTCTTTTCCTTATCAAATTTCTCGTCAAAATCGGCTGTTTGTACATGATTTGACCGAAGAATAAGATTGTTGTTTTAATTGGCAACAAACCAAAATTTTGGTTAGCGACATCTAGTAGTGAGTAGATGAAACTTTTCGAATAAATTTAATTATTTTTACTTATCTTCGGTTACTTTAATGTATTACATAATTATTATGAGTGTTTGGTGTGATTATTACTTATAGAACTGGTAAAACATTAGAAATAGAAATAATGAATAGACTTAATAGGGGAAATATTGTAAAAAACTCTTATAATCAAGTAAAACATATTTAAATAATTAAAATAACGATATTATTTTTAGTTTCAATGATTTTTTAATTATATCTAAAACTATGGCGGGTTTCCAAAGAAATGTATCGTATTTAGTTAATTTTTATATTAATTGTTAGATTCAATATTCAAAATATGTTTACGCTTTGTTAGAATCAAAAGACGCCATCTTGTATTTTATTAAATTTTAAATTTTGTAAAACCATTGTAATCTTAATAAAATTAGTGGCAGATAAATTAAAAATAATGTATTTGAAATGAATATGAGTGAATGTATTAAATATTTTTGGTTTTAATGCGAAGAGAAACAAAAATGGCTGACTTTATTTGATGTAGTTTGTGAACAATAGATGAGTTAGAAACGAAATTATAGTTAACATTTGCAAATTATTTGAGGTTTTTTATTTTATGACTAGCTTATGCCTACTCCACCCCACTACACCCTACTCTACACTACTGTACACTACTCTACCCTACTCTACCCTACTCTACCCTACTCTACCCTACTATACACTACTCTACCCTACTCTACCCTACTCTACCCTACTATACCTTACTCTACATTACTCTACCCTACTCTACCCTACTATACCCTACTCTACACTACTCTACCCTACTTCTACCCTACTCTACCCTACTCTACCCTACTCTACCCTACTCTACCCTACTCTACCCTACCAAACTTCACATTAACCATCTACTAAATAGTCCGAACAAAGCCATTTGGTTTGATTAAGTGAGCCCGTTCTTGAGTTATAAAATAACAATGAAAAGTGGCATTGATTTTTATATATATAGATAGATTATAATTTTCCTAATATTTCCCAACTATTGTGTGGTTGGCTTCTAGGCCAATATACATTTGAACACTATAATAGGGTTTATACCTACCAACGACCTTACAGCCACTAGACGCCTCTTGCTTGAACTAGCTCACCAAAAAACCAATCTGTCAACTAGCCGAGGTACGGGCACAAAATAGATAGGTATTGAAGACAATCTCATGTATGTACTTCATTTTTTATACCTACGCTCGGTGGACGCAAACTAATGAGCGTTTGAGCCGGAACTGTTCGATGAGCGGGCCGAGATATCGTGTCCGTGAGCGGTGTCTATGTGTGCGTTGTGAGAGCGCGCACAGTATGTAGATTTACTTCTGTACCTATATATTTTGTGTCTAGTGACTGTAAGGTCGTTGATACCTACCTATCTGACAAGTAGACTATTGAGGGTGTTCTAAAATGACGTTCACCAGATGGCAGTATTGAGGCGTAAAGTCCAGACTCCTGTCAAAACGCTTATGTTACTGACATTAGTTAGACATCAACGTCAAACGTAGGATACAATAAACTGTGGCGGACTAGCCCCTGTTAGGAGGCGGTGACGGTAGCGGGCGGTACCCTGCAGCTACCGAGGCCTTGGGACAGCTCAACCCGATTTCTGACGCACGTTGCTAGTTGGGCTGGTCACGTACGCCACCACGCACTTCTGAATGCATATGTCGCAGCCTGGGGGCAGCGTAAGAGCATCACAGACTGAGCGAGTATCGAAGAGAAAATAAAAACACGTTTTTCAACCGTTTGTCTCAAGCTAAGTAGAGCTTGTGTTATGAGTACTAGACAACTGATAAACAGACTTATATATTTCTAAATACATACATATTGTCGATAAATTACACCCAGACACAGAACAAATGATTAAGCTCATCACACAATCATTTGTACTGGGTGGGAATCGAATCCACGACCTCCAGTAAAGCAGTCAGGGTCACTAACCACTAGACCAACAGGCCAGTCAATCTGTCAAAATAAGGATGTCAACGTCATGTATACATTTTCAAAGCAAACGGTCTGACGCTTAGATTAAATACTATAGATGTAGCCACCTCTACAATCTCCACAGATGTGGGTTCTTAGACGGTTCCGGCCTTCAGTGTTTGTGCGGCGTCTCTCCACCATCTTCCATCCTGCATAACGTAGCACAACAACATAATTTTACGTAGGGATTTAATGACAGCATTAGCGGACGGCATTGCCGTGGCCAAATACTGGGCCAGGCATGGAATTTAATTAATCTTGCCATCGACACGCTAAGAAGAAGATAGCCACCTCATGGCAGCACATCATGAAACAGCGCTATAAAACTTCAATGAGGTTATTCCGTCCGGACTAAGCGTTTCGCCTCGTCGTTTATTACCGCTTACGTCGAACGACTGGAACAATTTGCCTGCTGCGGTCTTCCCGTCTGATTACAATTTGGGTGTCTTCAAGGCTAGAGTGAATAGGCTTTTAATAAACTGGCCATTCGGCCATCCAGAACGAGCCCCAGGCGACGGCGTGTAGTGTCATACCACGCATACCTCAAAGAGATATCAGCAAAACATGCTGCGGTCTTCCCGTCTTGATTATATGACTGTGCCTTCATGGCTAGAGTGAATAGGCTCTTAATAAACTAGTGCGCCTCACCAGCAACGATTGCATCACTGCTTACCATCAGGTGGGATCGCAGTCAAGCTCTAGTTTATAACAATTTAAAAAAATATATATATAAAAAAATCCTTAAATATGACCATTGAAATACACTAAAAACTTAACTATTGGAGTCTATTTCCCATATACATTAAAATTATTACTTCAATTGCCAGAATTATTCTAAAAACAAAAAATGACTCGAGTCGACCTCTTAGTGACAGTGATGTGGTTCACACGTACCGAGTAACCGGGTGAGTCAGTAAAATGTTACTCGGCCGAGACAGTGATGTAAGCGACTTGTAAGAGATAAGCGTTCGGCCGAACACTTGGCGCTGTGTTTACACGTACCGAGTACTCGGCCGAGAGCACTGTCTTGCCCGTTTACTCGGTACGTGTGATCAAGCCATTCCAGGCTATTATTTGGCTCACTTTTTAAAGTTAGCTAGTGAGGCCAGTGGCGTAGCTAGCTGACCAAAGGCCCTGGGGCAAAAACAGACTGGGGTAAAGTGCTTTATCAATTTACTAGCTTTTACCCGCGGCTTCACCCGCTTTTATTAATATACTTTACTCTTTTTCCCCCTTTTCTCACTTAAAAAAAAAATATGCCTATGTCCGTCTCCAGGGTCCCAATTATCTCTGTACCAAAATTCTTCAAAATCGGTTTTGCCATTTAGGCGTAAAGACGTGTTTGTTCATTTGTGTGATGCACAAACAAACTCACTTTTGCTTTTTTAATACTAGTAAGGATTTTAAAAATGCAACGCTACGTTATCTTTTATGTAAATCTCAAGTTATAAGAAGATTTGTCATTCACATGCACACACAATGATATGGAGACATGGTCGTCGTTAATATGATCGGCAACAATATCTTTCACAGCTTAATTACCGAATTTTCATGAGTAGGCTTTTCAACCAATACTGCAGTGGTCACATTATCTGGTTCACTATCACTATCAACAGAAATATTTTTCGTTCATTCAATAAGCGGTTTGTTAATCAGGTTTTGGGGGCCCTCCGAGCTTGAGGGCCCCGGGGCACAGCCCCGCCTAGCCCCTTAGTAGCTACGCCACTGAGTGAGGCATTTATTTTGATAGTGTGGGGTTCGATTCCAAATAATTAATATTTTATTTAAAATAAATGTAAAGGACACTAACATTAATTTTTAAGTTTTTACTAACAATTTTATATGGATTTATTGTGGTCTGAAATAAATATTATTATTATTATTATTATCTGTTTATTAATCTCAGGACCCTGAGGTCCTGGGCCTTTGAGAGGCGTACAAGGGGCCGAAGCATCTATTGTCTTACTATTGTGTCTCTAATTGACGGTATCTGAAGGGTTAATTTACCTCTTAGTACTGTTTATGAGATACAGCCCGCTGACAGACATATGAACAGATAGACAGACGGATAGATGGACAGATAGACGGAGGCCCTATTACTATAATAGGGTCCCGTTGGCACCCTCCAGGTACAGAACCCTAGAGTTACCTAACTGTAAGGTAATCACAAATGAAAGAATGAGAAAAACAATTTTTATTTGGGAGGAATGACGCTTTTAATACTTTTCTACTATAACTCATGGAATAGTTATATTCAAATTGTAAGGGACAGTTACCGGGGTCGGGGTTATCCGAAAGGAAACTAGAGCCCCGGTATGAAGGCTAGAAGGAACGGCGCGGGGTTTTTAGTCAGTAAGACTCTGACACTGTCTCCCGCTCCACCCAAGAGCGGGTTTCGTCAATGATGATTTTCCCCGTCGACAGAAAAAAAAAGCCCTCCGCAAACTTTAAGGGCTTGCTCGGTAAACGGTAATGAACAACCTTCCACAACATTTTTTTTCAAAAATGAAAAATCGACCTGCCTCGCCATACAAATTGTCCAATCAAATTTATAATTTTATATGGTGAGGCAGATTTTATTTTTCGTACGGGGTGACGTCACACGTAACTTTAATGGGCTATATCTTTGTTATTTTCTGTTTAACCCTTCAGATACCGTCAATTAGAGACACAATAGTAAGACAATAGATGCGCGGCCACCGGTGGTCGCTTGGGGATTCATGAATTAATCGAAAAAAGAAAAACTACATGTCCAATATTTGTTTTATAATCAAAAATCAAAATAAAAGGAAACTACCCTATTTTGTTGATTTTATTTTTACCTCCTTACTAAGTACAACATGCGAATCTGAGCATCACAATACAGATGACGAAGCACTGGTTGTTATTCCCGCGACCATTTGACTTTCATATCGACATGGATCAGTTTACGTAAACCATTAGCATTTGCCAAAGGTCCGGAGATATGTTTTATTGATATTGATTTCAGATTTTCTTTTGTTAGAATTAGAAATTGGATGGGAGGACATTTCTTAAAATAACTTGACTGTTTGTATCTTAGAACAAGAGTATTCAAGGTTGCCGACTTAGCACGAAGAATTGCCAACTTAAGTGGCAATGGGTTTTTTAGCGAGCAATGGGTAGCTCGCCGTCCAACTGTTCAGTAACCGTCCGGACTGAGCCGAAGACGTCGACGATGCGCGCTGTTCCACGCGCGCCTCAAGGAGTTGTCAGCAACCGTAGGGGCCCAGCAGGGTCGAAGCCTACTGGGGCCATGGGTGATGCGAAAAAGATCCCTGGGGCCCTGGAACAAAGGCAAAGAAGGGATAAGAGTGTGTTTTTAATCAGTAAAAGTCCAACACTGTCTCCCGCTCTACCCAACAGCTAAGGATGTCTTTAGATGATTTTCCTACCTAAAAAGAAAGATACACACAATAAAATTACAAGGTATCTATGGTTGCCGACATTGCTCGAAGAATCGCCAAACTTAGTTAAGTGGCAATGGGCAGGGCACATTGCTGAACAGAACAGATGGTCGATAGGGCCAAAAGGTTTTGAAGTTGTGACCGTGTGTACCGGAAGACGCAGTGATTACCTCCTAAAAACAAAAAAGAAATTATATTAATATTGTAATGTAAGTAGAAATATTGTAGAACTCAACATAACTTTTAAAAAGTGAAAAATGTAAAAAACAAACTGTAATATTATAAATATTATGTCATATAATGTTCACGGCAACGAAAGTAATACAATTATTAAAAAACTATTGAAAAATTACTATCATTTATATGCAGCTAGCGCCATCTAGTGTCGAGTAGCAGAACTTAATCTAAGTTAAATACTGTGTTAAAAAATAGATGGCGCTGTTATAAATCTCGATCACCACTCATTACCGTCGCGGTCATCCAAAAACTTTATTCACGAAAAACAACGTTTTGTACTAAAAATAACTGCGAAAAACAACACGAAACACAAACAGGACATAAGCAACATGCGGATAATGTATTATTCAGTAACATGGACGGTCCAGAGCATGAATTATTGATCTATCCCTAACGACTGTCAATAACGTCCTTTATACAACCTCTTACTGACATGTTGTGGTAGGTCAGTTGCTCAATAAATGCGCATTTTTAAGTGAATCCAGACGATTCCTGTTTCATAAAACATATTGCAAAATAATATTTCTTTTTAGATACCTTTTTATTGTTTATTGGTTATGTTAATAGTGTCTGTTATATTTCCGGTATGTAAGAAATAACAGTTGCCTGGATTAATGTCAAGGCTAGGTTATAAGCCTTTTCAGTACACTTATAAAGTGACTCTTATTGCACTGCACTTAGGTACCTACTCGTATATAATGGCACTCGTTACCAAACTGTGACAGTTTGATTACCATTACGGACTAGTGCTATAATGTGGTTAAAACCTTATTTATCAACCTCACCACCTCTATAACTTTATTACGTTTACCGTATCAGGAAGGGCGCAGGTCGTCCGCCACGAGGAAAAATATAAATGGGCGCGCATATGAAAACAGATTTTTAGCGCCACAAAAGTTTACTAGTTTACAGTTATTTTCTTCACAAGTGTAGGTATTGAAAGACGTCGTATGATACACGTGAGTAATTTAATGATTACCGTTCTCGGCTCTCTTAAGACCCTCGCCATGGCTCGGGTCTAAATACCACCTCAACGGTAATCACTAACATTACACACTTATATCATAATGTAACATTTTTTGACGTTTTAGAAATGTCCATGTGAAATAAAAACATTGGAATTGTTTTCCAGTACAAAATCACTACTAATATGGTTGCCTATAATATTTGAGGAGTACCCACGAATCCTCATGAATCCTATCATCAGAACTGAATTTTGAAACAAATGGGACCCATCTGGAAGAAAATCCTTTCAAGGAAAAAACTTGTAAATCAGTCCATAAACGACGGAATTCTGAGGTAACGAACATAAGAAAAAATGCAACTGAATTGACAACCTCTTCTATCAGTTTTTGGGGGGGCCCTCAGTTTGGGAGCCCCGGAGCCCTGCCCTACCTAGCCGTTCGGTCATCGGTGACTATGTCAGTACGTACAGCTAAGGAGTAAAATTAACCTGCCGGAGTCTATTTCCTGATAGCTTACTTACCTGGGGATGTGGGGGTCTTTAAGTCAAGAGGCTTACTTCTAGGCAAGCGTGCTTCATCGTCGACCACATCATCGCTTACCATGAAGTGAGATAGTGGTCGAACGCGAGCCTCTACACCAATAAACACCTGGGGGTCTACTCGCTTTCTCCGAAACGAAACTTTCGTAAACGAACGATATTCATTTGACGTTAAAATTGCAAACAATCCTCTGTCATAATTATATTTTTTTTCGAAACATAACTAATTAGAGATTCGGTAAGTCAAACAATTTTCGCTCGTGCGTAATTTCGGGAACGAAAGGAACCGTGGTTGGAAACACGCGAAATTTCAATCGAAACTTCGTTTTTCGGAGAAAACGAGTAGACTCCCAGGCGCGGTCGCAGCCTGAAATTTTGGAGGGAGTCACTAAAAATAGCACAAAAAAATCGACTAAATTAGACCTTATTGCACACATTATAAGTTCTTTTTTAACCGACTTCGAAAAGGAGGAGGTTCTATGTTCGGCTGAGTGTATGTTTTTTTTTTGTATGTAGGTATGTTCACCGATATCTCGGTCAATTGTGGACCGATTTAATTTTTTTTTATTTTTATTGAAAGGTTATGCTTCCAAGTTGGTTATGATCTGATCATGAACTTAGAAGATATGGAACAGAACTCCTCATAGAATCATAGCAGAATTGTCGTAACAAGTAAAATTGCTTTGTTTATACGTGTAGTCGATGACTGACTGAAAGAAAAGAGGGGTGGGGGGGATGTATCGAACCGATCTGGTGATGAAGCGGGAAGGTAAATTAATGTAATCTAACCGTGTTTTGGGTTATTAGAACCGTTTTGAGGTGCTTTCTGGCTATATGGTTCGGCTGAGGGGTACTTTTTAGTGGTGGTACCGTAACTAAAAAGAGAAAAAAAAAACACCGACTTCAATGTAAAAAAACACTGAAAAGTACAAAATAATTTTAATTTCGGAAGTCGATGTTAAATAACGAAGAGACAAAACTATCTATATAGAAACACCGACTTCCGAAATTAAAATTATTTTGTACTTTTCAGTGTTTTTTTTTTTAGTTGAGAAATCATCGACTTCTTCCGCTCTTGGGTCAAGCGGGAGGGCGCACAACCCATGGCCCCAGTAGGCTTCTTCGCTTCTTCGTTGAGCTTCTACGGTTTCGTTGACTTCTCCTTGAGGCACGCGTCGACGACTCGGGCTCGGTCCGGACGGTATACCGAACGGCCAGACGGCGAGCTACCCATTGCTCGCCATCCGCAAGCCCGGGGTGGGCTTGCGGTATAGGTTGGTAGCATTTTTATAAGTTTTAATTTTTGTTAATTTGGTGTGTTTGATTTTGGGAGTGTGTCATGTCCCCTATGACCCCCCCTTCGGACCACGCCTGATCTAAATACGAGGGTGATATACATTGTGTAGTGAGATAATAGTCAGTTTTCGAGTAAGTGAATGAAAAGCTAGCTTCTGCCTGCAGGTTCACCCACATGATCGTAGGATTTTTCATGCAAACATATAGACCCCTGTTTCATATAGGTAGGTATACCGAGCTATAAAAGCTTGCTATGAAAAATTGATTTTCATTAAAAGCTTGTTTATTGTTCTGTTCTGTAGCCCCACATCTGAAATCCAAAACTGATGTCAAGTTGTGAAATCAAAATGATTCAGCTTTGTTATTTCAAATCGAGTGAATCCAGTCATTGTAGTTTCTAGAAAGCTAGCTGATTATTGCAGTTTTGGCGCGTACCCAAATGTCTACCTACCGCGGTGTAGAAGTAGGTACGACGAGTCTAATTCGATGAAAGCTGGTATTATTATTGTTATTTACTCAGAATTTTCAGAATCATCTTGGGTTTTTACAGAGAGCATAACTGAGAAGAATGATTAGGATAGAAAGGGGTAATTATTACTAGTAATAATAATATAATAGAATAGTATTCACAGAACAGTGGTAGAACCAACCCACACTGGGCCCGCGTGGTGGATTACTTACGGCCCATTCCCTCTCCTAGAGAGGAGGCCTGAGTCCTAGCAATGGGAACATTAAAAGGCATAAGCATGCTTATTAAGCTTAAAAATGCTATTCAACAACTTTTACACAACGCCGTCTAGTCCCAAACTAGGCAGAGCTTGTGCTATGAGTACGAGACAACTGATAGGCATACTACTCTGTCAAGAAAGTACCGGGAAAAGATCAATAATACACAAAATGCCTGTTATTCATCCAAATTTATTTTATCACCTTCAAAGTGTGCTCCTTTAGAAACGATACACTTGCGCCAACGAATAATCCATTCATCAAAACATTTTTTAAACGCTGCTTCCTGAATTGAGTTCAGTTCTCGCCGCGAATTCTCCTTTATGTCTTCTATCGATTGAAAACGGGTAATTTGAGTTTAGGAAAAGAAAAAAGTCAGCAGGAGCCATATCTGGTGAATGCTATGGTGGTTGCTGGATGGTATTTGTTGAGTGTTTGGTCAAAAATTCGTTCACAATGATAGCCTTGTGCGAAGGCGCATTGTCGTGGTGCAAAATCCAAGAATTTTCTTTCCACAAATCTGGCCTTTTTCGTCGAATTTGCTCTCTCAAACGCCGCATAACGCTCAAATAATATTCTTTATTTACCGTTAGACCTTCCGGTAAGAATTCAAAGTGCACAACACCGCGATAGTCAAAGAAAACAGTCAACATGACTTTGACTTTTGATCGACTTTGGCGTGGTTTTTTCGGTTTCGGATCAGTTGGACGGCGCCACTCCGAAGCTTGTTGACTAGTTTGCATGTCAAACTCGTAAACCCACGTCTCGTCACCAGTAACAATGCGTTTCATGAATGTTGGGTCCGAACTGACTCGTTCTAGCATGTCCTCAGCGACTTTCATGCGATTGAGTTTTTGGAGAAAATTCAGATCTTTTGGGACTAGCCGAGCAGCAACATGTTTTATACCCAAATGATTAGTTAAAATGGTACGGATCGACTCGTGAGATACAGAAAGTTCGGCGGCTATCTCTCTCAGAGTTGAATGGGGATTTTCAGTCACGATTTCCTTCACTTTTGCGATGTTAACTTCAGTTGCAGACGTTGACGGCCTACCAGAGCGAGGCAAGTCTTCCATCACATCTCGACCGCTTTTGAACGCTTTGAACCACTCATAAGCACGAGTTTTTGATAAAGTCGATTCACAGTAAGCCTTCTGTAACATTTTCAGTGACTCCGAACACGAAATTCCATTGGCGATGCAAAATTTAAGACAAACTCTTTGTTCGATATTTTTGTCCATTATGAAATTCGCAATACACACTATATATGATATTATTAAAACCAGCACTGTATTTAATATAAATAACAGATGCAACTCAAACTCCGCGCCAAAATGGAAAACAGTTGTGCCAATCTAACAACTACAAAAAAACAAAAATTTGAATTTGGAACCATAAACAAATCATCCATTCCCGATACTTTTCTGATTTTACTCGTTGCAGTACAAATCGGAAAGTATTTCCTTTCTAACCTCTTTCATCTTTTCTGTGATGATGATGCCATGTTTTGTTTGTAAGATTAAAAGTAGCAACTAATGTTTTTTTTTTTGGTGAGTAAAGATCATCCAATTACAACCCCCGCTCTTGGGCGGAGCGGGAGATAGTGTCAGACTCTCACTGACTAAAAACCCATCCCGTTCCTTCTAGCCTTCATACTGGGGCTCGAGCTCCTTTTCAGATAACCCTGGTCTAGTAGGCTTCGACCCAGCTGGGCCCCTGCTGTTGCTGACAACTCCTTGAGGCGCACGGATACAGACGGAGTAGACGTCTTGGGCTTGGTCGGACAGCGAGCTTACCCATGGCTCGCCGTCTGCAAGCTCGCGTCTACGGTGGCCGGAAATCGGGATCGGAATCCCGGCGGCGGCGGCGAGGGCGCCGTTGCCTGATGCGGTCGGCGTCCTCCTTTGCTAGTATTACTGCTTTGCAGAAAAAGGCAGTGCCGTAAATAGGGCGGTGCCAGCGGTGCCCAGGCACAGGGCGCCGTCCCCGAAGGGCCGCAAAAATTATATACCTAGTCCTTTTTGTTTGTAGTGTACTTTGTCTAGGGGCGCAGTTATAGTAGCACGCACCGGGCGCATAAAAGGCTGGTTACGGTACTGGAAAGAGGCGACCGCCTGCCCTTCCTCCTCGCTCCGGACCATGGCCTCAACCAAAGCCCGGCGCGAGAGCTCTCCGCCGCCGGCGCCGAGCCCACGAGGGCACGGCTATGCTCCGCCGAGTTAAAGGGTGGGAGACAAGCGGCGACACTCGTTGCAGTACAAATCGGAAAGTATTTCCTTTCTAACCTCTTTCATCTTTTCGGTGGTGATGACTGCATGTTTTATTTGTAAGATTAGAAGTAGCGCTCAACTAATGATGCTAATACTCAGAAATTAACGGTACTGTCTGCCAACAAACTCTACACAATTTACCTCGTCTCTGAGTCAGTTGTTTGTATAGAGCGCGTCTCGTGGAGTTTCCTTGCGTGATCACATCAGAAATGAAGATATCCACAGCAGAACCAAGGTTACCGACGTAGCTCAAAGAGTCGCCAAACTTAAGTGGCAATGGGCAGGGCACATTGCACGCAGAACAGATGGTCGATGGGGATGAAAGGTTCTGGAGTAGCGACTTCGTACCGGAAGACGCATCGTTGGAAGACCTCCAACAAGGTGGACCGACGACCTGGTCGGGGTTACGGGAATCCGATGGATGCGTGACGCACAGGACCGGTCGTGGTCGGTGGGGCCTATGTCCAGCAGTGGACGTCTTTCGGCTGATATGATGATTATGATGATTTGTACTGTGGACAGTACATGATTCTGTATCCCCAGTGGTGGAATTTCACGTCACTAAAAAAACTTTTTGCGATTCGAAAAAATATTCGAGACTCCATTTGAGTATTGATTATATTATATGGAACCAGTGTGCGATTGCGGGATGGCGTTAGATGAAGCAACTAGCTTTCAAACCATGCTCGATATTGACGATAGGCGAGTGAAGAAGAACACTCTAAAGAAGCTGCTTTTGGATTAGAATCTTAATAAAACTTCAAAAGCTTCTATTGTCATAATTGTTTTACTTTTTAAATATTTTAAGTAAATTATGAAGTGTCAAAGTTCATGCATAATAGCAGATTTTCAGAGGTCTTTACTGGATTAGTTTTATGCAATTTTTTAAATTGACTAGCTTTAACCCGCGGCTTCGCCTGCGTTTATTAATAGACTTTAATTACTCCCCTTTTCTTCCCTCTTTCTCCCCTTTCCTCACTTTCAAAGAAGCCTCCAAGGTCCCAACTATCTCTTTACCAAAATTCATCAAAATCGGTTTTGTCATCTAGGCGTGAGACGTAACAAACAAACAAACTCACTTTCACTTTTATAATATTAGATTTCTATATAGAAGTCTAGATAATATCCACAAGATAATGTGTTTCCAAAATATCTAATGAATAATGTGTAATAATGTCGCAATCGCGTAAGAGGCGGTTGTCTGAAAAACAGTGAAAATGTCTGTCGAGGTGTGTCCCCTTAAAATACTTTAAATATACATCATATCAGACGAAAGAAGTCCACTGCTGAACATAAAAAAAACGTTGCCACAACGACCGGTCCTGTGCGTCACGCACCCTGACCAGGTCATCGGTCTATCTTGTTGGAGGCTTTCCAACGCTGCGTCTTCCGGTACAAAATTAAAATAATTTAACTAAATTCAATATAGTGGAATATCGAACAGTAGGCCGCTTAACGTTTGTCAGCTGCGACAGAAATACAGTCGGATAGTAATTTATCGAGGGAATTCTCTATCTAATGCCAATATGGATGCCAACATAACCCACTAGTATACAACGTGTAACGTTAAATGCGCAAAACCTGAAATTAGTTTGATCAGAATAACGAGCAGAATCAATTAAACCACTTTTTAATATAGTTTGGAGGTATGTGGAACAGAGAGTAAAGTCCCACAAACCTCCGTTGAAAAGGGAGGATCCTCCGACCAGACAGGATGTTATAGTCTGGTGGGCGACTGCCCAATAGTTGTTGTCGGGCTGTCGTACATGTTCAAATCGCGAGGAGAACTTTGATTGCGCGATGCAGGATTTCGTATTTTCTTCGTAGTTCTTATGTGGCGTCATAGATGTCGCTACATCACTCCCCTCCGGAGATCGGAGATCGATGGTTCTTGATGCTTCTTGTTGCGTGCCAGGCCAGTGGTAGGTTGGTTCCAGTGAGTCGGAACCGAATACAATAGGTTACATTTTTCAAAAAAATCATCGTTAAAAATTTTGTCCTGTCTATTTATTAATAGGTCAAGCCATCACGCGCGCAAACCCGCCCAAATAGGTAAACAAACACAAATGGTCGTAGTCCAATCAAATTTTCTCACACACGGGATAATAAAAGTTCTTATTTCAATGCAGATATGAATTTTAAACAAACTAAAAATACACATAAAACCGTTAATTATTTTTTTATGCTTTTTTTTCTCACATAATTAGATCAATGGAATAAAAAATTATTTGGGGTGTCTGAGGTTTTGCGCATTTAACGTTACACGTTGTATAATGACCGGTGGAATAGGTAGAGTTATTACTTGCATCGAAATGTTGATAATTATACGAGCGAAGCCGCGGGCAAAAGCTAGTTATAAGATCCATATTAACGCACGAGATTTCTAATGAAAAATCCCGTGTGGCTAACAATATTACAAATAAATAATAATAAAAACTTCAGAGGTAGATAAGACAAAGATAATGGGGTTGTGTCGTTTAACTACCAAGTTCTTATAGACACCTTCCAGTTCCATCATCAGATCAGCTCCTTGTCATAATAATCTTGCATTGTCATCTGATTTACACATGCATGCAAAATTTCAGCTCAATCGGTAACCGGGAAGTGGGTCAAATTTAATTTACAAGATTTGATTATAGACAAACATCGGGACAGGTGAAACTAAATAAAAGCTTGTAATAAAAAAAGGGAACTTACAGTATCTTGGTATTTTTATCTATTTGTGTCGCGTATGTAAACTAGAATAAATATGTACCTAATCACCTACATATTATGTTCGTTTTTTTCGCAGTTTATAGAATCTGTGAGTCAATTTCCTGACTGTCCTTAGACTTGTCATTGATGTAATATGCCATTCATACTTTTTATGGTAATGGATGTTCATTCATAAGGATTATTATCTATATGTTGTAAGTGACAGTTGATTTCTTAACAACAATATTTTTTATTTCTTTACTTGGTAAAATATCACTCAAAGCGCACGTTCGCCTTCTTCACGTACTAAAACAATTTTTGTTCCTCCTTGACTAAATTATAAAAGCGAAGTGAGTTTGTTTGTTACGTCTTCACGCTCAAATGGCATAAGTCCCCTCTTTGAGGCGTGGCTGGAAAGACCTCAGGGCGTCCTTACCTTCCGCATGACGCAGGTCCTCACCGGACATGACAAGTTCGGGAGGTTCCTGCATCGGATTCAAGCGAAAGAGACTCCCGGGTGTCGCCACTGTGCGCTACGCCCGGAGGACACGGTGGAGCACACCGTCGAGGAGTGCCCTGCCTGGGCGGAGCATCGCCGTGCCCTCGTGGGGGTGATCGGCGGCGGAGATCTCTCACGCTGGGCTTTGGTTGAGGCCATGGTCCGAAGCGAGGAGGAATGGCAGGCGGTCGCCTCCTTCTGCAAAGCAGTAATGTTAGCAAAGGAGGAGGCCGACCGCATCAGGCATCCGGGATTTCGATCCCCTAGCCCCGGTATGAAGAGGCTAGAAGGAACAGGATGGTTTCAGTCAGTAAGAGTCTGACAGTATCTCCCGCTCCACCCAAGAGCGGGGGTTGTCATAAGATGATTTTTGCCCTCCGAAAAAAAAAAAGTGATTTCTTAACAAAAACATGTTTTATTTCATTACTTGGTAAATTATCACTAAAAGCGTACGTTTGCCTACCCTCTTCACGTACTAAACCACTTTTTATTCCTCCTCGACTAAATAAAACATATACTCGTAACTCATTTTTATACCGTTCATCTAACAATTTATCATCATCTTCCTGCCCTTGTCCCGTTTTATTTGTGGTCGGCGAAACGCATTTTTTTTCTTCCATTCTGTCTTGTCGCTCGTCACGCTGTCACTAACTCCCTTTTCATTCATATCACTTCTCACACAATCCGTCCATCTTTTCTTTGGCCTCCCTCTCCCTCTCCATCCACCCACAAGTTAATTTATAACTCTTTTAGCAACATGCGTTTCATCTCTCCTCTTTACACGACCATACCAAGCCAAACGATTCCCTTGCAACTTTTCAGTCACTGGCGCCACTTTCAAACTTCCCCTAATATACTCATTTCTCACTTTATCCATTCTCGTCACACCACACATCCATCTCAACATTCTCATCTCCACTACATGCAATCTTTTTTCATCTGTCTTGTTCACAGCCCAGGCCGTATGACAGGCCTTACCTCACTTAAGGTGGTGCATCATGACTCACATTTTCACTGTTTTTCATACAACCGCTCATAACTTATTATGACGTTATTACACATTTTTCATTAGTTATTTTGGAAAAACAGTATCTTGTGGATATTATCTAGGTTTCTAAAGAAATCAATTTCTAAATTTGTGTAAAACTAATCCAGTAAAAACCTCTGTAAATGTCCTATTTTGTATGAACTTTGACACTTCATAATTTGCCTAAAAATTAAAATAGTCAAAAAAGTAATCTTCTAGAGACCTTGCAAATTTTATTAAGATTCTAAATGACGAGAATTTTTTCCAAAAACTTTTAAGGGTTTAAAGAAAAACAGCTATTTCCTGGAGCAAGTTTTGTGAAATTTTCGAGTAAATCTCGGAATTGCCGAATACTAACAGAGTTTCCAGGCGTTACCTCTCTTTTTTTGCGTTGCATTTTCGTCAAACATCGCGTTGGATTGCATTAAATGAAGTAAAAAGCTATTAAACCATTTTCGATGTTTACGATAGGCGAGTGGAAAAGGACCCTCTTAAAGCAAGTTCTTTAAGTGAGGTTTGTATGACGTATAAAACGACATTATCGAGCTGGTGGTGTAAAAAACTAAATTTCATGGTGTAATTTTCATATTCTGTTATCATAAGAGACCTATCAATAGTGTTCCGTGACGCTTAGTGCGTAGTGGTTTGTTGACAATCAAATAAACAGTCCTATTGTCTATTGTTAGCGTCTCATCCTATAAGATTAACGTGATTGGAGATAATCTTAGCTAGAGTTATAGTAGTAAGTTTTTTTATGTTCCTTACCTCAAAAGGAAAAAATGGACTTGATTCCACCATCTCATTTTTACCATCGGACAAGCCGACGAACGGCGAGTATCCAACTATCCACCTTTACACACCTCTACGGTCTAGACCAAGCGTTTCACCTCGTCGTTTATACTGCGTATATCGGGACTGGAACATTTTGCCTGCTGCGGTCTTCCCGTCTGATTAGAATTTAGATGTCTTCAAGGTTAGAGTGAATAACCTCTTAATAAACTAGTGCGCCTCACCATCAACGATTACATCACTGCTTTGGGATCGCAGTCAAGCACTTGTTTATATCAATTGACAATTTTAGCTGGCCTGTTGGTCTAGTGGATAGTGACCCTGACTGATACGACGGAGGTCGTGGGCGTGGGTTCGATTCCCACCCAGGACAAATGTCTGTGTGATGAGCATATTCATTTGTTCTGTGTCTGGGTGCAATTTATTTATTTATCTATAATATGTATGTATTTAGAAATATATATGTTTATCAGTTGTCTAGTATTCATAACACAAGCTCTGCTTAGCTTGGGACTAGACGGCGCTGTGTGATAGTTGTGTGTAAAAAAAACGGTACCCTTATAGAGTCAAGATTCGCGTTCCTGAAATAAAGGGTCTTGGCAAACTTTATCGCCTGAAGTTATCGAGTTGTAATTAAAACCATATATTCAAGTCTGTTGTCGCTTGAAGCTGTGAAAAAATCAGAAGATTCGGCAGTTTATGTCGCAAAAAAACGTATATTTCGACACTCTCAAGAGATCTTTCCCTTCCACTTACGCGAGTGACAGTGTGCACACACCTGTCATGGTGCCAATGTCTCCGTGTTTGATGTAATTAATAAATGGGTTATAGGAAAACGCACTCCTTTCTTTATTCCCAAAAAGTGTTCGCATAGCGCGATCTAACTCGATGCCCTACTAACTACATATTATTTACCCATATTTTATAGTATCTTAGCCGTGTGCAGCACCCCTTATTGAACTCCACTGCTTGCAAACTTATTATTTGCGGTTGGTACAATAATCGGGTCCAGGGATCGAACCGCAAAATTAAGTTGGTTTTTTATTGTATATATTTTTCCAGGATAAAAAGTACCCAGTGTGGTGCCCAGGATATTAAAGAATAATTATAGCAGTTTTTGCGTGATGCCTGAACAAACAGACAAAAATTTTTTAATCACATTTTTGTGTTTGGTGTCGGTCTAGTAATACCCCCCCCCCCCTGCCATTTATTTTTTTATATTTTCTGTGAACAGAATTTACACTTCTACAGGTTTATTATAAGTATAGATATAGATTATTTCGACTTTTTTTTGTTTTTTTTTTTTCGGTGTGTAGATATCACCCGCTCCATATGGTGTCAGAAGTTAAGAATACCAGCATCCCATCTCTTCCCGTGGGTGTCGTAAGAGGCGACTAAGGGACATACCAGAGAATGGGCAGCAGCATCCTTTGTGCATTATAAACGTGGCGATTATGGCAAACCCCCCCCCCCCCCCCAAATAATGAAATAACAATGAGGGAAGAGATTTCTTCTACCTATCTTAGATCATTATGTGAGCCCTTCGATCACCTTATCACTTATCAGTTTATTGTCTTAAGTGTCCACTTATAGTAATTCAAGAAGTCTGCAACATATTGTGCTCTTGATGAAATTACAAATGGGAGTTTTAATACCTACTATAAAGATAACACATTAAATTATGACTTATTAAATTCATCATCATCAGCCTTTTTAATGTTTCCACTGTTGGGACTCTGACCTCCTCTCTAGGAGAGGGGATGGGCCGTGATTCACGGGTGGATGTGAAGTCTTCGAATTTTTTGTTCTAGATCATGTCGGTTTTTTCGCAATGTTTTCCTTCACCGTTTTGAGAGCAGTGGTGATGAAATAAATTATACAAAGTTGTAGAATAATAAAGATAAAAAAAAACCACCACTCGGGCCCAGTGGGGGATGTTAGATGTCACATGTCTTGGAATTCTTGGTTCTAGAACATGCTGGTTTCCTCACGATGTTTTCCTTCACCGTTTTGAGAGCAGTGGTGATGAAATAATTTACACAACTAAATACTAATACTAACCAATAATAAGTAAGTAATTAATAATTATATTAATCCTACTAATATTATAAATACGAAAGTTTGTATGTATGGATGTATGTATGGATGTTTGTTACTCTTTCACGAAAAAACTAAAGAACGGATCTCGATGAAACTTGGTACACGAGTAGACCATATCCCAAAATAACACATAGGATACTTTTTATCCTGGGATTATGTACGCGGGTGAAGCCGCGGGCAAAAGCTAGTTTAATAATATTTCACAACTTTCACTCAACGCCGTTTAATCCCAAGCTAAGCTAAAACTTGTGCGAATATTTGTCCTGGGTGGGCATCGAACCCATGATCTCCGGTATAACAGTCAGGGCTACTAACCACTAGACCAACAGGTCAGTCAAATGCAATAAATTAACCCTTCAGATACCATCAATTAGAGACACAATAGTAAGACAATAGATGCGCGGCCACCGGTGGTCGCTTGGGGATTCATGAATTAATACTATTTATGCATATTCAGCCAAATAATATTCCCATTAAATGCTAATAATATAGCATCGCAGTACAGTAGTCTAAATGACTGAATCATCATTATCATCATATTAGCCGAAAGACGTCCACTGCTGGACATAGGCCTCCCCCAAGTGTCGATACAACGACCAGTCCTGTGCGTCACGCATCCATCAGATTCCCGCGACCCTGACCAGGTCGTCGGTCCACCTTGTTGAGGCCTTCCAACGCTGCGTCTTCCAGTACGTGGTCGCCACTCCAGAACCTTTCGTCCCCATCGACCATCTGTTCTGCGTGCAATGTGCCCTGCCCATTGCCACTTAAGTTTGGCGGCTCTTCGAGCTACGTCGTAATGACTGAATATTATTATAATAACAATCAGTTGGCATGGAAACCATGTTTTATGTACAAAACGACATAAATTTTGTAGATAAACCAGTTATTTCCTCAACGGAAATCGAGATCAACGCAGTGTCGTATGTGTTTACTGCTGAAAACTAGAACCCAGTACGTGGTATCAACAATATTGTGTGAAACTATTTTGTTCTATGCACGTCAGTTTAATAAAAACAGTAAAATTTACAAGTCCGTCACAAGACCTGTCATACTGTATGGATCAGAATGTTGGGCTGTGAAAAAAAAGGATGAAAAAAGATTGTATGGAGCGGAGATAAGAATGTTGAGATTGATGTGTGGTGTGACGAGAATGGATAAAGTGACAAATGAGGATATTAGAGGAAGTTTGAAAGTGACAGTGACTGTAATGAAAAAAAAAGTTGAAAGGTAATCGGTTGTCTTGGTATGGTCATGTGAAGAGGAGGGATGAAGCGCATATTACTAAAAGAGTTCTGAGTATACGTGTAGATGGATGGAGAGGGAGAGGAAGGCCGAAGAAAAGATGGATGGATTGTGTGAGGAGTGATATGAAAGAAAAGGGATTTTGTGATAGTTTGACGGGTGACAGGACAGAATGGAAGGAAAAAATGTGTTGCGCGTAACCCCAAGTAATATGAGATAAGGGCAGGAAGAAGAAGAAGCATGGCAGTATGACAGTAGAATTTAAAATTCTTAGGTGGGTTATTGATTTGGTTTTATGTTACTAACACTATGTGGATATTGGTCCGAAATAAAGTTATTATAAAATCCTTAAAAATATTATAAAGTGTGTTTTAAGAAATATTTATAAGAAAAAAATAAATAAAGGAGACAATATAAATCATGTTGACATAAAATAAACTTTTCTATTTCTTGGGCACCAGAATACTATGCTTTATTTCACTTACAAACATATTAGTTAATTTTTTTTATTATTTTTAAATAATTTAAAAACAGTATCCCACCTGTATCGGGAACAGGATCCAAGCTATAGGTCAGGATCCCAGGGAAAGGAATCTACTAACTATACGAGCCGTGTCCAGGAGTACAATTATCTGAATAAAGCCCTTGATCCAGTTGCGTAACGCGAGCCTCCTAAGGGGTTGGTCGAGGCTTTGGATCGGACCCTGCCCCTAGCCAAGTTACGCCTCGAGTTGGCTCTGATATCATCTCAACGCTTAGTCACGTGGTCAAAACAAAGGAATCGGAGGCGTGGCCACCTCGAGGCGATCGACACAAGAGATTTGAAACGAAGCTGTTGTAACTTGACTAGGGAGGCAGGTCCCGTCAATGTACAACATACAAGGTTGACAAATTATTGTATCTGGTCAGCAATTCATAGATTTTATACAAAATGCGTCGGCAAATTAAATAATCTTGAAATTTTCCCTGAGTTGAAATACAAAGAAAACACAAGGAAAATTGGTTAAGAATTGAACGGACAAGAGTACAATGCACAAATATTTTTTTACCTTAGCAGGAAATTCAACTTAGCTCAACCTTGACTTTATGAACGCTGTGAGCTAATGATTGTTATTTTGTATAAAAAAACGTAATCGTAAGAATTTAAAACAGTCCGCTACTTATATGGCGACGATTAGAGGAGGCTTCTTATGTTCACTTCTTGTCAGTGGACGCCTTTCGTCTGATATGCCGATCATCATCATCATCATATCAGCCGAAAGACGTCAACTGCTGGACATAGGCCTCCCCGAAGCGTTGCCACAACGACCGGTTCTGAGCGTCACGCATCCATCAGATGATGCCGATGAAAAATAATAATAATAAATCATTTATTATCAGGCATCTTGGCCCGAAATAATGATGATAAAAAAAGATGAAATAATGAAGTCTACAATTGGCAATTGGCGCAAACAATCTTGAATCCATTTTTAAAAATAAGATGTATTTTTATTTTATTCAAATTACTGAACCTGATAAGATCTGTAACACAATATCTTTTAATATATAAAACGCTCCGTGTTGAACTCCTCCAAAATGGCTTTATTTATCTTTACTATATTTATTTCTGTATTTGGTGGGTCTGCGAATGGTTGTAACACACGTAACTCGTAGGTTATTCTTGACACTTTTTTTCCGGTGGGCAAAAATTATCTTATGACAACCCCCGCTCTTGTTCGGAGCGTGAGATAGTGTCAGACTCTTACTGACTAAAAACCCACCCCGTTCCTTCTAGCCTTTTCATACCGGGGCACGAGCTTCCTTTCGGATAACCCTGGCTCCAGTAGTCTTCGACCCAGCTGGGCCCCTCTTGCTGCTGACAACTCCTTGAGGCGCGCGGGAACAGTACGCGCCGTCGACGTCTTGGGCTTGTTCCGAACTGTTAAGGTTATTCTTGACCCTCATACCCCAACAACGTTTGCTATATTATACTTATTTAAATCTTTATGCACAAAGTTGTACAAAGGCGGACTTAATGCCTTAGGCATTATCTGCCAGTCGACCTTAGGGTGGTGCAGAAACATAACATGGCAGGTGCAACTTAATAAATGAGAAAAAAAAATGTAAATACATACTTCTTCCTTCTTCTTTTCTATTTCCTTATTGTTATTATTTTTATCATCTGCGATCCCACCTGATGGTAAGCTGTGATGCAACCGTTGATAGTGACTAGCTTAATAAGAGCCTATTCTATTCTATTCGTTCTAGCCTTGAAGACACCTAAATTATAAATATCTATTATCTTCGACCGACTGTTCTATGTTAAACCCTTTTGCTTGATCAACACTATCGAATTTATGGTCAACTTATATGTACGTCTCCTGTCAAAAAACTGTCACAGATTTTCAATTTGTCAACATTACCGACCTTGAAAAAAAACCGACCAAGTGCAAATCGGCCTCGCGTATGAAGGGTTCCGCACTATTGTACATTATCAGATAATGTACAACAGTAAAGAGCCCTTCATGCGCGAGGCCAGACAACTTGATTTTTTTGCAATTTTTATTATATATTTTTTATTATTATTGATAGAGAGGTGTGAAGGTGGTCAAACGCTCGCGTTTTACCTGATGGTACGCGATGATGTAGTTAGCGATGGAGCACGCTTGCCTAGAAGTAACTCTTGACTCTTCTTCTAAAAAAATGGCAAAAAAAATTAAGTCAGTTGTAAATATTTATTTTATTCTGATTTTTATTATTTCTTGTTATAGCGGCAATAGAAATACATCATCTGTGAAAATTTCAACTGTCTAGATATCACGTTTCATGAGATACAGCCTAGTAACAGACGGACGGACAGTGGATTTTAGTAATATCGTCCCATTTTACCCTTTGCATACGGTACCCTAAAAAAAAACAAAGCTAAATTATGTTTATTCAACGCGTCTCGCGACATTTTCTCGAGTAGACAACAATGAATCATTTCTTACTGTTATGTAACAAAAACAGTTCATTCGCCTAGCAAAACAAACTAAACACGACCTTCATTCTAATTGACACATACCCCGTTCTTATCTACAGCAAACAGTCCACAGCATCTGTCATTCATTCGTTCTTTTTAGATTCACTGAACGAATGATTTGGTGGATTCTTTACAATTCAGTAAGGATTCGAGCTCCGAAGTGAATACACGCTCGTCGGAATCAAAAATCGTGAGTGATTTTTTTATTTACTTCTTTTAGGTTAGTTTTTGAGAATGGTTTCCGGAATTATAGTGTGTCTATTGTGTTTTAACTTTAATATCTTTGACTTAATATCGTTATTTAGTTGCGAATGTAGTTAAAGAAAGTTTCAGATGACTTTTTTTTGGTCGCGAGTTGATTTGCAAGTTATATTTTTACTAGCGACCCGCCCCGGCTTCGCTCAGGTGTTTCTCCACTATTTAATGGATGTTATTATACATATAAACCTTCCTCTTGAATCACTCTATCTACTAAAAAAAAAACCGCATCAAAATCCGTTGCGTAGTTTTAAAGATTTAAGCGTACATAGGGATATAGGGACAGAAAAAGCGACTTTGTTTTATACTATGTAGTGATTATTGTCTTTTTTTTTTCAACGAAATACGTTTTCTTATACAACACACGAATACAGTGCACAAACTTGTAGATTTTAGAATTATTATTTTGGGTCATAATTCATTACCCCGCACTGTGCCCGCGTGGTGGATTACGGCCCATTCCCTCTTCTAGAGAGGAGGCCTGAGTCCCAGCAGTGGCAATAATATAAGGCTTATTCTTATTATCATTATGTCATCCATTTTATTTACTTTAAAGATATAGTATTATTATGTGATGTACATTATTCATATAGTAGGTACCTACTAGCTGCTCCCAGTGGCTTCGCCCGCGTCAATAGCAAAAAATTATCACAAGGGAACATACCTCCGGGATAAAAGTATCCTATGTCCTATTCCAGGACATGGTCTATCGGTGTGCCAAGTTTCGTCAAAATCGGTTTTGCCATTTAGGCGTGAAGACGTAACAAGCAAACAAACAAACTCACTTTCGCTTTTATAATATTAGTAAGGATTTCTGTATTGAGCCAAACAGTTTGGTCTACTTTATAATACCTAATTAGACAATGAGGAAAATCACAAAATCATCATCATCACCATTTCAGCCGAAAGACGTCCACTGTTGGACATAGGCCTCCCCCAAGTGCCGCCACAAGTCGAAGCTGGTCGAAGCCTACTGCTTCGACCCAGCTGGGCCCCCGCCGTTGCTGACAACTTCTTGAGGCGTGCGGAACAAGTGCGCGCAGTCGATAACTTGGTCTCGGTAGGGACAATCGGACAGCGAGCTACTCATTGCTCGGTTTTAGCCAGTGAAAGTTCGCTCTGCCCAAGAGCGAGAGAAGTCATTGGATAATTTCTCAACTAAAACAAAAGCTCAAAAGCCGCTGTGTCAACAAGGCAAGCTAAAGAAAAAAACAAGCTTTTAATGAAAATATTTTTTTCATAGCAAGCTTTTATAACTCGGTCATCGTTATCATCATCATCTTCCTGCCCTAGTCCCGTTTTATTTGGATTTATAACTCTGTATACCTATATAATTAATACTCGTCAAGACAAATCATACGAGCCCAAACTCGATGGGGTGGTGTCGTTTAACTACCAAGTTCCTATAGCCACCTACCGGTTCCATCATTAGATCAACTCCTTATCATAATAATTTTGCATTGTGATTGTAATTTACATATGGATGCAAAATTTCAGCCCAATCAGTAATCGGGAAGTTGGTCAAAAATTTACAAGATTTGATGACAGACAAACATCGGGACAGGTGAAACTAAATAAAAGCTTGTAGAAAAACATCTACAGCCCGCGATATATTCATTCATAAACAGTTTGAAAAAAACATAAATATAGGCGAGAACCGAATGACGAGCGAAAACAAATTAGTTCATTCGCATCGTTCGCGTATCATTGACGTGTTTTCGCGCCGTCAGTTGTTTAAAATGTTGTTCTTTTGTTTAAACAAAAAAGTGGGGTTGATTGGGCCGCCGACGCCGCCCCCACGCAGTGCCCAACGACCCACCACCTCAAACATCGTGCCCACACACAAGGTTTGATATAGTCCTTACTAATACTAATATTATAAATGGGACAGTGTGTGTGTTTGTTTGTCCGACTTTCACGGCAAAACGAAGTGACGAATTGACGTGATTTTTTAAGTGGAGATAGTTGAAGAGATGGAGAGTGACATAGGCTACTTTTTGTCTCTTTCTAACCCCCCACTTCCCATTGAAACCGTGTTACCCTGAATTTAACGCGGGCGAAGCCGCGGGCAAAAGCTAGTATAGTATAGTCGAGTTGGCCTTATAATGTTCCCACTGCACTGCTGGGACTCCTCTCTAGGAGAGGGAATGGGCCGTAATCCACCACGCGAGCCCAGAGTGGGTTGGTGGATGTCACATGTCTTCGAATTTTTGGTTCTAGGACATGCCGGTTTCCTCACGATGTTTTCCTTTACCGTTTTGAGAGCAGTGGTGATGAAATAAATTACACAAAGTAATGCGTCTGCAGGGTTTGAACCACAGAAATCTTAATAATAAGGCAATTAATATAGCCACCTTCCGGTTCCATCATCAGATCAGCTTCATGTCATAATAATTTTGTATTGTCATCTGATTCAAAATTTCAGCTCAATCGGTAACCGGGAAGTGGGTCAAATTTAATTTGCAAGATTTGATGACAGACAAACATCGGGACAGGTGAAACTAAATAATAGCTTATAAAAAATGAAGCTAATTGCAAATGCCAAAGCGTAGATCTCTATGGAGAAGAATGTGCAAGAAACTCTATGGACACTCTTCTAAAAAAGTATAATAGTTCTAAGTTTGTGATACAGAAAACAGTCATTTTGTTTTTCATTATATCACGGATGTTACTCATTCTGATGTTTTTGTAGAATTTGGCAGCAAAATGTATCGAGTCAGCCTTCTCAGAAAATTATGCTGAAGTAGTCAATACCTACTATAATAAAATTCTCAGCTCCATTTTGTGGAATATATATATATTATATTGTGGAATATATTATATTATTTTACTGAAATCACGCCTGTTTCAATGCTTCCACATATTGTCCAGTCGCGTAGACACTTGAGATACAAAACTACATCAATTTTACATCACAGTATCCACTAGGAATCTATTCGTGAATAATTAAAGCCTCTAAAATCTAAAAAGTACCGTTTGCCAGTTCTATACACGAGTACGTTTTCATTTGTTGATTAAACAAGTTTCTATGGAAAATATTTTTTTCATACTTTTATAGCTCGGTATACCTATATAATTAATACTCGTCAAGACGAATCATACGAGCCCTAACTCGATGGGGTTGGGTCGTTTAACTACCAAGTTTCTATAGCCACCTTCCAGTTCCATCATCAGATCAGCTCCATGTCATAATAACTTTGCATTGTCAACTGGTTTACACATGCGGCATGCACCGGGAAGTGGGTCAAATTTAATTTGCAAGATTAGATGACAGACAAACATCGGGACAGGTGAAACTAAATAAAAGCTTGTAATAGCTTCATAATTCACTACGGAAAAGATAATTTACTAAACAGTGTGAGTTACGCTTATACATAAAGCTATTTTTATAGAAAAGTGTGTAAACGAAAACGGTACTTCTTAGATTTGTTGGATTGAACGTCACTCGAAAGAAATCCCGCCAAAAAACTCTATGACATACTAGAACTGTCAAGTTTTTTGACATTTAACTTTTACCGTTGCCATGGCAACAGTCTTTTGAAGAAGCAAGATGTATTTACAAAAAAAGAGAGAATATAGACCTCTGGTTCGCTAACGCCACATAAATAACATTGATGTGAAGACTTGAGTCTTTTGGCGCGCATCCAAATTTAAAACTAACGTTATAATGTTGTTTTTTCTTTTCTAATTTCCACAGACAATTTCATTTAGGTACCTATGTTTGTCAACATAAAAATACCGAGGTTTTCCTGTGCTTTGGAAATCATGTCAAGCCTTTGGTCCCAATTATTGTCATCTTCACACTTAAGAGGGTCCTTTTCCACTCGCCTATCGTAAACATCGAAAATGGTTTAAAAGCTTGTTACTTCATCTAACGCAATCCAACGCGATGTTTGACGAAAAGGCAACGCGAAAAGCGAAAAAAGAGAGACAACGCCTGAAAACTCTGTTAGTATTTAGTAATTCCGAGATTTACTCGAAAATTTCACAAAACTTGCTCCAGGAAATAGCTGTTTTTTTTAAACCCTTAAAAGTTTTTGGAAAAAGTTGTCGTCATTTAGAATCTTAATAAAATTTGCAAGGTCTCTAGAGGATTACTTTTTTGACATTTTTAATTTTTAGGCAAATTATGTAGTGTCAAAGTTTATACAAAATTGGAGATTTTCAGAGGTTTTTACTGGATTAGTTTTACACAAATTTAGAAATTGGTTTCAATAGAAACCTAGATAACATCCACAAGATACTGTGTTTCCAAAATATCTAATGAAAAATGTGTAATAACGTCATAATCAGTTATGAGCGGTTGTATGAAAAACAGTGAAAATGTGAGTCATGATGCACCGCCTTAAGGTCCAAGCGAACGAGCAGCGCCATAAAACAATGACTTTCTGAAGCCTACTTCTCGGTAACGGCCAGGATAATAGGTTTGAAAAAAATATAGTAGATTCATGAATACTATAGGATAATCTTAATAAAAAACAATTTAATTATTTATGTCGTCGTCAAAAAACAATAGATGTTGATGCCATGTAAAGGCATAGCATGCTTCTATAGACATATAATAACATACACACAGATATAGAAGTGGACTGAGAATTACCACTCATAATATTAACTCATTTTTTTATCAGTTAAAATAGTGCTTGACTGCGAATCCAACTTTGACCAATTGACTGGCCTGTTGGTCTAGTGGTTAATGGCCCTGACTGCTATGCCGGAGGTCGTGGATTCGATTCCCACCCAGGACAAATGTTTATGTGATGAGCATGATCATTTGTTCTGTGTCTGGGTGTAATTTATCTATGATATGTATGTATTTAGAAGTATATAAGTACGTTTATCAGTTTTCTAGTACCCATAACACAAGCTCTGCTTAGCTTGGGACTAGATGGCTTTGTGTGATAGTTGTGGAATATTATTATTATATTATTAACTGATGGTAAGCAGTGATGCAATCGTTGATGGTGAGGCGAACTAGTTTCAACAGAAGGGGCCCAGCTGAAGCCTACTGGGGCCAGGGTTATCCGAAAGGGAGCTCGAGCCCCGTGTCGTAGACGCGGCTCGTTGCTCGAAAGCTTGAGGAAGTGATGATGACGTCACGAAGTAGTAGCTGCACGAAGGCTGCGCTGCCATTCTTTGTCGAGGGTCACCAATTTGGAGGTATGCGGAACAGGGAGTAAAGTCCCGCAAACTTCCATTGAAAAGGGGAGGATCCTCCGGCCAGACGGGTGTTATAGTCTGGTGGGCTACTGCCCGATAGTTGATGTCGGGCTGTCGTAAATGTTCAAATCGCGCGAAGAACTTTGATTTCGCGATGCAGGATTTCGTAGTTCTTATGTGGCGTCATAGATGTCGCTACAGACAAAATAGTTTTGTCTGTGACGTCTTGTCTCAAATGTGCGCAGGTCCTTACATAGATTTCTGATTCATTATAATGACATTACGTATAATTATGAACATAATTGGTTCTGACCAATTATGGTGGAAATACCAAGTGGTGAATACAAAATGGTAGGCCATTAGTTCGACTCAGAAATTGTGGGATTCTAGGTAAGTATTCCATCTGACGCATAACTGTAGATATCGTTTATCATCATCATCATCAGCCTCGGAGGATACGGTGGAGCACACAGTCGAGGTGCGCCCTGCTTGGGCGGAGCACCGCGACGTGCCCTCGTGGGGGCGATCGGCGGCGGAGACCTCTCGCGCCGGGCCTTTGTTCAGGGCATGGTCCGGAGCGAGGAGGAGTGGCAGGCGGTCGCCTCCTTCTGCGAAGCAGTAATGCTAGCAAAGGAGGAAGCCGACCGCATCAGGCAACGGCGCCCTTGCCGCTGCCGCCGGGATTCCGATCCCGATTTCCGGCCACCGGCGGACGGCGAGCCATGGGTAGCTCGCTGTCCGACCGTCCCCGATAACTGTCCGGACCGAGCCCAAGACGTCGACGGCGCGCACTGTTCCCGCGCGCCTCAAGGAGTTGTCGGCAACAGGAGGGGCCCAGCTAGGTCCAAGCCTACTGGAGCCAGAGTTATCTGAAAGGAAACTGGAGCCCCGGTATGAAGGCTAGAAGGAACGGGGTGTGTTTCTAGTCAGTACGAGTCTGACACTATCTCCCGCTTCACCCAAGGGCGAGTTTTGTCATTGGATAAATTTTCCCACCGAAAAAAAAAAACATCATCAGCCTTTTTAATGTTCCCACTGCTGGGACTCGGGCTTCCTCTCTAGGAATTTATAATTTATACAACAAGATTTGCCCGATTTTAAATCCGACATCAAGTCTAAACGGTGGTTCGATGTACTTTCAAAGTTATTCCTAAAACAGACAAAAGAGCAAAATCATACAATAACTATAGGGTGTATTTTTATCTAACTCTCACAAACTAAAAGAGATATAAACTAAAAGAGATATTTCTTTATTTCAAACCATAAAATAATTATTTCTAGATATAAACTTAAATTAATTAAAACTAACTTAAAAAATTAAAATAAAACCCTAGAGAAATATCTGAATACTAGCAACATTTATTATCATCATCATCATCATCAGCCTTTTAATGTTCCCACTGCTGGGACTCAGGCCTCCTCTCTAGGAGAGGGAATGGGTCGTAATCCACCACGCGAGCCCAGTTGGTGGATGTCACATGTCTTCGAATTTTTGGTTTTAGGACATGCCGGTTTCCTCACGATGTTTTCCTTCACAGTATGCATTTGATAAATATATAAATTGGTAGGAAATTCAACACCAAAACTAGTTATGAGACAGTGGTAAACAAAATGGGTTTTCCTGTTATTTATTGTGATAAAATTAAATCAATACCTAAATTATAACATAATGGAGCCAAAAAACTAATTAGACTGGGTAATATGCTAATTAGGTACCAGAAAAACGAGTTATCCTGTATCTATACAACTCTAGTTAGTATATGTGATACTCAAAACACGTGTCTACAAGCTTTTATTTAGTTTCACCTGTTCCGATGTTTGTCTGTAATCAAATTTTACAAATTAAATTTGACCCAGTTCCCGGTTACCGATTGAGCTGAAATTTTGCATGCTTGTGATTTATACAAGCATGCAAAATTTGCAGATTGCAGATGACAATACAAAATTATTATGACATGGAGCTGATCTGATGATGGAACCGGAAGGTGGCTATAGGAACTTGGTCGTTAAACGACACAACCCCATCGAGTTTGGGCTCGGATGATTCGTCTTGACAAGTATTAATTATATGTATAGGTAAATCGAGGTATAGAAGTTTGCTCTGAAAAAAATGATTTTCATTAAAAGCTTGTTTATGTAATGAATCTATGTACAAAATTTCATAACTATATCATAAATAATCACAAAGTTATTAGCTTGTTATGCCAGCAAAAATACATAGTCACCGGGCCATCCAAGGGACTGAAGGGTGGTTCTACTTCCGGACCCAACTGTGCGCTGGCGCCTCATGCCCTCTATGACCTGCCGTGACCTGTTTTGTACTTAGTACGACCTTTTTGAATATTTTTTGGAAAAAAATATAACATGGTGTAAAAAAAGCTATTGGAATCCATTCAGTTATTGATTCTGAACAAACTATAAAAAAAATCTGCCTACTCGTCGGCGCCAGAAAATATACATATAGGTACAGAAGTCAGTCTACATACTGTGCGCGCTCTCACAACGCACACATAGACACCGCTCACGGATACGATATCTTGGAGCGCTTCGGCCCGCTCGTCGAACAGTTCCGGCTCAAACCCTCATTAGTGCGCGTCCACCGAGCGTAGGTATAAAAAGTGAAGTACATACATGAGATTGTCTTCTGTACCTACGTAACTATTGTGTTGGCGCTGCGCGGTATTTCTGTTTTCTTTTATTTAGTAAACAGACCTAGCCTTGTAATTGTTTCCGTTGCCTAGCAACCGTGACAAACAACTTAGATGCGTCATTGTTACGCTCTGAATATTTTCCTTACAATTACGATTAGTACTTAGATTCTTAAGATGACTCACACACTTAGAAAACTCGTAGATAATACGACGTTTGCGATCAAATACATTAAACATATACTACCAATAGACAGGACATAGCGAACAAAATTCTAACCCGAGTCTTGTTACTAAAGTAGTAACAAGTCGCTGTCACCTGTACCTGTCAAGTCGCGTTTGTGTCCGCTATACGCACCAAAAGAAAATATTTTTTGGAAAAACATGCCGAGTTGCGCATTGCAACATTGTAAATCGTATTATGGCAAAACGACTGGACCTAACTCCAGTTTATTTTCGTAAATATTTTTCGTCTTCACTGAAGCATACGATGACAGTTTTTCTAAGACATTTCTTCTGATGGCCGCTCTATTGTATCTATTTAATCTCTTTGGTTTTACTATTCGGTTCCCTTCAACATGGTTGAGTTGAGTGATGCTAATAATCGCGTCATGTCCGTGAACGGGTGCTGTCAGTTGAGACTGGTCATCTCTTAGCTTATTTTTTTATGATGGGAAAATCATCTAATGACATCCCCCGCTCTTGGGCGGAGTAAGAGATAGTGTCAGACTCTTACTGACTAAAAACCCATCCCGTTCCTTCTAGACTTCATACCGGGGTTCGAGCTAACAGATGAGGGAAGAGATTTCTTCTACGGATCTCGTACTATATATTCTCTTCAAATGCTGTCAGTTGACTGGTCATCTCTTAGCTGGCAATGGCTATTTTACAAGCTTTTATTTAGTTTCACCTGTCCCGATGTTTGTCTGTAGTCAAATCTTGCAAATTAAATTTGACCCACTTCCCGGTTACCGATTGAGCGTACCGCCTAGCATAGCATAGCGGCCTTATAATGTTCCCACTGCCGGGACTCAGGGCTCCTCTCTAGGAGAGGGAATGGGCCGTACTCCACCACGCGGGCCCAGTGCGGGTTGGTGGATGTCACATGGCTTCGAATTTTTGGTTCTAGAACGATGTTTTCCTTCACCGTTTTGAGATCAGTGGTGATGAAATAAATTACACAAAGTAATGCACCTGACTGAGTTTGAACCCGCGACCTGCAAATCGTAAGTCGGAGCCGTTACCACTCGGCCAACTGAGTGACATTGATGTTTGCCGGTACTGTAATCAGGAGAAGGAGACGCGGAACCGGAGTGGGCCGTCCATTCATCTGGGCCGACACATTGTTCGCCCGGAGGAGATTAAAACTCTTAAAGCTAGGAGTATTCTAGACTTCCTGGAAGCCTCTGGGCTAAAAGAGTTACTCTAACCAGGTGGCGAGTCACAATAGATCTTTTAGGTCGCAGTGACTACATCCCCTACACGACGGGAAATGCATAGCCCCTTATTTATTTATTTAAATCTTTATGCACAGAGTTGTACAAAGGCGGACTTAATGCCTTAGGCATTATCTGCCAGTCGACCTTAGGGTGGTGCAGAAACATAACATGGCAGGTGCAACTTAATAAATGAGAAAGCAAATGCAATAGTAAATACATACTTAGATACATACATATAAATAAACAAAGGTAAAGTGAAAAAAAAAGAAATCAGTGCGATGATGATTCTGCCAACATCTTGCGAATATGCTCTCGTGCCTTCACTTTAACCCTTCAGATACCGTCAATTAGAGACACAATAGTAAGACAATAGATGCGCGGCCACCGGTGGTCGCTTGGGGATTCATGAATTAAAAGAATATCGGCTAGTCGCCATCCTGATATTCAGAGGCAGCGCATTCCAAAGGGATATCGCTTGAACAAAAAAGGAGGAGTGGATAAGCCCGGAACGGTGTGAGGGACATCATAGAAGTCGATTATTGGTAGACCGAAGATTTTTATTGTGCCCAGAGCAAAGAAATTGAAGTTCTGAAATCATGCTTATCTTCAAAATAATAATACTACTCGGCCACCACTGCTCAAATAATAATAGGACGTATTGAAAAGTCCCAGATAGGTTTAACTAGACTGAACTAGATCAGTAGAAAGAGAACAGTGTCAAATCTGAAAGTTTTTAACTATCCACTTAACGGCGATAATAGACAATTACTATCTGTCTGCTTACGTACCTACCGTTAGAAAATGACAGTTAGGTACCCGCATTAGTAAATTAGGTACTTATATGTACCTAATTACTACAATTACTACAATAAATAAAAAACTTTTTACAAAAAAAAATAAACCGACTTCAAAAAGTACAAAATAACTTTAATTTTGGAAGTCGGTGTTTCTATAATAGATACCTAATCTTGTCTCTTCGTTATTTAAGACCGACTTCCGAAATTAAAGTTATTTTGTACTTTTTGAAGTCGGTTTATTTTTTTTTTGTAAAAAGTTTTTTATTTTTCACTTTTTAGTTATGGTAGCAACACTAAAAAGTACCTACCCTTCAGCTAAACATAAATTACCTTATAGCCAGAGTGCATCCTCATAACGATTCTTATAATCCCAAATACGGTTATATTACATGAATTTACCCCCTCCCCCTTTGCCCTCCCCCTTTTCTTTCAGTCAGTCATCGACTACACGTATAAACAAAGCAATTTTACTTGTTACGACAATTCTGCTATGATTCTATGAGGAGTTCTGTTCTATATCTTCTAAGTTCATGATCAGATCATAACCATATTTATATGGGACCAACTTGGAAGCATAACCTTTCAATCAAAAAAAAAAAAAATTCAAAATCGGTCTACAATTGACCGAAATATCGGTGAACATACATACAAAAAAAAAAAAACATACATTCAGCCGAACATAGAACCTCCTCCTTTTCGAAGTCGGTTAAAAAGAGCATTATCCGTACCGGTTACAGGCCATATTTTTATACCTATTCAAAAGTAAACAAGCTTTTAAGAAAATATTTTTTTCATTGTAAGCTGGGTATATGTACCTATATAATTAATACTCGTCAAGACGAATCATACGAGCCCAAACTCGATGGGGTGTGTCGTTTAACTACCGTTTCTATAGCCATCTTCCGGTTCCATCATCAGATCATTTCAGTCATAATAATTTTACATTGTCATCTGATTTACACATGCATACAAAATTTCAGCTCAATGTGCAACCGGGGATCAAATTTAATTTGCAACATTTGATGACAGACAAACATCGGGACAGGTGAAACTAAATAAAAGCTTGTAAAAAAACTAAATCCCAAAATTGTCCATGAAAATTCGACATTGATCATTTGTGTAAGTAAACATATATTCTAAATTAGGGAAAACTAGTGAAAAAAATATTATTGCGTTCTTAAATATTTTTTTTAGACTAAAGTATTAATTGCACGAAAAAATCATATGTTGATAATATATATATTTTTTTTTTTCAAATCTATTAACCTGGTCTGGTTACTGAGGAGTAGGCTTCAGAAAGTCACTTCATCACTATCATCGGATGGTCACACTCGCACATCCATCGGATTCCCGAGACCCTGACCAGGTCATCGGTCCACCTTGTGGGAGGCCTTCCAACGCTGCGTTCCGGTAAGCGGTCACCACTCCAGAACCATTCGTCCTCATCGACCATCTGTTCTGCGTGCAATGTGCCCTGCCCATTGCCACTTAAGTTTGACGATTCTTCGAGCTTCGAGCTTGGGCCTTGGTAGAATTAATAGGATAACTTTTGTACTTCTGAAAAGCCGAGGCACAAGACAATCTCATGTATGTACTTCACTTTTTATACCTACGCTCGGTGGACGCACACTAATGAGCAAAATCAAAAATCAAAGCATTTATTTCAAATAGACCATTTGCAGGCACTTTTGAATAGTCAAATGTCGGTCAGTCCAAGAAAAGTGAAGCTAAATTACAAGTTCCAAAGCGTAGATCTCTATGGAGAAGACCAAGCAAGAAACTCCATGGACACTCTTTTAAATCTGGGGGCACGGCAGTGCCCCCGCCAAAGACGAGCCTCATATTATGTGTTACATATAATGTTTGGTTACATATTTCTTGTTGCTTCTATTATGTGAGTAGATAATAAAATAAAAATTATAAAATAATAATTAAAAATAGAAACTGAATTAAGCAACTGGCAGCTAAGAGATGACCAGTCTCATCTGACGGCAGCCGTTCACGAGCATGACGCACGAGCGTTTGAGCCCGAGCTGTTCGACGAGCGGGCCGAGGCGCTCCGAGATATCGTGTCCGTGAGCGATGTCTATGTGTGCGTTGTGAGAGCGCGCACAGTATGTAGATTGACTTCTGTACCTATATATTTTGTGGCTGAGGCGGCTCACATCACATACGGAATCTGTTTTCAATTAGGCACAGAGTCACACGCTAGTGCATAGTCATTGATGCGTATCTGTTTTTTGTATAGGCACTGTATCGTATTCACACGTAGTAGGAAAACGCCTGTTTGATTGCGTGCCAGCTCCAAAGTTAGAATTCTAGTTTTTTTTAAATACTTGTCGTTTGCTTAAGAAATTATTTTATTTTGAAGCCATTCAAAAAATCAATCTACAGCATACACTTTTCAGTGCTTCATCATCATCATCATCAGCCTTTTAATGTTCCCACTGCTGGGACTCAGGCCTCCTTTCTAGGAGAGGGAATGGGCCATAATCCACCACGCAGGCCCAGTGCGGGTTGGTGAATGTCACATGTCGTCGAATAGTTCAGTTTCAGTGCTTATTTTACATAAATCCTGTTAAGAGGCTCCTTTTCCACTCGCCTATCGTCAACATCGAAAATGGTTCAAAAGCTTGTTACTTCACCTAACGCAATTCAACGCGATGTTTGACGAAAAGGCAACGCAAAAAAAGAGAGATAACGCCTGAAAACATTGTTAGTATTCGGTAATTCCGTGATTTACTCGAATATTTTACAAAACTTGCTCCAGAAAATAACTGTTTATTTTACCCTTAAAAGTTTTTAAAAAAATTGTTAACAATTAGAATTTTAATAAAATTTGCAAGGAATAGTTTAACTTTTTTGTTTTTTTTTTAATTTTTTAGTAAATTATGAAGTGTCAAAGTTCATGCAAAATAGCAGATTTTCAGAGGTTTTTACTGGATTAGTGTTACACAAATGTGGAAATTGATTTCTATAGAAGCCTAGATAATATACACAAAATACTGTGTTTCCAAAATATCTAATGAAAAATGTGTAATAACGTCATAATCGGGTAAGAGCCGTTGTATGAAAAACAGTGGAAATGCGTGTCGAGATGCATCCCCTTAAAAAAGTTTTATCAGAATCCAGTTTATAATTTTTACCGACTTCCCAAAAAGGAGGAGGTACTACGTTCGGCTGTTTGTATGTTTTTTTTTTTTTTTTTTTTGTATGTTTGTTCGTCGAATACTCCCCCAAATGTGGACGGATTTTCAAAATTCTTTTTTTGTTCGAAAGTAGATAGTTCTGAGGTGGTCCCATTATCACCAAATTAGGATCTGATGATGGGATCTTGGAGAAATCGAGGGCAACCTTCAAATTTTATAGGCTCACTTATTGATTTTCGCATATTTTATGAAGTATCTTGTGTATTTGCGTATGGTCGTCACCATCTCAGGTAGCTGGGCTGATGATGGAAGGTACAACTCCTTAACAGTAAGAAGTTACTCGAACAGGCAAGGACTGTTTTAGTAAATTGTTTTGATGTTTGATAGGGCATTTGCCACATTTGGTTTCACGATCATCAAGACATGACCTGATGCTGCAGTCAGGATAGTCTGCAGAGTACCTAAGTCCTCGACAACAAACAGCAGATATATCGAGTTTAGGCTCATTGAAAACGGCTCGATGTGTGGATAAACGTACTGCTAATAAAGAACACCGAAGTACATAGAGACCTGATGCTGAACCCAGGAGCATCAGGAAAAGTACAAACCTTGAAATTACAGCACCGTAGTCGTGTTTGGGCTCATTTTAAACAAGACTAAATTTTAAGTTCATTGCAATGTTGACATAAATCTAGCCTGATGCTACAGCGGGGATTATCAGCATCTAGTCTAATGACTGATTGAAAGATTTACCTTTCGGCTTCATCATCAGATCAGTTCGATATATCCTTTCCCTCTGCAGCATCTAGTCTAATGACTGTTTGAAAGAAGAGGGGGAGAGGATATATCGAACTGATCTGATGATGAAGCCGAAAGGTAAATTAATGTAATCTAACCGTGTTTGGGATTATTAGAACCGTTATGAGATGCGCTCTGACTATAAGGTATTTAAGTTTGACTGAGGGGTACTTTTTAGTGGTGGTACCATAACTAAAAAGTGTAAAATAAAGAAAACTTTTTACAAAAAAAATATAACCGACTTCAATGATAAAAAACACTGAAAAGTATCAAATAACTTTAATTTTAGAAGTCGGTGTTAAATAACGAAGAGACTAAAATATTATAGAAACACCGACTTCTAAAATTAAAGTTATTTGATACTTTTCAGTGTTTTTTATCATTGAAGTCGGTTATATATTTTTTTTTTATCTGTTAGTTCTTAAGCTCCATTTCTTGCGATATGACAGTACGACTGACGTCACAACATAGCGATCGATCCTATTCTTTATTTGGAACGCATTGTACGACTGGTCCATTTCTGCTTTTAAACTTCTACAACATTTGTATAAAACCAGATTCCTTCAAATGAAAAGCAACTAAAAACACAGTCCGAAAGAGACAGCGATACAATTCGCAAACGAGTAAGCGAGATAGCAACTGCGATTGTTAACTGGGCGTCCTTGGAGAGCAGATGCAAATTGCGTTAGAGGATTCATATGAAAAACTGGGCAGGTGCAAATCGGACTCGCGTACTGAAGGTTCTGTACAAACTTACCTCTAAAAACAGTTTAATTCTGGAATTGAGTTACGAAGATTTTACCGAATCGCAAAAAATGTTTTTTTTTGAGGTTACAAATTTACAGTTAAGTTTTAATCTACAAAACAGTTTTCAGTATTTTTTGCTTGAGTCCCAGCAGTGGGAACATTAAAATGCTGATTATATGCTAACTATATTATTATAGTCTATCTAAAAAGTCAAACGATTTGGGAATTTTGTATAATATTGAATCATTTAAAAAATACTTATATTGATACTTTTTGTAAGGTTCTTCTATTTGTTAGCAATGATCAAGATATCTTAATCAACCTTGATTATTGAACCAGTGTTGACTACATCAGATTTCATTTTATCCTAATAATTACCCAAGTCGTATTAGACTAAAGACATTAAACACTACCAATAGACAGGACATAGCGAACAAATTTCTACAGTGCGTTTCACTTACGAGGTTCCTTTGCCGTAATGTTGGCAATACGGAAAAATAGTGTTGCAATATTTTTAGCAATTAAATTACTTAATATTCGGGAGATTAACTGATACTTCGTTACTTTTAACAATTACCTCTTTTTTTTTAATTATTTTTGTATAAAGTTTAGGACGCTGAGCTCCATTCCAATTGTCCTGCAATTCTTTCAAATACCAATATTGCCACGTCACAATATCGTACCTCTCTATTAACAACTTCTTTGACCTGCTTTTTTTTAATAAAGTCCCATTCCTCTCGAAATTCTCCAAAAAGTGTTGCAACTACCGTTAAAATCAATTTCGTTTCGCATTTCGGGGAAAAATTTTGGTAGAGTAGGCAACTTTTTCCTTCTTTCCCTTCTTTTTGTGTAGACAGACAGGGGAGCCAGCCTTACGCCAAAGGAACTTCTTAAGTGAAACGCACTGTAATCCGAGACTTGTTACTAAAGTAGTAACAAGTCGCTGTCACCTGTACCTGTCAAGTCAAAGTCAAAGTCAAAGTCAAAATATTTTATTTCACATAGGCCTACATGGGCACTTATAAAACGTCAGAAGCTAGTGCACGGTTCCAAATTGGTCGTTTCCTATGGAGAAGAACCGGCAAGAAACTCCATGATTACTCTTTTTAAAAAAAGTGGTAGGTGTTACAATATGATAGTATGTAAGAACAGTGTATATCAATACTGTACACAAAAGCAAAAAATAAAAAAAGTAATTCAAATAAAAAAGTAATTTAAATAGGAAGTAATCTAAAGGTTTGTAAGGTATACAGTGTTCTCACATTCACATTACAAAACGAAAAAGAGGCTATATAAAAAAGTCGCGTTTGTGTCCGGTTTATACGCACCAAAAGAAGACATTTTTTGGAGAAACATGCCGAGTTGCGCATTGCACCATTATAAATCGTATTATGGCAAAACGACTGGACCTAACTCCAGTTTATTTTCGTAAATATTTTTCGTTTTCATCGAAGCATAGGATGACAGTTTTTCTAAGACATTTCTTCTGATGGCCGCTCTATTGTATCTATTTTATCTCTTTGTTTTAGACAGACTTTTAAGGCAGACTCTATGCGATATATTTTGCAATACTTTTCAAGGAAAATAAGTGCTTTATTATTTAACGCCAAAATTATGCATTTTCTAGATATTTTTTCCTGAACTATTTATTTCCAATTTCCTCATTATTATAGTTTCCTAAAATAACTTCATAAAAGAAACCTATTAATTTCACTATTATCCTCGTAAACACAAATGCGAACAACTCTGCACGTGCCTGCAGAACTGCTGTGCCGATATTGATGTGATTATTTTTGGATTGTCAACAGAAAATGCCAGAAGTACACCCCGCGTTCGCCAACTCCGGAAAGAGGGCAGGATTAGAAGTGTGGAGGATAGAGGTAAGTGAAACTGTTCTTTGATATATTTATTAAAATTTGTGTAGAAAGAAAACAAGTTTTCAATCAAAATATTTTTTTATAGCAAGCTTTTATAGCGCGGTATATACCTATAGAACTAAAACTCATCAAGACCATTCCAAAAAGCTCAAACACGATAGGGTTATCTGAGTTCCTACCTTCCGGTTCCATCATCAGATCAGCTCCATGTCATAATAATCTTGCATTGTCATCTAATTTACAAGTGCATGCAAAATTTCAGCTCAATAAGTTGCTGGGAAGTGGATCTTTAATTTGCAAGATTTGATTACAAACAAACATCGAGACAGTTGAAACTAAATAAAAGATTGTAATAAAAAGCTATCTATTTGCGTATAAGTCTATACTTGCATTCCGGGCTGTCATTTTTGAAAAGTTCGCCGATGAAAGACTCACGCATCAAAATTTTCACCACCAAATCCATCTGTCAGCATTTGAGCGATGTAGAACGATTCCAGACTATTTCTAATGTCATAAATCAATGGAGCAGTAAATTTTTCTGTCTCATCCATTTTACTTTTGATGCATAAATAGTTTTTTATAATACTCTGAAGTAAATAACAGATTTACTTCTTCAAAATATTGCAGTAGTTAGAATTATATCTGTCGTTAAATGTTTCAAAACAGATGGTCAAGCACTAAATGCCTATATATTCTGGGAAATACTACACTGTTATTTTGTTGCTAGGCAACGGTTGCCAAAAAATAAAACAGTCTCAACCAACCGGCGGGATTTTTAATAGCTTTTATTTAGTTTCACCTGTCCCGATGTTTGTCTGTAATCAAATCTTGCAAATTAAATTTGACTCACTTCCCGGTTACCGATTGAGCTGAAATTTTGCATGCATGTGTAAATCAGATGACAATGCAAAATTATTATGACATAGAGCTGATCTGACGATGGAACTGGAAGGTGGCTATAAGAACTTGGTAGTTAAACGACATAACCCCATCGAGTTTGGGCTCGTATGATTCGTCTTGACGAGTATTAATTATATAGGTATACCGAGCTGTAAAAGCTTGCTATGAAAAAATATTTTCATTAAAAGCTTGTTTTACAGACTAACTTCTTTTCTTTCGGTATTTTGAAAAAAGAACCACACAGATGAGTGGACCTGTCCAACAAGCATTTCTCAGTATTCGTGTAGCTCAAACTCAGGACTACTAAGGAGCTTAACGACTTGACAAGCAATATCAAAGAAAGGACAAAATAATATAATATTCCACAAATATCACACAACGCCGTCTAGTCCCAAGCTAAGCAGAGCTTGTGTTATGGGTACTAGACAACTGATAAACATACTTATATGTTTCTAAATACATACACACCCTTACTAATATTATAAAAGTGATTTATTATAAGAGAGATTTGTTTGTTACGTCTTCACGCCTAAATGGCAGAACCGATTTTGATGAAACTTGGTACACGGATAGACGATGTCCTGGAATAGGACATAGAATACTTTTTATCCCGGAAGTATGTTCCCTTGGGATAATTTTCTGCTATCACGCGGGCGAAGCCGCTGGGAGCAGCTTGTGTTGTATAACAACAGTTTCTCCATTCTCCTATACTCGGGCCTCTGAAACTATAAACCATAGGTAAGAAAATATTTTTGTCCCGGACGGCGCGGCCTGACGGGGACATTAATAAAACCTAAATATAGAAGCTTACATGTGTTTTTTATCATCTATTTTGGTCGTTACTGAGAATAAAATATAAATAAAAGACTGCTAGATGCAAGTAAGTAATTGGATGAGACAAGATGTCATTTTTTAGTTTTATTTATGTCATTCCTAGAAGTTAGATCTAAATTGCGCATGGCGGACGAATTTTTGCTTGCGAATTCGTGACAAAAATAATAATTTGATCATTCAATTCTGTATTGTTGCTACATGATCTTAACGCGATGCATTTTACAACCTAGATTGAACTGTCAAAGGGATGGAGCTATTCACCACTAATTTTACGTTAGAACAAATACTTAAGAGGGTCCTTCTCCACTCGCTTATCATAAACATCGAAAATGGTTTAAAAGCTTGTTACTTCATTTAATGCAATCCAACGCAATGTTTGACGAAAAGGCAACGCAAAAAAAGAGAGATAACGCCTGAAAACTCTGTTAGTATTCGGTAATTCCGAGATTTACTCGAAAATTTCACAAAACTTGCTCCAGGAAATAGCTGTTCTTTTTAAACCCTTGAAAGTTTTTGAAAAAGTTGTTATCATTTAGAATCTTAATAAAATTTGCAAGGTCTTTAGAGGATTATTTTTTTGACATTTTTAATTTTTAGGCAAATTATGAAGTGACAAAGTTCATACAAAATAGGACATTTTCAGAGGTTTTTACTGGGTTAGTTCTACACAAATTTAGAAAATGGTTTCTTTAGAAACTTAGATAATGTTCACAAGATACTGTGTTTCCAAAATATCTAATGAAAAATGTGTAATAACGTCATAGTCAGCTATGAGCGGTTGTATGAAAAACAGTGAAAATGTGAGTCATGATGCACCTTAAAGGGCTTATAAGAAAAGGTTTTGCTGTTATTTAAGTAAAGTCTCAATAAATAATTTTCATAAACAACAAAGTTATTAGCGTTTGTTTATATCCCAAAATGTCACTCAATTTATGGAAATATTGTACAGGGTATGAGTATACTAGAGGAAGTTTGAAAGTGGCGCCAGTGACTGAAAAGTTGAAGGGGAATCGTTTGTCTTGGTATGGCCATGTAAAGAGGAGGGATGAAACGCATGTTGCTAAAAGAGTTATGAGTATACATGTAGATGGGTGGAGAGGGAGAGGGAGGCCAAAGAAAAGATGGATGGATTGTGTGAGGAGTGATATCAAAGAAAAGAAAGTTAGTGATAGCATGACGGGTGACAGGATAGAATGGAAGAAAAAAACGAGTTGCGCCGACCTCAAATAACACGGGACAAGGACAGGAAAATGATGATGATGGTGTACAGGCTATTGATATTATTGAATAAATGGTGATCAAAATGGAAAAAAATTGCACGTAGTATTTTCTAATAGCATTTTTTACGAATAATTGATTGAATTATTTACCAATTATGACAAATTTTCGTGGACAGTTTTGGGATTTTGTTTTTTTAATTTTGACTGCACAAATATGATCAGTAACGTATACGGATCACAGAAATATTCAGAAGAGAGGTTAGAAAGGAAATACTTTCCGATTTGTACAACGAGTGTCGCCGCTTGTCTCCCACCCTTTAACTCCACTACAGGCAATAAACCAATACGAACGCGCGTTACGCAACTAACAAACACGCACACTTAGATCGCAAGTTTGCTATTGGTAGTTGAACTATGAGCATTGCCCTACTTTGGGGCACGCCTGCCCCCGTCTACAGGTCCATTCTAACCTCTAATGAAAATTTCAACTGTCTTTATCTCTGAGGGGTGAATTTCGTAAAATCCGTTCTTAATAGATGTCTACACCCTATAAGGAACTTACCTGCCAAATTTTAAGTTTGCAGCTATTATATTTTCTGAGATTAATCAATGAGTGGTACTTCTTTTTTATAGGGTAATTCCCGTTTTACCCCTTTAGGGGGTGGAGATTCGTAAAATCCGTTCTTAGCGGATGTCTATCATCATCCTCATCATCATATCAGCCGAAAGACGTCTACTGTTGGACATAGGCCTCCCCCAAGCGGATGTCTATACCCCATGAGAAACCTACATGCCAAATAAGTTTGTAGGTGTTATAGTTTCTGAGATTTCGTTATTATATTTATTTAGATAGATGCAGAAAGCGTATGAAAATAGTGTTAGTGCTAATAAAATCTATGGAAAGAGTTTTATCTTCGACATCAATCTGAAATAACTCGTAAAATAAGAATTATCTTTTATGCAGTTTCTTGGCACAGACAACAACAGTTGTTTAGTGTTAAGGTTTTTTTTTGCAGTTTATTCCTAGATCTAAAAAAATTCGTGTACCCATGTTTTTCAAAATTTCAAATGAAATTTCACTATACACCTATCTCAACATTCTCATCTCTGAGCTGCTACTTGCAATATTTTTAGAGATCCGTAACCAAAGGATGAAACGGGACCCTGTTACTAAGGCGATTATCACACTGCCACGCATCACGCCGCATGTTGCGTGTCAACGCACCTACGCGCGTACTTGCCGGAGTGCAGATCTGCATAATCGTGCGGGTTTTTACGCACTCACGCGCGTAGGTGCGTTTTGTAAACTTACGCAGGCTCTGACTCATTTCGTACAAAATCACCCACGGCACTACGAGACTCACCGCCTGCAATGCAACCGACGCGCGTGTGGCATGTTTCTCCGCATGTAGGCGCGTGATCTGCATCAACACGCGTGTATGCATTTTCAGTGTGTTGGACTGTGCGTGTTTTCTATACAACCGGAGATACTTACAAGCAACGTTAAAACACACAATCACGCGGTACGCTGCATAGTGCGTCGCAGTGTGATAATCGCCTTACACTCTGCTGTCCGCCCGTCTGTCTGTCTGTATGTCTTCCCGTCTGTCCGTCTATCAACAAGAATCAGAATCATTTGTTCGTAAACGATAGTATTATTATATACAAGATCTTAAACTGAAACTGGTTGAAACTCTGGGATCGTGGGGTCCGAGTGCTCACAAATTATTTAAAGAACTTTCCAAACGCCTCGTGGACACTTCGCGTGACCCAAAGGCTGGCTTTTACTTCGGTCAAAGGATAAGCATTGCCATTCAGCGTGGCAATGCCGCCAGCCTTTTGGGTACATTACCAGTCGACAGCGATGCGGAGGAATTTTTCGACGCCTTACTCTAAATTGTTTATTTTTTTATTTTAGTTCTCTAGGGTTTTATTTTAATTTTTTAAGTTAGTTTTAATTAATTTAAGTTTATATCTAGAAATAATTATTTTATTGTTTGAAACAAATATAAATAAAGTTACTCAGATCTTAAACATTAGATAGTGCGCTATGTTTTCAAACTGTATCTTATGAACCGTGATAGCTAGTCAGTTGAAATTTTCATAGATTATGTGTTTCTGTTGCCGCTGTAACAACAAATACTAAAAAATATTTAAAAGGGGCTCCCATACAACAAACGTGTTTTTTTTGCCGTTGGTTGCTACGGACGGACGGTACGAAACCCTTGGTGCGCTAGTTTGACTCGCACTTGACCGGTTTTTTTATCTGTCTTTTTCAAAACCTAACGTTCTGATATAGCACAATTTCCGAAATTCATTTATTTCAATTACACATACGATTAATTACAAATTTACATATGTACAAAAAAAACTTAAACTACTTACTTATACTACACCCTAAATAAATACATAACGTACATAAATAAAATACAAAAACATAAAGTACACTCAGGCGTCGAAGTACTCCTCCACATCGCTGTCATCCGGGAATGTGCCCAGAAGACTGGCAGCATTACCACGTTGGATGGCAATGCTAATTCTTTGAGCGAAGAACGAGCCAGCCCTCTGGTCACGCAAGGTGTCGATCAGTCGGCGAGAAATTTCCTTAAAAAGGAGACGTACATTCGGACCCCATGACCCAAGCGTTTCCAAAATAATTTTTAAAACTATAACGAAAATAAGTAACATAGGTACAAACTTAGTTTCATAAAATCATGGAAACCATTTTGTTTTGTTATCAGTTTTGTTCAACTGACGCAGATTGAGCATTGTTATCAACATTACATTAAACTAATAATAATTATTATATTTTAATTAATATTTGTAAAAGTATAATGATGGTACTATTTTAGTGCTAATTAGGAAAATTGTGAGAAAAATATTTATATTATATTGTAAGGAGAATCCTCTCTTACGTCAGTAGCTACCCCCTACCTCGCCTATAAAAGCAGAGTGCTGGCATAGACGGCCCTTTTTTTGCTGCTCCGCGCTCGGACTGGACGGACGTGCGAATCATCAGCTTGTCGCAAAGTTACGTAAGCCATTTGAGTTTAGTGTAGTAAAAGGTGATAAAGTGAAATTTTGTTTATTAGATTTTAAGTGTTAAGTGAATTGTATTGATTGTGATTTAAATAAATTATTGTTAATTAGAAAAATGGTTCTTTTGTTGTAGTTTGTTTTTTTTTAATAATTTTCCACTTCTGAAGCTTATATCAGAAGTGGGATAGAGAACTTTTTAAGCCCACTTAGAGAACGTTTCGTAGCTATAAATTGTCGTGAACAGAAAAACCATTTTTTTTTATTTTTATTTTTGTGCTTCTACCCACTTTATCACTTTTATTTTTATTCGATTTTGTTTGCTTGTTTTTTTTTTTGTGATAATGGGGCGTGAAGGCTCGTGTACTCGTAACAAACGGTCACATACTCGGGATAAGTCACGCGGCCGCAAACGACGTCGATCTCGTGGGTCAAATGATCGCAGTAGTGGTAGATCGTACCGCGATTCGAGTAGGAGTCGTCGTACTTCGCGAGATGGCTTACGTAATCGAGATAGGCATGATTCTCGTAGTCCCGAAAGGCACCGATCGCGTACTAGGGATAGGCGCGATTCGCGTAGTAAGGATCGTTCGCGTAGCAATATCGGCAATAGAAAGCGCACTTATACTCCGTCGCCCCCGGTTCAAACGAGTTCTACCCACAAGAATAGCGAGGTTTTACAAAAAGCTAAGGAGCCGATAGTCCTTAATACGTCGGAACGACATCGGTCTATGGAGTCTAGTGTCCCCAACTCCGAGGTATCCACTCTCGCTCATGCCTTGATGCAAGCAATAAAAACGATGCAACCAGCAAGATTGCAGCACTATTACGTGTCGAACTTTGACCCATCAATTAACAGCATCGAAGCATGGTGCGACGAGGTGGATCGTGCTAGAGAGGCTAACGGGTGGAGTGATCACGAATGTTTGTCGCGTGTGGCTACTTGCCTTAAGGGTGACGCTAAGGTCTGGTTGGGGGAATGGGTGACGAACGATAGGACGTGGTCCAATTTCGTACGCGAGTTCAAACCCCTTTGTCCGAGTAAATTAGACTACGCGAATATTTTGTTAGAAGCTATGAATACTACGTCGGACAAGTATACGACTTACTCAGAATACGCCCGTCGTACCTTATTGCGTCTGAGGATAGTCCAGGGGCTAAGTGATGAATTACGAACACTAATAGTTATCCGCGGTATAGACAATCCACAGGTGCGTGCAGCTACTGCTAACGCCAACTTAACCCCTGATACTATCGTCTCGTTTCTGTCAATTTACGCGAAACCATCGAAGTACGACAAGGTCGTCGATTCTAAGAGGCAAGGTCAAATAAAATTAAACCACCGTCCCGGGCCAAAATGTTTCAATTGTAACCAAACTGGTCACATCAGTCGCAATTGTAAGAGACCTAAGGTAAATACAACCAGTAGTAAGCCTGCTAACGTGGCTTCGGACTCGTCTTCCAATACACAACCCTCTTCGAGCAAATCTTGTACGTTCTGTAAGAAGTCGGGACATACTGAGGACAAATGTTTCACTAAAGCTAAATCTGAGCAACGAAATCCGCGTAATGTCAACCTTTGCTCTTATCGATCAAGCATTGCACAAAGTAACGACATGACTACCGCGATAGTAGATGGAATACCTGTAGACGTGCTCATTGATAGTGGGGCCCTTGATGTGTCCCTTATTTCTTCAGGTGTTTTGAAACATTTTACGTGTCAGCCAAAACCGAGACGTTGTGTGTTGAAAGGTTTGAGTGAGAAAGAAGTGGTCGCAACATCTTACGTCACACTCACGGTGGAGTTCAACGAGATTGCTATTGAAGTCGACTTAGTGGTAGTTCCATCGACTTTTATGAACGCTCCTATCATAATTGGAACTGATGTTTTGAACCGCGAAGGCATTACTTACATTCGTACGAAAAATGAGCAATATCTCACGCGTTGCGATAAAATTAGCGCTAAAGTCAATGCTATTTGTATAAGCGACCACATCAAAGTAAATACGCCCCTTCAGGGTTCAGAGTTGGATAGTCTTATGTCCATCATAAACGAGTTTTCCGAGTATCTAATATCAGGGACTGCTATGACCACAGTCCAAACAGGTGAGATGGAGATAAAGCTTACCAGTCCCACCCCTGTCGTGTATCGTCCTTATAGACTATCCTACTCTGAAAAACTTAAAGTGAGGAAAATCACGCAAGACCTTTTAGATAAGGGAGTGATTAGGCGTTCGAAATCTGAATATGCGAGCCCGATTATACTCGTAAGAAAACGTGATGGTTCAGATAGGCTCTGTGTCGATTTTAGGGCGTTAAATCGAATTACAGTAAAAGATCGATACCCTCTGCCACTAATAGATGATCACATTGATAGGTTAGGCTCTTGTAGATTCTTCTGTAGCCTTGATATGGCTACAGGATTTCACCAAATTCCTCTTAAAGAGGAATGCATTCACTTCACTGGTTTCGTGACACCGGAAGAACACTTTGAGTACGTCAAAATGCCTTACGGTTTAGCTAATTCCCCAATAGTTTACCAGCGCATTATAAATGACACCTTACGCAGTCATCTTAATGAGGGAAACGTCCTGGTATACGTCGATGACGTCCTTCTACTAAGTAATTCTGTGACGGAAGGGATTGAACTGTTACGTAAAGTACTCAGGACGCTAACATCAGCCGGTTTTTCCATAAACTTAGCTAAATGTTCGTTCCTTGTCACAGAAGTAGAATATCTAGGGAGGTTAGTTAGTCAGGGTCAGGTTAGGCCGAGTCCACGGAAAGTGGAAGCCTTGGTTAACACCTTGCCACCTGAAAACGTAAAGCAAGTACGCCAACTCTTAGGCTTGGCGGGATATTTTCGGCGGTACATAAAAGATTACTCCACTAGAACCGCTCCCATCACTCATCTAACCCGTAAAAACGTCAAATTCAATTGGACTCCCGAATGTGAAGCCATTCGCCTCGATCTCATTAGAGAACTGACCAATGAACCAGTCCTTTCCATCTTTAATCCTAGCTTTCCCACCGAAGTCCATACAGATGCCAGCAGTGCTGGATACGGTGCGGTACTCCTACAAGTACACCCAGATTCAAAAAAACACGTTGTGGCTTATTTTAGTAGGTCCACTCAGGGTGCCGAACGAAAATACCACTCCTACGAGCTGGAGACCCTTGCCGTAGTTAAAGCCCTCCAAAACTTTCGCCACTATCTGGTTGGTCTGAAATTTGTGGTGGTAACAGACTGTAACGCCCTTAAGGCAACCGAACGAAAGAAAGACCTTTTGCCTCGAGTGGCCAGGTGGTGGATCTACCTCCAGGACTTCCATTTCTCAATCGAGTATCGAAAAGGAGTGATGATACCCCATGCTGACTACTTAAGTCGCAACCCCATTACTGTCAATCAAGTTTCTAGACCTAGAAATTGGGCTCGGATTGCACAAGCAGCCGACAATGAGACGCAAAATCTCATTCAAAGACTTCACGATGGCAATCTTGATTCTAATCGTTATTCCGTCCGAAATGGAGTCTTATATTACAAGTACACCCCAGTAGGCCAAGATCCACGCCTACTCTGCTATATACCCAAAGGGCACAGACTTAGTCTTTTGAGAGTATTTCACGACGAGCACGAACACATTAACGCAGAGAAGACCCTTGACCTTATCCTAAGACATTTTTGGTTCCCCGGACTCAGACCGTTCGTTAGCAAATACATAGCCCACTGTCTCGTGTGTGTGTCGCAGAAGAGAGTTCCACGGGCTCCTTTGCAAACAATTACTTCCTGGGAAAAACCCGATACACCATTCCACATTGCTCACATGGACGCCTTGGGCCCTCTGCCTGTGTCTGAAGGGTACAAATTCGTTCTACTCATCGTCGACGCTTTTACCAAATATACCCTCCTCTACCCGATTCGTAGACAAGACGCTAGTGAATTAAAACGTGTGGTTTCTCAAGCTATTTCTTTGTTCGGAGTGCCTAAGCTTATGGTCACTGACAAGGGACGAATGTTTGAGTCTAGTGAGTTCGTGACTTGGATAGATGAACTCGGTTGTAATCTTCATTACATAACGCCGGAAATGCATCAGGCGAATGGCCAAGCTGAGCGTTACATGCGTACCGTCCTCAACATGCTACGTATCCAGGCGAACCACAAGAACGTCCCCTGGTCACAAACGTTGTGGAAACTTCAACTGGTCTTAAACATTACAAGACAGAAGACTACGCAAGTATCACCATTGAACCTTTTGATTGGCACCGAATCTACAACCCCTGTGATTCAAGCTCTGGTGCGCGATATAACGGTGGAAGGATCGACACCAAACCGAGAGGCCCTACGTGAAGTAACCAGAAGCAGGGCCCGCGAACTTCTAAGGACCAATCAAGCCAAGCAAGACGAACAGGTTAACCAACGGCGACATCCACCTCGCCAATTTAACGTTGGTGACTGCGTGTTTGTTATTAAATTCTCTCAGTCAACAGGAAAACTTGACTCTGGAATGCGTGGTCCGTATAAGGTAGTAGAAGCACTGCCTAGTGGACGCTATACGCTGCGTTTGCTCAGCGGTAGCTATGGAAAGATTACACAGGCTGCTGCCCAGTACATGGTGCCGTGGCGTGGCGAATGGTGCCCAGAAACGTGCGCCGCATTCTTTGAGAGTAAGTTAATCACTGCTGTTCGATTTACAAAAGTAGCATCGTGTTTGTTTGAATTTACAGACAGGAGTGATGTGTTGGCTGCTGTGCTGTACTGCGGTACCACCGGTAGCAGGCGCATTTGTGTCGCCGATTGTGTTGGTACCTGCTGCCGAGTCACAGGTAGCCATATTGATCTGACCATGTACGGTCGATTTGTGGTCTCACACGCATGAATATCATCGTGTTGAGAGAACTCGTGCGTATGAATACGGTCTGCGTATCGAGTGGGCTCTTACGCATGATTGCGATCAGCGTATGGGTCGGCTTACACGTATGAATACGGTCTGCGTGTTAAGCGGCTTGCACGTATGAATACGGTCTGCGTGTCAAGCGGGTCTACGGGTTGGTAGACCATGTTGCAGGTGGCGGAAGCTGAATGCTGGCCGCGGTCGCTGACAGCAATATGGCAGCGAAGAACTAGTACTTGCGCGCTGGACACATACAGGACAATGCTTTTGCTTTGTTTTTTGTTTGAAAAAGATGGATGTGTGTGTCTACTTACAAACTTATGAACTATTTGAAAGAGCGATGAATGAATTAATTGGCTGAAGACGAATGGAACTTTATGAGAGGCTGAACGCTTTTATAAAAATTGCTGGAGTAGCTTCTAATAAAACTTTGTTTGCAGATAAAGATGATGACGACTCTGAACAAACGGAATCCTCTACTGTAGTCGACCCATCGCCTCGACCAGTTGGCGAAGCGGAGGTCGAGCCGCCGACCTCTCCCATCGCGGGTCCTAGCCGGGCCACACCAGAAGTTTGTGTCGAGGACGACACCTCGTCAGGAGAGGCCGTGTAAGGAGAATCCTCTCTTACGTCAGTAGCTACCCCCTACCTCGCCTATAAAAGCAGAGTGCTGGCATAGACGGCCCTTTTTTTGCTGCTCCGCGCTCGGACTGGACGGACGTGCGAATCATCAGCTTGTCGCAAAGTTACGTAAGCCATTTGAGTTTAGTGTAGTAAAAGGTGATAAAGTGAAATTTTGTTTATTAGATTTTAAGTGTTAAGTGAATTGTATTGATTGTGATTTAAATAAATTATTGTTAATTAGAAAAATGGTTCTTTTGTTGTAGTTTGTTTTTTTTTAATAATTTTCCACTTCTGAAGCTTATAATATATTATACAGGGTGTAAGGGACAGCCCTCCGCAAACTTTAAGGGCTTGCTCAGTAGACGAAACTGAACAACCTTCCACAAGACTTTTTTTCAGGAAACGAAAAATAAAATCAACCTCGCCAAAATTGACTTAAGAAAACTTCCAACCTAGCCATTAGCCAACCACACCCAAGTTGGCAGGTTGAGAATTTTATGTACCACCTTCCAACCTACTTCAGGTTGGATAGTAGAAATATTTAGGACCGGTTTCATATACCTATGTAAAGGGCGGTGAAAATTATCTTTTCCTGGAGCGGCTAAATAGCTAGATCGGGCCCTGCATGTATAGTATACTAGCTTTTGCCCGCGCGGCTTTGCTCCCGCTCTTCCCTACTCCACCCTACTATACCCAACTCTACCCTACTCTACACTACTCTACCCTACTCTACCCTGCTCTACCCTACTCTACCATACTCTACCCTGCTCTACCCTACTCTACCCTACTCTACCCTACTCTACCCTACTCTACCCTACTCTACCCTACTCTACCCTACTCTACCCTACTCTACCCTACTCTACCCTACTCTACCCTACTCTACCCTACTCTACCCTACTCTACCCTACTCTACCCTACTCTACCCAACTCTACCCAACTCTACCCTACTCTACCCTACTCTACCCTACTCTACCCTACTCTACAGTATCCTATGTCCGTCACCTGGCTCTAAGCTACCTACCCACCAATTTTTAGCCATATCGGTACAGCCATTCTTGAGTTATAAATAGTGTAACTAACACGACTTTCTTTTATATAATTATATAAATACATAGTAGATAAGTTATACTGGTACTTATTCTGATTTTTTTATTTTGTTCTAGAACTTTGAACCCGTTCCAGTACCTGCCTCTCACCTCGGAAACTTCTACTCTGGTGACTCCTACATCGTTCTAAAAGTAAGTATTTATCGTCGGCCAGTGACTAAAAAGTTGAAGGGGAATCGTTTGTCTTGGTATGGTCATGTAAAGAGGAGGGATGAAATGCATGCTACTATAAGAGTTTTGAGTATACATGTGGATGGGTGGAGAAGGAGAGAGAGGCCAAAGAAAAGATGGATAGATTGTGTGAAGAGTGATGTGAAAGAAAAGGAAGTTAGTGATAGTATGACAGGTGACAGGATAGAATGGAAGAAAAAAAACGTGTTGTATATAATAACACGGGACAAGGACAGGAAGATGATGATGTCGATATTGAAGCTCTATCACGAGCTCTTAACGCGATTCATTTGACGACCTAAACTGAACTGTTAAAGGGATGGAGCTATACAGGGTTATTTGTAAAACACTAACAACCTGGAGGAATGTTTTACTAACATCATAAACAACAACTTTTGTTCTATGACTTTTTTTCAAGACAATGATCAACCAAAAACCAACATTCAACATTTCGTTGTTCTAACACATTTCAACTCTGTGTTTTGCTCTCAAGCACCCCCGACATCCGATCCAGCTCATCTCCGCTACTGTGCTTCGCATAGACTTCGTAATATTTAAAACGTTCAATTTAAATATTTTTGTATGAAGATCTTATGAACTAAAATATGTAAATTTTTTAAAAGTCATAGAACAAAAGCTTTTTTTTTTCGATGGGGAAAATCATCTTATGACAAAACCCGCTCTTGGGTGGAGCGGGAGATAGTGTCAGACTCTTACTAACTAAAAACCCCATCCCGGTCCTTCTAGCCTTCATACTGGGGCACGAGCTCCCTTTCGGACAACCCTGTCCTCAGTAGGCTTCGACCCAGCTGGGCCCTTCCTGCTGCTGACAACTCCTTGAGGCGCGCGGAAACAGTGCGCGCCGTCGACTTCTTGGGCTCGGTCCACTACCGGACGATCGCACAGCGAGCTACCCATGACTCGCCGTCCGCGAGCCCGCAATAGAACAAAAGCTGTTGTTTATGATGTTAGTACCATAGCCCTGAGAGGTTACCAGTGTTTTACAAATAACCCTGTATAAGACCCACCGATTTACCTCACCCAATCTCACCTCCTCCACAAATTTCTAGACAACCGGTGACGAAAACAACCTGTCCTGGGACATCCACTTCTGGATCGGTAGCAAGACATCCCAAGATGAAGCCGGTTCCGCAGCAGTCCTCACTGTCAACATGGATGACGAGCAGTTCCATGGAGCCGCCATACAGCATCGTGAGGCTCAGGGTTATGAGTCCAAGCAGTTCTTAGACTACTTCCAGCCTGGTAAGTACCCTATGTATGATGCGAAACCTCTTTGATATGTCAAAGTATCTTTATCTAAAGAATCTACGTATAAAATAATAATAATAATATTCCACAACTATCACACAACGCCGTCTAGTCCCAAGCTAAGCAGAGCTTGTGTAATGGGTACTAGACAACTGATAAACATACTTATATATTTCTAAATACATAGATATTATAGATAAATTACACCCAGACACAGAACAAATGATTATGCTCATCACATGAACATTTGTCCTGGGTGGGAATCGAACTCACGACCTTCGGCATAGCAGTCAGGGTTACTAACCACTAGACCAACAGGCCAGTCAAAATGTCGTTACTGTATGATGGAAAATCGCAAAGAAAATTTTGTTACCTGGTTTCCCGCACAAATACATGGTCAACGGGCCTTCTGGGCGACTAAGGGGTTGTTTTACTTCCGCACCCAACTGTCCGCTGGCGCCTAATGCCCGCTATGACCTGCAGTGACCTGTGTTGTACTTAGTGTCGGTGGTGTCCATCTTAGCCAACTTCTGATGATGGGATCCATGAGGAATCGAGGGAACTCCTCAGATATTATAGGCGGCAACCATATAGTTATTTGGGTATTTTCATCGCGAGAAACACTGACTTCAGAAATTAAAGTTATTTTGATCGTTTTTTTTTTTTGGAAAGTCAGTTTTTTTTTTGTATAAAGTTTTTTATTTATAAAAAGTGTAAGGGACAGCCCTCCGTAAACTTTAAGGCTTGCTCGGTAGACGAAAATGAACCTTTCACAAGATTTTTTTTCGGAAAACGAAAAAAAAGTCAGCCTTACCATATAAAATAATAAACTTGATTGGACAGTTTGTATGGAGACTCCGATTTTTTTTTCGTTTCCTAAAAAAATTTTTTTGTAAGGGTATTTAATTTCGTCTACTGAGCAAACCCTTAAAGTTTGCAGAGGGCTGTCCCTTACACCTTGTATATTTTTAGGAAGCATATAACATGGTTATATAAGCTAAAATTATTAAAAACGTGCTCGCTTAGTCTACATTTTTTAGACTCGTTTCCTAGAGGAGTGGCTTTTTGTATGATGCTTGTTATTTGATAGTCGATCATGTCGATGACTGGTTTTCCGACGAGGTGATTCTGAAGTTCTTGTAGAGTCAGTCTTACGTTTCCTTGGAGACAGCTGTCTTTTTGGCGAATAGCATTAATCCAACCTCTTCATTTTACGATGATGATTACCGTGATGGTTGGAAGGAGTGGAGAGAGGCCTTTGCCCAGCAGTGGGACAACATGGGCTAATTATAATAATAAAAATAATATAACATGGTGTAAAAATTATTGGAATCGATTCAGTTACTGATTCTAAACAAACTATATTTAGGTTTCGCTTAAACTAAAAATAATTTTATATACTTTGCGCATTATAAATCTCGCAATTAACTCCTGTGGTCTTCATAAAACCAGTTAGTAATTGATCTCGATCAACCGCGGCGGCCATTTTGAATTATTTTTAACGGCGTATCTCGATGTGAAGTCTTTCATGTGTGAAATTCATTCGCGTCTTGTGATCAGATATGCTTTTTTTCTGAAATGTTTTGACGTGTTTATGCTCCTGTAAAATTTGTTTGCGATACACGGTATCTTTTGTCTTTTTAGGGTTCTATAGCCGAAGGCCTTATACAAGGTGGACCGATGACCTGGTCAGGATCGCGGGAATCCGATGGAAGAAAGACGCACAGGACCGGTCGTTGTGGCGACGCTTAGGGGAGGCCTATGTCTAACAGTGGACGTCTTTCGGCAGAAATAATGATGATGATATCCGAAGGATAACCAACGGAATCGTCTGACCTATTATTTTTCTATGTTTATTTTTTCACACAACTCCATCTAGTCCACTATGACCTGCCATGACCTGTGTTGTACTTAGTGTCAGTGTTGTTCAACTTGTGACCTTTTTAATTATTTTTGCAAAAAATATAAAATGGTGTAAAAACTATTGGAATCCATTCAGATATCAGCATGATCATTTGTTCTGGGTGAAATTTATCTATAATATATACACTATGTATTTAGAAAAATAAATTTAAGTTTATCAGTTGTCTAGTACCTACAACACAAGCTCTGCTTAGCTTGGGACTAGACGGCGTTGTGTGATAGTTGTCTATTATGATTATAAAAACTCGTTCTCCTTCCTCCCTAGCCATCAGATATTTGGACGGAGGCCACCAGTCGGGCTTCAACCACGTCACAATCAACGAGGGAGCCGAGAAGCGCCTGTTCCAGATCAAGGGCAAGAGGAATGTTCGCGTCAAGCAGGTCTGTGGTAAAAACCTTGTATGTCATCTGGAAGTAGACCCTTGGCCACTACCAGACACCAAAAAATATGCATGAGCTCTTAAAGAGTACACCGTTGCATCACCGGTACATGGTGGACATCCCACCTATATGTACAAAACGTTTTGGGAACACCTTTATTGTGTGTACAGCTAAATTAAATATTAGACACAATTTACCAATAAATAGACATAACAATATAATAACATAAAAACATGCATAAATAGCTTCATTTAAATATACAGTGAAACTTGGTTAAGTGGGACCTGGATAAGTGAGAAACCTCCATAACTGGAACTCATGCTGAGGTCCCAACACTTTGGCACTGAATTACCTCTGTTAGTGGGAAGAGGTAAGCCTCTATATCTGGGATTTGTTCTTTCGATTTATCATCATAGTTACCTATAGCTGAGACAGCGAGTAAATTATATATGCATAAACCGCTGTAACTGAGATTACATTGTTTGTTTACTCATTCTTATTCTACCCACAAATTCCACATGTAATTCCAAGTACCTGTATTCTCACCTCTATTAATGAAACCCTCTGTAAATGAGACAGATATTTATTTATACCTGTATATCTGAGACACTGGGTAAGTGGAATACCTCTATAAGTGAAACGACATTGCAGCTCCCTTGATGTCTCACTTAACCAGGTTTCACTGTACATAGTACATAATTAAAAAATAACGATGAAAAACAAAAAAAAAATGTACCTATAATAATTAATTAATTAATTCCATGAATTGTTACTTAGTCTTCGTCCTCTCTCCTAACTTTGCTGTGCCCGACAGGGTCCATATTGATCTTGACAATGTTTATACCACCTATATGTACTATGGAATGCAATAAAGTATTGAGTATTGAGTAGAACTCCCTGCCGGAGTCTGTTTCCTGATGGATGCGAGACGCACAGGACCGTTCCTTATAGCGACGCTTCATCATCAGCCTTTTTTAATGTTCCGACTGTTGGGACTCAGGCTTCCTGTCTAGGAGAAGGAATGGGCCATAATCCACCACGCGAGCCCAGAGCGGGTTGGTGAATGTCACATGTCTTCGAATTTTTGGTTCTAGGACATGCCGGTTTCCTCACGAAGTTTGTTTTTACTTTTTTGAGCGCAGTGGTGAAGAAATAAATTACACAAAGTGATGCGCCTGGCTGGGTTTGAACTTACGACATTACAACTCGTAAGTCGGGGCCGTTACCATTCTCGCTCTCCTGACTACTGTCAAAAAAATTCAGTGGTAGATAATGCCTTTTTGCATTAAGTTTACTTAAGTAAGTAAGTAAGTAAGTAAAACTTTATTTGTTTAAACATGGTGTACATGATACATTGCATGCAAGATAGTAGGTAATGAAGTATAAGTTCTGGCATGTTCAGCCGCATATCGTGGCGTACAAATATTTAGGAAGAGATGGTGCATAAACCGTGATCATCAAAATTTCATAGGTACTTGTTAAATTTAGTTTAGGTATGATTACATTTCAATAGCATAGTTCTAGATATAATTCAATTTCAAATAGTCATTATACAAATTAGTTAGTACAATTATCATTAAAATGTCAATTTTTTTTTTCAAATAAAAAAAATAACAAAAAAGAAATAATAATAATACAATACACATGTCAACAGCATAATTTTAAATAAATTTGAATGTCAAAAGTAGTCAATAAAATCATGATTTGCTGTCATTAAAATTACAATTATTCTAGAAAAAAAAAAAAGAAAAAAAGTATAATGATAGTAAAACAATACAATACATGTCGACAGCATTTTAAATTAAATTCAATGTCGAAGCAGTCAATAAAATTACGAATTACTGTCATTATTAAAATTACAATTATTTAGTAGTTGTACCGACTACTTGTACATGAAGTGTAAATCCTTACTAATATTATAAAAACGAAAGTGAGTTCGTCTGTTTTTTTTATTACGTCTTCACGCCTAAATGGCACAATCGATTTTGATGAAACTTGGTACACGGATACTTTTTATCCCGGAAGTATGTTCCCTTGGGATAATTTTCTGCTATCACGCGGGCGAAGCCGCTGGGAGCAGCTAGTCCTTACTAATATTATAAAAGCGAAAGTTTGTTTGTTTGTTACGTCTTCACGCCTAATTGGCAAAACCGATTTTGGTGAATTTTGGTACAGAGATAGTTGTGACCCTAAAGACGGACATAGGCTAATTTAAAAAAAAAAGTGAGAAAACGGGGAGAAATAGGGAAGAGAAGGAGAGAGGAATTAAAGTATATTAATAAACGCGGGCAAAGCCGCAGTAAAAGCTAGTAAATAATAAACATTTTATAAAAATCATCATTAAATTTTTATTGCCTCTAAAATTATCGTTGCTAAGTTCTGCAAATTTGTTTGATACAATTTGATGACTCGATCGTTAAGTCGACGATGTTTAGAAGAGTTCTTGCGTCATGCAAACTGAAATAGTCCAGCTTTTGATCCTACTTGATCAACTTTGATTGATGTAAACATACTTGCCGTTTTGGAGAGAAAATTAATGGAATAGCAATGATACTGGAATTTAGAAATAGTAAGCTGTGGGCAGGGCACATTGCACGGATCGCAGGGCTCATTGCGGTCGATGGGGAAGAAAGGTTCTGGAGAAGCGCCCACGTACCTCCAACAAGGTGGACCGATGACCTGGTCAGGGTCGCGGGAATTCGATGGTTGCGTGACGCATAGGACCGGACGTTGTGGCGACGCTTGGGGGAAGCCTATGTCCAGCTGTGGACGTCTTTTGTGTCATTGGCCAATGTAGTGTTTTACAAATACAGATGTACCTGTTTTTTTTATGTTGTTTTACCGGTACCTATCTGTACCGACCTGTACCAACCCGTACCGAAATATCGGGACCGAAAAACCTGTATACCATTCTATAGTTCCATTTTCTGTCACCAGGTGGCTGTCAGTTTCGACTCGCTGAACAAAGGCGATTGCTTTGTGTTTGACTACGAGCATGAGATCTTCTTGTACGTCGGCGAGAACGCCAAGAGTGTGGAGCGCTTGAAGGCCATCCAGGTAGCCAACCAGATCAGAGACCAGGACCATAATGGAAGGGCCAGCATTGAAATTATTGGTGAGTTACTTTTTTCATAGCACAAAATTGATAGGTACAGAAGACGATCTCATGTACCTCCAAAGTATCTCACTTTATATGTATACCTACGCTCGGTGGACGCACACTAATGAGCGTTTGAGCCGGAACTGTTCGACGAGCGGGCCGAGACGCTACCGAGATATCGTGTCCGAGAGTGGTTTCTATGTGTTCGTTGCTCGAGCGCGCTTTGTAGACTTCTGTACCTATATATATTCTGTGTTCATAGTCTACACAGGTTTATTTGTAAAACACTAACAACCTCGCAGGACTGTATTACTAACATCATAAACAACAACTTTTGTTCTATAACTTTTTTCAAAAAATAAAATTCATTTACCAAAAACAAACCTTCAAGATTTCGTTGTTCTAGTTAACACATTTCAACTCTGAATATTGCTATTTACGTAGGGTGCAAGAGCATCAAGTACCCCCGCCGCCCGAACCCTGCTTTCCTCCGCTATAGTACTATCGCTTGCTTCGAATATACTTTGCAATATTTAGAAATTCAATTAAATGTGAAACATTTTGAAAAGTCATATTTCAAAAATTGTTTAAAGCTTTTTTAGCTCGGTATACCTATACATATAATTAATACTCGTCAAGACGAATCGTACGAGCCCAAACTCGATGGGGTTGTGTCGTTTAACTGCCAAGTTTCTATAGCCACCTTCCGGTTCCATCATCAGATCAGCTCCATGTCATAATAATTTTGCATCGTCATCTGATTTACACATGCATGCAAAATTGAAGCTCAATCGGTAACCGGGAAGTGGGTCAAATTTAATTTACAAGATTTGATGACAGACAAACATCGGGACAGGTGAAACTAAATAAAAGCTTGTAAAATAACCGTTTTTTTTTTAATTGTTTTAACAGATATAGATTCAAAGGACGCTGACTTCGAGAAGTTCTTTGAAGCCCTGGGATCTGGTGACAAGGACTCAGTGGCCGAGGCTGCGGAAGGTGGAGATGATGAGGTCAGCGTAGTTACTAGAGCTAAAAACTATTATGGTGATGGAATATTAACAAATTTAAAATTGATGTTTAGATAGAGCTAATTGTTATGTAAGGGGCTGTAACTCAACACACATTTTCACTGTTTTTAATACAACCGCTCATAACCGATTATGACGTCATTACACATTTTTCATTAGATATTTTGGAAACACAGTATCTTGTGGATATTGTCTAGGCTTCTATTGAAATCAATTTCTAAATATGTGTAACATTAATCCAAGACCAAAACTTCTAAAAATCTTCAATTTTTGATGAACTTTGACACTACATAATTTATTCCAAAAATTTTAAAAGTCAAACTATAGAAGTCTTGCAAATTTTGTTAAGATTCTACATAAATGACGACATTTTTTTTCAAAACTAAGGGTTTTAAAAAAACAGTTATTTCCTGGAACAAGTTTTGTAAAATATTCGAGTAAATCACGGAATTGCCGAATACTAACCGAGTTTTCAGGCTTTATCTCTCTTTTTTGCGTTGCCTTTTCGTCAAACATCGCGGTGGATTGTGTTAGATGAAGTAACAAGCTTTTAAACCATATTAGATGTTGACGATAGGCGAGTGGAAAGGGATCTTCTTGGGGCCGTATCCTACAGTAATTTTAAAAAATTATTGGAGTATCTATAAAAGGAGAAACTGACTGACTGACTGATCAACGCACAGTTGAAACTACTGGGACTAGGAACGTGATATTTCGTGCAACGTTTATTTTTTAGTGCCGTAAGCGAGCACTAAACAAAGATTTTTCACAATTCAACACCGACAGGCGTTTTAAAAATCGTGCGGTTTTTATCACGCAAGCAGATAAAATTTGCTCCGCATGCGTTACCCCTTTAAATGTCCTTTTCATACAAGTTTTTATCGTAATGCTGGAAATACTCGTGAGACGCGTGCGGGACAGGGTAATTTCGCATGCGTCATGAAATCAGCATGATTTTAAAAAACACCCAAAGAGGATGAATTAGGAGTCTAAAGCTTGTATGGAGAAAACAATTTTTATGCGGGCGAAACCGCTGGCAGATGGCTAGTAGTTTCATGTATGAAAAGCAGATGAATAGTTCATTTGAAGCTGTGATCTCTTCCTCTGTGCAACATATTCAAGGCCTTACAGCGCTTCCCGCTCTTCAGGTCAAAGTACACATTTACTCCCTCTCTTTTATCTCTATCCCCCTCTCTGGTTTTCATCTCTCTCATACTGTCTTTTTAGTCTCTCTCTTTAGCCAATTTCTCACCTTCACTCTCTTTCGTCTCTCTCCTCCTTCTTACCCTTTCATATGTCTCTCCCCCTAACTTTCTCCCCCCATCTCTCTCCTTCATGGCCCTTTGTGCTCCAGGCCCACGGTAACTCTTTCGTATATTCTTCCAACAAATGTCTTCCCGCGATATGGAAAGAGAAGAAAGAAAGAAAAACAGTTTATTTGTGCGAAATAGACGCAATCTTATAACTAGCTAACAAACATATAACAACTTGGTATTGATAGAGAAGATTTGCGTCGCATCTGCGCAAAACGGCCACTGGTCACTGTTGTAACCTAACCTAACCTATGCTCGCTTCGTCTGCTTGCCATCGTATACTAGTGGTCACTATTCTAACTTCTACCTACGTTATATTCGTACTGGCACTGTATATTATAGCATACGCGAGTATTTGCGTACTACTCTTGTATAGTGGCGGTATCCCTGTATCCCTGGAGTCCACCGACCGCCTCTCCGGAGTTGAAGTTTCTTCAGACGGGCGGTTCTTTGAGTCCAAAGCCAAGGTAGCTGCTAGGAAACTCGGCGTTCTTACAAAGATCCAGCGGTACTTCACTTCACACTGGGACAGCTTCTAATGTAATACAAAGCACGTCCATTCGTATGTCTCGTACTACAGCCATATAGCAGCTTTGGACTCGGAAATTATCTTTAAATAATTATCTCACAGATGGTGTAAAAAGTAGAGATACAACACGGGAATAAAGCTGTCTTTGTCTTGGGCGGCTTGAATTCCTCACTTTACTCAGGTTTCTTTATTAACTCGCGAATTAATTACATAAATCCCTCACTCACGTTCGGGATTAAAATTAGCAATCTTCGTTTCGTGCGGAATTCAACATGCCGCCCGCAACCTAAAGACACTGCTTTATCCTCTAGTCACGTAATCTACTATTATCCTCTAGCGCATAAAAACGGTTTTTGTACTCCCGAGATGGGGAGCTGAAAATGTTATATTCCATCCCGTAATATATTCAACTGTTTTATTCATCGTTCTCAATTTTTCCTTTCAACTTCTATGTAAGATCTAACTCATAATTCTGTCCAGCAGGAGTTTGAACGCGGAGCCGACGTGGAGGTGACCCTGAGCGAGATCTCGGACAGCACTGGTACACTCAAGATCACCAAGCTACCTCCTCCATTGACACAAGACTTACTTAATACTAAGGTAAGAAGGTTATGGAACTCTTTTCTCATTAGTCGATAGGGCAAATGTAAATACATTAACATTTTGGAAACACATTCATTGTGCGTGCAGCTAAGGAGTGGAATTCCTTGCCGGAGTCTATGTTTCCTGATAGCTACAACCCGGGAATCTTTAAGTCGAAAGTGAATAGGTTTTTTCTAGGTAAGCGTGTTCCATCGTCAACCGCATCGTCGCTTTCCATCAGGTGAGATGGCGGTCAAGCGCAAACCTATCAACAATAAAAAAAAATACTACAGTATCGTTGATACTAAGCGTAATTGAAACCAATACTGCCCCCGTTAGTAAAAAAGACGCATCTAACATTTTTTCCAGAGTTGAGTTATATACATTGCCGGAATCAGGACATAATGGCGCATCTGCCTGTATTTTTTATATTTTGCTAATTTTCTGCAGTGCGGTTTTAACACAAGGAAAAAAGGGCCGATTTCCCGTTTCATTTATTAAAAATTGTTTTTTATCCGTTTTCGTTTTTGTTAGATACGTCTTTTTTAACCGACTTCGAAAAGGAGGAGGTTCTATGTTCGGCTGAATGTATGTTTTTTTTTTTTGTATTTATGTTCACCGATATATCGGTCAATTGTAGACCGATTTTGAATTTTTTTTTTTGTTTGAAAGGTTATACTTCCAAGTTGGTCCCATAGAAATATTGTTATGATCTGATCATGAACTTCGAAGATATGGAACAGAACTACTCATAGAATCATAGCAGAATTGTCGTAACAAGTAAAATTGCTTTGTTTATACGTGTAGTCGATGACTGACTGAAAGAAAAGGGGGAGGGGAAAGGGGGAGGGGGTAAATTCATGTAATATAACCGTATTTGAGATTATAAGAATCGTTATGAGATGCATTCTGGCTATAAGGTAATTTATGTTTAGCTGAAGGGTAGGTACTTTTTAGTGGTGCTACCATAACTAAAAAGTGAAAAATAAAAAACTTTTTACTAAAAAAATTAAACCGACTTCAAAAAGTACAAAATAACTTTAATTTCGGAAGTCGGTGTTAAATAACGAAGAGACAAGATTAGGTATCTATTGTAGAAACACCGACTTCCGAAATTAAAGTTATTTTGTACTTTTTGAAGTCGGTTTAATTTTTTTTGTAAAAAGTTTTAACTATCAGGGGCAGAATAATAGTATATACAAATACTCTTAATAGTATCACTAAAATCAATAATGGTGTCGCAGATGCTAATAATAGTGTCACTAATTATACTAGTAATGGTTTAATAATCTTTCACCAAAACTCTATTGACAAATTAGTTAAGAAATAACGTTTCGTAAATGCAAATGCTTCATTATACAAACTCACGCTTTACAAACTTTTTTTTTGGCAAATACTTCTTTTGATAAATGGTACGGATGATATTTAATCATTTATACATAGCATAGAGGAGACTAGAATAGAATAGAATAAACTTTAATTCTTATATAGAATCTTATATTTTGATTCTTTTGGAAATAGTACCTATACGTAATGCCAAAGAATCTGTAAGCCGATTCAAAAACAAAATCAATGCCACTTTTTGTTGTTATTTTATAACTCAAGAACGGGATCACCTATCCAAACCAAATGTTTAGGCTTTGTTTGGACTATTTAGTAGATGGTTTATGTGAAGTTTGGTAGGGTAGAGTACGGTAGAGTAGTGTAGAGTAGAGTAGAGTAGTGTAGTGTAGTGTAGTGTAGTGTAGAGTAGTGTAATGTAGTGTAGTGTAGTGTAGTGTAGTGTAGTGTAGTGTAGTGTAGTGTAGTGAAGTGTAGTGTAGTGTAGTGTAGTGAAGTGTAGTGTAGTGTAGAGTAGAGTAGTGTAGTGTAGTGTAGTGTAGAGTAGTGTAGTGTAGTGTAGTGTAGGGTAGAGTAGGGTAGAGTAGGGTAGAGTAGGGAAGAGCGGGAGCGAAGCCGTGTGGGCAAAAGCTAGTCCTTTATAAAATAAATCCTGATGCCCAATCAATCCAATCCACACCACAAGTCTGGCCTTGTTCTCGTATCTTATCCCCCTGTTCAAATACTCGTTAAAAGCTTGATACATGTACACTTGAATGGAAACACTCGATACTGTAGTAAATAAATATTGTTATCAGTATCGATAATAGTGTTAGTTATTATAATGGAACTCTAACTGACGACGCCCATCCACAAATCACGTCACTAGATTTTCATGATTTTTTGAGCCACCTTCGTTCTTGTCACTACTAAAATTTTGCAATTTTAAAACCTTTTATTTAGTTTCACCTGTCTCGATGTTTGTCTGTCATCAAGCAAGATTTGCTTGTAAATTAAATTTGACCTACTTCCCGGTTACCGATTGAGCTGAAATTTTGCATACACGTGTAAATCAGATGACAGATGCAAAATTATTATGACATGGAACTGATCTGATGATGGAACCGAAAGGTGGCTAAAGGAACTCGGTAGTTAAACGACACAAATCCAAATCGAGTTTCGGTTTCGTATGATTCTGAATGAATTATATATAGCAGCTATAAAAGCTTGCTATGAATAAAATTATTTTCATTAAAAAGCTTGTTTTTAATAAATCCTCCAACAATAATAAAGACTACTATAGAACTTACTGACATCTTAATTTAAAAACTAAAACATTTGAATATTTCCAGGAATGCTACATCTTAGATACTGGAAGTCACAGCGGTATCTACGTGTGGGTCGGAAGAGAATCTAATGAGAAGGTATTCTTTTCAATCATTTATCTTTTAATTTCATAATTATAGGTACTTTCTCTTTTTCAATTAAAAATTCCAACGTTTCATTTTATTGTTTCCATTTATCATTGCAATGTTCATTTCATATTTTCAATTTATAATTCCAATGTTTCATTTCATAAAATCATTGTTTCAATTTATAATTACATTGTTACATTTCATAAGTTCATTTTTTCCATTTATAATTCCAATGTTTCTTTTCATTGCTAAATATTGGTTGGACAAAATTAGAGTCGAATCTACACGAGAAGAAGAAGAATGTTTAAATTTATAATTCCAGTTTTATATTTCATAATTTCATTGTTTGAATTTATAATTCCAATTTTTATTTAACTGTTTCAATTTATGATTGCATTATTTCATTTCATTGTTTTAATTTATAATTTCAATGTTTTATTTTATTTCGTTGTTTCATTTTTTATTTCCAATGATTCATTTTATTTCATAATTATTCTTTGTCATTTCAATGTTTTAATTTATAATTCTAATTATTCATTTCATTTCAATTCTACTGATTCGAAATTTATGACCAAATGTTATTTTTATGTTTTCTCTAGGAAAAGGCTGAAGCAATGAACAGGGCTGAACAATACCTGAAGTGGCACGATTACCCAGCCTGGGTAAGTTATACCATTAGAATACCGTTATCGGAGACACAATAGAGAGCCAGTGAGAGAGCGAATCGAAAAAAGGAAGAAAGACGTCGTGGGAGCAATCTCTCGCGCCGGGTCTTGGTACAGGCCATGGTCCGGAGCGAGGAGGAGTGGCAGGCGGTCGCCTCCTTCTGCGAAGCAGTAATGCTAGCAAAGGAAGAGGCCGCACGCGTGAGGCAACGGTCCGCACGCCCCAGTCGCCTCCGCGATTCCGATCTCGATTTCCCGCCATTGTAGGCGCGGGTTTGCGGACGAGTTTTTAGTCAGTAAGAGTCTGACACTATCTCCAGCTCTGCCCAAAAGCGAGGGATGTCATTGGATGATTTTCCCACCTAAAAAAGGGGTGTTTAAGTTTTTATGAAATCATTGTCGCGTACAAAGTCGCGTGGCAAAGTGCTATGTTACGTCACAAAATAGATAGATACAGAAGACAATCTCATGTATGTACTTCACTTTTTATACCTATGCCCGGTGGACGCACACTAATGAGCGTTTGAGCCGGAACTGTTCGACGAGCGGGCCGAAACGCTACCGAGACATCGTGTCCGTGAGTGGTGTCTATGTGTGCGTTGTGAGAGCGCGCACAGTATGTAGATTGACTTCTGTACGTATCTATTTTGTGGTTATGTTTTAAGAAGGGCAGTGAACCGACCGACTGACATAATACATAGCCTTGATATGTTTAGGCGCCGGACTTATTGATTCTGTCTGGACTGTAAGTAGTAACCTTGAATCAAACCAATATAGGACTGGTAGACGCCATGTCGTGTGTAGCTTGAAATTTTGAAGTTCCTCATTTTTTCCATTGAGTTTCTTGCACATTCTTCTCCATAGGGATCTACGCTTTGGAATGTGCAATTAACATCATTTTTTACAAGCTTTTATTTAGTTTCACCTGTCCCGATGTTTGCCTGATATCAAATCTTGCAAATTAAATTGGACCCAATCAGATGACAATGCAAAATTATTATGACATGGAGCTGATCCGATGATATAACCGGAAGGTGGCTATAGGAACTTCGTAGTTGAACGACACAACCCAATCGAGTTTGGGCTCGTATGATTCGTCTTGACGAGTATTAATTATATAGGTATACAAAGCTATAAAAGCTTTGAAAAAATGATTTTCATTAAAAGCTTGTTTTCTGACTGACTTTGTTTTTATGGTGGGGAAAACCATCCACTGACAACCTCCGCTCTTGGGCGGAGCGGGAGACGATGTTAGACTCTTACTGACTAAAAAGAAAAACCCACCCCGTTCCTTCTTGCCTTCTTACCGGGGCTGCTCAAAGTCAAAGTCAAAATATTTTATTTCACATAGGCCTACATAGGCACTTATAAAACGTACGCACGGTTCCAAATTCGAAAAAATATCGTAATTTCGTTGTACGTTTGTTTTGTATGTTCGTAGAGACCTTGCAAATTTTATTAAGATTCTAAATGACGACAACTTTTTCCAAAAACTTTTAAGGGTTTAAAAAAAACAGCTATTTCCTGGAGCAAGTTTTGTGAAATTTTCGAGTAAATCTCGGAATTACCGTATACTAACAGAGTTTCCAGGCGTTATCTCTCTTTTTTTGCGTTGCCTTTTCGTCAAACATCGCGTCTTATTGCATTAAATGAAGTAACAAGCTTTTAAACCATTTTCGATGTTTACGATAAGCGAGTGGAGAAGGACCCTCTTAAGGCAGCATGTCTCTGAGACCAGGGATAGAGAGGCTAGCGCTGAGCGCTCGCAGCAGCTTGGTAGGCAAAATGTCATAACATCGCAGGCCCGTGGTCGGAAATCTAGCGCTGAACGTGCGCAGCGTCTATCTGAGTTAAAGCAGCATGTCTCTGAGACAAGGGATAGGGAGACTAGCGCTGAGCGCTCGCAGCGGCTGGGTAGGCAAAATGTCATAACATCGCAGGCCTGTGCTCGGGAATATAGCGCTGAACGTGCGCAGCGTCTATCTGAGTTAAAGCAGCATGTCTCTGAGACAAGGGATAGGGAGACTAGCGCTGAGCGCTCGCAGCGGCTGGGTAGGCAAAATGTCATAACATCGCAGGCCCGTGCTCGGGAATCTAGCGCTGAACGTGCGCAGCGTCTATCTCATTTAAGGCAGCATGTCTCTGAAACAAGGGATAAGGAGACTAGCGCTGAGCGCTCGCAGCGGCTCAATAGGCAAAATGCTATAACATCGCAGGCCCGTGCTCAGGAATCTAGCGCTGAACGTGCGCAGAGTCTAATCGAGTGTAATCTTATTTTAAAACAAGAAATTTTCCGCGGACGAAGTCGCGGGCAGAAGCTAGTATATAATATAGAGGTAGTTTGTTTTTATGTTTTTTTTTGTTTGTAGGAGGTCCTAAAGTCCTGGTCCGATTTCTAAAATGTTTTCACCGATACAAAGCTGCTTTATTCCTGAGTGACATAGGCTATATTTTATGTACGTGAGCGAAGCCGCGGGCAAGAGCTAGTTATGGATAAAAAAGACACCCCGTTATCACTACCGGGGCCAAGGTTATCCGAAAGGAAGCTCGTGCCATGGCTTAAAGCTAGAAGGAACGGGGTGGGTTTCTAGTCAGTAAGAGTCTGACACTATCTCCCGCTCCACCCAAAGGCGGGGGTTGTCATAAGATGATTTTTGCCCACCGAAAAAAAACCCGTTATCACCGACTTACCGATTTTTTTTCTACAGTAGATAAATATTAACCAATTTTTTTTTTCACAGGTGCACGTGACCAAAGTACCTCAGGGAGTGGAGCCAACAGCCTTCAAACAAGCCTTCACGGAATGGAACTAAATAATAAGAGAATATAAAATCACACTGCATTTTAAGCAACAATAGTACTACGGAGTTATCCTTACTAATATTATAAAAGCGACAGTGAGTTTGTTTGTTTGTTACGTTTTCACGCCTAAATGGCAAAACCGATTTTGATGAAACTTGTTACACAGATAGACCATGTCCTGGAATAGGACATAGGATACTTTTTATCCCGAAAGTATGTTCCCTTGGGTTAATTTTCTGCTATCACGCGGGCGAAGCCGCTGGGAGCAGCTAGTATACTATACAAACACCAATACAAACCAAAAACTCATCATCATATCAGCCAATACACGTCCACTGTTGGACATAGACCTACCCCAGCATTGCCACAACGAAAGGATTCGTGCGTCTCCCATCTATCGGATTCCCGCAACCCTCACTAGATCTGACAACGCTGCATCATCCGGTACACAGTCGCCAGGACCCTTGGTCCTATCGACCATCTGTTCTGCGACCACTTGGTCCTATCGACCATCTGTTCTGCGACCACTTGGTCCTATCGACCATCTGTTCTGCGACCACTTGGTCCTATCGACCATCTGTTCTGCGACCACTTGGTCCTATCGACCATCTGTTCTGCGACCACTTGGTCCTATCGACCATCTGTTCTGCGACCACTTGGTCCTATCGACCGTCTGTTCTGCGACCACTTGGTCCTATCGACCGTCTGTTCTGCGACCACTTGGTCCTATCGACCGTCTGTTCTGCGACCACTTGGTCCTATCGACCATGTGTTCTGAGACCACTTGGTCCTATCGACCATCTGTTCTGCGACCGCTTTTTTGCTCTTTATACCATCTTTATGCCTACGAGATAGACGTTTAAATCGGTTGAAACGATATTAAAAAAGGTTTCTTTAAATTTCTATTCTTAACACGAATAGGGGTCTTTAAGTCAAGAGTGAATAGGTTACTAGGCAAGCGTGCTCCATCGTGGACCACATCATCGCTTACCATCAGTTGAGATAGTGGTCAAACGCGAGCCTTTCCATCTGAACAAAGTTTTTTCAGGATTCATATAAGCTAAATATAATGTTGTGACTTTCAAAAGGGAAACCCGTGGTTCTGGAACGCAATGGGCAAAGAAGAAGGCACTAGTAGTATATTTTTCTAATATATTTACAAAAAACATTTTTATAAAAAAAAATAACCAACTTCAAATTTAATTGAATTTAAGGAATTCCCTCGATTTCGCCAAGATTCCATCATCAGATCCCAACTTGGTGACTATGGGACCATTTAGGAAGTATACCCTTACCATTAAAAAAATATTTTTTCAAATCGGTTGGCAAGCGACGAAGTTATGCGCGAACAAACATTAAAAAAAAACATACAAACATCCGAATTGAGAACCTCCTCCTTTTTTAGAAGTCAGTTAAAAAAATGCCTTTCATAACCCCGTTGGACTATCTCTGCTGCACTACCCTACTAAGTCAAACTTACGTTGGGACAACAGGAGTACTAGCAGTGTGTAGAAAAACTGTAATTCTATACACCTACGTAATCTTAGGTTAAGCAACAAGATCCTAAGGTCGGTCTATAAATGGGTTATCATCTTAACTTCATAAAGCCCAACCTAAATTTAGGACGACATACATTTACGACTACTACTAGTACTTGCAATGTATTTGCAACTATTTTTAGGACATTGGGTCCTAAAAATAGTACATTGCGCGACTACTACTTGAGACTATTTTTAGTACATTGGGTCCTAAAAATAGTCGCAAGTGTAACTACTTGCGACTATTTTTAGCCTTAAGATCTTTTTCTTTCTTCTTTAATGATTTTGGCTAAATTTATTTAAGCGGTATTTCCTACATAAAGTTACCTATTTGATGTAAAGAATTGTATTGAAATAATAGAATTATAGTAGGAAATATTTTTTTAAGATTGTTTAAATCTGTCGACTGTCGAGACCGCCAGTGAGATATTATAATGATCAAATGCGACATACCTACATAATTTTTTAAAATATTTTTTTTTCTCTTTTTTTCTTTTATATTCTACACATTACTAGTATTTCTATAATTAATTATTATTACATAAGATTATGTTTAATTAACAAATTTTTGTATTATTATTTTCTGATAATTAATGTTTAATTTATAAATAAAACGTAATTTCTAATAATAATATTTTGTTTTATTTTACGTTTCTAAGTTTGTCTAAGATATTACGAGAGGTCGGAATTAAACATGTACTTACACTGATTTCATACTGCGAAAGAATATAATGGATATGCCTTAAATCCCGAGATTAATTTTAAAGAGCCGAGTCCAAGACACCTATTGATTTTAAGTTTCTGTAATTTTTTATTTTTGGTGTACAATAAAGAATTTATCTATCCAAGACGTCGACGGCGTATACTGTTCCCGCGCGCCTCAAGGAGTTGTCAGCAAACAGCAGGAACCCAGCTGGGTCGAAGCCTACTGGAGCCAGGGTTATCCGAAAGGAACTCAAATTAGAAAAACTTTTTACAAAAAAAATATAACCGACTTCAATGATAAAAAACACTGAAAAGTATCAAATAACTTTAATTTTGGAAGTCGGTGTTTCTCTCGGTGAGTCTCTTCGTTATTTAACACCGACTTCCAAAATTAAAGTTATTTGATACTTTTCAGTGTTTTTTATCATTGAAGTCGGTTATATTTTTTTTGTAAAAAGTTTTTTTTATTTTACACTTTTTAGTTACGGTACCACCACTAAAAAGTACCCCTCAGTCAAACTTAAATACCTTATAGTCAGAGCGCATCTCATAACGGTTCTAATAATCCCAAACACGGTTAGATTACATTAATTTACCTTTCGGCTTCATCATCAGATCAGTTCGATATATCCTCTCCCCCTCTTCTTTCAAACAGTCATTAGACTAGATGCTGATAATCCCGGCTGTAGCATCAGGCCAGATTTATGTCAACATTGCAATGAACTTAAAATTTAGTCCTGTTTAAAATGAGCCCAAACACGACTACGGTGCTGTAATTTCAAGGTTTGTACTTTTCCTGATGCTCCTGGCTTCAGCATCAGGTCTCTATGTACTTCGGTGTTCTTTATTAGCAGTACGTTTATCCACACATCGAGCCGTTTTCAATGAGCCTAAACTCGATATATCTGCTGTTTGTTGTCGAGGACTTAGGTACTCTGCAGACTATCCTGACTGCAGCATCAGGACTTGATGATCATGAGACCAAATGTGGCAAATGCCCTATCAAACATCAAAACAATTTACTAAAACAGTCCTTGCCTGTTCGAGTAACTTCTTACTGTTAAGGAGTTGTACCTTCCATCATCAGCCCAGCTACCTGAGATGGTGACGACCATACGCAAATACACAAGATACTTCATAAAATATGCGAAAATCAATAAGTGAGCCTATAAAATTTGAAGGTTGCCCTCGATTTCTCCAAGATCCCATCATCAGATCCTAATTTGGTGATAATGGGACCACCTCAGAGCTATCTACTTTCGAACAAAAAAAGAATTTTGAAAATCCGTCCACATTTGGGGGAGTATTCGACGAACAAACATACAAAAAAAAAAAAAAAAAAAAAAAAAAAAAAACATACAAACAGCCGAACGTAGTACCTCCTCCTTTTTGGGAAGTCGGTAAAAACACAATCGTCTTCCAAAAAAGAGCTAAAAACTACAAAATAACTTAAATTTTGGAAGGCGGTATTAATTCATGAATCCCCAAGCGACCACCGGTGGCCGCGCATCTATTGTCTTACTATTGTGTCTCTAATTGACGGTATCTGAAGGGTTAAAAAACAAAGAAATAAAATCTGAAACACCGACTTCTGAAATTAAAGTTATCTATACTAATATAGAGGTATAGTTTGCTTTTTTATTTGTATGAGGTAATCTCCGAAAAGCTGCCACTCTAAAATGGGATTGGGCCGGACATGTTTGCCGCATGTCGGGTGAACTGTGGGCTAAAAGAGCCACTTTTTGGGTCCCACTGAACGCAAAAAGACATCGCGGCAGACCAAGGCGAAGGTGGAAAGGTGAGCTTGATAAGTACCGGAGGGACTGGCCCGCAATGGCCGAAGACAGACGTGTGTGGAACAGGGAGGGCGAAGCGTTCACCCAGCAGTGAGACATAAATGGGCTAATTAACTAACTGAGGTAATCTCTGGAAGTACTGGTCCGATTGCTAAAATTTTTTCACCGATAGAAAGCTGCTTTATTCCTGAGTGATATAAGCTATATAAAAGCTGGTTTTGTATAATCTTGCACTGACTGAATAATTGCACTTAAATCTGTGTGATTCTTTTCTCAAAAAACTATCTGAAATACCAATTGCTGTATGGACTTTAAAAGAGACTTTGACTTCTAACTTTGTTTCGGTGTTTCTTCTCAAGGTAGTAAGCTAGGAAACACCGGCCTCATCTAGTTTAAACTGACGAAAACATTGGCATGTAAAGTAATCTAGAACTAGGAATCACCGGCCTCTTCTAGTTCAAAGTAAACTGACGAAAACATTGGCATGTAAAGTAATCTAGAACTAGGAATCACCGGCCTCTTCTAGTTCAAAGTAAACTGACGAAAACATTGACAGTAAAGTGATTTTTAAAACCGACTTTTTTTGGAAGACGTTTGTTAAAATGTTTTTTTTTTAATTGTATTGTACCTAACTGAAATTCAGAGCAGTGGTGGCCAAGTGGCTCCGACTTACGAGTTGTAGGTCGTGGGTTCAAACCCCGCCAAGCGCATTACTTTTTCTCCATCCCTTTAACAATTCTGTTTAGGTCGTTAAAAGGATCGCGTTAAGAGCTCATGGTAGAACCTCAACGATAAATACTTACTTTTAGAACGATGTAGGAGTCACCAGAATAGAAGTTTCCTAGGTGAGAGGCAGGGCACAACTATCACACAACGCCGTCTAGTCCCAAGCTAAGCAGAGCTTGTGTTATGAGTATTACGGCCCATTCACGACTTCGGTCTTAGCGGCGGCGGCAGCGGCCGAGGTGGACGTATTTAGGTAGTCGGGATGTGCTCAAAATTATGGCGTTATCAAAATTATCCCTTCTGTGTACAGACAATATAATTATGGTAGCTGATACTACGTTATTATGTTATCAATTTAAATTAAACTTACCATCATATTCCGGAAAACATTGTTTTATTTCTTCCCACAGCCTTTTTATAACGTTTTTATATTTATGTTGGGGATGTTTTGACATCCATATAGGGGGTCGATTTAAAATTTCAGTAATAAGCGCCTCGGTATCTATTACCGCCACAAAATCGTCTAAATTTTTTTGTATATGAGTTCGCCGCCGAGTCCGTCACACCTACACCGCTATCCGCGCCGCCAAACGCGCCGCTGTTTCGTGGCGTCGTGTTCATTCGCTTGTACTTTTGATCTCGCCGCTCGCCGCACCGCGCGCCGCTCGCTGCAATTATTCGCTCTGACAAAACCGCGCGCATTTTCGCTATGAGCGGCGACTCGTGGCATGCTTCAAACATTTTCATACATTTGTTTTTAACGCTCGCCGCCCCGCACGCCGCTGCCGCTCGCCACGCTAAGGTCGTGAATGGGCCGTTAGACAACTGATAAACATACTTTTATATTTCTAAATACATGCATATTATAGAAAAATTACAGTCGGTGGTTAAACGCGAGCCAATCAATAACAAAAAAAGAAGGTAGGCAATTAGTTTACTTCTTGTTCTCAATAGATGGCGTTTATCCCTGACGTCTCGTTTCTGTATCGCGGTGTTAAGATTCTCCACCGTTGAATGACCCTCGCGTGTTACCGTAGCTTATATGCCATAGGGGTGGTAAATTGTCTCTAGCATAAAGATGATTAACCTACCCTATCGCATTAAGAGATGACTATCATGCCTGATCCCACCAACATATACTTGTAGGAGTCCCAGAGGGTCCAAAAAATGACAACTTGTATAGATACCGGTACGGATCTTGAGCGCTGGCTTCAAGTTGCGCATAATTCAAATATCGGGCCTATTTAGTGGTATGAAGTGAGACTCGTGGCTGGCCGCGTCATATAGACGTCACTCGTGATTCGTTCCTGCGCTTGCTGCATGTATCTGACAACGATTGGCTCGCCAATGTATGGAATGCACAAAGCGATCCCCACTCTGATGCCGAGCGCTCAAGATCCATGCCGATATCTGTACTTATCTACATTATCGAGTGTGTACATTGTGTGTATCTACGAGTGTGTATGCCAAATAAAATAGCTTTCTTTCTTTCTTTCTTTTATCCGTTAGGTACCCATGTTGACTAGCCTGTTGCTCTAGTGGTTGGACCCTGACTGCTATGCCGGAGGTCGTGTGTGATGAGCATGATCATTTGTTCTGTGTCTGGGTTTGGTCAAAATAATTTTCCTAGAAAGTCTTCATAAAGTTGTACTTTTGCGATTTTTTTCATATTTTTACCGACTTCCCAAAAAGGAGGAGGTACTACGTTCGGCTGTTTGTATGTTTTTTTTTTTTTTTGTATGTTTGTTCGTCGAATACTCCCCCAAATGTGGACGGATTTTCAAAATTCTTTTTTTGTTCGAAAGGAGATAGTTCTGAGGTGGTCCCATTATCACCAAATTAGGATCTGATGATGGGATCTTGGAGAAATCGAGGGCAACCTTCAAATTTTATAGGCTCACTTATTGATTTTCGCATATTTTATGAAGTATCTTGTGTATTTGCGTATGGTCGTCACCATTTCAGGTAGCTGGGCTGATGATGGAAGGTACAACTCCTTAACAGTAAGAAGTTACTCGAACAGGCAAGGACTGTTTTAGTAAATTGTTTTGATGTTTGATAGGGCATTTGCCACATTTGGTCTCATGATCATCAAGTCATGACCTGATGCTGCAGTCAGGATAGTCTGCAGAGTACCTAAGTCCTCGACAACAAACAGCAGATATATCGAGTTTAGGCTCATTGAAAACGGCTCGATGTGTGGATAAACGTACTGCTAATAAAGAACACCGAGGTACATACTTACATAGAGACCTGATGCTGAAGCCAGGAGCATCAGGAAAAGTACAAACCTTGAAATTACAGCACCGTAGTCGTGTTTGGGCTCATTTTAAACAGGACTAAATTTTAAGTACCTACATTGCAATGTTGACATAAATTGGCCTGATGCTACAGCCGGGATTATCAGCATCTAGTCTAATGACTGTTTGAAAGAAGAGGGGGAGAGGATATATCGAACTGATCTGATGATGAAGCCGAAAGGTAAATTAATGTAATCTAACCGTGTTTGGGATTATTAGAACCGTTATGAGATGCGCTCTGACTATAAGGTATTTAAGTTTGACTGAGGGGTACTTTTTAGTGGTGGTACCATAACTAAAAAGTGTAAAATAAAAAAAACTTTTTACAAAAAAAATATAACCGACTTCAATGATAAAAAACATTGAAAAGTATCAAATAACTTTAATTTTGGAAGTCGGTGTTAAATAACGAAGAGACTAAACTATTATAGAAACACCGACTTCCAAAATTAAAGTTATTTGATACTTTTCAATGTTTTTTATCATTGAAGTCGGTTATATTTTTTTTGTAAAAAGTTTTTTTTTCTAAACTTATGGTCCAAAAGTTAGAGGGGGGGACACATTTTTTTTAACTTTTGGAGCGATTATTTCCGAAAATATTAACATTATCAAAAAATTATTTAGGTAAAAACCTATTCATTTTTAAATACCTATCCAACAATATATCACACGATAGGGTTGAAATGAAAAAAAAAATCACTCCCCACTTCATGTGTCTACCCTAACAATTTTTTTTTTATTTTACCACTTTTTCGGCGTGATCGATATACATATTCGTATCAAATTTCAGCTTTCTAGTGCTTAAAGGTCACTGAGATTATCCCCGGACGAACGGACAGACAGACAGACATGGCAAAACTATAAGGGTTCCTAGTTGACTAAGGAACCCTAATAAAAAGGGGGATGCGGGAGGGGGTGTTTTTCTCGGTGGGTAAAAATCATCTTATGACAACCCCTGCTATTGGGTGGAGCGGGAGATAGTGTCAGTCTCTTACTGACTAAAAAACCCACCCCGTACCTTCTATTCTTCATAACGGGGCTGGAGTTCCTTTCGGATAACCCTGGCCCCAGTAGGCTTCGACCCAGCTGGGCCCTGTCCTGTCGCTGACAACTCCTTGAGACGCGTGGGAGCAGCGCGCGTCGTTGGACGGCCGGACAGCGGAGCTACCCATGTCTCGCCGTCCGCGAGCCCGCGTCTACGGTGGCCGGAAATCGGGATCGGAATCCCGGCGACGGCGGCGACGGGAGGGGGTGTAGTCTGCGGTGTAACGTTTTCCTTTTGCTTATCAATCACAGGAACTATAAAGTAGTCTAGAAAAACAAAACCCGTCTAATTTTAAGAAAAAAGTAATCTTGTTTATTACAACTAGTTTCGATGAATTAATGTTATTTGTTTATATTTTAATTATTGCTCTTGGAATGGATTATATCTCACTAGAAGAAATTATTTTAGGGTTATTCTAATATAATAATATTCCACAACTATCACACAACGCCGTCTAGTCCCAAGCTAAGCAGAGCTTGTGTTATGGATACTAGACAACTTATAAACATACTTATATATTTTTAAATACATACATATCCCTACTTCCCTACTATTATCCCTGCTAATATTATAAATGCGAAAGTAACTCTGTCTATCTGTCTGTCTGTTACGCTTTCACGCAAAAACTACTGAACGGATTTAGATCAAATTTGGTAGGTAGGTAGAAGAGACACTGGAATAACACATAGGCTACCTATAATTCCACTGCTGAGCACGGGTCTCTGCCCGCGCGATATAAACTGTAGTCCACGCGGGCGAAGCTGCGGGCGGAAAGCTAGTTATACATAGATAATTTACACCCAGACACAGAAAAAATGATTATGCTCATCACATAAACATTTGTCCTGGGTGGGAATCGAACCTACAACTTCCGGCATAGCAGTCAGGGCCACTAAGCACTAGAGTCTAGACCAACAGGCCAGTCTATTCTCAAAGTATTTTTCTTGATTGAAAAAAACCTCGAGATGATGACGATGTTGGACACCATTTAATTAGACACTGTGTCCGAATTCACACATTTTTAAACGACTTCTATAAAAGGAGGAGGCTCTCAATTCTTATGTTTGTATTTTTTTTTTTTATATTTGTTCAAGCATAAATTCGTCGCTTGGCAATCGATTTGAAACAATATTTTTTTGTTGGAAAGGGTATACTTCCAAAATGGTCCCACAGTCACCAACTTAGGATCTGATGGTGGAATCTTGGCAAAATCGAGGGCACTCCTCAAATTTAATTATTTTTTTTAGTGAAGTCGGTTATCTTTTTTTATGGAAAAAGTTTTTAATTTAATATTTATTTTCATTGATGATTCGGACACATACTGTTTAGTAAAGTCAGAAAAAAAGTGTTAAAATATATTAAACTAGATATTGCCCGCGGCTTCATCCGTGTGCATAAAATGTAACCTATGCCACTCAGAAATAAAGCAACTTTCTATTGTAGAAAAAATTTTCGCAATCGGACCAGTAAGTACTTTCAGAGACTACCTCCTACAAACACAAAACAAAATAGTACATTGTTACACTAGGGACTAAATAAGTAACTTTAACCCCGAGGTAAGCACTGTGCTTTTCATTACGAATACAAAAAGATAGACCTAGTTTTTTATTTAAATAATTTGACAGTTGTTAGGTGAAAGTAAAACTCCCTAGGGATGAAAAGTGTGATACTTTTCAGCCCGCTCCTCAGGCAACTTCAGACCTACTTTCAGAGTATGAGTAATGAAAAAGCTCTTTATAATATCAGTGTATAGGTATAATTGTGAATTGAATGTGAAATTCTAAGTAATTAGTAATACTAACAACACAAGTCATGAAAGTAAACTAATTAATTTATATTCATACCTACGTGACAGTTTACGCATAATGTTCAGAATATTTTGTAATTTTCCTTTAAAATTACCATTTTGAAAATTAATTGACCACTTTCCTTAAAACAATAGAATATTAATTAAACACTTAAAGGTACCTGACTAATATAAATCATTTAAATTAGTCACATTTATAATAGTCATTGGCAAAATGTCCCAACTTCGCACCAGAGTACCATCCTATATCTTCGACGTTCATGATCAGATTCAGAGAGATTCATAACAATATTTCTACGGGGCCAACTTGAAAGCGTTTTAGTCAAAACAAGCTTTTTATGAAAATATTATTTTCATAGCAAACTTTTCATGAAAATATTTTTTTCATAGCAAGCTTTTATAGTTCTACTAGCTTTCCGCCCACGGCTTCGCCCGCGTGGACTATAGTTTATATCGCGCGGGCAGAGACCCGTGCTCAGCAGTAGAATTATAGGTAGCCTATGTGTTATTCCAGTGTCTCTTCTACCTACCTACCAAATTTGATCTAAATCCGTTCAGTAGTTTTTGCGTGAAAGCGTAACAGACAGACAGACAGACAGAGTTACTTTCGCATTTATAATATTAGTAGGGAAGTAGGGATGACTCTTGACCTTCTATGATTAGGTAGGTACTATGACCAGGCCTGAATCCAGATTGAAATGAGCTAACAAGGTTGTTACGGTAAACAAACCCTGATAACTGCTTATGGACGCAGGCCTCAAGTACTATGGACAGGAAAGGAAGAATAGAAATTGGGCGAAAGTGGTCAGGCGGAGAGGGATTAGAGATTTTAGGGATGGGAATTGTCCGGAATCAAAGGATTTTTTTTAATAATAATAATAATTTATTTAACCATAAAAATTGTACAATTATTGAGCAATGAATTGAACTTAGTAACAAATGCATAATAAATATAAATGTGCAACTGCGCCTGAGCTAGGCCGAACCTGTATTTCAGGACGCAGTTCTCTTCCCAGAAAAGAAGTTAGACAAAATAACAGCATTTGCGAGTTACGTTTAAATAATTTATCACTTAACAAAAATATTAATTTGCAATCGATATTGTGAGTTGTGTGCATGTGGTTTGTGTGTTTGTGGTGTAATTTTATGTCAATGTTTTAAGAAGAATTATATGGGTAAACGGAGGAAGAAGAAATTCAAGGATTAAGGTAATCATATAACGACTAATGTCGTCATACCCCACCGCTTTGGACTTAATAGATAGGATAATCTTTTTGATTTCGTCCAAGGTGGCCGGAGAAACGTGGAACGGTTCAATGACAGGACTTGGTAGGCTAGTAATGAAATCAACCGTCTAAGACAGCACTTGCGAATCCAAATGACAGGTGGTAGTGAAGTGACGGTCGATATCATCCAGTGCGATAGTCTTAGGAAAATCCACATGGCGTGGTCTGCCGATACCGAGAGCATTAGGTAGCTCGCAATCCGACCGTCCGGTAACTGTCCGGACCGAGCCCTAGTCCTCGACGAAGGAGCTGTCAGCAACAGGCGGGGCCCAGCCGTGTCGAAGCCTACTGGGGCCAAGAGCTCGAGCCCCGGTATGAAGGCTAGAAGGAACAGGGTAGGTTTTTAGTCAGTAAGAGTCTGACACTATCTCCCACTCCGCCCAAGAGCGAAGGGTTGTTATTGGATGACTTTCCTCACCATAAAAAAACATACATAAAAAAACATATTCAGCTGAACATAGAACCTCCTTCTTTTTAAAGTCGGTTAAAAACAAAGAAACACTCATAAGGTAATATTATTTAGGTACCTATAATATAAAGCCAATTAAATTAAATTTAAAGAGACTCATATTTATTGCAGAATGACACAGCTGTCGTCTGTGGTTCCGATTGATAAACTTTTAACCTGTAAGCTGTAATTGGTAAATCGTAATAACTTTACTGAATATATGTCTATGTAATTATGTATGTATGTCGGCATTTTTTTTAATGGAAAACCATCCTATGATTTCTCCCGCTCGTGGGCGGAGCGGTTGTATTGTATGCTTTTTTTATATATACAGGTTGTGGCGTAAATAATGGATAACTCTGAAATTGTCGATTGGCCACAGTCCGGACGGTTACCGGACGGTCGGACAGCGAGCTCACTTTTGCTCGCCGTCCGCAAGCCTGCGCCTACGGTGGCCGGAAATTGGAATCTTATTCCCGGCGGTCGGCCTCCTCCTTTGCTAGTGTTACTGCTTCGTAGAAGGAAGTGTCCGCCTGCCACTCCTCCTCGCTCCGAACCATGGCCTGAACTAAGGCTCGGAGCGACCGATGACCTGGTGAGGGTCGCAGGAATCCGGGTGAACCTTGGGGTAGGCCTATGTCCAACAACGGACGTCTTTCGGCTGAAATGATGAATGATGATGATGAATTAGCAAGCAAACCAGGGACAAATAACTAGGTAACAGGAAACATATGGCCTATGGTTTAGGTCAAATGATAGCGTATTTAACTATTATTTATAGTTAGTTCACTTTAAACCACAGTTAAAATTAATAATAATTCTCGGTAGTGTTCTGATTATACTACAAATACTAATAACATTAATTTGTTAAAGATTAGTTTGTATGTTTGTCGAATTACCTAAATATTTCTTATTTTAGAGTTCCGTACGCATAGGGTAAAACTGAACCCAATTACTAAGATTTCGTTGTCTGTCCGTTTGTCACGAAGCTGTATCTCATAAACCATAATAGCTAGACAGATGAAATTTTCACATATGATGTATTTTTGTTGCTGCTATAACAGCAAATAATTAAAACAGAATAAAATAAATATTTAAGGGGTACTCCCATACAACAACCGCGATTTTTTGCCGTATTTTTGCTACGGATCCCACTTAAATATTTAATCTAATTTATTTTTAATATTAGTTGTTATAGCGGCAACAGAAATACATAGGTAATTTGTGAAAATTTCAACTGTTTAGTTATCGTGGTTCATGAGATACAGCCCGGTGACAGACAGGAGAACAGCGTAATCTCAGTAAAAGTGTCCCATTTTTACGCGCACTGTTCCCGCGCGCCCCAAGGAATTGTCAGCAACAATGAATAGGTTACTTCTATGCAAGCGTACTCCATCGTCGACTACATCATCGCTTACCATCAGGTGAGATGGTGGTCAAACGCGAGCCTATCAATAATAAAAAAAAAAAAAAACAGCAGCGGCCCAGACGGGTCGAAGCCTACTGGGGAGTGGGGACAGGATTATCCGAAAGGAAGCTCGAGCCCCGGTATGAAGGCAAGAAGGAACGGGGCGGGTTTTTAGTCAGTAAGAGTCTACACACTATCTCCCGCGCCAAGAGCGGGGGTTGTCATTGGATGATTTTCCCCACCATAAAAAAAAACTCTATAGGTACCTCAAAGATTTTATATATTTTACTAGAGGATATATAAAATCTTTGAGGTACCTACAAACCATAACCCTTCAGATACCGTCAATTAGAGACACAATAGTAAGACAATAGGATGCGCGGCCACCGGTGGTCGCTTGGGGATTCATGAATTAAATATGAGTCAAAACCCCAATCCAAACGCAAAACCTACTTCCAAACCACTATAAAAGATACAATTTTGTCCTTAATAGTCATAGAAGGAAAAATTAAATCTAACAACGACCAATTTCGCGGTTCTTTGTTGTATTATCAAAGTCCGTAGGAGTATAAAACCAGTATAATAGCGGCCATCTTAGTTCGAACTGTCAGTTGTCAACGCGCGGTCAATCTGCGCATGCGTGAAACTCAGTGACAATTGTAGTTTTTTTTTTATTAAAACGTGAGTAAATATTTCTTTTTTTGTTTGGAGTTTAGATTTATTTTTAATTCTACTTTAGATATAGTTTTTGTTTAAGAATATGATTGGTTATGCCCTGAGTTTGTTTCGGTGTTTCTTCCCTGGTTAGTTAGCTAGGAAACACCGGCCTCATCTAGTTTAGATTGACGAAAAAATTTACGTGTAAAAGTGTTTTTAAAAATCTTTGCAAAATAAATATAATTTATAAATTGATAAAGCATTTTGGTAATTGTGTATACCTACCTTGTATTTTCTTTTTGATTTTGAGTTAAATGTAATGTTTGCTTTCCATTTTTTATTTTTTATAAATTCTAAACTTATCAAATTAATTATTTGTGAATTGAAATCATTTTTTTATTGATGTTGTCCTGTTTAGGAGTTTTTTTTTGAGTTAATTGAGGTGTTTCTTCCATTTTTGAATTTGTATGAATTGTTTATAGACTTTTTTCTCATTGATTTACTTGTTTGTGAATTTGTTATTGGTGTTGTCTTGTTTAGTAGATTTTTTTTTTTTAATTTTGAGTTAATCATGAGGTCCGTTCTATTTTTGAATTGGTTTCAGACATTTTTCTTTTTAAAATTGTTTTTTTTTTTTAATTATTATTGATGTTGTTCTCTTTAGTAAAATTAAGTTTAGAATCAGATCGTCTATTGTTTATTTTTCTTTTTTCTAGAAATGGTTGAAGACACTCTCTAGAATAGTTACTCTATTGCATTATAAGCCTTATGTTATGATTTACAGTATTATTATAACAGTTTCCATTCGTCCATTCATAAACGCATTAATTCTTTATAAACTAGCTTGATATTGTGGCTTCACTTACGTGGCCTATTTGACAAGAACTGTACATTTTTTCACGATAAAATGTAGCCATTATCTACAATCAATAATACTTTTGTCTCTTCGTTATTTAACACCGACTTCCGAAATTAAAGTTTGTACTTTTTAGTTATGGTAAATAGGTACCACCACTAAAAAGTATCCTTCAGCCAAACTTAAATACCTTATAGCCAGAGTGCATCTCAAAACGATTCTAATAATCCTAAACACGGTTAGATTACATTAATTTACCTATTGGCTTCATCATCAGACCAGTTCGATACATGACCTCCCCCTATTTTTTTACCGACTTCCCAAAAAGGAGGAGGTACTACGTTCGGCTGTTTGTATGTTTTTTTTTTTTTTTGTATGTTTGTTCGTCGAATACTCCCCCAAATGTGGACGGATTTTCAAAATTCTTTTTTTGTTCGAAAGTAGATAGTTCTGAGGTGGTCCCATTATCACCAAATTAGGATCTGATGATGGGATCTTGGAGAAATCGAGGGCAACCTTCAAATTTTATAGGCTCACTTATTGATTTTCGCATATTTTATGAAGTATCTTGTGTGTTTGCGTATGGTCGTCACCATCTCAGGTAGCTGGGCTGATGATGGAAGGTACAACTCCTTAACAGTAAGAAGTTACTCGAACAGGCAAGGACTGTTTTAGTAAATTGTTTTGATGTTTGATAGGGCATTTGCCACAATTGGTCTCATGATCATCAAGTCATGACCTGATGCTGCAGTCAGGATAGTCTGCAGAGTACCTAAGTCCTCGACAACAAACAGCAGATATATCGAGTTTAGGCTCATTGAAAACGGCTCGATGTGTAGATAAACGTACTGCTAATAAAGAACACCGAAGTACATAGAGACCTGATGCTGAAGCCAGGAGCATCAGGAAAAGTACAAACCTTGAAATTACAGCACCGTAGTCGTGTTTGGGCTCATTTTAAACAGGACTAAATTTTAAGTTCATTGCAATGTTGACATAAATCATCTAGTCTAATGACTGATTGAAAGATTTACCTTTCGGCTTCATCATCAGATCAGTTCGATATATCCTTTCCCTCTCCAGCATCTAGTCTAATGACTGTCTGAAAGAAGAGGGGGAGAGGATATATCGAACTGATCTGATGATGAAGCCGAAAGGTAAATTAATGTAATCTAACCGTGTTTGGGATTATTAGAACCGTTATGAGATGCGCTCTGACTATAAGGTATTTAAGTTTGACTGAGGAGTACTTTTTAGTGGTGGTACCATAACTAAAAAGTGTTAAATAAAAAAAAACTTTTTACAAAAAAAATATAACCGACTTCAATGATAACAAACACTGAAAAGTATCAAATAACTTTAATTTTGGAAGTCGGTGTTAAATAACGAAGAGACTAAACTATTATAGAAACACCGACTTCCAAAATTAAAGTTATTTGATACTTTTCAGTGTTTTTTATCATTGAAGTCGGTTATATTTTTTTTGTAAAAAGTTTTTTTACACGTATAAACAAACCAAGTTTACTTGTTACGACAGTTCTGCTATGATCCTATGAGAAGTTCTGTTCCATATCTTCGAAGTTCATGATCAGAGTATAACAATATTTCTATGGAACCAACTTGGAAGTATATCCTTTTAATCAAAACAATAATTTTGAAAATCGGTTTACAATTGACCGAGGTATCGATGAACATACATAAAGAAAAACAGCCGTCATTCTTTTTTCGAAATTGGTTAAAAAACATACAATTTCGCCTTATCGCATTCGGCGATCTCTTCAATGCAACCTGGAATGGACAGAGGTTGGCTAAACACAAAATGATTAGCTATTCACGCAATTTACGTTTGGTTCTTTTACTAAAACGTATTTACTAGTAAAACGAGTTTTAATTTCAAGTTCTTGTTTTAAGGCGTGCAACAAATCAATCATTTCTTATCGCGGGTCAAACACAGATTTCTGATTTGATTTTTTGGAGTTTCGACCGAGCCAAACCTTCCAGCGTAGTGTACGTACCAAAATATATTTACATAAAAATATCTCGATGTCTCTCTTATCTCGTGTCTATAATTCATGCCAAAGATTATTTATTTTATTTATTTATTTTCTTATCACAAATTACAGTGAAAATAATTAAAAATCTACAAATACGAAATTAATTCATGAATCCCCAAGCGACCACCGGTGGCCGCGCATCTATTGTCTTACTATTGTGTCTCTAATTGACGGTATCTGAAGGGTTAAAATAAATTTGTGGAAGACTGGTGCCTGGACTAGGTTCTTTACAGAACCTGTGTGTCAAGTCACCAGGCCCCCTATATTGAGACGATTTGATTCACATAAATACAATAATCACATTAATAATAATAAATTAATTAATTACTTTATTTAATTACAGTTTTTAAATTAATTAAATCAAATTTAAATTTAAATTAAAAAATATATATATATGTATATAGGTATATTTAAAGATCTATTATACATGCACACCTTGTTAGGCAAAAAGTGTGTGATGTGTGTGTAAGTGAAAGTGTGTATGAGTGATGTGAAGTGGGTGTGCGTGATGTGGGGGTGTGTGATGTGGGGATAAAAACTACGCGAGTTGCAAAAGTAACATTTTGCTAACAAATTGTTTTAAAAAGATCTTCAATTTGAGTATAATCTAAAGTACAAAGCCAGTCAGTTATTTTTCTTTTAACAGCTGCTTTTTTTAGGGTATGAATAGATAGTATACTGTTCAGTTTGTTGTATAGAAATGGGCCAAGAAAAGAAAAGAAGTTACGCGCAAATTTGGTTTTAACCGATTTAGGTTGGCAAATATCCCGTCTTCTGCGTCTCAAGTCAGAGTTCTGATGGGGGTTCACAAAAGGAATCAGAGATCGCTGCTTCAGAATAACATGAAGTATAAAAAGCTGCCGAATTGAGAGGACTTTAGATGACTTATAAACTTCTACAGTGGGGTGTCGGTAAGGAAGGAATAGAGCAACTTTAAGGACTGCCCGTTGGGCCCTTTCAAGTGTTATGAGGTTAGTAGATTGACCGGTTTTCAGTATTAAGTATTAAAAACGCGGCAGATTTTTGAATTTCGAACGTGTTAATTCATGAATCCCCAAGCGACCACCGGTGGCCGCGCATCTATTGTCTTACTATTGTGTCTCTAATTGACGGTATCTGAAGGGTTAAACCGTATCTACTTTGATCATGTCAATTTACCGGTTTTCAGACTAAGAGAAATGTACTTTCTCTTAGTCTGAAAACCAAACAATTAATACAAGCTTTTATTTAGTTTCACCTGTCTCGATGTTTGTGTGTCAAATCTTGCAAATTAAATTTGACCCATTTCCCGGTTACCGATTGAGCTGAAATTTTGCAAGCACGTGTAAATCAGATGACAATGCAAAATTATTATGACATGGAGCTGATATGATGATGGAACCGGAAGGTGGCTACAGGAACTTGGTAGTTAAACGACACAACCCCATCGAGTTTGGGCTCGTATGATTTGTCTTGACGAGTATTCATGATATAGGTATACCCAGCTATAAAAGTTTGCAATGAAAAAATGATTTTCATGAAAAGCTTGTTTATGAATTAAAAAGCTAGAGATTTATCTTTTTTTTTTAAGTCTGGTGTTTTTTTTTTATGTTTGTGGTTCCTGGCCAACTGCCTGGTACAAGATACTTACTGTGTACATAAACGTGAGTTTGTATAATTGTTAACGCAACAACGATAAATCACTACAGGCTACAGGAGTAATCCTATTGCACTCCTCTTTTTAGGGTTCCATAAACAAATGGTAAAACGGGACCTTATTACTAAAACTTCGCTGTCAGTCCATCCGTCTGTCCGTTTGTCTGCCACCAGGTTGTAGTTCGAGAACCGCGATAACTAGCTCTTCAGCTACCGTCAATTAGAGATACAATAGAAAGACAATTACAGAACGAGCGTTCGCTTATAATAAGCAGGGCCGAGCCGCCCATATGTGCGAAGTGTGAGGGGCACACAGGCGCCAAAGCAAAGCATCTGCGAAGCAGTAATGCTAGCAAAGGAGGAGGCAGACCGCATCAGGCAACGGCGCCCCCGCCGCCGCCGCCGGGATTCCGATCCCGATTTCCGGCCACCGTAGACGCGGGCTCGCGGACGGCAAGCCATGGGTAGCTCGCTGTCCGATCGTCCGGTAACTGTCCGGACCGAGCCAAGGCGTCGACGGCGCGCACTGTTCCCGCGCGCCTCAGGAAACTAGAGCCCCGGTATGAAGGCTAGAAGGAACGGCGCGGGGTTTTTAGTCAGTAAGACTCTGACACTGTCTCCCGCTCCACCCAAGAGCCGGTTTCGTCAATGATGATTTTCCCCGTCGACAGAAAAAAAAAAAAAAAAAAAGGCGCCAAAGCATTACATCTGTAAAATCTCCTAAGACAAATTAATACTGTTTACACTACTAGAATTGACCCACTGTGTCCACACAAAAAAAAAAAAACAAAAATGGAAGCGCTGCATAGATGTCGCACACAGGCGTTGGCTGGATTCGGCTCGGCCCTGATATTAGGTATCATCTTTTAGTTCAACTTCAACGTGAGGTAATCTCTGTTTTGTTATCATTTATTTACATCAACTTTAATACAAAAACTGATAAACATGTAGTTACTTAGGAACTTCAATGACCTGTGACATGATAACTATTTCGATAACACTTACCACTAGGTAGTAAATATATCAATTCGTATTGTGTCATCTCCATCTTGTTTACTTATTCAAGTTTCGAAAGAATTTGTTTGGATTTTTTTATGGTGGGAAAATCATCTAATGACAACCCCCATTCTTGGGCGGAGCGGGGGATAGTGTCAGACTCTTGCTGACTAAAAACCTACCCTGTTCCTTCGTGCCTTCATCCTCCTCCTTGCGTCGTCTTCCTCAATGCTGAGGGTCGTGACCTCCCTGCTTCATCACTTTAACCCTTATGATCTCTTTCCATCTGTTTCTGTCTGTAGCGATGTGAAGGGCGTTGTACATCGTAGAGTCAAGAGCGGTGCGGATCTGGTCGGTCCAACGTCGTGCTTTCATACCGGGGCTGAGCTACCTCTCGATACTAACCCTGGCCCCAGTAGGCTTTGACCCAGCTGCGGCCCTGCTGTTGCTGACAACTCCTTGAGGCGCGCGAAAGCAGTGCGCGCCGTCGCCGTGGGCTCGGTTCTGATAGCTATCGGACCGTCGGACAGCGAGCTACCCATTGCTCGTTGTCTGCAAGCCCGTGCCTACGGCGGAATTTTTTTTGGTTTGTTTTTGAGTTTTACCGATAATATTTTTAGAGTTCCATATCCAAATGGTAAAAACCGGACCCTATTACTAAGACTTCGCTGTCTGTCCGTCTGTCTGTCACCAGGCTGTATCTCAAAAACCGCGATAGCTTAGCCTTTCTGGGTTGATCATTTCTGGAGCGATAGCTAGACAGTTGAAATTTTCACTAATTTGTATTTCTGTTGCCACTATAATAACAACTACTAAAAATAAAATAACCAAAAGGTCCCATATAACAAACGCGATTTATTTGTCGATTTTTCCTAAGGACAGTACGGAACCCTTCGTTCGCGAGTCCAACTCGCACTTGGCCAGATTTTTTTTTGTGAGTTTATTCAGTAAAAGTCTAACAACGCCCTCTCGCTCCACGTTCGAAAATAAGTATCAAGCATGCTCCATCGTCAACCACATCGTCGCTCACCATCATAGAATAGAATAGAATAGAATAAACTTTATTGTACACCAAAAAAAAGTAACACAGCTTATACATAAAATTAAATTTATGGGTACAATGGCGGTCTTATCGCTGAAAGCGACATATATCTTCCAGACAACCTTAGGATGGACAAGAACTTAAAATAATACAGGGGGGTAGTCTGTGGTGTACTGCTAATAAATTAACTACATATAAAAACAATACATCATGTGAGATAGTGGTCAAACGCAAGCTGCCTATCAATAATATATATTTTTTAAATCTTATCTTTATTAATATAAAAGATTAAAATATAATTTATACATGTAGGTATTTAAATGAACAAACAGATAATAAAAAAAAACTTATTAAAATTATTATAATCATGGATCCGGATCCGTTTGAATTTTAAGCCGAAAAACTCAACTAAGTCAGATTACAATCTGACTTTTTTAGAATTATGTTTTTCAATAATAAAAACACAGGAACAACGAAATAAGACTGAGTTACTAGTTCTCCTTGGAGTAGGCATACACGATTTTATAAAGGAAAATAATTGTTCAGTTATCTTAACCACGTAATATGATCTAATTGCTGCTTTTAACCTGCTTGTCTGTTAGGACAGTTACAGACGCCGCGTTTATACAAATGCAAAGTGGCGTTTTTGTAAAGTGACGTTGTTGCAAAATCTGGCGTTTTTATGAGGCTGTATTTTTACGAAGCGGTGATTTTATGTAGCTCCATTTTTCGAAACGCCGTTAATATGAAGCGTCGTCTTTAGAATGCGCCGTTTTTACGAAGCACCCATTTTACAAAGTTTTAACGAAGCGCCATTTTACAAAGTGGCAGGTTTTACAAAGTGACTTTAAAATGATTTTTCGGAACCTGCAGATATATAATGTTTTGCTGCCATTATGTTTACAATCAGCTACGCATTCACTTTGACATACGATATAATAGACGATATAATATACGTCAATATATACTTACATAGCCTGCTGAAATCGAAAGGCATTGACGGCATAAGCAATCGACAACATTGCATAGACAATGAACTTTATAAAAATAAACTATTCTTGATTTTTATGAATAAACTTGTTTCGAAAAACAAGATAAGTGTATGAAATGAAAGTATCTTGTTGTTGGTGAAATATTTATCTAACGTCGGCTAGAGTATTTATAGAAGTTTGAATGATAAATGATATTAAATTACAAGCTTTTATTTAGTTTCACCTGTCCCGATGTTTGTCTGTCATCAAATCTTGTAAATTAAATTTGATCCACTTCCCGCTAATCTATTGAGCTGAAATTTTGCATGCATGTGTAAATCAGATGACCATGCAAAATTATTATAACATTGAGCTGATCTGATGATAGAACTGGAAGGTAGCTATAGGAACTTGTTAGTTAAACGACACAACCCATCGAGTTTGGGCTCGTATGATTCGTCTAGACAAGTATTAATTAGAAGTTTACTGAGCTATAAAAGCTTGCTATGAAAAAATGATTTGAGGATCCTCCGACCAGACAGGTGTTATAGTCTGGTGGGGTACTGCCCAATAGTTGATTTCGGGCTGTCGTATATATTCAAATCGCGCGGAGAACTTTAATTGCGCGATGGAGGATTTCGTATTTTCTTCGTAGTTCATATGTGGCGTCATAGAAGTCGCTACAAACCTGATAGAGATTTGTTTGATAAGGTCTTTTGATGAAAGAACCACACAGATTTGAGTGGAAATGTCCAGCCAGTCGAAAGACGATATTTACATAGCCTGCTAAAATCGAAAGGCACTGGCGGCTAAAAAACCGCTCGACGAAACAGCGCAGTCTGTTCGCACCCTTAGCCATTAACTCCTTCCTTATTAGTCAACGAACTGCGGAGTGCCAAGGTGAGTCCATTGTTAGTCAGCAGCACAACTCTACTCACTGAGTGAGTAATCGTAGTTTGTAACTGTAAGCACGTGCGAGAGGTTTTTTAACCGACTTCTAAAAAATCAGGAGGTTCTCAATTCGGATATTTGTATTTTTTAACCGACTTCGAAAAGGAGGAGGTTCTATGTTCGGCTGAATGTATGTTTTTTTTTTTTTTTCTTTTTTTTTTTGTATGTATGTTCACCGATATCTCGGTCAGTTGTGGACCGATTATGAAAAATTTTTTTTTTTGATTGAAAGGTTATGCTTCCAAGTTGGTCCCATAGAAATATTGTTATGATCTGATCATGAACTTCGAAGATATGGAACAGAACTCCTCATAGAATCATAGCAGAATTGTCGTAACAAGTCAAATTGCTTTGTTTATACGTGTAGTCGATGACTGACTGAAAGAAAAGGGGGAGGGGATGTATCGAACTGATCTGGTGATAATGCCGGAAGGTAAATTCATGTAATATAACCGTATTTGGGATTATTAAAATCGTTATGAGATGCACTCTGGCTATACGGTAATTTATATTTAGCTGAAGGGTATGTACTTTTTAGTGGTGCTACCATAACTAAAAAGTGAAAAATAAAAAACTTTTTACAAAAAAAAATTAAACCGACTTCAAAAAGTACAAAATAACTTTAATTTCGGAAGTCGGTGTTTCTATAATAGATACCTAATCTTGTCTCTTCGTTATTTAACACCGACTTCCGAAATTAAAGTTATTTTGTACTTTTTGAAGTCGGTTTAATTTTTTTTTGTAAAGTTTTTTTTTAGTGATTTACAATAAAATTAATGCTCGTCAAGACGAATCATACGAGCCCAAACTCGATGGGGTTGTGTCGTTTAACTACCAAGTTCCTATAGCCACCTTCCAGTTCCATCATCAGATCAACTCCATGTCATTATAATATTGCATTGTCATCTGAAAATCCAAAATCTCAGCTCAATCGGTAACCGGGAAGTGGGTCAAATTTAATTTACAAGATTTGATGATAGACAAACATCGGGACAGGTGAAACTAAATAAAAGCTAGTAAAAACATTGAACTTCCGTAATAACCGTGTATCTCTTTTGTTCCAGAATGAAGGTCCTCGCCATATTACTCCTGATAGCGGCAGCCGTGTACGCCAAGCCCCGCAGCGCGACCAGAACCCAGCCAGTCACTGGACAAATAACCTCCCTCACTGATAAGGTAGGTAACTCATGCATGGACAGAAATAAACCTATCAAACTTATAGAAAGCTGTTGAGGGTTTGTTCAAAAGTGTTATCGCAGCCCAGTAGCCTGATTCACGTAAAATCAAACAAGCCAAATATCGTTGAAGTTTTATAGTCGTTCGATCGAAGTCCTATCCAAAATCGGTATTCACGTGTTCTTTAATCGGGATTGGATAGAACGACAATTGAACTGGATCGAAACTAAACGGTCTATCAACGACTTGTTGCCAGATACCACAGAGTACTACTATGTTACAAAGTACTCTGTGATTTGAACTGCAATATTTGACACCGTAGACGTGGGCTTGCGAACAGCGAGCTATGGGTAGCTCGCTGTCTGACCGTCCGGTAACTGTCCGGACTGAGCCCAAGACGTCGATGGCGCGCACTGTTCCCGCGTGCCTCAAGGAGCTATCAGCAACAGCAGGGGCCCAGCTGGGTCGAAGCCTACTGTTGCCAGGGAGAGTCCGAAAGGTAGCTCGAGCCCCGGTATGAAGGCACGAAGGAACGGGATAGGTTTTTAGTCAGTAAGAGTCTGACACTATCTCTCTCTCCGCCCAATAGCGGGTGTTGTCATTGGATAATTTTGTCCACTATAAAAAAAAAATCCCCATCCATGTTCTGCAACTTTACCTTGTAGATTTTCGTGTAGTCAATGAACTTTATAAAAATAAACTATTCTTGATTTCTATTAGTAAACTTGTTTAGAAAAACAAGCCGAGTGTATCATTGAAATGAAAGTATAATTTGTTGAATGTGAAATGTTTATACAAACGCCCGCTTGAGTATTTATAGAAGTAAGACAGGACTAGCTCAATCCACAAGAACAGCGTCCTACGTGGGCGACCCAACATGAATACGATTCCGAAGCGATTCGGCGCGATTAATGCTAATTTAACGCGATGCGGCGGAGTTACTCAGTGTGCGTAGTGCAAGCTTGTTTTACGTTAACGTCATCGACACATTTATGATGTTCTGTCATTTACAGAAGCTAACCACGTGCATTATAATGTGCAAAATATAAGCCACAAAATTTTAATTAATCCAAATACTTTAAGGGCTCATTAGAAAAGGTCTTGTTATTAATAATATTCATAAACACAATGTTGAATGTTTGAATAAATAGATTTGCTATGAGCGCGCACTCGTGAAGACTCGAAAGGATCCTAATTGGGATCCTTGCCTTTAGGTGTCACGCATCGGATCTAGTTATACGCTGCGTGCTGCTAAGAAATGAAATAAAAAAATATTCGTTTGTCTTTAGAAAGTGTACCTATTATGATACCAAAGTAAATAAAACACAGGGGATCTCACACCACAAGTGCTGCCGCTGCTGCGCGGAACACATTTTGTTTGATTTGTGAGTGTCTGTTTATTGAAATGTCTCCCTAGCCAAGTTATAAACCGTTTCTCTTGCGTCGAACGCCTTGAGTTAGCCACGACTCCAATTCTTTTGTTCTGACCACGTGACTGAGCGTTGAGATGACGCCATTCCCGTACATTTGAAGCTCTCTTCTACCGTTAACTATCGCAGATTAGCAACTTGGCTAAGGGTACTGTAGTCCTCTAAAGCGTATAGGTATCATATCTACACTCTGTCTTAACGTAAACACAGATATAGTATCCCTGTTTATATAAAGCTGTTTACTTACAAAAACTCAACAGCCGTATACCTGCTGGCGAATTTCCAAACCGAAGATATACCGAATACTTCCGTCGTATCTGCTAAACAACAAGATCGCTATTTTTTGGAGATCCTCTTGCTTCTTACGTAGACATGTACGACACAACGATGAGAAACATCGATATTTTAATAGTGAACATCCATGGTAAATAATATAATATTCCACAACTATCACACAACGCCGTCTAGTCCCAAGCTAAGCAGAGCTTGTGTTATGGGTACTAGACAACTGATAAACATACTTATATATTTCTTACATACATAAATTACATTGCATAGATAAATTACACCCAGACACAGAACAAATGATCATGCTCATTACATAAACATTTGTCCTGGGTGGGAATCGAACCTACGACCTCCGGCATAGCAGTCGAAAACTCTAACCACTAGACCAACAGGCCAGTCAAAGACCAGATGGTGGTGAAACGCGAACCATCAACAAAATAAACGGAACCCTAGTCAAACAAGCCCAAACTCAATCGCGGCCTCTTTTTAATCACTGCGGCATTACGTCATGTAATGTAACATTTTATTACGATGTGATCTCGATGTGAACGACCATGACTGTTCCGAGGACACGACGAAAATAAAAGCCGACGGGTGACTACCGAGTCTTTAGCCGACTGCCCTAGAAAGAGGGTAATGTTATTATGTCAATCAGTGACTTTCTTCTATACAACTACTAGCGACCCGCCCCGGCTTCGCTCGGGTGCAATATTATACATATAAACCTTCCCTCTCTATCTATTAAAAAAACCGCATCAAAATCCGTTGCGTAGTTTTAAAGATTTAAGCGTACATAGGGCTATAGGGACAAAAAAGTGACTTTGTTTTAAACTACGAGTATGTAGTGATAACAAGCATTTATTTAGTTTCACCTGTCCCGATGTTTGTCTGTAATCAAATCTTGTAAATTAAATTTGACTCGCTTCCCGGTTACCGATTGAGCTGAAATTCAAAAAAAATATATAAAAAAATATTTCTATACTTCATATTATGAAGAGAAATAATTGGTATTTTAGTTGGTAATTAATAAATTCAAAAACTTCGGGACAGATTTAAAAAAATCTTTAGCCAATAGAATGTTACTTTATCACTGCGTGACATTGGTTATATATCTTCTACTTTCAAACGAGTGAAGCTGATGACAGTCGCTAGTTTATTATAGACGTAAAAAACTGGTCAAGTGTGAGTCGGGCTCGCGCACGAAAGGATCCGTACTATCTATATATATAAAAATCAATGCCACTTTTCGTTGTAATTTTATAACTCAAGAACGGGCTCACCTATCCAAACCAAGTGTTTAGATTTTGTTCGGACTATGATGGTTATGTGAAGTTTGGTAGGGAAGAGTAGGGTATAGTAGGGTGGAGTAGGGTAGAGTAGGGTAGAGTAGGGTATAGTAGGGTGGAGTAGAGAAGAGCGGGAGCGAAGCCGCGCGGGCAAAAGCTAATTCTCTATAAAATCGCAAAAATATCACCACAAAAAAAAAAAATATTTATTTTATTCTGTTTCGATAGCCATCGCTATTCAGCGAGGTAATGCGGCGAGTGTTATGGGCACCTTTGCACCGGGAACGATCAGGGGCGGGTTATTTATTGATATCTGACGTTATATTTATTTGTAAAATGTTAATTCTTTTGTTATTTGGGGGAGGCCTATGTCCAACAGTGGACGTCTATCGGCTGAAATGATGATGATGATGTTGATGAATGATATTTTTAATATTGCTTGTTATATCGGCAACAGAAAGACGTCATCTGTGAAAATATCAACTGTCTAGCTATCACGGTTCATGAGATATAGCCTAGAGAAAGACGGACATACAAAGGGACGGACAGCGGAGTCTTAGATAGATAGATAGATAGATAAATTCTTTATTGTACACCAAAAATAAAAATTACATAAGAAACTTAAAATTAATAGGGTGTCACAATGGGCGGTCTTATCGCTAAAAGCGATTTTTTACAGACAACCTTTGGATGGATTTGACCGAGGAGGAGAAAAAGATACGCAGGTAGTTCATGGTGTACTATTTACATATACACAATACGTAAACTAATAAATTACATATATTACTAATAATATAATATAATATATATAAATATATATGTATTTATAATTATAAAAGCAGGAAAATACTGTACTTAATGACAAACATTCAGGGCCTCAAGTCCGCTATTACAATAGTGTCAGAATGGTCTATCATTGACTTCGTAATTGTTGATTTTGACAAGTTTTGGTAATATACTAATATAATGGCGTCATAATGACTTTCCAATGGTCAACCACTGATACTTCATTGAAAGAAATGGCTTAAAATGGTAATCTCGTACATAATGACAAATGAATATCTGACGTATGAGGTAATTTGCAAACACTTTTGACAGTTGTTTTGATCAGTGACCTACCATTAGAACTTTATTGTGCAGTTATTGGTTTTAATAAGCTCGATATTGTCATTCTACCACCATTCTTTTACGAGACCACTGACCGGTCAATGATCGATCATTATGATTTAGCAGATTACGAACTTTTAGCAAAATGACAATGGGATCGTGTTGGAATGACGAATTTATAAAAATAGCAGACTCGGGCCCCAGGAGGAAAGATAGTTAGAAATAGGGCCCCGTTTTAATCTTTGGGTAGGGAACCCTAAAAACTATTATAGATCAAAAGCTCGTATTTTATGATGTTTAATGTAAAGCAGAAAAAGTAAATTAATTTTGTTGGTTTCATTAATGTAATCCATAGATGTTTATAGTCCCATAAATAAAACACGTTATATTTTGGTACGTTTTTAGGGTTCCGTATCCAAAGAGAAAAACGGAACCCTTATAGGATCACTTTGTTGTTCGTCTGTCTGTCTGTCTGTCAAGAGTCTTTATCTCAGGAACGTTGGTATCCAGTTGAAATTAAAATCATATACTCAGGTCTGTGGTCCTGATGGTGTTGTGTTAAACGACACAACCCCATCGAGGTTGGGTTCGTATAATTCGTCTTGACTAGTTACTCTCTATAGAGCTGTATACATTTTGTTGGTAGCGGCGACTGGTCGCGCCGCCGTGGTGTCTCGGTGAAATATAGCCAACCAGAAATATATCCTAGGGACCACGTTTCGGAGCTATATGTAATACGCACTGGTCATAGATTTTCGTCATGAGACACTGTGGTATGACTTTGAGCCTTCTGATGAGGCCCATCATCATCATCATATCAGCCGAAAAACGTCCACAGCTGGACATAGGCCTGCCCCAAGCGTCGCCACAACGACCAGTCCTGTGCGTCACGCATCCATCGGATTCCCGCGTCCCTGACCAGGTCGTCGGTCCATCTTGTTGGAGGCCTTCCAACGCTGCGTCCAACGTACGTTGTCGCCACTCCAAAACCTTTCGTCCCCTTCGACCATCTGTTCTGCGTGCAATGTGCCCTGCCCATTGCCACTTAAGTTTGGCGACTCTTATCTCTCTGATGAGGCCCACAAATGTTTCATCATCATCATCATTTCAGCCGACGGACGTCCACTGTTGGACAGAGGCCTCCTCCAAGCGTCGTCACAACGACCGGTCCTCTGCGTCACGCATCCATCGAATTCCCGCGACCCTGACCACGTCATCGGTCCATCTTGTTGGAGGCCTTCCAACGCTGCGTCCAACGTACGTTGTCGCCACTCCAAAACCTTTCGTCCCCATCGACCATTTGTTCTGCGTGCAATGTGCTCTGCCCATTGCCACTTAAGTTTGGCGACTCTTATCTCTCTGATGAGGCCCACAAAATGTTTATTGCGTCATAAATAAGTATATTAATCCAGTCCATGTCATGTGGGTATGTTGGAAGTCAATTACTTTTTGTTAACCAGTAATTTCATCAAAGACTCATAGCAGACATGTTTACAAATATCCTAGACAGTTATATTAGCTGGATTAAACATGTGGATTCCAACTCGAAGCAATTCGTGGCTGCTATTTATAGAGTTATAAAAAGATATTTAGCTAGTTCTTCTTTTCGTGTCGATGCTCTCAAACTATACTTTTTCTGACCAATATTTAGCAACCTATACGGCTCTATTGTTGGCCTCGTATAGATCCTGAAAACTGCAGGTTGTAATGCAGGATGGGCAGCATAGGAGGTGGCGCATGTCCTGTGGAGAGGCTCCACACTGGCACTGTGCTAGAGATGGGTCGAGGAAGCCCCATTTGGCCAGATTGCTTTTACAGCGGCCAACCTTTACAAAATTTAGCTAGTTGAGAATTGGTTTGTGTCCAAAGAGCGTCCAAACCAAGATAAATTTTCATTATTTTTTATACAATCGCTTTACCTTATTATACATTTTTCGCTAGACATTTTGGAAACTAAGATATCTCGGTTTCTATTAAAATTAAATCATTAAAACTTATCCAGTAAAGACCTCTGAATATTTGCTATTTTGCGTGAACTTTGATCCTTCACAATATAGGAACTCATACATTTTAAACAAGCTTTTAATGAAAATAATTTTTTTCATAGCAAGTTTTCAAATTCAAATTCATTTATTTCAAATAGACCAAATGTGCCTACTTTTGAATAGTCAAATGTCGGTCAGTCCAAGAAAAGTGAAACTAAATTGCACGTTCCGAAGCGTAGATCTCTATGGAGAAGAACATGCAAGAAACTCCATGAACACTCTTTTAAATCATATTATGTGTTACATATAATGTTATTATATTATATTATTATTATTTCTTGTTGCTTCTAATGTGTGAGCACAATGTAGATAATAAAATAAAAATTAAAAAAAAATATATTAAAAGATAAAAACTGAATTAAGCCACTAGCAGCTAAGAGATGACCAGTCTCAACTGACGGCATCCGTTCACGAGCATGACGCTTTTATAGCTCGGTATACTTATACACGTCAAGACGTATCATACGAGCCCAAACTCGATGGGGTTGTGTCGTTTAACTACCAAGTTCCTATAGCCACCTTCCAGTTCCATTATCAGATCAGCTCCCAGTCAAAATAATTTTGCATTGTCATATGATTTACACATGCATGCAAAATTTCAGCTCAATCGGTCACCGGGAAGTCGATCAAATTTAATTTACAAGATTTGATTACTACAACTAAATACAAGCTTGTAAAAAGGTCAGGAAGTCTATCTCGTCTCATACAGTTTGTATTTTACTATGTTATTTTAAAAGATCTCAACTCAAACTCGTGGCAGCGAAATAAAAACGTCTCAGTAAATCATTTATATAAACAATCTTTAAGTTAATATAAAACATATGTTCAGTTAGGCGGTGAACACAAAAACAAAATAGTTTTAGGTACTTTGTCAAAATAATGGAGATAGATGGCAATCGTTTTTAGGGTTCCTTACCCTAACAACAAATAAAACGAAACCCCAACAAATAAAGCCCCCCGCATACGGGCATCAAAAAAATGCCGCTTCAAGCTTCTTTTTAATAATAAATCATTTATTATCAGTCATCTTGGCCCATAAAGGCGGCTTTTTTTGTGGCTCGTCTGCTACGGTGTCGTCACAATAAAACGCTTGCAGCCGTTTCAAGCTTCTCCGGCCATAAACTGTCGCGCGCTTCAGCTGTTTTTTGCGACGGCTTCTAGCTTTTTTTGTGGCCGCTTCTAGCTTTTTTTCATGGAGGCGTTTTTTTGAGGCCCGTATGCGGGAAATTAGACTCCGCTGTCACTCAATCGGTAACCGGGAAGTGGATCAACTTTAATTTGCAAGATTTGATTACAGACATACAAACATCGGGACAGGTGAAACTAAATAAAAGCTTGTAAAAAGCCCAGTAAATCAGCAAGCTATACGCATGGAGCACCTGCTGTGCACATGCGATGCTTTGGCTAAAAAGCGAATGAGTCTTCTAGGGGTAGGATATCCAAGACCAGAGGATTACAGGCTCTTATCCCCGCATCTCGTTGTGAAACTTATGAAGGAGATTTTCAGCGAGGTTGGGGAGGAGTTATCTAAGGGACCACAAAAGATCCATTGGGGTCGAAGTGTTCGAGTCGTTTCTCGGTCCCTCAATAAGATAAGATAAAATCAGCAAGCTGTATACACTCAGTCTGTTGACCGCCTTAGCAGCAGTTTCATAATTTATTAAATCATCTACTATAGTACAGTTTTATCGCAGCGCATGTCTATAAATATGGCCACTTGACTTTGAGAGTCCATTTCAATTATTTAGCTACCTATCTTTTATGCATGGTAACAACTGTTCTATGTTGCGTGGTATGACGAGAATGGATAAAGTGAGAAATGAGTATATTAGGGGAAGTTTGAAAGTGGCGCCAGTGACTGAAAAGTTGAAAGGGAATCGTTTGTCTTGGTATGGTCGTGTGAGAAGGCGAGATGAAACGCATATTGCTAAAAAAAAAATGTGGATAGATGGAAGGGGACAGGGAGGCTAAAGAAAAGATGGATGGATTGTGTGAGAAATGATATGAAAGAAAAAGGAGTTGATGATAGCGTGACGAGTGACAGGACAGAATGGAAGAAAAAAACGTGTTGCACCGACCCCAAATAAAACGGGACAAGGGCAGGAAGAAGAACAAGTTCTGTTCTATGTTCTATTTAAGTTGCCATACAAAAATAAAGCTAGAACTACATTAGACCGACGCACATGTAAAACACGCCTTTTTATATGGTGGGAAAATCATCCAATGACAACCCCAGCTCTTGGGCTCTTGGTTTTTAATATTCATTAAAAACGTCGACCTGTCTATTTATGAATAGGTCAAGCCATCACGTGCGCAAACTCGCCCAAATAGGTAAACAAACTCATTTAGTTGTAGTCCAATCAAATTTTCTCATACATGGGAAATAAAAGTTCTTATTTCAATGCAGATATGAATTTTAAACAAACTAAAACTGCACATAAATCCTTTAATTATTATTTTTTTAATTTTTTTTTCTCACATAATTAGGTCAATTGAATTGAAAATCATTTGGGGTGTAGTGCGGTAGGCCCAGAAGATGGCGTGACGATTTGGACTCCTACCTTAAGGATTGGCCAGAGGTGGCTAAGGACAGAAAAGAGTGGAATAAAGGAACCTTTGCCCTGCAGTGGGACACAACGTGCTCAAAATAATAATAATTGGGGTGTCTGAGGTTTTGCGCATTTAACGTTAGGTACACGTTGTATATTTTGTGCTTGTAGTTATATTTGTCTACCAGTGACCTTTACCCAGACAATTCATTAAAGAATTGTATCGGTAAACTGGGTCGTAGCATGACCTTTAGGCTCGCGAGGGAGCACCGCACCCCAAAGTGACGTCACTATTGACAAATGGCCGCCAGATCCCCACGGGTGATAAGAATGTTTATGGCGAAAATATAAAGGAACTAGTATTATTTTTATTTGGATAAATCGTTTATGTCATTACGAAATTGACTTGGTAAACACTAGCTGACTCGGCGAACTTCGTACCGCCTAACAGTCAATGAATGTAGTATATCTTTCGATATAGTCAACCGATTGCGATGAAACAAAGGCTAAATAATATATCAAGCTACACACAATTTTAATATATAAAAGTTATCTACGTTGATTTCGTACATTTTACGTGATGTGCGTACAACTAAACACTTCTACAGATCTATTATATGTAGGTATAGATGGATGGATGGATGGATGTATTATTTGTAAGGACTTTGTGAGAATGTAATGATGTGAAGGAAATGGAGACATACCACCAGACATACCTATATGTCGCAGGTTTTTCATAAAATTAGGTTTTTGATGAAAAACCGGAAGATGACACATTTTAAACTCAATTTCATCATAAACCTGTAAAAATTCAAATTTTTTATCAAAAACCTGAACTAGTTTGGATTTATGATGAAGTTCTTGCCAAAGTCACGGGTTTGCTTTGTTTTATGACAAATAACTCAATTTAAATGAAATAAATAAAACAATCCAGTTGGTTCTTCCTTCGAGGCCAACAGATTGATGAATTTCACATAATATCCCAAGACCCAGTTACTGGGTTATGGAGTTCAGTTAGGCAGTCACTCCATACAAAATACTGGTATCCAGCCGCATCCGTTTGGACTGAAAACCGATCCCATTAAAACAAATGAATAAAAAAAATGGTAGAAAAACTGAATTGTTTAAACTCACAAAGGCACTCTAATAATAATATTTTGTCCTTTTTTACAGGATGCAAGAAATAAGGCGCGAGTGCATCCCGCTTTCGCCAACGCCGGTCGCGTAGCTGGCGTAGAAATATGGAGAATTCAAGTGAGTGGCGACATCTATTGATGAGTAGCGTAACTAAAGTACCTAATCAGGAGTTTTTTGACGAGATTTTTTTAAGTGAAATTCAGTGGCCAATGTGTTTGCGACTGAGTACCTACTTTATCTCGTTTAGCTCTTCAATTCTCATAGACGAGGTGACAGAAGAGCTGACGAGATGTTTGTGGCGGTTACTCCGTTCTTCGGACAGCATTTGTCTGGGAACGCACCTGATACGAACCTTTTTATATACTTTTTTAGTTCTTTAGGGCTTTTATTTTTATTTTGTAAGTTTTAATTAGGTTAAGTTAAGCATATTAACGTAAAATTGGAAAATTATCTTAAGTAGTTTTAAGAAAATACAGCTAATTTGAAACTTGTGTTTTCAGGACTTCGAGCCCGTACCAGTAGCTGCGAAGGACTTCGGTAAATTCTACAAAGGAGATTCTTACATAGTATTGAAGGTAAGAAATCTGTTTAGGGTGAAAACTAGGAGCCAGAGTGACCATGTAGTCACTAGATGGCGCTGTACTCAATTTTTTTAGTTTTTAATTAATGGAAACATTATTAGTTATAGTCAAGGAAAATGGAATTTGCTAAAATCGGAAATTTCACTTAATTGATTTTAGAAAGAAGATAGATAGAAAGAAAGACATTTTGTTTGGGTGACTATGGTTTTTTGGTCAAATTATAAAATTCATAGACCACCATCTCACCTGATGGATAGCAGCGATGTGGTCGATGATGGAATAGGCTTGCTTAGAATTGAGTAACTGATCCCCAGGTTGTACCACCACTTCTTAGGGCTACTGTCCATGGACGTGTAGCTTCATAGACGCGTATTCGGCAGTATCGTGTGTGATCGTATCGTTGCAGCGTCGTCGAAAGTTTCATCGCTTTGTATGTAAGCTTCACGCAGGTGTACACCAAGCGTATAATGATGAATACGCGTCTATGAAGGTACGCGGCTGTGGACAGTAGGCCTTAGCTATACACACAATTAAATTTAAACATTATCCTGTTTTTCCAGACAACGGCAGACAAACGCAACAACCTTTCCTGGAACATCCACTACTGGATCGGCAGCGAATCAACACAAGACGAGTCTGGAGCCGCCGCCATTTTGACAGTTGGCCTTGACGACAAATTTAATGGGGCTGCTGTACAGCACAGGGAAACTCTAGGCCAAGAGAGTCAACTGTTTAAAGGATATTTCCCATCAGGTTAGTAGCGACGTCTGTTGTTGTTATGCGGAAGTTTTGTGGTAAACTGTCTACTACTTGCCAATAGATGGCAGTGCTTTTAATTTTTTATTTAAATTTTTGTTTTTATTATTTTGTAAATAAAAAAAAAACAAATTCTTATTTCTTCTATGTAAAAACGGTCCTTCTTACATTATAACATTATAGTCCTTCTCATTCAATCCTAAGCAGAAGCTATTTGATCATTTTCTTCCATAAAAATGAGGACCCAAATTTTTTTCCCAGGGCCGTTGCCTAACTACGCCACTGTTCCCAACACGTGCAAATCTATCTTCAAAACAAAACATGACGTAAATCATTTAGCACTGTAACAACGTCTTCCTTGTACTATTGAAGTTGTTAATTACTTCTAATTGCAGTTCAATTATCAACTGAGATCAATTGAAACGATTGAATAATGACTCACAATTTGTATCTAAATATAGATACATTTTACAATGCATGTTCTTGATCGCGACGCCAGAGTTTATTTTCCCATAGACGCACACAATGAAGCAAAATAAATTAATATAAGTTAATGTAGATTATCAAGAGAGCTTGTTTCAGAAATAATAACTTAAATTGAAAAAACGACAATAAAATTACAAAAAAAATGATGAAACAATCTCTGTTTCGGCAATTATTGCTTGCCTGCTGCGGTCTTCCCGTCCGATTATAATTTAGGTGTCTTCGAGGCAAAAGTGGATGTGAGGTTCTAAATAAACTAGTGCACCTCACAATCAACGATTGCATCACTGTTTACCATCAGGTGGAATCGCAGTCAAGCACAACTAGTGCTATATCAATTAAATAAATACAATATATATTATTAATCAAGTAAATTCCTTTAAAAATAGTTGGAAACAGAAATTTAAATATTTACAAGCTTTTATTTAGTTTCACCTGTATGTAATCAAATCTTGTGTCCCGTGTGTGTGTACTTCCCGGTTACCGATTGAGCTGAAATTTTGCATGCATGTATAAATCAGATGACAATGCAAAATTATTATGACAAAGACCTGATCTGCTGATGAAATCGAAACGTGGCTATAGGAGCTTGGTACGTATGATTCGTATGATTCGTCTTGACGAGTATTAATTATATAGGTATTATACCGTGCTATAAAAGCTTGCTATGAAAAAGTTGTTTCCATTAAAAACTTGTGTACATTTTAAAACTAGCTAATCTATGGTAAAAAAATAATAATATCCAATTTCTTTGTTCTCAGCTCTCACCTACTTGGAAGGCGGCCATGCTTCAGGCTTCAACCACGTCGTCACCAACGCCGGCGCCGAGAAGAGACTCATACAGATCAAAGGCAAGAAGAATATCCGCACACGACAGGTTGGTATTATGCTAGAACTACTAACGACTCACACGTGTAACACGCCTGAAGCTAGAACTACATTAGACCGACGCACACGTGTAACACGCCTGAAGCTAGAACTACATTAGACCGACGCACACGTCTAACACGCCTGAAGCTAGAACTACATTAGACCGAAGCACACGTGTAACACGCCTGTAGCTAGGACTACATTAGACCGACTCACACGTGTAACACGCCTGAAGCTAGAACTACATTAGACCGAAGCACACGTGTAACAGGCCTGTAGCTAGGACTACATTAGACCGACTCACACGTGTAACACGCCTGAAGCTAGAACTACATTAGACATACGCACACGTGTAACACGCCTGAAGCTAGGACTACATTAGACCGACTCACACGTGTAACACGCCTGAAGATCTAGAACTACATTAGACCGAACCACACGTGTAACACGCCTGAAGCTAGAACTAAATTAGACCGACACACACGTGTAACACGCCTGAAGCTAGAACTACATTAGACCGACGCACACGTCTAACACGCCTGAAGCTAGAACTACATTAGACCGACGCACACGTGTAACACGCCTGAAGCTAGAACTAAATTAGACCGACGCACACGTGTAACACGCCTGAAGCTAGAACTACATTAGACCGACGCACACGTCTAACACGCCTGAAGCTAGAACTACATTAGACTGACGCACATGTGTAACACGCCTGAAGCTAGAACTAAATTAGACCGACGCACACGTGTAACACGCCTGAAGCTAGAACTACATTAGACCGACGCACACGTGTAACACGCCTGAAGCTAGGACTACATTAGACCGACGCACACGTGTAACACGCCTGTAGCTAGAACTATATTAGACCGACTCACACGTGTAACACGCCTGAAGCTAGGACTACATTAGACCGACTCACACGTGTAAGACGCCTGAAGCTAGAACTACATTAGACCGACTCACACGTGTAACACGTCTGATTTGTACATAGAACGACGTCGCGTGGCGTGGATCAAATGTAGCTCTACAAGTCTAGTTTCCATGAAAATGTTTGGAGACCGATGCGCCCAAATCGGCGTGTATGGCACACATACAATGTGCGTAGTGTAGTTCTATCTTTAAATTAGGCTTACTGGACACGGACGCGTAGCTTTATAAACGCGAATAAGCACAAAATAGATAGGTACGCGGTATAAATGATGAGGCGAAACGCTTAGTGCGGACCGTAGAGGTTTCAATAACTCACCATACGTCGAGTTTTCCCCACATTCACTCTCTTTTCTAAATGTTCCAGGTGGATCCCCTATTCTCTTCAATGAACAAAGGCGACTGCTTCATCCTCGACGTCGGTAATGACATATATGTATACCAAGGAGATTCAGCCAAACGCGTGGAGAAACTCAAGTCTGTGTCCGTCGCCAACCAGATCAGGGATCAAGACCATAGCGGCAGGGGACGAGTTGAGATCATCGGTAAGTGTGATTTTTATTAATAGATAAATTACACCCTGACACAGAACAAATGATCGTGCTCATCACATGCCCAGCTGGTTCGAAAAATACTGGGGCTAGGCTTATCTGAAAGAAAACTCGTGCCCCGGTATGAAAGCTAGAAGGAATGGGGTGGGTTTTTAGTCAGTAAGAGTCTGACACTATCTCCCGCTCCACCCAAGAGCGAGGTTTGTCATTAGATGATTTTTGCCCAACGTGAAAAAAAAAAATGCTCATCACATAAACATTTGTCCTGGGTGGGAATCGAACCCATGACCTCCGGCTTAGCATCAGGGTCACTAACCTCTAGACCAACAGGCCAGTCAAATATTGTAAAACTTTGCTTACAGACCAATATTCCAGCGACGTCGACGTCCAGAAGTTCTTCACGGCTTTAGGATCTGGTACTAAGGACCTCGTGCCTGAAGAGAGCGCCGGTGGTGATGACCAGGTAAGGGCCCCTATAAGAGTGTAGCGACATCTATGACGCCACATAAGAACTACGAAGAAAATACGAAATCCTGCATCGCGCAATCAAAGTTCTCCGCGCGATTTGAACATATACGACAGCCCGACATCAACTATCGGGCAGTCGCCCACCGGATTATAACACCTGTCTGGTCGGAGGATCCTCCCTTTTCAACGGAGGTATGTGGGACTTTACTCTCTGTTCCGCCTACCTCCAAAAGAGTTATAGTGACCATCTGGCTGAAATTACAGGGGCAACCAAACTCGTACCCACCTGCGCGGCAGTACGAGTATCTGTGCATTTAATTGCGGCCAGCTGTGACCGCATAGAGCCCCGCTGACTTAAAGATCCATTTTTATGTAAATGGATCTTTGGAGGATCACTTTGAAGAATATTTAACCACCGATTTTTATGTATAAAAATGTTTCTAAAGATCCAAGCCGTTTCGAAGGAGTAAGGAAAAGTTGCTAAATTGCTAATTTTTTTTTTTTTGACAAAAGCCGCATGAAAAAAACAATAGTTGATAATGTTGTTCATGAATCTATAATAAACAGATTTTTTTTTTTTCAAACCTATTAACCTGGCCGTTACCGAGGAGCAGGCTTCAGAAAGTCACTGTTTTATGGCACTGCTGGGAGTGCTCGGTCGCATGGGCCTTTAGTGCGAGGCCGTGAGCATGGGGCCTCTTCGCCCACGCCTGGTTACGCCTCTGATTGTTGCCTTTTTATAATTAACTAGCTGCTCCCAGCGGCTTCGCACGCGAGATAGCAGAAAACTATCCCAAGGAAACATACTTCCAGGATAAAAAGTATCCTATGCCCTATTTCAGGAAATGGTCTATCCGTGTACCAAGTTTCATCAAAATCGGTTTTGCCATTTAGGCGTGAAGATGTAACAAACAAACTCACTTTCGTATTTATAATATTAGTAAGGATAAATAAATATAATTAAATCATTATTTTCAGGCTTTCGAGCGCAATGAGGAGGCGTCGGTCACCCTGTCCGAGGTGTCTGACAGCACTGGAAAAGTCAAAGTGACTGCTCTAGCCAAGCCCTTAAGACAAGACCAGCTCAAACCACAGGTAAGAGAAAGAACATAGCTACCAGCTGTACAGCAGGTTAGGACCGTTTTGTTTAGAATCTCTTTTTACAGTAAATGTGACGCCTCCGACTTCTAAAAAAGGAGGACGTTCTCAATTCAGATGATTGTATTTTTTTTTTATGTTTGTTTGCGCATAACTACGTATTTTTTTTTTTTTTTGATAGAAAGCGTATACTTCCCAAATTGTCCCATAGTCTTCCATAGTTGGGATCTGATGATGAAATCTTGGAGAAATCGAGGGAACTCCTCAAATCCAATTCAATTTTTTAATGAAGTCGATTATTTTTTTTTTATAAAAAGGTTTTTGTTCTGAATGTTCTGATAGATAAATAGATTCTTTATAGTACACCAAAAATAAAAAAATACCTACTTAAGAAACTTAAAATTAATAGAGTGTCACTATGGGCGGTCTTATCACATAAGCAATTTTTATCACACCTCTATCTCGCGTAACATCATGTCATGAAATTAATTACTGTAATTTCAATTCACAGGAAGCTTACATACTGGACACAGTCACCGGTAGCGTCTACGTCTGGACCGGCAAACAGTCAACTGAGAGGGTACGTACAATTTTATTTTTATTTAATGAATATCGATAACACATAAAACATTAACATAAGTGTGGTATCCAGGGCTGCTGCTAGGTTGATAAATCTATATATATAAAAATGACCCCCGTTTTCCGTTGTCACGACTTGGCATGAAAACGGCTTGACCGATTTGGCTGATTTTTTTTTTGTTGTGATTGTTATTGTGAGGAGAAAATTCTTAGGGAAAAAAAAAATTAGGGTAGTGTAGGGTAGAGTAGGGTAGGGTAGGGTAGAGTAGGGTAGGGTAGAGTAGAGTAGGGTAGAGTAGGGTAGGGTAGAGTAGGGTAGGGTAGAGTAGGGTAGAGTGGGGTAGAGTAGGGTAGAGTAGGGTAGAGTAGGGTAGGGTAGGGTAGAGTAGGGTAGGGTAGGGTAGGGTAGGGTAGGGTAGAGTAGGGTAGGGTAGAGTTGGGTAGAGTAGGGTAGAGTAGGGTAGAGTAGGGTAGAGTAGTGTGGAGTAGAGACGAGCGGGAGCAAAGCCGCGCGGGCAAAAGCTAGTAAATAAATAAAAGTCACTCACAATGGGTTCACCAAGCTGCCGTAGACACGTGCGCTGACGGTTTGAGATTGATTGATTGATTGATTGAGCTGAAATTTTGCTAGCATGTGTAAATCAGATGACAATGCAATATTATTATGACATGGAGCTGATCTGATGATGGAACTGGTAGGTGAACTTAGGAACTGAGATAACCCTATCGTGTTTGAGCATTTTGAAATGGTCTTGACGAGTATTAATTGTGTAGGAACATACCGAGCTATACAACATTATTTTCATTGAAAAATAATAATTTCATGTTTTAATTTTTTTCAGGAAAAGAACGAAGCCATGACCAAAGCACAGGCTCTATTGAGTGCCAAGAACTATCCTTCATGGGTAAGTCAACTACATTCATTACTTTACTAGTAGCGGCCCGTGGCTTCGTCCGCGTGAAAATAGAAAATTGTCTTATGTGAACATATTGATTGCTTGATTCACGAGCTCTAAGTAGTCCTGAGTTGAAATACACGAATACTGACAAATACTTGCACTGACTGGACAGATCCACTCAGATCAGATCTGTAGCGACATCTATGACGCCACATAAGAACTACGAAGAAAATACGAAATCCTGCATCGCGCAATCAAAGTCCTCCACGCGATTTGAACATATACGACAGCCCGACATCAATTACTATCGGGCAGTCGCCCACCAGACTATAACATCCTGTCTGGCCGGAGGATCCTCCCTTTTCAAAGGAGGTATGTGGGACTTTACTCTCTGTTCCACCTACCTCCAAAGATCTACACTAATATTCTAAAGAGGGAAAGTTTTTTTTTGTTTATACGTTGTGGTAATCTCTGAAAGTACTGATCCGATTGCTAAAATTTTTTCACCGATAGAAAGCTGCTTTATTCTTAAGCGTTTATTTTACATAAGCGAGCGAAGCCGCGGGCAAAAGCTAGTTATTAATATTACTTCAGGTAGAGATTAAGTATTGCCATACAACGTGGCAATGCCGCCAGCCTTTTGGGCACTCTTTCAGTCGACAGCGATGCGGAGGAGTTTTATGACGTCATATTTAGCTAAGCCTTTAGGGTATATATTATTTTTAATTATTTAAGTTTATTTCATAATTTAATTTGTTAAATTAATAATAATAATAATTTATTCAAATAACGTTAACAAAAAATGAACATAAAGTAATAACGTTTTACATACAGTTCAGTGCCTAAAAATATACTAAAATTAAAATATTATTAAAGGTGCAAATAATCGTGATTCGGATATGCAATGTTTGTCCTAAAATAAATCAATAATTTCTAACACCATTTGTCAAACTATCAAAAAAATCATCATCTTCCTGCCCTTGTCCCGTTTTATTTGGGGTCGACGCAACACGTTTTTTTCTTCCATTCTGTCCTGTCACTCGTCACGCTATCACTAACTCCCTTTTCTTTCATATCACTTCTCACACAATCCATCCATCTTTTCTTTGGCCTCCCTCTCCCCCGCCGTCCATCCACATGTAAACTCATAACTTTTTTAGCAACATGCGTTTCGTAAAAAAATATTACTTCAATATTAACTTATGCTAAATGATATTTTTTGCCACAGGTTCGCATCGTCAAGATACCACAAGGAACCGAAACCGCTGTCTTCAAGCAGTACTTCACTACATGGAGAGACGAAGGCATGTCTCACACAAGAATTATCTAAATAAACCCGCCTATAACTTTAACCAGCACAAATAGGACCCGTATAAACATTTAATTAAACCTTTTTTTTAATAAACATTTAATTTCAAAATAACATTTTTTTAATAAACATTTCATTTTAAACAAACATCTTTTTAATAAACATTTAATGTTAAACAATTTTTTTTTTAATAAACATTGTTTTTTTTTAAATAAACATTCATATAAACATATTTTTTTGACGTTTGCTGTCAAATGTGCTTTCAAACTGAAATCTCGAAACTATATGCTGGAGTTTGTAATTAAATCTGACGCCAAAATGTAATCGTAATAGGAGATTCGTTTTAAGGATTTTTTTGTATTTAATCTTATATACTTAAAGACAATAATTAAATATTATTTTGTAATAAACTGGTGTTTAATTTTATTTAAATAAGAGTCCTAGGTATTTCTTCAAAGGCTGTTTTCGCCCATCACAAGCAGCCCTCGGTTCCATAACACAGAATTCCGCCTCGGTCGCAATGACAAACTTTCTGCATTTGTATCAAAATATATTACTATTTACACCATACTCGTCCAAAATACATGACTATCCGAAGATTATAGTTAAAATTTGAAACAAACATATTTTTTAGTTTACAGTAACTACTTATAACAGTATACAAAGTATAAATAATGTTAATTTCGGAAGTCGGTGTTAAATAACGAAGAGAGAAAATTAGGTATTTATTATAGAAACACCGACTTCCGAAATTAAAATTATTTTGTACTTTTCAGTGTTTTTTACATTGAAGTCGGTTTATTTATTTTTTTGTAAAAAGTTTTTTATTCAAAAATAGTATAAAGAACAGTTTTATTTTGGAGTGTTGTGTAGAATGGCCAGTGGCGTAGCTAGATGACCAAGGGCCCTGAGGCAAAAACAAACTGGGCCTCTAAATTGTTTAGGCTTTATCAATAATATATTCGCTGCTTTATTTTTTATATAAATCCCAAGTTATGTGAAGATTTATCATTAACATGCACATACAATGATATGGAGGCATGGTCGCCAACGATATCTTTCACAGCTTATATATATAATACTGCAGTGGTCACATTATCTGGGGGCACGGCAGCGCCCCCACCAAAGACGAGCCAAGCGAAGTGCAAGGGCACTACCTACCTTTTCTCGAAGTGTTTCGTCGGTTGTACGGCTTGGCTGTTTCGTTACTTACTTCAGAAACTAAATATTAGCATCACCTCCACGACGGTAGAGAAACGGCGAAGTCATAAATTTTTACTGATATGTAGAATATGTGAAGTTAGGGTCGGAGAGTTAAAGTTAGGCCGTGTAGATTCAGAAGCTCGGCTCTACATAAGATCTGATCTGTCTTTTTCACAGGGCAAACCTTATGTGGTCGTCTTGGCAACATTTTACATGAAATGTTTTTAGTGGGATCTGATTTACTATCACTATCAACAGAAATATTTTTCGTAAAATTTTTCGTTCATTCAATAAGCTGTTTGTTAATCAGGTTATGGGAGCCCCCCGAGCTTGAAGACCCCGGGGCACTGCCGCCTAGCCCCTCAATAGCTACGCCACTGGAGATGGCTCATTAATTTGGCCTAGTTTTTTCTTTACATATTTAAAATTTGCATATTAGCTTTTCCCGATCAAAAATGTATATTTGATACATTTTTGCACTCATTTGCGGGCGATACATTTTTGGGCAGTCACCAGGCTTACGATACAAAATAATATACAACGTGTAACGTTAAATGCGCAAAACCTCAAAATAGTTTGATCAGAATGACGAGCAGAATCAATTAAACCACTTTTTAATGTAGGTTACATTTTTCAAAAAAATCTTCGTTAAAAACTTCGACTTGTCTATTTATGAATAGTTCAAGCCATCACGTGCGCAAACCCGCCCAAATAGGTAAACAAACACAAATAGTTGTAGTCCAATCAGTTTTCTCATACACGGTATAATAAAAGTTCTTATTTCAATGCAGATATGAATTTGAAAAATGCACATAAAACCTTTAATAAATTTTTTTTTATGTTTTTTTCCCACATATAAATTAGGTCAATTGAATTCAAAATCATTTGGGGTGTCTGAGGTTTTGCGCATTTAACGTTACACGTTGTATAGGAACGAAAACTAGGACAGATGAATGAGACATTTTCAAAGAATCACCCCCTAAGACATATCAACAAAATGAAAAAAATGTGGTATACAATCCCTACTAATATTATAAATGCGAAAGTAACTCTGTCTGTCTGTCTGTTACGCTTTCACGCAAAAACTACTAAACGGATTTAGATCAAATTTGGTAGGTAGGTAGAAGAGACACTGGAATAACACATAGGCTACCTATAATTCCACTGCTGAGCACGGGTCTCTGCCCGCGCGATATAAACTGTAGTCTACGCGGGCGAAGCCGCGGGCGGAAAGCTAGTAACTGAATATACGGTGTGTCGACCCTCACTGGACCACTATTTACTTCACAACCTGTATATATGTATAACTGGTTGTCTACAAACAAAAGTGGTTTCTTTAAATCAAAGGTCACTAGCCGAAAACTATTTTGATGATAAAAAGACGTCATCACTATATAGTATAAAACAAAGTCGCTTTTTCTATCCCCATATCCCTATGTGCGCTTAAATCTTTAAAACTACGCAACGGATTTTGATGCGGTTTTTTTTAATAGATAGTGATTCAAGAGGAAGGTTTTTAAGTAAAATCATCATCATCATTTCAGCCGATACACGTCCACAGCTGGACATAGGCCTCCCCCAAGCGTCGCCACAACGAACGTTCCTGTGCGTCTCGCATCCATCGGTTTCCCGCAACCTTCACCAGGGCATCAGACCACCTTGTTGGAGGCCTTCCAACGCTGCGTCTTCCGGTACGCGGGCGCCACTCCAGAACCTTTCGGCCCCAACGGCCATCTGTTCTGCGAGCAATGTGCCCTGCCCATTGCCACACAACGAATTGTCAAACTTAGACAATTCTTTGTGCAATACAATATGTATAATAACATCCATTGAATAGTGGAGAAATGCTGTTACCCGAGCGAAGCCGGGGCGGGTCGCTAGTACCATAAAAAGTACCTACGTCACAAAATGTATGCATGCAATTAACAATTTAATGTAATAATTTTCCTTAAACCTTAGTAGATTCAGCTTAATTAATACTTTGTATCAAGTTAACTCATATGCTTTAAATGGTAATGTGTGATAAACTAGTTTTTGTAAAGGCTCGTACATAGCAGAATTAAACTGCAATCGACAATCTACAGGGTTATTTGTAAAACACTAACAACCTTGCAGGACTGTATTACTAACATTATAAATAACAGCTTTTTACAAAACACAATTTATTTACCAAAAACAAACCTTCAAGATTTCGTTATTTTATCTAACACATTTCAACTCTGTATACGTCTGTATGATGCGACGCAAAAGCATCAAGTAAGTACAAAAAAAACGCTAGAAGCTGCCACAAAAAAGCTAGAGGCCGCCGCAAAAAACAAAACTGAAGCGCGCGATGGCTTGTGGCCGGAGAAGCTTGAAGCGGCTTCAAGCGTTTTTTTGTGGTGGCACCGCCGCACACGAGCCACAAAAAAAAAGGCCGCCTCGAAAAGAAGCTAGAAGTGGCGTTTTTTTCAGGCCCTTGTGCGGTGGCACTAACTCTCGTAGGAAAAACAACGTAATTTCTTACTTGTAGCATTATGTTTACTACGCCGTAGCACGTTGTAGCGTACCGTAGCATGCCGTAGCACGCCGTAGCATGCGGCGTAGAAAAGAGCGTAGCAAGTGCTACGAACCAGCGCACAGCATAGCACAGTACATACTACAGGGCGTAGCACACCGCGTACTACAAAATATAGCACAGCACATACTATACGACTTAGCACACTGAGTACTACAAAACATAGCACAGCACATCCTACACGACTTGGCACACTGAGTATCTACTACAGAACATAGCACAGCACTTACTACACGACGTAGCACACTTCGTACTACAAAACATAGTACAGCACATACTACACGGCATAGCACAGCACATATTACAAGACTTAGTACACTGCGTACTACAGCACTTAACACATTGCGTACTACAAAACATAGCACATCAAATACTACACGGCATAGCACACTGCATATTACACGACATAGCACAGCACATACTACATGACGTAGCACACTGCGTACTACAGAACATAGCACAGCACATATTACATGACGTAGCACACTGCGTACTACAGAATATAGCACAGCACATATTACATGACGTAGCACACTGCGTACTACAGAATATAGCATATCACAAACTACACGACATAGCACACTGAGTACATGACATAGTATAGCACATACTACACAGTTTTTTAGCTAAAGATTCATAACTTCACTTCAAAACTACCTCCTTTTTCTTGAAATACATTTTCATTCTAATTCATTACTTAACCACAAAAAGACACAATGACCTTTACAAACCAGTAACAAATTAGCTCAAAATTACTGTCCAAAAGTTGCATAAACTTATCTTCTAAGTAAGAGGTTTTTACCTCGGACAGAGGACAAGCATTGCCATACAGCGTGGCAATGCCGCCAGTCTCTTGGGCACATTACCAGTCGACAGCGATGTTGGAGAGTTTTTTGACGCCATATTTTAGTTTCAATTAGCTAAATGGAAAAAAAAATCACAAAAAGTTGTAACGACACTTTTTTTGTCTCAACATTCCAACAGATGGAAATTGTTTCTTTTTATTTGTATTTTTTTTTTCTAGTTTAATAAAAATTTATTACAATTCCTTCACTAATTAATCGAAAGGAACTTCCTTCCATCCGGGTGTCCCTTGACACCTCTCAAGTTTTTTTTTTTTGTATATAGTTACTGTAATAGGGTAGCTTCCAGGGTCAAAATAACTACATTTTATTTAGTCCGTATTTTAGATTATAAAAAAAAAATGAACACGTATTTTTAATTTTTTTTCGATTAAACAAAAAATAACAAAGATATAGCCCATTAACCGTTAACGTTAACCATTAACGTCAATTAGACGTCAATTAGAGACACAATAGTAAGACAATAGATGCGCGGCCACCGGTGGTCGCTTGGGGATTCATGAATTAAAGTTACGTGTGACGTCACCCCGTGCAAAAAAATGCAACACGGCGTGACGTTACACGTAACTTTAATGGGCTATATATCTTTGTAGTTTTTGGTTTAATTTACAAATAAAAAAATACAGGTAGGTACTTTATTTTTGAATAATCTAAAAGATGGACTAATTAAATGTTTTACGGCAACTAGCCTATTGTACGAGTAGTTAAGTATTTTTTAAATGTCAATTATTCGTGTAAATAAATTCAGTTTCTATCTTTAAAAAAAAAAAACAAAATGTTCTACACTCTATGTGACTACATCTTAACAATACATTATTAAACACAGAACACAGACACCAGTACATAATTATACTCGTGACCGAACGGTACTGTTGTCAAACAGAAACTTTTACAAAAATGTTAAATAAAATTATCCTATTATTAGTTTTAATTAGTTGTTGTTATGGACAGTATTTTATACCGAATAACCATTTTAGTGCTATGAAAGAAGTTTTCTCCTGGAAACAAATAGGTTATAATTTTGATGGTGTAAAATGTGAGTATACCTTGGTTTAGATAGTTTTGTCCGTAGGGTAAACAAGATCCTTGGATCTTGTTTACCCTACGGACAAAACTATCTAACTAGTACTAACTAGTACTAACTAGTACTAACTAGTAACTAGTAACTGGTTATCTCTTAGTGCCAATGCCTTATTACAAGCTTTTATTTAGTTTCACCTGTCCCGATGTTTGTCTGTAATCAAGTCTTACAAATTAAATTTGATCCACTTCCCGGTTACCGATTGAGCTGAAATTTTGTATGCATGTGTTAATCAGATGACAAATTATTATGACATGGAGCTGATCTGATGATGGAATCGGAAGGTGGCTATATGAGTTTGTTAGTTAAACGACACAACCCCGTCGAGTTTGGGCTCGTATGATTCGTCTTGACGAGTATTAATTATACAGGTATACCGAGCTATAAATAAAAGCTTGCTATGAAAAATTGGTTTTCATTAAAAGCTTGTTTTAATACTAGCTGACCCGGCAAACTTCGTACCGCCTAACAGTCAATGAATGTGGTAAATTTTTCGATATAGTCAACCGATTGCGATGAAACAAAGCCTGAGTAATATATCAAGTTACAAACAACTTTAATGTATTAAATTTATCTACATTGATTTCGTACATTTTACGTGATGCGCGCACAAATAAAAACTTCTACAGATTTATTTCACGTGTAGATATTCAGACATTTTATTTACTTTTTCTTCATGTTATAATAACAAGAAACATGTAACCGAAATATTTGTAATACATTACATAATTGAAAAGAGTGTCCATGGAGTTTCTTGGACATACTTCTCCATGGAGATCTACGCTTTGGAACGTGCAATTAGCGTCATTTTTCTGACTGACTTCTTGAAATTTCAAAAGTGAGTGCTAATGGTTTATTTTGTTCTTGACAAAAAACGTGAAAGCTATCAGACGGAATATTTCATATTTATTTAAGAATTGTGAAAGAAAAATGTTGGTCAGTGGGTCGTCTTATGTTTAATCGGAATCCAGTTCTTCAATTTGGATCATCTCTGAGTTCTTTAATTATGACCAATTTCTTGCAATTTGAAAGAAAAGAAAGAAAGAAAAGAAAGAAAGAAAAATAATTTATTTAGTACAGCACAAGGCCCAAACAGAAATACAAGCAGCAAAAAATAAATAAAAAATACAATTGTAGTGTGGCTGCACCAAAATAGATCCAGACAACGAGTGCCTGACGCTGGTTTTCCACTGAACTTGTTTGACAGTATGATGTGTCGTCACAACATGGAATCGATCCTATCCTTATTTGGAACGCATTGTACTCAGTTCCATTTACCGAGGTCGCGTCTGTTTTAACATCGATTCTAAATATTGTCCAGTTGTGTAAACACTGTGATACAAAACTACACTATTTTTTATTAATATCACAATATCCACTAGGAATCCATTCGCGAATAATTAAAACAGACACTTTTTTTTTCGGTGGGAAAAATTCATCTTATGACAACCCCCGCTCTTGGGTGGGGACATAGTGTCAGACTCTTACCGACTAAAAACCCCACCCTGTTCCTTCTAGCCTTCATACCTTGGCTCGAGTTCCTTTTGGATAACCCTGGCCCCAGTAGGCTTCGACCCAGCTGGGCCCCTCCTGTCACTGACAACTCATTGAGGCGCGCGGGAACAGTGAGTGCGCGCCGTTGACGTCTTGGGCTCGGTCTGGACAGTTACCGGACGGTCGGACAGCAAGCTACCCATGGCTCGCCATCCTCGAGCCCGGACATTATAAGGCTGATTATTTGATAAATATTACGCGGAAAAGGATATTTTGTTGGCCACAAGTCTTATTGCATATTTATTTTATTTTTAGGTAGTTTTCCTGTTAGGTATTCGTCAGTATGCACCGAAATCTAATGTCATTGTCATAAATATGACAGTGAAGTTAATATTAAAATCTGGTTTAAAATGTCAAGCCTTTTAATGCGTACAATCCGAGACTCGTTAAAAATAAACGGCCCGTTCTGACATTTGAGGAGTGGAATTCCTTGCCGGAGTCTGTGTTTCCTGATAGCTACAACCCGGGAATCTTTAAGTCGAGAGTGAATAGGTTTCTTCTAGGTAAGCGCGTTCCATCGTCGACCGCATCGTCGCTTTCCATCAGGTGAGATGGCGGTCAAGCGAGAACCTATCAACAATAATAAAAAAATAAAAAAACTTGAGAAAATATATTTACAAAACTTGTTCCAGAAAGTACGTGTATTTATTAAACCCCTAAAAATTTTTGAAAAAAAAATGGCTTCATTTAGAATCTTGATAAAATTTGCAAGGCTTCTATTGTTATACTTTTTTTGAGTAAATGTTTTAAACTTTATAAATTGATTTCAATAGAAGCCTAGATAATTATCATCTGGCTATAGGAACTTGGTAGTTAAACGACATATCGAGTTTGGGCTCGTATGATTCGTCTTGACGAGTATCAATTATATAGGTATACCGAGCTATAAAAGCTTGCTATGAAAAAATGATTTTCATTAAAAGCTTGTTATCTATTCTAACCCACTTCTAAATTGTCCAGCTGCATCCTTTTAAAACACTCTTCTGTATATTCCAGATGCAAGAGACGAGCCCATCCAGAAGATAGTGGGAGGTATCTTCTTCGCTGAAGAACCAGAAGAAAATGAGAGGTTTTTCGTGCAGTACAATAATATACCAATAGGATTAGAAGTATTCCATGACAAGGTGTTCATCACCGTTCCTAGGAGACGATACGGTTAGTTTTAAATTGGTAATTGGCCTGGTACACGTAAAATCAAAGAAACTAAATATGAATAGAATAGAATAGAATGGAATAGAATAGAATAGAATAGAATGGAATAGAATAGAATAAAATAGAATGGAATGGAATGGAATAGAATGGAATGGAATGGAATGAAACGTGTGTGTGTTGTTGTAACGTGCGTGTGAACGTGTGTGTGTGTGTGTTTTATCCAAACCCGATTAAAGAACACGTGAATCGTGATCGACAACTCAACTGGCTCAAAACTAAATGATATATCAACAACTTATTTCCAGTTACATTAATGTATTCTACCGGGATAATGAAATCATCATCATCATCATCATCATCATCATATCAGTCGAAAGACGTCCACTGCTGGACATAGGCCTCCCCCAAGCGTCGTCACAACGACTGGTCCTGTGCGTCACGCATCCATCGGATTCCCACGACCCTGACCAGGTCGTCGGTCCACCATGTTGGAGGCCTTCCAACGCTGCGTCTTCCGGTAGGTACGTAGTGCCACTCCAGAACCTTTCGTCCCCATCGACCATCTGTTCTGCGTGCAATGTGCCCTGCCCATTGCCACTTAAGTTTGGCGACTCTTCGAGCTACGTCAGTAACCTTGGTTCTCCTGCGGATATCTTCGGATAATGAAATACAGTTTTTTTTTTAAATGGACTCTTCGTCCGAACGACTTTAAAATCGGTGTCGTTCAAACTCGATTGATGGATGGATACGGTAATGGTCTAAACGACAAAATCGCTAAGATATCGTTACGGTTATGATTACTTGAATCAGGCTACAGATTTTGGTGGGCGGCCCACTGAATGAGTGCGCCCTGATGACTGCCAGCAGGAAAAATTGCCGGAAAGTCGTGCAGCGTACCCTGACGGCTTCCGGAAAGCTACTTTCGTGATAACCACGACCACTCTGGGAAGAGTGAAACGACCAAGAAGAACTGTTTGGCTGGAAACCGACCCCAACATACAATATTTTGAAGTTAAACACTAATTTCATCCCCATGTCCCATCTGTTCTGCGAGCAATGTGCCCTGCTCACTGCCACTTAAGTTTGGCGATTCTTCAGGCTATGTAGGCAACTTTGGTTCTCTTGCGGATATCTTCATTTGAAGGTTCAAGGTTCTGGAGTAGAGACAACATACCGGTAGATGCAGCGTTGAAATACCCCCCAAAAGGTGGACTGAAGACCTGGTGAGGGTCGGGAGAATTCGTTGGATGCGAGATGCGACCGGTCATTATAGCGACACTTGGGGGAAGTTCTAAGTCCGACAGTAGACGTCTTTCGGCTGAAATGATGATGATGATGATGAAAATCTACTTGTTTTATTTATTTACTAGCTGCTCCCAGCGGCTTCGCCCGCGTGATAGCAGAAAATTATCCCAAGGGAACATACTTCCGAGATAAAAAGTAGCCTATTTCCTATTCCAGGACATGGTCTATCCGTGTACCAAGTTTCATCAAAATCGGTTTTGCCATTTAGGCGTGAAGACGTAACAAACAAACAAACAAACTCACTTTCGCTTTTATAATATTAATAAGGATTAAAACTTCATGCAACGCAAAGGTAAAAAGGCGGACTTAATGCCTTAGGCATTCTCTACCAGTCAACGAGGGTGGTGAGGAGACAACATGGCAGGTGCATTAAAAAAAAAGAATAGGTTAATACGAAAACAAGGGAACAAACATATATATTAGACATACCTAATAATATATACCTAAACATATCCATTTTTTCTTTCCAGGAATACCCTCAACCCTCAACTACGTGGATCTCAAGTCTTCCAAACGATCGTCTCCACTCCTCAAGCCGTACCCTGACACCGACAGCATCAATAACTTTGTCTCCGTCTACCGACCAAGAGTGGACGCCTGTGAGAGGTTGTGGATGGTCGATACAGGACTATTGGAAGTGCCTAGTGAGTAATTGGACCTTTCATTCAATACAACCACATAAGAAGGCATGTAACATCCACCTACCCGCACTGGGCCCGCGTGGTGGATTACGGCCCATTCCCTCTCCTAGAGAGGAGGCAGGAGTCCCAGCGGTGGGAACATTAAAAAGGCTAATGAAAGGAAAGTTAAAATCGTAAATACCGTTAGGTTATAATATATATATCTCGTACAATTGTAAACTAGTAGTTTTACAGTTTACAATTTTCATATCATTTTGGTAAATTATAATCTGTTAAAGTTAAAATGCTACATAACAATCTCTCACGTGTTAATTTGTCAACTGGTCAAAGGCAGTCCCTGAATGGACGGTCTTATTAAGACGTTTACAATAAAACGCATCGATACACGACAGTTTATAATTTATCTGTGTCAGACCGTCAGATTGTGAGATATCATTAGTTAACATTTTCACAACTTAGCTGGTCGATAACATAACAGAAAATCTCTAAAAAAACCGTTACAAGCTTTTATTTAGTTTCACCTGTCCTGATGTTTGTCTGTCATCAAATCTTGGAAATTAAATTTGACCCACTTCCCGGTTACCGATTGAGCTGAAATTTTGCATGCATGTGTAAATCAGATGACAACGCAAAATTATTATGACGCGGAGCTGATGTGATGATGGAACCAGAAAGCGGCTATAGGAACTTGGTCATTAAACGACACAACCCCATCGAGTTTGTGCTCGTATGATTCGTCTTGACGAGTATTAATTATATAGGTATACCGAGCTATAAAAGCTTGCTATGAAAAAATGATTTTCATTAAAGGCTTGTTTTTCAGATAACTTCGTTCAGCAAAGGCCTCCACACATCATAGTGTACGATTTAAAAACCAATGAGGAACTGCTGAGATACGAGATCCCATCTAATGTCTTAGTTAACGGCACCACTTCAGGTAAACCAATGTTATACTATACCCGTGACTATACTCCATTCACAAAAAGGATAGAGAAATGCATGGCTCGATTTTATTTGGCAATATCCGCTTTTCTGAGATTTTATTAGATTTAGTAAAATGACATATCACTGAGGAGAAATTAGTGTTTTGTCATTTCACTAGATATTTTTAGTAAGAAGACGTAATAAACGAGAATATTCGTCATCTATCGGGATTTCGTGATATCCCTAGGGATTTCGCGAAATCCCTGATATTCTCATTTCCCTGCGACATATACACCTACAGTACTAACTACCTACAGGTCATTGGACTCCTACCGGATCGGCCCTCCACGGGATTAAAACGATCAAAATTTAACGGTGTATGTAGATTGAAATGTAACGTAAAATATCGCGTTATAAGAGCAGGTTTTCGAGTAAGTGTATTAAAAAAAACTTAAGAACGTTCCTTTTCCTATTCGATTACAGGTCTAACATCAATAACAGTCGACGTAACACCTTCGACCTGCAACGACGCGTACGCCTACATCAACGATCTGGCCAGGAATGGCTTGATAGTCTTCTCTCTGAAGCAACTGGACAGCTGGAGGATCAGCCATCCTTCTTTTGTCTACGATGTTGGTGCTACCGACTTCATGGTTGCACGTAAGTATCTTACCTACATCAGATATATCCGACCCACACTGTCACGTCTATTCCGCTAGGGTCGCACATCCACGACCAAATACTCCATCTCGTCAACTCTTCTGTCACCTGAGGATTGCAGCGAGGAGGAGTGGCAGGCGGTTGCCTCCTTCAGCAATAATGCTAGCAAAGAAAGAGGCCGACTGCATCAGGCAACGGCACTCACGCCCCAGCCGCCGCCGGGATTCCGATCCCGATTTCCGACTACTGTAGACAAGGGCTTGCTGACGGCGAGCAATAGGTAGCTGGCTGTCCGACCGTCCGGTAATCGTCCGGACCGAGCCCGAGTCGTCGATTGCTCGTACTATTGCCGAGCGCCTCATGGAGAAAGGAATCGATTTTTTTTTTCTCGAAATTAAGGATAGGTTTGCAAATATCAGGCGGTGAAATTGTTGGCACATATATTTAGGTTCGTCATTATTATTATTCTGTGTAATTCAGTGCAGTGTATTTATAGAAATTTTTTAAAACGTAAAAGGCGCTTCTCAAGGTGGTGCATCATGACTCACATTTTCACTGTTTTTCATACAACCGCTCATAACTGATTATGACGTTATTACATATTTTTTATTAGATATTTTGGAAACACAGTATCTTGTGGATATTATCTAGGTTTCTAAAGAAACCAATTTCTAAATTTGTGTAAAACTAATCCAGTAAAAACCTCTGAAAATGTCCTATTTTGTATGAACTTTGACACTTCATAATTTGCCTAAAAATTAAAAAGTCAAAAAAGTAATCCTCTAGAGACCTTGCAAATTTTATTAAGATTCTTAAAAGACAACTTTTTCCAAAAACTTTTAAGGGTTTAAAAAAAACAGCTATTTCCTGGAGCAAGTTTTGTGAAATTTTCAGGTAAATCTCGGAATTACCGAATACTAACAGAGTTTCCAGGCGTTATCTCTCTTTTTTGCGTTGCCTTTTCGACAAACATCGCGTTGGATTGCATTAAATGAAGTAACAAGCTTTTAAACCATTTTCGATGTTTACGATAAGCGAGTGGAGAAGGACCCTCTTAAAGATTCCTCTTAAATAAAAGCTTGTAATAAATATCGTTATCAGAAAATTCTTTACATGAGATGATTATTTCACTCTTCCAGATCAGACGATCAACTGGCGTGACGGCATCTTCAGCATCGCCCTGTCAGACCCTGACAGTGCAGGAAAGAGGACAGCTTACTACCACCCCTTGATATCGACGCAGGAGTTCTCCGTATCCAATGAGGCCTTGAAAAACAAGAATGCTGATTTTGAGGCCAATTTTAAGGTGCATTTTTTTAAATATACATATTTATTTATCTCAGGACGCTCACAGTACCAGCCCATTTCCCGGCCACCGTATGCGCGAATCTGCGGACGGCGAGCAATGGGTAGCTCGCTGTCCGACCGTCCGGTAACTGTCCGGACCAAGCCCACGTCGTCGGCAACACGTACTGTTCCCAATTACTCTAAGGAGTTGTCGGCGACCGTAGGAGCCCAGCAGGGTCGATGCCTACTGGGGCTAAGGGTCTATTCCTGAAAGGGAGGCTCGGCCCCAGTATGATAGGCAACGAAGGAACAGGGTGGGTTTTTTAGTCGGTAAAAGTCTGACACTATCTCCCGCTCCGCCCAAGGCCGGGGGATGTCATCTCGATGATTTTTACCCACAGAAAAAAAAGCTGCCTAACGAGAGCCTCCTCAGATGTTGTTCGAGGCTCTTATTATTGAGGATGATGATGATACCATTATTCGGAAGCAGTATGCGCGCAAACACAGATGCACTCTCTCGTCCGTGCCCTCCTTGATCCAATGGAACGGGAACCGCTACGATTGGAGGAAGACTGGATGCAGTGTCTAGTGGATCGATAACTACCTATGCCTCCTATCGTCCATTCTTTAGGCCTTTTACTATACCTAGCTGTCTCGCCACCGAAAGTGGATTGCCATTGTGACTAAGACAGACTCTATGCACGATGCGAAGAGTAACCGCAAGGCTTGAGTGTTGATACACTCAAGCCTTATTGTCGTGTTGCCTTGTTGTTGTTGCTCTTATTATTATTACCTGTACAAAAAAAATACCATTTTCTTTCCAGCTTGAAGGAGTCCGAGGAGCATTCTCCCAGAGCGGTTCCCATGACTTCCACAGCGCTACCCAGACGCTGCTGTATGCCAACGTTGCCCAGGATGGCATTATGTGCTGGAACACTAGATCACCCTTGAGCAGCAAGAACGCTGCTGCAGTCGCTCAAAGCCATAGCAAATTGGTGTATATATCAGGTAAACTATCAACAATTGCATCCCTGCTTACCATCAGGTGGAGTCGCAGTTTATTTAATCGACCCAAGATGACCGTTGTAACAACCAGCTGGTCAAATGGAGCTTCCTCGACCTATCTCTAGTACAGCGCCAGTGTAAAGCCTCTCCACAGTACATGCGTCACCTGCTATGCTGCCCATCCTGTATGACCAACTGCAGTTTTTAGGATTTATACGAGGCCAACAATAGAACCGTACAGGTTGCCAAATATTGGTCTGAAAAAGTATAGTTTGAGAGCAGAAAAGAAGAAGATCAATTTAAAAAAACCTCCTGGCTTAATTTTGATCATAGTAATGGCCAACCTCAACAGATTTGCGTTCAAGGGCTGAGGTAACTCTCTCGAACACCCCCAGGCAAGGGGGTGAGTACAGACTTATGGACGACGAACAATAGGTAGTTCGCCGTCCGACCGTCTAGTAATGGTCAAGCCAGAGTTGTCGACGGCGCGTAGTATTTCACCCGCCCCAAAGAGATGTCCGATGTCCGCTGGGACTACGCACTACGCGAAAGGAAATCCTGGTCCCAAAACGCAAATTTCTCAAAAAAAAGGATAAGCAAGCTTTTAATGAAAAAAAATTTTTATAACAAGCTTTTATAGCTTGGTATATATCTATATAATTAATACACGTCAAGACAAATCATACGAGCCCAAACTCGATGGGGTTGTGTCGTTTAACTACCAAGTTCCTATAGCCACCTTCCGGTTCCACCACCAGATCAGCTCCATGTCATAATAATTTTGCATTGTCATCTGATTTACACATACATGCAAAAATTCAGCTCAATCGGTAACCGGGAAGTGGGTCAAATTTTATTTACAAGATTTGATGACAGACAAACATCGGGACAGGTCATCATCATCATCATCATATCAGCCGAAAGACGTCCACTTTTGGACATAGGCCTCCCCCAAGCGTCGCCACAACAACCGGTCCTGTGCGTCACGCATCCATCGGATTCCCGCGACCCTGACCAGGTCGTCGGTCCACCTTGTTGGAGGCCTTGCAACGCTGCGTCTTCCGGTACGTGGTCGCCACTCCAGAACCTTTCGTCCCCATCGACCATCTGTTCTGCGTGCAATGTGCCCTGCCCATTGCCACTTAAGTTTGGCGACTCTTCGAGCTACGTCGGCAACCTTGGTTCTCCTGCGGATATCTTTATTTCTGATGCGATCACGCAAGGAAACTCCGAGCATAGCCCTTTCCATCGCCCTTTGGGACAGGACTCGGGACAGGTGAAACTAAATAAAAGCTTGTAAAAGGCACATATTCAGTTTGTATTCTTTATTTGCAGATCTGAAGGTAGTTGGAGATGATGTGTGGGTGTTAGTGAACCAAATACCTACGTTTATATACTCACAGTTCAATGTTACTGAACCCAACTTCTTTGTACATAAGTAAGTAGTCAAGCCACTTTTTTTAAAAGAGTAGTAAAGTTAACCATAGATTTTCTTGCCGGTTCTTCTCCATAGGAAACGACCTAGCTTCTGACGTTTTATAAGTGCCTTCCGTAATATAGGAAGGCCTATGTGAAATAAAATATTTTGACTTTGACTTTTGACTTTGACTTTTTACTTTGACTTTTTGACTTTGACTTTGACTTTGACTTTTTTACTTTGACTTTTTGACATTTACTTTTTTACTTTGACTTTTTGACTTTGACTTTAAGATATTATATCTGTCGGAGACCTTATTGTAGAGAGCAGTAATGGCCGAGTGGTAACGGCCCTGACTTCCGAGTTGTAAGTCGCGGGTCAAACCCTGCCAGGCGCATTACTTTGTGTAATTTATTTTATCACCACTGCTCTCAAAACGGTGAAGGAAAACATCGTGAGGAAACCGCTATGTCTTAGAACCAAAAATTCGAAGACATGTGACGTCCATCAACACGCACTGGGTATAACGGAAAAAAAAATCTTTTGTGGCAATACAGGACAAGATGATGAGACTGGCTAAAGCCGAAACCGGACTTACGATCGGTAAAAGCCAAAGCCAAATTTTAACTAATGTATTTATTTTTCATTTCAGGGGTAACGTTCAAGATCTGATCAGTGGTACCGTTTGCAGCAAGAATTAAATTCTATATTGTTTTTTAAAGATTAAAACTGTAAAAATGACATCCTAAGAAGTTTTATTTTCTTTCCTACCTGGCGATAAATCCCATCTCTTAGGAATGGCTGAAAAGAAATCACGACGTCCTCACCTTCCGCATGACGCAGGTCCTCATCGGACAAGGCTCCTCGCACCCCAGCAGCCAAGACCCCAATTTCCAGCTACTATAGGCGTGGACTTGCTGACGACAAGCTATGGGTGGCTCGCCGTCCGAGACCAAGTGGTCGACTTCAGTCGGCACGTAGCGTTCCACGTGCACCTCAAGGAGGTGTCAGTACAGCCTTAAAAGCCCAGCAGGGCCGAAGCCTACTGGGGCCAGGGTTAACTCCAAAAGGTAGCTAACCCCCGGTACGAACGGCAACGAAGGAACTGGAGTGGGTTTTTAGTCAGTAAAAATCTCACACATCTCGCGCTCCGCCCAAGAGATAAGATAAGATAAGATAAGATAATCATTTATTTGCTCAAACATGAGTACAGTACATACATCACAAAGTAAATTGTCAGCATGCAAGAGCGGGGGTTGTCATTGGATGATTTTCCCCACCGTAAAAAAAAGCTGTTAGGACCCCGCCATGATTACCAGCAACTCTAGGCGTGGACTTGCTAACGACAAGCAATAGATAGCTCGCCGTCCGAATCCGAGTCGTGGACAGCGTGTAGTGTTCAACGTGCACCTCAAAGAGGTGTCAGTACAGCCATAGAAGCCCAGCAGGGCCGAAGCCTACTGGGGCCATGGATTAACTTCGGAAAGAGAAACCCAAGGTCCTGAAATGCAAGGCAAAGAAGGAACATAACCGTTTCAGTAAAAGTATCCACCAAAAAAATTGGGCAAGTGCGAGTCGGACTCGCGCACTGAGGGTTCCGTGCAAACTACAAGTCCCGAATGGAGTCTCGAAGATAGCCCAGAATTGCAAAAAAAAATTTTCGTGACGTTGGTAGAGTCTGTCTAATGAAAGCGTAACCTGGAGTTTTTTTTTTAAATTAAAGTGGCAACATTATTTTGCCGCCAAAATCACGTCTAAGTCTATGATTGCAATTGTCAGTTTTTGGAAACAGATATTTATTTATCAACAATAACTGCTTTATCATGGGTAAAACAATATAAAGTTATGTGCGAAAGCTGCTACACACTATCATCAGTGAGTTTAAACAAAAACAAGAAGAGAAAGAAGTTGTTTTCTAAGAAAAACAACAATGTTTATACACGATCTTGGATTTTTAAGTTAGTGTAACACTTTAATCTTGATCATTGTTAACTGACCACTAGATATTTTTACGCTATGAATGATGATGACTATTTTAATTGACTATCGCAGTTTTGTGCTCTTGGTATTCTTGTCGGAAGGCCAAAATGCCAAAATGTAAATAAAGAATATTATATACGGCATTTGAGAGAACAGATAAAATAAATTTGGAATAATATCTAACATTTTGTGTATTATTAACCTTTACCATACATCTACCAATAAATAAATCTACACAATTTTAAGTTCTTATACAACTATTGTACAATCGTCATATATAAAAAAAATACTCAAGTACCAAAACTTTTTTCTCCTACTATTTCAATAATACCATATTCCAATTTTTGGGTTTCAACCTCCTTTTCTCAGGTCACGCTTTCAGTAGACGGACTCTACCAACAAATTTACTGTTTTCAGATTTATTGCTATACCTGGTCAATGCTATAAGACCTTGCTTTGTGCCAAATTTCAGGACTCTGGGTCAAATTTCGATCTTTGAGTGTACCAAAATACGCTTTTTTGCGACATAAAGGCCGTATCTTTTTTATTCGTTAACTTAGATGTTTGATTCTTTCACAGCATCAAGAGACTGCCGACTTGAGTATATGGTTTTAATTTCAACTCGATACCTTTGCGCGTTCTTGAGATAAAGGGTCTTGACAGACAGACAGACGGACGGACAACAAAGTGATCCTATAAGGCCGGACGCACACATTCGGTTTCCGGATTAGGTTTCCTGATCAGGAATTCCGATTCGGAAGCCTAAATGCTCTTATCACACGTTTTTACTTTTACCGAACGAAAAAAAACCACGGACGCAATCCCGAATCTGAATTCCTGATCGGAAAACCTAATCTGGAAACCGAATGTGTGCGTCCGGCCTTAGGGTTCCCTAAAAACAACAGAATATTTTACCGACCCTGCCCCAATTTGACGAAGGAACTTCCATCATGGCCATGGCACTACTTCAATAAAACATAAATAGCATCTAATATAGATATAATACATTATTATAATATTATTATAAAGATAACCTCAAATGAACCGTTGCTAAATAAGGAACATAGACGCGTATCTATGATGTTATCGACAAATATATATGTAATGAAATGTCATTTCATTACATCTCCCCCCCTAAGAGCAGAAATTGTAAATAATTAAATGTCGTTTTATAAGATATGTTATTGAGATTATTTTGCATATTTTATTGTTAAAAATTCTATTGTTATGAGATAAAATAAATGGATATAATTGAGGAGGCGATATTAGTAAACTTTAAATGTCGTTTCTTTGATTTTCAGGTAAATTATAGGTGTAATGGTCATAGTTAAACGTTGTAATATAGTAAAGACGTATTAAATAAACAAATCTTTCATTTTCAGAGAAACAATTTGTGGTTTATTTGGAAAATCCTCAATAACATATCTTATATATATACAACGTTAAATGCGCAAAACCTGAAAATAGTTTGATCAGAATAACGAGCAGAATCAATTAAACCACTTTATAACCCTTCAGATACCGTCAATTAGAAACACAATAGTAAGACAATAGATCCGCGGCCACCGGTGGTCGCTTGGGGATTCATGAATTAATATAGGTTACATTTTTCAAAAAAATCTTCATTTAAAAATGTCGCCATGTCTATTTATGAATAGGTCAAGCCATGACGTGCGCAAACCCGCCAAAATAGGTAAACAAACACAAATGGTTGTAGTCCAATCTTTTCTTGTACCTACACGGAATAATAAAAGTTCTTATGCATATATGCATATATGTTACGCATAATGCAGATATTAATTTTAAACAAACTAAAACTGCACATAAAACTTTTAAATTTTTTAAAATGATTTTTTCTCATTGTATTAGGTCAATTAAATTAAAAATCATTTGGGGTGTCTGAGGTTTTGTACATTTAACGTTACACGTTGTATAATACTGATGTGTTTCTTGAATTATAAAAAATATAGTCTATGTCACTCTGGAATAAAACGGCTTTCTATCGGTGAAAAAAATTAAGCAATCGAACAAAAACTTTCAAAGATTCCCGTCTACAGAAAAAAAAACCGCTTTATAATATTAGTGTAGAATTGTAGATTATAAAGCCCAAGATTTTGTTAGATTTTATTATATTTTTTACAAGCTTTTATTTAGTTTCACCCGTCCCGATGTTTGTCTATCATCAAATCTCGTAAATTAAATTTGACCCACGTCCCGGTTACCGATTGAGCTGAAATTTTGCATGCACCTGTAAATCAGATGACAATGCACAATTATTTTGACTTGGAGCTGATATGATGGTGGAACCGGAAGCTATAGGAGCTTGGTAGTTAAACGACACAACCCCATCGAGTTTGGGTTCGTATGATTCGTCTTGACGAGTATTAATTTTATAGGTATACAGAGCTATAAATTTTTTTTTCTATACTATCTGCATATAAAAAAATTTTTTCACTAACCCTTCAGATACCGTCAATTAGAGACACAATAGTAAGATAATAGATGCGCGGCCACCGGTGGTCGCTTGGGGATTAATGAATTAACCCTTCAGATACCGTCAATTAGAGACACAATAGTAAGACAATAGATGCGCGGCCACCGGTGGTCGCTTGGGGATTCATGAATTAACCCTTCAGATACCGTCAATTAGAGACACAATAGTAAGACAATAGATGCGCGGCCACCGGTGGTCGCTTGGGGATTCATGAAATAAGCAAGATTTTGAATGTTATACACGCGAATACTCATCAGTCTCCAGTCATGAAATACACGAGCATTGTAGGACCATCTCTACGCAGTGGGCCCTTGCCCACGGCTTAGACAATAAACAAGCCTTTTTTTTTACAATGGGCAAAAATCATCTTATGACAACTCCCGCTCTTGGGTGGAGCGAGAGATAGTGTCAGACTCTTACTGACTAAAAACCCACCCCGTTCCTTCTAGCCTTCATACCGGGGCTCAAGCTTCCTTTCGAATAACCCTGGCCCCAGTAGGCTTCGACCCAGCTGGGCCCCTGCTGTAGCTGACAACTCCTTGAGGCGCGCGGGAACAGTAACAATGCGCACCATCTACGACTTGGGCTCGGTCCGGACACTTACCGGACGGTCGGACAGCGAGCTACCTACCGCCGGAAATCGGGATGGGAATCCCGAAGGCGGCGAGGGCGCCCGTTACCTGGACAGAAATGGGCTAACTAACTTTTTTATGCAGCTGAGGTTCCTTAGAATTCTGCGGTCTAGTCACGAACAGTACCGATGCGGTGATGCGGTAAGCACTGCATGCATATGTCAAGGGTAACCGGTATTCGCGGAAGAAGCGTCTATTTATTATTTAAATTGTTGGTTGTCGTGGAGCTGTGCAGATGTTTTATTAAATTACTAGCTTTTGCCCGCGGCTTCACCCGCGTACATAATCCCAGGATAAAAAGTATCCTATGTGTTATTCTGGGATATGGTCTACTCGTGTACCAAGTTTCATCGAGATCCATTCAGTGGTTTTTGCGTGAAAGAGTAACAAACATCCATACATCCATCCATACATAAAACTTTCGCATTTATAATATTAGTAGGATGTAATTATATCTGTTGTAGCCAGATCTTGGAATAATCACTTCATGATATGGCCAAGTAAAACTGGCCAGATTTTTTTATACGGTAATATTTGACAATATGTCAATACCCATTTTCTAAAAAAAAAACACACGATTTCAATGTAAAGAAAACAGTTTTTCTTTACATTTAACATTTTTTTTAAATACTTACTGGTATTTTTTTTTGTAAAATGTTTTTTTTATTTTATGATAATAAATAATAATAAACTGATGAACCCAATAAATTATATACATACACTATAATTACGTACACTTAATGACGTTAATTTTGGTACAAATATTCCGTCACATTTTAGCCGAAACCAAAACTTCAGCCGAAACCAGTTTTTTGGTCGAAACTGTCCAAAGCAAAGAAAAATCTGAAAAAATTGAATCATCTAGAAAAAAAAGGAAGAAAAACAAAAAAGGAAAGGAATAAAAATAAAGAAGAAAAAGAATCAAAAAGAAGAAGAAGTTGAATTTTCAGCCGGCCTCTACCAAATATTACTGTTCGGAGTTTATCTTCAAATATGTACCCCAGGGGCTCTGCCACGAGCTTTATACGAGATCCATTTTACGACCTAAACTGAACTGTTAAAGGGATGCAGCTAAATCTACATTAATATAAGAAAGGGTAATTTTTTTTTTTGGTTTTTTGTTAATAGGAGGATATCTCTTAAAATACTGGTCCGAAAAAACATCGATAAGTCAAACTATCGACAGCAAACATCACTATAGTCATCTCTGAGGTCATGGTTTACAAACATTAAGAAAATCTAACATATGGTTGACACGCTCTGACCTAGACAGACGTGTTTCTTATTAATTTTAATAATATATAATAATAATGCAATAATTAGTGATTTGTAATAATACCTAATATTTTAACATTTAGTTTTGTGAGACGTGCAGAAGTGAAAAAGTGATTTGTTTTAATTAAAAAATAAATAAAAAAGGTAAGTGACGTTGATTTTTTCTTTATTATTGCCAGATTCGTGCTTGACCACTATCTCGACGATATGGTCGACGATGGGACACGCTCGCCTAGAAGTAACCTATTCACCCTTGACTTAAAGACCCCTAAGTTGTAGCTATCAGGAAACACAGACTCCGGCGGGGAATTCCACTCCTTAGCTGTACGCACAATAAATGTGTTCTCAAAAGTCTTTGTACGTATGGTTGAGATGTCTAAAGGTCTATTTAACCATTTATTTTACTTTACTAATAACTTTTCCCGCTCTAGGGTGGAGCGAGAAGTTCCTCCAGATGCCCTTATATTCTAGGACTACGAGTTTCTCAAATTATGTATATTCAATCAATTTTTTTTTAAACTTGGATTATTTATTTTATTAAACTTTTTACAGCTTCCGTCGGATATATCCGACAAAACCTCTCGTGTTTATTCCGCCAGGGTCGCATATCCACGACCCGACCTTTTTTGGTTGGTAAAAATCATCCAAATGACATCCCCCACCCTTGAGCGGAGCTGGAGTTAGTGTCAGGCTCTTACTGACAAAAAAACCCACCCCGCTCCTTCTTGCCTTTCGTATCGGGGCCGAGCTTCCCTTTCGGATAACCCTGGCCCCAGTAGGCTTCGACCCGGCTGGGTCCCTGCTGCTGCTGACGACTCCTTGAGGCGCGTGGCGAGTGCGCGCCGTCGATGACTTGGCCTCGGTCCCATTATCCATTGTTCGCCGAACTACCCATTGCTCGCCGTCTGCAAGCCCGCGCCTTCGGTGACCGGAAATCGGGATTAGAATCCCGGCGGCGGCTGGGGCGCTGTTAGCGAGGTTGCGTGATGAGGTCGGCCTCCTCCTTTGCTAGCATTACTGCTTCGCAGAAGGAGGTGACCACCTGCCACTCCTCCTCGCTCCGGACCATGGCCTGTACCAAGGCCTGTCGCAAGAGATCGCCGCCGCCGATCGCACCCCGAGGGCACGGCGATGCTTTACCCAAGCGGGGTAAACCTCTACTTGTGTGCTCCACCATGTCCTCCGGGCGTTCCGCACAGTGGCGACACCCGGGTGTCACTTCCGCACGAATCCGGTGCCGGAACCTCCCGAACTTACCCTGTCCGGTAAAAACTTGCGTCATGTGGAAGGTGAGGACGCCGTAAGATCTTTCCTGCCACGCCTCAAAGAGGGGACTTACCGCCATAATTGTGGCGTGCCCAAAACTTGCCTGCTGCGGTCTTCCCGTCCGGTTATAATTTGGGTGTCTTCAAGGCTAGAGTGAATGGGCTCTTAAAAAACTAGTGCGTCTCACTATTAACGATTGCATCACTGCTTACCATCAGGTGGGATCGCAGTCAAGCTCTAGTTTAAATTAATAAAAATGAATCGTGTTATAACAAAAAATATATCCTTGTTATATTAAAATTAATCATGTTTAAGAAAAGCTGTTTTACAACTTTTAAATTAAAACATGATTTGAAAACGAGATTTCTAAAAGAAAAAAAGAGGAAAAAACATACCTTTTTTAAAAAAGTTTTTTTTTTAAAGCCTCCTCCTTTTTTGAAGTCGTAAAAAAGGAGGAGGTTCTCAATTCGGAAGTTTGTAATTTTTTTAAATATTTGTTCGCGCATAACTTCATCGCTTGCCAACCGCTTTAAAAAAAAAACTTTTTTGTTGGAAAGGGTATACTTCTCAAATGGTCCCATAGTCACCAAGTTGAGATCTGATGATGGAATCTTGGTGAAATCGAGGGAACTTCTCAAATTCAATTCAATTTTTTTGTGAAGTCGGTTATTTCTTTTTATAAAAAAGTTTTTTAAACTTTTAGTTTCTTCCGCCTCAATGTTTGTTTGTTTTTAATCAAATCTTGGAAATAAAATTTGATCCACTGATATTTATATGAAGTAACGCGTGAAATACGCATGCGAGACGCGTTTTTTTTTTGTATTTCGAATGCAAAGCAAACCCGAGTGAAGTAAAAGTGAAAGTGATGAAATTTGCACGATATTAAAAAAACCCTAACATATTAAACTAATAAACATTTTGAGTTAGTATAGTATAATATAATATTCCACAACTATCACACAACGCCGTCTAGTCCCAAGCTAAGCAGAGCTTGTGTTATGGGTACTAGACAACTGATAAACATACAATATTTCTAAATATATACATATTATAGATAAATTACATCCAGACGCAGAACAAAAGATCATGCTCATCACAAACATTTGTCGGTATCGGTTATATCGGTTTCCTCGCGATGTTTTCCTTCACCGTTTTGAGAGCAGTAATGATATTTAAATAAATTACACAAAGTAACGCGCTGGGTTTGAACCCGCGACCTGACTCGTAAGTTGGAGCCGTTATCACTCGGCCACTACTCTCTATGATATATGATTCTTTTTCTGTACAAAAATATAACTATGAATGAAAAATACAGTCAAAACTCAGCAAATCACTAACCAGTTTTTTTAAACTTCGTCATCTCAAGGTTAAAATAACAATTTCGATCTTGCAGAACTAAACAATAGCCGAGAACTGGTTTTTCTGTTTAACCGCTAACAAATCGAACAAACATAAAAAATAAACGGAATGAAGTTATTTACTTTACGACTGATCTTTGTCATAAGGTCTGGTAGTACAGGCTATACAGTATACACCACAAATTTTAACCGACTACCAAAAAAAGGAGGAGGTTCTCAATTCGGTTGCATTTTTTTAAATGTTTTTTACCTCAGAACTCCGTCGTTTATGGACCGAATTGCATTTTTTTTTTCTTTTAGTCTAGTCCCAAGCTAAGCAGAGCTTGTGTTATGGGTACTAGACAACTGATAAACACACTTATATATTTCTAAATATATACATATTATAGATAAATTACATCCAGACGCAGAACAAAAGATCATGCTCATCACACAAACATTTGTCCTGAGTGGTGGGGGTATGGATAGAGCAGAAATTTTTTGTAGGTACCTACTAATTAGAAAATAGGGTTGTATATCGACAATATACATAATTATGAATCAACGCACATCCTGAAAGTGGTCTGGTGGTCATTCTCTACCATAAAAATATTTGTTAGTAATGTTTTTCATTTATGGTATCCAAAATTTTCCGACATTCTAGATATACCTTGAAGACAAAAAGTTTGCGAAACACTGTTCTAGTGGTTTTCTAGTGAGAACATAGGTAAAACGCTCGCGCTCAGATCCATCAGACGAGCATTCCTACACAGTCTAAGAAGGTTTCCTTGTTTTTCAGGTCAAAATGAAACTGTTTCTCCTGACAGTCGCTTTGTTGGCCTTGCTGACCGTACCCTCAAGGAGTCAGAACCGACGGAGCGTCGGCAAATTTGAAGAAGTGTTCTCTTGGAGACAAATGACTTACGACATCAATGGCATATCAGGTGAGTACTGTGGTCGAGCAACGGGTAGCTCGCCGTCCGATCGATCGGTAACCGTCCGGACCGAGCCCAAGTCGTCAACGGCGCGTATTGTTCCACGTATGCCTCAAGGAAATGCCAGCAAACCATAGGAGCCCAGCAGGATCGAAGCCTACTGGGGCCATGGGTAGTTTGAAAGTGAAACCTGGGGCCCTGGTCGTAGGCCAAAAAAGAACAGGAATGAGTGTTTAGTCAATAAAAGTCTGACACACCCTCGCGTTCCCCCCAAGACCGGGAGATACCATTGAATGATTTTTCCATCTTAAATAATAACAAAATAAAAAATAAAAAAAAACCCGACGCATAAAATCATCATTAAGTGTTTAAAATCCCTGCCACAGCCAACAAACGAGCTGATGGCCTTGAACACCTGAACAGATCTTCATAAATAGTATCTAAGAGCCATCTCGATAACGTCAGCTTTCAAATAAAAAATCCGCATCAAAATCGGTTCATTCGCTTAGGAGGTACGATGGCACGGACAGACCTGTCAAACTTATAACACCCCTCTTTTCCGTCAGGGGTTAAAGAAAGGTGAGTATAGTCCATATATACAACGTGTAACGTTAAATGCGCAAAACCTGAAAATAGTTTGGTCAGAATAACCAGCAAAATCAATTAAACCACTTTTTAACCCTTCAGATACCGTCAATTAGAGACACAATAGTAAGACAATAGATGCGCGGCCACCGGTGGTCGCTTGGGGATTCATGAATTAATATAGGTTACAAAAAAAAATAAGTATTAATTAAAAATTTCGCCCTGTCTATTTATAAATAAGGCAAGCCATCACGTGCGCAAACCCGCCGAAATAGGTAAACAAACACAAATGGTTGTAGTCCAATCAAATTTTCTCATACACGGGATAATAAAAGTTCTTATTTCAATGCAGATATTAATTTTAAACAAACTAAAACTGCACATAAAACCTTTTTTTTAATGAATATTTTCTTACTGTTTTAGGTCAATTAAATTAAAAATCATCTGGGGTGTCTGAGGTTTTGCGCATTTAACCCTTCAGATACCGTCAATTAGAGACACAATAGTAAGACAATAGATGCGCGGCCACCGGTGGTCGCTTGGTGATTCATGAATTAACGTAACACGTTGTATAAGAAAGGAGGTATAGTTTGTCTAAAAAATCAAACGACTCGAAAAATTTTAAACGAATAGAAAAATCTGTTATATATTACATACAATATGTTTTATAAGGTTCTATTAGTAAACAATGATCATCTCTTGCAACCTTGATTATTCAACCAGTGTTGACTACATCAGATCTCAAGAAAAGATTATTTGATTAGATTACCCAAGTCGTTGGACTTTTTAGACAGACTCTACCATGGTACTCAAATCAGTTAAAATAGAACATTTCCGACGTCTGGCTCCCAAGCTTCTCCGGGCTGGGGCTGCTCTCAAGCGGCTCCTGCCCAACCTTGGGGGTCCAGACGCCTCCTGCCGGAGGCTCTACGTGGGGATCGTTCGGTCCATGGCCCTCTACGGGGCGCCGGTGTGGGCGCCGTCGCTGGCAAAGCGACCGGCGTCCATACTGAACGCCTGCCAGAGGGTCATGGCAATACGGATGGTGCGGGGTTACCGCACGATCTCCCGCGAAGCGGCGAGCCTTCTGGCTGGCCTACCACCGTGGGATCTGGAGGCAACAGTCCTTGCACACATGCACGACATGCGCGTGGAGATGCAACGCCGGGGTGAAAGTCCACTGCCGCAACATGTCAAGGCATGGCGGACAGAGCTCCGGCGGGATCTCATGGTGAAATGGCGTCAACGGCTATCGCAACCCAGTGCTGGGCACGCCACGATTATGGCGGTAAGTCCCCTCTTTGAGGCGTGGCTGGAAAGACCTCACGGCGTCCTTACCTTCCGCATGACGCAGGTCCTCACCGGAAATGGCAAGTTCGGGAGGTTCCTGCATCGGATTCAAGCGGAAGAGACGCCCGGGTGTCGCCACTGTGCGCAACGCCCGGAGGATACGGTGGAGCACACCGTCGAGGTGTGCCCTGCCTGGGCGGAGCATCGCCGTGCCCTCGTGGGGGCGATCGGCGGCGGAGACCTCTCGCGCCGGGCCCTGGTCGAGGCCATGGTCCGGAGCGAGGAGGAATGGCAGGCGGTCGCCTCCTTCTGCGAAGCAGTAATGCTTGCAAAGGAGGAGGCCGACCGCATCAGGCAACGGCGCCCTCGCCGCCGTCGCCGGGATTCCGATCCCGATTTCCGGCCACCGTAGACGCAGGCTCGCGGACGGCGAGCTATGGGTAGCTCGCTGTCCGATCGTCCGGTAATGGACCGAGTCTAAGACGTCGACGGCGCGCACTGTTCCCGCGCGCCTCAAGGAGTTGTCAGCAGCAGGAGGGGCCCAGCTGGGTCGAAGCCTACTGGGGACAGGGTTGTCCGAAAGGGAGCTCGTGCCCCGGTATGAAGGCTAGAAGGTACGGCGCGGGGTTTTTAGTCAGTAAGAGTCTGACACTGTCTCCCGCTCCACCCAAGAGCGGGTTTCGTCAAAGATGATTTTCCCCGTCGACAAAAAAAAAAAAAAAAAAATCAGTTAAAAAGAAAAATGATTTTTAATCGTTATAAATAATGCCTCTTTAACTGATTTCTAAAAAGAGGTTCTATCGGCTGTATGTATTTGTATATGTAAGTAGATATGTTTTTGACTTTGTTTCGGAGTTTTTCAGGGACAAAAATTTACATGTAAAAGTGCTATTATAAATAGCACTAGAGAGCGATTGATTGTTCGGATTGGGTTTCAGCCTAAAAACCGGTTTCGGCTTTCGGCCAAAAAGAGGCCGAACATTCGGCTCGACCGGAAGTAGCTTTTTGAGCTGTAGGTTATGTAATGCCTAAAAACTTACTGACTCCTTCGTCTATGTATGCAAGTTATATTTTTATGTAATTGTTAATTTATTCGATGATTTAATTATTATTATTATAACGATAGCGAAATAATAATAATATTCCACAACTATCACACAGCGCCGTCTAGTCCCAAGCTAAGCAGAGCTTGTGTTATGGGTACTAGACAACTGATAAACATACTTATATATTTCTAAATTCATACATATTATAGATTAATTACAACACCCAGACACAGAACAAATGATCATGCTCATCGCATAAACATTTGTCCTGGGTGAAAATCATACCCACTACTTCCGGCATAGCAGTCAGGGCCACTAACCATTAGACCAACTTACAGGCCAGTCAAAATGGATGCGTTTTAAAGAAACACAGTTCTGTAGGATAATTTCGACTGCTAAATTTAGATTTCCTCATGAAATTTTCCATGTCCTTATAGTGTGTTTTTAGAAGACCTGACCAAAACTAATTAAGTTTATATTGAAAAAGGCTTGAATTAATTTATGTTAAAAACAAATTAAGTATTATTTATGATACATTGATAATACAGAATGGCATCAGGTTTTGTTAAATGGCTTATTGGAGTAGCTACTATTCATTTATGAGATACTACCTTTTGCCCGCGGCTTCGCCCGCGTACATATATCCTATGTCAGAGCTTGTGTTATGAGTACTAGAAAACTGATAAACATACATATATATTTCTAAATATATACATACTACACCCAGACACCGAACAAATGATCATGCTCACTCATCACACAAACATTTGTCCTGCATAGCAGTCAGGGCCAATAACCACTAGACCAACAGGCCAGTCAAAATACCAATGACAAATGAATGTCTAACGTACCTACTTATGCGGCAATCTGTTAAAATTTTGACAGTTCCTTTGATCATTGTCCTACCAGAAAGTCGTTGTGCTGTCATTGTTTTTAATTTGTTACGAAACAGCTCGATATATCGAAATATATACAATGCGTTCCAAATGAGAATAGAATCGATTGCTATTTATTTTCATTGACTGTTAGACGGTACGCAGTTCACCTGCCCCCCTAGCCAAGTTACAATCGTTTCACTTGCATCGAACGCTTCGAGTTGACCTTGCCGCCAATTCTTTTGTTCTGACCACGTGACTGAGCGTTGAGACGACGTCATTCCCGTACATTTGAAGCTTTCTCTAGCGTTAACTATTGCAGATTAGCAAATTTGCTAGGGGTACTGGTCAGCTAGTTTTAAATAAGATTCGATCCTCCGAAACCTTTTGCTCTCGATTACAACTCGCACTTCATCGGTTTTTTTACGTTTTATTAATTATTATAACTGCATTGGAAATTAATTTTAGCCTGACAGATTTGTGGCTAATATTAATAGATGTCTTTGACCTTTGAGGCATCACAACAACACAATAAATAAAATCATTGACTTTAATAATGAATTTACAACAGAATTTAAATAAAATTCGAACTAACATGTATATAATACTAGCTTTCCGCCTACAGTTTATATCGCGCGGGCAGAGACCCGTGCTCAGCAGTGGAATTATAGGTAGCCTATGTGTTATTCCAGTGTCTCTTCTACCTACCTACCAAATTTGATCTAAATGCGTTCAGTAGTCTTTGCGTGAAAGCGTAACAGACAGACAGACAGACAGAGCTGCTTTCGCATTTATAATATTAGTAGGGATAATATATCCCACCAAAAACAATTCATGTAAAATGTTGCCAAGACGAACACATCAGGTTTGCCCTGTGAAAAAGATCTCATGTAGAGCCAAGCTTCTGAATCTACACGGCCTAACTCTACAGACCCTAACTTCACAAATTCTTCATATCAGTAAAAATTTATTGCAGATTATCAACTTGGCTAGGGGTACAGTACTTCCAGAGATTACCTCCTATAAACAAAAAAACAAACTTTACCTTATTAACTCTATAATGTTAGTGTAGATAAAAACAAAAACTAGTGGATCGATTTAAAAAGAAATCTTTCACCTCAGTAGAATGCTAGGGAATTTGTTACTAGTGTCGTAAGCAACATATTTTCTACTTTCACTCAGACGAACCTGCTGACAAAAACTAGTATTTTATGATAATTTAAAGTGAAAGGGTATGCAGAAAAGGATAATTAATAACCTAAAATGTCCTTTTTATAAATAAAACATAAAATATCTGATTTCTCTTTCAAACGACTTTGAATTTAGTGAGACAAACTGTTATACCATCATCATCATCTTCCTGCCCTTGTCCCGTTTTATTTGGGGTCAGCGCAACACGTTTTTTAAACCATTTAAAAAAAAACATTTTTTTATGGTATCAAAAACCGGTTTTTCTACCGTCGGTCATCAAAAAATCGGTCAATTTATTCCATCCGTATATAGGACTTTGATGACCAATCCAGTAAAATCCTCTGAAAATGTCCTATTTTGTATGAACTTTGACACTTCATAATTTGAAAAAATGCAAGACGTAACGTTGAATTCAAACAAATATAAGTTCGCTCAAATATTATCTATAAAACTTTTCATTTTATATTTTAAGAAACTCAAATTACAGTTTGTAAGTCGCTGTTCTGTTGTTTTCTCGTCACTCGCAGTCAGTCGCTCACTTAGAAAATAATTAATTTTGACACTTAAAATTATAACTTACTGCCGCACTCAGAGACGCCCATTAACGCTAATCTCTGATTTACTAATTTTGTCATTGAATAATAGTCTATATCTTTATGATGTTAAGTACCTTAGTTTTTGCTTTAATTGACATTAAAGTAAAATGACGTCTCTGAGTGCGGCAGTTAGAGTCATTCGTCTGCTTAATAAACGGCTAAAATAATTTTCACTAATAATTTTCCTAAATGTTAGAACAAGTAGGTATTGACTCCAAGTATGTTTGTTAGATACTCCTCACTTAAAAGGTATGTCCATATTTGTATACTTACTCAGCTAACATTCAGATTCTGGGTAATTTTAATGTACCTAATGTTGATAAGACGCTCTAGACTTTATCCTTATTTGCTTCTGAATAATAATTTTGCACAGAAAAAGACAAAAGGTCAAATAAAAATCATCCAAATGACATTTGAGCGGAGCGGGAGATACTCGTAGTGTCAGACTCTTACTGACTTAAAAACCCACCCCGTTCCTTCGTTGTCTTTCATACCAGGGCCTAGGATTCCTTTTGGAACTAGACCCTTGGCCCCAGTAGACTCCGACCCTGCTGGGCCTCTGCTGTTGCTGACAACTCCTCGAGGCGCGCCGGAACAGTGTGCACTGTTGACGACTTGGGCTCGGTCCGGACGGTTACCGGACGGTCGAACAACAAGCTACCCGTTGCTCGCCGTCCGCAAGCCCGCTCCTACTGTAGTTTTAGGGTTCCGTACCCAAAGGGTAAAAACGGCCTAAAAACTATTACTAAGATTTCGCTGTCTGTCCGTCTATCTGTCACTAGACTGTATCTCAAGTACCGCGACAGATAGACAGCTTAAATTTTCACAAATTATATTTATAATATTTTTGTTGCCGCTATAATAACAAATACTAATCTATATATAAAAAAATGACCCCCGTTTTCCGTTGTCACGACATGGCATGAAAACGGCTTGACCGATTTGGCTGATTTTTTTTTTGTTGTGATTGTTATTGTGAGGAGAAGGTTCTTATGGAAAAAAAATTAGGGTAGTGTAGGGTAGAGTAGGGTAGGGTAGGGTAGAGTAGGGTAGGGTAGGGTAGAGTAGGGTAGAGTAGGGTAGAGTAGGGTAGAGTAGGGTAGAGTAGGGTAGAGTAGGGTAGAGTAGGGTAGAGTAGGGTAGAGTAGGGTAGAGTAGGGTAGAGTAGGGTAGAGTAGGGTAGGGTAGGGTAGAGTAGGGTAGAGTAGTAGGGTAGAATAGGGTAGAGTAGGGTAGGGTAGGGTAGAGTAGGGTAGAGTAGGGTAGAGTAGGGTAGAGTAGGGTAGAGTAAGGTAGAGTTGGGTATAGTAGGGTGGAGTAGGGAAGAGTGGGAGCGAAGCCGCGCGGGCAAAAGCTAGTAACAAAATAAAATAAACATTTAAGGGCAGCTCCCATAAAATAAAAGCGATTTCTTTGCCGAATTTTCCTAAGGACGGTACCTACGGAACTCTTTGTACGCGAGTCCAACTCGCTCTTAGCTAGTTTTATTTTATTTTATGTACCTATCTATTGCATAAAATATTGTTTTCTCACGATGCTGTCTGGCTTCGAATTTTTTTGTTCTGGTACATGCCGGTTTCCTCACGATGTTTTCCTTCACCGTTTTGAGAGCAGTGTTGATGAAATAAATTACACAAAGTAACGCGCCTGGCTAGGTTTGAACCCGCGACCTACAACTCGTAAGTTGGGGCTGGTTCCGCTGGGTCATCAGTCCGCCTCGTACATGGACATCTTATGGAAATATTTGTAAATAAATTACTATTATTGCTGCTAGTTAAATACCTATATGACTTCATCCTAATAATATGCAGTTTGCAACTCATAAATAATAATAACATGGCAATAAAATGGTTGACCGCAAATCATTCCATGTTTTCCGGTTACTAAGACTCATCCTCATCGTTAGTTATTAAGAGGACATCGAAAATGTTTAAAAGCTTGTTAATTCATTTAATGCAATCCAACGCGATGTTTGACGAAAAGGCAACGCAAAAAAAGAGAGATAACGCCTGAAAACTCTGTTAGTATTCGGTAATTCCGAGATTTACTCGAAAATTTCACAAAACTTGCTCCAGGAAATAGCTGTTTTTTTTAAACCCTTAAAAGTTTTTGGAAAAAGTCGTCATCTGGTGTACCGACCAGTGGTGGCGCGACCAATCGCCGCTACCAACAAAATGTATACAGCTCTATAGAGAGGTACTCACCTTGTTGTCGTCATTTAGAATCTTAATAAAATTTGCAACGTCTCTAGAGGATTACTTTTTTTACTTTTTTTAATTTTTAGGCAAATAATGAAGTATCAAAGTTCATACAAAATAGGACATTTTCAGAGGATTTTACTGGATTAGTTTTACACAAATTTAGAAATTGGTTTCTTTGGAAACCTAGATAATATCCACAAGATACTGTGTTTCCAAAACATCTAATGAAAAATGTGTAATAACGTCATAATCAGTTATGAGCGGTTGTATGAAAAACAGTGAAATTGTGAGTCATGATGCACTACTTTAACAACATTATTCTTAGTGTATGCGAAATCTGAATATAGTATGTTCAGATTATGTATATACAAAAAAAAAAACTTAAACTACTTACTTACACTAAAATCTAAATAAATACATAACGTACACGAATAAAAAAAAACATACATTCAGCCGAACATAGAACCTCCTCCTTTTTGAAGTCGGTTAAAAATACAAAAACACAAAGTACACTCAGGCGTCAAAGTACTCCTCCACATCGCCGTCATCCGGGAATGTGCCCAGAAGACTGGCAGCATTACTACGTTGGAATGCAAAATCAGTAACTGAATGGATTCCAATAGTTTTGAATAAAAATTAAATTTAAATAAAGTTTCAATAAAAAAAAACCTACGGTGCCCAGACATGGTCGCTCACCGACTCGCAAAAGTTTCGGCCTTGGGGTTTGCCAACGTGCAATGGAACGCAGCATTCTGGGTGTCAAAAGAGCCGACAGAATAAGAAACACCACGCTACGTCAAGAGACGGGTATTTTAGATGTAGGAAAAAAGGCTGCCAGGCTAAAATGGGATAGGGTAGGACACATCAGTCTTAATACGGTCCCATTTTCCTATATCAGGTAACGATCCTTAAAAAACAGTGGATTAATACAAGGTACAAGTCAAACTTGTTTTTTAAGAAAATAAATATAAAAGAGTGCGTTTTTGTTAAATACTTATAAAAGCTTCTTACGGAAACTTCCAATAGCAGCCAATTATAGTTTTTGTCATAGACCACGGAAAGCCTTGTCGGCCACAGTTAACGAAATCACTTCTAAAATATTTCTTATTCTTTTGACTAGCTTGTTGGTGTAGTAGCTAGTGGCCCTGACTGCTATGCCGAAGGTCGTGGGTTTGATTCCCACTCAGGGACCGACTTCGAAAAGGAGGAGGTTCTATGTTCGGCTGAATGTAAGTTTGGTCCCATAGGATATTGTTATGATCGGATCATGAACTTTGAAGATATGGAACAGAACTCCTCATAGAATCATAGCAGTTGTCGTAACAAGTAAAATTGCTTTGTTTATATGTGTAGTCGATGACTGACTGAAAGAAAAGGGGGAGGGGTTGTATCGAACTAATCTGGTGATAAAGCCAGAAGGTAAATTCATGTAATATAACCGTATTTGGGATTATTAGAATCGTTATGAGATGCACTCTGGCTATAAGGTAATTTATGTTTAGCTGAAGGGTAGGTACTTTTTAGTGGTGCTACCATAACTAAAAAATGAAAAATAAAAATCTTTTTACAAAAAAAAATTAAACCGACTTCAAAAAGTACAAAATAATTTTAATTTCGGAAGTCGGTGTTAAATAACGAAGAGACAAAATTAGGTACTTATCTATTATAGAAACACCGACTTCCGAAATTAAAACTATTTTGTACTTTTTGAATTCGGTTTAATTTTTTTTTTTTGTAAAAACGTTTTTATTATAAATTCAAATAAGAACAAGATCTTTTTAATTCATCAATTTTTTTTTAATTCGACTAAATATTAAAAAAGAAGAAAATACGAATAAGGTGGTATAAGACCACCTTACAGCCCACACGGGCCTCAAAAAAACGCCGCCACAAAAAAAACTAGAAGCCGCCGCAAAAAACAGCTGAAGCACGCGATAGCTTGTGGTGGCCGGAGAAGCTTGAAACGGCTTTAGCCACGAAAAAGGGCCGCCTCGAAAAGAAGCTTTTGAGGCCCATGTGGTGACGGAGGGACAGACAGACGGTGGAGTCTCAGTGATAGGGTCCCGTTTTACCCACTGGCCTTTGGTTACAGAACCCTAAAAAAGTGTTGGTCGTAGAGGAGATTCATTGGTCTATATTTTTTGTCTATGAATAAACAATTATAGTTTGTGTTTGAGTATCAATTATAATTTCCCACGACAATCGAAAAAAACTGCGTGACTTCATAGATTTACAAATATATATTGTTTAGTTCTTCCGATTTGATAAAAACCATTCAATTGGGGGCACGGACGGCGAGCAATGGGTAGCTCGCCGTCCGGCCGTCCGGTAACCATCCGGACCGAGCCCGTGTCGTCGACGGCGCGTAGTGTTCCACACGGCACTAGGAGATGTCAGCAATACCGTGGGGCCCAACAGGTTCGAAGCCTACTGGGGCCATGGGTTGTGCGAAAAAGAACCCAGGACCAAGAGTTTTGGCTTAGTTAATTAAAATTTGACACTCCCTCTCAATCCGAGAAATCATTTGATGATTTCCCAAATAAGTCTGTTTGTGTAAATAATTGTATACCTAGTTGGTTTGGTGTACAATTAAGTCTATTATATTCTAGTTTTTAAGGTTCCGCACCTCAAAAGGAAAACGAAACCCTGATAGGACTTTTTTTTTACGGTGGTCAAAAATCATCTAATGACAACCTCCACTCTTGGGTGGAGCGGGAGATAGTGTCAGACTCTTACTGACTTAAAACCCACCCCGTTCCTTCTAGCCTCTTCATACCGGGGCTCGAGTTTCCTTTCGGATAACCCTGGCCCCAGTAGGCTTCGACCCAGCTGGGCCTCTCTTTACCCTGATAGGATCACTTGTTATCCATCTGCCTGAGATAAACGGTCTTGCCGTTTATCTTAGGAACGAGTGGAGGTATCGAGTTCAAATTATAACTATATACTAAGGTCTGCGGTTCCTTGAAGCTGTTAAAAAGTCAAACTTGTATGAAAGATACGGCCGTTTATGACGAAAGCAAAAAACATATATTTTGACGCTCTCTTGGGAATTAAAATTCATACTTTCCGTTGACCCAGAATCCTGGCATAAAGCAAAATCTTATAGCACAGGTATAGGAATAAATCTGAAATCAGATGTTACGTCACGAAAAAAACTTATTTGCGATTCGGAAATAGAGACTCCATTCGGGAATTGTAATTTGCACGGAACCCTCAGTGCGCGAGTCCGACTCGCACTTGCCAATTTTTTTATTAAAAACAGTCGGTAAATAACCGTGGAATAAAAAACGACGACTAAAATCGTTTGTAATCGTTTCTTAATAATAATTTCCTTGTCAAGATCATAAAAACAACTGAATGGCTATTTTTTAAAAGTACCTATTTTTATGATTACGGATTTGAGATTTTGGGACATCCCCAAGACCCATCTTTGGTCGTTCGGTCATGTTTTTTTAGGAAGGTATGTACGACAAAATTGATTGACAAATATAATACATAAGGCCGGTACATAAGGAAAGGTTCTAAATGTTTAGTAAATAATCTAAAATAGACTAGCTGCTTCCAGCGGCTTCGCCCGCGTGATAGCAGAAAATTATCTCAAGGGAACATACTTCCGGGATAAAAATTATCCTATGTCCTATTCCAGGACATGGTCTATCCGTGTAGGCGTGTACCAAGTTTCATTAAAAATCGGTTTTTCCATTAAGGCGTGAAGACGTAACAAACAAACAAACTCACTTTCGCTTGTATAATACTAGCTGTAGCTGCTCTCAGCGGCTTCGCCCGCGTGAAAGCAGAAAATTATCCCAAGGGAACATACTTCCGGAGTAAAAAGTATCCTATGACCTCACTTTCTCAAACTCACTTTTGCTTTTATAACATTAGTAAGGATTGTGTAATTTTTAGGCAAATTGGATCTGTCTAAGTGAAATAGGTAAATCGTGAAATGGAAGATCATCGCATCTCACGCGCTGATTGGATGATCGTCATCAGGTTTTGGAGTAAGTGTATTGAAAGGTTCATTTTTTTTACAGTGGTAGAAGATCGATTTTCTGAAGATGACTTGGCCGGCAGAGAGAAGAGAGCTTCAGACAAAATATACTTTAATTACAATAATGACGATGACAAGGATTGGAATCACCGTAAGTTATTTTTCATTACTCATACTCTGAAAGTAGGTCTAAACTTGCCTGAGGAGCGGGCTGAAAAGTATCACACTTTTCATCCCTAGGGAGTTTTACTTTCACCTAACATCTGTCAAATTATTAAAAAAAAAAACTAGGTCTATCTTCTTATATTCGTAATGAAAAGCACAGTGCTTACCTCGGGGTTAAAGTTACTTATTTAGTCCCTTGAATTAGCGACCTCGCTACGCTCGGCCGCCAACTCTTTCTCGGAACGAAATAAGTAACTTTCACCCCTAGTGTAACAATGTACTATTTCATTACTCATACTCTGAAAGTAGGTCTGAAGTTGCCTGAGGAGCGGGCTGAAAAGTACAACACTTTTCATCCCTAGGGAGTTTTACTTTCAACTAACAGCTGTCAAATTATTTAAAAAAAAACTAGATCTATCTTCTTGTATTCGTAATGAAAAGCACATTGCTTACCTCGGGGTATAAATTTTAGAGGGTATGCGGAACAGAGAGTAAAGTCCCGCAAACCTCCGTTGAAAAGGGAGGATCCTCCGACCAGACAGGATGTTATAGTCTGGTGGGCGACTGCCCGATAGTTGATGTCAGGCTGTCGTATATGTTCAAATCGCGCGGAGAACTATGATTGCGCGATGCAGGATTTCATATTTTCATCGCAGTTCTTATGTGGCGTCATAGATGTCGCTACAAAATTACTTATTTAGTCCCTCGAATTAGCGACCTCGCTACGCTCGGCTGCCAACTCCTTCTCGGGACGAAATAAGTAACTTTGACCCCTAGTGTAACAATGTACTATTATTTTACTTCTACTGCGGTCTTCCTGTCCGATTATAATTTAGGTGTCTTCAAGGCTAGAGTGAAAAGGCTCTTAATAAACTAGTGCGCCTCACCATCAATGACTGCATCACTGCTTACCATCAATTAGGATCTCAGTCAAGCACTAGTCAACGTGTAATAGGGTAGTTTCCTGGGTCAAAATAACTACATTTTATTTAGTCCGTGTTTTAGATTATAAACAAAATATTGGACACGTATTTTTTCTTTTTTAGATTAAACAAAAAATAACAAAGATACAGCTCATTAAAGTTACGTGTGACGTCACCCCGTGCGAAAAAATGTAGCACGGCGTGACGTTACACGTAACTTTAATGGGCTATATCTTTCTCATTTTTGGTTTAATTTACAAATAAAAAAATACGTGTCCCTTATTTTTGAATAATCTACAAGACGGACTAATTACATTTTTTTAAGCAACTAGCCCATTCTGTGAGAAAAAAAAAACATAAAAAAATTAAAGGTTTTATGTGCAGTTTTAGTTTGTTTAAAATTCTTATCGGCATTGAAATAAGAATTTTTATTATCCCGCATATGGGAAAATGTGATTGGATTCTCATTTGTGTTTGTTTACCTATTTGGGCGGGTTTGCGCACGTTTATTAGTAGGTCAAGCTTGACCTACTAATAAATAGACAGGGCAACAGTTCTAATGAACTTTTTTTTTGAAAAATGTAACCTATATTAAAAAGTGGTTCAATTGATTATGATCGTTATTCTGATCAATCTATTTTCAGGTTTTGCGTATTTCACGCTACACGTTATAAATGAAAAATAACATGCGTAGCTTCCACTTTATATCTCTGCATTATTTTCAGGACCACCGGGCCACATAAATGGTAATCCAATTGAAACTCCGAGCTTAGCAGCTATTAATCCAGATGGTGAGTCTTTTTTTACAAGCTTTTATTTAGTTTCACCTGTCCCGATGTTTGTCTGTCATCAAATCTTGTAAATTAAATTTGACCCACTTCCCGGTTACCAATTGAGCTGAAATTTTGCATGCATGTGTAAATCAGATGATAATGCAAAACTATTATAACAAGGAGCTGATCTGACGATGGAACCGGAAGGTGGCTATAGGAACTTGGTAGTTAAACGACACAACCCCGTCGAGTTTGGGCTCGTATGAAAAAAAGTGAAAATGTATATCAAGTTGCTTTCCCTTAATCCAAGTAATAAACATACCTAGTGATTATCCCACGTCTTGTAATGTTTTCAGATGAGGTCGGCAGGTTCTTCATACAGTACAATAACGTTCCTATGGGTGCTGAGAAGGTTGGGAACAGACTGTTTGTCACCATACCGAGGAGAAGATTTGGTGAGCTACATTTATCATCATCATAATTTCAGCCGAAAGACGTCCACTGTTGGACATAGGCCTCCCCCAAGTGGCGCCAACATTTATTATACTTACATATTATTGAGTAGCTGTAAATATCTTTATAGGATTACTTTGTTGTCCGTCCGTCTGTCTGTCTATCTGTCAAGACCCTTTATATCGAGAACGCGTGGAGGTATTAAGTTGAAATTAAAATAATTCCTCCTAAATAATAATAAGAGCAGTGGTGGTCGAGTGGTTATGGCCCCGACTTACGAGTTGTAGGTTGCGGGTTCAAACCCAGCCAGGCGCATTACTTTGTGTAATTTATTTCATTACCACTGCTCTCAAAAACGGTGAAGGAAAACATCGTGAGAAAACCGGCATGTTCTAGAACCAAAAAATTCGAAGACATGTGACATTCACCAACCCGCACTGGGCCCGCGTGGTGGATTACAGTCCATTCCCTCTCCTAGAGAGGAGGCCTGAGTCCCAGCAGTGGGAACATTATAAGGCCGATAGTGCAGTGCAAATAATAATAATTTGTCCTTCGAAAGACCGCAGACCAAGGATCGGGACAAGGGCAGGAAGATGATGATATCTGTGGTCCTTTAAAGCTGTGAAAAAATCAAACTTTTAAGTTAAAAAATTAGCAAACCACTATTTGAACTAGCCAAAAATTCTTGCGTTGAGATCCAAAAATATAATTTTATTGGCTTCTTTTCTTCTTTTCAAAGATCTTTCAAGAAAACAAGGCTTATTCGTAGAGAGAAAACACAAGTACATACATTTTGATACAAAAGCAGTAGCTTGTCATTGCGACAGAGACGGAATTCGCACGAGTGGTGGACGAGGGTGTTTTAGAGCTGAGGCCTGCAGTGACAAATCTGCACGTGTATCAAACGACGTTTTTCTATACACTTACGCCTCGTTTGGTTGACGCGCGCCCAGCCCGATACGATAAATATTATAAAATTGTGAGATGCGCACCATTCTGCTCTAGTGCGGAAAACAGTTAATTGAGTGCCTAAAAGCGGATTTTTGCGAGCGGGAAGTGTGTTTAAAAATTTTGTCTAAGCATTCGTTCGATAAGCACGACTGGTGCAATGGTTAAACCATTGGCTGTAGCACTGAATGTCACGGGTTCGATTTTCGCACGAAGCATACCTGAACGAAACGGCGCGCACTGTTCCCGCGCGCTTCAAGGAGTTGTCAGCAACAGGCGCAACCCAGCTGGGTCGAAGCCTACTTGGGCCATGGTTATACGAAAGGAAGCTCGAGCCCCGGTATGAAGGCTAGAAGGAACGGGGTGGGTTTTTAGTCAGTAAGAGTCTACCACTCCCGCCCACCCAAGAGCGGGGGTGGTCATTGGACGAATTTCGCCCAACGAAAAAAAAAAAAATAAAAAAAAATATCTGAACGAAAATTATACTATAATTCATGATTAACTTTAAATAATATATGACAACTCTTTAATAAGATATTCCATTCCAGGTATACCAGCAACCCTGAACTACATAGACCTCTCCGTCCACGGCAACACCAGGTCCCCGCCCCTCACCCCGTACCCTGACATGGCCAGGTCCAGATCGCTGATCTCCGTATACAGGACCAGGGCGGATGAGTGCGGGAGGCTGTGGACCGTTGACACGGGGACTATTGAGATACCTAGTAAGTTTATTTTAATTATTTTTCATTACTCATGCTCTGAAAGGGGGTTAAAGTTGCCTGAGGAGCGGGCTGAAGAGTATCACACTTTTCATCCCTGGGGAGTTTTACTTTCAACTAACAACTGTCAAATTATTAAAAAAAAAACTAGGTATATCTTCTTGTATTCGTAATGAAAAGCACAGTGCTTACCTCGGGGTTAAAGTTACTTATTTAATCTCTCGAATTAGCGACCTCGCTACGTTCGGCCGCCAACTCCTTCTCGGGACGAAATAAGTAACTTTCACCCCTAGTGTAACAATGTACTATTGCATTACCTGCGCGAGAATTGCCAAACTTAATTGGCAATGGGCAGGGCCCACATTGCTTGCAGAACAGATGGCCGTTGGGGCCGAAAAGTTCTGGAGTAGCGACCGCGTACTGGAAGACGCAGCGTTGGAAGGCCTCCAACAAGGTGGACTGATGACCTGGTGAAGGTTGCGGGAAACCGATGGATGCGAGACGCTCAGGATCGTTCGCTGTGGAGACGCTTGGGGGAGGCCTATGTCCAGCAGTGGACGTGTATCGGCTGAAATGATGACCTGCGCGAGTCCGAATCGCAATTGCCTAGTTTTTTTTTTACTTAAGGTTGCTGTGGCTTAACCTTATCTTACCAAACTTTTTCGCAGACAACCCTCGCTTCCTGCAAACCCCAGCGATCGTGGTGTTCGACTTGAAGACAGATAGACAGATCCTGCGCTACCAGCTCAAGAGTTCCGACCTACCGACCACTAATACACCTACTGGTAAGGACCATGGCATCAAAAAATGCAAAAAAATCTGTTGTATACACATTTTGATAGAAAGTTTACATGTGTATCAAACGACGTTTTTCAATACACTTACGAAGAATAGTATATTTTGATAAGTCGAGCTGTTATGGAGCTGAGTGTTACAGTGACAAATTTTCACGTGTAACAAACGACATTTTTCAATACATAAACAAGCTTTTAAGGAAAATTATTTTTTCAGAGCAAGCTAATATACAGCTCGGTATACCTTTATAATTAATACTCGTCAAGACGAATCATACAAGCCCACACTCGATGGGGTTGTGTCGTTTAAATACCAAGCTCCTATAACCACCTTCCGGTTCCATCATCAGCTCAGCTCCATGTCATAATAACATTGCATTGTCATCTGATTTACACATGCATGCAAAATTTCAACTCAATCGGTAACCGGGAATTGGGTCAAATTTATTTTGCAAGATTTGATGACAGACAAACATCGGGACAGGTGAAACTAAATAAAAGCTTGTAATAAACGGGGTTTGACGCGTGAGTCGGTTTGGTTAGCGCCCCACCTGTTAGATTCGCTAAATACGATAAATAGTGGCGGGCGCAATCTCGCGCATTTTTCCGTACTAAAAAACGGTAGGCGGCGAAAATTATCTTTGCCCGGAGCGGCTAAACAGCTAGACCGGGCCCTGATTGGTCGATGACTAACATATAGAATTGTGTTCTTTCCCCAGGCCTAGCTTCAATAACGGTAGCGATCAAGAACGGCGATTGCAGCGACGCGTACGCGTTCATCGCTGACGTGGTCTCCTACGGCATCATCGTCTTCTCACTGAAGCAGAACGACAGCTGGAGACAGCAGCACAATTACTTCCATTTCAACCCAACCGCTGGGAATCTGAGGGTTGCAGGTACTGTGCATTCCAAATGAGAATAGGATCGATTTTTTGTTGTGACGTCACGATTTACTGTCAAATCTAAGAAACTTGGTCAAAATTGAGGAACTTGGAGATGAGTAAAATTGAAGAACTGAATTCTGATTAAACTTTTTTCGTTCACAACTCGTAAATAAATTAAATTTTTCGTAAAATAGTTAAAGTTTCAAAATTTCTTTCCTCGATTTGACAGTAAATCGTGACGTCACAACATGCAATCGATCCTATCCTCATTTGGAACGCATTGTAATTTGAATAGCTTCCAATCCTCCTGAGGCCCTACCATCATCAGCCTTTTTAATGTTCCCCTTGCTGGGACTCAGGCCTCCTTTCTAGGAGAGAGATTGGGCCGTAATCCACCACGCGGGCCCAGTGCGTGATGTCACATGTCTTCGAATTTTTGGTTCTAGGACATGCCGGTTTCCTCACGATGTTTTCCTTCACCTTTTTGAGAGCAGTGGTAATGAAATAAATTACACAAAGTAATGCGCCTGGCAGGGTTTGAACCCGCGACCTAAAACTTGTAAGTCGGAGCCATTACCACTCGGCTACCACTCCTCCCTGAGGCCCTACCACGAGCACTAAACGCGATCCAGTTTACGGCCTAAACTGAACTGTTAAAGAGATGGAGCTATAAAACATTAGTTTTAGTAGGTATATTGACGGCCCCTACGAATACTGGGTTATTTGTAAAACCCTAGCAACCTCTTAGGTGCTAGTTAAGAACATCATAAACAACAACTTTTGTTCTATGACTTTTTACAAAACATAACACATTTACTTACCAAAAACAAACCTTCAAGATTTCGTTGTTCTATCTAACATATTTCACCTTTGTATTTTGCTGTACCTACTTACGGCTCCCGCGCACTGTTCTCGTACTAAGTAAGGCAAGCTTCCGAAACATTGTCATTACACCTTTGGAGGTAGGAGGAACAGAGAGTAAAGTCCCACATACCTCCGTTGAAAAGGAAGGATCCTCCGACCGGTCTGGTGGGCGACTGCCCGATAGTTAATGTCGGGCTGTCATATATGTTCAAATCGTGCGGAGAACTTTGATTGCGCGATGCAGTTCTTATGTGGCGTCATAGATGTCGCTACACATCTAGCAAGCATTCGCACCATTTCCGTATACTCGACATTAGAATATTGATACACCATCATGTAAAGGTAATTACGTCCGTACTGCCGAATTACGCTACAAAAACACGTATGACGCGACGCAAGCACAAGGCGACCGACCGACTACTGAGGGTCACCCGTAAATAGGTCTATTTCATGTTCAGCTACCCTCCGCTATGGTAATATCGCTTGCTTCACATAGACTTCGTAATATTTAGAACGTTATTTAAATATTTGTCGGCTGAGGATGCCGATTATCATTGAAGCTCTTTCCAAAGACTCTGTTTTGTGGGCGATGGCTGGGTATCGAGCAATAAACAGACTCTTCCAGATCACATAACTGATTTATTATATTGCAAGCTTTAGGTTTTCACTTCACATCGTGAGTCGTGAGACAGTCCCCGAGAATAGAACGTTACACGTGCATGACTGCCGACAGAGGAATGAACTCCGACCCTCTGCGCTCGGCACTTTTATCTACTCGGTTCGTGCAAACGTCAGACCAGATTCTGTCAAGTGACATGTGTCACTTGTCACTTAGCTCGTTCAGTCGTTCTCAAGCTTCCGTACTATTGACTTCTCCGACATATTTTTATTTTTATAAATGATAATGTTATGATGATGATCTACAATATGATACATTTTTAAAAGTCATAGAACAAAAGTTATTGTTTATGAGAAGTTGGTAGTGTTTTGAACTGTGGAATAATTTCTCCTTACTACCACCAGGTCAATCCTTCACGTGGAACGACGGAGTATTCAGCGTGGCAGTGGGTCCAGAGGGGCCCGATGGCTGCAGACCCACGTACTTCCACCCCATGGTTAGCAGTCAGGAGTTTTCGGTGTCCTCTTGTGAACTGGAAAGCAGGGAGGCCAACCAGACTGCTTACAGTGTAAGTAGAGACTGTGTTTCCTGATGGCTATAAGCAGTGGCGTAACTACTAAAGTGCTAAGCGGGACCCCGGGGCCCGCAAGCTCGGAGGACCCCCAAAACCACCAATTTTTCTGTGTAAAATTATTTCTAAAGATCCAAGCCCAAAAAATTCAAATGTCAATAATTTTGTTCATGAATCTATAACATTTATTTTTTTCAAACCAATTGACCTAGTCGTTACCGAGGAGTAGGCTTCAGAAAGTCACTGTTTTATGGCACTTTTTGGGCGCTTGGGCCATAACAAACCGCTAATTGTGTGGACGAAAAATTTAACGAAAAATATTTCTAGTGATAGTGAATCAAATAATGTGATGCATTTTTGGTGTGTTGGACTGTGCGTGTTTTCTATATTAACGGAGTTACTTACAAACAACTTTAACCCTTCAGATACCGTCAATTAGAGACACAATAGTAAGACAATAGATGCGCGGCCACCGGTGGTCGCTTGGGGATTCATGAATTAAAACACGCATTCACGCGCTACGCTGCGTAGTGCGTGGCAGTGTGATAATAATAATAATCAATTTATTTCTAAGTATACAGTACATCCAAGATCTTACTATTGATCTTCTTATTTTATAATCGCCATATTTATTCCAGATTCTTGGAGACCGAGGCACAAACAGCCAGTGTACCATGCACGACCTCCATGCCGCCACGAATGTAATGTTCTTCGCTGAGGTGGGGAGAGACTCAGTGTCTTGTTGGAACACGGAGAGGCCACTCAATCCTGACAACATCGAGATTCTGGCTCAGGATAGTCAAACGCTTAGTTATCCAGCAGGTAGTTAATTTGAATTAATATTTATAAGTCGGAATCGACAATTGATCACAGAATGTATCGAAAAGATAGTACTTGTTCACGCTAAAACGCGCGGGCGCGGTGGCGGGTGCGGTCGCGAAGATATGGCAATTTCGTGTTTAGCTGCCAGACATTTGCGCGGGTGTGACGCGCTAACGCCTGGCGACAAGTTTATACCATTTGAACTTACTGACGACGAATGAAAAGGGAGTTAGTGATAGCGTGACGAGCGACAGGACAGAATGGAAGAAAAAAACGTGTTGCGTCGACCCCAAATAAAACGGGATAAGGGCAGGAAGATGATGATGATGATGAACTTACTGACGACGCGGGTGGATCACGCGCTCCGCCGCTAGTTCAACGTGAACACACAAACATTTCAAGGGTTTGATATAGTCGCGAGCTCGCCGCGTGCGCCACTCGCTAGCTCGCCCGCTACTCGCCCGCACGTGCGTTTCGTACGTGAACACTTCGATATTACGCCATAATTATGTTTGATATTTCGTGACCGCGCCCGCCACCGCGCCCGCCACCGCGCCCGCCACCGCGCCCGCCACCGCGCCCGCTAGTCAACGTGAACGAGTACATAGAATGTATATCACAAATTCACAACCGTCAGCTAGAAGTCGTTGGCTTCGATCGAGCCGAATGATCAGCCAGTTTTTGGCCGAAACCAAAACGCCAGCCGAAACCCGTGTTTGTGGCTATGCGCGTGAAAAAATAATTATGTCGAATTTCATAAACTAAGGGTGTTACACCAGTCGACCGATCGTCGATCGATGCCATCGATCGATGGAAGAATGGATTAGCCGACGTCGATCGACAGTTTCTACCAGACCAATCGATCGATGATAGAATGCGTCCTCTTGTGAATACATTGAAAGAAACTTATTGAATAAATGTCGGCCGATACCATCGACCGGCAATCGATCGATTGGTTTGTCGACCGGTATCCGTGGACCGGCAATCGATCGATTGGTTTGTCGACCGGTATCCGTCGATCAATTAAAGCTACCACACCAATCGATCAACGTCGACTGATGGCATCGATTGACGATCGATCGATCGGTGTGATAACACCCTTATAATTGTTTTGTACCATTTACAGATCTTCACGTGACGGGGGATGAAGTGTGGGTGATCGCCAACACATTACCACGGTTCATCTACTCAAGACTCGACACAAATGAATACAACTTTTTTATATACAGGTGAGATCTTTTGTATTATATTTACTAGAGTCTGTCTAAAAAGTCAAACCACTTGGGTAATCTAATCAAATTCTTGAAATCTGATGTAGGCAACACTGTTTGAACCACAGAACAGAAAATATAGGTAGAAGTGCCCCTAACGTGGCTAAGCACGGGAACCAGTGTCGCCAAACTCACACATTTGCGTATCAAATTGTACATTACTCACATAAAAAACAGTAATATGATTGGCTACGAAGCTACGAATTACAAACTTAACTTTTACAAATCATATTATTATTGCTTTCATAAATTAGGTCTTATTACAACGTAAGAAAGTTGTTATTATTTGACATGACACAAACAATAAAGAAGTTTTTCGTCTAAAACCCAATTTACAACGAGTTCGGCTACTCAACGCTAGATGGCGCTGTAAACAATTTATTCTATTCAGAACGCTAGTGCCTTTGAAATAGATGCCATATTCACCTGCATATGTAATCTGCGGAATCTCGCTTGATGTTGACACTTTTCTTTATTCCGTGGTTTGAACAATCAAGGTTGCAAAGAGATTATCATTGACTGGCCTGTTGGTCTAGTGGTTAGTGGCCCTGACTGCTATGCCGGAGGACAAATGTTTATGTGATGAGCATGATCATTCGTTGTGTCTGGGTGTAATTTATCTATTATAATATGTATGTATTTAGAAATATATAAGTATGTTTATCAGTTGTCTAGTACCCATTACACAAGCTCTGCTTAGCTTGGGACTAGACGGCGTTGTGTAATATTATTATAATCCATTTTTAATAATGTCTCATGCTCACGTTTGACACTATCTCACCTGATGGTAAGCGATGATGTGCCGACGATGGAACACGCTTGCATAAAAGCAATCTATTCACTCTTGACTTAAAGACCCCTAGGTTATAGCTATCAGGAAACACAGACTCCGGCAGGGAATGCCACTCCTTAGCTGTACGCATAATGAATGTATTTCCAAAACGCTTTGTACGTATGTCAAGTATAGTTTAAAACAAAGCTTTTGTAACATATTTTATTTATTTCAGAGCTAGAGTACGAGATTTGATATCGGGAACAGTTTGTGCTGGCAACACTAGACCAGTATGCTCTCAATCATATGGAGGTTACAACAACAGATGTTAATTAATATTTTATGTAACACATTTTATATAGTTTTATATGAAAAACGATGGCGATTATACGAATAAAATAAACTGACTCTGTAGTTTTTTTTTATATCATCATCATTACCTATCCTTTTTAATTTTCCCACTGCTTTTTTTTTGTCGATGGGGAAATCATTTTATGACAAAACCCGCTCTTGGGTGGAGCGGGAGATAGTGTCAGACTTTTACTGACTAAAAACCCCGCGCCGTTTTTTCTAGCCTTCATACCGGGGCACGAGCTCCCTTTCGAACAACCCTGGCCCCAGTAGGCTTCGACCCAGCTGGGCCCCTCCTGCTGCTGACAACTCCTTGAGGCGCGCGGGAACAGTGCGCGCCGTCGAAGTCTTGGACTCGGTCCATTACCGGACAATCGGACAGCGAGCAATTTTCCCACTGCTGGGATTCATGCCTCTTCTCTAGGAGAGGGAATGGGCCGCAATCCAGCACGCGGGCCCAGTGCGAGTTGGTGAATGTCACATGTCTTCGAATTTTTGGTTCTAGGACATGTCGGTTTACTCACGATGTTTTCCGTCACCGTTTTGAGAGCAGTGGTGATGAAATAAATTACACAAACTAATGCGCCTGGCTGGGTTTGAATTGACGGGGGTCTGTTTACGTAAGTACCTATACCAACCCCGCCATAATTAACGTTAATTTACGCTTTCCCTTTTTGTTAACTGCGAATACTTTTCCGCACTAGTGCGGAAAACGTAAATTACGTGTGCGTGTGGTTTTCGAGTAATGAAAAAAAAAATATTTTGTATATCCTGGCAGAATTCTTCATTTAATTTCACAGACTATATTATAACTAACTTTCTAGGAAGGTTTCAATGCTATTAGATTTGGTAGCTAATCGCAGCAGGCGGGCGGTCCTATCGGGGCATGCCAGCCAGTCGCGCGACCCCCGGGAGGTCACCAGGCGACCCACCAACCACCGCATTAGTTCCAGCTTATCAACCAATGTGCGGAGTTTCCTGAAAAACACAGAAAAATTAAATATGTCAGTATCTGGGACCGGGGTTATCTAAAAGGAAACTCGAGCCCCGGTATGAAGGCTAGAAGGAACGGGGTGGGTATTTGGTCAGTAAGAGTCTGACACTATCTCCCGCGCCACCCAAGAGCAGAAAGGAAACTCGAGCCCCGGTATGAAGGCTAGAAGGAACGGGTTGGAACGATTTGGTCAGAAAGAGTCTGACACTATCTCCGGCGCCACCCAAGAGCAGGGGTTGTCATAATTTTCCCCATCGAAAAAAAAAATAATAATAAAAAAATATGTCAGTAACCCTGTTATTTGTAAAACACTAACAACCTTGCAGGACTGTATTATTAACATCATAAACAACAACTTTAGCTCTATGACTTTTTATAACACATCATTCATTTACCAAAAAAGATTTCGGTGTTCTAAGAGCTTGTCCAGAAGGAGCGAATTCGCCGCGATTCTCTCGTGCGCACACGCGCGACCGTTTCGCCCAGAAAGAACGTACCTACGCGCGAATCATCGATCAAAATTTTGGCGCTCCATTTTCCTGGATACGTGCACTCGCTCTGGAGTTCGCGCGTTAACTGGGCGCAACAAGGCGTCCCTCGACTCGCGCGCATTACACGCGAGTCGAGAGTCTGGCGTAGTGCACGCGATTTACGCACGTATTTTGAATTCGCGCGATGCTTGTGGACGCGATGTATTGGTGCCTAGTATCTCACTAACGCGCGAATGATTTCGCGCGATCCGTTTCGCGTCGAATTCGCCCTTTCTGGATCAGCTCTAACACCTTGAGGTTAGACAGCGAGCTACCCATAGCTCGCCGCAAATGATGATGATGAAGTGACCTGATGATTGAACACTATTCTTTTAATGATAAACTTACTTATAAAGCGGTGCGGAGACATCGAACTCCTCGAGCTGGTGGCCATCCTCCCTCATGTCCCTCAGTTCTCCGAGCTCACGGTCCCACTGCATGCGCACGGCAGCCAGTTCAGCCTCCTTTTCGGCTTCGACTGCTTGTAAGTGACGGAGCTGCGACTCTTGGTGACGGTACTCTTGAAGACTTTTTATTATATTTCTGAAATTATGACATTTAATTTTTTACCTCAAGGTTGTCCGCCGGGCCCTGGTCGAGGCTATGGTCCGCAGCGAGGAAGAATGGCAGGCGGTCACCTCCTTCTGCGAAGCAGTAATGCTAGCAAAGGAAGAGGCCGACCGCATCAGGCAACGGCGCCCTCGCCGCCGTCGCCGGGATTCCGATCCCGATTTTTGGGCACCGTAGACGCGGGCTCGCGGACGGCGAGCCATGGGTAGCTCGCTGTCCGATCGTCCGGTAATGGACCGAGTCCAAGACGTCGACGGCGCGCACTGTTCCCGCGCGCCTCAAGGAGTTGTCAGCAGCAGGAGGGGCCCAGCTGGGTCGAAGCCTACTGGGGACAGGGTTGTCCGAAAGGGAGCTCGTGCCCCGGTATGAAAGCTAGAAGGAACGGCGCGGGGTTTTTAGTCAGTAAGAGCCTGACACTATCTCCCGCTCCACCCAAGAGCGGGTTTTGTCAAAGAAGATTTTCCCCGTCGACAAAAAAAACTCAAGGTCGTCCATTTTCTATCTTTGATACTTTTCGTATGACGTTAGTTTTGAAAAAATAACTGACGATGTGTTAAAACGGCCGCTATATGACGGCACCGTTTTCTTAGGAAAGCTTTAGATTCTTATTGACTAAACCCACCCCGTTCCTTCGTTGCCTTTCGTACCGGAGCTGAGCTATCTTTGGAACTAGCCCTGGCTCCAGTAGGCTTGGACCCAGCTCGGCCCCTGCTGTTGCTGACAACTCCTCGAGGCGGACGGGAACAATGCGCGCCGTCGACTCAATCCCAATAGGCGACAGAAGAGCTGACGAGATGGAGTATTTGGTCGTGGATGTGCGACACTGGCGGAATGAACGCGAGTGCTTGTCGGGTATATTCGACGTAGGCGGTTAAAAGATTAATTATTGTCCGAACGAAACTAGTTTTTTAATTGAAACCGAATTTCGGCAACTGTCTCGGTTACAGCCGATACCGAAACTTCCTTACAAGTAGGATTGCCAAATATACTGTTAAAAACAGTATTATACTGTTTTTCACTACATTATACTTTTTACTGTTCAACCAAATAAAGTATACAAAACTAGCTGCTCCCAGCGTCTTCGCCCGCGTGATAGCAGAAAATTATCCCAAGGGAACATACTTCCGGGATAAAAATTATCCTATGTCCTATTCCAGGACATGGTCTATCTGTGTACTAAGTTTCATCAAAATCGGTTTTGCCATTTAGGCGTGAAGACGTAACAAACAAACAAACTCACTTTCGCTTTTATAATACTAGCTGCTCCAAGCGGCTTCGCCCGCGTGATAGCAGCCCAAGGGAACATACTTCCGGGATAAAAAGTATCCTATGTTTTGTATGTTTCATCAAAATCGGTTTTGCCATTTAACCCTTCAGATACCGTCAATTAGAGACACAATAGTAAGACAATAGATGCGCGGCCACCGGTGGTCGCTTGGGGATTCATGAATTAAAATTCTGGTTTTGAGTAGCGATGGGAAATTCCCGAGAACATTCTCCTAGCGAGAACTTTGCGGAAATGTTCTCGAGAATGTTCTCCGAGCCGAGAATTTACGAGAACTTAAAAACTGAGTAACAAAACCTAAACTTAATTTGATCACTTTTTAAAATTTGAATGATAAATGAAATGGGTGATATTTTATGAATGCACTTCGACCGCCCATTCAGTAGTAACCACAGCGAAGTGCAACAGGGCGGGTAGCGGGCTGGGTGGAGCAGTAACCGCGTGCGCATGCTATGTATTTTCTGATTATTATTTTATAATAGACTGTTGTAATAAATATGGATATTAATTTTCTTCATCAGCGTCATTTCAGCCGATAGGCGTCCACTATTGGACATAGGCCTCCGCGGTTTTCCGCGACCCTCACCAGGTCATCGGTCCACCTTAGGGGAGGCCTTCCAACGCTGCGTCTTCACTTAAGTTTAGCGATTCTTTGGGCTATGTCTGTAACCTTGGTTCTGCTACGGGTGTCTTCATTTTCGATGTGATCACGCAAGGAAACTCCAAGCATTAGCCATTTCCATTGCCCTTTGAGTGACTTTAAACCTTCTGAGGAGGCCCGTTGTAAGCGACCACGTTTCGGAGCCATATATCATCACTGGCAACACGAACTGCTCATAGACTTTCGTCTTGAGACACTGTGATATATTGGACGAAAACACACCGCGCAGCTCCCTGAACGCTGCCTAGCCGAGTCGGATTCGACGATAGACCTCTTTCTCAAAATTAGACCTACCCAACTGCACTGTCTGCCCTAGATAAACGTAGTCGTCCATAAATTCGAGTGTAGAGTCTCCGATCTTGATAGGAGTGAGTGCTACGTGGATTTTTACCATGACTTTGGGTTTTCTATGTTCATTTTAAGTCTCACTCTTTCAGAAGCTCTTCTGAGGTCACCTAGCATTGTACTGAGCTCCTCCATAGTCTCAGCCATTTCTACTATGTCGTCGGGATATCGAAGATGAGTGATGTACTCGCCATTGACATTAATGCCTAGCCCATTCCAGAACCTTGACGACATCCTCTATTGTGGCCGTGAATAGTTTCGGAGAAATGGCGTTTCCTTGCCTTTTTGGCTTTTTTGTTTCGATGGCTGTTCCTGAAGTCGGACTGACATGGTGACGTTTTTGAATAAACTGGAATAAACACTTCAGCATTTCAATGTACCCATAGTCAATCTGGCACTGTTGGAGAGACTGCAGTACAGCCCAAGTCTCGATCGTATCAAAGCGTTTTTGTAGGCTGATTATACTCCTAAGTCTTCCGTCCACGGCGCTGAAGCTTTTTTGGCTTCCGGCTTGTTCGGGAGCCTGGAAGTCGTCGAAATTGGGCGCGAGACAGTCGTGATAACCCTGGAAAGCAGCTCGTAGACATGGCTCAGAAGTGAGATGGGCCTGTAATTCTTAAGCAGGGTATGTCACCCTTCTAAAAGAAGACTACCACCATACCTCTGCTCCATACCTGTGGCGTTTTTTCCTCGAGACGGAATCAAACAACTACTGAAAGGCGTTTAGGACCGGTTTTCCACCAGCCATCAGGAGCCCTGCTGTCTTCACCTGACGCCAACTGTTTCAGAGCCATCTTTTAATGTCGTACAGGCTGACGGCCGGGATATCTTCGGTATAGTGTCGAGTATAACAGTCTATAAAATGCCTTGATCTCTCCTAGAAGCTCCAATTTGGAGGATATGACTCTGCCCTTGTCGGTCTTCAGTTTCGTGAGTTAGCTCTGCCCAATAGACAGATCTCTTGCAAACACTTTGGAGCCCTTATTTGGCTCAATCGTGTCTTTAAATTTTCGTTGCTAAAGTGACGGAGATCGCGTTTCAAGGACTCTGCCGATATGTGCACGCATCGTCTGAAGACTGTAGAATCATCTCACGCCACTCTTTCATAAGCTGAAGGGTTCGATCCGTGAGCCTCTTCCTCTCATTTGTTCGAGTTTTAAAGAATTTAGAACCGACCAAATGGACAGTTTCCACGAACCCATCGTTGTATTTGTCCGCGGAGCTTCCTAAACACTCAAAACGATTATAATAATATTTAAAATAATAATTAAAATCATCATAATTATCTGTTTCATGTTAAAATTGGAAGGAGCACATACAAATTTTAAGTTCTCATAAGTTCTCGTAAGTTCTCCACTTACGAGAACATTCTAGAACATTCTCGTTCCGAGAATATTCTCGTTTGGAGAATGTTCTTTTTCCCCATCACTAGTTTTGAGTAAGTCTATGATATTTTCAAATTCAATTTTTTTTTTTTCGGACATCATATTAACTTTTAATATCTTTAACCCTTCAGATACCGTCAATTAGAGACACAATAGTAAGACAATAGATGCGCGGCCACCGGGTGTCGCTTCATGAATTAAGCATGAAGAAGTAACAAATAATCTCACTTTCGCTTTTATGATATTAGTAAGGATATATCATATGAATAAGGGTATAAGTAAGGAAAGTCACATACTCTTTCCGTTCCACCATGTTAGGATGTAAACTGTGGTTAGGTGCAGTTATCAGAGTCTTCACCGCATGGGCCTGTGTCAGCGACTTGACAATGTACTGCTCCAAAACCTTCCATTGTGCCAGTTCTCCGTACTCTTTTATTGAATTCTCCGATTTAGGCCTCTCTGCGATTTGTGGAAGTTCTGAAAACAAGGTTTTAATGAAAATAATTTTTTCATAGCAAGCTTTTATAGCTCGGTATATCTTTAAAATTAATACCCGTCAAGGCGTATCATACGAGCCCAAACTCGATGGGGTTGTGTAACTACCAAGTTCCTATAGTCACCTTCTGTTTCCATCATCAGATCAGCTTCTTATCATAATAATTTTGCATTGTCATCTGATTTACACATGCATGCCAAATTTCAGCTCAATAGGTAACCGGGAAGAAGGTCAAATTTATTTTACAAGATTTGATGACAGACAAACATCGGGACAGGTGAAACTAAACAAAAGCTTGTAAAAAGACCAACCATTAACTTGCATTAAACAGACGACAAGAAATCTTGTATCTCGTAGAATCTCCAAGCGACCGCCGGTGGCCGCGCATCTATTGTCTTACTATTGTGTCTCTAATTGACGGTATCTGAAGGGTTAATGAGAAAAAGTTTTGGGCGTCTATGAATAGTAGTTATAGTAATTTAATATTCTACAACTATCACACAACGCCATCTAGTCCCAAGCTAAGCAAGCAGAGCTTGTGTTATGGGTACTAGACAACTGATAAACATACTTCATGAATAAATGAACTTTTGTGCTAAAATTATTACAATTACTTACTTTTAAGTGTGTTTTGCGTCATAGCAATCGGTCAAAATAGGTTTGGCTTTTGGCTGAAATCCAATTTCTGGGTTTTTTTACAAACTTTTATTTAGTTTCACCTGTCCCGATGTTTGTTTGTCATATGGAATAACTAGCTTTTGCCCGCGGCTTCACCCGCGTACATAATCCCAGGATAAAAAGTATCCTATGTGTTATTCTGGGATATGGTCCACTCGTGTACCAAGTTTCATCGAGATCCGTTCAGCAGCTTTTGCATGAAAGAGTAACAAACATCCATACATCCATCCATACATACAAACTTTCGCATTTATAATATTAGTAGGATAGTAGGATTAGTAGGATATTAGTTAGTTCTAATATTTTTAAAACTTACCAGATAGTGTTTTTGCTTTCAAAAGTCTCAGTTTCGACGTAAGGAAGGTTAGATCTTGCAACCTTTTCGCTAGCCCATCTTCGAACGATTCACCGATTTTGGCCGAGAATAACTCGGTGGATAAGCTCCCTAACTGTTGCTCGAAGTTGTTACTAACTTCTTTTAGTTGTTTAAACGCGTTCATGTTGACTTATTAACTTAAATCTTATTTATTTATTTTGTGTAGCAAAACAGTCGTTTCGTTTTCGTTACCGTTTTTCTATTCTATTTTTTATTAATGGCAAATAGAGCCGATGTCGACTATTCTGCCAATGTCATAAGTTACCGTTTTTGTTTTCAAACAATCGACTGACATTAGTGACCTTGACTTGTCTATTCACCTATCTTTGATACTCTCTGGTTATTTGTCTCTGCAAAGTAAAGTTTGCCATTCACTCACTGCCTACTAAAAAGGTCGTACTGGGTCGCGGTCACCCACCGCACTGCGCCGTACTATATTTCATGAATCCCCAAGCGACACCCGGTGGCCGCGCATCTATTGTCTTACTATTGTGTCTCTAATTGACGGTATCTGAAGGGATATTCAATATACTCTGTAAATAGAGACTCACACCCACACACCACACCAACCACACCACCACACGGCCACACCACACCACATAAACCAGTCTACAAAGGTGGTCATCGTACGCAGGCCCCAAGTCTGCAATAACAATGCAGCAAGCAACGCAGTCAAAGGAATATGTTGTGTGTGTGGTGCAACAATGGACTGTCTCTCTCTTGAGTCTCGGTATAAATAACAATGGGTTTCCATTGTTATTTATATCTTAATGTTATGTGTAACGACGTATTCGGTCACTCACTAGTCACTAGTATGTTAAGGTTGCAAAGAGAGTCTATTTAATTCTAAGCTTCTAATATTATTCTATCATGCAATTTGAAATTAAAAGATTGGATGCCATTATCATTTACATAACATCACTATTCGTGGTAAACTTTATTAGAAACGAATAAATAATCTGTGCAAAAAATTACTGACACTGACAGCGAAAGCAAAAATAAATTAAAAAACAAAAATTGTGTTGTGTCCTGTCAAAACCTTGTTTGTATGTGTATCGAATTTATGCGTAAAATAAACAAAACTCTAAAATTCAACATGAAATTAACATAAAAACTTGAAAAACACATTCAATACCAGATCATCAAAGCTCTACACAGCAATAATCATGTCTGACGACAGCGAAATAATGAGCCATATGTATTCTTTGCCAGCTGAAATTTTATTGAACATTTTTATTTATTTACCGGCCAAAGATTTGACGAAATGCCGTGAGGTTTGTGTGAGATGGAGTTTAACTATCGACGGACTGGCTAGAAGCGACGATTTGTGGTCTAGACACTGTAAAGACGATTTCAGCAATATTTGGGCTGTCGCACGTAGAAAAGCTAAACCAGGTCTCCTGTGGTACAATTTGTACCGTTCCTTATCTCTCTGGAAGAAAATAGCGACGTCTAGAGAAGATACTGACGAGTTCTCTTCAGCTTCGTGCATGGATGAGGAGATTCGAGACTTTGTGATACTCGGTAATGGTGTCTTAGGTGTTCACAAAAAGGCGTCCATAGTATACTATGATATTGAAACTCTACAGGAATCTAAACGTGGAGCGATTTCCGGCGACTACTCAAGGTACACAGAAAATGACAACGTAATTGTTATATTAAATTACCATCTACACTGTTTTTTAATTCGGAAAGCGCTCTTTGACAAATATCAAGAAGAGAGCAATGTCACTTTTAACAACGTCAAACTCTATACATTGACCGAAGATGCATTATACTTTGTGAACTTGGACGATGAAATATTTGTTTGCAATTTTGATGATAAAAAGTTACGTCCTGTATTTCTCAAGCACTCCGGAGATGGTATAATGTCTGTCGGCTACAGCGATGGAAACCTCAACATTCTAACCTTTCAACGTGATATTTACACTATCATCGGTAAGGATCTTGTGTACAAGTGTTCTCTCGGTCCAGACTCAAACTTACTCCACCAATTGCAGAAATACAACTTTTTAGAACAATTAGATTGGAGAGTCTACTTCCAATGGATGTACGTGTTAAACCACGCCATTCCCGATGGACCGTTACGCGATATAATAATTATAAGACCGTACGGTGACGTGTACTTTGTTGGATCTAACTGGGGAGTACTGCGGATCTACTACGCCCCATATTCAGCGGGAGAATTTGATATTTTTAACACTGAACCAGTTAAACAGTACAATTTTATGGAACGGTCGGACTGTCCTGTGCTTTCTATGTGTCCGATACTGCAAGTTGATGTGTTTGAAGTGGACGATGGACATACGGTACTTGTGGCTATGCCGAAGAAGATAGCTGTGTTGAATTTCAGCCATAATTTTAAACAGACGTCTTCATTACAAATAGTACCGTACAGCGAGATCCAAAAAGCTAAGTGGTTAAAAATTAACCAAATATCTATGTAAATAATTTATAATCTAACATTTTTAACCTTTTACCGCCTACATTGGATATATCCGACATTATTATGTAAATGGGTTTTAAAAAATACTTTTACACATTAACTTTTTCATACGTCAGTATAATTCATGAATCCCCAAGCGACCACCGGTGGCCGCGCATCTATTGTCTTACAATTGTGTCTCTAATTGACGGTATCTGAAGGGTTAAACTAGATGAGGCCGGTGTTACCTAGCTGACTACCCTGAGAAGAAACACCGAAAGAAACTCAGGGGTTAAAGTCTCTTTTAATTCATGAATCCCCAAGCGACCACCGGTGGCCGCGCATCTATTGTCTTACTATTGTGTCTCTAATTGACGGTATCTGAAGGGTTAAAGTCCATACAGTAAATATGTAATGGTCAAAATCACATGATAACTTTTGCGTCTATCCCGCCAGGGTCGCACATCCGCGACCAAATACTCCATCTCGTCAGCTCTTCTGTCACCTATAGGGATTGAAGAGCTAAACGAGATGGAGTACCCAGTCGTGAACACACGACCCTGGCGAATAGGAAGTGAACACTCGTCGGACTAATCCGACGTGGGCGGTAAAGGATCAACTGTTTCAAAAATTGGCATCTTTGGCACAAAATAGATAGGTACAGAAGTCAATCTACATACAAAGCGCGCTCGAGCAACGCACACATAGGCACCGCTCACGGACACGATATCTCGGATCAATCGCCCGGTCGCACTTGTACAGTTCAGCGCAACGCGCTGACGTGTGTGCGATCGCCTCGCGTAGGTATTGAAAGTGAAGTACATACATGAGATTCATATCTGTACCTATCTATTTTGTGTCTTTGGTTTCTTGTATACTTACTTAGTCCTACTGTCGCGGGCGTACACCAAGCGTATAATGACCAATACGCGTCTATGAAGCTACGCGGCCGTGGACATTAGGCCTCACTCTTCATTCAAATGTACTGGTTTGATTTATCAAATTGATCATAAAATCTATGTAAAAATAAAACCTGACGGAATGTACCGTCACGGTCATTTCTGCTTGATCACTTAAATTCGCTTGAATCCTATGGCGAGGCGCCAAACCAAACCCTTTGAAGTTTTCGTTTTGAGTGCAAGCAAAAATTAATTTAGCGGTGGTCAGACGGAAGTGACTTTGATGGTACACAACTTAAAAAAAAATTGTGAATGCAGATATCAATTTGAGAAACAGCTGTGCACTTTCGTGGTCTGCGCTTTCGTAATCTACAAAGCTTAGCAGCAAAATATTAATTTATGAATTACTATACATATATTTTAGCAAATACCTGCTTTTAAAAAGATGTCTGGTCCAGTTAAAGGGGTGACCAGATGGTTGCGAACCAACGTCCCAACCAAAGTGACCTTGCTAGTTTCAATCCGTGTAGACAGCAGTTTTAATCCATGACCTTCAACGCCCTTGGTTGGGAGGCGCGTTTTCCCAAGCACCGAACGTGTTGGCGGGTGGTTTACATCCATGTAGTCGCAACACAACACAAACCAAGCTCCAACCAAGGTGACCGTTGGTTTGCAACTGTTAGTTCCACCGTTAAGGTTCAATTTTCGAATACCAGGGTTGGTATCTTCGTCTAATCGTACCTTTCTCTAAGAGTGAATATATGGATAAAGATTAGACCATTGACGTCCACTTCATGCTAAGCTACAATCAGCTCGGAGCTTGGTGATTATCCATAGCGCGCACTGGTGACTTGTCACTGTGACTTTTAAACAAGCTTTTAATGAAAATATTTTTTTCCTAGCAAGCTTTTATAGCTCGGTATATCTATATAATTAATACACGTCAAGGCGAATCATACGTGCTCAAACTCGATGGGTTTGTGTCCTTTAACTACCAAGTTCCTATAGCCACCTTCCGGTTCTATCGTCGGATCAGCTCCATGTCATAATAATTTTGCATTGCCATCTGATTTGCACATGTATGCAAAATTTCAGCTCAATCGGTAACCAGGAAGTGGGTCAGATTTAATTTGCAAGATTTGATGACAGACAAACATCGGGACAGGTGAAACTAAATAAAAGCTTGTAAAAAAAGTCACCGTGCTTAGGAACCCAACGTAGTGGCCGGCACACTTGAAGACGAGACAAAAAATAGGTGGAAAAATTATTGTCACCGTGACAAAAGGAACCAGCGCGTGCTATGTCTTAGGTTTAAAACCTGTTTTAGTTCAAAATATAAAATGTGCCTATGATATGATACCATCATTATAAGATTAGGAGTGTGATTGACTGGTGATTGAGTGTGAATTACTTCTTCCGCTCTGGGTGAACCTCTGTTCCTCCAGTGCCACAATAACTCTTTTCAAACAATCTCGCAGCCAGTCTTTCGGTATTTTACAAGATGAATTTTGGAGAGTGTGCGCAGGAATTGCATGACTTGATTCTGCTATCACCTTTCTACCATCGGACAACCCGTCAAACGGCGAGTATCCATCCTTAAAGTATTAACAGACGTTCGAATACGGTGCGTCCGAACCGACGGACCGGTACGATGCGCTCGACACGGTATACCACCGCACCGCATCAAAGACGGTTCAGTGCTTTCCGTGCAACTACACAGTGATCACGTCGACATGCCTCCAACTTTATTCAAACAAGCTAAAATCGAGTTCGACCGCAACTACAACCTAGCCTACTACAACTATCGAAAAAAAAAGAAAAGAATGGGCAAAATTCCTTTTATAAAAACAAGTCGTACAGTCATATGCGACTTATAAAAGACGACTTAAAAAACACGGAAAATCTTTGTTCTAATTTCTAATACTACCACAATTAATCTTTTTTTCGTAATATTCGCCTTCTTGGCCTGACACTATTTAGAACGTGTGTCTTATTCGGAGGCAGAATTGCGACTAAAGCGCTGAACAGTGCGGTAATTCGGCCACACGAACGAACTTGGTGCGGATCGCACCAAATCCTATGGAAGAATCATCGAACCGAGCGCACCGTCAATAATAATAATAATGTATAGCGGACCATTGCACATACCATCGAATGTGGTCCGGAGCACACCAAGATCACGGTGCGGAGCGCACCATATTCGAACGTCTGTTAACGCTTTTACAAGTTAAGCTACAGCTTTAGCAGTACGGTTTAAGTTGAAAAATGGACCACAGAGCTTATGATACTCCCAGTCTCAATTTTATAGCTAAATGAAAATCCTAATCTTATAATGATGGCATAGTTATAAATAATTAGCTGAATTTATTGGGGTTAGTAAACTTGTACTATTAGATTTAGTATTGTATCGGGGGGTAGTTTTAAAAAATCAGTCTCAAATATGTCGTTACTGAAAAAAAACTGCCGTACAGTTTTACTCGTGCAGTTTCTGTTGGTTACTTAATATAGTTTTTAGATATTATTTATTTTTTTAATTTAAACATTAATAAAACTATGGGCAAAGCTCATGAAGACATTATAATTCTAAATAATTTCATATTATTTGTTAATTCATGAATCCCCAAGCGACCACCGGTGGCCGCGCATCTATTGTCTTACTATTGTGTTTCTAATTGACGGTATCTGAAGGGTTAAAAAAGACCTTTGTGTACATCATCTCATTTCATGATCCAAAAAAAATCTGTGATCCAAAAAAATTGTGTTATTTGAAATGTTGAACCCCAAGCAAGCATTTGACTCTCTAATTTTATTCGAGTCATAATACAACTGTCCTCTAGCCAAGTTACAACCGTTTCGCTTGCGTCGAACGCTTCGAGTTTACCTTGCCGCCAATTCTTTTGTTCTGACCACGTGACTGAGCGTTGAGATGACGTCATTCCCGTACATTTGACGCTTTCTACTAGCGTTAACTATTGCAGATTAGCAACTTTGCTAGGGGTACTGGTATTCGGTAGTGGGATGCGTCGGAATGTTTTCGTGTCCTATTCGCCAGGGTCGTGTGTTTGTGACTGGGTACTCCATCTCGTTTAGCTCTTCAATCCCCATATGTGACAAGAGCTGACGAGATGGAGTGTTTGGTCGTGGATGTGCGACCCTGGCGGCAAGGTTAAGAGCCGGTTGTAGCCACTGAGTATTTGGTATGAACTCCGCCCGGGTCTATGTCGATTTGGCGGCCCCGTAAATGCGGTTTTATTTTTATAAAAAAAAAACAACAACTTTTCAAAATTTTTGTTTTTGCGAGGCCCTTTTAAAAAACAAGCTTTTTTTTGTAACTTTCAAATAAGTACCTATTTCCGTGTCGTAATCTCGTACGTTCGAGATCGTAAGTTAGGGTCAAATTTTAGATTTTTTTTATCGAGCCAACTAACTTATATCATATTGTTTTGATTTTTGTCTGGCGGTTGGTCATATAATCATCATCATCATCATAATATCAACCGAAAAACGTCCACAATTGGACAGAGGCCTCCCCCAAGCGTCGTCACAACGACCGCTCCTCTGCGTCACGCATCCATATAATAATCAATTTTAATAAAATATTTTTTCATGGTGTTCTCTTTTACAAGTTTGGATTTCCAAAGGTTTAAAAAATTCAAAATTAATAGAATCTGGCCTTAGTGAAAATAATTTTGCATGATATCAAAAGTCAAAACAACAAAACAAGAAGAATTAGATCTGCCAACAGCTACCGGAAGACTGGTCGTTGTGCCAAATGGCCATCAACTTATTAACACACCGATCGCTGAATTGCAGCCAAGTTCGAAAGAATCACATAACACGGAACTATACTCCATTTAAACAACTGACTGGCCTGTTGGTCTAGTGGTTAGTGGCCCTGACTGCTATGCCGGTGGTCGTGTGCTCGAGTCCCACCCAGGACAAATGTTTGTGTGATGAGTATGATCATTTGTTCTGTGTCTTGGTGTAATTTATCTATAATATGTATGTGTTTAGAAATATATAAGTATGTTTATCAGTTGTCTAGTACTCATAACACAAGCTCTGCTTAGCTTGGGACTAGACGGCGTTGTGTGATAGTTGTGGATAGTCATCATCATCATCATCTTCCTGCCCTTATCCCGTCCTATTTGGGGTCGGCGCAACATGTTTTTTTCTTCCATTCTGTCCTGTCACTCGTCACGCTATGACTAACACCCTTTTCTTTCATATCACTTCTCACACAATCCATCCATCTTTTCTTTGGCCTCTCTCTCCGTCTCCATCCATCCACATGTAAACTCATAACTTTTTTAGCAACATGCGTTTCGTCCCTCCTTTTTACATGACTATCCAAGACAAACGATTTCCTTTCAACTTTTCAGTCACTGGTGCCACTTTCAAACTTCCCCTAATATACTCATTTCTCACTTTATCCATTATTGTCACACCACACATCCATCTTAACATTCTCATCTCTGCTACATGCAATCTTTTTTCATCCATCTTTTTTACAGCCCAACATTCTGATCCATACAGTACGACAGGCCTTATCACGGACTTGTAGATTTTACCCTTCAACTTGAGGGGCATCCGTGTGTCACAAATGGTTCCCATGAATGAGCTGTCGCCATTTCATCCATCCTGCGTTGATCCAGTTGTGGATAGTATTATTATTAATAAAACATTTATAATAAACTTTTTATACTGTCCGTTCAACCGATTTTGAACTCTATTCCTTTGATATAAAAATGTCATTAAAAACAAACAAGTAGTTACAATACCAACCATTTACTACAGCCGTCATTTGTCATGCTACCAACGTAAGAAGAGTCAAAATCGGTTAAAACGACAGTAAGAAAAGTTTGTATACATGACTAAAGTTGTTTTAAATAGAGTATAGTTCTAATGCCATTAATTAACCAGGGCCGCGAGATAATTTGAAAGAATTACAGTACAGTGACCCTTGCCAAGAGCAACTGAAGGAACAGAAGTGGATTTTAATCAGTAAAAGCCAACACCGGCAGTGTTGGCTTTGCTCCACCCGGAGCGGGAGATTGGGGCCAAGGGTCTGTTTCGGAAAGGGAGGCTCGGCCCCAGTATGAAAAGCAACGAAGGAACAGGGTGGGTTTTTTAGTCAGTAAGAGTCTAACATTAGCTACCGCTTCGTCCAAGGGCGGGGGATGTCATCTGGATGATTTTTACCCATCGAAAAAAAACCCACAGCGGGAAAAGTCATATGATAATTTGCCACATAAATAAGGTAACCACACTAATAAAACTCGCGCCACCGATACATGGTGGACATCCCACCCATACGTACACAAAGCGTTTTGGGAACACATTCATTATACGTACAGCCAAGGAGTGGAATTCCCTGTCGGAGTCTGTGTTTCCTGATAGCTACAACCTAGGGGTATTTAAGAGTGAATAGGTAAGCGTGCTCCATCGTCGGCCACATATCATCGCTTACCATCAGGTGAGATAGTGGTCAAACGTGAGCCTATCCATAATAACAAGCTTTTAGTGGAAATCATTTTTTAATAGCAAGCTTTTATAGCTCGGTATAATACTCGTCAAGACGAATCATACGAGCCCAAACTCGATGGGGTTGTGTCGTTTAACTAGCAAGTTGCTATAGCCACCTTCCGGTTCCATCATCAGATCAGCTCCACGTCATAATAATTTTGCATTGTCATCTGATTTACACGGGCATGCAAAATTTCAGCTCAATTGGTAACCGGGAAGTGGGTCAAATTTAATTTACAAGATTTGATGACAGACAAACATCGGAACAGGTGAAACTAAAAAAAAAGCTTGTAAAAAAAAAACTTGCTTGCTTGGTTTCAAAACATTTCCATCATTTCCTTGAGTCGGAGAAATTAATCTAGGTATTATCTAAAGGTTAAATGTGACTTGTAGGTACGTCAGAAATAGTCATAACATAAGAGATAAGATATGGTCAATTTGTTCATATAACCTTTACCTATAATATGCAAAATCATACTATAGGTCATTCGATACCATCGATCAACATCGGTCGACGTTGATCGATTGGTGTGGTAGCTTTAATTGATCGACGGATACCGCTTGATAAACCAATCGATCGATTGCTGGTCGATGGCATCGGTCGACGTTGATCGATTAACTCCGGCTATATTCCATCAGTTTCTTTCGTAATGTATTCACAAGAGGACGCATTCTACGATCGATCGAATCGGTTGATCGATTGGTCTGGTGGAAACTGTCGATCGATGTCAACTAATCCATTCTACCGTGTCGATCAATGACATCGATCGACGATCGATCGTCTGGTGTGGTAACACCCAAAGAATGTAATTTTGCTGTTCAGTTTGGTCGTCAAATGGATCGCGTTAAGAGCTCGTGGTAGCCCTCTGGTCTTCTGGTCTAAATTCTATAAAATAATATTGCATTGTCATCTGATTTACACGTGCATGCTTTCAGCTCAATCGGTAACCGCGAAGTGGGTCAAATTTAAATTGCAAGATTTGATTACAGACAAACATCGGGACTGGTGAAATTAAATAAAAGCTTTTATGAGAAAGAGTTGAAAATGCAGCTTTATCTGTATTTCGCACTCTTGTACCCATATTCCCCATAGCATAAGGAACGCTAAGAATTCTATATTCCATGTGATATTTCATGATTTAATCAAATATATATTTTATTTCACTTAATATCTTGTATAAAATATAAAAATTGTATTCCTATCAACTGCTTTGTACGAAACTTGACACAGTAAAACCACAAAATATATAGGTACAGAAGTCAATCTACATACAAAGCGCGCTCTCACAACGCACACACAGACACCGCTCACGGACACGATATCTCGGAGCGCCTCGGCCCGCTCGTCGAACAGTTCCGGCTCAAACGCTCATTAGTGTGTGTCTACCGAGCGTAGGTATAAAAAGTGAAGTACATACATTGTCTTTTGTACCTACCTATCAATTTTGTGGTTGCGGGAACACGCGCGGGCATTTTTGTATAGCACCTCGCGGGCTTCCGCTTTAGGGCCAACGCTGCGTTAAGCGGGAGACCGCGCGGGCGCCTGCGCGTGTACCCGTCGCGTGACTATGCGCGTGTGTCGTGTGCGGTGGTCCCGTAGCGGAAACCGGATTATATATAACCGCGCCCGCTTAACGTACTGTCGGCCTTTATAAGGGACTGTTTTAAAAATTACCGTAACTTTATTTTGTTTAATTTAGTATTAAATTGCTTTAAAAAATCGATATGAAATTATTTATTTTAAAGTTTAAATACGCTACTGCTTAGCGAATACAAAGCTCGGACTGTAATAGGCTAATTGCATTATTAAATAATGGAAATCAACATGTTGTTTTATTTTTGGTCCAACGTCTGTTGACGTCTCGTCTCGGTGAGAAATATCGCCCAGCTATCAAACTAAACACCATACAAACACCAGAGTCGCCACGTACGAGCTGGTCGCGCCACCTATGTTGCGCAAACGGACACCAGGTGAGTACCTCTCTATAGAGCTGTATACATTTTGTTGGTAGCGGCGATTGGTCGCGCCACCACTGGTCGGTACACCAGATGACGACTTTTTCCAAAAATTTTTAAGGGTTTAAAAAATCAAGCTATTTCCTGGAGCAAGTTTTGTGAAATTTTCGAGTAAATCTCGGAATTACCGAATACTAACAGAGTTTCCAGGCGTTATCTCTCTTTTTTTGCGTTGCCTTTTCGTCAAACATCGCGTTGGATTGCATTAAATGAAGTAACAAGCTTTTAAACCCTTTTCGATGTTTACGATAAGCGAGTGGAGAAGGACCCTCTTAAGGTGGTATTCGAACCTCGGCTGCAGGTAGAACATGCGGCGGCTGCACGAAGCCGGCTGCAGCTGCATGACTGGACTATGTCGTGATTTTTGTGAAAACCATTCCGAACGCGGCTGTGGCGGAAACCTGAGCTTCAGCTGCAAATGCCGCCGCAGCCGATCGCTGATCAGTAGTGGTCAGGGATCGGCTGCGGCTTGGCCGCAAGTTGATGCGCAGTAGTTACCCCTACCTGTTTAAGCCATTTCGAAATAATCACTACTCTGAGCAGATAACGGTTATATTAGGATTTCACAGTTGTGGAGGGCGATGACATCACGCGATGATGCTGCAGCTGTCAAGTAATGGCGGGAAGACGCTAGGAGAGCTCGGATGCGACGCGGTCGTTTTTTAGGCATCATAATTTTGACTTATATCGTTGTAACGGTCTTTTATTGTTTGTCGTTTTAAATTAATAAATTAGTTGTAGGTCCTTCGAGTTTTCTTTAAAAAAAAGTAAAATACGCTTCTGATCCATAAAAGTAATAAATCGTGCGTGTGCTACCTACATTCGCAGCCTGCAGCACCTTTAAAAGGAGCTTATGAATAAAAAACAAGTGATGCTGTTACATTTTTTTAATTTACACTTGTGGAACCGTCAATGTCGTATTGTTACGTGTTTATCGGCCTATGATTCAAGCTGCTGAAGTTTATCCAAGACGTACTGTCGCTGTAACAGCACGGCGCTGATATCGCTGTCGCAGTAATCCGTCCAAAAATCATCATAGGGTGGCGTCGGAGGATTTGACTTGAAAGCTACGGTACTTTTTTTTGGTGGTTGAGCAGGCTTAGGTTTAGGCCTCCTAACTACTCCATAATCATATCGATAGGGCAGCTTCGGGGGATTCGACACAACTGTTACAGTATTTGGTTTTTTAGCAGGTTTCTTAATCTTACGTTTAGTCTTGACAACTTCATAATCGTAACCAGTTACTTCCAAGGAATGATGCGAATAATCTGATGCATCATCGTATTTATTAATAGCTTTACGCTTTTTATATATTGGCATGCTAATTTTTGGTATGGGACGAGGTTCACTGTAATAGCTAGACTTTCTTCCAGTTGATTTTTTGGATAAGACTCTACGCGGCGTATATTGACATAGGTGATCATCTGGTTCACTGGAAACTTCTGATTTCCATTCCTGTGCTAGTCTCTTGTTTCTCGCTATTACTTTCAAAGCATCAAACAAATTCTCAGGCTCCTCAAACGTTTCTATTGATTTCATTTGTAACTCTTCCTTCAATATTTTTAAGAAGTCCTTCTTTGCCATTTGCTTTGTGATTTTTTTCTTGTTTGGTAACGGCAGGCTGGTTATTTTAGGTAGCATATTTACTTTGTTGTACTGAAATGAATCAGTTTTAAGCTTTCGTTTTCGTTTCGTCGGCGCGGAAGGGCGCTGGCGGTAACTGTTTAACTGGGGCTGAAAATGTTCCAACATTTGCCTGTTGGTAAACTCGTCCATTTCATCAGGCATAATGCTATAAGCATGGTGCGATGACTGTCTTCGGGAAACTTTTGTCTGTGATTCACTCTCTTCAATTTTCTGTACCGTAATTTTTTTAGTTAAAGATTCTTTACTTTGTACTGTGACTTTAGAATGGTTAGCGCTCGTTAGGCGTCCATTTTGGGGATCTGTGTCCAGACCTTCCAAATTCATTGTTGTTTGAATCATGTCCACGAAGAAATCATAAATGCCGTTATCAAACGATTTCGGAACATCTGAAACTATCGACGGTTCACTATCTTTTGCGATCAGTTTAACTTTTTTACTATGTCCTGCTGCGGACGCAGCGCCATCGTACTCTTGGTTTAGCGGTGGCAGACTTTCAACCCAAGTTTCGGGGTTTATTGAGCTGGCGTCATATTTACCACTAATGTACTCAGAATTATTAGTAGACGATGGTACAATGTCTTTCTTTGATTGTAAAACGGTAAAAGAATCTTTATAAGATTGGTTATATAAAACTTTGGATCTATATTTAGTCTTCTTTTTTGGTTTGTTCGGTGCTGTGTCCCATTCTTCGCGAATATCTTCTTCGTCTTTCCATATTTTAAACTTGTTCATTGTTTTATCCGTATTTCTAGTACCCTCGGGGTCGTCTGGGCATTGAGTGCCAGCAGTAGATTTAGATAAAATGGTCAATACGGATGTCAGAAATCGCTTTTTGCTTGGACGCGGCATCGGTCGAGGACTGATCAATGACTGATTTGGTGGCACTGGATGAAAGAAAATGATCCTAAAGTTAATTAAAGGCGAAACATGTTCGAAGCTTATTATTATTGTGTTCGTTATCATAACCAGCCGTGCGTAGATAGGTACTTGACCAGTTGCATGACCGTCACCAAATCAAAAGGAGTAGATATTTACGCATGGATGCTGAGTGATCTAACTCCTAGCTAAAGCTAACAACAGCTTTCAACAGTCCTCATAGAAAACTAAGCATATCCGAGAACCTTTCAGGTCCGGTCCTTGTCTTCGATATGGCACGGAATAAGAGGGATTGGGAGGCGGTCACCTCATTCTGCGAAGCCGTAATGCAAGCAAAAGAGGCGGCGAAAACTGTGACGGGGAGATAAGCCTCACGCTCTGGTCCCTGCCAGAAGCGCCCTGAGAGTCCGGAGTCGCAGAAAGATTCCGGTCACCGTAGGAGCGACCACGGGAGCGACCGTAGTGTTGTGGACATTGTTCAACCATCAGGTAAGGTACAGGATGGCGAACATTGTGTTCCACGCACGCCTCAGAGGTGGCAGCCAAATTGACTTCATGCAGGCATACACCAAGTGTATAATGCCGAAATGAGCGTGTAAGAAGCTACGCGTCTGGGGTCAGTAGACCTTAGGGTGTTATTTATATCGTGCAGATTTCATCACGTATGCGGAGGGATTGCCTCGCATGTAGAAAATTTCATAATCTTAATATTCTACGCATTACAAAAAATATTTGTATCAGATGGGCGGAGTTTACGCGTGCGGAGTAATCCCGAATGTGTGATCAAAACCGCACGATATTAAAAATACCCTTATCTAAGCGACCACTGCGGCGGGATAGGAGCGGACGGATTCGTTGCTTTGTATTGATTTGTATGGTACAGAGTGCACTGGATAGGAAATTGCCGATGTAAAATCCGAATACAGTAGACGCACCTAATCAGTATTTTGTAAATACTGAAGGCTCGTACACTGCGAACGCCCCGATCCCGACGCGGTGGACGCTGTGTTTTAATAGTAGATTATGCACCGAGGGGCTAAAGTTGTGTCTTATGTCACGAGCGTCATATTGAATCTCGACCGCAATGAAGGATTCGGGATTTAACTCACGAGCAAAGCGAGGGAGTTAATACAAGAATCCTGAATGCAGCGAGGGATTCAAGCTAGCCCAAGGCAAAGACACCTTTAGCCCAGAGGAGGATACTCTACTTTTTACACCTACTGTGAGAAAATAATAGTCACATTAATGACCAGCGGGTCATAATGAAATCCATTATTGACCGGCTGTGCCCCCGGCCACTAATAACTCACTTTAGGTTAAGGTTGCTTGACATATAATTTGACATTTTCGAACAGGTTGTGTGAAAAATTATTTTCAATACACTTGCTCATAAAGTGACTCTTATTGCACTGCACTTAGGTATATAATGGCACTCGTTACCAAACTGTGACATTTTGATTACCATTACGCACTAGTGCTATAATGTGGTTAAAAGCTTATTGTTCAACCTCTCCCCCGCCATCATTTTATTACATTATCGTATCAGGATGGGCGCAGGTCGACCCCCACGAGGAAAAAAAATAGGCGCGTCTATTAAAACAGATTTTTGCCGCTACAAAAGTTTACTAGTTTTACAGTTATTCTATTCACAAGTGTATTGAAAAACATCGTATGATTCAGATTCACGTGAGTAATTGGTGATTTCCGCTCTCGGCTCTCTTAATTCATGAATCCCCAAGCGACCACCGGTGGCCGCGCATCTATTGTCTTACTATTGTGTCTCTAATTGACGGTATCTGAAGGGTTAAGAACCTCGCCATGGCTCGGGTCTAAATACCACCTCGACGGTAATCACTAACATTACACACTTATATCATAATGTACTATTACACTTCGTCGTTGATGTCGCTTCTTACCGTCTGGGTTCTGTTCGCTCTGATTGATGGATATCTTTGTCGGTTTCTTCTCCACATAGACCCCTCGTTTCTTCAGCATCAGTGGCTGGACGCCACTACACAGTGTAGTCCTTGGTTGAAACTCGGCGTTACTCCTACTAACTTTCTCATTCCTCTGCGTATTCTTTTTGGCCTCAGACGTGCTATTCGATGATTTTGATTTCACAAGTGCAGTTTTTGGTATATCCATTTTTATTTTTCTGTTTTAATGGACATCTTTTTTTTTCGATAGTCGAAAATTCTGTTTTAAAGTGTGAAAAGATACATTTTTGAATAATTTGTGAATAAGTTGGTGACGTTCGGTGTTTTTTTTCGTCTAGTCGATGGTTTTTATTAAGTATAGGTTGGTCTCGTTCAGCAAAACAGGTGTGGGCACATAGGTTTTATCCCATAAGCTGTGTGCCCGATAGAAACTCCCATCATCGCCAAAAGTATAGAACTATCTTATACTCTCTTATCATCATCATCACTGCCGGGCAAATTTCCCTACTATTTTTAACCCCCGTTTTCCGAAGCATCACCAACTTCCAAGCGGGTTTGCGGACGTCGAGTTATGGGTAGCTCGCTGTCTGATGGTCCAATAACCGTCCGGACCGATCACAAGTCGTCGAAGGCGCGTACTATTCCCGCACGCCTCAAAGTGTTGTCAGAAACAGTAGAAGCCCAGCTGGGTCGAAGCCTACTGGGGCCTGGGTTAGTCCGAAAGGTAGCTCGAGCCCCGGTATGAATGCACGAAGGATTGGGGTGGGTTTAGTCAATAAGAGTCTAACACTACCTCCCGCCCAAGACCGGGGGTTGTCATAGGATGATTTTCCCCACCATAAAAAAGAACTTCCAAACTGTTATTTCAGAGAAATTCCAAATAAAAAAAAACTACTTTTTTCCCAAACCGGAAATTAAATCTAAAACCGTGCGATCGGCAGTTAAACTTGAGACAGAAGTCAATCTACATATAAAGCGCGCTCGAGTAACGCACACATAGACACCGCTCACGGACACGATATCTCGGTAGCGTCTCGGCCCACTCGTCGAACAGTTCCGCCTCAAACACTCATTAATGTGCGTCTACCGAGCGTAGGTATAAAAAGTGAAGTACATACATGAGATTTTCTTCTGTACCTATCTATTTTGTGCTCGAGACTTCCGAGATAAAATCACATTATAACCTCCAACGCGTAAGTATTTTTTTTTTTTTTTTTAAATAATGTCACAATCCAAAGACAATTTCCGTTATGTCATTCAATTTAATTTTTTAGTCACAATCTCGCTGGCATTTAAATTGACATGACATAATTTTAATAAAATACAAAATAATTATTTTAAAATTCTAAATTTTCAAGCGAATATGGACAAAAGAAATAAGAGAAATGAAGAGAGTGATAAAAAAATCGATTACAGAGTTAAAGACAGGGGAGATCTGAAAAAATGTAATGATAAAAATCTAAAGAAAACTGAAGGAATCACGCAACTGAATATTAATCTAACTAATCCTGCTTGCGGAGACACGTTGCGAAAAGAATCAACCAATCAGAAAACTAATCTCAACATTTGCATAAAAAACTCAAATAAAGATGAAACAAAAATGAAATATTTAATCTCTGGTACAAACGAGAAGGAATTCTTAAACAAAAATAATTACAACAAGGACAAAATTGTCAAATCTCATTCGGAATTGCGAAAACGAATTCGGGACAGGTACACAGTAAAATTAAATGGTCCAGTGATCAAGAGTGATCATACAAGTCTCTATATGAGTAAAAAAGAAGATGGTAGCAAGGTTGCTGCATTGAAGACTGACAGGGACAAACGCGATTTGTCTATAAAGCCACACTCTGGACCTGGTAAGTTTTAAATTCAATGGAAAGGGCTATGCTCGGAGTTTCCTTGCGGGATCGAATCAGAAATGAAGATATCCGCAGGAGAACCAAGGTTGCCGACATAGCCCAAAAAATCGCCAAACTTAAGTGGCAATGGGCAGGACACATTGCTCGCAGAACAGATGGCCGTTGGGGCCGAAAGGTTCTGGAGTGGACGCAGCGTCGGAAGGCCTCCTACAAGGTGGACCGATGACCTGGTGAAGGTTGCGGGAATCCGATGGATGCGAGACGCACAGGATCGATCATTGTAGCGACACTTAGGGGAGGACTATGTCCAACAATGGACGTCTGTCGGCTGAAATGATGATAAGCCTTTATATCGGCAAACGTACCCTGCGTACTTGAGCCTCCAGATCTTAGCAGATCTGATGGTAAGAGGCCGGATGGGCTGACTCTGGTGCCATGGAAAAACGAGGAGGTCCTGATCTGGGACGCAACTTACGTTGGCACTGTCGCCGCCAGTCACCTGAGTCGCAACATGCACACTGCCTCTGCCGCCGCTGAAGACGCCTGCTCTAAAAAAAGTCTAAAGTACGCTTCCTTGGCTTTACCATTTTGTGCCTGTTGCTGTGGAGACTCTGCGTAGTTGGGATGTTGGTTGGTTAGGTTGTTGGTTGGTTTTTGTTGGTTGGGTGGTTGGTGTTGGTTGGTGGTTGGGTTGTTGGTTGGTGGTTGGGTTGGGAGTATGGAGGCAAGGTGTTTTGTGTGGGATTTGGGCCGCGGCCGTAGGCTTGGTGAAGTAACGAGTGACTCTCGGTCCAGGTCTTTCTTGGTGCAAAGGATGGCCATCGCTATTCAGCGAGGTAATGCGGCGAGTGTTGTGGGCACCTTTGCACCGGGAACGATCAGGGACGGGTTATTTATTGACACTTGACGTTACATTTAATTGTATGATATTAATTCTTTTGTTTGTATTTACAATATTATTAAACTATTATAATGTTTATATATAACCAGCGACCCGCCCCGGCTTCGCTCGGGTAACAGTATTTCTCCACAATTTAATGGATGTTAATATACATATAAACTTTCCTCTTGAATCACTCTATCTATTAAAAAAAACCGCATCAAAATCCGTTGCGTAGTCTTAAAGATTTAAGCGTACATAGGGATATAGGGTCACAAAAAGCGACTTTGTTTTATACTATGTACCTAGTGATATACCACAACTGTCACACAACGTTGTCTATTTCCAAGCTAGCAGAGCTTGCGTTATGGGTACTAGACAACTGATAAACATACTTATATATTTCTAAATACATACATATTATAGATAAGTAACACCCAGACATAACAAATAATCATGCTCATCACATAAACATTTGTCCTGGGTGGGAATCGAACCCACGACCTCTGCCATAGCAGTCAGGGCCACTAACCACTAGACCAAGAGGCCAGTCATTTAAAAACCGCCGATATTTTTATTTTTCCACAACTATCACACAACGCCGTCTAGTCCTAAGCTAAGCAGAGCTTGTGTTATGGGTGCTAGACAACATTAGTTAAAGACTACATTAAACATCACCATCATCATCATATCAGCCGAACGATTTCCACTGTTGGACATAGGCCTCTCCCAAGCGTCGTCACAACGACCGGATAATTATAGACCGTACTGATATACTTACAAAAAAAAAATGGGCTCACAATCAACATACTGGGTGATACATCAATAAAAAAAAGTTTCAGATTAAGCACCAATTTTAAGGTAGACCCGTTTTTTTTTTTTTTTTCTGTCGACGGGGAAAATCATCATTGACGAAACCCGCTCTTGGGTGGAGCGGGAGACAGTGTCAGAGTCTTACTGACTAAAAACCCCGCGCCGTTCCTTCTAGCCTTCATACCGGGGCTCTAGTTTCCTTTCGGATAACCCCGACCCCGGTAGGCTTCGACCCAGATGGGCCCCTCCTGTTGCTGACAACTCCTTGAGGCGCGCGGGAACAGTGCGCGCCGTCGACGCCTTGGCTCGGTCCGGACAGTTACCGGACGATCGGACAGCGAGCTACCCATGGCTCAAGGTAGACCCGTAATGCCTCCACAGATATCTAAGCAAAAAGTCGTCCTTGCTGACCACCATATGAACAAATAATCTTCTAATAACTCTTTCTTTACCCCACAGCGGCACGTCCAAAGAAGCAGGTGTCTGAAGAAACCACGCAGACAGTAGAAAAATCAATTCATTCATCCGCCACTTCAGCCAAAACCAATACTAGCAAACCAGATAAGATTCCTGACAAAACCGCGGAAAAAGTTCTAATCAAAAAGAAAAGAAAGCCTGTCATTAGAACGATTACGACCAAAAAAGGTCCAGTGAGGATCTTCAAAGCAGTGCACTTCGTAGATCAACGTAGCACGACACCTTTAGAAATAAAAATTCCAGATACAGTTGTAAAAAAACAGCAGAAACTTTCGAAATATACTGAAACAACTTCGTTAAAATTCAAACCTAAAATGACAGTTAGCAAAGTTAGTAGCAACAAGCAAAGCATCAAGGACGAAAAACTGTCGAAACTGGCGGCGGTTAGGAAGAGAGCGGAAAAAAGACGGGAGAGGAACTTCAGACGTGGACCGTCACCACCATGCTCAGTAAAAGAACCCCCATCTCCCCCAACTGAAGTAGCCCGATGGGCCCCAGCTTCCGCCGACCCACAGACTTTACCATATTACGAAGCTTGGATTAACACAACGCTAGCAGCCATCTCGAAAAATTCCAAGCAAGACAAATTAGTTTACGAAAAACAAGCGAAACTTCTGCGGAGTTTCCAAAAGGCTTTAGAAGAAAGGCCATCACCAGAGCTGTTTTACGCGAAATTTGCTGATGAAAAGTATACTGGCAGGATAAAGATCAGGCAAACAGATAGAAGTCTTAAGAAGCAGCAAGTTTATACTTACCCTGCGTGAAGATTTTTTGCGTGTCTTGTGCGTGTGTCATTTGCTTGTACTTGGCGTTGTCTGTGGGCGTTAGGTGGATGTTACCAGACTTAATTCATGAATCCCCAAGCGACCACCGGTGGCCGCGCATCTATTGTCTTACTATTGTGTCTCTAATTGACGGTATCTGAAGGGTTAAAATGGTTCTTTCATTTTAATAAAAATAAATGTGACGTACGTATTAGGAAAAGTATATTCACTTTTTTTTTACTGTAACTTGCTGAACATTCTTCCGTCTTCTAAAATATATGGTCAGTTTACGAGTCGCAACGCTGGTCCCTCTTTGGGGTGAAACATCTATTAGCGGGCTTCAGCAGTAAAATCCTAACAATACGGAGAAACACCGGCTTCCGAAAATCAATCAAATCAAATCGAATCAGGCTTTCAGAAATCAGGTGTTTTAGTGAAGTTGTTTCTTTTTTGTAAAACTTTTTTTGTCTAATGCAGAAGTGAATGGTATATCTAGCCCATACTGTCCCACAGCTGGGCAAAGGCCTCCTTTCATTCCTTCCGATGTTCCCGGTTTTGAGCCACTTCTAAATGGAGTATAGAATACAAAAAGCTAAGGATTGAGGAGCCACATTTTCATTGATATAACTTTGGATATGTTTAACTACATATTTCAGGGTTTGGCCTACAAAATTATCAGCTTTCCTACTAAATAAGGGGTGAGTTTCCTATTAAAATCGTGAAGTGTAAGTGGCTCCTCAATCCAAACGGACATAAAAGCTACACAGTCTACTGTGAAAATTCGAATGAAGCCCGCGTAATTCAAAATTCTATTTTCTAATTCTTGCGTTGCGTCTTTGAGTAAACTGACCCTTATTAGTGTTAAATCATTGTTGGTAGTTGTAACTCCTCTACTTAGAAGTAAACAATGCACCTAATTACTTTTTATACTGTGTTGTGGACTTTTGGTGATACATCGTTGTTCTTGCTACTGTCAAAGTCGGTGATTGATATGTGTGGGTATTTGTAATTTTTTTTTGACATCTCTTTTTCGAGGTTATATTTTGCGTCTAGCTACCAGGTGAATAAAATGTTATGAAGACATTTGAAAGATGGTTTTTTAAATATAAATGTGATAATTATGAAATTGTTTTACTTTGTAGTTACTGTTTCTATGAACATTTTCGGTGCTTTTTTTTTGTCGACGGGGAAAATCGTCTTTGACAAAACCCGCTCTTGGGTGGAGTGGGAGATAGTGTCAGACTTACTGACTAAAAACCCCGCGCCGTTCCTCCTAGCCTTCATACCGGGGCTCTAGTTTCCTTTCGGATAACCCCGACCCCGGTAGGCTTCGACCCAGCTGGGCCCCTCCTGTTGCTGACAACTCCTTGAGGCGCGCGGGAACAGTGCGCGCCGTCGACGTCTTGGCTCGGTCCGGACAGTTACCGGACGATCGGACAGCGAGCTACCCATGGCTCGCTGTCCACGAGCCCGCGTCTACGGTGGCGAACATTTTCGATGCTGGGTATACAAGGTGTAAGGGACAGGTCTCCGTAAACTGCAAGGCCTTGTTCAGTAGACGAAACTGAACAACCTTCCACAAGATTTTTTTTTTAGGAAACGAAAAACAGAAACCAGCCGGACCATACAAAATTACAAACTTGATTGGACAGTCTGTATGGAGGGGCCAATTTTTTTTTTGTGTCCTGAAAAAAATTTTTGTGGAAGGTTGTTCAGTTTCATCTACTGAGTAAGCCCTTAAAGTTTGCGGAGGGCTGTCCCTTACACCTTGTATAGATACTGGGTTCTTAACCCAGCCATAACGACCGGTCCTGTGCATCTCGCATCCATCGGATTCCCGCGATCCTCACCAGGACCATGATGTTTAATTCATGAATCCCCAAGCGACCACCGGTGGCCGCGCATCTATTGTCTTACTATTGTGTCTCTAATTGACGGTATCTGAAGGGTTAAAGTAAGTTTGTTTTACTTTTATTCCAGTGTGGGTAAGAGCCAGAGCTATACAGGTGGTCTAGCGCCATCTCTTACCCACACTGTAACAAGATTAAAACAATTTTACTTTGAACGTCATGGTAACCCCGCTGGTCATCGGTTCAACGCTGTTTGAGGCCTTCTAACGCTGCGTCTTCCAGTAAGGTAGGTTGGGGTAAGAACGCATAAATAAATTATATCACTTATTTAGCTTTATTATTAACTAGCTTTCCGCCCGCGGCTTCGCCCGCGTGGACTACAGTTTATATCGCGCGGGCAGAGACCCGTGCTCAGCAGTGGAATTATAGGTAGCCTGTGTTATTCCAGTGTCTCTTCTACCTACCTACCTACCAAATTTGATCTAAGTCCGTTCAGTAGTTTTTGCGTGAAAGCGTAACGGACAGACAGAGTTACTTTCGCATTTATAATATTAAGTAGGGATGCTAGCCACATTGCTGGGCAAGGTGGGCATAATGACGCGGCACTGAATATAACTAACATTAAAAATAAAGCTAAATAAGTGGTATCCTCACTAATATTATAAAAGCGAAAGTGAGTTTATTTGTTACATCTTCACGCCTAAATGGCTAAACCGATTTTGATGAAACTTGGTATACGGATAGACCATGTCCTAGAATAGGATGTTCCCTATGATAATTTTCTGCTATCAAGCGGGCGAAGCCGCTGGGAGCAGCTAGTAGCTAAATAAGTGGTATAATTTATATGTTCTTACCCCAATGCCGATACTACCCCAACGTACTTTACGCGGTCGCCACTCCAGAACCTTTTGTCCACCGCTTAACTTGCTTGTAGGTTTTTTACCATCTCAGTGAGTTTGAAGTCTATAGTGTAGTTTTCACGGGTTTGGTGGTTAAATAAAATGAAGTTATACTTGATAATTAGCTTTTATTTTTTATATTGACGGATTACAAAGTCGTATCAAGACATCATGTGTCAAATTTATGAATGAAAGAAATCATAATACCGCTAATCCAATAGAACAATGAAACGATTATAGAAAAGTCAACTGCTTTAATTAACTGTTTTCATGGCTTCTGAAAATTGCTAAAATCTATCTATACTCTATTCGCGTTATGATTAGACATTTAAAGAAACTTTATTTACTGTCTGTTCTATCGATTTTAACTTCTATTTCGTAGCCATAAGGATGGCATTAAAAGCAAAAAGTGGTTACAATACCAACTATTGACTGCAGCCACCATTTGTCATGCCACCAACGTAATAAAAGTCAAAATCGATTGAACGGACAGTAATAAAAGGTTTATTTTAAACAGAATATAATAGGGTAGTTTCCAGGGTCAAAATAACTACATTTTATTTATTTTAGATTAATAAAAAATTTGGACACGGTATTTTTTCTTTTTTCGATTAAACAAAAAATAACAAAGATATGCAGCGCGGCGTGACGTTACACGTAACTTTAACGAGCTATATCTTTGTCATTTTTGTTTTAATTAACAAATAAAAAAATACGTGTCCCTTACATTTTTTACGGCCCCTATTACCTCATTGTTCTGTTGGATGAACGGGTAATTGAGACAGGTGAAATATTAACCAAAGACAGAACTTACAAAGCCCTAATCAAAGTTTACAAAATGCTTACTAAAAATAAAAAACAAATTTAAAAATATAAATATCTCCCAACGCTAAAGGATAGAGTAGGATATATGTAGTAGGGTAGAGAAGGGAAGAGCAGGAGCGAAGCCGTGCGGGCAAAAGCTAGTAGTATATACTATATCCCTATGAACACTTAAATCTTAAAACTACGCAGCGGATTTTGATGCGGTTTTTTTTGTGATTCAAGAGGAAGGTTTATATGTATAATATTGCACCCGAGCGAAGCCGGGGCGGGTCGCTAGCATGAAATATATCTGTAAGTAAAAAAATTACAAAAACAGTTACTGTTTTAAATGCTTATATAACATACACAAGTACTTAAACACTAGGCAACTACAGTGAAAGCGTCAAACTTCATGGCGGCTCGCTGCGTAGTACCCCACCTCTTACATCCGTAATACTACATTAGACCGACGCACACGTGTAACACGCCTAATTCGTGCATAGAACGACGTCGCGTGGCGTGGATCTAGTGTAGCTCTACAAGTCTAATTTCCATATAAAATGTATGGAGAACGACGCGCCCAGATCGGCGTGTGTAGCACACGTGTTAGCAGTATAGTTCCTTTACAGTCCGCGATCGCGTAGCTTTATAGACGCGTACTGGTCATTACTTACGCGCAAACGCTTGGCGTACGCCTGCGTGAAGCTTACGTACAAAACTATAAAACTGTCGACGAAGCGAGTGTCATGCCGTCGTGTTGCGTCTATGAAGCGACGCCTCCGTGGGCATTAGGGCTTACTGCGTCTCTTCTCGTCTTCCGAATCACCATTAAGTTTAAATCGCACAATACTAAACTTATTTATAGTCATTGTTACAAGTGAGCAAGATAACTTAATAACTACTGTGAAATTAAGACCCATTCAGGGAAAAGTTGAACTGTTTTAAGACAGGGACGAGTACATTCAAATCTGTGTGGTTCTTTCCTCAAAAGACCATTTTTTTTTTTTTATTAATATTGATAGGCTCGCGTTTGACCACATTCTCACCTGATGGTAAGCGATGTGGTCGACGATGGAGCACGCTTGCCCAGAAGTAACCTATTCACTCTTGACTTAAAGACCCCCAAGTTATAGCTATCAGGAAACACAGACTCCGGCAGGGAATTCCACTCCTTGGCTGTACGCACAATAAATGTGTTCCCAAAACGCTTTGTGCGTATGGGTGGGATGTCAACCATGTACCGGTGACGCAACGCCGTACGTCTTGTGGTCCGATTTTAGACATAAATCTGTACGGTTCTCAAATGATTCGACCATTTCATGTTTACTGTATGGACTTTAAAAGAGACTGATCACAGAGTTGGTTTCGGTGTTTTTCTCAGAGCAGACACCTAGGAAACACCGGCCTCGGCTAGATTGAAAAAATATATAATTTGCAGAATAAATGTCATTTATCATTACTGAATTGTACATTAATTTTATCTATATACATAAAAATCAATGCCACTTTTCGTTATAATTTTATAACTCAAGAACGGGCTCACTTATCCAAACCAAATGTTTAGGCTTTGTTCGGAATATTTAGTAGATGGTTTATGTGAAGTTTGGTAGGGTAGAGTAGGGTATAATAGGGTGGAGTAGGGAAAGGTAAATATGCATTTGAAAAATGTCAGAAGTACACGGTTTCATTGGAAAACCGATGGAAATATTAATAAGAAGATAATTGACCAAGACAACTGGTCTTTTCAAATGTCAGAAATAGTGAAAAAGTTTAAATCATCGTCCACAAAGTGGAATGAAAATACGCGATCGTCGCGTTTAATTGTTCGGTGACACCGAACCCATCGACGCGCCGACAGAGGGCGCTTTCTAGGACACGTTAAGAATTAGGAAGAAATTGAAATAGTTATCCTTGTTACCTGATCAACATCATAAGGTAGGAAACGATTTCTGATTTAGAATTACGTATGAAACTTTGAAATTATCGCCCGAACAAGCGGAGCGATATATGAAAATCTTACATAAAGAAGTTGTTGAACTTGGAAGTAAACGTAACTGCTTTTGAGCAGAGAAATATGCAACTAATGCGCTGTAATCACATTAGACTGAAATGTATAAGGAATATGGAAAAGATGCACTTTAACGATAAGAGGATCCTGCATTGCGATCCAACCGTCAGAAATCAACTGCAGGGCTGTTGCCCAGACCAGACTCAATAAAAGTCTGGCCGGAGGATCCTTACTTTACACCTCTAAACGGTGTATTTGAAAAATCTGAAATATGTTAGGTGTTTTGTACTTTAAAAACTTGAATTTTTGTAACCACAGAAAATTGCGATGCAACGCGACGCGACACCGCATCGCAGAAATGTTAAAATATGTGTAATTAGCAGAGTATTTGTTAATAAGCGTGAAGAATTTCAGCTTTGTTTTAACAAAGCAGACATACTTCACATTTGTAAGGTTTCTCACCAGTGTGCGTACGAATGTGCTTGTTAAAATACTTTCGGAATAATTTTTTTTTACAGCACCTAGCCTATTACATGACGTAAACTTGCAGAAATGTTTAAATATGTGTTATTAGCAGAGTATTTGTTAATAAGCGTGAAGAATTTCAGCTTTGTTTTAACAAAGCAGACGTTCTTCACATTTGTAAGGTTTCTCACCAGTGTACGTACGAATGTGCTTGTTAAAATACTTTCGGAATAATTAATTTTTTTACGGCACCTAGCCTATTGACGTAAACTAGTAAGAATGAAACAGAAAAAAATTCAATGTAACTCGTCGAATATGAACCCGGAGAGCTCTCTGAAGTGCCAAACCGTGCTAATAAACAACTTGGTGTTTGGATATGGAAAATGAGTGAAACCGTTTGGGAAAGCAACCAAAACGTATTTAATGCTCGATTTGATATTGAGATTGACTAAAATACTGAAGATCAAATATAAAACAACAGACAGGAAAATGCCTGCTGAAATATGCTCGGGTCTTTACCGAACAGGAAATGGTAAGAATAACGCACCTCCGCTATATAGCGTGTAGGAACAATAAAAGCCATACTTTCATTAAGCACAGCTCAGTATTAGAAAGTATACGACTCCGATACAGTATATCATAGTCGGCCTTATAATGTTCCCACTGCTGGGACTCAGGCCTCCTCTCTAGGAGAGGGAATAGCCCGTAATCCACCACGCGGGCGTTGGATGTCACATGTCTTCGAATTTTGTGGTTCTAGGACATGCCGGTTTCCTCACGATGTTTTCCTTCACCGCTTTGAGAGCAGTGGTGATGAAATAAATTACACAAAGGCCTGGCTGGGTTTGGACCCGCGACCTACAACTCTTAAGACGGGGCCGTTACCGTTTGGAAGGTTTTTCACCAGTGTGCTTACGAATGTATCTTGTTAAAAGACTCTTTGGACTAAAACAAAGCTGACATTCTTCACATTTGTAAGGTTTTTCACCAGTTTGCTTTCGAACGTATGTTAAGACTGCTAACAAAACTGACACTTCACACTTGGAAGCAGGGACTCAAACTGTAACCGTAATAATGTGTTTTAACACTGTTTTTTAAAACAATACAATAATGTTACCGAATCAAGCTGTAACCTTTTATATCTGTTAATAAGTTTTCTCTACGTATGGAGGCTTGTAATTTCTACGTGTGGAGGCTTGTAATTAGCAATTTGAAAATATCACACTTTGTATATCAAATATTTTGTTAGTCTGTAAGCCTTCTTTAAAATGGAATAAATAAATAAATATGCGTAACTGAAATAATAAGTCTTAGTATAGCTTTAGGTATAAGTAACTCACGGGTATGTTTAAAGTTTTAAATCACGGATATTTTCAATACTTCGGCTCACGTGTTTTGCACGAATATAACAGACTGCGATTGGATTTCGGCTATTTAATGCTTATTATAACCATAAATAAGTATATTATAAAATTGGCAACGCTGCGTTTACCTGTTACACTTTTTAACACTGTTAACACTTTTATATCTGTTACAGATATGTTACGGTTACACTTTTGTAAGGGTTTTGGGTTAACACATTGAAAACACATTAAATAAGTGTTACACATTTGATTCTGTTACCAATTCAATATGTAACACTTATAATTCTGTAACCTTTATGAAGGTGTTTTTAAGTCCCCGCTTATAAGGTTTTTCACCAGTGTACATACGAATGTATCTTGTTAAAAGACTCTTAAAACAGCTGACATTTGTAAGGTTTTTCACCAGTGTACGTACGAATGTGTCTTGTTAAAAGACTCTTTGGACTAAAACAAAGCTGACATTCTTCACTTTGTAAGGTTTTTCACCAGTTTGCTTTCGAACGTATGTTAAGACTGCTACACAAAACTGACACTTAACTCTTGGAAGGTTTTTCACCAGTGTACGTACGAATGTGTCTCATTAAACGACTATTTTGACTAAAACAAAGCTGGCATTCTCTTCTTCACATTTGGAAGGTTTTTCGGAAGAAAAACGGATGTAATACATTCTAATGTTCTTGTAATATTTGGCAGCGAATAATTGAGTCGCCATTCCAGAACCTTTCGGCCCCAACGGCCATCCGTTCTGCGAGCAATGTGCCCTGCCCACTGCCACTTAAGTTCTGGAATGGCGACCCCGTACCGGAAGACGTTGCGTTGGAAGGCCTCCTACAACGTGGGCCGGGTTGCGGGAATCCGATGGAAGCAAGACGCACAGGACCGTTCATTGTGGCGGCACTTGGGGGAGGCCTATGTCCAACAGTGGACGTCTTTCGGCTGAAATGATGATGATGAATTGAGTCGACCTTCTCGGCACATTTCGCTGAAGTAATCAACACTACAACGAAATTCTCAGCTTCATATTACCGAGATCGCGGCTGATTCAACGATTCCACTGTTCAGTTGCGCAGACACTTGAGATACAAAACTACACCAATTTTACATCACAATATCCACTAGGAAGCAATTTGCGAATAATTAAAACGGCCACTCAGAACTGCACTCGAAAAAATCCCACCAAAATATAACTCCTGTATACAAAATGGGTCAAAAGGAAAAAAAATTCGCTGTCTGTTGAATATAAGTTTCACTCAAAAATCGACCTTATTAACACTAAATATTAGTGAAGCGTGGATGAAATTCCTGTAACTACAAAATCGCACACATCAATACAGAGCTGTTCATCCGACAGCTGGAGTGCATGAAAAGATCCGTGCCTATCAACTCTTTGAAATGTGAAAAAAAAAACGAATTAATTTAAAAAGTAGAAAGGAGTTTTATTCACTCTTGTCTATGAAAGCTAGTTATTTAACACTCTGGAAATTTGAAAATATGATAATTGAATTTAGTATACATATAAAAAATAGGAACAAAATCTCCTAATTCCCGCACAGGATAGAAATAGAAATCTTGGCTATAAAGCCATTTGAAACATTGGAAATCTCAACGAGAAGTAAATGTGGAGTTTCCCTACTCCAGGAATAATTAACGCACTGTTCCCGCGCGCCTCAAGGAGTGGTCAACAACAGCAGGGGTCTACTCGAAGCCTACTGGGGCTAGGGTAATCCGAAAGGCAGCTCGAGCCCCGGTATGAAGGCTAGAAGTAACGGGTTTTTTCTTTTTTGTCGATGGGGAAAATCATCTAATGACAAAACCCGCTCTTGCGTGGAGCGGGAGCTAGTGTCAGACTCTTACTGACTAAAAACCCCACCCCGTTCCTTCTATTCTTCATACCAGGGCTCGAGTTTCCTTTCAGATAACCCTGGCCCCAGTAGGCTTCGACCCAGCTGGGATACTAGAAGGAACGGGGTGGGTTTTTAGTCAGTAATAGTATAACACTATCTCCCGCAACATTGTCATTGGATGATTTTCCCCACCATAAAAAAGGGGAACGTTTTACCACTGTTGTTCCTTCATGTTCAGCCTACGGTACTCGCAAAGAGATTTCAAGTTAGTACAACGTCCCTTCGTAAAACAGTGTCAACAGAAGAAAATAAAAAATATTTACAAATTAATCAAATAGAAAATGCGTTCTCAGAGCTTAAAATCTAACTTATATTACAAAAACCTTATATTTAAAATAATATGAACGCTACAGGCATTCTCGTTTAATAGAGCTCAAGTCAACGTTTCTAGTTTATTTAGTTTTTAGTGTATGGGGGGTCCACTCTGCAGAGCCTGCATGGAGGAAGAAGAGACAGCAGCTCATCTGCTTCTAAGCTGCCCTGTGGTCGCTGGTTACAGGGCCAAGCACTTCAGTAACCCAGGTAACCATCGTGAAATGGTCGGCAACACTAAGGCGCTGCTGGTCTTTCTTGTGGAGCTGGGGTGGATCGAATAACCCATTTGTCCCACCCGTACGCAAAATACGCGCATTAGTCGTGGAGTTGCGGATACCAGCCCGTTTTACCTATATCTATACCTATACCTAGTGTATGGGAGCAATTGGTATTTGCGAAAATCGGACATTCCATTTTACTTTGTCAATATCCACCTCATTTTAAATGTTCATGTCTTTCAACTATAGACTTGTTTTTTGCTTTTTTTATTATTTATTAGAGTATACTGCCCCACTGCCGGGCAAAGGCCTCCCCCAACTTCCTCCAGGCATTCTTTTCCCGAGCCACCTCGAACCAGTCCCCGCGGTAGGAATCCAGGTCGTCTCGTCATTTCTCGGATTTACCGTAAGTTCAGGCGTTAGGCACACTAAAAAACAAAATAAACTAAAAATGTTGAGCTCAGCATCATTTCACAAAAATATAGCCACGCTCGAAGCCATAGCTTCCATCTACAAACAAAGACAAAAACGAACAACTAAACAACTAAAATATAAACAAAACTAGATTTTTAGGTCAACATTTTTTTTTGTCGATTCATACATCAGTCGTCTCATAGGCGATCATTACACGGTAAGTTTTGCGGTCAGTTTTACCACAGTCAAAGTTTTGATTGACGAAATATCTACCGTCTAATGTAAGGATGTGCCGTTGCCGGCAATTAGGGAATATTGACTGGCCTGTTGGTCTAGTAGTTAGTGGCCCTGACTGCTATGCCGGAGGTCGTGGGTCGATTCCCACCCAGAAGACCACCCAGAAGAGTTTATGTGATGAGCATGATCATTTGTTCTGTGTAGTTTATCTATAATATGTATATATTTAGAAATATATAAGTATGTTTATCAGTTGTCTAGTACTCATAACACAAGCTCTGCTTAGCTTGGAACTAGACGGCGTTGTGTGATAGTTGTGGAATATATATATATATATATATATATATAGCCACCAATATTCATACATCGGCAATATTATATTCTACATCTTTAGCCTAATGTGATGATTGTCGTTTTTAGCACTGATTAACGAAAACCATCAACAATGGAATTGATTGACGCTTACATGACCGTGTAATGGTCGCCATACAGCGCAAATATCATTTGTTTTTAGTCACCGTTACAATGTTCTTTATTCACATGCATCAAAATCATAAACCTATATCACATAGAGATGTGCCGTTGCTGGCAATATTGCCCGAAGTGGGAATTTTGATGGCAATATTGTCACCAAAATCATACTGCGGACAATAAACGGCAATGTTGCCACCAGTATTCCCACTTCTCGGCAATATTGCCGGCAACTGCACTTGTCTAGTCTCACAATATCTTGTCAAAAAAAATTGTTAAACCGCGCTTGATTGGTCCGATAAGTGTTTTCGTGTCCTATTCGCCAGGGTCGTGTTCGCGACTGGGTACTCAATCTCGTTTAGCTCTTCAATCCCCATAGGTGACAGAAGAGCTGACGAGATGGAGTATTTGGTCGTGGATGTGCGACCCTGGCGGAATAAACGCGAGAGCATGTGCCGGATATATTAGACTGTTAAAAATAGACTACGTGAGAAGCAACTAAGAACTTATAGTCTATTTAGGTCGCTTTAGCCCACAGTGCGTGCTTACTTTTAAAGTAAAAGTCAATGACATTTTAATAAACAGACATGTTATAAACTCACAAATCAACCGAAAAATGTCATCCGCGCAGCAGCGGCAGCACTTGTGGTATGAGATCCTCTGAGTTTTATTTACTTTGGTATCATAATTGGTACACTTTCTAAATACACACGAAGGCATTTTTTTATTTAATTTCGTAGCAGCGCGCAGCGTATGACTAGATCCGACGCGTGACGCCTAAAGGCAAGGATCTCAATTAGTATCCTTTCGAGTCTTTACGAGTGCGCGCTCATAACAGATCTGTTTATTTAAATATCATTGGTAAGAGTTGTGAAATGAGTACTCTACAAAATTAAGATCTACTGTCTGCATACTCGTATTATCATACTTTGTGTTGATATGGTGTACAATAAAGAATTAAAGATATGAGGGTCAACCACCGTTATTCCAAGTGTGGCCCACCAGGGACTGGGGCAACCTGGACCCTGTAGCCGGGCCCCGCCTCACTGGCCCCGCTTACCCCTTCATGGCCGCGAGCAGCTCCGGCGCGTCCACGAGGTAGATGCCGTCGGCTTGCTTCTCGCAGTTGGACACCTTCAGGCTGCCGCGACCTTCGTCGTCGATGTTCATGTGCAGAAGCGCTTTGGCTAGCATTTCGTCGGTGGCTTCTTGTGGGAAGTCTGGGGAAGAGAATTATGTTAATTTAATCCATATAATATACAACGTATAACGTTAAATGAGCAAAACCTCAGACACCCCTAATGATTTTTAATTCGATTGACCTAATTATGTGAGAGAAAAACATAAAAAAAAAAATTAAAGGTTTTATGAGCAGTTTTAGTTTGTTTAAAATTCATATCTGCATTGAAATAAGAACTTTTATTATTCCGTGTATGAGATTTGATAGGATAACACCTATTTGTTTTTGTTTACCTATTTCAGTGGGTTTGCGCACGTGATGGCTTGACCTATTCATAAATAGACAGGTCGACGTTTTTAGTGAAGATTTTTTTTGAAAAATTCAACCTATATTAAAAAGTGGCTTACTTGATTCTGCTCGTTATTCTGATCAAACTAATTTCAGGTTTCGCGCATTTAACGTTACACGTTGTATAAAAGGAGAAGCTGACTGACTGACATATCAACGCATAGTTGAAACATCAATCTCAGTGCACAATTTCCATACTAACCAACACCAACACCACCAACATACACTACCATCCACTCTTCCACTCCACTCTACCACACTACTCCACTTCACCACACTACTCCACTCCACCACTCTATCCAACATACCTCTGATCTCCAAATAAAGACCCATGACTGGTAACCCAGTGATGAACTCTGGCATCATTTTGCGAAGAAGTGGAACAGGGACGTTGGAAATGTTGCCGTAATCCAGGTAGCAGATCTTGGCCTCACTGCTGCCTGCTCCGGAGACCAGGTCTAGGAACACGGCGCGGAACCATTGAGGATCTGTGAGATGAGAAGAAATGATAAATAATATAGGTATCGGTATGGATCTTGAGCATTCGGCGTCAGAGTGAAGATCGCTTTGCGCACTCCATCCATTGGCGAGCCAATCTTCGTCGTTGTTAGATACATGCAGCAAGCGCAGGGAACGAATCACGAGTGACGTATATGACGCGATGGCGCGGCGAGCCAATCACTGACACTCCCCGCCACCGTGTCTCACATCATACCACTAAGTAGGCCCGATATTTGACTTCTGTACAACTTGAAGCCAGCGCTAAAGATCAGTGCCGGTATCTGTATATTTGTCGATGAAGTCAATAGTACAGAAGCTTGAGAACGAAAGAACGAGCTAAGTGAAAAGTGACACATGTCACTTTGACAGAATCCGGGGTGAAGTTTGTGCACGAAACAAGCAACAAAATTAAAAACTTGATTGGGCAGTTTGTATGGAAATGCTGATTTTTTTGTCGCTTCCTAAAAAACAGATTTCCACTTTAATTATTTTCAGCAGTGTTTATCCAATCCCTGCCAGCTATTGTCACTATCTCATCTAACCATCTGCCCTGCGTTCAAAAATAACCAGAGTCGAGTAGAGTTGCAACCCTGGGTCGTTATTTTATAACTCGAGTAACTACCCTGGAGTTTACCAAATTAACTCTAAGTCTGAGCAGGGTAGGTTGAAGTAAGCGGCCAATGCTTGACATTGACAGTTGAACTCACGTCCGCGTTCAAAAATGCCAGGGTAGTGTTATTACCTTATGAAGTCATAAGAGTTAACTCTAAACTCAAATTTGAACGCAGCCCTGGGCTATAGGCGACCTCTCGCTCGTTACCCTGGTGGAAAGAACACGAAAACACTTGGGGCAATCCAATGCAACATGTTACAGAGTGAAATCAATCGTAATGCTTACATGGAGGCAGCTGAGCGATGCAAAGCTCTTCAGGCTTCGGTAGGTAAGGCTCCCTGCCGAGCTCACTGTTGCAGTAATCAGCCATCTGGAACAACGTGGTTTTGGTCAGTAACAGTCTGTCACTAAGTCACTGAATAGTTTCCAACTTCAAAAAAGAAAAAACTGGGAAGTGCAAGTCGGACTCATGTACTGTGGGTTCTGTACAAGCTTACCTATGTAGAGAGTTCAATTCTTGATTGTAATCCCGATTTTTTTTTTCCAAATCGCCAAAAAAAAAAAAAATTTTGTGTCATGACAACAAATTTCTATGTTTTCAGATTTATTCCTATACTTGTGTTATAAGGTATTCATCATCATCATCATCGTCAGCTTTTTAAGTGTTCCCACTGCTGGGACTCAGGGCTCCTCTCTAGGAATGAGCCGTAATCCACCACGCTGGCCTAGTGCGGGTTGGTGAATGTCACATGTCTTCGAATGTTTGGTTCTAGGACATGCTGGTTTCCTCACGATGTTTTCCTTCACCATTTTTCCGTTAACTTAGAAGTTTGATATTTTCACAGCTGCAAGGAACCGCCGCCCTTAGTCTTGAACGACAGACAGACGGACGATCGGACGGACAGCAAAGTAATAATAATAATATTCCACAACTATCACACAACGGCGTCTAGTCCCAAGCTAAGCAGAGCTTGTGTTATGGGTACTAGACAACTGATAAACATACTTATACATTTCTAAATACATACATATTATAGATAAATAACACGCAGACACAGAACAAATGATTCATGCTCATCACAAAAACATTTGTCCTGGGTGGGAATCAAACCGACCTCCGGCATAGCAGTCAGGGCCACTAACCACTAGACCAACAGGCCAGTCGAAAGTAGAAAGTGCGTAAGTACCTACTAGAAAAATGAATTTCTAAAGTATTTTCTATTATTGAAACTGGACTGCTGAACAATGCGCTGTATCCTGGGTTACAAGGCTTAGTGCAAACACTTGTAATGTGTTCTTTGGGCAAGGTTCCAAGAATAATCAAGTAATGGCGGCTTGGCCAGCCAAATTCGATCAATCGTCAATCGACGGTCACTAACCACTAGACAAAGTGATCCTATAAAGAAAAAACAATGGTTAACCTTGGCGGTGAGCTGGTTGAAGACGACAGTAGCGTTGGTGTCGGAGCGGTCGTACCCGCAGATGGCGCCGCCCTTCAGCACGCTCACGTCCAGCACCTCCACCGTGCAGCCCGCCTTGGGCAGCGCCGCGTATATCACATCTTGGAACATTATGGGCTCCGTCTCTGTTGATAGGTAATAACATTTTGTAGAATGAAGCAAGTAATGAATTTCGTAAGTAATATAGCAGGCGTTCCATCCACTAGCCCAGGGCTGTCCAGACTTGATAGAATCTAGCGCCAATAAAAATGACTAAATACATCAGGGGGCCGCAAAATTAAAAAAAAAAATACAGGTATAGTATCATTAGAAGCCTTTCTATAATTTCTATAATCTTTTACAATTCTGTCAACATCAAAGGCAATATGATGTGTCTGTTAATGACGACCTATATTTCGATTTTTTAAATTGCATTATTGAATATGCACTTTCACAAAGATAGGTACTGCCCATCATCGAACCCATTTTTAGACCAACATTTGTCAGTTTTGGGAAACATTCGACAAAGATCTTAAAAAATTCCCCCATCAATTTATTTGGGATTACAAAAAAAATTAATTATAATATTCTCCCCACAAAACTGTTAGGTTACATTACAAAAAAGATTTGGCGGGCCGCGTTTATTCAAGCTGCAGGCCGCATGTGGCCCGCGGGCCTTGGTTTGGACAACCCTGCACTAGACCAACAAGCCAGTCATAAACTAGAAACCAGAATTTTCAGTAACCAAGCAGGCTCTCATTGCCTTGGATGAAACAAAAAGCTTTTAAACCATGATCACGTTGACTATAGACAAGTCGGGAAGGACTCTCTTCAAGAAAAAAAGTCATCCAATAAGATGCGAGGGATGGGCGCAAAGTGGCAATGGGCAGGGTACATTGCACGCACAACAGATGGTCGATGGGGACGAAAGGTTCTGGAGTGGCGACGACGTACCGGAAGACGCAGCGTTGGAAGGCCTCCAACAAGGTGGACCGACGACCTGGTCAGGGTCGCGGGAATCCGATGGATGCGTGACGCACAGGACCGGTCAGTGTGGCGCCGCTTGGGGGAGGCCTATGTCCAGCAGTGGACGTCTTTCGGCTGATATGATGATGATGATGGGCGCCTCCGCCTTTTGGGCGGAGCGGGATAGCGTCAGACTTTTACTGACTAAAAATCTTATTCCTTTGGTACCTTACGTACCGAGGCCGAGATTTCCTTTCAGAAACAAACCCTCGGCCCCAGTAGGCTTCGACCCAGCTGGGTCCCTACGGTTGCTGACAACACCTTGAGGCGCGCGAGAACAGTGCGCGCCGTCCACGACTTGGGCTCTTTCCGAACAGTTACCGGACGGTCGCAGGTCCACGAAATATTTCGGTTTCTGTTACGAATATTTTTTTATTTCGGAGCTCCATAACATAATGAGTTAGTTATCTTACCGATGACATCACCGCCTCTCTGCTGGATCTTCTTCCAGTCGGGCGTGCACATCTCCACGAGTCGGGCGCCGACGTCCATTCTGTTCTTAACGATGGCGAGGTCAGCTTCGCTACCGCTAGGCGCTGTCTTACGACCGTCGCGGAGAGTCTAGAAAAAAATAAAATTTGTTAGCTAAAACCAGATATTACAAAAAAACTTTTTACTTACAAAAAAAAAATTAAACCGACTTCAATGTAAAAAAAAACAATGAAAAGTACAAAATACGAAGTACAAAGTACGGAAGTCGGTGTTTCTATATAGATAGTTTTGTCTCTTCGTTATTTATTTTTATAGATATCGCAGCATATGCTGAGTTAGGTGCCTTTCTGACCTTGCACAAATTCTTCTATGTTTATTGTACCTATTTTTTAATTAATATTTTTAATATGTGTGAGGTTCGAATAAACGGTTTTCTTTCTTTCTTTCTTCTATTTAACACAGACTTCCGAAATTCGAATTATTTTGTACTTTTCGGCACCACGCGCTTATCACTGCGCGTAGATATGAAAAAAAAATGGGCAAGTGCGAATCGGACTCGCGCACTCAGGGTTCCGTGCAAACTATAATTCTCGAATGAAGTCTCGGAAGACTTTATCCGAATTGCAAAAAAAAATTTTGTGTTTTAGGTAACAACAAATTTACTGTTTTCAGATTTATTCCTATACCTGTGCTATAAGACGTTGCTTCGTGCCAAATTTCAAGATTCTGGGTCAACGGGAAAGTACCCTATGAATTTTAATCTTTGAGAGTATCAAAATATGCGTTTTTTGCGACATAAACGGCCGTATCTTTTTTTATTCGTTAACTTAGAAGTTTGATTTTTCACAGCTTAAGGGATTGCAGACTTGAGTTTATGGTTTTAATTTCAACTCAATACCTCCACGTGTTCTTGAGATAAAGAGTCTTGACAGACAGTCAGACAGACGAACAACAAAGTGACTATAAGGGCTCCGTTTTTTCCTTTTGAGGTATGGAACCCTAAAAAAATCCTAGATTGACTTTGGACCAATTTTGTGCCGTTACCACCCGGCCATCACTGCTCATATAATACTCAACTGCTGCTCAATAATATTAACATACCAAATTAAGTTCGACATCCTGGGACAACTCCTGAACGAACTCCTTAGCAGCGTCAGACATCTCAGTAGGCGGCGCGAGCTTCAGCATCGATACTTGGGTTTTGACAGTAGACAGATCGAAGTCTTGCGGGCAGGGGTACAAGTTCTCTAGCGTCGAGACCTCGATGTTACCTGTAAGGTGAGGTTAACGATGGAAATATTAGTTGAAACGGCTATAATAAATGGTTGGTATTGTAACCACTTTTAGAGGTATGCTATGCACAGGGAGTAAATCCCCGCATATCTCTATTGGAAAGGGAGGATTCTCCGACCAGACAGGTGTTACGTCTGGTGGGCAACTGCCCGATAGATGATTTCGGGCTCTGGTATATATTCAAATCGCACGGAGAACTTTGATTGCGCGATGCAGGATTAGTTCTTATGTGACGCCATAGATGTCGCTACAAACTTTTTGCTTGGCTATTCAAGCTTGTATTTTATGTAGATTTATATAGAATAGCGGAAAGGTGTGCGTATATTCGATAATTACAGACTACTTTATGAAGAACTCCTTATTTACGTTCATGTGTAAATGCCCATTAATAAAAAAAGCGCAATATTTTATAATCTATGCGGACGTCGGCATTAGCTTGATGTTTAACCAAATGCTGCGAAATCGCACGCGAATTGCTTTCGTTTGAGATTTGAGTGATTAATATCTGCAACACTCAGGTTTTCTAGTGCTAGTTTGTATAACTTCAGTATCTTAGCGTATCGCGTATCTCTTCAAACTTTGTGCTACTTTTTCCACTGTATAAAGTTACAATGCTCGGATATAATCTTACCATACTCAGCATATTCGATCTGGTACTTGTTCTGTTTAACATTGACTCGCCTCACTAGCGCGCGGTAGTAGCAATCGTCTATGAACTTGCCGATCACTGTCTGTCCAGGTGACGGGGGCTCTGTGAGTGGCTTAGCTGGGGGAGAAACACATATATTTATTTCTTGGTCGGTCATCCTTACTAATATTATAAAAGCGAAAGTGAGTTTGTTTGTTACATCTTCACGTCTAAATGGAAAAACCAATTTTGATGAATTTTGTTACAGAGATAGTTTGGACCCTGGAGACGGACTTACGCAAATTTTTCTTTAAAAGTGAGTAAAGGAGGACAAAGAGGGAAGAAAAGGGGAGAGGAATTAAAGTATATTAATAAACGCGAACGACGCCGCGGGTTAAAGCTAGTTCGGGATTAATTTACACACAGTTTTTGATAGATAACACATGATTTTTTAATAATATAAACTAAAGTTTGCCTGCGATCCCACCTGATGGTAAGCAGTGATGCAATTGTTGATGGTGAAGTGCACTAGTTTATTAAGAGCTTATTCACTGTAGCATTGAAGACACCTAAATTATAATCGGATGGGAAGACTGCAACAAGCATAGCATAATCGACCTAATACTGTTCCCACTGCTGGGACTCAGGCCTCCTCACTAGGAAAAGGAATGGGCCGTAATCCACCACGCAAGCCCAGTGCGGGTTGGTGAATGTCACAGTTTTTAATTTTTTTGGTTCTGGGACATGCCGGTTTCCTCACGACATTTTCCTTCACCGTTTTGAGAACAATGTTGATGAAATAAATTACACAAAGTAATGCGCCTGGCTGGGTTTGAAACTGCCACCTACAACTCGTAAGTCGGAGCCGTTACCACTCGACCTCGACCACCTCAGCAGGCAAATTGTTAGAATCCTTTGATGTACGCGGTATAAACGAGGAGGTGGAACGCTTAGTCCGGACCATAATGGATGCTTATAAGCCTAGACTGGTGCGTACCTATATTGCACTCCAAAACCGGTTTTACGTCCGTTACGTCACAACCACAGGTTCAGTTGAAAACCAGCGTCAGGCACTAGTTGTCTAACAACCATGCTGAACTGGACCTATTTTGGTGCACCAATGAGGCACACAACCACTTTATTTTTATTTATTGTTTTTGACTGGCCTGTTGGTCTAGTGGTTAGTGGCCTTGACTGCTATGCCGGAGGTCGTGGGTTCGATTCCCACCCAGGACAAATGTTTATGTGATGAGCATGATCATTTTTTCTGTGTCTGGGTATAATTTTATCTATATTATGTATGTATTTAGAAATATATAAGTATGTTTATCAGTTGTCTAGTACTCATAACACAAGCTCTGCTTAGCTTGGGACTAGACGGCGTTGTGTGATAGTTGTGGAATATTATATTATTATTATTTCTTGTATTTGTGTTTGGGCCTTGTGATGTATCAAATAAATTATTTTTCTTTCTTTCTTTCTTACCTTTGATGGCACTGAGCAATACTTGCTGCAGCACGTCGTTGTACTTCCTCTGCGAGTCGCCATCAGCTGGCCGCACGTATACCTTGTCTAGCGTGTCCGCTAGTACGAGCAGCACTTTAGAGTTATCGGTCAGGGGCGGTCGGACCACCTCTGGGATGCCAATGGCTGTGGAAGAGCAAAAATTGAATCATTTAACCGCTTGCATTGGATTGGATCGAGTGTTTTCGCCAGGGTCGTGTGTTCACGACTGGGTACTCCAGCTCGTTTAGCTCTTCAATCCCAATAGGTGACAGAAGATGGAGTATTTGGTCGTGGATGTGCGACCCTGGCGGAATAAACGAGTAATTGTCAGATTTAGCGTCAGTGAGGTTCTATGCCAATTACTATATCACTCTCTCCTGTATTGTGGGTGCGTCAACATGTAACCTCACATGTACAAGATACCCAGACCTAAAACCACTATCTGTAGGTCATACAAATTTTGCAGCAGTCAACATTAGAAAATTCGTTTAGTAGCTTTTTTATCGAGAACATGCAGACAGATGCACTACCCCTGATAGTTAAAAAGACGTATCTAACAAAAACGAAAACGGATAAAAAAATGTTTTAATGAATGAAACGGGAAATCGGGCCTTTATTCCTTGTGTTAAAACCGCAACGGAGAAAGTTAGCAAAATATTAAAATTACAGGCAGATGCGCCTTATTTTCTTGATTCCGGCAATGTATATAACTCAATCTGGAAAAAAATTTAGATGCGCCTTTTTTACTAACGGGGGCAGTGCAGTGGGGGACACTTCTGTGGGTAATACAAATATTTTTTCCGTGTGGTAACCGAACCTGCGACACGGAACACCAGCCAATCGCTCGCGGTACTTTACTCATAGCTATCACATAAAATCCATGGGAAAATGGCGTGTGGCGTGACAAGACCAAAGATTTTATATAATTATCCTACTAGAGTAGACTAGATTGACTACGAAGAAATATTACACTGCTAAAGTGTTCTTTATTCTCATTAGCATTAAGTTCATGTGTGTTATTGACACGCAAAAGGGAAAAATGGCCTGGAGTAAGACACTGAGATAAATCCTCTCTGTCCCTTTCGCACATACTACCAGAAAAAAATAAGAAACAGATGGTAGTTTTTAGATTGTTCCAGTTATCGTTAAATAGTCCCGTGTTCATGCATTTTGATAGGTTTATGCAACATAAAATGAATTGCAACTAAATATTTTATTTTAAATATTGCTTCTTGAAATTTTATACGCATTCTTCTTGTATTTAATGATGATTTCATTTAGATTTAGTAGCTATTCGTAGTAATTTTCAAATTATAAAAGGCAACATTTAGGAGGTTTCAATTTGACAGCATTTGACATCAATAAAAAATATGGCTGATGCTTCATAGGACTAAAGTTGTATTTTTAATTGTTACAAGTTTTTATCTCAATGTTTAGTAAAGTATAAAGTGTGCAAGATGTTCAAAACGATGCTGTGTAAAGTTTCGCAATAGCGATGGGTATCCTGGTTGTGGAATTTCATTTTTTTTTGGTAAGTTTTCTGTTTTGTTTACAAAATATTTATGTAGGGTGACAACAAACATCGTTTTGAATTTTTTTTTGACTAGGTGCAAAATTTTATAAAATTCGATTGTGCACTGTTCAAGTTTTATATTATTATAAGCAAATTTCTAAATATCTGAGAAGGCTCAATTTTTTTTTTTAATAAATCAAGCGCCCACCAATTTTACTAATTTTATCTTTTCTGTTGATCGGGTGCCTTTGGCCGCTCGGCGATCTTCGGCTGCTCTCATGTCACAACGGAAAGCGGCGAGCAGCGGCGGCCAGAGGTGCGGCATGCGGGACGTGTCTTCGGACCAATTCAGTATTAGTTATCTGTGACCACTTCTTAAAACGACGCGCGTGCGCTCCAAAATCTTCTCCACATCGAAATAGTACATTGGAGAATTATATTCATTTTAAATCATAGTCTTTAACTTTAGTCCTTAGGTAGGTCCCTAATAAATGCCGCACGCAATGTTGCATGTATGTGGCTTAACCGTTAACTACTAGAAATATATTATTTTTTATGTTTTGTTGTAGATTTCCAAGAAACGAGAACCATCAGCAACAGTGGCTTTGAAGTTGTGACATTTAAACATTTTATTTTCAGCAACAGTTTTATTTGTGGTTGCCACATTAAGTCTGAAGATGTAAAGTTAAATCAACACTAAAACGTAATTCTATTCCATCTATATACCCTTTTGTAAGTTCATCCGTTTTTAAAAATCCATTCAGTAGTTTTTGAGTTGATTGCAAACAGATATAGACAAACGAACATAGTAGGAGACTTTTCTTGATGTGGTAAAATCTCCAATAACTTATCCTGCTCTAAGGTAGAGCGCCTTACGCTCCATCCTAGAGCGGGACAAGTTATTTGAGGTTTATACTGAATAAATCTACCCGTGTCCTTCAGTTGCCCTTTGTGTTCCAGGACCATGGTTTCCCTTTCGGAAATTCCCTGTGGCGCGTTAATGTATTATTTATTGTTTATTTTTTAGTTAATACGTGCAATTTGACGTAATAAAAAATGTAAAATTTTATGTCACGCATCAGTCTATTTTTAATAAAGTAAAAATAAAAGAATAATATTAGTTTTATTATAAACTAACTAGTTTTTTCTTTCAGACAAACCTTATTCTGATAGGTGTAGCTGTTCAGAAGTGATCTTCTTACGTAGGTACACACACATTAGGCATTTTTTTATCAGTGTAGGTATTTCATACTCGCATAAGAGGATATTGCTATTATAATATATACGGACATCAGCTATTTCCTAGTCATTACAGAGAAAACTCTGTTCCCTTTTGGTAAGTGCATGTCTATTTTGATGTATCAAAAATATCTTTAACTAACTTTTGAGCAAAATTGTCCCTTAGTATGTTGCTAGTGTATGGACACACTAGTAGAACGAGATGACAGGACTCTTTCTGACTTTCCTTTTCAGGTACGCTTTTGAGGTTGTCGTAGTCAATCTAGTACTAGGATATATAAAATCTTTGGACAAGACTTAAGGCCCTACCACTAGCTCTTAACGCGATCCATTTAACGACCTATACTTAACTGTTAGAGTGATAAAGGGGCTAAACCTCAGCACCCTCATACACTGAAGTAGCCGAGCAGCTGAGGGGTATTGGATGTGAGGGTAGTATCTATTCATTGTGATGTGATGTATTTGACACAAGGCAGTAGCCATCCGACGGTTGACTGGAGCAGTTGTGTAGTGCGAATATATGTGTGTCACACTGTTGGTGAGCTAAATCCTTCCTAAACGCAATATAATACAGATGTATACTGTGTATAACGTCATCTATCTTTCTTGTTCGCACCACCGACATTATAAGACATGATAAAGCCCCTGTTTCAGATGAACCTTACTTACGTTGATATTCCACAGTAGGGAGCCATCTGAACACCTCTCCCTCGCCCAAACTGGCGTCGGTCTCGACGTCGCTCATAGATATCTTGTATCCGTTTGATGTTTGAGCTACAATCTTGCAGTTGAGACTGGCTCCGAGCTGTAACAAGAAAAACATTAGGTATTTGAAATAAAGGCCTGCAAAATTATTATTTTTGCATTTGACTTTATGCGTTTGAGGAACCCTTCTGTTGCAACTGTGGGCTCCTTGTGATTAGAGTACTAGGGGCGTTGTGTGATAGTTTTTTTTTTTTATAATGTCCTGTACATTATAAAAAAAAAACGTAGAGTACTAGGGGCGTTGTGTGTTAGTTTTTTTTTTTATTATGTCCTGTACATTATAAAAAAAAAACTGTAACTCTAACTCTACCTGTATTCTACCAGTTCTTACTTACGGCTGTGAAACATGGTTTTTAACACTTCACCATAGGGAAAGGCTTGCAAAATGCCAGCATGCTATGGAAAGAAGCATGCTAGGGTTAAAAATCAAGGACAGAGTCAGGAACGTAGATATAAGTACAAGAACAAAACTCACAGACATTCTCACACGGATTGACTTCCAAAAATGGAGATGGGACACTTGCTACGCCACCCCATTAACAAATGGAGCAAACAAGTCACCCTGTGGCAACCGGAGACGGCGAAAGAAGCAGGGATCGTCAAGTCAGGAGATGGGTAGATGACTTGAAGCAGACTGCGGGACCATTCTGGTTGACAGTAGCAAGGGACAGGAGCCATTGGAAGGAGTTGGAGGAGGCCTATGCCAAAAGGCACACTGAACTTAGGGACCTCCTGTAGCCCTATGTTCAAGAATAAAAGGCTATAATAATAATGTATAGGCTCACGTTTGACCACTTATATTGTTGTGGAATACTATTATTAGTAACACACGCCTCAGCCCTCACCTCAACAGCCTTGCTGACGAGCACAGCGCAGAACTCGGGCACGGCGTCGTACTTGGCGGGGAGCTTCCTGCACTTGTCGCTGGCGCTCACGGTCACGATCTTGCCGCTGTCCAGCAGCGCCAGGGTGGTGGAGTTGAGGCAGCGCGCGCGGTACCAGCCGCAGTCTTCTGGGTTGAAGTACGAGATGGTTTCTCCGGGTGTTAATCTGTAGAAATGATACGAGATATTTACTTTAAAGTCCAGTACGCTGCCCCTGATAGTTAAAAAGACGTATCTAACAGTAAGTAAAAACGGATAAAAAGGGTTTTAATGAATAAAACGGGCCTTTTTTCCTTGTGTTAAAACTGCACTGGAGATTTTCAGTAAAATATTAAAAATACAGACAGATGCGCTTTTTTTCCTGATTCCGGCTATGTTTAAAACTAAAATCTGGAAAAAATGTTAGATGCGTCTTTTTTACTAACGGGGGCAGTACGGTAAAGTTGGTTAGAGTGGAGTAGAGAAGGATAGAGTCGTTGACGGGAGCGAAAACGCGGGCCAGTAAATAAATAAATACTACTGATACTCTTTGTACTTACCAGGTATGGTAGGTGGGTAAGTAGCGTAGGGTAGGTAACGTAGGATAGAATAGGGTAGAGTGTGGGAGTTGGGTAGAGTTAGGTACAGTAGGGTAGGTTAGGTATAGTAGAGTAAAATAGAGATGGGTGGTTGGGTTGGTTGGGGTTGGGTGTGGTGAGTTGGGTGGTTGGTTTGGTTGGGTTGGGGTTGGTGGTTGGGTTAGGTGGTTGGTTGGGAGTTTAGTAGAGCAGGAAAGAGTTGGGTAGAGTAGTCAGAGTTGACGCGAGTGAAAAAATCCGAGGGCTAGCAAATAAATAAAAAAAGCTACACACTTAGCGGGCTGGTCATCCTTGTTGCAGTCGATGACGAAGTCCTCGCACAGGCTGTGGTAGTCCTGCTCGAAGGCCTCCGCCATGGTCAGGCACACGAAGTCTCCGCGCGTAATGCGGCACTCGGAAGCTTTGGCGTCCACCGACATCATTATAGAGTCGCCCACTGACATCCTTTCTAAGAGATAGCTGTGGATAGATTTAGAATATATGTCAAAATTCAAAATGGATAAGAGCAGTAAGTATGTTTTTCATGTTATGAGTAACTTGCGCAAAGGTTTTTGTTTTTCCGGACTTCTTTTTTTAAGTTATATTGTGATAGTTGAAACGTGTAGCCCAAATAAAGCGCTTGTATATTCTTCACTCAATAAAATTGTATTAATATATTAGAATAGTTTTAATTCATGAGTCCCCAAGCGACCACCGGTGGCCGCGCATCTATTGTCTTACTATTGTGTCTCTAATTGACGGTATCTGAAGGGTTAAATGACGGAATAAAAAGATTTTCCTTTTATTCCAAAAATTTTACTTATTGCTAATATCGCGAGCGCGGCAGTATAAGAAACCATATGAGCGCCACGGTATAGAGGATATATCTTGTATAGACGACAGACATTTTCATGTCCTCCACGCCACGTCTTTATTAACCGACTTCTAAAAAAGGAGGGGGTTCTCAATTCGGATGTTTGTATTTTTTTTATGTTTGTTCGCGCATAACTTCGTTTGCCCACCGATTTGAAAAAATCTTTTTTTGTTGGAAAGGGTATACTTCCCAAATGGTCCTATAGTCACCAAGATGGGATCTGATGATGGAATCTTGGCAAAATCGAAGGAACTCTTAAAATTCTATTAAATTTTTTCGTGAAGTCGGTTATTTTTTTTTATAAAAAGGTTTTATTAGAAGATTGTCTTCTAATAAAACCTCTTTCTAATCTAATTTTACATTTACTAAGAAAAATACATTTAACTTTGATTTGTTTTGTGTGTTAAAGAGAACATTTTACTTGAAAAAGTAAATCTGTGTGTGTAAGTTTGTTACTATTTCACGCTCAAATGGCTAACCAGATTTGGATGTACTTTAACAGACAGGTAGACCATATCCTAGAATAGGACATAGGATACTTTTTATCCTGAGAATATGTTCCTTTGAGATACGATAAGAAGAGGCAAAGCCGCTGACTGCATCTAGTATAAATAATAAAGGTATGAGATATATAGTTGACTGTGTGACTGGCCTGTTGTTCTAGCGGTTAGTGACCCTGACTGCTATGCTAGAGGTCGTGGGTTCGATTCCCACCCAGGACAAATGTTTGTTTGATGAGCATAATCATTTGTTCTGTGTCTGGGTGTAATTAATCTATAATATGTATGTATTTAGAAATATATAAGTATGTTTATCAGTTGTCTAGTACCCATAGCACAAGCTCTGCTTAGCTTTAGACGGCGTTGTGTGATAGTTGTGGAATATTATTATTATAATTTTACATGAGCAAAGCTGCTGACTGAACCTTGTATAAATACTAAATGCATTAGATGTATAGTTAGTTAGAAACCCAATTAATGCGGAAAATTCCAAGCATATAAGGCATCCGTTAACCCAAGTATATTTGGAAAGGGTAACAAGCAAAATACATAAACAAGGAAAAATAAATTCGTATACAATGCGTTTCAAACAAGAATAGGAATGTTAATGACCTCTATCTGCATATTAATAAAGGGTTTTTTAATAATTTGTTTAATCGAGTCTTTGTTAAATCTTAGTGAAGAAAAAACATTTTTAGTTAATGTAAATCAGCTTTCAAGTCAAAATCAGTCGGCTAAGAGCGTGTCAAGTCACGCTCAGTGTAGGGCTCACTTTCCCGTCCTATTATATCCGAAAATATTAACATTATCAAAAAAATGTTTTAGCAAACCCCTCATCACCATCATCATTTCAGCCGATATAAGTCCACTGTTGGACATAGGCTTCCCCCAGGCGTCACCATAACAAACGATCCTGTGCGTCTCGCATCCATCGGTTTCCCGCAACTATCACCAGGTCATCAGTCATCATCCCAGCTGATTTTTTCGCACGGGGTGACGTCACACGTAACTTTAATGGGTTATGTATTTGTTATTTTTTGTTTAATCGAAAAAAAGATGTCTTTTTTTTTTCGCCTGACGTAACTGATTAGATTTGACAGCTATGACGTCACAAGATGGCGCTTAGTCGACCGTATTCTTATTTGAATTGCATTGCACGTAGAATATTGTATCTCCAAAGCTAACTCGACTGTGGAGAGTACCCGCTCTGGGTCAACCGCCGACCAATATCTGTCTGTGGGGGAGGATCTTCTGTTCTCTCTCTCTTATATTTTGACGGAAAGCCCGACATGCACGCTAGGGTATACATGACAGGTTTGCCTGTACAGGTGAGTTGTACAGGTAAACCGGAACGTGTATGTTGTACAACTGTGCAAGTTTCTAAACAAGCTTACCTGACAGGTACAACTGTGCAGGCAAACCTATCATGGCGACTGTACACTCTCGTCCGAATACACTTGCTATGTCTCGCCTAAGAGCTGATCCAGAAAGGGCGAATTCGCCGCGAAACGTTTCGCGCGAATTCATTCGCGCGTTAGTGAGATACTAGGCACCAATACATCGCGCCCACAAGCATCGCGCGAATTCAAAACACGCGTACACACGTAAATCGCGTGCACTACGCCAGACTCTCGACTCGCGCGTGATTCGCGCGTAATGCGCGTGAGTCAACATACTAGGGACGCCTTGTTGCGCCCAGTTAACGTGCGAACGCCAGGGCGAGTGCACGTATCCAGAGAAATGGAGCGCCAAAATTTTGATCGATGATTCGCGCGTAGGTACGCTCTTTCTGGGCGAAACGGTCGCGCGTGATACGCACGAGAGAATCGCGGCGATTCCGCTCCTTCTGGACAAGCTCTAAAGCGCCTCGGCCGAGACGTGTGCGTTCGAAGTGACCGTGTACACTCTCTGTTTAGTTGCGATGTACAGCAATGCGCTCGGCGCTCCTCGCGAGACATCACGAGGCGAGGCGAGCGCTATCATCTACACGTGGCAGGTACACCCTAGCGTGTATGACTACTGTAAGACTCGGGGGACCGGTGTGGTCCCCTGAGTCTTACGTCCTCCCATGTCTCTCTCCACGACTCTTACTTCCTCCGGTCCTCCCACAGACGACATTTCGAATGGAACCGGAGCGAGTACTCTCCACAGAACGAGGTAGCCAGACTCACTTCTTAGGCACCATCTTCCTGGTTGGCGTGACATCGCTTACACTTGCAGGCGGAACTGTAGGAGGAACTACTACAACAGTTCTGGTCTCTTTTGGAGAGGGAACAGCTTCCCGAGGTTTCGTAACTTCCGGGGTTTCGGTGGGGGGGTCAGGGACCGGTCTAACGTGCAAATAGATAAAGCAAAATATAAAGCAGATGCATAAAAAAGCAGATGCAATGGATTCTTTCAAGTTCAAGCATGAATCAAACAGTTGGGTGAATTTCAACAAAAGCCATTTTTTTTATCATATCAGTGAACTTTTTCATTTATTTCTTTTTTGTATATTTTTCAGGTTTTATGTAATCTTAAGGATATTAAATATCCTACATGTAATATCATCAACGTACCTAAAGATTAAATAAATCCTAAAAACATACAAAAAATAAATAAATGAAAAAGTTCACCAATATGATAAAAAAAAAATGGCGTTTGTTGAAATTCACCCAGTTTTGTTTGGAAACACAGGCTAACTTCAGTCGCGTTTTTTGATGCAGGATTAGATTCCCTGATTTTCATAATTTAAGTAGACTCACGTTTTAGGCACCAAATTCCGTTGTCTAGACGGGCTAAACACTGGTGCAGGTTTAGGCTCTGGTTTAGGCTCTGCTTTAGTCTGCACTTTTGCATCTTCTGGCTTCTTAGCGGCTGATTGAGACTGGCTAAGCTGCCTGTTAATGGGTTCCACCTTAGGGGAGACGGGTGTCGCAGCTGCGGGAGGAGATAAATAAATCAAGGCGATTATTACACTGCCGCGCACCACGCAGCGTAGCGTGCGAATAAGTGTTTAAACGTTGCTTGTATTTCTGTTTGTATAGAAAACACGCACAGACTAACAGACCGAAAATGCATCCACGCGAGACTAAGGGCTACATTTCATCGGGACACCATGGGAGCGCAACCAGTTGCGCCGCCATGGTGTCTCAGTGAAATTAAAGACCTAAGCTACCAAACTAGACACCAGAGTCGCCGCACGTACAAGCTGGTCGCGCCACCAAATTGGTTGCGGAATCAAACGGACACCAGGTGAGTAACTCTCTATAGAGCTGTATACATTTTGTTGGTAGCGGCGACTGGGCGCGCCGCCAAGGTGTCCCGGTAAAATACAGGGTGTAAGGGACAGCCCTCCACAAACTTTAAGGGATTACTCAGTAGACGAAACTGAACAACCTTCCCTAAGATTTTTGTTCAGGAAACAAAAAAAAAACTCAAAAAAAAAAAGAAATCAACCTCTCCATACAAATTGTCCAATCAAGTTGGTAATTTAAAAAAAATAAATAAATAAATAAAATTCATTTATTTCAGGTACCATTACTAAGACCCATATAAAAAAAAAAAATAACATTCAAATTTTGTATGGTGAGGCTGATTTCTTTTTCGTCTCCTGAAAAAAAAATACTTGTGGAAGGTTATTCAGTTTCGTCTACTGAGCAAGCCCTTTTTGCGGAGGGCTGTCCCTTACACCTTGTATAGGCCTTACAAAAGAGGTAATGTTTCGTAAAGGGTCACTATTATGGGCTGCTTACCTCTAACAGGTACATTATTCTTCTCCTGATTGAAGTTCCTGCGCTCGAAAGCTTTTCTCGGCTTTTCCTGTACATTTTTGTATTGATCTTCATCGCCAAACGATCCGTTCGATTTTGTGCTTATCTAAAATAATAAGTTTAATAATAATAAGTTTATTTGTACATAAAAACAGCACAGAACATAGCATAGAGAAATGGGTAGGTTGTTTAGATTAGTCAAAATTTATGTCGAATTCCCGAGCTCCTAAACTAGGTACGCAGACCTGTATCTCAAGAGTTGGAGTTTTTGTGGCTTCTTTTTATACAATACTAGCTTTTCCCGCGCGGCTTCGCTCCTACTCTTCCCTACTCCACCCAACTATACCCAACTCTACCCTACTCTACTCTACCCTACACTACCCTAATTTTACTTTTTTTCCATAAGAACCTTATCCTCACAATAACAATCACAACAAAAAAAATCAGCCAAATCGGGCAAGCCGTTTTCATGCTATGTCGTGACAACGGAAAACGGGTTTCATTTTTATATATATAGACAACCGTGACATTTTTTCTATAAAATGGTAAATGATTAGAGACACAAATGTTTTGCGAGTGTAACAAAAGAGCTTTCGTATTGTAATATTTCACTTAATCTATCAAAAACTAAGAGGATCTTAGTAGAGATCTTTTTATGGTGGGTAAAATCATCAAATGATAACACCGGCTCTTGGGCGGAGCGGGAGATAGTGTCAGACTCTTACTGACTAAAAACCCCACCCCCTTCCTTCTAGTCTTCACACTGGGGCTCGAGATCCCTTTCGGATAACCTTGGCCCCAGTAGGCTTCGACCCAGCTGGGCCCCTCCTGTTGCTAACAACTCCTTGAGGCGCGCGGGAACAGTGCGCGCCGTAATTTACAAGATTTGATGACAGACAAACATCGGGACAGGTGAAACTAAATAAAAGCTTGTAAAAAAGTAGATGGAGAACATACCTTAGAGGAAACAGCCGCCGGCGAGATTTTACCTTCATTAGAATCTTGTCTATTTACGAATTCTCGTTTATTAGTTGGCGTATTTCCATGCGGACGACGGAGCGGCGCGGCTGGTTGCCCTCTAAACGGAGAAATAGCATTATTAGATGTGTAGCGTCATCTATGACGCCAGATAAGAACTACGAAGAATATACGAAATCCTGCATCGCGCAATCGTTCTCCGCGCGATTTGAACATATACGACCGCCCAACATCAACTATCGGGCAGTCGCCCACCAGACTATAACACTCTGTCTGGTCGGAGGAGCCTCCCTTTTCAAAGGAGGCTTGCGGGACTTTACTCTCTGTTCCGCCTACCTCCGAAGATGTATTATTATTCTCTTTATTCATTCTATGCAACGTGTAACGTTAAATGCGCAAAACCTCAGACACCCCAAATGATTTTAAATTTAATTGACCTAAGACAGTCAGAAAAGGATAAAAGGTTTTATGTGCAGTTTTAGTTTGTTTAAAATTCATATCTGCATTGAAATAAGAACTTTTATTATCCCGTGAATGAGAAAATTTGATTGGATTACAACTATTTGTGTTTGTTTACCTATTTCAGCGAGTTTGCGCACGTGATGGCTTGACCTAGTCATAAATACACAGATCGAAGATTTTAATGAAGATTTTTTAGAAAAATGTAACCTATATTAAAAAGTGGTTTAATTGATTCTGCTCGTTATTCTGATCAAACTAATTTCAGGTTTTGCGCATTTAACGTTACACCAAGTAAAATGTAGTTATTTTGACCCTGGAAACCACCCTAGAATGAGACGTCTAGTGGCTGTAAGGCCGTCGTTGTACACCAAAGCCTATTTTTAAATGGTTTACTTGGGTGATAAAACCAAGAATCAACTTACCTAGGCTCATAGTCAGTATAATCAGCAGCAGTTGCCGTTGCTGATGCTGCTGCTGCAACTGGTGTTACTGCAGCCCGTGTATTATCTTTGTGCATTCTGCAAAAAAACGTGGATGGAACAGATAAAATATTAAGTACAAAACAATATTTAACCTTTTCGACGCCCATCTACATAATACGCGATGTGTCCTCCAGCGCCACGCAACATTTTCTGGCGTTTTTGTTTTCTATTGAATATAAAACAAACAAGAACTTATTATGTGTAAAAAAGTTAAAAATATGGCTTATAACTGGGCAATTTTCCATAAAAAAAAAGGTCTTGTAAAAGTCGTAAATTTATTTTATACTATTACTAGCTTTGCCCGCGCGGCTTCGCTCCCACTCTTCCCTACTCCACCCTACTCTACCCTACTCTACCCTACTACTCTACCCTACTCTACCCTACCCTACCCTAAACTACCCTACTCTACCCTACACTACCCTATTTTTTTTTCCATAAGAACCTTCTCCTCACAATAACAATCACAACAAAAAAAAATCAGCCAAATCGGTCAAGCCGTTTTCATGCCAAGTCGTGACAACGGAAAACGGGGCTCATTTTTATATATATAGATTACTTCTAATCAAGTAGTGGCGCTGAGGGCACAAAAATCTCGAACTTGTATACAAGTGATTGGCGTTCAAAAGGTTAAGAAAAAAAAAAAACTTTTTACAAAAAAAATATAACCGACTTCAATGATAAAAAACACTGAAAAGTATCAAATAACTTTAATTTTGGAAGTCGGTGTTTTTATAATAGTTTAGTCTCTTCGTTATTTAACACCGACTTCCAAAATTAAAGTTATTTGATACTTTTCAGTGTTTTTTATCATTGAAGTCGGTTATATTTTTTTTGTAAAAAGTTTTTTTTATTTTACACTTTTTAGTTATGGTACCACCACTAAAAAGTACCCCTCAGTCAAACTTAAATACCTTATAGTCAGAGCGCATCTCATAACGGTTCTAATAATCCCAAACACGGTTAGATTACATTAATTTACCTTTCGGCTTCATCATCAGATCAGTTCGATATATCCTCTCCCCCTCTTCTTTCAAACAGTCATTAGACTAGATGCTGGAGAGGGAAAGGATATATCGAACTGATCTGATGATGAAGCCGAAAGGTAAATCTTTCAATCAGTCATAAGACTAGATGCTGATAATCCCGGCTGTAGCATCAGGCCAGATTATGTCAACATTGCAATGAACTTAAAATTTAGTCCTGTTTAAAATGAGCCCAAACACGACTACGGTGCTGTAATTTCAAGGTTTGTACTTTTCCTGATGCTCCTGGCTTCAGCATCAGGTCTCTATGTACTTCGGTGTTCTTTATTAGCAGTACGTTTATCCACACATCGAGCCGTTTTCAATGAGCCTAAACTCGATATATCTGCTGTTTGTTGTCGAGGGCTTAGGTACTCTGCAGACTATCCTGACTGCAGCATCAGGTCATGACTTGATGATCATGAGACCAAATGTGGCAAATGCCCTATCAAACATCAAAACAATTTACAACAATTAACAGTCCTTGCCTGTTCGAGTAACTTCTTACTGTTAAGGAGTTGTACCTCTTCCATCATCAGCCCAGCTACCTGAGATGGTGACGACCATACGCAAATACACAAGATACTTCATAAAATATGCGAAAATCAATAAGTGAGCCTATAAAATTTGAAGGTTGCCCTTGATTTCTCCAAGATCCCATCATCAGATTCTAATTTGGTGATAATGGGACCACCTCAGAACTATCTACTTTCGAACAAAAAAAGAATTTTGAAAATCCGTCCACATTTGGGGGAGTATTCGACGAACAAACATACAAAAAAAAAAAAAAAAAAACATACAAACAGCCGAACGTAATACCTCCTTTTTGGGAAGTCGGTAAAAATGGGCAAGTGCAAGTCGGACTCGGACACTGAGGGTTCCGTACAAACTAATTTATGTAAATAGTTCAATTTCCTAATTGAGTTACGCTGCTCGCCCACGTCTTTTTGTAGGACAGATAATCGGACCCATTTTGTATAATTGTAACATTGTTCTTTATTTCTGACCGACTTTATGTAGGACGTGTGCGTTGCACTATTGCTATTAGTTTCTATTTTTCTCCTACAAAAAATAGGCCGCCGATTATCGGACGTGGGCGAGCAGCCTTATGAAGATTTTTTTCGAATCTAATTTTCTTATTTTTTATGTTAGTTTCCAGTTTTCAATATATACTTATCTGGCGCTTTATCTATCTATATATATAAAAATCAATGCCACTTTTCGTTGTTATTTTATAACTCAAGAACGGGCTCACCTATCCAAACCAAATTTTTAGGCTTTGTTTGGACTATTTAGTAGATGGTATATGTGAAGTTTGGTAGGGTAGAGTAAGGGTATAATAGGGTATAATAGGGTAGAGTAGGGTAGAGTAGAGTGGAGTAGAGTAGTGTAGAGTAGTATAGGGTAGAGTAGTATAGAGTAGAGTGAGTAGGGTAGAGTAGAGCGTAGTAGGGAAGAGCGGGAGTGAAGCTGCGCGGGCAAAAGCTAGTATATTATAGTAACTTACCTAGCTAAGTTATGGCACACAGATCGATGCCTGAACTGCCAGTCGCGTCGCTGGCAGGTCTCGGAGCAGTACGGCGTGATGCCGCAGCCAGCGCAGAACGCGTCCGAAGCACACCCGCAGACCACGCACTGGCGCACGGCATCTCGCTGCAGTCCAGGAAGGTTTAGCTGCGCCCAATTATCGTGTGGAGTGTTTATTGTGTTCATGTGCTTAGTTTTAGTACGCTGCAGCTGGTATTTTTTTTTATAATTTAACAGAATTTTAAAGCATGGTTTATTTTTAGCGTATAGAGGCCATTCAAGTATTACGAAAGAACTACAGGGGGGTAGGGGGGGGGGTCTTAGCTTTGCTTATTTTTGTTGATATGAGGGATGGGGGGGTCTAGATGGTGATTACGTCAGCAATATATATTTTTGTTAGTTTTTTTTCTAGAGAACAATGTCGATGTTCCAAAATCACAGGAAAGTAGGCAGACACATTACTGAACAGCAAACATCGAACGTCATTGAAGATTTAGAGTCAAGGATTCGTGTATATTTCGTGTGTCTAAAAAGTTAAACAACTTTGGAATTTTGTATAAAAATACTTTAATTTAATACTTTTTATAAGGTTCTTCTAATTAGTAAATAATGATCAAGATCTCTTAATCAACCTTTATTCTTGGACCAGTGTTGATTACATCAGATTTCATTTTACCCTAATAACTAGCTTCTGCCAGCGACTTCGTACGCGGATCCTGTTGCTTATGCCAGCGACAACGGGGTCGTCAAAATTAAAGATCTGAAACGTCTGATGTAGAATTCTAAGATCCCGGAGACTGGAAAACAACGTGATGCGCGAGACGATTCGAGACGTTCCAGATCTCTCCCTTCCACTTAATTTTTTTAATTAGGGATGAGTGAGAGTGTTATAAACGTAAGAGTAGACAAAAATAAACAGAAAGCTCCGAACTGCTAAGCTCTCGGGAGTTCATGTGTTATTGTGAGTCAACCATAAAAGATAGACATATGCTGTCGTGGGATATTTTTATATAATTTTAAGGAGGACATTTTCGTTATACATGATTTCTGTGTAGCTTTAACCATTAACGCTGCAAACGCGACGGAAGCTTAAAAAAATGGAGTAATTTCCCCCATTTCCCCAACATTTCCCTTCACTGCTCTGCTCCTATTGATCGTAGCGTGATGACAAGTATACTATAACCTGCCCAGGAGTATGAAGAATGATTGTACAAAGTTTCGTTAAAATCCATCGAGTAGTTTTTGTTTCTATAAAGAACATACAGACAGACAGACAGACAGACAGACAGACAGACAAAAATTTTACTGTTTGCATTTTTGGCATTAGTATCGATCACTAATCACCCCCTGATAGTTATTTTGGAAATATATTTCATGTACAGAATTGACCTCTCTACAGATTTATTATAAGTATAGAAGATTACCCAAGTCATTTGACTTTTTAGACAGACTATATCATGGACTGAGAACTGTTAATTTCAAATAATACGTTAAAACTTCAAATGAAGTTTGATTTTCGTTTATTTCAAGCCTATTCCTTACAACTACCGCTCATAAATTTATAACGAAACCAACACATTGACAAATGCTTTTACCAATGTATACGTAAGCATGGGGGGGAGGTGAGAGCTCTGCTTTTGCTGACCAGGGGAAGATGGGAGTTAATAATTACAAAAAATCTGATTACTTGAACGACCCCTAAAGCCATCAAACTCTTTCCAGAAAGAACATCATAAGCCCAACTCACTCGCTGAATCATCAACGCCCAACCCAAGCTCTTGTACCTAAAACGCTGGAATTACGCCGTCCGCCCACGTCAGACTTTTTGTAGGACAGATAATAGGACTTATTTTGTATATTTGTAATTGTTCTGTATTTCTGACCGACTTTTTGTAGGAAGTGTGCGTTGTACTATTGCTATCAGTGTGTTCTATTTGTCTCCCACAAAAAATCGGTCACCGATTATCGGACGTGGGCGACCAGCCTTAGGCGCAGGCCACACATAAATGGCGTCGGGCGAGGACATGGCGCGGGCGGCTTCCTGTTCCATTCCAATTTTATACCAAGTGCATAGAAATAAAGCGCAATTTAGTCCAAATTAAACGTATTTTAGCCACGACATTCCATGTATCCTAAATTGCGCTTTATTTCTATGCACTTGGTATAAAATTGGAATGGAACAGGAAGCCGCCCGCGCCATGTCCTCGCCCGACACCATTTATGTGTGGCCTGCGCCTTAAGCATAGAGGTTTCTCACATGGTGTATGTAACTCATTATATTCTGTTATTAGTATACAGAAATACATAACCTGTGGAAATTTTAACTGTCTAGCTATCAAGGATTTTGAGATACAGCCTGGTGACAGATAGACAGACAGCAGAGTCTTAGTAATAGGGTCCCGGTTTTACCCTTCGGGTACGGAACCCTTAAAAAAAATGCATAATAATAACAATAACAATCACGAGATAGCATCACTACTTACTATCAGGTGGGATCGCAGTCAAGCACTAGTTTATATCAATAAAAGAAAAATATGATTTCTCAAAAATTATATATATTTAAATATTATATATATAAAATTATAAGTTTATATGGAGAAACCTACTATTACGCGTGCGGAGCCGCCGCATACAAAAGCTATCCATATATATTTTTGAATTTTAAAAGAGAAAAAAAAATCTTGCATAAAACGCAACTAATGCTTACAGTGTTCTTCCTAAAAAGATCGATATTTTGATGCATGCGTACTAAATATCTGACTACACTCTGTATATGTCGCAGGGAAATGAGGAGATCGACGAAATCCCGGTAGTTGTCGAATATTTTATTAAATTTAGTTCAGTAAAACGACATATCACTGACGATAAATTGGTGTATTGTCATATCACTAGATACTTTTAGTAAGAAGACGTAATAAATAAGAATATTCGACATCTACCGGGATTTCGTGAAATTCCTGATATCTTCATTACCCTGCGACACATATATACAAGGTGTAAGGGACAGCGCTCCGCTACTTTAAGGGCTTGCTCAGTAGACGAAACTGAACAACCTTCAACAAATTGTTCAAACAAGTTTATATTTTTGTATGGTGAGGCCGATTTGTTTTTCGTTTCCTGTACCTTAAAATTTGTGGAGGGCTGTCCCTTACATCTTGTATTCAACAATACTGACGGTATGATTCCGAACTCGGCAACAAACAGCAGTGTTGTCGCCGCAGTGCTGCCACACATTGCCACACTGCCTACATTGCTGCCTAGCTCGGAATGTAATATAAGCTTATAGAAATTGTATGGGGACCAGTAGTGTCGCGGCAGCACTGCTGCGTGCAGCGTGGTTCGGAATCATACCTTTATTCTTCACTGGTTTGCTCTAAGCATGCTCGAAAATGAATCTAAAGGCAAGCTAGCAAACTCGCAGTGGTTTTATTTATAACTGTGTGTGCAGTATAGTATAAATTAAAAAACTATCTGCCACCAAACAATGAAGAAAGCATAATTTTGTTAGTACTTTAAAACTACTGTAACTTATTGCTTCGAATTTTAGAAAAACTGGAGACATTTGTAGTACAGAGCATATACGGTTTTTTTAGGTGGGTAGTCAGACTTTTACTGATAAAACTTTTAACCTCTTACGGCGAATATATCCGACAAACATTCGCGTTTATTCCGCCAGGGTCGCACATCCACTACCAAGACCTAGACCATGACGTTTAAAGTAAGATTGTTGTAATCTTGTTTCAGTGTGGATAAGAGACAGAGCTATACAGGTTGTCTAGCGCCATCTCTTACCCACACTGTAACAAGATTAAAACAGTTTTACTTTGAACGTCATGGTAACCCCGCAAATACTCCATCTCGTCAGCTCTTCTGTCACCTATGGGGATTGAAGAGCTAAACGAGATGGAGAACCAAGTCGCAAACACACGACCTTGGCGAATAGGACGCGAAAACACTCGTCGGAACAATCAGACGAGGCGGTTAATTTATTATTATTATTATATGTAGCCCATATTGTCCCACTGCTGGTTAATAGGTTTTTTTATTTTTTAGGGACTTTAAACTCAATAAAACCACGACTGTGTCCTTCAGTAATCCTACCAATTGTAGGACCACGGTTTTTGCTATTCAGAAAATCCCCTTGGGCCTAGTGGGTGTCGGTCATTTTTGTGTCTGTGTGAACCCCGGCCCCGACAACCCGCTAGCCATTTACCCTATAATTTAAGAGCGAATTTGGGAACTTAAGGCACTCGAACAGACAAAGACAAATTTTAGTTTCGAAGTGGCTTAAATGAGTAAAGTACCCGTCATCTCCTTCGTGTCAGGTTCTTTAAACCTGTCTAAGATTTACGGAGGCTCTTTTTCTGGCTTCACTGTGCAAAAAAAAAGTTTACATTTCGGAAGAAGTTTGTTTTTTTTTTGTTTGTAGGAGGTAATCTCTGAAAGTACTGGTCCGATTTTTTTAAATTTTTGGCACCAGTAGAAAGCTGCTTTATTCCTGAGTGACATAGGTTTTTATGAACGCGAGCAAAGCCGCTGGAAAAGCTAGTTCGTTATATAACACCTTTTTAGTGTTTTTTTTTTTACCGACTTCAAAAGAGGATAGATGTTCTAGAAGGTCCCATGATCCCAAGGTCGCTGATTGATGAAATCGAGGTAACTCCTCAAATTTTGTAGGCACACTTGTAATGATAGTATTCCATAGAAACCATACTACAGAAACTGCACACAAATTAAAAACAAAACTTGATAATGCAGCATGCAAACTAGAAAAATAAATACCTCATTTTGTGGGCACGTCGGAAACCGGTTAGTTTAGCGTTAAATTCCAAGAAAAAAACACATAAAATTATCGATGAAAATAACTTTTTAATTACAAACATAAACAAGCAAAACAACACCTCACATAATAAACTAAACAGAAATTAAGTAAAATTAATTAAAACAAATTATAGTAAGTGAGTTCACCTCAAGTTCCTTCGTAGTACCACAAAATAGGTACAGAAGACAATCTACATACAAAGCGCACTCGAGCAACGCACACATAGGCCGTTTGTCCACCGCCGCCACCGAGAACGAGATTATTTCGGGCCGAGTTTAAGTTTGAAGATGCGCTCGGGTGACGGGCGTGCGGTGGACACATGGCCATAAAAATGTATGTATCGCTAAATCGGCGCCGTCATCTCGTTCTCGGTGACGTCCCGGTGACGGTGGCGGTGGACAAACGGCCTTAGACACTGCTCACGGACACGATATCTCGGCTCAATCGCCTCGCACTCGTACAGGTGTGTACGATCGCCTAACGTAGGTACAAAAAGTGAAGTACATACACGACATTGACGTCTGTACCTATCTATTTTGTGGTAGTACGGACTACAGGTAGAGCTTCAGGTGAAAATACCTAAAAACTACGCGTCGAGAAGCAAAGGCGGCGCGAAAGGATGATTGGAGACCCCAGTCTTCTAAAATTACATTATATCAGTTTAAAAATGTAAAACGTAAGGGATTGATATACGTGCTGCCGAAATCTAATACTGCGAAAGAATTTTTAGTTTAGACACCTTAAACTCAACAAAAACTTTATGTATACGAATGGCCAAGGTCATGGCGAATAGTTATCTTCACTTAATATTATAAAAAAGTATAGATTTGTTTATGTTTGTATCTCTGAAAGTACTGGTCCGATTGCGGTAATTTTTCATCGATAGAAAACTGCTTCATTCCTGAGCGACTATATTTTATGTATGCTAGCTAAGACGCAGTCAAAAGTTATTAGACTATATAACACCACGCTATGATCTACAGAAGTCGAGCAGTAACAAAAAACTAGACAGTAAGTGTAAAATCAATCCCAGACGTTTCATACGGCATTTTGAAGCTTATTATCAGCAAAATAAGTGCCATAAAAAGTAAAATGGAGGTCTTGCCAGTACACCACATCGCGCTGCCATTTCTTCGCTAACATAACATTAATAAAAATACCCTAAAACTTATGTAAATTAAATACAAACTAAAATTGTTACTACAAATTATGTTTTCGTCCTTGTTGCGCAGGGTTGCCAGATTTTACGAAGTCTCTCCGTCGCTATTGATAGCTGGCAACCCTGAATATGGATTGTATCGTCCATTGACAATGACAGACAGCTTTATACAAACTTCTTGTTCGAAACTAAATTATAGAACGCGTCTAAGCTTCCCGCTCTGAAGTTGGCTACAAATAGCTGCGCAGTATGTATAAAGCGGATAATAGCCGATTTCAGAGCGGCAATCTCACGTGAAGCTAGCTGCAAGTACAACTAAATTGCCTCTAGCACTAAAACAAAATGTTTGTATAAAGACCGTCTCGGGATCACAACTGAGAGACTATTTCATTTAATTTCGGAATTCATTCAGAACATTAAAAAAACACTACAACAGCTTCTACGAAACAAACAAATCGGGAATGTATAAAACATAATTTCTAAATTCTCAAGATCAATATTCAATAATAATAATTATTCATAATTCACGTCAACAGTTAAAATAAGGGTAGGAATGTCAATTTTATAAAAATCATCACTATTATAACATTAAAATTTCTTATTTAAAAAAAAAACCTTATTCAGTGGGTAGTTGTATAATTTAGAACATCGATTTAGTAGTTAAAGGCACTCTTTCCATAAAACAGGTTTAATAAAAGGGAACAATTTCATATCGTTATTTGAGCTCCAAATTCAACTTAACAACTTGAATTAAAAATGGCAGTTTTGAGCCACCCAGTCCCAAAAGACGGCACCCGTTCACGAGTACAACGCATGCATCAGCGTCGCTTAGCTCAACCATGTTGCAGGGAGCTCAACGACCCGATACACAACGCTACCATCAGCAGGACTTTTAAGTGAGCATGATAGACTCATACTGCCAAAATTTAAAGTTTGCCGACGTTTATGAGCTCAACATGACGTCATTCTTTCATGAAAAGAATCGTTTAAACGACAAAGATAGCTTCGAAAGAGTAAGCAAAGAATTCTTTACTGGTTTCACTGTTTTTTTCAAATGTTGTCAAACGATATGGGTGAAAATAACAGTGTTTTCGTGTCGTTAAAATATTAAATGTCAGTGGAAAATGTAGAAAAGGTGAGTCGAGCTCCACATCACGGATTAGGAGTTCCGGACCGCTCTTATATATGTAATTATGTAGGAAAATGACAGTGTAAATCTACTTCTACCTTCAAGAAAAAAAAAACCATGGCATTTAGAACCTACTTCTCACTAACCTACGGTTGTTCGGTGGACATTGCAAGCGTATTCTCTTATGAACCTAATCGGCATCATGCGACATTTGACAGGGTAATACAGGCAGTATAAAACTTAGCATAATCAAAATCTAAAAATAACACGAGTAAATAAAACACCACTGAAGTTATTGCTTACAAAAGGCATAACTTCTATCCTAGTCACTATTTTATTGTCAAAATTATTTTCAAGGCAGTTACTGTCAATGTCAGTCAAAATTCTAGAAAAAGAATTTGAGTTTCTCCCCTCCAATTGACGAATCGAAATTCTTTTCTTGTAATACAGAGACCGATTGTTTATCAATGTAGACAGTGAATTTACCATTGCTGGGATATACATTGTCTGTGAAAACTTGCCATAATTCGGTATTAAGGCCCGGGTTTTTGTCTTCTAGCAGATCGAATATGATATTCAAATCGTCCTTGTTCTCTGGTAGAATGTTCACCGGTACTTTCATTATTACTTTGTGATACCCGTGATCTTCAGGAATGATTTTATTCCCACTCTTCGGCGATACAGGTTCAATTACCACTGGCTCTTCTGTTTCAGTCTTATTTTCCGTGTAAAAGTATATTTTCTGATCGCCCAAACTTATCTCTAAGTTTTCTTTCTTAGTTATGTTTTCGGAATCTTCATCGATTGCTAGATTACACACGTTGTGAGCAATTTTTGTGTCGAGCGGTGACATGGAGTTCCATTGGTCGAGTTTCAAATGGGGGTAGTCTTTCTTTAACTGGCTTTTGAGGTCATCGAAGCTCTTTCCTTTCGACCCTGACATTATCATTTTGCTCTTCTTTTCATGGGCTTCCAATTCGCTTAGTTTCTTACTTAATTTCTTAGCGTGTTGTTTGGTCACTTCTTCTAAGCTGGCTTTAGGTTTGAGCAACGATTGAAGATGTCCTAACCTAAATTGGACAGCGCTACCTCCAACGAATTTGTTGAAATTGTGTGCAGTTATCACTTGAGCTGAAAGCTTATCAATTTGTAAGACAACGTCTAATTTCGACTTAGTTCGAACTGTACTTATTTTCCTCCAGTATTTTGTTCGGAGTCTTGAATTTTGATCTTGTAATATCGTGATGACTTCATCAGTGTCTTTGTCAGTTTTACAAATCATGCTTACAATGCCAACTGCTCCTCTGAACTCAGTTGCTTTCAAATGCATGTGCAGCTTTGAATTGACTGTTGGAATGGCCTGTTCTATCCAGTTCCTGGACTGCATAGAATGGCAAATGATGAAGATGACACCATCAAATAGGTACATATCGTGGAATTTGGGCATATTATCTTCGGTCATCTCACCTTGATCTAGAGAATCTACAACAATACTCTCGAATGTTCTCTTAATTGAATGGAATACAGTTTCATCTATCCTCGACTCAGGATAATTCAGAGGTCCCACATAAAGTTTCTGGTCGTCAGCGATGAGGTCAGTGTAGTGATTCGTACGAACCCTCGTCAGAGGAGCAGCCATTATCTCAGGGTCTATAGGCACATACATTTTCTTAAGAAGTCCGTCTCTATGTTTCTTGGTATCAACGTCTCCAATTTCTTTGCTAGTTTCGTCGAAACTCACGTCGCGTTTCTGCCTATCAATAATCCTGATGGTTAGTTTATCTCCTTCGTAATGTGGATCAAAATCTGGGCTTTTAATTACTTCCAAAGACTCAGGGTCTACTCCAAACTGTCTCTTCTGCTTACCAGCTACATCAGAGTAGTATTTCCAGCAGTCTGGTTTCAGACCTGGATACACAGCCTGTAGCTTCAGCAATAATTCTACGGATTCCACATGAGCATGTTCTTTGGGCAATCTCATGATTATCCTTGTATACCTAACCAGGCTTTTGATATCTCTGAAAGTCAATTTCAATCCTGTCGAGTTTATGAACTTGGGTAGAACTTCCGTCAAATAGTCTTTCGTTTCTAAACTATCACAGATGTAAATCACAGCGCCGTTAGATAAATAAATGTCTTGGAATTTCGGTATGATTAAGTTGGCGAAACGTTGCATCTTCATGTCTTTATGCAAGTATTCCTTAAACAAATGCTTCAATCTACGAATGTGTGTCCCTTCCAGCTTATTCTGCGGATACCCTTCTAACGTTATTGCTACTTTCAGCTCATGTTCAACGTGTAAGTAGTTAGTTCTACGATGGTACGCAATACCTCGATTACTATCTATATTTAGAGTGCTACTTCTAGATATCAAATTATCTGTACTTTCGATAAAAGATTCACTTTTATCCGAGACAGCGACATTGCTTTCAATATGCTCTTTCACTTTCAAGTCTGTTTTCTCGATTTCCATGTCATTACTATAGTTGTTTGTTTCGTCCGACCAAACCAGTACTTCATCTTTGTCGCTGATGTATTTAACATCTTTGAGTTTCATTAGTATTTCGTTAGTGTTCTCAAGATCTTTCCTAACGTCGTTATTGTCTTCTGTCTCATTTTGAACGTTATCTTCTTCTTGTATCTTTTCTTCTGGTTTCGCTACTGCTATAGCTTTTAAGCTACGATCAGAAGGATTTCTTGGTGTTGATTCCGTAGATCTTATCTCGTCTAGGAGTTTGACTCTCGAAGCGATGCTTCTCAAATCTTCCTCCATGTTAGAGAGGAGACATTCGTAATAAATCTCAGTATATCCAGTCAATTCGAATTCCATTTGACTGTAATCGATAACATTTTTGAAAGCAGGACCTCGTATGATTTCACCGGACACTCTATCGATTAGAAAAGAAGTATATTCGACGGAATCTATAGTCTTTTGGGCGTAAATTTTCCATAGATTCGTCTTTAACGTCGGATTGAAGTATTGCAGGAGTTTGAAGGCGTCGTGGGCTGTAGCGGGCCAACAAGAGCTCGGGATCTTTAGTACAGCTAAACATAATCTTTTAACCCTCGCTTTAAGCAGAACAAGATTAGTGCACATCCTTTCTTGTAGCCCAGGGGACACTCTGACCATCCAATCTCTTGTATCTACATCTTTACATATACAAACTAATGCTCCTCTATTCAAATAGTAATCTAGGAAAGATGGGACGCGTTTTAAGAGACCAGCTTTTAACTGCATATCTATAACGTCAGTAAGACTGCGTTGGAATTGTTCCATCTGCCTTAGTTTCATCTTGGATTTAGGGTAGCCTGCTAAAGCGATTACTAATTTCAAATCTTGTTCTACAATGTCCAAGTAGTCAGCGTTTCGTAGTTGTATCAGTCTGTTAGTCTCATCTTCGTCATCACTGTCAGTATAAAAGTCACTATATTTTAAGTCGCTATTGATTTCACTTTTACATTTACCGCATCGCTTTAATTTACTAGTCGCATCAGACTTTTTGCTATAAGTATCAGTGATCTTACTAAAGTCAGACTTCTTGTTCTTACTAGCGACGGTAGCACCTGTTGTTTTACTATCGATAACTTTAGTCGTACAATCGATTTTTTTCTCGGAAACTTTGTTCGTTACGGACTTATCTCTGTAATTTTTGTTTTCGCTTGGATCCTCGGAGCATAGTACGCATGTCGAGGGAGTGGAGCTACCATCGGTTGGCGGTATTTCCCAGGAACACTTGTTCTTGACCTTGCACGAACAGATGGTGGTGTCATTCTGAAGCAAAACTATCGATATCGATATCTGTCGTTGTAGCTACACTACTTTTGTGTTGCCAGATGTGTCGTTTCCCGTTTTGTCATGCTCGGGTTATCGAAATCAGTCGCGAGTTTATTTTTTCGTCATTATTTGCGTTCTGAATTCGACTGTTAACACTCTCCTTTCCTAAATTTTGACATGATGTATCTGGCAACACTTTGTTGGAAACTAGCGTTTGATGAAGGTGCATGAAGCGAAAAACCCCCTACCTAAAGCACAAATCATGCTGCAATTTATCTTAAGCCGTGAAAAACGCAAATTTTGACGCTGAAAATTTAGAAAGCGAAATATACGTGGTAAATAAATATTCATAACTAGTTGACAGTAATATAATTTTCCTTACTCGGGTTGTGATCCCGTGATAGAAGGCAACGATCAAGTAATGGAAGAAAGGACGAATTTGCCTACGCCGTAGAACATAAGTCATTGGTATCATAACCAATATAAGCTGGTCTCGCATTGTATTGAAGCTCAATAGTGTGCTAGGCCAGCTCAAGGTTGAAGTGTTACCGTCCATCCTATGCATGCCAATACCGAGGCCCTTCCACGAACTCGCGATACATTTATCGTTCTAAACTGCATTGTTAAAAGGATGGAGCTATATAGGGTGTATAGCTTCATCTCTTTCTAGCTCATAAGCCTGACATTTTAGTACGTCATGGTAAGGCTCCTGCCCTGCGTTCAAATTTGAGTTTAGAGTTAGCTCTAATGACGTCGTAAGGTAATGTACTATACCCTGGCATTTTTGAACGCGAACGAGTTCAACTGTCAATGTCAAGCATAACAGCCGCTTACTCCAACCCACCCTGCTCAGAGTAAGGCTGCGGTTTCACTGAGGCGGAGTGGAGCGGGGCTAAGCTGTGACAAGAGGTAGGCGCTTCCACTGAAGCGGAGCGGGGTGTAGCGGAGCGGAGCTGGGTAGAGCGAAGCTGATTTGCCTATTAGCATCGCCGGTGCGAAACGAATGAATATGCGCGTGAGTGAGCTGCCCCGCCCCGCCCCTTTGGCCTAATCTAGCCTGTTCCTTTTCTTTTAAACAATCACGTTCGCTCCGCCAATGATGTCTCCTTTGAAGCGGAGTGGAGAAGAGATGTGATTGGTGAATCGTGGCACAGCTCGTCTCCGCTCCGCCTCAGTGGAACCGCAAGAGTTAGTTGGGTTAACTCTAGGGTAGCTACTCGAGTAAAAAACGACCCTGGGTTGAAACTCTACATTAATCTAGTTATTTTTGAACGCCGGGCTGGTAAGACATTAGATTATACGTTAGGCACATTGAGTAACAATTTTAGTTAGTAAATATTTCGAATATTAAATTATAGAATTGAAAACGTGTGTAATTTAGTACCGCCACTAAAGGCATGCATTAGACAACATTATTTTTAGTGTATGCGAAACCTGAATATAGTTTGTTCAGAATCAGTAACTGAATTGATTCCAATAGCTTTAACACCATGTTATATTGTTTCCAAAATAGTTTAAAAAGGTTACAAGTTGGACACCACCGACAGCAGGTGATAAGGCTCCAGCAAACAGCTGAGTGCAAGTGCAAAACCACCCCTCAGTCGCCTGGATGGTCCGGTGACTATGAATTTGTGATTTTTCATGATGCAATTATGAAATTTTGTACATAGATGCTTTACATAAAAATACTAGACACGTGTTTCGGGTTTCGCATATACTAAAACTAATGTTGTATGTATAGGTCATAAATTTAGGTGAAAGTTACGGGGGCATGTTCTCACTAGATGGCGCTGAACTAAACTTTCACGCCTTTGATTTTTATAGAATAAAATGGAATAAACTTTATGGCACTAACATAAGGTTTAAATTGCAATAATCGAAACGCACTGTGAATGTGCGCATAATTTAAAAAAATGTTAGTAAGTATGAGCATGCATAATAAATAAAAATAAGCATAGATACGAATATATTTACTTTAAGTTTGCGGAACTATATAAGTTGAGTTGATAATATCTCCTCTGAAACTCCAGTATTATAAACATCGATTGAATCTAGGAATTTATAACTACAAATTACTTATTGCGCTTTCAATACATTAATTGAACTTAAACTTAACTTAAAAATAATAATTTATTTTGAAACTTAATATTATGATTTAAGTGTTCTGTACTAAAATGTTAAATTAATTCATGAATCCCCAAGCGACCACCGGTGGCCGCGCATCTATTGTCTTACTATTGTGTCTCTAATTGACGGTATCTGAAGGGTTAAAGAGCTTTGATATAATCTAGCAGACCAGTGGTGGCTGAGTGGTAACGGCCCCGACTTGCGAGTTGTAGGCCGCGGGTTCAAACCCAGGCAGGCGCATTACTTTGAATAAATTATTTTATCACCACTGCTCTCAAAACGGTGAAGGAAAACATCTTGCGTAAACGAGTAAATGTTCTAGAACCAAAAATTCGAAGACATGTGATATTCACCAACCCGCACTGGGCCCGCGTGGTGGATTACGGTCCATTCCCTCTCCTAGAGAAGAAGCCCGAGTCCCAGCACTGGGAATATTATAAGGCCGACTATGCTATGCTATGTTATAATCTAACCGTTTTAGTACGTTACTCTAAAACATAATAAGATTCATCAATATAATAATTTAGTTCAAATTTTTAATCCTTTAACAGCTAGCGTCGGATTGCTCCGACAAGTGTTTCCTTGTCCTATTCGCCAGGGTCGTGTGTTCACGACTGGGTACTCCATCTCGTTTAGCTCTTCAATCCCCATAGGTGACAGAAGAGCTGACGAGATGCAGTATTTGGTCGTGGACGTGCGACCCTGGCGAATTTTTAAAATGTTAAAACCCGACATTTATGATTCTGGAATTTTTGCGGAGGTATTATCAAAACTATGTTACTTATTTCCGCGATCTTTAGGTAAATATACCCTACTGATTTTAGATAACAAATAATTTAGACTTACCGAATCGCCTGCGCCAGCGCTGAAGCTCACATCAGCATCACGGGAGTCCCTGCTGATAACATTTTTCAGGTTTAACATTAAATATAAGACTAAATTCGAAGACATGTGACCTTCACCAACCCGCACTGAGCCCGCGTGGTGGATTACGGCCCATTCCCTCTCTTAAAGCGGAGGCCTGAGTCCCAGCAATGGGAAAATTAAAAAGGCTGATGATGATGAAATAGGAAAGGCTGATGATGATGAAATAGGAAAGAGTTAGAGTGTCTACAGAGTTTCTTTCACATTCTTCTCCATAGAGATCTACGCTTTGGAATGTGCAATTAGCGTCATTTTTCTGACTGACTTTTTGACATTTCAAAAGTGCCTATAAATGGTTCATCTGCACTAATATTATAAAGAGGGAAAATTTTTATTTTCGTAAACCTGAGTCGATTGAACTGAGTGTTCGGCACTCGTAATCTAGTGCGTAGTAATAATAATAATATTCCACAACTATCACACAACGCCGTCTAGTCCCAAGCTAAGCAGAGCTTGTGTTATGGGTACTAGACAACTGATAAACATACTTAAATAACACGGGACAAGGCAAGAAGATGGGAAGGTGTCGAAAGCGGTGCTTAAGGCCCAAGCGCTCGAGCAGTGCCATAAAACGGTGACTTTCTGAAGCCTGCTCTTTGGTAACGGCGTGGCGACGTTATAGAAAAAAAAACACAGTATCTTAACCCTTCAGATACCGTCAATTAGAGACACAATAGTAAGACAATAGATGCGCGGCCACCGGTGGTCGCTTGGGGATTCATGAATTAATTTACTGTGTTCTCACTTTTTTTTTATCGTTACGAGACTGAACTCTACACGGCAAGAATTTCGTTTCGGGAACCAAAAAAGTTAAAAATAAACCGAAATGTTAAAAAACGGCGTCTCCATACAAACTGTCCTATCAAGTTTATAATTTTGTATGGTGAGGCTGATTTTATTTTTTGTTCCCTGAAAAAAATTCTTGTTGAAAATTGTTCAGTTTCGTGTACCGAGCAAGCCTTTACAAGTTTGCGGAAGGCTGTCCCTTACACCTTGTATAGTCGTTACGTAAATTAATATTTGCAGCACAATCGACCACGATAATGAATAATGCTCTATGAAATAAAAGTGGTATTAGATTCCGTGAACCAAGCGACCAGCAGCCATAGGCACTTTTTTATTTATCAAAACTCACCTATAATACACTTTCCTTTCCTTCATGTGATTTAGTCTTAAGAAAAGAAATACATAAAAACCTGTTAGTATTATAAATATTAAGAATAGGAGTTCCTCTTCAATAATTATATACAGGGTTATTTACTAACATCATAAACAACATTATGATCCCACCCCAAATGATTTTTAATTTAATTGACCTAATTCTGTGAGAATAAAACCTTTAAAAAATCAATTTAGATTAAATGTGCATATTTTACTTTTAAAAAAATTTATATCTGCATTGAAATAAGAAGTTTTATTATCCCGTGTATGAGAAAATTTGATTGGATTACAACTATTTGTGTTTGATTACCTATTTCAGCGAGTTTGCGCACGTGATGGCTTGACCTATTCATAAATAGACAGGTCGACATTTTTAATGAATATTGTTCTGAAAAATGTTAAAATTAAAAAGTGGTTTAATTGATTCTGCTCGTTATTCTGATCAAACTATTTTCAGGTTTTGCGCATTTAACGTTACACGTTGTATAATATGAGATATCATGTCCGTGAGCGGTGTCTATGTGTGCGATGTGAGAGCGCGCACAGTATGTAGATTGACTTTTGTACCTACATATGTTGTGGCTCTACATTCCATAGAAAACGAATTGATACTAAAATTCGGCAACACCGCTAACTGGTTCCGTGGTGTAGTGGTTATCACATCTGCTTTACACGCAGAAGGCCGCCAGTTCGATCCTGGCCGGAATCATATCTTTTTGAGTTTCCTTTTTTTTTGTTTATTTTTTTTTGCAAATATCAATACATATAAAACAAATTCCCCCGCCGCGTCTGTCTGTTCGCCATAAACTCAAAAACTGCTGCACCGATTTTCAAGCGGATTTCATCACTTGATAGCGTGATTCTCGAGGAAGGTTTTAGTATGTAATTTGTTTAGTTATTGTATTTATTTCTGTGTACATTAACAATATTCATTGAAGATGTCGTGAAAAAGTAAGCTGAAAGGGGGACCGTGTTACCCCGAACTTAACGCGAGCGAAGCCGCGAGCAAAAACTAGTTATAAATATAAAAGAAACTGACCTTTCAACATTACGCACGACGATCTTCCCATCAGGCAGTATGCAACGGTTACTCATTTGCGAAATCTGTAAAAAATAAAACAAAATGAAATATTTTTCAATAGACTTGGTTATAAATGCTTTTTTTGTGTTTCTTTTTCTGGAATTTATTCCGAAATAAATGTTTATTATTATTATTATTATTATTATTTTTGTTTGTGTATTTTTTTTTTGTCGACGGGGAAAATCATCTTTGACGAAACCCGCTCTTGGGTGGAGCGGGAGACAGTGTCAGACTCTTACTGACTAAAAACCCCGCGCCGTTCCTTCTAGCCTTCATACCGGGGCACGAGTTCCCTTTCGGACAACCCTGTTCCCAGTAGGCTTCGACCCAGCTGGACCCCTCCTGCTGCTGACAACTCCTTGAGGCGCGCGGGAACAGTGAGCGCCGTCGACGTCTTGGACTCGGTCCATTACTGGACGATCGGACAGCGAGCTACCCATGGCTCGCCGTCCGCGAGCCCGCTTTGTTTGTGTATAGTAAACTAGGTTTATTTATTTTTGTTTTCGTTGTGTTGTATTAATCTTGTATGTTTTATATATTGTAAGTTTTGTTGTACCTATGGATGGAATCCATAGGTACGTCCGAAATAAACGTTTTTTTTTTTTTAATACATATATTTATCTCAAGACCCTATAAAAAGGTCCAAGACCTTTGAAAGGCGTGCGAGGGGCCGCAACCAATTTTGCAGAGGCCCTATTAAACGCTTTTAATGGAACGTGGTACCAAACAGTGATTGTATTTTTATTATTATTATAAAGTGACTCTTATTGCACTGCACTTAGGTATACAAGGTGTAAGGGACAGGTCTTCGCAAACTTAAAGAGACAAACTTAACTCAGTAGACAAAACTGAACAACCTTCCACAAGATTTTTTTTTGTAAACTTGATTGGAAAATTTGTATGGCGTAGCCGATTTTTTAGTACCCGCGTGGTGGATTACAGCACATTACCTCTCCTAAAGAGGAGGCTTGCGTCCCAACAGTAGGAACATTAAAAGGCCAACTTTGCTATGGTATGCAAAGCAAGCGATAGTACAACAGCGGAAAGGAGCAGGGATCGGGCGGTGAGGGTGATTGATGCGCTTGCGTTGTCATACAGACATAGGTAAGTATAGCAATATACAGAGTTAAAATGTGTTAGATAGAACAACAATATCATGAACATTTGTTTTGGTAAATGAGTTGTTTTGTAAAAAGTCACAAAACAAAAGTTTAATGTTAGTAATACAGACCTGCAAGGTTGTTAGTATTTTACAAATAACCCGGTGTCTCAAAGAGAAATCCTTCAAAGAAGACGCTAGTTTTTTCAAACTGTAGCAAATTCTTAGAGGTGGTGGCATCGGTGTCATATAAATTGACATCATGGCACTCACCGGTTTCCTCTCAGCCTGTTTCAGAAGTATGACTCTCTGCTTACACTGGAGCTGCTCCTCACGGACCTTCAATTGTTCCAGCTTCAAATTCTCCAGTTCCAAGTGGAGATTGGGGTCAAGGATGTCGGAGAATCCCTGAAACAAATGAAGTGTAAATATTTAGAAATATAGGCTACTAGTTTCTCCATACAAATTTTGGATCCTCGTTTCATCTCCTTAGAGGATGAATTTTTCGAAAATGTTTTTTTTTGTGCTCGCCTACATCTTAAAAGGATCATGTTCATAATTCCAGTAGTTTCGGCTGTGCGTTGATACGTCAGTCAGTCAGTTTCTTCTTTTATATCACAATCATAAGTTCGACTGGCCTGTTGTTAGTGGTCTAGTAGTTAGTGGCCCTATCTGCTATACCGGAGGTCGTAGGTTTGACCCCCACCCAGGACAACTGTTTGTTTTGTTTTTTCTCTGTCTGGGTCTAATTTATCTATACATGTATATATTTCCCCACAATAACAATCACAACAAAAAAAAAATCAACCAAATCGGTCAAGCCGTTTTCATGCTATGTCGTGACAACGGAAAACGGGTTTCATTTTTATTATATAGAAGAAGAAGAAGAAGATAGATAGAATAGAAGATATGTATGTATTTAGAAATATTTAAAGTATGTTTATCAGTTGTCTAGTACTCATAACACAAGCTCTGCTTAGTTTGGGACTAGACGGCGTTGTGTAAAAAAAAGCGTAATGGCCTTTAAAGTGGTGGAGCGGGAAGCATTGTCAGACTTTCACTGACTAAAACCTTGTGTTGCTTTAGTCGCCCAGTAGTGAGCGAGTTAGGTGATTCCTTCAAACAATATGCAGGCCCCATAAATTTTGCTAACATCTCTCTTAGACGCGTGTGTCAACGCGCAGGCCAGACGGCGAGCGACCCATGGTTCACCCGTGTCTACGGCTCTACAGTAGCCGGTAGTCGCCCTGCGACTCGACTGCAAATTAAACCTACCTGCTAAAGAAATAAGAATTGAAGAAAATGATAGAACTTACATAATCATCTTCCATCATTAGGTCGTCCATATTATTGTCACCGTTAGGAATTTCGTCCTGCACCCTGCAACAAACAAAATCAGGTTACCTGTATAGTCCGATATTATTAAGATAGGTTTCCAAGTGATGTGACATGACCGAGGTAACATATTCGATATGCAAAATATGAGCCAACATATCGTTTGCTGTATCATTAACTGGCATGTCCTAGAACCAAAAAATCGAAGACATGACATCCACCAACACACACTGGGCCTGCGTGGTGGATTACGGCCCAGTCCCTCTCCTAGAGAGGAGGCCTGAGTCCCAGCAGTGGGAACATTAAAAAGGCTGATGATGATGATGAGTGTATAGTACTTGGGAAACCCATGTACTAAAAAATTATACAGGTAATAAACTTTTTGAAGCCCTGGCTCCCGAGTTAGGTAGCAACCTGTGTTAGAAGGAGCCAGTGTCTTGCATTATGGTACATTTGATCTAATATACATACAAGATTGTTAAGAAAAAAAGAGAAAGACTTGGTTAAATAAAAAATGAAAAACCAAGGTACTACAGGCCTGCCTTGAGGAACAATATGAATACAATTGACATTGGACATGATGAATTTTTAGCGATATTATGACTAATTATTAAATACTAAATCATATTTCATAAATCTATATCATATACTAAATCATATATTAAATACTAAATTATATACACATTCTATATCAATAATATATCACTACATAGTATAAAACAAAGTCGCTTTTTTTGTCCCTATATCCCTATGTGCGCTTAAATCTTTAAAACTACGCAACGGATTTTGATGCAGTTTTTTTTATTCAAGAGGAAGGTTTATATGTATAATAACATCCATTACATAGTGGAGAAATACTGTTACCCGAGTGAAGCCGGGGTGGGTCGCTAGTAAATGTATAAAATAAAGTTCACATGCCATGCCACAAGCTAAGTAGAATTTAAGAATATTATAATATAACATGACAAACCCTTCAATTGTAATTTACTCAATTTAAATGTGAATAAAATGATTTAGATTTTTGAATATTCGTGCTGTAGTGGATTGTAGATTCATGGAATTGAAAACACCAGGGCCTCAAGTGTGCTATTACAATAGTGTCAGAATAGTCTATCATTGACTTCATAATTGCTGATTTTGACAAGTTTTGGTAATCTACTAATAAATGGCGACATGACTTTCCAATGGTCAACCACTGACACTTCATTGAAAGAAGTGTCTTAAAATGGTAATCTCGTACATAATGACAAATGAATATCTGACGTATGCGGTAATTTAAAAAACTTTTGACAGTTGTCTGCTCAGTGACTTACTATTAGAACGTTATTGCGCAGTTATTGGTTTTAATAAGCTCGATATTATCATTCTACCTCCACTCTATTACGAGACCATTGACCGATCAATGATCAATCATTATGATTTAGCAGATTACGAGCTTATAACAAAATGACAATGGGATTGTGTTGAAATGACGAATTTATAAAAATAGCAGACTCGGGCCCCTGCCTACCTTATGAATGATAGGTGATGCCAAGAAACTGGTTTACTAAGAAGAGGCATTTTCAGAGAACCTATCTTCCCAGAGACTAGGATAAGAAAGAGACACTAGCTAGCCAGGGACAGAACCACCTCTTGAACACATGGGGCTATCTGAAAGGAAACTCGAGCCCCGGTATGAAGCCTAGAAGGAACGAGGTGGGATTTTTAGTCAGTAAGAGTCTGAAACTATCTCCCGCTCCACCCAAGAGCGGGTTTTGTCATAAGATGATATTCCCCATCGAAAAAAAAAACCTCTTGAATGCAAGCGCCCTTTTAATTTTATTTGATGCCAAACTTAGTCAGAATTTACTGTTGTAAAAAACCATTAAAAACCAAGGGGTCTTTAACAAAACAAGAGTATTGCTATATATAAACAAGATTTTACTTAATGAAAATATTTTTTTCATAGCAAGCTTTTATAGCATGGTATAATACTTATATAATTAATACTCGTCAAGACGAATCTTACAAGCCCAAAGTCAATGGGGTTGTGTAGTTTAACTAAAATGTTCCTATAGCCACCTTCCGGCTCCATCATCAAATCAGCTCCATGTCATAATAATTTTGCATTGTCATCTGATTTACACATGCATGCAAAATTTCAGCTCAATCGGTAACCGGGAAGTGGGTCAAATTTAATTTACAAGATTGATGACAGACAAACATCAGGACAGGTGAAACTATGTAAAAGCTTGTAAAAAGAAAAACGATTTATTTCAATATTACGCAACAAAACTAATGGCCCTTTCTCAACATTTACAAATTGTAACATATTTCCTTCATCCACTCAGGTCCTCAGTTACTAGAGTACCTAAGATAGTTAGAAATAGGAAGCACACTTCTAGTACAAGGAGGGCCTATTTATCCATACTATTGAGTAGGTACTATTTTAAAAAAATATTTGATAGTCAATATTGTAACGTTGAACTAGTTTTTTTTATTGATAGGCTCTCTAGGTTTGACCACAATCTCACCTGATGGTAAGCGATGATGTGGTCGACGCTTGCCTAGAAGTAACCTATTCACTCTTGACTTAAAAATCCCTAAGTTGTAGCTATCAGGAAACACAAACTCCGGCAGGGAATTCCACTCCTTGGTTGTATGCACAATAATCAATAAATGTGTTCCCAAAACGCTTTGTGCGTATGGGTGAGGTGTGTACTATGTACCGGTGGCGCAACGCCGTGCGTCTTGTGGTCCGATGATGGAACGGACTTGGCGAATTAGATTGTGCAATTCCAGTATCTTTGTATGCCCCACTGGCCGTTTCATTGTAAATAGATTTTGTAAAAGGAAGTATTGGTCAGTGGGTCGTCTTAGGGGCGGATCTGTATTCAAATTTTAGAAGCTTAATGAATAATAATACCGAAGGAATATTAATTCTGAAACATGTGGGTAGGCAAGCATGCGAGTAGGTTAGCAAAATCTTGCGAAATTACGACAAAACATGCGATCGCTATATATACATTTGACATAGATACATTTTGAGTATACAACGATATTACTAATGTGTAGGAAATAGGGTTATTTATGTTAAAACATGCCAAATTAATTACAACACGAGCAAAAACTTTTTGCAGAAGGTAGGTAGGTACATATTCACAATAAGTTCATAAATTCGTTGCAAGCGATCACCACGAAATATAATCTTACAGATAAGAAAAACTATGTGCCCAGTTAGTTAAGTGTTGTTTAGTCTTTTAAATGGTTGGTTTCGACTTACACATCTTCATCTTGCTGCATTGACGAAAAATATTTCCTTAGTAACATGGCGACTTTAATCTTACACTTACTTTATTAGCGTAGTACGTAAAAGTATCACAAAAACTTCAAGATTTCCAAACAAACAATCTATTTCGCACTATTTTCTGTTTAAATTACGAAAACACTCGACTTTAAAGACAAATTTATCAGCAGAAAAGTTTACACGACCACTGCTCGAACTAAACTTTTGCCTCCATAATGCAAAATGGCAGACGAGCCAATCGGAGCGTACGGAACTTTACTGATTCGTGATTGGTGGATGAAACTTCAAATAAAACGATGAGAATGTTCTTTGACGGGATGACGTTTTATTATTCGCTTTATGTTCTAGGCAAAGGTCAACTATTATTCAGCCTTTCTTCATTGATTAATAAACTGAATTCCTTTACATAATATTATTAAAACAACATGGATTAAAAATGGAAGCAAGCAATTATTGCCGTTAAACCTTTGCTTACTGTAGAATTATGTAGTTTATTTCTGGAGCAAACAAAGATACAAGTTTTTTTGGTCCCGGATATGTCTAAGTATAATATAAAAATGTTTCTTTATAAATAAACACACGGGAGAATTATACCTGCTCTGATCAATACCGACCCGTACAGACTGTTCTCACCGAACTTACATACGCACCGGTAACTTATTTCTATATGTTTGCACCCCTCTTGTCGACAGGCAAATTGGGAATCAGTGCTACGTTTTTATGAAATAAATATTTATTATTATTATATTATCGATCTGTTCCGACTTTCGGTACCTCGGGTCGCTCATCCAAGAAGATGGTAAGATAGACCGGGACGTAACAAATCGGATCAACGCAGGATGGATGAAATGGCGACAGGTCACAGGTACCACTTGTGACCCACGGATGCCCCTCAAGTTGAAGGGTAAAATCTACAAGTCCGTGATAAGGCCTAAGATACTGTATGGATCAGAATGTTGGGCTGTGAAAAAGACGGATGAAAAAAGATTGCACGTAGCGGAGATGAGAATGTTAAGATGGATGTGTGGTGTGACGAGAATGGATAAAGTGAGAAATGAGTATATTAGGGGAAGTTTGAAAGTGGCGCCAGCGACTGAAAAGTTGAGAGGAAACCGCTTGTCTTGGTATGGTCATGTAAAGAGGAGGCATGAAACGCATGTTGCTAAAAGAGTTAAGAGTTTACAAGTGGATGGATGGAGAGGGAGAGGGAGGCCAAAGAAAAGATGGATGGATTGTGTGAGAAGTGATATGAAAGAAAAGGGAGTCAGTGATAGCGTGACGGGTGACAGGACAGAATGGAAGAAAAAAAACGTGTTGCGCCGACACCAAATAAAACGGGACAAGGGAGGAAGATGATGATTTAAGGTTACTCCCATACAACAAACGCGATTTTTTTGCCGAATATTCCTAAGGACGGTACAGAACCCTTCGTGCGCGAGTCCAACACGCACTTGGCCAGTTTTAAACCCCCCCGTCTGGCACGGCGACCGGTGGTCTGGATTATGTTATTCGAGTGTGTGTAGGGATAGAATGAATACATATTATGTTGAATAAAGTATGTTATTCAAATAATTGAGGGGGTATATTATCAAAGGCAGCTGTCTTTCCACTTACAATTAGGGTTGCCAACTTTTTTTTACAAGAAATAAAGTATTTTTTATCTGCAAAGAATATTAAATAGTAGAATATTAAGAAGTTTTTTTCATTACTCATACTCTGAAAGCTGCTCTGAAGTTGCCTGAAGAGCGGGTTAAAAGTGATACTTTTCATCCCTACAAAACCTTTTGCCGCCTAAATCAGAAGAAAGATACCTACCTAAAATCATAGATACGACGACTCAGGTTTTACAAACTTTTTATTTTATTTTTACTTTCATTGTATTTGTAATGAAAAGCACAGTGTTTACCTCGGGGTGAAAGTACCTAACTTATTTCGTCACAAGAAGGAGTTGAGGGAGCTGAGCGAGTCCAATGACCTGTAGGTAGCTAGTACGCAACGCTGACTACTATCTACAGGTCATTGAAATCGCTCAGCTGACTTTTTCTTAAAAAAAATAATTTCGTACACGCGTAAATTAACACGAGTTTAAAAAAAAGGTACTTTATTTTTTAATTTTATGGTTACAAATCGATAGTGTTCTATGTAGGTACGGGATCGACCCTCCACGGGATTAAAACGATCAAAATTTAGCGGTGTACAACTAAAACTAAAATAAATGTGACCCACATTCGATTTGTTCTGATACTCTATTATTGACATTTGATTTAAAAAAAAAATGCGGGACCGTTTAACACTTACGATACTGAAAACCGTATTTTGTATACTTTATTTTTGATCAACATTAAAAATAATGTAGTGATTAAAAAGCTTTTTACAAAAAAAAAATATTAAACCGACTTCAATGTAAAAAACACTGAAAAGTACAAAATAATTTTAATTTCGGAAGTCGGTGGCTTTCAGTCAGTCATCGACTACACGTATAAACAAAGCAATTTTACTTGTTACGACAATTCTGCTATGATTCTATGAGGAGTTCTGTTCCATATCTTCGAAGTTCATGATCAGATCATAACAATATTTCTTTGGGAAAAATTCCAAATCGGTCCAAAATTGACCGAAATATCGGTGAACATACATACAAAAAAAAAAACATACATTCAGCCGAACATAGAACCTCCTCCTTTTCGAAGTCGGTTAAAAACAGTATATTTGGTAACCCTATTTACAATCCTTCGTTATTTTTTATTGTACTTTAGCAACGCCGTGCAAGTTTTTTGTATTTTGGCATTTTTGTAACTGGCATCCATTATGCTGTCGGATGGAGTCGGTTACCCCAGCGCGCGCGGCGTTTGAACGCCCCAGTTCAACCTCAACTTTTTGAGATGTGTGGGTCGGTCGGTTACAGACTTCGCCGCCTACCGCTTGCGGCCGCGCATCGATCGAATTGTAACTCGCAGCTATATTTGTTACGCGTACCGTTATTGTTTTTACGTGGGACTTTGTATTGTGGGGGCTGTGACTGTTTACGCTGCTCGCCCACGTCAGACTTTTTGTAGGACAGATAATCGGGCCGATTTTGTATATTTGTAACATTGTTCTGTATTTCTGACCGACATTTTGTAGGACGTGTGCGTTGCACTATCGCTATCAGTGTGTTCTATTTTTCTCCCACAAAAAATCGGTCACCGATTATCGGACGTGGGCGAGCAGCCTGTGTGTCTCTTCAGTCCGTTTACTCTTTCTGTGTTGTATGTGTATTATGCTGGACCTAGTGCAACTGTGCAAGTAAACCGTGAGTACTAAAACATAGTGACATTTATTTTCACGCACCCGCACTCAAGACTTATTTTTTATTGTGATGAAGAGCAAAAATCATCCAATGACAACCCCCGCTCTTGGGCGGAGCGGGATATAGTGTCAGACTCTTACTGACTAAAAACCCACTTCGTTCCTTCTAGCCTTCATACCGGAGCTGGAGTTCCTTTTCGGATAACCCTGGCCCCATTAGGCTTCGACAACTCCTTGAGGCGTGCGGGAACAGTGCGCGCCGTCGACGTCTTGGGCTTGGCCCGGTCAGCTCCCGGACGGTCGGATAGCGAGCTACCTAATGCTCGCCGTCCGCAAGCCCACGCCTACGGTGGCACTCAAACCGTTCACTACACACAAAAACTTCTGACATCTAGCAATCTTTTAACTACGTGTATAATTCAAGAAAACCTTTGAATTACAGTAAAAATACAGAGACTTAGAAAGTAGAAAAACAGTTTAGTATGAACATCGTCATGTAAAGTAAAGGAAATGGGGCGCTGTGATTGGTCAGTCGCGATTTAGCTGCGTTTGTTCCCAACCGTACTGGATATGGCTCTCTTTGAGTCAAATCTGATATTTTGACATTGATTTTGGATTTGTTTTAGGCTGCTTTTGATAACCAAATGATGTTTTCAACATAACAATAATTGTTTGAACAAGCTTATAATGAAAGTCATTTTTTAACTGACTTCTAGAAAAGGAGGAGGTTCTCAATTCGGATGTTTGTATTTTTTTTTATGTTTGTTCGCGCATAATTTCGTCGCTTGCCAACAGATTTGAAAAAATCTTCATCTTAGGTAGCTGGGCTGATGATAGAAGGTACACCCCTTAACAGTAAGAAGTTACTCGAACAGGCAAGGACCGTTTTAGTAAATTGTTTTGATGTTTGATAGGGCATTTGCCACATTTGTTTCAAACCTTGACCTGATGCTGCAGTCAGGATAGTCTGCAAAGTACTTAACTCCTCGACAACTAACAGCAGATATATCAAGTTTAGGCTCATTGGAAAGGGCTCGATGTGTGGATAAACGTACTGCTAATGAAGAACACTGAAGTACATAGAGACCTGATGCTGAAGCCAGGAGCATCAGGAAAAGTACAAACCTTGAAATTACAGCACCATAGTCGTGTTTGGGCTCATTTTAAATAATTAATTCAATGCAATGTTGACATAAGTCTGGCCTAATGCTGCAGCCAGGATTATCAGAATCTAGTCAAATGACTGATTGAAAAATAAAAAATTTGTTCCAAAAAATATTAACCGAAGCTAAAAAGTGATAAATAAAAAACTAAAATGTTTTTTATTTTTCACTTTTTAGTTATGGTACCACCACTAAAAAGTAGCCAGCCGAACTTAAATACCTTATAGCCAGAGTGCATCTCATAACGATTGTAATAATCCCAAACACGGTTCGATTACATTAATTTACCTTCCCGCTTCATGACCAGATCAGTTTAACATCCCTCCCCCCCCCCATTTGACTACACGCATAAACAAATCAATTTTACTTGTTACGGCAATTCTGCTATGATCCTATGAGGAGTTCTGTTCCATATCTTCGAAGTTCATGATCAGATCATAACAATATTTCTATGGGACCAACTTGGAAGCATAACTTTTCAATAAAAAAAATAATTTCAAAATCGGTCCACAATTGACCGAAATATCGGTGAACATACATACAAAAAAAAAAACATACATTCAGCCGAACATAGAACCTCCTCCTTTTCGAAGTCGGTTAAAAAATTAAACCGACTTCAAAAAGTTTTTCTTCTTCTGCAAGCGCAACAATAATAATCATGTCCCAGTCCACATCCATTACAAACCAGAACGAGTTGTCTGTACAAAATATCGATCAGCACTAAATGACATGAGAGCGCTCGGAGTAGCTGCGGGCCGCCGCGCGTCTCTCCGCTCGAGGGCTCTTAGCGCCGCTCAAAGAAATATGCTTCCAGCGGTGTGCGCTGGGCCTTAAGGCTCGACTCACACCAAAAGAGCGTCGAAGCGCAGCGAAGCAGACTGCAGTTTCAGTGTCATATGAATTGTAACTTTATTTCCATTACTATAACACTTATTATCGCATGAGAAACTCGAACTAAATGCGCGGATGCTCGAGGCGCCGCGCGCCTTCTCTACTGAGCGGGTCGCCGCCCTTCGCCGCTCTTTCGGTGAGACTTGATCCTTAGGCTGCGTTCAAACCAAACTGACTGTCAGCCGCCGAAAGTGATCAAACGTTAGGCAGTTTATTGTATTTCCATACATATTCCCTTTTTCGTTCACATCTAACCGACGATACGTTATTACGCTATGCGTAGACGCTGACATTCGGCGGCCGATTAATATAGCGGGTCACTACGCACCGCGGACGCGTATTGTATATTGTATAGCGTATTGTCAGCATACTGTGAACGAAAAATACCGTTTATTCTCACGTTTACACTGGGGCTCACAGTGACCCTGCTCACATTCGGCGGCTGACAGTCAGTTTGGTTTGAACACAGCCTAAGCGTCACACGGCATTGACGTCACAAATATTCATAGTGATAAAGTTAATATGAGATTTCCGACTGCGTTTGTTTGTTGAAAATTTTCAATAATAGTATAAATTGTTCTGATATTTTGTCCAAATTTTATTTTAAGACCCCCAGGAAGTCAAAAAGATTTAATCCACCTTTGCGTGTGCCATTGTCCTCGACAAATTATCGACAGAATTCGTACATTGTGCGTGCAAGTAGAAGTTTAAACGGGCTGTGTAAACAGCATGATATAGATCCATTCGTAACTAGTGTGTCCTCGGTCAAGAAGTGCTTAAGCCGTAATTTTTTCATCTAGTAAAGATAAACTTAATTCAAATTCAAAATCATTTATTTCAAATAGACCAAATGTAGGCACTTTTGAATAGTCAAATGTCGGTCAGTCCAAGAAAAGTGAAGCTAAATTGCATGTTCCAAAGCGTAGATCTCTATGGAGAAGAACATGCAAGAATCTCCATGGACACTCTTTACCGACTTCCCAAAAAGGAGGAGGTACTACGTTCGGCTGTTTGTATGTTTTTTTTTATTTTTTTTTTTTTTTAAATCATATTATGTGTTACATATAATGTTTGTTTACATTATTTCATGTTGCTTCTATTATGTGAGCACAATGTAGACAATAAAATTAAAATAAAAAATATATTAAAAAGATAAAAACTGAATTAAGCTACTGGCAGCTAAGAGATGACCAGTCTCAACTGACGGCACCCGTTCACGAGCATGACGCGTGCATCAGCCCCACTCAGCTCAACCATTTTCAAGGGAGCTGAATGGCCCAATACACGCGCCACCAACAGCGAACAATATTAAGGTTGTTATGCAATAAGAGAAAAATTGCAACTAATTTGTAGATCAATAGCTATTAAGCAAACTATGTGTCCTTTTCTCTGCATCTGGTGTCCATAGAATCTTGTATTATCCTGTACTTTATCTTGTTATTGGCTGTCAGTCTAACTTACTGTTTCTTACCTGGTTTGTTTTAGCTGTAAGTCCTCCAGATTATTTATAGTACATTGTTACACTAGGGGTGAAAGTTACTTATTTCGTCCCGAGAAGGAGTTGGCGGCCGAGCGTAGCGAGGTCGCTAATTCGAGGGAATAAATAAGTAACTTTAACCCCGAGGTAAGCATTGTGCTTTTCATTGCGAATACAAGAAGATAGAACTAGTTTTTTTTTTCAAATAATTTGACAGCTGTTAGTTGAAAGTAAAACTCCCTAGGGATGAAAAGTGTCATACTTTTCAGCCCGCTCCTCAGGCAACTTCAGACCTACTTTCAAAGTATGAGTAATGAAAAATAAATAAATATTATTCGATCCTTACCTGGACGTCCTCCCGCGACTACCCACGCTCGCAGTCTCATCTCTGTTACTTGTATTCAGACTTCTGTCGCTCCGGTCCCTGCCAACATTCGTGTTCCTATCTTGCCAGTCTCTGTTCGGCCTGTTGCTTTGCCTGCCCTGAGAACAAAAAACGTATATTTAGTAGGTATTGTAGCGTCCCACATTTATGTTGTACTAGGTATTACCTGCGGCTTCGCCCGCGTTTATTAATATAGTTTACTTTTTTTCTCTTTACTTTCTACACTTTACTTTCTCTCACTTTTTTTTTTTTAATTAGCCTATGTCCGTCTCCAGGGTCTCAACTATCTGTGCCAATATTCGTCAAAATCGGTTTTACCGTTTAGGCGTGAAGACGTAACAAACAAACTCACTTTCGCTTTTATAATATTAGTAAGGATGTTACTCAGGAAACTAGTACAACATAAAGGTGGGACGCCACAATGGCGTCCCACCTTTATGTTGCTCCCGGCGGCTTCGCCCGCGTGATAGCAGAAATTTATCCCAAGGGAACAAACTTTCGGGATAAAAAGTATCCTATGACCTATTCCAGGACATGGTCTATCCGTGTACCAAGTTTCATCAAAATTGGTTTTGCCATTTAGGCGTAACAAACAAACAAACTCACTTTCGCTTTTATAATATTAGTAAGGATTAATAATTTTATTATACTGTGACATTGTGTGTGGACTATGGTTTAGCTTAGTTTTGTGCCGTTGCCGGTAATATTGCCGTGAAGTGGGAATATTGCCCGAAATATGAATATTGGTGGCAATATTGCCAGCATTTTTTTTTATTTCATATAAACTAGTGCTTGACTGCGATTTCACCTGATGGTAAACAGTGCTGCAATCTCTGATGGTGAGGCGCACTATACCCATATTGCCGTCAACGGCACATCTCTAGTTTAGCTTAGTGCTCTATGGTTTAATTTTGTCTACGGAGTAGTTTAGTAGAGAGCAGTGGTGGTATAGGGTGAATATATCTGTCCCTCTTTTCCACTCGCACGCCTGACATCTTAATTCATTCACAATAAGGAGTATATTTCACCAGGACACCATAGCGGCGCGACCAGTCGCCGCCACCATCGAAATGTATACAGCTCTATAGAGTTACTCCCCTGGTGTCCGTTTGGTTGCGCTACCAACGTGGTGGCGCGACCAGCTCGGAAGTGTGGCGACTCTGGTGTCTAGTGTGATTTGTAACGACAAAATTAAAAAATAAAGTACCTTTTTTTTTAACTCTCATTAATTTACGCATGTTCGAAATTTTCCTTTTTTTAAAAAAACGTCAGCTGAGCGAGTCCAATGACCTGTAGGTAGTTAGTACGCAACGCCTATACATATATGTCTTCTGTACCTCTATCTATTTTGTGGTTGCAGTGGGGACATCTTCCAGCTATCATGACGTGGATAAAGGGTTCCGATTCAAGATACTTACTTTGTGAGCAATATAAATTTGTAGTCTCAATGGTTCCGTGCGATTCATCTTCATCATAGCCAGTTTAGCTTCTCTGTAACAGAAATATAATTGGATTAGATTAAGAAAGAAAGACATGTAACAGATTTTTGAGGACGATTCATTGTTTTTTTTAAGGTGGGACATCTAATAACTTCTTCCGCTCTAGGACGGAGCGGGAGGGCGTGTCAGACTTCTACTGACTTGTCCATCATCATCATTTCAGCCGACTGACGTCCACTGTTGGACATAGGCCTCCCCAAAGTGTCGCCACAATTATCGATCCTGTGCGTCCCGCATTCATCGGATTCCCGCAACCTTCACCAGGTCATCGGTCCACCTGGTAGAAGGCCTTCGACGCTGCGTCTTCCAGTACGCGGCCGCCAATCCAGAAACTTTCAGCCCCAACGGCCATCTGTTCTGCGAGCAATGTGCCCTGCCCATATAACCACAATTATAGCCATAATGTAACCCACTTCCATGTTCCTTCATTCCAGGGCCCCGGGTTTTCCTTTCAGAAGCCGAAAGGTTTCGACCCTGCTGACCTCCACGGTGTTACTGCTATTGGTCTTATTTACCCTTCTTCTGCCCTTATCCCATATTACATGAGGTCGACGCAACACGTTTTTTTCTTCAAGTTTTCCTGTCACCCGTCACACTATCACTAACTCTCAATTCTTTCTTATCATTCCTCATACAATCCATCCATCATTGATTGCCCTCGTGGGGGCGATCGGCGGCGGAGACCTCTCGCGCCGGGTCTTGGTTGAGGCCATGGTCCGGAGCGAGAAGGAGTGGCAGGCGGTCGGCTTCTTCTGCGAAGCAGTAATGCTAGCAAAGGAGGAGGCCGACTGCATCAGGCAACGGCGCCGGCGCTCTCGCCACCGCCTGATTCCGATCCCGATTTCCGGCAACCGAAGACGCGGGCTCGCGGATAGCGAGCCATGGGTAGCTCGCTATCCGACCGTCCGGTAACTGTGTGGACCGAGCCCAAAACGTCGACGGCGCGCACTGTTCCCGCGCGCGTCAAGGAGTTGTCAGCAGCAGGAGCCCAGCTGGGTCAGCCGGGGCCAGGGTTGTCCGAAAGGATACTCGAGCCCCGGTATGAAGAGGCTAAAAGGAACGGGGTGGGTTTTTAGTCGGTAAGAGTCTGACACTATCTCCCGCTCTACCCAAGAGCGGGGGTTGTCATTGGGTGATTTTTCCCACCAAAAAAAAACCCATCATTGGTCTTACTTACCCTGGCGTCTCATATTTGACCAGCGCAAAGTTCTTCTGCGGGTCCTTGCTAACGTACACTTCGATGAGCGTCCCAAACTTGGCGAAGACCGCCCGTAGTCCCTCCTCATTCAAGGCTTTTGGTATGTTCTTGATGTAGAGCCGACAGTGGTCCAGGCTGACATCACCTCTGGAAAAGTTTGTGTGGAATAAGATACAGGATATACAGGGTTATTTGTAAAACACTGGCAACCTCTCAGGACTATGTCGCTAACATCATAAACAACAACTTTTGTTCTATGACTTTTAAAAATATATACATTTTTTATTTATTTATTTACTAGCTTTTGCCTGTGCGGCTTCGCTCCCGCTCTTCCCTACTCTAACCTACACTACTCTACCCTACTCTACCGTATCCTATGTCCGTCACCTGGCTCTAAGCTACCTACCCACCAATTTTCAGCCATTTCTGTTCAGCCATTCTTGAGTTATAAGTGTTGTAACAAACACGACTTTCTTTTATATATATAGATTGGAATAAATGTAAAATTTCACATGGTCGATGTCGCTTGTGGAAGCTAGTTATTACGTATAAAAAAATCGGCCAAGTTCGAGTCGGACCCGCGCAGTAGGAGTTCCGTACAAGCTTGAAAATATAAAATCCATATAAAATCTATGGAGACCGACGCGCCAAAATCGGCATGTGTGGCACACGTGTATGCAGTGTATTTACCATTATCCGTGCGTCACTGCGGGGTGCCAGCTGAAAATCAGCGCTGGGTGTTTGACGCCCAGCAATAGCTGAGTTGGAGACCCTTTCGGTTTCGGGCACATTCAATGCAACTGTATTGTATTTCTGTACTTTTTTATTTTTTATTATTATTTTATGTTGTGGTATATTGTGTTGCTTGCGCCGAATAAATGCTATTCTATTCTATTTTAAGTCGGGGCCGTTACCACTCGGCCACCACAGCTCTCACGTACACGTATGCATCGGTGTAATGTAGCTCCCGCTTTAATCTGGTCAACTCTCTACAACTTACCCGCAGTCATCGTCAGGATATTGTTGATCGTAGACGGAGTTGTTGTAGTCGTCCCTCGAGTCCCACTCGTTGCCCTGGCTGTAGCGACCCCTACTTGCCATTGTACTGTGGATGAGAACATGTAATGATCAGACGAGTATTTTTTTCAATGAAACCACTCTATCTGAACTGTGGAGCCCGCTCCGAGTCTAACAACTACTGTACAGACAGCTATGGGAGCACAAAATAGATAGGTACAGAAGTCAACCTACATACAAAGCGCGCTCGAGCAACGCACACAGACACCGCTCACGGACACGATATCTCGGTAGCGTCTCGGCCCGCCCGTCGAACAGTTCCGGCACAAAACATATAGGTACGGAAGTCAATCTACACACAAAGCGCGCTCCAGCAGCGCACACATAGACACCGCTCACGGACACGATATCTCGGAGCGCCTCGGCTCAATCACCCGGTGGCACTCGTACAGTTCGGCGCAACGCGTTGATCTAGTACGATCGCCTAGCGTAGGTATAAAAAGTATATGTACATCACTTTTTATACCTTGAGATTGACTTCTGTGCCTATCTATTTTGTGGTGAGAGGACCGCTGCGGTCTCCCTTTCACAAAGGTAGCAAAATTATGAGTAGTGTGGTGTTCACTAGAATCACTAGTTAGGGATTTGGGTTTATAGCAAATGAGACAACCAAATCGTCAGTAAGCAAGCAAACCTCCCCGGAAGGACCACGACTGCCATGACGTCAACGACTTGACTTGTCCTACATTTAATGTGTACTATACCACAAGTAAAGGCGTTGGAATGCTGGGTGACGTCACGAGATCGGCGTGGAAGTTCAAGTATTCGGGCTGCGGTACCTCGAGACCCGACAAAAAATTTATACTTTAAGGAAGAGGAATATGCGTCGCGTATTATCGGTCGCGTAACGCCAGAACAGACAAATGTATAGAAAAACACTTGACCGTTCACACTCAACCGATGATACGTTAGTGCGTCGAGCGTACAGCGTCTATTCCGTTTCCTTCCGTCAACGCATTGTTGGTCGACGTAAGAGCGGCAACGTCGCGCGCGCCACGCGCTACTTGTATTTGATTGATGCATGATGTTACGCTCGACGCATTTTCCGTTTGATATGAATTGACACATTCGACCGAATAGACGCGACTGATGATACGCTCGGCGTATTTTACGTCAGATATGAACCTTCCCTTAGTTTTGCATAAAACTAAAGTATACATAAAAATATGCTATTCCCAACCTTTACTGTGATGCGTAACTTAAAACACTATTATGAATAATCAGAGTTCAAGCACATACAATCTGTTTCAAATCAAAACAATGGTTATTTTGAAATGAGAAGCTTGTTTATAGAGCGGCCAACCTGAGGAACATTTCCATACAACCAGCGCCGGCGTTAGGGGGGGGGGCACGATGGGGCGACGGCCCAGGGCGACAAATTCTAGGGGGGCGCCAAGGTCTGGAGTTGGAGTCTACGGTCTCCCCTGGTGCCAACCCTCAAAACTGTGATTTTTAAGATGGATTTTTTGAGGGGGTGTTTTTTTTACGGTGGGCAAAAATCATCTTATGACAACCCCGCCCTTGGGTGGAGCGGGAGATATTGTCAGACTCTTACTGACTAAAAACCCACCCCGTTCCTTCTAGCCTTCATACCGGGGAGGAGGGGGTTTGCTCCTCGACCACGTTGTGCTTACGCTTACAATTGGTGCGATACTTCCACCTGGGCGCCACAATATTTTCGCCCGGGGTGTCAATGGCCCTTACGCCGGCACTACATACAACAGTAGTGACAAGAAACATATAACCTTGATATTTGTAATACTAATACTTTCTTACACATTAACACTTTTTTTTTTCGGTGGGCAAAAATCATCTTATGACAACCCCCACTCTTGGGTGGAGCTAGAGATAGTGTCAGACTCTTACTGACTAAAAACCCACCCCGTTCCTTCTAGCCTTCATACCGGGGCACGAGCTTCCTTTCGGATAACCCTGGCCTCAGTAGGCTTCGACCCAGCTGGGCCCCTCCTGTTGCTGACAACTCCTTGAGGCGCGCGGGAACAGTGCACGTCTTGGGCTCGGTCCATTATCGGACGATTGGACAGCGAGCTACCCATGGCTCGCCGTCCGCGAGTCCGCGTCTACGGTGGCCGGAAATCGGGATCGGAATCCCGGCGGCGGCGGCGAGGGCGCCGTTGCCTGATGCGGTCTGCCTCCTCCTTTGCTAGCATTACTGCTTCGCAGAAGGAGGCGACCGCCTGAAATTCCTCCACATTAACGCTTTGGAATGTGCAGTTAGCATCACTTTTTTTTACTGACGGTCTTCTTGACAATTCAAAAGTGCCTGGAAATTTATTATTATTCCACAACTATCACACAACGCCGTCTAGTCCCAAGCTAAGCCGAGCTTGTGTTATGGGTACTAGACAACTGATAAACATACTTATATATTTCTAAATACATACATGTTATAGATAAATTACACCCAGACACAGAACAAATGATCATGTTTATCACATAAACAATTGTTCTAGGTGGGAATCGAACCCACGACCACCGGCATAGCAGTTAGGGCCACTAACCACTAGACCAACAGGCCAGTCAACTGTAGAATATACAGTTTACTATACCTATGTATGTGAACATTATTCCATCATATAAATTATTAACCTTTCAATCATGATAATTAGAGACACAACAGAAAGACAATGGGTGCGCAAACACTGTAACAAATTCATGCTGTCATTGTTAATAATGTTTTACTTTCTCTCGCCTGAAACACAATCCTGTGTTTCAGGCGAGAGAAGGTAGATCCTAGGTAGGTCCTAGTTCAGGCATATAACACTTGTGAACTTTACATAGAATTAAGAAAAAATTTGTTTACTGTATGACTTTATTTTTAACAGACTTCGAAAAGGAGGAGGTTCTATGTTCGGCTGAATGTATGTTTTTTTTTTTTTTTTTGTATGTATGTTCACCGATATCTCGGTCAATTGTGGACCGATTCTGAAATTTTTTTTTTTTTTTATTGGAAGGTTATGCTTCCAAGTTGGTCCCATAGAAATATTGTTATGATCTGATCATGAACTTCGAAGATATGGAACCGAACTCTTCATAGAATCATAGCAGAATTGCCGTAACAAGTAAAATTGCTTTGTTTATACGTGTAGTCGATGACTGACTGATGAAAAGGGGGAGGGGATGTATCAAACTGATCTGGTGATAAAGCCAGAAGGTAATTTCATGTAATATAACCGTATTTGGGATTATTAGAATCGTTATGGGATGCACTCTGGCTATAAGGTAATTTATGTTTAGCTGAAGGGTAGGTACTTTTTAGTGGTGCTACCATAACTAAAAAGTGAAAAATAAAAAACTTTTTACAAAAAAAAAAAAAGTTTTGTAAAAAGTTTTTTATTTGAATAAATTTTATTATTATTTATTTATTTATTGTCTCTGATTGACGGTATTTGAAGACTTATAGAAAAAAAAAGGGGTATGTTTTAGGAGGGCAATCATCCAATGACCGCTGAGGTGAGCTGCGTGACAGACTTTTACTGACTAAAACTCACTCCTGCAAGCTAACCCATGGCTGCAGTAGACATCGACCCTGCTGGGCACTTACAGAAGGGTGTGGGGTTAGGAGGACAAAAAAATTGCCTATGACTTATTTATTACTAGCTTTGCCCGCGCGGCTTCGCTCCCGCTCTTCCCTACTCCACCCTACCCTACCCTACTCTACCCTACCCTACCCTACTACTCTACCCTACTCTACCCAACCCTACCCTACTCTACCCTACACTACCCTAATTTTTTTTCCATAAGAACCTTCTCCTCACAATAACAATCACAACAAAAAAAAAAAGCAGCCAAATCGGTCAAGCCGTTTTCATGCCAAGTCGTGACAACGGAAAACGGGGGTCATTTTTATATATATAGATTATTATGAGCCCGTTGTGTCCCACTGCAGGGCAAAGGCCTCCCTTCCTTTATTCTACTCTTTTCTGTCCTTAGCCACCTCTGGCCAATCCTTAAGGTAGGAGTCCAAATTGTCACGCCATCTCCTCCTGGGCCTATGACTGATTATTATTATTTAGTAAGACACACTAGCATCTATTAGCTGATGCATGTTTCATATAGTTTACATGTCTGTCCAACCGATTTTTAAAGCAGTTCAATGTGGGAGCTTTCACAATTCCGGGAGCCTGTTCCGTGCTGTTACAACTCAGTTAGGTAGGAATGGTTTCAAAGGCTTCTTTTTGGACGTATTTCTCCATAACTTGAGGGAATGTCCTTGTAAATATTTTTTGGCATTCAGTGTGTCAAGGTATTGATGCCTGGGCACATCGTAGTATTGTGCGAGTATTTTATAAGTTGCAATAAGCCTACCTATTTGTCTATGTTGTCCCAGTGTGATAAGGCCAAGTTCCTTAACCCTTCAGATACCATCAATTAGAGACACAATAGTAAGACAATAGATGCGGCCACCGGTGGTCGCTTGGGGATTCATGAATTAAGGCGCTTTTCGTAAATAGATTGCGAATGGCACGGACCATTTTTTTCCCTTTCTCTGTACATTTTCGATTAGAGTAATATCTTTCCGGTTAACAAACCCTCGATTGAATTTATGAACAAATACCAAAAAATGTAACCCCACCCTCCTTTCACTGCCACTTTTCTTGAATTCATTAGAAATCGCATACCTACGAGAATACTCGTAGTTGGCAGTGGGGCTCAGATCTTGTACTATGAGTATACTCGTAGGTTGGCAGTCAACGTGTTAAAATATGGGTCCCAGATGACATTAGCACACTCCAAGAGAGGCCTTATATAGGTTTTGTAGAGATAACTAATGTATTCTCAGACTTACTTATTGCTTGCAAAAGGCAATTTCAGAGGAGTACATACACAAATAGTGTGACATGTGATTTTTATAGATTTGAAATTTAACAGGATGAACAAAACAGGAAAACTAAACAAGTGCCAATGCATGCGGCCATATCTTTACAACCATGTTAAGTCCGAAAATTATTTTGGTTACAATTTAGACATTGGGCAGTTTCTTTAAGGAAAAAAATTGATACTTCCTGCCCTTATCTTCTGTAACTTAGGGAGACAAGCATGATAAGTTTTAGGCACCTTTAACAACTGAATATCCTAGTATGTTTTCCCCTTTTTAGACTGGAAATGATTCAACATAAACATTTAGTCCTACTTTAATTTCTAGTCTTTTACATAAATCGCGCAACAACAATTTTCGATCACAAAGATATTTATTATGGTGTATTTCAGCTAAAAGCCATTGTTCTATAGAGAATTAACGGTTTTTTTTTTAAATATAGGTATTGATAAGACATGGGTACGAAACCCGAAACGGGAATGCTCAAGGGCAGAACCCTTGAGACCTTTACAAGCCACAGTAAAAAAAAAACATAAGCCGGGCGATTGAGTGCCACTAGTAGTAAGTGGTTAAGTACTCAACCAACTTGCAAAAAAACATTTTTATAAAGAATCTCTGTGTGCTAGACTCACCTTGCACGATATTTAGACATCTGCAAATTCGCACAAATAACTTTTTGAAAATAGAAACGTTAGAAAACGTTAAGACACAACGTGTCTGTCACAAACGTATTATTAATTTCCATTATATGTCGACAACTATATTTGATACGAATATTATAGTTTATTTTAACAATTATTTTTGCCGAAATAAATCAATAAACTTACCAATTATTTTCTGTAAAACTTGAGAAAACAATCCAACGCCGACTAAAAACAAAGAACTGAAAATTGCACAGGTAAAAATTGGTTGACTGACAACTGACAAACAAAAAATTATAGATTTTTTACGTCTGTGGTCTTACTTAGTCGATTTTCTTTTAAATTCAAATTCAAACTTGGGTATTGTCTTTAAATGTGCACATAAAATGTGACCCAAACCTTAAAGCAGATCGAGCGATCTTGTGATCAAGCTAAAGTTTACAAATTATTGTTTTTTTTTTTAATATAATTAGAAGCACGTGTCCGCACAAATATCTTTTCCAGATACTATTGTAGATCCACGAGTATTTTGGCATTTCTAGTTTATTGACATTTCGACGTATTAAGGCGTCTCAGTCTCGCTCGAGTATAAGGGAAGGTTCATATCTGACGTAAAATACGCCGAGCGTATCATCAGTCGCGTCTATTCGGTCGAATGTGTCAGTTCATATCAAACGGAAAATGCGTCATGCCACATGTCAGTTTCTGCGTTTAGCATCTATAGAGCGGTTGTGTTGTGTGATACGGCCTGTACACAAACGATCTCTGCTGATGTTACGCCTAGACTGAATGCATCAATCAAAATACAAGTAGCGGCTGGCGCGCTCGACGTTGCCGCTCTTACGTCGACCAACAATGCGTTGACGGAAACGGAATAGACGCTGTACGCTCGACGCACTAACGTATCATCGGTTGAGTGTGAACGGTCAAGTGTTTTTCTATACATTTGTCTGTTCTGGCGTTACGCGACCGATAATACGCGATGCATGTTCCGTCAGATATGAACCTTCCCTAATGACGTTTTGACGTCTTAACCCTTCAGATACCGTCAATTGATGGTGAGGAAGATGCGCGGCCACTGGTGGTCGCTTGGGGATTCATGAATTAAAGCGTATCTAACCTATAAACCGGAAATATTAAATTTTATTGAAAACTTCCCTTCATACTTTACAAGCTTAGGACTGTGTTAAATAAAATATGTATTACACAAACATTAACAAGACAGTGCAACTGATGACTGTTGACGCGCAAACAGCGATGATGTCAAGTAGCTAAGAGTACGTTCGTTCATCCATCTACTAATCCCTGATAAAGCAAGAGTATTTAAAACATTTCATTGTTTACGGTTATCACGTGATAGAAAAAGGTCATCATTGTCCCAACACTATTCGCATGAATGAAATAACTTATTTCAAATAAGTTTGACATTGACAGCTATCGAAATCCTAACCTACCGAACTATTTTCTAATAACGTAAAAGATATTGTTAAAAATAAATAATTAAAACAAACTATTAAATATGAAGAATGGACGATAATGGGAAGCACACGTCCTCGTACCAATTGGACCAGGAAATATTGGATGGCAAGTTGTTTATAATATTTTTTGTTGTAATTCTAGTACGGATAAATCAACAGGTAGACGTCTAATGTGTTATGATTATGACAATATGACGCAGAAATATTTCGTATTGTATACATAATATATATAGCGGAAATACTTTAAAGAAGAATCTTATTTAGCAATGTAAACCAATTCGGCTGTCTAACATAATGGCTTGTGAAAAAAAAAAAACAATGAATAATACATTATGAATAAAAAAAAAAAAGAATACAATGTTTATTGCATTGTATTTGGTTTATTATTGGACCATTTAACGTCTCTTATTTTGTTTGCTAATGAGTATCATAATCAATAAAACATTGCTAATCAGTAATTTTATTGCATTAAATGAAATAGTAAACAATTTTTTTTGGTGTTGTTAACAAGTATGATTCATACAACTTGTTATGTTGTGACATGAATATGTGGATAAGAAATACTGATTTGAAATTAGAACATCAATCTTGATAGGTTTTTCTGCTTTTTTTTATTGATAGAATTATTTTGTTCAACTTAATGTTGGTAACAATGTACAAAATCATTATTTTTTGCAGTGTTTAAAGCTTCCGTATAATGATATTACACTATAAAAATACTAATTAAAGGTTTATCAGTAAGTATTGTCACAACCACAGGTGTTTAAAAGGTTTATGTGCCTTAAATTCTAGGATATATTTTACCACATACACAAAAGTTTAGCTGGTATAATATTAACATGAATATCAGTCAATATGACATATTATAATGGTTGCAAAAAAATAACTAAATATAATACTAATAATATTCCACAACAGTCACACAACACCGTCTAGTCGCAAGCTAAGCAGAGCTTGTGTTATGAGTACTAGACAACTGATAAACATAGGTACTTATATATTTCTAAATACATACATATTATAACTAAAAATTGTTCTTCAACTATTTTGCATATTAAAATTCATCACCATCTTTTTGTCTGTGTCTCGTGTTATTTGGGGTTGGAACAACACAAAATAATGTCTACTGGTTGGGGTGTGGAATTCTAAGAGTTCTGAGGTTTTTAGCTAGAACTACACGTGTGCCACACGTAACCTGTGCTCTTCGGTCTTTATACATTTTATATGGAAACTATTCTGTAGAGCTACACTAAATCCACGTCACGCGACGTCGTTATACGTACAAATCAGGCGTGATCCTCCTGTGTACGTCTAATGTAGGCCTAGCTTTAGTGTTCTCTCTGCAAACTGTGTTCCATCTGCCATATTATGCCTCATGTTACTTGATCTCATAAGGATCTAATGACAGCATCAGCAGACGGTATTGCTGTGGCCAAACGCTAGGCTAGGGATTCAATTTAGAAATCTTACTTTTTGTTGCTGAGATGAGAGTTACATGTTTCAAAAGTAGTAGTTTTGTAAAATATGTAACTGATAGTATAGGCTAGTTTCAGTAAAAAAAATATTTTAGTCCCCCGTTTACATTATCCCTATCTATATATATAAAAATCAATGCCACTTTTCGTTGTTATATTATAACTCAAGAACAGGCTCACCTATCCAAACCAAATTTTTAGGCTTTGTTCAGACTATTTAGTAGATGGTTTATGTGAAGTTTGGTAGGGTAGAGTAGGGTACAGTAGGGTAGAGTAGGGTAGAGTAGTGTAGAGTAGGGTAGAGTAGTGTAGAGTAGTGTAGAGTAGAGTAGTGTAGAGTAGAGTAGTGTAGAGTAGAGTAGTGTAGAGTAGAGTAGTGTAGTGTAGAGTAGGGTAGAGTAGGGTATAGTGGGGTAGGGTAGGGTAGAGTAGGGTAGAGTAGGGTAGAGTAGTGTAGAGTAGAGTAGGGTAGAGTAGGGTATAATAGTGTAGAGTAGGGTAGAGTAGGGAAGAGCGGGAGGAAGCCGCGCGGGCAAAAGCTAGTTAATATTATAAATGCGAAAGTAACTCTGTCTGTCTGTCTGTCTGTCTGTCTGTTACGCTTTCACGCAAAAACTACTGAACGGATTTAGATCAAATTGGTAGGTAGGTAGAAGAAACACTAGACGACAATAACACATAGACTACCTATAATTCCACTGCTGAGCACGGGTCTCTGCCCGCGCGATATAAACTGTAGTCCACGCGGGCGAAGCCGCAGGCGGAAAGCTAGTTAAAAAATAAGGGACATGTATTTTTTTATTTGTAAATTAAACCAAAAATGACAAAGATATAGCTCATTAAAGTTACGTGTAACGTCACGCCGCGCTGCATTTTTTCGCACGGGTTGACGTCACACGTAACTTTATTGGTCTATATCTTTGTTATTTTTTGTTTAATCGAAAAAAGAAAAAATACGTGTCTAATATTTTTTTTTAATCTAAAATACGGATTAAATAAAATGTAGTTATTTTGACCCTGGAATCTACCCTATTGTATAATATGAATAGCTGTGTAATTACACAGCTAACTATACCAAATACAAACAGCTAACTATAGAATAACTATTCTGGTATTCAATAAATTTCTTTCTAATATGTTTATTGTTTCTTTTCAAGATAAATTCTCCTTCTCAGTCGTACACTCTTGACAGAGTGGTCGTGGTCATGTCTCGGTCGAGTCCCGGACCACCGCCTCTCTCGCGAAGCGACGCCATGCTGCTCTGTTTGTGTTTGGTTTAAGATAAATAGAGCTCTCCATTTTGAAAAATTCCTCAATAGTTTTCAAAAGCCTATTTCACATAGAAAAAATAAATAAATTGAAAACACCCAATCGCAAAAAAAAGAAAGAATAAAAGTAGGCATGCTCTAAGAGAGGATTTTCCAATTAATGGGTGTCTAAAGTTTGGTATGGAAACCGTCTGAGTGCTCGGACTCGCGCACGAAGGGTTAAAAAATCACGCCCCCCAAAAATATTTATTTTATTCATCATCATCTTCCTGCCCTTATCCCGTTTTATTTGGGGTCGGCGCAACACGTTTTTTCTTCCATTCTGTCCTGTCGCTCGTCACGCTATCACTAAAAATATTTATTTTATTCTAAACTTCAAATATTATCCGAAAGGAAACTCGAGCCTTGGTTTGAAGGCTAGAAGGAACGGGGTGGGTTTTTAGTCAGTAAGAGTCTGACACTATCTCCCACTCCACCCAAGGGCGGGGGTTGTCACATAAGATGATTTTTGCCTGCCGTAAAAAAAAAACTTCAAATTAAAAAAAATATCTTGTGAACATTTTTATATCCCCTAGAAGTACAATTAATATGCCCAATATGAAATTATAAACGAATTTCAGAACCTCGCTTTTTTTTTCGTTGGCCACTTCACGTGAATGAATGCCTCATTAGTTTATCATCATCATCATCGTCATCCTGCCCTTGTCCCGTTTTATTTGGGGTCGGCGCAACAAGTTTTTTTCTTCCATTTTGTCCTGTCACTCGTCACGCTAGAAATATCCAATCACAAATTTCAGCCCATATGTCATCTGGTTCCGTGGTGTAGTGGTTATCACATCTGCTTTACACGCAGAAGGCCGCCAGTTCGATCCTGGCCGGAATCATATCTTTTTGTGTACTTTTTGCAGAATATTTTTTCATTTATTTAATTAAAATTTAGTTTTATCACTTTTTTAAATTAAAATTCATAGTAAATACAAAAAGATAGTTTTTTTTTTTGCTGATATAAAAAAGTGGTACAAGAGTTTTCACTTTCTAGTGGCACATTTCAATCTATTCGTCAAAATAACTTTTTCGATACTCTTACTCGCAAACCCGCTCTTATCCTACCACTTTTAGGCACGCAATAGACTATTTTCCGCACTAGTGCAGAAAAGTGCGCATGCTCTTTCCGCTACAATTTTATTACATTTATTGTATCGGGCTGGGCGCGCGTCGATCCCCACGATTCGGCGGTTAACACCCGTTTATTTTTTTCTTTGTAAGTTTATTGAAAACAAGTTTTTAATGAAAATCTATTTTTCATAGCAAGCTTTTATAGTCAAGACGAATCATACAAGTCCAAACAAAATGGGTTGTGTCGTTTAACTACCAAGTTCCTAAAGCCACCTTCCGGTTCCATCATCAGATCAGCTCCATGTCATATTAATTTTACAATGTCATCTGATTTATACATGCATACAAAACTTCAGCTCAATCGGTAACTGGGAAGTGGATCAAATTTAATTTGCAAGATTTTATTACAGATAAACATTGGGACAGGTGAAACTAAATAAAAGCTTGTAAAAACACAAAAAAAATATAATATAATGTCCATGTCATCAATAAAACCACAATAAATTTTCAATTAGTCAATAATGTCCAATTAATTCATGAATCCCCAAGCGACCACCGGTGGCCGCGCATCCATTGTCTTACTATTGTGTCTCTAATTGACGGTATCTGAAGGGTTAAATTAAAATGCAAAAAAAAAATATACACGTTTTGTCTTAGCCTAGGGTTAAAAAAAAAAAACTATCTATCTTTTAGTACTTGTATCAAGATGTGCAATGCTAATGTCAATAATTCCTCTCCATTCCAGCGCGCGGTATCAACATGACTGTTGGAGAAGTAGCCGGCTTGTCGACGTGCAAGTACTCGGAGCGAGTCCAGTCTCTCAAGCTCAACCTGGAGGATTTGGCCTTCTTGAAGGGGCTGAGGAGACGGATTAAAAATAGGGTGAGTTGAGGTGTTAGTAAACTATTATTATTGCTATATCTATACTTCGTGTAACGTTAAATGCGCAAAACCTAAAAATAGTTTGATCAGAATAACGATCAGAATCAATTGAACCACTTTTTAATATAGGCTACATTTTTCAAATAAATCTTCATTAAAAATGTCGACCTGTCTATTTATGAATAAGTCAAGCCATCACGTGCGCAAACCCGCCCATAATAATAATAAAAGTTTTTATTTCAGTGCAGATATTAATTTTAAACAAACTAAAACTGCACATAAAAACTTTAATTTTTTTTTATGATTTTTTTCACAGAATTAGGACAATTAAATTAAAAATCATTTGGGGTTTCTGAGGTTTTGCGCATTTAACGTTACACGTTGCATATATAATGCAACATTCGTTTTAGTATATGCGAAACGCGAAACACGTGTTTAATGTTTTTATGTAAAGAATCTATGTACAAAATTTTATAAATGTGTCATGAAAAATCCCAAAATTGTAAGCTTGTCATGTCAGCAAAAATACATAGTCGCCGAGCCATCCAGGCGACTGAGGGGTTGTTTTGCACTTGCAGCCAGCTGTTTGCTGGCACCTAATGCCTGTTATGACCTGCCGTGACCTGTGTTGTACTTAGTGTTGGTGGTGTCCAACTTGTGACCTTTTTAAATATTTTTAGGAAAAAATATAACATGGTGTAAAAACGATTAGAATCTGTTCAGTTACTGATAAAATTTATATTCAGATTTCGCAAAACTAAAAATAATGTTGTATATAAAAGGAGAAACTGACTGACTGACATATCAACGCACAGTCGAAACTACTGGGACGTTATGACGTAGGCGAGCACTAAGAGAGGGTTTTTTAAAATTCACCCCCTTAAAGGATGAAACGGGGGTCCAAAGTTTGTATAGAGAGACCCACTTTCATTCGGGCGAAGCCGCCGGCAGAAGTTAAGTTATAATAAAATAACTAGCTTTTACCCGCGGCTTCGCCCGCGAATTAATATACTTTAATTACTCTCCCCTTTTCTTCCCTCTTTCTACCCCTTTTCTCACTTTAAAAATGAATACATTAGCCTATGTCCGTCTCCAGGGTCCCAACTATCTCTGTTCCAAAAAATATCAAAATCGATTTTGCCATTTAGGCGTGAAGACATAACAAAGAAACTCACTTTCGCTTTTATAATATTAGTAAGGATAGTAAGGATACTATGGGGTCATCATTCCTTTATCGTCTGGTATCTAAGGCATAACATAATCAGCTTTATAATGTTCCCACTGCTGGGACTAAGGGCTATATTTCACCAGGACACCATGGCGGTGCGACCAGGTGGCAACTGGCAAAAAATGCAAAACAGGAACGAGAATAACAATAAAACAAAAGTAAATGAAGCTACAAGAATACTGGTGTCCGACGTACTAACCACAGACAACAGGAGTCCGTCGTAACCTGATATAGTCTGTGGTTGATTACGCACATTTCTCATGTGGATTGATGACTTTTACTTGTGTTGGCATTTGCTGACTCGAGATTGTAGACTTATTTAAATGAGCGCGTAGACTGGTATCAGGAATTATCGTTATCGAAGAATATAATTAGCTGAGATTTTAATAAATAGAGTATATTAGTATAAAAATAAATAGTACAAGCGTTTATTTAGTTTCACCTGTCCCGATGTTTGTCTGTAATCAAATCTTGCAAATTAAATTTGACCCACTTCCCGGTTACCGATTGAGCAGAAATTTAGCATGCATGTGTAAATCAGATGACAATGTAAAATTATTATGACAAGGAGCTGATCTGATGATGGAACCGGAAGGCGGCTACAGGAATTTGATAGTTAAACGACACAGCCCCATCGAGTTTGGGCTCGTATGATTCGTCTTGACGAGTATTAATTATATAGGTATACCGAGCTATAAAAGCTTGCTATGCAAAAATGATTTTCATTAAAAGCTTGTTTCGGTTAGACTTTGTGCTAAGTTTCAAGTAAATTGGCCAAAAAAATAAAATTTTGCTAATTTACTTATCAATTCCTTTCAGCTGGCCTCTCAAAACAGTAGACGCAGAAGTGTAGAGCACCTCCGTCGCCTAGCTCGAGAATTACGAGCCGTCCGAGCATGTAGAGACGACGCCTTATCAGAGAGACGAACGCTGGTGAAGCAGAGAGACAGCGTGCGAGCCAGCTGCCTGAGACTGTATAGGTATATTGTACAGGTAAGAATTGGATAAACTAGCTAGTAGTTGTTGCGACGATACTAGTGGAGAAGAGGGCGCTAATGACACAGAGAGACAGCGTGCGACTGTACAGGTATATTGTGCAGGTAAGCATTGGATAAAACTAGCTAGTAGTTGTTGCGACGATATTAGCGGAGAGGAGGGCGCTAATGACACAGAGAGACAGCGTGCGACTGTACAGGTATATTGTGCAGGTAAGCATTGGATAAAACTAGCTAGTGGTTGTTACGACGACACTAGCGGAGAGGAGGGCGCTAATGACACAGAGAGACAGCGTGAGACTGTACAGGTATATTGTGCAGGTAAGCATTGGATAAAACTAGCTAGTAGTTGTTGCGACTATACTAGCGGAGAGGACAGGGAGACTGCGTCCGAGCCAGCTATCTGACACTGTACAGGTATATTGTACAGGTAAGAATTGGATAAACTAGCTAGTAGTTGTTGCGACGATACTAGTGGAGAAGAGGGCGCTAATGACACAGAGAGACAGCGTGCGACTGTACAGGTATATTGTGCAGGTAAGCATTGGATAAAACTAGCTAGTAGTTGTTGCGACGATGCTAGTGGAGAAGAGGGCGCTAATGACACAGAGAGACAGCGTGCGACTGTACAGGTATATTGTGCAGGTAAGCATTGGATAAAACTAGCTAGTAGTTGTTGCGACGATGCTAGTGGAGAAGAGGGCGCTAATGACACAGAGAGACAGCGTGCGACTGTACAGGTATATTGTGCAGGTAAGCATTGGATAAAACTAGCTAGTAGTTGTTGCGACGATATTAGCGGAGAGGAGGGCGCTAATGACACAGAGAGACAGCGTGCGACTGTACAGGTATATTGTGCAGGTAAGCATTGGATAAAACTAGCTAGTGGTTGTTACGACGACACTATCGGAGAGGAGGGCGCTAATGACACAGAGAGACAGCGTGAGACTGTACAGGTATATTGTGCAGGTAAGCATTGGATAAAACTAGCTAGTAGTTGTTGCGACTATACTAGCGGAGAGGACAGGGAGACTGCGTCCGAGCCAGCTATCTGACACTGTACAGGTATATTGTACAGGTAAGAATTGGATAAACTAGCTAGTAGTTGTTGCGACGATACTAGTGGAGAAGAGGGCGCTAATGACACAGAGAGACAGCGTGCGACTGTACAGGTATATTGTGCAGGTAAGCATTGGATAAAACTAGCTAGTAGTTGTTGCGACGATGCTAGTGGAGAAGAGGGCGCTAATGACACAGAGAGACAGCGTGCGACTGTACAGGTATATTGTGCAGGTAAGCATTGGATAAAACTAGCTAGTAGTTGTTGCGACGATGCTAGTGGAGAAGAGGGCGCTAATGACACAGAGAGACAGCGTGCGACTGTACAGGTATATTGTGCAGGTAAGCATTGGATAAAACTAGCTAGTAGTTGTTGCGACGATATTAGCGGAGAGGAGGGCGCTAATGACACAGAGAGACAGCGTGCGACTGTACAGGTATATTGTGCAGGTAAGCATTGGATAAAACTAGCTAGTGGTTGTTACGACGACACTATCGGAGAGGAGGGCGCTAATGACACAGAGAGACAGCGTGAGACTGTACAGGTATATTGTGCAGGTAAGCATTGGATAAAACTAGCTAGTAGTTGTTGCGACTATACTAGCGGAGAGGACAGGGAGACTGCGTCCGAGCCAGCTATCTGACACTGTACAGGTATATTGTACAGGTAAGCATTAAATAAATTAGCTAGTAGTTGTTGTGACGATACTAGCAGAGATAAGGACGCTAGTGATACAGCGAGACTACGTCCGAGCCAGCTGCCTGAGACTATAGGTATATTGTACAGGTAAGCATTGAATAAAGCTAGCTAGTAGTTGTTGCGACGATTCTAGTGGAGAGGAGGGCGCTAATGACACAGAGAGACAGCGTGCGAGCCAACTGCCTGAGACTGTACAGGTATATTGTACAGGGAAGCATTGGATAATCTAGCTAGTAGTTGTTGCGACGATACTAGCGGAGAGGAGGGCGCTAGTGACACAGAGAGACAGCGTGCGAGCCAACTGCCTGAGACTGTACAGGTATATTCTACAGGTAAGCATCGGATAAAGCTAGCTAGTAGTTGTTGCGACGATACTAGCAGAGATAAGGACGCTAGTGATACAGCGAGACTATGTCCGAGCCAGCTGCCTGAGACTGTACAGGTATATTGTACAGGTAAGCATTGGATAATCTAGCTAGTAGTTGTTGCGACGATACTAGCGGAGAGGAGGGCGCTAGTGACACAGAGAGACAGCGTGCGAGCCAACTGCCTGAGACTGTACAGGTATATTCTACAGGTAAGCATCGGATAAAGCTAGCTAGTAGTTGTTGCGACGATACTAGCAGAGATAAGGACGCTAGTGATACAGCGAGACTATGTCCGAGCCAGCTGCCTGAGACTGTACAGGTATATTGTACAGGTAAGCATTGGATAATCTAGCTAGTAGTTGTTGCGACGATACTAGCGGAGAGGAGGGCGCTAGTGACACAGAGAGACAGCGTGCGAGCCAACTGCCTGAGACTGTACAGGTATATTCTACAGGTAAGCATCGGATAAAGCTAGCTAGTAGTTGTTGCGACGATACTAGCAGAGATAAGGACGCTAGTGATACAGCGAGACTATGTCCGAGCCAGCTGCCTGAGACTGTATAGGTATATTGTACAGGTAAGCATTGATTAAAACTAGCTAGTAGTTGATGTACAGTGAACTCGACCCCAATTTCCAGCCATTCTAGGTGTGGGTTTGCGGACGACGAGTATTGGGTAGCTCGCCGTCCGGCCATCTGGTAACTGTCCGAACCGAGTCCGAGTCTTCGACGACGCGTAGCGTTCAACGCGCGCCTCAAAGAGGTAAAGGTATGGGTCTTGAGCGCTCGGCGTCAGAGTGGATATCGCCTTGCGCATTCCATACATTGGCGAGCCAATCGTCGTCGTTGTTAGATACATGCAGCAAGCGCAGGGAACGAATCAAGAGTGACGCGGCGCGCCAATTACTGACACTCCCCACCCCCGCGTCTCACTTCATACCACTAAATAGGCCCGATATTTGAAGCCAGCGTTCAAGATCCGTGCCGGTATCTATATCAGCAAATCCGGAGGGGCCCAGCAGGGCCGAAGCCTACGTACATGGGTTCCTGGAACGCGTCTCAGCCCTAGCGAGGGAAAAGTTACTGGATTATTTCCGACATATTGAAAAACCTTTACTGTAAAGACCTGATACTCCTAAGGGGGGGGGGGGGGGGGTCAGATCTTTAATTCACCCAGGGCGGGAGAAGTCTTAATGATTTTGCCCCAAAAAATCCTTTGGCATAACTGGTGTCAGATACTGGCATGACGGGCTTCCAATTACCATAACGATAACTTTTATCATGCCATTTATTATTCCAGGTTCTACAAGAACGCCAAGACACAACAGAAGTGCCAATTTTAGATTTAGAAACAAAAAAAGAATCTCAAATAAAACTCCCAGTCAAAAAGGTCTCAGTAACAGAGACAAAAACTCCTCTACTTCCGGAATGTTTTGAAAAAACCATAGACAAAAACATATTTGAATGTCGCATAGACAAGCTTGTACAGCAAAGTGTCAATCACATTTTTAAAAATGATGTTGCAGAAAAGAAAAAAGTATTTGCGAAAACAGTTTTTATATCGAATGATAAACTGAGTTCGAATATAAAATCTATGGTTTTGTCGGAGAACGATGGACTGAAGATTTTAGAGAGTGACGATGGTGTTTTAAATTTGTCTTTGAAAGAGGGTAGGCGAAAAAGTCACGGGAGGAAACAGTTGGCTCCTAGGAGGATCGCCTATGTGTATACTGATAACAATGGTAAGAACATCACACTATGTATAAGCGAAATAGATTACAATACTGGCCTGTTAGTCGAGTCACAAAATAGATAGGTACAGAAGTCAATCTACATACTGTGCGCGCTCTCACAACGCACACATAGACACCGCTCATGGACACGATATCTCGGCACGCGTCGGCCCACTCGTCGAACAGTTCCGGCTCAAACACTCATTAGTGTGCGTCCACCGAACGTAGGTATAAAAGTGAAGTACATTCATGAGATTACCTTCTGTACATATCTATTTTGTGGTCAAGTGGTCAGTGATTCTGACTCCCTCACAATGCTCGAGGATTAATTATGTAAATCCCGAACGAAAGTGAGGGATTAAAACTTAGCAACCTTCGTTTCGTTCGGAACTCAACATGCCGCCCGCGACTTAAAGACACTGCTATATTCCCTAGTCACATAAAATACTAATATTTGGCCTGTTCATCTGTTGGTCTAGTGGTTAGTGGCCCTGACTGCTGTGCCGGAGGTCGTGGGTTCGATTCCCACCCAGGACAATTTTATACTTCAATGGATGAGCACAATCATTTGTTCTGTGTCTGGGTGTAATTTATCTATAATACGTATGTATTTAGATATATATATATAAGTATGTTTATCAGTTGTCTAGTACCCATAACACAAGCTCTGCTTAGTTTGAAACTAGATGGCATTGTGTGATAGTTGTGGAATTATTATTTAACATTAATATTTTAAAGTTGATCTAAGCAACATACCACTAAAATAATTTTAAAATAATGCCTTATATTATGTTTATTAAAACTATTTTATTATTATTTTTCAGATGGCGTCCTTGATTTAAAGATAAAGAAAGAGAATTAGTGACTCGAACCAACATACAGACGGTAGTTAGGTATCATATTTACAGTTATATACAGACCAAAAATATAGTTATTAATCTTGGGAACAGTATGTATAAGTATACTAGTTTAACCTAAGTTATTATTTACTATGGCAACTCGAGGAGGTGATAATCATATATAGACACTAGCACGGATCTTGAATGCTGGCTTCAAGGTGCGTAGAAATCAAATATCGGGCCTATTTAGTGGTACGAAGTGAGACGCGGGGGCGGGGAGTGTCAGTGATTGGCTCGCCGCGCCAACGCGTCATAGACGTCACTCGAGATTCGTTCCCTGCGCTTGCTGCATGTATCCAACGACGACGATTGTCTCGCCAATGTATGGAATACGGAAAGCGATCCCCACTCTGACGCCAAGTGCTTAAGATCCATGCCGATACCTGTACTGCTAAAGCTAGAACTACATTAGACTGCCGCACACGTGTAACACGCCTGATTTGTACGTAGAACGACTTCGCGTGGTTCTAGTGTACTGCCCCCGTTAGTAAAAAAGACGCATCTAATTTCATTTTCCAGAGTTGAGTTATATACATTGCCGGAATCAGGACATAATGGCGTATCTGCCTGTATTTTTTATATTTCACTAACTTTCTCCAGTGCGGTTAACAAGGAACAAAAGGCCCAATTTACCGTTTAATTCATCAAAAAATTTTTTTATCCGTTTTCGTTTTTGTTAGATACGTCTTTTTAACTATCAAGGGCAGTGTAGCTCTACAAGTCTAGTTTCCATATAAAATGTATGGAGACCGACGCGCCCAGATCGGCGTGTGTGGCACACGTGTGCGCTGTGTAGTTCTAACTTCATTAGTAATTTTATCTCGGCTGGACCGCTTTTTCAATGAAAACGCTTGTAACAATCGGACAAAGGCTTATTTAAAATAAAACTAAGTCCAACTGTCGACGCGTATTCGTCATCACGCGCTTGGTGTACGCCTGCGTAAAGCTTACATTCAAAACTATGGCCTACTGTCCACGGACGCGTAGCGTCATAGACTCGTATCAGCGATTACACGCTTGGTGTACGCCTGCGTGAAGCTTATATACAAAACTATGGCCTACAGTCCACGGCCGCGTAGCTTCATAGACGCGTATTCGTCACTATACGCTTGGTGTACGCCTGCGTGAAGCTTACATACAAAACTATGGCCTACTGTCCATGGACACGTAGCTTCATAGACGCGTATTCGTCATTACACGCTTGGTGTACGCCTGCGTGAAGCTTACATACAAAACTATGAAACTCTGTCCATGGACGCGTAGCTTCATAGACGCGTATTGGTCATTACACGCTTGGTGTACGCCTGCGTGAAGCTTACATACAAAACTATGGTCTAATGTCCACGGACGCGTAGCTTCATAGACGCGTATTCGTCATTACACGCTTGGTGTACGCCTGCGTGAAGCTTACATACAAAACTATGAAACTCTGTCCATGGACGCGTAGCTACTTAGACGCTTTGGTCTAAGGTTTTAAAAGAACTGCCCGAAAAATTTAAGCTGTACCTTAAAATGAACTTTGTGTACTAGGTACTAAAGCTGTTATTCCTAAAACAATTCGTATTTTCATAGTAAATGTTGGCTTAGGTAAATGCTAGGTAACGGTAATTACTATATAAGTAAAATATTAATACTATGAAATATTCAAGGTGATTTTTTTAAATGGAATTGTGCCGAAAGTATGAAAAATAGAGACAATAAGTCGAAAAAAAAACAATTGGGAAAAGTCGTTATAAAATATTTAATCAGCCACTCTTTATTTACCATAAAAAAGGCTGAAATATTTGCACGCTTGCGTTGGATTGGTCTGACAATTATTTTTGTGTTCTATTCGCCAGGGTCGTGTGTTCGCGACTGGGTACTCGCATCTCGTTTAGCTCTTCAATCCCCATAGATGACAGAAGAGCTGACGAGATGGAAGTATTTGGTCGTGGATGTGCGACCCTGGAGGAATAAACGCGAGAGTGTTTGTCGGATATATCCGACACAAAATCAAAGTTTCCAATACCGCCTATAAGTTCTCATCACAAATTATTTGTAGTTTTAAATCATGTCTCGTTTACAGGCTTTGATTTAAATTAAAGATCTTTTTGAAAAACTCACCCTGCATACGACTTTGTACCTATATAAGAAATAGTAACAAAACGCATCACATTTTTATAAATATACTAACTATACATGATGAGTATGGTCCATAGACCTTACAGCCACTAGACGCCTCATGCTTGAACTAGCTCACCAAAACAATTCTGTCAACTAGCCGAAGTACGAGCGGGGTACTACGTTCTGATTGGTACGGGGGAACGGGGTACTGCGCTATGGTTGGTCGAGAGTATAATGCGTTTTACATAAGAAGTTCCTTCGCAGTAATGTTGGCTACCCTGTCTGTCTAAAGAAAGAAGATAAGAGTTGCCTACTCTAGCAAAATTATTGCACGAAATGCGAAACCAAATCGATTTTAACGGTAGTCGCACCACGACGTACGACGTACGACGATCGAAATGGAGCCCACTGTCGTATACTTTATTCAAAAATAGTTTATACAGTTTCCAAAAGAAAAAAAAAAATATAAGGCAATTGTTAAAAGTAACGAAAAATCAGTTAATGTTATATATTAAGTAATTTCATTGCTAAAAAATATAGCAACACTGTTTTTCCGTATTGCCAACATTACGGCGACAAAACTTCTTACGTGAAGCACATTATACAGTGCGTTTCACTTAAGAAGTTACATTGCTGTCATGTTGGTAGTATTGAAAATAATGTTACCATATTTTTAGCAATTAAATTACTTGATATGAGGGAGATTAACTGATACTTCGTTACTTTAACAATTGCCTTTTTTTATTGTTACTATTTTTGTATAAAGTATAGGGCGCTGGGCTCCATTCCGATTGTCTTACAATTCTTTTAAAAAAACAGTATCGTTCCTCTCTATTAACAACTTCCTTTGAGACCAATTTTTTTTAAATAAAATCCCGTTCCTCTCATAATTTTCCAAAAAGTGTTGCAGCTACCGTTAAAATCGACTTCGTTTCACATTTCGGGGAACAATTTTGGTAGAGTAGGCAACTCTTTCCTTTTTTCCCTTCTTTTTGTGTAGACAGACAGGGGAGCCAACATTACGCCGATGTAACTTCTTAAGTGAAACGCACTGTACATCAGATATATTAATCATATGTGTTGACGTCTAGTGGCTGTAAGGTAGTTGGTGGGATCCAATGAAAAGTAATAATAATGCCTTATATTTATGATATATTGTTGCTGCCTTACGTCATATTGTTGCTGCAACCCAGCATTGTTACAACGAGAGTTACACAAACAACACACAGTGTTGCTAGCAACATTGCCAATATAAAAAAAAAGTTACGTAACTTTTTCATGTATACAAGGCTTTTAATCTATTTTAGAAGCGACCAAATTCAAATTTCCTAGTACCTATATGCCTTTCACAAGTTTATGAATATAAATATAGTCGAAAATAGTCAATCAAATTATATAAAAAACAATTATTATGTAAAGTAAAACTTCTATTATGTTAGATATTAAATATATATAGTTATATTAATATAAATTCGTCCAACACGTTATGAGAAAATTAATTCGAATATTTTTTATAAAAAAATATAATATTGGTACAAAATATGTAAAAAATAAGGACCACAAGTGTATGTCTATTTAAAATTATATACGATGTTGATATATGAGAAAAATGTGTAGACATTGAAAATGCCTTATTCTAAATGCAAATGTTAACCGAAAAAAAAAGTTTTAAATTAAGAAAATATGTCGATCGTTTAACGCTTTTTTATTGACTTATGTATACAAATATAATAGACAAAAGTAATATGCCCAGAAACTATTACTCTATTATTGTCTTTTTTTTTTTCTATGGCAACATTTTTTTGAAATGTCAATGATTATTATTCACCAATCACACCAAATAGGTATTCGGCCTAGTCTGAAGCTCTGTGTAATATATTTTAGACATCAAAGTATTAATTGAAAAATTAATAATGTTAGTTAAAAAATTGAAGTTGCCAAAATATTACAAAATGATGCGACATGTAACAACCATTTTTCATATAAAATTGTTCTAAAGATACTAATATATAATTATATCCTTATCGCAACTTTATAACAAAATTGGCACTGTACCAAAAAGGTATTTTTATAGAAGGCCGTCATGTTTTTTTTTTTTTAATGATATAAACTAGTGCTTGACTGCGATCCCACCTGATGGTAAGCAGTGATGCAATTGTTGACGGTGAGGCGCACTAGTTTATTAACAGCCTATTCACTCTAGCCTTGAAGACAGTTTTTCGTTGGTCTGTACTTATTTACTCGATAAGAAATTGCGAATCACTTACAGAAGAAAATCAACTAAACGAACAAAAAGGTTGACAACCGGATTACAAATGTGTTGTATTGGTTTGATTAAAAAGTGAAAGGTTTTCTATTTACCTGCTGAGGTCTTCCCGTCCGATTATAATTTAGGTGTCTTTTAAGACTAGAGTGAATAGACTCTTAATAAACTAGTGCGCCTCACCATCAACGATTTCATCACTACTTACCGTCAGGGGCGATTACAGTCATCATCATCATATCAACCGAAAGACGTCCACTGTTGGACATAGGCCTCCCCCAAGCGTTGCCACAACGACCGGTCCTGTGCGTCACGCATCCATCGGATTCCCGCGACCCTGACCAGGTCATCGGTCCACCTTGTTGGTGGCCTTCAAACGCTGCGTGTTCCAGTGAGCGCCACTCCAGAACCTTTCGTCCCCATTGGCCATCTGCCCTGCCCATTGCCACTTAAGTTTGGCGATTCTCAGTGCTATGTCGGTAACCTTGGTGGGATTACAGTCAAGCACTGTTTTATATCAATTAATAAAAAATAAAAGGTTTGCCAAAAATGTAAAATTCAAAAAATGTTGGATACAATTCTATTTTTTGTTTTAAAGTTGCGATATTTTCTTCAAATATGACTGTCGCATCACGCCTGTCTATGGCAGTCTAAAATCGCTCGGTGAAATTATACCCTATGCAGCGTCCTGGGTAGGCATTCAACGTGTTAGTGGTTGCGGAGTGATCCGATGTTCAAGCTAATACAAGAAGCAGCGGCTACGTGCGTGTGTGAAGTTGCTTCTTCAGCCATCATTTAAACAGGGTTATTTGTAAAACACTAACAACCTTCCAGGACTGTATTATTAAATTCTAACATCATAAACATCAACTTTTGTTCTATAACTTAATTCATTTACCAAAAACAAACCTTCAAGATTTCGTTGGTCTATGTAACACATTTCAACTCTGTATTTTTCTATACCTATTCACGTCTGTATCTGTATGATGCGACTCAAACGCATTGAGCACCCCCGCCTCCGATTCCCACTTTCTTCCGCTATTTTACTATCGCTTGCTTCGCATAGACTTTGTAATATTTAGAACTTTAAATATTTTTATTTCTCTATGAAAGTCTGATGAACATATTTTATGATATTTTTTTCAAAGTCATAGAACAAAAGTTGTAGTTTATGATGTTAGTACCATAGTCCTGAGAGGTTGCTAGTATTTTACAAATAACTCTGTATAAAACAATTCACCGCACCGCAAGAGTCCGCGCGAAAATATCAAATCAACTGTATGCGTCCGTTTCGCTTCTCTCATCACCGCTCCGCACCCACGTACGTACACACGTTGACCACCGCGCTATAGTGTATTTCCTTATGAAAATTGCCGTTTGTGACAGCTTTATACTTCCAAAAAAAATCCCTTTATTCAACTTTTTTTATTGTATATTATTTTTTTGTATTTCATGTCTTTCTACAAAGTGCAATTTGTAAAACGTTTAACAAAAAAAAAAAGTCATTCTAAAAGAATTATACATTGTTACGCAAATCGTGGAATTATTGTAGGTCATGACAAAATGTTATACTGTATAGAATAAGTGAAATTCGAATAGCGCAATATTTTAACAAAGGAAATTGTTTTCGAGTTGTTTTTATCCATCGTCTTCCTGCTCTTGTCCCATATTTATTTGGGGTCGGCGCAACACATTTTTTTCGTCCATTCTGTCCTTTCGCTCGTCACGCTATCACTAACTCTCTTTTCTTTCATATCACTTCTCACACAATCCATCCAATGACTTATATTCTAGTGATAGACAAGCACGTTCAAACCTTTAAGATTTCGTTGTTCTATCTAAAACATTTCGACTCTGTATTTTGCTGTACCCTCCTACGCCTCCCGCGCACGATCCCCACTCCCCTCCAGTATTGTAATAGCGCTTGCTTTGCATAGACTTCGTAATATTTATAACGTTAAATTTTAATATTTTAATTTTTTTTTTAAGAAAATCTGGTGAACCAATATAAATTTTTAAAAGTCATAGAACAAAAGTTGTTGTTTATGATGTTCTAAACATAGTCCTGAGAGGTTGACAGTGTTTTACAAATAACCCTGTATATATCAATGTTTTTAATAATATATGAGATATCTCGTAAACGATATATCTCGTATATGAGCTGTTTGTTAATTTCATTAATAAATACTCGAACTACGAGATTTCTCGTATAGGCTGATAATGTACAGTGTGTACTCAATTAAACTCTTGGAAATTCTTTGTGTTCAATGTGTTAAATAACTTTATTATTTGAGGCCACTGGCTCTATAGTACTGAAGGAAGTTAAAATTAGGTTTTTTTCATTATTATGTAATACAGCTTAGAAAAATCTCATATATTGGACGTAACAGCTTTGAAATGTTTCTCTACTGGCCACCATGTATAAAGCGACTTAAAAACGATTAACCCTTCAGATACCGTCAATTAGAGACACAATAGTAAGACAATAGATGCGCGGCCACCGGTGGTCGCTTGGGGATTCATGAATTAATTGTTATTAATATTATAGTTACCGAATTAAGTTAACTTCACATATAGGTAAAAAAGTATATTAAAAAAAAAGCCTTCCAAAAAGAATGTCAAAAACAACTTTAATTTGGGAAGTCGGTGTTGAATAAGGCCTACTGTCTACGGACGCGTAGCTTCATAGACGCGTATTCGTCATTATACACTTAAGAATACGCCTGCGTGAAGCTTACATACAAAACTATGAAACTATCGACGAAGCGGTACCGGGTAAATTGGGGTGAATAGAAACTCAAGGGTGAATAGAAACAAAACTTCAAAGATATTTAAATATCTTTTGCAGCATTAAACTATACGGGGTGTCTCTGACATCGATGCACAAACGAATACTACTGATCCAGTACTTGATTCTAGACCCCCCAGTGGTTTTTTTTTTTCTGTCGACGGGGAAAATCATCATTGACGAAACCCGCTCTTGGGTGGAGCGGGAGACAGTGTCAGAGTCTTACTGACTAAAAACCCCGCGCCGTTCCTTCTAGCCTTCATACTGGGGCTCTAGTTTCCTTCCGGATAACCCCGACCCCGGTAGGCTTCGACCCCGATGGGCCCCTCCTGTTGCTGACAACTCCTTGAGGCGCGCGGGAACAGTGCGCGCCGTCGACGCCTTGGCTCGGTCCGGACAGTTACCGGACGATCGGACAGCGAGCTACCCATGGCTCGCCGTCCGCGAGCAGCGTCTACGGTGGCCGGAAATCGGGATCGGAATCCCGGTGGCGGCGGTGGGGGCGCCGTTGCCTGATGCGGTCTGACTCCTCCTTTGCTAGCATTACTGCTTCGCAGAAGGAGGCGACCGCCTGCCACTCCTCCTCGCTCCGGACCATGGCCTGAACCAAGGCCCGGCGCGAGAGGTCTCCGCCGCCGATCACCCCCACGAGGACACGGCGTTGCTCCGCCCAAGCAGGGCACACCTCAACTGTGTGCTCCACCGTGTCCTCCGGGCGTTCCGCACAGTGGCGGCACCCGGGCGTCTCTTCCGCTCGAATCCGAAGACCCCCCAGTGGTGGAAATCTGTTCTTTTTTTTAAATTTAAACTGTGTAAAATCCTTATTCTTACCAACACCGATGATACTTTTAGTAAAAAAAAAGAAATTGATCTAAAAATTAACCCTTCAGATACCGTCAATTAGAGACACAATAGTAAGACAATAGATGCGCGGCCACCGGTGGTCGCTTGGAGATTCATGAATTAATTAATAAAAAAGACGTTGCCGCTTGCGCGTATCATATCATGACGGATACGCGTCTATGAAGCTACGCGTCCATAAACAGAAGGCTTTAGTCCCAAATAACACTAAGGCAGTCATTGCTAAAATATTGCGCTATATAAAAAAAAAAGTTATATTCTCTAAACGAATAGTTATATAAATAGTTTTAAGAGAAGTCGTGTGTATAAATGACTATGAGATGTTGAGTTTGAATAAATAATTTTAGTTACCCAAGCGATGTTTTATTTTTATTTTTACTAGCTCTTGCACCCAGCTTCTCCCACATACAATGCGTACCAAATGAGAATAGGATCGATTGCATGTTGTGACGTCATGATTTACTGTCAAATCGAAGAAATAAATTTTTAAACTTTTAAATATTTTAAGTACGAAAAATGTAATTTGTCTACGAACTGTGAACGAAAATGAGAATCCAGTTCTTCAATTTTACTCATCTCTGAGTTCATCAGTTTTGAGAAAATTTCTTCGATTTGACAGTAAATCGTGACGTCACAACATGCAATCGATCCTATGCTCATTTGGAACGCATAGTAGGTACTTAAAATATGGTCAATGGCATTCAGGAATAGGAATAAAGCAGGGAACGATAGAAAATCGATGAAAATATTTTAGCACTCTGACCGAATCCTAAAATTTGATGGTATATTTATGTACCATCAAAGACACTTCCGCATGACCACCGCTAAGTTCACTTTTGCTTGCACTCGAAACGAAAACTTTAAAGGGTTTGGTTTAGCGCTGCGCCACAGGATTCAAGCGAATTCTTTTTTAAGTGATCAGGGGCCCGAGTCTGCTATTTTTATAAATTCGTCATTCCAACACGATACCATTGTCATTTTGCTAAAAGTTCGTAATCTTCTAAATTATAATGATCGATCATTGATCGGTCAATGGTCTCGTAATAGAGTGGTGGTACAATGCCAATATCGAGCTTATTAACACCAATAACTGCACAATAACGTTCTAATGGTAGGTCACTCATCAAAACAACTGTCAAAAGTTTTGCAAATTACCGCATACGTCAGATATTCATTCGTCTTTATGTACGAGATTACCATTTTTACCGACTTCCCAAAAAGGAGGAGGTACTACGTTCGGCTGTTTGTACGTTTTTTTTTTTTTTTTTGTATGTTTGTTCGTCGAATACTCCCCCAAATGTGGACGGATTTTCAAAATTCTTTTTTTGTTCGAAAGTAGATAGTTCTGAGGTGGTCCCATTATCACCAAATTAGGATCTGATGATGGGATCTTGGAGAAATCGAGGGCAACCTTCAAATTTTATAGGCTCACTTATTGATTTTCGCATATTTTATGAAGTATCTTGTGTATTTGCGTATGGTCGTCACCATCTCAGGTAGCTTGGCTGATGATGGAAGGTACAACTCCTTAACAGTAAGAAGTTACTCGAACAGGCAAGGACTGTTTTAGTAAATTGTTTTGATGTTTGATAGGGCATTTGCCACATTTGGTCTCATGATCATCAAGTCATGACCTGATGCTGCAGTCAGGATAGTCTGCAGAGTACCTAAGTCCTCGACAACAAACAGCAGATATATCGAGTTTAGGCTCATTGAAAACGGCTCGATGTGTGGATAAACGTACTGCTAATAAAGAAAACCGAAGTACATAGAGACCTGATGCTGAAGCCAGGAGCATCAGGAAAAGTACAAACCTTGAAATTACAGCACCGTAGTCGTGTTTGGGCTCATTTTAAACAGGACTAAATTTTAAGTTCATTGCAATGTTGACATAAATCTGGCCTGATGCTACAGCCGGGATTATCAGCATCTAGTCTAAAGACTGATTGAAAGATTTACCTTTCGGCTTCATCATCAGATCAGTTCGATATATCCTTTCCCTCTCCAGCATCTAGTCTAATGACTGTTTGAAAGAAGAGGGGGAGAGGATATATCGAACTGATCTGATGATGAAGCCGAAAGGTAAATTAATGTAATCTAACCGTGTTTGGGATTATTAGAACCGTTATGAGATGCGCTCTGACTATAAGGTATTTAAGTTTGACTAAGGGGTACTTTTTAGTGGTGGTACCATAACTAAAAAGTGTAAAATAAAAAAAACTTTTTACAAAAAAAATATAACCGACTTCAATGATAAAAAACACTGAAAAGTATCAAATAACTTTAATTTTGGAAGTCGGTGTTAAATAACGAAGAGACTAAACTATTATAGAAACACCGACTTCCAAAATTAAAGTTATTTGATACTTTTCAGTGTTTTTTATCATTGAAGTCGGTTATATTTTTTTTGTAAAAAGTTTTTTAAACCACTTCTTTCAATGAAGTGTCAGTGGTTGACCATTGGAAAGTCATTATGATGCCATTATATTAGTAGATTACCAAAACTTGTCAAAATCAACAATTATGAAGTCAATGATAGACCATTCTGAGACTATTGTAATAGCAGACTTGAGGCCCTGGTAGAAATTACCGCGATGGTACGAGGGTGAGCCGTGAGCTAAAACTATTGCACTTAGCATATTTCTACACTATAGCAAGGATAATTTTGTTGCTTTGTGTTTCTCGAAATCCCGATAACTAAGCTCTAGGAGGAGGAATTATACGAACCTATCTAATTTACAAATCGTTGCGCGATCATACAGTGTCAGTACGTTTCATCTGTGAAGTGAAAGTATTTCTAAACAAGATAATATTGTATAATGAAGTCTCTCTATTTATCTTAATGCGTTAGTTTACTGTGCCCGATACAATAACAAGAGAAACAAAGTTTAAAAGTCGTGCGCGATGAATGGAGTTTTCAATGGCGAACTACATTTCTCTATCTAGTTCAGCTATTGAACACTAGATAGCACTATACAAAGTTTCTGAAGAACAAAAGATGAATGAAAATGGCAACACTGCCATCAATTGGCGCCCTCTACCAGTCAATAAAGAAAGCTCTCCTTTTGTCTCGTTCAATCCAATATGGCGGCAAACGGTGTATGAAAGGTGCGGAATGTTTTGATTCGAAACGAACAATAAAAAAATTGTATGAAAAAAAAAACTCTAACGAAACGTGAAAAAAATACGCAATGGCCGGTGAATTAACGTGGTTTTCGTGTTGTTAATATTAAATAATCGATCTCGAAGTTAGATGTGTGGAAACTGATGTGTTTATGAATTCAATATTATTTTTTTGGTATTAGGATTTGTGTCCGCTAATGTGTTCGCTTACAATAATATGTGATAGATTACACGCTAGATATGTCTACCGACCCTGATAAAGCTACGGGATGCCCGATTGAGAGTGATAAATGTGTTAATACGGAGCTAGAAGACTGTGGTGACAATAACAGTGCTATAAGTGATGAGTGCAAAGAAAAAAAGAAGATTCCTCGCTCTGTGCGCTTTCCTGACGAGGATCTCATAGTTACACAGTACTTCGAACCAGCAAACCCCTGGCAAGATGGTAAGAAACAGCACTTTTACCAACATCTCGTTAAACTACGTAAAAAGATATTTTCCTGCCAATACCAGCTCTTAATCTGTGTTTTATCCTATGAATTATCTTCAGATCGCATGTAGCACGTCTACTTATGCGGTTAAATACAAAATTTTGGTGTTTTGACATATATTTGGTTCTTACAGCTGATGGTTACAAAATTGAATATCATAACACTATTTACGTCCAATAAGTCTAAAAATGATACCAATTAGGCCTTTTAGCCAGTTTTCCATGGTGTAAAACTCTATTTAAGCCTAAAATTCACATAAAAACTATACTACTTAGCTGTTGACTTCATAACAAGTCTAATTTTCCACTATTGGACTTTTGCCCTGTTAGGAATTTTTTTAATAATAAGCATATTATTTAACCATGTAAGCAACCATTACGTATATTTGCTTAAGCTCTTTTTTATGTCAAAAATTTAAAACCTAAATTTTACATCTTCATTTATCCATTATCTTCAATTATCTATTCAAATCTTCTTGAGATTTGACAACAAATTAATGGTTCATAATAATAGAATCTTGAATTGAATGATAGAAAGAACACAATTACTATGTCATAAAATAGATGGGTAGGTATAGAAAACAATCTACACACAAAGTATGCTCAAGCAACGCACACATAGACACCGCTCACAGACACGAAATCTCGGAGCGTCTCGGCCCGCTCGTCAAACAGTTCCGTCTCAAACGCTCATTAGTGTGCGTCTACCGAGCGTAAGTATAAAAAATGAAGCACATACATGAGATTGTCTTCTGTACCTATCTATTTTGTGACTATGTGGACTGTCATCATCGTAGGTATATTTAGAGGGGACTGAGTGGGCCGTGAACAACCCCAGTACGGTCTAGCATCCACCCTACGATGTTGGGCTACTATTTTGAAATTCTGACTAAAATGGGCTATATGTAGTTGAGAACGGGTGAAGCATTGTCTCCATACTGTGCAAGAACGCTATGAACACCTTATAATTATTGCTTTCTGGTGATCCTGGATTAAAGGTGTTGCAGACACCAGAGATCCACAACCAAAAATTGTCACCAATTGTTCTTAGTGTAACATTGTCTGTATTTTTTGGCTTGTGGTGAGAAATAAATGTTATTATTATTGCTGAATGTCCTAGGAATTAGAGAAACAATATAAAGACAATGAGAGAGTGAATGGCCGGAGTTTGCTTGGGGTTTAATGAATTTGTTCAAAATCCCAAGTGAATGCTGGCATTTCACTGTCATTGTCTTACTATTGTGTCTCTAATTGACGGTATCTGAAAAGAGGAGAATTTTTTTTTAAATACTATCATGAATTCCAAAATACCGATAACTTCATTCAAGAATAAGAAAAATCACAGGCCAGAAACCCCTGAAATCTCTGCTGAATCTGCTATTGGTCATCCGTTCCCCAACTACAATGCAATTAAATGGATAATAAAGTCTGACTGTCAATCTTTCTAAGGAGTATCAAGTTGCCCAGTAACTGGTTTGTGGTACAGGTCAGATAGGCAGTCACTCCATGTAACACAAGGGTATTAAGCCACATCTGGTTAGACTGGAAACCAATCCTCTAATAGAATAGGGAAAAGACCTAACCATTTTCCAACAGTATTGGGGTGGATTTTAGTGAAATGTGTGAAATAAAGGGGCTCAATTGAACTAATAATAATATTTATAATATTGAACTGTGTCTACGTCTATGTCTGAGTATGGTTTCCACACTTAGTCCTATGCGGACCATTGTATGTGGGCCATAGCGGCTATAACCTTAGGTGGGCTTATTCCAACCTTTTAATGTTGAACTAATTATTATTACATTAATTTGTTTGTATTGTAACATTCCGTTTTAACTCAACTGTGGAGTCGTACTCCCTACGGGTCCGTCAACTATAATGACGTCTGTGGGAGGACCTCTCTCTCTCTTATATTTTGACAAACGACTCTCGCTTTCTCTCTAGGAGAGGGAATGGGCCATAATCCACCATGTGGGCCTAGTGGTCGTTGTTGGATGTAACTATTACACATGTCTACATATTTATAGTTCTAGAACTAGAGTGAATAGGCTTTTAATAAACTAGTGTGCCTCACCATCAACATTTGCATCACTGCTTACCATCAGGTAGGATCGCAGTCAAGCACTATTAAATAATATTGTATAAAAATAAAGAAAAAACGCAATATTGGAAATGAAAAATAAATTGCATTTAATATTATTCATCAAATATCATAATTATCATACACAGATTAAATCAATAAAAAAAATCTTAATTATTATATTTTATAATAAATTACGTATCACTAATACAAATTTTTGCCTTTATAATATTCGTGTGATAGTGTGATTACATAATATAATTATCTAGTTTAGTTGTACATGTCTACATGTTACTTGTCTGTCTGTCTGTTTGTCCCGTAAACAAACAGCTGATACAGCGATAGCCTAGAAGGACGGAGTGGTATTTAGTTTTCTTAAAAGTAAAGTGCACAACTCAATGGTCGATGGGGACGAAAGGTTCTGAAGTGGCGACACGTACCGGAAGACGCAGCGTTGGGAGGCCTCCATCAAGGTGGACCAACGACCTGGTCAGGGTCGCGGGAATCCGATGGATGTGTGACGTACAGGACCGGTCGTTGTAGCGACGCTTAGGGGAGGCGTATGTCCAGCAGTGGACTTCTTTCGGCTGACATGATAATGATGATGACACAACTAAAACGTGTGCCACACACGCTGATCTGGGAGCGTTGGTCTCCATACATTTTATATGGACGCTAGATTTGTAGAACTACACTTGATCCACGCCACGCAATGCGCCGCTACGTAGGTACATATATCAGCCCCCCTAGCCAAATTACGACCGTTTCGTTTCTCTTGCGTCGAACGCCTCGAGTCGGCCACGCCTCCGATTCCTTTGTTCTGACGTTATCTCAACGCTCAGTCATGTGGTAAGGCTTCGGGGCTGGGGCAGGCGTGGTCTACGTGTGCGTCGGTCTAATGTAGTTCTAGCTTTAAGGTTGCCCCACACTAGAAATTACTCCTGTATTGTGGGTGCGTTCACAAACATGTATAAATTCGCATACAACGAGACATTCAGACCTTAAACACCTATCTGTAAGCCATACAAATATTTGTTCCGTGCGGGCATCGAACCCGCGACGCTAAGCATAGCAGTCAATCGCTCAACTACTGAACCAGGATATAACTCAGTTGAAACTTGATAGACAAACAAACATAATCGTAATCAGCCTTGTAATGTACCCACTGCTGGGACTCAGGCCTCCTCTCCAGGAGGGAATAGGCCGTAATCCACCACGCCTAGTGCGGGTTGGTGAATGTCACGTGTCTTCGAATTTTAGGTCATGCCGATTTCCTCACGATGTTTTCCTTCACCCCTTTAAATATTTATTGTCCGTTCGTCCGTCTGTCTGTCTGTCAAGACTCTTTATCTCGGGAACGCGTGGATGTATTGAGTTGAAATTAAAACCATAACACAGGTTTACGGGCTCTTGAAGCTGTAAAAAAAATCAGCCTTGTAAGTTAACGAAAAAAAAAGACAATTCGGTTTATGTTGCAAAAAAAGTATATTTCGACTCTCTCAAGGGAATCGCTATTGATAGGGTACTTCCCGTTGACCTAAAATCCTGAAATTTGACATGAAGCAAGGTCTTATAGCACAGGTATAGGAATAAATCTGAAAACTGTAAATTAGTTGCTCCTCCTCCTCGAGTCGTATTCCTCATTACTGATAGTCGTGAAGTTCCCACTGGATTAGCTTCTTATTGATGGTATCTCGCCATCTGTGACGGTTCTTAGCGACATGAAGTGCGACGTGCAATTGGGTGTCAAGTGTGGAGCGGACCTGATCTGCCCATCGGGCTGCGGCCCCTTGGTCGTTTAAATCTTCGGACTCCATTTCGGGAATTGAACAGTTTTCATAGGTAAGTTTGTACGGAACCCTCAGTGCGCGAGTCCGACTCGCTCTTGCCCGGTTTTTCCTTTTAAACTATGGAACCCTAAATAATAACGGTAGAAAATTAATGATTTCCCATTTAACAAAAAAGAAAAATTATCACCAGATGAGTTCCTAACATTCTTGCATTATGTCTCCATGCCGTCAATTTAGTTTTTCCTGGTCAACTAACAACCTTGAGGAAGATGGAGCTTCCGCATTCCATCATTGTAACTGACAATGTCCACTTTAGCTGCATATTCAGTGATAACACTTATTAGATCATTATCTAAGAACTGGCTTCTGCCAGCGATTTCGCCCGCGTCAAAATATATACCATACATACTTTAGACCCCCCCTTCTCATCCCTTTTGGGGGTAAATTTTGGAAAATCCTCTCTAGTCTTAGTGGTGGCCGAGTGGTAATGACCCCGAGTCATGAGTTCTAGGTCATGGGTTCAAACCCAGCCAGGCGCATTACTTTGTGTAATTTGTTTCATAAACACTGCTCTCGGCGTATGGTGACTGGTTGTCGGGGTCGGGATCGGCCCGGCGCGAGAGGTCACCGCTGTCGCTCGCTCCCACACGGACCGGTCACCACAGTTTACTCGGGCATTTCTTTCGCACGAATCAGGTGCAGGAACCTCTCGAACTTACAATGTCCTGTAAGGACCTGCGTCATGCGGAAGGTATGGTATGGATACAGTGATATAGGCAGACTACTTAACTCTAGTGCGAACCTATCAAGCTAAAAAACGAACAATCATGACCTCATTTAAGCCCATTTTCAGAACATGATAATTGATGCTTCAAAGTAACTCGTTGCAATCATATCAAATAGATTTTTACTAACAACTAGTTTATGCCAGCGGCTTCGCCCCCTTTAAAATATTTAAACAAATTTTGGACGCTGCTGTTTCATCCCATATAGGTATGATTCCGAACCACGCTGCACGCAGCAGTGCTGCCGCGACACTACTGGTCCCCATACAATTTCTATAAGCAATGCAGCAATGTCGCGGCAGCAATGTAGGCAGTGTGGCAATGTGTGGCAGCACTGCGGCGACAACACTGCTGTTTGTTGCCGAGTTCGGAATCATACCTTTAGGGTGTAAAATTTTGGAAAATGCTCTCTTAGCGCTAGCCTACGTCATAAAAGGAAACCTTGTGCAAAATTTTCACGCTCCTAGTCCCAGTAATTTCGGCTGTGCGTTGATATGTCCGTCAGTTAGTTTCTCCTTTTCTATATATTACTGAAATATATTAACATAGTGATTTTACTTATCTAAAACACATGATGTAATTTCAATGAAACGATGACTAAAATATGTGTATTTTAGGATGCAGGAAATAGGTGAGTAAGCTGCTGGAGTGAGATCACTCAGTATTTTGTGACACCATCTTTTGAACAATGTGGTTATGAGATGGTGGTATCTTTTAGGTAGCTACTTACACTCACATTTAATAAAAAAATCCTCAATCCTCGTTTTTTTTTTCATCCAATAAAATCTCCCGCTCTTGGGCGGTGACCGAGGCAAATCTTCCTTTCAGAATCAGATCCTTGGCTCCAGTAGGTTTCGACCCGGCTGGGCCCCTACGGTTTGCTGATAACTGCTTGAGGTGCGGTCGACGTTTTTCGCTTGGTTCGGATGGTTACCGGACGGTCGGACAGCGAGCTACCCATTGCTCGAATGCTTGCCGTCCGTTCCTCAATGCTCTGCTTCGCATACCCCCTATCTTTTAGGTGGGATAACGTCAAATTACTTCTTCTGCTCTTCGTAGTGTCATCATTCATCATTTCCGCCGATATACGTCCACTGTTGGATATAGGCCTCCCCCAAGTGTCACAATGAACGATTCTGTGCGTTTTATTCGCATTTCGTAAATCAGAAAACAGTAAAGTTGTTATACGTCACAATTTTTTTTTATTTTGCAATTCGGAAAAAAAAATCGAGGCTCTATTCGGGAATCGTAGTTTACATGGAACCATCAATACGCGATTCCGACTCGTACTTGCCCAATTTTTTTCGGCAACACGACTGCCATAGCACACGAGCTTACATGCGGCTGGGAGTATCAATGACATCTGTGTCGGAAAACTTTGTTATGATGTCACCTCCATGCAGTATATCTGTCCATCTGTTGGCATCTACGACGAGTCATCTTTTGTCTTTGCGAAGGGTACAGCAGGATCACACTATGGGCCTATGCACACCACGTTTTTTAAACGCGCCGTCGACGCGCGTTTGTAGCGATACAGACACGATACGCACGCAAGTCAGACGCAGCCTGTAGACCTTTGCACACCTGTATAAATACAGACGCGCGTGTGTAGCGATACAGACGCGGTACAAACGCGCTGGCATTTTGCGTTTTTAAGCAGAACCTCGTCAACAGTTCATTTTTTTGTTCCAAAGACGTGCGGTGCACCAAATCGCTCGATTGCTACTAGCGTAGATTCACACTTCCCTTTCCCTCGTTGCGGGGGATACCCCGTCCGTAGGGAAGGCGCGCGCGCTAGACGCGCCGGTGCCGCGCGTTTGTATCGATACAAACGACAACAAACTGCTCTGCGCGCGTCGATGGCGCGTTTAAAAAACGTGGTGTGCATAGGCCCTAAGGTAGAACTACTCTGCGCACACGTGTGCCACACACGCCGATCTGGCCGCGTGGTTCTCCATACATTTTATATGGAAACTAGACTCGTAGAGCTACACTAGATCCACGCCACGCAACGCGCCAAATTACTAATATAATTAATATAGCCAAATTACGACCCTTTCGTTTCGCTTGCGTCGAACGCCTCGAGTCGGCTACGCCTCCGATTCCTTTGTTCTGACGTGACTGGCAACTAGACTTTCAGAACTATGTACATTTAGATTCAAGCCACGCAACACGCCGCTCCGTGCAAATCAGGCGTGGTCAATGTGTGCGTTGGTCTAGTTAGGGAAGGATCTAGCTATTTAGCCGCTCCGGGCAAAGATAATTTTCACCGCCCTTTACATACACAAAACCATATACCAATAAGTCATGAGGAGTCTTAAGAAGATGCATCTCAACACACATTTTCACTGTTTTTAATACAACCGCTCATAACCGATTATGACGTTATTATTACACATTTTTAGTTAGATATTTTGGAAACACAGTATATTGTGGATATTATCTAGGCTTCTATTGAAATCAATTTGTAACTTTGTATAAAACGAATCCAGTAAAGACTTCTGAAAATTTCCTTATTTGTATGAACACATCAAAATTTGCCTAAAAATTTAAAAAAATCAAAAAGTAATACTATAGAAGCTTTGCAAATTTTATTAAGATTCTAAATGACGAAAACTTTTAAGGGTTAAAAAAACAGCTATTTCCTGGAACAAGTTTTGTGAAATATTCGAGTAAATATCGGAATTACTTACCGAATACTAACAGAGTTTTCTGCCGTTATCTCTCTTTTTTGCGTTGGATTGCGTTAGATCATGAAGTAACAAGCTTTTCCCCACCTACCGTGTTCCCACGTTGTCGTCGTGGTGGGGCTTGCGTGTCTCAATGACCTTGAGGGCTATGCCGGTAGAGCTACTCATGCCGGAAGGCCTCAAGCGAGAGACCAGACCAAGAGGAACACACGGCGGAGTCCAGTCGGACCGCCCGGAGGGTGCGCTGTCCAGGAGCGCTGGCACCAACAGCTGTCGGCGCCTTCTCGACAGCGAGCTCGGTTCGCCTCGGGTACGTGTCTGTTTATCAGACACGACCACGATGGCGAACGTGTATTGGGGACCCCACCCCATTGCCAAAAAGGCAAAGCTGTGATTCAGCCTATCATGGACGCGCATCTTAAAAAGCAACTACCCCAGGAGGGTACCGCCTGCCCCGCAGGCGGAGAATCCCTCACCAAGCAGAGCTTGGTCTGCCCCTCGTATTCTGGGGGGGGCAAAGAGCGCGCCAGATCCGCAATGGATCTGTTTCCGTCCTTCGTGGACGCAAGGAGCCAGGGTGGCTCACGAACCGGCAGTGCGGAGTCCCTGGGACCAGTTCCTAGCACGTCCGCGATGCCGGTGGAGGGGGGCCGTAGTTTCGGCCTCAGAGAGCTGAGTGAAGATGCGGCGTCGGACTCTGATGCCGCGTCTTCGCACATCTCCGATGTTATGGAGGTGGAGGCGTCTACCCCCAATAACAAGAGGAAGTTGGACTTCCTTCGCTCCGTGTCGGACGACGAGGCGGTATCTGCCCGCAAGGTCTCGACCTCGGGGCGGGGTACCGCCCGAAAGACGGGCAAAGGTAGAGGGCTCCCCGCCGAGAGCGCCAGCGAGGGACGCCAGGCCAGCCTCATGCCACCGGAGATTCCTAGCGAGCTGCCAGAAGGAATGGAGGAGGCTATGGCCAAGTTCAGGGAGGTCGTGGCAGCCGCCATCATGAGCGTGGCCAACAAAAGGGAGAGGGTGGCCAAAAAGCGCTCCATCGAGATGGCCAATGCCACGATTGGGGGGGCTCTGGGGTTCGTGTTCGAGCCCTACGAGCGGACCCTCAAGGGAAGGATTGGCCGGCTCGAGGCCCTGGCTGGTCTCCGAGGCGTTGGTGCCGAGGAGGGGCCGGAAGGGCTGGGCACACAGGAGCAGGGTCAATCCCAGCCCTTGCCCCGGACGGAGAGCGAGGTGCTGTCCTTGCTGCGGCAGGAGCTGGCTGCTTCCAGGGAGCAGCAGCTGCAGCAGCAGGAACAGTTCCAAGAACAAATCCGGCGCCAGCTTTCCGTCCTGGAGGGCATCGTCTTGCGCCCCCCTCTCGCTGCCTCCGGCCAGAAGAAGGCAGTGTCTTATGCCGCTGCCGCCGCGGCCACTGCAGCTGCGCCCAAGGCAGGCCCGTCAGGGAAAGTCGGGCGCGGGGCCGCGGCGCCGGAAGCGGCGAGGTCAGCCCCGGCGACAAGACAGCAGCAGCAGCAGCAGCGGCAGGGGAAGCCTGCCGCTCCCCCGAAGGGCAAGGTGGCGGCTGCCAACAAACCGGCGGGGCCTCCTCCTGCCGCGGCGGCAACTAGGTCGCGCCTGCCGCCTCCTCTGCCCGAAGACTCCTCGGTTGGCGCCGAGTGGACGGTCGTCGGCGCCAAAGAGAAGGCGAGCAAGGTGGCTAGGGCGGCCAAGAAACGCAAGCGGCGACAGGAGCGCAAAAAGCGGGCCATGGCTGCCAGACTTCGCGCCCCGACTTCCGCAGCTGTAGTGATCACACTACAGCCGGCTGCGGAAAAGAGGGGCGTGGACTATGACATAGTCATGGCCAAGGCGAAGCAGGCGGTAGTGGGCCACCTCGACGAGTTCGGAGCCTCCGGGGGCTTCCGAATAAGGCGGACCGCAACCGGGGCTCGCATTTTGGAGGTCCCTGGGGCAGAGAGCGGAGAACTCGCCGACGCTCTGGCCGAGAGGATCAGGGCGTCCCTGGACGTCGAGGAGGCCCGAGTGTCCAGACCCACCAAGAGCATAGACGTGCGCATCATGGGTCTGGACGACTCTGTCAGGGTGGAAGAAGTGGTGGCCGCCATCGTCAGGGCGGGAGGGTGCACGACCGATCAGGTCCGAGCGGGCACCATCCGCGCTGACAGCACGGGCATGCGAGCTGTCACAGTGAGCTGCCCCGTGTCGGTGGCCAAGGCCATCACGGCCGAGGGCCGAAGGCTGTTGGTGGGCTGGGTTTCAGCCCAAGTCAAGATGCTGGAACCCAGACCTCTGCGGTGCTACCGATGCCACGTCGGGCACCACGTGGGCGCCCATTGCGCCGCAGAGGTGGACCGCAGTGACCGCTGCCACCATTGCGGACAGCCCGGACACAAGGCCGTCGAATGCCGTGCATTGCCGCACTGCTACGCATGTGCGGCGGCCGGCAAGCCGGCTGACCACCGGGCTGGGGGTAGGTCCTGCGACCCTCCCACCAAGGCCAAGGGCAAGGTCAGGAGGGGCATCCACCCTGACGTCCTCACCGCCGCAGCCACTACCCTGGCTGCTGCCGCCATCGCCGCCGCTCCCGCTGCGGCAGGACCCTCGCAAAGGGCTCAGGAGGAGACGGTAATGGAATACCAATAACCACGCCATTACGTCTCCTCCAGGCGAACATCAACCACTGCGCCGCCGCTCAGGATCTGTTGCTCCAGAGCATGGCGCAGTGGTCGATCAATATCGCCGTCGTCGCCGAGCCGTACTTTGTCCAACCCCGTGGAGACTGGGTTCAGGACTTGGACGGCTCGGTGACGTTAATTTCGTCGGCCGCCGCCGGTACCCCACCCCCCGAGTCCGTCACGAGGGGGCGGGGTTGCGTGGCAGCACGGTTCGGGGACATCGCCGTGGTAGGCGTCTACCTGCCCCCGAACAGATCTCTCGACGTGTTCCAACTCTCCCTGATGGAGCTAAATTCCGTCGTCGCTGGGTTCGGTTCCCTCCCCGTGGTCGTTTGCGGGGACTTCAATGCCTGGAATACGGCTTGGGGTTCTCGGCACACGAACCGACGGGGTAGGATGGTGGAGGACTGGGCCTTGGAGCTGGGCCTGGTCGTCCTGAACCGGGGCTCTGTCCCCACGTTGGTGCGGATGCGGGGTACATCAGTGGTGGACATCTCGTTCGCCAGCCCCGCTCTGTCGCCGCGTGTCGTCGACTGGCGCGTTATGGAGGAGGTGGAGACGTACTCCGACCACCGGTACATCCGGTTGGACGTCTCCGCCGAAACCTCGGCCGCGCCAGTCCGACAGAGCCCTTGTGGTCCGCGGTGGGCGCTTAAGCAGATGGACCGGGAGCTCCTCCTGGAAGCCGCGACGGTACAGGCCTGGGTGCAAGCACCGGACAGGCCTGTCGACATCGACGTCGAGGCGGAGTGGTTCCAGGAGGCCATGTCGCAAATCTGCGACGCGGCAATGCCCCGAGTCCCTCCAGGTCGTGCTAAGCGCCGCGTGTACTGGTGGTCGCCGGAGATCGGCGCACTGCGCAACGCGTGCAACCACGCGCGCCGCCGGTACGACAGACACTGCAGGCGCCGCAACCGCCAGCCGGATGCGGAGGTCAGAGAGGCGGAGCTGTATGAGGGGTACAGAGAGGCAAAGCGCACCCTCCGAACGGAGATAAGGCGGGCCAAACTCGAGGCCCGCAACGTGTGGCTGGGGTCTCTGAACGCGGATCCGTGGGGGCGTCCGTACAAATTGGTACGGGACAAGCTACGCCCCTGGGCTCCGCCGCTGACTCAGAGTCTCCGGCCCCAACTCGTGGAGGGTGTGGTAACCACTCTGTTCCCTGCGCGAGGGGAACACTCCCCCCCGCCCATGGCTCCGCCCCCGCCAGCAGTGTCTGACGCGGACCACAACAGCGACGACGACGACAACGCTCCAGAGGTGACCGAGGTAGAGGTGAGAGTGGCGGTGCGAAGGCTGAGTGCCAAGAACACCGCCCCAGGACCCGACGGCTTGCCAGGGAAAGCCTGGGTCCTGGCCATGGAGGCTCTCGGGCCTCGACTAAGAGGGCTCTTCAGCGCATGTATGGAGAGGGGCCAGTTTCCACTTCGCTGGAAGACGGGGAAACTGGTCCTCATCGCGAAGCCAGGGCGCCCTGCGGACTCTCCGTCCGCGTACCGGCCCATTGTGCTGCTCGACGAGGTGGGCAAGCTCTTTGAAAGAGTCATTGCAAACCGCCTCGTCGCGCGGCTAACACGGGTGGGGCCGGACTTGTCGGACGGACAGTTCGGCTTTCGCAGGGCGCGCTCTACGGTGGACGCCATCATGCGCGTGCGAGCCCTCACGACAGGGATTGCGGTGTCCCGGGGCAGGAGCGTCGTGGCAGTGTCCTTGGACATTGCCAACGCGTTCAACTCCCTGCCCTGGAGTACGATCCGGAGGGCACTCCGGTACCACCGGGTGCCCGAATACCTCTGTCGAGTGGTCGAGGCTTACCTGTCGGACAGGTCAATTATCTACCCCGGTCACCAAGGAGACTGGAAACGTCGAGAGATGTCGTGCGGTGTTCCGCAGGGGTCGGTTCTAGGCCCACCCTTGTGGAACATCGGCTACGACTACGTGCTGCGCGGCGACCTCCCTGACGGGGTCAGCGTGGTCTGCTACGCAGACGACACGCTGGTTCTAGCGCAGGGAGAGTCGCACGAGGCGGCGGTCGCTCTAGCGACACGCGGGGTTGCGATAGTCGTTGATAGGATCCAGGAGTTGGGACTCGAGGTGGCGCTGCACAAATCCGAGGCCATGTTTTTCCACGGCCCTCGGAATGCGCCACCATCAGACACCCAACTTACGGTAGGAGGAGTTCGCATCGGCGTCGGGTCGACGATGAAGTACCTGGGACTCGTTCTCGACAGCCGATGGAATTTCGGAGAACACTTCCGACGTTTGGCTCCCAAACTCAACCGGGCCGGGGCTGCTCTGAAGCGGCTCCTGCCCAACCTTGGGGGTCCAGACGCCTCCTGCCGGAGGCTCTACGCAGGGATCGTTCGGTCCATGGCCCTCTACGGGGCGCCGGTGTGGGCGCCGTCGCTGGCAAAGCGACCGGCGTCCATGCTGAACGCCTGCCAGAGGGTCATGGCAATACGGATGGTGCGGGGTTACCGCACGATCTCCCGCGAAGCGGCGAGCCTTCTGGCTGGCCTACCACCGTGGGATCTGGAGGCAACAGTCCTTGCACACATGCACGATAAGCGCGTGGAGATGCAACGCCGGGGTGAAAGTCCACTACCGCGACAGGTCGAGGTATGGCGGACAGAGCTCCGGCGGGATCTCACGGTGAAATGGCGTCAGCGACTATCGCAACCCAGTGCTGGGCACGCCACAATTATGGCGGTAAGTCCCCTCTTTGAGGCGTGGCTGGAAAGACCTCACGGCGTCCTTACCTTCCGCATGACGCAGGTCCTCACCGGACATGGCAAGTTCGGGAGGTTCCTGCATCGGATTCGAGCGGAAGAGACGCCCGGGTGCCGCCACTGTGCGGAACGCCCGGAGGACACGGTGGAGCACACAGTTGAAGTGTGCCCTGCTTGGGCGGAGCAACGCCGTGCCCTCGTGGGGGCGATCGGCGGCGGAGACCTCTCGCGCCGGGCCTTGGTTCAGGCCATGGTCCGGAGCGAGGAGGAGTGGCAGGCGGTCGCCTCCTTCTGCGAAGCAGTAATGCTAGCAAAGGAGGAGGCAGACCGCATCAGGCAACGGCGCCCCCGCCGCCGCCGCCGGGATTCCGATCCCGATTTCCGGCCACCGTAGACGCGGGCTCGCGGACGGCGAGCCATGGGTAGCTCGCTGTCCGATCGTCCGGTAACTGTCCGGACCGAGCCAAGGCGTCGACGGTGCGCACTGTTCCCGCGCGCCTCAAGGAGTTGTCAGCAACAGGAGGGGCCCATCTGGGTCGAAGCCTACCGGGGTCGGGGTTATCCGAAAGGAAACTAGAGCCCCGGTATGAAGGCTAGAAGGAACGGCGCGGGGTTTTTAGTCAGTAAGACTCTGACACTGTCTCCCGCTCCACCCAAGAGCGGGTTTCGTCAATGATGATTTTCCCCGTCGACAGAAAAAAAAAAAAAAAGTAACAAGCTTTTAAACCATTTTCGATGTTGACGATAGGCGAGTGGAAAAGGAGCCTCTTAATCTTAAGTTTTAAATATTTCCACTATCCAACCTGAAGTAGGTTGGAAGGTGGTACATAAAATCCCGGGTGTCGCCACTGTGCGGAGCGCCCGGAGGACACGGTGGAGCACACAGTCGAGGTGTGCCCTGCCTAGGCGGAGCATCGCCGTGCCCTCGTGGGAGCGATCGGCGGCGGAGACCTTTCGCGCCGGGCTTTGGTCGAGGCCATGGTCCGGAGCGAGGAGGAATGGCAGGGGGTCGTCTCCTTCTGCGAAACAGTAATGCTAGCAAAGGAGAAGGCCGACCGCATCAGACAACGGCGCCCTCGCCGCCGCTGCCGGGATTCCGATCCCAATTTCCGGCCACCGTAGACACGGGCTCGCGGACGGCGAGCCATGGGTAGCTCGTTGTCCGGCCGTCCGGTAACTGTCCGGACCGAGCCCAAGACATCGACGGCGCGCACTGTTCCCACGCACCTCAAGGAGTTGTCAGCAACAGGAGGGGGGTCGAAGCCGACTAGAGCCAGGGTTATCCGAAAGGAAACTCTAGCTCCGGTATGAAGAGGCTAGAAGGAACGGGGTGGGTTTTTAGTCAGTAAAAGTCTGACACTATCTCCCGCTCCGCCCAAGACCGATGATTTTATCACCATAAAAAAAGTCAACATTGAAAATGTCTACGCAGATAAACATACTCTCTCACAATAAACAAATTGAACAAACAAACAAGTAATTAAGTGATAAAACTAATTAGCCGTTACACGTATTGATAAGTACATCGAGCTAGACTCGTCTCTCATCGATTGATTATTTTCATCTCATAGAATTAAATACATACGTATACATTGTATGACGGAGATTGGCCACTGCGTAATTTTTTTTTAAATAGTTTTTTTTTCGTGGAACTCGAAACTCGTGATTAAGAATTATTCGACACGAGGTGGGAGTTCATCTAATGACTTCTCTCGCACTATGGTGGAGTGGAAGGGCGTGTGAGACTTAAGCGTATATTCCTCTTTCGGCACTAATAGGTATGGCTCCGAAACGTGCTCGCTTACAATGGGTCTCATAAGAAGACTCAACGTTACCCAAGGGGCAATGGAAAGGGCTATGATCGGAGTTTCCTTGCGGGATCATATCAGAAATGAAGATATTCGCAGGAGAACCAAGGTTACCGAGATAGCTCGAAGAATCGCAAGACTAAAGGCGCAATGGGCAGAGCACATTGCACGCAGAACAGATGGTCTACAGAGACGACGTTCTGGAGTGACGACCGCATACCGAACGACGTTGGAAGGCCACCCACTAGGTGGACCGATGACGTGGTCAGGGTCGCGGGAATTCGATGGATGCGTGACGCATAGGACTGGACGTTGAGGCGACGCTTGGGGAAGGCCTATGTCCAACAGTGGACGTCTTTCGGCACCAAGCTAACATACCTATTGGTGCCGAAAGAGGAATAGCTTTGGTTCTGAAACCATTGGTGCCGAAAAAAGAAAACTTCAGCACTACATTAGACCGAACGCACACGTGTAACGCAGTGTAGAACAGTGGTGGCCGAGTGGTAATGGCTCCTACTTACGAGTTGTAGGTCGCGGGTTAAAACCCTACCAGGCAAATTACTTTGTGTAATTTATTTCATTACCACTGCTCTCAAAAACGGTGAAGGAAAACATCGTGAGGAAACCGGCATGTTCGAGAAACGAAAATTCGAAGACATGTGACATTCACCAACCCGCACTGCGCCCGCGTGGTGGATTACGGCCCATTCCCTCTCCTAGAGAAGAGGCCTGAGTCCCAGCAGTGGGAACATTAAAAAGGCTGATGATGATGATGAAACGTGTAACACGCCTGATTTGTACCCCAAATAAAACGAAATAAGGGCACGAAGATGATGATATATTATAATATAATATTCCACAACTATCACACAACGCCGCCTAGTCCCAAGCTAAGCAGGGCTTGTGTTATGGGTACTAGACAACTGATCCTCCTCCTTGCGTCGTTTATCCTCAATGCTGAGGGTCGTGACCTCGACGAATAATCTTTTTATGGACTATATTTCGCCATGTTGTCCTGTCTTCGGCGATGTGGATGGCGTCGCAGACTGTGGTCTCCAGTGTATCACGGATTTGGTCTGACCAACGTAATGGACTCCTGCCCCTGGGTCTTTGCCCATCAATTTTTCCTGTCAGAAGCAACTTTTCGAAGTTATCACCTCTCAGACAACTGATAAACATACTTATATATTTCTAAATACATGCATATTATAGATAAATTACACCCAGACACAGAACAAATGATTATGATGATTAAACAGCAAGTTGCATGCTAGCGATTTAGTTTGCAGGATGCGATGTATCAAAATTATCTCATTGATTGCGTGTTTTATAATGCATTTATTTGAATAATTTTGCATTACTTGAATAGATTTATTTGCTTTGCATAATGTATTTACAAGATTCTATTTAGTTTCACCTGTCCCGGTATTGGTCATTATCCTGTATATTAGCCCGTTATCAAATCTTGTAAATTAAATTTGACCCACTTTCCGGTTACCGATTGAGCTGAAATTTTGCATATATGTGTAAATCAGATGACAATGCAAAATTATTATGATTTAGAGCTGATCTGATGATAGAACCGGAAGGTGGTTATAGGAACTTGGTAGCGCTAAACGACACAATCCCATCGAGTTTGGGCTCGTATGATTCGTCTTGACGAGTATTTAATATAAGTATACCGAGCTATAAAAGCTTGCTATAAAAAAATGATTTGCATTAAAAGCTTGTTTACAAGACTGTTAAAAATACATTCATTACATGTTTGGATTTAATTAGCAGCTCCTTGCCATAGTAATTTTGTATTGTCATCTGATATACACATGCATGCAAAATTTCAGCTCAGTCGGTAACCGGGAAGTGGATCTTTAATTTGCAAGATTTGATTACAGACAAACATCGGAACAGGTGAAACTAAATAAAATCTTGTAAAAAAAAAACATTGTAGCTTTTTAATAGCTGGTGACCACATGGCAAGAGCGTAATTTCACACTAAAATACTACTCGAAAAAAAAAATATTACGGCTAGAAAAGTTTTAAAAACGATCAATTGCCGAGCACAGACGATAATAAAAACAACATTAGTACGAGTGCCAAAAACACTATCGGACGACGACGGGAACATTACTAGTGAGTTGTGAACTTGTGATATTAAAAGACTAGCGCTTTGCTCGCGACTTGGATCGCGAAAAAATATTCATAAATACCCGTACCTGAAAGGAGAAAACTGGGCAAGTGAGAATCGGACTCGCGCATTGAGGGTTCCGTGCAAACTACAATCCTGGAATGGAGTCTCGAAGATATTTCCGAATTACAATTTTTTTTTTTGTGACGTTGGTAACAACAAATTTACTGTTTTCAGATTTTTCCTAAAAGCACAGGATTCTGGGTCAACGGGAACTGCTCTAGAAATTTCGATCTTTGAGAGTATCAAAAACGAATATAATATTATAATAATGAATAATAATATTATTTCAAAACTATCACACAACGCCGTCTAGTCCCAAGCTAAGCAGAGCTTGTGTTATGGGTACTAGACAACTGATAAACATACTTTAAATATTTCTAAATACATACATATCTTCTATTCTATCTATCTTCTTCTTCTTCTATATAATAAAAATGAAACCCGTTTTTCGTTGTCACGACATAGCATGAAAACGGCTTGACCGATTTGGTTGTTTTTTTTTTTTTTTGTTGTGATTGTTATTGTGAGGATAAGGTTCTTATGGAAAAAAATAAAATTAGGGTAGTGTAGGGTAGAGTAGAGTAGGGTAGATTAGGGTATAGTAGGGTGGAGTAGGGAAGAGCGGGAGCGAAGCCTAGTTATAGATAAATTACACCCAGACACAAAACAAATGATCATGCTCATCACACAAACATTTGTCCTGGGTGGGAATCGAACCCACGACACTAACCACTAGACCAAAAGGCCAGTCATAGAATAAAAAAGATACGGCGGTTTATGTCGCAAGTAAACGTATATTACTTATACGTTTTTTTGCTTTCGTCTCCAATCCAGTGATTAGACCACTTGAAATTGGGTTAGACAGATTAATACTATTTTGCCAGCACGTGGTGGCTATTTTAAATTTCTTTGCTTTCATTAAAATTTTATCTGATGCCCGAATGTCTGAAACTTTCGTCCATGTGGTCGTTAGTAGTATTTTCATTCATACCGCGATAAATTGACGATTAGTGATGCCAGAAGTATGTTTTATCCGTTTTTTATCGCAGCACCGATAAAAGCTGCCTACTCGCTTGCTTGCGAACTAATGTATCTATACAACTTGTATAGATGATATGACATTTGTAATAGTATATGCGAAACCTGAAATACGTGTCTAGTATTTTACAAGCTTTAATTTAGTTTCACCTGTCCCGATGTTCGAGGCCAGCCTAGAAAGAGGTGACACGGTGGAGCACACATTCGAGGTGTGCCCTGCTTGAACGGAGTATCGCCGTGCCCTCGTGGGGGCGATCGGCGGCGGAGACCTCTCGCACCGGGCCTTGGTTCAGGCCATGGTCCGGAGCGAGAAGTGGCAGGCGGTCGCCTCCTTCTGCGAAGCAGTAATGCTAGCAAAGGAGGAGGCCGACCGAATCAGGCAACGGCGCTCTCGCCGCCGCCACCGGGATTCCGATCCCGATTTCCGCCCACCGTAGACGCGGGCTTGAGGACTGCGAGTCATGGGTAGCTAGCTATCCGACCGTCCGGTAACTGTCCGGACCAAGCCCAAAGCGTCGACGGCGCGCACTGTTCCCGCGCACCTCAAGGAGTTGTCAGCAACAGCAGGGGCCCAGCTGGGTCGAAGCCTACTGGGGCCAGGGTTATCTAAAAAGGAACTCGAGCCCCGGTATGAAGGCTAGAAGGAGCGGGGTGGGTTTTAGTCCGTAAGAGTCTGATACTATCTCCCGTTCCACCCAAGAGCGCGGGTTGTCATTGAATGATTTTGCCCACCAAAAAAAAGCCTAGAAGGTGGCGGTATGATTTGGACGCCTACTTACGAGGTCTGGTTAGAGTCGGCGCAGGAGAAGAAAGTTTGGAAGGACTTGGGAGAGGCCTTCCTGACTGGCTGTTGGTCTAGTGGTTAGTGGCCCTGACTGCTATGCCGAAGTTCGTGGCTTCGATTCCCAGCCAGAACAAATGTTTATGTGATGAGCATATCATTTGTTCTGTGTCTTGGTGTAAATTTATCTATAATATGTATGTATTTAGAAATATATAAGTATGTTTATCAGTTGTCTAGTACCCATAACACAAGCTCTACTTAGCTTGGGACTAGAAGGCGTTGTGTGATAGTTGTGGAATATTATTATTATTATTTCGTAATCCGCCAATTTACTCGGAGCCGACTAGACGGACTACTCATCGGTCGTCTCAGCAGCTGTTGCCAAAAACATGAGTAGGTGAGAAAACATAGGAAAATACCGAGTTTGTGCGTGCTAAATATATAACACATAAGATATGTTATTCATGATCTAAATTCGGATAACGTGTGGTTCCTGTATCGTGGACTAGGTGAGAATTGCTTCGGGAGACGACAGGCCAAATTGTCTGCTAGAATCATCGGTTATTTATCGAACAACCGGTTTTTTTTCTGTTCTCGACGGGTTTTCGGATACTGAGAGTTGTTAGTAGACGACTTCATAATACGAGGGTGGATTGAAAAGTTCGCGGCCTAACACATAAATACTTGAACTATTTTAATGTAACTGACCTCATTCGATCTGCTTACTCTCTGGTTGTCACATTGTAAAATTCTATCGCAATAGCATTATCTGTTTTTAAGTTAGACCATATTTTGTGAGCCTAAGTGCAGCGTTTTTAAAGAATGGAGAAAATTGAGCAACGTGCGGTCATCAAATACCTGTTTAAAAAAAAAACTAACTCCAAAAGAGATTCACGAAGATATGTCAACAACATTGAGGGAATCTGCTCCGTCGTATACGACTGTGAAAAAGTGGGTTGCAGAATTTAAACGCGGACGAGAGAGTATTGAAGATGACCCTCGCTCCGGCCGGCCTACGACGTCTACGACTGAAGAAAACATCGGGAAAATCTGTGATCTGATATTGGCAGATCGGAGATTGACCATCAAGGAGATTGCAGATACTATTGGCATCTCGTATGAACGAACACAAAACATCATAGTCAATGAACTTGGATTTCCTAAGGTTTCTGCGCGGTGGGTACCCAGATTGCTTTCAGTTGAACAAAAACGAATACGGCTCACGATTTCTCGCGACTGTTTGGAAATGTTTGAGGCTGATCGACAAGATTTTTTGGCCAGATTTGTGACAATGGATGAAACCTGGGTACACTACTACACCCCAGAGTCAAAACAACAATCCAAGCAGTGGAAAAAACCTGATGAACCGACTCCAAAAAAACCTAAAGCAATTTTGTCCGCTGGCAAGGTGATGGCGTCAGTTTTTTGGGATGCTAAGGCTGTCATCATGGTGGACTACCTTGCAAAAGGTGAAACTATAAACTCGGCTTATTACTGCACCTTTTGACGTCGTTTGCGTGAAACAATCAAAGAGAAAAGGCCAGGATTCCTCAGCAAGAAAGTGTTGTTCCATCAGGATAATGCACGCGTTCACACGTCTGTTGAATCTATGGCTCAAATTCGTGATTGTGGCTTTGAATTACTGCCCCATCCCGCCTATTCCCCTGATTTGGCACCTTCAGATTTTCATTTATTCCCAAACCTAAAAAAACACTTTGGAGGTCAAACATTTTCATCAAATGAGAAGGTCGAAGCTGCGGTGGGTGACTTTTTTGAAGGCCTTGAAGAAACTTTTTTTATGACTGGCATACAGGCGTTGGAAACCAGATGGAAGAAGTGCATTATGTTAAGTGGAGATTACGTGGAAAAATAAATTTACTTTTATTTACATTTTATTTTTTTTTCTGGCTGAGGCCGCGAACTTTTCAATCCATCCTCGTAATAATAATATTCCACAACTATCACACAACGCCGTCTAGTCCCAAGCTAAGCAGAGCTTGTGTTATGGGTACTAGACAACTGATAAACATACTTAATATATTTCTAAATACATATACTTATATTATTGTTAAATTACACCCAGACACGGAACAAATGATTATGCTCATTACACAAACATTTGTCCTGGGTGGGAATCAAACCCACGACACCGGCATAGCAGTCAGGGCCACTAACCACTAGACCAACAAGCCAGTCACTTCAATAGATTCGAATCGTATAGGGCAATCTCCAGCCACTATAGGCATTGATGATAGTCTAGTCAAATTAGACCAAAATATAGGGGTAATGTCGCAATAAGTCGCACCCAGCTGAAAATTGGTAAATGTAATCTAAAAAGTCATCGATTCGACACCTGGCAAAAAAATACTCGGGGTCAAAGGTCCAAAAATATGTTATCCCGATTTTCAGCAGAGCGTTAAGTTGTGTCATAAAATAAAAAAAGTTGAAAGAGGTAGTCGTCATAATATGAACATCTTCTCACGCCACCTTTGAAGGTAGTAGGAGGGGCCCAGCTGACTCGAAGCCTACTGGGGCCAGGGTTATCTGAAAGGAAACTCGAGCCCCGGTATGAAGGCTAGAAGGAACGGGGTGGGGTTTTTAGTCAGTAAGAGTCTGACACTATCTCCCGTTGTCATAAGATGATTTTCCCCATCGAAAAAAAAAAAAAATCTTTGAAGGTAGTGTAATATTAAAGTAGTGCCCGTTTAAATTTAGGTTCTGTACCCCAAAAGGCAAAAACGGAACCCTTATAGAATAAATTTTTTGTCCGTCTGTCTTTCAAGGCTTTTTATCTCGGGAATGCGTGGAGGTATCGAGTTGAAATTAAACCATATACTTAGGCCTGGGGTCACTTGAAGCTGTGAAAAATTCAAACTTGGTAGTAGGTTGTCATCATCATCTTCCTGCCCTTTTCCCATTTTATTTGGGGTCAGCACAACACGTTTTTTCTCCCATCCTGTCCTGTCACTCGTCACGCTATCACTAACTCCCTTTTTAACCGACTTCGAAAAGGAGGAGGTTCTATGTTCGGCTGAATGTATGTTTTTTTTCTTGAATAACGAAGAGACAAGATTAGGTATCTATTATAGAAACACCGACTTCCAAAATTAAAGTTATTTTGTACTTTTTGAAGTCGGTTTAATTTTTTTTTTGTAAAAAGTTTTTTATCTTTCATATCACTTCTCACACAATCCATTCATGTTTTCTTTGGCCTCCCTCTCGCCCTCCATCCATCCACTTGTTAGTAGTAGATTGTATTTTTAACCGACTTCGAAAAGGAGGAGGTTCTATGTTCGGCTGAATGTATGTGTTTTTTTTTTTTTTTGGTATGTATGTTCACCGATATTTCGGAAGTGTAGTCGATGACTGACTGAAAGAAAAGGGGGATGTATCGAACTGATCTGGTGATAAAGCCGGAAGGTAAATTCATTTAATATAACCGTATTTGGGATTATTAGAATCGTTATGAGATGCACTCTGGCTATAAGGTAATTTATGTTTAGCTGAAGGGTAGGTACTTTTTAGTGGTGCTACCATAACTAAAATTTTAATTCCGAAATTAAAATTAGTTTGTACTTTTGAAGTCGGTTAAATTTTTTTTTGTAAAAAGTTTTTTATTATATAGGTATTTAGGTTTTTCCTAGCATCGTCTATTCTGTGACTAATAGTCATATATGAAGTATCTCCTGCACTTGTTTGCGATGCCTTATCAGTGGACAGCAAGTCATAGCTTAGATCAGCAATGCTTATAGTTGTACTGTAAACATTTAGTTTGTAATCTATGCTTGTTAGTCATTTCCATGTCTAGTCTACTACTAGATCAACACACATCACGTCAGTTTAACCTATGGTTGCCTGCCAGGTACTAAAACTGAAAAGCCGGGCAGACAATCCTATTTAGAGAGACATTTGGTCAAAAAAGGCCGACATTTTTTTACTACGCTAGCTTCACCTGTATGTTTGCTTGATTGGTTGTTTACTTGTAACCAACGCCTTTGAGCTCGATTTTTCCAACTTTGGGCGATCAGATTTTCTTTAAACTTTGCACACCATCAAAGACCGATAACAATAAAGTAATCCGATTAAAATATTAGATTATCCTGATTAGATTCACCAGGATTAAAAAAAAATATTTAATAAAATTAAAATTAAATGAATATTTTAATTACAAAAGCCAAAAATGGTCAAATTTGGCCAGCCACGCAACTAAAAAGCCTGATCATGTCCGGCATTATCTCGAAGCCTCGCAAAAACGCACTCCTGTTCCTTCGTTGCCTTTCGTACCGGGGCTAAGCTATCTTTCGAAACTAATCCTGGCCCCAGTAGGCTTCGACCCAGCTGGGCCCCTGCTGTTGCTGACAGATCCTTGAAGCGCGCGGGAACTATGCGCGCCGTCGACGACTTGGGCTCGGTCGTCGATCTACCTTGTGGGAGGCCCTCCAACGCTACGCAGCGTTGCTTAGCTCTCCAGAGATATCCGTCCGATTTGACAGTTTTTTTTTTTAATTATTGATATTTGACCACTATCTCACCTGATAGTAAGCGATGATGTGACCAACGATGGAGCACGCTGGCCTAGAAGTAACCTGTTCACTCTTGACTTAAAGACTACTAAGTTATAGCTATCAGGAAACACAGACTTCGGCAGGGAATTCCACCCCTTAGCTGTATACACAATAAATGTGTTCCCAAAACGCTTTGAACGTAATGTACAGTAAACAAACATTTAAGGTAAAGGGTGATATAAATAATAATGAACCACGTAAAACCAACCTCCATACAATAACAACGTTATCGATCCATAGAAGCCAGCAAGCTTCTATGTTCCGCAATCTATACTTATAATAAATCTGTAGAGAGGTCAATTCTGTACATGAAATATATTTCCAAAATAACTATCAGGGGGTGATTAGTGATCGATACTGATGCTAAAAATACAAACAGTAAAATTTTGGTCTGTCTGTCTGTCTGTCTGTATGTTCTTTATAGAAACAAAAACTACTCGATGGATTTTAACGAAACTTGGTACAATCATTCTTCGTACTCCTGGGCAGGTTATAGTATACTTTTCATCACGCTACGATCAATAGGAGCAGAGCAGTGAAGGGAAATGTTGGGGAAACGGGAGAAATTACTCCATTTTTTAAGCTTCCGTCGCGTTTGCAGACTTAATGGTTAAAGCTACACAGAAAACATGTATAACGGAAATGTTCTCCTCAAAATTATATAAAAAATGTCCCACGACAGCATACGTCTATCTTTTATGGTTAACTCACAATAACACGTGTAACTCCCGATAGCTTAGCAGTTTCTGTTTTTTGTCTACTCTTACGTTTATAACACTGAATGTCGCTGGCATAAGCAACAGGATCCGCGTACGAAGTCGCTGGCAGAAGCTAGTGATAAATAAATTGTAAACAACTAGCATAGGGACGAGGTTTGTGACGAACGTGAGGGTATCTGTACTCATATTTTGGTGGACATCCCAGCCATTCGTACAAAGCGTTTTGGGAACACCTGCATTAGGTATAGGTCTAGCGCTACTGTATGGCTCCGAATGTTGGACAGCAAATAAGACGCATGAACAAAAGGTCCATACCAACGAAATGAAGATGCTAATATGGGCGGGGGGTGTGACTAGACTTGACAAAGTGCGAAATGAACACATTCGGCGAAGCTTCAAAGTCGCACCAATCTCCGATAAGATGACTGAGAATCGCCTTCGTTGGTATGGACACGTCCAAAGACGTAGTGAGGACCACGTAGTCCAAATCGCCCTAAGCCTACCAGAACAAAAAAGAGGTAGAGGCCGCCCGCCATTGACCTGGTGGTCAAATATAGAGAGAGACCTCAAGAAAGCCCAGTTGCCAAAATTGACAACCCAAGATAGAGCCACTTGGCGCAGGAAAGTGAGGAGACCCGACCCCAAATAATGGGACCAGGGAAGGAAGAAGAAGATGCATTAGGTATGCGTACAACTAAGGAGTCTCCATGCAGGGGTGTGTGTTTCCTGGTAGCTACCAACTAGGGGTCTTTAAGTCAGGAGTGAACAGGCTATTTCTAGCTAGGCACGCGTTTTCCATTGTCGACCACATCGTAGCTTACCATCAGGTGAGATCACAGAACAGATGAGGAGGTTAGAAGAGCCTTGTGGGCGGGGCAGGCGTGCTACAAAATAAGGCAATGCTCATAGTTCAACTACCAATAGCAAACTGGCGATCTAAGTGAGCGTGGTCTGTTAGTTACGTAATGCGAGTTCGTTTTGGTTTATTGCCTGTAGTGGAGTTAAAGGGTGGGAGTAGAGTCGTGCCGTTGCCGGCAATATTGCCGTGAATAGGGGATATTGGTGGGAATATTGCCTGATGTATGAATATTGGTGGCAATATTCTCATATTGTCGGCAACGGCACATCTCTAGGTGGAAGACAAGCGGCAACACTCGTAATACAAATCGGAAAGTATTTCCTTTCTAACTTCTTTTATTTTTTCTTTGGTTGAGATGGAGGTCCAACGCAAGCCTATCAATCATCATCATCATCTTTTCAGCCGATAGACGTCCACTGTTGGACATAGGCCTCCCCCAAGTGTCGCCACAATGAACGATCCTGTGCGTCCCGCATCCATCAGAGCCTATTTGTATAAAAATCAATGCCATTTTTCGTTGTAATTTTATAACTCAAGCTGCAAGGCTTTGTTCGGACTACTTAGTAGATATAGTTTAGTAGGGTATAGTAGGGTAGAGTAGAGTAGGGTAGGGTATAGTAGGGTAGAGTAGAGTAGGGTAGGGTATAGTAGGGTGGAGTAGAGAAGAACGGGAGCGAAGCCGCGCGGGCAAAAGCTAGGCAATAATAAAAAAATATGTAATTTACTTGTATAAAGTTTATCGTTATTTACAAGTAAATCTAAGAAATCTCACGTGATAATGATAACATAACTGTGAGTATGTGTTGTGCGTTTAATCTACGAAATACGATTATATGTGTGTCAATGTCACTGGTGGGCCCGATAAAGATTATGTTTATAGATTTTTTTTTTTGATATTACAGGTATAGCAACAATGATTTGCTGATTGATTTTGAACTGAAATCCTAGGGCATTTTGTTTAGGAGGATAATTATGCGGCCTCCTACAAGGTGGACCGATGACCTGGTGAAGGTTGCGGGAATCCGATGGATGCGGGACGCACAGGATCGATGTGGCGACACTTGGGGAGTAGCCTAAGTCCAACAGTGGGCGTCTGTGGACTGAAATGATGATGATGATGATGAATCATGCAATAACTTCTCCCGCTGTAGGGCGAAGCGAGAGTCAGACTTTTACTGACTAAAGCGCACACGGATCCCTGGTTTCCATATCAGAAGCCAACCCATGGCCACAGTAGATTTCGGCCCTGCTAAGCCCCTACGGTTTTGCTGGCATCTCTTTGACTCACGCGTGGAACGGTACGCGCCGTCGACGACTCTGGTTCGGTCCGGATGGTTACTGGACGTCCGGACGGCAAGCTGCCTATTGCTCGTCGTCCGCAAGCCCACGCCTACAGTGGCTGAGAATGGGGGACGGGATCCCAGCGGCTAGGGCATAAAAAAGTCCGTTCCCTCTCTTTGCTAGCATTGTTGTTTCGCAAGACGTGAATATTTGGTTCTAGGACATGCCGGTTTCCTCACGATGTTTTCCTTCACCGTTTTGAGAGCAGTAGTGATGAAACAAATTACACAAATTAATGCGCCTCGCGTTGTTTAACCCCGCGACCTACAACTCGTAAGTTGAGGCCGTTACCACTCGGCCACGACTGCTCCTGTGTGGTTCAAAAGACTTATTGTCGTCTTAAAGATGTTTACAGCTCCACTACAATATCTGCTCACCCCTTTTCAAACAGTAGCAACTATCCGACAAGGCTCTTATAACATAATAGTTAATATCTTCCGAGAAACTCGTCTATTCCCATCCTTTTAATTACTTTGTACTCGGACGGTATTATTATGTTAGGGTCGGCTCACACTGAGATAAGATGCGATGCTTTTACGAAAGCAATAATCATCATCATCATCATTTCAGCCGACAGACGTCCACTGTTGGTCATAGGCCTCCCAAAGCGTCGCCACAACGAACGTTCCTGTGCGTCTCGCATCCATCGGCTTCCCGCAACCTTCACCAGGTCATCAGACCACCTTGTTGGAGGTCTTCCAACGTTCCGCCTTCCGGTACGCGGCTGCCACTCCAGAAACTTTCGGCCCCAACGGCCATCTGTTTTGCGAGCAGTGTGCCCTGCCCATTGCCACTTAAGTTTGGCAATTCTATTGAAATACATTTCAGTAAGAATTAAAAATAATAAAAACAGAACATCATGTACACACAGCGCACGCTGTGTAGCGCAGCAGTGCAAATAAAAGTTTTTATTGTAGCACTGAAGTGTTATGTCTAGCTAGGCATCTTTGTTCGAAAGCTCCCAAGCACAGGCGAATACTGACAAATGCTTACACTAACTTAGATCCTATTTGATATGTGTAATGTGATGATGTGATGTGGCTGTACTTAATATAATTAAATAGTAGGTAGGTACAGCTACGCCCGGAGGACACGGTGGAGCACACCGTTGAGGTGTGCCCTGCCTGGGCGGAGCATCGCCGTGCCCTCGTGGGGGCGATCGGCGGCGGAGACCTCTCGCGCCGGGCCCTGGTCGAGGTCATGGTCCGGAGCGAGGAGGAATGGCAGGCGGTCGCCTCCTTCTGCGAAGCAGTAATGCTTGCAAAGGAGGAGGCCGACCGCATCAGGCAACGGCGCCCTCGCCGCCGTCGCCGGGATTCCAATCCCGATTTCCGGCCACCGTAGAAGCGGGCTCGCGGACGGCGAGCCATGGATAGCTCGCTGTCCGATCGTCCGGTAATGGACCGAGTTCAAGACGTCGACGGCGCGCACTGTTCCCGCGCACCTCAAGGAGTTGTCAGCAGCAGGAGGGGCCCAGCTGGGTCGAAGCCTGCTGGGGACAGGGTTGTTCGAAAGGGAGCTCATGCCCCGGTATGAAGGCTAGAAGGAACGGCGCGGGGTTTTTAGTCAGTAAGAGTCTGACACTGTCTCCCGCTCCACCTAAGAGCGGGTTTCGTCAAAGATGATTTTCCCCGTCGACAAAAAAAAAAGGTAGGTACAGCTGGACTCATACTAACGATTTTAGTTCTGCAAGTGGCCGCTAGAGGCGCTGTGAAATGTACTATATAAACACATTTTTTTTTTCAAACCTTCAATTGGCCGTTGCCGAGGTGTGGGCTTTAGAAAGTCACTGTTTTATTGCACTGCTCGGGCGCTTAGGCCTTAAAAACACGCCCATAGGCCACTGGCGTTTTCAAGCATCAACGCGTCGCGTCTCGATGTGTGTTGAACCTTAGGGGGAGGGGCGATAATAAATGAATGGCCTGATCGTAAGTGATTAGCTAGGTATACTATGTGTATCTAAGATATAGAGCGCTCGATTGAGCTGATAATTGTACACTTTATTTTAAACCTAGGTCCCACAATTGTCCACAATAGAGACAATCACTTTTTATTGGTTGTTTTTTTTTTATTATTATTGACAGGCTCGCGTTTGACTACCATCTCACCTAGAGATGTTGCGTTGGGGGCAATATTGCCGAGAAGTGGGAATATTGCTGACAATATTGCCCGATGTTTGAACATTGGTGGCAGTATTGCCCGAAGTATGAATATTGGCGGCAATATTGCCAGCAAAAATCCCACTTCAGGCAATATTGCCCGATGTTTGAATACTGGTGGCAATATTCCCGATGTTTGAATATTGGCGGCAATATTGCCAGCAAAATTCTCACTCCCGGCAATATTGCCGGCAACGGCAAATCTCCAATCTCACCTGACGGTAAGCGATGATGTGGTCGACGATGTGGTGGAGCACGCTTGCCATTAGCTTCTGTCAGCGGCTTCGCTCGCATGAAAGTCGGTTTCTCTATACAAACTTTAGACCCCCTTTCATCCATTTAGGGGGGGGATCAATTTGGGAAAATCCGTTTGCGTCCTAGCGGATGTTTACACCCTATATGGAACCTACCTGCTAAATTTTAAGTTTGTAGGTGTTATAGTTTCTGAGATATCGTGATTAATCTGTGAGTGGTATTTCGATTTTATAGATAGAAGATGGATAAGTTGCTATTCGCGACTTCATTTGCGTGGAGTTTAGGAACATTTCGGAGCTATTCGAACCTAGGCTGTAGACTGCGGATGCAGGCAGCACATGCGGCGGCTGCACGAAGCCGGCTGTGGTTGCACGACTGGTTTCCAATGTAGTAGTATGGATTTCTGTGAAAACATTCCGAACGCGGCTGTGACTGTCCGTGCTGCTGAACCTCGCTGCTGCGACCTGTACGTTCTCGTAGCTCGTCCATACCGCGTGGCCACAATGAGTGCGCGGGCGGCGAGCGACAACCCGCGTGGGAGCAGGTATCTCAAACTAGTGTCATGCTATGGGTACCACCGCTCCCCGCACCGCGCTGCCAGTCTGGCCAAGCAAAAGTGCGTTCCGCTCCCCGCACGCGCTGCCAGTCCGGCCAAGTAAATGCGCGTTCCCGCTCCCCGCACCGCGCTGCTAGTCTGGTCGAGATTTAAGTTTGGCGATTCTACGGGCTATGTCAGTAACGTTGGTCTCTTGTAGCTCTAGCTCTTTATTCCTAATTCGATCACACGAGGAACTCCCAGCATAACTTTCTCCATTGCCTTTTGGGTGACTTTGAGCCTTCTGATGAGGATACAAATGGCATATTTAGAATAGTACATTATTGATATAAGTGCAGAAAGTTTGTAATTGCGACCGAGGCGGAATCCGCACGAGCAGTTGGCGAGTGTGTTATGGAGCTGAGAGCTGCAGTGACAAATCTGCACGTGTTTCAAACGACTTTTTTCAATACACTCACTGAAAGGGGATTGACCGGCGACGTGTAGGGGTCGACTTGCGCCCAGCCTGGTACGATAACATTGTGGCGGGGAGAGCATGTGCACTTTTCTGCGCTAGTGCGGAAAACAGCCCATTACAAGCCTAAAAGCGGTGGGATAAGTTCGTGTTTTTCGAGTAAGTGTACTGAAAAAGCGATGTTTCCTTCCTGAAACAATACCCAAAGGATCGAATAATTTTTTCTCAATACAATTTTTAATCACTCGTTGTTTCTCAGAATCGTTGCCACATATAATTAGTTTGGCAAGCTCGTTTGTTGAGGTTTCAGCCAATGAGCGACTGGCTCGGTACAGTGTTGCGTGCGTAAGTACCTGTGATGTGATCTGACACGCATTCGGTTGAATAAAGGTATGTGTGGGTGGGGGTCAGGCTATAGAGATGTAGCAGAAGTTATACTTTTTTTTGGGAGTCGTGCTTCAAAAAATTTCAAACTTTTGATCTTACCGCTCTCCGTCTTACGCTGAGTTCCCGCTCTCAGTGGCAAAACTCGTAAATCGGGGCCACTCGGTCACCGCTGCTCTAGAGATTAGCTAAGTTTGGAAGCTAAACCGCTGCGAAGAAACACCAAAATAAATAAAAAGGTCAGGTCAGAGTCTATTTTAAACTTTATTGGGTCAACGTATTTCTGCTGCCGTCAGCATTGGCGTCATGTCTAGACTCAAACGCTTTTCTAGTTTCAAACAGGTTGTCCTAGAAAGCAAAAGGTGGTGTGGTTTTGGCCAGTGAAGGTCTGATATGCTCCCGCTCTATGTTAGACCGGGAGAACAAAAATAAAAATATCTGTAATCCGTATAGGATCAGTTTGTTACCCGTCTGTCAAGACCCTTTTTCTTAGGACCGCATGTCATCATTCCAGCTGCAAGACGTTGACTGCTGGACTTAGGCTTCCCCCAGCGTCGCCACAACGACCGATCCTGTGCGTATCGCATCCATCAGATTCCCTCGACACTCCATCGCGATCCATAACTGAACTGTTAAAGGGATGCATCTATATAGAGTGTACAGCACAGCTCCATCATATCCCTACTAACATTATAAATGCGAAAGTAACTCTGTCTGTCTGTCTGTTACGCTTTCACGCAAAAACTACTGAACGGATTTAAATCAAATTTGGTAGGTAGGTAGAAGAGACACTGGAATAACACATAGGCTACCTATAATTCCACTGCTGAGCACGGGTCTCTGCCCGCGCGATATAAACTGTAGTCCACGCGGGCGGAAAGCTAGTAGAGTGTATAGCTCCATCCTTCTTTCTCGCTCGCTAGCTTTACATTTTACCACATTTATATCATAGTAAGGCCCCAGGCCCCAGTACTTCTGTTCCATCGCTATTTCTGCCACTGTGTGCGTGTTTCCGATTGGTTACTTACAACATTAGTATACACACAAAATATATAGGTACAGAAGTAAATCTACATAGTGTGCGCGCTCTCACAACGCACACATAGACACCGCTCACGGACATGATATCTCCTCGCCCTCGGCCCGCTCGTTGAACAGTTCCGGCTCAAACGCTCATTAGTGTGCGTCCACCGAGCGTAGGTATAAAAAGTGAAGTACATACACTTTTTTTTTCGGTGGGTTAAATCGTCCAATGACAACCCCCTCTCTTGGGTGGAGCGGGAGATAGTGTCAGACTCTTACTGACTAAAAACCCACCCCGTTCCTTCTGGCCCCAGTGGCCTTCGACCCAGCTGGGCCCCTCCTGTTGCTGACAACTCCTTGAGGCGCGCGGGAACAGTGCGCGCCGTCGACGTCTTGGGCTCGGTCCGGACAGTTACCGGACGGTCGGACAGCGAGCTACCCATGGCTCGCAGTCCGCGAGTCCGTGTCAACGTGAAGTACATACATGAGATTGTCTTCTGTACCTATCTATTTTGTGTTAAGGCCCTAGTACTTCTGTTTCAACACTATACCTTACAAACTCTTAGATTACTTCCTATTCAAATTACTTTTTTATTTGAATTACTTTTTTTATTTTTTGGTTTTGTGTACAGTATTGATCTACACGCTGCGTCTTCCGGTACGTGGTCGCCACTCCAGAACCTTTCGATGCGTGACGCACAGGACCGGTCGTTGTGGCGACGCTTGGGGGAGGCCTATGTCCAGCAGTGGACGTCTTTCGGCTGATATGATGATGATTTTGATTGATCTACACTGTTCTTACATACTATCATATTGGAACACCTACCACTTTTTTTTAAAAAGAGTAACCATGGAGTTTCTTGCCGGTTCTTCTCCATAGGAAACGACCAATTTGGAACCGTGCACTAGCTTCTGACGTTTTATAAGTGCCCATGTAGGCCTGTGTGAAATAAAATATTTTGAATTTGACTTTGACTTTGACATCACTCCTTCTGCCGCTGTGTGCGTGTTTCCGATTGGCTACTACAGTGCGTTTCACTTAAGACGTTCCTTCAGCGTAATGTTGGCAATACGGAAAAACAGTGTTGCAATATTTTTAGCAATTAAATTACTTAATATTAGGGAGATTAACTTATATTTCGTTACTGTTAACAATTGCGTTTTTTTTTGTTTTTCTTTTTACTATTTTTGAATAAAGTATAGGGCGCTGGGCTCCATTCCGATTGTCTTGCAATTTTTTCAAATACCGAAAACGCTATGCCACAATATCGTATCTTTCTATAACAACGTCCTTTAAGACCTGCTTTTTTTAAGTAAAGTCCCATTCCCCTCATAATACTCCAAAAAGTGCTGCAACTACTGTTAAAATCGATTTCGTTTCGCATTTCGGCGAACAATTTTGGTAGAGTAGGCAACTCTTTCCTTTTTCCCTTCTTTTTTATGTAGACAGACAGGGGAGCCAACATTACGCCAAAGGAACGTCTTAAGTGAAACGCACTGTACATTAGTATGTACGTAATCTCGATTGGCTGGTTGTAACTGTGTGCGCGCGTCGAACAGACAGCGCGGCGTCGTCATATGTAAATGTATTCGTTTTTTTTTTTTTACATTTTTCCTCTTATCTTTATGTTTTTTATCTTTTATGAGATGTAAAGACATGTGATGGCAATTATGATTATCTACACTAATATTATAAAGATGGAATTTGTGTTTTTGTGTGTGTGTATGTTTGTAATTAATAAACTCAAAAACGACTGTGCTGATTTAAAAAATTCTTTCTCTATTGGAAAGCTACATTCACTTTTCGTTGTTATTTTATAACTCAAAAACAGGCTCACCTATCCAAACCAAATGTTTAGGCTTTGTTCGGACTATTTAGTAGGTGATTTATGTGAAGTTTGATAGGGTAGAATTGGGTAGAGTAGGGAAGATCGGAGGATCGAAGAAGCCGCGCGGGCAAAAGCTAGTAGGCTATATTTATTGCTAGGTCCACCCGTGCGAAGACGGGACGGGCCTCTAGATCTATATATAAAAGGAGAAACTGACTGACTGACATATCAACGCACAGCCGAAACTACTGGGACTAGGGGCGTGAAATTTGCACAAGGCTTCCTTTTAAGACGTAGACGAGCACTAGGAGCGGGTTTTCCCAAAATTCACCCCCTAAAGGGATAAAACAGGGGGTTCTTTGTCGGGGATAAAGGTTGTACGAGAGAATCTTATTCCTTAGGTTAATAACTGGTAACTTGTCACGAATTCTGATCAAATTGCATAATAAAGACTGTCATTATTAGTTTTCCAAAACTAACCTAAAAATGGTGATTAAGCGGTCCGGACTAAGCGTTTCGCCTCGTCGTTTATACCACGTACGTCGAAGGAATGGAACAGTTGGCCTGCTGTGGTCTTCCCGTCCGATTATAATAAAATTTGGGTATCTTCAGGGCTAGAGTGAATAGGCTTTTAATAAACTAGTGCGCCTTACCATCAGAGATTGCATCACTGCTTACCATCAGGTGGGATCGCAGTCAAGCACTAGTTTATAAGAAGAAAAAAAAATATTTAAAAAAAGTACGGTTCAAGGGGTGTTAAAGTTTTCATGAAAACATTTTTGCGAACGAAGTCGCGGACAAAGTACTAGTCTTGTCATATATATGAAGACATGTGATGGCAATTATATATTATATGTCATAGTAATTGACTCGCTGACAGAAGTCGGGTTTGACCATATGTGGTTTGACTAATGACAGAGTTCTATGAGTACTTTGTATTGATAGTTTTTACGTCAGTTTTTTAGGGTTCCTTGCTCAAAGGGTAAAACGAGACCCTAAAGCTAGAACTACATTAGACCGACGCACACGTGTAACACGCCTGATTTGTACGTAGAACGACGTCGCGTGGCGTGGATCTAGTGTAGCTCTACAAGTTTAGTTGCCATATAAAATGTATGGAGACCGTCGCCAAGATCGGTGTGTGTTGCACACGTGTGCGCAGTGTAGTTCTAGCAGTAATTTCACAAAAAATACCAAATACAAGGTGTAAGGGACAGCCCTTCGCAAACTTTAAGGGCTTGCTCAGTAGACACAGAAACAGACAGAAAAAAAATACATCGGGCCGCCATACAAATTGTCCAATCAAGTTCATCATTTTGTATGGTGAGGCTGATTTGAATAAAAATCTTGTGGAAGGTGGTTCAGTTTCGTCTACTGAGCAAGCCCTTAAAGTTTGCGAAGGGCTATCCCTTACACCTTGTATATGAAGAAGTTTACTTCATGGTTTCCCATGAAGATGAAAATCGTAAATAGTGACTAAGTGTCTCCCCACGTTTATCGACGTGGAATCGGTTTCAGCTGTTGCGACGGCTCGTTTCGCCGTCGGCCGGCAGCGTCGCGACTTGTCGTCCGAGCCGAGCCGATGCGAATGGTATTAGTAACACCCTTCTTACGTTGACATAAAGGCTTTTTTGACCGGTGTTAGCCGCTACCGCATCGATAAATGTGTGGAGGAACCCATCGTGCGGGACTCCGACTTGCGCTTGTTCAGTTTTTTTTTGTCACTAACTTGAATGTGTTCGGTTATGTCCCGAGTTAAAAATAATTTTCTGAGGATGATGATTAATAGGTATATGCTTTAGTATGTTGTTGTTAGGATGACTGTACTAAACTGAATTTGTCGACAAATATCGAACTGGTATTGTGGCGATTATACGAGTAATAATAATAATATACATATGTTTTATCGATGGATATATTAATGACATTGTTCAGGCAGGGGCCATAGTCTTAACATAGTTCCATGTTACCAATCCACCCTCCAAAACCCATAGCCCTATTATTTTGTTTTCCATTTTAATTCGCAATAGTTTCTCAAACCGGGGGTTGTCCTTGGATGCACTAGCATTGCGCGTACAGGGATAATCACCGGTTGATACCACGTTCCATTAAACGCATCTAAAGGGGAAAGCCCCTTTAGATGCCCCTCGTACGCCTCCCAAAAGTCCAGGACCTCAGGGTCCTGAGATAAATAAATGCATAGTCAGCCTTATTATGTTCCCACTGCTGGGACTCAGGCCTCATTTCTAGGAGAGCGAATGAGCCGTGATCCACCACACGGACCTACTGCTGGTTGGTAGATGTCACATGTCTTCGAGTTTTTGGTTCTAGGACATGCCGGTTTCCTCACTGGCACAGCGCTAGTTAAAAATTTATAAATAAACCTAGTCCCTACTAATATTATAAATGCGAAAGTAACTCTGTCTGTCTGTCTGTTACGCTTTTACGCAAGAACTACTGAACGTATTTAGACCAAATTTGGTAGGTAGGTAGAAAAGACACTGGAATAACACATAGGCTACCTATAATTCCACTGTTGAGCACGGGTCTCTGCCCGCGCGATATAAACTGTAGTCCACGCGGGCGAAGCCGCGGGCGGAAAGCTAGTTTAAAATAATGTTAAATTGTATTTACTTTACACCAGACCGACACATACGACACGATTGAAAGGTTAAAACCCTCTCTGGACTATTACAAATATTTCAAGATCAAAATTTGCCAAAACGGTCGAACTTATCTCGAGTTTAACTTGTACTACAAGATCTAAATAAATTGTGCAACTCGGATCCAAATGTCTGATCAGCAAATGATAACATCAGAGCAGCCCTACTCACTTGATAAAATCTCCCACAGCCGCCAACGAGTCTGCCAAGTGAGGGGCAATGACCTCACCAGCGCTCCCAAGGTCTTCTAGAGGAGGCCTATGTCATGTGGGCGTGTCGTGTTTTGTTATACATTACGACACTAGCTGACACTAGCTGATGACCGCGACCTTGACTGCGTTTTGGAGTAGTTACATGGAGGCTACTCGCAATCAGCCTACTGGGGCCTTACCATTACGAGCGGGAAAGAAGGATACAATAATAATAATAATAACAAAGTTTATTTGAAAAGAGTAAACTTAAAGATTTGGTACATAGGAAAAACGTAGATAGCGACAAATCTAAAATACTGTAGCGCAGCTATCAACGCCCAATACAAGACGATAATAGCCCTAAGCTATCAAACTAGACACCATACAGACATCAGAGTCGCACACGTACGAGCTGGTCGCGCCACCAAATGGACACCAGGTGAGCACCTCTCTCTATAGAGCTGTATCATTCTGTTGGTAGCGGCGACTGGTCGCGCCGCCATGGTGTCTCGGTGAAATATAGCCAGTTGATTTTAAAATCGTGCGTTTTTGATCACGCATGCGGGATTGCTCGCACGCGTAACCCCCGCAAATGTCCATTTCATACAATTATTTAATTTACGGCGTGGAATATGGATGCGTTATTTTTTGCATTTTGAAATTTTCCGCATGCGTGTCGAAATCCGCACGATATTTAAAACACCCTTAGACGTTGTGTCAGATCACCATCAGCCACATCGTTCCCTGATAAAATCTCCCACAGTCGCTAACCAATCCAGACAACTGCGGGGTTGTTTTGCACTTGCACCCAGCTGTTCGCTGGCGCCCAATACCCGCCATGACTTGCCGTGACCTATGTTGTATTTAGTGACGGTGGTGTCTTGTGACCTTTTTAAATATTTTTAAGAAAAATATAACATGCTGTAAAAACTATTGGAATCCATTCACTGATTCTGAACAAACTATATTCAGGTTTCGCATAAACTAATTTTGAATAGGTTCAGATTAGGTCGTCAAAATGAATCGCGTCAAGAGCTCGTGGTAGTAAGATAACGTCAGATCACCACCAACCACGTCGTTCTCTGATAAAATCTCCCACAGTCGCCAACGAGTCTGCCAAGTGAGGGGCAATGACCTCACCATCGCTCCCAAGGTCTTCTAGAGGAGGCCTATGTCATGTAAGCGTGTCGTGTTGTGTCATACATTACGAGTGACACTAGCTGATGACCGCGACCTTGACTGCGTTTCGGGGTATTAAATTACATGGAGTACAGAGTTGAATGTTACAGACAATGAAATTGGTCAAAACCACTTTTTAAAAGGAGGAGGATTCTCAATTAGGATGTTTGTATTTTTTTTTATTATGTTTGTTCGCGCATAAGTTCGTCGCTTGCCAACCGATTTGAAAAATTATTTATTTGTTGCAAAGGGTTAATACTTCACAAATGGTCCCATAGTCCCCATAGTCCCATAGTCCCCATAGTCCCATAGTCCCCATAGTCCCATAGTCACTAAGTTGAGATCTGATGATGGAATCTTGCTTCTGGAGTGAAGGCCTCCAACAAGGTGGACCGATGACCTGGTGAAGGTTGCGGGAAACCGATGCATGCGAGACGCACAGGAACGTTCGCTGTGGCGACGCTTTGTGGAGGACTATGTCCAACAGTGGACGCATATCGGCTGAACGCTAAAAGTTATATAAAAAATGAAGTGACGGACAGAGAACAGGTTCTACCAGTTGTTATTATGTTCTAATGTCGGTACATGAATGATTGCCCTCGCTAATTGTTATTTAGTTCAATTTGTGCTAATTATTGCAGTACATTATTATGACCTATGCGTGACTGATAATAATAACTTCGATGTTTTCGGTTTGTGCTGTTATTTTCTGCTGTTAAGGTTGAATTATCTCGTTTTACAACTACATGTTTTTTTTATTATTATATAAGCTAGTGCTTGACTGTGATCCCACCTGATTAGCATCAGCATCATCATCATCATCAGACGACGGCGCTCACTGTTCTCGCGCGCCTCAAGGAGTTGTCAGCAACAGGAGGGACCCAGCTGGGTCGAAGCCTACTGGGGACAGGGTTATCCGAAAGGAAGCTCGTGCCCCAGTATGAAGGCTAGAAGAAACGGGGTGGGTTTTTAGTCGGTAAGAGTCTGACACTATCTCCCGCTGCGCCCAAGAGCGGTTGTCATTGGATGATTTTCCCATCTAAAGAAAAAAAAAATAGACGAGGTAGGTACCCTAATATATGACCTTTTTGTACCTTAGCTATGGTACTTGAACTTAAAACTAACAATAATTCTTAAGCTAATTTAAATTCTGACCCTTACAAACCTTGTAATGGACGAATCAACCTTCAAAGCACATCATATTACTCATATGGTAGTAATCAATCGTCAGGTACATTGGCCCTTACGTTATTAGCATAGCATAGTCTGCCTTATAATGTTTCCATTGCTGGGACTCAGGCCTCCTCTCTAGGAGAGAGAATGGGCCGTAATCCACCACGCGGGCCCAGTGCGGGTTAATGGACGTCACATGTCTTAGAATTTTTGGTTCTAGGACGCAGGTTTGCTCACGATGTTTTCCTTCACCGTTTTGACGTCCTACCCGCCTTGCGGCATACGGACCATTGGAGATACTCCCGGCAATTGCGTGACTGCGTGTGTCTTTTTTTTTGAGAGCAGTGGTGATGAAATAAATAACGCAAAGCTATGCGCCTGAGTTTGAACCCGCGACCTAAAACTCGTAAGTTGAGGCTGTTACCACTCGGCCACCCTGCTGTGCTCGGCCACCTCTGTTCTAACTCAAATTCCTACCCTTTTTTATGGTGTGGAACATCATCCAATGACAACACCAGCTCTTGGGCGGAGAGCGAGATAGTGTCAGACTCTTACTGACTAAAAACCCCACCCCGATCCTTCTAGCCTTCATACCGGGGCTCGAGTTCCCTTTCGGACTACCCTGCCCCAGTAGGCAAATTCTGACCCTTACAAACCTTGTAATAGATGAATCAACCTTCAAAACATATTTTTACAAACGATAGTAATCAATCGTCAAGTACGTTGGCCCTTACGTTATTGACATTGTGACTAAATACTGGGAATACTCGTGGACTATGAGTAACGGTCGAAAATAGTTTAATAGGTACACACACAGAGTACCTTTGGGCTGGAAACTCTGAAAATATCAACACAGCCGCAAAATATTTAGGTACAGAAGTCAATCTACATACAAAGCGCGCTCTCACAAGGCACACATAGACACCGCTCACGGACACGATGTCTGTGTGCGCCTCGGCCCTCGGTCCGCTCGTCGAACAGTTTCGGCTCAAACGCTCATTAGTGTGCGTTCACCGCGCGTAGGTTAAAGTGAAGTACATACATGAGATTGTCTTCTGTACCTATTTATTTTGTGACATAGCTGTGTATTTATATTCGTCTCCTTCTGTGAAGCAGGAAGGGCTGTATTTCTCCGGGACACCATGGCGGTGCGACCAGTTTCGCTGCCATCGTTTCCCGGTGAAATAAAGCTCTAAGCTACCAAACTAGACACCATACAGACACCAGAGTCGCCTCACTTCCGAGCTGGTCGCGCCACCAAATTGGTTGCGTAACCAAACGGACACCACGTGAGTAACTCAATAGAGCTCCGCATTGCACCGCCATGGTGTCTCGATAAAATATAGTCCTAAATTCCTAATGCTAGCGAATGTGGCGGCCGGATGCGTGATAGAACGGACTTCCTCACGCCCCAGCCACCGCAGGCGTGGGCTTACAGACGACGAGCAATGACTCACCATCCGGATCTAGCCCGAGTCGTCTACGGCGCGTAGAGCTCCACGCGCGCCTCAAAGAGATGTCAGCAAAACCGTAGGTCTAGCAGGGTCGAAGCCTACTTAGGCCGTAGGTAGTCCGAATGAGAAACCAGTGGGTCCTGGACCGCAATGGCAGGGATGGAACATAGATGTTGCTTTAGTCAGTTAAAAGTCCTAAAATTTTCAGGCCCTTGGGTGGGCCGCCGCCGCTGGGATTCCGATCCCGATTTCCGGCCACCGTAGACGCGGGCTCGCGGATGGCGAGCCAGGGGTAGCTCGCTGTCCGACCGTCCGGTAACTGTCCGGACCGAGCCCAAGACGTCGACGGCGCGCACTGTTCCCGCGCGCCTCAAGGAGTTGTCAGCAACAGGAAGGGCCCAGCTGAGTCGAAGCCTACTGGGGCCAGAGTTATCCGAAAGGAAACTCGAGCCTCGGTATGAAGAGGCTAGAAGGAACGGGGTGGGTTTCTAGTCAGTACGAGTCTGACACTATCTCCACCCAAGAGCGGGGGTTGTCATAGGATGATTTTTGTCCATTGTAAAAAAGTAATTGGGTGGGAGAAGTCATCTTCAACTCAGTCACGCGAATGCTCCCGGTGATTGAGCACCTTAAGGACCTGCTGTGATGCCACACACTCACAGACGTTAAATAGACTATCGAAATAATAACATTGTATTACAAGTCCGACTCGACTGGGCGGCGTTCGGGAGGCTGCGCGGTATATTCTCGTCCAATATACCACACTGTCTCAAGACGAAAGTCTATGACCAGTGCGTGTTGCCAGTGATGACATATGATGCCGAAACGTGGTCGCTCACAATGGGCCTCATCAGAAGGCTTAAAGTCACCCAGAGGGCAATGGAAAGGGCTATGCTCGGAGTTTCCTTGCAGGATCGAATCAGAAATGAAGATATCCGCAGGAGAACCAAGGTTGCCGACATAGCACGAAGAATCGCCAAACTTAAGTGGCAATGGGCAGGGCACATTGCTCGCAGAACGGATGGCCGTTGGGGCCGAAAGGTTCTAAAGTGGCGGCCTCGTACTGGAAGACGCAGGCCTCCTACAAGGTGGACCGATGACCTGGTGAAGGTTGCGGGAATCCGATAGAGGATCGATCATTGTGGCGACGCTTGGGGGAGGCCTATGTCCAGCAGTGGACGTGTATTGGCTGAAATGATGATGATGATGATCACAAGTCCAAAGGTTAATCATGAAAATGTTCTCCCAATTCATTACCAAACACATTTACGCATGAGTCAAGCCCGCGACGCAACGTCTTGCCACCTGAGATGGCGGCTTGCCATGTTACGTGCCAGAACTGGCATTACTGGCATACGTCGCTAGCTTCACACCTACCACTCACGTGAGGTGGGCTGCGGATTAGGTGCGGTGGGAATTATTGGGATTATTATTTATGGGCGGATGTTTTGATGGCTGATCTTCTCATTCTCAGATCGTAGCGGCTCTTTCTGTGATTCTGTCCAATTATCCATAAGTGAGCTTTTTAGTGCGGTTCCTTACCCAAAAGGCAAAAACGGGACACCATTTTTTTTTTATTGATATAAACTAGTGCTGCGATCCCACCTGTTGGTAAGCAGTGATGCAATCTCTGATGGTTAGGCGCGCTTGTTTATTAAGAGCTCCCATTACTAAGACTTCGCTGTCTATCTGTCTGTCTGTCTGTCACCAAGCTGTATCTCAAGAACCGTGATAGCTAGACAGTTGAAATTTTCACAAATTATGTGTTTCTGTTGCCGCTGTAGCAACAAATACTAAAAATAAAATAAATATTTAAGGTGGGCTCTCATACAATTTAAGGTGGGCTCTCATACAACAAACGCGATTTTTTTTATGCCAAGTTTTCCTAAGGATGGTACGGAACCCTTCGTGGGCGAGTCCAACTCGCACTTGGCTAGTTTTTTTTAATAATATAAAGCAGTGCTTGACTGCGATCCCACCTGATGGTAAGCAGTGATGCAATCGTTGATGGTGAGGCGCACTAGTTTATTAAGGCCTATTCACTCTAGCCTTGAAGACACCCAAATTCTCTATATGAAATTTTCATTCATGTTTTCAAGAAAATTATAAACCTATAAACATTTCACAAATCATTATTATTTCTATACGTTCAAGTAGAACAAGTATACGACCTGAAAATATACATGAATTATGAAGCCTTGACACACAATTTTCATACGGGGGCTTGTAAATAGAACCTAATAATATGAGATCGTAAAAAATTTTGTATCGCATGTTATGTCTTATTTGAGTTTCCGGAATGAACACAATCGTAATACGTATTGTAATATTTACTGGATAGAAGAAATGGTGCCTGTTGCCAGTGATGACATCATCATCATCATCTTCCTGCCCTTGTCCCGTTTTATTTGGGGTCGGCGCAACACGTTTTTTTCTTCCATTCTGTCCTGTCACTCGTCACGCTATCACTAACTCCCTTTTCTCTCATATCACTTCTCATACAATCCATCCATCTTTTCTTTGGCCTCCCTCTCCCCCTCCATCCATCCAGTGATGACATATGGATCCGAAACGTGGTCGTTTACAATGGGTCTCATCCGAAGGCTTAAAGTCTCCCAAAGGCAATGGAAAGGGCTATACTCGGAGTTTCCTTGCGTGATCAGATCAGAAATGAAGATATCCGCAGGACACTTTTTTTTCGGTAGTTAAAACCACAAACGCACTACGACCACAACCACACCATGACCATGACCACAACCACACCTCAACCACATCACGTGGCCAGGCGTATATTTCGTATTGAAAATTAATAGGACTATTCACACGTACCATTTTACAGTTGTAATCGGCTGTGTGTGATCCATCTCATACCCATGAGATAATGTCAGACTTTTACTGACTAAAAACCCACTCAAGTTCCTTCTTTGCCTTTCGTACCGGGAGCTGAGCTACCTTTCGGAGCTAACCCTGGTCCCAGTAGGCTTCGACCCAGCTGGGCCCCTGCCGGGAAGACACTCAAAGGGCAATAGAAAAGGCTATACTCGGAGTTTCCTTGCGTGATCAGATCAGTTATGAAGATATTCGCAGAACACGTCAAATTGGAACCGTGCACTAGCTTCTGATGTTTTATTAGTCTTGCCTTTTATGAGACTGACCTATTGGTCTAGTGGTTAGTGGCCCTGACTGCTATGCCGGAGATCGTGGGTTCGATTCCCACCCAGGACAAATGTTTATGTAATGAGCATGATCATTTGTTCTGTGTGTGGGTGTAATCTATCTTCTATCTATATATATAAAAATGACCCGTTTTCCGTTGTCACGACATAGCATGAAAACGGCTTGACCGATTTGGCTGATTTTTTTTTGTTGTGATTGTTATTGTGAGGAAAAGGTTCTTATGGAAAAAAAAAAAAAATTAGGGTAGTGTAGGGTAGAGTTGGGTAGAATAGGGTTGAGTAGGGTAGAGTAGGGTAGGGTAGAGTAGAGTACGGTAGAGTAGTGTAGAGTAGGGTAGGGTAGAGTTGGGTATAGTAGGGTGGAGTAGGGAAGAGCGGGAGCGAAGCCGCGCGGGCAAAAGCTAGTCTTAGGGACCAGAAGCAGACTGACTTAAAAAAAACAAATCACTAAATAACCTAAAAAGTTATATTTCTTACAAATTGTCTTTAATCAAAATCAAGCACATATATACAACAGAATTATATAACACGATGGTAATTATCACTATAACGTCCTTAGAACACGTCCGTTGCATCCGAAATCCAAATGGTCAATAAGGGGCGTTCACAGCGCGCCATGCCTTTTTATACCCTTCCACTCGGACCGGGTAGGTTGGAAGGGGCAATATCTAAGACGGCCGTTCCTGATAGCGTGTCGTCCTCGACCGCAGCATCATTCCCATTATTCGCTTCAGATCCGTCTCTCACAACCTGATCATCATCATTATTTTGATCATCATCATTATCTGAAAAACATAAGAGTACATAAGTAATTAAATAACATGGCCTAAGGTTTGAAGCTTATTCAACCTGAAGTAACTTCATAAGTTAAGAGTCCCCAAATCAGACCAGTGTTCCAGGCACAAGCGTGCACTCAAGCGCCAGCAACAAAGATCACAAATGGTGACCTTTAAAGTTGAAACAGCTTCAAACCCAAAAGATTCAATGCATCGCTAATGATAGAATCCGGATTTCCATCACCAGCCATACATTGTTATCGACAGAGGCCCAAACGTTCGCTTGTCGTTTTCACGAATACATAGTAGAGGCCCAAAGGTTATGCTTACTATGGATTTGTGACTCATCGCGTCATTGAGACAGAGGCCCAAAAGTTCTGCATGTCTCCTCTATGACCGCGGAATAGAGCAGAGGCCCAAACATTAGCATGCTCATAACAAATAACTCACCACTCTCAAAGAAAGCTGAGCACGTATCCGGCGTCCACTCACCACGCCACAACATCATATGTTCGGCGGCGGCTTGAGTCTTTTTGCCATAAGACCCAGCTAGTAACTCTAGCTCATAACGGTGGTGTGGAAGCGCTCGGACAACCTTGTACGGCCCGCGCATGCCGGAGTCTAGTTTCCCCGTAGTCTGAGCAACTTTGCTTACAAACACGAAGTCACCAACAGCAAACGTACGTGGTTGCCTTCGATCTTCATTTACATAAGCATCCTGATAATGCTGATTGCCTGTAAGAAGCTCGGAAGCTCGTTGTCTCCTTAGAGTTAACAAGGCTTCTCTATTGGGATGCGAGTTTTCAAGTGCGACGTCTCGCACCAAGGATCTGATGACAGGGGTAGCCGCGTCTATGCCCACCAGCAGCTGTAGTGGTGAAGTCCGGGTAGTGGCTTGTCTGCAAATGTTGAGGGTGAGCTGCACCTTCCAGAGCACATCGGACCATTGCGAACCTTTATTGCCGACCTCGATCCGTAGCATGTTAAGAACGGTTCGGCAGTATCTTTCTACTTGACCGTTCTCGCGATGCATACCCGGCGTAATAAAGTGTATCGAAGATCCCAACTCAGTGATCCAGTTTTGAAAAGCCCTACTGTCGAACATCCTACCACGGTCACATACTATCATAGATGGGGTACCAAATAACGATACTGCGTTAGAGAATACACGCTTTAACTCATCAGCGTCTTGTCTATATAAACAGTAAAGTAAGCAGTATTTGGAAAATGCATCAACTACAATCAAGACGTATTTAAAACCATTTGATTCTGGAAGTGGTCCCAGAACATCGGTATGTACAACAGAAAAAGGGATTTCTGGCTTAGACCAGGACTGGATTGGCTGAGAGGGAGCCCTAGGAACCCTTTTATGTGCCAGACATATAATGCAATGACTTATATACTTCCTCACGAATGGCCGTAGGCCCGGAAACCAAAAGTGTCGTAAAATCAGGTCAGTGGTTCTGTCAGTACCAATATGATCATGGTCGTCGTGAAAAACCCTTAACAGACTGAGCCTATGACCCCTTGGGATGAAGCACAAAAGTCGCGGTTCTTCTCCAGTGGGTGTAAATTTGTAAAACAATAAATCATTTTTGATTGTGTACCTCGTTTGATCTAATTGCCCTTCCCTCAATTTAGACATCAATTCCTGAGTCTCCGCGTCAGCGGTTTGGGCAATCTTTGCCCAGTTGTTTGGATTTCGGATATGAGAGACATTATTGGTAGGAGGAGGGTTACGGCTTAAAAAATCTGCGTGTTGCATTAATGAACCCTTCCTATAGTCGAGAGTGAATGTAAAATCTTGCAAGTAAACCCACCAGCGCGCGACCCGGGGCAACAAGTCCTTTTTTCGCTCCGTTAACTTTAAAGAATTGCAATCCGTCACTATCCTAAATTGTATACCAATAAGATAATGGCGAAAATGCTGGAGCGCTCGTACAACGGCCAACGTTTCCAATTCGTAACTATGGTACCGCGATTCCGCGCCCTGAGTGGACTTACTAAAATACCCAACGACCCTCTTTCTCCCACCACTATGTTCTTGGAGTAAAATAGCACCAAATCCGATAGCACTAGCGTCTGTGTGAAGCTCCGTAAGTAACTGGGGGTCAAATATTGCTAAAACCGGTTCATTTGTTAAGCAATTTATAATGTAGTCGCGAGCAGTGTCCTGCTCGGAGCCCCACAAAAAGGGTTCACCTTTCCTCAGCAGCCTTGCTATGCTTGCTGTCTTAGAGGCATAACCAGCAATATAACGGCGAAAATACCCTGCGAGCCCCAGAAACTGGCGAACCTCTTTCACATTTGTAGGTTTTGGAGAACGTACAAGTGCGTCTACTTTACCTGGACTCGGCCGTACCTGACCATGTCCAATCAGTCGCCCTAGGTACTCAATCTCTACGTCTAGAAAGGTACACTTTTTTAAGTTTATTGAAAATCCTGCCGCTTTAAGGATCTGTAAAACTTCTCTTAACGTTTTAAGACCTTCACTTACTGAGTTGGACAAGATCAGCACGTCATCAATGTAGGTTAGAACTCTACCAGCGTCAATGAGAGGTTTTAATGTTTTAGATATAATCCTCTGATAAACAATGGGAGCATTGGCCAGACCATATGGCATTTTTAAATACTCGTAATGTCCTTCAGGCGTTACAAAGGCAGTTTTGCTAATGGAATCGTCATCCTTCATTGGCACCTGATGGAAACCAGTAGCCATATCAAGGCTAGTGAAGATTTTGAAGCTACCAAGTCTGTCGATGTGGTCATCGATCAACGGCAAGGGAAATCTCTCTTTAATGGTAATAGCATTCAGTGCTCGATAGTCGACGCACATCCTATCACTCCCGTCCTTCTTTTTGACGAGGATGATAGGACTCGCGTAATCAGACTGTGATTCACGGATTATTCCCTTGCTAAGCAAATCGCTGACAATATTTCGAACCCGGTTTTTTTCTTCCGCCGAAAGTTTATAAGGACGGTGGGTTATCGGAGTGTTAGACGTTAGCTTGATCTCCATACTACCTGTGTTCACTGTGAAGGTTGCCGTACCGGAAATGAACAAATCAGAGAACTCTTTGATGATTTCCAGCAATTGATTTCTATCGGCACCCACTAAAGGAGTTTTGATACACTCATCATCCACAGTGTTCACAAGCTGCACGGTTGACTGAACGTCTGACCTGGTAAGCCGCTGCTCACTACTGGTACGGGTGTAAATCAACCCTTTTCGATTCAAGACATCAATTCCAATTAGAATAGGCGCATTTATGCATTCAGCAGGGACAACATATAAATCAATTTCCAGTGATACTTCTGGGAATTCTATGACTGTTGTAATGACAGAGGTCGATTCAATTACTTGACTTCCTATGCCGCGCATCAAGCGATAAGCTGGCACACGATTAAAATTAAAATGTTTTAGCACCTTTTCTGAAATTAAGGAAATATCAGAGCCGCTGTCAATTAAAACATCAACAGGTACCTTTTGTACAACGGCTGAAATTACGTTACTTTGTCTGGGGTCGATTCGGAGCAAAAATTTACCTCATTCGTTTTCTTGTCATTATTCTCGGAACGCTGTTTTTGAAAACACGAATCGATTGAGTGCCCATTACGTTTGCAAAAAGTACAGCGTTGAGCGGGTTTATTGGTTTTATCGCTTGATGTCGGTGGAACAGACTTAGAGGTACTAGGATCCTGATCCGAATTGGTATTTTTAGGTTTTTTGGGACAATACCATTTCTTATGACCCATTTTGCCACAAATGTGACAAGTGACATTTTTACTGTCTGACTTAGGTGCCTCACGTTTACGTTGGTTAGATGAATTATTAGAGGAGGCACGGTCACGAGCAACATTATTATCATGTTTGGGTTTGATATAAACTGATAAAAATTCAACAAGATCTTTACATGCTAGCTTAGCGTTGGTTGCCGCAGCCTTGACTTGGGGATCGCTGATACCTCTAACAACTATGGCGGATTTTAACTTATCAGATAAACCTTGAACTATATTGAGACGCAGCAGGGATTTACGTGCGTATTCTGCATAAGTTGGGTACTTGTTTGAGTTCGTACACATAACCTCATAGAGTATGGATGCACAATCAATGTTACGGGGACAAAGAGATCTAAATTCAACCTTGAAATTACTCCAAGATCTATCACTTGTCACCCAGTCATTTAACCACGACCTTGCTTCACCACGCAAACAAGAACCTATCCGTCCTAGGCATTCGCGATCGTCCCAATTATTTATTAATCGGCCACGGTCAACTTCAGCGCACCAGACATCGAAATCTTGGACACTCGGATCAAACGGCGATATGTAAAAGTTATGAGACTTAGTTTTTAAAAACGCACTTAAAGCACCAACAATACTGTTCGCTACGTTGTCCTCGCTATGCCCATCTGTCGCACACGAGTTATTCTCTGCAGTAACCTCGTCAGTTATTATATCAGTTACGCCCGAACTTTGCTTACTAGCAGGGATTGGTACTACCGGAAGGGACGGCAATAACCGGCTTTCGCTAGTTGGATGCAACGGACTATCACTGCTAGATGCTGTTGGCAATCTACGTTCAATTACTTCTAACCTCGTAAGAATTCGATCAAGGGCTACATCGCGCGAGTTGTCGCGGCGGTCATGCGAGTCTCCGCGATATCTACGACCACGAGAGCGACTATGTGGACTATGCAACACACTATGACGCCTAGATGACCTATCTCTACTGTCTGTTGGACTGTTTCGACGGTGGTGTACGACAATCGGCGGCGTATTACGATCATCCGAATTATCGCGACGATTTTTGCGAGAACCGCCACTAGATTGTCGCTTGCGAGAGTGTCTACGTTCTCTTGACCGAGATGAACGCCCTGACATTTTGTAAGAAATAAAACTTAGGTACTTACGGTTGAGAAGTTTGCACACTAAATCACAACACTTTACTTTAACACTGTCACTGTTTATTTAAATAGATAGCAAACGGCCTAGAACGCGTGGCGATCCCACTTCTGATCTTAGGGACCAGAAGCAGACTGACTTAAAAAAAACAAATCACTAAATAACCTAAAAAGTTATATTTCTTACAAATTGTCTTTAATCAAAATCAAGCACATATATACAACAGAATTATATAACACGATGGTAATTATCACTATAACGTCCTTAGAACACGTCCGTTGCATCCGAAATCCAAATGGTCAATAAGGGGCGTTCACAGCGCGCCATGCCTTTTTATACCCTTCCACTCGGACCGGGTAGGTTGGAAGGGGCAATATCTAAGACTAGTTTATCTATAATTATGTATGTATTTAGAAATATGTTTATCAGTTGTCTAGTACCCATAACACAAGCTCTGCTAAGCTTGGGACTAGACAGCGTTGTGTGATAGTTGTGGAATATTATATTATTATAAGTGCCCACATAGGCCTATGTGACTTTATTAATTATCTACATCTCATGAACAAAGTATCTTTTGGCAAGTGTTAAACAATGATTCTCGATGAGATGACATTTCGACCAGATTTTAAATGCTTTGAATTACGTGGATTGGCTTCCTGACGTGTAAATGTGAAGTGGATGACACAGAAGAAGTATGTTAAAATCGTGGCATATTATGACGTGTCTCTACGTAAAAAAAAAAAACGGTCAAGTGCGAGTCCGTCTCTCGCACCGAGGGCTCCCGTACAAACTTACGTACAGATTTTCACAATCGCAAAATCACATTTTGTTATGTAACTAAAAAAATCACGGTTTTCAGACTTTTCTTTTATTCTAACTATGACATCTGACTTGCTGCCTTTTAGGATCCTAGGTCTTGATCTCCTAGCTAATTTCAAAAATTATGGGCCAAAACCGAGTAAAAGGGGCCTTAGCTTGCGTTGATTTAAAAATTTGATATGTTCACTACTTCAAGGGTAGCAGACCTCACGGTGGAGCACACAGTTGAGGTGTGCCCTGCTTGGGCGGAGCAACGCCGTGTCCTCGTGGGGGCGATCGGCGGCGGAGACCTCTCGCGCCGGGCCTTGGTTCAGGCCATGGTCCGGAGCGAGGAGGAGTGGCAGGCGGTCGCCTCCTTCTGCGAAGCAGTAATGCTAGCAAAGGAGGAGGCAGACCGCATCAGGCAACAGCGCCCCCGCCGCCGCCGCCGGGATTCCGATCCCGATTTCCGGCCACCGTAGACGCGGGCTCGCGGACGGCGAGCCATGGGTAGCTCGCTGTCCGATCGTCTGGTAACTGTCCGGACCGAGCCAAGGCGTCGACGGCGCGCACTGTTCCCGCGCGCCTCAAGGAGTTGTCAGCAACAGGAGGGGCCCATCTGGGTCGAAGCCTACCGGGATCGGGGTTATCCGAAAGGAAACTAGAGCCCCGGTATGAAGGCTAGAAGGAACGGCGCGGGGTTTTTAGTCAGTAAGACTCTGACACTGTCTCCCGCTCCACCCAAGAGCGGGTTTCGTCAATGATGATTTTCCCCGTCGAGAAAAAAAAAAAAAAAAAAAGGGTAGCAGACCTGATAATATCAACTTAATAACTCAACGCGTTCTTAAGAAAAACGTCGTGGTCTTGAAAAACTCAAACTCTAACTTACATGATTTTTTTCACATACGCCTACATGGGCTCTTAGACAGACTTTCTACGTCAGAAGCTAGTGCACAGATGTACAGACAGGCTGACATACAGACAACAAAGTGATCTAGCACTAGCTTCTGACGTTTTATAAGTGCCCATGTAGGCCTATGTGAAATAACAACTTTTGACTTTGATCCTAAAAGGGTCTCGTTTTCCCAAATAAAGTATGGAACCCTAAAAATTGCATTACTTGATAGTGCACGTAGGTAATATTAGTGAAACATAGTTCGATTTGACACAAAGAATGGACCGTGGGTGTCCGGCAATGGGCTTACGTCAAATATGATGCATGCCAAATGAGCAGCGTCCTTCTGTCTGCTATATTCAGTGGCGTGGGCGAAGTGGGCTCTCACCCACGGCCTCGCACAAGCGAGGGCCCTTTAAGAACGAGGGTGGTTTTTACAAGCTTTTATTTAGTTTCACCTACAGAGGCGGCGTAAGGCGTGGGCGACGTGGGCCACCGCCTACGCCCTAGCGGTCCAAGGGGCCTCGCCCTTCGAAGGCCTGCGAACGGAAATATAGATATAATTAGACTCATCAAGCAACGTATAATAAAAAAAATAGGCTAGCAAGTACTACCACATTATTTCATTTATACTACCTACCACATTTGTTTTTACCTGCTTTTATTTAGTTTCACCTGTCCCGATGTTTGTCTATACTTAATCAAAACTTGTAAATTAAATTTGACCCGCTTCCCGGTTACCGATTGAGCTGAAATTTTGCATGCATGTGTACTTACATCAGATGACAATGCAAAATTATTATGACAAGGAGCTGATCTGACGATGGAACCGGAAGGTGGCTATAGGAACTTGGTAGTTAAACGACACAACCCCATCGAGTTTGGGCTCGTATGATTCGTCTTAACGAGTATTCATTATATTGGGAGCTATAAAAGCTTGCTATGAAAAAAAAAATATTTTCATTAAAAGTTTGTTTATTACTATAGAACTTACATTCTATTTAAGTTCGGCTGAGGGAGTACTACTACTACGATTTTTTTTGTTATATTTTTTTTTTGTTGGAATAATTTTCTATAAACATTTTACCTTTGCTAGTATCATTCTGCCAGCGTTTGTTCACAGTCTCTCGTCTCTAGGGGCCAGTAACCGAGTGTTTGGACCTGTTCCAACAGTCTCGTATTAAGATATGAGTTATGAGGCTATCAACACCTTCGTTATGAAACAGATGTGATAAAACTAGCGAGATGAGCCATCGGAATATGGATTTACATTGGAAGTGGTGTCATGGAGATGTAATGCCAGTGTCTGTCAATCTCAGATCTCGCTGGGCAATATACGATTACGCCTTAGTTTCCTAGGACAGTGGTGCCGTCATATAGCGGCCGTTTTCCGGAACAACGACTATTTTCCTCTTCTGATGATAGTTCATCCTCCAAGTAAATTACTAAAGCTAAATCAAGGTCGTCCATTTTCTATCTTGGATACTTTTCGTATGACGTTTGTGACGTTTGCTTTGAAGAAATGACTGACGATGTGTTAAAACGGCCGCTATACGACACCGCTTTCCTAGGAATCCAAAGCTTTACCGTAGGCGTTCATTCAGATCACGCACCTACATGCGGAGAAACACGCTCTCACGTGCGTAGGTGCGGAGCGACACGCAAGGTATGCCACACTGAGTCTCGTAGTACCGTGCGTGATTTTGTATGAAATGAGTGCGTGCCTGCTTGAATTTACAACACGCACCTACGCGCGTGCGTGAGTGCGTTAAAAAATCCGCACGATGATTCAGATCTGCACACCAGCAAGTACGGTAGGTGCGTTTTAATGCGCTACGCTGCGTGGTGCGTGGCAGTGCGATAACCGCCTTACGCGTGCGGAGCAACTTCGTATGCGTGATCAAAACCGCACACATATTAAAACACTCTTAGGGCCTCCGCACACCTGAGACAAGATGTCTTAGACAGAACTGCCTGAGACGTTTTAGACCAGTCTGAGACGTCTCAGACCTGTCTGTCAACAGCCCTAGCGCCCCGTGTCGCAAACAAAACAGTTTTGTCTGAAACGTCATAGACAGAACTGTCTGAGACGTTTAGACGTCTCAGGCAAAACAAGATGATGACAGATGTTTCAAGTGAGCGCAGGCCTTTAGTGCGTTCCAGGGCCACGTCAATTCTTTCATGCAATTCCGAACCATGCCCGTGGCAAGACAAATGATTTCAAAACTTTTTAGTTACCAGTTCTATTTTCAAACTTCCGCTTAGATATTCATTTTTGATGTGTAACATCTTTCCTGCCATCTGTGAGAGTGATTTCGTGTAAAGAGACCGAATTGTGCAACAGGATGCCGAGGATGCTCGCTCTATTTGATTTGACCAATGAACACGCCGTGCTGGAGTTGACTGACAAATGGTATTATTATTATTGTGAGCCCGTTTTGTCCCAATGCAGGGCAAAGGGCTCCCTTTCGTTATTCCACTTTTCTGTCCTTAGCCACCTCTGGCCAATCCTTAAGATAGAAGTCGAAATTATCACGCCATCTCCTGGGCCTACTGCCTGTACCCGCGCTGCCAGTCTATCCGAGCACGTAGTGTAGCAGTCAATCGAACAAACACTGCTCCAACCGTGCCAGTTATTTCATAATTTCTTCTACAAGCTTTTATTTAGAACCACGAAGAAAATACGAAATCCTGCATCGCGCAATCAAAGTTCTCCGCGCGATTTGAACATATACGACAGCCCGACATCAACTATCGGGCAGTAGCCCACCAAACTATAACACCTGTCTGGTCGGAGGATCCTCCCTTTTCAACGGAGGTTTGCGAGACTTTACTCTCTGTTCCGCCTACCTCCAAACACCTATCCCGATGTTTGTCTGTCATCAAATCTTGTAAATTAAATTTCACCCACTTCCCGGTTACCGATTGAGCTGAAATTTTATATGCATGTGTAAATCAGATGACAATGCAAAATTATTATGGCATGGAGCAGATCTGATGATGGAACCGGAAGGTGGCTATAGGAACTTGGTAGACACAACCCCATCGAGTTTGGGCTCGTATGATTCGTCTTGACGAGTATTCATTATACAGGTATAAAAACTATAAAAGCTTGCTATGAAAAAATTTTTTTCATTAAAAGCTTGTTTCTTATCAATCCGAGTACGTTAGTTAGTTGTTTAGGTGACTAACCTAAAAGCCTAATAATATTTACTTTGTTGAGTATATTGCCCTTAACCTTGGGGCATTTATTTGGCCTGACCGTTAGATGGTTTCAGTAATCATCGAGTAATTTATAGGCTTACTATTAGGGGTGCCACTGAAAACTCAAATTATATTTTGGGTTTTTTTATATCAAACTAGCTTCGTACCCCACATGAATGAATGTAGTATGTCTTTCGATATAAAAGATAAATAAATAAAACAATAGGACATGGTCTACTTGTGTACCAAGTTTCATCGAAATCTGTTCCTCAGTTTTTGCGTGAAATAGTAAAAAACAGCACTTATGCAAACTTTCGCGTTTATAATATTAGTAGGATAGATGATTATTCGAAGACGTGTGATATTCACCAATCCGTACTGGGCCCGCGTGGTGGAATACGGCTCATTCCCTCTCCTAGAGAGGAGGCCTGAGTCCCAGCAGTGGGCAAGTTTATAATGAAATTCTTTTTTTCATAGCAAGCTTTTATAGCACGGTAATAGTGAGAACAAGGTGGACCGACGACCTGGTCAGGGTCGCGGGAATCCGATGGATGCGTGACGCACAGGACCGGTCGTTGTGGCGACGCTTGGGGGAGGCCTATATCCAGCAGTGGACGTCTTTCAGCTGATATGATGATAATGATGAGTCTGTGTTTCCTGATAGCTACAACCCGGGAATCTTTAAGTCGCGAGTGAATAGGTTTCGTCTAGGTAAGCGCGTTCCGTCGTCGATCGCATCGTCGCTTTCCATCAGGTGAGATAGCGGTCAAATGCAAACCTATCAACAATTTAAAAAAATACCGTGCTATAAAAGCTTGCTTATATAATTAATACTCGTCAACACGAGTCATACGAGCCCAAACTCGGGTTGTGTCGTTTAACTACCAAGTTCCTATAGCCACCTTCCAGCTCCATCATCAGATCAGCTCTATGTCATAATAATTTGGAATTGTCATCTGATTTACACATGCATGCAAAATTTCAGCTCAATCGGTAACCGGGAAGTGGGTCAAATTTAATTTGCAAGATTCCATTACAGGCAAACATCGGGACAGGTGAAACTAAATAAAAGTTTGTAACAAAACCGTAGTCGGTTAAAAAATCAAACATACTTTAACTGCAACGAAGTAAACATACTATTTATTCCTATCGGTACTTTATTACACGGGGTACGAGCTACCCCTATACACTGTTACAGAAAAAAACTGAACTTGACATCGTCCAAGGTCGTCCCGATGAGGTCACTATAGCGGAAGCCCTTGAAAGTATCGTGTGGGTGGGTAGTACCTATTTTTATGTTGTGATTGTCGAAGTATGATGAGTTATTTTTTAGGTTTAACGCTTCTCGCCCACGTCAGACTTTTTGTAGGACAGATAATCGGGCCGGTATTATATATTTGTGACATTGTTCTGTATTTCTGACCGACTTTTTGTAGGGCGTGTGCGTTGCACTATTGCTATCAGTGTGTTCTATTTTTCTTCGGACGTGGGCGAGCAGTCTTGTGCTCTTAAGTTTTTAGGGTTCCGTAACTACCTCAAAAGGAAAAAACGGAACCCAGGATCATTTTTTTGTCCGTCTGTCTGCCTGGTAAGACCCTGTATCTCGAGAACGCGTGGAGGTATCGAGTTGAAATTAAAACAATATACTCAAGACTGCGATCCCTTCAAGCTGTGAAAAAACCAAACTATTAAGTTAACTAATAAAACAGATATGGCCGTTTATATCGCAAAAAAACGTGTATTTTGATACTCTCTAAGATCGAAATTCATAGGATACTTCCCGTTGACCCAGAATCCTTAAATTTGGCACAAAGCAAGCTCTTATAGCAAAGGTATATGAATAAATCTGAAAACAGCATAAAAAAAAATTACAATTCGAAAAAATCTTGTCAATCAGTCTCCTTTCAATCATCAAATCATATTCGTGAATTGTAGTTTGCACGAAACCCTCAGTGCGTGAGTCCGATTCGCACTTGCTCAGTTTTTACAAGCTATTTAGTTTCACCTGTCCCGATGTTTGTCTGTAATTAAATCAATTAAATAATATGTAACCAAACATTATATGTAACACAAAATATGATTTAAAAGAGTGTCCATGGAGTTTCTTGCACGTTCTTGTCCATAGAGATCTACGCTTTGGAACGTGCAATTTAGCTTCACTTTTCTTGGACTGACCGACATTTGACTATTCAAAAGTGCCTGCAAATATTCTATTTGAAATAAATGCTTTGATTTTGATTTTGAATCTTTAAAATTAAATTTGACCCACTTCCCGGTTACCGATTGAGCTGAAATTTTGCATGCATGTGTAAATCAGATGACAATGCAACCCCAAATAAAACGGGACAAGGGTAGAGAGATGATGAACTAGACTTGTAGAGCTACATTAGATCCACGTGTCGCTTCGGTCTAATTTAAAACTCTTTCGAACAATCCCGCAATATTTTCAATGCCTAGGCAACCCATTATATTCAAACTCATTTGCAGTAACCACAAGAGCAATAAAATCGAGTGGTCACGTAAACTCGTCATAACCAGAGTTGTCAACGTACACTGAATGACTTCACCGCGAGGTGACCTTGTGTGGGTTGGTGTCAAGGACTTTAGATGCAAGGGGTGGCTTACACGGGTTTGCAAATCAAGTATACAACCCTTAACTAGAACTGTTAATCATAAACTCGATAAAAATCTGGCTTTTCACTACAATGTCAATGTCACATCGCCGTGCCCTCGTGAGGGCGATCGGCGGCGGCGATCTCTCGTGTCGGGCTTTGGTACAAGCCATGGTCCGGAGCGAAGAGTGGCAGGCGGTCGCCTCCTTCTGCGAAGCAGTAATGCTAGCAAAGGAGGAGGCCGACAGCATCAGGCAACGGCGCTCTTCCGATCCCGATTTCCGGCGCATCGTAGGCGCGGGCTTGCGGACAGCGAGCCATGGGTAGCTCGCTGTCCGACCGTCTGGTAACTGTCCGGACCGAGCCCAAGACGTCGTAGGCGCGCACTGTCACCGCGCGCCTCAATAAGTTGTCAGCAACAGCAGGGGCCCAGCCGGGTCGAAGTCTACTGGAGCCAGGGTAATCTGAAAGGGGGCTCGAGCCCCGGTATGAAGGCTAGAAGGAACGGGGTGAGTTTTTAGTCAGTAAGAGTCTGACACTATCTGCCGCTCCGCTCAAGAGCAGGGGTTGTCATTAGATGATTTTTACACCTACACTCGGTGGACGCACACTAATGAGCGTTTGAGCCGGAACTGTTCGACGAGCGGGCCGAGGCTCTCCGAGATATCGTGTCCGTGAGCGGTGTCTATGTGTGAGTTGTTCGAGTGCGCTTTGTATGTAGATTGACTTCTGTACCTATTTATTTTGTGTCTTAGGGCCTGTTCACGGGTTTCACGGGTTTATTATTAGCGGCGAGCGGGGCAGCATCGGTAAGCGGCGCTATGAGCAGCGTCTTGTGGCGTGCTTCAAATGTTTTCATACTTTTGTTCTCCGCTCGCCGCCCCTCGCTTAGCTACCGCTCACAGCGCCAAGGGCCGTTAACTAGCACTGTTAGAGCCTCTTTTTGGAAGTACTTTTCATACAACGACCATCAGACGTACGGCGATGCGCCACCGGCACATGGTGTACATCCCACCTACAGGCACAAAACGTTTTGGGATCACATTAATTGTGCGCAAAGCTAAGGAGTGGAATTCCTTGCCGGAATCTGTGTTTCCTGATAGCTACAACCCGGGAATCTTTAAGTCAAAAGTGAATAGGTTTCTTCTAGGTAAGCGCAACGTCGCTTTCCACCAGATTTGATAGCGGTCAAGCGCGGACCTATCAACAATGATTAAAAAAAACTGCTCTTACGTGATTATGATGTTTTCGGACGGCGAGCGACCTTGTGTGTGTCGGTGTCAAGGACTTTGAATGCAAGGGGTGGCTTACACGGGTATGCAAATCAAGTATACAACCCTTAACCAGCTCTGTTAACTCATAAACTCGATAACAATCTGCCATTTCACAACAATGTAGGGGTTAGCTTCCTAGTATAGTCAGTCTAATCAAGATTAGGATTTAGGAGACTACCAACCCGTACTGGGCCCGCGTGGTTGATTACGGCCCATTCCCTCTCCTAGAGAGGAGGCCTGAGCCCCAGCAGTGGGAACATTAAACAGGCTGATGATGGTGATGAATCAAGATTAGGACTGCGGGATTGTGAGAAAAAGTTAGTCTGCGCAGGAATTACGTGGTTTGATTCTGCCAACAAATCACTTTCATTTGTTAACACAAGTACATAAATACAAATCTTATATTTGACTAGCTTTTGCCAGCGGCTTCGCCCGCGTAAATGTAGGTTTCTCCATACAAACTTGGACCCCCATGTCAGACAGCGAGCTACCCATTGCTCGCCGTCTGCAAGCTCGCGCCTACGGTGGCCGGAAATCGGGATCTCGCCGGCGGCTGGGGTGTGAGGGCCGTTGCCTCACGCGTGCGGCCTCCTCCTTCGCTAGCACTATTACTTCGCAGAAGGAGGGGACCGCGCCTGCCACTCCTACTCGATTCAGATCATGGCCTGTACCAAGGCCCGGCGTGAGGGATCGCACGAGGACACGACGGTGCTCTGCCCAAACGGGGCACACCTCTACCGTGTGGCTCCACCGTGTCCTCCGGGCAATCCCTGGATGATTTGACTCTTTCTGGTTATTGAGACCCCAGTTATGGTGCACGTTTTTGTGACTTCATATGACTGAGTGACATGTCCACTTGGGACGAACAACTCAAAAGTAGCGGACATATCAATTGACAGAAACAGTTGACGAGTCTAATTTGGTCTAATTCAATCCCCTTCCTCGTATAATAGCTATAGCATCATCAGCCTTATAATCTTCCCACTGCTGGGACTCAGGGCTCAGGCCTCCTCTCTATGAGAGGGATTTAGCCGTGGTCCTCCACGCGAGCATAGTGCGGGTGGATGTCGCATGACTTCAAATTTTTTGGTTCTAGGACATGCCGGTTTCATCACGATGTTTTGGTTCACCGTTTTGAGAGCAGTGCTGATGAAATATATTATAATTCAAAGTAAAGTGCTTGCCTGGGTTAACTACCACAGGCCCACGGGCGGAAGGTACGCCCGGGTGTCACTATTGTGCGGACCGCTCAGGGGATACGGTGGAGCCCTATGGTGGAAGTGTGCTCCGTTCCGGGGGAGCAACGCCGTGTCTTCGTAGTGATGATCGGTGGCGGCGACCTCTCGCACCTGGCCCTGGTTCAGGCCTTGGTGTAGGTAGAATGGCGGTGGTCGCCTTCTTCTGCGAAGCAGTAATTCAAGCTAGGAGACAGCCGCGTGAGGGAACGGATATTCTCACCCCCCAGTCGCCAAGCGTGCTTGAGTCATCCATCGACAGCACGTAATGTTTCACGCGCGCCTCAAATAGATGTTAGCTTAACCGTAGGGGTCCAGCAGAGCCGATATCTACTAGGCCCATGGTCCTAGACCGCAATGAGCAACTGAAGGAACATAGATGCGGGTTTAGTCAGTAACAAGTCTGGTATGCCCTTTGGCTTCACCCTAAAGCGAGAAAAATCTATAATATAAAAATTAATCGCTAAATGTGTTGTTAAGCGCAAATCTCGAGAACAGCTGAACCGATTTCGCTAATAACTTTGTGTTATGGTTGTTAGAAAAAAAAATTAGGTAGTGTAGGGTAGAGTAGGGTAGTATAGGGTAGAGTAAGGTTTAGTAGGGTAGAGTAGGGTAGAGCGGGAGCAATTAATTAAATAAATTCCTACCTAAAAAAAAAATTCTTTCACTACTAGCCCACTCTCGCAAAGAATAAAGAAACAAAACATAGCAGCTAAGAACCGGATTCGAATCCTACACGCCACCTCACACAAACCACAAAGTTATCGTTTCCAACGCAAATATTATGAATATATTACTATAATAATAAACAATTGACCTACATTTTATTGTTATTTGTGCTTATTTCTGACGGTGAGTCATACGCTATGCTTGGTTATACACTCCCATGCAGGGATTCTCAAACTTTTATTGTATGTTTTGACAATTTACATAAAAATATTATAAATTAATTGGTATATACAGGGTTATTTGTAAAACACTTGGAACCTCTCAAGACTAAGATACTAACATCATAAGCAACAACTTTTGTTTTATGACTTTTCACAAAACGTATTGTTTATGATGTTAGTAATATAATTTTGCAAGGTTGTCAGTGTTTTACAAATGGTTATTTGTAAAACACTGACACAAACACAAACACTGTATACAAACTTAACAAACGGGTAAAAAAATGGGAGCTCTTAGAGCATAAAAACATTCGACGTCAATAGGAAAAGTACCTAGAACGCCAGCTTGAAGGGACCGCAGACCTGAGTATATGGTTCAACTCGATACTTCCACGCGTTCTCGCGATAAAGAGTCTTGACAGACAGGCAGACGGACGGACGGACAACAAGGTGATCCTATAGGGGTTCCCTTTTGAGGTACGGAACTCTAAAAAATAACCAAATATGTGGAAGTTGGCTTCAGTAGAAAACCATCAAGAGGAAAAATGTAAAGAGTATCTTTTCCTATTTTTATTGTTAGAAAAATAATTAGAACAACGCAAACAACGCAAAAAAAAACCTTGACATTGTGGCCCAATGACACTGTTCTGTTTAAGAGTCTGACGCAGACGAACTCGCAGGCACCAGCTAGTGATAAAATATGCAGACTAGCTAGAATTTAAATTAAATAAAACCTGACCTATATTCTACTTAGGGTTGCCGCACACAGGCTACCGGCCACAACCACAAAACCCCGTCACGGCGTTTTCATACATTCTATATGGACTTACCGCATACAGTAGGTAAAACATCGTGAGGAAACCGGCATGTCCCTAGAACCACAATATTCGAAGACATGTGACATCCACCAACCCGCACTGGGCCCGCGTGGTGGATAACGGCCCATTCCCTCTCTTAGAGAGGAGACCTGAGTCCCAACAGTGGGAACATTATTGTATTTATTCTATATATATGTTAGTCTGTAAGGTATACATATATCTATGGGCCAAGATGCCTGATAATAAATGATATATAATTATTATTATAAGGCCGACTATGACCGCATATAGTTGATGCCGGTGGCTGCTACACGCTACAAAGCGTTGCTGATCGCTTCTTGTGGCTCGTACTTTCTTCGTCAGGGCTCATTGGATGAGTCTACGCTAGAGGAGTCGAGCAGGAGCGAAACTACACGAACATGAGCTCGGCTCGTGCTTCTCTCATGCTCGGCCCCTCTACCGTAAGCCCACCTTTATGGTACTGCGCGCCACATGGTTAAACAAAGTAGTGCGCTTCAGCTACCTTTGTGGCATGGGTAGCTCGCTGTCCGACCGTTCGGTAACTGTCCAGACCGAGCCCAAGACGTCGACGGTGCGCACTGTTCCCACACGCCTCAAGGAGTTGTCAGCAATAGCAGGGGCCCAGCTAGGTCAAAGCCTTCTGGGGCCAAGGTATTCGAAAGGGAGCTCGGGCCCCGGTATGAAGGCTAGAAGGAACGGGGTGGGTTTTTAGTCAGTAAGAGTCTGACACTATCTCCCGCTCCGCCGAAGAGCGGGGGTTGTCCATTGGATGATTTTTGCCCACCATAAAAAAAGCTACCTTTGTGGCCACTTTTTGTGAGCTTTACGTGGCGGCGGCGACGGCGTTTGTGGCTGTCATACAATGTTGATGTTTTACAAGCTTTTATTTAGTTTCACCTGTCCCGATGTTTGTCTGTCATCAGATCTTGTAAATTAAATTTGACCCACTTCCCGGTTACCGATTGAGCTGAAATCTTGCATGCAATGTGTAAATCAGATGACAATGCAAAATTATTATGACAAAAGTTGAACTGATGATGGAGCCGGAAGGTGGCTATAGGAACTTGGTAGTTAAACGACACAACCTCATCGAGTTTGGGCTCGTATGATTCGCCTTGACGAGTGTTAATTATATAGGTATACCGAGCTATAAAAGCTTGCTATAAAAAAAGGATTTTCATTATCGTTTACTTAATTGTGTGGTCTGAGTGCTAAATAAATGTCTTTCCTCTCTTTCTTTCTGTAAAGTTCCCGTGTGCGTCGACCCTCAGTGTCCTCACCATGACTCATACTTCCCCAAGTGGGTTTACAGCCCCTTCAGATTGCATCACAGGAGCCGTGTGACGTCACTCTCGAGTACTTCACCGATATCCGGGTTTATGTGCGAATTAACGATATCTTATGGAAACATTTTATGGGAAGTGCTGTTTAAGTACTTGGTTATAGTTGCGGATATAGTTGTTGCGTTTTAGTGTAGCGATAGCGGTCATTGACCTGCTTTGGATACGTTAAACTTCCTCAAATGTCGCATGACCCGCTTGAGAGGGTCCTTTTCCACTCGCCTATCGTAAACACCGAAAATGGTTTAAAATCTTGTTACTTCATTTAATGCAGTCCAACGCGATGTTTGACGAAAAGGCAACGCAAAAAAAGAGAGATAACGCCTGAAAACTCTGTTAGTATTCGGTAATTCCGAGATTTATTCGAAAATTTTACAAAATTTGCTCCAGGAAATAGCTGTTTTTTTAAAACCCTTAAAAGTTTTTGGAAAAAGTTGTCATCATTTAGAATCTTAATAAAATTTGCAAGGTCTCTAGAGGATTACTTTTTTGACTTTTTTAATTTTTAGGCAAATTAGGAAGGGTCAAATTTCATACAAAATAGGACATTTTTAGAGGTTTTTACTGGATTAGGTTTAAACGAATTTAGAAATTGGTTTCTTTAGAAACCTAGTTAATATCCACAAGATACTGTGTTTCCAAAATATCTAATGAAAAATGTGTAATAACGTCATAATCAGTTATGAGCAGCTGTATGAAAAACAGTGAAAATGTGAGTCCATGATGCACCACCTTAAGGTAGCCACGTACACGCTACCTGACAGGTATAACTGTGCAGGTTTGCCTGCACGACGCAGCTGCATGTCGGATGAGCTGTGGGCTAAAAGAGCTACTTATTGGGTCGCGACATCGCGGCAGACCAAGGCGAAGGTGGAGAGATGAGCTTGATAACTACCGGAGGGACTGGCCCGCAATAGCCGAAGACAGACGTGTGTGGAAAAAGGAGAGGGAAGCCTTTGCCCAGCGGTGGGACATAAATTGACTAATTAACTAACTAACTAACTATTGTGAGGAGAACGAATTAATTTTGATCTTCTCATTAAAAAAAAATGAAAATTAGGGTAGTGTAGGGTAGAGTGTGAGCCAAGTCGCGGGCAAAAGCTAGTTTTTAAATTAGCTTATTGTAGGGTAGAGTGTGAGCCAAGCCGCGGGCAAAAGCTAGTTTTTAAATAAAGCATCAATAACTTTGACAAACAATAAAGTAAGGCAAACACTTGAGCATTAAGAGCGGTGACGTCATCTCACTGACCTACACGTACCCCGTAATACACTGCTACAATATATGTGATGTGATTCCGCTAATGAATGCGGAAATACGAACTTCACTTCTTTATATTTTTTATTTGGTTCTTCGAGCAGATATTAGGCTAGTTGCCGTAAAAAATGAATGTAATTAGTCAGTCTTTTAGATTATTCAAAAATAAGGGACACGTGTTTTTTTTTATTTGTAAATTAAACCAAAAATGACAAAGATATAGCTCATTAAAGTAACGTGTAACGCCGTGCTGCATTCAATGATCCCTCATTGAATGCCCACACTGCGAAGATGATTAAAGCTAGAACTCTTGTGCCACACACTCCGATCTAGGCGCGTCGGTCTCCATACGTTTTATATGGAAACTAGACTTGTAGAGCTACACTAGATCCACGCCACGCGACGTCGTCCTACGCACAATCAAGGCGTGGACGTCGGTTTAATGTATGAGGCCTGTTCATCTGGTAGGTAATCAACCGCGAGAACGTTGGCCACAAAAAAAGATAGGTACAGAAGACAATCTCATGTATGTACTTCACTTTTTATACCTACGCTCGGTGGACGCACACTAATGAGCGTTTGAACCGGAACTGTTCGACGAGTGGGTCGAGACGCTCCGAGGTATCGTGTCCGTGAGCGGTGTCTATGTGTGCGTTGCTCGAGCGCGCTTTGTATATAGATTCACTTCTGTATCTTTATATTTTGTGCCTCTTCCCTGTACCACTAAACGTTCCATAAAGCTTTCATCAGTCGTCAGCTTAGTCACAACATAGTATAAAACAAAGTCGCTTTTTCTGTCCCTATATCCCTATGTGCGCTTAAATCTTTAAAACTACGCAACGGATTTTGATGCGGTTTTTTTTAATAGATAGAGTGATTTAAGAGGAAGGGTTTATATGTATAATATTGCACCCGAGCAAAGCCGGGGCGAGTCGCCAGTACTAATGAAAAAAGAAAGCTTTAAACATAAAAGGATTAACATATTGTTCTGTTATTGTCCGCAGTACCATCGACGACGAAGTCGCAGGTTGCGGCCGAATACCTGGAGGCCTGCCGACGACATAACACGCCATGCATCGACTCCGTGCTGCAGCAGATACGGGTAAGGATACCTCGCAAAGCTGGTGGCTGGACTGGCTTAGCTTTTTTTTTTTTTTCTGTCGACGGGGAAAATCATCATTGACGAAACCCGCTCTTGGGTGGAGCGGGAGACAGTGTCAGAGTCTTACTGACTAAAAACCCCGCGCCGTTCCTTCTAGCCTTCATACCGGGGCTCTACTTTCCTTTCGGATAACCCCGACCCCGGTAGGCTTCGACCCAGATGGGCCCCTCCTGTCTGGCTTAGCTGGCTGGTTCCCATATTTGACCGCTCCTTGACATACCCAAAGCTTTGAGTATGTCAAGGTGCGGTCAGTCGGTGCCTCGTAGGTCTCGTGGGACACATATGTATGTTCCTTCTTTGCCTTGCGTTCCAGGACCCCGGGGTTCTCTATCGGACTAACCATGGCCCCAGTAGGCTCCGGCCCTGCATTTTTACAAGCTTTTATTTAGTTTCACCTGTCCCGATGTTTGTCTGTCATCAGATCTTGTAAATTAAATTTGACCCACTTCCCGGTTACCGATTGAGCTGAAATCTTGCATGCAATGTGTAAATCAGATGACAATTCCAAATTATTATGACAAAAGGTGATCTGATGATGGAGCCAGAAGGTGGCTATCGGAACTTGGTAGTTAAACGACACAACCCCATCGAATTTGGGTATGATTCGTCTTGAGGAGTATTAATTATATGTATAGATATACTGAGTTATAAAAGCTTGCTATGAAAAAATGATTTTCATTAAAAGCTTGTTGCAGCTTAAACGTATAGCCCAGAAACGCGTAGCTTCTTAGACGCGTATGACGCCTATGAAGGCGTTTTCATTCGTGCTAGCAACAATAAATAATACTAACAGAATCCTCGTAATTTTCCAGGAGTTACCTGACGGTTCGATTGGGGGGGCAGAACGCGCACCTCGGCTCACGCTGGCCGAATGCTCGCTATCAGGGCCTGCGCCGGCCGACGCGTTGGAGGCGGTCATGCGGAAGGTGCAGTTCAGGAGAGTCGAGATAGAACACGCCACGATCGATGATGAGGGAGCAGTAAGTAGATTCTAGTATTAGCAGGACTTCGGGTGTTCTCGGCTGGTTTCGTAAGAGGTCGGCTTGCGATGAGCGTGGTAGATTCTTGCGGAGAGTGCAGTTCAGGAGACCTCAGATAGAACGTGTGATAATGATGAAGAAGCGGTGAGTAAAGTATGACTAGTTTTTGAAGAACTTCGTGTGTTCTCGGACGATTTCGACGGTTTTCGGTTTGGACTGCGAAGACTCTTGCGGAGAGTTCAGTTCAGAAAAGTTTTGAAGATAGAACACGCCACGATAGATGATGAGGGAGCAGTAAGTAGATTCTAGTATTAGTAGGACTTCGGGTGTTCTCGGTCGCCTTCGTATGAGTTCGGCTTGCGATGGGCGTGGTCAAGATGATGAAGAAGCGGTGAGTAAAGCATGACTAGTCTTCAATGGACTTCGTGTGATCTTAGGTCGACTTCGGCAGTGTTCGGCTTGGACTGGGGAGAATCATGTGGATAATGCAGTTCAGGAGAGTGGAGATAGAACGTGCCACGATAGATGGTGAAGGAGTGGTGAGTAGAACTTTACCAGAGCTGTTCAGAAGTGTCAAGAAGATAGGACATGCCATGTCAGGTGATGAGGACTTGCTAATAATCCTATCCTCGATCAATAAATCCATCATGTTCTCACCATCTATATGTTTTGTGTTTCAGGAGGCAATATTCGACATGATAGAATACTATGAAAGCGCGACGGTGTTGTCGATCGTGGGGCCGCGGCAGTTCGGCATCAGGGGGTGGCAAGCAGCCTCGAGGATGATCAAGAAGGTAATTCATACTTCAGTTCTTTTTATTTTGCACTGCTGCGCAAAGGTCTCCCCTTTCTCTTTCTAGTGCGGTCTCTGACCAAGTTTGCCCCGCTAATATGATTTGCGGTGGTATGACGATCTGGTGTGCTATTCTGTAAAGAAAACAGCCTTGAGCGCAAAGCTGGCCGCACCGACGAAATCCAAATAAGTACATTGGGTTAACAATCTTGTGGACATACATTGGGTTGCTAATTCAAATAACAGCGCTCTCGACTCGTTTTTGCGGCCAGCACTGCGCTCAAGGCGGTTTTCTTAGAGAGCACACTAGATCGTCCGGTAATGGACCGAGCCCAAGACGCCGACGGCGCGCACTGTTCCCGCGCGCCTCAAGGAGTTTTCAGCAGCAGTAAGGGCCCAGCTGGGTCGAAGCCTACTGTGGCCAGGGTTATCCGAAACGGTATGAAGACTAGAAGGAATGGGATGGGGTTTTTAGTCAGTAAGAGTCTGACACTATCTCCCGCTCCACCAAGAGCGGGTTTTGTCATAAGATGATTTTCACCATCGACAAAAAAAAAAACTAGATCGTCATACCACCGCAAATCATGTTAGCGGGGCAAACATGGCCAGAGACCGCACTAGACAGAGAGGTTTGGAAAGAGAAAGGGGAGACCTGAACTGTTTCGAGAAGAATGTTACGGCTGTGCCACTTTTTTGCTTGCCTTGGTGCGGGCACTACCGTGCCCTCTAATTTATTAGGTTATTTTGTTAATATACTGATACATTTCTTTTTTTTTTCCAGAGCGCAGACCTAGCAGAACTGGAAGTGTCCGATGCGCCGCTAGAAGCGTCTCACGCGCCCGTGTTGGCGCGCTCGCTGAAGGCCCACAGTTGTACGCTGAGAGCGCTGTGTCTGCAACGAGTAAGCCTGTGCGGCGAGCCTCTGTTGTGTCTAGGTGAGTGACACGGCGAGCAACAAGTAGCTCTCCGTCCGAGAGTCGATAGCGTATGTTATGTGATTGTGTTCTTGAGCTTGTGCGGAGAGCCTTTGTTGTGTCTAGGTCAGTAATACCGCACGAGATGGACGGCGACCAACTCGTAGATCACCGTTCGCGAAACAACCCACCCTTATGAACAAAGCGTTTTGGGAACACATTCATTGTGCGTATAGCCAAGGAGTGGAATTCCCTGCCGGAGTCTGTATTTCCTGATAGCTACAACTTAAAGGTCTTTAAGTGTGAAGTTTAAGAGTGAATAGGTTACTTCTAGGCAAACATGCTCCATCGTCGACTACATCATCGCTTACCATCGGGTGAGATCGTGGTCAAACGCTAGCCTATCAAATAATTAAAAAAAAAACAAATGTGTACATAAATATTTCTTTCATTCACTTTAGTTTTTCTTCTCCTTTCTAATTGTAATTATATTTTATATTTATTAGATTATTATTTGGTTTTTTATTTATTACTAGCTTTTGCCCGCGCGGCTTCGCTCCCGCTCGTCTCTACTCCACACTACTATACCCAACTCTACCCTACTCTACCCTACTCTACCCTACTCTACCCTACTCTACCCTACTCTACCCTACTCTACCCTACTCTACCCTACTCTACCCTACTCTACCCTACTCTACCCTACTCTACCCTACTCTACCCTACTCTACCCTACTCTACCCTACTCTACCCTACTCTACCCTACTCTACCCTACTCTACCCTACTCTACCCTACTCTACCCTACTCTACCCTACTCTACCCTACTCTACCCTACTCTACCCTACTCTACCCTACTCTACCCTACTCTACCCTACTCTACCCTACTCTACCCTACTCTACCCTACTCTACCCTACTCTACCCTACTCTACCCTACTCTACCCTACTCTACCCTACTCTACCCTACTCTACCCTACTCTACCCTACTCTACCCTACTCTACCCTACTCTACCCTACTCTACCCTACTCTACCCTACTCTACCCTACTCTACCCTACTCTACCCTACTCTACCCTACTCAACCCTACTCTACCCTACTCTACCCTACTCTACCCTACTCTACCCTACTCAACCCTACTCTACCCTACTACTCTACCCTACTCTACTCTACCCTACCCTACTCTACTCTACCCTACTCTACCCTTCTCTACCCTACTCTACCCTACTCTACCCTACACTAACCTAATTTTTTTTTCCATAAGAAGCTTCTCCTCACAATAACAATCACAACAAAAAAAAAATTAGCCAAATCGGTCAAGCCGTTTTCATGCCAAGTCGTGACAACGGAAAACGGGGGTCATTTTTATATATATAGATTTATTGTATTTTTTTATTTAATTTTATTTTTTATTTTGTTGTTTAAGAAAGCCAAGAAAAGATGGATGGATTGTGTTAGAAGTGATATGAAAGAAAAGGGAGTTAGTGATAGCGTGACGGGTGACAGGACAGAATGGAAGAAAAAACCGGTGTTGCGCCGACCCCAAATAAAACGGGACAAGGGCAGGATGACGATGATGATTTTGTTGTTTAAGTTGTTGTAATTCCTTTCGTTTAAGTCCATCCAAAGGTTGTCTGGTAGAAATTGCCGTGTGCAATAAGACCGCCTATTGTACACTTATATTTGTTAATGTTTGTCCTTTATTAAGTTCAGGTGTGCAATAAAGTTATATAATAATAAAATAAATATGATATAAATATGATTACCAGTCCATTTAAGACTCCAAAAATCATAGCCCTATTATTTTGTCTTTCATATTATGTCGCAATAGTTTTTCAAACCGGGGGTTGTCCTTGGGTGCACTAGTATAGCGCGTACAGGGATAATCGTCGGTTGGTATCACGTTCCATTATAGTAACCAAAAGGGCCTCTGCGAGTTGACTTCGGCCCCTTGTACGCCTCTCAAAGGCCCAGGACCTCAGGGCCCTGAGATTAATAAACAGAAAATAAATATGATAAGGATATGTTGCCCTCTTGTTGCTACGTCACTCCGTGCTAGCGACCGTTTTGGGGGCCCATCTGTTGAGTGTGCAAGTTATCCCCTGCCTTTTTATAGATGGAAATTAAAAACATTGCTCAGGCAGGGGCCACCATAGTATTAACATAATTTCTGGTAACCAGTCCACTTAAGACCCCAAAAACCTTAGCGTATATTAGTCTTCCCACGTGTTGCAATAGTTTCCCTTCAACCGGGGGTTGTCGTTGGATGCACTAGCATAGTAAATACAGGGATAATCGTCGGTTGGTACCACGTTTCATTAAAAGCGTCCAAAAGGGCCTCTGCGAGTTGGTTTCGGCTCCTCGTACGCCTTCCAAAGGTCCAGGACCTCAGGGTCCTGAGATAAATAAATATAAATAAATAATTATTATTTATAATCTGATAAAATACGTAAATAACTGATAAAAAAATTTTTCATACTCTTTGTTTTAGTACCACATTTGCAACTAGATGGCGTTGGCGTCGAATTAGAAGTCGCTATGGTTTCGTTACCGCGCGCAGTACTAGTACTCCGGCTGACTTAGCTGAGATTGTGTTCCACGAAAGCTGGACAAAGGCCTTCCTTTTTATATTTTTGACATTAGCGATGCGCTGGAAGTGGCGTTAGCTATTATAATTCCTCAAATGTTGGCTACCATGTAATCATCTAAGATTTCTATGTAATATTTATAGAGTTTGGTTTGTTTCATGTTTGTAGGAGGTAATCTACTGGTCTGATTGCTAAAATTTTTTCACTGCTGGAAAGCTGCTTTATTCCTGAGTGACATCGGTTATATTTTATGTACGCGGACGAAGTCGCGGGTAAAGGCTAGTTATCTATATTTGTAATATCACATTTACAATGTTTTTTATTATTGAATTGAGCACATAAACCATTTTGTACATTTTAGCAGTGAGATTACCTGTAAAAAAAATTTTTAACACTAGATAAAAATTTATAATTATTCTTAAAAAAATAATAATCACCCATAACTAACTAAAAAATAAAGAATGTTATATAAAAACTTGTCCTAAACACAGTTCACATCGACACCAAACCGCGTTTTAGTACCTCATTTGCAACTAGATGGCGTTGGGGTCGAATTAGAAGTCGCTATGGTTTCGTTACCGCGCGCAGTACTAGTACTCCGGCTGAATTAGCTTAGATTGTGTTCCACGATAGGTTTTACCAAGCCTTTCGTTTCTATTTTTTGGCATTAGCGATTCGCACGATAGTGTCGATAGCTATATTATAATACTTTATAGAGATGAGATATACCTGCCATTCTCCATACCCGGCCTTTAAGGTATGGGTATCACTAAATACTTGGTACAAATACCAGGTATTAAAATACTTCTAAGTATTTGGGTGTGGTAGGATTTCGATAAGTAAACGTATACGATAAGTATGGTATGCCTCCAATATAATGTAGGTACGACGTTTCAAGTAGGTATACGTAATTATGCATTATGAGATACAACTGACGCAAAAAATCAAAACATTGTCGACCTAAGTACGTTAGGTACGTACCACACTAGATAGAGATTACCAGTACCTACACTAGATATTCCCTAACATAAACAAACTAAGGAACTCTTTCACGTCGTGACAAAAATGTAATTATGCAATTATGTTCCTTAACCCTTCAGATACCGTCAATTAGAGACACAATAGTAAGACAATAGATGCGCGGCCACCAGTGGTCGCTTGGGGATTCATGAATTAAGCACGTAAAAATAAGTAGGTACCCATTTTTTCTAACTAAATTAAATCATCCGAATGTTCATAAAGCACGAATGACGTTTCGGGTCCCTTCGTAAGGTGTCGGGTAGCTTCGGGTGGCTTCGGCGTACCGAACTACCGATACCGCACAAACTGGGCGCTACCTTGTGGTAGCGGTTCGTATCGTACTATGCGTCTGACGTCATACCTTCAAGGTATTTACCCAGTATTTTGGTCCGTACCCGGTCTGTGTACAGGGAAGCACATACTTGGTATATATACCTCTACCAGTATATACCTCTCATCTCTAATACTTTATCATCGTCTGCTTTTAACATTCCTACAACTGGGACTTAAGCCTCCTCTCTAGGAGAAGGAATGGGCCGTTAGACACCACGCAGGCCCAGTGCAGGTTCGTGAATGTCACGTCTTCGAATTTTTGGTTCTAGGACATGCCGGTTTCCTCACGATGTTTTCCTTTATTTACCAAAGTAATGCGCCTGGCAGGTTTTGAACCCGTGACCTCCAACTCTGCTACTACTGCTGTCAAAACCTATTAAATTCATATAAATAACAAGTTTTTAATGAAAATATTTTTTTCATGGCAAGCTTTTTTTTATATTACGGTATAATATAGCTATACAATTAATAATACTCGTCTAGATGAATCATATGAGCCCAAACTCGATGGGGTTGTGTCGTTTAACTACCAAGTTCCTATAGCCACCTTCCGGTTCCATCATCAGATCAGCTCCATGTCATAGTAATTTAGCATTATCATCTGATCTACACATGCATGCAAAATTTCAGCTCAATCGGTAACCGGAAAGTGAGTCAAATTTAATTTACAAGATTTGATGACAGACAAACATCGGGACAGGTGAAATTAAATAAAAGCTTGTAAAATACTCTAATACGCCAGTGATAGGTCATAGGTAAAACGGGCTGTTATCCGCAACTCCACGACTGAGGCGCGTATATTGCGTATGCCAGTGATACTAATACAATGAATTTGGTCTTGTTTCAGTGATAGCCCTAAAGTCGAACAGTTCGATCCGCGAGCTCCGGCTGTGCGACAACCGCCTGTCGGTGTCGGACGCGTCGCAGCTCGCGTCGCTGCTCAGATACAACTCGCGGATACAGCTGCTGGACCTCTCCAACAACATGATACAGGTAACAGTCACCTTTTTCAGGGTTCCGTACCTCAAAAGGATAAAATGAAAGAAGAGAAGGAAAAAGAATTTATTCGCGTCCAACATGACGCAAATCTTAAAAATAAGTAAAGCCAATGAAGACCAGTTTGGAGGTAAGCGGAACAGAGTGTAAAGTCCCACATACCTCCTTTGAAAAGGGAGGATCCTCCGACCAGACAGGATGTTATAGTCTGGTGGGCTACTGCCCGATAGTTGATGTCGGGCTGTCGAATATGTTCAAATCGCGCCGAGAACTTTGATTGCGCGATGCAGGATTTCGTATTTTCTTCGTAGTTCTTATGTGGCGTCATAGATGTCGCTACAAATGTAACAAGTAACAATATCGAATTTAAAACTATCAGCTAGATAGGACATGCGTCAGATCAGCGCAAAACGGCCAGTGCTCAGCATAATGCTGGGGCTCGTGCAGGACAGAGCCACTGCGCTGATTTTCAGCATCAGCCGTTTTCGACGATGAGACGCCAACCGGCCAGCAAGGATTACAATTAACTTAAAGTAAACCCTTATAGGACCACTTTGTTGTCCGTCCGTCTGTCTGTTTGTCTGTCTATTAAGACCCTTTATCTCGAGAACGCGTGGAGGTATCGAGTTAAAATTAAAACCATATACTCAGGTCTGCGGTCCCATTAAGCTGTGAAAAAATCAAACTTCTAAGTTAACGAATAAAAAAGATACGGCCGTTTATGTCGCAAAAAACGTATATTTTGATACTCTCAAAGATCGAAATCCATAGGTACTTCCCGTTGACCCAGAATCCTGAAATTTGGCACAAAGCAAGGTCTTATAGCACAGGTATAGGAATAAATCTGAAAATAGTTTTGTAGTTACATTTGTCACCAAAAAAAAAAAACCATTTCCCTTTCGGGAATTGTGGTTTGCCCGAAACCCTCAGTGCGCGAATCCGACTCGCAGTCGAGTTTTTTATTGTTAGCTAAATTAAATATGTAAGCCATGATATTGTGTTGTTTCAGGACGCGGGCACGGCGCACCTAGCCAACGCGTTGGCTGAACAGGCGTCGCAGTCACCACCCTCGGCAGCTGCCTCGCCATTATCTCCCCATAGGTGTCAAGGTATGCTTTCATTAATATTTCACGAAAGTTTGTATACAGGGTGTCTCTGACATCGACGCAAAAACGAATACCATACTTCCCCAAAGAGGTCACTGAAACGTAACCAGGTCACGGACGCCGAGAAATCTACATCAGGCTCGTGAAGAGCCCGGTAAAAGCGCCCGTGGAGCTCCTTGCCCATTATTAACCCTACTAATATTATAAATGCGAAAGTAACTCGTCTGTTACGCTTTCACGCAAAAACTACTGAACGGATTTAGATCAAATTTGGTAGGTAGGTAGAAGAGACACTGGAATAACACATAGGCCACCTATAATTCCACTGCTGAGCACGGGTCTCTGCCCGCGCGATATAAACTGTAGACCACGCGGGCGAAGCCGCGGGCGGAAAGCTAGTTATTATTATAATTCGGGAAAGTTGAGGGCAAAAGATCTCGTGGACGCTCTCCAACACGGTGGACGGACCTCATCAAAACTGTGACACACTGCAGCGTAAATGAAAGCTCCCAAGCCGCTAAACACAGAGCTGCATGGCGTCGTATCGCGAGAGAGGCGGTGGTCCGGGACTCGACCGAGACATGACCACGACCACTCTGTCAAGAGTGTACAACTGAGAAGAGGGAATTCTGAACCCCCAGTGGTGGAATTTTTCGTCGGTTAAAGAACTTCCCCAAATAGAACAATTTAGAGATAATTATTATTAATAATTAATATTATTATTACTTTTTTTTATTATTTTTTTATTATTATTATTATTAATTATTATTTATTGTATTTAAGATTCTTATTTCTTGACTTAATAAAGTTGAAACTTGGCACGAACCAAAATCAATAATAAAGACTGTCATTATTAGTTTTTCTAACTACCCTCAAAATGCGGTCTAAGAGGTGCCGATCGCCCGGTAATGGACCGAGTCTATGACGTCGACGGCGCGCACTGTTCCCGCGCGCCTCAAGGAGTTGTCAGCAGCAGGAGGGGCCCAGCTGGGTCGAAGCCTACTGGGGACAGGGTTGTCCGAAAGGGAACTCGTGCCCCGGTATGAAGGCTAGAAGGAACGGGATGGGGTTTTTAGTCAGTAAGAGTCTGACACTATCCTCCAGTTCCGCCCAAGAGCGGGTTTTGTCATAAGATGATATTCCCCATCGAAAAAAAAAGGCAAAGTTCTAGTAATTGTAAAATATATTTCATTATTATTTCCAGTTGGTGGTCACGAGGCGCGGGGGCTGGCATTTCTAGTGCTGTGGAACAATCAACTGACTAGAAACTGTGCGCCCTACCTTAGTAAAGCGTTAGTAAGTATACACATATATTTTTATTATTATGTTATTTATTTATTTATTAAAACTTTATGCATTAGAGTCGATCTAAAAAGTCAAACGTCTTGGGAATTTTAATAGTTTTGTAGAGGTAGGTACTTTATTTTTATTAACGTTTTTCAGGGATAATAAATGACGTCAATTGTCTTGCATATTCGGTATTCCGCTTATCACTACATAGTATAAAACAAAGTCGCTTTTTCTGTCCCTATATCCCTATGTACGCTTGAATCTTTAAAACTACGCAACGGATTTTGATGCGGTTTTTTTTTAATAGACAGAGTGATTCAAGAGGAAGGTTTATATGTATAATAACATCCATTAAATAGTGGAGAAACACCCGAGCGAAGCCGGGGCGTGTCGCTAGTGGTTAATAAATCTTATAAAGCAAAAGATTATTAACTTTTTTCGAACTACCCACGTCGTTTGACTTTTTAGACAGACTATAGCAATAAACACTGCAAAGGCGAACTTAATGCCTTAGGCATTTTCTACCAGTCGACCTTAATAGCTAGCCCGTATTGTCCCACTGCTGCCTGGGCAAAGGTCACGGTTCCTCGTTTTCTCAATTCATAAGGAAGCCATCCAGGTCGTTCCCTTCATCACCTTCGTAGTCCAAGGGTTTGTTTCTGAAAGGAAAACTCGACCTTGGTACGAAGGCAACGAAGGGAAGGGACTGGAGTGTGTTTTCATTCAGTAAAAGTCTAACAAGACCTTCTGCTCCGCCCGAAGTCGTCCACTGTTGGACATAGGCCTCCCCAAAGTATCGCCAAAATGACCGGTCCTGTGTGTCACGCATCCATCGGATTCCCGCGACACTGACCAGGTCAACAGTCCACCTTCTGGGAGGCCTTCCGACACTACGTCTTCCGGTACGCGGTCGTCACATCAGAACATTTCGTCTCCATCGACCATCTGTTCTGCGAAATCAGAAATGAAGATATCAGGAGAACCAAGTTTACTGATATAGCTCGAAGAATCACCAAACTTAAGTGGCAGTGGGCGGGGCACTATGGTCATAGAACATGGACATATAATCATCATTATCATCCTATCAGCCGAAAGACGTCTGCTGGACATAGGCCTCCCCCAAACGTCGCCACAACGACCGGTCCAGTGCGTCACGCATCCATCGGATTCCCGGGACCTTGATCAGATCATCGGTCTACCTATATAATATACACAGATATTTATTAAAAGTTTTTTAAAAGGTTAATCGTAGGCGGGAGAGGTGGCGGAAGGATTTGGTCGCGGACCGCGAGGACTGGTTAGAGATGGCGCAGGAGAAGAAAGTTTGGCAGGACTTGGGGGAGGTCTTTGCTCAGCTGTGGGACAGTAATGGCTAGTAAAAAAAAAATCGTAGGAGTTTTTAAATTACTTAATTCTTATTTTTATCTTTCCAGCGCTCATCTCAATCTCTCTGCGTGCTGAACATAGGTCGGAACGCGTTAGGTAACGAAGCGGTCCGAGCGCTCGCGTGGGGCTCTGCCCTCGTGTCGCTGGGGCTGCAGGCCTCCCGCCTGGGACCCGACGCCGCCGCGCTCGCCGACCTCATCAGAGCTGACACCAAGTTACAGGTGAGGAGTGCTGGCCATCGAGATGGTTCGAAAGGGTCGCCGTGGCCCAGGAACGCAATGGGCCACTAATACAACATGAAATTTGATGTAAGGTTTCCTTTTACGATCTAATCAGAAGAAGGAGCATTACCTTTCGCTTTGTTTTTTTTTGCTTCTCCTAACTCAATAGGGTAGGTTCCAGGGTCAAAATAACTACATTTTATTTAGTCCGTATTTAAGATTATAAAAAAATATTGGACACGTATTTTCTGTTTTTTCGATTAAACAAAAACTAACAAAGATTTAGCCGATTTAGACGTCACCCCGTGGGAAAAAATGCAGCACAGCGTGACGTTACACGTATCTTTAATGAACTATATGTTTGTCGTTTTTGGTTTAATTTACAAATAAAAAAATACGTGTCCCTTATTTTTTGTTTAATAATCTAAAAGTCGGACTATTTAAATTTTTTACGGCAACTAGCCTATTATATGTTTGATATTTAGCGTAAGTTTAAACAAAGTCTTTTTTGCAAATGAAGTCACTGTTTAAGTGCTAGTTACATAATATTTTGTCATGATTCCAGAGGCTAGATCTCCGCGAGAACCGGCTCGGCAGCGCGGGCCTACAAGCGATCCTAGCGGCTATGAAGGAGAACTCTACACTCACGCAGATTGATCTCGACGAACCTACTACACCGGTAAGTTATATATCTACACTATTATAAAAAGGGATTTTTTTTATTTTTGTATGTATGTTTGTTGTATATATATGTATTTTATTTTATATAATTTGCTATTTTTTTTTTCCATTTAAAGCATCTGTTATTTGTTTATTATGCAAACCTAACACAGTGTTGTCTTCTCTACCAATTAACCCAAAGGTTGACTGGGAGAGAATGCCTTGTTGCATTAAGTCCGCCTATGTACCACTACTGTACATGAAGTTTAAATAAATAAATAATAACTCCTGTGCCGATTTCAAAAAATCTTTCACCATTGGAAAGCTACATTCACCCTGAGTAACATAGGCTATATTTATTGCCCGTGCGAAGACGGGAGGGGCCGCTAGTCTATAATATAAAAATGAATCGCTAAATGTGTTGCTAAGCGCAAATCTCGAGCACAGCTGAACCACGGTAATAATATCATACAGTATTCAAACTTCATACAAACGGATGAAACACGAGCTATACCTACGCGCCTCGGTCGTAGCAAGGGCTCGGCACGTAGACAGTCGCGACCGTCGCAACTGTGCCGCAGTGACGAGCGGACACGACGGTTTTTTTTTTACAATTATCGCGCGATTATTGTTAGTTTGTATAATTCAAAGTAAAGACGTGGTATTTTATTATTAATAATAGTGGTTTATTGTACTATGTGTATGAATAATACAAAAAAAAAAGCATTTTATTTAAATCTACCAATCGACAAACGACACGCATTTTTATTGAACACTTCTTATTTAATCCACACAGTATTTTGTTTATATATAAAAGTAAGTATATTTACAATCACAAAAAAAAAACGGAAACAAACTAGACAAACGTAATTAGAATGCTGGAGGCGGTCAGCCCTATCGCATGTTTACGTACCGCGCGGCTGTAGGCATTTATTTCGAAAAGACGGCCGAGTTACAATACTGTATGATACTATTACCGTGGCTGAACCGATTTAGCTAATTCTTTTTTGTTGTGTTTTTGTTATTGTGAGGAGATGGTTCTTATGGAAATAAAGTTGAAAAAATTAGGGTAGTATAGGGCGTTGGGTAGTGTAGGGTAGAATAAGGTAGAGTAGGGTAGAGTAAGGTAGAGTAGGGTAGAATAGGGTAGAGTAAGGTATAGTAGGGTGGAGTAGGGTAGAGTGGGAGCGAAGCCGCGGGAGTACAGCTAGCCCAACATAATTTTTAGTATAAACTAAACCCGAAACTCGTGTCTAGTATTTTTATGTATAATAATCAATAACTGTATCATGAAAAATCGCAAAATTATAAGCTTGTTATGTCAGCAAAAACACATAGTCACCGGACCATTCAGGCGACAGAGTTGTTTTCCACTTGCACCCAGCGGTTTGCTGGCGCCTAGTGCCCATTATGAGGTTGTACTTAGTGCCGGTGGTGTCCAACTTGTGATCTTTTTGAATATTTTGACATGGTGTAATATCATGTGTGTAACATCCACCCGCACTGGGCCCGCGTGGTGGATTACGGCCCATTCGTTCTCCTAGAGAGGATGCCTGAGTCCCCGCAGTGGGAACATTAAAAAGGCTGATGATGAAAAATTATAGCAATCCATTCTTTAGTGGTTCTGAATTAACCATATTCAGGTTTCGCATAAACTAAAAATGATGTCGTATAGAAGGACTCGCATCTTTATAATGATAAGATGGATGATTTAGTACAGCTAGTAGTGTTACCTAGTGTGCCGCACAAATACATGGTCACCGCATCATTCGGGCGGCTGATCGTTGGGAAAAAGCTAGTGAATGATGATGATGCACGAACAAACATCTTATAATTTTTAGGACTCCACGAACCTCACAGCGGAAGACAGCGAATCCGCTCTCATACGTCGCCTCACGAGAGAGATCCGCGCCATGTGTCGAAGGAACGAGCCTCCAGCGCGACACGACGAGGATGGCGCGCATCCTGTGCATAGGAAGATCAGTCTCACGTGCCACACCGCTTGTCTGCTTAGGGTAAGTATAGTATCTCAAACAGGAATCGAATCCGGAATAGAAACCGAAATTGGAACCGACGTCGTATCCGAAACCGGAATCATAACCGTAACCGGAATTTGTATCGAAACCGGAACCGTATTTGAAACCAGAACCGGAATCAAACCCGAATCGGAATCGAAACCGGAATCAGAAGCGAAAGATGAAACTGGAACTGTCGCGTTTATGAAGTAGCTTCTTTAGCTTCCGTGGACAAACGCAAACGCAAAAATATCTGATATTTCTTTTTTTGACTGAGCTCTTAACTGTCAATATTTTTACGTCAGAATCAAATTAATGTGTATTATGATTGTTTGTCATGCAGCAAGGCATGGGCGGCGGCGAGGAGGAGCGCCGCAGCCGCCTGCGCAGCCCGGCGCCGTCCCCGGCGCCCTCCCCCGCGCCGTCGCCCGCGCCCTCCCCCGCCGGCTCGCCCGTGCCCGCGCCGCATCCTACCTCACGGTTTATGGTGAGCCACCTACTTGTGTACACTAATGGCCCGGTCACGATCTTGCGGCCGTGAGCGGTAGCAGGGCGGCGAGCGGTAAGGACAAAAGTATGAAAATGTTTGCAGCACGCCACGAGACGTCATTAGGTGCCCGTCGATTCCACCCTGCTCACCGCCAAGATCGAAGTCGTGACCAGGCTGTAGAATTGAAATCGCATCCGCCTCGCTTTGCTCATCACCGTACCGCACCCACGTGCCACCTCAAATGCTATTAACTGTTTGTTACATTCGCGCCGTATCGCTTCGCAATCGCGATCGCATTTTTCGGCTACGTGAGACATCGTGTAAGTCGTGGAAGGTGCAGGTAGTTTTACATGCTGAGCAGGAAAGGCGAGAGAGAGAGACACATGTTCGATGCAGCGGTTCTATACTGACGTTATGTTTGGGATGCGTCAAGGATATCAAATGCTTTTTACAAGCTTTTATTTACCTGTCCCTATGTTTGTTTGTAATCAAATCTTGTAAATTAAATTTGACCCACTTCCCGGTTACCGATTGACCAGATATTTTACTTGTATGTGTAAATAAGATGACAATGCAAAATTATTATGACATGGAGCTGATCTGATGATGGAACCGGAAGGTGGCCATAGGAACTTAGATAACCCTGTCGTTTTTGAGCTTTTGATTTGTTTACTCAGTATCCTCCTCATTATTGCAGGTGACCCGCGTGACACCAGAGCGTGACTCCTCAACAGACAGCAGCGGTTCCGGCTCATCATCATCATCCACTCCTACCAGGCTCGCTTACTGTCCACCCTCAAGATTTAGAGTCGTGCAGGTATGAAAATAAATATAACATTAGTTTTATTAGTTTTAGTATATGCAAAACCCGAAACACGTGTCTAGTATTTTTATATAAAGAATCTAGGTACAAAATTTCATAACTGTTTGGAGGTAGTCCCACATACCTCTGTTGAAAAGGGAGGATCCTCCGACTAGACAGGTGTTATAGTCTGGTGGGTGACTGCCCGATAGTTGTTGTCGGGCTGTCTTATATGTTCAAATCGCGCGGAGAACTTTAATTGCGCGATGCAGGATTTCGTATTTTCTTCGTAGTTCTTATGTGGCGTCATAGATGTCGCTACAACTGTATCATGAAAAATATTTTTTTTACTATTTTTGTGTATCATAAATAGACTTTATTCTATTTGATTTTCAGGTAATGGAACCGCCACAAATCCAAGTACACCCCGCTTCAAGCCAACCCAGAAAATCACCCTCAAGGTTCTCCGTAACTAGGAACTACGATTCAGTGTACAACCCCAACCCCACCCCGCCTAACAGTCCCGCTCAACCAATCCTATACACTCAACTACAGAACGAAGTAGTCAGTCAACTCAAATACGAAGCAAATATGAGCAAAAACGACGCTCTGACTCAAACTAAGAATGAAGTTGTGACTCAATTAAGACAGGACAACATTGTCAAATGTGACTCAGTTACAAACGAAGCGATTGCTCAACTTGGAAACGATAAAGCTGAGACTCAACCCAAAAATGAAGTACATACTCAAGTTAAAAATGAAATTACTGCTGTTAAAAGTGAGCCGGATTTGGTTAAAGTTGAAAATATGGTTCCTATTGCAAAGGAGACTACAGGTAGAAAAGTTATTACGGCACAAGTGCGAAATGAAGCTATGAAACAATCAAAAATGGAGTCGTTAAGTCAAGTTCAAAGTGAACCTACAATACAAGTCAAAAATGAAAGTACAGCAACTGAAATTAAAACAGAACCTAAATCTGATGCTAACACTCAACTTTGTACAGACTCAACCAAAAATAATGTTACGACTCCACTCAGAGATTTGATTCACAAAGAACCTGTGATTCCTATCAAAAATGAATCTGAAACTCAATTACAGAATGTACCTGTGACTCAATTGAAAATCGAGTCGACTGAACCGAAAACTGAGCCTTCGACAGCAGTTAAGAATATAGTTACTACTCAACTCCATAAAGAACCTACGTTACAAAAAATTGAGTCTAAAGTTCCCGTTAAAAGTCAAGAAAGTCCTGTTATTCCTAACATTGCTTCCATGACTCAAATAGATGTAAATAAACAAGCTAAATATACTAATATCGAGTCTGGAATTCTAGATAAAATCACGTTAGGTACTCAACTAGAAATGGAATCGACAGCTCAACTTAGAAACTCACCGGTTGTATCGACAATTCTAAATATTGTGCCTTTTACTCAACAAGCTAAGAAAGATACAGTAACGAAAACGGTTACTCAACTTGCAAAACCACAGATTGAGTCTACGTGTCATACGAATGTTGATGTTAAACAGTCAAAATCGCCGAGTGTTGAGTCTGTAATTCAAGTAAAGAATGGAGCAACTCAACCCATAGTTGAATTGACTGCGAAATTTAGCCAGTTAGCAATTGAACCTGCAAGACAAAATGTTGAGTCTACAAAACAAAAACTTGAGCCTACAAGTCAAAAAGTTGAGCTTGCAAGTAAAAAAGTTGAGCCTGCAAGTCAAAAAGTTGAGCCAGCAAGTAAAAAAGTAGAGCCTGCAAGTCAAAAGATTGAGCCTGCAAGCCATACTGTTGAGCCTGTGATTCCAGCAAGAAACGAAATAGTTACTCAATTCTCTACACAACCGAAGGCGCAAGTCAAACCTGTGGTTGAGTCTACGAGTCAAACGAATATAGATGTCGAACAGACTAGACCACCAAATGTTGAGCCTTCAATTCAACAAAAGGATAGCAAAACACAATCCGAAATAGCCTTGACTACTCAACTTAGAAACTTATCGGTTGAGTCAACAAGTCTAGCAGATATTGGCATCAAACAAACTACAACAGTTCAGCCTCTAAAGAATATAGCAGCTACTGTAATCAAATCAAAACTTACGAATCAACCACATACCGCACCTGAATATTCAACAAATAGACTCCAAACTGAGCCAGTGAGTCTAAAACAAATCGTTAAACCTGATACTCAACTCAAAACTGAGCTTCCAATATCAATTGAGTCTTCCAGTTCAAGTAAAACAGATATAGACTCGGCGACTCATCTTAGAGGCTTAATCGAAACTTCAAGTAAGATAAAAACCTCGCCGTCACATTCAATTCTACCGAAAACTTCAATAGCAACAATAGAAGAATTTCCAGAATGTGACGACATTGAACTCAGTGACTCAACAGCGTCGAGTATTACTCAACTTTCATCGGATAACGCCACAAGTGATTCAAGTAAGACTAAATCGAATATTGAGTGCGTTCCCAAAACAGTTGAGCATGCGAGTCGGGATTTAAAAATGAGTGTCGACCCAAAAAATACTTTAGAAAAACAAATACAATTCATAGACTCAAATATCGTAACAGGAATTTTAAATGAATTAAGACCGAAGAATAGTGCAGAATTGAGTACTGTAGCTCAGTTTGATTCTGAAAACAAAACAGACATTTCAAATCTCGTTAATAAAACAAATGTGATAGAACTTAGTATTAGATCGGTAAGCAGTGAACTAACATACAGTGACGTAGTAAGAAGTGATAATAAAAACACCAAAGTGTTGACCGACCAAAAGACAGAGACAAACGCTATAGTAGATGACTTAGGCAGTATAAACAAAGGAATAAACGTTATAGTTAAAAATAAAAATAGTTTAGACGACAATGTACCTGCAGATAACGTAATACTTAAGAAAAATAAAAGTGAATCGAGTCTGGATAGCCCCGACTTAGAAGTGTCAAGATTAATGGAGAACAGAAGAGAAGAACGAAGTGTCTTCGACAGTAATTCTTCTTTAGAAATCTCTGGGAGTTCAATGGAGAGTCTCAACGAACAAAATAAGACTGTTCAAGAGTTGGACAGGAGAAAATCAGGTATAGTTATGTCTAATGAAGGCTCTATGGAATCTACAAGCGAAGTTGCCCCCGTCAATAGTGGGAACTTCTTAAATCTATCTCTTAGTTCTAACGAAAGTGTCTCGCCGATATTTGGAAAGACGAAATTGATACATGACTCGCTATCCAGTTTAGAAGCGAGTGTAAGTTCCTTAGACTCAGCTAAACAGGACAGGATCATGGTAACATCAGCTGATTCAGGGATAGAGTACTCTCTCCAGCATCCCTCTGAGAGCAAAGAGGACACTTCCTCCAACGAAGGCACTCTAACAAACAACTCAAGTTTGAAAGAAACCATCAAAAAACCAGATACTTTCCAATTAGTTGATAATCTATCGTCGCCCAAAAGAACTTCGAGTTTGCTAGATGTACCTGCTTTGAAGAATAAGGGTTTGGATCGAATGAGGAAGATTTCTTGGGTGGCACCGTCTTCCAGCTTCCATATACCCCGGCCAGATGAGAAGGAAACGAAGCCTTCACATCTAGAAAAGCTGCTCAGTTTGTTCCAGCATCCCAGTAGCATATTTTCGAGGAGTTTAACCAGTGATGATGACAAAAAATCAGCTTCGAGTACTCCACCTAGGAAAGATTCTTCTCTGACTAGTTCTTTTTGGTCTTGGGGCAGCACTATAGAAAAAGAACGAGAAGACGACAGTTCAGAAGCCACAGACTCGACTCTCTCCGAAAGAGTCCAAGTTTCATTCGTAGACGAGTCGTTCTCGAGAAAGTTAGACTCCAAAACTCCTTCAACAGACACCGATAACACGCTGAGCGAATTCCAGTCGTTTCCAACACAAGAGAGTGAAGCTACAGATGAAAAAGTTACCAATACCACCGAAGATATAATAGTACAAAATTTAGACTTAAGTGTAATTAGTAAAACGAAGAGAGATGTAGATAGGAGAAGTGATGATCTCGTGAGAGAACAGGAGGAGAAAGAGAAAGAGTTGACCAGACCGAGGTCGTTTGCTGCGGTCTTGAAGAGTTCAGGCTCTGAAAACTCTTTGGATAAACAAAATAGCCCGGACAACGGACAGCCAGTTGACAAACTTCCCAGCAAAGTCATCAGAGGCATCAAAGAAAATATCAGTCCAGAAAACACACTAACATCAAGCATGACAAACACAAAAGCCTTGGCAGTAGAATTAGAGAGACAAGTGAAAAATCCTACAGTTAACGTTTGGGACGTGAAAAATGAACCCAAAATCGAGGAAGTTAAAGTCCAAAGTGATTTAGCACCTATAGCTACGATTGAGGAGACATTGGACGAAGATAATCCTCTACAGCTAGCTTTTATAGATGATTTGAAAGTAGAAGATGTGACGAGAGTATGTTCACAGGAAGAGAAAGAGAAAACTCAAGATATAGATCTAGGGAAAGATGCGTTATCTTACTTAATATATGAAAATAGAGACTTTGAAATTGGAGCGGAGAGTATGGTTAAGACAACCGCTCAACAGGGTTCGCTAGCAGAAGAATTAAAAGAGGCGGAAATCAAAGAAATCTTAGATCTCTCGCCAGAGTTAGTAATAGACGACAGCAGTTTACAAGACAACGTTTTCACAGCTAAAGAGATCATCGGCTTACGAACGTCCCCGATCATACCCGAGCGCGCGAAACTAAAAAAAGCCAATTCCCTAGAAGATTTATCTCAATTATCAGACGAGAAGAGTCCTAAAGCCAAAACTATCGCTTTCAAAGTCCCGGAAAGCACAACGCCTAGAGATATTCCGGAGCGAAGAACGAAATTGCGTACTCGAAGTGGTTCCAGTCCCAAATCTTTGCCGGAGAGTCTAAATAAGCCGTGTCCGTTGACGAAGATGGAGTCAGTATTGACGAAGAAGAAGAAAAAGATATCTTCTCTAGGGAAAATGGCGCGAGATTCTCTGTTAGCGTTGAATATGAGCGATGAAGAGATAGCGGAGTTCAGACGGTCGTATAAGCTGACTTCGGTAGAGAGTTTAAGATCGCTGGAATCTGTCTCCGAAAGCGGTAATTCTGTTGATTCAAGATGCAGGGCTTGTTTACGACAGTCCCAAGAAAGCCTGATGTCTTTAGACTCGATTTCCGAAGATTGTAAGTGCACGGATGAGTGTGAACGGCCGAGCAAGTCCGGGAGATAGGATGCAGTGGAAATAATTGTTTTTTTTTTTGTATTGTATAGAGAATTTTTAATTTTTAAGACTTATGTTGTCATTTGTTGCTTGTTTTTTTTTTCGGTAAAGGTGTTAAGGTAGGTGGTAGATAAATATGGAATAACGGTCATTGACCCGGTTGTTGACATTCTTAATTTAAAAAATGGAAATAAAGACATAAAGCTGTCTTGAATCGAAATGTATCATGATCTAGTAATGAAACGCAGTTCATTGTTTGTTTTGCGGGTACACAGAGATATTAGGAAAGTTCAATGAACTTTATTCCACAGTTATCTGGCGCCTTCTTTAGTCAAGATTAAAAGGTTACTTGCAATCTGTCTGTGAAAAGAATTAATAGAATTAAAATTTTGAAACTAGAGCGTTAGTAGAGTTCTTTAACCTGACCGAATAAAAACTATTATCAATATTTATGTTGATAGGAAATGTGTGTATTATGTGGAGATAAGGGTCGAAATGCTATGTACATTTTCAATTACTTGCAATCTGTTCTGGTTTTTCTCGTATACAAATCATAATTATACTAGTTTTGGCGACTTCGCCCGCGTAGAAAAGGTTGTTTTGAACCTCCGGTTCCTCCCCTTAGGGGGTGAATTTTGAAAAACCCTCTCTTAGTGCACTTTTATGTCATAAAAGGAAATCTTGTGCAAAATTTCACGTTCCTAGTCCCGGTAGCTTCGGCTGTTCGTTGATATGTCAGTCAGTCAGTTTCTCATTTTATAGATATTTGGAGACTAACTGACCCGGCAAACTTTTCTGTCATATCAAAGAAAAAAGTTGCGGGTAGGAGCCTAAATTTTTTTCACAAACATCAGTCAAGCTGTTTCGGAAGAGTTTGATAGCAAGCAGTGTGACAGGAGATTTTTATATATCTTTTGGAACGGCGCGAATTGAACGAACAATATTGATACTTTTTGTGATGGCACGTGGGTGCGGCGCGGTGACAAGCTAAGCGAAGCGGCCGCAACAGTCGATTAAAAACAAAATTCTTCTTCTTGCTCTTATCCCATATTACTTGGGGTCGGTGTCTCACGTTTTTTTCTTCCATTCAGTCCTGTCACCTATCACACTATCACTCTCTTTTCTATCATATCAAAAAACTAAATTAGCAGAACATTTAACCGATTTTGATTCTTACTACACGGAGGTAAAGTTCAATTTGCAATCACATATGCAAGCTCATGATACTTTTAAATTTAGATTGCAAGATACAATTTAATCTTGACTTACTCCTTTATCTACCATTTTTAGAGATGTTGGAAGTGTATGACAGAATCAAAACAGTGTATAGCCACTTAAATTGAAACACTAATGCCTACTGTCCACGGACGCGTAGCTTCATAGACGCGTATTCGTCACTATACGCTTGGTGTACGCCCGCGTGAAGCTTACAAACAAAACTATGGCTTAATGTCCTCAGGCGTTTATTTTTTTTTCCGTTGGGGAAAATCATCTTATGACAAAACCCACTCTTGGGTGGAGCGGGAGATAGTGTCAGACTCTTACTGACTAAAAACCCCCCGTTCCTTCTAGCCTTCATACCGGGGCTCGAGTTTCCTTTCAGATTACCCCGGCCCCAGTAGGCTTCGACCCAGCTGAGGACATGACGTAGCCGGTTCGTCAATAATTCAAAAATTTGTATGTAAGCTTCACGCAGGCGTCCACCAAGCGTATAATGACGAATACGCGTCTATGAAGCTACGCGGCCATGGACAGTAATCTTGATAAAAAGATCGAAAAATTTCGGACTTAAGGAATTTGTAATTGAAGTTTTAAATAGTCAATTGTGGAAAATGGAATTAAATTTTAAAAGTAAATCGCCTTTTTAGAGTTCTTTAACTTGACCGTTCATTTATTTTGATAGAAAAATGTGCTTTGTATGGTGGAGATACGGGTCAATATGCTATGTACATTTTCAGCGTTTAACTACGACCCTTAGTTGATTAGGCTTGACCTAAATATTCTCATATATCGGTCAAACACTCTCGCGTTTATTCCGCCACGGTCGCACATCCACGACCAAATACTCGCATCTCGTCAGCTCTTCTGTCACCTATGGGGATTGAAGAGCTAAACGAGATGGAGTACCCAGTCGTGAACACACGACCCTGGCGAATAGGACACGAAAATACTCGTCAGACCAATCCGACGCTAGCGGTTGAAGTTATACCTAGGTACTCTATTTCAGCTGTACCGTGGTCCAAAAATGGAGGTAAAAAAAAAATTGTTATTTCATTTTCATACAAATGACAGTTTAAATCTTCAAGTTAAATGTAAAATTAAATTATTTAGCGAAACTTCACTACTTCATTATTAATTTTTGTCGCCAATCGAGATCATTTGTGTCTTTTTTTTTACCACAACTATCACACAACGCCGTCTAGTCCCAAGCTAAGCAAAGCTTGTGTTACGAGTACTAGACAACTGATAAACAAACTTATATATTTCTAAATACATACATATTATAGATAAATTACACCTAGACACAGAACAAATGATCATGCTCATCACACAAACATTTGTCCTGGGTGGGAATCGAACCCACGACCTCCCGCATAGCAGTCAGGGTCACTAACCACTAAACCAAGAGGCCAGCTAAGTTTCTGTCGTGCACAGATCTTAGAACTGATCATTTCATATGGTCAAGTAAAACTGCCCCCCCTCCTCCCCCCTAGCCAAGTTACAACCCAATTCCCCTTGCGTCGAACGATTCGAGTTGGCCATGCCCCCCGATTCTTTTGTTCTGACAACGTGACGGAGTGTTGAGATGACGTCATTCCCGTACATTTGAAGCTTTCTACTAGCGTTAACGATTGCAAATTATTTACTTGGGTAGGGGTACAGATTGTTGAATGTTAACATTTGATGATATGTCAATTTTCGTTTGGTCATATCATTGATGTAGGATTTCTATGATAATAAAAGGTCTAAAGAAGAAAGGCCAGACGAGTGTGGGGGCGATCGGTGGCGGAGACCGCTCGCGCCGGGCTTTGGTCGAGGGCATGGTCCGGAGCGAGGAGGAATGGCAGGCGGTCTCCTCCTTCTGCGAAGCAGTAATGCTAGCAAAGGAGGAGGCCGACCGCATCAGGCAATGGCGCCCTCGCCGCCGCCGTCGGGATTCCGATCCCGATTTCTGGCCACCGTTAACGCGGGCTCGCGGACGGCGAGCCATGGGTAGCTTGCTGTCCGACCGTCCGGTAACTGTCCGGACCGAACCCAAGACGTCGACGGCGCGCACTGTTCCCGCGTGCCTTAAGGAGTTTTCAGCAACAGGAGGGGCCCAGCTGGGACGAAGCCTACTGGGGCCAGGGTTATCCGAAAGGAAGCTCGAGCCCCGGTATGAAGAGGTTAGAAGGAACGGGGTGGGTTTTTAGTCAGTAAGAGTCTGACACTAACCCCCGCTCTACCCAAGAGCGGGGGTTGTTATAAGATGATTTTTGCCCACCGTAAAAAAAAGGTAGGCCAGACGAGGATTGAGATAATTCAAACTTTGACGTTTAAAACAATCTGGCCAGTTTTTGGCCATATCATGAAGTGATCCATTTCTGAGATCTGACCACGACATATCCATCACCATCAACTCATGTATAGACTTCAAACCTGTGTATTATAAGTTGATTAAAAAACCACTAAAATATGGCCGGCAATGGATTTTGAACTTTGTTTTGTAAGACATAGAGTTCATTGTTCAAAAATTTGATAATTATCTGAAACATTAAAAATATGGGCTGCAATGGATTTTGAGCTTTGTGTTGTTAGATATAGAGTTGGTTGTTCTAAAATTTGATATTTTTTTCTAATTCATAATTTTATGGTTGTTTTATTAGGTATTCATGTGAAAGAGTGGATGAAGTTTCGCCAAATAATTTAATTTGACCTTGCTTATTGATAAGTGTTCTATCTGGTACTTACGAACTTTGGAGAAATGTACAGACTATTGTATTATATGTTACCTGACCATGACGTGTTAGGGTGTTACCACACCAGTCCAATCCAAAAGTTTCTACCAGACCAATCGATCGATTGTCGATCGATGGTAGAATGCGTCCTCTTGTAAAAACATTTCGAAAGAAACTGTTGGAATATAGCCGGTAATATAATCGACCAACGTTGGCCGATGCCATCGATCGCTAGGTTTGTCGACCGGTAGCCGTCGATCAATTAAAGCTACCACCCCAATCGATCAACGGCTATCGATGTCGATGGATGGTATCGATCGACGATCGATCGATTGGTGTGGTAACACCCTTAAAATGTCGGTCGTGCGAGCGAGAAAGAGGGTCGGAGCTATTCATCCTATATAGCTCCATCCATAGAAAAGACGAAAGAGATCAAAAGGAAAAGAACACTTTCCGATTTGTACTACAACGAGTGTCGCCGCTTGTCTCCCACCCTTTAACTCCACTACAGGCAATAAACCAATACGAACGCGCATTACGCAACTAACAGACCACGCACACTTAGATCGCAAGTTTGCTATTAGTAGTTGAACTAAGAGCATTGCCATACTGTGTGGCACGCTTGCCCCGCCCACAAGGTCATTCTAACCTCTTTCAACAATTCAGTTTAGGTCGTAAAATGAGTCGTGTTAAGAGCTCGTAGTAAGCTACACTATCCCACTGCTGGGAAAAGCACTCCAATTCTTCTGTTGCTCTTGGTTATAGGCCATTTCTTGCCAATTCGTAAGGACAAACCCTGTGATTTCCTTCTTATATTATTTATAGATGCACTAATACCAACCTTGCCGCTGGGAGCGGTAGCTAAGCGCGGTGCGGCGAGCGGTAAGATCAAAAGTATGAACATTTTGGAAGTACGTCATGAGACGCCGATCAAAGCGCCCCGCGTTCGCTTTCCAATACCACCCCGCTCGCCGCTAAAACTAAAGGCGTAATAATTGTGATATCTTTTTGCTAAACTGTTAAAGGAATCCATATTAAAATTACATTTTATTCAGAAATGTCGTTGTATTTGGGCTTTTTTTCGTTTTTTTTTCTATATTTTCTCACCACTTAAACTATCACAAATATTTCAAGACCAAAATTAGCCAAACCCTCTCTTAGTGCTCGCCTACGGTATAAAAGAAATACTGGTGCAAAATTGCACGCTCCTAGTGCCAGTAGTTTCGGTTGTGCGTTGATATGTCAGTCAGTCAGTTTCTCCTTATATATAATATAGGCTTCGCACGGGCAATAAATATAGCCTATGTTACTCAGGGTGAATGTAACTTTCCAATGGTGAAAGAATTTTTAAAATCGACACAGGAGTTTTTGAGTTTATTCATTACAAACATACACACAAAAATACAAATTTTCCCTTTTTATAATATTAATGTAGATTACCAGATAGAACACTTTTTCAAATAATAAAAAAAAAAAAACTTAAAAATCTTAATTAGACAATGTTTTCAAGGACTGAAAAATTAAATACGAAAATTTTTGTACTTCATAATGAAAAATAGGACTTAAAAATTGTATCTAAAGTAAAATTCGATGTAACTCGATTGTTTTGTATTATTATTTCGAATTTATTTGTACTTGAATAGTATTATTATGTATTTATATTTTTTTAACCCTGCCTATGTCGGATATATCCGACACTCTCGCGTCTATTCCGCCAGGGTCGCACATCCAAATACTCCATCTCGTCAGCTCTTCTGTCACCTATGGGGATTGAAGAGCTAAACGAGATAGAGTACCCAGTCGTGAATACATGACCTTGGCGAATGGGACACGAAAACACTCGGACGCAGGCGGTTTAAGGGTGATATGGGAAGGCAGAATAATGAGATTTGTTTTTGAAATATAAAACAGCTAAATTATAAACGATATTTATTTTTGTAAATGGATTAAAATTTAAATGTTTTTTGGTAAAGAGGTCGATGTTTCCGAGCTACTACGACTATTCTGAGAAGAAACACCGAAACAAATTCAGTAGTCATCGTCTAGAATATTAGACGACATATGTTATTTATTTATTATATTCTTTATTATGCTCCGCATAAACAAAAAATACAGGACAAACATTTATATACTCTGTCTAAAAAGTCAATCGACTTGGATATTTTGTATAATATATAATCATTTAAAAAATACTTTTATTTGATACTTTTTATAAGGTTCTTCTATTAGTAAACAATGATCAAGATCTCTTAGTCAACCTTAATTATTGGACCAGTGTTGACTACATCAGATTTCATTTTATCCTAATAATTACCCAATTTGTTTGACTTTTTAGACAGACTCTAAAAATAAGTGTGCAATAGGCGGCCTTAGATATGTATTTTTCTTTTTCCGATTTTGACTTTTATAGCATAGGTAATATTATAAATGGCAACTACAATAAATAGTTAATATTGTAACCACTTTTTTTTGCTTTCAATGCCATCCTTATTCCTACGGAATAAAAGTGAAAATCGGTTGAAAAACACACAAAACAAAACTATTAAACTCTCTCGACGAAGCGGGCGTATGTAGATACCGGTATTGATCTTGAGGCTTGGCTTCACGTTGCGCAGAAGTCAAATATCGGGCCTATTTAGTGGTATGAAGTGAGACGCGGGGGCGGGGAGCGTCAGTGATTGGCTCGCCGCGCCATCGCGTCATAGACGTCACTCGCGATTCGTTTCCTGCGCTTGCTGCATGTATCTAACAAAGACGACGATTGGTTCGCCAATGTATGGAATGCGCAATGCAATCTCCACTCTGATGCCGTGCGCTCAAAATCCATGCCGATACCTATACCAAGCGTATAATGACGAATACGCGTCTATGAAGCTACGCGTCCTAGGACAGCACGCCTTAAGCTCGCCTTTGTGTATGAATTGTTGAATCATTGTGTCACTATGTTACGTATTCTAAAATCATATACAACTTTATTTTTAGTATATGCGAATCCTGAATATAGTTTGTTCAGAATCAGTAACTGAATGGATTCCAATAGTTTTTACACCATGTTATATTTTTCCCAAAAATATTTATAAAAAGGTCACAAGTTGGACACTGCCGACACTAAGTACAAAACGTCACGGCAGGTCATAGCGGGCATTAGATGCCAGCGCACAACTGGATGCTGGAGTAAAACAACCCCTCACTCGCCCGGGTGGCCCGGTGACCATGTTTTTACGTCGCTAAGCCGCTTATAACTTTGTGAATTTTAATAAAACAGTATTGAAATTTTGTACATAGATTTATTTACATAAAAATACTAAACCGGAGTTTCAGGTTTTGCATATACTAAAAATAAGGTTGTATAGAGCTGTTCAATACATATTTTGTTAGCATACCTAGATATAGTGCTAAATCATTGACTTACTGAAATTCTGCCCACCCTCATAAGTGTAATTGGTATAGAATTATCAATTTCAACACTACTCTTAACATTGTAAATGCCTCAGATATATTAGGGGACGAATTATCCCCCAACATATAGCGCAACACTCAATCTAAATGACACAGCAACGTTGTCCTATATCACGCAACTTGCTCAATTGAACGACAATTTGACAGCGTTGCGCGACATATTGAGTGACAATTTGTCCCCCAATATATCTAAGGTTTTACAGTCAACTAAAATATTTAGTTGCACTCACTATTCAAGTACTTACTGATATATGTTTGTAATACGAATTTTTTGACGTGTGTTCCAAGGAATTTGCATGAGTATTAGTTTTGATTGATTAAATCTATTTATCTTAGGGAGAAGAAATGAGATAAAATGATTGTAGAGTATTGTGTCTTTCGATACAGTTGATTTTGTTATTGCTTTAGAATGGAAATTGATAATTAGGCTATCGGTTTTTGACGAAATTTAATGGAAAGAAACAAAGAAAACAATTTGTGCGAAATGATGCAATTTTAAAATCAGCTTACAATTATAATTTGTATTTGGGAAAAGTATTTGTCACATACACCCAAAACAGCCAAACGCTCAGCATAAAGCAGTGGGCTCATGCATAATGTGACGAAATCATAGCGCTGGTTACCAGTGTAGGTCGATAAAGGTGTCAACACGAAAATGGCTGTATTAATTTCGTAAATTCATCGTGAATATTGTGATGTAAAATTGTGTAATTTTGTATCTGAAGTGTCTGCGCAACCAGATAATGTGTCAACTTATTGATACAGGCGTGATCTCGGTAAAGTGGAGCTGAGAATTTTATTGTAGTGTTGGCTACCTCAGTGAAGCTTGCCGAGAAGGTTGACTTGATATATTTGCTGTTCAATACAGAAAACCACACAGTGGGACCGGCCATCTTACGATCCCGCAGACTAATATACCTAATCGTATTGCTACTAGTAACGTTCAACCTTAGGACTGTAAAGCAATTACCAAGTCAACCTTGACGCAATAGCGTGGGCTGTGAGATGGTTCAGAAGGTTACGATGGCTCTGGAACGCAAAAGGCAAATGAAGGAACACAGGTGTGTTTTACTATTTCTCGTCCACCCAGAGAGGAGTTTTTGATGATAATCTTCCCTTAAAAAAAGGGTTGGCACGTAAATTTTTTACTCATAAGTAAGTTTACACAGCAAGAGTGAGAAGGAGTGTCAGACTTATACTGACTAAACCGCACTTGTATTGCTTTAGATGCCTTTTGAGTTCCAATAAATGGAATGTTTTTTCATTGTTTTAATAATGCTCTCAATACACTAAAAAGCAAATTTAGCAAAAATGTTGAGCTTGGCGTCATCTAACGAGAATGTAGCGTGATTTTCACTTTTAAACGCTTGCGTCGGATTGGTCCAACTAGTGTTTTCGTGTCCTATTCGCTATAGGGTGGTTAGTTTGCGACTGGATACCCCATCTCGTTTAGCTCTTCAATCCCCATAGGTGACAGAAGAGCTGACGAGATGGAGTATTTGGTTGTGGATGTGCGACACTGGCGGAATAAACGCGAGAGTGTTTGTCGGATATATCCGACTTAGGCGGTTAAAAGGTGAAAAATTTCATCATTGGCCTATAGTACGATAACTGGAGAGTACGAGAAAAGCAAAGACATAAAAGGATTAATACAGAGACGTAGCGTGGAATAAATTAGACGTGGGCGCAGGCACATCGGCGAGGCCTTTTTCTTCCACAAATTCGAAAACTAGACAGCGACTGTCACAACCCAGTGTTCGACCACTTCGTCGCTTACCATCAGGTGAAATCGTGTTTAAGCGCGAGCCTTGCAATTATAAAAAACCCTCGTTCATAAAGAGCCCTCGCTTGTGTAAGGCCCCTTTGGATGCTAGGCCGTGGGCTAGAGCCCACATTGCCCGCGCCTAACTACGCTACTGGATTAGTGAACGATAATATGATGAAATAAAGGCTGGTTTTTATGACAATGAGGGTGTTCTGGAAAATTCACACCACCAGTTGGCACCACTTTGCCGTCAGGTCTTTTTCTTTGAAAACGATTTGACATTGACGTCTAACGTTTGACGTTGACGTTGATATCTAAGTAATGTCATTAATATAAGCGTTTTGATAGGTGCCTGGACCGGACGCCTCAGTGCTGCCACCTGGTAAACTTTAGAACACCCTCATTCATGGTAATTTTGAACTTTGACAATTTTACGGCGTTGCGCGACATATTGGGGGACATTTTGTCTCATAATATATCTAATTCGTGGCAATTTATTGAAGAGAAAATGTATGATATATGAAAAATTCGTATTATGGAACACATAATTATTGAAAAATGATTGTAAACGATTTTTCTAATATTTAGTTAAATTGTAAATAGGAAATGTACAGAAATGGTCGTTTGAAATTTTTATAATAATCTTAAGTGGTTTAATAATAAAAAAATACTTAGGCTTTATACACAAGAGCGATTTTTTTGTCGCTAAAACATTTAGTTTGCGAGTTATATCGGTCCCTTTGGGAATAAACTATATGCAACAATGTTATATACTCGTCCATATATCAGATTGATATATCGGATTTTTCTTAAATAATATTATATAGATTTTGGGATTAAAAAAAAGTATTCGATTTTTTCTAATAATAATAATTAAATTAAAAAATGTGTATAAATATATACTACAGAAAACTGTTAAATACTTACGTCGAGAGGTTCAATTTGAGGAAAATCTGAAGATTATATTTGTCTAAATTGTTAGAGCAGTTTTTAAATTGTTATCACCGAAACTGCTGTAAAATTTTGGATAAAACAAATTGTGCCTCGAGCTAAGACCAAAATTATGATGATGTAACATTTGACTTCATAATATATTGTACATAATAAAAGCTTTTAACGTCGGTGCTGTTTTTTTTTGGTGATTACCTACCTATATCTTCTCCGCCGTATATGGTCCATATGTCAAAGCCACTTAGCCGCTACGACAAGCTAGATGCGGCCACAAAGGAAGATGAAGTGCGCGACAGCCACTTGTGGCCTGTGGCTGCTGCTTTTTTAAACCCTTAGTGGGCCATACAGCACAGCCACAAATGCCACCGGCCACAAGTGTGCCACAAGCCACTTGTGGCCGCCCACAACAAGCAACAACAGCAACAGGGCGGTAGCCCTTACAGACTAAAACTACACCTGTTTCCTAAGGCCTCTGCCTCGAATTTTGCGGGCAGCGGGGCCGCGGCGGCGGCGGCGCGGCAGCGGGGCGGGCAACGCATACCTGTTCTCCAAACCAGCGGGCAGATCGCGCGGCACTATAGCGGTGTAGTGTTGTGTTCGTGGTTGTGTTGTCGAGATATTTGTTTTTATTCGTTCCATATGGGTGTCCTCTCAAAGATTGCCGAAATAATTAGCTCTTGCACGTCCGAGGACATTTTGATACGTCACAAAAAAAAATGTACAACACTATACGTACAATGCAGACGCGCAACGCGGGCGGTCACCGCTTGACTAGAGTGCACCGCTCGTTGCCCGCCCCCGCGCCGCTCCCGCGCCGCTGTATTCGAGGGCGGGTCCATTTGATTATACGCGTAAGATCCTGCCGCTCCCGCGCCGCCGCCGCCGCCGCCCCGCTGCCCGCAAGATTCGAGGCAGAGGCCTAATGGGTAGCTCGCCGTCCGACGGTCCAGTAAACTTCCGGACCGAGTCCAAGTCGTCGACGGCGTGTTCCACACGCGCCTCAAGATCATGCATGATCTCGGCAGGCTCGAAGCCTACTGGGGCCATGGGTGATTTATAAGAAAACCCTGGGGCCCTGGAACAAAAGCAAAAAAGGAACAGGAGTGGGTTTTAGTCAGTAAAAGTCTGACGAGCCCTCTCGCTCTGTCCTAGAGCGTATTCATTGGATGATTTCCCACCTTAAAAAAAAGTAAATAAAGGACTACCTTTTTTTTTAACCCATAGTAGATCAATTTAGGGGTTTTAAAGAATATGCAATCAAAATGAAATATTATTATTAGTTTTTCAAAACTACCCTAAAGTTTAAGCAGTGTAAAGTGCTAATGTTCCCATTAACTAAAAACATAATGAGTTCAGCAACATCTTGTGAGCTAATGGCCATCAATCAAATCTTTTTATTTCTCAAAATGGATTGAGGGAAAGGAAAATATCATCTAATAATAATAATAATTTTCTACAAAAATAAAATGCCAAAAATTCTAAAAACAATATATTTATTTATCCCCTATATAATCTTCATCCATCTTTGTAAACTTTTCCTTCATATCATCAGGTACTTCAATGGCTGACAAATCTTCTGCACCAACTTCATCTTCCTTCTGAATCAAAATATCAACTACGTTTTCACACGCAAGGCTAACTTTAGGATCTTTCTCCCATTTGTGGTACTCTCTTAGAATATAATAGACTCCATTCTCTCTCAAAATCTCTCTTCCTTTCCGTCTCATACATAGCTTGTTCAACGTTTCCAAAATCATTTTACGAATATCAATATCTGCATCCCTCTCTTTTTCTTTCGGTAAATATTGTAACGAAATTGGTAGCTTATCCATTTCTTCATCATCGTATTCCTCCCCTCCCATTATAGGGTTTAATAAGTATGTTAATACTTCAAAATCATTGCTTAGTAAGAAATTGTGAAATTCTGGGTCGAAAGATAGATTTCTTAGCGTGCCCATCGCACCTCCTCTTCGTATGTTAGACAGCTCGTAGCTACAAAACGGCATCAGTTTTATTAATGGAATGTGAGGATTCTCTTCTGTCAACCATTTTCTTATACGATGGTGGCAGGATAGGTTTGAAATCATTGGTCCAATGAAATTCAAGTTGGATCCTTTTTTGTTATAATCTATGTTCACGTATGCATTTAAAATGTCGTTCAAATGTGGCATAATTGTGTCTAGTATCCCTTCTAGTTCTGATTCTACCCTAGTTATGTTTGATAATATCATAGCGGCCGCATCGGCGTCCTTTTTTTCTGGATTCAAGACATAACCTATAAATAATTTTACAATGTTTTTATTTTCATCATACTTGAATTTTAATAGCTCTATCACGCCCTTTGCACTTGCTGTGATGTTTACTAGTGCTAGAAGCGCGTTCCTAGCGATTTCTTCAACTTTATCGTCTGTTAAAGTAAGAATACTTTGTATTAATTTTTCATGTGAGAGCAAAGTGTTGATGCCATCTTCGCTTCCGGAAAGTCCCACTAAATGGTCTAGAGCTATGTGTTTGAGGTCTACACGTGATTCAAGCTTCAGGAATTGGAGTAATTCGTCCAGGGGATTTGCTGCCATGATAATCTTTTCTTAAATAATTGGAAAATATAACCTTTTACAATAAACAACACGTTTGTGTCAACTCAATCAACTCAATGTGAGTGAATTTGACGTTTATCTCCACAACAAATCCGATGTCGTTTCGTTACTCAAGAATTCTTGACTTATTAAGAAAAAAAAATAAGTTATTGATCTTGATAAATTAACTTTTCCAAAAATCCTTCTAAATAATTATCAGCAACCTTCCTCTTGAATCACTCTATCTATTAAAAAAAGCCGCATCAAAATCCGTTGCGTAGTTTTAAAGATTTAAGCGTACATAAGGATATAGGGACAGAAAAAGCGACTTTGTTTTATACTATGTAGTGATAAATACATATTTTTCATAGCAAGCTTTTACAGCGCGGTACACAAACATAGTTTTAGTATATGCGAAACCCGAAACACGTGTCGGTGTCTACTCGCTTTCTCCGAAAAATGAAGTTTCGATTGAATTTTCGCGTGTTTCCTACCACGGTTCCTTTCGTTCCCGAAATTTCGTACGAACGAAACTTATTTGACGTACCGAATCTCTAAACCTACTCTAATTCGTTGTTTCGATTCGAAAAAAAAATATGATTATGACAGCGGATTGTCTCGCAATTTTAACGTCAAGTTGACGAAACCAAAAGCTTTACCTTTTGATTTTCTTTTATGTGGATTTTGTAAGAAAAGTGCTTAAAATGGCCTCAACAATGCTTATAATTGAAGCAGCTCTACGTTAAGAATGTTTAGAGCGTACAAAGGACCCGCCAACACCTGCGCAACCAGCACAACATCACACAAAATTCGATTTACAGTTTGAGGGGAAACAAGAGACTCAATCACCAATTATTTGAAGAGTTTTGCCAAGCATTACCTCCAAAGAGCCTCCATAGGCTTCTCCTCAGCAAAGCACGAGGAAGTGGAGTACTACTGTGGTGTTTTCAGCTCAACATTGCGCAAATCCCTGACTAACAATTTATGGGAAATGAGAGACTTAATCGGCAATTATTATAGGAGTTGTACCAGGAAATAGAGCTTGGTCGCTTTTTCTGTCCCTATATCCCTATGTACGCTTAAATCTTTAAAACTACGCAACGGATTTTGATGCGGCTTTTTTTAATAGATAGAGTGATTCAAGAGGAAGGTTTATAACATCCATTAAATAGTGGAAAAACACCCGAGCGAAGCCGGGGCGGGTCGCTAGTTATTTATATAATATGATTTTCATTGGAAACTTGTTCATTTATACTTGTAATTTATGAAAATGTATTTCTTTTTTCCACAAATAACATGTTTCTTACCATAAATTAATGTCTCATCAAGCGTTCACCCCTCCTTTGATGAATGGGCTACTGCTGGGATTAGAAAAAGCAGAGATACTTTATATCAACTGTACCATGAAAAATCTTTGTCGCCTGATCTTAACTTGCATAACCATGTTAGAATCTATTCAAAGATATTCAAAAGAGTTTGCACCCACGCTAAATCTAAACCAATAAGTAAGATAATCGAAAATTCTAATAATAAAATAAAAGCTGTCTGGAAGGTGATAAACAAGGAAACTGAAAAGGCAAACCAACGAAATCGGAATGAGTTGTCACCAAAAATTGACAACAAAATCATCTCAGATACGTCAAAAGTGGCCGAGACATTAGAAAACTTTTTCACTAATATCCCAATAGAAGTTACGAAATCTCTCCCTTCTTCATCTTTGTAAGCTGAATCTTTTTTAAAACAATATTTCACTAAGGATATACCAACCTTTGAATTTAAGCGTATCTCTGTTGATACAATTTTAAAAACATTCAAAAGTCTTAACTTAAAAAACACTGAAGACTTATGGGGTATATCTGTTAAGGTTCTTGGAGATATTATTGATACAATTGCTCCTGTCCTAACAGGCATATTTAATCAATGTTTGGACAGCGGTACATTTCCTGATTTAATGAAACATAGTAAAGTAGTACCAATTTTTAAATCAGGTAGTAAGAGTGATCCCTCTAATTATAGACCAATATCTGTGCTTCCAGCCTTGAGTAAAATCTATGAAAAAATCATGCTTGACCAGATGTTGTCTCACTTTAATTCCAATAGGATTTTGCTCAGTCATCAGTTTGGTTTCACGAAAGGAAGGTCAACGACGGATGCAGGAGTGAAACTCATCAGTCACATTTTGGAATCCTGGGAGAAATCCCAGGATGCCATTGGCATATTCTGTGACCTCTCTAAAGCATTTGACTGTGTTGACCATAATACTCTAATCTGTAAATTACATCACTACGGAATTCGTGGACGAGCTGCTGATTTTATTTATTTATTTAAATCTTTATGCACAAAGTTGTACAAAGGCGGACTTAATGCCTTAGGCATTATCTGCCAGTCGACCTTAGGGTGGTGCAGAAACATAACATGGCAGATGCAACTTAATAAATGAGAAAACAAATGAGATGATGATGTTTTTTTCTTATTTATCTTACAGGCAGCAAAAAGTATCCATTAATGGGGCGACGTCCTCGGGATCTCTAGTAAAGATGGGCTTGCCTCAGGGTTCAATTCTTGGCCCTTTCCTTTTTCTAGTTGACATTAATGACCTTCCTTACATGATGGCTAATTTATCTGATATAATTCTATTTGCTGATGACACCTCTCTTATTTTTAAAGTAGATAGAAAAGATGGGGATGTCTGACTCTGGCAGTTCTTTCGAAATGATTCGAAGCTAATAATCTCCTATTAAATGCCAATAAAACTAAATGTATAAAGTTTTCATTACCAAGTGTCCCCCAAGTTGGCGTCAGTCTGATTCTTGATGACAAAAAACTTGATGTTATTGCGGACACTGTGTTCTTGGGTATGACTATCGATTCTAAACTGCAGTGGGGCGCTCATATTAGAACTCTCTCGGGAAGATTAAGCTCACCTGCATATGCAGTTAGAAAAATAAGGCAATTGACAGATGCAGCTACGGCTAGGTTGGTTTACTATGCTTATTTCCACAGTATTATGTCTTATGGCATTTTATTGTGGGGATCTGCAGCTGATGTAGACTCAATTTTCATATTGCAAAAGAGAGCTATCCGGGCTATTTATAGGATGGGTCCTCGCGAGTCCCTCAGAAATAAATTCAAAGAAATCGATATTCTGACTCTGCCTTCTCTTTATATCTTGGAATGCATTTTGTATGTTCGTAAAAACTTAGGACTCTTTAAAATTAGAAGCGATTTCCACAACAAAAATACACGTAGTAAACACGAAATTGTATTACCCAAATGGAGATTAGCTAAGACCAGCAAGTCATTCCTAGTAAACAGCATACGCTTTTACAACAAGCTACCAAAGGCGGTAACTGAACTTAGTGACGGAAAATTCAAAACGCATATTAAGCGTGTCTTAACCAAAAAAGCATATTACAAGGTTAAAGACTATGTCGAAGACACGCTTGTTTGGCAATGACTACCTCTGCACATGTGGCTCCCTGGTATCTCACCAATATTGTGTCTGTTAACTGCTCCACCTCTGTTTTAATATATATACATTTTTTATTTGTATTTTTTTTTTCTATAGGACATTGCTTTTGCAATACTTTTTTTTTAATTTTTGAGACTTCAACTACCTTAAATTCGTTGATAATTTATTTTCTAACAATTTATTGATAGTTGCAATTATCTATATTTTTCTTGCTTTTTTTTTATATAGCCTCTTTTTCGTTTTGTAATGTGAATGTGAGAACGCTGTATACCTAACAAACCTTTAGATTACTTCCTATTTAAATTACTTTTTTATTTGAATTACTTTTTTTATTTTTTGCTTTTGTGTACAGTTTTGATATATATACACTGTTCTTACATACTATCATATTGTAACACCTACCACTTTTTTTAAAAAGAGTAACCATGGAGTTTCTTGCCGGTTCTTCTCCATAGGAAACGACCAATTTGGAACCGTGCACTAGCTTCTGACGTTTTATAAGTCCCATGTAGGCCTATGTGAAATAAAATATTTTGACTTTGACTTTGTCTGTGAATCAAAAATAACGTGAAGCTAAAAATAGTTCGCGAAATCATTATTTAAAAACGGTTTCCACACGCACTTCTGACGCTGTTAATGTTTTATTGCGTCATCATTATTATAACAAGCTTTAAATAAAAATATTTTTTTCATAGCAAGCTTTTATAGCTCGGTATACCTGTATACTGAATACTCGTCAAGACGAATCATACGAGCCCAAACTCGATGTGGTTGCGTCGTTTAACTACGAAGTTCCTATAGCCACCTTCCAGTTCCATAATCAGATCAGCTCCATGTCATAATAATTTTGCATTGTCATTTGATTTATACATGCAAAATTTCAGCTCAATCGGTTACCGGGAAGTGGGTCAAAATTTGCAAGATTTGATTGACTTTTCGTATGACGTTTGTTAAAAAAATGACAGACGATGTGTTAAAACGGCCGCTATATGACGGCACCGCTTTCCTAGGAAACCAAAGCTTAACCCATTGGCGTTACAAGCGTTGGCGCTTCTCCAACGTCTGCGCAGCGACAACGTTGCGCACACGCGACGTTAAGTTCGCGAGTTTCTAGTGAGTCGGAACAAAACAATTGGCGGCAAGGTCAACTCGAAGCGTTCGACGCAAGCAAAACGGTTGTAACTTGGCTAGGGGGGCAGATCGCCACCGTTGATTACCTAGAAAATCTAATAACCCAAATAAATACAGGTTCACCGTAGGCGCGGGCACGCTGATGGAGAGTAATGGGTAGCTCGCCGTCCGACGGTCCAGTAAACTTCCGGACCGAGTCCAAGTCGTCGACGGCGTGTTCTACACGCGCCTCATGATATCAGCAACCGACTGACTCGGCTCGAAGCCTATTGGGGCCATGGGTGATTTGTAACAAAACCCTGGGGCCCTGGAACAAAAGCAAAAAAGGAACAGGAGTGGGTTTTAGTCAGTAAAAGTCTGACGAGCCCTCTCGCTCTGTCCTAGAGCGTATTCATTGGATGATTTCTCATCTTAACCTTTTCGCCGCCAACGTACACAAAACGCAAGGCCTCGCCGAGCGCCAAGCTATAAATGTATAACTAAATATACAGTAAACAGTAGTGATGAGCATATCGTCATATCGATGAATAAGATTTGTACGCGTAAATTTAAGATTTAAAGTTGATTTTACGAATATAAATAAAAACTGATTAAATATTTCCAGATTTGTTTTATTTCACAGTATCCTTAATAAGAAAAAACAGTATAAATTATGAGTATCAAAGAAACTAATACATAACTCAATTAGAACTTTAAGGAATGGGGTACATCTCTATTTGTTTCATGATCTCATTCTTTAACTTCATATCAAGTTATTGGCACTGAGGGCACGTTGAATTCGATTCTGATCAGGGATGGGGTCTATGGTCTTTCTTTCTTCTATTCATAATAGTGTATAGAGTACAAAAACAGTACCTAAATCTACTGTAATTACAGTGCATCTGGAGATACTGGGCTCACCGAACATTTTACATACTTATTGAATTCCTACTTTTTGATGAATAAACATTATTATTATCATCCAGTTAGACATACCTCAGAATTATCTTCTGGTTCAATGTTAAATATACTCACAAAATACTCCGAGTCCGATTCCACACCTTGCAAAATTTTAAGAAGTTCGTCCGAATCAAGTTCTTCACTCATTTTTCTATTTGTTATCAAGTGAAAGAAAGAAAGATGCGTGCGCGCGAATCCGATTTTGTGCTGCACTATGCCAAAGTGACCTTGACAGCCGCACGCCTATGACGTCACTGACCAACTTCTATAGTAGTTCGTGGCGCTCGGTGGCGCACAGGGGCATAGACGACCAATTGTTTTGTAGAGATGGGAAAATAACTATCGACAAGAATTGGTAACAACTTTATAATTACGTATCGGCATCTACATCTACATCTAGAGCAGTGGTGGCCGATTGGTAATGGCCCCGACTTACGAGTTGTAGGTCGCGGGTTCAAACCCAGCCAGGCGCATTACTTTGTGTAATTTATTTCATCACCACTGCTCTCAAAACGGTGAAGGAAAACATCGTGAGGAAACCGGCATGTCCTAGAACCAAAAATTCGAAGAAATGTGACATCCACCAACCCGCACTGGGCCCGCGTGGTGGATTACGGCCCATTCCCTCTCCTAGAGAGGAGGCCTGAGTCCCAGCAGTGGGAACATTAAAAAGGCTGGTGATGATGATGATGATCGGCATCTACCTGAAGGTCGAAATTCATCTACTACCTATCCTTTGTAATGAAGTAGATAACTGAGTTCATATTTTATTGACCTCAAATTGTTTTCGATATTCGTAACTTTCTGTACCTATTTATAAATATTTCAATGGTGAAATCAACCTTTCACGGCACATCACTGGCCAACTTGATATGAAGTGATTGGCGTTCTGAGGAAAGTAACAAAATTCGGAGTTTCTGTTTTTGCCGATTTTAGGACAAACTAGGGCTTATTTTGTGTAGAAAAATAAAAAACAGGGTACTAGACAGTGATATCTTAAATAATAAAATGAAACAAAGCTTTTAATCACAGTAAATTTATTTTAATAAGATAGTTAAAATGAACAACTTCTATAGAAGTTGTGGCGCTGGTGGCACGAAAATCCCGAACTTCTATAGAAGTGCTTGGCGGTGAAAAGGTTAAAAAAAGTAAAGGTTTGATTTCTTTTTTCACCCTTTGTAGAACAATTTAGTGGTTTAAAGAATAGAAATTGTAATCAAAATGAAAAATCATTGGGTCAAGGGGTGTAAAGTGTAGTATGTAACATCTTGTGAGCTTATGGCCATCAATCAAAACTCCTTTTTACCGACTTCCCAAAAAGGAGGAGTTATGGAGGAGGTATGTTTTTTTTTTTTTTTTTTTTTTTTTTTTTGTATGTTTGTTCGGCGAATACTCCCCCAAATGTGGACGGATTTTCAAAATTCTTTTTTTGTTCGAAAGTAGATAGTTCTGAGGTGGTCCCATTATCACCAAATTAGGATCTGATGATGGGATCTTGGAGAAATCGAGGGCAACCTTCAAATTTTATAGGCTCACTTATTGATTTTCGCATATTTTATGAAGTATCTTGTGTATTTGCGTATGGTCGTCACCATCTCAGGTAGCTGGGCTGATGATGGAAGGTACAACTCCTTAACAGTAAGAAGTTACTCGAACAGGCAAGGACTGTTTTAGTAAATTGTTTTGATGTTTGATAGGGCATTTGCCACATTTGGTCTCATGATCATCAAGTCATGACCTGATGCTGCAGTCAGGATAGTATGCAGAGTACCTAAGTCCTCGACAACAAACAGCAGATATATCGAGTTTAGGCTCATTGAAAACGGCTCGATGTGTGGATAAACGTACTGCTAATAAAGAACACCGAAGTACATAGAGACCTGATGCTGAAGCCAGGAGCATCAGGAAAAGTACAAACCTTGAAATTACAGCACCGTAGTCGTGTTTGGGCTCATTTTAAACAGGACTAAATTTTAAGTTCATTGCAATGTTGACATAAATCTGGCCTGATGCTACAGCGGGGATTATCAGCATCTAGTCTAATGACTGATTGAAAGATTTACCTTTCGGCTTCATCATCAGATCAGTTCGATATATCCTTTCCCTCTCCAGCATCTAGTCTAATGACTGTTTGAAAGAAGAGGGGGAGAGGATATATCGAACTGATCTGATGATGAAGCCGTAAGGTAAATTAATGTAATCTAACCGTGTTTGGGATTATTAGAACCGTTATGAGATGCGCTCTGACTATAAGGTATTTAAGTTTGACTGAGGGGTACTTTTTAGTGGTGGTACCATAACTAAAAAGTGTAAAATAAAAAAAACTTTTTACAAAAAAAATATAACCGACTTCAATGATAAAAACACTGAAAAGTATCAAATAACTTTAATTTTGGAAGTCGGTGTTAAATAACGAAGAGACTAAACTATTATAGAAACACCGACTTCCAAAATTAAAGTTATTTGATACTTTTCAGTGTTTTTATCATTGAAGTCGGTTATATTTTTTTTGTAAAAAGTTTTTTTTCTCAATATGGTTGAGGAAAAGGAAAATATCATCTAATAATAATAATTATTCTACAAAAATAAAATGCCAAAAATTCTAAAAAAAAATATTCATTTGTCCCCTATATAATCTTCATCCATCTTTGCAAACTTTTCCTTCATATCATCTGGTACTTAAACGGCTGACAAATCTTCTGCACCAACTTCATCTTCCTTCTGAATCAAAATATCAAGTACGTTTTCACACGCAAGCCTAACTTTAGGATCTTTCTCCCATTTGTGGTACACTCTTAGTATATAATAGGCTCCATTCTCTCTCAAAATCTCTCTTCCTTTCCGTCTCATACATAGATTGTTCAACGTTTCCAAAATCATTTTACGAATATCTGCATCCCTCTCTTTTTCTTCCGGTAAATATTGTAACGAAATTGGTAGCTTATCCATTTCTTCATCATCGTATCCCTCTCCTCCCATCATAGGGTTTAATAAGTATGTCGGGACTTCTAAGTCATTGCTTAGTAAGAAATCGTGAAATTCTGGGTCGAAAGATAGATTTCTTAGCGTGCCCATCGCACCTCCTCTTCGTATGTTAGACAGCTCGTAGCTACAAAACGGCATCAGTTTTATTAATGGAATGTGAGGATTCTTTTCTGTCAACCATTTTCTTATACGATGGTGGCAGGATAGGTTTGAAATCATTGGTCCGATGAAATTCAAGTTGGATCCTTTTTTGTTATAGCCTATCTTCACGTATGCATTTAAAATGTCGTTTAAATGTGGCATAATTGTGTCTAGTATCCCATCTAGTTCTGATTCTACCCTAGTTATGTTTGATAATATCATAGCGGCCGCATCTGCGTCCTTTTTTTCTGGATTCAAGACATAACCTATACATAATTTTACAACGTTTTTATTTTCATCATACTTGAATTTTAGCATCTCTATCACGCCCTTCGCACTTGCTGTGATGTTTACTAGTGCTAGAAGCGCGTTCTTAGCGATTTCTTCAACTTTATCGTCTGTTAAAGTAAGAATACTTTGTATTAATTTTTCATGTGAGAGCAAAGTGTTGATGCCATCTTCGCTTCCGGAAAGTCCCACTAAATGGTCTAGAGCTGTGCGTTTGAGGTCTACACGTGATTCAAGCTTCAGGAATTGGAGTAATTCGTCCAGGTGATCTGCTTCCATGATAATCTTTTCCTTAATAATTGAAAAATATAACCTTTTACAATAAACAACACGTTTGTGTCAATGTGAGTGAATTTGACGTTTATCTATCTCCACGACAAATCTAATGTCGTTTCGTTACTCAAGAATTCTTGACTTATTAGAAAAAAAAAGTTATTCAGATAAATTAACTTTTCCCAAAATTCCTTCTAAATAATTAGCAGAAAATAATTATAATACAACAATTAATTAATGGATTATGCATAATGTCAGTCCTTGTGTCAATCTCAATCTACCTTTTATTGTCATCTAGTAGCGAGTAGCGGAACTATTTTATGCAGATAAAAAAGTACGACCAATAGAACTACTAGATGGCGTTACACGTTGCGAAACCACGGTGAGTCTGAACAATAATTTGATACTTATCGTTTTACTTTACACAATATCTTCATTGGTAGAGGTGTTTTTATCTATTTATTGCGTGTGAACAACATAATCATTATCGAGATTATTGATATTCTATATAGTTTATAGGTAGATACAACAGAACACATTTTTTCTAGTTATCATGATTTAAAGGAGTAGGTATTTTTGCAATCATTTATCAGCTGATATTGCTTGAGTACCTATTTTTAGTAAGATAATAAATTGGTTCATTAATTTATATTAATGAACGTGATATAATTATTAAAATTATCATTGTACCAAATAAAATAATGGACTACTTTGGTATTTTTCAGTAGTTTTTTTTTTAAGATTGGAAATCATCCAATTTCCCGCTCTGGGTGGAGCGAAAGGACTTGTCAGATTTTTACTGACTAAAACCCAACCACACCTGTGTCCTTCAGTCGCCCTTTGCGTTCTAGGACTACGGGTTTCCTTTTCAGAAATTTAGATCCTTGCTAGCGAGCATCGGCCCTGCTGGGCCTCTACAGTTTGCCGACAACTCATTGAGGAGCGCGTGGGTCACTAAGCCCTGTTGACGAATGGGCTCGGTCCGGTTGATCACCGGACGGCCGGACGGCGGGCTACCCATTGCTCGACGTCCGCAAGTCCGCGCCTACCATGGCTGGTAGTCGGCTGAAACAAGGCCCGGCGCGTATGTCGTTGCAGCCGATTGCCTGTACAAGGTCACGGCGGTGCTCTGCCCAAGCGGGGCTGTCAATAGGTGTAGGTACCTACTTAAAATAGTCAACCCGTACACCGAACAAAACAACAGAAAAACATTCCGAAAACAAATGTTGTTGAATGTTTAGCATGTGATGTTTTATGCCTTTCTCATTCTTTCACTTACAGTCTGTGTAAGTTAGAGTAAGAGACACAGAACAGAAAATATAGGTAGAAGTGCCCCTAACGTGGCTAAGCACGGGAACCAGTGTCGCCAAACTCACACATTTGCGTATCAAATTGTACATTACACACATAAAAAACAGTAATATGATTGGCTACGAAGCTACGAATTACAAACTTAACTTTTACAAATCATATTCTTATTGCTTTCATAAATTAGGTCCTATTACAACGTAAGAAAGTTGTTATTATTTGACATGACACGAACAATAAAGAAGTTTTAACCAATTTACAACGAGTTCGGCTACTCAACGCTAGATGGCGCTGTAACCAATTTATTCTATTCAGAACGCTAGTGCCTTTGAAATAGATGCCATATTCACCTGCACTAGTATATAATATGTAATAGGCGAATTTCGCCTACTGTTGACACACGCGCCATATTTAAGAGGCACTTCCTCTAGTTTTCTTTATTCCGTGGTAAGAGAGGTATACGGAATGTATTAATTCGCGGGTGAGTGTCCTGGAGACCTGAAATACAGGGTTTCCCTAGTTTAGGCTCCAGTCCACCCCTATATTGAACTACTAGCTTCTGCCCGCGACTTCGTCCGCGGAAAATTTCTTGTTTTAAAATAAGATTACACTCGATTAGACGATGCGCACGTTCAGCGCTAGATTCCTAAGCACGGGCCTGTGATGTTATGGCATTTTGCCTAGCGAGCCGCTGCGAGCGCTCAGCGCTAGTCTCCCTATCCCTTGTCTCAGAGACATGCTGCCTTAAATGAGATAGACGCTGCGCACTGTTAGAAACCGATCTAGGTCACTCTTTTTAAAAAAGGAAACACTTTTAGCTGTAAGGAACTAATACACTTTATTTAACTTTTACAATAATTATCGCGAGTGCAACACGCGAGTGCACTGGATGAAGGATGGAAGACGACTGACTGGATGAGTAGGATGGATGTATGACGAGTCGAGGAGTGATGTGTCAGCACTCTGACGGGAATGCAGCGTAAGCTGCTGGCTAAGCCAGAAAGGGTGCAATGGATGAATATAACAGCCCCCCGATTAAGAGGAAACTTACGGGTGGAAAGGTAAGTTGACGATGGAGAGAAGGAAGCTCCAGGTTTAGGAAGGTTTCTCAGGTTCAGGTCATTCGGAGTCGAGGAACAGGTACGTCTTCGGGATCAGGAGATGACATTTCTATGGAGTTATCTGGTTTGGGTTTACATCTAGAAGTTTTAAATGCTTTAAAGTAACGATACAATTTATACGATATAGCTATAACTATAACTAAACTTATTATAATAGTTACATAAGAATAGAAATTACCGTAAAGGACAATATGAGGTTTCTCAATAACTTCATCGAGATTTGTTTTAATTTCGTCAGTTATTTTATTATAATTTGATAAAAGTGAATCTAAATTATTAACGTTTTTTAAGTTAACATAGGGAACTTTAATATTGTCTTTTAGGTAAGTAGTAGGACTACAACAAGTATCATTGATTATTTCAAAGTGTAATATTATTGGTTTTGTTTTAATGACAATACTATGTTGAGGTATCAATTTATAATCTCTACAATAAGCTATACAATGTTCTGGTAAAGTTAATATTCCAGTACCATGGATAGAGAACTCAGATAAGTCTTGATTATTGCATTCTATTGTGAGTTTAGAATTTTGACTTATCACGTATATCCATTGGTTTCTATGTAATTTATGAAAAGTTTCAAAATTACCGTTTACGAATTTAGTATTACAAATGCGTGGAACAGAAGTTAGAGCTTTAGAAATAATCTCACTTTCACATATAGGAACAGCAGATGTGGAATACACACTAGGTGTTTCACAAATATAATATTGCATACTTATAACTTTACAGGAGTTAAGTGAATCTAATTTACAATAAGATGACTTATCTTTAGTTATGCCTATATATTTCGTGGATGGTATTAACGTCGAGTATAGTGTACTATTCACATCATTAAGTTCAATGGGGTAAGGTATAGTGTTATATAAATCAAATTCCTTTGTGTTTACTAAAGGTATTTGTAACACAAATATTATTTTGTTGTCTGCATAATAGCTAGAAACATCGGATATGTTTTCTAAAATGTGGATGTTATCTAAGATTAGAGGTACAGGTAATTGCTTAGAACTAGGTAGAAATCTATAATTATCAACAAGGTCTGCAAAAAGTTGCTTAGGAGTAATAATAGATGGATATAATATATTGGACTTACTAAACATAATAGCACTAATAATATCTTCTAACTTAAATGATAATGTTAACATAGTACTTTCTAAGATATCTGACAATCCTGATATCTTAGATCTCATAAGTAACTTATCTGTTACTAAAGTGATGTTAATTACATCTTGATTCAGGGTATCGATAGCATGGTTTAAACTAGCTTCATTTGCACTAATTTGGTCAATTATTTCCTTTAGAGATGATAACGTAGATTTTGTAACTAACATGCTATCTTTCATCAAGGTTGCTAACTTAGTTTGATCGTTTTCTAAGGTATGGATGGCATTACTATATTTTATAGCGTCATCTTCATCCATATTACCAAACAGTTGTTTAATAACGGAACCGATTCCAGCAAACCAAGCTGATCTTTTATTAGATTTAGACATTAGGTGAGATATAGAGTCGAAGTCTCTTGCTATATCATAGTAACGGGATGACAATGGTTGAAACAGGTAATGACATTCGCTTTCATAATATGCATTACTTTGTTTACATAAATATTTCGAAGTTCCTAGAATGTCTCTTATGTTATCTAGATGTGGTTGGATAAAAGATATGTCTATAGGAATAATAATATCTAATGTGTCATCAGTAGTTTTTAGAGAACCAATAGGGTCGAAATATATGCCTGCGTTGTCAGATGCTGGCTGGATATAGCTCTGACTGTTTGTTGCCACGGACGGATAAATGTAACCAATTCTGGAATGGAAAGTGATTGTATATTACTATACTATACGCTATTGCTAGTATGTAGTTTCATTTCGTCAAAATGATGTTTAACGTGACGTCTATTTATTAGGAGTGATGCGGTGTTATTTCCGTGTATTTTTATTATTTTGTATGGGCCTTTCCATATTGGTGAAAGAGCCTTTCGAAGCCGTAAATGATTTTTTAGATAAACAAGGTCGCCGACTTTGTATTTAATTGGCCTTGTACGAGTGTCGTAATAGTTTTTTGAACTTTCTTTAGATTTTTGTGTGTGTTCTATAGCTTTAGTTCGACAGTATTTAAGTCTGTTTTGGAGTACGCGAACATAATCAGGATAGGTTACGCCTGCGGTCTCTTCGTAGATAGAATCTGGTATATATGGTTTATTTCCAAATACGAGTTCGTAAGGAGAGAAATGAGTGGTTGAATGAATGGCGGAGTTATAGGCAAGCATAGCTGTATATACGAAACGGGGCCAATTATTTTGCTCTTCATTTACATACGATTTTAGATATTCCTTTAGGGTGGAATGACTCCTTTCAAGAGCGCCTTGAGTTTGAGGATGATAGGGGGTACTCCACAACTGTTTGATTTTTAACAGCTTGCATGTTTGTTTAAACAGCTCAGCTGTGAAGTTAGTACCTTGGTCCGTTAGAATCGTTTTGGGTATTCCGAATAATGTAATGAAATGAACAAGACATTCGCATGACTCCTCAGCTGTAGTGTTAGTGATTGGATAGGCCGTTGAAAATTTGGTAAGGTCATCTTGAAGGGTCAAGATGTACCTAAACCTATCGTTACCAGCTTCCGGTAATGGACCTACGATGTCTAATGCTACTCGTTCAAAGGGACGAGTGGATAGGGATGTAATCTGCATGGGAGCACGATTGACTTTTCTAAGGGCTTTATTAGTCTGACATTGCGGACATTTCCTCACATAGTTTTCTATGTCTGATCGCATATTTTTCCAGTAATACTTTTCCTGGATGCGTTTTAACATTCTAGTAGAACCTAAATGACCGGCAATGGGTATGTCATGATTTTCTTTCATGATTTTAGGGATTTCGCTTAATGACGGGTAAATAATAGAATTTTTATAAATATGTACATTAATTTCAGAATTGTGGAACAAGTATAATATAATATTATAAACTTTTAGGTACTGATGACTGTCGAAAGGGTTACTAAAGTCTGAGATGGCTATCTCGGGATCATTTTGGTCTGCAAGACTAACTACTAGCTCATTTCTTATTGATTTGAGACTTTTATAGATGTCTTCATACGTGCAGGTGTCAAAATGATTGACTTTAGTAAAGAGGAAATAATATGTTTTATTTTCAGATTCGTATTTGAGGAAAGTATATAAGGTTCTTTCCAGTAAGGAAAATTCATTCAAATTAGGTATATTAGATATAATTTCTTGGATATATGGGACGGATTCATCCATATCTATAGATGTAGGAATAATGATATATTTTTTATCTGTTTTAGATAGGCTTTCATTATGTTCTATAACAGCTACGTTGGAATTGAAATCTTTAGAGGTGACTTTAAGAAAATCTGAGTAGTTACCATCTAGGGTACCAGGACTACTTGGATTTGAGCTGTCGATTGGTATTTGTGGATTTAAGTGATCAGCAGGTGACGGTATATTTTGGTTAGTCACGTTATCTAGATCGTCAAGATTACCTAGCTCTGGTAAGCTAGTAGGTGGAGCAAGTGGATCCATGAGATCTTCGAGTTGGACCAAATCGTCTGAATCTATCGTTCTGTCGGAGCCAGGTGAGTTTGCATTTTGCCTTGAAGTGCTTGGTATGGGATCTATGGCATTAATAGGTTTAGCTGGAGGATAGCGCGATAATGCATCGGCAGCATTATTTAATTTTCCTTTCTGGTAGACTATTTCGTAGTCATATTCTTCCAGTTTTAATCTCCACCTCTGGAGTTTACTACTGGGGTCAGTGTGGTTAAAGAGCCAACGTAAAGGGCGATGGTCGGTAACGATCAGGAATTTCCTACCATATAGATATGGGCGGAATGTTTTACAACCGAAAAGAATCGCGAGTAGTTCCTTTTCTGTTGTACTATAATTACACTCACTTTTATTAAGTGTACGGGATGCGTAGGCGATAGGTTTATCTCTCCCTATTTCACCTTGAGAAAGTATAGAGCTGATTGCATAGTTTGATGCATCACAGGTTAAAATAAATGGTTTTGAAAAGTCGGGGTATATCAACAATGGCGCTGTTATGAGTTTGTTTTTTAGGATTTCAAAGGCTAATTGGTGTTCATTTGACCATACAAACTCTACGTTCTTTTTTAATAGGTTTGTTAAAGGTTTTGCGATACTAGATAGGTCAGGAATGAACCTGCGATAATAAGAGACAAATCCAAGGAATGACTTAACGTCCTTGGGAGTTTTTGGTACAGGGAAATCCAGTATTGCACTTACTTTTCCGGCATTTGGTTTTACACCTTTATCGGTAATGACATGTCCTAAGTATGAAACTTCCTTTCTTAGAAATTCGCACTTGTCAGGTTGTAACTTAAGTTTAAATTGACGAAGTCTACCAAACACATTTGTTAGGTTATTAATGTGAGAGGCAAGGTCATACGAATATATAACAATATCGTCAAGATAAACAAAGCACTGTATGCCTTGGAGTCCAGATAAGGCTGAGTTCATTAACCTCTGAAAAGTCGACGGAGCGTTTTTAAGTCCAAACGGCATACGTGTGAACTCGTAATGTCCTGTTGGGACCGAAAATGCTGTTTTTGGAGAGTCTTCAGCAGACATGTTGATCTGATGGAATCCGGATGCTAGATCTAACGTGCTGAAATATTTACTTTTGCCTAGCTGGTCTAATATTTCTGCTATATTTGGAATAGGATAAGAATCACCAATGGTTACATCGTTGAGCTTGCGGTAGTCGATTACCACACGCCATTTCTTTTGACCGGACGCGTCGAGTTTTTTTGGCACCACCCAAATTGGTGAAGACCATGGAGACATAGAAGGTTTTATGATACCTTGCCGTAACATTTTATCAATTTGGGAATCAACCTCTTTTTTATGACATTCAGGGAATCGGTACGTCTTTACATGGATTGGCTCATCCGAGGTTGTTTTAATTTTATGTTCTATCGCATCGGTGGAGGTTAGCTGATCGTCAGGTAAGTGGAAGACGTCAGAAAATTGGGAACAGACTGAGTATAGTGCTTCGGTTTCTTCCGAATTTAAGTGGGACACGCGAAGTTCTTTTAGGACTTCTTCTGTGCGTTCAAAGGTATGTGATTCGGCCGTGGTTCCTATAAATATCGAAGCTTGTAGCTGGAAAGGTTCTAAACGCAATTGAAGGTCAGAATTGATCTGTACGGGTGCTTGTAAGGTATTTAAAATGGAAATATTAACACGGTTATTTTTTTTTACTTTAACCATACAGTTAGCTATTAGTAGGTTCCTAGATATGTGTTGATCGATTATTAATCCTTCTCCGATCTCTGGATTCGCGACTGTGCATTCAATGATGACTTCGGTACGCGCTGCTATTGTATAAACGGGTTCATTAAAGTACATTTGAAAATGAATGTCTTTTAAATATAATATACCTTTTTCGTAATTAATTTGGCCGTTCATGGAATTAAATAAATCGTTGCCGACGATGCCGTCATAGGGTATGGTTAAGCCATCTATTAAGTTAAACATATGAGTTAAGTGTTTACAGTCACTGTGGTTTTCATCATGGGTACTTATAGTTATAGGAATTTGTCCTATCGTACTTAGAGGGCTATCGGTGGTTGAGTCGATACCTTTGATCTTGAACTTGATCGATTTATTAATTATAGGCATATCGTCGATAACTGACGTTTTTATAATGCTTATGGATGCTCCAGTATCAACGAGGAGTAAAAGCTCTTTAGAAGACACAGGGGATTTTACTTGTATGTAAGGTAAGTATTTATTTGATATATTTTGTGTGAATTCGTATATGGTTGTATTAATGTTTTCTTTATTTTCAGGATTTAGGATGCAGTCTACGGTTTGGGGCTGGCTACCCTGTTGCTTGACAACATGCGATTTTATGGAAACATTAGAATCTACGATTTGGGGCTGGTTACCCTGTTGCTTGATCCTAACCGAATGACCTCGAGTTTTGGGCTTATAATTACCATGTCCATGGGTCTTTGTGTCAATATTAGTGTCGTCTATTATGGTCACCGTTTGTCCCGTGCGACACTTATTCGGGACATTATTTAGTTTAAATCATGGTTATCGACAGTATCATAACCTTCAGTTTCGGTAAAGGTGTTAATTTGTGGTTTGAAGGACGTGCCTGGTTGGGCATTAGAATTAGAGGGTTTATTTACATTGAATTTCTTATTATTATACTCGCGGAGTTTGCAATTTTCCAAAAGATGTCCTGCTTTTTTGCAATATCGACAGAACTGGTCTTTTGAAGCTGGTTGACTAGTAGAAGGTTTTTGAGTTTGGTTATTATTAAAGTTGTTGGTTCTGTTTGCCCTTGTGTTTACGTCATTACCGCGCAATGTTTTCGCGACCATATTCTGTTTATATGAGTATTGTTGTAGCTTCTCTTCTGATAGAGCACAATTGATAGCATCATTGAGATTTTTAGGGTCCCTACATCTGACTATATTAGCGATACGAGGAATGAGGCCCATTGTAAAGGTGTGGAGAGCTAAGTCCTCCATGGCGGCTACCCTACCAGCAACTTCGCCCTTTTTATGGTTAGTAACAGCGATTTCTGTGAGGAGCTGGGATAGGCAAGTTTCAACCCTAAGTGAAAATTGGCTAACATTTTCCTGGGCACCTTGTCTACAATCTTGGAGTTCTGTTAGAAGGTGAGCGTAGTGTTTTCGCTCCCCGAATTGATTTTGTAAGAAATCCCTGAGTGAGGGCCATGTTTCAAACTCTTTTATCGAGCACGCTATTTCGGCTTTGCCGTCTAGCTGGCTTATGATATATTTAAATATTATGTCTTGCTGATTTGCGGAAGCTAGGGAAATTGCATTGTCGCAATTATTTATGAAAGCGTTTAGTTTTTCTCGGCTACCATCGAAAGGTTTTATGAATTTTAGGATTACGTTTAAGGTTAGACCTTCTTTAGGTTCATCCTTGACGTTCTTGGAACTTTGAGACATATTGATAATAAATATAAAATAATACAAAAGTTAACAAGCAAACCCTGGAAATAAAATTAGTATAGCTTATAAGTCTACACAGCAAATCTCGTCGAACTGTTCTTATCGCCGTCTACCGGAACTGCGTCGGGTCACCGTCTAGACAGGACCATTTGTCGCCTTGTTACAATGTTGCGGCTATGAGATAAGCCGTCGAAGGTAAGTTTGATGGAACTTTGTTTAATCACTGGTAAATTATAAGAAATGATCACAAAACTCACAGGAGCACCAAATATGCGTTCTTCATGCTTATGCTGGAACTGGAACTGGAGCTGGAGTTCTGGATACTGGAACCGGGGCTGACCTTGAGCCAGGTCGGTGCTGGGTTTGGAGACGGGAGACGCTACCTGCGTCACTGCTCTTGCCACTTACTGCACAGTGGACCGGCTATGAGGCTCACGGTGTGGTGTACGGGATACACCTGGATGTTGCGAGTCGCTTCGTGGAACTTATGCACTCACTGCACTTCACTGGTATTTTTCACAGGTTTACGGAGGAAACCAAGAGATTTTCAATCCCTTTTCCGCTGCCACCAATGTTAGAAACCGATCTAGGTCACTCTTTTTAAAAAAGGAAACACTTTTAGCTGTAAGGAACTAATACACTTTATTTAACTTTTACAATAATTATCGCGAGTGCAACACGCGAGTGCACTGGATGAAGGATGGAAGACGACTGACTGGATGAGTAGGATGGATGTATGACGAGTCGAGGAGTGATGTGTCAGCACTCTGACGGGAATGCAGCGTAAGCTGCTGGCTAAGCCAGAAAGGGTGCAATGGATGAATATAACAGCACGTTCAGCGCTAGATTCCCGAGCACGGGCCTGCGATGTTATGACATTTTGCCTACCAAGCCGCCGCGAGCGTTTAGCGCTAGTCTCCCTATCCCTTGTCTCAGAGACATGCTGCCTTAACTCAGATAGACGGTGCGCACGTTCAGCGCTAGTTCCTCGAGCACGGGCCCGCGATGTCCTCACATTTTGGCTAGCGAGGCGCTGTGAGCGCTCGGAGCTAGATTCTCTAGCGCGTGCTTGCGAAATATATTCTCTATTTCTCGAGAGGCGCTGCTCATTTTCAGGGGCAGATTCTTCCGTACGGCGTACTCGAGCGGCTCTTGTCTGTGATGTCTGCCGGGACAGTTGAGATTTCCTTTTAGACATGCTCGCAACAAACTACGCACAGACTTGAAAACAATTATGAACAAAAGGAGAGCGACTCGAACACCGTCCGCCTTTACAAAACAAAACAATCGTAATATCGAATAACTCGTATCGATTATTACGATAGAACGAAGTACGAAACTACGAACATACAAAAACGTACAACGAAATTACGATATTTTCGATTATGAGGTATCTATCAACAACAACAACCATACGAACGAAACAACCGAAACCAATAAGCAACTGACAGAAGAACTCCAACTAACGACAACGTGGGCATAATAATTCGAGAGGGTCATCAATCCACAGAAAGTCTTAACACCGCGATTCAGAAAACATGGCAAGTTCGGGAGGTTCCTGCACCGAATTAAAGCGGAAGAGACGCCCGAGTGTCGCCACTGTGCGGAACGCCCGGAGGACACGGTGGAGAACACAGTCGAGGTGTGCCCTGCCTGGGCAGAGCATCGCCGTGCCCTCGTGGGGGCGATCGGCGGCGGACACCTCTCGCGGCGGGCTCTGGTTGAGGCCATGGTCCTTAGCGAGGAGGAATGGCAGGCGGTCGCCTCCTTCTGCGAAGCAGTAATTCTAGCAAAGGCGGAGGCAGACCGCATCAGGCAACGGCGCCCCCGCCGCCGCCGCCGGGATTCCGATCCCGATTTCCGGCCACCGTAGACGCGGGCTCGCGGACGGCGAGCCATGGGTAGCTTGCTGTCCGATCGTCCGGTAATGGACCGAGCCCAAGACGTCAACGGCGCGCACTGTTCCCGCGCGCCTCAAGAAGTTGTCAGCAACAGCAGAGGCCCAGCTGGGTCGAAGCCTACCGGGTCCAGGGTTATCCGAAAGGGAACTCGTGCCCTGGTTTGAAGGCTAGAAGGAACGGGGTGGGTTTTTAGTCAGTAAGAGTCTGACACTATCTCTCGCTCCACCCAAGGGCGGGGGTTGTCATAAGATGACTTTTGCCCACCATAAAAAAAAAATAGGTAAAACGTCTGCACAATGAAAGTTACGCTAGGGGCATTTTGCGTTTTAGTAATTTTATATTATCTTCGAAACTGTATGACCAATTGCTATGCTGTAAATGGCAAATCTTATCTGTATAATGTTCTTGTGATACTGAAATAATTTATTGTCATAAGAATTAATATTTTGTTGCTCAAATAATCAACCAAACGTAAGTATGCCGAAAAAAAATATTTTTAATGCAATAAAAGAAGTATAAAAGATGAAATATAAAAGATAGAGATATGGTACCGCGGACTTTTATGTAGAAATAATTAAGACGAACCAGGTAGCCATACATTGTTTTTAATTTTAAGCAACTGTTTAGGCAGCGCACGCAAATAATTCTATTTTATGAGGTATTTTTTTCCGACTTGCTAGACAAAAGTTGTGATAGCTCGGTTAATATACATGCTATAGAAACAATTTATAGCCTATAGCACTCAGGAATAATGTAGCTTTCTGCCAGTAAAAAAAAATTTAGAATTGGATTATTAGTTCCAGAGATTACCCCCTACATACAAACTTACAAACTTACAAACTTACAAACTTACAAACTTACAAACTTACAAACTTACAAATTTTACCTCTTTATAATATTATTATAATTATAATTATAATATTATAATTATAATTATAATTATAATATTAGTATATTAGTATTAGTATTAGTATATTAGTATTAGTATATTAGTATTAGTATTAGTATAGATATGCAAAAATGTAATAATTTGTGGTGGAAATAAAACAAATTTATTAAACTCTAGACAGGCAATATTTGGCATTTAATCCGACCCGATCCGCGAAATCTCCAGGAGATTCCCACCAGACGCGCGTTTTTTGACAGAAATCTCCTGGAGATTTATTAACGGACGGGAGGGAAAATATTTTAAGGTTAAACTTTTTAGTGTTTTTTTTTTTAAGTCAGTCCATGATGTCTAATGCAGTTGGTGGTTTTTTTTTTTTATAATGGATAAGCTCACGTTTGACCACTATCTCACCTGATGGTAAGCGATGATGCCTAGAAGCAATCTTTTCACTCTTAACTTAAAGACCCCTGGGTTGTAGCTATCAGGAAACACAGACTCGGGCAGGTGAATGCCACTCCTTAGCTGTACGCATAATTAATGTGTTCCCAAAACGCTTTGTACGTATGGGTGGGATGTCCACCATGTACCGGTGGTGCAACGTCGTACGTTTAGTGGTCCGATCACGGAATAAAGAAAAGTAGAGGAAGTGCCTCTTAGATATCGCGCGTTTGTCAACAGCAGGCGAGATTCGCCTATTACATGTGCAGGTGAGTATGGCATCTATTTCAAAGGCACTAGCGTTCTGAATAGAATAAATTGGTTACAGCGCCATCTAGCGTTGAGTAGCCGAACTCGTTGTAAATTGGTTAAAACTTCTTTATTGTTTGTGTCATGTCAACTTTCTTACGTTGTAATAAGACCTAATTTTTGAAAGCAATGAGAATATGATTTGTAAAAGTTAAGTGTGTAACTCGTAGCTTCGTAGCCAATCATATTACTGTTTTTTATATGTGTAATATACAATTTGATACGCAAATGTGTGAGTTTGGCGACACTGGTTCCCGTGCTTAGCCACGTTAGGGGCACTTCTACCTATATTTTCTGTTCTGTGGGTCCGATGATAGAACGGACTTGGCGGAATTAAATTGTGTAACTCCAGTGCACACTCCCCGAAATGTAAACGATCCCGGACGGAACGGTCGGATATTGGTCTATTTTCTAAAATAGACAGGCTAGCAACTCGGCGTCGATGCTCAAGACTTTGGAGATTTGACTTCACAAGTGCTTCATTGCCTATGATCCTCTTGGCATGCCTTTCAATCGACTCTAGTGCATCAAGCTTGTGTTTGGTTGATCCATCCCAAAGATGAGAGCAGCACTCCATACACGATCGAACTTGCGTTTGATAGAGGTTGAGCAGCTGTATTGGCGTGAAATACCGTCTCACTTTTCATGTCAGTCATCATCATAATCATTTCAGCCGATATACGTCCACTGTTGGACATAGGCCTCCCCCAAGTATCACCATAACGACCGGTTCTGTGCGTCTGGCATCCAACGGATTCCTGCAACCTTCAGCAGGTCATCTGTCATGGTCACCTTGTAGGAGGCCTTCCAACGCTGCGTCTTTTCTATATATCTTTTCGTCATTATATTCTTAATCTACACTTCTACGCTAATATAATAAAAAGGTAAAGTTTGTTTTTTTATTTGTAGGAGGTAATCTCTGAAAGTACTGCCCCCCTAGCCAAGTTACAACCGTTTCGCTTGCGTCGAACGCTTCGAGTTGACCTTGCCGCCAATTCTTTTGTTCTACTTACGTGACTGAGCGTTGAGACGACGTCATTCCCGTACATTTGAAGCTTTCTACTAGCGTTAACTATTACAGATTAGCAATTTGGCTAGGGGTACTAGTCCGATTGCTAAATTTTGTTCACCGATAGAAAGCTGCTTTATTCTTAAGTGACATAGGCTATATTTTATGTAGGTACGTGGGCGAAGCCGCGGGCAAATGCTAGTCATAACTTCTTCGGAGACCAATACTCGATACCCTCGTTCCATGACATAAATAATTCAAATAAATACCAAAAAAACAAAAGCTCGCGTGCTCTGCCCTTTTATTTCCACGATAACGTTGAGCATTTACTTGTAAGCGATTATCTTGATCGATCCAGCTCTACTACGCGAGTACTTCTGGCGATGTTATCAGGGTTAAACAGTACCTAGTGGCTTGGTAAATATCACGCAAAGAACCGGCAAACGGTTCACAAGAAGGACCAGGCCTTACCATGATGTAGTTCATGAATCTCCAAGCGAACGCCAGCGTTCGCGCATCTATTGTCTTACAATTGTGTCTCTTATTGACGGTATCTGAAGAGATGATATAAACTAGTGCACATGAAACCGAGTGACACTGATGTTTGCCGGTACTAGAACAAAAGTTGTTGTTTATGATGTTCTTAACTAGCACCTGAGAGGTTGCTAATGTTTTACAAACTTATTTTTTTATACTGAATCGCGTTTGCATCGTGACAGAAGCGCGACAGTATCGCGTTTGCACCGCGACTGAGAATCGTGATGTGGGCGAGGACAGACAGCTAGCGGCTGCATCGCTACAGTATCGACGCGAACGCGTGACAACATCGTTAGTGCATCGTTACAAAAAGTCGTCATGGGCGAGGGGCCTTACACAGTTCAGTATAGGTCGTCAAATGGAGCGCGTTACGAGATCGTGGTAGGACCTCTGGTCCCTGCCATGCCATGACCGATGCGATGAAGCAGAGTCAACACTCAATGTACTGCCAGTGAGAAGGTTTATTTTATAGGAGAGCAATCATCTAATGTCATCTCCAGTTCTGGAGTAGGCCGAAAGGGCGTGTCCACAGAAAAGATGAAAGAGGTTTGAAAGGCCTTGTGGGCGGGGCAGGCGTGCCATAAAATGTGATCATGCTTATAATTGACACAACCAACTTTGCCCTCCGTTCCAGGACCACGAGTTTCTCTTTCCGAAGTCTACCCATGATCACAGAAGGCTTCAGCCCTGCTGGGGTCCTACGTTTTTGCTGGCATCTCTTTGAGACGCGCGTGGTACCTAAGCGCCGTCGACGACTCATTCTCGGTCCGGACGGCTACCGGACGGCCGGATGGCGAGCTATCAAGCCTGATCTACCTTGAGGCCATTATAGCAACTTCCGATAAGGTCTTTCGTCAAAATAAAAAAAAAATAAAGGTAAAGCTAGCCTCAAAATCTTTGGTAGCCTGATATTGTGAGACCTTTGACCTGCAGTCCGAAGGTTGACGCAGGCTGATATCATAATGTACCTAACGGTTAGTGACCGATCGAAATACGACTTCGGTTCGACGAAACTTCGGTTTCGGCTCCTTTTCCAGTTTCGGCCTATCTATCCATCTTTCGGAGTTTGGTTTCCGCACTTAGTCCTATTCAGGCCGGGTTTAAACCTCTGGTGGACTTATTATAACTAGTCCAGCTCTCTTCAAAAATTGATTAGCCTTTCAGGGTATCTGTGAGAGAATTCAGGGATCCTAAGAATTGTATGACTGTATAAGTGATACCTGTGTAGACAAGGGGCACATGCGTAATAAATTGTCCTTGTCCTTAGCAGGCAGTTTCGGCCTGTAACCGAAACCGAAAATGACGAGGTAACAGAAAGCCTGAAAAAATATAAAATAGTACATACATTTTGATACCAGTAGAAAATAATTGTTATTGTGATCGCGGCGTATTTAGCTCGACCTGCTCACGAGGATGTTATGAAACAGAGTGCTGCAGTGACAGGTTTCTACGTGTATCAAACGAAGACACTTTTTACGAAGAAATAAATAAACGAAGGCTGCTTGGCCTAACCTGATAAATAGAATTATTGTGGCGAGGTAAGGTCGCGTACTTGCGTGCACAAGTGCGGAAAACAGTAAATTGTGTGTTTATTAGTGGTAGGGATTCAAATTCAAATTCAAATTCAAATGTTTATTTGTAACACATAGGTATAATGTATGTAGGTACAGTACATGGTGTTAATTATAAAATATCGACTCACTATGCGTTGCCTTGCTGGGCATACAAATATTGTTTACCAAATGGCAAACTGAAAAAACTGTGTTAGAACAGTTTATAATATTGCTTGTTAAACTTTAATAATAAAATATAAGATAACACATCACAAAACAACAAAATTTATATATATATTCATAATACAACAGTACGTCACTTGTAAAACTAAAATAAAATAGGCAGCTACTACGTAATTATCGGAGATTATGGTGTTAGGCATGGTTTGTTATTTGTCTTCTAAATATTCGTTAATTGGATTGGAGTTGGTTTACGATTAAATGTATTAGAAATACAGTTATTCTTTATTATATTTGGATATAGTTATGTTTAATTGATGAATCAATGAATGAGAGAGAGATAGAAATATTATTAGGTATTTAAGTTTTATTGTTAATGGATTATGAATATGATTTAGAGTTTTAACATAGATGTATAATCGTATCCTTATTGCAAAAACCAACTATCTGTATTTTTATCCAAATTAAGTTAAGGTGATGCGCTCGACACACATTTTCACTATTTTTCATACAACCGCTCATTACTGATTATGACGTTATTACACATTTTTCATTAGATATTTTGGAAACCCAGTATCTTGTCGATATTATCTAGGCTTCTATAGAAATGAATTTCTAAATTTGTGTAAAACTAATCTAGTAAATACCTCTGAAAATCTCCTATTTTGTATGAACTTTGACACTTCATAATTTGTCTAAAAATTAAAAAAGTAAAACTATAGAAGCCTTGCAAATTTTATTAAAATAAATAAAATAAAATAAAATAAAATACATTTATTGCAGACTAAAAAAAATAATGTCCATAGAATTATTAGTAAGATAGGTCTTAAAATCTATGTTAGTATTGTTAGTGACAATGGTCTTAAAACTATGTTAGTATTACAGCATTCATGGTTTCAAAAATGTCAACAATGTCAAAATAACTCAAATGTCATGGAAATTTAAATACAAAAAAAGCGTCACCTTACATGCAGTTGGATAAGCCTCCCCAGCACTGCAGACTCCGGCCTTTCTGATATCATCTGATATATATATTAAGATTCTAAACAAGACACTAGTTTTGGTGTAGCCGAAAATTTGGCCGAAACCGAATCTTTGGTCGGTATCTACCGTATCAAGTAAAACACTATTCAATGACTGAAAATTACATGACTTGGCGGCTAAAATGATCCATCGTATCCGCCAGACCTCGTATCTTAGATCTAAATAAAAATAGTCCAAGGTGCCTCCGACCTTTCGTAATGGAAATAAACGCGTCATTATGCCGCATACGTAAGAACGATGACGTAGGAATACGTCATTGTTTAGAGTCGATATTTTAGCAGTCGGACATTTACAACGTGCATGCATAGTGCGTGTATGCATATTATCCTACTAATATTATAAACGCGAAAGTTTGTATGTATGGGTGGATGTATGGATGGATGGATGTATGGATGGATGTATGGATGTTTGTTACTCTTTCACGCAAAAACTACTGAACGGATCTCGATGAAACTTGGTACACGAGTAGACCATATCCCAGAATAACACATAGGATACTTTTTATCCTAGGATTATTTACGCGGGTGAAGCCGTGGGCAAAAGCTAGTCATATATAACTCATCGATTTCTTTTATTTATTTATTGTTTATTTTAATATTATAACAAGTCTACATTTTAAGTTACTACGTTAAAAGTTTTTTAAATAAATAAATTAAAAAAAATACTTACATTTCTCTAATATATGGTTTGACAGAAAAAAAAAAATTATAAAGAGGAAAAGTTTTTTTTTTTTTTGTTATTTTGTTTGTAGTCATCTCTGAAAATATTGCTCCAAGAGCTAAAATTTTTTCACCCATAGAAAGCTGCTTTATTCCTGACTGACATTTATTATTATTATTTTATACGTTTATTTTTTATACGCATTTTATACGTGGATGGATTGTGTGAGAAGTGATATGAAAGAAAAGGGAGTTATGGATAGCATGACGAGTGACAGGACAGAATGGAAGAAAAAAACGTGTTGCGCCGACCCCAAATAAAACGGGACAAGGGCAGGATGATGATGATGATTTTATACGTTTATTTATCTCAGGACCCTGACGTCCTGGACCTATGAGAGGCGTACGGGGGCCGAAACCAGCTCGAAGAGGCCTTTTTTGTGCGTTTAATGGAACGTGGTATCAACCGGTGATTATCCCTGTACACGCTATGCTAGTGCATCCAAGGACAACCAAAAAAGGAGGATCACTTTACTGGAAAACAAAATAATAGGGCTATGGTTTTTGGAGTCATAAGTGGACTGGTAACATGGAACTATGTTGAGACTATGGCCCCCTGCCTAAACAATCTCATTAATTCATGAATCCCCAAGCGACACCCGGTGGCCGCGCATCTATTGTCTTACTATTGTGTCTCTAATTGACGGTATCTGAAGGGTTAATATCAATCGATAAAAGGCAGGGGGTGACTTGCACACTCAATAAATGGGCCCCCAAAACGGCCGCTAGCACGATGTGACGTAGCAACAAGAGGGTAACATATCCTGAGGCGCTTGAGGAATGGAGAGGCATACCACGGCTATCAGGACAATCCCGGAAGTACGGTCAAGATCCCTACCAGCACCTTACTGGATTATGCATCCTTCTCCCGAGCATGTTTGCTCTTGCGACTCTCCACTCAAGCCAGCCAGTAAAGGCAAGAGAGAGGTGGCAGCTCTGTTCCTCGTCAGTGTTCACTACGACCGGCCAATAAAGGCTAGCTGGAGATGAAGAACAGGAATTCTCCCGGGAGATCGGATCCGTGGGGTCGCAAATACCCAACAGTTCGCCATAAAACTGCCCTGCGGATTGTATCTCTCTTAGTCTGGCCCCTCACCCTAGGTATGTTACGGTAAAGGAAATTCTACCGATACAGACCTAGGGCATGTTGGAGCACACAAGCCCCACCACGACGTCAACGTAGAGATACGACGATGGGGTTATTATTATTATTATTATACAAAGGAAAAGTTTATTTTATGTTTTTTTATTACCTCCTACTGCTACTGCTCCTACTACCATCTCTGAAAGTACTGGTCAGATTGAAAAGTTTTTTCACTGACAGTAAGCTGCTTTATTCCTGAGTGACATAGGCTATATTTTATGTATGTGTGCTAAGCCACCGGCAAGCTAGTAGATAATATAATAAATGCACATCCTGAATGTAGTTACAGAGACCATCCAATGACTTTTCTCGCTCTTGGGCGGAGCGCGAGAGCGTGTCAAACTTCCACTAACTAGAACTCACACCTTTGCTCCTTCTTTGCCTTACGTTCTAGGGTTTCCTTGGGTTCTCTTACTGCCAAACCATAGCCCCTAGTAGACTTAGATCGTAGCCCCTATGCTACGAATCGAGCTACGCCGTAGCACGAGTTGCTACGATCGCGTGGTCTTTTCGCTTTTGGTTCATAATAAATCACACAAATTTTTCTTTCATTTGTGTATTTTTTTATAGACTCATCAATAATGTTTTTTGAAATGTTTCTTTGACTTATATCATTAGCTTTTGCCAACGACTTCGCTCACGTCAATATCAGTTATGGTCGAAGTTAGAAAGAAAGTTTTTCCTTGGGGTTCAAGCTTGCTCTCACCAAATTTCATCAAAATTGGTTCAGTACTTAAACTGGAACACTACGCGCCGTTGACGATTCGGGTTCGGTCTGGACGGTTACCGGAGGGCCGGACGGTGAGGTATTCATTGCTCGGCGTCCACTAGCTTGCGTCTACCGTGGCTTGTAGTCTGGGTCGAAATCTCGGAGGCTGGGGTGTGAGGACGTTTGTCCTCTGACGTGTACGGGCATCCTCCTTCACTAGCATTACTGCTTTACAGGAGGCGACCGCCTGCCATTCCTCCTCGCTCCGGACCATAGCCCGAACCAGGGTCCGGCGCGAAAAGTCACTGCCACCGATTACCTCCACGTCCACGACGACACGGCGGTGCTCCACCCAATCCGTCCCAATCGGGACACATCTCCACTATATGCAATTTAGCTTCACTTGTTTGTTTGACTGACCGACATTTTGACAATTCAAAAGTGCCTGTAATTGGTCTATTTGAAATAAACGTTTTTGATTTGATTTGATTTGATTATGCTCCACCGTATTCTCTGGTAGGAAGGGCCCTTTTGGGCCATTACATATGAGCGTACATTAAATTTTACAAGCTTTTATTTAGTTTCACCTGTCCCGATGTTTGTTTATAATCAAATCTTGCAAATTTTGACCCACTTCCCGGTTACCGTTTGAGCTGAAATTTTGCGTGCATGTGTAAGTCAAAATTGTTATGATATGGAGCTGATCTGATGATGGAACCGGAAGGTGATTATAGGAACTTGGTAGTTAAACGACACAACCACATCGAGTTTGGGCTCGTATGATTCGTCTTGACGAGTATTAATTATAAAGGTATACTTACCCAGCTATAAAAGCTTGCCATGAAAGAATGATTTTCATTTAAAGCTTGTTATAATAATGATGACGCATAACACATTAACAGCGTCAGAAGTGCGTGTGAAAACCGTTTTTACACGTAAATAATGATTTCGCTAACTATTTTTAGCTTCACGGTATTTTTGATTCACAGACAAAGGAGGGTGAACGCTTGGTGAGACATTAATTTATGGTAAGAAATATGTTATTTGTAGAAAAAAGAAATACATTTGCATAAATTACAAGTATAAATGAACAAGTTTCCAATGAAAATAATTTTTAACAAGCTTTTATTTAGTTTCACCTGTCCCGATGTTTGTCTGTCATCAAATCTTGCAAATTAAATTTGTTCCACTTCCCGGTTCCGATTGAGTTGAAATTTTGCATGCATGTGTAAAACAGATGGCAATACAAAATTATTATGAACTGGAAAGTGGCCGAAGGAATTCGGTGGTTAAACGACACAACCCCATCAAGTTTGGGCTCGTATGATTCGTATTGACGAGTATTAAATAAATACATATATACTGCGCTTTAAAAGCATGCTTTTAAAGCGCAGACTTCCGAAATTAAAATTATTTTGAACTTTTTGAAGTCGGTTTAATTTTTTTTTTGTAAAAAGTTTTTTATTTTTCACTTTTTAGTTATGGTAGCACCACTAAAAAGTACCTACCCTTCAGCTAAACATAAATTACCTTATAGCCAGAGTGCTAGAGTGAATAACGATTCTAATAATACCAAATACGGTTATATTACATGAATTTACCTTCCGGCATTATCACCAGATCAGTTCGATACATCCCCTGCCCCTTTTCTTTCCGTCGGTCATCGACTACACGTATAAACAAAGCAATTTTACTTGTTACGACAATTCTGCTACGATCCTATGAGGAGTTCTGTTTCATATCTTCGAAGTTCATGATCAAATCATAACAATATGTCTATGGGACCAACTTGGAAGCATAATCTTTCAATCAAAAATTTTTTAAATCGGTCCACAATTGATCGAGATATCGGTGAACATGCATACCAAAAAAAAAAAACATGCATTCAGCCGAACATAGAACCTCATCCTTTTCGAAGTCGGTTAAAAATATTATAACTGTATCATGAAAAATCACTTAGCGTGCATTAAACGTTACATATGATGATGAAGTATTATAGATATTGTTACTGTTATCTACTGACAACGGCCGGTAACTCATCCGGCGATAACAGCTTTAAACGCACACCTGCAGTTGAAGGATATAGCCATGGAGTTGCTACACCGTTTGGTATTTTGTTTATCACTCGAAATTCAAACTTTATCAAGCGCTAGTTCGATTGTGTATGAAGTACTTTTTTTAGATGAGAAATCATCATATGACCTCGGGGTAGAGCGAGAAGGCGTGTTACACCTAAGACAAATGTTTGTGCAATAAGCTTCATCATTTATTCTGTGTCTGGTATCCTTACTAATATTATAAAAGCGAAAGTGAGTTTGTTTTTTACGTCTTCACGCCTAAATGGCAAAACCGATTTTGATGAAACTTGGCACACTGATAGAACATGACCTGGAATAGGACATAGAATACTTTTTATACCGGAAGTATGTTCCCTTGGGATCATTTTCTGCTATAACGCGGGCGAAGCCGCAGGGAGCAGCTAGTATATTATAAAAGGAGAAACTGACTGACTGACATATCAACGCACAGCCGAAGCTGCTGGAACTAGGAGCGTGATATTTTGCTCTAGGCTTCCTCTTACGACGCAGGCGAGCATTGAGTGTACCCGCACACAAGCCACAAAAAAAGCCGCTTCAAGCCTTTTTTTTGTGATGAGCTTTTTTTGTGGCTCGTATGTGGCGGTGCCGCTTCAAAAAAAGCTAGAAGTTGCTTCAAACTTTTCCAGCTAAAAGCTGTTGCGCGCTTTAGCTTTTTTTTTGTGGCCACTTCTAGCGTTTTTTTATTGCGGCTTTTTTGTGTACTAAGAGAAGATTTTCCAAATTCACAAAGGGATGAAACGGGAGTCGAAAGTTTGTATAGAGAAACCTCTGTTCTTGCAGGCGAAGCCACTAGTAGGGGCGTCTATTTTAAGTATGTATATAGAAATATATATAAGTATGTTTGTCACTTGTCTAGTACTCATAATACAAGCTCTGCTTAGCTTGGGACTAGACGGAGGCGATGTGAAAGTAGTTTACTTTCAACTACTTTGTGGAATATTAATATTATAAATAATGAGACTGAAAGGTCCACAAGACCTTGTAGTGACTTAAGCCTTGTAATTGATGACAATGTGATTAAATCGGACACTCAGGTTGCCGCGGCTTTTGAAAACTTCTTTTCGGAGATCCCCATATTAACTACAAAATCTCTTAACTCATCACCCTCTGCTGCAGAGTCTCTGCTTAAAGAAAATGTGAAAGTTTGCGACTTCAATTTTAATTTCGAACATGTGACTTATTTAGATATAATTAAAACCTTTAACACTTTAAATGTAAAAAAGACTACAGATTTATGGGGAAATTCTGTGGATGTTGTAAAATCGATTATCAACGTAGTAGCTCCTAGTCTAGCACTTATTTTTAACAGTTGTATTGATTGTGGTGAGTTTCCTGACTTAATGAAGTATAGTAAAATAATACCATTGTTTAAAACGGGTAGTACAACTGACCCTACTAATTATAGACCCATTTCAGTGCTACCCACTTTTAGTAAAATATTTGAGAAACTTATTTTAGAACAATTACAAAGATTTTTTAATAGACATAAATTGTTACATACTAAGGAATTCGGTTTTACAAGGGGTCGTTCAACAGCCGACGCCGGCGTTGAACTTTTGGGACATGTCTATAATGCATGGGAAGACAAATGCGATGCTCTGGGCATTTTTTGTGATTTGTCCAAGGCGTTCGATTGTGTTCTCCATGAAACTTTAGTCAGGAAGCTCCGCTATTACGGAATTCGGAACTCCTCTTTGGATCTTCTTACTTCTTATCTAAGTGATAGGATTCAGAGAGTTGACGTGAATGGGAAAAGATCACCCGGGTCTATAGTAACAATGGGTGTCCCCCAGGGCTCAATTCTTGGACCATTTTTATTTCTAATTTATATAAATGATTTACCTTACCTGATAAAGGATAACCATGATATAGTGTTGTTTGCAGACGATACTTCCCTTTTGTTTAAGCTCAAACGTCAGCAATCAGATACTGACGATATAAATATAGCTCTTTCTAAAATAGTACACTGGTTTAATGTCAATAACCTTCTCCTTAATGAAAAAAAAACGAAATGTATTAAATTTACGATGCCACATGTTAGACAAGTGGAAACTAGTGTACAAATAAAGGGTAAAGAGTTGAGACCTGAAGACACTACAGTGTTTTTGGGCATAACTCTAGATTCTAAGCTTCAGTGGGGCCCACATATTGATAAATTATCTAAAAAACTTAGCTCTGCAGCATATGCTGTTAGAAAAATTCGAAATTTAACTGACTTAGAAACAGCCCGTTTAGTTTATTTCAGCTATTTTCATAGTGTTATGTCATACGGCATTTTATTGTGGGGAAATGCCGCCGATATCCAGTCAATTTTTGTTTTGCAGAAAAGGGCTATTCGTGCAATTTATAAATTGAGTCCCAGATACTAGCTCAGAGATAAATTTAAAAATATTAATATTTTGACTGTACCTTCTCAGTATATCTATGACAATATTTTGTATGTTCATAAAAACAAAAACATGTTTAAAAAATATAGTGATATCCATAGTGTAAATACTAGGAACAAACACAAATTTGTAGTTCCTGCAACCAGGCACAAAAATATAGGAGGCTCATTTAGATGCCAATGTATACACTTTTATAATAAACTTCCCAGTCACATTCAAGAACTTAGCCTGAATAAGTTTAAATCATTTGTAAAGCGGAAACTTTGTCAGAAGGCTTTTTATACTGTTAAAGAGTATCTTGAAGACAAAACAGCTTGGGATTGATCTGCTACAGTACTGTCTATATTAGTTGTTATATAAGTATTTTCTGATTACTACTATATATATTATAATGATTATTTTTATTTACATTTTGACATTTGATGATTCTTGTTTAAAACTTTATTTTACAATTAGACTTAGAACTTAGAAGGTTCTTTATTTTATTTTAATTTGATAATATTTTAACGATTTGATAAATATTGATAATAATATTTTTTATTTTATTTTATATATGTCGAGTGTTACATTTTGTAAATACTAGTATTTTATTATTGTGAATGTGGGAACTATGTGGATTACTTTTTTCTTTTCTGTATTTTTATATGATGTCTGGCAGTTTTGAGTATTTGACGCGGCCTACCCAAATGTCCTATCTTTGGTATTGTTCGTCAAGTCGTTGAGCTCCTTGGTAGTCCTAAGTTTGAGCTACACGAATACTGACAAATGCTTGCACTGACTGGACAGGTCCACTCAAATCTGTGTGGTTCTTTCCTCAAAAGGCCATCTGAGACACTGGTCTGCATGGTTCTCATATGATTTGACCAGTACATGTTAACTGTATGGACTTTAAAAGAGACTTTGACCCCTGAGTTTGTTTCGGTGTTTCTTCTCAGGGTAGTCAGCTAGGAAACACCGGCCTCATCTCTTTAAAACTGACTGAAAACAAAATTGACGTGTAAAAGTGTTTTTTTAAAACCTATTTACAAAATAAAGATCATTTATCATTTATCATTTATAAATTTAGTGGTCCTTCCCTTTATTTAAGCTATGATAATAAGGTTCCGTCCACCAGATTCGTCTATGTGAGCATGATAGGAAAGCTTGTTGCTTTATCCAACGCAATGTTTAATAAAGAGGCAACGTGAAAAAGAACGATAAGGCCTGAACACTCGTTGGCATTTAATTTCGTCACTCACTCATTTCACAAAACTTGTTCCAGTAAATCCGTATTTTTAAAGATTTTGGTAAAAAAAATGGCATTTTAAAAGGTATTTTATATTCGTTGGCTATCACGATTTTTTCTGCACTCGATTTTAGTTTAGGATAAGTTAATTTATTTATTTATTTATTAAAACTTCATGCAACATAAAAGTACAAAGGCGGACTTAATGCCTTAGGCATTCTCTACCAGTCTACCTAGGGTGGTAAAGAGAAAAACGTGGTAGGTGCATAAAAAAAATAAAATTAACATAAAAGTAGACTATGAAAAAAAAAGGACTCAAAAAACAAATACAAAATAAACATACATATATAATTTAATATATAAAATACATTATTATATATACATATATATATAAAGAACAAGAAAGAGGTTTTGAGACGACTTCACTATCTATTTAATAAATAATTACGCAACATCCGCTTAAATGCGTACAGACTGGTGGCCGTCCTGATGTCAAGAGGAAGCGCATTCCACAGAAGTATAGACTGAACATGAAAGGAAGAATGAACAAAATCAGAAGTATGAGAAGGACAAAGCAGTAAAAGATTGTTAGAAGAACACAGATTTTTAGTATGAGAAGAACATAGATATTGAAAGCGAGATATGAGATACGAAGGAGGAGTGGGAGAGTTGAGCAAAGAGTAAAGTGTAGTCAGAGCGCGCAAACTCCTTCTCTGGCGAATGGGCATCCATTTGAGCTCAGATCTGTAGCTTGATATATGGTCATATTTCCTCAAGTTGAATATGAACCGGATGCAGTTGTTGAGGAGCCTGTCAAGTTTATCTAGCAACAAAGCGTTCAGGTCAAAGTAGCACACGTCACCATAGTCGATTACAGGGAAAATTAAAGTTTGCACAAGCGTAGTCTTTGTCTTTGCAGGCAGAAAGTTCCTCAGACGATACAGACACCGTAAAGTCCCGTTGACTGAAAACACTGCAAACAAGCAAGTCACCACATGCGGACGTTTCCCGAGTGCAGTTTCGGTTTCGACAGGTTTGCCACCGGAACCGAAACTAAACTGAAACTCGTTTTTTAGTCGAAACTCGACCGAAACCGAACATTCGGTCAGACACTATAGTTTCTATAAATGTTTTATTTTACTTTTACATTTATAAGTAGGTACATTATGAAGGACCGAATTTCACGCAAACTAACAGATTTTGAAAGGTACTAACATTTTTCAAACACAAACTAACAGATTTTCAAAGGTACTAACATTTTTCAAACACAAACTAACAGATTTTCAAAGGTACTAACATTTTTCAAACACAAACTAACAGATTTTCAAAGGTACTAACATTTTTCAAACACAAACTAACAGATTTTCAAAGGTACTAACATTTTTCAAACACAAACTAACAGATTTTCAAAGGTACTAACATTTTTCAAACACAAACTAACAGATTTTCAAAGGTACTAACATTTTTCAAACACAAACTAACAGATTTTCAAAGGTACCGTGATTCATTCACCCTGGAATCACACTTGGTTTTAATCCCTAATATGCGTGAGTTCATTACATTGTATCATTGATAAGGCCTTATCTCACAGCTGCGGAGTTAACGAAGATATGAATACATATGGTAATGTGGAACACCTGCATAATTAGCTGATAGTGCATAGAGCTTAGAATGTATAGACTGGGCGAATAGTTTTTAAAAACAAGCTTTTAATGAAAATCATTTTTTCATTACTCATACTCTGAAAGTAGGTCTGAAGTTGCCTGAGGAGCGGGCTGAAAAGTATCACACTTTTCATCCCTAGGGAGTTTTACTTTCACCTAACAGCTGTCAAATTATTTGAAAAAAAAAACTAGGGCTATCTTCTTGTATTCGTAATGAAAAGCACAGTGCTTACCTCGGAGTTAAAGTTACTTATTTAGTCCCTCGAATTAGCGACCTCGCTACGCTCGGCCGCCAACTCCTTCTCGGGACGAAATAAGTAACTATCACCCTTTGTGTAACAATGTACTATTTCATTACTCATACTCTGAAAGTAGGTTTGAAGTTGCCTGAGGAGCGAGCTGAAAATGATACTTTTCATCCCTAGGGAGTTTTACTTTCAACTGACAGCTGTCAAATTATTTAAAAAAAAAACTAGTTCTATCCTCGCATTTCTATTGTTAGTGTTCCAACTTTATAAACAGCCAGTCAACTGCATCTGGATAAAAAATTTAAAATAATATTATATTTTTAACTGGTTTATTCAACTGCTTCTTTAAAATACTTTATTTTTAATAAATTACAAATATTTTTTTGTTTTCAATAATGAAAAATAAAGACTGAATAGCTTGCCGGCCGCAGAAAAACAAAAAAAAAAGTAAAAAACAGCCTCTGAGACTCATAAATTACCCTGCGCTGAGACTCCTCGCCCCGGCCAGGTAACCAACAGAGAGAGACCCTCCCTAATTAATCATTGACGAACGAAATGTCTCAACACAGGAGCATGCACATCCTCAGCTATGGTTTTCAGGATGCTGTTGTGGCTTCCCCGTACCCTCCTCAAGCGTTATGTTTTTTTCTTTTTGAGGCATGAAACCCAAAAAAAAAAAAACAAAAAAAAAGAAAGTTCCGAGAGCACGCGTTCCAAATCTTATTACTACCTAATGAGAAAGATACTATTAAATTTGACCCAGTCTAAACCTTCCGATGTCTAAAACAAATCGCCCGATTATCTCCTAAACTATGAGTATTATCGATTTAAAGATAAGTATTTTTTTTAAGTTTATTATTAAAACGTGTCCAGCCTCAGGGCGTAGTGTTAAAGTATATTTAATTAGACTAATTAATATATAGTAATAAATTATTTAAATATGTGGTCCGGAAAAGTATTTTTAATATTAGGTAAGTTGAAATTTTACATCTCTCTATCATCGCCAACAACAGAACATAAGCTACGCGGGTAACGTAAACATAAATTAATTATACTTAAAACTCAAAAAAAGCTACACAAGTAAGTGCAAGTACACAATACATAATAATCACTACATAGTATAAAACAAAGTCGCTTTTTCTGTCCCTATATCCCTATGTACGCTTAAATCTTTAAAACTACGCAACGGATTTTGATGCGGTTTTTTTTAATAGATAGAGTGATTCAAGAGGAAGGTTTATATGTATAATAACATCCATTAAATAGTGGAGAAATACTACTACAGCCGGGGTGAGTCGCTATTAATAATAATATTCCATAACTATCACACAACGTCGCCGTCTAGTCCCAAGCTAAGCAGAGCTTGTGTTATGTGTACTAGACAACTGATAAACATACTTATATATTTCTAAACACATCTATATATATAAAAATCAATGCCACTTTTCGTTGTTATTTTATAACTCAAGAACGGGCTCACCTATCCAAATCAATTTTTTAGGCTTTGTTCGGTCTATTTAGTAGGGTAGATTAGGGTAGAGTAGGGTAGAGTAGGGTAGATTAGGGTAGAGTAGGGTAGAGTAGGGTAGAGTAGGGTAAAGTAGGGTAGAGTAGGGTAGAGTAGGGTAGAGTAGGGTAGAGTAGGGTAGAGTAGGGTAGAGTAGGGTAGAGTAGGGCAGAGTAGGGCAGAGTAGGGCAGAGTAGGGTAGAGTAGGGTAGAGTAGGGTAGAGTAGGGCAGAGTAGGGTAGAGTAGGGAAGAGCGGGAGCGAAGCCGTGCGGGCAAAAGCTAGTATATATTATAGATAAATAACACCCAGACACAGAACAAATGATCATGCTCATCACGTAAACATTGGTCCTAGGTGGGAATCGAACCCACGACCTCCGGCATAGCAGTCAGGGCCACTAACCACTAGACCTATACATACATATTTAATTAAAATAAATAACACCTATACATACATATTTATGGGTCATGTTGACAACCGTTGCGACATAGTGGGAGCGCGGCCTAAAGGTTCGCTTGGAGCGTAAAAGCTTGGAGGGTAAAAGCTTGGAGGGTAAAAGTTCGCATACAGGGTAAACAAGTGCAACGAAGTAGACATATTGGTTAACAAGCTTTTAATGAAAATCATTTTTTCATAGCAAGCTTTTATAGCTCGGTATACCTATATAATTAATACTCGTCAAGACGAATCATACGAGCCCAAACTAGATGGGTTTGTGTCGTTTAACTACCAAGTTATATACCTACCTTATATATACCTTCCGGTTCAATCATCAGATCAGCTCTTTTTCATAATAATTTTGCATTGTCATCTGATTTACACATGCAAGCAAAAGTTCAGTTTAATTGGTAGCTGGGAAGTGTACCTCGACGGTGTGCTCCACCGTGTCTTCCGGGCGTTGCGCACAGTGGCGACACCCGGGCGTCTCTTCCGCTTGAATCCGATGCAGGAACCTCCCGAACTTGCCATGTCCGGTGAGGACCTGCGTCATGCGGAAGGTAAGGACGCCGTGAGGTCTTTCCAGCCACGCCTCAAAGAGGGGGACTTACCATCCGAAAGGGGACTCGAGCCCCGGTATGAAGGCAAGAAGGAACAGGGTAGGTTTTTAGTCAGTAAGAGTCTGACACTATCCCGCTCCGCCTAAGAACGAGGGTTGGCAATGAATGATTCTCCCCACCATAATGATGGCGCCTGCCACTCTTCCTCGCTCCGGACTATTGCCTGAGCCAAAGCCTGGCGCGAGAGGTCTCCGCCGCCGACCGCGAGATGGCGCTTCATCCACGAAATTAGAATGACTCATTTAAAAAACACTATATGTTTATTGAATAATGATTGTACTTAATTTAATACTAGCTTTTGTCCGCGGCTTCGCCCGCGTATAGGTACAAAATATATATAGCTGATGTCAATCAGGAATAATGCAGCTTTCCATCAGTGAAAATATTTTAGCAATCAGACCAGTACATTACCTCCTACTAACAAAAAAAGACAAACTACTGCTATAAATATTAAGTACTAGCTTTTGCACGCGCGGCTTCGCCCCCGCTCGTGCCTACCCTACTCTACACTGCCCTAATTTTTTTTTCCATAAGAACCTTTTCCTCACAATAACAATCGCAACAAAAAAAGAATTAGCGAAATCAGTCGAGGCGTTGTTGAGTTATGCGCTTACCAACACATTTTACAATTCATTCTTATGTTATAGATTCAGTGATTACTGAAATCTTTACTTAGATATCAAATCCAACATATAAGCATTATAATAGCTAGCGCCATTTCGAGCGCATCGCTAATGTCAAAAATTTGAAAAGGAAGGCCTTTGTCCAGCTTTCGTGGAACATGATCACAGTTAAGTCAGCCGGCGTACTAGTACTGCGCGCGGTAACGAAACCATAGCGACTTATAATTCGACGCCAACGCCATCTAGTTGCAAATGAGGTACTAAAACCGAAAGGCCGAAAGGTAGCTCGAGCCCCGATATGAAGGCACGAAGGAACGGGGTGGGTTTTTAGTCAGTAAGAGTCTGACACTATCTCCCGCTCTGCCCAAGAGCGGGGGTTGTCATTGGATGATTTTCCCCACCATAAAAAAAAGTATAATGGTCCGATTAGGAGTAAGTGCGGAAACCATAATCAAACATAGACATGCGGGCAAAGCTGTCAGCAAAAGCTACTTTAACATATATTCAACTTTTGGTAAACATTTAATAAATAAATAAATTTTAATTTATGCGTATGATGAGTTACCTATACATATAACGTGTAATGTTAAATGCGCAAAACCTCAGACATCCCAAATGATTTTTAATTCAATTGACATAATTATGTAAGAAAAAAACCTTAAAAAAATATTTTAAGAGCAGATTTACTTTGTTTAAAATTCATATCTGTATTGAAATAAGACCTTTTATTATCCTGTGTATGAGAAAATTTGATTGGATTGATATACAAAAACCCGGTTTTTATAATTCAATGATTGGAATACAACTATTTGTGTTTGTTTACCTATTTCAGCGGGTTTGCGCACGTGATGGCTCGACCTAGTCATAAATAGACAGGTCGCAGTTTTTAATGAAGATTTTATTGAAAAATGTAACCTATATTAAAAAGAGGTTTCATTGATTCTGCTCGTTATTCTGAACAAACTAATTTCAGGTTTTGCGCATTTAACTTTACACCCTTGTATATTATACTAGCTTTTGCCCGCATGTTCGCCCGCGTAGGTACATAAAATATAGCCTATGTTACTCAGGAATAAAGCAGCTTTCTATTGGTGACAATTTTAGCAATCGGACCAATACCTGCAGAGATTACCCCCTACATACAAACTTACAAATTTTACCTCTTTATAATATTAGTATAGATATCATTTAATCTCTTTCCCAGCTTGCATCCTGCACAGCCACACCGTTCTCTCAATCTGGACGTGCACAGAAGACGTGGAGTGCTCGCTGCCAGCAGGATCTGTGTGTCGAGAAGGAACATGCGTGTGTTCTGCTGGAAACCAGCTCGTACTGGGAGGAACCGCGTGTGTTGCAGGTCAGTAGGTCTTTGTAAAACAGCTGGATGTATAGTAATAATAACAATTAAAGTTTTTGGAGGCCCATCTATTGACTGTGTAAGTACGTAGGTAGTGCAAGTTACTCCCTGTCTTTTTTATCGATGTATTTTATTTTTTACCGATTGCCCAAAAAGGAGGAGGTACTACGTTTGGCTTTTTGTATGTTTTTTATTTATTTTGAAGCTAAGGGGCTTTGCATCTCCCGTAGTGTAGGAGATGTAGTCACTGCGACCTAAAAGATCTACGAGTATTTTGACTCGCCACCTTGTTAGAGTAACTCTTTTAGCTTGGAGCCTCCAAGCTAAAAGAGTTACTCTAATAAGGTGGCTCCAGGAAGTCTAGAATACTCCTAGCTTTAAGAGTTTTAATCTCCTCCGGGCGAATAATGTGTCGACCCAGATGGATACTTCGTTTGTGGATAAGGGGCCCGCATTCACACAAAAGGTGCTTCCCTCTCCTGAAATATCGATGTATACCTTTCAAATACCGTAATAGAGCCACAATAGAAAGGCAATAAGAGAGCGGACACTTGACCGGCGTTCGCTTGGGGTTTAATGAATTAATAACATTGTTCAGGCAGGGGCCAGTCCCGTGGGCCAGTCTTAACATAGTTCTTGGAAAGGGCTATGCTCGGAGTTTCCTTGCATGATCGCATCAGGAATGAAGATATCCGCAGGAGAACCAAGGTCGCCGACATAGCACGAAGTCGAAAAACTTAAGTGGCGGTGGGCAGGGCACATTGCTCATAGAACAGATGGTCGATTGGGGCCGAAAAGTTCTAGAGTGGGGACCGCGAAAACACAATGTTGGAAGGCCTCCTGCAAGGTGGACAGCTGACCTGGTGAGAGTCGTGGGAATGTAGTGTATGCGAGACGCACAGGATCGGTCGTTGTGGCGACGCTTGGTCGAGGTCTATGTCCAACAGAGGACGTATTTCGGCTGAAATGATGATGATGATGAAACCAGTCTATTTAAGCCTCCCAAAACCAAATCCTTATTTTCCATATAACGCAATAGTTCTCTATCGACTGATGGTTGTCCTTGGGTGCACTAGCATAGCGTGTTCAGGGATAATCAGCACAGTTGCAGCGCAGGTACCATCAAATACACTTCCGCCTGCTCACCACTAAGTTCATTTTTGCTTGCACTCGAAACGAAAACTTCAAAGGGTATGGTTTGACGCCGTGCCGCAGGAATAAAGCGAAACTTTTTTTAAGTGTTTCAAATTTTTTTTTTGTGTGAATCGGTGAAGGAAAAAAACGTGAGGAAACCGGCATGTCCTAGAACCAAAAATTCGAAGACATGACTGTGACATCCAACAACACGCACTAGGCCCGCGTGGTGGATTACGGCTCATTCCCTCTCTTAGAGAGGAGACCTGAGTCCCAGCAGTGGGAACATTAACACGTCTGATGATGATGAGGCAGAAATGACCGCCATGGTACAGTCTTTTTTCAATTTTTTTTCTTAAATGATAAAATACAATGCTTGACTGCGATCCCTGATGGTAAGCAGTGATGAAATCGTTGATGGTGAGGTGCACTATTAAGAGCCTATTCACTCTAGCTCCTTCTCTAGTACGAAATAAATAGTCAAACATTGTTCCAGCGGCTCCATACCTCACTTCCACCTGTAGGGACGACCTGCAGTGCTCAAACCTACTCACCAGCTTCCAATGCAGACAAGACGAAGATCAAACTGGTAAGTCTAAGATATAATTATGATTTTTTATGTGCTCTGCAGAGCAGTATTAACCCTTCAAATACCGTCAATTAGAAACACAATAGTAAGACAATAGATGCGCGGCCACCGGTGGTCGCTTGGGGATTCATGAATTAACCCTTCAGATACCGTCAATTAGAGACACAATAGTAAGACAATAGATGCGCGGCCACCGGTGGTCGCTTGGGGATTCATGAATTAAAGTCAACTCACACCAAAAGAGCGTCGAAGCGCAGCGAAGCAGAGCGCAGTTTCAGTGTCATATGAATTTTAACTTTATTTTCATTACTATAACACCTACTTATTATCGCATGAGGTACTTGAACGAGTTGCGCGGATACTCGCGGCGCCGCGGGAATTCCATCCGCGCGACTCGTTTGAGTTTTTGCGATAATAAGTATTACAGTAATGAAAATAAAGTTACAATTCATATGACACTGAACCTGCGCTGCGCTTCGACGTTCCTTTGGTGTGTGAATTGACCCTTAGTCACAGCGTGACGGGTGACAGGACGGAATGGAAGAAAAAAATGTGTTGCACCGACCACAAATAACACAAGACATAGGCAGGAAGATGATGAGGTGGTAACCTCAGCCACATGCAGAGTCCACCGTAGGCGCGGGCTTGCGGATGGCGACGGATGGGTAGCTCGCTGTCCGCACCGAGCCCAAGTCATCAACGGCGCGTACTGTTCCCAAGCGCATCAAGGGGTTGTCAGTAACAGTAGGGGCCCAGGAGGGTCGAAACCTACTGGGACCAAGGGTCTATTGCTGAAAGGAAGTCGTTGCCCCGGTATGAAAGGCATCGAAGGAACGAGGTGGGTTTTTTAGTCAGTAAAACCTCTTCAAAAGTCATTCAATCGTAACTAATGATTGACTTATTTAGTCATAACTAAATCAATCATGACTAAATCAATCATAACTAAATCAATCATGACTAAATCAATCATAACTAAATCAATCATAACTAAATCAATCATGACTAAATCAATCATAACTAAATCAATCATGACTAAATCAATCATGACTAAATCAATCATGACTAAATCAATCATAACTAAATCAATCATGACTAAATCAATCATAACTAAATCAATCATGACTAAATCAATCATAACTAAATCAATCATGACTAAATCAATCATGACCAAATCAATCATGACTAAATCAATCATGACTAAATCAATCATGACTAAATCAATCATGATTAAATTAGTCATGACTAACCAATCGATAGAAAAATATATGGTGTAATATACGCTCTAACTGCGACAATTAATTTTAATTTACATATATTTTTATATTATAGCTATAAAGTATGTTTGTATTCATGTATGTATGTAGGTATATTTATTTATATATTATTATTTTATTCACAATATTTGTAATTAAAATTGTACATTGGATCCTACCCTCTTTTATTATCTCTCTCTATCGCTCAATGGTTTGCTGGAAGAAAATTCAACTTTGAGTTAAACTCGCCTATGTACATGAACTTTGTTATCTAAATATTTCATAAGTTGTACAATAAAGAATTAAAGAATTGAAATCTTTACAGAAGGCCAATGCGACTGTCTCCCCGGCTTCCACTACTTTATCGGTCGCTGCTGGAAGTCGGCTGATTACGGCGAAGCTTGTGAGAGGAATGAGGAGTGCTTCGGGGCCCTCAGGGACCCATACAACATGGCATGCAATGAGGGAAGGTGTACTTGTGGGGAGGGCTACTATGAGAGGCAGAGGGGAGAGTGCCGGAAGATTGGTCAGGGTAAGTTCATTTTAATAATAATAATATTCCACAACTATCACACAACGCTGTCTAGTCCCAAGCTAAGCAGAGCTTGTGTTATGAGTACTAGACAACTGATAAACATACTTATATATTTCTAAATACATACATATTATAGATAAATTACACCCAGACACAGAACAAATGATCATGTTCATCACACACATTTGTCCAGGCTGGGAATTGAACCAACGATTTCCGGCATAGCATTCAGGGACACTTACCACTAGACCAACAGGCCAGTCATGAGATAGATACAGATTGTGTGATGAAAATGATCATTTGTTCTGTGTCTGGGGGTAATTTATCTATAATATGTATGTATTTAGAAATATATAAGTATGTTTATCAGTTGTCTAGTACCTATAACACAAGCTCTGAGTCCAACAGTGGACGTCTTTCGGTTGAAATGATGATGATGATGATGATACTTTTCACAGCTGTTGGTGATGGCTGCATTTTGGATGAAGATTGTAAATTCACAAATGGAGCCTGCAATCCAAGCACCTTTACTTGTATTAATAGCGCTAACCGTACGTACAATTAAATTATTAAAAACTGAATTCAATTCAATACAATTAAAAAATCAATTCAATTTAAAAAAAAAAAACAGTTTAATTGAAAAATCATTTCAGTTAAAAAAACAATTCAATTCAAAAATAAATTCGATTCAACAATCAATTCAATGAAAAATCAATTCAATTCAAAAATCAATTCTATTCAATTGAATTAAAATATCAATTCTAATTTAAAAATCAATTAAATTCAATTTTTCAATTGTCAAATGTCCTTTCTTTGTTCGTCAAGTCGTTGAGCTTCTTAGTAGTCCTGAGTTGATCTTCACGAATACTGGCAAATCTTGCACTGACTAGACAGGTCCACTGTCTCGTAGCGAAGCCAGGGCGCCCTGCGGACTCTCCGTCCGCATACCGGCCCATTGTGCTGCTCGACGAGGTGGGCAAGCTCTTTGAAAGAGTTATTGCAAACCGCCTCGTCGTGCGGCTAACACGGGTGGGGCCGGACTTGTCGGACGGACAGTTCGGCTTTCGCAGGGCGCGCTCTACAATAGACGCCATCATGCGCGTGCGAGCCCTCACGACAGGGGAAGCGGTGTCCCAGGGTAGGTGTGTCGTGGCAGTGTCCTTGGACATTGCCAACGCCTTTAACTCCCTGCCCTGGAGTACGATCCGGAGGGCACTCCGGTACCACCGGGTGCCCGAATACCTCTGTCTAGTGGTCGAGGCGTACCTGTCAGACAGGTACATTGTCTACCCCGGTCACCAGGGAGACTGGAATCGTCGAGAGATGTCGTGCGGTGTTACGCAGGGGTCGGTTCTAGGCCCACCCTTGTGGAACATCGGCTACGATTACGTGCTGCGCGGCGACTTCCCTGACGGGGTCAGCGTGGTTTGCTACGCAGACGACACGCTGGTTCTAGCGCAGGGAGAGTCGCACCAGGCGGCGGTCGCTCTAGCGACACGCGGGGTTGCGATAGCCGTTGGTAGGATCCAGGAGTTGGGACTCGAGGTGGCGCTGCATAAATCCGAGGCAATGTGTTTCCACGGCCCTCGGAACGCGCCACCATCGGACTCCCAGCTTACGGTAGGAGGAGTTCGCATCGGCGTCGGGTCGACGATGAAGTATCTGGGACTCGTCCTCGACAGCCGGTGGAATTTCGTAGAACATTTCCGACGTCTGGCTCCCAAGCTTCTCCGGGCTGGGGCTGCTCTCAAGCGGCTCCTGCCCAATCTTGGGGGTCCAGACGCCTCCTGCCGGAGGCTCTACGCGGGGATCGTTCGGTCCATGGCCCTCTACGGGGCGCCGGTGTGGGCGCCGTCGCTGGCAAAGCGACCGGCGTCCATACTGAACGCCTGCCAGAGGGTCGTGGCAATACGGATGGTGCGGGGTTACCGCACGATCTCCCGCGAAGCGGCGAGCCTTCTGGCTGGCCTACCACCGTGGGATCTGGAGGCAACAGTCCTTGCACACATGCACGACATGCGCGTGGAGATGCAACGCCGGGGTGAAAGTCCACTGCCGCAACATGTCAAGGCATGGCGGACAGAGCTCCGGCGGGATCTCATGGTGAAATGGCGTCAACGGCTATCGCAACCCAGTGCTGGGCACGCCACGATTATGGCGGTAAGTCCCCTCTTTGAGGCGTGGCTGGAAAGACCTCACGGCGTCCTTACCTTCCGCATGACGCAGGTCCTCACCGGACATGGCAAGTTCGGGAGGTTCCTGCATCGGATTCAGGCGGAAGAGACGCCCGGGTGTCGCCACTGTGCGCAACGCCCGGAGGACACGGTGGAGCACACCGTCGAGGTGTGCCCTGCCTGGGCGGAGCATCGCCGTGCCCTCGTGGGGGCGATCGGCAGCGGAGACCTCTCGCGCCGGGCCCTGGTCGAGGCCATGGTCCGGAGCGAGGAGGAATGGCAGGCGGTCGCCTCCTTCTGCGAAGCAGTAATGCTTGCAAAGGAGGAGGCCGACCGTATCAGGCAACGGCGCCCTCGCCGCCGTCGCCGGGATTCCGATCCCGATTTCCGGCCACCGCACGCGGTAGACGCAGGCTCGCGGACGGCGAGCTATGAGTAGCTCGCTGTCCGATGGTCCGGTAATGGACCGAGTCTAAGACGTCGACGGCGCGCACTGTTCCCGCGCGCCTTAAGGAGTTGTCAGCAGCAGGAGGGGCCCAGCTGGGTCGAAGCCTACTGGGGACAGGGTTGTCCGAAAGGGAGCTCGTGCCCCGGTATGAAGGCTAGAAGGAACGGCGCGGGGTTTTTAGTCAGTAAGAGTCTGACACTGTCTCCTGCTCCACCCAAGAGCGGGTTTCGTCAAAGATAATTTTCCCCGTCGAGAAAAAAAAAGGTCCACTGTATTTGTGGCTCTTCTTTCAAAATACCAGCTGCAGTGCGCGATTCCGACTGGAACTTAGCCGGTTTTCCAGCTTAAAGATTTATTAGGGACTGGGCTGGATATGTCTGAGAGTCTGAGGCCAAAGAAAAGATGGATGGATTGTGTGAGGAGTGATATGAAAGAAAAGGGAGTTAGTGATAGCGTAACGAGCGACAGGACAGAATGGAAGAAAAAAACATGTTGCACTGACCCCAAATAAAACGGGACAAGGGCAGGAAGATGATGATGGGCTGGACATGTCTGCCGCATGCCGATCGAGCGGTGGGTCAGTAAAACACAAAGTTGCTGCCCTGAAATTGCAGGGCAGAGTCGCGGCAGACCAAGAAGAAGGCAAGAAGTGGCGCAAAGCTGGGAACAATGGAAGGAATGGAGGGAGGCCTTTGTCCAGCAGTGGGACAGTATAGGCTAGATTTAATAATAATAATCAGCGGTTCTTCTGGACACGGCTCGTATAGTTAAGAGGTTTCTCTCTCTGGAGCCCTGACCGCCGGTAGCTTGGGCCCTGTTCCCGATACCGGTCGGATACTATTTTTTATATTTCTAAATGTATTTTTTTATATATTTATTTTAAGAAATGTTTAGTTGTCTATACTAATATAATCATCATCATCTTAATATAATAAAGAGGGAAAATTTGCATTTTTGTGTGTTTGTAATGAATAAACTCAAAAACTACTGCGGCGATTTCAAAAATTCTTTCATCATTGGAAAGCTACATTCACTCTGAGTAACATATATAACATATATTTATTGCCCATGCGAAGCCGGGACGGGCCGCTAGTATAATGTAAAGAGAATAATAATCACATTAATGGTTTTGTTGAATTTGTCAAATTTCAACTCTCGCTTCGGTCGTAATTACAAATTTTCACCACGTGTATCAAAATGTATACAGGGTTGTTTGTTGCACACTGGCAACCTCTCAGGACTATGTTAAGAACAGCATAAACCACAACGTTTGTTCTATGACTTTTAAAAAATTTTAGATTTTCATACAAAAATACTTATTATCCACGAGTGAAAATTACATGCTTATTGTCAAAAAAAATCAAAATCAAAATCTAAAACGTTTATAATTTCAAATAGACCAATTACAGGCACTTTTGAATTGTCAAAATGTCGGTCAGTCAAACAAACAACTGAAGCTAAATTGCACGTTCCAAAGAGTAGATCTCTATGGAGAAGAACGTGCAAGAAACTCCATGAACACTCTTTTAAATCATATGTGTAAGGGTCGATTTATACTAGCGCAGAGTCGAAGCGCATCGAAGCGTTTATCCAAAACTGAACATAGCAAATTCAACCTTAACTCCACAGCGTAACGCACACATTACTTCGGAGATTTTAAAAAGACGCGCGCATTCGTCGGAACTCGCGCGTCTGCGCGCGAACAACGCTGATTGGTGCGCGCGCATTCTCGTGTATCCACGCGCCCACTAGCGAACCAACGCGTCATCAGTCGGAATTTGGCCTGCGTCGGTGTTAATCACTATGGAGTCGGACGAAAACTTAATTTACTTCTTTCTTCGTTTTCTTCTTCTTCAACTTCAGATATAAGTAATATCATAGCAAAATCAATGTCAACCATTTTACACACGTTTCAGCTACGAGAGTCAATTGGCAAGTGATTCAATAGCTCTGCTGTTGATGCCCATTACTACACGTGAGAGTGCGCGCGTATTCTGGCGAATACGCGCGCACTCGTGCGGCTTCGCTTTAGTTGTAAAAAATTTGACGCTTCGATGCGCTTCGACTCTGCGCTAGTATAAATCGACCCTTACATATAGTGTTTGGTTACATATTTCTTGTTGCTTCTATTATGTGAGCACAATGTAGATAATAATAAAAAATTGTGTATGTAATTAGTTTAACGATTTAATGAATAATCTTATTATCAAGATTGTATTTAGTAATCATAATAATTATTGATGTTCATATTTTATAGTAGGTATTGAAGGATAATAAATAAATAACAAATAAAATAGATATGCAAGTATATTCAAAATTATTTTTTCAATACACTTACTCTAAAATCCGCACTTAGCCCTACTGTTTTTAGGCACGCATGTTTTTCGCACTAGTGCAGTAAAATGTGCCCTAATGCGATTGCGGAGCGTTATGAAAAATGAAATATATACGCGAGATTGACTTCTGTGCCGATTGTATCTATTTTGTGTCCACGGCTGGTCATTTGCATGTCGCAATGACAAACTTTCTCTACTTTTATCATAATGAACTATTTTCATGCATGTTTCCCCTATTTTGTCATTTTTTTTTGTCGACGGGGAAAATCAACTTATGACAAGACCCGCTCTTGGGTGGAGCGGGAGATAGTGTCAGACTCTTACTGACCAAAAACCCCGCGCCGTTCCTTCTAGCCTTCATACCGGGGCACGAGCTCCCTTTCGGACAACCCTGTCCCCAGTAGGCTTCGACCCAGCTGGGCCCCTCCTGCTGCTGACAACTCCTTGAGGCGCGCGAGACAGTGCGCGCCGTCGACGTCTTGGACTCGGTCCATTACCGGACGATCGTTCAGCGAGCTACCCATGGCTCGCCGTCAGCAACCTTTTGCGATTAGCCTTCACATCTACAGTCCTAATAATTCCCTTCCGTTTTTCAGCCACCACCTTCACACCCCCCATCAAGATGAAATCCAACGTCACCTCAACGTCAAGCTCTGTCGGTAGAAACCATGGCAGCGCCTGCTCCACCTCCGATCAATGCAACGGGCCGTTCCTCTGTTCAGCCTTCGGGGTCTGCGTGTGTCCTAGAGGATACTATCCTAATGCTGCTGGAAACCAATGCTTCGCTGGTAAGAATGTGTCCAAGATTCAAAGAATTTTATTTAGTGTAACTGGTAATAATTAGTGACCGATCATTATATTATCAATATATTATTACCAGTCGACAGCGATGCGGAGGAATTTTTCGACGCCTTACTTTAAATTGCCATTTTTTTTTTAGTTCTTTAAGGTTTTATTTTTTAAGTTAGTTTTAATTAATTTAAACTTTTAACTATGACTATATTTTTGCAATCAAATGAACTTTTAAAAAAAGAAGTGACCGATCATTATACACGTGACTCATGATTATAGACAACTTTCTCAAAGAAACTCTTTTTTATATTAAAAAAAAACAAAAAAAATTGATTTAAAAATTAATTAGTTAAGAAATCATCGGAATGAATTGAATTTACATGTGGATGGATGGAGGGGGAGAGGGAGGCCAAAGAAAAGATGGAAGGATTGTGTGAGAAGTGATATGAATGAAAAGGGAGTTAGTGATAGCGTGACGAGTGACAGGACAGAATGGAAGAAAAAAACGTGTTGCGCCGACCCCAAATAAAACGGGACAAGGGCAGGAAGATGATGATGATCGGAGTAGATAACATCGTTATTCTAATCAATTCTGATGATATTTTTAATTTCATATTTTTTTCACTAAAAATGTTAAAATAACAATTTTAAACAGTTTAAATTAAAAAAACGTAAAAAAGAAAAAACCGACGAAAAATTCCATCACTGGGGGGTCCAGAAACATGTACTGGATCCATGGTATTCGTTTATGCGTCGATGTTAGAGACACCCTGTAGAGTGTATAGCTGTACACGAGATAGCTGTATCTCTCTTTCTCGCTCGCAAGACTGACATTTTAACACGTCATGGTAAGAGCCTCTGATTTGAAATGCTTTTTTTTTCAGAACTCGGCTCACCGTCCACGGAGGCTCAATGCGCAGGATTTTTGGCGGTAGTACAGGATGGCATTTGCGGCTGCCCAGCAAATGTATACTTCGATGTGAACATGAGGGACTGTGTTAAAGGTTAGTGGAGTGCTAGCTTGGTACTGAACTTCATTCGGATTCTATTCTATTCCATTCCATTCCATTCCATCCCATTCCATTCCATTCCATTCCATTCTATTCTATTCTATTGTATTCTATTCTATTCTATTCTGTTCTATTCTATTCTATTCTATTCCATTTATGATTGATTTACAATGTATTATTATTATTCCATTCCATACGTTATTTATCGTTTTAAATAACACAGAATAATATGCTTTTTTTCTTTCATTCATTCTTTCTTTCTATTATATTCTATTCGCCCGGAGGAGATTAAAACTCTTAAAGCTAGGAGTATTCTAGACTCCCTGGAAGCCCCTGGGCTAAAAGAGTTACTCTAACAAGGTGGCGAGTCACAATAGATCTTTTAGGTTGCAGTGACTACATCTCCTACACTACGGGAGATGCATAGCCCTTATCTTCAAAATAATAATAACTAGCTTTCGCCCGCGCGGCTTCGCTCCCGCTCTTCCCTACTCCACCCTACTATACCCAACTCTACCCTACTCTACCCTACTGTACCCTACCCTACTCTACACTACTCTACCGTATTCTACCCTACTCTACCCTACTCTACCCTACTCTACCCTACTCTACCCTACTCTACCCTACTCTACCCTACTCTACCCTACCCTACCCTACTCTACCCTACTCTACCCTACTCTACCCTACTCTACCTTACTCTACTCTACCCTACTCTACCCTACTCTACCCTACTCTACCCTACTCTACCCTACTCTACCCTACTACTCTACCCTACTCTACCCTACCCTACCCTACCCTACTTTACCCTACACTACCCTAATTTTTTTTTCCAAAAGAACCTTATCCTCACAATAACAATCACAACAAAAAAAAAATCAGCCAAATCGGTCAAGCCGTTTTCATGCCATGTCGTGACAACGGAAAACGGGCCCCATTTCTATAATATAGAAGATAATACATTCTACTCTACTCTACTCTATTTTATTTATTTTCTCTCCACCCCAGCTACCCGCCGCATCACAGACTCCTGCGTGTCCGACGCCATGTGCCACACGTTCGGAGCTGCTAGCATATGTGGACCAGAAGACAAAGACAACTGGTACTTCCGCCACTGCCAATGCATTCCGGAGCAAGCCGTTTGGGATAGTGCGAGGAATATGTGTCGGTTATTTGCTGGTAAGTTCTGGGCCTGCTGCCCACGGATGCGTAGTTTCATAGGCGGCGTATTTTTCATTTTACGCTTGAAAAAAAAATGTTTAACAATAATTAATAAAAAAGATTTAATAAGTGAAAAAAAAAAACATTTATTATCAGACAGGAGTCCTTAGACAGTACATAGTCTCATAAAACGAAATCACAAAATAAATCAATTCACATCATAAAATAAAATCACAATAAAATAAATGAATTAAAAATTAAATAGAAAATTTAAAAATCAATTCAAATACATTAATTTCAGCTACCATTATTAAGACCCATATAAAAAAAAATCATTCAAAACATCAAAATAAATAAACACAAAAATACAAAAATCCATTAATTAAAATCATTACAAAATACAATAGACATTAAAAATATTTAATACATAAAAACATCCACAATTCATTAATTCATGAATCCCCAAGCGACCACCGGTGGCCGCGCATCTATTGTCTTACTATTGTGTCTCTAATTGACGGTATCTGAAGGGTTAAATTATAAATATACCAGGGAAGCCACATGTACAGAGGTAGTTTTTCCAAACAAGCGTGTCTTCAACATAGTCTTTGCTTTAACTTTCTATGAGAAATGACTTGCTTGTCTTAACTAACCTCCATTTGGGTATTACAAATTCATTTTTACCACGAGTATTTATATTATGTGAATCGCTTATAATTAAAAAAAAAATCGAGTTTTTTGAACATACAAAATAGTTTCTTATACAAGGTTATTTGTAAAACAGTAACAATCTTGCAGGACTGTATTACTAACATAATAAACAACAACTTTTGTTCTATGACTTTTAAAAATAAATTTGATGAAAATTAGTTCATCAGATTTTCATACAAAAATAAAAATATTTGAGATTTGAGATCGTTTAGAATATTTAAATTGAACGTCTATGCGAAGCAAGCGATATAAAAACAGCAGAAGGGAGTGGGGATCAGGTGGTGGGAGTACTTGATGCGAATGCGTCGCATCATACAGACGTAGATAAGCATCTAAGCAGAATATAGAGTTGAAATGTGTTAGATAGAACAACGAAATTTTGAAGGTTTGTTTTTGGTAAATGTATTACGTTTTGTAAAAATTCACAGAACAAAAGTTTTTGTTTGTTATGTTAGTAATACAGTCCTGCAAGGTTATTAGTGTAATACAAATAACCCTGTATAATAGTAGTTAAGTTACAAAGTTCTACTTTGTCCTCCTGATAATAGTACATTATGATATAAGTGTGTAATGTTAGTGATTATCGTCGAAGCATTTAGACCCGAGCCATGGCGAGGGTTTTAAGAGAGCCGAGAACCGAAATCATTAATTACTCACGTGAATCATACGACATTTTTCAATACACTTGTGAATAAAATAACTGTAAAACTAGTAAACTTTTGTGGCGGTAAAAATCTGTTTTATTTTCTCGTGGGCGACGACCTGCGCCAATCCTGATACGTTAAATGTAATAAAATTATGACGGTGGAGAGCACTAGTGCGTAATGGTAATCAAAATGCCACAGTTTGTTAACAAGTGCCATTATATACCTAAGTGCAGTGCAATAAGAGTCACTTTACGCAAGTGTATTGAAAAGATATATTATTTTCTTCCCAGGTATTGGTGAAAACTGCCAAGTAGACGATGACTGCTTGGCTGGTAACCTGCCGATCTTGTGTATGCCGAACGAAGAGGGTCAGGGAATATGCACCTGTCCGGAAGGCACCATCAACATCGATGGACTGTGTCTCACTAGTGGATTGTGTGAGTATAATATAATAATATAATATAATATTCCACAACTATCACACAACGCCGTCTAGTCCCAAGCTAAGCAGAGCTTGTGTTATGGGTACTAGACAACTGATAAACATACTTATATATTCCTAAATACATACATATTATAGATAAATTACACCCAGACACAGAACAAATGATTATGCTCATCACATAAACATTTGTCTTGGGTGGGAATCGAACCCACGACCTCCGGCATAACAGTCAGGGTCACTAACCACTAGACCAACAGGCCAGTCAATAATACGTTGCCTGTTGGTCTAGTGGTTAGTGACCCTGATTGCTATGCCGGAGATCATGCGTTTGATTCCCACTCAAAACTAATGTTTGTGTGATGAGCACGATCATTTGTTCTGTGTCTGGGTGTAATTTATCTATAATATGTATGTATTTAGAAATATATAAGTATGTTTATCAGTTGTCTAGTACCCATAACACAAGCTCTGCTTAGCTTGGGACTAGACGGTGTTGTGTGATAATTGTGGATTATCTGGGGGCACGCCCCCAAAGACGAGCCAAGCGAAGCGCAAGGGCACTACCTACCTTTTCTCGAAGTGTTTCGTCGTTTTTTTGAACCCTCATAGAGTTGGTTTCCGATGTACCGGATAGTTCATATTCTCAGGATATGATGTCAATAATAGACTTATTGAACATACAAAGTCTGAATTGAACCAAATTTAATTATTATTATTACAAGCTTTTATTTAGTTTCACCTGTCCCGATGTTTGTCTGTAATCAAATCTTGCAAATAAAATTTGATGATCCACGTCCCGGTTACTGATTGAGCTGAAATTTTGCATGGACGTGTAGATCAGATGACAATGCAAAATCATTATGACATGGAGCTGATCTGATGATGGAACCGGAAGGTGGCTATAGGAACTCGGTAGTTAAACGACACAACCCCATCGAGTTTGGGCTCGTATGATTCGTCTTGACGAGTATTAATTATATAAGTATTATACCGTGCTATAAAGGCTTGATATAAAAAATACATTTTCATTAAAATCTTGTTTACAAGATTTGATTACAGACAATCATCGGGACAGGTGAAAGTAAATAAAAGCTTGTTAAATAATTTTTAGGTCATTAACGCTAGAATCAGAAATGCGTAGCACACTTCGTAGACTCTTCGTAGACACTAAGTAGACCCTACGTAGACCCTATGTAGACCCTTTGTAGCCCCTTCGTAGACCGTTCGTTGACTTTGTAGATCCTTAGTAGACTTCGTAGACCCTTCGTAGCACGCGTAGCAAATATGCTACGAAAGTTGGCCATTTTGTTTGAATTCAATTGTTTTTTTGTTCCAGCACTTGGAGATGAATGCCAGATGACGCAGGAATGTACAGAAACTGAACACACCGTGTGCGAAGATGGAAAATGCTCCTGCGGCGTGGGATATCAAGAGCGTGACGATATCTGTGCTCCTAGTAAGTATACACAGAAATATATATATTTCTGGCGATATACGTTCACTGTTGGACATAGGCCTCCCCCAAGCGTCGCTACAACGAACGATCCTGAGCGTCTCGCATCCATCGGTTTCCCGCAACCTTCACCAGGTAATCAGTCCACCTTGTTGGAGGCCTTTCAACAAGGGGCAGAATCCAATTGGCAGGGCATATTGCTCACAGAATAGTTGGCCGTTAGGGCCGAAAAGTTCTGGAGTGGCGACCGTGTCCCGGAAGACGCAGCGTTGGAAGGCCTCCAACAAAGTTAAGGTAGAATTTTACTCTGTGCAAAATATCGTTAGACATATTACATTTTCGACACTCAAAATCGAAATCAATTTCTTAGGGTACTTTCCGTTGACCTAGAATCCTGAAATTTAGTATAAAGCAACGTCTTTTAGCATAGATATAGGAATAAATCGGAAAACTTACGGACTTCATTCGGGACTTGAATTATTCACATAGAAAAGTTTAAACGGAACCCTCAGGGCGCAAGTATGACTCTCAATAGGCTAGTTGCCATAAAAAATGTAATAAGATAGATAGATAAATAAATTCATTATTGTACATCAAAAATTAAAAAAAAATACACAAGAAATTTAAAATTAATAGGGTGTCACAATGGGCGGTCTTAGTCCGTCTTTTAGATCATTCAAAAATAAGGGCTACGTATTTTTTTATTTGTAAGCTAAACCAAAAATGACAAAGATATAGCCCATTAAAGTTACGTGTAACGTCACGTCGTGCTGCATTTTTTCGCAAGGGGTGACGTCACTCGTAACTTATGGGCTACATCTTTGTTATTTTTTGTTTAATCGATAAAAGAAAAATATTATTATCTTCTATCTTATTTTTTATAATATAAAATACGGACTAAATAAAATGTAGTTATTTTGACCCTGGAAACTACCCTATAGCCCAATTTTTTGTATCATTATAATTTCTTTTTTTTTCAGCTATTGGCAGCCCGTGCCTGCTAGATGCGGACTGTGCCATAAACAACACGATCTGTGTGCACTCTGTTGGTACGTCGACCTGTCAGTGTAGTGGCGAATTTGTAGAATACAGTGAAGCATGCTGGCCTAGTAAGTTTGTCTTTTCGTTTATTTGCTACTTATTTATATACAAGGTATAAGGGACAGCCCTCCGCAATCTACATCTTAAAAACTACGAGAAAAAAAATCGGCCTCGCCAAACAAATTGTCAAATCAGTTTATCATTTTGTATGGTGAGGCTGATATTTTTTTTCGTTTCCTGAAAAAAAATCTTGTGGAAGGTTGTTCAGTTTCGTCTACTGAGCAAGCCCTTAAAGTTTGTGGAGGGCTGTCACTTACGCCTTGTACATACAAAATTATGCCCATAGGGGGTATTCTGTGTCCCTAGTATAACACTTTAGAGGGTTTAAGGATTATTTATGCTACCAATGAAATTTTTGTATTCATTTTACTAACAATAATTTTGAATTAATTTAACTAATAACATTTTCGTATTTATTTTATTTTACTAACAATCATTTTGAATTAGTTTTACTAACAACGCTCTTGTATTTTTTTTACTAACAATATTTTTTGTATTTAATCTACTAATAAAACTTTCATATTTATTTTAATAACAATATATCCATACTTATTTTATTTTACTAATAATATTTCCATATTTATATAATTTTACTAACAATATTTCCATATTTATTTAATTTTACTAACAATATTTCCATATTTATTTAATTTTACTAACAATATTTCCATATTTATTTAATTTTACTCACAATATTTCCATATTTATTTAATTTTACTAACAATATTTCCATATTTATTTAATTTTACTCACAATATTTCCATATTTATTTAATTTTACTAACAATATTTCCATATTTATTTAATTTTACTAACAATATTTTCATATTTATTTTACTAACAATATTTCCATATTTATTTAATTTTACTAACAATATTTCCATATTTATTTTATTTTACTAACAATGTTTTCATATTTATTTTATTTTATTAACAATGTTCCCGTATTTATTTTACTAACAGTGTGTCTCCCATTCAGGACTGTCAGATCATACACAAGAATGCGAGGTGGCTCTCCAGTGTACCGAGTCCCTGGGCAGTGGGAGCAACTGCACCAACGCTACGTGCGAATGTTTTGAAGACCACCATCTCAGACATGGACGGTGCTGGCCAAAGACTGGTAAGATTTTAATAAAATAAACTAGTTTAGGGCTCACTGGCTTGCGGGCGGCAAGCAACGGGTAGCTCGCTGTCCGACCGTCCGGATCGCCGCATCACATTGCATGTTATATGTCAACGCACGCGCGTACTTGCGGGAGTGCAGATCTGCATCATCGTACGGGTTTTTTGTAGATTCATGCAGGCTCTCATTTTTTTTATGGTGGGCAAAAATCATCTTATGATAACCCCCGCTCTTGGGTGGAGCGGGAGACAGTGTCAGACTCTTACTGACTAAAAACCCACCCCGTTCCTTCTAGCTTCTTCATACCGGGGCTCGAGCTTCTTTTCAGATAACCCTGGCCCCAGTAGGCGGCTCTGACTCATTTCATACAAAACCTTTTTATAAAAAATAATAATTTCCTTCACTAAAAAAGTGAATAGAATTTGAGGAGTTCCCTCGATTTCGCCAAGATTCCATCTTCAGATTCCAATTTTCCAACAATTTTTTTTTTTCAAATCGGTTGGCAAGCGTCATAGTACGCGCAAACAAACATAAAAAAAAATACAAACATCCGAATTAAGAACCTTCTCCTTGGTCGCGCCCGCCCCCACGCGCGTGTTTACATGTTTCTCCGCATGTAGGCGCGTGATCTGCATGAACGCGCGTGGATGCAGTTTCAGTGTGTTGGACTGTGCGTGTTTTCTATACAAACAGAGATACTTACAAGCAACGTTAAGACACGCACACGCTACGCTGCGGGGTGCGTGGCAGAGTGATAATCGCCTTTGGATGTTACCACACCAGTCCATTGATCGACGATCGATCGATCGATCATCGATTGTGGTAGAATGGATTAGTCGACGTCGATCGACAGTTTCTACCAGACCGATCGATCGATTGTCGATCGATGGTAGAATGCGTCCTCTTGTGAATACATTTCGAAAGAAACTGTTGAAATATAGCCGGGGTTAATCGATCAACGTCGACCGATGCCATCGACCAGCAATCGATCGATTGGTTTGTCGACCGGTATCCGTCGATCAATTAAAGCTACCACATCAAACGATTAACGTCGACCGATGTCGATCGATCGATTGGTGTGTTAACACCCTTAGTAATGAAGTTCCTACTAATACGTACTTTCTATTTGTCTCCAGGTCTTTTCGAAGCGTGTTCCAGGATTAGTGAATGCTACTTGGGTAACTTGACTGATCGTGTTGAGTGCAGGAACAGCCTGTGTCAATGCTCTTTCGACTTCCCCTATTCAGAGGAACACCATACATGCAGTAAGTTTATCTTCTTTACACCACTACATAGTTGGTTATTAGTAAAAATACCTAAAGAGCTATTAGAAAAGGTTTTTTACAAGCTTTTATTTAGTTTCACCTGTCCCGATGTTTGTCTGTCATCAAATCTTGTAAATTTTTGACCCACTTTCCGGTTACCGATTAAGCTGAAATATTGCAGATCTTGTAAATCAGATGACAATGTAAAATTATTATGACATGGAGCTGATCTGATGATGGAACCGGAATGTGGCTATAGGAGCTTGGTAGTTAAACGACACAACCCTATCGATTTTGGGCTCGTATGATTCGTCTTGACGAGTATTAATTATTATACCGAGCTACAAAAGCTTGCTGTGAAGAAATGATTTTTGTCAAAGTCAAAGTCAAAGTCAAAGATATTTATTTGTTACACATAGGTTTGTATGAGGTACATGGTGTTAATTTAAAAAATAACGTCTCACTATGTGTTGCCTTACTGGGCATACAAATATTGTATAACATGGTTAATGTTGTAAGCATTATAAGCGTTCTTAAATGACTAATTAAAATTAAATCTTTAGTTATAAAATATACTTAACACAATAAAACAAAATAAAATTTTAAAATAAAACGAAAATATATCGCTTAGAAAAATAAAATAAAAAAGTTACTAAATAAATCGGATAATATGGAGTTAGGTTTGTTACTTATCTTCTAGATATTCATTAATACTATAATATGCTTTTTGTAGTAGGAATTTAAGGAGTGCATTTTTAAAGTATCTTAGATCTTTTGAAGTTGTTAGGAATTTAGGTAGTTTATTGAATATTTTAGGTGCCATTCCTAAAAAACTTTTTGAGAAAAGAGCAGTTTGGTGGGTTTTTGATTTGAGTGCATTGTGATGGCGTTTGGAGGATAGAGTTTCAAAAAGGTTAGGGTTATTTTTGATGAACATGGCAACTTCATAAATATATAAAGACGGAAGTGTCAATATTTTTAAATTGATAAAAAATGGTTTGCAGCTATCGGTATTTTTTATCTGGCATACTGCACGAAGACATTTCTTTTGGGCTTTAAATGCCATGTCCCTATCCGTCGAGTTACCCCAGAATATTACGCCGTACCGCAGTGTAGTGGAAACATACGCGTGATAAGCGGTCAGCACAGTATTGCGATTGGCAACCTTGCTTAAATTATGTAAAGCGTAGCAATATTGATTCAGTTTTTTTATTAAATGGTCAATGTGTGTCTTCCATGTCATGTGCTGATCTAACCAGATCCCAAGGAATTTTGTGTATTCAATTTTAGAAATATTGTTTTGTTCAAACGTAATATTAGGATTAACAGAATTTGTTCGTTGGTTAAAGTTCATAATATGGGTTTTTCCAAAATTAACTTTTAAGTTATTGTGTGTCAACCACTGAATTATTATTTTCAAGCTATCATTTATTTTATTTTCAAATGTGCCTAAGTCCTTTCCGATAAATATTGTAGTACAGTCATCAGCGAATAGGGTCATTGGGTGTTCTATGGTTCTGGGCATATCGTTAATATAGCAAAGGAACAATAGTGGACCCAGTACACTTCCCTGTGGTACGCCGTAGTATATAGACCTTTGCTTAGAAAAATAAGTTATTTCGGATTTTGTTTTAGGACAAACTTTTCCAATTTTTGTTATTTGTTTTCGGTTGACTAAGTACGATTTAATCAGTTCTAAAACATTTCCTCTAATCCCAAGCTTATTTAGTTTTAAGAGAAGGACTTTGTGATCTACGTAATCAAACGCCTTCGTCATATCCATGAATAATGCTGAAACTGGTGTTTTTTTGTCCACATTTGAGATTATTTCATTAACTAATTCATAGATTGCCATATTAATATTTTTATTCTTCCTAAAGCCATATTGTTCTTTGGATAGAATGTTGTTTTTTTCTAGGAATGAGTTTAGGCAGTTATAAATGACTTTTTCTATGATTTTAGAAAACACTGGCACAAGTGCAATAGGCCTATAATTTTTCATATTTTGTGGGTCATCTTTCTTGTGTAGAGGTGTTATAATTGAAAGTTTTAAATCCTCAGGAAATTTGCCGGCATCTATACACAGGTTAACAATATAACTAAAAATAGGTGAAATTTCAAAAGATACGCTTTTAATAACATGGGTTACAATATCATCGTAACCGGAACTATTAGTATTTTTTAAAAGCTTGTTTTTTATTTGTTACAGCCTTTTTTTTGTTAAAAGCTTGTTTTTTATTTGTTACAGCCGGACCAGACGGCGTTGTATCTAGTCCTGAAGGCTCCTCAGCCTCAATCGCAGTTAGCAGTATCTTCACGATAGTAGCAGGAGTGCTTTATGTTCTGTTACATTCAAATTAAAGTCTAAACATAGTACTAAGACTGTCTTTTTACGCAAAATACTTGAAGACGATCAAATGCTACAAAAAAGAAAATTGAAAAAAAAAGGAGGGAAGACATTTGAAAGGGAGGAAGAGTTAATATTAAGATTTAATTTAATTTGTAAATATACTCAAATTTTTTTATTTTTTATATTTCTGTATTTTATTTCGTCAAGTACCTACATATAGGGTGACTGGTAATTAGTGACCGATACTTATACACGTGATTGTATTCAAGATTACAAACAACTTTCCCAAAGAAACTTTTTTTTATGCTCATAAGCTACCAAAATAGACACCATACAGACACCAGGGGGTCTACTCGCTTTCTCCGAAAAACGAAGTTTCGATTCGAAATTTCGTGTGTTTCTTACCACGGTTCCTTTAGTTCCCGAAATTTTGCACGAACGAAAATTGTTTGACGTACCGAATCTCTAAACCTATTCTAATTAGTTATGTTTCGAAAAAAAATATATAATTATAACGGAGTATTGTTTGCAATTTCAACGTCAAAGGAATATCGTTCGTTTACGAAAGTTTCGTTTCGGAGAAAGCGAGTAGACCACGGAGTAAGTAGTAGACCCCCAGAGTCGCCACACGTCCGAGCTGGTCGCGCTAAATGAAAACGCACGCAAAGCACCCGAGGTTTGTAAATTGAGCCTTACCACTTTAATATTAATATATCAGAACCTTTTGTAAATGCCAAACCAGTTAAATTAATACCAATGTTCTCTAATAAACTCTTTCAGGCTATTGCCGTTAGCCTCTTCTTAGGGTTCCCTGCCTCGAAAGAAAAAACGGAACCCTTATAGGATGCTTTATAGCAAAACAAGAGGCCGATCGTATCAGGCAACGGCGGCGCTCACAGCGCCCCAGTCGCCGCCGGGATTCCGATCCCGATTTCTGGCCACCGTAGCGAGCATTGGGTAGCTCTCTGTCCGACCGTCTGGTATCTGTCCGGGTCGAGCCCAAGACGTCGACGGCGCGCACTCTTTCCGCGCGCCTCAAGGAGTGGTCAGCAACAGCAGGGGCCCAGCTGGGTCGAAGCCTACTGAGGCCAGGGTTATCCGAAAGGAAACTCGAGCCCCGGTATGAAGGCTAGAAGGAACGGGGCGGGTTTTTAGTCAGTAAGAGTCTGACACTATCTCCCGCTCCACCCAAGAGCGGGGGTTGTCATTGGATGAGCTTTGCCCGCCGTAAAAAAAACCCTTATAGGATCACTTTGTTATCCGTCCGACCGTCTGTCTGTCTGTCTGTCTGTCAAGACACTTTATCTCGGGAACATGTGGAGGTATCGAGTTGCAATTAAAACCATATCCTCAGGTCTGCGGACTCTTAAAGCTGTAAAAAACGCAAACTTGTAAGTTAACGAGAAAAAAAAGATACTTCGGTTTATGAGGCAAAGAAAAGTACATTTCGATACTCTCAGAAAATCAAAATTCATAGGATACTTCCCGTTGACCTAGAATCGTAGAATTTGGCATAAAGCAAGTTCTTAAAGCACAACTATATGGATAAACTGCTCTCAAAACATCGTGAGGAAACCGGATGTTCTAGAACCAAAGATTCGAAGATGTCTTCGAATCTTTGGTTCTAGGACATGCCGGTTGGTTTTAGGCATGCGTGGTGAATTACGGACCATTCCCTCTCCTAGAGAGGAGGCCTGAGTCCCAGCTGTGGCCGGGTTTGAACTATTTTTAACCGACTTCGAAAAGGAGGAGGTTCTATGTTCGGCTGAATGTATGTTTTTTTTTTTTTTTTTGTATGTATGTTCACCGATATTTCGGTCAATTATGGACCGATTTGGAATTTTTTTTTTTTGATTGAAAGGTTATGCTTCCAAGTTGGTCCCATAGAAATATTGTTATGATCTGATCATGAACTTCGAAGATATGGAACAGAACTCCTCATAGAATCATAGCAGAATTGTCGTAACAAGTAAAATTGCTTTGTTTATACGTGTAGTCGATGACTGACTGAAAGAAAAGGGGGAGGGGACAGGGGGAGGGGAAAGGGGGAGGGGGTAAATTCATGTAATATAACCGTATTTGGGATTATAATAATAATAATAATATAATAATAATTTATTCAGGGTAAAATTTGGTAAAATGGTTACATAAAATCTTAAGAGTAATTACAAAGGTAAATGCTATGTTATGTGCCTGTACTAGGATAAACCTGTATCACAGGCGGTAGAAGCTCTTATACTATAGTTTTGTGGGACAATATAATTTACAACAATGTTAAAAAAGTCTATAAATAGTGGATGATATAATTGAATTATTTATAATGTTATTTACCTAGTTTACTTAAATACTAATGGTTACAATATGTTATTTTGTTTTCTAAAACGGTTTCTTGCACTTTATTCTCTACTTACACACATATGATTATGCGTCAGCAGAACGAGTAAAGTCGAGGTTGCGTTAATTCTAAAGAGTTATGTTTACATTGGACAAATATGCTAAAATACTTAATATGAAAGAAAAATTATGGTTTGTAGGTCAACACACTGGAATTTTGAGTCATTATAATCGTTATAAGAATCGCTATGAGATGCACTCTGGCTATAAGGTAATTTATGTCTAGCTGAAGGGTAGGTACTTTTTAGTGGTGCTACCATAACTAAAAAGTGAAAAATAAAAAACTTTTTACAAAAAAAATTAAACCGACTTCAAAAAGTACAAAATAACTTTAATTTCGGAAGTCGGTGTTAAATAACGAAGAGACAAGATTAGGTATCTATTATAGAAACACCGACTTCCGAAATTAAAGTTATTTTGTACTTTTTGAAGTCGGTTAAATTTTTTTTTTGAAAATTTTTTTTATCATAGATAAGTTTGTACAGAACCCTTCGTGCGCGAGTCCGACTCGCACTTGCCCGGTTACCCTTCGGTTAAGGAACCCTAAAATGAAGAAAAACTTTGTATTTTAAATTGTTATTATTTCGAAGCAATAATCTAATACATTTTTAATATACTTTTTGCCATATAATTAATTATAGAAAAACTATTAATTCGACATTTTCGTGTACAGATGTAATTAAATTTCAATTATGTGTAGTTTGTACAAGGTTTGTGTTTAATTATAGCATAGAAAGTAACTGGTGTTAGCTACTATGTCTGTAACAGCTTAATCGACTGCTTTCTTTAAAAAAACAAATTCATTATGCGTACAGCTAAGGAGTGTAATTTCCTGATACAACCTAGAGAGAAATTTTTATTTGTCTATGAGCGTGCCCGCCTACTGGCTGTGGGTGAATGGGAGTCGGGTCTCTGGCTACAGACCTTCACCTAACATAGGTACTATGTTGAGTGACACCACCTTCCGGATCGCTACATGCCTACGTCTGGGTGCTCCTAGTGGAGCTCCACATCGTTGTCAGTGCGGCGAAGCAGTCGACCGACTCGGACACCATGGCCTATCCTGCAGTAGAAGCGCCGGTCGGATAGCACGACATGCCAGTATTAATGACATCATCCGTCGAGCTCTTGTCGCCGCCGGGGTGCCAGCTGTTTTAGAACCCAATGGCTTGGCACGCGACGATGGGAAGAGGCCAGACGGGATGACCATAATGCCTTGGAAGTTGGGTAGGTCTTTGGTGTGGGATGCAACATGTGTCGACACCCTTGCGCCATCCCATCTTCTTAGTACGGCGGGCTGTGCTGGTGCGGCTGCTGCAGGTGCAGAAAACCTCAAACGGCGTAAATATAATAACCTCATCGGAAGTTATATGTTTGAGCCGTTTGGGGTTGAAACACTAGGGCCATGGGGTCCGAGCGCTCATCGAGTTGTTCGAGATATTAGCAAACAGTTGGTCGACTCTTCGCGTGACCAGAGGGCTGGGCTTTTCTTCGGTCAACGAATCAGCATTGCCATCCAGCGTGGCAATGCTGCCAGCGTTCTGGGCACATTTCCCATTGACATCGATGTGGACGAATTTTTTGATGCCCTATAAGTTCCTTTTGTTTTTTACTCGTTTGTAAGTATATATTTTTTCTTTAAGTTTGTATATATACCTATTAGTTTACAATATTTAATAATTAAGATGTATATTTGTCTATGTGATTAATTTTTTTATTAACATATCCGCTTTTTTGACATTTTACTAGATTTCGTTTAGTGAAATGACTTATCACTGACGAGAAATTGGTGTTTTGTCATTTCACTAGATATTTCTAGTAAGAAGACGTAATAAACAAGAATATTCGACATCTACCGGGATTTCGTGATATCCCTAGGGATTTCGCGAAATCCCTGATATCCTAATTTTCCTGCGACATATACAGACTTAAAGTAATAATATGTACAAACGGGTAAAAAACAAAAGGAACTAATAGGGCGCCAGAGAGAATAGGTTACTTCTAGGCAAGCGTGTTCCATCGTCGGCCAGATCATCGCTTACCATAAGGTGAGATAGTGGTCAAACGAGATCCTATCAATTATATATAAAGAAAAAAAAATCGTTAAGGGCATGCAACTCGACATACATTTCACTGTTTTTTATACAACCGCTCCGTGAATAGAACGTTAGGTAGGTATAGGTTAAACGGGCTGTTATCCGCAACTCCACGACTAAGGCGCGTATTTTGAATACGGGATTAAAACTTAATTAGACATTTTCCATTACATACTTTGGAAAAATGGATATCTTGTGGATATTGTCTAAGTTTTTATCGAAATCAATTTATAAACTTGTGTAATACTTATCCAGTAAAGATACTGAAAATCTGTTATTTTGTATGCAATTTGACTCTTCATACCCCCTGTTGCTGACAACTCCTTGAGGCGCACGGGAACAGTGCGCGCCGTCGACGTCTTGGGCTCGGTCCGGGCAGTTACCGGACGTTTCTACCAACCTCCTTTAAGCTCTAGTGTAAAGACCTTCATGTCCTGAACCCATGACCTTTCAACTACATGGCCAGCTTGCGTGCGATACCAATCGGACCGTTGTCGAAGGCTCCGGAAGTTTGGAGGGACGGCATAAGGTAGCTTATCAGCTAACCGGCGTTTTTAGAACGTTTAGCTCAGTTTAAACGGTACGTTATCGGGGGTACCAACCGTAGGAAGTTGTGAAGGCAGGGGTGCCAACGTGACCTTTGGTTTGTAAAGTTTTGAATTTCGAAAGAACGTGTTTGGAAATATCAAAATATAAATTTTACAAGCTTTTATTTAGTTTCACCTGTCCCGATGTTTGTCTGTCATCAAATCTTGTAAATTAAATTTGACCCACTTCCCGGTTACCGATTGAGCTGAAATTTTGCATGCATGTGTAAATCAGATGACAATGCCATAATATTATGACAACGAGCTGATCTGACGATGGAACCGGAAGTTGGCTATAGGAACTTAGTAGTTAAACGACACAACCCCATAGAGTTTGGGCTCTTATGATTGGTCTTGACGAGTATTAAATATATAGGTATACCGAGCTGTAAAAGCTCGCTATGAAAAAATGATTTTCATTAAAAGCTTGTTAAGGCATTAGTTCCATTTCAAAAGATACTGGAATTAATCTAACTACTTAATGTTGAATTTAGTTATCACTAGTTACACAATATAATTTTAGGCACTTGTTTAAGTGCTTATACAGCTCTTATAAGGGCAACAATGGCGGCGTAGTTGCTAAAAATTATCCATTTTAGAGGTTGCGTTGCGACAGGGTGTAAAGTCTCGAAAACCTATGTTCAAAGGAGAGGATCCTCCAACCTGCCGATTATAGGTATGTCTGGACCAGGTAACTGTTCGATAATCAATTTTAGACTGTTGCATCTAAGGCGTGGAAACGTTAAAGGCCAGTTCACAACCTTGCTGTTGCGAGCGGTAGTTAAGCCCGGGGCGGCGAGCGGTAAAATCAGAACTATGAAAATGTTTGAAGCACGACACGAGACTCTGCTCATAGCGCCGAGCGTCTGCCTTCCGATGTCACCCAGCTCGCCGCTATGACCGAAGCCATAAATGGGCTGTAATAATGCGAGGCAGGACTTTGTATTTTAGTTCCTATGCGATACGTTGTCATAGCCCGGCACCAACAAACTTAAAACGCCTCCAAATTAACTGGCAATGGCACTTATGGCTAAATCCGAAGACTTTCTCCAGAGCGAAAAGAAGGGTGCCTCAAGATTGGCTTAATTCATTACAGCTAGCACCTTAAGCAACCGCCGCCGTTTACTCTCTCATTGTCTTTGTATTGTGTCTCTAATTACGGTACTTGAAAGGTTAAGGAATAATAGAAGAACCAGTTAGCTTAGTCAACAGCTATAGTAAAGAACGGGTGGGGCCACCAAATACCAATTGCTAAATGTCGCATGCTTGCTGCATGCTGCATGTCTGCTTGCGTGCTGCATGCTGCATGCCTGCTTGCGTGCTGCATGTCTCATGCTTGCTGCATGCTTGCTTCCGTGCTGCATACCTGCTGCTATCTTTGGACAGTTTGCAATAAAAAGAAGGAGAAAAAAAAATAGTTAAAAAACAAGCAACCAAGCTTCATTCTCTGAGAGCAGTGGTAACGGCCCCGACTTACAAGTTGTAGGTCACGGGTTCGAACCCAGCCAGGCGCATTACTTTGTGTAATTTATTTCATCGCCACTGCTCTCAAAACGGTGAAGGAAAACATCGTGAGGAAACCGGCATGTCCTAGAACACAAAATTCGAAGACATGTATAAAATATTGGAATCCATTCAGTTACTGATTCTAAACTAACTACATACATTCAGGTTTCATCAAAAACATTCCAAAAAAACCAAACACGATAGGGTTATCCGAGTTCCTATGGCCACCTTCCGGTTTTATCATCAGATCAACTCCCTGTCATAATAATTATACATTGTCATCTGATTTACACATGTATGCAAAAATTCAGCTCAATCGGTAACCGGGCGGGAAGTGGATCAAATTTAATTTACAAGATTTGATTACAGACAAACATCGGGACAGGTGAAACTAAATAAAAGCTTGTAACTTGTAAACTTGTGTACCTAGTTGTCAAATGGCTCCCCAAATATCTCTCTAACAAAATTCAAATCACAAATTTGTATTTCTTTATTTCTTTTGATAGTTACTCCATTCCTAACATTACTCCTACTAACTCGACGCCATAATACGAGTCGAAAATTCCTAATTACCGACTAAAGGGCAATCACGCACACCTTGGCACGAAAGAAGGTTAGTTTAAGTAGGAAAAACCTCCTTCGTACCCGCGAATATAAACTCTGTGTTACCTGTGGTAAGTTTGACAGTTGCGCGCGGAAAGTTGGTAGCGCTGTATTTTTTTAAATCTATGGCGGTGCAAAGCATGTGTCGTGTTAGGCCAAAGGTCAGGTCGTTAGGCATATTATGCCCTTTCTATGGCGAGGGGGAATGAATTTTTAATGGTTGAATCGTTTACTTGATTTTAATTGGAAAACCGTTGTTCCTTGTAACGAATAGAATTACTTTTAAACATTTATTTAGGATGCTTATGGATTAGAGGTTAAAGACTTAGGTACGTTTTTTTTTTAATTATTGACATGCTCGCGCTTAAGGAATGAGTCCAGTTGAAAAGTTGTACAAAATAATTTCTGAACTAAGTTTGTAATTAAACCATATAGTTTTAATATTTTACTATCCTGAACGTATCTTCTTCAAATAAAAAAAGATTTTTTAAATCGGTTCGCGCAATCCAAAATTACCACCGAAAACCCATGACCCGTCTAGTTTGAGAATAAATTAGTAACCTACTTTCCCGAGAGATGACGCTGTACTTTGGGCTACTCCTGAATTAATAGGGTCGGGACGGGTATGGGCTATTATTTTGTCGAATTGTTCGGTTGGTCTCACTTTGGCATTGGCGGTAATTGGTTCTTGCTCGTTGTCTGTTATTAATAAGAATATTTGGTATAGTGGGAAATTGTAATTGTGTTTAAGTAACTTAAGTGGGGAGACTTATTATGACGGATACGTATATTTTTACTGATATGTAGAATTAGTGAAGTTAGTGTCGGTAGAGTTAGGCCGTGTAGATTCAGAAGCTTGGCTCTACGTGAGATCTGATATCTTTTTCACAGGGCAAACCTTATGTGGTCGTCTTATTTTACATGAAATGTTTTTGATGGGATTTCATATTTTCGTATATTAAGATGAATTTGTTTGGCGAGCGATATTGTATCAATACACATTATAAAACAAAGTCCTCCACCGCGTCTTTCTGTCTGTCTGTTCGCGATAAACTCTAAAATTACTGCACCGATTTTCAAGCGGTTTTCACCACTCGATGGCGTGGTTCTCGAGGAAGGTTTTAGTACATAATTTGTTAAGTTTTTATCTTTATTTCTGTGTACATTAACGATATATGTTGAAGATGTCGGGAAAAAATAAGCTGAATAGGGAACCGTGTTACCCCGAATTTAAATCGAGCAAAGCCGCAGGCAAAAGCTAGTAGACAATCAAATATTGAGCGTTTTATTTATAGGGTACTAGCTTTTGCCCGCGCGGCTACGCTCTCGCTCTACCCTACTCTACTCTACCCTACACTACCCTAATTTTTTTTTCTATAAGAATCTTTTCCTCACAATAACAATCACAACAAAAAAAATATTTGCGAAATCGGTCCAGGCGTTGTTGAGTTATGCGCTTACCAACACATTTTGCGATTCATTTTTATATTATAGAAGATGTATCCAAAAACGTAAACAAGAAGTTTTTCAAAAAGTAATCTGTAAATGTCGAAAATAAGCAAACCCCCTTTCCATTATTCTCTATATATACAAATTCAAATTCAAAATCATTTATTTCAAATAGACCAAATGTTGGCACTTTTGAATAGTCAAACGTCGGTCAGTCCAAGAAAAGTGAAGCTAAATTGCACGTTCCAAAGCGTAGATCTCTTTGGAGAAGAACGTGCAAGAAACTCTACTACTCTAGATACCTACTTTTAAACGACGATTGTTTGATAAGGTTATTCACCTTTCTATTTACCAACTATCGATGATTAAAAGAAAAAACACAATCGCCATTACAAATACATATTGTATCCTGCCAGACTTTTGCAAAAGGTCACAGGCATACCAAACACAATACGAAAATACACAATTTCTATAAAAACGAATTTTGCAACGTAATTTAATGTAATGCCTTGAGCTTTTCAACCGTTCTTCATTCACTTAGAAGGTTATATTACTTATATAGCAGTGTGAACGTTTGTTTGATTGTTACTTGTACTTTTTATTGTTCTGTATCTGTACCTCAATAGAAAAAAGAAACCCTAAGGCAAAGGCTACTCGCCCACGTCCGATAATCGGTGACCGATTTTTTGTAGGAGAAAAATAGAACACACTGATAGCAATAGTGCAACGCACACGTCCTACAAAAAGTCGGTCAGAAATACAGAACAATGTTACAAATATACAAAATCGGCAAGATTATCTGACCACAAAACAAACAAACAGTGCGCGCCGTCGACGACTTGGGCTCGGTCCGGTCAGTTACCGGACGGTCGGACAGCGAGCTACCCATTGCTCGCCGTCCACAAGCCCGCGATTTGATTGTTACTTGAATAGTAATACTGGTAGACGTGGTTTTTAGTGACATGGCGGGAAAAAAATCTCTGCATGAACAATGGCAGCCATAGACAGCTCACTGCTCTAATAAAAACAACAGTGAGTTTGCTTAGCTTATATAGAAAAAACCAATTTCTTTTGATTCAAAGATATATCTATTTCAAACATGTATAAGTTTATTTAACACACTAGTGGCCCGCCCTGGCGTCGCACGGGCAATAGATATAGCCTATGTTACTCAGGGTTAATGTAGCTTTCCAATGGTAAAAGAATTTTTGAAATCGGCACAGTAGTTTTTGAATTTATTCATTACAAACATACACACAAAAATAAAAAATAAACCCTCTTATAATATTAGTGTAGATGAAAATAAACAAGTAAGAGACCAATTTATTTTATCCAATTGAACCCAATAACCTAATGAATTTTTTTTTGTATTGTTACTCTTTTGGGAACAAAGAGGTTCATACCTATTTGTTGCAATTGTCTGTCCAAAAAGTCAAACGATTTGGATAATAAATACCCTATTTATTATCCAAATCGTTCATCGTCAAAAGTAAATCTGCCGGCCACCGTAGACGCGGGCTCGCGGACTGCGAACATTGGGTAGCTCGCTGTCCGATTGTCCAGTAACTGTCCGGATCGAGCCCAAGATGTCAAGGAGTTGTCAGCAGTAAGAGGGGCCAAGCTGGGTGGAAGCCTACTGGGGCCAGGGTTATCCGAAAGGGAGCTCGAGCCCCGGTATGAAGGCTAGAAGGAAGGGTGGGTTTTTAGTCAGTAAGAACCTGACACTATCTCCCACTCCGCCCAAGAGCGAGGGTTGTCATTGGATGATTTTTGCCCACCATAAAAAAAAACTAAAAATAATGTTGTATAATCTATGGCACAAAATCCGCCATGCTGTAATCGCAAACATGGCCGCTTCGCTAGCTGTCAAGATTCCCGCGTTCCGACATGTTTGATCGAAAAGGTTGTGGAGTGCAATTATTTTAAGTGGTATCTTTTAGCTGTGTTTTAATATACTCTAGATCTATTTTTAGTTCAAAGAAGTGAGGGTTAAGCGTTTCTTATACTTAAGGCTAGTTTGATAGCAGAGGTTATATAAACTAGCTTCTTCCAGCGGCTTCACCCGCCTTAGGGCAATATTTCACGGGGATACCTTGGTGGCGCGACCAGTTGCGCCGCCATGGTGTCCCGGTGAAATATAGCCCTTAGCTACCAAACTAGGCACCATACAGACACAACAGTCGCCACACGTCCGAGCTGGTCGCGCCACCAAATGGGTTGTGCAACCAAACGGACACCAAGTGAGTAACTCTCTGTAGAGCTGTATACATTTTGTTGGTAGCGGCGACTGGCCGCTCCGCCACGGTGTCCCGGTGAAATATAGCACTAAGATACCAAACTAGACACCATACAGACAGCAGAGTCGCCACACGTCCGAGCTGGTGGCGCCACCAAATTGGTAGCGCAACCGAACGGACCCCAGGTGAATAAATCTTTATGGAGCTGTATATATTTTGTTGGTAGCGGCGACTGGTCGCGCCGCCATGGCATGGTGTCTCGGTGAAATATAGCCCTTACGGCTCGATCACGATCTTGTCGCGTAAGCGGTAGCTAAGCACGGAGCGGCGAGCAGTAAGAACAAAAGTATGAAAATGTTTGAAGAACGCCACGAGACGCTGGTCATAGCGCCGTGCGTCCGCTTACCGATGCTACCCCGCTCGCCGCGCCGCTCTCCGCTGAGACCGAACTCGTAACCAAGCCGTTTAAGTACATAATCCCAAGCGTGCATACTTCCAGGGTATTTATATGTTATTCCAGGACATGGTCTGCCTGTGTACCAAGTTTTATCCAAATTCGTTCAGCAGTTTCAGCGTCTGGAGTAAAAAACATACGCACACATACACCAACTTTTGCCTTTATATTAGACTAGCTTTAGCCCGCAGCTTCGCCCGCATACATAAAATATAGCCTATGTCACTCAGGCATAAAGCAGATTTCTATCGGTGAAAAAAATTTAGCAATCGGATCATTACTTTCAGAGATTACCTCATACAAACAAAAAAAAATCTTTCCCTCTTTATAATATATTAGTGTAGATAATTACCATAAAGAAAAAAGCTATCTAGATCTTTTTTCAAAATCACTTTCGCAATTACATAAAACATAGGTAAGGATATCTCCCCACGTGTGTGTTATAGATTTCTGCTTAGTTCGCGACGTAGCAGTTGGTAAAGTCATTATCTGCATGCGATCAGCTCATGTACTGTTACCACTTTGCAAGCGTGTATAGGTAATTGTTTACTGAAATTTTCTGTATGTGGAGTAAATCTAAGTTGGTAGATTCGTGCGGATATGGATTATTATATTTATACTAGCTGCTCTCAACGGCGTCGCCCGCGTGATAGCAGAAAATTATCCCAAGGGAACATACTTCCGAGATATAAGTATCCCATTTCCTATTCCAGGACATGGTCTATCCGTGTACCAAGTTTCATCTAAATCGGTTTTGTCATTTAGGCGTGAAGACGTAACAAACAAACAAACTCACTTTTGCTTTTATAATTTTAGTAAGGATTATAGTTACCCCATATTGTCCCACTGCTGGGCAAAGACCTCCCTCCACTCCCTCCAACGATCACGGTTCCTCGCTTTCTCATACCAATTCCTAAGGAAGCCATCCAGGTCGTCCCGCCATCTCCTTCGTGGTCTGCCTCGGCCCCGCGTTGACGAGTCCGGGCTCCAATCCTGCGTTTTACGCGCCCACAGCTCGTTAGACATGCGGCAGACCTCGGCAGTCCTGCCCAGTCCCATTTAAATAGGAATATGAATAATATCGAACTTTTACAAGATTTTATTTAGTTTCACCTGTCCCGATGTTTGTATGTCTGTAATCAAATCTTGCAAATTAAATTTGATCCCGGCTAACGATTAAGCTGTTTCGCATGCATGTGTAAATCACCGTGTTATGACTTGAAAAAATACATAACTAATATAATTTATTTAAATTTTAATTCAATTTAATTTAATTTCAAGACGTACGGCGTTGCGTCACCGGTACATAGTTGACATCCTACCCATACGCACAAAGCGTTTTGGGAACACATTTATTGTGCGCACAGCCAAGGAGTGAAATTCCCTGCCGGAGTCTGTGTTTCTTGATAGCTACCACTTAGGGGTCTTTAAGTCAAGAGTGAATAGGTTACTTCTAGGCAAGCGTGGTCCATCGTCGACCACATCATAACTTACCATCAGGTGAGATGGTGGTCAAACGCAAGCCTATCAATAATTAAAAAAAAAACATTTTTTAAATTCCATTTAATTCGATTTAACATTTTTTTAATTCCATTTAATTCAATTTAATATTTTCTTATTTCAATTAATTCATTTTTTTTAAATTCCATTTGATTTAATACAATTCATTTAATATTCCTTGTAGACGTGAAACAGTAAGTTTACTTAGTAGTTCAGTACCTACATAGCATGTCGCTAATTAGTTGGTGAGCAAGAATTAGTGCTACTAAATAACGCGTGGCTCCACTGCTAGCGGAAATATAGACTGCAAAGCAAGGATACTTTAATAATAGGGTAGTTTCCAGGGTCAAAATAACTACAGTTTATTTAGTCCGTATTTCAGATTATAAAAAAATATTGGACACGTATTTTTTTTTTTCGATCAAACAATAAATAACAAAGATATAGCCCATTAAAGTTTACTTGTGACGTCACCCCGTGCGAACAATGCAGCACGGCGTGACGTTACACGTAACTTTACTGGGCTATATCTTTGTCGTTTTTGGTTTAGCTTACAAATAAAAAAATAGATTAGGTATTTAAAAAAAAAATACGTGTCTCTTATTTTTCCTGTCCTATCCTGTCCTATCCTGTCCTATCCTGTCCTATCCTGTCCTATCCTGTCCTACCCTGTCCTATCCTGTCCTATCCTGTCCTATCCTGTCCTATCCTGTCCTATCCTGTCCTATCCTGTCCTATCCTGTCCTATCCTGTCCTATCCTGTCCTATCCTGTCCTATCCTGTCCTATCCTGTCCTATCCTGTCCTATCCTGTCCTATCCTGTCCTATCCTGTCCTATCCTGTCCTATCCTGCCCTATCCTGTCCTATCCTGTCCTATCCTGTCCTATCCTGTCCTATCCTGTCCTATCCTGTCCTATCCTGTCCTATCCTGTCCTATCCTGTCCTATCCTGTCCTATCCTGTCCTATCCTGTCCTATCCTGTCCTATCCTGTCCTATCCTGTCCTATCCTGTCCTATCCTGTCCTATCCTGTCCAATCCTGTCCTATCCTGTCCTATCCTGTCCTATCCTGTCCTATCCTGTCCTATCCTGTCCTATCCTGTACTATCCTGTCCTATCCTGTCCTATCCTGTCCTATCCTGTCCTATCCTGTCCTATCCTGTCCTATCCTGTCCTATCCTGTCCTATCCTGTCCTATCCTGTCCTATCCTGTCCTATCCTGTCCTATCCTGTCCTATCCTGTCCTATCCTGTCCTATCCTGTCCAATCCTGTCCTATCCTGTCCTATCCTGTCCTATCCTGTCCTATCCTGTCCTATCCTGTCCTATCCTGTCCTATCCTGTCCTATCCTGTCCTATCCTGTCCTATCCTGTCCTATCCTGTCCTATCCTGTCCTATCCTGTCCTATCCTGTCCTCTCCTGTCCTATCCTGTCCTATCCTGTCCTATCCTGTCCTGTCCTATCCTGTCCTATCCTGTCCTATCCTGTCCTTTCCTATCGTATCCTATCCTATCGTATCCTATCCTATCGTATCCTATCGTATCCTATCGTATCCTATCGTATCCTATCGTATCCTATCGTATCCTATCGTATCCTATCGTATCCTATCGTATCCTATCGTATCCTATCGTATCCTATCGTATCCTATCGTATCCTATCGTATCCTATCGTATCCTATCGTATCCTATCGTATCCTATCGTATCCTATCGTATCCTATCGTATCCTATCCTATCGTATCCTATCCTATCGTATCCTATCCTATCGTATCCTATCCTATCGTATCCTATCCTATCGTATCCTATCCTATCGTATCCTATCCTATCGTATCCTATCCTATCGTATCCTATCCTATCCTATCCTATTCTATTCTATTCTATTTTATTCTATACTATTCTATTCTGTTCTAACGAACTAAAACAAATCAAAGATTTCCGCGCGGTTAGAATATTATACCGCCAGTGACTGAATGAAGGGGAATCGTTTGTCTTGGTATGGTCATGTGAAGAGGAGCGACGAAACGCATGTTGCTAAAAAAGTTATGAGTTTACATGTGGATGGATGGAGGGGAAGAGGGATGCCAAAGAAAAGATGGATGGATTGTGTGTGAAGTGATATGAAAGAAAAGGGAGTTGATGATAGCGTGACGAGTGACAGGACCGAATGGAAGAAAAAATACATGTTGCGCCGACCCCAAATAAAACGGGATAAGGGCAGGAAGAAGATACGTTATAGTAGGTTAATTCATGAATCCCCAAGCGACCACCGGTGGCCGCGCATCTATTGTCTTACTATTGTGTCTCTAATTGACGGTATCTGAAGGGTTAAAGATCATGTTTCAAGGGATCGCTCCAACTGCCTCCCCGCCCTAACCGCGTCACAAACATTACACCAGCTTTAATTCTTACAATAATACAGTACTCGCGTTATTTATAGTGAAAACTGCTCCCAATATAGCCAGACCCCCACCTACATGAGTTTTATGAGCATTGAGGGGTCAAGACTAAGGTGATGACGTAGAGCGGTGTAAAGTGTAGAATTTTATGTTCTTTCTGTAGGCCGCATGTCGAACGAATTGTGGGGTGTTGGTTGAAATCACAGTAATGTTACAAGGGTTTTTAAGCTATTGCATAGCTTCTATCGCGGGCCTTGAGCGTGGAGACTGAATCCAGAAATTCCGTAACGAAAAAAACCTAACACCCCCCACTAAATGGTTGTCATGGCAACTTGTCAACTTCAATCACAAATCATGATCACCTAATAAAGTTGATAAAAAAATGCTATGCAATAGCTTTACCGCGGGAGTCTCCGAGTGCCACGCGTCTTTTTTTTTATAGTGTGGAAAATCATCCAATCACAACCCCCGCTCTTGGGCGGAGCGCGAGATAGTGTCAGACTCTTACTGACTAAAAACCCACCCCGTTCCTTCTAGCTTTTTTTTTCGGTGGGCAAAAATCATCCAATGACAACCCCCGCTCTTGGAAGGAGCGGGAGATAGTGTCAGACTCATCATCATCATCATCTTCCTGCCCTTGTCCCGTTTTATTTGGGGTCGACGCAACACGTTTTTTTCTTCCATTCTGTCCTGTCACTCGTCCCTTTTCTTTCATATCACTTCTCACACAATCCATCCATCTTTTCTATGGCCTCCCTCTCCCCCTCCATCCATGTAAACTCATAACTTTTTTAGCAACATGCGTTTCGTCCCTCCTTTTCACATGACCATACCAAGACAAACGATTTCCTTTCAGCTTTTCAGTCACTGGCGCCACTTTCAAACTTCCCCTAATATACTCATTTCTCACTTTATCCATTCTCGTCACACCACACATCCATCTTAACATTCTCATCTCTGCTACATGCAATCTTTTTTCATTCATCTTTTTCACAGCCCAACATTCTGATCCATACAGTACGACAGGCCTTATCACGGACTTGTAGATTTTACCCTTCAACTTGAGGGGCATCCGTGGGTCGCAAGTGGTTCCCGTGACCTGTCGCCATTTCATCCATCCTGCGTTGTTCCGATGTGTTACGTCCCGGTCTACCTCACCATCCCCTTGGACGAGCGACCCTAGGTACCTAAAGTCGGAACAGATCGGTATGGGCGTTCCGGCGAGAGATAAAGAGGCACAGGATTAGAGAGACCGCCGAAATCGCAGAACAAGTACTCTGTTTTGGTTCTGCTCAATTTTAGTCCAACATTCTCCAGTCTGTGCCACTACACCTCCAATCTGTTCTGGACCTCTAGGCCAGTGTCAGACTCTTACTTACTAAAAACCCAGCCCGTTTCTTCTAGCCTTTTTTTTTCGGTGGGCAAAAATCATCCAATGACAACCCCCGCTCTTGGGTGGAGCGGGAGATAGTGTCAAACTCTTACTGACTAAAAACCCACCCCGTTCCTCCTAGCCTTCATGTCGGGGCTCGAGTTCCTTTCGGATAACCGTGGCCCCAGTAGGCTTGACCCAGCTGGGCAGCTCCTGATTTTATGGCCACTCCTGCTCTAGGTTGAGATGGACGCGCATAGTATAATCAGCCTGTTTCCTGTTTCCTCTCAACTCCGAAACCTACTCAGCGGTCAAAGTCTCTTTTAAAGTCCATACAGTAAACATGTAATGGTCAAATCATAATCACTATTGTTGAGATTTGAGTGGACCTGTCCAGTCAGTGCAAGCATTTGTCAGTATTCGTGTAGCTTAAACTTAGGACCACTAAGGAGCTCAACGACTTGATGAACAATACCAAAGAAAAAAATTGTACATATTTTATTACCGACTTCCCAAAAAGGAGGAGGTACTACGTTCGGCTGTTTGTATGTTTTTTTTTTTTTTTTTTTTTTTTTTTTGTATGTTTGTTCGTCGAATACTCCCCCAAATGTGGACGGATTTTCAAAATTCTTTTTTTGTTCGAAAGTAGATAGCTCTGAGGTGGTCCCATTATCACCAAATTAGGATCTGATGATGGGATCTTGGAGAAATCGAGGGCAACCTTCAAATTTTATAGGCTCACTTATTGATTTTCGCATATTTTATGAAGTATCTTGTGTATTTGCGTATGGTCGTCACCATCTCAGGTAGCTGGGCTGATGATGGAAGGTACAACTCCTTAACAGTAAGAAGTTACTCGAACAGGCAAGGACTGTTTTAGTAAATTGTTTTGATGTTTGATAGGGCATTTGCCACATTTGGTCTCATGATCATCAAGTCATGACCTGATGCTGCAGTCAGGATAGTCTGCAGAGTACCTAAGTCCTCGACAACAAACAGCAGATATATCGAGTTTAGGCTCATTGAAAACGGCTCGATGTGTGGATAAACGTACTGCTAATAAAGAACACCGAAGTACATAGAGACCTGATGCTGAAGCCAGGAGCATCAGGAAAAGTACAAACCTTGAAATTACAGCACCGTAGTCGTGTTTGGGCTCATTTTAAACAGGACTAAATTTTAAGTTCATTGCAATGTTGACATAAATCTGGCCTGATGCTACAGCCGGGATTATCAGCATCTAGTTTAATGACTGTTTGAAAGAAGAGGGGGAGAGGATATATCGAACTGATCTGATGATGAAAGCCGAAAGGTAAATTAATGTAATCTAACCGTGTTTGGGATTATTAGAACCGTTATGAGATGCGCTCTGACTATAAGCTATTTAAGTTTGACTGAGGGGTACTTTTTAGTGGTGGTACCGTAACTAAAAAGTGTAAAATAAAAAAAACTTTTTACAAAAAAAATATAACCGACTTCAATGATAAAAAACACTGAAAAGTATCAAATAACTTTAATTTTGGAAGTCGGTGTTAAATAACGAAGAGACTAAACTATTAAAGAAACACCGACTTCCAAAATTAAAGTTATTTGATACTTTTCAGTGTTTTTTATCATTGAAGTCGGATATATTTTTTTTGTAAAAAGTTTTTTTTTTGAAATAAACAATAATAGGGACTTTAATACGAATATTTTCCGATCTATAGTCGTAGGAGTAATTTCTGATCGAATGTAATTTAATTTAATTTGAATTTAGAATGATTTCATTTATTTTGTGATGTCATTTAGTTTTCATCCCACCATCTCGGAAAGAGTATTTTTGCTGTTCGATATCTGAGAGCAAAAGCCGTTATTCTCTAAAGAGATAAAGTAAATTGAATTTAGAATATCGCGTGCACTATGTTTATGAACTAAAAACATCATTAAACCTATTTACTTCTATCTCTATGGTACCAAATTTGTCATACAACTTTTTTTAAATGTTAAAAATTCAGACTCAGAACCTCCTTGGTTTACTTTTTTTTGGCATTTAGTCATTTCCCTTTCATACTTACTCCGTGGTCATTTCCTCGCTGAGGTGGTATGAAAAGTTACGTGTTTCACTCGACTGCAAAGATTTTTCCCCTCGTGCTCTTTTGATTCTCTCGCTAACGCTCAGGATTCTAATTTTTGAATCACTCGCTGCGCTTGAGATTCAATTTTAGACTCCTTCGCTTGCTCGGTCATCAAAATTGAGCACGCGGTTAAAAAGCAACTTTGTATTCTTGTATAACAAATAACTATTGTCTGTATGTTTAAGATGAAAGTACCTAAAATTTGGTTTTTGTCACTTGAAATAAATGAATACAACACAGGGCAGGGCAGTTTTGAGGCGAACTGTTGGGCATTAGCGACCTCACGGTACAATTCTTTTTCTTCATCTCCGGCTTGCCTTTATTGGCCGGCCGTAGTGGACACTGATGAGGAATACCGCTTCCACCTCTCTCTTGCCTTTATTGGCTAGCTATATACATCATAACTATTAAATATTATAAATTAATAGGTATATAAAAACTTAAAATAATAATCCATACTAATATTATAAATGCCAAAGTAACTCTGTCTGTCTGTCTGTCTGTCTGTCTGTTACGCTTTCACACAAAAACTACTGAACGGATTTAGATCAAATTTGGTAGGTAGGTAGAAGAGACACTGAAATAACACATCTCACCTTTAATTCCACTGCTGAGCACGGGTCTCTGCCCGCGCGATATAAACTGTAGTCCACGCGGGCGTAGCCACGGGCGGAAAGCTAGTATGTTATATATCAAATTGGCTAGCTTGAGTAGAGTTTCGCAAGAGCAAACGTGCTCGGGAGAAGGATGTACAATCCTCTACTCGTGGTATACCTCTCCACTCCTCAAGCGCCCAGGATATGTGGCCCTCCCGTTCTTACGTCACTGCGTGCTAGCGACCGCTTTTGGGGATCCATTTGAGTGTGCCGATGGATATTAATGGCTTCAGTAAGGGAATTCGGGGATCCTATAGTTCTTGTGCATATTTCAGTGACACCTGTGCAGTCAAAGAATCGTCTCCTCCCCCTCTAAGCATGCTCTGCACAGTTGACGACACCTTAGTCCTATGCGGCACCAGGTATATCAGGAGGTCGGTGGTACCAACATAACAAGCCTCCATCGCTTCCTAGCTACGCAGTAGGGGTTTAACAAAGGGGTACGATAACATAAGAATTATTCCTCCCCCCCCTTTTCCTCCATTTGACCCCGAAACGTTACGTCGTATATTATATACAGCGGTGGGGGCGACCCTTAATTTTATACTACGTACAGGGTGTTGTTAAAAAAGTAATTGTACCTTAGTTTTTTTTTTTAGTTTGGAAAATCATCGAATGACATCGCTCTTGGGTGGAGCAGGAGATAGTATCAGACTTTTACTGACTAAAAACCCACCCCGTTCCTTCTAGCCTCTTCGTACCGGGGCTCGAGCTCCCTTTCGGATAACCCAGGCCCCAGTAGGCTTCGACCCGGCTGGGCCCTGCTGTTGCTGAAAATTCCTTGAGGTGCGCGAGAACAGTGCGCGCCGTCGACGTCTTGAGCTCGGTCCGGACAGTTAACGGACGGTCAGACAGCGAGCTACCCATAGCTCGCCGTCTGCAAGCTCGCGTCTACGGTGGCCAGAAATCGGAATCGGAATACCGGCGGCGGCTGGGGCGCTGTGAGCGCCGCCGTTGCCGGATGCGGTCGGCCTCCTCTTTTGCTAGCATTACTGCTTCGCAGAAGGAGGCGACCGCCTGCAGTGGCGAGTGTTTATAGGTACTGTAAATTACCAGCAGTGTAATGGTGAGTCTCTGTAAATCACATCATAACCTCAGGTCCAGTTCAATTAGAAAGAAAGAAAACGAGTTTTTTTTATCAGATATAAACTAGTACTTGACTGCGATCCCACCTGATGGTAAGCAGTGATGCAATCATTGATGGTTTATTTACGCCAAAAATGGCGCATATCTTAAAAAATAAAGCAATTTTAACAAATCATTACAACGTGTAACGTTAAATGCGCTAAACCTGAAATTAGTTTGATCAGAATAACGAGCAGAATCAATTAAACCACTTTTTAATATAAAATCTTCATTAAAAACTTCGACCTGTCTATTTATGAATAGGTCGAGCCATCACGTGCGCAAACCCGCTGAAATAGGTAAACAAACACAAATAGTTGTAGTCCAATCAAATTTTCTCATACACGGGATAATAAAAGTTCTTATTTCAATGCAGATATGAATTTTAAACAAACTAAAACTGCTCATAAAACCTTTTTTTTTTAAATGTAGTTTTTCCTCACATAATTAGGTCAATCGAATTAAAAATCATTTGGGGTGTCTGAGGTTTTGCGCATTTAACGTTATACGTTGTATAATAGTGTTAGTTATGCGACACATCCGCGCAAAATAGCCAGCGTTCAGCAAAATGCTGGGGAGTCTGCTATTATTATATTATATTGAGTAGGCTTAGTAACCTGCTTTCAGTTAGGAAACTGTATATTATGCAAATTATTTTAAGAAAACATAGGTCTCTTTCCTATGATCCAATCATACTATCAAAAAGAAGGAAGGACATGATTTTAAATATCCCTAGAACAAGGACCTTACTTGCCAGTATGCAATTTGGAAAGCGATCTTCTGCGCTTTACAACAAAATCAATAAATATATTTACATTTACCCTAAAAACTATTATGATTCTAAAAAAATGATTATGGAATGGATAAAAACACTTACGTACAATGACATTGAAACATTTTTAAAACATTAATACACATACACACTACACTCTAACTCACATACACTCACACATACACTCGCAGACTCTAGATTGGATTAATTTGTATAGATTTAGTTTTATTATAAAATTATAATATGTCTTGTTTGCCTTCATGATACTTATTGTTACGGAAGAGGGGAGTCCCCTAACACAGGCATTACCTGCCTAAAAGGAGGCTCCAATCATATATATTGTAAAAACTTAAACTTGCTTACTAATAAAATTATTATTAAAATTATTATTATTATTAGAATAGTGACAGAATGGTCTATCATTGATTTCATAATTGTTGATTTTGACAAGTTTTTGTAATCTATATATATAAAAATCAATGCCACTTTTCGTTGTTATTTTATAACTCAAGAACGGGCTCACCTATCTAAACCAAATTTTTAGGCTTTGTTCGGACCATTTAGTAGATGGTTTATGTGAAGTTTGGTAGGGTAGAGTAGGGTAGAGTAGGGTAGAGTAGGGTAGAGTAGTGTAGAGTAGAGTAGGGTAGAGTAGGGTAGAGTAGGGTAGAGTAGGGTAGAGTAGGGTAGAGTAGGGTAGAGTAGGGTAGAGTAGGGTAAAGTACGGTAGAGTACGGTAAAGTACGGTAGAGTAGGGTAAAGTAGGGAAGAGCGGGAGCGAAGCCGTGCGGGCAAAAGCTAGTCTATATATATAAAAATCAATGCCACTTTTCGTTGTTGTTTTATAACTCAAGAACGGGCTCACCTATCCAAACCAAATTGTTAGGCTTTGTTCGGACTATTTAGTAGATGGTTTATGTGAAGTTTGGTAGGGTATAGTAGGGTATAGTAGGGTATAGTAGGGTAGAGTAGGGTAGAGTAGGGTATAGTAGGGTAGAGTAGGGTAGAGTAGGGTAGAGTAGGGTAGAGTAGGGTAGAGTAGTGTAGGGTAGAGTAGGGTAGAGTAGGGTAGAGTAGGGTAGAGTAGGGTAGAGTAGGGTAGAGTAGGGTAGAGTAGGGTAGAGTAGGGTATAGTATGGTAGATAGGGAAGAGCGGGGGCGAAGCCGTGCGGGAAAAAGCTAGTCTACTAATATAATGGCGTCATTATGACTTACCAATGGCCAACCACTGACACTCCATTGAAACAAATGACATAGAATGGTAATCTCGTACAGTGCGTTTCACTTAAGAAGTTCCTTTGCCGTAATGTTGGCCATACGGAAAAACAGTGTTGCAATATTTTTAGCAATTTAATTACTTAATATTAGGGAGATTAACTGATACTTCGTTACTTTTAACAATTGCCTTGTTTTGTTTTTTTTTTTTTAAACAAGTTTTTGAATAAAGTATAGGACGCTAGGCTCCATTCCGATCATCCTGAAATTCTTTCAAATACCGAAAAAGCTACGCCACAATATCGTACCTCTCTATTAAAAACTTCCTTTTAACCTGTTTTTTTTAAATAAAATCCCATTCCCCTCATAATTCTCCAAAAAGTGTTGCAACTAACGTTAAAATCGATTTCGTTTCGCATTTTGGGGAAAAATTTCGGTAGAGTAGGCAACTCTTTCCTTTTTCCCTTCTTTTTTGTGTAGACAGACAGGGGAGCCAACATTACGCCGATGTAACTTCTTAAGTGAAACGCACTGTACATAATGACAAATTAATGTCTGACGTTTAAGGTAATCTGCAAAAATTTTGACAATTCATTTGATCTGACCTACCAGTAGAACGCCATTGTGCAGTCACTGCTTTTAATAACCTCGATATTGTCATTTTATCACAACTCTATTACGGGACCATTGACCGATCAATGATCGATCATTATGAATTAGTAGATTACGAACTTTTAGCAAAATGACAATGGGATCGTGTTGGAATGACGAATTTATAAAAATAGCAAACTTAGGCCTGTTCAGTCGAAACGACTGAACGAAAGTTATCTGGCATTCATACTGAACTAGACAATATTTTTTTATCCATAACATCAAAGTCAGCTTAAAAAACAAAAAAATAAAAACTGCGAAATACAATTTCCAAGCAGCCTGTATACCAAGAAACTACGGCAACCTTGCTAGCTACCTTGGTGTTTAGTACCGCGGCAAACATCGTGCAACTTAGACGCAAGAGCTAACTGTAACTATATCTGTACTCAGTCTCATTTTAGACCCCACATAGTCTAAACGTGATAAAAAAGTTAAACTAAAAAGCCCAAAAGTTAAACAGAGAAAAGTTAAAAAAAAAACGTTTGTCTAAAAATGGAATTCTAAAATTGAATGTTTTAAATCGTTGTTGATTAATGCGAACGCACGCTTTTGCACTTTTTTTGTCTTTGGTTTTTGTTTTTTGAGCAGTTTTTTTTTTATTGTAGTCTGTTTTTTGAATTTGGAATATCTATCGAATATTGATTTGTTCATTGTGTCTTTAATTTAATGAAGAACTATTTTTTGCGTAAAGTAAAAATGTTTTATTCAAAATTCAAAAAACAAGATTATTATTTTGTAAAATCAGTAATGTTTTTGCATGATTTTATCCCAAAGTTTGGAGTCGTGTCTTAAATTTAAAATGTCTTCTTTGTCATATCTACTACGCAACAAAAGTTGAGAGACAAATCATAAAACGTTTTTATATGCTAATCACTGCCGCTTTTTGCACAGACAATATTTTTTTACCAATGTAAATAACTAAAAACACAAACCAGTCTAGCTTCTGATTGATCTGCTAGGAAAGTTTTTAGAATGACTATACATATGTCTCATATATATTGTTATTAATGTACTAATATATATTTTGTAATTATAGTACAACCGGGCTCTACTTTTTTTCTTTTTGATAAAAGTGACAGATATTCTATCAGAGATAAAGATTGTCTTTGTTCATTTTTTTTTCTCTATATGTACTTCCTCATGTTCTGCGTCAAGATTAAAAATGTTTGTGGTACAAAATACAGTCACTTTGGTTTCCATTAATATGCGGATATAATACATTCTTTTGTTTTTACAGTATATATTTGGCATCGAATTTATCGAGGCGTCCTTCTCGGCAGTCTTAGCTGAGGTACCCATTAAAAAAATCTCAGCTCCATTTTGCCGAGATGTCTTGATAAAGTTGTGTAGACAGTTGAGACACTAAAAATCAATTTGCAAAATTATAACAGGCACTTAAATTCTCACGAAACAATCCAGCCAAAAAAAACTTTCGAAAAGTCTATGTGAATGAAGCGTTGTGGTATCAGTCCCGACTTACGAGTTGTAGGTCGCGGGTTCAAACCCAACCAGGCGCATTACTTTGTGTAATTTTTTTCATCACCATTGCTCTCAAAACGGTGTAGGAAAACATCGTGAGGAAACCGGCATGTCCTAGAACCAAAAATTCGAAGACATGACATTCACCAACCCCCTCTAATAGAGAGGAGGCCTGAGTCCCAGCAGTGGGAACATTAAAAAGGTTTAGGCTTAGTTAAATGACGCATGGTCAATCCCAGTTTAGGTTTTATACAGGGTGTAAAGGACAGCGCTCCGCAAACTTTAAGGACTTGCTCAGTAGACGAAACTAAACAACCTTCTACAAGATTTTTTTCAGGAAACGAAAGAAAAATCAGCCTCCATACAAAATTGCAAACTAGATTGGACAGTTTGTAATGAGAGGCCGATTTCTTTTTCGTTTCCTGAAAGAAAATTGTGGAAGGTTGTTCAGTTTCGCTTACAGATCAAGCCCTTAAAGTTTGTGGAGGGCTGTCTCTTACACCCTGTATGTTGACAATTATATCTCTATTAGAATGTTACTTTATCTATGACCCGGTTCGTTTTTTTTTAGTTGATCAATCAGAGGCAAAAGTAAATATAGAACTTACCTATAAATATACCAGCAATAACTTTATAAATACAATTCTTATTTTATCTAATGGCCACACACGTGTTTCATATTATATATAAAACTATTTTAAAGCAATTCTGTGGTGTTTTTGTTTCAAGTTTCAATACATATTTTAAAACAAAGTCCCCCGCCACGTCTGTCTGTCTGTTCGCAATAAACTCAAAAACTACTGCACCGATTTTCAAGCGGTTTTCACCACGCGATAGCGTGATTCTCGAGAAAGGTTTTAGTATATAATTTGTTAATCTTTTGTATTTATTTCTGTGTACACTAACGATATCTGTTGAAGATGTCGGGAAAAAATTAGCTGAAAGGGAAACCGTGTTACCCCGAATTTAATGTGAGCGAATCCGCGGGCAAAAGCTAGTTTTAAATAAATACTAAATATGAACCTAGGTATGCAAGTCTATCTAAATAATTGTGATAATTTTTTTAAGTTTAAAGTCGTAATTGATTAAATACCGCTTTTAGGCACGCAATTAACTGTTTTTCACACTAGTGCGGAAAAGTTTGCATACTCGCCTCCAATACAATTTTCTTACATCTATTGTATTTGGCTGAGTGCTAAGCGACCCCGACTACTGGCGCCTAAATCCCCGTTTTTTGATGGCTTCGTAAGTGTTTTAAAAAACATCGTTTGATACACGTGTAAATTTGTCACAGCAGTCCTCGGCTCCATAACACCTTCGCTTACGATTTGGCCGAATGCCGCTTCGGCAGTGCCGTAACTAGCCTTTTGTACACCCGGTGCGAGCTTCTACAACGTGTAACGTTAAATGCGCAAAACCTCAGACACCCCAAATGATTTTTAATTCGATTATTGACCTAATTATGTGAGAAAAAAAAACATAAAAAAAATTAAAGGTTTTATGAGCAGTTTTAGTTTGTTTAAAATTCATATCTGCATTGAAATAAGAACTTTTATTAGTTATCCTGTATATGAAAAAAAATGATTGGATTACAACTATTTGTGTTTGTTTACCTATTTCAGCGGGTTTGCGCATGTGATGGCTCGACCTATTCATAAATAGACAGGTCGAAGTTTTTAATGAAGTTTTTTTTGAAAAATGTAACCAGTATTAAAAATAGTGGTTTAATTGATTCTGCTCGTTATTCTGAACAAACTAACAAACTAATTTCAGGTTTTGCGCATTTAACGTTACACCTTGTATAACTATCGCCTAGACAAAAGTGCAATACACACAAAAAAGGGTTAGATATAAAAAAAAATTGCGCCCCTCTAGGAACTACGCCCAGTGCCCGAGCACCTCTGGCACCGCACTAGTTACGCACTAGCACGGTCACAATGGCAAACTTTCCCCACTTATATCCAAATGAACTACGACTTTACGACTTTCTTACGACTTTCTTTTATATATATAGATGTAATATGCCACACAACTATCACACAACGCCGTCTAGTCCCAAGCTAAGCAGAGCTTGTGTTATGGGTACTAGACAACTGATAAACATACTTATATATTTCTAAATACATACATATTATAGATAAATTACACCCAGACACAGAACAAATGATCATGCTCATCACATAAACATTTGTCCTGGGTGGGAATCGAACCCACGACCTCCGGCATAGCAGTCAGGGCCACTAACCACTAGACCAACAGGCCAGTCACTACACAGCCAGTCGGTCAGTTAACTATTTTTACTGTTACTCTGTTCTGTCCCTATCCTGGGTAAAGGCCGCCCTCCACTCCATCTTTTGCGAGCCTGCTTTTCGTCCTTCTAGTTTTTCCGGAATTTGTCTGGTTGATTCCGCCATCTCAAAAGTGAAGGGCTGTGGTAAGAGTTTACAGAATACAGAGCCTACTAAGGTTTATGCATAACAAAATAATGTATTTGTTTATACATAACTAGCGGCCTGTTCTGGCTTTGCACGGGCAATAAATATAACCTATGTTACTCAGGATGAATGTAGCTTTCCAATGGTTGAAGAATTTTTGAAATCGGCACAGTAGGTTTTGAGTATTTTCATTACAAACATCACACAAAAATACAAATTTTCCCTCTTTACAATATTAGTGTAGATCAACATAATATGTAATTGAATTAAATCTAATTCATCTTGATTCCATTTCATCTCAATCAATATTTTTAATTTAATTCAATTCAATAGAGTTGTTTGAGTCAAATTGCTATTAGGCTAGCGTTATAGTTATCATTATTCAAGAGCAAAAAAGGGTACAGCTAAACATTTTTCGTAGGGCTCTATCTTTTTTTATTCATAATTATGCGTAGTTAAACCAAAATATTAAAAAAAAACTACAAACTAACATTCCTTTGCTAAAAAAAAATTAGGACCATTGACAATTTTTTTGACATTGACGTTTGTGTGGCCATTAGTTTTAGTTGTTTTAACAAATACCTAATCCTGTAAGATTTGATCAGTATTTTTTACATCAATTTGTTTTAATAGTTTTAAAGATTAGTAAATTGAAGAGTTTAAAAGGACAAACCAATAGTTGAATTCTTCTGTCACAGATTTTATTATCTGTCACAGAATTTACCTTGATTGACGTTGATTCTGAATTCTTGTTTAGCTAGATTTAACTCAATTTCTACCAGTATTTTATAAAGAACGTCTAATTATCTTGATAATCGTCCCTTGCCAAGACTGTCAATGATCTTAAAATCATAGCCGATGGCTGACTCGATTTCTGAGGCTCCTGGGTATGATCTTTTAGTAGCATTTTGAGCACCAGGGCCAAGTAACTCTTTAGTATATCTCGTTATCTCAGGAGTCACCATCTTTTTAGCCGTCCCTACCCTCTTTCACATAGTCTATCCCTTCTTTGATATTTGCTAACTCTTGGAACCTGTCATTTTGATACTTCGTTTTTTGACAAATACTTGCATCTCCTTATCCTTCCAAGTTAGTTCGAGAATTCTCGTCTCTCCTTTCAAGTTACTAAAGGTTGTATTTTAGTAATAATTTTTTCAGAAATTTCAAAATTATTATGCCAGGTACACAAATACCTGACATCTAAAAAAATATTGATCAAATCTTTTTTAATGTTTTTAAACGCTAGACCATTTATGTTTGTACATAGTTAATATTATCTATTAATGTACTATCGCAAATGTCACAGAATATACCCAACGTTATCGAGTTAATTTTAAGAAAAACCATAAATCAACCAGTCGAAATCTATGGTTACAATCTAAATCTACAAAAAAAAAAACTCGCAAATATTTTTGGTCTAGCCATAAACTCTGAAACCAATTCGTTCTTTATTTAAAACAATTTATAAATATCACCATCACCCGCCATTTTTAATATTACACTCATTTATTATTCTGACAGGTAATATATTCAAAATGGACGCTCATTGTTACGTTAGCTATTAGTAAAAAGGCCTATGAAAAGAAAGGACTAAGGTGAAGGGCCATATTCGTAATTATAGTACTTTGATTTGACTTACGTTTGACGTGTTTCAAGCATAGACACGTAGAGCGAGACTGAGCGTTACTGTCACTGAATTTTCTAAAGCCTACTGTCAACAGACGCGTAGTTTCATAGACGCGTATTCGTCATTATACGCTTACCAATTGTGAAATTATGTTGACGAGGCAGTAGCGTCGTGCCGTCGCGTCGTGTAGTTGCCGCTTCGTCGACAGATTTCATAGTTTTGTATGTAAGCTTCACGCTGGCGTACACCAACCGAATAATAACGAATACGCGTCTATGAAGCTACGCGTCCGTCAGTGGATAGTAGGCCTAAGCTTTACAAAGAAACAAGTGAAGCTACAACCAATATCTGTTTCCCACTTTTCCATAGAAATGTGACAATAACAATTGGACGTAAATTCTAAGAAAAGACAGTAACTGGATGCACGATTGTTTCGTCTATTTAACAGTTTACTAGCTTGCCAGAGAGAAAACGCTCAGTCTAGATCTATTATGTCTATGGCTACAAGGAACTTTTGGCGGTTAAATGTTGTTGTAAAAAATTGAAAATGGTGATATGAATTCTAAAGACCACTCGCTATAAGATCCTTGTAAACGTTTCTTGTTTTTTAATGTCTATTTTGGATATATGGATTTAACTGACAGAATAATATAAATTTTTACATCATTTTTCACTGAGATGACGCTATCGGGTAATGTCATTGTTCTAATCTTATTAATTGGACAACAATTATGCGATATTGGCATGAAATGTGAGTAAAATGCGCCAAATTACTTTTTTACCTACGCTTTTTTTATATTCAAAATATTTCTATACAGATAATAAATAATAATCCTTGAACATCAAAAAGGTTGTTTGACGCATTTTCCGCAAAAAAGAAAAATAAAATCAAATCGCAGTTCCAAATTTGAACCGCCATACCATAAACAAGGACATACAACGTAACCATCCGTCGCTCATACGATTTTCGTGAACGTAAACTGTTGCGTTTGAAAAAACGAAAATGTTTGGAATTTTCGAGATGTGCCGGAAGCAAGTTGCCGCGATCATTCTGCCACTTGTGTTGGCATCGCTGACGGGGTACTCCTCCGAGGCACTCAGCACTTTTGGTGTCTCCAATACGAAGCCACCCTCCGCAGCCCCAACAGCACCCCCCGGTAAATATATTTTTTTTATATAATGGGACATTTTCACACTGCACATCCACTGATTGGATTTAGAAGAAAAACACCGATCACTGTTAAAAAAAAAACATGGTTCTAAAAAAAAACACATTTTTCATTTACACTGTGTGTGTCATGTTTTTGAGTGTTGAAGCACTTGTGGTTATTTTTTAATACTTACAGGTACATACAGAGGATATTTTTGTCCCATTATATGAAAAAAAATGTTTGCCCAACATGCACAGGCGACCTTTCAAACGAACAATGTAGGTTTACATGAATTGAAATAACCTACAAAGCTTTATTTATTCACAAAAAACTTAATAACGTTAAAAACACTAAACAAACTGTATATATTGTACATACATGACATTTTTACACAATTTTGTCGACACTTCTTTCCAAATTCAAAATTTACGGTTTTAATTTTGCAGAATCGGTTTAAAAAATAAAAATGTGGCAAAGGAAACGTAGTTTTCTGCCTGTGTTTGTGTTCTTATGGCTGATTGGACAATGTTTCGGTGCGTTTAGTCCTGTTTTTGGCGTTATTAAAACTGATTCTCCTCTCAAAACACCTTCGCCTACTCCGCCGTCGGGTAAGATTTTTTTTATATAATGGGACCTTTTTTCTGTAACAATAAATCAAAACATCTAAATAAAATTACGTGTACAGTTTTAATAAACTTAAAATAATAAAATTAAATTTATTTTTACTCGTATTTTTTTGTGATTTGTATCTAGCTTGTAAATTTCTGCGTTTTTTTTATTGTGTTTGTGTTTATAAATTTATTTGAAAAATTGTTAATATGCTATTCAAAGTGTATTTTAGTCTCATTATATAAATATATATATATATAACGGCGGCGTCCAAAAGAATACATTTCATATATATTCATCACACAATACACAAACACTTAACTCTAGAAACTAGATACACAATTCCTCTGATTACAAATAATGCTATAGATTTTTACTTTGTCTGTTAGCAAATTTTAGCACATTTTGTAATGAAATAACAGCTTTATTTAGGAAATAGTAATATAACTGTTGTAATTCAGAGGAAAAAAACACAAAAAACAGACACCAATCGCTCCTTTTATAATAAAAAACAAAATTTTGGCCGTCTCGCTCAAGCAAAAACACTGCTTAGCATCACATTTAGGTACGACAATTTGACAAACGAATTGGCGCCAAAAGTCAGCCATCTTTATTCCATAGACAACATATTTATACATTTTCTTCCATAGACAACTATTACAAACCTTTTTTATTGCGAAAACGAAATAGAAAGACACAGCAAGGTATACCAGTGTAAAAAAAATGTGGTGCAAAAGGCAAATACTCGCTATTGTGCCTATTATCATTGTCGGTTGGGTAAACATACAATGTACGGAAGGTTTTGGCATCTCATCTTTCGGGAAGGCTAACACAGACCCACCAAAGCCTGCGACGACCTCCGCAGCCCCTGGTAAGAGTTTCAAACAATATAATTCATACAAAAAAACAAGCTTTCATACATTCCATACAAAGTGCAATACATTCACATACACACACATACAGTCATACAACCGCTGTTTACTATACGCATGAGACAAAGCTGTGAATAAAAAAATAGCTTGGTTATCGATGTTTTAGGTTATTTGTTATTTTAATGTGTATTTCTTAGGAACTACTTGACAGAAAACTAACTACGTCTACAAGATAAACTCTGCTGTAAACTTCACAATAAAAAATGTAACATACAAAAATATGATTTTATATCTACTAAACAAAATTTTTCATATCAACAAAAATACTACACGAAATACCTACAAAAATGTCCTAGTATATAAATTAATTGGATTTCTTTGACAGTACACCACATCTTAGAAAAAAAACAGACAAAAGTTTGGATATGCGAATTGATTTAATTTAATCAGTTTACTATCAAAATTTAAAGCTATCACAAAATTGTCGAAAGCAAGCAATACTGTAATGACAATTTTATCATATCCAAGCACCATTTGAAAACTATCTAGATTTGCATCTTTCGAAAATTCATGCGTAGATAGTTCTATAAAAATTCACTTGTAGCGAATGCAAAATTCGAAAAAAAAACATTTACATAAAATAAAAATTATGTCATAAAAATTCTAAATTCAAATTTTACCGCCCGATTGATAACCATAGACAAAAGGAAAAGCTATAAATAATTGTGTAAAAAAAAATTGAAAAAGGTTACTTTTAACCGCGTTGAGATGTGGTGTCGACGACAGGCCGCGGCGGCCATTTTGCCTTTGCTCCTAATTGGCTGGATGATGGGACAATCAGATGCCCTAACTACGTTTGGGAAAAGCAATACTGTTGGACCCACTGTGGCACCGACATTGCCACCTCGTAAGTATTTGATAAGAGAGTTACGTTTATTCGAACTTTTACGTTTAAAAATAAATAGAAAAAACTAATAGAATTCTAATTACAAAAATAAAAAATAAAACAGAAACTCTTGGTTTATGATTCTGTATATCGATGGCTTATAGTGAATACCTCGTAATTACGAAATACATAACTTTTCAGGAGGCACAAAAAACCAAATTAGATCTTTATTATGATTAAAATTTAAATGTGCTTCTATGTGCTTTTTCCAAATATTTAAATATATTGACTTATTTCATACACTTATTTTTATTGTTTTTCAATTTTTTCGACATGTTTCGCCGTCGCTAGGGTATCACACCAAACTGAATCAAGCAAGGTATGCGTTCAACATCATTGATGGTGCTAGAGCTATTGTATTAAAATTTTGCTTGATAAAAGATTGTGCGTTAAGAGCTTTTTTTCCAGAAATATAATTAAAAAAAAAAATACATAAAATTGCAAATCCGAGGTTTTTACTCTAAGCCGTCGATATGTCACTGTCATATTCTATCAGGATCAGTTACTAGTATACAATAGACAATCTAGAATGTTGACATTAAAAACAAAATGAAAGAAGTAGGAAATTTTGATACTTTTAAATGATTAAACCTTAAAAAAACTTGTAAATAATAACGTATTTACATAAAAACGTAAATCGAAGTAACGTAGCTCTCTTTCTAGTTAATTTATAAGTAATGTGAATGCTTTTTCACGTATTTATGACAATTATGACATTAGTGCACGTCAAAATCGCACTCACTCGATGCACGTACAAAAATATAGCTAGCAGTTTATCTTTATGTAGACAATTTTAACAAATCAAACATCATTCAACATCACATAAGTTTTTGTTTTTCATTGGCTTTCCAACTTTATCATTAAATGAGAGAGCTTTTACCCACAACTAGGGTTGCCAGGTCCTGAAACTGAAAAGCCGGACAATCTATCCTATTTAGCCGGACATTTAGTCAAAAAAGCCGATATTTTTTTAAGTCTAATAAAATTCATAAAATCTTTTTGAATTCTAAAGAAAAAACAATGAAATTAAGTGATATTAATGCTAGACTATTGCATGTCCGCTCTACTTGTGCTAGCGATACAAGGTAAGGCAAAACTCTAATGACAATTCTAAATAAAATGGTCTTTAAAAAGCCTAACAAAAGCCAAAAATGCTCAAATTTGGCCGGACACGCAACTAAAAAGCCTGACTATGTCCGGCTTTATCCGGACGCCTGGCAACGCTACCCGCAACTCTAATGCGTACGTAAAATATAGCCTATGTCACTCAGGAATAAAACAGCTCTCTATCGGTGAAAAATTTTAGCAATCGGACCAGTACTTTCAGAAATTTTCTCCCACAAACAAACAGCAAAAATAAATCTACCTCTTTATTATATTGTATAGATATAGATGAGCTCGGAAAATACCTATACTTTTTTTTGGATGGGAATCCGTTAAATAACTTATCTCGCTCCGGGTGAAGCGAGAGGGAGGGCCAGACTTGTACTGACTAAACCCACTCTGTTCCTTCAGTTACTCTCTGCAATCCAAGCCACAATGAGCTTTTTTCATTTTAAACTTTGGCCTTTGGCAAACAAATCTATAAATTACCTACCTATAGATCGCTATACCATAAAATAAAACTCCTATAATTGGCGATATACTCGTATTTACACTTTTTATGACCGTAATAAAAAAAAACATACAGAAAAAGAGCCTTTTAAATTGCTGTGTCAATTTTAAATGTCATAATGTCATTTTTACAATAAAACTAGCCATAAACTGACATCCCAATCATGGAATATTATAATTTGAATTGTGTGGCTAATTATGAGAAATAAACAAGTAAAAAACATAAGCTATTAACTTGTGAACCGTAAAGAAATGTAGTTAACTTACTCGTAAAATGAACGGAAAAGATTTGTTAAAATTCTCTATGGTTTAATTTTTTTTTTAATTACACTTTTATAGTCATTCTTTTTCAAATTACTTCAGTTTATTTCAGCCGGTGTAAGTATTATGAATTTTGTTTTAATTAGCTAAAAAACATGTTTCGTCTGTGGTTTAATTTAGATGTAAATTATTTGTATTTAAATATTTTGTGATTATATTGTTAGCATTTTTAGAGTGTGTTTAAGCTGATTGCGGAGTAACATAGAGATGACTTATTTTGTTGTAGAAAAAATCGGTAGCGTAGATATACCTAAATCATTTTTAGAAAAACATTTAATAAATAATACATATCTAAGTATAATATCATACCATAGGTTACGTGTAGGGAGATAACTTTTAGACTTTTGTCGTTAATTTTACTAAGAAAGCTTTAGGGATATGTCGTTACCATCCCCGCTAACTGTCCTATCACAAACTGGCGTATCTGCAATGATATTCCCTATGTGTTCATAAATTATTTCGAATAAGTTCTCTTTAATCGTCGTATCTAATGATATTTTATTAAACAGATTTGCTATAAGCGCACTCGTAAAGACTCGACAGGATCATAGTTGGTATCCTTGCCTTAATTCATGAATCCCCAAGCGACCACCGGTGGCCGCGCATCTATTGTCTTACTATTGTGTCTCTAATTGACGGTATCTGAAGGGTTAAGTCTGCGTTACGCATCGATTCTTTTTTTTCAGTTAGTTATTGACAATAATAGCCGTTTCTTTTTTTTTTGTTGGATTTATCATGCTATCCCTTTCCTATACTTTTAACTTGTAGGGAAATGTACAATGAATGAAAGGCGTGAGTGATTGCTGCCGCTGCTGCGCGGAACACTTTTTTCGGTTGATTTGTGAGTTTATAACATGTCTGTTTATTAAAATGTTATTGGTCGTATCTGTATCGTTTACCATTTAGAAGATAATCGTGTATTTTGTTTGGCGTAAGTGCAAAAAAAAATGGAAATAAATTATTCTCACTACCTTCGTACCTTAAGGCTTTAGGGCAACTTAAAGAATAAGATCTAACTGCCGCACTCAGAGACGTCATTTAACTTTAATGTCAATTAAAGCAAAACCTAAGGTACTTAACGTCATAAAGATATAGACTATTATTCAATGACAAAATTAGTAAATCAGAGATTAGCGTTAATGGGCGTCTCTGAGTGCGGCAGTAAGAAATATATGGCCAAGAAAAACTGGCCAGATCGTTTTAAACGTTAAAGTTTAATGGTATGCCAATCCTCGTTCAGCCTATTTTCTTTAGACCTTTTAACCTTTCGTATACCGTAATAGGCTAGTTGCTGTAAAACATGAAATTAGTCCGTCTTTTAGATTATTCAAAAATAAGGGACACGTTTTTTTTTTTTGTAAATTAAAGTTACGTGTGACGTGGTGACAAAATGCAGCAAAGCGTGACGTTACACGTAACTTTAATGGGCTATATCTTTGTAATTTTTTGGTTAATCGAAAAAAGAAAAAATACGTTACTACTATTTTTTATAATCTAAAATACGGACTAAATAAAATATAGTTATTTTGACCCTGGAAACTACCCTATTAGAGATACAATAGAAAGCGAACGCCGTCGTCCGATTGGGGTTTAATGAATCATAATAATAATTTACTTTGTTTGTAAATTGAATTGTCATAAAAAATCTACATCAATAATAGTTTTCAAAGAATCGTCAATAAAACCATTCCGTCAATCATCTGTTAGAATTTTAGAACGTTTTACAAACCCATAATTATTTCTATTGACATTATTGAAAACACATCATATTTGTAACCAAACATCATTTAACAATAATTCGTGAACTAACAGAACTGTCACTTTGACAAATGATAGCTCATAACAATACCGTCAATTGTTTTAATACCAACCTTCAAACAAGTAACGTCTGAAATGAAATATTATGATGCTCAAATTGTTATGTTGGCTTTTCACGATACGCCTTTAGTTTCTTGGATAACAATAGTTTTTTTTTTAACCCTTCAGATACCGTCAATTAGAGACACAATAGTAAGACAATAGATGCGCGGCCACCGGTGGTCGCTTGGGGATTCATGAATTAAGGGTGGAAATCATCCAATGACTTCTCCCGCTCTGGGTGGAGCGAGAGGGCGCGTCAGACTTTTACTGACTAAAACCACACCTTTGACTAGTTTCCTTCAGTTATTATACCCTCTGCGTACTAGGGCTAGGGGTTTCCTTTTCAGAAATTCCCCGCGGTCCAGCTAGCGAGCATCGACCCCACTGAGTCCCTACGGTTTGCTGTCATCTTTTGAGAAGCGCGTGGGTCGCATGCGCTGTTGACGATTAGGCTCGGTCCGGCTAAATACCGGACGGCCGGACGGCGGGCTACCCACTGCTCGACGTCCGCAAGCCCGCGTCTACCGTGACTGATAGTCGGGATCTGAATTTCGGCGGCTGGGGCGTGAGGACCTTCGCTCCCTCACGCGTGCCGCCTCCTCCTTTGCTAGCATTATTGCTTCGCAAAAGGAGGCGACCACCTGGTGGGTAACAACAGTGGGAAAGGGTCAATATTCTGTGTGGTTTTAACCTTACGAATACCGTAATTAGAAACAAAATAACAAAAAAAAATAAGAGAGCGAACGCCGGCGTTCGCTTGGGGCACAAAATAGATAGGTACAGAAGACCATCTCATGTATGTACTCTTTTTATACCTACGCTCGATGGACGCACACTAATGAGCGTTCGAGCCGTTATTGTTCGACGAGCGGGCCGAGGCGCTCCGAGATATCGTGTCCGTGAACGGTGTCTGTGTCTGTGTGTACGTTGCTTGAGCGTACTTTGTATGTAGATTGACTTCTAAACTTATATATTTTGGCCACTAACCCCTAGACTAACAAGCCAGTCTCAAAAATTACATACCTATATAAAAATTTGCTATAAAATCCTATCTATTATTCCCTTAAAATATCTAATATTTACGTATACTCATAAAATCCAGGCCATTTACCTACTAGACCAGTTAAAAAACCATAAATAATCTAGACTCAAGTCCATAGACCATAAACCCCGTTCGAAATACAAATGAGACCCATAAACAATAAACATAGACCTTGTGGAGGTCATATTGTCTTTGGTAAGAATGTCTATGGTACAAAATGGTACAGAAAGTATAAAAAAAACTATCGCATGTTTGGGAAAAATTATATGTATCAGTTTTATAGATAGCTGTCATATAAATCTTCGATTTGACATAGAACTTGGTTAAAAGCTAGTTTTTTAGGGTTCTGGACAAGCCTACTGGGGCCAGGATTATCCGAAAAGTAGCTCGAGCCCCGGTATGAAGGCTAGAAGGAACGGGGTGGGTTTTTGCCCAAGAGCGGGGGTTTACCATAAAAAAAGGTTCCGTACAAAAGGAAAAATGGGAACCCTTATAAAATCACTATGTTGTTCGTCTTTTTTTATGTTGGGGAAAATCATCCAATGATAACCCCCGCTCTTGGGCGGAGCGGGAGATAGTGTCAGACTCTTACTGACTAAAAAATCCACCCCGTAGTAGTTTTTTTTTTTGTCGACGGGGAAAATCATCTTATGACAAAACCCGCTCTTGGGTGGAGCGGGAGATAGTGTCAGACCCTTACTGACTAAAAACCCCGCGCCGTTCCTTCTAGCCTTCATACCGGGGGTCGAGCTCCCTTTCGGATTACCCTGGCCCCAGTAGGCTTCGACCTGGCTGGTCCCCTGCTGTTGCTGACTTCACTTCTATAGGTTAATGCATTCCAAAAACGACCTGCTTGTATTGTGAAAGATTTAAAGCCCAAGCGCCCGAGCAGTGCCATAAAACAGTGACTTTCTGAAGCCTACTCCTCGGTAACGGCCAGGTTTGAAAAAAAAAATGTTTAATAGAATCATGAATAACAATATTATTGATTTTTTCATGCGATTAGTACTTTTGTCCAATAAAAATAAATTCAGCCTCTCCATACAAACTGTCCAATCAAGTTTTTAGTTTTGTATGGTGAGGCTGAACTGATTATTTTTTTCGTTTCTTGAAAAAGTCTTGTGGAAGGTTGTTCAGTTTCGTCTACTGAGCAAGCCCTTATAGTTTGTGGAAGGCTGTCGCTTACACCCTATTGTATGTGTGCGCGGGCGAAGCTGCGGGCAAAAGCTAGTATTAAAATAAAAACCATTTGTTTTCCTATCGATCGCTACATAGTACTCGTACCAAAGAGGTCATTGGCAATATATTTCTATTGTAACGCAACCTTTTTGGCAACTCATTCTGTATAATTTGAAGGAGGTTAAAAGCATTGCTTGTTTGAATAACATTATTCAATGTTATTAGACTCTGATAATGTGTTTTTAAGCCGTTGGCCCGGCTACCGTCGCAATAATATTAAAAAGGTGTTATATATATATTAGGCATAACTCTTACCTAAAATATGGCGTCTAAAAATTCCTCCGCATCGCTGTCAACTGGAAGTGTGCCTAAAAGACTGGAGGCATTCTTTTAATTCATAAATCCCCAAGCGACCACCGGTGGCCGCGCATCTATTGTGTCTCTAATTGACGGTATCTGAAGGGTTAATTGATATAAACTAGTGCTTGACTGCGATCCCACCTGATGGTAATCAGTGATGCAATCGTTGATGGTGAGGTGCACTAGTTTATTAAGAGCCTATTCACTCTAACCTTAGATACCCACTTATTTTTTATAATGATATTCCGCAACTATCACACAACGCCGTCTAGTCCCAAGCTAAGCAGAGCTTGTGTTATGAGTACTATACAACAGAAAAACATACTTATATATTTCTAAATACATATATATTATAGATAACACCCAGACACAGAACAAATGATCATGCTCATCATACAAACATTTGTCCTGGGTGGGAATCGAACCCACGACCTTATCGGCTTACCAGTCAGGGTCATTAACTACTAGATCAACAGTCAATTATAATCGGATGGGAAGATCGCAGCAGGCAAATTGTCTGTTTGGCAGTACAAAGTTCGCTGGGTCAGCCCGTTTGAAATATAATTCCTTATTCTGATTCTGAATGCCAATGCTACAATTTCACTACCCACAACGCATTCGACGCTACGTAGGAACGATCGTGAAAGTTTTCCCATTGACTTTAGCACGCACACAATGCGTGCAGTTAATATCTGAACCAGTCTGGGATCCGCAAAATTGTGTGGGTTAGATATGTGTTGCGGATGAATTCAATGAGGAAAATAACATGCCGTGGGGGAAAATATACAAGGTGTAACGTTAAATCACCACAATATGCCAAAGAAGAATCTTTGATTTCTTTGGCCATATTGCCAGAAAGAGAGGTGATAACTTCGAAAAGTTGCTTCTGACAGGAAAAATTGATGGGAAAAGACCCAGGGGCAGGAGTCCATTACGTTGGTCAGACCAAATCCGTGATACACTGGAGACCACAGTCTGCGACGCCATCCACATCGCCGAAGACAGGACAACATGGCGAAATATAGTCCATAAAAAGATTATTCGTCGAGGTCACGACCCTCAGCATTGAGGATAAACGACGCAAGGAGGAGGAACGTTAAATGCGCAAAACCTGAAATTAGTTTGATCAAAATAAGGAGCAGAATCAATTAAACCACCTTTTAATATAGGTTATATTTTTCAAAAAAAACTTCACTAAAAACTTCGACCTGTCCATTTATGAATAGGTCAAGCCATCACGTGCGCAAACCCACTGAAATAGGTAAACAAACACAAATAGTTTTAATCCAATCAAATTTTCTCATACACGGGTTAATAAAAGTTCTTATTTTAATGCAGATATGAATTTTAAACATACTAAAACTGCTCATAAAACCTTTAATTTTTTTTTAATTTTTTTTCTCACATAATTAGGTCAATTGAATTAAAAATCATTTGGGGTGTCTGAGGTTTTGAGCATTTAACATTACACGTGTATACCACATAATTTTTAGTATATGCGAAACCTGAATATAGTTTCTTCAGAATCTATTCCAATTATTTTTACACCATGCTATATTTTTTACAAGCTTTTATTTAGTTTCACCTATCCCGAAGTTTGTCTGTTAACAAGCAAATTAAATTTGGACCACTTTCCGGTAACCGATTGAAATGAAATATTGCATGGTTGTATAAATTAGGTGATAATGCAAAATTATTATGACATGAAGCTGATCTGATGATGGAACCGGAAGGTGGCAATACTGGCTATAGGAACTTGGTAGTTAACCCTTCAGATACCGTCAATTAGAGACACAATAGTAAGACAATAGATGCGCGGCCACCGGTGGTCGCTTGGGGATTCATGAAACGACACAACCCTATCGAGTTTGGGCTCGTATGATTCGTCTTGACGTGTATTAATTATATAGGTATACCGAGATATAAAAGCTTGCTATGATAAAATTAAACTTGTTTAATCTTGTTTTTGCATTGAAGTCGGTTGTATTTTTTTGTAAAACAGAACAGTTTTATTATATGTATGGTAGATAATAATTCACACTACTAAAGCTATAATTCTACCTCATTTCTTCAAAGTCTGCATAATTGCCGGCACTCGAGTGTTTTAAAAAGAAAATTACCACTCTCTTATCTGATGTAATGTCGTGTTTATTTTCAAATTGCAGCTTTTAAGTTCAGATTCAAGGATAAGGTTTTTAGCACTGTTTTAAAATGGAATTTGGTGGTCATCTAGGTTCCATGACCATGGTACAAAAGCCGTGAAGGGTTGGAGTTTTGGGGTATATCTATAAAACATAAGTTTGAAATCGGTTAAGGTTAAGGTTGAAAGAGTAATTTACTAACTTATTTTTTTACTTTTTATAGACTTTTTGCGTCGGGGATTTTTAAAATGTTTAATTTTTGTTTTAAAAACGTGATTATTGTTACAATATTTCCATATTACAGTAATAACACTCTCAACGGAATTAAAATTCTTAGGACATTTCCCGTTGGCTCAGAACCCTGAAATGTGGCTTAAAGCAAGGTCTCATAGCACAAGTATGGGAAAAAATCAGAAAACTGCAAATTATCTTGTTACGTCACAAAAAAAAATTTTACTGTTTGGAAAAATCTTCGTAACTCAATTCGGTAATTGAACTGTTTTCATAGATAGGTTGTACGGAACCCTCAGTGCGCGACTCCTAATCTCACTTATCCAGTTTTTCTTCTCCATCATCTTCAGCCTTTTTAATGTTCCCACTGCTGGGACTCAGGCCTCCTCTCTAGGAGAAGGAACGGGCCGTAATCCACCACGCGGGCCCAATGCGGGTTGGTAAATGTCACATGTCTTCCAATTTTTGATTCTAGGACATGCCGGTTTCCTCACGATGTTTTCCTACACCGTTTTGAGAGCAGTGGTGATGAATATAATTACACAAAGTAATGCGCCTGGCAGGGTTTGAACTTGCGTAAGTCGGAGCCATTACCACTCGGCCACCACTGCTCGTTTTTTGCTCGGTTTTCGAAATAAAATTACGTTTTCAACTTAAACATTATTATTATGATTTTATCGCTTAGTTCATTCCAATGCGGTCAAATACATAGGTTAAAAATTCTTCAGCATATTTTTTATAGTGTAACAGAATTCTTGCGAGCGTTATGAAATATTTTTTTGGCCAAGTGTAAATATAGCATACCTACAAATATAATGAAGTGTAGGTGCTTATTTCTTAAGCATTACTATGTACATGCTTGCTTATTTACGTAATAGTGAAATGTAGAAAAACCATTTTACTTCGCACATTGAAGGACTGGTACAATTTGCTTGCTGCGGTCTTCTTTTCCGATTATAATTTAGGTGTCTTCAAGGCAAGAGTGAAAAGGCTGCGTCGGGCCTTGGTTCAGGCCATGGTCCGAAGCGAGGAGGAGTGGCAGGCGGTCGCCTCCTTCTGCGAAGCAGTAATGCTAGCAAAGGAGGAGGCCTAGCGCATCAGGCAACGGCGCTCTCGCCGCCGCCGACGGGATTCCGATTCCGATTTCCGGCTACCGTAGACGCGGGCTCGCGGACGCTGAGCCATGGGTAGCTTGCTATCCGACCGTCCGGTAACTGTCCGGACCGAGGCTAAGACGTCGACGGCGCGCACTGTTCCCGCGCGCCTCAAGAAGTTGTCAGCAACAGCAGGGGCCCCGCCGGGTCGAAGCCTACTGGGGCCAGGGTTATCCGAAAGGGGGCTCGAGCCCCGATATGAAGGCTAGAAGGAACGGGGTGGATCTTTAGTCAGTAAAAGTCTGACACTATCTCCCGCTCCGCCCAGAGCTCGGAGATGTTATTAGATGATATTCCCACCTAAAAAAAAATGGTATACGTGACGCTTAATCACGCATTTGCCCTTATGACCTGAAAAACTAACAACACGCAATTTTCAAACAAACCAACATATCTATTTATATATTCCGATCCAACAGAAACACTCGCCAAGTAAAAGTTAAATTATTCACCAACCTAGTTCCGCTACTCGGTAATAGATGGCGCTGTCCGATAGCTATCGGAAGCGGTTTAGATTTACACGTAGCAATCACCATTTATCTTGATCTCTTGATAGGCGTAGTTAAAAGGAATACGGAGGCCAGTTAAAAATGGTTTATTTGGCTGCAACCGGCCACTGTATCAGCTGATTTGAAATTTTAATCGGGATTGGAATGGAACAGCGTGTTATGCTACAATAGACTCTATTAGTGTGTATTTACAGGTTATAATCGTTTGTTTAAGTATAATTATATCGCGTTTGTTGTTTTAATCAGTGTTGCCAGAGCTCTTAATTGTAATTTGCATCTAATAACAATTCATAAACTTCACTGACACTGTTTTAATATAGTCCACGCCATTTTAGTCCGTATTTTGTATGTCACTAGCCACAAATTTGCTTAACAGTATTGTGGCCTTTGAATTAAGCATATAATCGGAATTACTTAAACCACCATCTTCCTGTCCTTGTCCCATGTTACTCGGGGTCGGTGCAACACAAGGGGCGTAGCTACCACCGCATAAACCGCATCAATGATAGGGGCCCAACTATATGGGGCCCCCGAAATACCGGAACCGGAAAGCAGGGGCCCCCAACTCCCCACGATTGAAGGGGCCCCTGGAGTTCAGGGAACCCCTGACTAATGGGGCCCCCCTACTAACGGGAGTCCCCAAACTACAAGGGCCCCGACGTGTGCATTGTGCAAGGAGCATTGGAACAATTTACCTGCTGCGGTTATTCCATCCGATTATAATTTAGGTGTCTTCTAGGCTAGAGTGAATAGGCTCTATTAAAACTAGTGCACCTCACCATCAACGATTGCATCATTGCTTACCATCAGATGAATATGTTACGTGTCGGTATTTTATACAATACCTAGGTAATGTATAGAATACCTTTTTTTTTCGGTGGGACAAATAATCTTATGACAACCCCCGATCTTGGTTGGAGCGGGAAATAGTGTCAGACTCTTACTGACTAAAAACCCCACCCTGTTCCTTCTAGTCTTCATACCGGGGCTCGAGTTCCTTTCGGATAACCCTGGCCCCACTAGGCTTCGACCCAGCTGGGCCCCTCCTATCGCTGACAACTCCATGAGGCGCGCGGGAACAGTGCGCGCCGTCGACGTCTTGGGCTCGATACGGACAGTTACCGGACTGTCGGAAAGCAAGCTACCCGTGGCTCGCCGTCCGCGAGCCCGCGTCTACGGTGGCTGGAAATCGGGATTGGAATCCCGGCGGCAGCGGTGAGGGCGCCGTTGCCTGATGCGGTCGGCCTCCTCCTTTGCTAGCATTACTGCTTCGCAGAAGGAGGCGACCGCCTGCCACTCCTCGCTCCGGACCATGGCCTGAACCAAGGCCCGGCGCGAGAGGTCTCCGCCGCCGATCATGTATAGAATACCTGCTAGCTGATATAAAATACAGCTAGCTGCAGATACAAGTAAGAAGGTGACGAAGCTATGTTGTTTTACTTGAAGTCTTCTATGTAATAAAATACAAACACAACTGTTAACGGCCTATATTTAGTTCTAGCTAGAAAAAATGCACAGGTATTCTTAAAGCGCCGTTTTGGGTAGGAACACCATGATCTTAGTTAATATTTGGACATAATATGCACATAGATAATTATAATATTCCACAACTATCACACAACGGCGTCTAGTCCCAAGCTAAGTAGAGCTTAGGTTATGGGTACTAGACAACTGATACTTATATATTTCTAAATACATACATAATATAGATAAATTACACCCAGACACAGAACAAATGATTATGCTCATCACATAAACATTTGTCCTGGGTGGGAATCGAACCCACAACCTCCGGCATAGCAGTCAGGGCCACTAGCCACTAGACCAACAGGCCAGTCAACTATGTACATGCTACAATAAACTAAGAAAACATGGAACAAAAACTTATAGTGAGAGATTTTTTTTTTGTTATGAAAACCATCCAATGACATCCCCCGCTCTTGGGCGGAGCGGGAGATAGTGTCAGACTTTACCTGACTAAAAATTCACCCCGTTCCTTCGTGCATTCATACCGGCGCTGAGCTACCTCTCTATACTAACCCTGGCCCCAGTAGGCTTCGACCCAGCTGGGCCCATGCTGTTGCTGACAACTCCTTGAGGCGCGCGGGAACAGTGCGCGCCGTCGACGACTTAGGTTCGGTCCAGACAGTTACCGGACGGTCGGACAGCGAAGTACCCATTGCTCGCCGTCCGCATTTCAGATTCCGACTCGCAATAAATAATACTTTATAACATAGTTGGCCTTATGATGTTCTGACACGGAATGGGCCATAATCCACCACACGGGCCCATTGCGGTTTGGTGGATGTCACATGTCTTTGAATTTTTGGTCCTAAGACATGCAGGTTTCCTCATGATGTTTTCCTTCGCCGTTTTGAGAGCAGTGGTGATGAAATAAATTGCACAAAGTAATTCGACTACCTGCGACCAACAACTAGTAAGTCGGAGCCATTACCCCTCGGCCACCACTGCTCCATGCTTACTTGAAAAATTCTTTCTGTATACTATTGATCATTTCGTCATTATCCATACATCGGATACTTTATTACTTTTCAATGCTACTCCGACCGATACGGCCATATCACCCTCAACGACCACTCTATTTATACCCAAGGCCTAAGGAAAAAATACACTAATAAAAAACCTAAGACAGTGTACTTTCCTGAACATTTATGGTCCCCCTCTTAACCTTTAGAATGCTATCATATATTATGTTATGCCTCCGTCATTTGCATGTTTGGACACGCGATGTTGGCCCTTTGCCATTGGTGTTGGCGACAAATGTTTGCAGCAAACGTTTTACATAATTATACATGACTTTATCTTCGTTTAAGTAGAGGTGGATCGCGTGTGTGTTTTGGTGGATTTATTTTTTAGCAGTGGCTTAGGCATTTGTCTCTTGTACATTAAGGTGAGTATTGACTACAACATTTTCTGGAGCATTTCTGTATAATGTAACATTCTTACGAATGGTACAATACAGGCAAAAGATCAGTTTCCAAAGCATTTCCATGTAATGTAACATTCCTGCGAATGCTCGGCGTTATGTTACGGGTAAATGCTCACAGCGACTGTGCATTTACCAACATTTTGTTGTACCTTGCGTTCATTTTTTTTTTAAATGTCACTCCGCAACCGCGCATCGCCCGCACTCGTGGCTCGACGAAATGTTACACCAATATGCTCGACGGAATGTTACACCAATATGCTCGTTGGTTTGTAACAAAGAGGCGAGCGTGCTCGACGTTTCGTTCGTAAAAGGATGATACACTAGAACATATCATAGAACGGCTCGTTGTTCTGTTACAAGTAAATATTGTAATTTATACTCACCTTTAGGTTGCGGGTTTGAAACTAGACTAATAGAAGAGTTAGGTCACTCTGACTCTCACGGCCTCATAAACAACGTGTAACGTTAAATGCGCAAAACCTGAAAATAGTTTGATCAGAATAACGAGCAGAATCAATTAAACCACTTTTTTTAGTATAGGTCACATTTTATTAAAAATTCTGCTTTAAAAATTTTGCCCTGTCTATTTATTAGTAGGTCAAGAAATCACGTGCGCAAACCCGCCCAAATAGGTAACCAAATCCAAATGGTGGTAGTCCAATAAAATTTTCTCATATGCAGGATGATCAAAGTTCTTATTTCGATGCAGATACGAATTTTAAACAAACTAAAACTGCACATAAAACCTTTTTTTAATTTTGTTTTCTCACAGAATTAGGTCAATTGAATTAAAAATCATTCAGGGTGTCTATGGTATTGCGCATTTACTGTTACACGTTGTATAGTTTACAAAATGTAATACTTAGCAAAGTATATATTTATGTCCAACATTATTGAAATTAAATAAATACATAAAACTAATTCAATAACACGCTTAACTTAACCTAATAACCTAAAACTAACTTACAAAAAAAAAAATAGAGAACTAAAATAGTAATCTAAAAAGTACGGCGTTGAAAAACTCCTCCGCATCGCTGTCGACTGGATTTGTCAAATATTAGGTTTAAAAAAAATATAATTATTAGATATCATTAACATTTGACTGGCCTATTGGTCTAGTGGTTAGTGGCCCTGACTGCTATGCCGGAGGGTTCGATTCCCACCCAGGATCAATGCTTATGTGATGAGCATGACCATTTGTTCTGTGTCTGGGTGTAATTTATCTATAATATGTATGTATTTAGAAATATATAAGTATGTTTATCAGTTGTCTAGTACCCATAACACAAGCTCTGCTTAGCTTAGGACTAGACGGCGTTGTGTGATAGTTGTGGAATATTATTCTCCTCCGCATCGCTGTCGACTGGATTTGTTAGGTTTAAAGAAAAATGACAAAATGTAAAAAAAAAATATAATTATTAGATATGATTTACATGACTGTCACCCTGTACCTCGAAAAGCTGGCAAAAGCAAGTTTTGTACTGAATAATTGGTTCGACCTATCACAACAGAGTATTAGAAATAATTTTATGTACATTATTGTATAGGTCCACTGCGTAATCATGGCTGTCTCTAATAAGATAGTTGACGAGCAATAAAACTAACATTTTCTTTACCAATAGGGTCTCGTTATACGTAATTGGTTCGACCTATCACGTCAGTTTATTGGAAACTAGCTTTTGCGCGTGGCTTCGACCGCGTACATAATATATAGCCTATGTCACTCAGGAAAAAAACAGCTTTCTATCGGTGAAAAGAATTTTAGCAATCGGACCAGTACTTCCATTACCTCCTACAAACAAACAAAAAAAAATTTACATTTTAAGTGTACATAATTTCATTGAAGTTTTTGACAAGGTTTACAGCTGTATACACGGTTACCGGTGGTGGATTAGCCATATAGCAAGAGTAGCAAATGCTAGGGGCACCGCGCTTTCGGGGGTCCCATGCATTCAGTAGCTCACGCGTTCAGGGGCCCCACGAGTTCAGGGGCGCACTTGAACGTAAAAAAAATAGTATAAAAATTACACAAGGGCCTGCGCACACTTGAAACAAGAGGTTTTAGACAGACTTGTCTAAGACGTCGTAGACAAGTCTGTCTGAGACGTCGTAGACAAGTCTGTCTGAGACGTCTTAAACTAAACTGTTTGGTCGCAGACATCATAGACACGTTTGCGACATCGTCTGTCTAAGACAGTCTTATTTCAAGTGAGCGCAGGCCCTAAACTTCATGAAGTCTAAATACAGCCAATATCTTTAGATGTGATAGTCAATTTAATTTTCTTTAGACTTTCCTCCAAGTGAATTAAAGAATAGAAGATCTATAATTAATTTTATTAGCATCGCTTGAAAATAATAATCTTGTATAACAGTATTTGTTTGCATATCGGTAACAAAAGACACCTAGATAACAAAATAGAGAGTTGAAATGTGTTAGATAGAACAACGAAATATTGAAGTTTGTTTTTGGTAAATGAATTATGTTTTGTAAAAAGTCATAGAACAAAAGTTGTTGTTTATGATGTTAGTAAAACAGCTCTGCAAGGTTATTAGTATTTTACAAATAACCCTGTATAGATAGATAGATAGAAGCAACGATAATTACATAACAGCATTAGTAATCGTAGATAGATAGAAAACAGCATCACCAATAAATTAAGTCCTTATAGATAGATAGATAGAAATATCGATCGTTAGATAACAGCATTAGGCAAGTATCTGTAGATAAAACAAAAGACCATCACCAATAAAGTAAGTCCTTATAGATAGATAGATAGAAGTATGGATAGATAGACAATAGCATTAGGCAAGTACTTGTAGATAGATAGAACAAAAGAGCATCGCCAATAGCTTAAGTCCTAAACGTTCCTAATGACTTATAGTATGTCGTGTCATTTTCCAGCCCGGCCGTGCTCTCGGCAGGCGGAGTGCGCCGGGATCAGCAGCACTTCTTGCGTCCGCACGCACTACGACCCGGTCACTCGTTGCCTGTGCGGAGACAACCAGCCCCCAGTGAATGGACAGTGCGACTCGCAGACTAAAGGTAACTTGCACTCTATTGCCATTTCCCAACTAGCTTATTTAAAAAATGGGAAATCATCCGAAGACTTATTCCCAACGACGTTACTGCCACTTGATACTCGCTCCAGACCATGGCCTATACCATCAAAGACGCTTCAACCTGGCCACCGCTAAGCTCATTTTTGCTTGCACTCGGAACGAAAATTTCAAAAGATTTCGTTTCGCACCGTGTCGCAGGATTTATGCAAAATGTTTTTTTAAATGACCAGGCAGAAATGACCACGATGGTACCTGGGCCCGACGCGATAGATCGTTGTCGCCGATGGCCCTCATAAGGGTTCGGCTTCCAATCCTACGGGATGCGGCTGAAAACCCGTATTTTACATGGAGCGACTGCCTATCAGACCCTCCACAACCGACTTACTGAACAACTCGATACTCCGATATCATGAATCTCCTCTTCGAGACGCGGGCAAAACCGCTAGCTGTAGCTAGTCTTTTATGTTTTTCCTTCAACTCTTTATCAGCTAACCTTCAAGCCTCATAATAACCCCAACCCCGATCGGATCACACAATTAACTCTAAGCAGTTTAGCCCCAGGATAATGAACGCGTATACCTCATACCAACCCTGATAAAAACATAAAATTATAACGAGCCTGACCCTGAAGCGTTATCAGGACCAAATTAAAGAAAACTACTCGAACTTTCGTGTATTTGTAAGCAGCCGAAAGCAGTGCCGGATTAGGCCAGCGCGGGGCTTGTAGCCAATTCAAACAAGGGGCGCCTGTGTTCTTAACAATATTTTTATTTATTTATTTATTTATTTAAACTTCATGTACAGTAGTGGCACATAGGCGGACTTAATGCAACAAGGCATTCTCTACCAGTCAACCTTTGGGTTAAAAAAAGACAACACTGTGGTATTTTTGTTATTATTACTTACTAGCGACCCGCAGCGGTTTCAATCGGGTGCAATATTATACATATAAACCTTCCTCTTGAATCACTCTATCTATTAAAAAAAAAAACATCAAAATCCGTTGCGTAGTTTTAAAGATTTAACCGGGTTTCGCCATCTAAAGGATTGACTATCTTATTCAATGAAATAGCATAAACAGCCTTTTAATGTTCCCACTGCTGGGACTCAGGCCTCCTCTCTCTAGGATAAGGAATGGGCCGTAATCCACCACGCGGACCCGGTGCAGGTTGGTGGATGTCACATGTCTTTGAATAAAATACACTTAATTCATGAATCCCCAAGCGACCACCGGTGGCCGCGCATCTATTGTCTTACTATTGTGTTTCTAACTGACGGTATCTGAAGGGTTAAATTAATAAAATAAAATAATTAGGTGTATTTATATAGTTTCATGAGTCTTTTTTAAAATTCAACTACAGTATCTTCGAGTACGCGGGGCCCCCGAATGCGCGGGGCCTGTAGCATTTGCTACTCTTGCTACGGCTAATCCGGCCCTGGTCGAAAGCTCACGTGCCAAACATAAATATTAGATTTTAATCTTTCAAATATAAGTACAGAGTAAGAGGTCTAATTTAACTTGTATTTTACTCGTAAGCTCCTACAATTATGATTTTTAGACATGAAATGTTACTAGTGGGGTTTTGAAAGGTATTTAAATAAATTCTTGGGGTGATAAGGGTTAATACGTCTTTTCAGTGTTAAGGTAAATCGGTGAATGCTTTAATGACTTTCGTTTTTTTTTTCGTGTGGCAATCTTTCAATGACTTCTAAAACACCAATCTCTAAAAGGCAATTACTGATCTATTTCTTGATTTATTTTCTCAGGCGTGCTTGGCACCACAAAATAGATAGGTACAGAAGTCAATCTCATGTATGTACTTCACTTTTTATATCTACGCTCGGCGATCGCGCTAGGGTCAGCGCGTTGCGACTTGAGTGCGACCAGACGATTGAGCCGAGATATCGTGTCCGTGAGCGGTGTCTATGTGTGCGTTGCTCGAGCGCGCTTTATATGTAGATTGTATTCTGTACCTATCTATTTTGTGTCGGCACCCACTGTTAATTTCTCATGGGTGCACCCACGGAGTCGGCACCCCTGAGTCAGTCAGTGACTCTTTTTGTATTTAAAGATGGTGCTAACTCTCCCTCTTTCCACAGCTCTCTACCACGTCTGCGCCAACAGCGACGAGTGTAACGATGGCCTCATCTGCGGCACTCCCAACATCACGGGAACAGCTCCACTCCACCTCAGGGTCCACGCCCCCTCGGACAAGATATGCCTCTGTGACGCCGAAACTGGGTTTACTGAGAAGGAACATACTTGCAATGGTAAGCCAGATTTAGAGATGTGCCGTTGCCGGCAATATTGCTGAAAAGTGGGAATAATGGCAATATTACCTACTCAAAGTATGTATATTGGTGGCAATATTGCCAGAAAAATTCCCACTTCAGGAAATATTGCCGGCATCGGCACGTTACTAAGTTAGATCTTTTATTTTAAGCCTTGAGCGAGGAGGATCCTCCCAAAAGAGAGGTTCCTCCGATGGGTGTCGTTGAAAACAAAAGAGGTTCCTCTCTTTTCAACGGGACTTATTCTAATGTCATTGCGAAAGTAAAAACTGTTTTAAAAACTTATTACGCAAGAGAACATGGACAATAGGAAGTAAATATAAAATAATAAACCTATAGTATATGGCAATGTTTATTGTTTCAGATGCCGATATCCTGAAGATGTCCCTACTAGCCATTTTCTTCGTGTCGTGCATAAGAAAAATCTTAGCTAACTAATTATATTAATTCACTGATTTCATTTCATACCTTTTTGTGACAATCACGTTTTTAAGGCCATTGGAAAATCCGGATTTCGAATGGAAATTCCAAATTTAAAAATCGAATATGGACTTCCCATTTTGTCTATGGAAGTATGGCGTTAGAAAGTTCAAAAACCCAAACTGTTTGAAGGACGACCAGAAACAGTGGAATTTACGTTTTTAATCGGATTTCCCAAATGTAGAATTCACGGGTTTTTAGAAGTAATTTAAAAAAGATATATGTAAAATAAAATTTTACAATAAAAAAAAACAGGTAAAGCTAAAATATATTTGCGAATCATTTATTTTCACTTGAGAATTAAGTACAAATACACATATTTTAGCTTTTAAATAAAAAAGAAACTTAAATGCCTTAGATTAAATTCATGAAATAATAAAAAAAAGTATTAACATACGTCCATTATTTTTAAGATAAATGTAAATAGTTTTAATATCAAATTTAAATTAAGATTCTATTTTAAATATTTTACAAAATGGACAGATTGTGTGAAAGAAATGAAGTCGATTAATAATTATTTCCTGCTGTTAGCACATTTCAAATCAAAAATATATACTTGATTGACCATTAAAACCTTTGCTAGCATCTGTAACTATGTAACGAATTAGAATTGGGGCGTTTTAAATCCATGCAAAAATGTCGGTTTTTTTTTTGTCAGATAACACCTTAGAATTCTGAATTTAGTTAGATACAATAAATACATTATAATCGCGAACCAATTACATTTCGTGACGACAATATCACAAAATGGTTGCACAAAATTCATATCCGCGGCAATGGCGTTTCTCGAAATACTATAATAAATAAAATAGGTTTCAACACTACTTTGATCATGGCTACCCGTTTTAGTCAGTTTAGAGAAGCCAGAGAAGTTATTTAATTATTTCCCACGAAAAAAAACGAAAGAAAATTTTTCGCCCCAGGGCCATTGGTCACCTTGTTACGACTCTGAAACATAGTTTATATTTCGATTGCGATAAAAAAATAAAAAAGCAAAGAGTTCACACTAAGGAATCTGGAGTCTTAGATCATTATTCGCATAAGCATAATCAGCCTTATTATGCTCCCACTGCTGGGACTCAGGCCTCCTCTCTAGGAGAGGGAATGAGCCGTAACCCACTACGCGGGCCCAGTGCGGGTCGGTGGTCTGCATTAATTTTTTTTTAAAAGACCGCCATTGGAATAATTTATTTGTTAAATACAGTTGCAGTTTGACTTTTTTTTTACGAATGCTTGACTGCGATCCCACCTGATGGTAAGCAGAGATGCAATCGTTGATGGTGAGGCGCACTAGTTTATTAAGAGCCTATATTGTCTTGAAGATGATTTAAAAGTCTACCTAATCTGTTTATTTTGTAAATAAGAGCTTCAAAATAAAGCTTAAGCAGCGTAATTTAGTATCTAATTATAATGTAGACATTGACTTGCGTTTAGAGTGGTTAAAATGCATTTCTTACTTTATTATTGAAAAAAAATATAGGATAAGATAAGTCTTGTTATAGACAGGTCAAAATGCTGTTTTCATTTATTCCAAATTATTCAGAATTAAATAAGTAATAGTCCAAATACAAACAAAATCAACCAGAGATCATCATTTTTTTTTTTATAAAAAAAAGCAAATATGCAGAAATCGTCACCCTGCCTTTTGGAAAAGTAGTTTATACTTTTTTTTATTTATTATAAAAGCTATATAAATTGTAAAATTCATTTTCGTGTAACTAAATAAAATTATTATAAAAAAAATATAAATCTTTATGTTTTCATTTAATATATCCATAATAAATCATGCATTCTAGAACTTTAATGTAAATTATTTATATGAAAACATTATCTCCGAATGAAATAAATTACAATATTCGAAACTGTAGAACAATTTTTAGAAAATAATTATTATTATTAAGTGTAATGTTTGAGAATTAATAAAGAGTTTAAAATTTTGTCGTAGTTTTTGTTTTATTTTTAAGAATCATGGGATATCTTTATCTGTGCATCTGGAACGAAACGAAAGAGCCGGAGGTCTCCTTCGTAGCCCTGGAACAATGGCAAAGCAGGAACGAGTAGGTTTTTAGTCAGTAAAAGTCTGACACGCCCTCCCGCTGCGCCCAAGGGCGGGATATGTCATTTAAATGATTTTCCCATCTAAAAAAAAATTGCGTCAATAATCTTATTCTTCATTAAAAATACTAAGAGTTCGGTCAGATTGCAAGAGCGGGTGGGGAGCGTTCGCAGCGCGGCAAACTCAAGAACATTATACTGTCCCCACACACGGGCTTCAAAAAACCGCTTCAAGCTTAATTTTGAAGCGGTCTTTTTTTGTGGCTCGTGTGCGGCGGTGCCGCCACAAAAAAACGCTTGAAGTGGCTTCAAACTTCACCAGTCACAAGAGGTGTCGCGCGCTTCAGCTGTTTTTTGCAGCCGCTTCTATCTTTTTTTGTGGCCGCTTTAAGCGATTTTTTGTGGCGTTCGGGGACAGTTAGGTGTCCATAGTGGACTCGCGGGTGTGGGAGGCGGCGTGGGGTGCTCAACGCTGGACGTGTGAATTACGCCATAGCTCGTTCAACCAAGTAGCCACAGTGAGGACGCGGCGGGTGGCGAGTGGAAACCCTGTCCCTTGTGAAAGCTGAGACTCAGGGGACCGCTGCGGTCCTCCCACAGGCGGGTATTGGTCGATGAATCTTTCTTTCTTTCTTTCTTTCTTTCCTTCTTTCTTTCTTTCTTTCTTTCTTTCTTTCTTTCTTTCTTTCTTTCTTTCTTTCTTTCTTTCTTTCTTTCTTTCTTTACAATTCAGTTAAGTAATAAAAAAGGGCCCTTTTAAGTTATGTAATCTTTTTCGCCCCAGGTCGTTTTACACCTGGTTACGCCACTGATTCTACTTCTAGGGTTTTCATATTTTTTGATATAATAAAAAACTTTTTACAAAAAAAAAAATTAAACCGACTTAAAAAAGTACAAAATAACTTTAATTTCGGAAGTCGGTGTTAAATAACGAAGAGACAAGATTAGGTATCTATTATAGAAACACCGACTTCCGAAATTAAAGTTATTTTGTACTTTTTGAAGTCGGTTTAATTTTTTTCTGTAAAAAGTTTTTTATTTTTCACTTTTTAGTTATGGTAGCACCACTAAAAAGTACCTACCCTTCAGCTAAACATAACTTACCTTATAGCCAGAGAGCATCTCATAACGATTCTTATAATCCCAAATACGGTTATATTACATGAATTTACCCCCTCTCCCTTTCCCCTCCCCCTTTTCTTTCAGTCAGTTATCGACTACACGTATAAACGATTTATTATTTATAATTCGATTACGACAATTCTGCTATGATTCTATGAGGAGTTCTGTTCCATATCTTCGAAGTTCATGATCAGATCATAACAATATTTCTATGGGACCAACTTGGAAGCATAAGCTATCAATCAAAAAAAAATTTTCAAAATCGGTCCACAATTGACCGAAATATCGGTGAACATACATGCAAAAAAAAAAAACATATATTCAGCCGAACATAGAACCTCCTCCTTTTCGAAGTCGGTTAAAAATATATCTCGATCCATACAGTTTAGTTCAATCACAGATAGTTTGTTTTACCTTTACCGTTAGTAAATAAAGCAAAATATAAATATTGCTTTATTTACCCATACCTAGCATTGTTTTAATTCCACACAAAAAACTACTTTTTACGCTGGATGCTATCCAAACAGCGCCATCTAGTACTGAGTAACTGTAACTAATACAAACAAAGTATATAAATAGTATCGTTTAATTCTAATAGATGTCGCTGTATTAAGTTTTAATCTCTGTAAAATTTATAGGTTTAGGAAAATAATAAATTAGATTCTTTTATATAAATTGTGACTGGGTAAATATTTGTTAAAAAATTATAAAAGACACTCTTAATTTTTTGTTACAACAATGTTATCAAATATAACCTACAAAATAAATTGTATAATGTGAAAAGATTTGGCATTAGAGGCCAAAATGCAGTAAAAACATCAAAATGAAAATAAAATTAACATGATTTTATAAATAAGTATAAAGTTTTCCATAATTTGTTACTTTCTTGGTTACAAAACATCAAAACATTTTTAAAATTAAAAATTACGCAATAATTGAAAGTGAAGGACATCAATTTTATGACGTCATAATAGCTGTATGTACATCTATTTGGACACTGCTTGATAATTTCGCCTCACTTCGTATAAGGGTTCCGTGGTGTAGTGGTTATCACATCTGCTTTACACGCAGAAGGCCGCCAGTTCGATCCTGGCCGGAATCACATACTTTTTGCTCGTTTTATACTGCTTATTTTTCATATAACTGTTTAATTGACTGGTTTTAAACTATTTTTTGACAGTGTTCGAGTGCGACTCGCTCTTGCTCAATATTTTTCTGATACCTATACAACCAGTTATTACATGAAAAATATATTCAAATATTCAATACATTCATTATGCTTACAGCTAAGGAGTGGAATTCCCTGCCGGAGTCTGTGTTCCCTGATAGCTACAGCTAGGAGGTCTTTAAGTCAAGAGTGAATAGTTTACTTCTAGACAAGCGTGCTCCATCGTCGACCACATCCTCGCTTACCACCAGGTGAGATGATGATCAAGCGCAAGCCTATCAAAAATCAACACTAATATTATAAAGAGGTAAAGTTTTTTTTTTTGTAGTGAGGTAATCTCTGAAATACTGGCTCAATTAAAAAAAAATTCAAATTTAATAATAATATTTTTTTTTTTATTTAATTGGTAAAATGTTTTCACCGATAGAAAGCTGCTTTATTCCTGAGTCAGAGTGACATAGGCTATATTTTTTCACGCGGGCGAAGCCGCGGACAAAATGCGGCTTTGGCCTCTCGGAGGTCGTGGGTTCTGTAATGTATGTACTTATTTAGAAATATATACTCGTAAGTAGGTATGTTTATCAGTTGTCTAGTACTCATAACAGAAGCTCTGCTTAGCTTGGGACTAGACGTCGTTGTGTGATAGTTGTGGAATATTTAAAAAAAGGTAGTGATTAAAAAAAAATAGAACGCAATAGGCAACTGAAGGACACAAGTGGGGTTTGTCAGTAAAAATCGGACACGCCCTCTTTTGATCAAGTGTCGTTGATCTATCAACAACTTAACATGCTACTAGCTGATTATAATTCTACGGGAAAACCACTAGTGTGGATAGATGATACTGTTGTATGCATAAACTATTCGTAAGGGATAAGTCACACCGGCCGGCCGGCTATGTACTATGCGTTCGAAATAAACAAGCTTTTAATGAAAATCATTTTTTCATAGCAAGCTTATATAGCTCGGTATACCTTTATAATTAATTCTCGTCAAGACGAATCATACGAGCACAAACTCGATGGGGTTGTGTCGTTTAACTACAAAGTTCCTATAGCCACCTTTCAGTTCCATCATCAGATCAGGTCCATGTCTTAATAATTTTGCATTGTCATCTGATTTACTCACGCATGCAAAATTTCAGCTCAATCGGTAACCGGGAAGTGTGTCAAATTTAATTTACAAGATTTGATGACAGACAAACATCGGGACAGATGAAACTAAATAACAGCTTGTAAAAAGACGTAAATATGGCACGTTTAGTACCATTTGAAAGGGCTTTACTTACTTGTTCTTAATTTTTAAAGTGACGCCCTCTAGTGGACAAAAGTACTGTGTTAAAAAAAAATTAAGATTACACAGTGTTTGAACTGTTTGATATAATTTTTATTAAGGTTCCGTACCTCAAAAGGATAAACAAAACCCTTTTAGGATCACTTTGTTGACCGTCCGTCTGTCTGTCTGTCAAGACCCTTTAATTCATGAATCCCCAAGCGACCACCGGTGGCCGCGCATCTATTGTCTTACTATTGTGTCTCTAATTGACGGTATCTGAAGGGTTAATAAACGCTACAAAAAAATTTTTAATTTGGAAATATCTTCGAGACTACAGTACGCGTCAAATAACTTTGCCGCTCTGAAGTTGGCTATATTCACTGCGCATTAGTCAATTTTACGAAAAAGACAGCACTGCGCATGCGCGAACCTCAGTGTTACGTTTCTATCTCATTCGCTCGTATACGTCCGATACCAGCTTGTGTTCCGCTCGCACCTATACCACTCGATAGTACCTACGCCGTTGTAAGGAAAGCCTAACTTCAGAGCGGCAAAGTTATTTGACGCGTACTGTACATTCGGGAATTGTAAAAACACTTTGCACGGAACCCTCAGTGCACGAGTCCGACTCGCACTTCCCCAGTTTTTTTTAATGAAATCAGAGCTTGACTGCGAGCCCACCTGATGGTAAGCAGTGATGCAAGAGTCTGACACTATCTCCCACTCCTCCCAAGGGCGAGGATATCATCTGGATGATTTTCACTCACCGAAAAGAAAAAGGAAAAAACGAAGCCGCGTTATGTTCCATGCACGCCTCAAGGAGTTGACAGCACTGTAGGGCTAGGAGCGCAGCAGGGTCGAAGCCTACTGGGTATTTTTTATGGTGGGAAAAGCATCTAATGACATCCCCAGCGGGACATAGTATCAGACTCTTACTGACTAAAACCCTCCCCGTTCCTTCTAGCCTTCATACCGGGGCTGAGCTATCTCTCGCAACTAACCCTGCTGATCCCCTGCTGTGGCTGACAATGACAACTCCTTGAGGCGCGCGAGAACAGTGCGCGCCGTCGACGACTTTGGCTCGGTCCGGGCAGTTACCGGACGGTCGGACAGCGAGCTACCCATAGTTCGCCGTCCGCGAGCCTACAGAGGCCATAGATCAGTCTTTCCCAAAGTGGGCGATAACGCCCCCTTGTGGGCGCTGCAGGTCTCAAGGGGGGCGGGAAGATAGCCAGAAAGAAAATGGAAACGTTGTGTAGAGGGGGGGGGGGGGTAATTTGTAATTTTATTTAGCTAGGAGGCCTCTTAAACAACGACTGCAAGAGCTCTCCACTCTCAACAACAACTTGTGAACATCAACTAATATGAATTAAAAGATTGCTCAAACTCGGTTCTATATTTCTCTCCGCGTAGTTCATATATCTATCCTATTTTATTGAATATAGAAAAAATGAAAATCATGTCAATCGGTCGCTCCGTTTCGCAATTAAAGTAGACACAAACAAACATATAAAAAGGCAACAGACACACTTTCGCATTTTAATAGTTATTAGTACTCGTAGATATCTATCATGTTTTAACAAGTTTTTGTTAAATAACCCGAATTGTGCATTCCTGTATCAGTCGGCTGGTTCATTGAATATTTGTTCGGACTTGTTGAGTACGATTGAGCGTCGAATGAGATAAACGAGTTTATGCATGTTTGTTTTATTCCTGTCGGTGCGTGCTGCTTAAGCATTCCTATATAAACAATGTAATATTTATTTTATTTTCATTTGTGGTTTCGCGCGCAATAGATGAGTACTTACGCCTCCTCTACACTACTCGCGAAATTGAACGTATTTCTCAAAGCAAAACAATGTCGGAAGTAAAAAAGAAGAGACGGCAATACTGTGCGGAATATATTAAATTCGGATTTATTGAAAATCCCACAAATCCATTGTCGCCTTTGTGTCTTCTATGTCTAAAAACATTTTCGAATGAAGCAATGAAGCCTTCAAGGCTGCAAGATCATTTGAATAAAATGCATCCAGATAAGAAAGACAAGAATGTAGCATATTTTCAAGACTTAGAGAAGAAGCATAATACTCAGCCAAGTGTAGCAAAACTATTTTCGGCGGCTGCTAAGCAAGATGACGACGGACTTCGAGCTTCGTACAATATCTCTTTGTTAATTGCTCAAAAAGGCAAACCACATAACATCGGAGAAGAGTTAATATTACCAGCAATAAATGAAGTAATAACTACTGTGCTTCATAAACCGGCCGCAGATATTATCCGAAAAATTCCTTTGAGTAATAATTCTGTGCAAAGACGAATTGATGAAATGGCTGAAAACATTGAAGAATCATTGTGCGATCACCTGAGGACAAGTCAATTCTTAATTCAGCTCAATGAGTCCACTTTACCAACTAATGAAGCATTGTTGTTGTCTTACGTGAGGTTTATTAAAGATGAGAAAATATGTGAAGAACTATTATTTGCTAGAAATTTAGAGACCGATACAAAAGGTGAAACCATATTCAATACATTGGAAAAGTTTTGCGATGAGAAAGAGATTCCTTTGAAAAATATTATTTCAGTTGCTACGGATGGCGCTCCGGCTATGACAGGGTGCCATAAAGGCTTCATAGCGTACTTAAAAAATAAAATTCCAGATGTCCTTGGTGTACATTGCGTTATTTATAGACAACATTTAGTTGCTAGAAACTTAAGTGAAAAACTATTTCAATCACTGCAATATGTCATCAAAGCAGTCAATAAAATCCGCAACAGCTCTTTGAATGAGAGATTATTTCATCAGCTTTGTGTTACTAATGACGAGGATTTCAACCGTTTGTTGTTTCATACTGAAGTTCGTTGGCTATCAAGAGGCAATTGTCTGACTCGATTTTACAACCTGTTTGACTCTGTTATAGAGTTCTTGGAAACTAAAGATACAGAATTGCACGACAAACTCATAACATCAAAGAATGATATAGCTTACATGACAGACCTGTATAAATTGTTCAACGACATGAATCTCAAACTGCAAGGCGATAAACTAAATTTAATTAAAACAAAAAACGTCGTTGCTGCTTTCGCAGCCAAACTGCTTCTACACAAAAAGAATCTGGGCAGACGTGAGTTTCACAATTTTCCAAATTTATCAGTATCATGCAGTAACGACGAATTGTTTGCCTACTGCCAACATTTGGAAAACCTCCACATTGACTTCACCGAACGATACCAGGACATTTTGAACTTGGAAATACCAGACTGGGTGTTAGATCCGTTTTCAAATGTCATCACAGCAATGTCACCTCAACTGGAAGAAGAACTTATAGAATTGACAACAAACGAGGAAATAATAATCAAGTTCAAAAATGGTTACCAAGAATTTTGGCTACAAAAACCGATCCCGCAATTGTACCCTGGATTGTGGTCAATCGTTCAACGATTCTTGATAGCATTCCCATCGTCATATTTGTGTGAACGTGGATTTAGTGCTGTGACAACACTGCTTACTAAAAAGAGAAATCGTTTGCTTGTTGCCGAACGTGGCGACTTGCGACTGTTCTTGAGTAAATTGGAACCTGATATCAACAAACTTATTAAACAGCATCAGATTCATCCTTCACATTAGTTTTTATATAAGGATTGATTATTTTAGTTATATTTTTAATAAAAGATACTCTGTTTTAATACTATAAAGTTGCGTTTCAATAATCATTTCTATTGGCAGGTTTTTTTTTTTTTTTTTTTTTTCTCTCGACGGGGAAAATCATCATTGACGAAACCCGCTCTTGGGTGGAGCGGGAGACAGTGTCAGAGTCTTACTGACTAAAAACCCCGCGCCGTTCCTTCTAGCCTTCATACCGGGGCTCTAGTTTCCTTTCGGATAACCCCGACCCCGGTAGGCTTCGACCCCGATGGGCCCTCCTGTTGCTGACAACTCCTTGAGGCGCGCGGGAACAGTGCGCGCCGTCGATGCCTTGGCTCGGTCCGGACAGTTACCGGACGATCGGACAGCGAGCTACCCATGGCTCGCCGTCCGCGAACCCGCGTCTACGGTGGCCGGAAATCGGGATCGGAATCCCGGCGGCGGCGGCGGGGGCGCCGTTGCCTGATGCGGTCTGCCTCCTCCTTTGCTAGCATTACTGCTTCGCAGAAGGAGGCGACCGCCTGCCACTCCTCCTCGCTCCGGACCATGGCCTGAACCAAGGCCCGGCGCGAGAGGTCTCCGCCGCCGATCGCCCCCACGAGGACACGGCGTTGCTCCGCCCAAGCAGGGCACACCTCAACTGTGTGCTCCACCGTGTCCTCCGGGCGTTCCGCACAGTGGCGGCACCCGGGCGTCTCTTCCGCTCGAATCCGATGCAGGAACCTCCCGAACTTGCCATGTCCGGTGAGGACCTGCGTCATGCGGAAGGTAAGGACGCCGTGAGGTCTTTCCAGCCACGCCTCAAAGAGGGGACTTACCGATTTCTATTGGCAGGTGGAGCCCGTAAGAGTTAACTTGAGACCTAAGCGCCGTTGTATGTTACCTACTGCGCTCAGGTTTCAAGTTGCGGGTTATAGTAAAAGTTTCGTTTAGAATTCTCCGTTAATATACATAATATACATATCTAGGTCACAATAATTAATTAATTTAATTTGAAGTTATAGTGGTTTTTAAATAGGTGAAAAAATGGGAGCGCTAAAAAAATATTTATTCTCAAAGTGGGCAGTAGACAAAATAAGTTAAGCCATAGATGATGCGAACCCTTCGAACCCGAAAGAAGAAACTAGTGGATTTTTAGTCAGTAAAAGTCTGACACACCCTCCCGCCCCGCCCAACTGCGGAGCATCATTAGATGATTTCCCACCTCAAAAAAAATCCCCTTAAAAAAGCAAGCGTAATAATGACCAGTTAATGTATTTAAATAATACTTGTATAACCAGTTTGAAAAGAAGATACTACACATAATTAATTTGCTCAATGTACTCGAAGCTTTACTATAACATAATAATAATATGTTGCTTTGAAAAATCCGGTTTGACATTTCAAAAAGTAGTTAGTCTCTGGTCAATCCTGTGTGCGAAAGGACGCGTTCGAAATTTAAAAGTTTTTGTTTTTTAAAACAACGTTTTAAGTTACACGTGAGTGATTTTGTTTTTAATATCCCTTTTTTTTTTTGGTCTTTTGTTTTTGAATTTGTGAAAAGGTGTACTGGATTTTGCGCGTGTGAATTTGTAGCTGTAATGTGAATTACGAATCGCAACTTTTTTCGTCATCTATCTTCATCTACACTGATATTATAGAGGTAAAGTTTGTATTTTTGTTTTTTGTTTGTGCGAGGTAATCTCTGAAAGTACTGGTCCGATTGCTAAAATTTTTTCACTGATAGGAAGTTGCTTTTTTTCTAAGTGACATAAGCCTGTTAGGTTAACCCTTAGCGTTTGCTTCTAAAAGGAAAGCTTGGCCTTGGTATGAAAGGCAACGAAGGCACAGCCCTTCCGCTTTGGCCAAGAGCGAGAGTCATTGGATGACTTTCCCACTTAACCCTTCAGATACCGTCAATTAGAGACACAATAGTAAGACAATAGATGCGCGGCCACCGGTGGTCGCTTGAGGATTCATGAATTAATAACTATTTGGTTGCCTATCATATTTGAGGAGTTCCCTCGATTTCGCCAAGATTCCGTCATCAGATCCCAACTTGGTGATTATGGGACCATTTGGTAAGTATACCCTTTCCAACAAAAAATGAATTTTTCAAATCGGTTGGCAAGCGACGAATTTATGCGCGAACAAACATAAAAAAATACAAACATCCGAATTGAAAACCTCCTCCTTTTTTAGAAGTCAGTTAAAAAGGCTTTATTTTATGTACGCGGGCGAAGCCGCGAGCAAAAGCTAGTATTATACAATATAAAATTTACAAAGGAATCACAAAACTTGCAAGTGTATGTTTGTACCTTCTTAGCGCTTAAATATCATCATCATCATCATCAGTCTTTTTAATGTTCCCACTGGTGGGACTCGGGCCTCCTCTCTAGGACAGGGAATGGGCCGTAATCCACCACGCGGGCCCAGTGCGAGTTGGTGGATGTCACATGTCTTCGAATTTTTGATTCTAGGACATGCCGGTTTCCTCACGATGTTTTCCTTCACCGTTTTGAGAATCCATAATATATTGTGTCCATAATATATTATGGATTAATTCATGAATCCCCAAGCGACCACCGGTGGCCGCGCATCTATTGTCTTACTATTGTGTCTCTAATTGACGGTATCTGAAGGGTTAAAACACTATAATGTGTTAGGTACATCCGCATTTTAATGGTAAACAAAGTGACGGTATACCGTGCCAAAAAGAAGTTGCCTTTCTAAACTTGACACTGACTGAATGCACGAACCGTATGGCGCCAAAAACAAACAAAATAACCTGCTAAATGCGATTCGGACTCACGCACGAAGGGTTCTGTACTATCCATACCAAATAACTGTAGTTTTTTTTTTTGTCGACGGGGAAAATCATCTTATGACAAAACCCGCTCTTGGGTGGAGCGGGAGATAGTGTCAGACCCTTACTGGCTAAAAACCCCGCGCCGTTCCTTCTAGCCTTCATACCGCAGCTCTAGTTTCCTTTCGGATAACCCCGACCCCGGTAGGCTTCGACCCAGCTGGGCCCCTCCTGTTGCTGACAACTCCTTGAGGCGCGCGGGAACAGTGCGCGCCGTTGACGTCTTGGCTCGGTCCGGACAGTTACCGGACGATCGGACAGCGAGCTACCCATGGCTCGCTGTCCACGAGCCCGCGTCTACGGTGGCTGGAAATCAGGACTGGAACCCCGGCGACGTCGGCGAGGGCGCCGTTGCCTGAAGCGGTCGGCCTCCTCCTTTGCTAGCATTACTGCTTCGCAGAAGGAGGCGACTGCCTGCCACTCCTCCTCGCTCCGGACCATGGCCTGAACCAAGGCCCGGCAAATAACTGTAGTTTGACATTTTGTATTGTATATTGTCATTTCGTATTGTATATTGTTTAAAACCAAAACCATCTGAATGTCTGCAAAACCTTCAAGACCCAGCAGGGCCGACGCCTTCTGGAGCCATGCGATGATTTCCGAAAGTGAAACCCGTGGTCCTGGAACGCAGAGAGCAAAACAAAAAAAGGAACATAGGTGTGGTCTTAGTCAGTAAAAATCTAGCACGCCCTGTCGCTCCGCTCTAGAGAAAAATCACTAAATGATATCCCAGTTTAAAAAAACCACACATATACACCAACTGGCCTGTTGGTCTAGTGGTTAGTGACCCTGACTGCTATGCCGGAGGTCGTGGTTTCAATTCCCACCCAGTTGTTTATGTGATGAGCATAATCATTTGTTCTGTGTCTGGCCGTAATTTTTCTATAATATGTATGTATTTAGAAATATATAAATAGGTGTATCAGTTGTCTAGTACCCATATCACAAGCTCTGCTTAGCTTGGGACTAGACGGCGTTGTGTGATAGTTGAGGAATTTTACTTTCATTTTTAACGTATCTATTGTATGGTTTTGCTGTACTATTTGATCTGTGGTTTTCCCCACACCGTCAAATGCTAAAAAGACTTGGCAACTCCGCCATAAGGACACACGGACCGTCCTCCTTTCTAAATTACTGTTAATTTCATCATGATTGATTTAAAAACATTAGAAGGATTACGGTTATTGACTGGTCTGTTGGTCTAGTGGTTAGTGGCCCTGACTGCTATGCCGGAGATCATGGTATTCATAACTAGGTAATGTTTGTGTGATCAGCATGATTATTTGTTCTGTGTCTGGGTGTATTTTATCTATAACTAGCTGTACACCTGCTCTATTCTACCATACATTACCCTACTCTACCCAACATTACCCTACTCTACCCTACATTACCCTACTCTACTCTACATTACCCTACACTACCCTACATTACCCTACTCTACCCTACATTACCCTACTCTACCTTACGCTACCCTACACTACCTTCTTTTTTTTTCCATAACAAAATTCTCCTCACAATAACAAATACAACAAAAAAAGAATTAGCGAAATCGGTCTAGCTGTTCTCGAGTTTTGCGCTTAGCACATTTAGCGATTCATTTTTATATTATAGATAGATATGTATGTACGAGTATCCTACTAATATTATAAATGCGAAAGTTTGTATGTATGGATGGATGTATGGATGTTTGTCACTCTTTCACGCAAAAACTACTGAACGGATCTCGATGAAATTTGGTACACGAGTAGACCATATCCCAGAATAACACATAGGATACTTTTTAACCTGGGATTATGTACGCGGGTGAAGCCGCGGGCAAAAGCTAGTTTAGAAATATATAAGTATGTTTATCAGTTGCCTAGTACTCATAACACAAGTTCTGCTTATAAGCTTGGGGCTAGACGGCGTTGTGTGATAGTTGTGGAATATTATTATTATTTCGTTCGTCTGATGATTAATTAGGGAGGGTCTCTCTGTTGGTTACCCGGCCGAGTTGAGGTGTCTCAGCGCAGGGCCATTTATGAGTCTCAGAGGCTGTTTTTACTGTTTCCTGACCCTCAGGAGATCTAATTTAGAAATAATTTTAGGGCGTTATTATTATTACTAACAACTATACTAACCGTTGGTTAAATGGGGGGGGGAATCATCCTATAACAACCCCCGCTCTTGGGCGGAGCGGCATAAAGTGTCAGCCTCTCACTGACTAAAAACCCGCCCCGTTCCCTCTAACCTTCATACCGGGGCTCGAGTTCCTTTCGAATAACCCTCTGGCCCCAGTAGGCTTCGACCCAGCTGGGCCCCTCCTGTCGCTGACAAATCCTCGAGGCGCGCGGGAACAGTGCGCGCCGTCGACGTCTTGGACTCGGTCCGGACAGTTACCGGACTGTCGGACAGCAAGCTACCCATGGCTCGCCGTCCGCGAGCCCGCGTCTACGGTGGCTGGAAATCGGGATTGGAATCCCGGCGGCGGCGGCGAGGGCGCCGTTGCCTTATGCGGTCGGCCTCCTCCTTTGCTAGCATTACTGCTTCGAGCTCGAGCTCCCTTTCGGATAACCCTGGCCCCAGTAAACCGATGGATTATGATGTCCCAAGAATAAAATTTTGAATTTGAAATGTCATAGACTTACTCAAAACAAGAATTTTAAAATAAACATTATTATTATAATTTTTTAAAAGCGACAAAGAACGCGTCGCAGTCGCCCAAACGTTTGCATATACAACCTTATTTTTAGTATATAAGCGAAACCAGAAACACCAGTCTAGAATTTTTATGTAAAGAATCTGTAGCGACATCTAGGACGCCACATAAGAACTACGAAGAAAATACGAAATCCTGCATTGCGCAATCGAAGTTCTCCGCGCAATTTGAACATATACGACAGCCCGACATCAACTATCAGTCAGTAGCCCACCAGACTATAACATCCTGTCTGGTTGGAGGATCCTCCCTCTTCAATGGAGGTTTGTGGGACTTTACTCTCTGTTCCGCTTCCTCCAAAAATCTATGTACAAAATTTTAAATGAGTATATCAGAGGAAGTTTGAAAGTGGCGCCAGTGACTGAAAAGTTGAAAGGGAATCGTTTGTCTTGGTATGGTCATGTAAAGAGGAGGAATGAAACGCATGTTAGTAAAAGAGTTATGAGTTTACATGTAGATGGGTGGAGAGGGAGAGAGAAGCCAAAGAAAAGATGGATGGATTATGTGAAGAGTGATATGAAAGAAAAGGAAGTTAGTGATAGCATGACGGGTGACAGGATAGAATGGAAGAAAAAAACGTGTTGCGCCGACCCCAAATAAAACGGGACAATGGCAGGAAGGTGATGATGAATCTTAGTACAACATTTTAAAACTGTAGGTATTATGAAAATCACAATATTATAAGCCAGATAAGATTCGAGAGCAGTGTTGGCCGATCATCGAGTGGTTACGAGTTGTAGGTCGCGGGTTCAAACCCAGCCAGACGCATTACTTTGTGTAATTTATTTCATCACCACTGCTCTCAAAACGGTGAAGGAAAACATCGTGAGGAAACCGGCATGTTCTAGAACCAAAAATTCGAAGACATGTGATTTGATTGATTGATTTTGACAAGTTTTGGTAATCTGCTAATATAATGGCGTCATTATGACTTTCCAATGGTTGACCCACTGACAATCCATTGAAAGAAATGGCATAGAATGGTAATCTCGTACAAATAACAAATCAATGTCTGACGTATGGCGGCCATCTGCAAAAATTTTGACAGTTCTGTTGATCATTGAACTACAATTAGAACGTCATTGTGCAGTTATTGCTTTTAATAACCTCAATATTGTCATTCTACTACCACTCTATTGCGTGACCATTAATCGATCAATAAACGATCATTATCAATTAGCAGATTATGAACTTTAAGCAAAATGACGATGGGATCGTGTTGGAATGACAATTTTATAAAAATATCGAACTTAAGCCCCTGGTTGTCTACATGCCTTTCGCAACTTTTTCTGGCATCAACCACGGTATTTTAACCTACATACATCCACCAGTACCCTCATTATAATGTAAAATTTTCTAAATAATATACGGGCAAGATAATTTTGTTGCAAATTTTTCCTCAAATTCAAGCATTTTGACACGCTCTTTTTTGTGTTATTTCCTTCTCTGCGATACGGGGCGTTTAATACCTCGTTTGAAACTGTCGTTATTGCGGATAAGGGCTTATTCGACCCCGTAACTTCAAAGTCAAAACATTTATTGCGAACTAAGTGTATGATGTGAACTAGGTATACGCAGAGCCAGCGTCAGGGCCACTGACACCCCGGGCGAAAATATTGTGGCGCCCAGGTATTGCACCAATCGTAAGCGCAGTGTGATCGAGGAACGACTCTAACGATGTCGTTAGAGTTGCTCCTCGACCACGAACCCTCAAAAAAACTATCTAAAGAAAATCTCAATAAAAAATATGCATATGCACAGAGCGTAGAGCACAGTTTTGAGGGTTTGCACCAGGGCGGAGGCAGGAGACTCCAACTCCAGATCTTGGCGCCCCCTAAATTTGTCGCCCTGGGAGGACGTTGCACCCATCGTGCCCCCCCCCCCCTCCCTCTAACGCCAGCACTGTGTACGAACTAAGTGTACCACTTTAAAAAACAAAATGCTTCTTTTGCTAAATAAAAAAATATAGTAGTTCACCTGTACATCAGAGAGTTGGTTTATTTAAAACTTCTAAATGTTTCTGTGATGAACATAATCATTTGTTCTGTGTCTGGGTGTAATTTATCTATATGTATGTATTTAGAAATATATAAGTATGTTTATCAGTTGTCTAGTACCCATAACACAAGCTCTGCTTAGCTTGGAACTAGAAGGCGTTGTGTGATAGTTGTGGAATATTATTATTATATTATATAAATAAAAGGAAATGGGGGGTCATATCGACCTCGTACCGAACTCAATAATGGAAGTTTTGGGAAATTATAAAAATATGAATCAACCTGTAACAGCACTTTTGTTTTTTGTTTAATTTTTTATAATTCAAGTTTAAGATGGGTCTGTCATTTTCCTGGTCAAAGAAATTAATGGTTGGTATTTTTCTGACCACATTTTTCTACCTATAGAAATGATAAAATACCCGAAATGACTCAATCTACATACAGTTTAGGATTTGATAGAATAAATATAAAGTAACGGGATTACCTTAGAATCAGCAAGATTGATCGATGAATAAAAAACAAAGTTTTCAATACACTTGCTCATAAAGTGACTCTTATTGCACTGCACTTAGGTATATAATTTATTTATTTATTTATTTATTAAAACTTCATGCAACATAAAAATACAAAGGCGGACTTAATGCCTTAGGCATTCTCTACCAGTCTACCTACTACCTAGAGTGGTAAAGAGAAAAACGTGGTAGGTGCATAAAAAAAATAAAATTAACATAAAAGTAGACTATGAAAAAAAGGATTCAAAAAACAAATACAAAATAAACATACATATATAATTTAATATAAAATATATTATTATATATACATATCTATATAAAGTACAAGAAAGAGGTTTTGAGACCACTTCACTATCTATTTAATAAATAATTCCGCATCATCCGCTTAAATGCGTTGCACTTGTTACCAAACTGTGACATTTTGATTACCATTACGCACTAGTGCTATAATGTGATTAAAACCTTTTTGTTCAACCTCTACACCACCATAATTTTATTACATTTATTGTATCAGAATGGGCGCAAGTCATCCCCCATAAGGAAAATAAAAAAAAATTGTCGCGCATATGAAAACAGATTTTTACCGTCACAAAAGTTGATTAGTTATTTTCTCCACAAGTGAATTGAAAAACATCGTATGATACACGTGAGTAATTAATGATTACCGTTCTCGGCTCTCTTAAGACCCTCGCCATGGCTCGGGTTTAAATACCGCCTCGACACTAACATTACACACTTCTATCATAATGTACTATTTTATCTTCGAATACTTACGAGTTAGTGCCATAGTAAAAAAGGTTCAAAAACCTAGAGTAGGTACTAGAACCACATTCCTTAGAACTTGATTTAAGTATGTAACTTAAGAGGGTCCTTTTCCACTCGCCTATCGTTAACATCGAACATGGTTTAAAAGCTTGTTGCTTCATCTAACGCAGTCTAAAGCGATGTTTGACGAAGAGGCAACGCAAAAAAAGAGAGAAAACGCCTGAAATGAAAACTCTGTTGGCATTTGGTAATTCCGTGCTTATTCGATTATAGAATGTTCCAGGAAATGTACGTGTTTTTTTTTTTAAATCCTTTAAAAGTTTTTGAAAAAAATTGTCGTCAAATGTACGTCCAGGAAAAGTACGTGTTTTTTTTTTTAAATCCTTTAAAAGTTTTTGAAAAAAATTGTCGTCATTTAGAATCTCGATTAAATGTGCAAGCAAGGCTTCTTTTAAAGTATTTTTTATGTTTTTTATATCTGAGTACTTACATTATGTAGGGCCAAAGTTCGCGGAAAATAGCAGATTTTCCTCTGAAAAATCTGTAATTTTATTTCCAACCAATTCTCCTTTCGCGGTATGCGATTTCTATAGAAATAAGCATCACCTATGTGCCTATTTTTCTGTTTCTGTCTTGTTTTCTTTTAGAAGTTCAGTGTGTACATGAATTGTTAAATAAATAAATAAAATAAAGTGTAAAACTAATCCAGTAAAGACAGAGGTCGACAGAGGTCTTTACTGGATTGGTTTTACAAATTTATATTATCATTTCCATAGAAACCTAGATAATATATTCACAAGATCTGTATAATCTAAAATATCTGGAGCAATATTGTGTAATAACATCATAATCACGTAAGAGCGGTTGTATGAAAATATACCTCGAGTTGGACGCTCTTAACTATCTATCTTTAAGATGCTATAGAGGCGAGAGAACAAAAAAGCTGATTCGCAAACTGGCTTATGTTATGAAAATAGAAAATTATTCCAAGGGGACATAATACCGTTTTTTTTTTCGGTGGCAAAAATCATTCAATGACAACCCCCGCTCTTGAGTGAAGCGGGAGATAGTATCAGACTCTTACTGACCAAAAACCCACCCCGTTCCTTCTAGCCTCTTCATACTGGGGCTCGAGCTTCCTTTCGGATAACCCTGACCCCAGTAGTCTTCGGCCCAGCTGGGTCCTGTTGCTGACAACTCCTTGAGGCGCGCTGGAACAGTGCGTGCCGTCGACGTCTTGGGCTCGGTCCGGACAGTTATCGGACGGTCGGACAGCGAGCTAGGTCGGAGCCCGCGACATACTACCACTGCGATAGTACTTTTGTACCATAAGTTTGTACTTATAAGTCTTCTGTACCTATTTATTTTGTGCTTAGGTACCTAACTATAAAGTCATAAGAAAACTTTTGATAGTGATCTCATCATACCTACACCACTCTATTAATCATCTACAGATTTATTTTAGTTGCTTTTATCACACAATAGATAGGTACAGAAGACCATCTCATTTATGTGCTTCACTTTTTATACCTACGCTCGGTGGACGCACACTAATGAGCGTTTTAGCCGGAACTGTTCGACGAGCGGGCCGAGGCGCTCCGAGATATCGTGTCCGTAAGCGGTGTATATTATACATATTACTAGCTTTTGCCCGCACGGCTTCGCTCCCGCTCTTCCCTACTCTACCCTACTCTACCCTACTCTACCCTACTGTACCCTACTCTACCCTACTATACCCTACTCTACCCTACTCTACCCTACTCTACCCTACTCTACCCTACTGTACCCTACTCTACCCTACTCTACCCTACTCTACCATACCAAACTTCACATAAACCGTCTACTAAATAGTCCGAACAAAGCCTAAAAATTTGGTTTGGATAGGTGAGCCCGTTCTTGAGTTATAAAGTAACAACGAAAAGTGGCATTGATTTTTATATATATAGATAGAAGATGTGTGCGTTGCTCGAGCGTGCATCTACATACAAATATGTAGATTGATTTCTGTACCTATATGATCGGTACTGGTGAAATTTAATTACTCAAAGGTTTTTAATAGTGTAAATGACCTTCTAATGTTCTCACTGCTGGGACGAATCTCCTCGCTAGGAGAGGAAATGGCCGTAATCCACCACGCGGGCCCAGTGAGGGTTGGTGGATGTCACATATCATCGAATTTTTTGGTTCTAGGACATGCCGGTTTCCTCACGATGTTTTCCTTCACCGTTTTGAGAGCAGTGGTGATGAAATAAATTACACGAATTAATGCGCCTGGCTGGGTGCGAACCCGCGACCTACAACTCGTAAGTCGGGGCCATTACCACTCGGCCACCACTGATCTTACACTGCACTGCATTTCGCATACAATATCTACTTCTATATATATAAAAATCAATGCCACTTTTCGTTGTTATTTTATAACTCAAGAACGGGCTCACCTATCCAAACCAAATTTTTAGGCTTTGTTCGGACTATTTAGTAGAAGGTTTATGTGAATTTTGGTAGGGTAGAGTAGGGTAGAGTAGTGTAGAGTAGTGTAGGGTAGAGTAGGGTATAGTAAGATAGAGTAGGATGGAGTAGGGTAGAGTAGGATATAGTAGGATAGAGTAGGGTAGAGTAGGGTAGAGTAGGGAAGAGCGAGAGCGAAGCCGTGCGGGCAACAGCTCGTATACATTATAAATATGTGATACTGTAATAATAAGTTAGCACATAGGTTTAATACAAGGAAATACTAAATCTATTTCCTGCTTACAACCGGTTGTATTATTAAAAAAAAACCTAGGCAATGATTAAATAAACAATGCGTTTCTAATAAGGATAGAATCGAATTTGCGCCATTTTGTGACGTCATCATTTCTTAAGAATTTTGATTCCCTTAAGTTTCAAAATATAGTTTTTTACAAGTTTTTATTTAGTTTCAACTGTCCCGATGTTTGTCTGTCATCAAATCTTGCAAATTAAATTTGATCCACTTCCCGGCTACCGATTGAGCTGAAATTGGGCATGCATGTGTGAATCAGATGACAATGCAAAATTATTGTGACAAGGAGTTGATCTGATGATGGAACCGGAAGGTGGCTATAGGAACTTAGATGACCCTGTCGTGTTTGAGTTTTTTGGAACGGTCTTGACGAGTATTAATAAAAAGTACTTATATACCGCGCTATAAAAGCTTGATATGAAAAAATGATTTTCGTTGAAAACTTATTTCACGACATAAACGGCCGTATCTTTTTTTTTCGTTAACTTAGAAGTTTGATTTTTTCACAGCCTCAAAGGACCGCAGACCTGAGTTTATGGTTTTAATTTCAACTCGATACCTCCACGCATTCCTGAGATAAAGAGTCTTGACAGACAGACGGACCACAAAGTTTCGCCGCCGAGTTGCTTGTCTGTCGGTTTTCTATTGTTTATATTTCGCGAACTGTGCACTTGAATTCCCCGGATTCCGCCAAGTCCGTTCCATCATCGGACCACAAGACGTACGGCGTTGCGTCACCGGTACACGGTAGACATCCCACTCATACGCACAAAGCGTTTTGAGAACACATTCATTATGCGTACAGCTAAGGAGTGGAATTCCTTGCCGGAGTCTGTGTTTCCTGATAGCTATAACTTAGAGGTCTTTAAGTCAAGAGTGAATAGGTTACTTCTAGGCAAGCGTGTTCCATCGTCGACCACATCATCGCTTACCATCAGGTGAGATGGTGGTCAAACGCGAGCCTATCAATATTAAAAAAAAAGTTATAAGATATAAGGATACCTACCGTTTTATTCTTTTTAAGGTATGAAATCCCAAAAACCACAGACTTATTGATAGCATTGCAAAAGGTGTTCCAGGGTTTTGCGCATTTAACGTTACACGTTGTAGGTATATTTGGGCGGGTAGCACAGACCAGTTTGGACTGGCCGCCTGCCTTGAACCTGTAAAGATAGATGTAAGATGAAGAAGAAATAAATAAATAAATAAAATATTTCTAATGAATAAAACATTTTTGATTTTGATTTCTGTATTTTGATGATCATCAGTGTGTCAGTGACGAAATCGGTGTATTTTAAATATCAATAAAATCTAAATTATAAGTACTTTGTCTGTTTAATTAGTCTATTATTGACATCATATCCTGAGAATTTTAACTATCTGGTACATCGGAAACCACCTCTATGAGGGTTCAAAAAAACGACGAGACACTTCGAGGAAAGGTAGGTAGTGCCCTTGCGCTTCGCTTGGCTCGTCTTTAGCGGGGGCACTTCCGTGCCCCCAGATATTCAAAAACTTTTGATCAGACACGTTTTTTTTTCTATGTCCCGCTTTCGTCGAAAGAATCCCGCTTTTTTCAATCAAAAAGTTCCTAAATTCTTGGCAAAAAAAAAATCCGGTAACGCTGATTTCAACTGTCTAGCTATAACCGTTCATACAGCCTGGTGACAGACAGACGGACGGACAGCGGAGTCTTAGTAATAGGATCCTGTTTTACCCCCTTTTACGGTGGAAAAATCATCCAATGACAACCCCCGCTCTTGGGCGGAGAGGGAGATAGTGTCAGACTGTCACTGCCTAAAAAACCACTCCGTTCATTCGTGCCTTCATACCGGGGCTGAGCTTTCTCTCGAAGCTAACCCTGGCCCCAGTAGGCTTCGACCCAGCTCCCCTGCTGTTGCTGACAACTCCTTGAGGCGCGCGGGAACAGTGCGCGCCATGGACGACTGAGGCTCGGTCTGGACAGTTACCGGACGGTCGAATTTTGTACTTTTGTGTACAGTGTTGACTGGTCTACACTGTTCTTACATAAATCAATCAATATTGCAATAAACATATTTTTTAAAAGAGTAACCATGGAGTTTCTTGCCGGTTCTTCTCCATATGAAACGACAAATTGGGAACCGTGCACTAGCTTCTGACGTTTTATAAGTGCCCTTGTAAGCTAATCCCTACTAATATTATAAATGCGAAAGTAACTCTGTCTGTCTGTCTGTTACGCTTTCACGCAAAAACTACTGAACGGATTTATATCAAATTTGGTAGGTAGGTAGAAGAGACACTGGAATAACACATAGGCTACCTATAATTCCACTGCTGAGCACGGGTCTCTGCCCACGCGATATAAACTAGTCCACGCGGGCGGAAAGCTAGTGTGAAATAAAATATTTTGACTTTGACTTTGACGTTGGTCGGACAGCGAGCTACCAATAGCTCGCCGTCCGCAAGCCCGCGTTTTCCCTTAGGGTAGGGACCTCTTACTTAACACAATCAAGTACCCTTAAAAGCCATTAACTAAAATGTTTTCTTTTTATTACAGATCCTGAGTAAATGTTATGGTGCGCTGATTGTTTATGACCGACCAGAGACAACGTAAAATGCTTCGGACCTTTTTCCTGTTCTTTTTCCTCTTCACATCTGCGAGAGGGCAGAGAGGTTAGTCATTTTATGTTTTTTTTTATTAAAAAAGGGCAAGAGCGAGTCGGATTCGCGCATTGAGGGTTCCATACATACCTATGTGAATAGTTCAAACTGGAGGTATGGGTTCGCTTCTAAAAGAAAATCCCGACCCTGGAATGCTAGGCAACCAAAGAAACATAGGAATTTTCATCATCATCATCATAATTTCAGCCGAAAGACGTCCATTGTTGGACATAGGCCTCCCCCAAGTGTCGCCATCACAACCGGTCCTGTGCGTCTTACATCCATCGGATACCCGCGACCCTTACCAGGTCTTCGACCCGCTTTGTGGGAGTGGGAGGCCTTCCAACGCTGCGTCTTTCACTCCAGAACCTTTTGTTCTCATCGAACATCTGTTAAATGATTACCACTGCCTTGTGGTAATAGTACATTTTGATGTAAGTGGAGAAAGTTTATCTTTGCGCCCGAGCCAAGCGAGGGTATTATGGACCCGAGTGATACAGTGACAAACCAAATTTTTCAATACACTTAACGAAGACATAATTAAACGGGAACTAACATGCGTGGGGATAGCGCTCAGTCTGATATGATAAATGTAATAAATTGAAGCGGGGCGAGCTCGCGCACTTTTCCGCACTAGTACGAAAAAAGTGATTTGTGAGGCGGAATTCTGCAGTGACTATCGACGTGTATCAAACGACGTTTTTCAATACTTACGATGATATAAATAAACGGGGTTAACGCACGACTCGTGGGATTTAGCGCCCAGCTTGATACAATAAATGTAATTCTTACTAATGTTATAAAAGCGAAAGTGAGTTTGTTTGTTTGTTACGTCTTCACGCCTAAATGGCAAAACCGATTTTGATGAATTTTGGTACAGAGATAGTTGGGACCCTGGAGACGGACATAGGCAATTTTTTAAGTGAGAAAAGGGGAGACAGAGGGAAGAAAAGGGTAGAGGAATTAAAGTATATTAATAAACGCGGGCAAAACCGCGGGTAAAAGCTAGTAAATTATAACTGCGGTGAGCTTGTGCACTTTTCCGCACTAATGTGAAAAACAGGAAGGTGCGTGCAGTAAAGCTATTATTGAAAAAGGAAATACCTATTGACATTTATTTACCTAAATCCTCTTAGTTTAGGAAAGTCCCTTGTTAGTTATAGCGATGACGTATCCATAGGTACAATCCCATTCATCTATGAAATATTTGAATTGCATTTTCCGTAAACACATTTACAGGGCTATTTGTAAAACACTAACAACCTTGCAGAACTGTATTACTAACATCATAAACAACAACTGTTGTTCTATGAATTTTTACAAAACATAATACATTTACCAATAATAGCAAAATTAAAAGTTTATTTATAAGGCAATTGCCACAGCCAACAAACGAGCTGATGACCTTAATTGAACACTTGACCAGATCGTCATAAATTGTATCTAAGAACTATCTCGATAACGTCAGCTTTCAAATAAAAAAACCGTATCAAAATCGGTCCATTCGCTGAGGAGCTACGATGCCACAGACAGACACACAGACAGTATGCCTAATACCTTGAAATGCCTATTAAGGCGACTGGCCTGTTGGTCTAGTGGTTAGTGACCGTTCGATTCCCACCCAGGACAAATGTTTGTGTGATGAGCATAATCATTTGTTCTGTGTGTGGGTGTAATTTATCTATAACTAGCTTTTGCCCGCGCGGCTTCGCTCCCGCTCTTCCCTACTCTACCCTACTCTACCCTAATCTACCCTACTCTACCCTACTCTACCCTACTCTACCCTACTCTACTCTACTCTACTCTACCCTACTCTACCCTACTCTACCCTACTCTACCCTACTCTACCCTACTCTACTCTACCCTACTCTACCCTACTCTACCCTACTCTACTCTACTCTACCCTACTCTACCTTGCTCTACCCTACTCTACCCTACTCTATCCTACTCTACCCTGCTCTACCGTATCCTATGTCCGTCAGCTGGCTCTAAGCTACCTACCCACCAATTTTCAGCCATTTCTGTACAGCCATTCTTGAGTTATAAGTGTTGTAACAAACACGACTTTCTTTTATATATATAGATATGTATGTATTTAGAAATATATAAGTATGTTTATCAGTTGTCTAGTACCCATAGCACAAGCTCTGCTTAGCTTGGGACTAGACGGCGTTGTCTGATAGTTGTGGAATATTATATTATTATTATAATACCCATTCAGTTTCGGCTTCTTTATCTATATATATAAAAATGACCCCCGTTTTCCGTTGTCACGACTTGGCATGAAAACGGCTTGACCGATTTGGCTGATTTTTTTTTTATTGTGATTGTTATTGTGAGGAGAAGGTTCTTATGGAAAAAAAAATTAGGGTAGTGTAGGGTAGAGTAGGGTAGGGTAGGGTAGGGTAGGGTAGAGTAGGGTAGAGTAGTAGGGTAGAGTAGTAGGGTAGAATAGAGTAGAGTAGGGTAGAGTAGGGTAGAGTAGGGTAGGGTAGGGTAGGGTAGAGTAGGGTAGAGTAGGGTAGGGTAGGGTAGGGTAGAGTAGGGTAGAGTAGTAGGGTAGAGTAGTAGGGTAGAGTAGTAGGGTAGAGTAGGGTAGAGTAGGGTAGAGTAGGGTAGAGTAGGGTAGAGTAGGGTAGAGTTGGGGAGTAGGGAAGAGCGGGAGCGAAGCCGCGCGGGCAAAAGCTAGTCTTAAAATAGTTCTGTTCTTTTCTCATGACGATGAGAACTAGGAAGTGGCTGATGGAACCCTGGAATGCCTACTTACACATCGAGTTTTTGCTTATTAGATTTGTCTTAATTAGTTCTAAACATTTTTCATGATGACGAGGACCTGATGCTAGAACTGGGAGGTAGCTAATAGAGCTCTGGAATGCCTACTAATAAACACGTCGAGTTTAGACTCATTAGACTCGACTTAACCAGTTCTTTTACTTTTTAAAGATATTATGCGTCGAAGGTTTCATTAAAATTTTTAATTTTGCTATTATTTATTTCATCACCACTGCACTCAAAACGGTGAAGGAAAATATCGTGAGGAAACCGGCATGTCCTAGAACCAGAAATTCGAAGACATGTGACATTCACCAACCCGCACTGGGCCCGCGCGGTGGATTACGGCCCATTCCCTCTCCTAGAGAGGAGGCCTGAGTCCCAGCAGTGGGAAAATTAAAAAGGTTTATGATGATGATATAGGCGCTAGCAGAAGCTAAAGTAATGTTATTTCTATCGAGCAAAGTAACTTAAAATAACTTATATACTTTTTTTTGTGTCGACGGGGAAAATCATCTAATGACAAAACCCGCTCTTGGGTGGAGCGGGAGATGATGTCAGAAACTACTGACTAAAAACCCCGCGCCGGTCCTTCTAGCCTTCATACCGGGGCACGAGCTCCCTTTCGGACAACCCTGTCCCCAGTAGGCTTCGACCCAGCTGGGCCCCTCCTGCTGCTAACAACTCCTTGAGGCACGCGGGAACAGTGCGCGCCGTCGACGTCTTGGCTCGGTCCATTACCGGACGATCGGACAGCGAGCTATCCATGTAACTTATATACTTAAAATAAACAAATCGCTATTATTTGCAAATTTATTAAGTATCTATTTACCTGTACAAATATTTAGTTAGGAATTACTTTTAAAGTACTTATTTGAACTCAAGCATTTTTAAGAGTGACCTAGAGACTTATAATGATGTGTTTTAAAAATGACAGTCGTTCAGGTGAGAAAGAGGGATGAATCTATCCATGCTGTTATACAGGGTTATTTGTAAAACACTTACAACCTTGCAGGTGCAAGACGTAAAAAGGTTTACGTATGATGTGCAGGAAGTGGATGATTTCATACTGGTTCTTTAACTCTTTTTATAAAAAAAAAAATAACCGACTTAACTAAAAAATTGAATTGAATTTGAGGAGTTCCCTCGATTTCACCAAGATTCCATTATCAGAACCCAACTTGGTGATTATGGGACCATTTGGAAAGTATACCCTTTCCAACAAAAAAATAATTTTTCAAATCGGTTGGCAAGCGACGAAGTTATGCGCGAACAAACATTAAAAAAAAAACATACAGACATCCGAATTGAGAACCTCCTCCTTTTTTAGAAGTCGGTTAAAAAGATTTGTAATATTGATACGGTCATTATAAGAGGTTGCAAAAGGTCCCTCAAGTAGGGACTAAATAAATTACCCGACTTGATATTACATGGATCTCACAACTTTTTACGGTAGAAGAACTGAATTGCGAGCCTTGATTTCTTTACCAGTAGTTTTTAATGGCATTGCTACTTATGTTATAAATACTTACTAATATTATAAAAAGTAATCTCTGGAAGTACTGGTCCGATTGCTAAAATTCTTTGTTAGTTTTCGACCTAAAGGATCTGTACCCCTAGCCAAGTTGCTTATCTGCAGTAGTTAACTCTAGTAGAAAGCTTCAAATGTACGGGAACGACATTATCTCAACGCTCAGTCACGTGGTCAGAACAAAAGAATTGGCGGCAAGGTCAACTCGAAGCGTTCGACGCAAGCGAAACGGTTGTAACTTGGCTAGGGGGGGCTGTTGTGACTTTGTGACTCGCCACCTTGTTAGAGTAACTTTTTTAGCCTGGAGGCTTCCAGGAAGTCTAGAATACTCCTAGCTTTAAGAGTTTTAATCTCCTCCGGGCGAATAACGTGTCGGCCCAGATGGATACTCCGTTTGTGGATAAGGGGCCCGCATTCGCACAAAAAGTGCTTAGGCGTCTCCCTCTCCTGATAGGACTATATGTTACTAACAATATAAAGTTAATGGCTTATTACACTACGTGTTATTCAGACTCGTTTTGTCTATGGTTCGACGTTTTGCGTAGTGTAATAGGGGTTAGACTGTATTTCTATGAATAAAAGAAGCTTTTAATGAAAATCATTTTTTACCGACTTCCCAAAAAGGAGGAGGTACTACGTTCGGCTGTTTGTATGTTTTTTTTTTTTTTTTTTGTATGTTTGTTCGTCGTATACTCCCCCAAATGTGGACGGATTTTCAAAATTCTTTTTTTGTTCGAAAGTAGATAGTTTTGAGGTGGTCCCATTATCACCAAATTAGGATCTGATGATGGGATCTTGGAGAAATCGAGGGCAACCTTCAAATTTTATAGGCTCACTTATTGATTTTCGCATATTTTATGAAGTATCTTGTGTATTTGCGTATGGTCGTCACCATCTCAGGTAGCTGGGCTGATGATGGAAGGTACAACTCCTTAACAGTAAGAAGTTACTCGAACAGGCAAGGACTGTCTTAGTAAATTGTTTTGATGTTTGATAGGGCATTTGCCACATTTGGTCTCATGGTCATCAAGTCATGACCTGATGCTGCTGTCAGGATAGTCTGCAGAGTACCTAAGTCCTCGACAACAAACAGCAGATATATCGAGTTTAGGCTCATTGAAAACGGCTCGATGTGTGGATAAACGTACTGCTAATAAAGAACACCGAAGTACATAGAGACCTGATGCTGAAGCCAGGAGCATCAGGAAAAGTACAAACCTTGAAATTACAGCACCGTAGTCGTGTTTGGGCTCATTTTAAACAGGACTAAATTTTAAGTTCATTGCAATGTTGACATAAATCTGGCCTGATGCTACAGCCGGGATTATCAGCATCTAGTCTAGTGACTGATTGAAAGATTTACCTTTCGGCTTCATCATCAGATCAGTTCGATATATCCTTTCCCTCTCCAGCATCTAGTCTAATGACTGTTTGAAAGAAGAGGGGGAGAGGATATATCGAACTGATCTGATGATGAAGCCGAAAGGTAAATTAATGTAATCTAACCGTGTTTGGGATTATTAGAACCGTTATGAGATGCGCTCTGACTATAAGTTTGACTGAGGGGTACTTTTTAGTGGTGGTACCATAACTAAAAAGTGTAAAATAAAAAAAACTTTTTACAAAAAAAATATAACCGAATTCAATGATAAAAAACACTGAAAAGTATCAAATAACTTTAATTTTGGAAGTCGGTGTTAAATAACGAAGAGACTAAATTATTATAGAAACACCGACTTCCAAAATTAAAGTTATTTGATACTTTTCAGTGTTTTTTATCATTGAAGTCGGTTATATTTTTTTTGTAAAAAGTTTTTTTTTTATAGTAAGCTTTTATAGCTGGGTATACACCTATATTATTAATACTCGTCAAGACGAATCATACGAACTCAAGCTCGATGGGGTTGTGTCGTTTAAATACCAAGTTACTATAGCCACCTTCCGGTTCCATCATCAGATCAGCTCCATATCATAATTAGCATTGTCAAATTTCATCTCAATCGCTAATCGGGAAGTGGGTCAAATTTAATTTGCAAGATTTGATGACAGACAAACATCGGGACAGGTGAAACTAAATAGAATCTTGTAAAAAGAGGTCTGGTTCGATGTATCGCGTAGTGTATTAGACTGTCTTTCTATGAATGAAAAATAGTACGAGGCTGAATGTCGCACGCGTTATTCAGCGCAGTGTGATTGGCCCTTTAGTTCCGAAAGGTAGCTCGAACCCGGTATGAAAGGCTAGAAGGAACGGGATGGGTTTTTAGTCAGTAAGAGTCTGACACTATCTACCGCTCCGCCCAAGGGCGGGAGATGTCATTTGGATGATTTTTAACGAACATAACAAAAATCATAACAAAAAATAGTGGAATAAATAATCATAAAAAAATTATGTGAAATACATAAATAATCATAAAATACCAGCTGCTCCCAGCGGCTTCGCCGGCGTGATAGCAGAAAATGATCCCAAGGGAACATACTTCCGGGATAAAAAGTATCCTATGTCCTATTCCAGGACATGGTCTATCCCTGTACCAAGTTTCATCAAAATCGGTTTTGCCATTGAGGCGTGAAGACGTAACAAACAAACAAACTCACTTTCGCTTTTATAATATTAGTAAGGATTTTACGCAAATGAGTCGATAATATAATATAGGATATGTTAGTACAACTGCGTAGTATGTGTGATAAAAATTTAAATATCACTAGAGGAAATAACCAGTTTGTAAATATAATGTAGAAATGAATGAATCACGGATACTCATTAAAATTCTAAAATCTCAACTAATATGAATAAATATGTAAAATTAAACGTTTGTTTTTTTGCTTCGGCCTTATAATGTTCCCACTGCTGGGACTCAGGCCTCCTCTCTAGGAGAGGGAATGGGCCGTAATCCACCACGCGGGCCCAGTGCGGGTTGGTGGACGTCACATGTCTTCGAGTTTTTTTGGTTGTAGAACATGCTGGTTTTCTCACGATGTTTTCCTTCACCATTTTGAGTGCAATGGTGATGAAATAAATTACACAAAGAGCAAGTAATTAGAGCTGTGGTGGCGGTCGCGGGTTCAAACCCAGCCAGGCATAAAAAATCTTTTTTTTCGTTATCTTAGAAGTTTGATTTTTTCACAGTCTCAAGCAAAGAGAATAAAACCACTTGAGAGCTGATAGACCGATTTTGTCTAGGCGCACGATTCACCGTTGCGGGTCGGGGGACGGGGGAAAATATAGCGGCTGTGATTGGCTGATGCAACAAAGTCACTAAACATAGTGATGGACAAGTAAATTTTGCAACAATAATATCGATATCGATAAAATCGACGTCGATTAAATCTGCTTAACTGATCACTGCAAATCAAACACTGATGTTCTAAACGATTTTCCACACCATTTTATCGATCAGGTACTAATTTTTAGGGTTCAGTAGTCAACTAAGAACCCTTATAGTTTCGCCACGGCTGTCTGTCCGTCCGTCCGCAGATAATCTCAGTGACTGCTAGCACTAGAAAGTTGAAATTTGGTAGATACCAATATGTATATCAATCACGCCGACCAAGTGGTAAAATAAAAAGTGAACAAAAAGAAATGTTTTATTAGGGTACACATAAAGTGGGGAGTGATTTATTTTTTTCTGTCACTCCTAACGTGTGATATATTGTTGGATAGGTATTTAAAAATTCATAGAGGTTTACAAAAATTATGTTTTGATAAAGTCAATATTTTCGGAAATAAACGCTCCAAAAGTAAAAAAAAAATATGTCCCTCTAATTTTTGAACCATAAGTTTAGTAAATATAAAAAAAATCTCAAAAGTAGAATTTTATACTTTCTTGGAAAATCATTTTGAACTTGATGGGTTGAACAGTTTTTGAAAAGTTGTTCGAAATCATTTCTAACTTGTAATTTAACCGTCCGTATATGCAAGCATTTGTTTAACTTAGTTTACATATTTTACTATCCTAAACGTGTCTTCTTTCAAATAAAAAAAGATTTATTATATTAGGTTCACGCAATCCAAAATTACCATCGAAAACCCAACATACATAACCCGTCTAGTTTGTATAAATTAGTAACCCAATTTCCCAAGAGATAGCTCTATACTTTGGACTACTACGCCCTGTTAAGATTTTTCCTGAGTTGATGGGGTCGGGACGGGTATGAGCTATTATATTGTCGAATTTTTCGATTGGTCTCTGGTGGTTTGTTTATGTATTTATTCTTGCTCGTTGTTTGTCGTTCATTGTTTTAACTCTTAAGTGAGGACACTTATTGTGACGGACGGGAAACTACGAAACCCTCCACTGAGCGTAGCCCGACACGCTCTTGGCCAATTTTCACATAAGTGTCGTGAGCATGAGTCTAGCAGTCAAGTGATTGTATAGTCATTGGTTTAGTCAGTAAAACTCTGGCTTGCATGGCATGTTCTTATGGTTTGGGTGGAGCCTTTGGCTCCATTCAGAGCGCGAGAAGGTATTCTACGATTACCCACTAACAAAAAAAAAAGAAAAATTCTGAGGCTTTTCAAACTCAATCTCTCGCCTCATTAATATTAATGTTCCTCTACAAGTAACAACAAGAAATCTAAAATGTTAACATTAAAAGGTAACATTTTTTTATTCACCATTGAGAATCATCGATAAAATAATATTTTACAACTATGTTTTGAAGTTGTCACATCACTTCATCACTCAGTAGAAAGTACTTATGGATAGAAAGGGATAGACTTATCTAATATTCTAGTGAAAGTAAAGGACTTTTTCAAAAGACATCAACGCGGTATCACTTTTTTCGTAACCAACCAGTTTAGCTTGACCTCTCTAATTACCAATTAATGTAAATAAATATAAACATATTTTACCTACCGATGAAAACTTATGCCATCTTTTTTATAACTAGATGTTCTAGATGATTTCCCGCAACATTTAATTGCACAAGAACTCATTTTTGCTTCGGTTTTAGGCAATAAATGTTTTTTAAGGTACCAAAATTACGAAATGTGCACAGATCCAACAACTGGTCAGTACTAAGAAATGCACTGATATCGGCATCAAATATAAGTGCAAAATCATTTATGTGTCGTGAGCTGGAGTCACCCGTATGAGCGGTCAAGTGGTTGTATAGTCATTGGTCTCAAGTGACCGCAAACTTGAGTATATGGTTTTAATTTCAACTAGATACCTCCACGCGTTCTTGAGATAAAGGGTTTTGACAGACAGACAGACGGACAACAATGATTTTAAATGGTTTTCGTTTTTTCTTTTTGAGGTATGAAACCCTGAGAGCCGGTCAAGTTCGAGTCGGACTTGCACAGAAGGGTTCCTTACCATAAACTGCAAAAAATACGTTAAATAGTAGGGTTCCATCATAGGTATTATTTCTATAGGTTCTCTCTAAACTTGACCCACTTCCCGGTTACCGATTGAGCTGAAATTTTGCATGCATGTGTAAATCAGATGAAAATGCATAACTCGAAGAGTCGCCAAACTTAAGTGGCAATGGGCAGGGCACATTGCGCGCAGAATAGATGGTCGATGGGGACGAAAGGTTCTGGAGTGGCGACCTCGTACCGGAAGACGCAGCGTTGTGAGGCCTCCAACAAGGTGGACCGATGACCTGGTCAGGGTCGCGGAAAACCGATGGATGCGTGACGCACAGGACCGGTCGTTGTGGCGACGCTTGGGGGAGGCCTATGTCTAACAGTGGACGTCTTTCGACTGATATAATGATGGTGATATTATGATTACGTTTTTATGTTTGTTAGTTACCTCACAGAACTCCGTCGTTTATGGACAGATTGGCACTTTTTTCCCCCTTAAAGGAAATGCTTTCAGTTTGGACCCATTTTTTTTCAAAATCCAGTTTTGATGATGAGATTCTTGAGGAATTGAGGGAACTCAATGGGAACTCCACAAATATTATAGACAACCATATGCGGCCGCCTCCTTTGCTAGCATTACTGCTCCACAGAAGGAGGTGACCGCCTGCCATTTCTCCTCGCTCCGGACTATGGCTCGTACCAAGGCCCAGCGCGAGAGATCGATGTCATCGATTGCCCCACCAAGCAACCCCTAGCCTAGTTGCTAATTTGCAATAGTTAACGCTAGTAGAAAGCTTCAAATGCACGGGAATGACGTGATCTCAACGCTCAGTCACGTGGTCAGAACAAAAGAATTGGCGGCAAGGTCAACTCGAAGCGTTCGACGCAAGCGAAACGATTATAACTTGGCCATGGGGGCAAGACACGGCGGTGCCCCACCCAAGCGAGGCACATCTGTACCACTAAATATATAGGTACAGAAGTCAATCTACATACAAAGCGCGCTTGAGCAACGCACACATAGACACCGCTCACGGACACGATATTTCGGGAGCGTCTCGGCCCATTCGTCAAACAGTTCCGACTCAAACGCTCATTAGTAGGGAATGCAATCTCGATCTCGCGAGATCGAGATTGCCCTTTTTAGCGAGATTGATCTCGGACGAAAAAAGGGCGAGATCTCGCGAGATTAACGAGATTGTACTCGAGCATAAAAACGTCTTATTCGAAGTGCGTATTGACACAGACGTTAAAAAATTATAGACAAATACGTCAAACAATGTTTGATGCAAAAAAATAATTGAAAAAATTTGTGAAAATAAATGTTTATCTTATAATATATTTTTTTTGGTGGGTAAAAATCATCCAAATGACATCTCCCGCTCTTGGGCGGAGCGGAAGATACTCGTAGTGTCAGACGATTACTGCCTTCTTGCCTTTTATACCGGGGCTGAGCTATATTTCGGAACTAACCCTGGCTCCAGTAGGCTTCGACCCAGTGCGCGCCATCGACGACTTGGGCTCGGTCCGGACAGTTACCGGACGGTCGGACAGCCAACTACCCATCGGCGGAGACCTCTCGCGCCGGGCCTTGGTTCAGGCCATGGTCCGGAGCGAGGAGGAGTGGCAGGCGGTCGCCTCCTTCTGCGAAGCAGTAATGCTAGCAAAGGAGGAGGCCGATCGCATCAGGCAACGGCGCCCTCACCACCGCCGCCGCCGGGGTTCCAGCCCCGATTTCCAGCCACCGTAGACGCGGGCTCGTGGACAGCGAGCTATGGGTGTCTCGCTGTCCGATCGTCCGGTAACTGTCCGGACCGAGCCAAGGCGTCGACGGCGCGCACTGTTCCCGCGCGCCTCAAGGAGTTGTCGGCAACAGGAGGGGCCCATCTGGGTCGAAGCCTACCGGGGTCGGGGTTATTCGAAAGGAAACTAGAGCCCTGGTATGAAGGCAAGAAGGAACGGCGCGGGGTTTTTAGTCAGTAAGACTCTGACACTGTCTCCCGCTCCACCCAAGAGCGGGTTTCGTCAATGATGATTTTCCCCGTCGACAGAAAAAAATAAAAAATAAGCCAACTACCCATTGCTCGCCGACCGCAAGCCTATGGTTATCTTATAATACTAAACTTATAATTATTTTTTTTCCTAATTTAATCAAATATTGTGAATATTTGCAAAAAAAAACACACAAAACTGCACTTCTCGCGAGATCTCGAAATTAGCGAGATCTCGCGATATTGTTATTCATGATCTCGCGAGATCTCGCTCGAGCCCCAATCTCGCGAGATTTGCATTCCCTACTCATTAGTGTGCGTCCACTGAGCGTAGGTATAAAAAGTGAAGTACATACATGAGATTGTATTCTGTACCTATCTATTTTGTGCCTCTACCGTGTCCACAGTCCACACAATGGTGAGAACCGGGTTTTACGATTTATGATAAGGAACCCTTCATGTGCTAATCCGTCTCGTCAACACGTCAAAACATAATATTTATTCATAACTTTTTTTGTGAACCGGTAAAAATTATAAGGAAAATATAGTCGGTAGTCAACATCTGTTTTTTATTATTAAATTCTGAAGATGATCGCTTGATTGGCATGCTAAAAGCTTATTATAATTATTTACTAATTGACCGGCGAACTTTGTACTGCCTAACCACAAAATATATAGGTACAGAGAAGTCAATCTACATACTGTGCGCGCTCTCACAACGCACACATAGACACCGCTCACGGACACGATATCTCCCCGCCCTCAGCTCGCTCGTCGAACAGTTCCGGCTCAAACGCTCATTAGTGTGCGTCCACCGAGCGTAGGTATAAATGCGCACGCTACGATTATGGCGGTAAGTCCCCTCTTTGAGGCGTGGCTGGAAAGACCTCACGGCGTCCTTACCTTCCGCGTGACGCAGGTCCTGACCGGACATGGCACGTTCCGGAGGTACCAGCATCGAATTAACCACTGTCAAGTTGCCACTGTGCAGAACGCCCGGAGGACACGGTGGAGCACACAGTCGAGGTGTGCCCTGCCTGGGTGGAGCATCGCAGTGCCCTCGTGGAGGCGATCGGTGGCGGAGACCTCTCGCGCCGGGCTTTGGTCGAGGCCATGGTCCGGAGCGAGGAAGAATGGCAGGCGGTCGCCTCCTTCTGCGAAGCAGTAATGTTAGCAAAATATACGAAAAACAATAAGTGAACCTATAAATTTCTCTAAGGTCCCATCATCAGACCCTAACTTGATAACAGTGGGACCACCTCAGAACTATCTACTTTCGAATAAAAAAAAAGAATTTTGAAAATCCGTCTACAATTGGCGGAGTATTCGATGAATAAATATACAAAAAAAACCGAACATAGTACCTCCTCCTTTTTGTGAAGTCGGTAAAAACAAATATTGCTTTTCTTTTATTTCAGAGGGAGAGTCGTGTGTGGAGGAGTATACCAACACAATCGGACGCTGCACAGTTATCGACGCCTGCCAATCGGCGCAACAAGATTTTCAGTAAGGATTTAACTGAACATTACTAGCTGTTCCGTTGAACTTCGTACCGCCTAGCATAGTCGGCCTTAAGCCACCAAAGCACAGATGTGTGCGGTGTGCTGTGTGCTGTGCGAGAACAGATGTTTTTCAGCTCGGGGGACTCCACCAAAGCGGAGATGTGTGCGTTTTCGTCGTTCGCTGTGCGTCGTCCGCACACAGCTCACATCTCCGCTTCCATCGCGCCATACAAATATTACACATCTCCGCACAGCGATCTCTACTGAAGCTGAGCGAAGAGTCTATAACACAATCCTATTGGTTGTTTAAAAAACATCTTCTCTCCGCTCATCTCGTCTCCGCTTTGGTTTCCACCAAAGTTATTCCAACATTATGATGTTCCCACTGTTAGGACTCAGGCCTCTCTAGGAGAGGAAATGGGCCGTAATCCACCACGTGGGTCCAATGCGGGTGGAAAAACGTCTTCGAAGTTTTTGAGAGCAGTAGTGATGAAATAAATTACGCAAAGTAATGCGCCTGGCTGGGTTTGCTTTCATGACCTACAACGTACCGTCTAGCAATCAATGAATGTTGTATATCTTTTGATAAAGTCAACTGATTGTGATGAAACAAAGCCTATGTAATATATCAAGCTGTTGCACACAATTTTAATGTAGGTATATAAAAGTTATCTACATCAATTCATACCGTGAGGCGCGCACAACTAAAAACTTAGAAGCAGATTTATTATATGTATAGATTTGCAACTAGTACTTAAGGTATCATCCATTAATCACGCGAGGCCCGAGTGGGGAGAGGGGTTTTGAAAAACGAAAGAAACGATACAAACTATCAAAGTACAAGCAAATACCTACATAATTACATTTTAAAGCTGGTAGCTTAAAAAACGATAATTCAGCAATTAATCTTAAATTTAAAAAACCGTTCACTAAACAGTTACTTTTTTTTTGCTTCAATAATTCACAAAAAAGTTCACAGACGCGTGTCTCAACCTCAAGCGGGTGCATACGCGCTCACAGTGAGCTGTGTTGAGCCGAAATATCGTCTCCGTAAGCGATGTCTGTGTGTGATATAATAGTAGATTGGCTTCTATACCTACCTCATCTATCTATTTTGTGCCATTGGGGTTTTTCCAGCAGTAAACAGATTTTTTACCTGACGATCAGGGGCGTAGCTACCGCCGTATCTGCCGTATCAATTATACGGGGCCCCCGAGCTACAGGGGCCCCGACTTAGGCCAAAATTTGTAACATGTTGTCCATAATTCCCGATTCACTTATTATTCTATCTTATTTGCGACTTTAATTGTTTTGAAATAGACTTGTTCAGCATGTATTTTTTACGCCTAATTTGTACGCCTTGCAAGGTAAAACATAGTGATACAACACAATTTTTTATACCATGTACCATATTACCTATGTTTAACAAATAAATTACTTTGGCTTTGACTTTGACTTTATAATCTTAAATTCTCATGGACAGGAATAGATGAATATTGACCACTCATAATATGATACTCTGTAAATAGCTTTAAGCACGCTCCTTTCTTTTTAGCTTTTCTACATACAAGACGACAATAAAAACTCAACCAATTTTAGTACGTCCTACTAAGTGATCCATAAAATGAGCTCATTTTTAATTTTAAGGCCTCTCAAGGCACTATTTCTATATTAGTAGAAGCTAATTCGTACAAAAAAACAGACTTTCAAATATATTTGATACGGGGCCCCTGGGGGCCTAGCTACGCCACTGCTGACGATGTATTTTTGTTTCTTACAGCACAGCTCGAATCCGGCCGACATTCTGCTCATACAATGCGTTCGGGGATCGAATAGTCTGTTGTCGAGATGGCTCCAGCATTCTCAACTCAGCTGCAACTCAGGACCGAGAGTGAGTAACAGAACCCTGAAATAATTTAAAAAAAATAGTGGCTGACCAAATATCAAATCAAATCAAAATCAAAATCTCTGATGATGGAACCGGAAGGTGGCCATAGGAACTTTGTAGTTAAACGATACAACCCCATCGAGTTTGGGCTCGTATGATTCGTCTTGACGAGTATTAATTATATAGGTATACCGAACTATAAAAGCTTGCTAGGAAAAAATGATTTTCATTAAAAGCTTGTTTTAATTTTACAGTGAGCGGCCTATATGGGGTAATGCTTTTGAGACAAATGATCGCAGAAGAGTCAGTGAAAGAAGTAAGTCGTTAATTAATTTCAGTTTAATCAGAATTCTACAAAAATCACACTTTTTCGCCCTTTTTCCCACCTTTAGTCCTCCACTTACCTTTTGCTTTCCAAGGTAACCTTGGTCTTCCTTTTCGTAATCCTGCCAAGCCAATGCCACGACGCAAGCGCATCAAAGAAACCGACTGACTGGGCCGTAAATAGGTCATGTTCATGTTCAGCTACCCTCCACTATTGTACTATCGCTTGCTTGGCATAGACTTTGTAATAGTTAGAACGTTCAATTTAAATATTTTAAATTTTGTATAAAAAAAGTGATGAACTAAAAATGATAAATTTTTAAAAGTCATAGAACAAAAGTTGTTGTTTATGATATCCTTAACGTAGTCCTGAGAGGTTGCCAGTGTTTTACAAATAACTCTGTATAAGCAAGAGAGTAAGTGAAGAAACGAAGCCATGATCACAGTGCCAAGTAATGATCCTTCACGAGCCTTTTAAATACAGGCAGTGTTTGCGCGCGCCTTATTTCCACAGGCAATGCATTCCATAGACGCGGTCTGCGGAGCGGCCTGAACAGTACAGGACTTATCCAGTAAAGTACAAAAATGCATTATCATTTTTAGTTTCGAACTTTGGCAGGAATATTTTGAAAAAAGGTCAAAAGAATAAGGGATATGATACCGAAATATTCAGCCAGAGATTTCTCGCATTCCATGGACTGGATGAGACTGTAATCTCAACAGAAAAATAACTATAGCTGTAAGACTTCCTTCCGAACATATTCCATCAAATAAATTCAACTATTTAATGAAGAAAGTTTTGTCTCCAAATTGTGATGACTGTGGTGTGGTTGATGATGTTGTCCACATCTTGATGGAGTGTATCCGGAACGAAAATACAAGAATCAATATTTTTGGACTCTGTAAAACGTATGATATTGGCATTTGTAATACAATCCTCTCTTTTCCAATGTCCGATAAAGCTAAACGATTGTTTGAGTTAGCCTTAAGGTAGATTGTAAGTTTTAATTGTTTTCTGTACTGGGCGATATGGTCGCTAAGCGACAAAGCCCTTTAATAAAAAAAAAAAAAAAAAAAAAATCCGATGACTTGTAAGTACTTTCATATGGGAGTCGCAAAGGAATTGAAATCGTTCTCCGTTCGTTTATCTCTTTTCTTTCTTTCTTTCCTATGCAGAATGTGAAGAATACAGCGGCAGTGTGGTCAAGAAAGTCGGCTACATCCCCCTGATACCCGACCCCGAATCGTTCTCCGTGTCCGAATCGAAGTGTGAATATACTGGACTTGAACTCATCGTCGGTGGGGAGAACGCTAAGCTCGGGGAGTTTCCGCATATGGTAAGTTTTATAATCAACTAGCTTTCCGCCCGCGGCTTCGCCCGCGTGGACTACAGTTTATATCGCGCGAACAGAGACCCGTGCTCAGCAGTGGAATTATAGGTAGCCTGTGTTATTCCAGTGTCTCTTCTACCTACCTAACAAATTTGATCTAAATCCGTTCAGTAGTTTTTGCGTGAAAGCGTAACAGACAGACAGACAGAGTTACTTTCGCATTTATAATATTAGTAGGGATAGGGTAGGCCTTTGGTGTGAGATACAACATGTGTATGGCGGGCTGATGATGATGATAATGATGATGATGATGATGATGATGACGATGATGATGATGATGATGATGATGATGACGATGACGATGATGATGACGATGATGATGATGATGATGATGACGATGATGATGATGACGATGATGATGATGATGATGATGACGATGATGATGATGACGATGATGATGATGACGATGATGATGATGATGATGATGACGATGATGATGATGACGATGACGATGATGATGACGATGATGATGATGACGATGATGATGATGATGATGATGACGATGATGATGATGACGATGACGATGATGATGACGATGATGATGATGACGATGATGATGATGATGACGATGACGATGATGATGACGATGATGATGACGATGATGATGATGATGAAGATGATGCTGATGCTGATGACTGCAAATTAATCATTTTACAAATTACTTTTTCCAGGCGGCTATTGGCTGGGCAGATTTCAACGGTGGCTACAAGTTCAGCTGCGGTGGCTCTCTGATCAGCCCCCGTTATGTGCTGACAGCAGCTCATTGCAGTCAGGACAGGTACGCACAGACCCCAGAGCCCGTCATAGTGAGGCTTGGAGACCAGAACGTTGATAACAGGGTGGCTGATGGAGCTAATCCTATCGATGTAAGTTTTTCCTTTTTTACAAGCTTTTATTTAGTTTCACCTGTCCCGATATTTGTCTGTCATCAAATCTTGCAAATTAAATTTGACCCACTTCCCGGTTACCGATTGAGCTGAAATTTTGCTTGCATGTGTAAATAAGATGACAATGCAAAATTATTATGATAAGGAGCTGATCTGATGATGGAACCGGAAGGTGGCTATAGGAACTTGGTAGTTAAACGACACAACCCCATCGAATTTGGGCTCGTATGATTCGTTTTGACGAGTATTATTTATATAGGTATACCGAGCTATAAAAGCTTGCTATGAAAAAATGAAATTATTTAAAAGCTTGTTTTTAATAACTAACACTTATGTTAAATGTGCCCTATTTTATAAATAAACTATTTTAAAATAATATTTCAGGTAGCCATTCGCCGTTTCATCCAGTACCCAGCCTATTCTTCTCCGAAGGTCTACGATGACATAGCCCTCATCGAGCTGGTAGCGAACGTGAACTTCGGCTCATCCATCAGACCCGCTTGTCTATGGAATAGACCTGATGTTGGAAACCATCGGAGTGTCATCGCTACAGGCTGGGGAAAAATTAATTCTCGTAAGTACAGTTATGTACTTACTGTACTTAGAGCCTTTTTTTGTCGACGGGGAAAATAATCTTATGACAAAACCCGCTATTGGGTGGAGCGGGAGATAGTGTCAGACTCTTACTGACTAAAAACCCCGCGCCGTTTCTTCTAGCCTTCATACCGGAGCTCTAGTTTCCTTTCGGATAACCCTGGCCCCAGTAGGCTTCGACCCAGCTGGGCCCCTGCTGTTGCTGACAACTCCTTGAGGCGCGCGGGAACAGTGCGCGCTGTCGACGTCTTTTGTATTTAGGGCTTGCACACACACTTGAGATATGACGTCTTTGACAGACTTGTCTTCGAAGTCGGGGACAAGACCGTTTTGTCTTCGACATGGGGCGCTAGGACTGTTGATAAAATATCGATATGTCGAAATATAAATAAAAAATAATAATAATAATAAATTAAGTAAGTACGTAAAGGCTGAACGTAACCACAATCACATTACATATGATTGTGGTATCGGCGATCGGCGGCGGAGACGTCTCGCGCCGGGCCTTGGTTGAGGCCATGGCCCGGAGCGAGGAGAAGTGGCAGGCGCGAACCTCCTTCTGCGAGGCAGTAATGCTAGCAAAGGAGGAGGCCGACCGCATCAGGCAACGGCGCCCTCGCCGCCGCCGCCGGGATTCCGATCCCGATTTCCGGCCACCGTAGACGCGGGCTCGTGGACGACGAACCATGGGTAACTCGCTGTCCGACCGTCCGGTAACTGTCCGGACCGAGCCCAAGACGTCGACGGCGCGCACTGTTCCCGCGCGCCTCAAGAAATTGTCAGCAACAGGAGAGGCCCAGCTGGGTCAAAGCCTACTGGGGCCAGGGTTATCCGAAAGGAAACTCGAGCCCCGGTATGAAGGTTCGAAGGAACGAGGTGGGTTTTTAGTCAGTAAGAGTCTGACACTATCTCCCGCTCCACCCAAGGGCGGGTTTTGTCATTGGATGATTTTTCCCACTGAAAAAAAAATCCTATAAGGTTTCTATTTTTTCCTTATAAGGTACAGAACCCTTAAAATGGGTAATAAGGAATGGGAAATTAAGAGGTCCTTTTCCACTCGCCTATCGTAAAGATCGAAAATGGTTTAAAAGCTTGTTACTTCATTTAATGCAATCCAACGCGATGTTTGACGAAAAGGCAACGCAAAAAAAAGAGATAACGCCTGAAAACTCTGTTAGTACCTATTCGGTAATTCCGAGATTTACTCGAATATTTTACAAAACTTACTCCAGGAAATAGCTGTTCTTTTAAACTCTTAAAAGTTTTTGAATTTAGAGTCTTAATAAAATTTGCAAGGCTCCTATAGTTTGACTTTTTTAATTTTTAGGCAAATTATGAAGTGTCAAAGTTCATCCAAAATAGGAGATTTTCAGATTGGATTAGTTTTACACAAATTTAGAAATTTGTTTCTTTAGAAACCTAGATAATATCCACAAGATACTGTGTTTCCAAAATATCTAATGAAAAATGTATAATAACGTCATAATCAGTTATGAGCGGTTGTAAGAAAAACAGTGAAAATGTGAGTCATGATGCACCACCTTAAGATTGTGATTAACTTTGTTCCACAGGTGCACAAGAAACTGCGAAGGAGCTACAAAAGGTTTCATTACCAATACTGGACGTCGGATTTTGTAATGAGACGCTAAAGTCGCTGATCAGTCGAAATTGGCGCTACGGGTTCATTGACTCGCAGATTTGCGCCGGCGATCTAAAAGGCGGGAAGGACACATGTCAGGTACATTCATCCGCCATCTTGTATTATTTTGACAGCCCTTTTTTAGTGCAAGACTGATCAAGTTTTTTAACAGTCGGGCTAAACGGATGATTCGGAAATTTTTGGCGTGCCACTAATGATACTCGTTTAGGTATGTTTTTACACCACCTGCTCAATAATGTCTTTTTATACGTCATACAAACTTCACTTAAAGCAAGTCATTATTCCCTAGGGAGATAATGTAGTATGGCCGATCCCTAGGGAATATTAAGATTTCAATTTGGAACATCAAAATCGTCAACATTGTGAATTAAAATGTACGTGCATCGAACAAGTTGACTCGAAATTCAAACTGGCCACTAACAAAAAAAAAATAGAATAAAACCTGCTTACTGACGGGAGCGTTATAGAAAATTTAAACTATAGAATCTTGGAGTAGTGTATCAGTGTATTCTGTTTGTTTCATGAACTTGTAAATATAATACTTATATATCTCTAATATAAGGTCTTTACCACGGAGTAAGTCTTTACCTATGAAATTGCCGTTTTGTATGAAAAAATGTAAACGAATTTTTTTCATGTATTTTTTATTTGTATTAATCGAAGTAATCACCCATGCAATCAATGCATCTTTGCCAACGCAGTGGCAGTTTATTGATGCCCTTCTTAAAGAATTCAGCTGGACGGGAGGGAGGCAATAAATTCTTCAAAGGCATTTTGTACTGCCTCTCGGGTATTGAATTTTTTTCCCGCCAAGAAGTTATCCAAATTCTGGAAAAAAATGTAGTCGTCTGTAGGCGCAAGGTCTGGTGAGTAGGGCGGATGACGGAGAGCTTCCAACTCCAGTTCTTGCAACTTGGAGACCGTCTGCTGTGCTGTATGAGGTCGAGCGTTGTCGTGCAGCAGCAGCGGCGACGAGCGATTGACCAATGCTGGTTGGAGATGTGCCAGCTTCTCCATCATTGTGTTCAGTTCTTTACAGTACACATCTGCAGTAATGCTCACCCCGTTTGGTAAGAAGCTGTGATGAATCACAACGGCGCTAGACCACCAAACAGTGACCATCACTTTTCTAGGGGTAAGTTTTCGTTTAGGGCATTGTTTAGGTGCTGAACCAGGATCCAACCAACTTGCTGAGCGCTTGCGGTTATCAAACAGAATCCATTTTTCCTCGCAGGTAACAATGCGGTTCAAGGCAGTGCAAGGCACGTCTCGACGCGTACTTCGCGCTGGCGATCATTGAGTTCGTGGGGCACCCATTTGCCAAGCTTTTTCACCTTGCCAATTTGACGCAAATGGACCAATATTGTTTTGACGCTAACGTCGAAAGCTGCTGCTAATTCAGCCGAAGATTGTGTATCATCAGCTTCCACAATCGCCTTTAATTCGTCATTGTCGACCAAAGTCTTCGGACGACCGCGAGGTTCATTTTTCAGGTCGAAATTTCCAGAACGGAAGCGAGCAAACCAATAACAGGTGGTGCGTTGGTTTGTAGTGTTAGCTCCGTAAACGTCGTTGATGTTGCGTGCCGCTTGTGCCGCGTTGCTGCCACGATGGTACTCATATTCCATAATTACTCGAATTTTTAACGTATCCATGATGACGAAAAAGATTGAAATGCGATGAAAATGTAACACTAATCAATAAACAAATGACTACTTTTGGAAAAAAAAAACCATGTTTTAAAATAAAATTAATTTGCAATTAGAATTCTTAGCCAAACAAAAATTATTTTAATTTGAAATGGCCAGTACTGAAGAACGGCAATTTCATAGGTAAAGTCTAAAGACCTATTATTTATGATTTGGTCGACCAAATTGTCTTTTAATTATCTCACAGATAGTGTAAAAAGTAGAGTATGCAACACGGGGATAAAGCTGTCTTTGTCTTGGGCGGCTTGAATTCCTCACTTCACTCAGGTTTCTTTATTAACAATATAAATCCCTCACTAACGTTCGGGATTATATTTAGCCACGTTCGTTTCGTTCGGAATTCAACATGCCGCCCGCGACTTAAAGACGCTGCTTTATCCCCTAGTCACATAACTACTATTATCAGCTGTCTAGTACACATAACACAAGCTCTGCTTAGCTTGGGACTAGATGACGTTGTGTGATAGTTGTTGAATATTATTATATCTTTGCAGGGTGACTCCGGCGCTCCGATCCAAGTGGTCTCTCAAGATAACTCGTGCATCTTCCACGTGGTCGGCATCACCTCTTTCGGCAAGAACTGCGGGGACGCAGACCGACCCGCGGTCTACACCAGGGTCTCAAGCTACCTGGATTGGATCGAGGGCATTGTGTGGCCCGGGCAATGATAAATGATCATAGATATTGTGTATTTTTTTAATAAATCGTATTTAACAGTAGAAGTATTGTTTTATTTATGTCCTTTTTGTGTACGAAAATATAGTTTCAACATACTGAACAAGTTTTGACGCCTGCCTCTTTTTTATAGCAAAATGATCAGCAGATTACATTGCTATGTAAAAATGGTAGGCGTATTGGTTTTAAGAATAGTAATATGATCTGAAAATCACAAAAACGAAACCCTTATGGAATCACTTTGTTGTCCGTCCGTCCATCTGTCTGTTTGTCAAGATCTTTTATTTTGGAGGAGAAGGTATAGAGTTGAAATTAAAACCTTATCTCAGTTAACAAAATCAAACTTCTCAAGTTATTAGAAAAGAAACGAATATTTCGACACTCTCAAATGAATCAAAATTCATAGGCATAAAGGTCTTGTAGCACAGGTACAGGAATAAATCTGAAAACATTTTTGTTTTTATGTGACAAAATAAAACTATTTTACGATTCGGAAAATCATTGAGACTTCATTCGGTAATTGAACTATATTTACTTAGATAAGGCAGTACGGAACCCTCAGTGCGCGAGTACTGAGGGTTCCGTACCGACTCGCACTTGCCCAGTTTCTTTTTGTATGAAAATATACCTTCAACGTAACTACCAAACAAATTTAGACGCCTACCATTTTATTCATAGCAAGAAACATAATCACATTGCTATATAAAAATGGTAGGCGTATTGGTTTTATTTAAAGTAATATGATCAGAAAATCATTATCTGTTTATGTTAGTTTGTAAGAACTACACAAGTTTTATTAGATTTTTTCATTGTCGTTAGGCTCACGCTTGACCGCTATCTCACCTGATGGAAAGCGACGATGTGGACGACGATAGAGCACGCTTGCTTAGAAGTAACCTATTCACTCTTGACTTAAATACCCCAAGTTATAGCTATCAGGAAACAGTCTCCGGCAGGGAATTCCACTCCTTAGCTGTACGCACAAAGAATGTGTTCCCAAAACGCTTTGTTCGTATGGATGGGATGTCATGTCCACCATGTACAGGTGGCGCATCGCCGTACGCCTGGTGATCGGATGATGGAACGGCATTGGAGAAATCACACTTTTGGACACAGGCCTCTCCCAAGCGTCGCCACAACAACTGATCTTGTGCGTCTCGCATCCACCGCATTCCTGCGACTCTCACCAGGTCGTCGGTCCACCTTGTGGGAGGCCTTCAAACGCTGCGTTTTTCGGTGCGCAGTCGCCACTCCAGAACCTTTCGGTCCCATCGACCATCCGTTCTACAAGCAATGTGCCCCGCTCACTGCCACTTTAGTTTGGCGATTCTTCGGACTATGTCGGCGACCTTGGTTCTCCTGCGGTTATCTTCATTCCTGATGCGATTACGCAGGCAAACTCCGAGCATAGCCCTTTCCATAGCCCTTTGGGTGACTGTAAGCCTTCTGGGGTAAGCGAGCAAGTTTCAGTGCAATATATCATCACTGGCAACACGCACTGGTCATAGACTGACCCGTTGGTCTAGTGGTTAGTGACCCTGACTGCTATGCCGGAGGTCGTGGGTTCGATTCCCACCCAGGACAAATGTTTGTGTGATGAGCATAATCATTTGTTCTATGTGTGGGTGTAATTTATCTATAATATGTATGTATTTAGAAATATTTAAGTATGTTTATCAGTTGTCTAGTACCCATAGCACAAGCTCTGCTTAGCTTGGGACTAGACGGCGCGTTGTGTGATAGTTGTGGAATATTATTATTATATATTACTAGCTTTTGCCCGCACGGCTTCGCTCCCGCTCTTACCTACTCTACCCTACTCTACCCTTCTCTACCCTACTCTACCCTACTCTACCCTACCAAACTTCACATAAACCATCTACTAAATAGTCCGAACAAAGCCTAAAAATTTGGTTTGGATAGGTGAGCCCGTTCTTGAGTTATAAAATCACAACGAAAAGTGGCATTGATTTTTATATATATAGATAGAAGATAGATGTTGATAGATGTAGACATCGGAATTAGTGTATGCAATTCCGACGCACACTCCCTGAAATGCAACCACAGGTACGGCTAAAGTAATGAGATTGAAAATAATACAACATAATGTACTTAATTACAATTTTTATTTAAATAAGAAAATCATAATTAGCACTTATAATGTGTGTAATTGACTTTATAAAGCGATAACGATTAGTATAATATTCATAATTAGAGATGAATAACCATCACAGCCAAATTCCAATTTTACCAATTTTACAATATCTGTGCTTCCAGCATTGAGTAAAATCTATGAAAAAATCATGCTCGACCAGATGTTGTCTCATTTTAATTCTAATAGGATTTCGCATAGTCATCAGTTTGGCTTCAGGAAAGGAAGGTCAACGACGGATGCAGGAGTGAAACTCATCAGTCACATTTTGGAATCCTGGGAGAAATCTCAGGATGCTATTGCCATATTCTGTGACCTCTCTAAAGCATTTGACTGTGTTGACCATAATACTCTGATCTGTAAATTACATCATTACGGAATTCGTGGACGAGCTGCTGATCTTGTTTTTTCCTATTTATCTTACAGGCAGCAAAAAGTATCCATTAATGGGGCGACGTCCTCGGGATCTTTAGTAAAGATGGGCGTGCCTCAGGGTTCAATTCTTGGCCCTTTCCTTTGTCTGGTTTATATTAATGACCTTCCTTATATGATGGCTAATTTATCCGATATAATTCTATTTGCTGATGACACCTCTCTTATTTTTAAAGTAGATAGAAAAGATGGGGATGTCTTGCGTGTTAACGAAAGTCTGGCTATTCTTTCGAAATGGTTCGCAGCTAATAATCTCCTATTAAATGCGAATAAAACTAAATGTATAAAGTTTTCATTACCGAATGTCCCTCAAGTTGGCGTCAGTCTAATTCTTGATGGCAAAAAACTTGATGTTGTTGCGGACACTGTGTTCTTAGGTTTAACTATCGATTCTAAACTACAGTGGGGCGCTCATATTAGAACTCTCTCGGGAAGATTAAGCTCAGCTGCATATGCAGTTAGAAAAATAAGGCAATTGACATATGTAGCCACAGCTAGGTTAGTTTATTATGCTTATTTCCACAGTATTATGTCTTATGGCATTTTACTGTGGGGATCTGCAGCTGATGTAGACTCAATTTTCATATTGCAAAAGAGAGCTATCCGGGCTATTTATAGGATGGGTCCTCGCGAGTCCCTCAGAAATAAATTCAAAGAAATCGACATTCTCACTCTGCCTTCTCTTTATGTCTTAGAATGCATTTTGTATGTTCGTAAAAACTTAGGACTCTTTAAAATTAGAAGCGATTTTCACAACAAAAATACGCGTAGTAAACACGAAATTGTATTACCCAAATGGAGATTAGCCAAGGCCAGCAAGTCGTTCCTAGTAAACAGCATACGCTTTTACAACAAGCTGCCAAAGGCGGTAACTGAACTTAGTGAGGGAAAATTCAAAACGCATATTAAGCGTGTCTTAACCAAAAAAGCATATTACAAGGTTAAAGACTATGTCGAAGACACGCTTGTTTGGCAATGACTACCTCTGCACATGTGGCTCCCTGGTAAATCATCAATATTGTGTCTATTAACTGCTCCACCTTTGTTTTAATATACATATATTTATTTTTCCTTTAACGAATTGCATTTGCAATATTTTTTTTTTTTTATTATTTAGACTTCAACTGCATTCAATTTGTTAGTAATTTATTTTGTTAACAGTTGTAATTATTTAAATTTTTCTGTTGTAATTATTTATATAGCCTCTTTTTGGAATGTGAATGTGAGAACACTGTATAATCCACAAACACTTAGATAACTTTCTATTACAACTTACTATATTTTTATTTTATTATGATTAATTTTGTGCTTTTGTGTACAGTGTTGACTGGTCTACACTGTTCTTACATAAATCAATCAATATTGTAATAAACACATTTTTTAAAAGAGTAACCATGGAGTTTCTTGCCGGTTCTTCTCCATAGGAAACGACCAATTTCGAACCGTGCACTAGCTTCTGACGTTTTATAAGTGCCCTTGTATATGAAATAAAATATTTTGACTTTGACTTTGACTACCACCGAAAAAAAACTATTTCAAAAATGGAACGAACAGCTGTAATGGAGTTCGATTGCGAAGCAGTAAAAAAAACAAATATAATTCGAACACTTTAAATTACAATAATACAATGACATTTTAATAAATAGACATGTTTATACACTCACAAATCAACCGCGCAGCAGCGGCAGCACTTGTGGTATGAGATCCTCTGTGTTTTATTTACTTTGGTATCATAATTGGTACACTTTCTAAACACACACGAAGGCATTTTTTTATTTATGTTCGTAGCAGCGCGCAGGGTATGACTAGATCCGATGCATGACGCCTAAAGGCATGGATCCCAATTAGGATCCTTTAGTCTTCACGAGTGCGCGCTCATAGCAAATCTGTTTATTTAAATATCATTGAAAATAATATTAATTATTACTATAGTCAGTCTAAAAAGTCAACCGACTTGGGAATTTTGTATAATATTTAATCATTTAAAAAATACTTGTAATGAAATGACATTTCATTCATTCAAATTTGCCGCGCTTCGCGCGTTGAAGTTGGCAATGGAATTTATGTTCTGTGGAACGGGGTGACGTGTGATTGAATGGTAGATGATGTTTAGATTATTTTGCATATTTTATTGTTAAAAATTCTATTGTAAAGAGATGAAATAAAGGGATATAATTGAGGAGGCGATATTAGTAAACTTTAAATGTCGTTTCTTTGATTTTCAGGTAAGTTATAGGTGTAATGATCATAGTTAAACGTTGTAATATAGTAAGGACGTTTTAAATAAACAAAACTATGATTTTCAGAGAAACAATTTGTGGTTTATTTGGAAAATCCTCAATATCTCATATCTTATATACTTATATTCGATACTTTATATAAGGTTCTTCTATTAGAAAACAATGATCAAGGTCTCTTAATCAGCCTTGATAATTGAACCAGAGATGACAACATCAGATTTCATTTTATGCTAATAATTACCCAAGTCGTTTGACTTTTTAAGCGCAGGCCACACCGCCAGCTAGCGGGCGGGCGGGCTAGGCGGGTGGGCGAAGCGAACGAAGGAAACTATACAAACTACGCGAAATATTGGCGAGCTAAACTATGGGGTTCACACCGAAAACTACGGACAGACGAGCGACTTTCGTCGATATATGACATATTCATCGTTCACAAACTAAACACTACACTGCTATTCGAAAAACGAGCGTCGACTAGTCTACTCGAAATGGGGAGGACGGGCGAACGAACCGGGCGCGCCAACGAGGTGAATGAGTAGCTTCGCTGGAATCGTCGGATATTTCGTTAGCTTAGCTCGTTAGGTTAGTCGGTAGCTTTAGACAGACTCTAGCTGACTCGGCGAACTTCGTATCGCATATCAGGCAAGATATTTTACTTCTTGGAGCGCAGGCCACACCGCCTGCTAGCGGGCGGGCGGGCTAGGCGGGCGAACATCGTTTCACCTCTTTACATACTTCGGTTCACACCGCGAGCTACCGACTAACCTAACGAGCTAAGCTAACGAAATATCCGACGATTCCAGCGAAGCTACTCGTTCACCTCGTTGGCGCGCCCGGTTCGTTCGCCCGTCCACCCCGTTTCGAGTAGACTAGTCGACGCTCGTCTTTCGAATAGCAGTGTAGTGTTTAGTTTGTGAACGATGAATCCCTACTAATATTATAAATGCGAAAGTAACTCTGTCTGTCTGTCTGTTACGCTCTCAGGCAAAAACTACTGAACGGATTTAGATCAAATTTGGTAGGTAGGTAGAAGAGACACTGGAATAACACATAGGCTACCTATAATTCCACTGCTGAGCACGGGTCTCTGCCCGCGCGATATAAACTGTAGTCCACGCGGGCGAAGCCGCGAGCGGAAAGCTAGTATGTCATATATCGACGAAAGTCGCTCGTCTGTTCGTAGTTTTCGGTGTGAACCCCATAGTTTAGCTCGCCAATATTTCGCGTAGTTTGTATAGTTTCCTTCGTTCGCTTCGCCCACCTGCCTAGCCCGCCCGCCCGCTAGCTGGCGGTGTGGCCTGCGCTTGAACAATTCAAATTCATATATCTTTCGATATAGTGAACAGCCCCCCTAGCCAAGTTACAATCGTTTCGCTTGCGTCGAACGCTTCGAGTTGACCTTGCCGCCAATTCTTTTGTTCTGACCACGTGACTGAGCGTCATTCCCGTATATTCGAAGCTTTCTACTAGCGTTAACTATTGCAGATTAGCAACTTGGCTAGGGGGGCAGATAGCGATGAAACAAAATCTAATTAATTTAGTACCCAGCTGAAAATTGGTAGGATTGTTCAAAACACTATCATAAATGAAATCTAAAAAGTCCTCATCGATCCGACACTCGAAAAAAAAAAAATTCGGTGTCAAAGGTTACAAAAACAATATTCGTGATTTTGAGCAAAACGGTATGTTTTATCATAAGACTAGCGACAAGCACCGGCTGCGCTCGGGTGTTTCTCCACTATTTAATGGATGTTATGATACATATAAACCTTCTTCTTGAATCACTCTATCTATTAAAAAAACCACATCAAAATCCGTTGCGTATTTTTAAAGATTTAAGCGTACATAGAGATATAGGGACAGAAAAAGCGACTTTGTTTTATACTATGTAGTGATTAACTCAGACAAAAATTGTAGATCAGATAAATATCTAAAAAATTGTCTAAATACTTTTTTTTCTAATAGCAACCGTTTTTGAGATATGATGAATCAAAAAGTTGAAATAGGTAATCGTCATAATATGCACGTTTTCACGCCACCTTTGAGGTGGTTTTTTTTTATAACTTTTATTGTCCCGTATATGGGAAAATTTGATTGGATAACAACTATTTGTGTTTGTTTACCTATTTCAGCGGGTTTCCGCACATGGAGGCTTGACCTATTCAGAAATAGACAGGTCGAAGTTTTAAATAAAGATTTTTTTGAAAAATGTAACCTATATTAAAAAGTGGTTCAATTGATTCTGCTCGTTATTTTGATCAAACTATTTTCAGGTTTTGCGCATTTAACGTTACACCTTGTATAAGTATCTAGTTACACACAATTTTAATGTACCTACTTATAAAACTTATCTACTTACATCGATTTCGTACATTTTACAGGATGCGCGCACAACTAATAACTTTTTCATTACTCAGACTCTGAAAGTAGGTCTGAATTTGCCTGAGGAGCGGGCTGAAAAGTATCACACTTTTCATCCCTAGGGAGTTTTACTTTCAACTAACAGCTGTCAAATTATTAAAAAAAAACTGGGTCTATCTTCTTGTATTCGTAATGAAAAGCACAATGCTTACGTCGGGGTTAAAATTACTTATTTAGTCCCTCGAATTAGCGACCTCGCTACGCTCGGCCGCCAACTCCTTCTCGGGACGAAATAAGTAACTTTCACCCTTAGTGTAACAATATACTATTACAGATTTATTATAATTACCAGCGACCTGCCCCGGCTTCGCTCGGGTAACAGTATTTCTTCATTATTTAATGGATGTTATTATACATATAAACCTTCCTCTTGAATCACTCTATCTATTTAAAAAAACCGCATCAAAATCCGTTGCGTAGTTTTAAAGATTTAAGGTTTTTTTTTTATATAGGGACAGAAAAAACGACTTTGTTTTATACTATGTAGTGATGTATAAATAAGTACCTACTATGCGTTCCAAATGAGAATCGGATCGATTGCGATGTTTTGAAGTGACGTCGTACTGTCAAATCGCAGAAATTTTGACAAAATTGAGGAACTCAGAGATGAGTAAAATTGAAGTACTGGATTCTGATTAAACTTTTTTCGTTCACAGTTCGTAAATAAATTAAATTTTTCGTAAATTAATTAAAGTTTAAAAATTTCTTTCCTCGATTTGACAGTAAATCGTGACGTCACAACATGGCCGTCGATCCTTTTCTCATTTGGATCGCATTGTAGTTCTTTGTAATTACAATATTATATACAAAAATATTACATTCGTTGCTCATATTCCACTGATTGTAAAGTCTTTATTCTTGTGTATAAACCTATTTGCCACCAAACTGTTCCTAGAAATTGCAAAAAAACAATTTTAAACCAAAGAGTAGGAACTGTTTTTTAAATTACTGACAGTTTTCTCAAAATAATGATTTATCTGCATAATAATAATAAATGTTTTCCACAAATATGGGTTTATATAGAAACATTTCATGCAAAAATGAACCTTATTTTGTCGTAGTTCATTAAGGTATGATTCCGAACTCGGCAACAAGCAGCAGTGTTGTTGCCGCAGTGCTGCCACACATTGCCACACTGCCTACATTGCTGCCGCGACATTGCTGCCTAGCTCGGAATCTAATCTCATATAAGCTTATAGAAATTGTATGGGGACCAGTAGTGTCGTGGCAGAACTGCTGCGTGCAGCGTGGTTCGGAATCATACCTTTACATATTTGTATTAAACACTTTATCACAATTTTATACTGTTTAAAGGTCTTTATGTATATCTCTGCATTTTTAAATCGCTTTTATTAGCTTCTACTGTATGTTTGCATGTTTGTTTGTTTGTTTGCTTGTAACCTCCGCCTTTGAGCTCGATTTTGCCCAACTTTGGGCGATCAGATTTTTTTTAAAACTTTGCACACCCATCAAAGACCGATGACAATACAAAAACCCGATTAAAATATTCGATTATCCTGATTAGATTCCTGGTGATTAAAAAAAAAATAAAAATTTTGAAAAACTATTCATTAAAAATTGAAAAATAAATATAGTTTAAATAAAACTAAAAAAAACACGCTAAATAATAATAATTAACGAAAAATATTATTGTGAAAAAAAGCGTGAGGTGATTTACGAAAAATATGGCACAAAGCCCACGCTTTTATCACAATAATATTTTTCGTTCATTATTATTATTAAGCGTGTTTTTTAGTTTTTTTTTAAACTATATTTTTCACTCTAATTTTTTAGGATACAATATAAATCCTTAAATACCAACAGTAGATTTTGTGACTAGGGGACAAAGCAGTATCTTTAAATCACATATTATTAACTCCCGAGTACTGTGGGATGTCCTTTTTTTTCTTGCAGTGCTCGGGAGTTAATCATATGAATCCCTCACTATACTCGGGATTAAAACTTGACAACCTTTGTTTCACTACCTCAGAACCAAGGATATTATGAAGATTATAACAAGCTTTTAATGAAAATCATTTTTTCATAGCAAGCTTTTATAGCTCGGCATACCTATATAATTAATACTCGTCGAGACGAATCATACGAGCTCAAACTCGATGGGGTTGTGTCGTTTAACTACCAAGTTCCTATAGCAACCTTCCTGTTCTATCATCAGATCAGCTCCTTGCGATAATAATTTTGCATTGTCATCTTATTTACACATACTCACACATGCCAATTTTCAGCTCAATCGGTAACCAGGAAGTGGGTCAAATTTAATTTACAAGATTTGATTACAGACAAACATCGAGACAGGTGAAACTAAATAAAAGCTTGTAACAAACAATTTTCATAAAAAAACCTACTAAACAATAAAACTAGAATCTATAGTAACACTTTTACTGAAACTACTTTTACCATTATGATACACACAAGCTAATAAATGTGGCAACACCGCCAAAAGAAAAAGATACAAATTCTTGTCTATGGGCGGTGTACTGCCAAACGGATAAAACCATAGACCTCTTCTGTTCCCATCTCTAAGATGATGACTAGAGTAGGCTAGTATGAGCATAAATGATAGAAGGTAAAGACTATTTCTTTTTTTTATGTAGCTGTAGACAAGTAATATTGAAGTTATTAGCAGCCAAAATGTGGTACAGTGGAAGATGCCTCTGTTTTTTAGGTTCGTCATGTCCTGGAACAAAAGACATATTTTATTTTTATTTTTATTAAAGCTGCCTCACATTAAATTTGACAAAAAATAAAAGGTCTATTTTAACATTTGAGAAAGACCCTAGAATGTAACTTGGAACGAAACTGAAAGACACAATAAAATAATAATTAGGGGTCCGGTGTAGTAGTAGCTACACCGTAGTAGCTACACTGTAGTAGCTACGCTGTAGTAGCTACACTGTAGTAGCTACGCTGTAGTAGCTACGCTGTAGTAGCCACACTGTAGTAGCTACACTGTAGTAGCTACACTGTAGTAGCTACACTGTAGTAACTACACTGTAGTAGCTACACTGTAGTAGCTACACTGTAGTAGCTACACTGTAGTAGCTACACTGTAGTAGCTACACTGTAGTAGCTACGCTGTAGTAGCTACGCTGTAGTAGCCACACTGTAGTAGCTACACTGTAGTAGCTACACTGTAGTAGCTACACTGTAGTAGCTACACTGTAGTAGCTACACTGCAGTAGCTACACTGTAGTAGCTACACTGCAGTAGCTACACTGTAGTAGCTACACTGTAGTAGCTACACTGTAGTAGCTACACTGTAGTAGCTACACTGTAGTAGCTACAGTAGAGAAGTCGCAAGATAGTCAAAATACAAATGTCAAATTAGACCTTTAATTTTTTGACATCTTTAGGGATGACTAGGGTTGCCATCTCACTAAGATCTGTCAAACAGGACAAGAAGCATACAAACCCTGGAGTACAGAACCCAAAATATAATACCCATCACTTTTCTTTAAACTTACTCTATACTGTTTTAAAAAAAGGTTCAATTGTCACAATTTATTCTATTATTTATTGTGAAACAAACAATAAAATATATAAGTCGCAGTCAGTTCTAAGAACTGACCCCTTCAAGAGGCAATTAAAACTGGCCAGATTGTTTAATTCATGAATCCCCAAGCGACCACCGGTGGCCGCGCATCTATTGTCTTACTATTGTGTCTCTAATTGACGGTATCTGAAGGGTTAAACGTTATTATTTGATGGCATGTCTATCCTAGTTTCTCTATATCAATAATGTAGCAATTTTAAGATAATAAAAGATCTAAGGTCTGTAGACAAAATACATGCTTTAGTCGTGGAGTTGCAGAAAACAGTCCGATATACTAAAGGTGTAAAGAAAGTAGGCCAAACGAGAATTGATATATTATCAAACTTTAACGTTTAAAACAATCTGGCCAGTTTTACTTGGCTGTATCATGAAGTGATCAATTTCTAAGATCAGGCCATGGCAGATATACCAGGACCGTTAGCACAAAATAGATAGGTAAAGAAGACAATCTCATGTATGTACTTCACTTTTTATACCTACGCTCAGTGGACGCACATGTTTGAGCCGGAACTGTTCAACGAGTAGGTCGAGGCGCTCCAAGATATCGTGTCTGTGAGCAGTGTCTATGTGTGTGTTGTGACAGCGCGCACACTATGTAGATTGACTTCTGTACCTATATATTTTATGTCGCTAGTTTAAAAGGAAATTAATAAAAAATAATAACATTAATTAACCTTTCAAATACCATAATTAAAGATACAATAGAAAGACAATGAGAGAGTGAACATCGGCATTCGCTTGTGGTTTAATTCATTAAATTCGGCGTATTCGAAAGCTATGCACAGTATCCTGCGTCCATTGCACCAACCATACATACAAAATTATGGCGTAATATTATAAATTGATTGAGTCATACACAAATAATTGCACTCAATAAGTTGAGGTTTTAAAATAGTGTCATTACAGACTCACCTTCAAATAAATTGATCTTGCAACAAACGCATGGTCTATATCAATAAGAGATGACACAATTGTGCAGAAAGTTACATTCAACGCACTGTTATTTAGATTCAAATTATGGTCATGACTAAAAAATATCAAAGATGACAAAAATCCAAGGCTGGCATGCACCAAACTGTCTGTAATGGCGCGAAATCTTAAAGAATACGAATATTTTGATCGAAACACAATAATATCACCGATATAAGCAGTAAAAACAATCGCCAAAGTCAAGAAAACTTTTAAAAATTTCATGTTTATGTTTCGTTCACCATTTTTCGGGTTATATTTATCATTTTACGGTTTTTGTACGGATGATTTTGTATTTGTATGTTATTCGTCTTGCTGATTACATAGTTTATTAGTGATAAAGACTTTGTTTTTAACAAATTATTGCTAATTTACGATCGCGATACACTTGAGTGACATTGTAATGTTTTGGTAAGCGTTCGAAAATATTATAAAAAAACTAACAGCAGCCTAGAAGTGTGTAAGTAATAAAATAGTTCAAAGTTCAAATTTCAAGCTTTAGAACCAGAAATCCAAACTTAAATATATATTTGTAGCGATATGTATGCTTGTAAAAACCCTACGAGTGTTTATATCAATTAAATCTGTGTAAACATAAATCTATTGTTTGGTAAAATATTTAACTCGATAAAGTTTCTGCACGCACCTAAACTCATGTCGAAATGACATTGACATTAGACTGGCAGTGTTGTTTCACAAATGTTCTTAATCCTCCTGACTCAGTCAATAAATTGAACAGCCATCTCTTAGTTTATTTAAAACTCTATGCAGATTAGAAAGAAATACAATATACTCCTTGTTTTCACGTAAGATGATTTACCAGGACGACAACATCAATTCCTATTTCTTACGAATTTTGATTTTGAAATCAAAGGACATTGACCAATCTTGCATGGAAGTTGTACCAACTGCTACCCAGAACGAAATTATCGTACAGGTATTGCTAGTACTAAATCTTTAAAACAAAGGCCATCGAATCCGTTAAAAGCGTTTTGAGAAAACAAGGACACACCAAATGATTAATAGTTTTATTCATATGTAAGTATTATTTCGATTTTTAACAACAATTAAAACGTGCCTGTACTTTAACATTTTCGACGCCCATCTATATAATACGCGATGTATCCTCTAGCGCCACGAAACAAATTGTTTCTATGTTAAACTAACTAACAAGGTTTCTTTCTATTGAATATAAAACAAACAAGAACTTATTATGTGTGGAAAAGTTAAAAATATGGCTTATAACATTTTTCCATAAAAACAAAATAAAAGGTCTTGTAAAAGTCGTTTTATTTTATACCTACTATTATTACTTCTAATCAAGTAATGGTGCTGAGGGCACGAAAATCTCGTACTTGTATACAAGTGATTGGCGTTCAAAAGGTCAACTGTCGCTTGAAAGTTCTGTCCCTCTATTTTAAAATCCAATTCGAAATATCGCACTTCAAATCACCTCGACACATGTTATACCAGCCTGCATTCTATAATAAAACTACAGGGTTTGATATAAATATTGTGCTGCTGTTATACTTTTGTCTTATCTAAATTTTTAATAAATAAATAAACTACAATTGGTTAGGTATATAATGTAGCTAGGCTATCCTTTTCTTTCATATCAGATCAGATGCATATTATTTTCTTCCTAGTGTCCTAGTCATCCTATCCATGCTATGCAAAAAAGACCTTAGTAAAACCTAAAACTATTTATTTAACGGATTTTATTTTTTATTTTGAAGCACTGCTTCCAAATCTGGTTCAACCCTAGTAAGTAAATATCGTTAAAAACAAATAAATACCTATTTATTTCATCCGTTAAGGGTCCAAAAAGCGCGACATTGACGGCATTTTCAAATTTCAAAGTTCAACTATTTAATCTCATATTTACAAGAAATCAATATTTATGTAATGCCACGCCTTAATTCCGATTAAAATGTTGATTCAATAAGTCATAATAAACCTCAAGTTTTTTCAGAGCTCTTCATACAAACATTTTCTATGTAGATATAGACCTAAGACTTTGGTTAGCTATACTGGTGTAAAATAAACTCTATTAACAAGGGATTTCTTTACACTGAGAGGTCTAAGATTCTAGGTAAGACTTTAATACCTTAAACCTTATCATTTGCTTATCATTATCAGTCGTTGCATTAGTTATCAGCTGGGGTTGCTAACTCTTGGAACTAAATCTACTTCCTAATCCTGTCTTTATTCCCTGTTCGATAAAAAATCATTTAGTATGTCGGATATTTATAGTAATATATTTTTTTAAAGATTATATCAGAAATCAGAATTCATATCTTCTTTGAAAACTTCAATTATGGAGTGATAAAATATATAAGCGAATACAGCAATTGAGGACGTTACCTGACCGACGGTGTATTTATTTTATAAGTCAAACAAAGCGTTTGGTCACCTTTAACTTTATGCGTATTATAAAAATATGAATGTTCTTATACAAACGCCTTGAATTTTCTTGCTGATCTGCACTAAATCAGGCATAAAACACTTATTTTACCATGGAGTAGCGCTTTTCCAGTATTTTTAATACAAAACTAATAAAAGCTTCACGTGTTAGTCGATTAAAAACTTTTTAACCCTAAATATTTACACCTGGCTACTAAATTAATAGTCTCCCGAGAATTGTGTAAATTTCTTACTTGGCAATACCGGTTAGTCACAATCAACAGTACTGGGAACTGAGCGATATGAGATAAAAACTTTGTTTAAATCACTTCGTATTTGTTCAACGTGTGGTTTCGAACCTATTTTATCAAAAGGTTCATAAAACCAAATTAAAAGTTTATCAAAATGCGTGAAATAGTGCATGTACAGGCTGGACAATGTGGAAATCAAATAGGATCCAAGGTCAGTAATTTTTCCAGTAAAATTTCTATAGCAAAGTGGTTGGTAGCGCTGTCTGTATCTGTAGTATGAGACAAAAAATGACTGTAATAACGTTCGAAATTCAATTTGCATAAAGAAAACGAATGAATTACGAGTAAAAAAAATGGACTGCGCCTAAAATGGGCCATCGTGTGCTTGGTTGGCCAGTAAATGGTCACAATTATTTTGTCATTAGAATTTCTCTTTTTGCCTTAAAATATTTCAAAAGGCTTATTTTTGCTATCAGCAACGGGGCGTGATGTAAATTAAAACTCAAGGCCGCTTTTATTAGTGCCTACCTTCACAGTTACTGATAAATATTGAATAATCCATGCCGGTCGCTACGATAAAAGTATACTTTGAAAGAAATTGCTAGAAGGATGTTAGGTTATCAGCCGGTTTTTGCATTACAAATGCAATGCACCCCAAAATTATAGCAACTTGACCCACTTTCTGACAACTTGCATGAATCGAAACGTGTTTTTTTGTCGCATTACGTCGTTTTCTGATATAATTCGATTTAGCGCCATCTATTATCGAATAGTCGAACTAATCTGTGTAACGTCTAGAAGGTATTGAAAATAATAAAAAATAATTCGATTTCTTTTGTTTATTGTTAATATGAGGCCCTTTTGTTTGTTAACGCTAAAAAAATAAAACTTTGTGAAAAATCTAAGTCTTTCTCATTTTTAGGACAATAATAAAAAGGACCAATTTTTTTTCTTCGTATTTTATAGCGCATTAGATTATTTTAGTGTAAAATTTTGTTTAAATTTCCCTGCTAATAATTTCCAGTACCTATAGTAGGTGTGCAAACAGCTGTACATTTATAAAACATCAAAACAAACCCCTACGAAATTACTAAGGCTTTGTGATTTGAGAGCACGGCAGAGTGTATCCGCCAAGTCGAGCAAAAAAAACCGCCTTGCCGACCTTTTTTCGAAATTATTCGAAACATTTTCGATTATTTTTATACCAATCTAAACAAAATTAACCTTTTAATCCCCCGCGTCAGATCGTTTCGACGAGTGTTTTCGCGTCCTATTCGCCACGGTCGTGTGTTTGCGACTGGGTACTTCATCTCGTTTAGCTCTTCACCGATCAAGCTAATCTCAATTCTCTCCAACAGTTCTGGGAGATCATTTCGGATGAGCATGGCGTGGATCCCAACGGGTACTACAAAGGAGAGAGTGACTTGCAGCTGGAACGCATTAGTGTATATTACAATGAGGCATCCACAGGTAAGATCTATTCATACTTTCTATGCTTACGTTCCCAACGGTGGCGGAGACCTCTCGCGCCGGGCCCTGGTCGAGGCCATGGTCCGGAGCGAGGAGGAATGGCAGGCGCGAGCCTCCGCGTGCGATGCAGTAATGCTTGCAAAGGAGGAGGCCGACCGCATCAGGCAACGGCGCCCTCGCCGCCGTCGCCGGGATTCCGATCCCGATTTCCGGCCACCGTAGACGCGGGCTCGCGGACGGCGAGCCATGGGTAGCTCGCTGTCCGATCGTCCGGTAATGGACCGAGTCCAAGACGTCGACGGCGCGCACTGTTCCCGCGCGCCTCAAGGAGTTGTCAGCAGCAGGAGGGGCCCAGCTGGGTCGAACCCTACTGGGGACAGGGTTGTCCGAAAGGGAGCTCGTGCCCCGGTATGAAGGCCGGTAAGAGTCTGACAGTATCTCCCGTTCCACCCAAGAGCGGGTTTTGTCAAAGATGATTTTCCCCGTCGACAAAAAAAAAACCTCTTTCATCTTTACTGTGCTGGTGACTGACGGACAGACAGAGGATGGGCAGTAGAGTCTTAGTAATAGGGTCCGGTTTTACCCTTGGGGTCATCATCATCATCAGCCTTTTTAATGTTCCCACTGCTGGGACTCAGGCCTCCTCTCTACGGGATTCTGATCCCGATTTCCGGTCACCGGAGACGCGGGCTCGCGGACGGCGAGCCATGGGTAGCTCGCTGTCCGATCGTCCGGTAACTATCCAGCATATAAAAATGAATCGCAAAATGTGTTGGTAAGCGCTTAACTCAACAACACCTGGAACAATTTGGCCAATTCTTTTTTCGTTGTGATTGTTATTGTGAGGAAAAGGTTCTTATGGAAAAAAAATTGGGTAGAGATGGGTAGAGTAGGGTAGAATAAGGTAGCGTAGAGTAAGGTATAGTAGGGTAGAGTTGGGTATAGTAGGGTAGAGTTGGGTATAGTAGGGTAGAGTTGGGTAGAGTAGGGTAGAATAAGGTAGTGTAGAGTAAGGTATAGTAGGGTAGAGTTGGGTATAGTAGGGTAGAGTTGGGTATAGTAGGGTAGAGTTGGGTATAGTAGGGTAGAGTTGGGTATAGTAGGGTAGAGATGAGTATAGTAGGGTAGAGTTGGGTAGAGTTGGGTATAGTAGGGTAGAGTTGGGTATAGTAGGGTAGAGTTGGGTATAGTAGGGTAGAGTTGGGTATAGTAGGGTAGAGATGAGTATAGTAGGTTAGAGTTGGGTATAGTAGGGTAGAGTTGGGTATAGTAGGGTAGAGTTGGGTATAGTAGGGTAGAGATGAGTATAGTAGGTTAGAGTTGGGTATAGTAGGTTAGAGTTGGGTATAGTAGGGTAGAGTTGGGTATAGTAGGGTAGAGTTGGGTATAGTAGGGTAGAGTTGGGTATAGTAGGGTAGAGATGAGTATAGTAGGGTAGAGTAGGGAAGAGCGGGAGCGAAGCCGCGCGGGTAAAAACTAGTATTAAATATTATTATATTAAACCCCTTGCATCTGTTCTGTGTTTACAACCGTGTGGTCAACCCTTTAGTTTCATTAGAACGCGTTCAGCCGTTCGACCATAAAGAAGTAACAAACATACAAACACACAAACAATCTAAGTTTACGTCGTTCTTGAAGCATTGTACGAACGTATGACCATTTTTGGCAAATCGAGAGCAATTTAAACCAATGACCGACTATAGAACGATTTGCAACCGTTTCTGAATATTTGGCTCTCATTGCTCGGTCACTTTAGCAGTGGTGCGGTGAGCGGTGCGGGTTCTGGGACAGGGCCACAGTGAGTGGCGGCGAGCGCCGCCACTCACTGTGGCCACTAGTATGAACGAGCGTCAGTGTTTCCTGAAGGCTACAACCCGGGACTCTTTAAGTCAAGAGTGAATAGGTTTCTTCTAGGTAAGCGCGTTCCATCGTCGCTTCTCATCAGTAGCCCGATTCACGTAAACCGTAACGATATCGTAGCGATTTAGTCGTTTTTGTCATTTTCGTATTCACATCCATCAATGGAGTTTGAACGACACCGATTTTGAAATCGTTCGATCGAAGAGTCGTTGAAGCGTATTCAGCTATATGTCGTCATTCAATCGTTGGCTTGAAGTATTCTCGTAGACAAACGTTTGATCGGGTCGGATGCCAACGAATAAATGTCAAATATTGCAGTTCAAATCACAGAGTACTTTGTAACATAGTAGTACTCTGTGGTATCTGGCAACAAGTCGTTGATAGACCGTTTAGTTTCGATCCAGTTCAATTGTCGTTCTATCCAATCCCGATTAGAGAACACGTGAATACCAATTTTTTACCGACTTCCCAAAAAGGAGGAGGTACTACGTTCGGCTGTTTGTATGTTTTTTTTTTTTTTTTTTTTTTGTATGTTTGTTCGTCGAATACTCCCCCAAATGTGGACGGATTTTCAAAATTCTTTTTTTGTTCGAAAGTAGATAGTTCTGAGGTGGTCCCATTATCACCAAATTAGGATCTGATGATGGGATCTTGGAGAAATCGAGGGCAACCTTCAAATTTTATAGGCTCACTTATTGATTTTCGCATATTTTATGAAGTGTCTTGTGTATTTGCGTATAGTCGTCACCATCTCAGGTAGCTGGGCTGATGATGGAAGGTACAACTCCTTAACAGTAAGAAGTTACTCGAACAGGCAAGGACTGTTTTAGTAAATTGTTTTGATGTTTGATAGGGCATTTGCCACATTTGGTCTCATGATCATCAAGTCATGACCTGATGCTGCAGTCAGGATAGTCTGCAGAGTACCTAAGTCCTCGATAACAAACAGCAGATATATCGAGTTTAGGCTCATTGAAAACGGCTCGATGTGTGGATAAACGTACTGCTAATAAAGAACACCGAAGTACATAGAGACCTGATGCTGAAGCCAGGAGCATCAGGAAAAGTACAAACCTTGAAATTACAGCACCATAGTCGTGTTTGGGCTCATTTTAAACAGGACTAAATTTTAAGTTCATTGCAATGTTGACATAAATCTGGCCTGATGCTACAGCCGGGATTATCAGCATCTAGTCTAATGACTGTTTGAAAGAAGAGGGGGAGAGGATATATCGAACTGATCTGATGATGAAGCCGAAAGGTAAATTAATGTAATCTAACCGTGTTTGGGATTATTAGAACCGTTATGAGATGCGCTCTGACTATAAGGAATTTAAGTTTGACTGAGGGGTACTTTTTAGTGGTGGTACCATAACTAAAAAGTGTAAAATAAAAAAAACTTTTTACAAAAAAAATATAACCGACTTCAATGATAAAAAACACTGAAAAGTATCAAATAACTTTAATTTTGGAAGTCGGTGTTAAATAACGAAGAGACTAAACTATTATAGAAACACCGACTTCCAAAATTAAAGTTATTTGATACTTTTCAGTGTTTTTTATCATTGAAGTCGGTTATATTTTTTTTGTAAAAAGTTTTACTATAAAACTTCAACGTTATTTGGCTTGTTTGATTTTACGTGAATCAGGCTACGGATGAGATAGCGGTCAAGCGCGAACCTATCAACAATAAAAAAAAGCTATGGCTTTTTTTTTTTTCTCTCTCTCGACGGGGAAAACCATCATTGACGAAACCCGCTCTTGGGTGGAGCGGGAGACAGTGTCAGAGTCTTACTGACTAAAAACCCCGCGCCGTTCCTTCTAGCCTTCATACCGGGGCTCTAGTTTCCTTTCGGATAACCCCGACCCCCCCGGTAGGCTTCGACCCAGATGGGCCCCTCCTGTTGCTGACAACTCCTTGAGGCGCGCGGGAACAGTGCGCGCCGACGACGCCTTGGCTCAGCTATGGCTTGAGTTGCCCGCGTTGAGCAACCCACGCCGCTACCCACGCTCGTGTTCTCGCTATGGACACCTAAAAGAAGTTCTTGTTTGAGATGGCCGCGCCGCACCCCCTCCGCAACCGCACTTCCAGTAAAGCCGAACACTTACAGTTTCGGACCGGAACCGAATCCAAAACTGACGTGGTAACAGAATGGCACGCCATCATCGTGGCGAGCAGTGGCAGGCGGGCGCCTCCTGCTGCGAAGCAGTAAAGCTAGCAAAGGAGGCGGCCGCACGCGCGAGGCAATGGCCCTCGCGCCCCAGGCGCCGGGATTCCGGTCCTGATTTCCAGACACAGTAGGCGCGGGCTTGCAGACAGTGAGCAATAGGTAGCTCGCTGACCGGACCGAGCCCAAGTCGTCGACGGCGTCTAGTGTTTCACGCGCCTCAAGGAGTCAGTAACCGTAGGGGCTCAGCAGGGTCGAAGCCTACTGGGGCCATGGGTGATGCGAAAAAATCCCGGGGCCCTGGAACACGGGCAGGGAACAGGAGTGGGTTTTTAATCAGTAAAAATCACGCAAGGAAACTCCGAGCACAGTTCTTTCCAATAACCCTTTGGGTTACTTTAATCTGATAGACCCATTGTGATCCATGTTTCGAAGCCATATGTCATCACTGGCACTTTCGTCTTGAGACACTGTTGAATGAGAAGATACCGCGCAACTTTCCGAACGCTGCCCAGCCGAGTTGAGCTTAAGCATCGAATCAGTCTTTTAATTTTCCCACAGCTGGGACTCAGGCCTCCTCTCTGGGAGAGGGAATGGGCTGTAATCCACCAAGCAAGCTCAATGCGGGTTGGTAAATGTCACATGTCTTCGAATTTTTGGTTCTAGGACATGCCGGTTTCCTCACGATGTTTTCTTTCATCGTTTTGAGAACAGTGGTGATAAAATAAATCACATAACGTTTGAAACCCGGGACCTACAACTCGTAAGTTGAGGCCATTCGGCCACCACAGCACGACGATTAACCTTTACCGAATACCCCTACAGCCTAATTTGGTCACAAAGGTCATATTTCGGTCAATGTCGTTAAGAATAGTTAATTGGATGACGAATGACGACCGCCGTGGGTCAACCTTGGGCCTACTTGGTGTTAGGTGACGTGAATTGATAAATTGGTGTGGACTACATCTAGAAGGGAAAATTGTTCAAAGTTATGACGTGTTTACGATGAAGAAACATCTAGAACTAGCAGTGGCGTAGCTAGGCCCCCAGGGGCCCCGTATCAAATATATTTGAAAGTTTTTTTTTTCTACGCAATAGCTTCTACTAATATAGAAATAATGCCTTAAGAGGGCCTTAAAATTGAAAATGAGCTCATTTTATGGATCACTTAGTAGGACGTACTAAAATTGGTTGAGTTTTTATTGTCGTCTTTTATGTAGAAAATGCTAAAAAGAAAGGAGCGTGCTAAAAGCAATTTACAGAGTATCATATTATGAGTAGTCAATATTAATTCATTTCTGTCCATGAAAATTTAAGATTATGCACCACATGTTACAAATTTTGGCCTAAGTCGGGGCCCCTGTAGTTTGGAGGCCCCGTATAATTGATACGGCATATACGGCGATAGCTACGCCCCTGAGAACTAGATTATTTTAGCCTCTTCACCCGTGTAGAAGAACAACATTATCCAAAAGGACCGTTTTCTTGGGATAAGAAGTAATCTATAAGCTGTACAACATTACTTCACTACATAGTATAAAACAAAGTCGCTTTTTCTGTCCCTATATCCCTATGTACGCTTAAATCTTTAAAACTACGCAACGGTTTTTGATGCGGTTTTTTTTTAATAGATAGAGTGATTCAAGGGGAAGGTTTATATATAATAAAATCCATTAAATAGTGGAGAAATACTGTTACCCGAGCGAAGCCGGTGCGGTTCGCTAGTTTATTATATGCAAAACCTGGATACAAGATGTAAATTAGTTTGATCAGAATAACGAGCAGAATCAATTAAACCACTTTTTAATATAGGATACATTTTTCAATAAAATCTTCATTAAAAACATCGACCTGTCTATTTATGAATAGGTCGAGCCATCACGTGCGCAGACCCGCCGAAATAGGTAAACAAACAGAAATAGTTGTAATCCAATCAAATTTTCTCATACACGGGATGTAAAAAGTTCTTATTTCAATGCAGATATGAAGTTTAAACAAACTAAAACTGCTCATAAAACCTTTAATTATTTTTTAAATGTTTTTTTCTTACTTTATTAGGTCAATTAAATTAAAAATCATTTGGGGTGTCTGAGGTTTTGCGCATTTAACGTTACACGTTTTATAAGTATTTTTATCAGTGGTCTGGTACTCATAACACAAGCTCTGCTTAGCTTGGGACTAGACGGCATTGTGTGATAGTCGTTCATTATAAAAAAAGCCCACCTGTGTCCTTCAGTTGCCCTTTCCGTTGTGGAGCCACAGCTATTCTTACAAATGTTCCCCCTGCCCTTGTTAAGATATTAACAAGATTTCTTCAATTACGTAGTAGTCTGAAAGGCGCTCCAATTTTCGCACCAATCCCTGATACAAAAGAATTGAAGTTATCGGCCTTGCAATTGACTCATTTTTAGAGTTCCGTAAAAAAAGGTAAAAACGTGCTATCATAATCTCTGAAAGTACTGGTCCGATTGGAAAAATTTTTTCACCGATAGAAAGCTGCTTTATTCCTGAGTGACATAGGCACGCGGGTGAAGCTGCGGGCAAAACCTAGTAATAAATATTTAGGTGGGGCTCACATACAACACCCTTGCTGGACCCCTCTACGGTTTTGCAAACATCTCCTTTAGGTGCGTGTCAAATGCTACGCGACGACGACTCAGACTCGGTCCGGTCGGTACGGAGTTCTTCCCCGATCCGACTAGCACTTGCCCAATTTTACACATTGTTCTCGCCTGTGAAAAAGACGGATAAAAAAAGATAGCATGTAGCGGAGATGAGAATGTTGAGATGGATGTGTGGTGTGACGAGAATTGATAAAGTAAGAAAATGAGTATATTAGAGAAAGTTTGAAAGTGGCGCCAGTGACTGAAAAGTTGAAAGGTAATCGGTTGTCTTGGTATGGTCATGTGAAGAGGAGGGATGAAGCGCATATTACTAAAAGAGTTCTGAGTATACATGTAGATGGATGGAGAGGGAGAGGAAGGCCGAAGAAAAGATGGATAGATTGTGTGAGGAGTGATGTGAAAGAAATGAGAGTTAGTGATAGTTTGACGGGTGACAGGACAGAATGGAAGAAAAAAACGTGTTGCCCTGACCCCAAGTAATATGGGAGAAGGGCAGGAAGAAGAAGTTCTCGCCAAACAGCGAGCGACTGAGCGTCCTCAAGCCCACGTGAACCCTTCGTGCGCTTATCGGACTCGCACTTGACCAGTTTTTTTTCGTAATTGTCCTCATAATAATGGCTGACCTTGAACATCATATAACATGGCACTTATATGTGTCAGCGGACGGAGTATGACGTCACTCATCTAATTTTTATTTTGATCGTCGGTGATTCATATTTTCATACATAACATGGTCATAGTCACGTGTATGTTAATAACGTAAGAATAGGTATAATGGGAAGTTTAAATATACCAGAATAGTTTTAGTATAATGCGAAACCTGTGTCTTTAATATAATAATAATATTCCACAACTATCACACAACGCCGTCTAGTCCCAAGCTAAGCAGAGCTTGTGTTATGGGTACTAGACAACTGATAAACATACTTATATATTTCTAAATACATACATATCCCTACTATATCCTTACTAATATTATAAATGCGAAAGTAACTCTAAAAATTATTATAACATGGAGTTGATCTGATGATGGAACTGGAACGTGGCTATAGGAACTTGGTAGTTAAACTTCACAACCCCATCGAGTTTGGGCTTGTAGGATTCGTCTTGACGAGTATTAATCCCTACTAATATTATAAATGGGAAAGTAACTCTGTCTGTCTGTCTGTTACGCTTTCTCGCAAAAACTACTGAAAGGATTTAGATCAAATTTGGTAGGTACTACAGTTTATATCACGCGGGCAGAAACCCGTGCTCAGCAGTGGAATTATAGGTAGCCTATGTGTTATTCCAGTGTATCTTCTACCTACCTACCAAATTTGATCTAAATCCGTTCAGTAGTTTTTGCGTGAAAGCGTAACAGACAGACAGACAGACAGAGTTACTTTAGCATTTATAATATTAGTAGGGATAATAAGTATAGATAAGTGTAGACATACCTTTTTTCTTCTTCCTGTGCCTCAAAAAGCCGTTGGACCCGCTTGTCATTCGTAGATCGTTGACAGTTGTTAGAGGTCAGAAAGTCTGATCAGACTATCCCAGGAGTGTCATGTTGCCCAGTAACTGGGTTGTGTAGGTCTGATGGACAGTCGCTCCATGTAAAACACGGGTATTTCACCGCATCTAGTGAGACAGGAATCCAACCCCAAGTTAGTTGAGAAAAGTCTAGGGAAATAATACCTGTATTATTTTTAAAACTCTAATGTAATGTCTAAACACTGACTGGCTTTGTTGCTTGCCGAATGGCGTCACCGTTATGTAAACAAAGTCTGTTGCTAGGCAACGTGGTGATGTAATGATGGCTGAGACTCATAGTGTTGTCCTAGACCAGTGGTTTCCAAACTGTGGTCCACGGACCACTCGTGATCCGCAAAGGTTACAAATATGGTCCGCGAAAAGTCTAAAGAAGCTCGTTTTTTTTTTTGCGGAGATTTTTTTGACACTAATTTTTTATCTAAGAGTGCCCTTCATGTATATTGTGTTAAGTTAATTTAGTTTAATTTTAATTAGTCAGAAGTTTTTATTTTTCTGGTTTTATTGTTTAATTAGATTTAAATAAATTAATAAACTGTTCACGTAGGGACCTAATGACAGCTTCATTAGACGGCTTTAAGAAATTTAAAAAATCTAGTTCTGCCACCAATACGCTCGGGCACGGCAGACCAAAAAGGAGAAAATTGGCAAGAAGTGGCTCAGAGCCGGAAGGAATGGGGGGAGGCCTTTGCCCAGCAGTGGGATAGTATAGGCTAGATATAATAAAATAAAAACCATTCTACTTAAGCCTCCAAAAAACTGAGAGTTGTCATTGGCTGTACTAGCATGGCACGTACGGGAATAACCATCGGTTGGTATCACGTTCAATGTTAATTGTTTAAAGACCTCTACGAGTTGACTTCGGACCCTCGTATGCCTTCCAAAGGTCCGGGACCTCAGGGTCCTGAGATAAATAAATGCATGAAAATAACAACAATAAAAATAATTGTTAAGTTTTCTGAGTTCTGGTCACTAACAAAGAAATCAAAGTGGGGTCCCAATCAAAAAAAGTTTGGAAACCACTGAGCTTCACGGTGAGATGCGCATGAGTAAGTTTTTAGAATACTACTATGAATAACTTGAATACTGGTTGAAAATTACATAATTATTTACTAATCTGTACCGTGTTTTGCTTGAGATTATTGAAAGTATTTTACGACCCAGACTCCAGTGAAAGTTTGCATATAATTGTGTATTTTTTATTACTATGGATAGGCTCGCGTTTGACCACTATCTCACCTAATGGTAAGCGATGATGTGGCCGACGATGGAACACGCTTGCCTATAAACAACCTATTCACTCTTGACTTAAATAGCTATCAGGAAACACAGTCTCCGGCAGGGAATTCCACTCCTTAGCTGTACGCATAATTAATGTGTTCCCAAAACGCTTTGTACGTATGAGTGGGATGTCTACCTTGTATGGCGCAACGCCGTATGACGTGTATATGTTTACTAGCTTTTACCCGCGGCTTCGCCCACGTTTATTAATATACTTTACTCTTTCTCCCCCTTTTCTCACTTTAAAAAATAATAATTAAAGAAAACTAAAGCCTATGTCCGTCTCCAGGGTTCTAAATATCTTTGTACCAAAATTCATCAATATCGGTTTTGCCATTTAGGTGTGAAGACGTAACAAACAAACTCACTTTCGCTCTTATAATATTAGTAAAGATTACCTCTTAAGAGGGTCCTTCTCCACTCGCTTATCGTAAAGATCGAAAATGGTTTAAAAGCTTATTACTTCATTTAATGCAATCCAACGCAAAGTTCGACGAAAAGGCAACGCAAAAAAAAGAGAGATAACGCCTGGAAACTCTGTTAGTATTCCGTAATTCCGAGATTTACTCGAAAATTTCACAAAACTTGCTCCAGGAAATAGCTGTTTTTTTTAAACCCTTAAAAGTTTTTGAAAAAAGTTGTCATCATTTAGAATCTTAATTTAAAAAAAAATTGCAAGGTCTCTAGAGGATTACCTCTAGAGACCTTGCAATTTTTTTTGAATTTTTTAATTTTTAGGCAAATTATGAAGTGTCAAAGTTCATACAAAATAGGACATTTTCAGAGGTTTTTACTGGATTAGTTTTACACAAATTTAGAAATTGGTTTCTTTAGAAACCTAGATAATATCCACAAGATACTGTGTTTCCAAAATATCTAATGAAAAGTGTGTAATAACGTCATAATCAGTTATGAGCGGTTGTATGAAAAACAGTGAAAATGTGAGTCGTGATGCACCACCTTAATGCTCAAATGACTGATCGGTATTCGAATGAAATTTGCCCTACATGGAGTTATGACCTCGGACAACCCGACGAGTGTATTTTTTATTAATTCTTTTAGTCTTTTAGACGAGCTTCGAAACGTAGTTCTGCCCACTGCCACTTAAATTTGACGAATCTTTTAACTATGTGGATTACCTTGGTTCTCCAAAGGATATCCTTATTCCTGCTTCGAAGACGCAAGAAAACTTCGAGCAAAGCCATTGCATTGCAGTTTCAGAAGGCAATGCAAAAATGTCACAAATAAAAAAGTCACAATGCAATAATGATGTATATTTTTCTTTTTTCTAGGCAAATACGTGCCCAGAGCGGTGTTGGTGGACCTGGAACCAGGTACCATGGACTCAGTCAGATCCGGAGAGTATGGACAGCTCTTCAGGCCCGATAACTTTGTTTTCGGCCAAAGTGGCGCCGGTAAGTAACTCCATCTAACGGCGAGTAGCGGAACTAATGTTAAGATTGTATCATTTTGATACAGATGTTTATCTTTTTAGGCCAGTTTATGTGATGTTGATGACTGATTATTTATTATGTAATTTCAGCCTTATTTATAAAACTCGCTGTTCATATATTTTAAATATTGAAGACACTGCTAATCAGTTTTTTATCACTCGATTAAAAAGCACTGTGTTAAAAATATCTTTTGATAAAAATACAGATAAATGAACATTCTATCATTGATGCTCATAAATTCTTTGGAAAATAAGTAGCTTAAATTTTGTACATGGGAAATCATGACTACACAAGTCAGACTTTTACCAACTAACAACGCAGAATATTCCTTCATTTACCCACGGTACCTCTATCGAAAAATCTCGCAACTCTACCACTCATCAATAAGACTGAAGTTTTAATGTAGAATCATTCATTAACAAAATCAAACAAAATGCAACTGAATTCGTAAAACTAAATACAACGCCATCTAGCGGCGAGTAGCGGAACTAAATGGTTTGTGTCATTCTATGACTGTGTTCTATATGTTTTGATGCAGTCATCACTATTAAGGTCGACTTGCATCACTGATTAATTGCAATTGACACGTAATTAATACGCTATTTTGTTTGTGTCATAGAATAATCAGCACAGGTCGGAATTAGGTGGGTAAATAAACTAAATTTGATTCTACAGTGTACTTTATCATATTAATTTTAAAGTTGTATCGAACGGTTTTTTGAGCAAGTCTAATGAATTATACAACTAAAAATGTGAATTATATGTAAAAGGCACACCTGTTAGACGTTTTTTTAAAGAGATATTATATTTTAAAATTTCTGGCAGTTATGGAAATGACAATAGTAGGAAGGAAATGATATTCTCATTTCTGGAAATGACCTGACATGACTGGCAATGATTTGTTGTTACCGTTGTTACAAACAATATGTCTATAGATCAATTATCCGAGTTGATTCAAATGGTATAATCTATAATAACTCAGGGTTTATGAATAAAATATCATTATAATCAACACAAGTTTAATTTCTTTAAACATTTCAATAATTCTTTGGTAAAATCAGTCGTAGAAACATAATCAGTCTTGTCAATTTCGTATTATCTTTAAACAATATTTGGACTTCTAAAAGCTTACATGATTAAAAATATGCTTTCAACACTTAATCTCGAGCAAGTAATAAACAACGTTAAATTTCGGTCGTTTTAATCCCGTTGAGGGTTTATCTGGTACATGAAACACTATCGATTTGTGAAGATAAAATTAAAAAATTAAGTACTTTAATACTCAACACTTATCATTGTAATAGCCAAATAGTTATAATAGTTAAACTAGATATTTTTTGCACTTACACTTATGGTACAATTTTTCTTCTATCATTGCTATCCAAAGTAAAAATATCATCAAATCAAGCCACGATTTAAAATATTAATACCTTTCTATTTATTTAAATTAAAAGAAACCTTTTTGTTAGACAAAATAACAATATTTTTTGGTGTACTAGAAATGATATTAATGTTAGGGGATGTATTTGTCACATTAGTAAGAATACGGCGAGATTTCTTAGTCCTAACGAGAGGTGCTACGTATTCAGGGGTATTCGAGTCTCCAGAACTCGGTCCAGGGCGTTCTTCTTCAGAAGCACAGGAGTTGAGAACTTTCAAAAATCCTAAATGTTTATCGTGAACACAAAAATAATCACAGTCAAAACAGCTGACTTTCCTGAATACGAGATTAAATATATCTTTTTTCCATAAGACTTGGTGAACATTTAACGTGCCATGAAACGGTTTCAAGTTTTTGGGAAGTAGAGCTTCTTTGGCTAAAACCTCATCTTCAATGATAGTCATTATGGTAATATTTTCAATGTTCTGTTTTACAATATCTATGAACTGATCAAATGTGCTGACGTCTTGACCAATAGTCACAAGATTGTCTGCAGTCCGTTTTAGCACTCCATCGCCAGCTTCCTTCCCATGTCCAGCTTCAGTGTAATTCCAGGCGCACCCTTCCCATGTCCAGCTTCAGTGTAATTCCTGGTTATTGCCTTAAGTTGTGGGAAATCCTTCCAAAGAACTGATATTATGTAGAAGATATATTTATTGCGGTACTGGGAACTTGGAGAATCAGATTGAAAATGGATGGTATCTACAAAAGGATTTATCTGTATAGCTAGTTTAATCATGGGTATTAGATGCGCCCAGATGGCAGCGGCGTCGTGTCTCAAGCACTGACTAACTGTGCATGCACAGGTAGTGCCAATGGTACTACGATGGAAGTCGTAGGTATATATGACACCAGTATGCAAACAAATCTCTTTACGACTTGGCCCAAAATGAAGACTCTGCACTTCTTTTCCATATTTGAGTCCAAAATTTTCTGAAAAGTCAATATGTATGAATGCTTCTGTTACAATTAGATTATTCTTCTTGTGTCTCATAGTGTTGTATTGTACGTTTATAATAAATGTGTGTTTGAAAAAATTTGGTAGCTGGTAATCTAGTTTTTCTATAACTTGTAGTGGAGTCATTTCAGTTGCCTTTTTCGTAGTAATATATTGCGTTTTCATACCCTTCTTAGTCTTTACAGTTTCTTTGCAACGAACCCACTGGTAGAGTGTAAGGCTTTGATCATTTGAAAATTCGTTATAGGGTAAAACATTATCTTTACATAAAGGGCAGTCTCTTTTCAAACATTGATCGTTGTATTGAGAACAACATAGGGACTGTAAAATCTGTTCAAAATTAGTCTCCTTTATTACATTCGCTTTATGCAGACATAGAACTGCCAAATCTATATTACTGTGAATTATGCAGGCACAAGTTTCTCTGAGTGCTTTGCTAGGAAAGATAACCCAAAATGGGCGATGTCTACAGAAAAAGGCATAACTAACAGGAATTCCATGCTCTGATATAAATTTGTTATGTAATTGTTTTAATGGTAATGTTAACTGTCGTTTTTGTTTTTGAACCTTATTTCGAGTGATGTACTGCTTTTTGCCAGGAATAATTACGCTGTTTGAATCTTGTTCAAAAAACTTCATAATAAGTATTGATAATCTTTCCTTTGTTTGCGTTTCTTGAGCTGTTCCTTTTTTACCCCGTTTCTCTATCTTTTTTGAAATCAACTGTGATTTTTCCACTGACACCTTTCTTAACTTCTTCTTTAGACTCTCATTTTCTTTTCTTAAATTTTGTATAATATTAATTAACATGTTACGTCTTTTTTGTTCTTTGTACTTTATGCGTCTTATTTTCGTAGCTGGTGAATTTAAAGGATCTTCTATAACTGAAGTCGTTTGTGTTGTCTTTTTAACTAATATATCTTCTTGGTCCTGATGTTCAAGCAGTACTACTTCTGGTAACTTAGTTACATTTTCCTTACGTTTTTTATTTTCCCTGTACCTTTTTGATGCTTCACGCCATTTTTTCCTTTGTTGCCTTTGATCCCTTGGTGATTTTTCATCAATAGGAATAACTTGTCCTTTTTCTTTCTTTTTGATATACCGTAGTCGTTCCTTTTCTTTTTCTCTTTCGTACATTTCTGGGTCATTTTTAAGTTCTGCGTACCTTTTACGCTTGTAGGCTGATAGATTGGCTGTCGATGGCTTTTTGTTCATGATCACCAAACCTAGAACAATATTTTTTATCTTGCTTAAAGGTACAAGTCCGAGACGAGCTGCGATTCGTCTGGGACTTGTACTACTTCATATATATCATATTAATGAGTAAATTGTCACTAATTGGTGTTGATAACACACACATCCACACGAAACTAAGAAGAAGCAAAGTTAATAGTCATTACCAGTAACCAAGAATCATTTCCGTCTTTAACATTTTACTGGAGATGATCTTACTGGAAATGACTTATTTTATTTCAAGTCGAAACTTGCTCACAAAATACAGTAATAACGTAATAATAATAATCTCGTATGACACACGCGAACATTCGGGATATATGTAAAATGTATCAGATAAATATATTCGTTACTTACAGTTTAATGCGTCTTTTTGGAAATGATGTGATGCGTGACAATCGTCTTGCGTAAATTTTTAACAATAAATTTTGAGCACCAATTGCACTGTGATCACGCGTCCACTTACTCGGCGGCCTGTTTGGAAACTGAGGAAGATGCGGGCGCGGGGCGTTATGTGCTTTGTGAGACAGAGTAAAAAAAAAATACAGTTTGACGAACATTTACGGAAATGATGAAAATATCGTAACATTTCATGGATCATTTATTTTAGACTTAATTTTATAGTTCACCTTCAAAACGTTTAGCAGTAATGCATCTTAGTTTCATAGTCGTCCTATAGTTATTTTTAAAAACGCACCCTTACAACCCGTTTGGTGAATATTTTGATATTTATAGTTCGATACACGATTTTTCGTCGGGTTGGAAATGATGTTAGGTGCGTGTTTTGTTAAGTTTCTATTAATACGTAATATTCCCGGACAAAATATTATTGGCGCCTTTAAATATAATATAATAGATACAATATGCTCTTGATTTAAATGACTGAGATAAATAAATAACGGTACAATGATGAAAAACTTTTTTTCTAATGCGTTTAGTTTATTTACCCAGGTACAGTTTATTCATGTACCATCAAAGAAAATTCCGCCTGACCACCACTAAGTGCAGTTTTTGCTTGCATTCGAAACGAAATTTCAAAGGGTTTGGTTTGGCGCTGCGCCGCAGGATTCAAGCGAAATCAGGCAGAAATGACCGCGATGGTACTTACATCGAAATGTGTTTATGAACATGGATCTAGGAAGCAACTAAATTAATATACAACTTAATAACTTACAAACTAATGACATTGTTCAGGCAGGGGCCATAGTTTTCACATAGTTTTATATTACCAGTCCACTTATGACTCTGTAGCGACATCTATGACGCCACATAAGAACTACGAAGAAAATACGAAATCCTGCATCGCGCAATCAGAGTTCTCCGCGCGATTTGAACATATACGACATCCCGACATCAACTGTCGGGCAGTCGCCCACCAGACCATAACACCCGGTCTGGTCGGAGGATCCTCCCTTTTCAAAGGAGGTATGTGGGACTTTACTCACTGTTCCGCACCCCCCCCAAACTGGTGAACCTCGACAAAGAACGTCAGCGCAGCCTTCGTGCAGCTACTACTTAGTGACGTCATCATCACTTCCTCAAGCTTTCGAGCAACGAGCCAAACAGCCAGCACCCTCCGCTAAAGGTATCCTGACCACCAGTATGTCTACCTGGTTATACCTGGTCACCACCTCAGCCGCATCAGCGACCATGGCACACCGCACCTTCGGCCAGTCATATGAAGAGCCATGAAGAACCTCTCCTGGTCGACGCCAGAAATCAAGCCCTACGTCGCACAAGCACCGCTCCGACTCACTGGAGCCAGCAGCACTACTCCGACTCACTGGAGACTGCAGCATCGTCCCGACTCACTGGGACAGCACCACCCCCACTCACTGGGGCATCATCCCGACTCACTGGGACAGCACCACCCCGACTCACTGGGGCATCATCCCGACTCACTGGGGCATCATCCCGACTCACTGGGACATCATCACCCCGACTCACTGGGGCATTATCCCGACTCACTGGGATAGCAACACCCCGACTCACTGGGGCATCACCGCAGACAGTTCCGACTCACCGAGAACTATGCGGTATCGGTTCCGACTCACTGGAACCAACCTACCGCTGGCCTGGCACACATCAAGAAGCATCAAGAACCATCGATCTCCGATCTCCGGAGGGGAGTGATGTAGCGACATCTATGACGCCACATAAGAACTACGAAGAAAATACGAAATCCTGCATCGCGCAATCAGAGTTCTCCGCGCGATTTGAACATATACGACATCCCGACATCAACTGTCGGGCAGTCGCCCACCAGACCATAACACCCGGTCTGGTCGGAGGATCCTCCCTTTTCAAAGGAGGTATGTGGGACTTTACTCACTGTTCCGCACCCCCCCCAAAACTCCAAAAACCATAGCCCTATTATTTTGTTTTCCATATTATGTCGCAATAGTTTTTCAAACCGGGGGTTGTCCTTGTATGCACTAGCATAGCGCGTACAGGGATAATCACCGGTTGATACCACGTTCCATTAAACGCATCTCAAAGGGCCTCTAAGATAAATGTACCTATACAAACTAAAAATAAAATTACGTACAAGCGTGTATAAAATAAAAAAGATTTACTTGGTATCAAAAAATTCATCCACATAGAAAGAAAAGAAGAAAGAAAGAAAACCATTTTATTTACGCTAAATAGACGCATACTTAAAGCTAAAAACAAACATAACATAACATCAGTCGATAGGGAAGATATGCGTCTCATCCGCGCAAAACGGCCCAACGCTCAGCATAAAGCTGTGACCTCACGCATAATGGCCGCGCTTGCAGAGCGACTGGATTGTCGCATTATAATGCACTGTTGTTTGCGACACGTGACAGGCCTGTGACGCAATCATTTATGATAGATTTTTTGATTTTATTATTTGATTTTGATTTTATTATTTAATTCTGATTTTATTATTTAAAACTAATTTTAATTGTGATTGATAGTATTTTTGATGTTTGTATATGAGTCATTGTTACTTGCAATAAATAAATTATTATTATTATTATATATTTGGTCCTGGACCTTTGAAAGGCGTACGAAGAGCCGAAACCAACTCGCAGATGCCCTTTTAGATGCTTTTAATGAAGGATTGTGGTACCAACCGGCGATTATCCCTGTATGCACTATGCTAGTGCATCCAAGGACAACCCCCAGTTGAAGTGGAACTATTGCAACATGTGGAAAAACTAATATAGGCTATGGTTTTTGGGGTCTTAAGTGGACTGGTTACCAGGAATTATGTTAATACTGTGGCCCCTGCCTGAGCAATGTTTTTAATTTCCATCGATAAAAAGGCAGGGGGTGACTTGCATACTCAGCAAATGGGCCCCCAAAATGGTCGCTAGCACGGAGTGACGTAGCAACAAGAGGGCAACATATCCTGATGTGCTTGAGGAGTGGAGAGGTATACCACGGCTATCAGGACAATCCCGGAAGTACGGTCAAGATCCCTACCAGCACCTAACTGGATTATACATCCTTCTCCCGCGCGCGTTAGCTCTTGCGAATCTCCACTCAAACCAGCCAATAAAGGCAAGAGAGAGGTGGGAGCTCTGTTCTTCGTCATTGTTCACTACGGCCGGCCAATAAAGGCAAGCCGGAGATGAAGAACAGGAATTCTCCCGGGAGATCGGGTCCGTGGGGTCGCTAATGCCCAACAGTTCGCCACAAAACTGCCCTGCGGATTGTATCTCTCTTGGTCTGGCCCCTCACCCTGGGCATATTACGGCAAAGCAAACGCTACCGACACAAACCTAGGGTTTATTGGAGCGCACAAGCCCCATCACGACGTCAACGTAGAGATACGGCGATGGGGTTATTATTATTATTATTATAATGCGATGAGCTCACAGCGCTGGTTTTCAGCGTGGGCCGGTCGCTGTTAGTGCGTAGAATGCTGGCAGAATTGCCACATTGAATGGCAATACTGATTCCGATAGCCAACTTACTCTTTCATTTTACAAGAAAATATACAGTATGTAAGGGACAGCCCTCCACAAACTTTAAGGGCTTGCTCAGTAGACAAAACTGAACAACCTACCACAATTCTTTTTTTTTTTCAGGAAACGAAAAAATAAATCGGCCTCTCCATACAAACTATCCAATCAACATTTTAATTTTGTATGGCGAGGCCGATATTTTTTTTCGTTTCCTGAAAAAAAAAAAGGTTTGTGGGACTTTACTCACTGTTCCGCACCCCCCCCAAAACTCCAAAAACCATAGCCCTATTATTTTGTTTTCCATATTATGTCGCAATAGTTTTTCAAACCGGGGGTTGTCCTTGTATGCACTAGCATAGCGCGTACAGGGATAATCACCGGTTGATACCACGTTCCATTAAACGCATCTCAAAGGGCCTCTAAGATAAATGTACCTATACAAACTAAAAATAAAATTACGTACAAGCGTGTATAAAATAAAAAAGATTTACTTGGTATCAAAAAATTCATCCACATAGAAAGAAAAGAAGAAAGAAAGAAAACCATTTTATTTACGCTAAATAGACGCATACTTAAAGCTAAAAACAAACATAACATAACATCAGTCGATAGGGAAGATATGCGTCTCATCCGCGCAAAACGGCCCAACGCTCAGCATAAAGCTGTGACCTCACGCATAATGGCCGCGCTTGCAGAGCGACTGGATTGTCGCATTATAATGCACTGTTGTTTGCGACACGTGACAGGCCTGTGACGCAATCATTTATGATAGATTTTTTGATTTTATTATTTGATTTTGATTTTATTATTTAATTCTGATTTTATTATTTAAAACTAATTTTAATTGTGATTGATAGTATTTTTGATGTTTGTATATGAGTCATTGTTACTTGCAATAAATAAATTATTATTATTATTATATATTTGGTCCTGGACCTTTGAAAGGCGTACGAAGAGCCGAAACCAACTCGCAGATGCCCTTTTAGATGCTTTTAATGAAGGATTGTGGTACCAACCGGCGATTATCCCTGTATGCACTATGCTAGTGCATCCAAGGACAACCCCCAGTTGAAGTGGAACTATTGCAACATGTGGAAAAACTAATATAGGCTATGGTTTTTGGGGTCTTAAGTGGACTGGTTACCAGGAATTATGTTAATACTGTGGCCCCTGCCTGAGCAATGTTTTTAATTTCCATCGATAAAAAGGCAGGGGGTGACTTGCATACTCAGCAAATGGGCCCCCAAAATGGTCGCTAGCACGGAGTGACGTAGCAACAAGAGGGCAACATATCCTGATGTGCTTGAGGAGTGGAGAGGTATACCACGGCTATCAGGACAATCCCGGAAGTACGGTCAAGATCCCTACCAGCACCTAACTGGATTATACATCCTTCTCCCGCGCGCGTTAGCTCTTGCGAATCTCCACTCAAACCAGCCAATAAAGGCAAGAGAGAGGTGGGAGCTCTGTTCTTCGTCATTGTTCACTACGGCCGGCCAATAAAGGCAAGCCGGAGATGAAGAACAGGAATTCTCCCGGGAGATCGGGTCCGTGGGGTCGCTAATGCCCAACAGTTCGCCACAAAACTGCCCTGCGGATTGTATCTCTCTTGGTCTGGCCCCTCACCCTGGGCATATTACGGCAAAGCAAACGCTACCGACACAAACCTAGGGTTTATTGGAGCGCACAAGCCCCATCACGACGTCAACGTAGAGATACGGCGATGGGGTTATTATTATTATTATTATAATGCGATGAGCTCACAGCGCTGGTTTTCAGCGTGGGCCGGTCGCTGTTAGTGCGTAGAATGCTGGCAGAATTGCCACATTGAATGGCAATACTGATTCCGATAGCCAACTTACTCTTTCATTTTACAAGAAAATATACAGTATGTAAGGGACAGCCCTCCACAAACTTTAAGGGCTTGCTCAGTAGACAAAACTGAACAACCTACCACAATTCTTTTTTTTTTTCAGGAAACGAAAAAATAAATCGGCCTCTCCATACAAACTATCCAATCAACATTTTAATTTTGTATGGCGAGGCCGATATTTTTTTTCGTTTCCTGAAAAAAAAAAAGGTTTAACTAGGTTAAACTTTTCGTTTTGTATTCCCTCTAATTTTAGAAGAAAAAGTTTTACAACCCCCAATTTTTTTGTTCACCAGGTAACAACTGGGCTAAGGGACATTACACAGAAGGCGCGGAGCTCGTCGATTCCGTCATGGACGTTATCAGGAAGGAAGCTGAAGGCTGCGACTGCTTACAAGGTATGTTTTAACCAGAGGCGTAGCCCCCCTACACAAGTTACAACCGTTTCGATTGCGTCGAACGCTTCGAGTTGACCTTGCCGCCAATTCTTTTGTTCTGACCACGTGACTGAGCGTTGAGATGACGTCATTCCCGTACATTTGAAGCTTTCTACTAGCGTTAACTATTGCAGATTAGCAACTTGGCTAGGGCTATTAAACCATGCTCAGTCAGTTGAGACTGGTCATCTCTTAGCTGCCAGTGGCTTAATTCAATTTCTATCTTTTAATATTTTTTTTATAATAATATCATTTATTTTCATTGTGCTCACATAATAGTAGCAACTAGAAATATGTAACCAAGATTATACATGTAACTCATAATCTGATCTAAAAAATTGCCCATGGAGTTTCTTGCACGTTCTTCTCCATAGAGATCTACACTTTGGAACGTGCAATTTAGCTTCACTTTTCTTGGACTGACCGACATTTGACTATGCAAAAGTGCCTGCAAGTGGTCTATTTGAAATAAATGTTTTTGATTTGATTTGCTCGTCGTTGACGATAGGCGAGTGGGAAAAGGACCCTCTATTGTCGATATATGTCGAGGGGATTTATCTTAATTTCCGTCTTTCTGCCTCCAGGATTCCAGCTGACCCATTCTCTTGGAGGCGGTACTGGCTCCGGAATGGGCACACTGCTACTCAGCAAGATTCGCGAGGAGTTTCCAGACAGGATAATGAACACTTTCAGTGTGGTTCCTTCTCCTAAGGTAAGACATAGTTTGTTTAGTTTGGATTTAGGGGGTATTTATGGGTCACAAGTAATTGATAAGATGTATACAACAATAAATGTGCCCATTAAACCATTTGTGTTCTCCGCAGGTATCCGAGGTAGTCCTGGAGCCCTACAACGCAACTCTCTCCGTCCACCAGCTCGTAGAGAACACTGACATGACCTTCTGCATCGACAACGAGGCGCTCTACAATATTTGCTTCAGAACACTCAAGCTGGCCAGCCCGAGTTACGGAGACTTGAACCATTTGATATCCGTAAGTCATCTAACTAGCCTCAATCATAGGCGTAGGGTAGCCAGGCTTTCAGTATTTTTACCCGAATACGGTAAAGCCAAAGAAGGTTATGATTTTGACAGGCTATGTATGTATGTATGTATGTATGTGAGTATCTATCTGTTCCTCATAGCTCCTAATTTACTTATCGGAACTCGACATATCACGTATCGTTAGATATTTTTACACCATCCTGAAAATCTTGTTTCATTCTTTTTCAGCATCGTTTTTTTAGTCGGGTTTGAGCCTCAAGCACAGGCGTAGGGTAGCCAGCATGTCAGTATTTTACAGGATGCATTTTGGGGAGCGTGCGCGGGAATTGCAGGAATTGATTCCGCCTACTCCTTTCTTTTTTTTATAATGGATAGGCTCGCGTTTGACCACTATCTCACTTGGCCGACGATGGAACACGCTTGCCTAGAAGCAATCTATTCACTCTTGACTTAAATACCCCTAGGTTATAGCTATAAGGAAACACAGACTCCAGCAGGGAATTCCACTCTTTAGCCGTACGCATAATGAATGTGTTCCCAAAACGCTTTGTACAGTTGTTCATTCTAACACTCTCAAACTGTCCTCCAGCTCACGATGTCAGGAGTCACCACGTGTCTTCGTTTCCCGGGACAACTGAACGCTGACTTAAGGAAGCTCGCCGTCAACATGGTGCCGTTCCCTCGGCTCCACTTCTTCATGCCAGGTATGTACTTTACAGGAATCGGTCATGAGAACTTCAGTGTGTTTATTTTTGTAAAATATTTGGTACTAAACAAGAAATAACACTATTCATAAGTTTTTTTTATTACTACTCTTAAGGTGGTGCATCATGACTCACATTTTCACTGTTTTTCATACAACCGCTCATAACTGATTATGACGTTATTACACATTTTTCATTAGATATTTTGGAAACACAGTATCTTGTGGATATTATCTAGGTTTCTAAAGAAACAAATTTCTAAATTTGTGTAAAACTAATCCAGTAAAAATCTCTGAAAATTTCCTATTTTGTATGAAATTTGACACTTCATAATTTGCCTAAAAATTAAAAAAGTCAAAAAAGTAATCCTCTAGAGAACTTGCAAATTTTATTAAGATTCTAAATGACGACAACTTTTTCCTAAAACTTTTAAGAGTTTAAAAAAAACAGCTATTTCCTGGAGCAAGTTTTGTGAAATTTTCGAGTAAATCTCGGAATTACCGAATACTAACAGAGTTTTCAGGCGTTATCTCTCTTTTTTTGCGTTGCCTTTTCGTCAAACATCGCGTTGGATTGCAATATATGAAGTAACAAGTTTTTAAACCACCTCGATGTTTACGATAGGCGAGTGGAAAAGGACCCTCCTAATTAGGTATTTTTCATAATATTTCAGGATTCGCACCACTTACAGCAAGAAACGCCCTCACATTCCGCGCACAAAACGTTCCTGAGCTGATGAGCCAAGTAAGTATTTATTTAAACTAAGTTCTATCTACTCGATAATAGTCGCTACCAACTATACATGACACGAATATCCGGATCTTAGTATCCGGACGGATATTAAGTTAAGAGACTTTTATTATGATACTTAGTGCATAAATTGAAAAATCTAAAGACATAATTGCTATATCTTTATTAGGTTTTATATTTTTTTCTTGCAATATTTTAAGGACAACCAGTGTCTTTTGCTAAGCTTAAGCATTATCTCAACACATAATAAGCAATGATGCTGTCGACGATAGAGCAAGCTTACCTAGAAGTAATCTATTCATTCTAGCCTTAAGTACACTGGAGGTTGTAGCTGTTAGGAAACGCAGACTCTTGCTGGGAATTCAACTCTATAGCTAAACACACAATGAAGGTGTTCCCAAAACGTTTCGAGCTACGTCCACCGTGTAATATGGCGTTTAGGTGTACATCTATTGGTCCGATGATGAAGCGGAATTGAATAAAGTAATTCCGCCGACGCACTCTCCAAAATGTGTTGATTCCCGATAATTTAATCCTCACGTCCTTAAACTATTTTATTGAGCTAAGTTTGGCCGGATATTCGGATACTGTGATTTTCTCAATATCCGGATATCCCACCCTTTCCTCATCACTTCACTCGGTCTTAAGTGATTTTTTTCCATTCATAATGTCATTTTTCCTATCAGATGTTCAACTCAGGGAACATGATGACAGCTGCAGACCCTCGACACGGCCGCTACCTGACGGTAGCCACCATCTTCAGAGGCAGGATGTCCATGAAAGAGGTGGATGAACAGATCCTGGCCATTCAGAACAAGAACTCGAGGTAAGTAGCCTTAAGACCCTAGCTGCCGAGCAGTGCCATAAAACAGTGATTTCTGAAACCTACTCCTCGTTAACAGCTCAGTTTAAAAAAAATGTAATTAGTCCGTCTTTTAGATTATTCAAAAATAAGTGACACATATTTTTTTATTTGTAAATTAAACCAAAAATGACAAAGATATAGCCCATTAAAGTTACGTGTAACGTCACGCCGTGCTGTATTTTTTCGCAAGGACGTCACACGTAACTTTAATGGGCTATATCTTTTTCATTTTTTCTTTAATCGAAAAAAGAAAAAAATACTTGTCCAATATTTTTTTATAATCTAAATACGGACTAAATAAAATGTAGTTATTTTGACCCTGGAAACTAGCCGTAAAAACATACATTAAGTTTTTTTTAAATTTTTTATTTATTATTGATAGGCTTGCGTTTGACCATCATCTCACCTGATGGTAAGCGATGGTGTGGTCGACGATGGAGCACGCTTGCCTAGAAGTAACCTATTCACTCTTGACTTAAAGACCCCCAAGTTGTAGCTATCAGGAAACACGAAGTTTCTGTAAAATTGCTATTTTCGTGCACAATAAAGTTTATTCTATTCTATAACTGGTTCATTCTCTCCACAGCTACTTCGTAGAATGGATCCCCAACAACCTGAAGGTGGCGGTGTGCGACATTCCCCCGCGCGGCCTCAAGATGTCGGCCACCTTCATCGGCAACAGCACCGCCATACAGGAGATCTTCAAGCGCATCTCGGAGCAGTTCACTGCCATGTTCAGAAGAAAGGTGAGCAAAACAAACGAAAACCGAACATAAACCGGAGACATCAAGCTATTGCGTTCAATAGTTTCAATATATGCGAAACCCAAAATAATTGTCTAGTATTTTTATGTAAAGAATCTATGTACAAAATTTCAAAACTGTATCATAAAAAATCACAAAGTTAACCCCTTGTCTTTGGCGCGGTGCCGCTTTGGCTCTCTATAAAAATGTCCGTTTGTGGGAGAGTTGCTACGGCTCTCCTGAATCTGTGCCTCATTATTAGACATACATGACAATTACCAATACATTACAAGGTAAAAGTATTCTAATCTATACATATCTTGTTAGGTAATTTAATAACTATTCGAATGATATATCTACTAGCGAGCTAACTATCGTAGTTTTGAAGATATCATCGTTTTAATCAGACGCGTCGAAATTGTGCGCGAATGATTTGCGAATGCGTGACATTTACAGATGAACGGTTATAAGCTTGTTATGTCAGCAAAAGTACATAGTCCCCGAGACATCCAGGCGACTGAGGGGCTGTTTTGCACTTGCACATAGTGGTTTGCTGGGTGGTAATGCCCGCTATGACCTGCTGTGACCCGTAACTTAGTGTCAGTGGTGTCACACTTGTGACCTTTTCAAACCGTCTTTGGGATCAGAATACATTCGATTAATGAATTCTGAACAAACTATATTCAGGGTTCGCATATACTAAAAATTATGTTGTAGAGTCTTACTGACACACAACGAAACGACATACACAGGAGAGCAGTGGTGGCAGACTGGTAACGGCTCCGACTTACGAGTTGTAGGTCGCGGGTTCGAATCCAGCCTGGCGCATTACTTAGTGTAATTTATTTCATCACCACTGCTCTCAAAAAGGTGAAAGAAAACATCGTGAGGAAACAGGCATGTCCTAGAACCAAAAATTCGAAGACATGTGACATTCATCAACCCGCACTGGGCCCGCGTGGTGGTTTACGGCCCATTCCCTCTCCTAGAGAGGAGGCCTGAGTCCCAGCAGTGGGGACATTAAAAAGGCTGATGATGAAGATGATGATAAATATTAGTGCAGATTAAGTAATGTAATATTGTTTTTTTATTCTTTAATTCCAGGCTTTCCTCCACTGGTACACGGGTGAAGGTATGGATGAGATGGAGTTCACGGAAGCTGCGAGCAACATGGCGGATCTGATCTCCGAGTATCAGCAGTATCAGGTAAGGACCTAGAGCATTATTACCGGGATCGGAATAGGTAGAATTCTCTTTCGGTAGGCTTTACACTCGACACAGCGACCGGCCCACGCTGAAAACCAGCGCTGTGAGCTCATCGCATTATGCGTGAGGTCACAGCTTTATGCTGAACGTTGGGCCGTTTTGCGCGGATGTGACGCATATTTTCCCTATCGACTGATGTTATGTTATGTTTGTTATCTAGATTTAAGTATGCATCTTATTAGAATTATTAGAATATATTTACGTAAAATTCGTGGAAGTTAGTAACATAGAGTTTATAATACGTCCTCTAAAATCCCGGAGCCTTAAACTTGACATTCAATCTCGGGGTTTAGGATATTGATAAAAAAAAGGCCGAGGTCTTCTCTTTATTCTTTACTAGCTTTTACCCGCGGCTTCGCTCCCGTCAGCTGAATACCTACCCTACCCTACCTACTCTACCCTACCTACCCTACCCTACCTACCCTACCCTACCTACTCTACCTACCCTCCCTACCCTACCCTACCCATTTATTTTTGCTTTTAAACCTTCCCTGTATGTTGGTAAACAAAAGAAAAAAGAAATGATTAAAATCGGACCAGCCGTTCTCGAGTTTTAGCGAGACTAAAGAACAGCAATTGATTTTTATATATACAGATTGCACAATATTGACTCAAGAGTCAAAGCAACGCAGGAAATCGCGCTGTCCTCGAAAAAGATAACACACGTGGTATCTCACTATACTCCTCTCTATCGCGATTTTTTCCGACCCGACACCTCACCCCATTTCCCACAGACTATTAATAAATACAAATATTATTCATAGGAGGCGAACATAGATGATGAGGAAGCTTTCGACGAAGAAGAGGAGGCTCAAGACGAATATGCGGGCACAACGAACACCATGGAGATGATATAATTTAACACGAGTTGTAAGGGTGCATGCTGGTTAATGTCCACTGAAGTGTAGCTGGGCACACTGGAGAAGAACCGGCATTTTTGTGACATAGACCAGTGCTTGACTAAGATATAATTGTAATTTTTATATATAGTCAAATTGTATAAGCTGTGGACGCCTTTAATTGACATATTTACACTGAATTTAATATCTATAAAATTACGAGAAAGTTTGCGACTAGGTACTCCATCTCGTTTAGCTCTTCAATCCCTAAGAGTTATAATAACCACTTTTTGCTACAAAAAGTTTATACTTTCACAAGACACGTGTCTGGCGGGACTCGCGCTCGCACTGGTCCCAATCGGTCCGAGATATCGTGTCCGTGAGCGGTGTCTGTGTGCGTTGTTCGAGCGCGCTTTGTATGTAGATTGACTTCTGTACCTATTTTTGGTGCTGGTATGTTAAAACTTTAACATAATGATTGTAACTACAGATGTCGTGGTTTAATAAACGTAAAAATAAAGAAATTAAAAGAAGGTTAGCACAACTCACACTTGCCACTTTTCTCTGTTCTTCTCCGCCCAGCTCCGCTTCAATGGAGAAGCACCCTTATTCGTTTTCATCGACATATAATATGTTAATTACATAATTATTATGATTTAAAATTAAGCTTAAAATTACAATTAAAATCGTTAATTTTCGTGTCCGTTTTTTTTTAAGTTTTAAAATGTATTGTTATAAAAACCGTTTTTTTACGTTTTTTTATAAGTTTTTTATATTTTTCATCTTTTATTCTAAGGTATAATTTTCCTTTAGTCGACTTAAAGACTATGTGCATAAATGTTCTATAAAAAAAATCAAGAATTCGTAATAATAACGAACCGTTTTAAAACTTATAAAAAAGGTCATATCAATTTAAAATAAATAATTTATATCAGTGTGTCAATTATTTCCATAATTTTCTGAGCTGATTGAATGATTCTTATAAAAAAAAAGTCGCTTTTAGATCACTTGAGATACTTAGAGCCTTCGAATTAAAATGTTTGAAGCACGGGACACGCTTTTGTAGAAAGAAAATAGCTCATGCTGTAGTGAAAATATTAGCAAGTTACCGAAGAAAGCAGGGCCGACATCGTTTTGGAGGAATCTACCTCCACTCCACTCGACTCAGTAAAAAAAGACCAGACAAAAAATCCTTTTTAACCCTCTATTTTTGTTTTAATATATATACTCGTTTTGTGGCGTGCACGCTTTCTGAAATATGCCACTTCTTGTACTTTTAGTTATTTGCAAACTAATTGAAAAGGTTTCATTTATTTAGGTTGATAAAATTTTCCTACAAAAATTCTCGTAATATTTTATTATCTACGCGGACGTTTTCGTTTAATGTGGAATGGCGGGAAATCACTCGAACGCCGAGCCGAACCTTCGCTTGGGTGTTGAGTAGATGCACATAGTGCTATATTAAAATTTATAGCTATGTGTACGTGAACAACATTTAGGTGGATTTAAGGGCAATAATTTGACTAAAGCCCTACTGTCCCCGGACGCGTAGCTTCATCAGACGTGTATTCGTCATTATACGCTTGGTGTAACAATGCTCGCTAACATTAACTTTCATCTTTATGCCAACAAATATCAAGGTATATCGACATATATAAGAGAGTCGAGTGGAAAAAATTACTTAGAATATAAGGGTAACTGTCCCAAGCATGTCTCGATATAACATACTATTCGCACTAAAGTAGTGATTTCTAGAAAAAGCGCTTTTTTACGTCGCCGCAGCTTTATTAATAAAAAAAGTATTTTTTGTATATTTAAGAAAAAATACCCGTAATTTTTAAAAAACTAATCTTTTTTATATAAAAACCGTTTTTTTAAGGAACCGTTTTTTTTATTTATAAATAAAACCGTTTTTTAGCCATTTTTAATTATAATCGTATGTTAAGCTACCGTTTGTTAAGCTGTGTTGAGCATTTAGATGACGGCCGAGTGTTATCTTTTATTATTTTTTAAATAAATGAAAAATTGTGTAACGGCTGTTTTTTATTTCTAACTAGCTTTTGCCCGCGCGGCTTCGCTCCCGCTCTTCCCTACTACACCCAACTCTACACTACCCAATTTTACCCTAATTTACACTACTCTACTCTACTCTACACTACTCTACTCTACCCTACTATACATTACTCTACCCTACCCTACCCTACTCTACACTACCCTAATTTTTTTTTTCCATAAGAACCTTTTCCTCACAATAAAAATCACAACAAAAAAAGAATTAGCGAAATCTGTCCAAGCGTTGTTGAGCTATGCGCTTACCAACACATTTTGCGACTCATTAACCGACTTCGAAAAGGAGGAGGTTCTATGTTCGGCTGAATGTATGTTTTTTTTTTTATGTATGTTCACCGATATTTCGGTCAGTTGTGGACCGATTTTGAAATTTTTTTTTTTTTTTGATTGAAAGGTTATGCTTCCAATTTGGTCCCATAGAAATATTGTTATGATCTGATCATGAACTTCGAAGATATGGAACAGAACTCCTCATAGAATCATAGCAGAATTGTCGTAACAAGTAAAATTGCTTTGTTTATACGTGTAGTCGATGACTGACTGAAAGAAAAGGGGGAGGGGGTAAATTCATGTAATATAACCGTATTTGGGATTATAAGAATCGTTATGAGATGCACTCTGGCTATAAGGTAATTTATGTTTAGCTGAAGGGTAGGTACTTTTTAGTGGTGCTACCATAACTAAAAAGTGAAAAATAAAAAACTTTTTACAGAAAAAAATTAAACCGACTTCAAAAAGTACAAAATAACTTTAATTTCGGAAGTCGGTGTTGAATAACGAAGAGACAAGATTAGGTATCTATTATAGAAACACCGACTTCCGAAATTAAAGTTATTTTGTACTTTTTGAAGTCGGTTTAATTTTTTTCTGTAAAAAGTTTTTTATTTTTATATTATAGAAAACCAATTTCCCTTTTATAGCAACTAGTTTAATGTACTATACTATTGTGCATCAAATACATATCGGTGCACAATTAAGTTCACAAATCTACACAAATATTAGATGCAGTGGGCAGGGCACTTTTTTATCTCATTTTATTTGCAGGGTGTTTTTCTATACAGCATATGTCACCCCGATGATTATTTACACACAAATATTTTAAACTAGCTTTCCGCCCGCGGCTTCGCCCGCGTGGACTACAGTTTATATCGCGCGGGCAGAGACCCGTGCTCAGCAGTGGAATTATAGGTAGCCTATGTGTTATTCCAGTGTCTCTTCTACCTACCTACCAAATTTGATCTAAATCCGTTCAGTAGTTTTTGCGTGAAAGCGTAACAGACAGACAGACAGAGTTACTTTCGCATTTATAATATTAGTAGGGAAGGGATACATGTTTACTAGTCTTCCCGCTCCCTGGTACCCGTAATAATAATACGATAAAGTATAAATACTGGCACGGATCTTGATCGCTGGCTTTAAGTTGCGCAAAAGTCAAATATTCGGTCTCTTTAGTGGTACGAAGTGAGACGCGGGGGCGGGGAGCGTCAGTGATTGGCTAGCCGCGCCATCACGTCATAAACGTCACTTGTGATTCGTTCACTGCGCTTGCTGCATGTATCTAACAACGACGACGATTGGCTCGCCAATGTATGGAATGCGCAAAGCGATCCCCACTCAGAACCCGAGCGCTTAAGATCCGTGCCGATATCTATACTCTTGCCTCACCTGCTAAAGGTGAGGCTAGAATACTATAATATGACTATAATAGAAACCCACATTAAAACTGTTGGCAAAAGCTTGACGTCTTTGGACCCCAACTCGAACACACTCCGACAGGATATGATGCACATCTTCTATAGTGCCACAGACAACACAATTGGGAGAATCGATTTTGCGCATCATAAATCTAAAGCTGTTGTGTGGTATGTGGCCTGGGCAGGGCACTTGGATCGTAGAACGGATGGATCGATGACCTGGTGAGGGTTGCGATGGATGCGAGACCACCTACCCTACTCTACCGTACTCTACCCTACCCTACTCTACCCTACCCTACCCTACTCTACCCTACCCTACTCTACCCTACTCTACCCACTCTACCCTACACTACCCTAATTTTATTCTTTTTCCATAAGAACCTTATCCTCACAATAACAATCACAACAAAAAAAAAAATCAGCCAATTCGGTCAAGCTGTTTTCATGCTATGTCGTGACAGCGGAAAACGGGTTTCATTTTTATATATATAGACTAGCTTTTGCCCGCGCGGCTTCGCTCCCGCTCTTCCCTACTCCACCCTACTATACCCAACTCTACCCTATTCTACCCTACCCTACTCTACACTACTCTACCGTACTCTACCCTACTCTACCGTACTCTACCCTACTCTACCGTACTCTACCCTACTCTACCGTACTCTACCATACTCTACCGTACTCTACCCTACTCTACCGTACTCTACCCTACTCTACTCTACCCTACACTACCCTAATTTTATTTTTTTTCCATAAGAACCTTATCCTCACAATAACAATCACAACAAAAAAAAAAACAGCCAATTCGGTCAAGCGGAAAACGGGTTTCATTTTTATATAATAGAAGATAGATAGATAAGATATGTATGTATCTATACTAATATTATAAAGAGGTAAAATTTGTAAGTTTGTAAGTTTGTATGTAGGGGGTAATCTCTGGAACTAATAATCCAATTCAAAATTTTTTTGAAAAGAAAGCTACATTATTCCTGAGTGCTATAAGCTATAAATTGTTTCTATAGCACGTATATTAACCGAGCTATCACAACTTTTGTCTAGCAAGTCGGAAAAAAATACCTCATAAAATAGAATTATTTGCGTGCGCTGCCTAAACAGTTGCTTAAAATTAAAAACAATGTATGGCTACCTGGTTCGTCTTAATTATTTCTACAAAAAAGTCCGCGGTACCATATCTCTATCTTTTATATTTTATCTTTTATACTTATTTTATTGCATTAAAAATATTTTTTTTCGGCATACTTACATTTGGTTGATTATTTGAGCAACAAAATATTAATTCTTATGACAATAAATTATTTCAGTATCACAAGAACATTATACAGATAAGATTTGCCATTTACAGCATAGCAATTAGTCATACAGTTTCGGAGATAATATAAAATTACTAAAACGCAAAATGCCCCTAGCGTAACTTTCATTGTGCAGACGTTTTACCTATTTTTTTTTTATGGTGGGCAAAAATCATCTTATGACAACTATCTTATATCTTATCCCCCGCCCTTGGGTGGAGCGAGAGATAGTGTCAGACTGTTACTGACTAAAAATCCACCCCGTCCCTTCTAGCCTTCAAACCAGGGCACGAGTTCCCTTTCGGATAACCCTGGACCCGGTAGGCTTCGACCCAGCTGGACCTCTGCTGTTGCTGACAACTTCTTGAGGTGCACGGGAACAGTGCGCGCCGTCGACGTCTTGGGTTCAGTCCATTACCGGACGATCGGACAGCAAGCTACACATGGCTCGCCGTCCGCGAGCCCGCGTCTACGGTGGCCGGAAATCGGGATCGGAATCCCGGCGGCGGCGGCGGGGGCGCTGTTGCCTGATGCGGTCTGCCTCCGCCTTTGCTAGCATTACTGCTTCGCAGAAGGAGGCGACCGCCTGCCATTCCTCCTCGCTCCGGACCATGGCCTCAACCAGAGCCCGCCGCGAGAGGTCTCCGCCGCCGATCGCCCCCACGAGGGCACGGCGATGCTCTGCCCAGTCAGGGCACACCTCGACTGTGTGCTCCACCGTGTCCTCCGGGCGTTCATACGAGTTCATTCGACACTCGGGCGTCTCTTCCGCTTTAATTCGGTGCAGGAACCTCCCGAACTTGCCATGTTCGGTGAGGACCTGTGTCATGCGGAAGGTAAGGACGCCGTGAGGCCTTTCCAGCCACGCCTCAAAGAGGAGACTTACCGCCATAATTGTGGCGTGCCCAACATTTCACCTATTTGCCCATAGATGGCGTTCTGCAATTACGTAATTTTTCTGAATCGCGGTGTTAAGACTTTCTGTGGATTGATGACCCTCTCGAATTATTATGCCCACGTTGTCGTTAGTTGGAGTTCTTCTGTCAGTTGCTTATTGGTTTCGGTTGTTTCGTTCGTATGGTTGTTGTTGTTGATAGATACCTCATAATCGAAAATATCGTAATTTCGTTGTACGTTTGTTTTGTATGTTCGTAGTTTCGTACTTCGTTCTATCGTAATAATCGATACGAGTTATTCGATATTACGATTGTTTTGTTTTGTAAAGGCGGACGGTGTTCGAGTCGCTCTCCTTTTGTTCATAATTGTTTTCAAGTCTGTGCGTAGTTTGTTGAGAGCATGTCTAAAAGGAAATCTCAACTGTCCCGGCAGACATCACAGACAAGAGCCGCTCGAGTACGCCGTACGGAAGAATCTGCCCCTGAAAATGAGCAGCGCCTCTCGAGAAATAGAGAATATATTTCGCAATAGAGAATATATTTCGCTAGAGAATCTAGCTCCAAGCGCTCACAGCGCCTCGCTAGCCAAAATGTGAGGACATCGCGGGCCCGTGCTCGAGAAACTAGCGCTGAACGTGCGCACCGTCTATCTGAGTTAAGGCAGCATGTCTCTGAGACAAGGGATAGGGAGACTAGCGCTAAACGCTCGCAGCGGCTTGGTAAGCAAAATGTCATAACATCGCAGGCCCGTGCTCGGGAATCTAGCGCTGAACGTGCGCAGCGTCTATCTCATTTAAGGCAGCATGTCTCTGAGACAAGGGATAGGGAGACTAGCGCTGAGCGCTCGCAGCGGCTCGCTAGGCAAAATGCCATAACATCGCAGGCCCGTGCTCAGGAATCTAGCGCTGAACGTGCGCATCGTCTAATCGAGTGTAATCTTATTTTAAAACAAGAAATTTTCCGCGGACGAAGTCGCGGGCAGAAGCTAGTTTAGAAATATACAAGTATGTTTATCAGTTGTTTAGTACCCAAAACACAAGCTCTGCTTAGCTTGGGATTAGACGGCATTGTGTGATAGTTGTGGCATAAAAAAATATCTGTAAGGCCAACTTGTAGTAAAACTAATACCATCACAAAAATATAATATATCGGTATTTTATTTTCCAAGATCGTCATAGTAAGACCAAGCAATGTTCTGTCCGTTGTTTTGTTTCGAGGGCTGTTTATTGTTGTCTAGTTGGGGCTTCTTAGCAAACAAGTTCTGGAGGACGCGTAGCATTTCTGATAGGAACGTTTCTGCACCTTTTACCTGAAAAGTACAAGGTTTGGTGTAGATAAAGTACGGATAAAAATTCTGCCGCGCTAGCGATAAGAGCAGGTACCTAAGTATGTTTTGCTTGTTTTGAGTAATTGTCGCGCAAAGTTTTTGTTTTTCCGGACTTCTTTTTTTAATTCATGAATCCCCAAGCGACACCCGGTGGCCGCGCATCTATTGTCTTACTATTGTGTCTCTAATTGACGGTATCTGAAGGGTTAAGTTATATTGTTATAGTTGAAAGGAAATCGTTTGTCTTGGTATGGTCATGTAAAGAGGAGAGATGAAACGCATGTTGTTAAAAGAGTGAATTTACATGTGGATGGATGGAGAGGGAGAGGGAGGCCAAAGAAAAGATGGATGGATGGTGTGAGAAGTGATATGAATGAAAAGGGAGTTAGTGATAGCGTGACGAGTGACAGGACAGAATGGAAGAAAAAAACATGTTGCGCCGACCACAAATAAAACGGGTTATGGGCAGGAAGATGATGATTGTGATAGTTGAAACGTGTAGCCCAAATGAAGCGTTTTTATATTATTCACTCAATAAAATCCTACTTCCTACTAATATTATAAATGCGAAAGTTTGTATGTATGGATGTTTGTTACTCTTTCACGCAAAAACTACTGAACGGATCTCGATGAAACTTGGTACACGAGTAGCCCATATCCCAGAATAAAACATAGGACTTTTTATCCTAGGATTATGTACGCGGGTGAAGCCGCGGGCAAAAGCTAGTTGTATATATATTAGAATAGTTTAAAATGACGGAATAAAAGGAGTTTCCTTTAATTCCAAAAATTCGACTTACTGCTATATAATATCGCTAGCGCGGCAGAATTGTTGGCCTCGGACTGGCCAAGATGGCGTTCTGAAACTACCGAGCTTCATCATCATCATTTCAGCCGAAAGACACACTGTTGGACATAGGCCTCCCTCGAGCGTCGCCAAAATTACCAGTCCTGTGATGACACTACCAACACAATACTAAGTATAACACAGGTCATGGCAGGTCATAGTGGGCATTAGGCGACAGCGCACATCTAGGTGCGGGAGTAAACCAACCCTGCAGTCCCCAAATGGTTCGGTGACCATGTATTTGTGCAAACAACCAGGTAACATGACAAGCTTATATACTCTGTGATTCTTTAACGGTTATGAAATGTTGTACCTACACAGATTCTTTACATAAAGAGACTTTTTTTTGTACGGTCGGCAAAAATCATCCAATGACAACCCTCGCTTTTGGGTGGAGCGGGAGATAGTGTCAGACTCTTACTGACTATAAACCCACCCCGTTCCTTCTGGCCTCTTCATACCGGGGCTCGAGTTTCCCTTCGGATAACCCTGGCCCCAGTAGGCTTCGACCCAGCTGGGCCTCTGCTGTTGCTGACAACTCCTTGAGGCAAAAAAAGTATAGATACTAGACTCGTGTTTCACCACTGCTCTACTCGTTGTCAGTCTCAATAGATTTGAAACAAACATACAATCACTCACATTTTAAACTATTTTTTTATCTATTTAGTTTTTTTTCTGGGTAGGAAGTATCCCCCCACTCACATCACACACTCTCCGTCGCTCTCCATGAGTGAGTATCAGACTTTTACCTACTAAGACTCACCTGTGTTTCTTCCTTTGCCTTTCAGAGCAGCGGTAACTCTGTCGAAATATTCTGCAGCTCTGACATGTTTAGTTCAAGTGGATTTGTGGGGGGAGTTAAAAAAGAGTACATAGGTAGGTGTGTGTTTTAATTTTATTTTAAACCAAAATAAATAAATAATACTACAGTTAATATGTTGTGTTATATACCTTATAGATAATAATAATAATATATAGGTAAATGTACAAAACTAGGATTATAACGGAATTTCGCCTCTACTTCCGTTATTGCGGAAGTTCGCGAATCTTCGCATCCGCCTCCTATGCGGAGTTATAACGCATAACGGAGTTTTATTTACGTCACTTTTATAGAACAACTAGCGACCCGACCCGGCTTCATTCGGGTAACAGTATTTCTCCACTATTTAATGGATGTTATTATACATATAAACCTTCCTCTTGAATCACTCTATCTATTAAAAAAAACCGCATCAAAATCCGTTGCGTAGTTTTAAAGATTTAAGCGTACTTAGGGATATAGGGACAGAAAAAGCGACTTTGTTTTATACTATGTAGTGAGTGATGCCGCGCGAGCAGCGACGCTCGATGACAACTCAGGCGTCCGGTCTAGATATGTGCCGTTGCCGGCAATTTTGCCGAGAAGTGAGAATATTGGTGGGAATATTGCCGGGAATATTGTCCGATGTATGAATATCGGTGGCAATATTGCCAGCAATATTTCCAGATTGCGGAGAGTGCGTGTGAAAGTTCTAAAAATGGTTTCGTATTCAGAAACTTCCAATTTAGTAAAAAAATAATTACTGATTATATTAAGGGTACTTACATACATAAAAAAATGTTGTATAAACTAGGGCAAAGGTCCAATTTGTCTATTATGAGTCATAGCTGGGAAAACCAAACCACTACATTACAACACAATGCTGTGGCCTCCTATAATTGAGGGAGTGCACTTAAAGCCTGAATGTGTTAATCATTGACTTGTATGTGTACATTCTTTGTTGGAGTTCCTTAATTCATGAATCCCCAAGCGACACCCGGTGGCCGCGCATCTATTGTCTTACTATTGTGTCTCTAATTGACGGTATCTGAAGGGTTAATAAACAAATAAATAAACACATAACAATCAAAACATTATCGAACTATTTTTGGTTAAATTATTAGACACACAATCTACAATTTACTACAACTACCTACAACTAAACTACCAAACAACATACACAAATAATTATTACTAAAACACAATGACAATAAGATGGTTTTTTAAGGCAATACTGATTTTTTAAACGAAATCTTTAGAAGTGTTGCACCTGTAAAATTAAAACGTCATCATATTACGTCTTTCATTACATAGCCAAAAATTTACATCCCATTTGAAAGCATTCTCTATCTATAATTATTAAACCTAGAGATGAAACGGATAACTGCAGAGAAATTGCGAAAACGACAATGTTTATTTTACAATTCAGCCAGTACAGGCTCTTTAGTTAAATTCAATATCCGGTCGGATATTAACTTACCATCTAAATATCCGGCCGGAAGTTAAATTGGGCCGGATTTTTAGAAAAATTGCTGAGTATCCGTCTCATTTTTAAAAATCACTACGTCTACCACGTCGATCACTCCACGCTCGACGCGCACCTAACCCAAAAGTTAGAAAATTTAAGCGTTTCTTCATGTTATTAAAAAATGCGTAAGGCCCAAAGACAGCATCGTACGTAGAATTAAAATACCCGTGCCATTTGTTCAAAAATCTCATTTTCTCATCTACCTCTTTTTTAGTGTTTGAGAACAAAGCCAGTAACTTATCCTTGTCTTGCTCATCCATTTTATCTGACATGCTGTTCGTTCTTGCGGCAAGTTGTGATGATATGTAAGGAATAATTTCCAAAGACTCTGAGGAGGTCGGCGGTAAATCTTGTTGTGGCTTGCTTAACCAGTGCCTGTTGCGAGCTGATAGTAGTATTGGTGTGTTTATTAACAGGCAGAGGGCATCTGGAAATTATATTTTTAGTGATGACATTATACAAACGGTCGAATTAGATAAAGCGGAAAGAGAGATAAAGTGGAATTCCTTGCCGGAATCTGTGTTTTCTGATGGCTACAACCCGGGAATCTTTAAGTCGAGAGTGAATAGGTTTCTTCTAGGTAAGCGCGTTTCATCGTCGACTGCATCGTCGCTTTCCATCAGGTGAGATATCGGTCAAGCGCAAACCTATCAATAATAAAAAAAAGCGGTCTGTTGCCCTCGTAACGGCGATCGGCGGCGGCTATCTCTCGCGCTGGGGCTTGGTCCGGAGCGAAGAGGAGTAGCAGGCGGTCGCCTCCTTCTGCAAAGCAGTAATGCTAGCAAAGGCGGAGCCCGACCGCATCAGGCATGCGGCGCTCACAGCGCCCCAGGTCAAGACTTATATGGTTTTGGCATTTGTGTATGTAAAGAGCAGCAAAAATTAGCTTTTCCCGGAGCGGCTTTTTTTTTACGTTGGGCAAAAATCATCTTATGACAACTCCCGCCCTTGGGTGGAGCGGGAGATAGTGTCAGACTCTTACTGACTAAAAAACGACTCCCCGTTCCTTATAGCATTCAAACCAAGGCACGAGTTTCCTTTCGGATAACCCTGGCCCCGGTAGGCTTCGACCAGCAGCAGAGGCCCTGCTGTTGCTGACATCTCCTTGAGGCGCGCGGGAACAGTGCGCGCCGTCGACGTCTTGGGCTCGGTCCATTACCGGACAATCGGACAGCGAGCTACCCATGGCTCGCCGTCCGCGAGCCCGCGTCTACGGTGGTCGGAAATCGGGATTGGAATCCCGGCTTCGTTCCGTTCCTTATGCGGTCTGCCTCCTCCTTTGCTAGCATTACTGCTTCGCAGAAGGAGGCGACCGCCTGGAGCGGTTTAATAGCTAGATCGGGCCCTGCTGTACAGAATCTACGTTTACCTGGGTCATTATTATTTCCGCTCAGTAAGTTTCACTTACACTACAACAGGACAGTAATAGTTCAGGGACTTACCGTGCTCGTGAATCATAATTCCGTATGGTTAAATCAATCTAACAGGTTTGCCTAGGGAGGCTGTCGACACTTCGAAGGGGGGCTAAGAATGCAAAGGACACAGGTGGGTTTTGACCTTCAGTTGGAGGGGACTGCAGGCGTGAGGGAATGGATTTATTCCCGCCTCAACCAGCAGGATCCCAACTCAGACCTCCAGCCACCGTAGACGTGTGCTTATGGACGATGACCCCCATCCCAGGACCACGAGTACCTCTTTGCATTCCACGGTCGTGGCAGGTAGCTTTCGAACTATCGAGTAGGTACATACGCATATTATGGTAACCGCACATTTATTATAATATTTAAAATAATACTCACATAACAAATTGGCGGACATGTCAGTATATTTCAACGATACCACAAAACCGAACAGCAAATCCACAAAGCGTATGCAAATCGATTTTAAAAGAACATGCACAATTTATACGATAAAATATATTGAACATGATTCTATAAATTAAATGCCGTTGCTAATTATGTCGTTTTTATTAAAACTCATTAGGATTTTTAAGACATTAATTATCACGTTGTAACGGAAATTGGGGATCGAATCAGAAATGAAGATATCCATCCGCAGGAGAACCATGGTTGCCGACATAGCACGAAGAATCGCCAAACTTAAGTGGCAATGGGCAGGGCACGTTGCTCGCAGAACAGATGGCCGTTGGGCCGAAAAATACTGGAAGACGCAGCGTTGGAAGGCCTCCTACAAGGTGGACCGATGACCTGGTGAAGGTTGCGGGAATCCGATCGATGCGAGAAGCACAGGATCGATGATTGTGGCGACACTTAGAGGAGGCCTATGTCCAACAGTGGTTGTCTGTTGGCTAAAATGATGAACGGAAATTAACATATTAACCTTCAGATATATATATCCGATTAACACACTCGCGTTTATCCCGCCAGGATCGCACATCCACGACCTCATACTCCATCTCGTCAGCTCTCCTGTCACCTATGGGGATTGATGAGCTGAATGAGATGGAGTACCCAGTCGCGAACACACGACCCTGGCGAATAGGACGCGAAAATACTCGCTGGACCAATCTGACGCAAGCGGTAAAGCCACATAAATTTTGGCCGAGCTTAGACCAAGCAAATTGACACAAAGCAAGCGCTTTACACGTTCAGCAAGCTTGAAGGTATCCAATGCAAATAGCCCATACAGACGAGTTTTGAGGAGACGGCCACATATTGGGCGAGCGCGTGCCAGCGGCTTTAACCCTTCAGATACCGTCAATTAGAGACACAATAGTAAGACAATAGATGCGCGGCCACCGGTGGTCGCTTGGGGATTCATGAATTAATTTGTGCAGGAAAACCGACTCCGCTCCGAAGTGAGGGAAGTGATCGCGAGCTGCTGCGTGTTGTGACAAGCTACGCCAAATGAGGTCTATACACGTTGGCACTTGTCTTTGCTCAACTAACTAGGCGAGCGACACCGAGCGATAGCAAGACTGCAAGACAAGGCAAATATTCTGTCCAGATGTTGGTATTGGTCTTCACTCGGCAACGCTCGGCCAACGTGTATTGCAGGTTTTAAAGTTGATACTGCAATACATTTATCATCAAAGTATTTCTGAAATTATGTTCATGTGTTTTTTTTAAGTGGGAAATCATCTGCCTTCTCTTGCTCTGCCCTAGAGGGCGTGTCACACTTTTACTAATACCATACCGTTCAGTTGCCCTTGCGTTCTAGGACCACGGGTTTCCTTTTCAGAAGTCGAACCATAGCCCCAATAGGCTTCGGTCCTACGGTTTTGCCGACATCTTTTTGAGGCGCGCTTGAAACATAACGCAACGCGGACTCGGTTACCGAACGGCGATCCTCTTGCCTGTCATCATGTTCATTCATCTTTTTACTTTCTCTGGTATGGTTTGGAATGAGGCAGAATACCCAATCCTTTCAAATGAAACCACAAAATTGATTATACTCGTTTATTATTATAAATAAATTATTCGCTTGGATATTAAAATATTGTCTACAAATGCATTTTTATTCACATAACGATATTATACACACAGTTATTTACAATATATTTACTACAACTACTATTGGAAGATGTCGGTGATAGCTATCGGGGTCATACAATGTAACTATCGACAAACGGGGTGAAAAGAAACGCAGGGGTGAGTAGAAACAAAACTTTGGCTTGGACTTTCACTAATTTCTCATAATATTGGTAACTAATCATAGATGTTTAAAAAAAAACATGAAAATCTAATGACAACCCCCGCTTTTGGGCGGAGCGGGAGATAGTGTCAGACTCTTACTGACTAAAAACCCACACCGTTCCTTTGTGCCTTCATACCGGGGCTGAGCTATCTCCAGTGCCTAAAGGCAACTGACACCCCGGGCGAAAATATTGTGGCGCCAAGGTGGAAGTATCGCACCAATCGTAAGCGAAAGCGCAGTGTGGTCGAGGAGCGACTCTAATGATATCGTTAGTCGCTCCTCGACCACAAACCCTCGAAAAATCCATCTAAATAATCTCAATAAAAAATATGCATATGCACAGAGCATAGAGCACAGTTTTGAGGGTTTGCACCAGGCGAGGAAGGAGACTCCAACTCCAGACCTTGGCGCCCCCCTGAATTTAACACCTCATCGTGCCCCCCCATAACGCCGGCTCTTTCGAAACTAACCCTGGCCCCAGTAGGCTTCGACCCAGCTGGGCCCCTGCTGTTGCTGACAACTCCTTGAGGCACGCGGGAATAGTGTGCGAGGTCGTCAACTCGGTTTACGATAGACAAATGGAAAAGAACCCTCGTAAAATTTTGTTCCTATTCACCTCTGCATTCCTATTCAACCCGTTTGACTGTACCTATCCATTTCATTTTAAATATCTATATTTCGTTCTGCTGTCATCTTAGCCATGCCATATAAAAAAGACCTTAATTTTATTTTACTACTAGCTTCTGCCAGCGACTTCGTACGCGGATCCTGTTGCTTATGCCAGCGACATTCAGTGTTATAAACGTAAGAGTAGACAAAAAACAGAAAGCTCAGAACTGCTAAGCTATCGGGAGTTACACGTGTTATTGTGAGTTAACCATAAAAGATAGACGTATGCTGTCGTGGGTCATTTTTTATATAATTTTGAGGAGAACATTTCCGTTATACATGTTTTCTGTGTAGCTTTAACCATTAAGGCTGCAAACGCGACGGAAGCTTAAAAAATGGAGTAATTTCTCCCGTTTCCCCAACATTTCCCTTCACTGCTCTGCTCCTATTAATCGTAGCGTGATGAAAAGTATACTATAACCTGCCCAGGAGTATGAATAATGATTGTACCAAGTTTCGTTAAAATCCATCGAGTAGTTTTGTTTCTATAAAGAACATACAGACAGACAGACAGACAGACAGACAGACAGACAGACAGACAGACAAACAAAAATTTTACTGTTTGCATTTTTAGCATCAGTATCGATCACTAATCACCCCCTGATAGTTATTTTGGAAATATATTTCATGTACAGAATTGACCTCTCTACAGATTTATTATAAGTATAGATTGACGTATAGCCGCCATTATAGCGTTTACACCTCTATCGTTTGAAAATGAAACTGCAGTACAAATGGTAGCCACACACGTTTCAGTATACATGCGCAAATTTAGACTTGCACAAGTATACTGGAACGTGTTTTGGAAGATATTTGCGCAGTCTGTGGTCACACTGAAACGTGTGTGGCTACCATAATGTAGCTTGTGTTTGTCACTTTAGTCACAAAATAGATAGGCACAGAAGACAATCTCATGTATGTACTTCACTTTTTATACCTACGCGGTGGACGCACACTATTGAGCGTTTGAGCCGGAACTGTTCGACGAGCGGGCCGAGGCGGTCCGAGATATTGTGTCCGTGAGCGGTGTCTATGTGTGCGTTGTGAGAGCGCGCACACTATGTAGATTGACTTCTGTATCTATATATGTTGTGCATTAGTGCCATTCTACCCGAGTAGTTTTTGCAGCCGGATTTGAAAAAGTGAAGTACATACATGAGATTGTCTTCTGTACCTATCTATTTTGTGATATTATTATGGCCTCGTTACCAGTGGCGAAGCGTGAAATATTGAGAGAGGTAAGCCGGAGCAAAAAAAAATGCTTGCCTACTCCAAGCGCGGGCACGCAGTCTTGAGTCCTTACCGAAAATCTGTGATTGGCATCCTGGCTTCAGTCTTGTATAGGCAGATATATCTTCAGTCCACTTTTACTATACGTGTAAGCACTGAGATATTGAAACAGTGTCTTGCAAGCATAATAGAAGTGGCTTTGATAAAAGCCGTTTGTGGTGAAATGATGATATGATGTAAATTAAACAAAACTTAATCGACTAAGTACTAATAATACTACTTATACTCTAAAGCTATTCGTCTATTCTTTCTTACAAAGTGCGCTAAGACATTATCATAAAAACCGGGAAGATTCTTAATTTTTAGTAAAGAACGTTTTTCTATAGAAAGAATGGCTAGGTCAGATAATCGTTCTTGTTTTTGATTATTACGCATGTTGATATTTATTGTAAAGGGATGTATTAAAATGTTAAAAAAAAAAAACCAGCTCTGAGAAGAACTTTTGCGTAGGTGTAGTTTTGAGAACGAATCTAAAAAAAATCGCACGAAAATTATTAGACTTCGCGAACGACCTTACTCATAGATCTAAACTCCCCTCCCGCACGCTCACCGGCCTTGGTGACGCTTGGGCCCTGCAGCATAAATCGTAATATTTTAATTTCGCCATAACTTCAAAACGAAACGTCCAATTTTAATCGTTCAAAGACCAAATATTATCTACATAAACTGTACTTGGTGATGAAATACATTATTTTGATAAGGGTTAATAGCATGAGTAAAATAAATGCGTTTAAATGTAGTCCAAAAAAATTCAATATGATTAGATAAAAAAATGGTTGTTGTGCCTCACTCGACATAGATAGGTATACTGTCTCACGGACTTTTTTGTAGATATTTATAAGATCTACAATTAATTAGAACATTTTACGGTCCTATCTTTTTAAGTTTAGGCAGCGTACGCAAAATAAGTAACTTTTCTGGTTGATTTTTTACACCTTGTGTCTGAAAAACCCAAATATCTTACGGAACCCTATTTTTTTCCAAAATAAAACTTAGCCTAAGTTACTCGTGGATAATGTAGCTTTCGAATGGTGAAAGAATTTTTGAAAACAATCTAGTAGTTTTTAAGCCTATTCAATAAAACTCTATCAAATAACTCGAAAAAAAACCGGCTTGCCGGAGCGCTTTAGAGCGCGCAGGTTAATGTGACGTCATGACGTATTCTTGTATAGAAATTTAAACGCTAAAAAGCCGATTGCGCCTGCGGCTTATGTTAAAGCAACATGTTGTTGAAAAGCAAATTTTGTTGATTTAATGTCCATAGTGTATACTTAGTGTAGGCGTTTTGTAATGTTTCTTTGTAGTTTTATAATTACTGATTGTGCCATTTCTCAATTACGGTAGAGAGTGGTTGTGTTCTAAACATCTGAAGGGAAGCCGGTGGGAATCGAGTTGTATGGAACCTTCGTCACTGCTCGTTACTCATACAAAATTTAAAATTTTATATAAAATTATACCAATCTATGTTTCTACATAAATAATAGTTATGTATACTGAAAAATCATGATGCAAATCAAAATTAACTCTAACAGCCTACATCGGATATATGGTATACGACAAGCACTCTCGCGTTTATTCCTCTAGGGTCGCACATTCACGACCAAATACTCCATCTCGTCAGCTCTTCTATCACCTATGGGGATTGAAGAGCTAAACGAGATGGAGTACCCAGTCGCAAACACACGACCCTGGCGAATAGAACACGAAAACACTGTCGGACCCATTCAACGCGGGCGGTCAGAGTGTTAAAAAAAATCTAAAGATCTATTGTCCACACTTATATTCTTAATATTATGCTATAATTATTATTTCGTCTAAAAATAATACTATGAGTTATTTACTTATGGTCCATGTTCTAAAAAACTATGAGAGGAACACAGCACTAAAAACATACAGTATAAATAATATTATGATAATCCACGACTAAACACAGCTTGTGCTATGACTGTTCTGCCCCCGTTAGTAAAAAAGACGCATCTAACATTTTTTCCAGATTTGAGTTATATATGTCGCAGTCATCTGGTTAAATTAGCCATCCAATTGGACGCCTAGGGCGTTTGTTAAGCGCCGGCATCCAATGAAATGGCTGAAGAACAACTAGCCATGTCGTTGACCGCAACGTTTAATCAGATGGCTGAACGTTGTGTAGTCATTTAGTTGAGTATGGTGGCCATGAGTTTATAAATGATATAAAACTACTTTTTGGTAATAGTGCCCACAAAGTATTAGTGAAATATTGTGAAGTATTATGAAATCAATAATTAGCGGAAATAAATTTGAATCACTTGACTGAGTCTTGATCAGTCATTTCGAAAAGGCTAACTTTCAATACGCCAAGCTGTTAAACGTCGAGTGATTTTAGTTCAAACAACTATCGGCCTAGGCATCCAATTGGATGGCTAATTTAACCAGATGGCTGCGACATATACATTAACGGAATCAGGAAAAAAGGCTCATCTGCCTGTATTTTTAGTATTTTGCTAACTTTCTCCAGTACGGCTTTAACACAAGGAAAAAAAGTCCGATGTCCCGTTTCATTCATTAAAACATTTTTTTATCCGTTTTCTTTTTTGTTAGATACGTCTCTTTAACTATCAGGGCAGTATTAGACAACTGATAAACATACTTATATATTTCTTAACACATATTATAGATAAATACCACACAGACACAGAACAAATGATCGTGCTCATCACACAAACATTTGTCTTGGGTGAACCGAACCCACGACTTCGGCATAGCAGTCAGGGCCACTAACCACTAGACCAACAGGCCAGTCAAGGTTCAAATATTAATATTATAAGCATCTGACGGGCGTCTCAGTGGTTCAACGATTAATTGCTGTGCTACGTGTCGCAGGTTCGAATCCCGCACGGAACAAATATTTACGAGAACTTATACAAGGTGTAAGGGACAGTCCTCCACAAACTTTAAGGGCTTGCTCGGTAGACGAAACTGAACAACCTTCCACAAGATTTTTTTTTCAGGTAACGAAAAATAAAATTAGCCTCACCATAAAAAAATATAAACTTGGTTGGACAGTTACTATGGAGAGGCCGATTTTTTTTTCGTTATCTGAAAAAAAAAAATCTTGTGGAAGGTTGTTCAGTTTCGTCTACCGAGCAAGCCCTTAAAGTTTGCGGAGGACTGTCCCTTACACCCTGTATAGCCTACGGATAATTGTTCTGGGTTTGAGTGTCTTGTGTATGTCAGTTTGCATGTTTGTGAACGCGCACAAGATACAGGAGTAATAACTAGTGTTTATTTTTTTTTGGAAGAAAGAAAGATAAAAGTTGAATGGAACATTTTTTTTAGTATTAGCATTTGAAGAGATATTATTGTCATTAGTTTTCTATAAAAAACAGTATATTACTAATATAAATTGACAAATAGTAACAATTTTAACAATTGTGTAGCGCAATATATATGTATTATGTAAGAAAGAGAAAGCTATACTATAATACTGTCGTCGGCGTCGTAAAAAATGGTGCGCCTGACAAAAATAAAAAAGTATTCATTAGTGTTACATACACTAGTGAATACTTTTTTTACTTGCGAAAGAAAGTTTATAAGAAAATAAATTTAAATGTTTTCCTAATTCGGAATATTAAAATAAAAACGATTTGTGCGTAAGGAAAACATCTTGAGGAAATCGTTCTAGAAACTAAAAAAAAATCGAAGACATGTGACATCCACCAACCTACACTGAGCTCGCGTGGTGGATTACGGCCCATTCCCTCTCCTAGAGAGGAGGCCTGAGACCCAGCAGTGGGAACATTAAAAGGCTGATTATTACGCTAAACATCTAATATTTACAATATTAATTATTATTTCAGATCTCTTTTATTAAAATAAACACATATAAGGAGCTTCTTATAATACTAGCTTCTACCAGTAGTTTCGTTCGCTTTAATTCATGGATTCCTAAGCAAACGGCGCCGGCGTTCGCGTATCTATTGTCTTACTAATGTGTATCTAATTGACGATATCTGAAGAGTAGTAAAAAACCATCCCAAGGAAACATATCCCATGTTGTAGAACATCGTCTACCCGTGTGCCTAGCGTTGCCAGGCGTCCGGATAAAGCCGGACATAGTCAGGCTTTTTAGTTGCGTGTCCGGCCAAATTTGAGCATTTTTGGCTTTTGTTAGGCTTTTTAAAGACCATTTTATTTAGAATTGTTATTAGAGTTTTGCCTTACCTTGTATCGCTGGCACAAGTAGAGCGGACATGCAATAGTCTAGCAATAATATCACTTTATTTAATTGTTTTTTTTTTTAGAATTCAAAAAGATTTTATGAATTTTATTAGACTTAAAAAAATATCGGCCTTTTTGACTAAATGTCCGGCTAAATAGGATAGATTGTCCGGCTTTTCAGTTTCAGGACCTGGCAACCCTATGTGTGCCAAATTTCATTCAAATCCATTCAGCTGTTTTTGAGCATGAAGGAGTAACGAACATACACACACACAAATATCTACAAACTTTTACCTTGTATGATTTTAGTGTGATTAATCCTTACTAATATTATAAAAGCGAAAGTGAGTTTGTTTGTTTGTTACGTCTTCACGCCTCAATGGCAAAACCGATTTTTATGAAAGGTACACGGATAGACCATGTCCTGAAATAGGACATAGGATACTTTTTATCCCGGAAGTATGTTCCCTTGGGATAATTTTCTGCTATCACTATGGAGCAGCTAGTCAGAAATATTGTATCTTATGGGTTTTATATCTTCTATCTATATGTATTTTTTTGTTTTTTATATTCTGTGTTACATCTCTGTTTTTTATTAACATACTTTATGCTATTTACATAAATAATTTCAATAAAATATCTACCGATATTTCTTTTTAACCTATACTAAATAATTAGACACATTTCATCTAACATTTGTCATTTGCACTGCAATTACAATTTCCTTACTTAAATTCACAGCTATTTATAATCTCAACTTACTTATATCTTCAAATTATAATACACGGGTTTATTTTCAGGCATAGGTCCCATTTCTCCCATCTTGGGGTCCAAAGGGGGCCACAAAGGGGCCTCCATATCCATGTCCTGCTCTTGAGGACATAACTGGCCCTAAAAAAAAAAGATATACATTAATAATATTCAGAAGTTGTAAGTGATGGTAGGGGGTTACGGCCGCCCATCGGTATACTTCCAGAGGTATCGTAGGCTCGATTTTGCTAGGGATAAAGTATGTCAGGTGCCTGTAACTACACCGGCACACATATCCTTCACACCGGAACACAGCGAAGCTGCTTGGCGGCAGATCTATGTACTTCCCAGAGACGTCGCTGGACTTTCACGTGCCCGCGCACATGACACAGAGATGACTACCAGAGATGAAACGGATAGTGGTTTGGCCGAATATCCAGCAAGCTACGAGGGCGGATCTTTGGATATCCGGCAAGCTACCAGGCCGGATTTTTGGATATCCGGCAAGCTACGAGGCCGGATTTTTCGATATCCGGCAAGCTACGAGGCCGGATTTTTCGATATCCGGCTACCGGATATTCAGCAATTTATCGCGTTACATGACGCGATTGGTTTAACTTGCTAGAATTTATTTTTCTGTACCTGGCTATAGCGTTTACAGCAAAGCCATATTTTCAGAAGCTGGTCTGGCATACGAAGTCAAGCAAAGTCGCCTCTTGCCTAAAAATTTGTTAATTTTGAGTACTAAACTAATTAATAAATTGATTTTACGTGCAATTATGAAAACAAACGTTTTTTATAACCTATTATGGTATGATTTCCCTTGTGTAAAAAAATTAGATTTTTTCGAACTGGAATCCGGTCGGATATTCAAAACAAGGTCGGATATCTGTTTCATCTCTAGTAACTACATCAACACACATACCCTTCACACCGGAACATAGCGACGCTGCTTTTAAATTTATACTCACACCTTTTAAATGGTCGTAAATTATAATGAAAGTTGCATTGAAAACTGAACTTTACACAATGTTTTCAAGGGTTTTAAAGTTACTTTTAGTTTTTACCTGTCTCGTCTCCGATCTTCGCTTCCCTCTCGCTCGCTTCGGCCACGGTTTTTTCAGATGTACATAAGTTATGTGTGCTCGCTTCTCACTCGCGTGCTTGAATCCTTTGCCACACATCTCGCATTTGAAGGGTTTTAGACCGGTGTGGATCTGAATTAAAGACATCGAACATATGTATGTAAATAGGGGTAGTATCCTGTCGTTTCACTAAAAATGGATTTACAAATTTTCTCTTGACAATCAACGATTAGCAACTTGAATTGAAATTTTAAATTTGAATTTAACTATCCGGCCGGATACAGGATAGCATTATAATATAGACCTATATTAGAGAGGATATTGAACTTGTTTGTTATTTCGTGAAATAAATATCCTGTGCATGCATGTACCAAGTTTCACACACTTATTAACTTTTGCCTTTACAATATTAGTGAAATCGTACCCTTTTCGCCATAACAAATTATCTGCAGTTTTCTATTATTTTTTTCTTAGTGGGAAAGTCATCCAATGTCATACCCCGCTCTTGAGTGGAGCGGGATATAGTGTCAGACTTTTACTGACTAAAAACCCACTCCTGTTCCTTCGTTGCCATTCGTACCGAGGCAAAATCATCCTTTCTGAAACAGATCCTTGGCCTAAGTAGGCTTCGACCCTGCTGCCCTATGGTTTTCTGACAAGGGTACGAAACAATTCAATAATATCTGTATACTCACAAACATATGCCTCTGTCGGTTGCTGTGCGTGGAGAAGTGCTTCCCGCAGAGCGCGCACACGTAGCTGGCGCGCTGCTGGCTGTGCACGCGGCGGTGCGCCACCAGCCGCTGCTTCATGCGGAACGACTTGCCGCACGACTCGCACTTGAACGGACGCTCGCCTGTGTGTACCCAGGTGTGGTCTTTAAGGAGAGCGTAGCTCTGGAAAGAACATAATAAACTTAATGTGCTAAGTATTTATCCCTACTAATATTATAAATGCGAAAGTAACTCTGTCTGTCTGTCTGTTACGCTTTCATGCAAAAACTACTGAACGGATTTAGATCAAATTTGGTAGGTAGGTAGAAGAGACACTGGAATAACACATAGGCTACCTAAAATTCCACTGCTGAGCATGGGTCTCTGCCCGCGCGATATAAACTGTAGTCCACGCGGGCGAAGCCGCGGGCGGAAAGCTAGTTTAAAATAAATGGCTTGATAGCAAAGTTATAAAATTTTTAAGCTGCTGATAAGAAAGAAAAGTCTGCAATGGACTTTCTAGTCAAACGTCATCAGTCCCGAGAGATAAAAATTAGATAATAAAATTGTTATATCTCGTGTGCCATCAACCTATTTTAATATTGTTTCAACAGTTAATATTGTATTTTTATGGATGAAACTGGTTAGATACAAAATATTATTTTCACGCATATTCCCTATCCTCTCGATTAAAATTCGATCACCAATCTACCACTACACTAATATTATATTGAGGTAAAGTTTTTTTTTTTTTTGTTTGTAGGTGCTAATCTCTGAAAGTACTGGTAAAAGCCAAAGCCAGTACTTATAATTACGAAATTACGAGTAAAAAACCATTCTGCAAAAAGTTGAAACTATCGCTTACTACGGCCGGATATTTAGGTAGCCAAATACGATGGCCGGATATTTAGGTAGCCAAATACGATGGCCGGATATTTAGGTAACTAAATAAGACGGCCGGATATTTGGGTAACTGGTTTACACAATCGCTGGATATTCAGGTAACCAGCTTTAACGATCCCTCCATATTTAGTATATCCACTTCAGCTTTATAAGAAATACTCAATGTCTGGTTTTTAAAAAAACTATTAGTATCATCACCGAGTATAGATAATATGTATAAATATCTAACAGACTGGCCATAATAAATCCGTTGCGTGAGACACAAAGGACAGTCTCGCTTTACATAACTAAAATAAGCTTTTAATGAAAATATTTTTTTCATTATATATAACTAGCTTTCCGCCCGCGGCTTCGCCCGCGTGAACTACAGTTTATATCGCGCGGGCAGAGACCCGTGCTCAGCAGTGGAATTATAGGTAGCCTATGTGTTTATTTATTTATTTATTTATTCATTGCATTCATGTCGTTTACAAGGTATTAGTTTAAATATAAGTTTCGTACGTGAACCCTGCTAGGGCACCGCAACATTATGTTTCTTATTATTATAAATTAAAGTATTATTGCATGCATAATTATATAAAGTTATTCAAAGAAATAAATACAAAAAAAAATATTATTACATTATTATTTTCATAATTAATTAATTTATTATTGGATGTCATCAGTAAATTTCTACATTATTAAATTGCGTCAATGTTCAATATTAATATAACAGAATGTCAATTTGTTAAGAACTCATTTAGGCTATAATAACATTTTTGTATTAGGTGCATTTTAAGTGCGTTTACAAATTTATTGTCAAATTCTATGTCTTTAATGTGATTCGGTAGTTTATTATAAATTTTTATGCACCTTACAAGTGGTCCTGAGTGAAACATCGCTAGTTTTGAACTCGGCATTGCTAATTAATTTTTAACTCTTAAGGAGCGTTGCAACGGCCTTTGATTCTTAGCTACAGGGAACAATGACGCATGTTTCCTAACAAACTTGCTTACTTCCAAGGTGTAAATGCTCGTTAGGGTGAGCATTTTGTATTTAATAAAATACGGTTTACAGCTCTGCATTTGGTCTATATTTGCAAAAATTCTCACACACCTTTTTTGCAAAATAAAGAGTTTTTCCACGTCAACGCAATTTCCCCACATTACAATGCCATAGGTTAACAATGAGTAGGCATATTCGTAGTATGCTGTCATCGCTGTTTTAAATTCGGTTGATCTTTTTAACTCATTCAAAGCATACGTAAAACTTATTATTATGTTATTCCAGTGTCTCTTCTACCTACCTACCAAATTTGATCTAAATCCGTTCAGTAGTTTTTGCGAGAAAGCGTAACAGACAGACAGACAGAGTTACTTTCGCATTTATAATATTAGTAGGGATTAATACTCGTTAAGACGAATCCTACAAGCCCAAACTCGATGGGGTTGTGACGTTTAACTACCAAGTTCCTATAGCCACCTTCCAGTTCCATCATCAGATCAACTCCATGTTATAATAATTTTGCTGTGTCATCTGTTTTACACATGCATGCAAAATTTCAGCGCAATCGGTAACCGGGAAGTGGGTCAAATTTAATTGACAAGATTTGATGACAGACAAACATCGGGACAGGTGAAACTAAATAAAAGCTTGTAATAATAAAAATGAATAACTTCTTAAGCGCGTGACTTTTACAAATTTGGTGATTATTAAGCTCTAAGTGGTGCGTGAGGGGAAGTCAGCATTTTGCAAACTAAAATTCTAGCCTTCCTGGCGGCTGGAGCGTGAGGAAGTCTATTCCCTCGCGCGTGTGGCCGTCTCATTTGTTACCAATACAACTACTGTTAATGCTTCGCACGCAGATGCGTGCATCTGCGACCACTTGGCATTCGTCCTCACGAGATTGAACTTACCTGGAACATTCTCCCGCATACTTCACACATACAAGGAGACTTCATGGAAGGGTAGTTTGTTCTGTTCTTGTCGGGATGCATCCGTCTGAAGTGACCGTGGTACGCCCTGGAGTCTTCTAACTGCATGCCACACTGAAATAGAATACAGCAATCGTAGATTTGTGGACAATAGCCAAGTGAGATGCTTATAAGGTATACATTTAAAAAAAATATATGATAAATTGGTTTAAGAAGTCCAACCCCAGATAGATTTCCATACAACAGCTCTTAAGTGATTATGACGTTATAATAACATCTTTCTCCAGATATTTTGGGAACACAAATATCTTTTTTTTTTTAGATTAATCTAAGTTTCCACTGAAAAAAAAATACAGTGTAAAATTAATCCAAAAAAGACCTCTGTAAATCTGCTATTTTGCGTGATTTTTAGCCCTTCGTAACGTACTCATTAAAAAAAAAACTATAGACACTTATCACTATCGAAAAACAGCAATGGGAACATTAAAAGGCTGATTACGTTACGCTTTGAAATGTGCAATCTGACCTTGACATATCAAAAGTGCCTGTAAATAGTTTATTTGAAACTAGCGACCCGCCCCGGCTTCGCTCGGGTAACAGTATTTCTCCACTATTTAATGGATGTTATTATACATATAAACCTTCCTCTTGAATCACTCTATCTATTAAACAAAACCGCATCAAAACCTGTTGCGTAGTTTTAAAGCTTTAACGTACATAGGGATATAGGGACAGAAAAAGCGACTTTGTTTTATACTATGTAGTGATAAAATGCTTGAACCTTATAATCTACTCCTCACCTGTTCACAAGGTATCGGTCCCTCCGCCTTCCGCATCTGACTCGGGTATATCCGTCTCCTTTCGTCGATATCTGCGTCTTTGTCTCGCGTCCGTCGCTCGAGGTCCTTCATCTCTTTAGATTTTCTACCCTTCTTAGGTTTATTGGATTCCCTTGACTCTTTGTCAGTACCTGAGGGGTTTCAAAATATATATATTTTTTTATGTTTTTGGGTAAGTACCAAACTTATTTATAATAATTATTTATTTTCCAGCTACTAACTGCCGCACTCAGAGACGCCCATTAACGCTAATCTCTGATTTACTAATTTTGTCATTGAATAATAGTCTATATCTTTATGATGTTAAGTACCTTAGGTTTTGCTATAATTGACATTAAAGTAAAATGACGTCTCTAAGTGCGGCAGTAAGACCCATAGATAAAACCAACATAGAATATTTAAAAAAATTTAAACATACTATTAAAAAAAAAGTAAAAATAATTCAAAAAAGACTTTTCAATTTTTTCGTCAATTTAAACTAGATGAGGGCGTTGTTTCCTAGCTGACTACTCTGAGAAGAAACACCGAAACAAACTCAGGGCACTTTTAGTTCATACAGCAAATATGTAATGGTCAAATCACATGAGAACCATGCAGTGTGTCTGAGATGGTCTTTTAAGGAAAGAACCACACATATTTGAGTGGTCCTGTCCAGTCAGTGCAGACATTCGTTACTATTCGTGTAGCTCAACTCAGGACTACTAAGGAGCTCATCATCATCATCATTTCAGCCGATATACGTTCACTGTTGGACATAAGCCTCCCCCAAATGTCGCCACAATGAACGATCCTGTGCGCCTCACATTTATCAGTTTCCAGCAACCTTCACCAGGTCATCGGTCCACCTTGTAGCAGGCCTTCCAACGCTGCGTCTTCCGGTACGCATTCGCTAAGGAGCTCGACTTGTATAAATATGATTTACCTGTGTTATGCTTAGCTGAAACACTGAGATGTCGTTTATGCGCCTCTGATGAGATAAACCGCACGTTACATAGCTCGCACAATGGACCGTCTTCTGGTATCTGGAACAATTAATATTTATTAAACTATGGAGATGAAACGCATGTTGCTAAAAGAGTTATGAATTTACATGTGGATGGTTGGAGAGGGAGAGGGAGGCCAAAGAAAAGATGGATGGATTGTGTGAAAAGTGATATGAATGAAAAGGGAGTTAGTGATAGCGTGACGAGTGACAGGACAGAATGGAAAAAAAATCCGTGTTGCGCCGACCCCAAGTAAAACAGGATAAGGGCAGGAAGATGATGATGATGATATGAAGATGGAGAATAGTGGTGGCAGAATGATGATGGCGCCGACTTATAAGTTGTATGTCGCGGGTTCAAACCCTGCCAAGGCGCATTGCTTTGTGTAATTTATTCCATCACCACTGCTCTCAAAACGGTGAAGGAAAACATCGTGAGGAAACCGGCATGTCCTAGAAGCGAAAATTCAAAGACATGTGACATTTACAGCCCGCACTGGGGCCGCGCGGTGGATTACGGCCCATTCCCTCTCCTAGAGAGGAGGCCTGAGTCCCAGCAGTGGGAACATTAAAAGGCTGATTATGTATGTATGTAATCAAACGAAGGTACATTTCACCAAGACACTATGGCGGCGCAACAGGTCGCGCCGCCATACATATGATGATGATGATAAAATATAATATTGTAGATCTATCAACATAGAATACATACCTGTACATTTTCGAGTCGATGCTTCAACTTCTTATGTAGCTCGATGCCCTTGGCGCTAACGAAGGAGTAGCCACACAACTCACAAACGAAGTCTGAAGGATGCTTGATGCGGATGTGACCCATGTAGGTTGTGAATTTACTGGAAACAACACATTAGGCTTGAATTTATATGTCCTGGGTGTGTCAGACAAACGAGTACCATGGATCCAGTACATGATTCTGGATCCCAGTGGTTTATTTTTGGGAATTTTTGCTCGGATTTTTCCTAATTTAAAAAAAAAATATATAATTGTAAACTGGTATTTGTATGTGTGTCGATGTCGGTGACACGGTTTATATCTGTATGGTTCTTTCTTCAAAATACCATCTCAGACTGATCGGCATGGTTCTCATGTGATTTGACCATAACATATTTACTGTATGAACTTTAAAAGAGACTTTGACCCCTGAGTTTGTTTCGGTGTTTCTTCTCAGGGTAGTCAGGTAGGAAACACCGGCCTCATCTAGCTTAAAAAGAAAAAAAAAATAGACGTGTAAAAGTGTTTTTTAAACCTATTTGCAAAATAAATATCATTTATCATTCATATGTATATAAAAGGAAATAGTGCTGTAACGAATATTCGCATTTTTTTTTGACATTCGCATTCGAATTCACAAGAAACTTGCGAACATTTGGAATTTTATTTTGACAAACAAAAAGATATTAAAGTATTAGTTTAACCCTTCAGATACCGTCAATTAGAGACACAATAGTAAGACAATAGATGCGCGGCCACCGGTGGTCGCTTGGGGATTCATGAATTAAAAGGATATAGAATAATAATACAACTGATATGAATTAGTGCGAATATTTCTCGCGAATATTCGTCGAAATTTAACATTTTTTACATCAGCTGTATTTTTTTTTTTTTTTTTGATTATTGACAGGCTCGCGTTTGACCACCATCTCACCCGATGGTAAGCGATGATGTGGTCGACGATGGAACACGTTTGCAATCAATACTTAATAACTTTTCTTCAGAATTTTTGTTTCTTGTGAATTCAAATGCGAACGTCAAAAATGTGCGAATATTGACAGATGCGAATGCGAATATTCGTTACATCCCTGAAAGGAAAATCTGACTGACTAACATATCAACGCACAGACGTGTTGACTGTACCGAGACTAGGGGCATGAAATTTTGCATTATGCTTTATGAAGTAGGCGAGCACTAAAAGAGGTTTATCAAGGCAATACCTAAAGTGGCTGGAAATCAGGGTAAAAACACAAAAAAGGGGGGAAAGAACTACTCACACGAACTCATCTTGACAATGCGGACATCTGTACTTCGTTCCCTTGTGCCATCGCTCGTGTAGCCTCGCTGTCTGCCGATGCGTGGTGACGTACGTGCACTGTTTGCAGCTGAACCTCTGAGTGTGATGGGCGGTGATGTGTTTGCGGAGAGCGTGGGGTTGCTTGAAGTGCGTCTTGCAGATCTCGCATTCGTGTTCGCCACATTGCTGGAAGAAAAACTTGTGTTTAATCAGTCGCCTGGATGCCCCGGTAACTATGTATTTTTGCGGACAAAAGAAGCTTATCACTTTGTGATTTTTCATGATATAATTATGACATTTTGTGATATTTAAGGAGGGAATTCAATTCAATTCAAAAGTTTTTATTTCACATAGGGCACTTATAACCCTGCTGAAGCATTACTTTGTGTAATTTATTTCATCACTACTGCTCTCAAAACGGTGAAGGATAACATCGTGAGGAAATCGACATGTCCTAGAACCAAAAATTCGAAGATATGTGACATTCACCAACCCGCACTGGGCCTGCGTGGTGGATTACGGCCCATTCCCTCTCCTAGAGAGGAGGCCTGAGTCCTAGCAGTTGGAACATTAAAAATAGGCTGATGATGATGATGACTTATAAAACATCAGAAGCTAGTACGCGGTTACAAATTGGTCGTTTCCTTTGGAGAAGAACCGGCAAGAAATAATAATACTTACGTTTGTATGCCTCGACATATGGCTATTATAAGCATCTTCATCCAAAAACCCTTTAAAACACGCGGTGCATTTAAAAACAGCATTCTTATAATTCGAACTGTCCTGTCTTTTGACGATCTCAGCTATCTGTTCATCAAACGTCAAATCCGTTATCGTAAAAAGAGTTTCATTCAAATCATCGTTTAAGAACGGTTTTCTCCGCCGATCGATCTTCGGTTCCGTCGGATCTTTTATCTTTTTCACTCTTTTACGCGTTTTGACTGCTTTCTCTTTTTTCTTACGAGTTTTTTTTGCTTTACACTTTTCTAAAGGAAGACTATCGTCTGAGGAATAATTATCTTTATCGGACAGTACGTATTCTTTTTCTGACGGATCATCTTTGTCGTTTAAAACATCCGTATCAGCGATTCCGTCGTCGTCAAATCCGTGATCGTCAAATCCGGGGTCGTTAACTCCGGAGCCGTTAAGTCCGTCATCGTTCTTATCCGTGATGTCTTCGGTGAGGAATATTTCGTTTTCGTCTTTGATATCGACATTGCAAGTTGGTGGAGAATTTTCCTGGATTGTAATGGGTTGGTCCTCATATTCAAAGTATGAATCGTAATGATTAACTTCAAAATATTTTGATGATAAACTAGAAGTTAGTTGGTTATTCAGTCGGTTTATTGTCTTTATGTTTTGGACGGTTAACTGGAAAAAAAGGTTAAATTAGTCAATATTTCGGTAACGCTATAATCCAATCCTTGTTCAGAATTATACAAGGTGAAATTTTCATGAATTATGCATTTTATTAGGTATGCTGATTTATGATTACTTCCTAGAATTGGACCGTCGAATCCTTACTAATATTATAAAAGCGAAAGTGAGTTTGTTTGTTTGTTACGTCTTCACGCCTAAATGGCAAAACCGATTTTGATGAAACTTGGTACACGGATAGACCATGTCATGGAATAGCACACAGGATACTTTTTATCCCGGAAGTATGTTCCCTTGGGATATTTTTCTGCTATCACGCGGGCGAAGCCGCTGGGAGCAGCTAGTGGTGTAATAATGCAATGTGCGTTTCTTTCTAACATCATCGGGGTTCATTCCTGGCTACGAATATTGAATTTTTAATACATTGTTAAAAAAATAAGACATTCGTAACTGTATTATTATTAGAGATGAAACGGATAGTGGTTTGGCCGGATACCGGATATTCGGCAAGCTACGAGACCGGAGCGCCGGATATTCGGCTACCAGATATTCAGCCCTTTATCGCGTTTGTAAGAAAGAAAGAAAGAAAAATAATTTATTTAGTACAGCACAAGGCCCAAACAAATACAAGAAGCAAAAAAATAAATAAAAAATACAGTTGTTGTGTGCCTCATGGATGCACCAAAATAGGTCCAGTTTATCATGAATGCCAGACAACTAGTGCCTGACGCTGATTTTCAACTGAACCTGTGGTTGTGACGTAACGGACGTAATACCGGTTTTGGAGTGCAAAATAATATATCAGTGATCGTACTTAAATAAATATGTATGTATGGTTTACACATCCTTACTAATATTATAAAAGCGAAAGTGAGTTTGTTTGTTTATTTGTTTATTACGTCTTCACGGCAAAACCGATTTTGATGAATTTTGGTACAGAGATAGTTGAGTCCTGGGGACGGACATAGGCTAAGTTAAAAAAAAAAAGTTAGAAAAGGGGGAGAAAGTATATAATAAACGCGTGCGAAGCCGCGAGTAAAAGCTAGTATACCATAAAAATAGGGTTATAACGAAATTGCGTAAGATACCTAGTGCGTTTTTTGACGCGATTAGTTTGATTTTTTTTTCCAATTTATTTTTCAGCACTTTCATTCAAACTACTGAATAACGGTAGACCATTTGATGGCTTAATTTGTTGTATTTTAGTCCATGACCATGACGTCCTGCAAGGAATACGTCGGGTTACCAATAACCCTGTATACTGCCACCGTTAGTAAAAAAGAAGCATCTAAAATTTTTTCCAGATTTGAGTTATATACATTGCCGGAATCGGGAAAAAATGGCGCATCTGCCAGTATTTTTTGTATTTTGATAACTTTCTCCAGTGCAGTTTTAACACAAGGAAAAAAGGCTCGATTTCCCGTTTCAATCATTAAAAAAAAAATTATCCGTTTTCGTTTTTAACCGACTTCTAAAAAAAGAGGAGGTTCTCAATTCGGATGTATGTATGTTTTTTTTTATGTTTGTTCGCGCATAACTTCGTCGCTTTCCAACCGATTTGATTTTTTTTTTTTTTGTTTTGAAATGGTATACTTCCTAAATGGTCCCATAGTCACCAAGTTGGGATCTGATGATGGAATCTTAGCGAAATCGAGGGAACTCCTCAAATTCAATTCAATTTTTTAGTGGAGTCGGTTTTTTTTTTTTTATAAAAAGGTTTTTTGTTAGATACGTCTTTTTAACTATCAGGGGCAGAATAGGAAGCTACTTAATGTTGGTACTCACACAATCCTGCTTCTTAATGACCTCTAGCATGAGGGAGTTGGCTCTTAAACTCTTGAGTCTGAACCGGCTGCAATTCAGGAGCCGCTGGACGCACTCCGTACAGAGCTTCTGAGGCAACTTGTCTTCATCTGATAACTGAAACAATTGGATGGGCTTGAGCTTATTTGTGAACGTCAGATTGGCCAGTCAACAGTCGTATCTAGCTTTGAAATTGTGCCTAAAAACTGCTATCAATAGGCTAGTTGACGTAAAAAATGTAATTAGTCCGTCTTTTAGATTATTTTTTGGAGGTATGCGGGACAGAGAGTAAAGTCCCACTTACCTCCGTTGAAAAGGGAGGATCCTCCGACCAGACAGGTGTTATATTCTGCTGGGCTACTGCCCGATAGTTGGTTTCGGGCTGTCGTATATATTCAAATCGCGCGGAAAACTTTGATTGCGCGATGCAGGATTTCGTATTTTCTTCGTAGTTCTTATATGGCGTCACAGATGTCGCTACAATTTAAAAATAAGGGACAGATATTTTTTTTAATTAAACCAAAAATGACAAAGATATGGCCCATTAAAGTTAGGTGTAACGTCACGTAACGAAATAGAACGCTCACATTCATCTTTATTAGGGAGAAATTTAAACTTACCGATATTCCTGTCAGATTTTCATAAGCCTGTTCCAGTTTGTATATTCTTATTGGTACTAACTTAGCGTCCATTACAAGACATATTCTGCAAACCTGAAACACATACATTTATGGTGAGCAGCATACTCTTTACATACATCTATAATATAAAAATTATTTCGCTAAATGGGTTGCTAAGCGCTAATCTTTTTCTGTCGAGTTTGTTATTGTGAGGAGAAGGTTGTTATGGAAAAAAAAATAGAGTAGAGTAGGGTAGGGTATGGTTAGGTAGGGTAGCGTAGGGTAGAGTAGAGTAAGGAAGAGTAGAGTAGGGTAGGGTAGGGTATTGTAGAGTAGGGTAGTGTAGGGTAGGGTAGGGTAGAGTAGGGTAGCGTAAGGTAGAGTACACAGCAAAGGGAGCAGTGCGGGTGGGAAAGGGGGGAAAGTGAGGCACTCTACTACTAGTAAGTTCATTGCCCTTTCCCGAGCGCGAACTTCAAACAGCGATTTTGTTATTGGGATAAAACTAATAAGTATAAAAAAGTTACTTCGAGAAAATGGTTTCTAATCATGAGTACAATCCCGTGTATAATTATCGGTCACTAATTACCAGTCACCCTACACAACGTGTAACGTTAAATGCGCAAAACCTCAGACACCCCAAATGATTTTTAATTCGATTGACCTAATTATGGGAAAAAAAAACATAAAAAAAAAAATTAAAGATTTTATCAGCAGTTTTAGTTTGATTTAAATTCATATCTGCATTGAAATAAGAAATTTTAAATTCATATCTTTGTGTTTGTTTACCTATTTCAGCGGGTTTGCGCACGTGATGGCTCGACCTATTCATAAATAGACAGTTCGAAGTTTTTAATGAAGATTTTTTTGAAAAATGTAACCTATATTAAAAAGTGGTTAAATTGATTCTGCTCGTTATTCTGTTCAAACTATTTTCAGGTTTTGCGCATTTACCTTGTATAAAGTCTTGCAAGAATCTGTTACAATTAATTACCTTCAAACTGGCAGGTTCTCCATAATCACAGTTTGAAGAATCCTGAAAAAAAAAGTAAATGATAAGTGATATTTATTTTGCAAATAGATTTTTAAAAAACACACACATCAATATAAACTAGATGAGGCCAGTGTTTCCTAGCAGACTACCCTTAGAAGAAATAACAAATCAAACTCAAGGGCTAAAGTCTCCTATAGACACCTTCCGGTTCCATCAGCAGATCAGCTCTTTGTCATAATAATTTGGCATTGTCATCTGATTTACACATGCACGCAAAATTTCAGCTTAATCGGAAGTGGCTCAAATTTAATTTACAAGAATTGATGACAGACAAACATCAGGACAGATGAAACTAAATAAAAGCTTGGAAGAAGATAATTGGATAGGCCACAAATACTCAAAACTGCCAGAAACTATTTTAAAAAGCAGAAAACAAAAATGTAATCCACATAGTCCCCACATTAACAATAATAAAATAAAATTCACTAAAATGTTACAAATATTGTAAATCCTAAAATAAAAATACTCATAAAAATTTGTTTTGACATTTTTGCTAAAGAATTTATAATAAATATTTCACAACAGAGCAATTTTTTTTATATTATAATTTTATGTTAATTTTTTGCACATTAAAAACATCAAAAAAAAAATTGCTGACAATTTTAAAATTCCATACTTATAAGATTCATATTTTTTTAGTGCACCCATTGATTTATAAAATGGTCAATGCTCTAGAATCTTCAAAACGGAACAGCACCAAGCATTACCATATGTTAAACCATAGATCTTATGATGTTGTATCTTAGCAACTTCTGTTATCTTTCATCTACAAGAAAAAAGTCCTTCTAGATTTAATGATTTTACTTAGTATAAAATCTGTGCATATATCTCTGCAATTCCCTTATTAGTTTTATTCCCAATACATTTGGCACAGGTTTACTGCCAAATTTAATTCATGAATCCCCAAGCGACCACCGGTGGCCGTGCATCTATTGTCTTACTATTGTGTCTCTAATTGACGGTATCTGAAGGGTTAATGGAAATCCCATACCCAGTAAGAGGTTGGACATTGGAACAATCCATTGCAAGACATAGATATTTCTCATGATCAATTCCAAACTCTAAGACGCAGAAATGCACAAGCAGATTCCAAGCTGAATTCATTCATTCATTGAACCACAAGCGAACGCAATTTGTTCTCACAATGTCTTTCTATTGTGTCTCTAATTAAGGCATTTGAAGGGAATAAGAACTTACCTGAACTATCAAAGGCACAGCTCCCGCTCTGACCTTCCGCAACCCACTCTTAGTCTCATACAAGTCCTCACATAGAAAATGTTCCGAGCAAACAGCACTCCGGTCTTTTGGTTCCCAAGACTCTTTACCGAGAGCCTTGAGCCAGGATTTACGGAGAGAAGACTCGTTGGGGAAGCTGGAAAAAAGATAAAATAATAATTAGTACATTCTAATTATTAACTAAACACAAATTTCTGTTGAATGATGCTATAACCGTTTCCTAGACCAGAAAACAAAAATAATGTAGTTTACTTTGGTTTTATTAGCAGTAATACTCTACAATATTCAGAAATATGTTCATTACAGACTGTTATAAGTCAATATTATTGAATTATCTTCGTAAAAAAGCTAATTTTTAGCTGCAGAGACGCGTAGGTGAAACGCAACAAAATGTGCATAAACTTACACATGAAACGTGATTCCCTGTGATTTGGATATGTGTCTCGAATCATTCTTGCAGGTAGGCACACAGCACCTCATTTTTAATATATATTTATCACAACAATCACAATAAATAAACGATTAAAGTCACAACATAGGTATCCAAATAAAGACATCATTTTTTCGTTAGAAAACACATTTCTTTAAAAGGTTTTTGAAAGAACATTTGTAGTTTATAATCAAGAATTACATTTAGGAATAGATTTTTTGTATATTTGCCGACGATTAGATAATATTTAGCAAAAATTCGTAAATTAATTGACTGTCATATTTGTAGCCGACAAACAGTAAACAAACAAATAGAGATGTAAACGTCATTGGATCGTCGTTTTCACTGCACTCTTCCAACTGGTTAAAACTTCCGTTTGAAAGAAAGAGACAGAAAATATTGGTTGTCAGTTACTCGACTTCCGAACTTAGAAGCGTAACAATAACAATGTATGTAAACATAACTATACCTTGATGTCTGGTCTCGCTCGCACACTAGTTAGCAGAGCTAAGCATGAAAGAGATGGATAACACAAAGCTTTAGTAACTTTATAGAGTCGGCTTGTAAAATAATACTAAACATCTGACCTTCAGTACAAATAATAAACCCTAGATCACATGTATGGGGGACAACAAGGTAACCGTGTGAAATATATTAAAATGGTATCATATTTTTTTTTCCTGTTCGTTCTGTTCTATAATTATCAGATTTGTCATCTGATAATTATGGAACTGGAAAGTATGTGCAACGGAACTCCGTAATTAATCAATGTATCTTATAATGTTTAATTCATGAATCCCCAAGCGACCACCGGTGGCCGCGCATCTATTGTCTTACTATTGTGTCTCTAATTGACGGTATCTGAAGGGTTAAGCTTATTAGATTGGTCAAGAGATGGACTTTGGCTATAAGGTACACACTATCGAACTGACCGGTGGCAGGTAGACACAGGAACATACAGACATAAAAACAATGTCCTAGCAGTATTTGGAATTGTCATGTGAAATATAATATCTACTCTAGCTATAAGTGTAATCACAACTAAGTGTGAAGTAAAAACCTTTTCTTATTGTATTTTTAGTCATCTGTCTTTTTCATAGCCCAATATTCTGATCCATACACTTAACACGGACTAGTTTGTAGATTTTATGCTCCGTTTACATGTGGGCCCAGCCTCGGCCAATCGCTATTGTGTTAACGGAGAAACCGTTTGTACAATGGCTACACAGTAGCGATTGGCTGAGGCTGGGCCACATGTAGGTAAATGTAGCATTAGTTGAGGTGTACCCGTGTGTCACACGGTGCTCCAGTGATCTGTCGCCATTTCTTTCATCCCGTGTTTCGTCTGGGTCTACCTCACCATCCTCTTGGGCAAGCGACAACTCGATATACCTACCTTAAAGCCGATTGCAGATCAAGAGCTAAGCTTAGTTTAGCCTAGCTCGCATCGGCATACGCAACTTTCTTAGCTTCACATACCTGTTTTAGTTAGCTCACATAGCTTAGTTCACACCCCCCCTAGCAAAGTTACAACCGTTTCGCTTGCATTGAACGCTTCGAGTTGGCCACGCACCCAATTCTTTTGTTATGACCACGTGACTAAGCGATTTGAAGATTTCTACTAGCGTTAACTATTGCAGATTAGCAACTTGGCTAGGGGCAGCGTTCGACGCCACTTCTGGGCATAGGCCTCCCTCCTTTCCGTCCAATGATTATGTTTCTTTGCTTTCTCATTCCACTTCTCAATGAGTCTCGCGTAGCTGTGTCCGGGCTCCAGTCCTGCGTTTTACGGACCTACAGCTTGTTAGACATGCGGCAGACTTGTCCTGCCCAGAAATAGCCAGGCGCTTTACTTTGTGTCATTTATTTCATCACCACTGCTCTCAAAACGGTGAAGGAAAACATCGTGAGGAAATCGGCATGTCCTAGAACCAAAAATTCGAAGACATGTGACATCCACCAACACACGTGGATTACGGCCCCCTCTCCTAGAGATGACGCCTGACAACATTTTAAGACTGATTATGGTATGCTAAGGATCTTAAATAAAAAAAAAACGTAATATTTTAAAGTTTATTGTTAAATTTATAACCTTACAATATTATTATAATCAATTAATTATAACCATTATCTCTAAATAATATAAAACAGTCGCTGTCCGAATCATTTCGTTTATTTACTAATGAACCACGCAACGAATTTTGATGCGATTTTTACTAGTAGAGAGAGCAATAAACGCGGAAAGTTTCTGTGAAAAATAACCGAGCGAAGCCGGGGCGGGACATTATACTAAAAATCTTTTTCTTCCTGCCCTTATCCCATATTACTTGGGGTCGGCGCAACAAGTTTTTTTCTTCCATTCTTTTCTGTCACCCGTCAAAATATCACTCCACACACAATCTATCCATCTTTTCTTCGGCCTTCCTCTCCCTCTCCCATCTATCTTCATGTATACTCAGAACTCTTTTAGTAATATGCGCTTCATCCCTCCTCTTTACATGACCTTACCAAGACAAACGATTACCTTTCAACTTTTCAGTCACTGGCGCCACTTTCAAACTTCCCCTAATATACTCATTTCTCACTTTATCCATTCTCGTCACACCACACACCCATCTAACATTCTCATCTCCCTACATGCAATCTTTTTTCATCCGTCTTTTGCACAGCCCAACATTCTGATCCATACAGTTGGCAGTTAGTAGGAACCTATACTAAAAAAAATAAAAAATAAAATTTCGACACCAAAAAAAATAATAATTCATATTTTTACATTTTTATGTCGTCTTATTGCTCCAGTTAATCTCCGAAATAGCTGGACCAATTTTGACGGGACTTTCATTGATAGACCGCTGAAGTTCTAACGTTACAAGTAGCAACTTAGGCGACTTTTATTTTAAGTATAAGAATTGGGGTTCCGCGTTACAAAGAACATCTTGAAATTGTGACCAAATTGGATTGTCTTGTTTTACGTATCTGAAAAAAATAAAAGAAAAGAAAAAACGTTTTATTTGTGCGAGATGACGTAATCTTGACACTACAATATAAACGTAAAAATCTATCTATATTATAAAAATGAGCCCCGTTTTCCGTTGACACGACATGGCATGGCATTAAAACGGCTTGACCGATTTGGCTGATTTTTTTTTTGTTGTGATTGTTATCGTGAGGACAAGGTTCTTATGGAAAAAAAATAAGAGTAGGGTAGGGTAGGCTAGAGTAGGGTAGAGTAGGGTAGGGTAGGGTAGGGTAGGGTAGGGTAGAGTAGGGTAGAGTAGGGTAGAGTAGGGTAGGGTAGGGTAGAGTAGGGTAGGGTAGGGTAGGGTAGGGTAGGGTAGGGTAGGGTAGGGTAGGGTAGGGTAGAGTAGGGTAGGGTAGAGTAGTGTAGAGTAGGGTAGAGTAGGGTAGAGTAGGGTAGAGTAGGGTGGAGTAGGGAAGAGCGGGAGCGAAGCCGCGCGGGCAAAAGCTAGTCATATTTATAAAAATGAGCCCCGTTTTTCGTTGTCACGACTTGGCATGAAAACGGCTTGACCGATTTACCTGATTTTTTTTTTGTTGTGATTGTTATTGTGAGGATAAGGCTCTTATGGAAAAAAAAATTAGGGTAGAGTAGGGTAAAGTAGGGTAGAGTTGGGTATAGTAGTGTGGAGTAGAGACGAGCGGGAGTGAAGCCGCGCGGGCAAAAGCTAGTAAATAATATTCCACAACTCTCACACTACGCCATCTAGTCCCAAGCTAAGCAGAGCTTGTGTTATGAGTACTAGACAACTGATAAACATACTTATATATTTCTAAATACATACATATTATAGATAAATTACTTTTATATCGTGGGTGCGTTCAAAAACATATAAACTCACATACACAAGACACCTATCTGTAAAACTTACAAATATTTATTCAGAGGAAGATATGCGGGAGTCGAACCCGCAACGCGCAGCGCAGCATCCAAACGATAAACTACTGCGCCATTATACTAATCATTAATTAACTAATACACAATACATTATATTGCTTTCATTTATTTTTTTGAGGTAGAAATTCATGAAATAAATCTTTCTGAAAGTCACCGTACGAAAGTAGTTTTTTTTTGTCGACGGGGAAAATCATCTTATGAAAAAACCCGCTCTTGGGTGGAGCGGGAGATAGTGTCAGACTCTCACTGACTAAAAACCCCACGCCGTTCCTTCTAGCCTTCATACCGGGGCTCTAGTTTCCTTTCGGATAACCCCGACCCCGGTAGGCTTCGACCCAGATGGGCCCCTCCTGTTGCTGACAACTCCTTGAGGCGCGCGGGAACAGTTGCCGCCGTCGACGCCTTGGCTCGGTCCGGACAGTTACCGGACGATCGGACAGCGAGCTACCCATGGCTCACTGACCACGAGCCCGGTACGAAAGTAGGTGAGTTTTAGTCAGCAAGTCTGACATGTCCTCTTCTCGCTCCATCCAGAGCGGAAGAAGTTATTTGATGAGTTGCCACCCCAAAAAAAGTTAGGGGGCGTCGACTAATTACGTGAGACGATTTTGGACATATTTCCTTTTCGCCAGGGTCGTGTGTTCGCGACTGGGTACTCCATCTCGTTTAGTTCTTCAATCCCCATAGGTGATAGAAGAGCTGACGAGATGGAGTATGAGGTCGTGGATGTGAGACGAGTGTTTGTCGGATATCTGACGCAGGCGGTTATAAGGATAAAACATTAATTGTTTTATTATTCTGATTTAGTTGTCAGGATCACCATTCGTGCTCCACCGTGTCCTCCGGGCGTTGCGCACAGTGGCGACACCCGGGCGTCTCTTCCGACTTAATCTGAAACAGGAACCTCCCGAACGTGCCATATCCGGTGAGGACCGTGCGTCATGCGGAAGGTAAGGACGCCGTGAGTTCTTTCCAGCAACGCTTCAAAGAGGGGACTTACCGCTATAAAACACGTCATGGTAAGATCCTAGGTGATAATGAATGAAATTCTCTCGACCCCCTCCCCCTTAAACGTCTCACGTAATAAATCAACGCCCCCTCAAGTTAAACAATAAGCTTGTCAATACTCTAAGTTGTTCATCTCGCATTTCTTCGCCTTCCTTCTGATGCGTTTGGGTCGCGGCTTCTTCAGATGCACGTGGTCTACGTGGGCTTGAAGCTCTCCTTTCGTACGGAAGTTCTTGTCACAGGCGTCGCATTTGTAAGGACGGAGGCCTGTGTGCAGCTGTGGGAGATAGAAAATTAAGGTGGTGCATCATGACTCACATTTTCACTGTTTTTCATACAACCGCTCATAACTGATTATGACGTTATTACACATTTTTCATAAGATATTTTGGAAACACAGTATCTTGTGGATATTATCTAGGTTTCCAAAGAACCAATTTTTAAATTTGTGTAAAACTAATCCAGTAAAAACCTCTGAAAATGTCCTATTTTGTATGAACTTTGACACTTCATAATTTGCTTTTCCTGGAGCAAGTTTTGCGAAATTTTCGAGTAAATCTCGGAATTACCGAATACTAACAGGGTTTTCAGGCGTTATCTCTCTTTTTTCGCGTTGCCTTTTCGTCAAACATCGCGTTGGATTGCATTAAATGAAATAACAAGCTTTTAAACCAATTTCGATGTTTACGATAAGCGAGTGGAGAAGGACCCTCTTAAGTTTAGAGAGGTTTTTGACGGAAATTCTTCAAACGAAATTCAGTGGCTGATTTTTTTTTTTTTTGTTGTTATGGATAGGCTCGCGTTTGACCACTATCTCACCTGATAGTAGATAGATAGATAAACATTTATTGGCTACAACACAACACATGCACTAAATCACAGATAATATTACACACAAGTTATAAAAATTAAGCACTTATACTAATACTAGCTTTTCCCCGCGGCTTCACCCGCGTACATAATCCTAGGATAAAAAGTATCCTATGTGTTATTCTGGGATATGGTCTACTCGTATACCAAGTTTCATCGAAATCCGTTCAGTAGTTTTTGCGTGAAGGAGTAACAAACATCCATACATCCATCCTTACATACAAAGAAAAGAAAAGAAACAAGATAATAATAATAATAACACATGTAGGTACTTAGACAAAAAAAAAGGAAATACCAAAATAGACCCATAGTAAGCTATGATGTGGCCGACGATGGAACACGCTTGCCTAGAAGCACAGAACAGAAAATATAGGTAGAAGTGCCCCTAACGTGGCTAAGCACGGGAACCAGTGTCGCCAAACTCACACATTTGCGTATCAAATTGTACATTACACACATAAAAAACAGTAATATGATTGGCTACGAAGCTACGAATTACAAACTTAACTTTTACAAATCATATTCTTATTGCTTTCATAAATTAGGTCTTATTACAACGTAAGAAAGTTGTTATTATTTGACATGACACAAACAATAAAGAAGTTTTAACCAATTTACAACGAGTTCGGCTACTCAACGCTAGATGGCGCTGTAACCCAATTTATTCTATTCAGAACGCTAGTGCCTTTGAAACAGATGCCATATTCACCTGCACATGTAATAGGCGAATCTCGCCTGCTGTTGACAAAGGCGCGATATCTAAGAGGCACTTCCTCTACTTTTCTTTATTCCGTGCCTAGAAGCAATCGTGCCTAAAAATCCCTAGGTTATAGCTATCAGGAAACACAGACTCCGGCAGAGAATTCCACTCCTTGGCTGTACGCATAATTAATTTAAACCATCGACTTATATTCTAGTGATAGACAAGCCTTTTCATGGAAACTATTTGTCAAAATACTGAAAAGTTAAAACAAAAGTTCGCTACAGCGCTACATTGGCATAATGTCGTCTAATAGAACTATTAAAACATACAGCGCTAAGATAGCTTTTATACAATACTTTTTCGCAACCACAATGTCTTAAACGCCATGAATTTCGTGGCACTTACGCGTTTCGTTCAAAATAGTGTAATGATCAAGGTGTACAGACTACATTACACATGAGTCGACTAAAGTGAGTGTTCGGCACGCGTAGTAGTTTTATATCAAAGTGTCTGCGCAACTGGACAATATGTGGAATCATTAATCCCTACTAATATTATAAATGCGAAAGTAAGTCTGTCTGTCTGTCTGTTACGCTTTTACACGGATTTAGATCAAATTTGGTAGGTAGGTAGAAGAGACACTGGAATAACACATAGGCTACCTATAATTCCATTGCTGAGCACGGGTCTCTGCCCGCGCGATATAAACTGTAGTCCACGCGGGCGAAGCCGCGGGCGGAAAGCTAGTATAATATAATATTCCACAACTATCATATAACGCCGTCTAGTCCCAAGCTAAGCAGAGCTTGTGCTATAGGTACTAGACAACTGATAAACATACTTATTTCTAAATACATACATATTATAGATAAATTACACCCAGACACGGAACAAATGATTATGCTCATCACACAAACTTTTGTCCTGACTAGGTAGAGTAGGGTAGAATTGGGTAGAGTAGGGTACAAAGGCTAGTAAATAAATAAAGATATACTTACAAACATATGTGTAATGTAGGGCTAAGCAGGGTAGAATTGGGTAGAATACAGTAGAGTAGGGAAGAGTTGGATAAAGTAGGGCTAAGCAGGGTAGAATTGGGTAGAATACAGTAGAGTAGGGAAGAGTTGGATAAAGTAGGGCTAAGCAGGGTAGAATTCGGTAGAGTACAGTAGAGTAGGGTAGGGTGGAGTTAGGTAGAGCAGGGACGAGTTTGGTAAAGTACGGTAGAATTGTGTAGAGTAGAGTAGGGAAGAGTTGGGTAGAGTAGATTAGAGTAGGGAAGAGTTGGGTAGAGTAGAGCATAAAGCTAATAAATAAATATATACTTACAAACATATGCCTGGTGCGGTTGTAGCTAAACCCAAACTGTTTCCCGCATATGCGACAGTCGTATGTCTTCCGCACGCCCTCGTGCTGCTGCATGTGTCCCGCCAGGTTGGCCTTCATCGTGAACGTCTTGTTACAGTGGTCGCACTGGAAGCGCTTCTCGCCCGTGTGGACCCACATGTGGCAAGATAGAGTCGTTGTGTTCTGTGGGAAGGAAAGAGGATTTTGTATCAGAGTCAGAATATTTTATTTGTAACAAATTACAACGGAGTGTGAGGTGTTAAAGGTAGGTAATAATTTATAAATAAGAATCGCAACATTTAATTTCAGTAAGTACCACAACAATTTTAGATTTTTTTTTTGTACCTACTAGCTTTTGCCCGCGCGGCTTCGCTCCTGCTCTTCCCTAGTCCACCCTACTATACCCAACTCCACCCTACTCTATCCTACTCTACCCTACTCTATCCTACTCTACCTTACTCTACCCTACTCTACAGTATCCTATGTCCGTCACCTGGCTCTAAGCTACCTACCCACCAATTTTCAGCCATATTGGTACAGCCATTCTTGAGTTATAAATAGTGTAACTAACACGACTTTCTTTTATATATAGATATTTTCTGTTTTCGAGCATTTATGGGCTGCAGCTGACAATCAGTGTTAGGTGGTGAGTGACTTGTGTTACACATTGGGCATTATGCATATTTTTTTGTTCAATTTGATACCCGATTTCAATTTAAAAAAAGAACACCTAAAATGAAATTTTAATTTCAGAAGTCAAATAACGAAGTCATGTAAAGAGGAGGGATGAAGCGCACATTACTAAAAGAGTTCTGAGTATACATGTAGATGGATGGAGAGGGAGAAGAAGGCCGAAGAAAATATGGATAGATTGTGTGAGAATTCTCAAGACGAAAGTCTATGACCAGTGTGTGTTGCCAGTGATAACATATGGCTCTGAAACCTGGTCGTTCACAATGGGCCTCATCAGAAGGCTAGAAGTCACCCAAAGGGCAATGGAAAGGGCTATGCTCGGAGTTTCCTTGCGTGATCAAATCAGGAATGAGGATATCCGCAGAGGAACCAAGGTTACCGACATAGCACGAAGAATGGGCTAGTTGCCTAAAAAAATGTAATTAGTCCGTCTTTTAGATTATTCAAAAATAGTGGACACGTATTTTTTTATTTGTAAATTAAACCAAAAATGACAAAGATATAGCCCATTAAAGTACGTGTAACGTCACGCCGTGCTGCATTTTTTCGCACGGGGTGACGTCACACGTAACTTTAATGAGCTGTATCTTTGTTATTTTTTGTTTAATCTAAAAAAGAAAAAATACGTGTCCAATATTTTTTTATAATCTAAAACACGGACTAAATAAAATGTAGTTATTTTGACCCAGGAGACTACCCTATTGCCAAACTTAAGTGGCAGTGGGCAGGGCACATTGCTCGCAGAACAGATGGCCGTTGGGGCCGAAAGGTTCTGGAGTGGCGACCACGTACCGGAAGACGTAGCGTTGGAAGGCCTCCTACAAGGTGGGCCGATGACCTGGTAAGGGTTGCGGGAATCCGATGGATGCGAGACGTACAGGACCGTTCATTGTGGCGGCACTTGGGGGAGGCCTATGTCCAACAGTGGACGTCTTTCGGCTGAAATGATGATGATGATGATGTGTGAGGAGTAATATGAAAGAAAAGGGAGTTAGTGACAGTTTGACGGGTGACAGGATAGAATGGAAGAAAAAAACGTGTTGCGCCGACCCCAAGTAATATGGGATAAGGGTAGGAAGAAGAAGTCAAATAACGAAGAGACAAAAATTATTACAGAAACACCGACTTCCGAAATTAAAGTTATTTTGCACATTTTAGTGTTTTTTTTTAAGCTATTGCATAGCTTCTATCGCGGGCCTTGAGCGTGGAGACCGAATCCAGAAATTCCGTAACGAAAAAAACCTAACACCCCCACTAAATGGTTGTCATGGCAACTTGTCAACTTCAATCACAATTTAATTGCATAAGTTGATAAAAAATGCTATGCAATAGCTTTACCGCGGCAGTCTCCGAGTGCCACACGTCTTTTTTTTACATTGAAGTCGTTTATTATTTTTTTGTTATTTTCTTTTTAACTAACTACTAAAATGCAACAAACCTTCTAGGCTCTACCATGCTTGAGAAATTTAAATTTGAATGTAAGGCAAAGTCCTGATTCACTGATCCATCAATGTCCAGAGCAATATATAAATGAATGAAGATTGAACCAATGAATGAACGAATAAACCAATGAATGAACGAATAAACCAATGAATGAATGAAGATTTTTTTTGTTGGATCAATGGATCAATGAACAAATGAATTAATAAATGAATGAAGACAATGGATGAATGGATCAATGAACAAATGAATTAATAAATGGATCAATGGATCAATGAACAAATGAATTAATAAATGAATGAAGACAATGGATGAATGGATCAATGAACAAATGAATTAATAAATGGATGAATGGATCAATGAACAAATTAATTAATAAATGGATGAATGGATCAATGAACAAATGAATTTATAAATAAACAAACATGATATACTCAAGGTAGAACTACACTGTTCACACGTGTGCCACAGACGGCGATCTGGGCGCGTCGGTCAAAAATTTATGGATTGTATATGGAAAGTAGACTAGTAGAGCTAAAATAGATCCACGTCACACGACGTCGTTCTACGTACAAATCAGGCGTGTTACACGTGTGTGTCGGTCTAATGCAGTTCTAGCTTCAGAGACACAGTGTACCCAGTACTTACCAAGAAGAATTTCCCACAATGCTCACACATGTAGGGCGTCGGATTGGTAACGTGTTGCGTGCGTTTCATGCCGGGGTGGTAGTACTTGAAGTGCGATATGTATGCGCGCAGGCTATCTTGTACCGCACCACACTGGAACAAAACCATCGTCACCATCGGGGAGTCTCCATTAGAATTGTACAATAGGGTATTTTACTCCAACAAACAAACAAACAGAGAACAAACTAAAAATGCAGGGTTATTTGTAAAACACTGGCAACCTCTCAGGACTATGTTACTATCATCATAAACAACTTTTGCTCTATGACTTTAAAAAATTTGACATATTTTAGTTCATCAGATCATCAAAAATAAAAGTATTTAAATTAAACATTCTAAATACGAAGTTTATGCGAAGCAAGCAATAGTACAATGCGGGGAGGAGTGGGATCGGGCGGCGGTGGTGTTTGATGCGCTTGCGTCGCGTCATAAAGACGTAGGTAGGATAGCAAAATACAGAGTTGATATGTGTTAGATAGAACAACGAAATTAATACGAATTGTTTTATAAACAGTATTTTTTTTATTGATATAAATTATTGCTTGACTGCTATCCCACCTGATGGTAAGCAGTGATGCAATCTCTGATGGCGAGGAACCAAAGTTGTTGTTTATGATATTAGTAATACAGTCCTGCAAGGTTGCTAATGTTTTACAACTCACCCTGTACCGGGCGTATAGCTCTATCCCTCTTTCTCGTCATGGTACCCATGATTGTATCCTAGACTCACCTGTTCACAAGTGATCGTTTTGTTAGCTGGCGCGCTGTTAGTCTCTTTGCGATGTATGACGGGTCGTCGCGTGCGGCGACTCTCGTTCAGCCATTGGGTGCTGAGGTTCCGCTGCTTTATTGAGGGATCGTTGCTTATGCGGTTGCTGTAGAGAAAGAAGATACCGGTTTAGAATGTGTGTTTCCTGATAGCTACAACCTAGAGGTATTTAAGTCAAGAGTGAATAGATTACTTCCAGGCAAGCGTGTTCCATCGTCGGCCACACCATCGCTTACCATCAGGTGAGATAGTGGTCAAACGCGAGCTTATCCATAATAATAATAAAAAAAGACGTGTGGCACTCGGAGACTACCGCGGTAAAGCTATTGCATAGCATTTTTATCAACTTATGCAATTATAATTATATATTTATTTTATTTATGCATTTTTTTTTCTTCTATATTAATTCAAGTTACACTTTGAGCGTGGTGACCGATAAAAAAAAAAGACTCACATCGGAATCACAAATAATGATTGAAGTTGACAAGTTGCCATGACAACCATTTAGTGGGGAGTGTTAGGTTTTTTCGTTACGGAATTTCTGGATTCGGTCTCCACGCTCAAGGCCCGCGATAGAAGCTATGCAATAGCTTAAAAGTTAGGGAATTAAAACTCCCAAATTGGCAACCCTTTTCGTTTACGTTTTACGGGGAATCTCTCTAAGAATTCTAGAAATTCCCTAGGAAATGGTACTCACCATTCCCTAGGGAAGAGAGAGAGTTTAGAGAGGGGGAGGTATAGAAAAACGTTACGGTGCGTTACAGGGGGGGAGGGGGAGGGGTCAAAAATCTTCAAAAATTGCGTTACGTAATACTTGAACGCTCCCAAGTTCTTATAGGGACCTTCCGGTTCCATCTTCAGATCAGCTCGATGTCATAATAATTTTACATTGACATCTGATTTACACATGCATGCGAAATTTCAGCTCAATAACCGGGAAGTGAATCAAATTTAATTTGCAAGATTTGGTGACAGACAAACATAGGGACAGGTGAAACTAAATAAAAGCTTGTAATAATTGTGCAAAGGGTGCTATGGTCACTTCTCAATTGTGATTCTGACACTATACGTGAGGACTTGTAATTGGCTTGCTAGCGTCTATGTTAGTTTTTATTCTTTGCTTGTTTAAGCTGTAAGTCCTCCAAGATGTAATAAATAAATAAATAAAACAGTTACTTACGGGTCGTCTTCCGATATATGTTTGGAAGACAATCGCAGATGTTTGCGGTACGCCTTGTTATTCAAGAACTTCACATCGCACACATCACAGTACTGCCCTTTGAATGCCGTCTGTAAATTAGAAATTATAATGTTACGTACGTGGGTAACCAAATGCCGATTTACCAATAATAGTAGATTATGCACCGAGGGGCTAAAGTTGTGTCTTATGTCACGGGCGTCATATTGAATCTCGAGCGCAATGAAGGATTCGGGATTTAACTCTCAAGCAAAGCGAGGGAGTTAATACAAGAATCCTGAATGCAGCGAGGGATTCAAGCTAGCCCAAGGCAAAGACACCTTTAACCCAGAGGAGGATACTCATTATTGACCAGCCGCTGGTCATAATGAAAACATTATTGACCGGCTGTGCCCCCGGCCACTAATGACTCACTTTAGGTTAAGGTTGCTTGACATATAATTTGACATTTTCGAGCAGGTGGTGTGAAAAGAACTTTATTCACCACAAACAATAAGTAATAGGGTAATTTCCTGGGTCATAATAACTACATTTTATTTAGTCCGTGTTTTAGATTATAAAATAATATTGGACACGTATTTTTTCTTTTTTAGATTAAACAAAAAATAACAAAGATACAGCTCATTAAAGTTACGTGTGACTTCACTCAGTGCGAAAAAATGCAGCACGGCGTGACGTTACACGTAACTTTAATGGGCTATATCTTTGTAATTTTTGGTTTAATTTACAAATAAAAAAATAAGTGTCCCTTATTTTGGAATAATCTAAAAGACGGACTAATTACTTTTTTTTTTTTAGGCAACTAGCCCATTAGTTCAGTCAACAATAATCCAAATCACAATTAACACTAGAGTTCCGTTACACTATCGCTTGGGTCGTCAGATAAAATCACTTCGCACACTTAGGTAGATCGCTCTTGTTCGCATTTGAAATCAGAACTGACTCGCTTCCGGTCGGGGGCTCGTATTTATATGCGGGTCAAGAAACATTCTAGATACCGACGTCTCAAGATAAATCCAGAACAATAGAGTCGCGTCGCGGGGCCATAAATCAATTTTATTGCTACATATACCGAAACTCACTTTCATACGAATTTCGACTCTATTGTTAATGCCAGAAAGTACCATTTCCTTTATCTACCTATATAAATATACCTACTAAATAATGATAGTAGTGGATAGTACTTGTGAAGGATTATTCCAGATCTTGCCAGGATAAGTAGGTACTTTTGTTCTAGAGCTTTCGAACGGCAATGGGTTTTAATTATTCGTTGCTACTCTTTATTTTGTTGGAGATATGACGTGTTGAAGTTTAACGGCGTAACAATATTTACTTAGAGAACATACACACGAGAGGCTTGTTGCCAATGGTAGAGGTAGCTGCAGCCGACGATCTTATTGCATCATCATCATCAGCCTTTTTAATGTTCCCACTGCTAGGACTCAAGCCGCCTCTCTAGGAAAGGGTATGGGCCGTAATCTACCACGCGGGCCCAGTGCGGGTTGGTGAATGTCAAATGTCCTCGAATTTTTCGTTTTAGGACATGCCGGTTTCCTCACGATGTTTTCCTTCACCATTTTGAGAGCAGTGGTGATGAAATATATTTGGCTTTTAAGGAAGGGGTTTGAACCCGCGACCTATAACTCTTATGTCGGGGTCGTTACCACTTGGCCACCACTGCTACTGCATATACATGCAACCTACGACGGATATATCCGATAAACACTCTCGCGTTTATGCCGCTAGGGTCTTGCGACCATATCGGCATAAACGCGACGCGCGTCGACTGCTGCATAACTGCAGAGAGCTGCAGAGGTAACCCTCTGCCGTTGGGAATATGCTCGTCTGTAAGAGTTCTAAGTGTCAGCGTGACGGGTGACAGAACAGAATGGAAGAAAGAAAGCTTGCGCTGAACCCATGTAACACAGACAAGGGCAGGAAAATGACGATGCAAGTAAAATCTTACTTTTTTATCGAACAGCTTGTGTCTGATCCTCTTGTGCATGTCGACGCCCGTCTTGCTCACAAACGTGTAGCCACACAGCTCGCACACGAACGCAGACATGTGTTTCAGGCGCAAGTGGTTCAGTAACGTTGTCTTTTTCCTGCAATTAAACATAAAATATTAATATTCCACAACTTCGACACAACGCCATCTAGTTACAAACTAAGTAGACCTTGTGCTATGAGTACTAGACAATTGATAAACATATTTCTACAAGTTATGATGCCATCAATAGCATAACTTGTAGAACAACCAAGGCACGCAACTCTTCTATCGTAAAAAATAAATATAGTTTAAAAAAACTCAAAAAATCGCTTTCATAGCGTATCAAACTAAAAAGTGTAATAGTACATTGTTATACTAGGGGTGAAAGTTACTTATTTCGTCCCGAGAAGAAGTTGGAACTAAATAAGTAACTTTAACCCCGAGGTAAGCATTGTGCTTTTCATTACGAATACAAGAAGATAGACCTAGTTTTTTTTTTAAATAATTTTACAGCTGTCAGTTGAAAGTAAAACTCCCTAGGGATGAAAAGTCTGATTTCAGCCCGCTCCTCAGGCAACTTCAGACCTACTTTCAAAGTATGAGTAATGAAAAATAAATTTTCAATATAGGTAGATAGATAGTAATGATAATGAACGAAAAATATTAATATTATTGTGACAAAAGCGTGGGGCGCTTTATGCCATATTTTTCGTACATCGAGCGGGGATAAATAAGGGGCTAGTCAAAGTCATAATTATGTGCAAGTGAAAAACAAAAGAACAATAGTAAACTTACTCGAACACGATAGAACACTGTGGGCACTCGAATTTGTTCCCCTCATGATACTTTACATGTCCTAATGCAACATTTCTGAAAAAAAAAAACACTATTAGGGCGTTTTTAACATCGTGCAATTTTGACAACGCATGCGGGATTGCTCCGCACGCGTATCCCCCGCAAATGTCCATTTCATACAACTATTTACTGTAGTACGTGGAAGACGCATGCGAGACTCGTTTTCTTGAATTTTGAAATTTTCTGCAAGATACTTGAACGGCCCCTTATACAGTGCGTTTCAATTAAGAAGTTCCTTTGGCGTAATGTTGGCTCCCCTGTCTGTCTACACAAAAAAGAAGGGAAAAAGAAAACTAAAATTGTTCCCCGAAATGTGAAACGAAATCGATTTTAACGGTAGTTGCAACACTTTTTGGAGAATTTTGAGGGGAAAGGGATTTTATTTAAAAAAAGCAGGTCTAAAAGGAAGTCGTTAATAGAAAGGTACGATATTGCGGCGTTGCATTTTCAGTATTTGAAAGAATTGCAGGACAATCGGAATGGAGCCCAGCGTCCTATACTTTATTCAAAAATAGTTTAAAATAAAAAAGGCAATTGTTAAAAGTAGGTAACGAAGTATCAGTTAACTTCCCTAATATTAAGTAATTTAGTTGCTAAAAATATTGCAACACTGTTTTTCCGTATTGCCAACATTACGGCAAAGGAACGTCTTAAGTGAAACGCACTGTAGTCTATACTCGGTTCAAAATAACATTAAAAGACATTTATAAAAACCTTTTTCATCCCACCATCTCGGAAAGAATATTTTTGCTCTTCGATATCTGAGAGCAAAAGCCGTTTTTATTCTCTAAAGAGATAAAGTAAATTGAATTTAGAACATCGCGTGCACTAAGTATACGAATTAAAAATATCATTAAACCTATTTACTTCTACCTCCATAGTACCAAATTTGTTATACAACTTTTTTTTTATTTGTTTAAAACTCAGACTCAGAACCTCCTTGGTGTACTTTTTTCTTGCACTCAGTCGTTTCCTCGCTGAGGTGGGATGAAAAGTTACGTGTTGCACTCGATTGCAAAGATTTTTCCCCTCGTGCTCTTTTGATTCTCTCGCTGACGCTCAGGATTCTAATTTATGAATCACTCGCTGTGCTCGTGATTCAATTTTAGAATCCTTTGCTTGCTCGGTCATCAAAATTGAGCACGCGGTTAAAAAGCAACTTTGCACTCTTGTCTAACAAATAACTATTATTACTGTCCGTTCAACCGATTTTGACTTTTATTACGTTGGTGGCATGAAAAATGGCGGCTGCAGTAAATAGTTGGTATTGTAACCAGTTTTTTGCTTTTAATGCCATCCTTATGCCATATGGAACAAAAGTTATTGTTAACGATGTTAGTAACATAGTCCTGAGAGGTTGCCAGTGTTTTGCAAATAACCCTGTATATCGATGAGTATAGTACTTACCGACACCTCGTGATCAGAGGGCAGAGTTTACAGATGTATTCCGAGGCGTGTTGCCTCCTCACATGAGCGCGATAATCTCTACTTTTCATCATACGCACATAACATATGTTGCATTTTATCGGTCCGCTTTCCTGGAATAAATAAATTATCATCATCTATCAATTAATCAGTCAATGAATCAATCAATCTGTCAATGAATCAATCAATCTGTCAATGAATGAATCAATCAGATAATTAATGAATCAATCAATCTGTCAATGAATTAATCAATTAACCTGTCAATGAATCAATCAATCTGTCAATGAATGAATCTGTAGCGACATCTATGACGCCACATAAGAACTACGAAGAAAACACGAAATCCTGCATCGCGCAATCAGAGTTCTCCGCGCGATTTGAACATATACGACAGCCCGACATCAACTATCGGGCAGTCGCCCACCAGACTATAACATCCTGTCTGGTCGGAGGATCCTCCCTTTTCAACGGAGGTATGTGGGGCTTTACTCTCTGTTCCGCATACCTCCAAACTGGTGACCCTCGGCAAAGAACGTCAGCGCAGCCTTCGTGCAGCTACTACTTCGTGACGTCATCATCACTTCCTCAAGCTTTCGAGCAACAAGCCATACAGCCAGCACCCACGGCTAAGGGTCTCCTGACCACCAGTATGCCTACCTGGTCATACCTGGTCACCACCTCAGCCGCATCAGCGACCTTGGCACACCGCACCTTCGGCCAGTCATATGAAGAGCCATGAAGAACCTCTCCTGGTCGACGCCAGCAATCAAGCCCTACGTCGCACAAGCACCGCTCCGACTCACTGGAGCCAGCAGCAATACTCCGACTCACTGGAGCCTGCAGCAACGTCCCGACTCACTGGGACAGCACCACCCCGACTCACTGGGGCATCATCCCGACTCACTGGGACAGCACCACCCCGACTCACTGGGGCATCATCCCGACTCACTGGGACATCATCACCCCGACTCACTGGGGCATTATCCCGACTCACTGGGATAGCAACACCCCGACTCACTGGGGCATCACCGCAGACAGTTCCGACTCACCGAGAACTATGCGGCATCGGTTCCGATTCACTGGAACCAACCTACCGCTGGCCTGGCACACATCAAGAAGCATCAAGAACCATCGATCTCCGATCTCCGGAGGGGAGTGATGTAGCGACATCTATGACGCCACATAAGAACTACGAAGAAAACACGAAATCCTGCATCGCGCAATCAGAGTTCTCCGCGCGATTTGAACATATACGACAGCCCGACATCAACTATCGGGCAGTCGCCCACCAGACCATAACACCCGGTCTGGTTGGAAGATCCTCCCTTTTCAAAGGAGGTATGTGGGACTTTACTCCCTGTTCCATATACCTCCAAAAATCAATCAATCTGTCAATGAATGAATCAATCAGATAATGAATGAATCAATCAATCTGTCAATGAATCAATCAATCTGTCAATGAATGAATCAATCAGATAATGAATGAATCAATCAATGAATCAAATTATTTATTTGCTTAAGATTCAGTTGTAGTCACTGAGTATTTTTTGTACAAACTCCACCCGAGTCAGTATCGAATACACGGCCACGTAACAACGTTTTTATTTTTATATAAAAAAAATCTCTATTTAAGATTTTTAGTTTTTGCTAAGCCCTTTTAAAAATCGGACAAGTAGAACAAGAGCTCTGTAAAAAATTTTTTCGATGGATAAAAATCATCTAAATGACATCCTTCGTTCTTGGGCGGATCGGGGGATAATGTCAGACTTTTACTGACAAAAATCCTACTTCATTCCTTTGTTGCCTATCATACCGGGGCCAAGTTTTTCTTTCAGAAGCAGACCCAACCCTTTATGGGTTCTGTTTTTTTCCTTTTGGAGTACGGAACCCTATCACTACTATCACACAACGCCGTCTAGTCCCAAGCTAAGCAGAGCTCGTGTTAGGAGTACTAGACTACTGATAAACATACTTATACAAGGTGTAAGGGACAGCCCTCCACAAACTTTAAGGGCTTCCTCAGTAGACGAAACTGAACAACAATCCACAATTTTTTTTTTCAGGAAACGAAAAAAAAAATCGGCCTCGCCATACAAATTGTCCAATCAAATTTATCATTTTGTATGGCGAGGCCGATTTTTTTTTTCGTTTCCTGAAAAAAAATTTTGTGGATTGTTGTTCAGTTTCGTCTACTGAGGAAGCCCTTAAAGTTTGTGGAGGGCTGTCCCTTACACCTTGTATATTTCTAAATACATAAATATCTTCTATATATATAAAAATGAAACCCGTTTTCCGTTGTCACGACATAGCATGAAAACGGCTTGACCGATTTGGCTGATTTTTTTTTTGTTGTGATTGTTATTGTGAGGATAAGGTTCTTATGGAAAAAAATAAAATTAGGGTAGTGTAGGGTAGAGTAGAGTAGGGTAGAGAGGGTAGAGTAGGATAGAGTAGGGTAGAGAGGGTACAGTAGGGAAGATCGGGAGCGAAGCCGCGCGGGCAAAAGCTAGTTATAGATAAATTACACCCAGACAGAGAACTAATGATTGTGCTCATCATACAAAAATTATTTCTGGGTGGGAATCGAACCCACGACCTCCGGCATAGCAGTCAGGGCCACTAACCACTAGACCAACAGGTCAGTCACAGAAAAAATATATCTTATTTACATAATAAATGATCGTTACCTCGCTATGCTTGATCACATGTCTGGCTTGCTTCTCCCTGGTCGGGAACCCTTTGTAGCACACATCACACTTGTAAGGCGCCAGTATATACTGCTCGCTCTCCTTGCGAGCTTCTACCTCCCGTCTCAACTCGTCGGGGTCCAGGTTCTTCACGGTAAATACATTCTCGTCGAGCGGTATACAGGGCTTTACGTAGGGCGTTTTCTTTTGATTTTTCTGCCTGAGAAAGAAAAAATGTAAAATTAAAATATCATCATCAGCCTTTTTAATGTTCCCACTGCTGGGACTCAGGCCTCCTCTATAGGAGAGGAAATGGGCCGTAATCCACCACGCGGGCCCAGTGCGGGTTGGTGAATATCACATGGCTCATTTGGTGCAACGACGGCGTAATTACACTTTTTTCAAAACAAGTTTTAATGTTAAAATGTGCGGAAAGACTTTTACATCGGGAGAAACATCATTTACGTTGATTTTATTCAATAAGATGACCAAGTGACCAACGATTAGAATCGTAATAAGTTTCGCTAAAATGCCATAACCATTAATATTAATCTTTGACTGCATCTCCTGTAAAATTTCTAAAAGTGTAATTACGCCATTGTGGCACCAAATGAGCGATATATGGATGGAGTGAGAGGGAGGCCAAAGAAAAGATGGATGGATTGTGTGAGAAGTGATATGAAAGAAAGGCGCCACGAGTGACAGGACAGAATGGAAGAAAAAAACATGTTGCGCCGACCACAAATAAAACGGGACAAGGGCTGGATGAAGATGGTTTAAATAAAAAACCTCTCTCTTCGTTATTTAACACCGACTTCCGAAATTAAAATTATTTTGTACTTTTTCAAGTCGGTTTTTTTTTGTAAAAGTTTTTTTTTTCACTTTTTAGTTATGGTAGCACCACTAAAAAGTACCTAACCTTCAGCTAAACATAAATTACCTTATAGCCAGAGTGCATCTCATAACGATTCTTATAATCCCAAATACGGTTATATTACACGAATTTACCTTCTGGCTCTATCACCGGATCAGTTCGATACATCCCCTCCCCCTTTTCTTTCAGTCAGTCATCGACTACACGTATAAACAAAGCAATTTTACTTTTTACGACAATTCTGCGAAGTGGGTTAAAAGGAAAAGTATGCTTTTTTTAAAGGAGGCGTAACTCCTCCCGCTCCAGGGTGGAGAGAGTGTGTGCCAGATTTTACTGAATAAAACTCACCTGAGTTCTGCCGCCCTTGCCGCTCGAGATTCGCGGCTTCTACGAAAGAGATAAAAGACACGTTAATTTTATTTAATGATTATATTTCCTTTATTTTCAACTAGCGACGTGCCCCGGCTTCGCTCGGGTGCAATATTATACATATAAACCTCCCTCTTGAATCACTCTATCTATTTAAAAAAACCGCATCAAAATCCGTTGCGTAGTTTTAAAAATTTAAGCGTGCATAGCGATATAGAAACAGAAAAAGCGACTTTGTTTTATACTCATCAGAGGAATCATATATCAGAGGAAAATAGTCGTTGTTCCGAAAAAAAAAAACACAAATACGTATTAAAAATAGCTTCACCGCTATCAATGATACGTTCACGAAACCACCTGACACCGACAAGACGGCCGTCATGCAAATGGCGGCACCGCTTTTTGACGTTACGGCGCTGTTACCGCTCTCTAGGAAACCGCGCCATTATGTTTACATAGACAACGTTCTAGTGACGTCATTCTCCGCTGTATTACGGCCGCTATATGACGGCACCGCTATCCTAGGAAACCAAAGCTTTACCGCCGTAATTGTGGCGTGCCCAACTCCCACAAGATGGACCGATGACCGATGGCACAAGACCGTTCGTTGTAGCAACATTTAGGGAAGGTCTGCGTCTAACAGTGGACATATTTCAGATGAAATGAAGATAATTATTTTTAATCTTTCAATAGCATAAGCTTAGCATAATCAGTCTTGTAATGTTCCCACTGCTGGGACTCAAGCCTCCTCTCTAGGAGAGAGAATGGGCCGTAATCAACCACGCGGGCGCAGTGCGGGTTGGTGGATGTCACATGTCTCCGAATTTTTGGTTCTAGGACATGCCGGTTACCTCACGATGTTATCCTTCACCGTTTTGAGAGCAGTGAAATAAATTACACAAAGTAATGCGTCTGGCACGTCGGGGTCGCGGCAGACCAAGAAGGAGATGGCGGGACGAGTTGGATGTCTTCCTTGGGAATTGGAAAGAAGTGGCTCAAAACCGAGAACATTGGAAGGAGTGGAGGGAGGCCTTTGCTCAGCAGTGGGACAGTACGGGCTAGATATAATAATAATAAATGCGTCTTTCTGGTTTTGAACCCGCAACCTAAAATTCGTAAGTCGTGGCCGTTACCACTCGGCCACCATTGTTCACCAATCAACAAAAAATATAAAGATCACAGAACATCTTTGGATCTTTATATTTTTATTGAAAAACACTAGCTTTTGCCAGCGCGGCTTCGCTCCCGCTCTTCCCTACTCCACCTTACTATACCCTACCCTACCCTAATTTTCCCCATAAGAACCTTCTCCTCACAATAACAAACACAACAAAAAGAATTAGATAAATCGGTCCAGCTGTTCTCGAAATTTGAGCTTAGCCGTTCACGCGTGATGGCGTGACCAAGGGAATTATGGATTCATTTTTGTATATAATATATAGATTGATAGATTTGATAGAAAACGCTGAAAGGACAGTAAAAACGGCGTGTTAAAATATCTTACTTCTAGTAGAGAACAAATACGGTCTTCCCGTCCAATTACAATTTAAACGTCTTCAAGGCTAGAGTGAATAGGCTCTTAATAAAAAACATTTTACAAAAAAAAATTAAACCGACTTCAAAAAGCACAAAATAACTTTAATTTCGGAAGTCGGTGTTTCTATAATAGATACCTAATCTTGTCTTTTCGTTATTTAATTTTAATTTTTCACTTTTTAGTTATGGTAGCCCCACTAAAAAGTACCTACCCTTCAGCTAAACATAAATTACCTTATAGCCAGAGTGCATCTCATAACGATTCTTATAATCCCAAATACGGTAAATATTACATGAATTTACCCCCTCCCCCTTTCCCCTTTCCCCTCCCCCTTTTCTTTGAGTCAGTCATCGACTACACGTATAAACAAAGCAATTTTACTTGTTACGACAATTCTGCTATGATTCTATGAGGAGTTCTGTTCCATATCTTCGAAGTTCATAACAATATTTCTATGGGGCCAACTTGGAAGCATAACCTTTCAAGCAAAAAAATTTTGGAATCGGTCCACAATTGACCGAAATATCGGTAACATACATACAAAAAAAAAAACATACATTCAGCCGAACATAGAACCTCCTCCTTTTCGAAGTCGGTTAATAAACTAGTGCGCCTCACCATCAACGATTGCATCACTGCTTACCGTCAGGTGGGATCGCAGTCAAGTAGGTACTAGTTTATATCTTACTAGCTTTTGCCCGCTCTTCCCTACTATACCCAACTCTACCCTACCCTACTCTACTCTACTCTACCCTTATCTACCCTACTCTACTCTACCCTACACTACCCTAATTTTATTTTTTTCCATAAGAACCTTATCCTCACAATAACAATCACAACAAAAAAAAAAATCAGCCAAATCGGTCAAGCCGTTTTCATGCTATGTCGTGACAACGGAAAACGGGTTTCATTTTTATATATATAGAAGACTAGCTTTTGCCCGCGCGGCTTCGCTCCCGCTCTTCCCTACTGCACCCTACTATACCCAACTCTACCCTACTACTCTACCCTACCCTACTCTACCCTACTCTATCCTACACTACCCTAATTTTTATTTTTTTTACATAAGAACCTTCTACTCACAATAACAATCACAACAAAAAAAAAAAACAGCCAAATCGGTCAAGCCGTTTTCATGCTATGTCGTGACAACGGAAAACGGGGGTCATTTTTATAATATAGAAAGAAGAAGAAGAAGAAGAACATATAAAACAGAATCGCAAAATGTGTTGGTAAGCGCATAACTCAACAACGCGCGGACCGATTTCGCTAATTCTTTTTTTTGTTGTAATTGTTATTGTGAGGAAAAGGTTCTTATGGAAAAAAATAGGGTAGAGTAGAGTAGAGTGGGGTAGAGTAGGGTAGAGTGGGGTAGAGTAGGGTAGAGTAGGGTAGAGTAGGGTAGGGTAGGGTAGAGTAGGGTAGAGTAGGGTAGGGTAGAGTAGGGTAGAGTAGGGTAGGGTAGAGTAGGGTACACACAGAGCGGGAGCGAAGCCGCGCGGGCAAAAGCTAGTAGATTGATAGATTTAATAGAAAACGCTGAAAGGACAGTAAAAACGGTAAGTTAAAATATCTTACTTCTAATAGAAAAACAAATAAGGTCTTCCCGTCCGATTACAATTTAAGCGTCTTCAAGGCTAGAGTGAATATGCTCTTAATAAACTAGTGCGCCTTACCATCAACGATTGCATCACTGCTTACCATCAGGTGGGATCGCAGTCAAGTACTAGTTTATATCTTATAATATTCTCATTCCTACTATCCCTATCCCTACTAATCCCTACTAATATTATAAATGCGAAAATAACTCTGTCTGTCTGTTACGCTTTCACGCAAAAACTACTGAACGGATTTAGATCAAATTTGGTAGGTAGGTAGAAGAGACACTGGAATAACACATAGGCTACCTATAATTCCACTGCTGAGCACGGGTCTCTGCCCGCGCGATATAAACTGTAGTCCACACGGGCGAAGCCGCGGGCGGAAAGCTAGTATCTTATAAAAAAAAAAAAAAACTGTGTGATCTTACCTGTTTCCTTGAACCCATATAACAACATCATCATAACTCCTCTTCCCTCTTTTTTTTCCAGCTGTCTGTGTCTTCTTAATCTTTTCTTTCTTCTCCTTTCTTGACCCAACGGTAATTTTTATGATCTTCGCATTATCGTCATTACCACTCACAACACCATCGTTAAAGCCCGTTACTTCCATATCGTCATCGTCGTTATCGCTAAAGATATCTTTAACAAAATTCCCTAGAGAAATTTTATTAGGAAGACTTGCAGTCGTCACAGCTGTAGTGTCTTTGGTTCCTTCCCTTTTGAACAAAACAATATTATCCAAACTAACTTTATTGTCGTTAACGTTTTCTTTAACGACAGTGTTGTCGTTAACGTACACATTTTCTTTAACGACAGTACAACCATCATCTATCGGATCTTCAAAATCAATTCGACTACTAGCAATATTGACTTCAGCTATAGGCATCAAATCTACTTCTTTTTTGACATCGCTTATTTGACAAGCTTCTTCGATGATCACATTTCTACGTTCATCTTTTATAGTTATCGTTTCTGTTAGTAAGTTTTGTTCTGCGACCTCAACTTCTTCATTATGCGGTATACCTATCGCTTCTGATTTTATCTCTGTGTCTGAAGACTGTTCTTCGAATTCATCAGTATTGAATTTAAACACTTCTTGAACAGTCAGTGACGAATTTAAAATCGAATGGTCGCTTTGATAGGTATGTATGTCGGTGATATTTAGCTAAAACAAATGTAATATTTTTTTAAGTAAGTAGTAAAAACCCTGGCCTTTTGGTCTGGTAGTTAGTTGCCCTGACCGCAATGCCAGAGCTCGCCGGGTTCAATTCCCACTCAAGACAAATGTTCGAGTGATGAGCACAATCATTTGTTCTGTCTGGGTGTACTTTATCTACAATATTAAGAAATTTATACGTATGTTTATCAGTTGTCTAGTACTCATAACACAAGCTCTGCTTAGATTGGGACTAGACGGCGTTGTGTGATAGTTGTGGAATATACAGGTTTATTTGTAAAACACTGACAACCTCTCAGGACTGTTACTAACATCATAAACGACAACTTTTGTTCTATGACTTTAATTTTTTTTTCATATTTTTGTTCATCAGATTTTCATACAAAACTAAAAATAATTACGAATTCTATGCAAAGCAAGCGATAATATAGTAGCGGAGGGGAGGGGGTTTGGTCGGTGGGGATGTTTGATGCGCTAGCGTCGCGTCAAGCACCCCTACCGAATAGAAACAGAAAATGTTGAAAGATTGTTTTTGGTAAATGTATTGTGTTTTGAATAAAGTCATAGAACAAAAGTTGTTGTTTATGATGTTAGTAATACAGGCCTGCAAGGTTGTTAGTGTTTTACAAATAACCCTGTATATCATATTATATTAATTGCAAAGGTCTATACTCACATCAGCATTGTTCTTCAAATGTTCATGCAGCATGGCTTCCGTGAACAGTGCTTTGCCCTTGAAGGCAGCGGCAGCCTCCAGCCTCGCAGTACATTGCCAACAGATGCCCATAGGCAACCGGTTCCGCAAGTCCGCTGTAGGCTACATAGATAACGACGTCAGTGAGATTAAGCCACAGAACAGAAAATATAGGTAGAAGTGCCCCTAACGTGGCTAAGCACGGGAGCCAGTGTCGCCAAACTCACACATTTGCGTATCAAATTGTACATTACACACATAAAAAACAGTAATATGATTGGCTACGAAGCTACGAATTACAAACTTAACTTTTACAAATCATATTCTTATTGCTTTCATAAATTAGGTCTTATTACAACGTAAGAAAGTTGTTATTATTTGACATGACACGAACAATAAAGAAGTTTTAACCAATTTACAACGAGTTCGGCTACTCAACGCTAGATGGCGCTGTAACCAATTTATTCTATTCAGAACGCTAGTGCCTTTGAAATAGATGCCATATTCACCTGCACTAGTATATAATATGTAATAGGCGAATTTCGCCTACTGTTGACACACGCGCCATATTTAAGAGGCACTTCCTCTACTTTTCTTTATTCCGTGGATTAAGCCAATATACAGGGTGTAAGGGACAGCCATGAGGCCCTCCACAAACTTCCACAGGCTTGCTCAGTAGACGAAACTGAACAACTTTCCACAAGACTTTGTTTTTCAGGAAACGACAAAAAAAATCAGCCTCTCCATACAAACTGTCCAATCAATTCTTAATTTGCAAAATTTGATTAAAGAGAAACAAACATCGGGACAGGTGAAACTAAATAAAAGCTTGTAAAAAAAACATCACAATATAAAAATCAATGTCTTGGTTACATTGATTTTTATATCTGACTTAAACTTATAGATATATAATAATAGACTTACCGGAATTCCCACAATATCTAAATAAATTTTGGCCAAACTGCTGTCTCTTAACTGATACATCTTCAAGTCCATTGCGAGACATACCCTGCAAGCCTAGAATAACAAAAACAATTTAACATTAGTGAGTCCTCTCACAATAGTCAATACATGATATATTTAACCCTTCAGATACCGTCAATTAGAGACACAATAGTAAGACAATAGATGCGCGGCCACCGGTGGTCGCTTGGGGATTCATGAATTAAATAACTCTATTTTTGATTAGTACAAATAAAAAATGGCGTCCTCTCCGTATACCTGGTACTGATCATATTTATGTAGTCAGAAGTAAAAAAAAATCCCAAAATTGTCCACGAAAAATCATAATTGGTAAATTAATAACACAACATAACAGGCGCATTACTTTGTGTAATTTATTTCATCACCGCTGCTCTCAAAACGGTGAAGGAAAACATCGTGAGGAAACCGGCATGTCCTAGAACCAAAAATTCGAAGACATGTGACATCCACCAACCCGCACTGGGCCCGCGTGGTGGATTACGGCACATTCCCTCTCCTAGAGAGGAGGCCTGAGTCCCAGCAGTGGGAACATTAAAAGGCTGATTATGCTTATGCTATTAACCCTTCAGATACCGTCAATTAGAGACACAATAGTAAGACAATAGATGCGCGGCCACCGGTGGTCGCTTGGGGATTCATGAATTAAACAAATTGGATGTTCTTACCCTTAATGCAGCAGGTACAGCACATTCACCCTGAAGAAAAAAAAAACAAGTTTTATTATAACAGTTATATTTCTTCGCTTTTCGTTGTAGCGACATCTATATCGCTACATTGGAACTAAACTAAAAAAACAAATCCTTAATCGTGGTCCGCGGACCAAGAACGCAGAGCAACATCTGTTGGTCCAGGAACCACTCTTTTTATGGTTTGCGGGCAAGCATGCCATCGTCGGCCACATCATCGCTTACCATCAGGTGAGATAGTGGTCAAACGTGAGTCTTTTCATAATAAAAAAAGAAGAATGTGAAATTTTGCACTAGGCTTTTTTATAACATAGGCGAGCATGGTCGTCTTTTATAAGTCACATTTGACTGTACGACTCTCTGTCAGTTAATTAGAATTTGCCCATTCTTTTTTTTTTATCTTCTTTTTGATACTAGTTTGGAGTCTTTGGAGGTATGTGGAACAGAGAGTAAAGTCCCACAAACCTCCATTGAAAAGGGAGGATTCTCCGACTAGACAGGTGTTATAGTCTGGTGGGCTACTGCCCGGTATTTGATGTCGGGCTGTCGTATATTTTCAAATCGTGCGGAGAACTTTGATTGCGCGATGTAGGATTTCGTATTTTCTTCGTAGTTCTTATGTGGCGTCATAGATGTCGCTACAGCAGCTACGACGCACACTGGGACCCATCCATACAATGTAGTGCTCAAAACTCGATTTTCAAAATATGATTATTTCAAAAAATAAACTATGTAAGGGTAGACTAAAAATGTGTTACATCATTTCTACAAATACTAAATCAGTAACTGCTATTTTCCTCTATGGATGATCCTCCTTCAATTCCTCTATGATGGAGAGGGAAATAGTTGAAAGTTGAAAGGAAATTGTTTGTCTTGGTATGGTCATGGAAAGAGGAGGGATGAAACACATGTTACTAAAAGAGTTATGAGTTTACATGTGGATGGATGGAGAGGGAGAGGAAGGCCAAAGAAAAGATGGATGGATTGTGTGAGAAGTGATATGAAAGAAAAGGATGTTAGTGATAGCGTGACGAGTGACAGGACAGAATGGAAGAAAAAAACGTGTTGCGCCGACCCCAAATAAAACAGGACAAGGGCAGGAAGATGATGGCACGTGAAATCTTACTTCAATAAATGGTACAGCATTTTTCTTCACCCTCCTCCCTTGCTTGGTGGGGACAAAGTCGTCTTCTTTGAAATGGTCCGAACAAATCAAAGCTCTGTTTAACGTCATCCAGTTTGGTATAGACAAGGCCTCCAGCCATGCCGCTCGCAGGTTGGGGTCTTTTGGAATCCTGAAATTAAATAGAAATATGGCGTCCACTACTATCACACAATGCCAATAAACGTACTTAAATATTTCTGAATACATACATATTATAGATAAATTACACACAAATAGAACAAATGATCGTGCTCATCACGTAAACATTTGTCCAGGGTGGGAATTACGCACAACCTCCAGCATAGCAGTCAGGGCCACTAGCCACTAAACCAACAAGTCAGTCGTAATGAAACAATATCATTTCTACATTTTACATACATCTCGGTGCAGTGGCAATCTTTTCCAGGAACCCTATTCATCCACTTATGTTGAATTGGTTTGACGAGTGTGATCGTGACCTATTCGCCAGGTTGTTTGAGACTGGGACCCCATCTTATTTACCTCTTCACTCACCATAGGTGCAGTATATCCGACTAACTATGTCGGATATATACAAAAGATTAACAATTTCACTTACATATGAAAGGTGATCCAATCAGAACTGCCGGGCACTTTCGTCACTTTCCCATTGTTTCGACAGTTTTTTAAACAGCACTTCATGATTATTTTTTCAACGTCAACTCTTCAATAATGGCATTTGTAATGTTTGCCTTTTTTATTGAATACAACATAAACACATTATTTTTGTTATCATTTATACACCTTCTATACTTGATAATCCGAAATACATGCTTAAATAAATCAGAACATAATTTATATACAAAATTAAAATGAAAAATGGAATACTGAGTAAAATCATAGAGCCTACATTCAAAAGTCAAAAAGGAAGCGATGGACAAACTTGGTTGATCAGGAATACATTTTTAGCTCTCGGTTATCAAGTATTTTAAAATAAATGTTCAATAAGTTTTAGCAGTTTTATTTAACCCACAGGCCACAATTACAATATTTTTTTACAACTTTCACAAAACATACGAAAACGAAACCAACTTAACTGTCACTGTCAGCTGTCAGTGTCATAAAGTTTTTTGGGAGTTTCATGATGTGGCTACTGAGGCTTTTGAATCAGTAATTTTTATTACTTTTTACATTATTATTTACATATTACATTACATTTTTTTTACTTCATACAAAAAAGAATAATTAGCTCCAGTGACAAAGAAATTTTTATCTTAAACTAAACCTTTCTCTAAGTTGTCCTTACTGGCAAACGTAAAAAAAAAATTGCTAGTTTAAAGGAGAATGCTCTTGCTCCTTAGAAAAAAAAAACCCAGCTCCGTCCGGCAGAAACGAGATCTATCTCTAATTATCAATAACGATAAGTATTGAAACAATAGCCAGCTATTTACGTGATCCTTACTAGCAAACAAAAAAAAATTGCCAGTTCAGGCGTCGACTTTAAAAATAGCTTAATTACAGTTTAATATTCATTCACGACCTGGTCAGGGTCGCGGGAATCCGATGGATGCGTGGCGCACAGGACCGGTCGTTGTGGCGACGCTTGGGGGAGGCCTATGTCCAGCAGTGGACGTCTTTCGGCTGATATGGTGATTCATTCTTTTTAATTGAATTAATAAATAAGGAGGTTCTCAATTCGGATGTATTTTTTATACTCATTTGTTTTTCAGAACTCTGTCGTTTATGGAGCAATTTCATTAGTCGTTAACTCTTTCGGTGTACAGCGAGATAACAACCAATGAAAGTTATAAGTCGATACGTGCTAGTCAACACCGTCTGCAGCGATTCGCCGTTTGCTTTATACCAATCATGATATCGACCAATAAAATTCATCGGTCTATATACAGCTTGCGGGTCGTGAGGCAAATAAATTTTCGAAACGGAGTGTTTTCTTTCTGCAGTCGTGTTTCTATAATCTAAGCGGATGAAAAAAAAATCAACTCATTTTTCATAATATCAAACAGCCTATTCTCTCTGCGTTTAAGAGGGAGGGGCTCTAAACCACAGAACAGATGTAAGAGGTTAGAATGGCCTTGGGCGGGGCAGGCGTGCCACAATGCTTATAGTTCAACTACCAATAGCAAACTTGCGATCTAAGTGTGCGTGGTCTGCTAGTTGCGTAATGCGCGTTCGTATTGGTTTATTGCCTGTAGTGGAGTTAAAGGGTGGGAGACAAGCGGCGACACTCGTCGTAGTACAAATCGGAAAGTATTTCCTTTCTAACCTCTTTCATCTTTTCTGTGCCCTATACTAGTGATGGTTAATATAACGTATAGCGGTAAAATATAACACGCTATTTGTTCATAGCGCATCTCCTCCGTCCTGTTCAACAAAACGCCAACAGCGGGGCTAAAACGGGATAGCAACATAGCGCGATAGCGCCCCGTCCGTAGCGCGTTGGGTGAACTCGGACTGCAGTCAGCTCGCGTCGTGCGTGATTGTTGCGCCCTATTGGCGCGTTGCCGAATAAAATGATAACGTCTCCGCGTTCAGACTACTGTCGAGTTTTGTTATAACGTGTTATAGCGTATAAAATAACGCGCTATAAATATTAGTTTATGTGACTAGGGGATAGAGCAGTGTCTTTAAGTCGCTAGCGGCATATTGAATTCCGAACGAAACGAAGGTAGTTGATTTTAATCCCGAACGCAAGTGAGGGATTAATATAATTAACTCTCGAGCATTGCGAGGGAGTTAATAAAAAACCTGAGTGAAGTGAGGAATTCAAGCCGCCCAAGACAGACTGCTTTATCCCCGTGTTGCATAGTTTACTTTTTACACCATCTGTGAGATAATTAAAAGACAATTTGGTCGATCAAATCATATATTAGAGATATATAAGAAATAAGAATAAGAAATTTTATTTGCAGAAACATGTGTATGCAGACAGAATTATAATAATACATGCATACAAGATCTTAAATAAAGGAGGCTCAAGACATGTCTGCCATTTCTAATGGCGTGCAAATATCTTGAATTCTATAATATTATTATTATGAATTAATTATTTTTCAAATTTACATTTATATATTAATAACAGTCATAATTAAACAATTTTTATCATATTCAATTACATATTTACATTATCAAATTACATATTTTCATTATTAAATATTACAGAATACAGATTATTATTACAATACATATTATGACTTTAATTATATTTAATAGCATTCAAATATAATAACATATATAATATCGGCTACTTTAAGTCCTCTAGTGTTACATAACCTTAATTACGACAATGTTAGCTCTAATTATTTATGTATTACAATCACAGAGTCGTTTAAAAATTCTGTAATACTGTAGTATGCTTTCTGTGTCAAAAACAATTTCATTGTTTGTTTAAATTTACGTATAGTTTGTTCTTTCCAACTTTTGGGCAATTTATCTATATATATAAAAATGACCCCCGTTTTCCGTTGTCACGACTTGGCATGAAAACGGCTTGACCGATTTGGCTGTTTTTTTTTTTGTTGAGATTGTTATTGTGAGGAGAAGGTTCTTATGGAAAAAAAAATTAGGGTAGTGTAGGGTAGAGTAGGGTAGGGTAGGGTAGAGTAGGGTAAAGTAGTAGGGTAGAGTAGGGTAGAGTAGGGTAGGGTAGGGTAGAGTAGGGTAGAGTAGTAGGGTAGAGTAGGGTAGAGTAGGGTAGAGTAGGGTAGAGTAGGGTAGAGTAGGGTAGAGTAGGATATTTCTATGAGATTAATGATTTCTTTGACATTAAATTATAATATTGTATCCATCTATTTATTTGAATTAACTAGTTACTGTTGTTTTGACTTGAAAATATTTGCATGCAATTGACATTTATTCTGTGTAGCTAAACATGTGGACATTATTTAAATAAGAGTAACAGCATTATACCATGTTTAACGCAAATAAAGACTTATCTTATCTATCTTATCTTATCTATATTTAGTGAAATAATTTTTACAGTTATCAGTAGTCTTGATATTAAACATAGATCGCAAGCAGTACTTTTGTCTTTTAAAAATGATATCCCTATCGGTTGAGTTACCCCAGAAGATAACACCATATCTAATGACAGATTCAATCAAACCGTAGTAGGCCGTTAACAGCGCTTCTATATTTAGAGTAGAGATAATTTATATATGAATAAGTATTATATTTACAAGTTCATCAAACAAACAAAATTCACTACTCGAAGATTCTATTGTTTCAATTTTCTAAAACGCTCCCAGTTCGCAGTCTGTAAGCAGGTTTTATTCTATTTTCTTTTTTTTTGTTATTGGCCAGTTTGAATTTCGAGTCCACTTGTTCGATGCACACGGTACATTTTAATTCACAATGTTGACGATTTTTGATGTTCCAAATTGTAATCTCATTATTCCCTAGGGATCGGCCATACTGCATTATTTCCCTAGAGAATAATGACCTGCTTTAAGTGAGGTTTGTATGACGTATAAAACGACAATATCGAGCAGGTTTTTTTTTTTTTTTTTTCTGTCGACGGGGAAAATCATCATTGACGAAACCCGCTCTTGGGTGGAGCGGGAGACAGTGTCAGAGTCTTACTGACTAAAAACCCCGCGCCGTTCCTTCTAGCCTTCATACCGGGGCTCTAGTTTCCTTTCGGATAACCCCGACCCCGGTAGGCTTCGACCCAGATGGGCCCCTCCTGTTGCTGACAACTCCTTGAGGCGCGCGGGAACAGTGCGCGCCGTCGACGCCTTGGCTCGGTCCGGACAGTTACCAGACGATCGGACAGCGAGCTACCCATGGCTCGCCGTCCGCGAGCCCGCGTCTACGGTGGCTGGAAATCGGGATCGGAATCCCGGCGGCGGCGGCGGGGGCGCCGTTGCCTGATGCGGTCTGCCTCCTCCTTTGCTAGCATTACTGCTTCGCAGAAGGAGGCGACCGCCTGCCACTCCTCCTCGCTCCGGACCATGGCCTGAACCAAGGCCCGGCGCGAGAGGTCTCCGCCGCCGATCGCCCCCACGAGGACACGGCGTTGCTCCGCCCAAGCAGGGCACACCTCAACTGTGTGCTCCACCGTGTCCTCCGGGCGTTCCGCACAGTGGCGGCACCCGGGCGTCTCTTCCGCTCGAATCCGATGCAGGAACCTCCCGAACTTGCCATGTCCGGTGAGGACCTGCGTCATGTGGAAGGTAAGGACGCCGTGAGGTCTTTCCAGCCACGCCTCAAAGAGGGGACTTACCGCCATAATTGTGGCGTGCCCAGCACTGGGTTGGTCGCTGACGCCATTTCACCGTGAGATCCCGCCGGAGCTCTGTCCGCCATACCTCGACCTGTCGCGGTAGTGGACTTTCACCCCGGCGTTGCATCTCCACGCGCTTATCGTGCATGTGTGCAAGGACTGTTGCCTCCAGATCCCACGGTGGTAGGCCAGCCAGAAGGCTCGCCGCTTCGCGGGAGATCGTGCGGTAACCCCGCACCATCCGTATTGCCATGACCCTCTGGCAGGCGTTCAGTATGGACGCCGGTCGCTTTGCCAGCGACGGCGCCCACACCGGCGCCCCGTAGAGAGCCATGGACCGAACGATCCCCGCGTAGAGCCTCCGGCAGGAGATATCGAGCAGGTGGTGTAAAATAGTACATTGTTACACTAGGGGTGAAACTTACTCATTTCGTCCCGAGAAAGAGTTAATTCGAGGGACTAAATAAGTAACTTTAACCCCGAGGTAAGCATTGTGCTTTTCATTACGAATATAAGAAGATAGACCTAGTTTTTTTTTAAATAATTTGACAGCTGTTAGTTGAAAGTAAAACTCCCTAGGGATGAAAAGTGTGATACTTTTCAGCCCGCTCCTCAGGCAACTTCAGACCTACTTTCAGAGTATGAGTAATGAAAAATATATTTAATCCCTACTAATATTATAAATGCGAAAGTAACTCTGTGTGTCTGTCTGTTACGCTTTCACGCAAAAACTACTGAAAGGATTTAGATCAAATTTGGTAGGTAGGTAGAAGAGACACTGGAATAACACATAGGCTACCTATAATTCCACTGCTGAGCACGGGTCTCTGCCCGCGCGATAGACTGTAGTCCACGCGGGCGAAGCCGCGGGCGGAAAGCTAGTAGTCTATAACGCGTCTATAGTTTATAGCGGATTCATCACTACCCTATACATCTCACGTATTTTATAAACGCCCCCTCAAGTTAAACAACAAGTTTGTCAATACTCTAAGTTGTTCATCTCGCATTTCTTCGCCCTCCGTCTGACGCGCTGAGGTCGTGGCTTCTTCAGATGCACGTGGTCTACGTGAGTTCCGAGGTCCTGTTTCGAACGGAAGTTCTTGTCACAGGCCTCGCATTTGTAAGGTCGCAGGTCTGTGTGTTGCTGTGGGAGATGGAGATTAGGTTAGAGTTGAATAAACTTTATTGTACACCAAACCTGTAACAAAACTAGTTGTATTGGTTAAACAGGCACCAATTTCACATGAAACTGAGTGACACTGATGTTTGCAGGTACTGTAATCAGGAGAGGGAGACGCCTAAGCACCTGTTGTGTGAATGTGGGCCCCTTATCCACAAACGGAGTATCCATCTGGGTCGACACATTATTCGCCCGGAGGAGATTAAAACTCTCAAAGCTAGGAGTATTCTAGACTTCCTGGAAGCCTCCGGGCTAAAAGAGTTACTCTAACAAGGTGGCGAGTCACAATAGATCTTTTAGGTCGCAGTGACTACATCTCCTACACTATGGGAGATGCATAGCCCCTTATCTTCGAAATAAATAAATAGGCAGGGTTTTTTTTTTGTCGATGGGGAAAATCATCTTATGACAAAACCCGGTCTTGGAGCGAAGATAGTATCAGACTCTTACTGACTAAAAACCCCACGCCGTTCCTTCTAGCCTTCATACCGGGGCTAGAGATGGGCGGTGGGTAAAAACCCATCGGGTATAAATAGCGTTTTTACCCGGTAACACCCTGCGGACATTCAACAACCTGCTCTGGGCCCGCGTGGTAGATTACGGCCCATACCCTCTCCTCTAGAGGCGGCTTTTTTTTTTCGATGGGGAAAATCATCTTATGACAAAACCCGCTCTTGGGTGGAGCGAGACATAGTGTCAGACTCTTACTGACTAAAAACCCCGCGCCGTTCCTTCTAGCCTTCATACCGGGGCTGAAGTTTCCTTTCGGATAACCCCGGCTCCGGTAGGCTTCGACCCTGCTGGGCCTCTGCTGCATGTCTGGTACAGTTGTAGCTAAACATGAATTAGTCAGCAGTCGTATGTCTTTCGCACTTACTTGGGTTGTTGCATATGCCACGCCAGGTAGGATTTCATCGAGACTAGGTACGGTAGAGTTGGGTAGAGAAGGGCAGAGTTGGGTAGAGTACGGAAGAGTTGGGTAGAGTAGGGAAGAGTTGGGTAGAGAAGGGCAGAGTTGGGTAGAGTAGGGAAGAGTTGGGTAGAGTAGGGAAGAGTTGGGTAGAGTGGGGTACAAATGCTAGTAAATAAATAAAGATATACTTACAAACATATGTCTAGTGCGGTTGTAACTAAATGTAAACTGTTTCCCGCATATGCGACAGTCGTATGTCTTCCGCACGCCCTCGTGCTGTTGCATATGTCCCGCCAGGTTTGCCTTTATCGTGAACATCTTGTTACAGTGGTCGCACTGGAAACGCTTCTCGCCCGTGTGGACCCACATGTGGCAAGATAGAGTCGTTGTGTTCTGTGAGAAGGAAAGAGGAATTTGCAACATGTGGCACAAAGATAGTGTCATAATTTGAATTGGACGCCATTTTGATAGAAAAGAAAAAAAAAACAGATTCTGATTCGATGTCTAGTTTGTTTTAAAATGTAAAAAGTTTTCAATGAAAATATTTTTTTACAAGCTTTTATTTAGTTACACCTGTCCCGATGTTTGTCTGTCATCAAATCTTGTAAATTAAATTTGACCCACTTCCCAGTTATCGATTGAGCTGAAATTTTGCATGCATATGTAGATCAGATGACAATGCAAAATTATTATGACATGGAGCTGATCTGATGATATAATAACCCCATCGTGTTTGAGGTTTTTGCAACGGTCTTGATGAGTATTAAATATACAGGGTTTTTTGTAAAACACTCATAATCATAAATCGTTGGAGGTAAGCGGACGTAGGGCTTGATTGCTGGCGTCGACCAGGAAAGGTTCTTCATGGCTCTTCATATGACTGGCCGAAGGTGCGGTGTGCTAAGCCAAGGTCGCTGATGCGGCTGAGGTGATGACCAGGTAAAACCAGGTGGGCATACTGGTGGTCAGGATACCCTTAGCTGTGGCTGCTGGCTGTATGGCTCGTTGCTCGAAAGCTTGAGGAAGTGATGATGACGTCACGAAGGCTGCGCTGACGTTCTTTGTCGAAGGTCACCGCAAACCTCCGATGAAAAGGGAGGTTCCTCCGACCAGACAGGATGTTATAGTCTGGTGGGCGACTGCCCGATAGTTGCATCGGGCTGTCATTTATGTTCAAATCGCGCGGAGAACTTTGATTGCGCGATGCAGGATTTCGTATTTTCTTCGTAGTTCTTATGTGGAATCATAGATGTCGCTACAATCGTAATACATAAATATCGATGGGTGAAACTATATAAAAGCTTGTAAAATTGAGAGTGTCAGGGACTTGGCATACCCAGAACTTACCAAGAACAATTTCCCACAATGCTCACACATGTAGGGCGCCGGATTGGTACCGTACTGTGTGCGTTTGATGCTGGGGTGGTAGTACTTGAAGTGCGATATGTATGCGCGCAGGCTTTCTTGTACCACACCACACTGGAACAAGCTATCACCATCATCGGAGCACTAAATAGATAGGTACAGAAGTCAATCTACATACTTTGCGCGCTCTCACAACGCACACATAGACACCGCTCACAGACACGTAAGTATGTCACACTAGATGTCATAAAATGCAGGATGCAACAGGGTCGCACTCAGAATTACCAAGGATATCTGTTTTTTTAATTAATTTTGCGAACCATCCGATACGTATACTTTTCATTGAAATAGTAATACTATTATTTGATGAATGACGAATGAAGATCGTTCGAAATTCATCAAAAACATTTTTATTGTAACATTTTTTAATTCTATTTTTATTAGGTTTTACTTTTTGAAAGGCTTATTTTGATTACAAAGCTAGCCTTTGTTTTAAAATAAAAATACGTGTTTACGTGGCAGTCCATCCGAAACCATTCAATAGTAGTACTATTATGTGACTAGGGGATAAAGCAGCGTCTCTAAGTCACGGGCGGCATGTTTAATACCGAACGAAACGAAGGTTGCTGATTTTAATCCCGAACGTTAGTGAGGGATTTATATAATTAACTCCCGAGCATTGCGAGGGCTAGCTAATGAAGAAACCGGAGTGAAGTGAGGAATTGAGTGAGAAATGAAAAAAAGCCGACCAAGACAAAGACAGCTTTATCCTTGTGTTGCATACTCTACTTTTTACACCAAATGTGAGGTAATTAAAAAACAATCGGATAAAATCATATATTAGAAAAAAATAAGTATAATATTTTCAAGTTCATCAGCCGTGGGACATTCGGTAAAATAATTGGCTTCTAATTACTGCCCTGTATTTTTGTTATTTACAACTGTATTTTGTTTTAACGATAGATGGCGACCTGTTTACAAAATTATATTAAAACTACAAAAATAATATTTTAGCGATTGAAGGACGTTGATCAAATTCCAGTAGGTATGATTATTAAAATATATTAATACTGAGCTCTACGTGCCTAAATATATTTAGTTCCCATGACACAAGGTGTCGCCATCTAATGTCGAGTAGAATTATATTTGGAAATGTTGACGTTAAGAGATTTTTCTAGAAGTATTTTAATAAATTATGCATAAAATAACTTACAAATGAAATGTGATGGCATCCATAGCATCAGAACGTCTATCCGAGTAGTTTTTACAAAATAAAATACAACACTTAATTATTTTTTTCTATCGCGAATATGATGCCAAATAAGTAGGTTTACGATGTTGTGCACGGGACGAACGCCAACAATACACTGATTTAGGCCACGCCCACCGTGATGACGTCAGGACCTAGTTGAGAGTCACAGTGCACAGTTGTTTAGGCCGCCTCCTCTTTTATACTTACTCCGTATGTTGTATGCAGGGCTATTTGTAAAACACTAACAACCTTGCAGGACTGTATTACTAACATCATAAACAACAACTTACAGTCTGCCCGATACCAGCTTGATGCAATTGAGGCAATTGAGAGGCGAGCCAGAAGGATAATTGGCGATGATACACTCGTCGATTCGAAGCTTCAAAGTCTTGAGCATCGACGCCGAGTTGCTAGCCTGTCGGTTTTCTACCGGTTGCATTTCGGGGACTGTGCGTCGGAATTGCATAACCTGATTCCGCCTAGCCCGTTCCATCATCGGACTACCAGACGTACGGCGATGCGCCACCGGTACACAGTGGACATCCCGCCTACACGCACAAAACGTTTTGGAAACACATTCATTGTGCGTGCAGCTAAGGAATGGAATTCCTTGCCGGGGTCTGTGTTTCCTGATAGCTACAACCCGGGAATCTTTAAGTCGAGAGTGAATAGGTTTCTTCTAGGTAAGCGCGTTCCATCTTCGACCGCATCGTCGCTTTCCATCAGGTGAGATAGCGGTCAAGCGCAAACCTATCAATAATAAAAAAAAAATACATTTACCAAAAACAAACAAATATAATAGATGCATTGAAGCACTCACAAAAACTAAAAAGAAAATCATGTCATTTAAAGTAGTCCAAGCAAACAAAAAATTAACTGAATAAACCAAATGGAAGTCGGTGTTTCTATAATAGATACCTAATCTTGTCTCTTCGTTATTTAACACCGACTTCCGAAATTAAAGTTATTTTGTACTTTTTGAAGTCGGTTTAATTTTTTTTTTTGTAAAAAGTTTTTTATTTTTCACTTTTTAGTTATAGTAGCACCACTAAAAAGTACCTACCCTTCAGCTAAACATAAATTACCTTATAGCCAGAATGCATCTCATAACGATTCTTTTAATCCCAAATACGGTAAATATTACATGAATTTACCCCCCCCTTTCCCCTCCCCCTTTTCTTTCAGTCAGTCATCGACTACACGTATAAACAAAGCAATTTTACTTGTTACGACAATTCTGCTATGATTCTATGAGGAGTTCTGTTCCATATCTTCGAAGTTCATGATCAGATCATAACAATATTTCTATGGGACCAACTTGGAAGCATAACCTTTCAATCAAAAAAAAATTTTCAAAATCGGTCCACAATTGACCGAAATATCGGTGAACATAAAAAAAAAACATACATTCAGCCGAACATAGAACCTCCTCCTTTTCGAAGTCGGTTAAAAAATACAATCCTAATCATACAAATCCATTATCTAACTTCGAGTCGTTTGTTTCTTACTGTAAAGTAAGTACATCAACAAAAAGTAATGAAACATCAAAGATGACTTCTAAATAAAAATACTAGCCTATTAACAGATTGCAAAAAAAAACATACATTCAGCCGAACATAGAACCTCCTCCTTTTTGAAGTCGGTTAATAAGTCGCATGTTTAAACTCTCCTGGTTACTTATTTCAGTACGTCATTTACACAATACATAGCAATAATACAGGCTTGTCCCTTTAAAATCCCGAGTGCAGGACAAACTAAAAGTGACGTGAAATGTCCACCGTCCAACGGGTTTCATTCAATCAATCAATCAATCATTTTATTTGCATAATATGGGTTTACAAAGATGTTAGCACAGGTACAGTTTCACCATATTCAGCTTGTTTTTGCATGCAAATGTATAATATAAATGTCAATTATGGTATTATGTTCATGTCATTAAAATAATAATAATACATTCATAAAAGTCAATCAAAATAGAGAATAAAAATTGATTATAACAAATTAAAAGTCATACTGTATAAATTCCAAATTAAATACATCATAATATATATATGCACATGTTTGAGTTATCAATCAATCAATCAATCAATCAATCATTTATTTTGTAAAACATAGGTGAATTAAGGTATTACATAAAATAAAATAAGTGCACTATGTTTTGCCAAAAGAATGGCGTACAAAGTTAAGGCAAAAAGCCATGCAAATACAATAGCTTAAATGTCAAGTCAATCAAATAAAAAAAAAAAAATAAAAACATTAAAAAAGAAAATAGAATTAGAGTATGTCAATTGTCGTTCACCAAAATAAAGTCATATAAAGTAATTATAATTATTAAAATTATGTCAATGGATTATTAAATTATTATTATTACAAATATTATTATCACAATCTATTAATGACTATTTAGCATGTCGGATCTTCATACCCCTGTTTATCAGCAACAAACTCTGCGACTGAATAGTAACATCTAGCCAGAAGAAACCTAAACAAGGACTTCTTAAAGGAACCTAGACAGTCTTTATTTTTAATAGTTATTGGTATGTTATTATATATTTATTATTATTTAGTTATTATTATTTAATTAATTATTTTAATTGCATTACATTTTGTCATTGAAATACTCCTTAACCGAATAATAAGCCTTATCTACAAGAAAAGTCCGAAGTTTATTTTTAAATTGGTTGATATTATTTGAACTGCGTATGATTGAGGGTAGTTTATTGTATATATTTGGGCCCATGCAAACAAAGCTTTTAGTAAGGAGCGCGGTTTTACGAGGTGGAACGTATAATTTATCTGCATGACGCTTCAATGGTGCAAGTTTATGTGCACATGACATAGTCTCCAATCAGACAAGCTATGAAGGCTATTTATTTTGGAAAAATAAAATACGGTTCTTTATGGTAAAATCAGGTTGTAAATGTCGCATAAATATTTTGTAGTAGAGATGGTGCTGTAAGAAACGTCAGGATTACGTCAGATTTTAATTTAATTAACAAACTTACTGCTTAGAGGAAGACAGACAATACCATGGTTTTGGTTTACAAATCATTCATCAACCACCTAATGCTAATGGTGGTTGATGAATATAATAAACACCACTGTAAACCCGCTATAAGGTTCAGTTGAAAACCAGCGTCAGGCAACTATCACTGACTTCCACGTAGTTATTTGGTATTTTTGCTGAACTATTGTTATTTGTGTGATAGTTGTGGAAATTATTATTATTATTTATTATTATTAAACCTTCATGATTTTGTTGTTCTATCTAACACATTTCAACTGTGTATTTTACCTACTACGTCTGTATGACGCATCAATTACATATTTTTATTTTAGTACTAGCTTTTGCCCGCGCGGCTTCGCTTCCGCTTTTCACTACTCCACTCTACTCTACCCTACGCTACCCTACTAAACTAGGAGTATTCTAGACTTCCAGGAAGCCTCCGGGCTAAAAGAGTTACTCTAACAAGGTGACGAGTCACAATAGATCTTTTAGGTCGCAGTGACTACATCCCCTACACTACGGGAGATGCATAGCACCTTATCTTCAAAGTAATAATAATAATAACATAGTCCTGAGAGGTTACCAGTGTTTTACGAATAACCCTGTACCGGGCGTATAGCTCTATCCCTCTTTCTCGTCATGGTACCCATGATTGTATCCTAGACTCACCTGTTCACAAGTGATCGTTTTGTTAGCTGGCGCGCTGTTAGCCTTTTTGCGATGTATGACGGGTCGGCGCGTGCGGCGACGGTCGTTCAGCCATTGGGTGCTGAGTTTGCGCTGCTTTATTGAGGGATCGTTGCTTATGCGGGTGCTGTAGAGAAAGAAGATACCGGTTTAGAATGTGTGTTTCCTGATAGCTACAACTTGGGGGTCTTTAAGTCAAGAGTGTATAGATTACTTCTAGGCAAGCGTGCTCCATCGTCGGCCACATGGATGGTGGTTAAACGCGAGCCTATCCATGGTAATGAAAAAATATAAAAATGGTTTTCAATTAAAACCAGTTTTTCATAACAAGCATATATGTTTGCATAACATTCTTGAGTTAGAAAATAACAACAAAAAGTGGCATTGATTTTTATATATACAGATAGATAGAAGATTACTAGCTGATCCGGCAAACGTTGTTTTGCCTTATAAATTATTTTTTGCTATAAAAAAATAGGGGTTGGTGATAAAAAAATAAAAATTTAGGGTTGTATGTATTTTTTAATGCCACACTATAAAAAAAAAATAAATGATGGAGAGGGAGGCCAAAGAAAAGATGGATGGATTATGTGAGAAGTGATATGAAAGAAAAGGGAGTTAGTGATAGCGTGACGAGTGACAGGACAGAATGGAAGAAAAAAACATGTTGCGCCGACCCCAAATAAAACGGGATAAGGGCAGGAAGATGATGATCACTTAGGGGTATGGAAAATAGATAGTAGCCGATTCTCAGACCTACTGAATACGCATATAAAATTTGGTAAAAATCGGTAAAGCCGTTTCGGAGGAGTACGGTAACTAACATTGTGACATGGAAATTTTATATATTAGAAGATTAATTTATGTTATTTATGACTGTCGCCACCCAGTGTCTCTGCAAGAGACATTCCGGTCTGGCAGCAAACATCTTGAAAGTGCTGTTGTCACTACCGTGCAGGCGCCGAAGTAAGATTTGATTACAGACATTTAAAAAATTGTCCTGTTTAAAATGAGCTCAAACACGACTACGGTGCTGTAATTTCAAGGTTTGTACTTTTTCTGAGCCTAAGCTCGATATATCTGCTGTTAGTTGTGGAGGACTTAGGTACTCTGCAGACTATCCTGACTGCAGCATCAGGTCATGAGACCAAATGTGGCAAATGCCCTATCAAACATCAAAACAATTTACTAAAAACAGTCCTTGCCTGTTCGAGTAACTTCTTACTGTTAAGGAGTTGTACTTGTCATCATCAGCCCAGCTACCTGAGATAGTGACGACCATACGCAAATACACAAGATACTTCATAAAACATGCGAAAAACAATAAGTGAGCCTATAAAATTTGAGGGTTGCCCTCGATTTCTCCAAGATCCCATCATCAGATCCTAATTTGGTGACAATGGGACAACCTCGGAACTATCTACTTTCGAACAAAAAAAGAATTTTGAAAATCCGTCCACATTTGGCGGAGTATTCGATGAACAAACATACAAAAAAAAAAAAACACAAACAGCCGAACATAGTACCTTCTCCTTTTTGGGAAGTCGGTAATTACTACAAACATCGGGACAGGTGAAACTAAATAAAAGCTTGTAATAATAGAGTTACTTACGGGTCGTCTTCCGATATATGTTTGGAAGACAATCGCAGATGTTTGCGGTACGCCTTGTTATTCAAGAACTTCACATCGCACACATCACAGTACTGCCCTTTGAATTCCGTCTGTAAATGACAAATTATATTTTCAATACACTTGCTAATGAAGTGACTCTTATTGCATTGAACTTAAGCTTTGGTTTCCTAGGATAGCGGTGCCGTCATATAGCGGGCGTAATACAGCGGTGAATGACGTCACTAGAACGTTGTCTATGTAAACATAATGGCGCGGTTTCCTAGAGAGCGGTAACAAACACCGTAACGTCAAAAAGCGGTGCGGCCATTTGCATGACGGTCGTCTTGTCGGTGTCAGATGGTTTCGTGAGCGTTTCATTGATAGCGGAGAAGCTATTTTTAATACATATTTGTGTTTTTTTTTCCGGAACAACGACTATTTTCCTCTTCTGATGATAGTTCATCCTCCCAAGTAAATTACTAAAGCTAAATCAAGGTCGTCAATTTTCTATCTTGGATACTTTTCGTTTGACGTTTGTTTTCAAAAAATTATTGACGGTGTGTTACAACGGCCGTGGAACTTTCCACATGTCGTCACCGTAAAGACGACCGCCTTTTTGCGTCCGTGATATTTTGGCAGCTATAACGGCACCGCTTTCCTAGGAAACCAAAGCTTTAGGTATATAATGGCACTTGTTACCAAACTCCAAACTGTGCTATAATGTAGTTAAAACCCTTTTTGATCAACCTCTCCCCCGCCATAATTTTATTACATTTATCATATCAGGAAGGACGCGGGTCGACCCCCACGAGGAAAAGAAAAAAAAATGGCCGCACATATGAAAACAGATTTTTACCGCCACAAAAGTTAACTAGCTGTACAGTTATTTTCTTCACAAGAGAAAAACGTCGTATTACACATGAGAAATTAATGATTACCGTTCTCGTCTCTCTTAAGACCCTCGCCATCGCTCGGGTCTAAACACCGCCTCGACGGTAATCACTAACATAGCACACTTATATCATAATGTACTATTATTTAGAGCACATACACACGAGAGACTTGTTGCCAACGACAGAGGTAACATCAGCCGCCAACATTTCAACTTCCGGTGGCGTTGCGCCATCAGTACATGGTGGACATCCCACCCTTTTTTTTTTTAAGTGGGAAAATCTGATGAACTAAAATATGATAAATTTTTAAGTCATACAACAAAAATTTTTGTTTATGATCTTCTTAACATAGTCCTAAGAAGTTCCTAGTGTTTTACAAATAACCCTGTAAAATAAAAAAATGACGATGAAAGTGAAATCTTACTTTTTTATCGAACAGCTTGTGTCTGATCCTCTTGTGCATGTCGACGCCCGTCTTGCTCACAAACGTGTAGCCACACAGCTCGCACACGAACGCAGACATGTGTTTCAGGCGCAAGTGGTTCAGTAACGTTGTCTTTTTCCTGCAATTAAACATAATAATATAATAATAATCATCATCATTTCAGCTAAAAGACGACCAGCAAGCAACTTTCTATCGGTGAAAAAATTTTCGCAATCGGAGCAGCACTTTCAGAGATTACCTCCTACAAACAAAACCCAATCTTTGCCTCTTTATAATATTATTGTAGACTATAATAATAGTCATTGGTGGCATGAGGGAGAGCAAAGGGGGGAGGGGGTTGCTCTTCCCCATGATGGAAGGGGTAAATCAGTTTCCCAAGCCAATTTAACCCTTCAGATACCGTCAATTACAGACACAATAGTAAGACAATATATGCGCGGCCACCGGTGGTCGCTTGGGGATTCATGAATTAAATAAAAAACTTTTTAAGAAAAAAATTAAACCGACTTTAATGTAAAAAAAACACTGAAAAGTACAAATTTTGGAAGTCGGTGTTTCTATGATAGATCGATACCTAATTTTTTCTCTTCGTTATTTAACACCGACTTCCGAAATTAAAGTTATTTTGTACTTTTCACTGTTTTTTTTTATATTGAAGTCGGTTTAATTTTTTTTTTGTAAAAAGTTTTTATTTAGATTGGCTTGGGAAACTGATTTACCCCTTCCAGCATGTGGGATAGCAACCCTCCCTCTCCTTTGCTCTCGCTCAATGTTCGGCTGAATGCCGAACATAGAACCTCCTCCTTTTCGAAGTCGGTTAATAAATAATAGAGGTTGACCAGAGAAACGAAAGTGAAAATTGTGACCTCAATAATTGCTATTAACCCTTCAGATACCGTCAATTAGAGACACAATAGTAAGACAATAGATGCGCGGCCACCGGTGGTCGCTTGGGGATTCATGAATTAAGTGTTTAATATCATAACATTATTTCAAATCAATGTATCCTTTTTGACCTTTGTATCTTGACCCTATTTTTAGTTTCAATTTGATATGATTTATTGAAATGATTTTTTGTCTAATCTATTTGCTATTTTTTTCTGAAAGTCAATTTTTTTTACATTCACCTAGTTATATGTGCATGCTGTGGTCTCCTTAACTGAAGGAGCACACGTTAAAGGACCCCATGCCTAATGATTTATACTGTGTCTGTGTAACCTTTGTTGGAGATCCAAATAAATAAATAAAAATAAAACTTACTCGAACACGATAGAACACTGTGGGCACTCGAATTTGTTCCCCTCGTGATACTTTACATGTCCTAATGCAACATTCCTGAAAAAACAAAAGACAGTTAGTCGGTATACCTACTGACTGTTTTCCTGAATTATACATATCAGTAAAAATTTATGGCTTCACTGTTTCGCTACCGTCGTGGAGGTGATGTGGAGGTGGTGCGAATATTTAGTTTCTGAAGTAAGTAACGAAACAGCCAAGCCATAATTACTGATATGTAGAATTTGTGAAGATAGGGTCGGTAGAGTTAGGCCGTGTAGATTCAGAAGCTTGGCTCTACATGAGATCTGATATCTTTTTCACACGGCAAACCTTATGTGGTCGTCTTGGCAACATTTTACATGAAATGTTTTGGTGGGATTTCAGTTCTTTTTTTTAATTGCTAGGCAGTCTTTAGTTTTTTCTTCTTTATTTCGGCCTTCTAGCACTTCAGGAAGTACCCTAACATTTTGAAGTCTCATACAAACTCCTACCCCCCTATTTTAGGGGATGGGGGGCGAAAGTTATAAGTTTATGAATTTTTTTGTAGGTTGTATACTAAACTTAGATTACATACCAAATTTCAGCTTTCTAGCACTTCAGGAAGTAGCCAAACATTTTGATGATCATCAGTGTGTCAGTGACGAAATCGGTGTATTTTAAATATCAATAAAATCTAAATTATTAGAGCTATTCAATTGAGACTTTGTATGTTTAATTAGTCTATTATTGACATCATATCCTGAGAATATGAACTATCCGGTACATCGGAAACCAACTCTATGAGGGTTCAAAAAAACGACGAAACACTTCGGGAAAAGGTAGGTAGTGCCCTTGCGCTTCGCTTGGCTCGTCTTTGACGAGGGCACTGCCGTGCCCCCAGATTAATTTACCAAAAACCAACCTTCAAGTTTTTATTGTTCTATCTAACACATTTTTTTTTTTGTCAGAATCAGAATCAATCATTTCAACTGTGTATACTGTACCCACCTACAACTCCCGCGCACGACTCCCGCTCCCCTCCGATATTGTCCTATCGCTTGCTTCGCATACGCTTCGTAATATTTAGAACTTTCAAGTTAAATATTTTTATTTCTGTATGAAAATCTGATGAACTAAAATATGATAAATTTTAAAAAGTCATAGAACATAAGGTATTGTTTATGACGCTAGGAACATAGTCCTGAGAGGTTGCCAGTGTTTTACAAATAACCCTGTATTTCGATGGGTATAGTACTTACCGACACCTCGTGATCAGAGGGCAGAGTTTACAGATGTACTCCGAGGCGTGTAGCCTCTTCATATGAGCGCGGTAATCACTACTTCTCATCATACGCAGATAACATATGTCGCACTTTATCGGTCCACTTTCCTAGAACAAAAAAAAGCCATCATCATCTTCTCGCCTTTATCTCGTGTTACTTTTTTAGAATCTCGTACCTTTAAAGGAAAAAAACAGAACCCTTAGGGCTATATTTCACCGCAACACCATGGCGGCGCGACCAGTCGCCGCTACCAACTAAATGTATACAGCTCTATAGAGAGTTACTCACTTGGTGTCCGTTTGGTTGCGCAACCAATTTGGTGACGCAACCAGCTCGGACGTGTGGCGACTCTGGTGCCTGTATAGTGTCTTAGGGCTATATTTCACCGAGACACCATGGCGAGGCGAGCAGTCACCGCTACCAACTAAATGTATACAGCTCTATAGAGAGTTACTCACTTGGTGTCCGTTTGGTTGCGCAACCATTTTGGTGGCGCGACCAGCTCGGACGTGTGACTCTGGTGTCTGTATTGTGTCTAGTTTGGTGTCTTAGGGCTATATTTCACTGGAACACAATGGAGGCGCGACCAGTTGCGTCTATAGAGAGTTACTCACCTGGCGTCCGTTTGGTTGCGCAACCAATTTTGTGGCGCGACCAGCTCGGACGTGTGGCGACTCTGGTGTCTGTACGACACAGTAGCTAAGCTATGCTACCAAACTATACACAGTTTGGTAGCTTAGGGCTATATTTCACCGAGACAACATGGTGGCGCGACCAGTTGCGCTGCCATGGTGTTCCGCTAAGGGATCCGATTTTTCCTTTTGAGGTACGGGACCCTAAAAAAGATATCTTATTTACATAATAAATGATCGTTACCTCGCTATGCTTGATCACATGTCTGGCTTGCTTCTCCCTGGTCGGGAACCCTTTGTAGCACACATCACACTTGTAAGGCGCCAGTATATACTGCTCGCTCTCCTTGCGAGCTTCTACCTCCCGTCTCAACTCGTCGGGGTCCAGGTTCTTCACGGTAAATACATTCTCGTCGAGCGGTATACAGGGCTTTACGTAGGGCGTTTTCTTTTGATTTTTCTGCCTGAGAAAGAAAATTGTGTTTTTTGATATATTTTAAACTAGCTACCCGCCCCGGCTTCGCTAGGGTAACAGTATTTCTCCACTATTTAATGGATGTTATTATACATATAAACCTTCCTCTTGAATCACTCTATCTATTAAAAAAAACCGCATCAAAATCCGTTGCGTAGTTTTAAAGATTTAAGCGTGCATAGGGATATAGGAACAGAAAAAGCGACTTCGTTTTATACTATGTAGTGATTATTATTTTCTTTATTTATTGTGGTATACATTTTGGTATGGTCATGTCAAAAGGAGGGACGAAACGCATGTTGCTAAAAAAGTTATGAGTTTACATACATGGATGGATTGTGTGAGAAGTGATATGAAAGAAAAGGGAGTTAGTGATAGCGTGATGAGTGACAGGACAGAATGGAAGAAAAAAACGTGTTACGCCGACCCCAAATAAAACGGGACAAGGGCAGGAAGATGATGATATTGTGGTATACATTTTACTTATTTCTTTTTTTAAATTATTTAGTTAATGGACCTCATCAGAAGGCTTAAGTCACCCAAAGTGCAATGGTAAGAGCTATGCTCGGAGTTTCCTTGCGTGATCGCATTAGGAATGAAGATATTCGCAGGAGGCGACCGCCTGTACCAAGGCCCGGCGCCTGAGATCGTTGCCGCCACTCGCTTCTACGCGGACACGGCAGTATTCTGCCTAAGCGGGGCACACTTCCACTGTGTGCTCCACCGTGACCACCAGGCGGTCCACAAGGGTGACACCCGGGCATCTCTTCCGCACTATATCTTACTTCGAATATCTATATTCGATACAAATAATCAAAGTTATCTTACCTTTTTCCTTTAACCCATGTAACAACATCATCATAACTCCTCTTCCCTTTTCTTTTTACAGCTGTCTGTGTCGTTTTAATCTTTTCTTTCTTCTCCTTTCCTGACACAACGGTAACTCTTGTAACCTTCGCATCATTGTCATCGCCACTCACAACATCATCGTTAGAAACAATTACTTCCATATCGTCATCATCGCTATCGCTAAAGATATCTTTAACAAAATTCCCTAGACAAATTTTATTAGGAAGACTTGCAGTTGTCACAGCTGTAGTGTCTTTGCTTCCTTCCCTTTTGAACAAAACAATATTATCCAAACCAACTTTATTATCGTTAACGTACACATTTTCTTTAACGACAGTGTTGTCGTTAACGTACACATTTTCTTTAACGACAGTGTTGTCGTTATCGTACACATTTTCTTTAACGACAGTGTTGTCGTTAACGTACACATTTTCTTTAACCACAGTGTTGTCGTTAACGTACACATTTTCTTTAACGACAGTGTTGTCGTTAACGTACACATTTTCTTTAACCACAGTGTTGTCGTTAACGTACACATTTTCTTTAACGACAGTGTTGTCGTTAACGTACACATTTTCTTTAACGACAGTACGGTCACCATCTATCAGATCTTCAAAATCAATTTGACTATTACGGATATTGACTTCAGTTTTAGGAATCAAATCTACTTCTGTTTTGACATCGCTTATAGGGCAAGCTTCTTCGATAATCACATTTGTACGTTCATCTTTTATAGTTATCGTTTCTGTTAGTATGTTTTGTACTGCGACCTCAACTTCTTCATTATGGGGTATACCTATCGCTTCTGATTTTATCTCTGTGTCTGAAGAATGTTCTTCGAATTCATCAGTATTGAAATTAAACACTTCTTGAACAGTCAGTGACGATTTTAAAATCGTATGGTCGCTTTGATAGGTATGTATGTCAGTGATATTTAGCTAAAACAAATTTAATATTTTTTTAAGTAAGTAGTAGAAATCCTGGCCTTTTGGTCTAGTGGTTAGTTGTCTTGACTGCAATACCGTAGTTCGTCGGGTCAATTCCCACCCAAGACAAATGTTTGTGTGATGAGCAGGATTAATTATTGTTTTGCCTGAGTGTACTTTATCTATAATATTTTGAAATATATATATAATACGTTTTTGAATGGCCTGTTGGTCTAGTGGTTAGTGGCCTTGACTGCTAAGCCGAAGGTCGTGGGTTCGATTCCCACCCAAGACAAATGTTTGTGTGATGAGCATGATCATTAGTTCTGTATCTGGGTGTAATTTATCTATAATATGTATGTATTTAGAAATATATAAGTATGTTTATCAGTTGTCTAGTACTCATAGCACAAGCTCTGCTTAGCTTGGGACTAGACGGCGTTGTGCTAGTTGTGGAATATATATCATATTATATTAATTGGAAAGGTTTATACTCACATCAGCATTGTTCTTCAAATGTTCATGCAGCATGGCTTCCGTGAACAGTGCTTTGGCCTTGAAGGCAGCGGCAGCCTCCAGCCTCGCAGTACATTGCCAACAGATGCCCATAGGCAACCGGTTCCGCGCGTTCGCTGTAGGCTGTAAATAAAAGCTTGTAAAAAACATCACGATATAAAAATCAATGTCTTGGTTACATTGATTTTTATATCTGACTTACACTGATATATGTATAATAGACTTACCAGAATTCCCACAATATCTATATAAATTTTGGCCAAACTGCTGTCTCTTAACTGATACATCTTCAAGTCCATTGCGAGACATACCCTGCAAGTCTAGAATAACAAAAAACAATTTAATATTAGTGAGTCCTGAAGCAAAGCATTTTCTGCTCTGCTCCGCGTATTTACAATAACATTTCAAAAATAAACTCCATGAACTATTAGTAAATAAATGTTATTATTCTATAAACGACTTCTTTGCTGATAAATCACTGTTATAAAAAACTTTTTACAAAAAAAAATAAACCGACTTCAAAAAGTACAAAATAACTTTAATTTCGGAAGTCGGTGTTTCTATAATAGATACCTAATCTTGTCTCTTCGTTATTTAACACCGACTTCCGAAATTAAAGTTATTTTGTACTTTTTGAAGTCGGTTTAATTTTTTTTGTAAAAAGTTTTTTATTTTTCACTTTTTAGTTATGGTAGCACCACTAAAAAGTACCTACCCTTCAGCTAAACATAAATTACCTTATAGCCAGAGTGCATCTCATAACGATTCTTGTAATCCCAAATACGGTTATATTACATGAATTTACCCCCTCCCCCTTTCCCCTCCCCCTTTTCTTTCAGTCAGTCATCGACTACACGTATAAACAAAGCAATTTTACTTGTTACGACAAATTTTGCTATGATTCTATGAGGAGTTCTGTTCCACATCTTCGAAGTTCATGATCAGATCATAACAATATTTCTATGGGACCAACTTGGAAGCATAACCTTTCAATAAAAAAAATTATTTCAAAATCGGTCCACAATTGACCGAAATATCGGTGAACATACATACAAAAAAAAAAAGAAAAAAAAAACATACATTCAGCCGAACATAGAACCTCCTCCTTTTCGAGGTCGGTTAAAAATACAATTTGCCTGGGTCATGATGCGTTTTGTATTGATACATGATGAACTCTGGAAAACATAACGAAGGAGAGAGTCCATACATTAAAACTTTTTGTCTATTGAAATTTGTTATTCCATCAAATATGTGAAGATATAATAATTTTGCAATGTAATATAATTATTGTAGACATGCATGTTAATTTAGTATAGATATAAATATTGTATTGTACGCCCTCAGGGTAGGACATAGCTGTACGTAAAAATATCATTAACACCATCTGTACACTATCATGATCCACAATAAAGATGATTTGATTTGATTTGAGTCCTCTCACAATACATGAACTATTTAAACAACTCTATTTTTTAAATAGTACAAATAAAAAATGGCGTCCTATCCGTGTAGCTGTTACTAATCATATTTGTGTAGTCAGAAGTAAAAAAAATCCCAAAATTGTCCACGAAAAATCATAATTGGTAAATTCATAATATAATATAACAGGCGCATTACTTTGTGTAATTTATTTCATTACCACTGCTCTCAAAACGGTGAAGAAAAACATCGTGAGGAAACCGGCATGTTCTAGAACCAAAAAATCGAAGACATGTGACATTCACCAACCCGCACTGGGCCCGCGTGGTGGATTACGGCACATTCCCTCTCCTAGAGAGGAGGCCTGAGTCCCAGCAGTGGGAACATTAAAAGACTGATGATGCTAATGCTATTAAACAAATTGAATGTTCTTACCCTTAATGCTGCAGGTACAGCGCATTCGCCCTGAAGAAAAAAAAACGTGTTATATCATAACAGTTATGTTTCTTCGTTTTTTGTTGTAGCGACATCTATATCGCTACATTGAAACTAAACTAAAAAAAACAAATCCTTAAACACGGACAAAAGCAACATCCGTTGGTCCGAGTATCCACCCTTTTTATGGTTTGCAGACAAGCATGCCATCGTCTGCCAAATCATCGCTTACCATCAGGTGAGATAGTGGTCAGACACGAGTCTATTCATAATGAAAAAGATGAATGTGAAATTTTGCACGAAGCATTTTTTATAGTATAGGCGAGCATAGTCGTCTTTTATAAGTCACATTTGACTGTACGACTCTCTGTCTGTTAATAAGAATTTGCCCATTCTTTTCTTTTTTTTTCTCTTCTTTTCGATAGTAGCTGCGGTTGCCTCAACCAACGGGATTTTAGCTTGTTTCGATAAAGTTGGAGACATGTCTAAGTGATCACTGTGTCACAGCTCGGAAAACACTGAACTGTCTTTGGTGCGGAGCGGTGGTGTGGCGTGTCGAGCACACTGTACACTCCACTGGTTCGGCTGCACCATGTTCGAACATCTGTTAATACTAGTAGAGGGAACTGCATCCATCTTAGCGGTGAGCTTTAACAGTAAATACATATAATAATTTCAGTACACGTGAAATCTTACTTCAATAAATGGTACAGCATTTTTCTTCACCCTCCTCCCTTGCTTGGTGGGGACAAAGTCGTCTTCTTTGAAATGGTCTGAACAAATCAAAGCTCTGTTTAACGTCATCCAGTTTGGTATAGACAAGGCCTCCAGCCATGCCGCACGCATTTTCGGGTCTTTTGGAATCCTGAAATTAAATAGAAATATGACATCCACAACTATCACACAACGCAGTCTAGTCCCAAGTTAAACAGAGCTTGTGTTTTGAGTACTAGACAACTGATAAACATACTTGTATATTTCTAAACACATACATATTATAGATAAATTACACCCTAATATAACAAATGATCGTGCTCATCACGTAGACATTTGTCCAGGGTGGGAATTACGCACAACCTCCGCATAGCAGTCAGGGCCACTAACCGCTAAACCAACAGGCCAGTCGTAATGAGACAATATCATTTCTATATTTTACATATATCTCGGTGCAGTGGCAATCTTTTCCAGGAACCTTATTCATCCTCTTGTTTTGGATTGGTTTGACGAGTGTGATGGTGACTTATTCACCAGGGTCATGTGTTTGCGACTGATTACTCCATCTCATTTAGCTCTTCGTTCCCCATAGGTGACAGAAGAGCTGCCGAGATGGAGTATTTGGTTGTGGATGTGCGACCAAGAGTGTTTGTATACCTAGGCAGTTAAAAGATTAACAATTTCACTTACATATGAAAGGTGATCCAATCAGAACTGCCGGCCACTTTCGTCACTTTCCCATTGTTTCGACAGTTTTTTAAACAGCACTTCATGATTTTCTTTTCAACGTCAACTCTTCACTAATAACATTTGTAATATTTGCCTTTTTATTGAATAAAACATAAACACATTATTTTTGTTATCATTTATACACCTTTTATACTTGATAATCCGAAATACATGCTTAAATAAATCAGAACATAATTTATATACAAAATTATAATAAAAAATGGAATACTGAGTAAAATCATAGAGCCTATATTCAAAAGTCAAGGCGGAAGCGATGGACAAACTTGGTTGATCAGGAATACATCTTTAACTCTCGGTTATTAGGTTTTATAGAAGAAATGTTCCAAAGCTTTAGCCGTTTTATCTAATTCACAAAGACAATATTTTTTACCACTATCACAAAACATACGAAATCGAAACCAACTTAATTGTCACTGTCAGCTGTCAGTGTCATAAAGTTTTTTGGGAGTTTCATGATGTGGCTACTGAGGCTTTCGAATCAGTCTTTATTTATACCATACTGTAAGTAAAAGACAATACTCTAATTCCATACAAATAATAGAAAAACCAGCTCCGATGGAAAAGAGATTAATTTATTTATAAATTATGATTGATTTATCTTAAATTATGTTCAAATAATAACTGGTAAGAATTGTTTCCTTTGTTTCTCAAAGTGATCTTTACTGGCAAACATGCAGCAATTGTTATTTATTGAAATTTAAATTTTTAGATGACGATTTAATTCATGAATCCCCAAGCGACCACGCATCTATTGTCTTACTATTGTGTCTCTAATTGACGGTATCTGAAGGGTGAAATAAAAAACTTTTTACAAAAAAAATTAAACCGTCTTCAAAAAGTACAAAATAACTTTAATTTCGGAAGTCGGTGTTTCTATAATAGATACCTAATCTTGTCTCTTCGTTATTTAACACCGACTTCCTAAATTAAAGTTATTTTGTACTTTTTGAAGTCGATTTAATTTTTTTTTGTAAAAAGTTTTTTATTTTTCACTGTTAAGTTATGGTAGCACCACTAAAAAGTACCTACCCTTCAGCTAAACATAAATTACCTTATAGCCAGAGTGCATCTCATAACGATTCTTATAATCCCAAATACGGTTATATTACATGAATTTACCCCCTCCCCCTTTTCTTTCAGTCAGTCATCGACTACACGTATAAACAAAGCAATTTTACTTGTTACGACAATTCTGCTATGATTCTATGAGGAGTTCTGTTCCACATCTTCGAAGTTCATGATCAGATCATAACAATATTTCTATGGGACCAACTTTGATTTTAAACTGTCATAGATGTTCTAATCGCGCGAAGAACTCTGATAAGGCGATTATCACAATGCCACGCATCACGATGCACGTTGCGTGTCAATGCATTTACGCACATACTTGCGAGAGTGCTAGATCTGCATCATCGTGCGACTTTTTTACGTACTCACGCGCGTAGGTGCGTTTTGTGGATTCACGGCGATGCCGACTCATTTCATCCAAAATTATGCACGGCATTACGAGACTCAGTGTGCCATACCTTGCGTATCGCCCCGCATCCACGCGCGTGCGCATGTTTCTCCGCTTGTAGACGCGTGATCTGAATGAACGCGGGTTGGATGCATTTAAAAAAAAAAGCAATCGATATCAATGAAAAACACAAAATCGTGCAAAATAACTTTAATTTCGGAAGTTGGTTTGGAGGTAGGCGGAACAGAGAGTAAAGTCTCGCAAGCCTCCTTTGAAAAGGGAGGATCCTCCTACCAGACAGGGTGTTATAGTCTGGTGGGCGACTGCCCGACAGTTGATGTCGGGCTGTCGTTTATGTTCAAATCGCGCGGAGAACTTTGATTGCGCGATGCAGGATTTCGTATTTCTTCGTAGTTCTTATGTGACGTCATAGATGTCGCTACATCGGTGTTTCTATTATAGTTTAATCTCTTTGTTATTTCATATTCTATCTCTGTGTCATCAACGAGAAAAATAAAATACAGTGGAAACATACATTCTATATAATACATACAACTTATATCTCATAATAAATAATTATACAGAAATATTATACCTTTAAATTGCAATTACACTTTCCTTACTAATTTCATAGTTATTTATAATCTCAATTTACACTTATATCTACAAATTATAACAAGCTTGTTTATTTTCAGGCATAGACCCCATTTCTTCCATCACGAGTTCGCAAGGGGGCCTGTATGTCCTTGTGGAACTTGAGAAACTAACTGGTCCTGAAAAAATAAGAAAAATGAGACCCTTACGACCGAAGAAGTTGTAAGTGATGGTAAGGGGTTACTGCCACCCATCAATATATTTGTTCAGAAACCTATAGAACAGAACGATGACGTCGACGGAGGCGGCCCCGGCGACGGCGTCAGCGGGGGTACGGCGCGGCGCGGGGAGCAACTATAAAGCGCAGGCCACACCGCCAGCTAGCGGGCGGGCGGGCTAGGCGGGTGGGCGAAGCGAACGAAGGAAACTATACAAACTACGCGAAATATTGGCGAGCTAAACTATGGGGTTCACACCGAAAACTACGGACAGACGACCGACTTTCGTCACAAACTAAATACTACACTGCTATTCGAAAGACGAGCGTCGACTAGTCTACTCGAAACGGGGAGGACGGGCGAACGAACCGGGCGCGCCGAGGTAAACGAGTAGCTTCGCTGGAATCGTCGGATATTTCGTTAGCTTAGCTCGTTAGGTTAGTCGGTAGCTCGCGGTGTGAACCGAAGTATGTAAAGAGGTGAAACGATGTTCGCCCGCCTAGCCCGCCCGCCCGCTAGCTGGCGGTGTGGCCTGCGCTTTAGACACAACCGCGGTCCGGAGCGGACTCGTTGATCAGCATTGTACGCGTCGCGCGCCGTCCACAAGTCATATTGTTATTTTTTAATTATCTATATATATAAAAATTAAACCCGTTTTCCGTTGTCACGACTTAGCATGAAAACGGCTTGACTTATTTGGCTGTTTTTTTTTTTATTATGATTGTTATTGTGAGGAGAAGGTTCTTATGGAAAAAAAAATAGGGTAGTGTAGGGTAGAGTAGAGTAGGGTAGAGTAGAGTAGGTTAGAGTAGGGTAGAGTAGGGTAGAGTAGTGTAGAGTAGGGTAGGGTAGAGTAGTGTAGAGTAGGGTAGTGTAGAGTAGGGTAGAGTTGGGTAGAGTTGGGTAGAGTAGGGTAGAGTAGGGTAGAGTAGTGTAGAGTAGGGTAGTGTAGAGTAGGGTAGAGTAGGGTAGAGTAGGGTAGAGTAGGGTAGAGTAGGGTAGAGTAGGGTAGAGTAGTGTAGAGTAGGGTAGTGTAGAGTAGGGTAGAGTTGGGTAGAGTTGGGTATAGTAGGGTGGAGTAGGGAAAAGCGGGAGCGAAGCCACGCGGGCAAAAGCTAGTTCTTTATAATTATACTAGTAGTTCAAAACCCACAGCGTCGTCATTCATACAGCCCACCTTAAATCTCCTCAACAATATTCATCCAGAGGCATAGCACGAGCAATTTTTGCTCATAAAGTGGCTCTTATTGCAAAGAGGTTGCCAGTTTTTTACAAATAACTTTGTATTAAATAAGTTTGTTTTTCTTTCAAAAGTTATTTGTAAAACACTGGCAACCTCTCAGTATTATGTTTTTTTTTTCTTTTTTTACGGTGGGTAAAAATCATCTAATGACAACCCCAGCTCTTGGGTGGAGCGGGAGATAGTTTCAGACTCTTACTGACTAAAAACCCACCCCGTTCCTTCTAGCCTTTTCATACCGTGGCTCGAGTTTCCTTTCGGATATCCCTGGCATTAGTACGCTTTGGCCAAGCTGGGCCCCTCCTGTTGCTGACAACTCCTTGAGGCGCGCGGGAACAGTGCGCGCCGTCGGCGTCTTGGGCTTAGTCCGGACAGTTACCGGACGGTCGGACAGCGAGCTACCCTTGGCTCGCCGTCCGCGAGCCTCAATATTATGTTACTAACACCATAAACGACAACTGTTGTTCTATGACTTTTAAAAATAATCGTATTTTGGTTCATCAGATTTGCATACAAAAGTAAAATTTGCATAAAATATTTTTTAACATCCTAAATATTACGAAGTCTATGCGAAAGCAAGCAATAGTACAATTGCGGAAGGGAGCGGGGATCGGGCGGCCAGGGTGCTTGATGCGCTCGCGTCGAGTTTTACAGGTGTAGGCAGGTATAGCAAAATACAGAGTTGAAATATGTTAGACAGAAAAACGAAATCTTGAAGGTTTGTTTTTGGTTAATGAATTATGTTTTGTAAAAAGTCATAGAACAAAAGTTGTTGTTTATGATTTTAATGATACAGTCCTGCAAGGTTGTTAGTGTTTTACGAATAACCTTGTATAATGGCACTTGTTACCAAATTGTGACATTTTGATTACCATTACGCACTAGCGCTATAATGTGGTTAAAACCTTTTGGTTCAACCTCTCCACCGCCATAATTTTATTGCATTTATAGTATCAGGATGGCCGCGCGTCCCCCACGAGGAAAAAAAAATGGGCACGCATATGAAAACAAATTTTTACCGCCACAAAATTTTACTAGTTTTACAGTTATTTTCTTCACAAGTGTATTGAAAACGTCGTATGATACACGTGAGTAATTAATGATTACCGTTCTCGTCTCTCTTAAGACCCTCGCCATCGCTCGGAGCTAATACCGTCTCAACGGTAATCACTAACATTACACACTTATATCATAATGTACTATTGTTTTTACCTGTCTCACCGCTTATCTCTCTTCCGCTTCGGCCACGGTTTCTTCAGATGCTTATAACTTATGTGTGCTTGCTTCTCACTTGGCATATTGAAGCCTTTGCCACACATCTCGCAAATGTACGGTCTTACACCGGTATGGATCTGGATTGAAGACATCGAAAGAATGAGTTTCTATTTAAACAGGGCATCAAACTAGCGTTTGCCCGCGACTTCGCCCGCGTATATAAAATATAGCCTATGACACTGAGGAATAAAGCAGCTTTCTATCGGTGAATAAATTTTAGCAAACGGACCAGTACTTCCAGAGATTACCTCCTACATACAAAAGAACAAATAATCAATATTATTGTATACAGGGTTATTTGTAAAACACTGGCAACCTCCCAGGGCTATGTTACTAACATCATGAGCAACATGGTTTTCGCAATAAAAAGTCAGTCGACACCAATTTGCTCACTCTAGTTGATTTTATTTCTACTCAAATGGACCGCGGACAGCAAGTGGATGTGCTGTATTTTGATTTCCGCAAGGCCTTTGATAGAATTAATAATGACATCTTGCTACGCAAGCTAAGTGCCATAGGATTTTCACCGAGTCTTCTTCTCTTCATTTCTGAGTATCTTCGGGACCGCCAGCAATTTGTTCGTCTTGGCTCATATAACTCGCACGCTTATCATACACGATCAGGCGTAAGTCAGGGTTCCATTTTAGGTCCCCTGCTATTTTTGATTATGATTAACGATCTGCCACAAATAATAAAATATGCAAAATGTTTACGACCTAAAGATTTTTAAGAATGTTAGCTCTGAGCCGGACTGTATAGATCTCCAGCATGATATAGATGCCCTGTGTGAATGGGCCACCACCAACAAGATGGAATTTAACATCTCCAAATGCCAAATAATGAGCTTTGGCCGCAAAAAGAGTCCTATACAGTACGACTACAGGATAAACAACCAGAGTCTCTACTGTAAAAGACCTCGGTGTCTAATTTGACACCAAACTAACTTTCCATACGCACATAATAAGCCTGGCTAAAGAATCATTTAGACGTTTAGGATTTATTTTACGCAACTGTCAAGATTTTAAAAACCAAGCAGTTATAAAACTTCTGTATAATGCCTTAGTTCGGTGCAAACTGGAAACCAGCGCTTGTGTATGGAACCCTCATGAGGTTACATATACACTCATGCTGGAGAAAGTTCAAAAAGCTTTTCTAAGGTACCTTTATAAACGATTATTTGGATATTACCCATTTATGTATCCTACTAAGTTCATCTTAGGATGCTTAAATTGCAACTCATTAAGGGTTAGGCGGGCTGTGGGCCAAATTACAACAGCTTACAAAATTATTAATGGTTACACTGAGGCGTCCGATTTGCATGCGGAGTTGTGTCAATTATTTGTTCCAAATAATTACAATCGCTCTAGAAAACATAAACTATTTAATGTCCCATTCTGTCGCACTGTAGCTAGATCCACCTCCCCTATACCGCGTATGCTAACGATGCTCAACGCGCTCGTGGAGACCAACCCTGGATTAGATTTGTTTGCTGATGCTTGGAAGACGATATTATTAGAAAGTTTGCGATTCTGCGAGAAGACAGAGTGAAAGGTTTTAACATAATTTAGTGGTAATGGCTATTTTGCTGTACTAAATAATAATAATAAATAAATAAATAAATAAATCATATCAAAAACTTTTGTTCTATGACTTTTAAAAATGTATCCTATTTTAGTTCATCTGAGTTTTCATACAAAAATAAAATTATTTAAATTAAACGTTCTAAATATTACGAAGTCTATGCGAAGCAAGCGATAGTACACTAGCGGAGGGGAGCGGGGATCGAGCGGATTGGGGGGGGGGGTTGTACTTGATGCGCTTGCGTCGCGTCATATAGACGTAGGTAGGTATAGCACAATACAGAGTTGAAATGTGTTAGAGAGGACAACGAAATCTTGAAAAATATTTTAGGTAAATATGTATTGTAAAAAGTCATACAACAAAAGTTGATTTTTATAATGTTAGTAATACAGTCCAGCAAGGTTGTTAAGGCTTTAAAAATAACCCTGTACAGTGCGTTTCACTTAAGAAGTTACATCGGCGTAATGTTGGCTCCCCTGTCTGTCTACACAAAAAGAAGGGAAAAAAGGAAAGAGTTGCCTACTCTACCAAAATTGTTCCCCGAAATGTGAAACGAAATCGATTTTAACGGTAGTTGCAACAATTTTTGGAAAATTATGAGAGGAATGGGATTTTATTTTAAAAAAGTAGGTCTCGAAGGAAGTTGTTAATAGAGAGGAACGATACTGTGGCGTGGCGTTTTCGTTATTTGAAAGAATTGTAAGACAATCGGAATGGAGCCCAGCGCCCTATACTTTATACAAAAATAGTAACAATAAAAAAGGCAATTGTTAAAGTAACGAAGTATCAGTTAATCTCCCTCATATCAAGTAATTTAATTGCTAAAAATATGGCAACATTATTTTTAATACTACCAACATGACAGCAATGTAACTTCTTAAGTGAAACGCACTGTAAGTATCTACACTAATATAATAGACAGGTAAAGTTTGTTTTTTATTTGTATGTAGGAGATAATCTCTAGAAGTACTGGTCCGATTGCGAATTTTTTTTCACTAGTAGAAAGCAGCTTTATTCCTAAGTGACATAGGCTATATTTTAATTCATGAATCCCCAAGCGACCACCGGTGGCCGCGCATCTATTGTCTTACTATTGTGTCTCTAATTGACGGTATCTGAAGGGTTAAGCAAGCGGACGAAGCCGCGGGATAAAGGTATGATTCCGAACCACGCTGCACGCAGCAGTGCTGCCGCGACACTACTGGTCCCCATACAATTTATATAAGCTTATATGAGATTACATTCTGGGCTAGGCAGCAATGCCGCGGCAGCAATGTAGGCAGTGTGGCAGCACTGCGGCAACAACACTGCTGCTTGTTGCCGAGTTCGGAATCATAACTTTAAGCTACTGTTGTATGTACTCACGGACATATGCCTGCTAAGGTTGCCAGCCGAAGTGTATTTCTTCTCGCAGATCTTGCAGGGGTAGCCCCGCACCCGACTGTGCACAGCTTGGTGCGCCACCAGGCTCTGCTTCACTCCGAACGACTTGCCGCATGTGTCACATTTGAAGGCCTGTTCGCCTGTGTGTACTACGGCGTGGTCTTTCAGGTAATTGTAGTTCTGGAAAAAACAGAAATATTTTAGATATCAATAAAATCTAAATTATTAGAGCTATTCGATTGAGACTTTGTATATTTAACTAGCTTTTGCCCGCGCGGCTTCGCTCCCGCTCTTCCCTACTCCACACTACTATACCCAACTCTATCCTACTCTACCCTACCCTACTCTACACTACTCTACCCTACTCTACCGTACTCTACCATACTCTAACCTACTCTACCCTACACTACCCTAATTTTTTTTTTCCATAAGAACCTTATCCTCCCAATAACAATCACAACAAAAAAAAAAAACAGCCAAATCGGTCAAGCTGTTTTCATGCTATGTCGTGACAACGGAAAACGGGTTTCATTTTTATATATATAGAAGATTAATCTATTATTGACATCATATCCTGAGAATATGAACTATCCGGTACATCGGAAACCTACTCTATGACGGTTCAAAAAAACGACGAAACACTTCGAGAAAAGGTAGGTAGTGCCCTTGCGCTTCGCTTGGCTCGTCTTTGGCGGGGGCACTGCCGTGCCCCCAGATTAATATATATATAGTAGTGGCCTGTTGGTCTAGTAGACAGGATCACTGGTAGAATGCCTTGTTGCATTAAGTCCGCCTATGTACCACTACTGTACATGAAGTTTAAATAAATTAATAAGCATTATTAATTACTTAATGGAGCTGTTTTATTGACTACTAGCTTTCCGCCCGCGTGGACTACAGTTTATATCGCGCGGGCAGAGACCCGTACTCAGCAGTGGAATTATAGGTAGCCTATGTGTTATTCCAGTGTCTTTTCTACCTACATACCAAATTTGATCTAAATTCGTTCAGTAGTTTTTGTGAAAGCGTAACAGACAGACAGAGTTACTTTCGCATTTATAATATTATAGTAGGGATGTTTTGTTTTTTGTTTATTTTACCTAAGTTTTTTTTTCCTTAAATAGGTACTTTTACTCAAAAAAATTTAATAAAATATCTCCGCATAAAAATGTAAATAGCTTTCTAAGATAAGGGAGAGGGCACTGGTTCCTGTAACACAGGTATACTATTTCTACTACTATTCACCTAGCATGGGAGACTGGGATTTCATTTTATTGTACCAATTTTTTTATATCAATAAAAAAATTAAATATTAATTTGTAATGGAACCGTTTGGGACCATCATCATCTTCCTGCCCTTGTCCCGTTTCATTTGGGGTCGGCGCAACACGTTTTTTTCTTCAATTCTGTCCTGTCACTCGTCACGCTATCACTAACTCCCTTTTCTTTCATATCACTTCTCACACAATCCATCCAATTTTTTCTTTGGCCTCCCTCTCCCCCTCCATCCATTCACATGTAAACTCATAACTTTTTTAGCAACATGCGTTTCGTCCCTCCTTTTCACATGACCATACCAAGACAAACGATTCCCTTTCAACTTTTCAGTCACTGGCGCCACTTTCAAACCCCTAATATACAATAAAAAATATTGGGACCAAATAAACAATTTTATTTATTAATAGATTACAATCACGCAACTTGTCTGTGTAGTCTGTGTTATGCCAAGTTTGACTGGCCTGTTGGTCTAGTAGTTAGTGACCCTAACTGCTATGCCGGAAGTCGTGGGTTCGATTCCCACCCAGGACAAATGTTTATGTGATGAGCATAATAATAATAATTCACAACTATCACACAACACTGTCTAGTCCCAAGCTAAGCAGAGCTTGTGTTATTCATAAACATACTTATATATTTCTAAATACATACATATATAGATAAATTACACCCAGACACAGAACAAATGATCATGCTCATCACGTAAACATTTGTCCTGGGTGGGAATCGAACCCACGACCTCCGGCTCAGCAGTCAGGGCCACTAACCACTAGACCAATAGGTCTGTCAGCATGATCATTTGTTCTGTATTTAGAAATATATAAGTATGTTTATCAGTTGTCTAGTACCCATAACACAAGCTCTGCTTAGCTTGGGACTGGACGGCGTTGTGTGATGATTGTGGAATACTAAAATTAAAATAAAAAGTTGCAGAAAGCGACAAAGCTGGGAAACAGGCCAGGCATTAAACTTACGTGGAACATTTTCCCGCACACCTCACACATGCAGCCATTCTTCATGGCAGGGTAGTTGGTCCTGTTCTTTTCGGGGTGAACGCGTTTGAAGTGAATGCGGTACGCCCGGGAGCCTTGTAGTTCGATACCACACTGCAACATACAAAAAAGATAGTATTTTCAATATTTTCTATCTAATAATAGCAACAGACATACATATAGCATAAAGAATCCTCTGTCTCCTCGTACCCAAGCTTAACCTTTTGAACGCCAATCACTTGTATACAAGTTCGAGATGTTCGTGCTCTCAGCGCCACTACTTGATTAAAAGTAATAATAGTATAAAATAAATTTAAGACTTTTACAAGACCTTTTATTTTGTTTTTATGGAAAATTGCCCTGTTATAAGCCATATTTTTAACTTTTTCACACATAATAAGTTTTTGTTTGTTTTATATTCAATAGAAACAAAAACGCCAGAAATTATTTATTTACATTTGTTGCGTGGCGCTGGAGGACACATCGCGTATTATATAGATGGGCGTCGAAAAGGTTAAGGTGATGCATCACGACACACATTTTCACTGTTTTTCATACAACCGCTCATAACTGATTATGACGTTATTACACATTTTTCATTAGATATTTTGGAAACACAGTATCTTGTGGATATTATCTAGGTTTCTTAAGAAGCCAATTTCTAAATTTGTGTAAAACTAATCCAGTAAAAACATCTGAAAATGTCCTATTTTGTATGAACTTTGACACTTCATAATTTGCCTAAAAATTAAAAAGTCAAAAAACTTAAACTATAGAAGCCTTGCAAATTTTATTAAGACTCTAAATGACGACAACTTTTTTCAAAAACTTTTAAGGGTTTAAAAAAAAACAGCTATTTCCTGGAACAAGTTTTGTGAAATACTCGAGTAAATCTCGGAATTACCGAATACTAACAGAGTTTTCAGGCGTTATAACTCTTTTTTTCGCGTTGTCTTTTCGTCAAACATCGCATTGGGTTGAGTTAGATGAAGTAACAAGCTTTTAAACCATTTTCGATGTTGACGATAGGCGAGTGGAGAAGGATCCTCTTAAGGAGCCATTCTGTGACCTTACCCTTTTTTTTCTTTTTTTTTCGATGGGGAAAATCATCTTATGACAAAACCCGCTCTTGGGTGGAGCGGGAGATAGTGTCAGACTCTTACTGACTAAAAACCCCATCCAGTTCCTTCTGGCCTTCATACCGGGGCACGAGCACCCTTTCGGGCAACCCTGTCGCCAGTAGGCTTCGACCCAGCTGGGCCCCTCCTGCTGCTGACAACTCCTTGAGGCGCGCGGGAACGACGAACGACGGGGACGATCGGACAGCTAGCTACCCATGGCTCGCCGTCCGCGAGCCCGCGTCTACGGTGGCCGGAAATCGGGATCGGAATCCCAGCGGCGGCGGCGAGGGCGTTGTTGCCTGATGCGGTCGGCCTCCTCCTTTACTAGCATTACTGCTTCGCAGAAGGAGGCGACCGCCTGCCATTCCTCCTGTGATCTTACCCTTACATTAGCTTTTCGTAATGGGATAGATATTATGCAACTCATTAGCCAAATTATACAGCCCTTGTCGTCCTTGCAAGCACAGTGGTCCTTGAAAGACGGAGAAATATAAATAGCTTATCCTCACCTGTTCACAAGGTATCGGTTCCTCTGCTTTCTTCATCCGACTCGGGTATATCCGTCTCCTTTCGTTGATATCGGATATATCTGTATCCTTGTCGCGCATTCGTCGTTCGAGCTCCTCTTTCGATTTTCTACCCCTCTTAGCCATGTTCGATTCTCTGTTACCTGAAGGATTCGAAAATATTCCTGTTTACAAGCTTTTATTTAGTTTCAACCGTCCCGATGTTTGTCTGTAATCAAATCTTACAAATTTGTGACTCACTTCCCGGTTACCGATTGAGCTGAAATTTTGCGTGCATGTGTAATTCAAATTACAATGAATAATTATTATGACATGAGCTGATGTGATGATGGAACCGGAAGGTGGCTATAGGAACTTCGTAGTTAAAACGACACAACCCCATCGAGTTTGGGCTCGTATGATTCGTTGAGAAGAACGTGCAAGAAACTCCATGGACACTCTTTTAAATCATATTATGTGTTACATATAATGTTTCGTTACATATTTTTTGTTGTCACATCATTATTTCCACAAAATAAGCAAAGGACACACCTATTTCAAAAGAAGAAAAAAGAAATTGGTTTACCTGGGTTATGCTTAGCTGAAATCCTGAGATGCCGTTTGAGCGCCTCTGACGAGACAAACCTGACGTTACATGGCTCGCACAATGGACCATCTTCTGGTATCTGAAATAACAAATGTGTCAAATTAAGTAAACTTCCGAAATTCAGACACGATAGGTACCGAACATGAGGTCCTTTTTAACCGACTTCCAAACAACCTTTTAATAAAAATATTTTTTTCATAGCAAGCTTTTATAGCTCGGTATACCTATATAATTAGTACTCGTCAATACGAATCATACGAGCCCAAACTCAATGGGGTTGTGTCGTTTAACTACCAAGTTCCTATAGCCACCTTCCAGTTCCATCATCAGATCAGCTCCATGTCATAATAATTTTGCATTGTCAACTGATTTACACATGCCAGCAAAATTTCAGCTCAATCGGTAACCGAGAAGTGGGGCAAATTTAATTTACAAGATTTCATTACAGACAAACATCGGGACAGGTGAAACTAAATAAAAGCTTGTAAAAAGGAGGAGTTTCTCAATTCGGTTGTAGTTTTTAGGGTTCCGTAGTCAACTAGAAACCCTTATAGTTTCGCCATATCTGTCTGTCTGTCCGTCCGCGGATAATCTCAGTGACCGTTAGCACTAGAAAGCTGAAATTTGGAACCAATATGTAGGTATATCAATCACGCCGACAAGGTGGTAAAATAAAAAGTGGAAAAAAATGTTTTATTACGGTACTATACGTAAAGCGAAACCTCGAAACCAACGGGATTCTATCATCGACCCAGTTTGGCTTTCGAAGTAACAAATCTATCAAAGATGCAGTACACGAACTATTGAAAGACATCATTTCCAGCTTAGACAATAGGAAAAATTGCTTGGCGGTGTTTCTAGATCTGGCAAAAGACTTCGACACAGTCTCTATTCCACACTTACTGAAGAAATTGGAGGCTACTGGCGTAAGACGTATACCCCTGAAACTACTGGAGGACTACCTAACTAATAGAAAACAAAGAACTAAAATTGATAACAGGCTAAGTGACGAGGGATGTATAAAATTTGGTGTGCCACAGGGCAGTATACTTGGACCTACCCTGTTTTTTATTTATATAATCTTTGTGAAATGAAACTACAAAAGGGCAAAATTATAACTTTTGCCGATGACACTGCTCTGCTGTTTAGTGGTGATAGTTGGGAAGAGGTGTTTGGTGTCGCACAGAAGGGGTTTCAGGCAAGGAATTTAACTAGTTTTGCCATCGATACGCTAAGAAGAAGAAGAGTGGTATTTCGCTTTTATAAATATAGAAGACTAAAACCAAGGTAGAGTTTCAACGGCACATACCTGTGCATTCTCGAATCGATGCTTCAGCTTCTTATGCTGCACTAGACCTTTGGCGCTGACGAAGGAGTAGCCACAGAGATCACAAGCGAAGTCTGACGGGTGCCTGATGCGGAGGTGGCTCATGTACGTTGTGAATTTACTGGAAATAATACATCAATGAAAATGCACATAAATGAGGATGGATAAAGTGAGAAATGAGTATATAGGTTGACTGGTAATTAGTGACCGATACTTACACTCGTGATTGTACTCATGATTACAAACCACTTTCCCAAAGAGACTTTTTTTATACTCATTAGTTTTATTACAATAATAACAAAACAGCTGTTCGCGCAAATTCGCGCGCGCGCCTGCGACCTCTCAGCTGTTAGCCGCGTAACGCCGTTATCTCATGTACCTTAACTACAATAGTGATAGTGCACCCGCGCCGCTTGCAAACCCATCGGTGTATGTAATCAGTGTAGGTACCTACATGTTTCAGTTAAGGTGAATGCTCCAACCAGCCCGCGAAATTCATTTTTTTTTTTACGTTTTTTGCAATTTGCAGCCCAGTGACATGTTGTAGCTTTGTAAAAATGATCAAAACATTCGCTCCACATAGAAAAGGTGTAAATTGTTAAAATCTCCGAAATCTAACTTACATGCAACTTTTCTATGTGAAAGCTGATGGAGCGAATGTTTTGATCATTCTTGTATTTAAAATTATACTTGTTATTGCCGCGAATCATTTTTGGTGAAGTTACAACATGTCACTGGCCTGCAAATTGCAAAAAACGTAAGAAAATTAGAATTTCGCGGGCTGGTTGGAGCATTCAGTTTAAATAATGTAAGTTAAATATAGAGTATAAAAAAACAAGTTTCTTTGGGAAAGTTGTCTGTAGTCATGAATGAATACAATCACGTGTACCCTATATTAGGGGAAGTTTGAAAGGGGCGCAGTGACTAACAAATTGAAAGAAAATCGTTTGTCTTGGTATGGTCATGTAAAGAGGAGGGATGAAACACATGTAGCTAAAAGAATTATGAGTTTACATGTGGATGGATGGAGAGGGAGATGGCCAAAGAAAAGATGGATGGATTGTGTGAAGAGTGATATGAAAGAAAAGGAAGTTAGTGATAGCATGACAGGTGATAGGATAGAATGAAAAAAAAAACGTGTTGCGACAACCCCAAATAACACAGGACAAGGGCAGGAAGATGATGAAAAAAAAAAATGAATACTCACTCGAACTCACCGTCACAGTGCGGACATTTATATTTGGTCCCCTTATGCCATTGGGCGTGAAGCTTGGCCGACTGTCGATGAGTAGTGACGTAGTTACACTGTTTGCAGCTAAACCTCTGGGTGTGAAAACTTGTCATGTGGTTCTTGAGAGGGCGCGGGTGCTTGAAATGCTTCTTGCAGATCTTGCATTCGTGTTCGCCGTATTGCTAAAATAATATTCCACAACTATCACACAACGCCGTCTAGTCCCAAGCTAAGTAGAGCTTGTGTTTTGAGTACTAGACAACTGATAAACATACTTATATATTTCTAAATACATGCATATTATAGATAAATTACACCCAGACACAGAACAAATGATCATGTTCAAACATTTGTCCGGGTGGGAATCGAACCCACGACCTCCGGGATAGCAGTCAGGGCCACTAACCACTAGACTAACAAGCCAGTCAAATACCTATATATCTGTATAGACTTGGTACGACTTGGAACTTTTTAAAAGAATTGATAGAAGGTCAAAAGTGTGCTATTATTCCGAAGAAATTGAACCCCAATGTGATATTATAAGAGAGCTTATATAGGGTGACTGGTAATTAGTGACCGATAATTATACACATGATTGTATTCATGATTACAGACAAATTTCCCAAAGAAACTTATTTCATAATCATCATTTAACTTATGTTTTTTAACCGAACATGTAGATACCTAAACTGATTACATACACCGATGGGTTTGCAAGCATGGCGGGTGTACTATCACTATTGTAGGTAAGGTATATAAGACAGCGGCGTTACGCAGCTAACAGCTGAGAGGTCGAAAGCGCGAATTTGCGTAAACAGCTGTTTTGTTATTGTGATAAAACTTACGAGTGTAAGAAAAAGTGTCTTTGGGAAAGTTGTTTGTAATCGTGAGTACAATCACGTGTATAAGTATCGGTCACTAATTACCAGTCACCCTATATAATACGCAACTCGATTGTGAAATTATTTTTAAGTGATCACGCAGAAATGACCGCGATGGTACATTACTCACATCAGTATGCCGCGTTAAATGGCTGTTATAAGCACGTTCATCCAAAAATCCTCTAAAACACGCGGTGCATTTGAAAAAAGAACCCTTAAAATTCGAACTCTCCTGTCTTTTCACGTACTCGGCTAACTGTTCTTCAAACGTCAATTGAGTGTGTGTAAAAATATTGCCGTACGAATCATCGTTTCGATAAATCTTCGGTTTTTTTATCTTTTTCACCCTTTTAGCGGATTTCACTGCTTTCTCTTTCGTATTTTTCGTCTTAATTTTTTCTTTAGGAAGACTATCGTCTGAAGAACCATTTTCTTTATCAGTCAACACGTTTTCTTCTAACGGTCCATCTCTGTCTTTTAAAACATCCGTATCTGCAATTCCGTCGTCGTCAAATCCGGGGTCGTTAACTCCGGGGCTGTTAAATCCGTCATGGTTCTTATTCGTGATGTCATTTATGTCGAATAATTCGTTTTCGTCTGTGATCGCAACATTACATGGCGATGGAGATAAGTCCTGAAATGTTATTGGTTTTAAATGTTTTAATGATAACTTCTTGATGAAGATGTCTTTGTGTTTTGGACAGTTAACTGAAAAAATATGATTAAAATCTACACTAAAATTATAGAGGTGAAGTATGTTTTTTTTTGTAGGGGGTAATCTCTGCGAGTACAGCCCCCCTAGCCAAGTTACAACCGTTCCGCTTGCGTCGAACGCTTCGAGTTGACCTTGCCGCCAATTCTTTTGTTCTGACCACGTGACTGAGCGTTGAGACAACGTTATTCCCGTACATTTGAATAATAGTCTGATTGCTAAAATTTTCCACCGATAGAAAGCTGCTTTATTCCTGAGTGATATAGGCTATATAGGGTGACTGTTAATTAGTGACGGATACTTACACACTTGATTGTACTCATGATTATAAACAACTTACCCAAAAAATAATTTTTTTATACTCATTAGTTTTATCACAACAACAAAGCGTAGATGTTAGCCGCGAAACTCCATTGTCTCATGTACCTTACCTACAATAGTGATAAAGCAGCCGCGCCGCTTGCAAACGTATCGGTGTTCACGAAACGTGAACACTGAAGGGCGCGAACCGATGGGTGACGGCGGCGGGCGCGAATTTGCTCGAACAGCTGTTTTGTTTTTATGATAAAACTAATGAGTATAAAAATGTTTCTTTGAGAAAGTTGTCTGTAATCATGAGTACAATCACGTGTATAATTATCGGTCACTAATTACCAGTCACCCTATATATTACGTAAGGGGCGAACTAGCGGCTTCGCCCGCGTACTTAACCCTTCAGATACCGTCAATTAGAGACACAATAGTAAGGCAATAGATGCGCGGCCACCGGGTGTCGCTTGGGGATTCATGAATTATTATAGCCTATATCACCACTACTACTAGCAAAAGCTAGTAAATAATAAAAATATTTCACGGCACTTACATATTATTCATTAAACTCCAAGCGAACGCCGGCGTACGCGCACCGCACACGATTGAAGGTTAAATTAGTTTTCAAAAGATATAAGAGGCGCCACATGTTTAGAGTGGCGCTAGTTGTTTAGAGTGAACTGTGTCACGTGACTGCCATAACACAAACTAACGCAACACTGAGTGCTAGTACGATGTAAGTCAAAAAACATAAATAAAACTTACCGATTTCAACGTTTCCTCAGGTTTTTCCTTTATCACAATAATTTTCTTTTTCTCCCCGTCGTTGAAGCTGATTATACATGAAACAAAATGCATTGATATCATTAGTTACGCTTTACTACTTACTGAAGTCCTTCAGGTTGAATTATTACAGTAGCAAAGTTCGATATATTCACGGGTAATTTGAAAGACAACCGGCCGGTTATTTTTTCAATGTTTTTGGGAAAAATAAAACACAGTGTAAAAATTAGTGGAATGGAAGAAAATTTGAATTTTCTTCGATTCCAAAATTTGAATCCGCAGGTATACCTAGGCAGGGCCCGATCTAAGGGTGGGCAAGCCGGGCATTAGTCCAGAGCGGCAAAAAATGAGAGGCGGAAAAATTCCTATCTTCCAACCTAGCCATTAGCCATCCACACCTAAGTTAGCAGGTTGAGAATTTCATGTGCCACCTTCCAACCTACTTCAAGTTGGATAGTGGAAGGTTTAGTGTATGTAAAGGGCGGCGAAAATTATCTTTGCCCAGAGCGGCTAAATAGCTAGATCGGGCCCTGACCCCAAATGGATCGTTGAACTTTTCCTTACCTGTTACCTTGTTCACTCGAAGCTCCAACCTTCCTGATCGTCACTTTCTTAGCTTTATTGTCAGATACTTCTAGACTCTGTGTATCTTCTTCACTTAACGACTCATTCTCAGTATTACCGACCACATCTAGCCTGGCTTTGTTTTCTTCATCAGTTGCTATAACTGTATAGCTATAATCATTTATTGGTGCGTCAGCCATTACAGCATCTTCACTTTGAACCTTATCATTATTATTACAATATACATCACTGTATTCTATTGTATCTGTGAGTGTTGGAAATATTTCACTTTTCATATGTTTGCTTTGATTATTAGAATCATTTTCTGATCGAGGTCTGTCGATCATTATGGCTACTTCATTTAGGAGATTATTATTATCATATGCTTCATTGCTTTCTATTGTATCTGTGAGAGTTGAAAATATTTCACTTTTTATATGTCTGATTTGTATATTGGAATCTTTTTTTGAACGAGGTGTGTCAATCATTACTGTGACTTCATTTAAAACATTATTATTATCATATGCTTCATTGCTTTCTATTGTATCTGTGAGTGTCGAAAATATTTCGCTTTTTATATTTCTAATTTGAAAATTGGATTCATTTTCTGATTGAGGTGTGTCAATCATTACAGTGACTTCATTTAGAACATTATTATCATCATAATATGCTTCACTGTTTTCTATAGTATCTGTGGGTGCTGAAAATATTTCTCTTTTGATATTTTTGATTTGTATATTGGAATAATTTTCTGCTAGAGGATCAGATCCAACGGTAGTTCTTAAAGGTACATTTACTAATGGTTCTTCGTTCTCAAAGTATATTTCATCAGAGAGGAAGTCTCCGCATCTAATATCAGATGAAGTAGATACATGTTGAATAGTGAGAGGTGATTTGAGAGAATTGTGAAAGTAACGTTTCAATTTGGCGATGTTGCTTTTGTTCAGTACTATATCTGTGAGCAATGTGTTACTGAACAGCGCTTTGTTCTTGAACGCTGCAGCCGCTGCGAGCCGCGCTGCACACTCCCAACAAACGCAATGGAGTATGGTCTCCTTTCTGTCGCATACCTGATGAATGAAGATTAAATAGTTTCATGTAGGGTGACTGGTAATTAGTGACCGATACTTTTACACGTAATTGTACTCATGATTACAAACAACTTTCCCAAAGAAACTTTTTTTATACTCATTAGTTTTATAACAATAACAAAACAGCTGTTTGAAATACGAGCGCGCGCGCCTGCACCCGCTCTACTGTAAGCGGGATGACGTCTACAGTAGCGATAGTGCACCGCCGCTTGCATACCCATCGGTGTGGGGTTGCGATAGTCGTTGGTAGGATCCAGGAGTTGGGACTCGAGGTGGCGCTGCACAAATCCGAGGCGATGTTTTTCCACAGCCCTCGGAATGCGCCACTATCAGACTCCCAACTTACGGTAGGAGGAGTTCGCATCGGCGTCGGGTCGACGATGAAGTACCTGGGACTCGTTCTCGACAGCCGATGGAATTTCGGAGAACACTTCCGACGTTTGGCTCCCAAACTCAACCGAGCCGGGGCTGCTCTCAAGCGGCCCCCGGCCCAACCTTGGGGGTCCAGACGCCTCCTGCCGGAGGCTTTACGCGGGGATCGTTCGGTCCATGGCCCTCTACGGGGCGCCGGTGTGGGCGCCGTCGCTGGCAAAGCGACCGGCGTCCATACTGAACGCCTGCCAGAGGGTCATGGCAATACGGATGGTGCGGGGTTACCGCACGATCTCCCGCGAAGCGGCGAGCCTTCTGGCTGGCCTACCACCGTGGGATCTGGAGGCAACAGTCCTTGCACACATGTACGATAAGCGCGTGGAGATGCAACGCCGGGGTGAAAGTCCACTACCGCGACAGGTCGAGGTATGGCGGACAGAGCTCCGGCGGGATCTCACGGTGAAATGGCGTCAGCGACTATCGCAACCCAGTGCTGGGCACGCCACAATTATGGCGGTAAGTCCCCTCTTTGAGGCGTGGCTGGAAAGACCTCACGGCGTCCTTACCTTCCGCATGACGCAGGTCCTCACCGGACATGGCAAGTTCGGGAGGTTCCTGCATCGGATTCGAGCGGAAGAGACGCCCGGGTGCCGCCACTGTGCGGAACGCCCGGAGGACACGGTGGAGCACACAGTTGAGGTGTGCCCTGCTTGGGCGGAGCAACGCCGTGCCCTCGTGGGGGCGATCGGCGGCGGAGACCTCTCGCGCCGGGCCTTGGTTCAGGCCATGGTCCGGAGCGAGGAGGAGTGGCAGGCGGTCGCCTCCTTCTGCGAAGCAGTAATGCTAGCAAAGGAGGAGGCAGACCGCATCAGGCAACGGCGCCCCCGCCGCCGCCGCCGGGATTCCGATCCCGATTTCCGGCCACCGTAGACGCGGGCTCGCGGACGGCGAGCCATGGGTAGCTCGCTGTCCGATCGTCCGGTAACTGTCCGGACCGAGCCAAGGCGTCGACGGCGCGCACTGTTCCCGCGCGCCTCAAGGAGTTGTCAGCAACAGGAGGGGCCCATCTGGGTCGAAGCCTACCGGGGTCGGGGTTATCCGAAAGGAAACTAGAGCCCCGGTATGAAGGCTAGAAGGAACGGCGCGGGGTTTTTAGTCAGTAAGACTCTGACACTGTCTCCCGCTCCACCCAAGAGCGGGTTTCGTCAATGATGATTTTCCCCGTCGACAGGAAAAAAAAAATACCCATCGGTATATGTATCTGTCAGCGGTTAAAAGATAGCCCAAGACAGTTAGTTTATTTAACCGTGAGCCTTGAAATGACTAATCTGAGCCACGGAACATAGGCCTAGACTGCAAATGTGACGCGTGGTCATTTAGGTAAGTACACGGTGTTGTACCTTGAGATGTGCCGTTGCCGGCAATCTGGGAATGTTGCTAGCAATATTGCCAATATTCATACATCGGGCAATGTTCCCGCCAATATTCCCGCCAATATTCCCACTTCACGGCAATATTGCCGGCAACGGCACATCTCTAGTTATATCTACATAAAGTTTCTCTGTTTATGACACGGTGAGGAACTAAAATAAAAAATTTTATCTAATATTTTGGTACTTTACGTGCGTGCGCTAAACGCGCAGTACCTATTTAAATAAATAGGTACCTACATATACATCACTATAAGCACAAAATATATAGGTACAGAAGTCAATCTACATACAAAGCGCGCTCGAGCAACGCACACATAGACACCGCTCACGGATACGATATCTCGGAGCGCCTCGGCCCACTCGTCGAACAGTTCCGACTCAAACGCTCATTAGTGTGCGTCCTTCGAGCGTAGGTGTAAAAAGTGAAGTACATACATGAGATAGTCTTCTGTACCTATCTATTTTGTTCTATGGCGGTCAAGCGATTTTACAGTAGTTTCTGCATCTTAAGACTCACCGATATCCCCGTAACGTTCCGGAACATGTCCGTCAATTTGAAGTCCTTCATATCAAACATTTTGACATCCATAGCTAGGCACACGCGGCACACCTGAAAGAATGAATTGTGTGAACATTACCCCTCCTGTTAAGGATATAATGCTTAGAGGTTACATCGCTGTCCCCAGCGAATAATATAGTAGTTGACTATTGCGATAAAAGTGCTTTTTAACCGACTTCGAAAAGGAGGAGGTTCTATGTTCGCCTGAATGTATGTTTTTTTTTTTTGTATGTATGTTCACCGATATTTCGGTCAATTGTGGACCGATTTTGAATTTTTTTTTTTATTGTAAGTTTATGCTTCCAAGTTGGTCCCATAGAAATATTGTTATGATCTGATCATGAACTTCGAAGATATGGAACAGAACTCCTCATAGAATCATAGCAGAATTGTCGTAACAAGTAAAATTGCTTGGTTTATATACGTGTAGTCGATGACTGACTCAAAGAAAAGGGGGAGGGGGTAAATTCATGTAATATAACCGTATTTGGGATTACAAGAATCGTTATGAGATGCACTCTGGCTATAAGGTAATTTATGTTTAGCTGAAGGGTAGGTACTTTTTAGTGGTGCTACCATAACTAAAAAGTGAAAAATAAAAAACTTTTTACAAAAACAATTAAACCGACTTCAAAAAGTACAAAATAACTTTAATTTCGGAAGTCGGTGTTGAGTAACGAAGAGACAAGATTAGGTATCTATTATAGAAACACCGACTTCCGAAATTAAAGTTATTTTGTACTTTTTGAAGTCGGTTAAATTTTTTTTGTAAAAAGTTTTTTATACGAGGAATTATTGTTCTAGAGGTGCGTTTACACCCTGTGATTTCTTTTCACGTGATTCATGCTATATACAATATATATACTTTTCGAGTTAGATATTTTGTAATGAATTTACCTGTAGGTACTATTCGCCTCTAAATAAAAACTTTTATGTATGACGAATATCATCACAATAGATTAATACTGACTCCTCAAAAATTTCCCATTCCCAGTAAACTGTAATTACAAATTTATTCAAAGATCTCGCTATGTAAACCTGTTAAGAAGTTAAAATCAAAAACGGTTTTTTATTTTTCCTGTAAAATTTGGTGTTTTTAGTTACGATATTATTCGCTGGGGACGGCGACATCATTGTTTTTTAAATATGTAATTCTAAAAATTAAGTGGAGAAACTGCTTGAAATCATACTACTACAATGTAGAAGTCTGTATATTGTTGTGTTATTTGTAAAACACTGGAAAGGCAACCTCAATACTCAATACTCAATTCTTTATTGCAATCCATATGTTTACATAGATGGTTTTATAAATTTATAGATCAATATGGACCCAGTCGGGCACAGCAAAAAGTAGGAGAGAGGAAGAGGGCTAATTAGCAATTTACGGAGTTGAATATATAATGATTGTAGATCTAATTTGCTCCATTCAATTAGGTTTATTATTATGTATGTATAATATTATAATACTATATCTGTGTATGAGTAAAATATATCATGTATTTTAACCTCTCATGACAATATTAGGAACATCAAAAACAAGCTCTTGTTTTATGACTTTAAAAAAATTATCGTACATTGGTTCATCAGATTTTCATATAAAAAGAAAAATATTTAACCCTTCAGATACCGTCAATTAGAGACACAATAGTAAGACAATAGATGCGCGGCCACCGGTGGTCGCTTGGGGATTCATGAATTAAATAGAACGTTCTAAATGTTATAAGGCCTATGCGAAGCAAGTGATAGTACATTAGCGGAGGGCCGCTCCCCTCCACTATTGTACTACCGCTTGCTTCGCTCGGATAGTGCGCGGGAGGCGTAGGCGGGTACACCCTATATTTTGCTGTACCTGTATAGAACAACGAAATCTTCAATGTTTGTTTTTGGTAAATGTATTATGTTTTGTAAAAAGTCATAGAACAAAAGTTGTTATTTATGATGTTAGTAATACAGTTCTGCAAGGTTGTTAGTGTTTTACAAATAACCCTGTTTATATTATTTTTTAAAGAAAAGATGGATGGATTGTGTGAGAAGTGATATGAAAGAAAAGGGAGTTAGTGATAGCGTGACGAGCGACAGGAGAGAATGGAAGAAAAAATCGTGTTGCGCCGACCCCAAATAAAACGGGACAAGGGCAGAAAGATGATGATGATATTATTTTTTAAACAAAAATGTGAAAAATAAATGTATTCAAAATATTCATGGGGTATATATATAAATATCTGGTATCAACTAACCTTTATTTCAGCCTGGTTATCAGATTCAATCTGAAACAGAATAGTACATTACTACATGGTATAAAACAAAGTGCAGAGCAGAGAGAAAGAGTAGAGCAGTGGTGGCCGAGTGGTAATGGCCCCGACTTACGAGTTGTAGGTCGCGGGTTCGAACCCAGCCAGGCGCATTACTTTGTGTAATTTATTTCATCACCACTGCTCTCAAAACGGTGAAGGAAAACATCGTGAGGAAACCGGCATGTCTTAGAACCAAAAATTCGACGACATGTGACATTCACCAACCCGCACTGGGCCTGCGTGGTGGATTATGGCCCATTCCCTCTCCTAGAAAGGAGGCCTGAGTCCCAGCAGTGGGAACATTAAAAGGCTGATGATGATAAAACAAAGTCGCTTTTTCTGTCCCTATATCCCTATGTACGCTTAAATCTTTAAAACTACGCAACGAATTTTGATGCGGTTTTTTTTTAATAGAATTAGTGATACAAGAGGAAGGTTTATATTATGTATAATAACATCCATTAAATAGTGGAGAAACACCCGAGCGAAGCCGGGGCGGGTCGCAGTTGAGGCGGTATTTAGACACGAGCCATGGCGAGGTTCTTAAGAGAGTCGAGAACGGTAATCATTAATTACTCACGTGTATCATACGACGTTTTTCAATACACTTGTGAAGAAAATAACTGTAAAACTAGTAAACTTTTGTGGCGGTAAAAATCTCTTTTCATCAACGCGCCCATTTTTTTTTTTCCCCGTAGGCACGACGCGCGCCTATCTTGATACAGTAACTGTAATATAATTATGGCGGGGGAGAGGTTCAACAAAAAGGTTTTAACTACATTATAGCACTAGTGCGAAATGGTAATCAAAATGTCACAATTTGGTAACAAGTGCCATTATATACCTAAGTGCAGTGCAATAAGAGTCACTTTATGAGCAAGTGTATTGAAATAGTAGATTATGTGACTAGGGGATGAACACTGAAGCAGTAGCTTAGGGCCAACGCTGCGTTACACGGTCGCCCGATCGCACACAAAAGTGCATCGTCAACGCGTCGCGATTCGCCGCGCGGGTGCCCGCGTAAATCGGCTGTTACTAAGTTATCATTGCGATCAAATTCGCAAATAATGTTGAAAAATTAGAGCTAATCATACCGCCAAATCAGGCGAAGCGGAGATTCTAGCATCTAAATCTGGCGTAGCGGAGGTGCCAGCGCCTAAATTTGGCGCAGCGCAGATACTGGCGCCTAAATCTGACGTAACGGAGGTGGTAGCAGCTGATACAGCAGGCTGTAGACAAGCATTAAAAATTATTAGTATTTTTGATGTTTCTTGATTTCATTAACCTTTTTGACGCCCATCTATATAACAGGGCAATTTTCCATAAAAACAAAATAAAAGGTCTTGTAAAAGTCTTAAATTTATTTTATACTATAATTACTTCTAATCAAGTAGTGGCGCTGAGGGCACGAAAATCTCGAACTTGTATACAAGTGATTGGCGTTCAAAACGTTAATAGTATTTTTAATTAACTATCATTTTTTGGAGATTATGCGAAAATTGCATTTTGTGAAAAGTCATTTTGCGATAATGGCATTTTGCTAATGCAACGTTTTGCGATAGTGTCTTAAAAATATGACGTTTTGCGATATGGCGTTTTGAGAATATGACAATTTGTGAATATAAAGGTTCATACGCACTATGCGGTTGCGAATTCGGCTGCCCGTGATACGGCGTCCTGCGTTTAGCTGCACGGCTAGCCGCATTGTGGCCGCATAATGCGTATATACCCTAAGTAACATAGCCCTAAGAGGTTGCTAGTGTTTTACTAACCCTGTATAGTTTTACGTGACATAATTATGCGACAAGAAAAGAGAACCTGTTTTACAAGCTTTTATTTAGTTTCACCTGTCCCGATGTTTGTCTGTCATCAAATCTTGCAAATTAAATTATGATCCACTTCCTGGTTACCGATTGAGCTGTTATACAATGCAAAATTATTATGATATGGAGCTGATCTGATAATAGAACCGGAAGGTGGCTATAGGAACTAGGTAGTTAAACGACACAACCCCATCAAGTTTGGGCTCGTATGATTCGTCTTGACGAGTATTAATTATACAGGTATACTGCGCTATAAAAGCTTGCTATGAAAAAAATATTTTGAAATCTGTTAAAATACCTTTTTTGGAAATCCTGTTCTGCGAATTCGACGTAGTCCTTGTTTTGTAACGTATATATCTCTCTTATCAAAATGATCGGAACATATTAAACTAGACAATATTGGCTGCCATTGTGGTTCATTTCGGCTCAATCTTACAGCAGCCGTCCATTCATTTCTTATGTCAGTTTTCGATGGAAACCTAAAATGATAAATGATATTTATTTTTGCAAATAGGTTTAAAAAACACTTTTTCATTACTCATACTCTGAAAGTAGGTCTGAAGTTGCCTGAGGAGCGGGCTGAAAAGTATCACACTTTTCATCCCTAGGGAGTTTTACTTTCAACTAACAGCTGTCAAATTATTTAAAAAAAAAACTAGTTCTATCTTCTTGTATTCGTAATAAAAAGCACAGTGCTTACCTCGGGGTTAAAGTTACTTATTTAGTCTCTCGAATTAACTCCAACTCCTTCTCGGGATGAAATAAGTAACTTTCACCCCTAGTGTAACAATGTACTATTACACATCTTTTTTATTCATCATTTTAAGCTAGATGAGGCCGGTGTTTCCTAGCTGACTACCCTGAGAAGAAACACCAAAACAAACTCAGGGGTCAAAGTCTCTTTTAAGGTTCATACAGTAGATATGTAATGGTCAAATCACATGAGAACCATGCAGATTAGTCTGAGATGGTCTTTTGAAGAAAGTACCACACAGATTTGAGTGGACCTGTCCAGTCAGTGCAAGTATCACTGTCAGTATTCACAAAGCTCAACCCAGGGCTAATAATATGATAGATAATATTTCATAGTAAAATAGAAGGTCTATAAGTAGGCGTGTAAGTTACTCAACAATTTAAACAAAACAAAATTCATCCAAATTACATCCCCTGCCCTTGGGCGTAGCGGGAGACAGTATCAGACTCTTATTGACTACAAAAACCCACTCCGTTCCTTCGTGCCTTTCATACCGGGGCTGAGCCTCTCTTTTGGAACTAGACTCTGGCCCCAGTAGGCGACCTAGCTGGGCCTTGCTGTTGCTGACGACTCCTTGAGGCGCGCGGAAACAGTGCGCGCCGTCGACGACTTGGGCTCGGTCCAGACAGTTACCGGACGATTGATGAATCAATCGTTGTCGTTATTAGATACATGCAGCAAGCGCAGGAACGAATCACGAGACGTCTATGGCGCGACGACGCGGCGAGCCAATCACTGATGCTCCTCGCCCCCACGTTTCACTTCGTACCACTAAAGAGGCTGAATATTTGACTTCAGCGCAACTTGAAGCCAGCGCTCAAGATCTGTGCCAGTATATATATATATTAGCTATACTTATCCACACTTTTAGGTAACAGAAATATTACTGGCAACATCGCCTCGATGCTGTCCATATCAATTACCTATATAATTTGCAAATAAATAAAAAATTAGGACTTTGGTATAAACTTACCTGTGAAACGTTATTCCTTCAGACTTTTTCTTTTTGTTTATGCACGATTTAAATGCACAAGCCGGCATTTTGTTGCCAAATATACTGCTCGACACCCTGAGAGATACTGGGTTAACTCAGTAGTATATAATATCGAAAAGGAGTGCAGTTTGTCGCATGTATGTGCGCCTGACTAGTTAACCAATAATATCGAAAAGGAGTGCAGAGGACCGTTTACATAAAGGGGCACACTTATTTCCAACTTTCCAAGGCCGTGAGGTGAGTTAAACTTCCTTTTTTACTTCGGAGACAAGCCAAAACAATTGACATTGATTTTCCTTCTTTTTTGCTCTACACTTTACAATGCTACACACAGGCATATTGTTTTACTGTTTCACTATCCATATAATGAAGTTTTAATAAATAAATCTTCGTAATTTTCTAGAAATCGTAACAATATAAAACATAAACATACGTTTGACAGCGCAACTTGGCAACTACCACCAGTGTTGCCACTATGATTTCCCAAAAAAGGACGAATGGCTTTCTGAAAAGGTACGGTTTTTAACTCCTAGTTACGGTTGGGTCGGGATACTTCTGCAAGAACTAGATCAGTTTTTTTTCCTTCGAGTTGGCTGTCTTCGACCATAGGTTGGAGAAAAAGCGATAGGGAATCGTACTTATATATACCTCATTTCAGTATTCAAAGTTCTCGAGTACGAGGCGCTAGAGTTGGCTTTTGGAATTATTTTGAATTTGAAAATATTTTTAATATCAAAAGAGCATTTAAACATTTTTACAAAAACAGAGAAATTGTAAATGTTTGAAGAAGGTACAAATCGTTTTCATAAAACTCAAGTAAATATATAAATTAGCAACGAAAATTGTATGAATTTACTAAAATTATTTATGGAGATTGATAATCTGTTTGAATATGTTCCAATCAGGAATCATTATAATTTAAATTTTTGAACTCATTTTTGAGTAAGGCGTGTATTAACACGCCTTACTCCATTTAATAATCGACATTATTAATTATTGGATCGAGTGAGGCTTGAATTAATAAGTTTCAAAATTTAAATACAAACTGAGCTTGAGCTTGAGCCAAGGGCGCGGGCTTGCGGACGGCGAGCCATGGGTAGCTCGCTGTCCAACCATCCGGTAACTGTCCGGACCTAGCCCAAGACGTCGATGGCGCGCACTGTTTCTGCGCGCCTCAAGGAGTTGTCAGCAACAGAAGGGGCCCAGCTGGGTCGAAGCCTACTGGGGCCAGGGTTATCCGAAAGGAAGCTCGAGCCCCGGTATGAAGAGGCTAGAAGGAACGGGGTGGGTTTTTAGTCAGTAAGAGTCTGACACTATCTCCCGCTCCACCCAAAAGCGGGGGTTATGATAAGATAATTTTTGCCCATCGTTAAAAAAAAATTTAGATCAAATCAGCTCTGAAACTTTGGATCTAAATTAGATCTTAAAAATAGGATTTTTTTACATTTAATTAGATCCTTTTAGATATTTTTCAATTTTACTAAATTTACTCAGATCTAAGTGAATTGTAGTTAATTGTAGATCTCAGTTTATCTGAATAGATTGAGATTTATTTCAACAAATGTTTATTTTTCTAAAAAAAAATCATTTCATTTACAAAGTCTTTTTAGATCTAAAAACATCAAATTACATTTAAAATGTTTCAGAAGAAGGCGATTTTTTTGTGTTTTTTACTCTTTGTAGTTTGTATGTGTGTTGTTCAAAATATTTTTCATTCGCAAATGCAATGTGTTCCTTAACCCTTCAGATACCGTCAATTAGAGACACAATAGTAAGACAATAGATGCGCGGCCACCGGGTGTCGCTTGGGGATTCATGAATTAATAATATAAGACCTAATTTAGGATTGAGAGCTCAGTAGCCGTAATTGAAATTCGAAATATTTCGAAGTTGTTCGTATGCACCAAAATATATGTAGGTGTGTGGGTACTTTATAATTTCTTTTGACTCGTTTGCGATGCCATTCACCCTAATAGCTATTGACAAAAGGCATATTATTGGGTGAATGACAGTATTTGTTATGTTTACGTTTTTTATTTTCTTTCGTTAATTGTGGTTTGAGTGAGTGCGATCTTGACCATGACGTTATTATTTCGCGAGTTTCTTGAGTTTGAACTATTAAAAATGTGTGTGTAAAAAAACAAAATTGTTTTTTTATGTGTTCTTAACTTTGTTTATTAGTTATGAATGTAAATATTTACATAGGTAAAAACCATTTTAGTGCTTTCTTTTAAAATATACTCAAAGATTTACTTGGTGTAATTAATAATAAAGGTACAAACCATGGCTCCGCCAAAAAGTTTGGCTGGGATCATTTTGTGGACAGTGGTGAAAATAAAGCTAAATATGCAAAGTAATTATATCATACAAATCGGGAGCGTCAAACCTTACCAAGTTTGTGCAAAGAAAACATATTTCCGTGAGTTTTGTGAGAATGGAGCAAATTGAACATCAAGAGGAACAGATACAGGTGCATTCCTGTGGTGTTCAATAACACACGCTACACTTTACATATTTATTACTGTGCCCGAAATCTGGTCTGACACGTCCGACTCGCTCGGTGGCTAGCTCACAACTGCGGTCTGCGGGTCGACTACCCTACCATTAGCAGTACTACCAGTGTGCACGTCACGTATAGTGCGTAGATAGGCATCTACGCACTATACGTGACGTGCACACTGTACACCACAATTCCCACTGTGCAACCTATTAATTTTAAGTTCCTGATGTAATTTTTATTTTTCGTTTACCTACAATAAAGTGAACATCTATTTATCTAAATAAAGACAGCTAATATTGGCGTGTTGCAAGTGATGACTTATGGCTCCGAAACGTGGTCGCTTACAATGGGCCTTATAAGAAGACTCAAAGTCACCCAAAGGGCGATGAAAAGGGCTATGCTCGGAGTTTCCTGGCGTGATCACATCAGAAATGAAGATATCCGCAGGAGGACCAAGGTTGCCGACGTAGCTCGAAGAATCGCCAAACTTAAGTGGCAATGGGCAGGGCGAAAGGTTCTGAAGTGGCGACCACGTACCAGAAGACGCAGCGTTGGAAGACCTCCAACAAGGTGGACCGACGACCTGGTCAGGGTCGCGGGAATCCAATGGATGCGTGACGCACAGGACCGGTCGTTGTGGTGACGCTTGGGGGAGGCCTATGTCCAGCAGTGGACGTCTTTCGACTGATATAATGATGGTGATATGATGATTACGTTTTTATGTTTGTTAGTTACCTCACAGAACTCCGTCGTTTATGGACAGATTGGCACTTTTTTCCCCCTTAAAGGAAATGCTTTCAGTTTGGACCCATTTTTTTTTATATGATGATGATGATGAATACTGTCGTACAAACTGATGCGTCTAGTTCGATTAGGTCTAATCCATTCAGTATTTCCACAATACTTCGGCGCGATTGTCAAAAAATAAAACAAAATCATACATACAGCCGAACGTAGTACCTCCTCCTTTTTAGGAAGTCGGTAATAAATGGCTTGTTTCTTTATTCTTTGTTGTACACAAATAATTTATACGAACAGTTTAAAAAAATAGTACGTTCTGAGAAAATGATTCAGTAATTGATCATCATTTAATGAATTTGGTCATATGGAACTTAGGACTTACAGCCTTTTTAAATAGTAAAGGACGAGGGTTTTCGTGCATAAACGAATTTCGCTTCTCCTAATGACGTAATACCATCGCGAAAGTATTTCGCCAATAATTTATTGCTGGGGATGTAAGACATAAAAATAAGTACATAAATAAAATGAATTGTCTGCTAAGCTAAGCTGATACTAAGTTTTTAATCAAGTTCTTGACAAAATACCGATAAAACAATATAAATTTTCTTAGATATATTCTTACTTATCTTACTTATCTTGTGATAAGTAGGAAGGAAAGATTGCATTTTCATCTACAAAATCCGTATGAAATTATCGCATGGTACGAACTAGAATAATAGACTGAAAAACGCATTTGGCTTAAAATTCTTTCTAGTATTTAATTCCAGGTTTCTGACCCTAGTATTTTTACAAACTCGTACTTGCAAGCTCTAGTATTGATCTTTGCACAGTGTTGCCAATTTAGCGACTTTGTCGCTAGATCTAGCGACAAAAAAAATCTAGCGACCTTTCTAACGACTTCAGTTTACTTTCATACTTTAGCGACTTTTTGACATATAGAGTTGGCAACACCAGCTGTCAAGTGCAGTCAAGTGAACAACAACACTGGAGGCTGAATGGTCTATAGATCGATGCCTGCCTTTTTTACGGGCGAACGAAAAAAAAAAAAAAACAACAACATTGGATTTGCCTTGCGATTTGTAGGAACAAAAACAATCTCATCTAAATTGTTTTGTGTTGTGTGTGCTGCAAACTAAATATGTCTGCATGTTCAATCATTCAGTGTGGTGCAAGGAAAAACCCCGATCAACCTCTTCTAACCCTGCATAGGTTAGTAGCCGTATTTTAAGAAAAACTATCATGCTGTTGTTTTTAACCGACTTCGAAAAGGAGGAGTTCTATGTTCGGCTGAATGTGTTTTTTTTGTATCACCAATATTTCAGTCAATTGTGGACCGATTTTGAAAATTTTTCTTTTTGATTTAAATGTTATGCTTCCAAGTTGGTCCCATAGAAATATTGTTATGATCTGATCATGAACTTTGAAGATATGGAACAGAACTCCTCATAGAATCATAGCAGAATTGTCGTAACAGTTTATACGTGTAGTCGATGACTGACTGAAAGAAAAGGGGGAGGGGATGTATCGAACTGATCTGGCGATAAAGCCGGAAGGTAAATTCACGTAATATAACCATATTTGGGATTATTAGAATCGTTATGAGATGCACTCTGGCTATAAGGTAATTTATGTTTAGCTAAAGGGTCAGTACTTTTTAGTGCTTCTACCATAACTAAAAAGTGAAAAATAAAAAACTTTTTACAAAAAAAAATTAAACCGACTTCAAAAAGTACAAAATAACTTTAATTTCGGAAGTCGGTGTTGAATAACGAAGAGACAAGATTAGGTATCTATTATAGAAACACCGACTTCCGAAATTAAAGTTATTTTGTACTTTTTGAAGTCGGTTTAATTTTTTTTTGTAAAAAGATTTTTTACATGTTTTTATTTGCACAGGTTCCCTAAAAATGAAGTGCTACGTCAGAAGTGGCTTGAAGTCATTGGGGTGGAAAATGTCAAAACTGGAGTTAAAATACCACGAGTCTGCTCAACACACTTTGCAGAATCATCCTTCAACAGAACCCTTGATGTAACGAGGCTGCGTGATGATGCAGTACCGTCAATCCACCTTGTAGTAAGTTAAAACAATAAATAACTTCATCATCATCATCATTTCAGCCGACAGACGTTCACTGTTGGACATACGCCTCCCCCAACTGTCGCCACAATGATGGATCCTGTGCGTATAAACTTCATATTGACTAAATATCTATATCAACCTGTCGGTTCATCCAATACGTTACTATTAATGTTCCTGTCCCAGTGATGACTTATGGCTCTGAAACGTGGTCGCTTACAATGGGCCTTATAAGAAGACTCAAAATCACCCAAAGGGCGATGGAAAGGGCTATGCTCGGAGTTTCCTTGCGTGATCGCATCAGAAATGAAGATATCCGCAGGAGAACCAAGGTTGCCGACGTAGCTCGAAGAGTCGCCAAACTTAAATGGCAATGGGCAGGGCACATTGCACGCAGAACAGATGGTCGATGGGGACGAAAGGTTCTGGAGTGGCGACCACGTACCGAAAGACGCAGCATTGGAAGGCCTCCAACAAGTTAGACCGACGACCTGGTCAGGGTCGCGGGAATCCGATGGATGCGTGACGCACAGGACCGGCCGTTGTGGCGACGCTTGGGGGAGGCCTATGTCCAGCTGTGGACGTCTTTCGGCTGATATGATGATGATGATGATGAAATACCACACGAATATAGTGAGAGGACTAAAAAGAACAAAACCGTTCGAGTTAGTGTTTAGTGATAGTGAATAGTGAAATGTAGCATAATGGAGTTGTTTAACCCTTCAGATACCGTCAATTAGAGACACAATAGTAAGACAATAGATGCGCGGCCACCGGTGGTCGCTTGGGGATTCATGAATTAGGCAAAGCTCAGCGCAGATGTCGCTGCGTACACTTGACCCAGGGGCTGCGTTCAAAAATAACCAGAGTCGAGTAGAGTTTCAACCCAGGGTCGTTCATAAATAACTCGAGTAGCTACCCTAGAGTTGAGCAGTGTAGTTTAGACAGTTCGCATTCAAAAATGCCAGAGTAGAGTTATCACCCCGAAATCATTACAGTTAACTCTAAACTTATTTTTGAACGCAGCCTAGAATAAAATAATCCCTGCAATAATGGTTATTTGTCACTGTCATAGATATTTTGTTTATTATGGGTCAAGCGTTTAAAGCAACACCTGGAGGCGGAAAAAGTACTATCCAGTAAACAACTCCAGTCATTGCTACCTAATAAATACAAGAACGAAGTGTAATCACTATAAGAAAAGTGAATAATGACACAATAAGAAAAGTGCTGTTGGACACATTCTTAGTTATTTTTTTTTTTTTTGAAGTTATCATGTAATCAGTCATGTGAACTATCTCAAAGAGTTGTCAGCAACAGGAGGGGCCCATCTGGGTCGAAGCCTACCGGAGTCGGGGTTATCCGAAAGGAAACTAGAGCCCGAGAGAGAGAAAATCGTCTTTGATGAAACCCGCCCTTGGGTGGAGCGGGAGACAGTGTCAGACTCTTACTGACTAAAAACCCCGCGCCGTTCCTTCTAGCCTTCATACCGGGGCACGAGCTCCCTTTCGGACAACCCTGTCCCCAGTAGGCTTCGACCCAGCTGGGCCCCTCCTGCTGCTGACAACTCCTTGAGGCGCGCGGGAACAGTGCGCGCCGTTGACGTCTTGGACTCGGTCCATTACCGGATGATCGGACAGCGAGCTACCCATGGCTCGCCGTCCGCGAGCCAGCGTCTTCTTTTATCATTGACACATTCTTAGTAAAGACAATTTATTAGTTTAGGATATAATTAAATTACTTATTTGTCTACATATAAGGCTAGATTGTAATAAAAACTGGGGTTTATCATTTGGATGGACTCGAGGAATAGGGAAAAAAATAATATCTCTACACAATGTAATGTAAAAAAATACTTTCAGCCTTCCAATAAAACACACACGCCGGTTCTGGGTAAAATAAAAAATGTCAAAGAACAGACTTCCTCCATGAAGACTCAACCACCGTTACCAATGAAAAACCTGGATCGGATTCATAAAGAGGTAAATAAAATAAACTTTAATTTGTTGTTCAATTAAGTTACCTTACCATTACCGTTCTCGGCTCTCTTAAGACCCTCGCCATGGCTCGGGCCTAAACAGCGCCTCAACGGTAAACACCAACATTACACGCTTATATCATAATGTACCTACTATTATGTTTATCAAAAATATAATAAAATTAAGTTTTAGAAATCCAGTTCATCAGAAGGGTCAAGTGCCATATATAAAAACGGCAAAAAATCACGTTTTTTTTTTTTTTTAGCCTTCACTGTCCCACTGCTCGGCAAAGACCTCCAATTCCAGATCGCAAAGTAAAATAAATAAAAAAAAATATATATTTCCTTTCCTAAACTGTATATATTTCCTCAGATTTATTAAAAATACTATTGATAAAATTTAAAAATTACAATAATAAATTGTGTGACTTCAAGGCTAAAGCAGAAAATAGATAGTGTGGTGTTCAAGAACACATAGGTACTACACTTTATATATTTATTACGGTGTCCGGAGTTAGGAGTTGGCACGTCCGACTCGCTCGGTGGCTAGCTCACAACTGAGGGCCGGCCGACTACCCCGCCACCTAGCGGCCAATCTATGCACTATACGTCACGTGCATACTGTACACCACAGATAGGTACAGAAGACAATCTCATGTATGTACTTCACTTTTTATACCTACGCTAGGGTCATCGCGTTGCACCGAACTGTACAAGTGCGACCGGGCGATTGAGCCGAGATATCGTGTCCGTGAGCGGTGTCTGTGTGCGTTGTGAGAGCGCGCACAGTATGTAGTTGTCTTCTGTACCTATCTATTTTGTGGTTGGACTGAATAGGCTCTTAATAAACTAGTGCGCCTCACCACCAACGATTGCATCACTGCTTATCATCAGGTGGAATCGCAGTCAATCACTAGTAGTAGTAGTAAAAGATACAAAAAAAACTAATAATTTGAATGTTTCTTTACAGCCTGGGGCATCAGCTCCTAGCACCTGTGCCTCGCCAGATTTGTCGGTATGACTATTTTAAAATTTTCACCATTATTTGTGACTTAGATCCAGGTTCCCTCACAGTTGTCGGGAGTTATTTACATAAAACCCTCACTGTGTTCGGGATTAATACTTAGCAAGAGTATCGGGCCGATTTTTAGGTCGCGGTTTCGGTCGAGTTTCGGCTAAAAAACGAGTTTCGGTTGCAAACCTGCCGAAACTACGACTAAAACCGAAACTGCACTCGGGAGTTGTCGCGCTTTGATCGGTCATGTTCAGCGCATCAAATTCCTTCCAAGCGAGTAAGCAACGAAGACATTTTACCGAGTCCACGTGTCTAATCATGGGCCCAGCTGGGTCGAAGCCTACCGGGGTCGGGGTTATCCGAAAGGAAACTAGAGCCCCGCTATGAAGGCTAGAAGGAACGGCGCGGGGTTTTTAGTCAGTAAGAGTCTGACACTATCTCCCGCTCCACCCAAGAGCGAGTTTTGTGATAAGATGATTTTCCCCGTCGACAAAAAAAATAATAAAAAAATAGTGTCTAATCATGTCGTGACTGGCTTGTGTTTGCAGTCCGTTTTACCTGCTTCCAAACTAAAATCGAGTGCAGTAACATTCATGACAGTTAACGAATATAAATACCAACACTTAAAATGCATTAAAAAGAAATAAAGACTGACTGATACAATAACGTTTTCTTTATTTTTTTCCCTCAAAACTTGATCCTTGTAAGTTTCGGTTTCGGCCGAAACTGAGACTGTTGCCGAAATTCGGTTTCGGCCGAAACTGAGACTGTTGCCGAAATTCGGTTTCGGCCGAAACTGAGACTGTTGCCGAAATTCGGTTTCGGGTCCGGTTTCAGTTGAAAAACCAGTTTCGGTCGGACTGTTTACCATCATGTAGGATCGCAGTCAACCACTAGTTTAGAACAGATTATATATATTTTGTATGTTTGTTTACAGTCTCGTGGATCATCTCCTAGGAGCGCCTCCGCTTCGCCAGATTTGTCGGTATGATTATTTTAAATTTTTCACCATTATTTGCGACTTTGATCTAGGTTCCCTCACAGTGCTCGGGAGTTAATTATATAAACCCCTCACTGTGTTCAGGATTCTTAGCAACATACTTAGCAACCTTCGTTTTTGAGCAGTTGTGGCTGAGTGGTAATGGATCCGAGTTGTAGGTCGCGGGTTCAAAACGAGCCAGGCACATTATTTTGCGTAATTTATTTCATTACCATTGCTCTCAAAACGGTGAAGGAAAACGTCGTAAGGAAACCGGCATGTCCTAGAACCAAAAATTCAAAGACACGTGAAATTCACCAACAGCACTGGGCCCGCGTGGTGGATTACGGCCCATTCCCTCTCCTAGAGAGGAGGCCTGAGTCCCAGCAGTGGGAAAATAAAAAAGGCTGATGAATCTTCGTTTCGTTCGGAATTAAAAATGCTGCCTGCGACTTTTAGCCACTGCTTTATCCCCTAGTCACGTAATATACTGTTCTGTTTCAGATGGAGGATGATAACCTGGTCGAAATTAAGGTAAGTAGTGGTGGGGTAGGAGTTTGAATGTAACGCTTCTAGTTTAATTTACTCTGTTTATGTTGTTAGAAGTAAAGGGAGTTAGTGATAGCGTGACGAGTGACAGGACAGAATGGAAGAAAAAAACGTGTTGCGCCGACCCCAAATAAAACGGGATAAGGGCAGGAAGATGATATTGTTAGAAGCGCGATTCATTATACAGGCTTATTTGTAAAATACTAATAACCTTTTAGAAATAACCTTGTCCCAACGGTGGGAATATTATAAAGCCGACTATGCTATGTAGGAATGTATTACTAATATCATATTTTGCCAATTGAGCCGATTGAGCTGAAATTTTGCATGCACGTATAAATCACATGACAATGCAAAATTATTATGACATGAAGCTGATCCGATGATGGAACCGGAAGGTAGCTATAGGAACTTGGTAGTTAAACGACATAAACCCTACAAGTTTGGGCTCGTATGATTCGTCTTGACGAGTATTAATGATATAGGTATACAGAGACTAAAAATCTAAAAACTTTGAGGATTGAGGAGTTTTTAGATTTAATTTATGATGGTGTTATGAACAATCCTAGCAATTTTCAGCTGGGTGGGAATTTTGTAACTTTACCCCTGGATGAAACGCATGTTGCTAAAAAAGTTATGAGTTTACATGTGGATGGATGGAGGGGGCACAGGGAGGCCAAAGAAAAGGTGGATTGTGTGAGAAGTGATATGAAAGAAAAGGCCGTTAGTGATGGCATGACGAGTGACAGGACAGATTGGAAGAAAAAAACGTGTTGCGCCGACCACAAATAAAACGGGACAAGGGCAGGAAGATGATGAATGACCCCTATTTTTTGGTCTAATTTGACTGGACTATAATTCATTGTTTCAGGTCTGCCGCGTGTGTTTAGCTATGGATGTCAAAATGTTTGATATGAAGGACACCAAATTGACGGACATGTTCCGGAACGTCACGGGGATATCGGTGAGTCTTAATCTCTATAATATAAAAATGAATGGCAAAATGTGTTGGTAATGCGCATAACTCAACAACGCCTGGACCGATTTCGCTAATTCTTTTTTTGTTGTGATTGTTATTGTGAGGAAAAGGTTCTTATGAAAAAAAAAAAAAATCAGGGTTGTGTAGGGTAGAGTAGGGTAGTGTAGAGTAGGGTAGAGTAGGGTAGGGTAGAGTAGAATAGGGTATAGTAGGGTAGAGTTGGGTATAGTAGGGTGGAGTAGGGAAAAGCGGGAGCGAAGCCGCGCGGGCAAAGGCTAGTCTATGATATAAAAATGAATCGCAAAATGTGTTGATAAGCGCATAACGTAACAACGCCTGGACAGATTTCGCTAATTCTTTTTTTGTTGTGATTATTATTGTGAGGAAAAGGTTCTTACGAAAAAAAAAATCAGGGTAGTGTAGGGTAGGGTAGAGTAGAGTAGAGTAGAGATGTGCCGTTGCCGGCAATATTGCCGTGAAGTGGGAATATTGGTGGGAATGTTGCCGGGAATATTGCCCGATGTATGAATATTGGTGGCAATATTGCCAGCAATATTCCCACATTTCCGGCAACGGCGCATCTCTAGTGTAGAGTAGGGTAGAAGTAGGGTAGAATAGGGTAGGGTAGAGTTAGGTATAGTAGGGTGGAGTATGGAAGAGCGGGAGCGAAGCCGCGCGAGCAAAAGCAAGTTCTTGTATAATTATGTCAATGCTTTTAGTATAACATACAGTTAGGAACTATTATAGTAGCGGATTGCGAGCGTCATCAAACCGGAGCGAGTGTGCAACGAATACGTTACGGGGGCGTAACGAACACGCCGCGTATGCTCAGCGAATTGCGGACACGCTACGAGATCTGGCAACGAGGTGCGGGTCTGCGGCGTTTTCGAAGTAACAAAGCCAACAGCAGTGTCTCCTAATCAGAATCCATTTGTACGTCGCGAACTTGCTACAAATGCGCGTTGAAAACGTTGCGAATTTGCCACGCGTCCGCGACGTCTTCGCTGTGCAGCCGCGGCGTGTTCGCGACGTATTCGCTGCGCGCCCGCCAATATTATAGGGCCGACTATGCTATGCCATATTATATTATACTATCTTTTGCCCGCGCAGCTTCGCTCCCGCTCTGCCCTACTACGCTCTATCATACCCTACTCTACCCTTCTCTACCCTACTCTACCCTACTCTACTCTACCCTACTCTACCCTACCAAACTTAACATAAACCATCTACTAAATAGTCCGAACAAAGCCTAAAAATTTGGTTTGGATAGGTGAGCCCGTTCTTGAGTTATAAAATAACAACGAAAAGCGGCATTGATTTTATATATATAGATTAAAAATGCTTATTTGAAGCTATATTAGATGTTGAAGTCATAAAACTAGTCTTCATTCATCAGGTACGCGACAAAAAAGGGACAACACCCCAACGTGTTTGCTGGGAGTGTGCAGCGCGGCTCACAGCGGCTGCAACGTTCAAGAACAAAGCACTCCTCAGCGATGGATTGCTTAAAAATATAACACACATGAACAAAAACGACATCGCAAAATTGAAACATATCTATCGTGATTCTCTCGATTCACCTCTCACGTTTGAACCAGCATTCACTGATGATATCAGTCCTGATGACATAGAAACTGATGATGAAACAGATTGTGAAGATGAGCCACCGATAGTAAAACCTTTGAAAACTAAAAGATCTGATCCTGTAGTAGAAAACAATTCCAACATTCAAACCAAACATATGAACAGTGAAATATTTTCAGCACTCACAATAGAAAACAGTGTAAGTTGTAATAATAATGATAAGGTTTTAAGTGAAGATGCTGTAATGACTCATGCACCAATAAATGAAGATTGCTATATAGTTATAGTAACTGGCGATGAAGAAAATATACCAAAGATAGATGTAGTCGGTAATACTGAGAATGAGACGTTAAGTGAAGAAGATACAGAGAGTCTAGAAGTATCTGCCAATAAAGCTAAGAAAGTGACGATCAGGAAGGTTGGAGCTTCGAGTGAACAAGGAAACAGGTAAGGAAAAGTTCTTGACTCGTAACAGCACTATCCAAGGGTTATAGTACAAAATAGATAGGTACAGAAGACAATCTCATGTATTTACTTCGCCTAGCGGGCCGAGGGCGAGGAGATATCGTGTCCGTGAGCGGTGTCTATGTGCGCGTTGTGAGAGCGCGCTTTGTATGAAGATTGACTTCTGTACCTATATATTTTGTGCTTATAGTCCCTTGCACATCTGGTCGAAATTAAATGAACACACGCCTAGGCGACAGTACGAATATCTGTGCATTTAATTGCGGCCAGCTGCGCCTGGATAGAGCCCCACTGACCATTATATCCATTTTTTTTGCCAAATATTGATTGATTTACATAATATGTGCAAAGACTGCACGCAGCGCCCACGCGGCGTTGCGTTCTTGCTCCTTCCGCCGCGCGCTCGCTGCACACACGTCACACGGCGGCGACACGCGACGCCTTCGCAGCGCGCTCGCGGCGTCCGCGTCGCTCACACGCCCAAGGAAGACGCGCGCCTAATGTAGGGGAGGCCTTATTAAATAACTAGCAAAGCGCAGCGAGCAACTTATTTTTGCCTAAGACTAGATGGAGTTGTGTCGTCGACGGCGAGCACTGTTTTTGCGCGCCTCAAGGAGTTGTCAGCAACAGCAGGGGCCTAGCTGGGTCGAAGCCTACTGGGGCCAGGGTTTAGCTCCGAAAGGGAAGCTCGGCCCCGGTATAAAAGGCAAGAAGGAACGGGGTGGGTTTTTTTAGTTAGAGTCTGACATTATCTTCCGCTTCGCCCACCAAAAAAAAAAGATGGAGTTGTATGAAAGTTGTGGCAAAAAAATTTGAAGGTCTTCAGCAAGTAGTGAAGAGTAATTTCTTCATCTTCTTGCCCTTGTCCCGTTTTATTTGGGGTCGGCGCAACACGTTTTTTTCTTCCATGCTGTCCTGTCACTCGTCACGCTATCATCAACTCCTTTTTCTTCCATATCACTTCTCACACAATCCATCCATCTTTTCTTTGGCCTCCCTCACCCCTTCCATCCATCCACATTTAAACTCATAACTTTTTTAGCAATATGCGTTTCATCTCTCCTTTTCACATGACCATACCAAGACAAACGATTCCCTTTCAACTGTTCAGTCACTGGCGCCACTTTCAAACTTCCCCTAATATACTCATTTCTCACTCTATCCATTTTCGTCACACCACACATCCATCTTAACATTTTCATCTCCGATACGTGCAATCTTTTTTCATCCGTCTTTTCAAGTAGTGAAGAGTAACTAATGACATTGATGCATTTTGTTTTGTGTTGTTCAGGCTTAACAACGGGGAGAGACAGAAAATTATTGCGATAAACGAAAATGGTCTCTCGCTAGCAAACGGAGTTAACGCACCCGGATTTGACGACGACGGAATTGCTGATACGGATGTTATAGAAGATCCGTCAGATGAAGAATACGTGTTGTCTGATAAAGAAAATTGCTCCTCCGACGATAGTCTTCCTTCAGAAAAATGTAAAGAGAAAACAGTTGCTAGAACTGTGAAAAAGAGAGAAGATCCGACGGACCCGAAGATTAGTCGTCGATATAAACCGCTAACAATTGAAGGTTTGAATTTTACGTATACGGAATTGACGTTAGAGGAACAGTTGGCTGAAATCGTCAAAAGGCAGGAGGGTTTGAATTATAAGAATGGTGTTTTTCATTGCACCGTATGTTATAAAGGCTTTTTGGATTTAGGAGCTTACAATAGCCATATGTTGAAGCATACTAACGTGAGTAATGTACTTTTAAGTTTTTTTTTTTAGCTTTTAACCCTTCGACCGCTACGCTATTAAAGCGAAGGGGTCATTCAAGCCAGTATTACGTAGGCAGATTTAAAAAAAAATATGATATTAAAATTAATTTGTGGAAGACTGGTTGACTGGCCTGTTGGTCTAGTAGTTAGTGGCCCTGACTGCTATGCCGGAGGTCGTGGGTTCGATTCCCACCCAGGACAAATGTTTATGTGATGAGCATGATCATTTTTTCTGTGTCTGGGTGTATTTATCTATAATATGTATGTATTTATAATATGTATGTATGTTTATCAGTTGTCTAGTGCTCATAACACAAGCTCTGCTTAGCTTGGGACTAGATGGCGTTGTGTGATAGTTGCGTGGAAAAAAAAAACTGGTGCATGGACTAGGTTCTTCACAGAACCTGCGTGTCAGGTAACCAGGTCATGCCACCACATTCAATGCTATTGAAGGCCAATAAAAGGTTCTGGAATTGCGGCCACGTACCGGAAGACGCAGCGTTGGAAGGCCTCCAACAAGGTGGACCGATGACCTGGTTAGGGTCGCGGGAATCCGATGGATGCGTGATGCACAGGACCGGTCGTTGTGGCGACGCTTGGGGGAGGCCTACGTCCAACAGTGGACGTTATTCGGCTGATATGATATGATGATGATGATACTCATGTACAAACGAAGGCAGTTAAAAAAACGCTTGTTAAAAGATATATTTCGATTTTTTTTTAATTCACTTTATACAATCTACTTTTTTTCATGCATATCTATTTTATTTTTAGCGATTTGGTGAACATGAATGCCCGGTCTGTAAGAAGCGTTATAGTACGAAGTTAGCGCTTGGAAAGCACAGGCTAGCCCACAAACAGAAGTACAGCTGTAACGCGTGCACCTTCGTGACCAGGTCCCGGGGCATAGCGGCGCGGCACGAGCAGTGGCACAAGGGACACAAGTATACATGTCCGCATTGTCAGGCCGAGTTCCAGTGAGTATTCATTCATCATCTTGGGTGTAATTTATCTATAACTAGCTTTTACCCGCGGCTTCGCTCCCGTCAACTGAGTACCTACCCTACCCTACCTACCCTTACCCTATCTACCCTACCTACCCTACCCTACCTACCCTTACCCTATCTACCCTACCTACCCTACCCTACCCTACCTACCCTACCCTACCCTACCTGCCCTACCCTACTTACCCTACCCTACCTACCCTACCCTACCTACTCTACACTATCCTACCCTACCTACCCTACACTACCTACCCTACACTACCTACCCTACACTACCTACCCTACACTACCCTACCTACCCTACCTACACTACCCTACCTACCCTACCCTACCTACCCTACACTACCCTACCTATACTACCCTACCTACACTACCCTACCTACCCTACACTACCCTACCATACCTACCCTACCCTACCTACCCTACCTACCCTACCCTACCTACCCTACCCTACCAACCCTGCCCTACCTACCCTACCCACTCTACACTACCCTACCTATACTACCCTACCTACACTACCCATTTATTTTTGCTTTTAAACCTTCCCTGTATGTTGGTGAACAAAAGAAAAAAGGAATGATTAAAATCGGACCAGCCGTTCTCGAATTTTAGCGAGACTAATGAACAGCAATTGATTTATATATATAAAGATATGTATGTATTTAGAAATAAGTACTTCTTTGGCGGGGGCACTGTCGTGCACCCAGATGTTTATCAGTTGTCTAGTACCCATAACACAAGCTCTGCTTAGCTTGGGACTAGACGGCGACGTTGTGTGATAGTTGTGGAATATTATTATTATTATCTTCCTGCCCTTGGTCCGTGTTATTTGTGGTCGGCGCAACACGTTTTTTTCTTCCATTCTATCCTGTCACCCGTCATGCTATCACTAACTTCCTTTTTTTATAACAAGCTTTTATTTAGTTTCACCTGTCCCGATGTTTGTCTGTCATCAAATCTTGTAAATTAAATTTGACCTACTTTTCGGTTACCGATTGAGCTGAAATTTTGTATTCATGTGTAAATCAGATGAAAATGCAAAATTATTATGACATGGAGCTGATCTGATGATGGAACCGGAAAGTGGCTATAGAAACTCGGTCGTTAAACGACACAACCCCATCGAGTTTGGGCTCGTATGATTCGTCTTGACGAGTATTAATTATATTAGTATACCGAGCTGTAAAAGCTTGCTATGAAAAATGATTTTCATTAAAAGCTTTATAAGTATGTTTATCAGTTGTCTAGTACTCATAACACAAGGTCTGCTTAGCTTGGGACTAGAAAACGTCGTGTGATAGTTGTGGAATATTATTATTTGCTACTCTTGCTAATCCGCCAGCGTACTTATGACGCAAGGAGGAGTGACAGGCGTACGCCTCCTTCTGCGAAGCAGTAATGTTAGCAAAGGAGGAGGGCGACCGCATCAGGCAACGGCGCCCTCGCCGCCGCCGCCGGGACTCCGATCCCAATTTCCGGCCACCGTAGACGCGGGCTCGCGTATGGAGCTACCCATGGCTCGCCGTCCGCGAGCCCTGCTCCGTCCCGCTGCGTCCGCTGTCCGATCGTCCGGTAATGGACCGAGTCCAAGACGTCGACGTCGCGCACTGTACCCGCGCGCCTCAAGGAGTTGTCAGCAGCAGGAGCGACCCAGCTGGGTCGAAGCCTACTGGGGACAGGGTCGTCCGAAAGGGAGCTCGTGCCCCGGTATGAAGGCTAGAAGGAACGGGATGGGGTTTTTAGTCAGTAAGAGTCTGACACTATTTCCCGCTCCACCCAAGAGCGGGTTTTGTCATACGATGATTTTCTCCATCGCAAAAAAAAAAGCGTACTTATTACGATGTTTTTTCTTCCAGTCAATTCACAACTTACATGGGTCACATCCGCATCAAGCATCCGTCAGACTTCGTTTGTGGGCTTTGCGGCTACTCTTTCGTCAGCGCCAAGGGCATCGAGGTACACCAGAAACTCAAACATAAACTCGATAATGTACAGGTATGTGCCGTTGATACTCTATGGGTGTACATGTAGAGACAGGTTACCGGTGCAGGCGCTAGGGAATCTAATCCCGCACTTTTTCTGCGGGATCGGAAATACGGGATTACTCATGCGGGATCCCGCAGGTCTGCGAGATTGAAGTTTTTTTATAAGAAAACTAGCTTTTGCCTGCGCGGCTTCGCTCCCGCTCTTCCCTACTCCACCCTACTCTACCCTACCCTACTATACCCTACCCTACTATACACTACTCTACTCTACCCTACCCTACTATACACTACTCTACTCTACCCTATCCTACTCTACCCTATCCTACTCTTCCCTACTCTACCCTACTCCACCCTACTCTACTCTACTCTACCCTACCCTACTATACTCTACTCTACCCTATCCTACTCTTCCCTACTCTACCCTACTCCACCCTACTCTACTCTACCCTACCCTACTATACTCTACTCTACCCTATCCTACTCTTCCCTGCTCTACCCTACTCCATCCTACTCTACACTACACTACTCTACCCTACTATTACTCTACCCTAACAAACTTCAATAAACCTTCTACTAAATAGTCCGAACAAAGCCTAAACATTTGATTTGGATAGGTGAGCCCGTTCTTGAGTTATAAAATAACAACGAAAAGTGGCATTGATTTTTATCCCCATAACACAAGCTCTGCTTAGCTTGGGACTAGACGGCGTTGTGTGATAGTTGTGGAATATTATCTATCTATATATGTATATAATAATTAAACCCGTTTTCCGTTGTCACGACATAGCATGAGAACGGCTTGACCGATTTGGCTGTTTTTTTTTTTTGTTGTGATTGTTATTGTGAGGATAAGGTTCTTATGGAAAAAAAATTTGGGTAGTGTAGGGTAGAGTAGAGTAGGGTAGAGTAGGGTAGATTAGGGTAGAGTAGGGTAGATTAGGGTAAGGGTAAGTAGAGACGAGCGGGAGCGAAGCCGCGCGGGCAAAAGCTAGTCTATAATATAAAAATGAATCGCAAAATGTGTTGGTAAGCGCATAACTCAACAACGCCTGGACCGATTTCGCTAATTCTTTTTTTGTTGTAATTGTTATTGTGAGGAAAAGGTTCTTATGGAAAAAAGAATAGGGTAGTGTAGGGTAGAGTAAAGTAGGGTAGATTAGGGTAGATTAGGGTAGAGTAGGGTAGAATAGGGTAGGGTAGGGTAGAGTTGGGTATAGTAGGGTGGAGTAGGGAAAAACGGGAGCGAAAGCTAGTATTATTATATTAATTGTTCCAGATACCGGAAGACGGTCCATTGTGCGAGCTGTGTAACGTGAAGTTCGTCTCATCAGAGGCGCTCCAACGACATCGCCGTGTTTCCGCTAAGCATAACCCAGGTAATCCAGTATGGTTTTTCTTTTGAACTCGTGATTAATATTTTTAGGGTTCTGTACCTCAAAAAAAACACGGAACCCTTATAGCATCACTTTGTTGTCCGTCCGTCTGTCTGTCTGTCAAGATCCTTTATCTCGAGAACGCGTGAAGGTATCGAGTTGAAATTAAAACCATATACTCAGGTCTGCGGTCCTTTTAAGCTCTGAAAAACTCAAACTTCTCAGTTAACTAATAAAAAAGATATGGCCGTCTATGCAGCCAAAAAAATCCCGTTGACCCAGAATCCTGAAATTTGGCACAAAGCGAGGTCTTATAGCTCAGGTACAGGAATAAATCTGAAAACAATAAATTTGTTGATACCTACGTCACAAAAAAAAAATATTCAAAAAATTCGAGATTTCATTCGTGAATTGTAGTTTGCACGGAACCCTAAATGCGCGAGTTCGACTCGCAGTTGCCCATTTTTTTGTATTAATTAAAAATAATGGTTTATTGATAAATAAGTATAGTACAAACCACAGAACATATGAAAGAGGTTAGAATGGCCTTGTGGGCGGATCAGTCGTGCCACAAAGTAGGGCAATGCTCATAGTTCAACTACCAATAGCAAACTTGCAATCTAAGTTAGCGTGGTCTGTTAGTTATGTAATCATCATCACCATCAGCCTGTTTTAATGTTCCCACTGCTGGGACTCAGGCCTCCTCTCTAGGAGAGGGAATGGGCCGTAATCTACCACGCGGGCCCAGTGCGGGTTGGTGGATGGCACGTGTCTGTCGAATTTTTGGTTCTAGGACATGCCGGTTTCCTCACGATGTTTTCCTACACCGTTTTGAGAGCAGTGGTAATGAATTACACAAAGTAATGCGCCTGGCAGGGTTTGAACCCGCGACCTACAACTCGTAAGTCGGGGCCGTTACCACTCGGCCACCATTGCTCTCAAGTTATGTAACGCGTTCGTATTGGTTTATTGCCTGTAGTGGAGTTAAAGGGTGGGAGACAAGCGGCGACACTCGTTGTAGTACAAAACGGAAAATATTTCCTTTCCAACCTCTTTCATCTTTTCTGAGGTACAAACTAAAAAAAAATAGTTAATTGTGACCCACGCATGCCCCTCAAGTTGAAGGGTAAAATTCACAAATCTGTCATAAGACCTGTCATACTGTATGGATCAGAATGTTGGGTTGTGAAAAAGATGGATGAAAAAAGATTGCATGTAGCGGAGATGGGAATGTTGAGATGGATGTGTGGTGTGACGAGAATGGATAAAGTGAGAAATGAGTATATTAGGGGAAGTTTGAAAGTGGCGCCGGTGACTGAAAAGTTGAAAGGGAATCGTTTGTCTTGGTATGGTCATGTGAAGAGGAGGGATGAAGCGCATATTACTAAAAGATTTCTCAGCATACGTGTAGATGGATGGAGAGGGAGAGGAAGGCCGAAGAACAGATGGATGGTTGTGTGAGGAGTGATATGAAAGAAAAGGGAGTTAGTGATAGTTTGACGGGTGACAGGACAGAATGGAAGAAAAAACGTGTTGCGCCGACCCCAAGTAATATGGGATAAGGGTAGGAAGAAGAAACTAAAATAATAGTTTCCAGGGTTGAAATAAGTACATTTTATTTAGTCTGTATTTTAGATTTTTTTTAAATATTGTACACGTATTTTTTCTTTTTTCGATTAAACAAAAAATAACAAAGATATAGTCCATTAAAGTTACGTGTGACGTCACCCCGTGCGAAAAAATGCAGCACGGCGTGACGTTACACGTAACTTTAATGGGCTATATCTTTGTCATTTTTGGTTTAATTTACAAATAAAAAAATACGTATCCCTTATTTTTGAATAATCTAAAAGACGGACTAATAAATTTTTTTACGGCAACTAGCCTATTAATTGATTTCTTTAAATGTCTTCTGTGTAGACAAAAAGTCAAGGGAGCCTAACAAACCAAAGCAAGACCTAACGAGACGGGTGCTAGAGAATGGCAGATGGAGACGTATACATCCCGCTCATACAGTCTCGAAAGCGGAGCCGATGCCTTGCGAACAGGTGAGCATAGAACATTAATTAAAACATTATACAACGTGTAACGTTAAATACGCAAAACCTGAAAATAGTTTGATCAGAATAACGAGCAGAATCAATTAGACCACTTTTTAATATAGGTTACATTTATCAAAAAAATCTTCATTAAAAATCTCGCCCAGTCTATTTATGAATAGGTCAAGCCATCACGTGCGCAAACTCGCCCAAATAGGTAAACAAACGCAAATGGTTGTAGTAAAAATTAAGGTTTTTATGAGCAGTTTAAAATTCATATCTACATTGAAATAAGAACTTTTATTGTCCCGTGTATGAGAAAATTTGATTGGATTACAACCATTTGTGTTTGTTTACCTATTTCAGCGGGTTTGCGCACGTGATGGCTTGACCTAAATAGACAGGTCGACGTTTTTAATGAAGATTTTTTTTTAAATGTAACCTACATTAATAAGTGGTTTAATTGATTCTGCTCCTTATTCTGATCAAACTAATTTCAGGTTTTGCGCATTTAACGTTACACCTTGTATGAGATTGACTTCTGTAAAAAATAGATGAATTTGTTGTGTGGTCTTGGTACGATTGTAGCTTGTGTTTCAGTGTGGCGTTGAGCTAAAAGACTCGAGGGCGTACTTCGCTCACTTCAGACGGATGCACCCCGACAAGAACCGCACTAAGTACGCCATGAAAACCCCCTGCATGTGTGAAGTGTGCGGGAAAATGATACAAGTAAGTTCCATGTCCATTGTTTCGACGGCGCGCACTGTTCCCGCGCGTCCCAAGGAGCTGTCAGCAACAGGACCCAGCTGGGTCGAAGCCTACCGGGGCCGGGGTTATCCGAAAGGAAACTCGAGCCCCGGTATGAAGGCTAGAAGGAACGGGGTTGGGTTTTTAGTCAGTAAGAGTCTGACACTATCTCCCGCTCCACCCAAGAGCGGGTTTTGTCATAAGATGGTCATCCCCATCGAAAAAACCATCTCACTTCTACCATCAGACAAGCCGACAAACAGCGAGTATCCACCTTTATGCCGGTTGCAGGCCGCAATCTATGCTAAATTAGCTGAGGTCCGTCCACTATTGTAATATCGCTTGTTTCGCATAGACTGCGTTATTTAGAACTTTAAATTTAAACATTTTTACTGACTAAAAACCCCGCGCCGTTCCTTCTAGCCTTCATACCGGGGCACGAGCTCCCTTTCGGACAACCCTGTCCCCAGTAGGCTTCGACCCAGCTGGGCCCCTCCTGCTGCTGACAACTCCTTGAGGCGCGCGGGAACAGTGCGCGCCGTCGACGTCTTGGACTCGGTGCATTACCGGACGATCGGACAGCGAGCTACCCATGGCTCGCCGTCCGCGAGCCCGCGTCTACGGTGGCCGGAATTCGGGATCGGAATCCCGGCGACGGCGGCGAGGGCGCCGTTGCCTGATGCGGTCGGTCTCCTCCTTTGCAAGCATTACTGCTTCGCACTTGGAGGCTCGCGCCTGCCATTCCTCCTCGCTCCGGACCATGGCCTCGACCAGGGCCCGGCGCGAGAGGTCTCCGCCGCCGATCGCCCCCACGAGGGCACGGCGATGCTCTTTTGGACGTCTGACTTTATGAGAATGTCTGTTTTGTTCTTGTTAATTATTATTTATTCTGTTCATTCCAGAGCTACCACCATTTCAAAGACCATGTGTGCCTGCACGTGCGCGAGCTGCGCTTCACGTGCGAGACGTGCGGCAAGGCGTTCAGGACGAAGACCTCGCTGGTGAATCACCAGGTCTTGCACAGCCAAGTACGGCCCACCTTCGAGTGTTCCGTCTGCGGGAAGAAGTTCTCCAGTTGCAACAACCGACATAGGCACATGGTTGTGAGTATATCCATAAGCATAACATAATGACTGGCCTGTCGGTCTAGTGGTTAGTGACCCTGACTGCTAAGCCGGAGGCCGTGGGTTCGATTTCCACCCAGCAAAAATGTTTGTGAGATGAGCATAATCATTTGTTCTGTGTCTGGGTGTAATTTATCTATATATGTATGCATTTAGAAATATTTATCTATGTTTATCAGTTGTCTAGTACCCATAACACAAGCTCTGCTTAGCTTGAAACTAAACGGCGTTGTGTAATATTTGTGGAATATTATATTATACTAGCTTTTGCCCGCGGCTTTGCCCGCGTACATAATCCCAGGATAAAAAGTATCTTATGTGTTATTCTGGGATATGGTCTACTCGTGTACCAAGTTTCATCGAGATCCGTTCAGTAGTTTTTGCGTGAAAGAGTAACAAACATCCATACATCCATACATCCATCCATACATACAAACTTTCGCATTTATAATATTAGTAATATTAGAAGGATTATATTTTCGATGTTTTTAATTCAGATCCACACCGGCCTAAAAGCCTACAAATGCGAGATTTGCGGCAAAGCTTTCAGGCTCGCAGCTCTGAAGCAAGCCCACGTAAATTACGTGCATCTCAAGAAACCGTGGCCGAAGAGAACGAGAAGAAAGCGAAAATCGGAGACGGGACAGGTAAAAACAAAAAAGGAACTAGCTTTTAGCTAGGACGTAGAGTTTAGTTATCAATGTCACTTTAACAATCATTTGTTCTGTGTGTATTTTATCTATATCTGCCCCCCAACGGGCTTCAAAAAAGCTTGAAGCGGCTTCAAGCTTCATTTTGAGGCGCCTTTTTTTTTGGCTCGGGTGCCGCCACAAAAAAACGCTTGAAGCCGCTTCAAGCTTCTCCGGCCTCGCGCGCTTTAGCTGTTTTTTGCGGCGGCTTCTAGCTTTTTTTTTTGTGGCCGCTTCTAGCGTTTTTTTGTGGCGGCGTTATTTTGAGGCCCATGTGCGTGGACAAGTTATATGTATGTTTTTAGATATTATAATTATAATAGGGTGGAGTGATCAGATATGAAAAAAAACTTTTTTAACGATATAAAGTTGCCTATGAATGAGAGAAACAAGCGTACGAAATATTGTTAATCTATTTTAATGTTTTGAGGTGCCCCAACACAACTGTAAATCGATAAATATAACTAGGTACTTTTTACATTTTGTTATCACACTGTCAGATTGTTCAATGAATGAATTTTTCTGGATTTTGAGGGCTATCATTGAATGATTATAATTAAAACTAGCTTTCCGCCCGCGGCTTCGCCCGCGTGGACTACAGTTTATATCGCGCGGGCAGAGACCCGTGCTCAGCAGTGGAATTATAGGTAGCCTATGTGTTATTCCAGTGTCTCTTCTACCTACCTACCAAATTTGATCTAAATCCGTTCAGTAGTTTTTGTGTGAAAGCGTAACAGACAGACAGACAGAGTTACTTTCGCATTTATAATATTAGTAGGGATTACATGGAAATACGATAACTAAAAAAGTCGTAACATATTTCGAAAAATTTATTTATTAAAAGAAACGAGAAAATTGTGTAATTTTAGTCAAAAATTGCTTTTTTGTATCGAAATGTGGCAATCTGACATGAAAGCAGTCTTGCACACATTTTATGTCACGTTCCACTGGAACAGGATAAAAATAGTAGATTATGCACCGAGGGGCTAAAGTTGTGTCTTATGTCACGGGCGTCATATTGAATCTCGAGCGCAATGAAGGATTCGGGATTTAACTCACGAGCAAAGCGAGGGAGTTAATACAAGAATCCTGAATGCAGCGAGGGATTCAAACTAGCCCAAGGCAAAGACACCTTTAGCCCAGAGGAGGATACTCTACTTTTTACACCTACTGTGAGAAAATAATAGTCACATTATTGACCAGCGGGTCATAATGAAAACATTATTGACCGGCTGTGCCCCCGGCCACTAATGACTCACTTTAGGTTAAGGTTGCTTGACATATAATTTGACATTTTCGAGCAGGTGGTGTGAAAAGTATCTTATGTCCATCTCTTGGTTCTACGCTACCTCCCCACAAATTTTCATTCAAATCGGTTCAGCCGTTCTTGAGTTATAAATAGTGTAACTAATACGATTTTCTTTTATTTAGATTTAAAATTGCTGATTGGTGGTGCGGCCATCATCGGCCAACTGATTCTTCGCTGTACTGACACACTTGCGTGTACAGATGTCGGCAACTCGGGAGCAACGGGGGAGCGGGGTACTGCGTTCTGATTTGCCGATGCCGCCAATATTGCTGTGAAGTGGAAATATTGCCCGATGTATGAAAATTGGTGGCAATATTGCCAGCAATATTCCCAGATTGCCGGCAATAGCACATCTGTAGTTCTGATTAATATATTTTATCGGCCTTGTCTTAAAAAACAATCTTAAGTTGGCTTAAAAAATAATTTAGGTACTCAATTTATAATTCATGATATTTATTAAACAAATGTAATTATAAATGTATGAAAATGTAACATTATCAGTAATTATTCTTCAATTTTAATAAAACATTTATGCTTACCAATATTTCTCAAGAGGTTTACAAATACAAGTTTATATGTTCAGTTATTTGAGTACTAGGAGGGGCCCAGCTGGGTCGAAGCCTACCGGGGCCGGGGTTATCCGAAAGGAAACTCGAGCCCCGGTATGAAGGCTAGAAGCAAAGGCTCAACTGGCTGCAAAAAAGCTGGGAATCCTCGCAAAGGTCAGACAGTACTTCACGCCGGAACAGTTGCTCAAACTTTATCAAGCGCAAGTTCGATCGTGTTTGGAGTATTGCTCTCACCTTTGGGATGGATCTGCCCGATACCAGCTTGATGCACTTGAGGCAATTGAGAGGCGAGCCAGAAGGATAATTGGCGATGATACACTCGTCGATTCGAAGCTTCAAAGTCTTGAGCATCGACGCCGAGTTGCTAGCCTGTCGGTTTTCTACCGGTTGCATTTCGGGGAGTGTGCGTCGGAATTGCATAACCTGATTCCGCCTAGCCCGTTCCATCATCGGACTACCAGACGTACGGCGATGCGCCACCGGTACACAGTGGACATCCCGCCTACACGCACAAAACGTTTTGGAAACACATTCATTGTGCGTGCAGGTAAGGAATGGAATTCCTTGCCGGAGTCTGTGTTTCCTGATAACTACAACCTGGGAATCTTTAAATCGAGAGTGAATAGGTTTCTTCTAGGTAAGCGCGTTCCATCGTCGACCGCATCGTCGCTTTCCATCAGGTGAGATAGCGGTCAAGCGCAAACCTATCAATAATAAAAAAAAAAAAATATAAGGAACCGCGTGGGGTTTTTAGTCAGTAAGAGTCTGACACAAGTGTGTCATAAGATGATTTTCCCCATCGACAAAAAAAAGCTGTTTGAGTACCGCAATAATATCGATATTTTATCAACAGCCCGAGCGCCCCGTTACAAACAGTTTTGTCTCGGACGTTTTATCTCAAATGTGCGCAAGCCCTAAGCTGATGGTGTGTACATAAGAATGTAATATACTGTAAATTAGATTAATAAATCACTTTTTTACTGTCATGTTTGTTTTATTTCATTACTAGCTTTTGCTCGCGCGGCTTCGCTCCCGCTCTTTCCTACTCCACCCTACTATACCTAACTCTACCCTACTCTACCCTACTCTACTCTACCCTACCCTACACTACTCTGTCCTACTCTACACTACTCTACCCTACTCTACTCTACTCTACTCTACCCTACTCTACAGTATCCTATGTCTGTCACCTGGCTCTAAGCTACCTACCCACCAATTTTCAGCCATATCGGTACAGCCATTCTTGAGTTATAAATAGTGTAACTAACACTATTTATAACTCAAGAATGGCTGTACCGATATGATTATCTAAATATATAAAAATCAATGCCACTTTTCGTTGTTATCTTATAACTCAAGAACAGGCTCACCTATCCAAACCAAATTTTTAGGCTTTGTTCGGACTATTTAGTAGATGGTTTATGTGAAGTTTGGTAGGGTATAAGTAGGTTAGAGTAGGGTAGAGTAGTGTAGGTTAGAGTAGGGTAGAGTAGTGTAGTGTTAAGAGTAGTGTAGGGTAGAGAAGGGTAGAGTAGAGTAAGGTAGAGTAGAAAGAAAGAAAGAAGTGAAGTAGGGAAGAGCGGGAGCGAAGCCGTGCGGGCAAAAGCTAGTACACATATAGATTTTTCTGAAGACGTTAAGTATATCAAAGGAAGTTTGAAAATGGCGCTAGTCACTGAACAGTTGAAAGGGAATCGTTTGTCTTGGTATGGTCGTGTGAAGAGGGGGGACGAAACGCATGTTACTAAAAGAGTCATGAGTATTACACGTCGATAGGTGGCCAGGGAGAGGGAGGCCAAAGAAAAGATGGATGAGAGATAGCATGACGGGTGACAGGATAGAATGGAAGAAAAAAACGTGTTGCGCCGACCACAAATAACACGGGACAAAGGCAGGAAGATAATGATTTTTCTGAAGGCGTCATGGGATGCTATGGCAAAGTATAAATAGGAATTCAGAAAACCTCGGAGTTTCCTTACGTGATCGAATCAGAAATGAAGATATCCGCAGGAGAATCAAGGTTGCCGACAGCACGAAGAATCGCCAAACGTAAGTGGCAATGGACAGGGCACATTGCTCGCTGAACAGATAGCCGTTGGGGCCGAAAGGTTCTGGAGTGGCAACCGCGTAGATTAGACGCAGCGTTGGAAGGCCTCCTACAAGGTGGACCGATGACCTGGTGAAGTTTGCGGGAATGGAATGGATGCGGGACGCGCAGGATCGTTCATTGTGGCGATACTTGGGGAGGCCTATGTCCAAGAGTGAACGTCTATCGACTGGTATAATGATGATGAGAATCGCTCGATGATCCGTCTAGTTACCTTACCTGGTATACCGATTTTGGTTTTCGTTTCCTGAAAAAAAGTCTTATGGGAGGTTGTTCAGTTTCATCTACTGAGCAATCCTTTAAAGTTTACTGTCCCTTACACCTTTTATATGTATAGTAACATAGTATGCTGGGTTATTTGTAAAACACTAATAACATTAACAAAAATTTTTGTTCTATGACTTTTCACAAAACATAATTCATCGTTTCAAAAACCAAACCTTCAAGATATCGTTGTCTATCTAACACATTTGAACTCTGTTTTTTGCTATAGGTACCTGTATAACCTACATCTGTATGTTGCGACGCAGGCGCATCAAGCAACCCCGCCACCCGATCCCACTAACTTCCGCTACTGTACTATCGCTTGTTTCGCATATAATTCTTAATATTTATAACATTCAATTTAAATATTTTTATTTTTGTATAAAAATCTGCTTAGCTAAAAAATTTAGTAAAAATTGTTAGAAGACAGAACAAAAGTTGTTGTTTACGATGTTAGTAACATAGTCCATGTAGGGTGCCAGTGTCATACAAATAACCCTGTACAATAAATATAGTCTTCCGAAACAGTATTGTTCAGTACTTAGTTGTACATCTCAAGTTTTACCTCTAAGAGCTTGTCCAGAAGGAGCGCATTCGCCGCGATTCTCTCGTGCGTATCACGCGCGACCGTTTCGCCCAGAAAAAGCGTACCTACAGTACGCGTCAAATAACTTTGCCGCTCTGAAGTTAGGCTTTCCTTACAACGGCGCAGGTACTATCGAGTGGTATAGATGCGAGCGGAACACAAGCTGGTATCGGACGTATACGAGCGACTGAGATAGAAACGTAACACTGAGGTTTGCGCATGTGCAGTGCTGTCTTTTTCGTAAAATTGACTAATGCGCAGTGAATGTAGCCAACTTCAGAGCGGCAAAGTTATTTGACGCGTACTGTACGCGCGAATCATCGATCAAAATTTTGGTGCTCCATTTCCCTGGATACGTGCACTCGCTCTGGAGTTCGCGCGTTAACTGGGCGCAACAAGGCGTTCCTAGTATCTCGACTCGCGCGCATTACGCGCGAGTTTTTTTATAATGTATAGGCTTACGTTTGACCACTATTAATTTATGTAAAATTTTATTTATTTACAAACTGTGATTCCTGGGGGTCTACTCGCTTTCTCCGAAACGAAACTTTCGTGAACGAACGATATTCATTTGACGTTTAAAGTGCAAACAAACCTCTGTTATAATTATATTTATTTTTTTCGAAACAACTAATTTATTTTTATTTAATTTATAGAGTAGGTTTAGAGATTCGGTACGTCAAACAATTTTCGTTCGTGCGAAATTAGAAGGAACCGTGGTAGGAAACACGCGAAACAATCGAAACTTCGTTTTCGGAGAAAGCGAGTAGCCCCCCTGTTCTTCAATTTTACTCATCTCTGAGCACGGAGTAAGTCTCTGAGTTCTTCGCTTTTGCCAAAATTTCTTCGATTTGACAGTACGACGTAAAGTCAAAACATCGTAACGATCCTATTCTTATTTGGAACGCATAGTACTTTTTTTTATATAGTCTGTGGTGTAAGTTGACATTTTGACGTGTTTTGACAAAACAATACCTAATCAATAATATTGTGATTGTGAATATTGTATTATTGTTTAGATTTTGATAGATTGCGATGCGATCAATTGCGATTTTTAGAAATAAAAAAAACCCCTTCAAATACATTGTTTTGTGCTCTGAGTGTTAAGTGATACAAATTGAATAGTTATGGTGGTTTATTGTTCAATAATTCAGTGTGGTGCCAGAAAAAACGCCAAGCGACCTAATTTGACCTCTCATAGGTTCGTAGCCGTATTTTCTAAATAAACTTTATCATACCGTTATTTGTTTATGTATCCTTGTTTTATTTATTTAATAACTGGCTCAGTGGGTCGTCTTAGCTGTTCTTTAAAGTACATACAAATTATTACTGAAGTTTAGCTTTATTTGCTAGAATAAAATGTTTTGTTTACTATACAAATGACAGTTCATAATATTGTGACGTTAATATGCCATTGATAAGGAATATAAAGAACTAGCGACCCGCCCCGGGTTCGCTTGGGTGTTTCTCCACTATTTAATGGATGTTATTATACATATAAACCTTCCTCTTGAATCACTCTATCTATTAAAAAAAACCGCATCAAAATCCGTTGCGTAGTTTTAAAGACTTAAGCGTACATAGGGATATAGGGACAGAAAAAGCGACTTTGTTTTATACTATGTAGTGTGTTCCTAAAAGACCCTATTACTATATAGACACATATAAACCCTGCTGTCCGTCCATCTGTCACCAAGCTATTCAAAATCATTTATTTCAAATAGATCAAATGCAAGCACTTAATTCATGAATCCCCAAGCGACCACCGGTGGCCGCGCATCTATTGTCTTACTATTGTGTCTCTAATTGACGGTATCTGAAGGGTTAATAGTCAAATGTCTGTCAGTCCAAGAAAAATGAAACTAATTTGCATGTTCCAAAGCATAGATCTATATGCAGAAGAACATGCAAGAAACTCCATGGAGACTCTTTTAAACCATATTATGTGTTACATATGTTTGGTTACATTAAAAATATTTCTTGTTGCTTCTATTATGTGAGCACAATGTAGATAATAAAATAAAAATAAAAAAATAATTTAAAGATAGAAACTGAGTTAACCCTTCAGATACCGTCAATTAGAGACACAATAGTAAGACAATAGATGCGCGGCCACCGGGTGTCGCTTGGGGATTCATGAATTAAGCCACTGGCAGCTAAGAAAAGCTGTCAGATGCTTTTTTTGCTATTTTTATGGTTCTATACCTTCAAAAGGAAAAACAGAACACTTATAGGATCACTTTGTTGGCCGTCCGTCTGTCTTTCTGTCAAGACTCTTCATCTCGAGAACGCGTGGAGGTATTGAGTTGGAATTAAAACCATATACTCAGGTCTGCGTTTCATGCTGTGTAAAAAATCAAACTTCTAATTTAACGAATTAAAAAGATACGGCAATTATGTAGCAAAACTACAACTATCACACAACACCGTCTAGTCCCAAGCTAAGCAGAACTTGTGTTATGGGTACGAGACAACTGATAAACATACTTATATATTTCCAAATACATACATGTTATAGATAAATTACACCCAGACACAGAACAAATGATCATGGTCATCACACAAACATTCGTCCGGGGAGGGAATCGAACCCACAACCTCCGGCACAGCAGTCAGGGTCACTATTTTTATTTTTTAATATTGATAGCCTTACATTTGATCACCATGTCACCTGATGGTGAGAGATGATGTGGTCCACAATGGAGCACGCTTGCCTAGAAGTAACCTATTCACTCTTGACATAAAGACCCCTAAGTTGTAGCTATCTAGCCTAGGTGTACCTATTTTTGTAATGCTAATAAACGCAATTTTCTTTCTTTTCTTTCTTTCTTTCTTTTTATCAAGAAATACAGACACTGGTCGCTAACCACTAGACCAACAGGCCAGACAAATAATTTTGCATTGTTTTTTTTTTTATTTGTACAGGTTTCCTAAAAATGAGGAGGCATTCCAGAGGTGGCTTGATGTTATCGGGATAGAAAATATCAATCCTAAACATAAAGACCCACATGTCTGTTCACTGCATTTTACAGAAGCATCATACAATAGAACCTATGAAAAAGCTACGCTGCGTGTTGAGGCTGTACCATCACTCCACCATGTAGTAAGTTAATAATAATACTGCCCCCGATAGTAAAAAAGACGCTTCTAAATTTTTTTCCAGATTTTAGTTTTAAACATTGCTGGAATCAGGAAAAAAAAAAACATACATTCAGCCGAACATAGAACTTCCTCCTTTTCGAAGTCGGTTAAAAAGCGTATCTGCCTGTATTTTTAATATTTTTGCTAACACTCTCCAGTGCGGTTTTACACAAGGAAAAAAGGCCCGATTTCCCGTTTCATTCATTAAAACCTTTTTTTATCCGTTTTTAATTATTGTTAGATACGTGTTTTTAACTATCAGGGGCAGAATAATGATATAGTGGTGATAGATCGACTAGAGCGTCGCACAATGATTGTTGAAATAGCGGTAATGTGTACATAATAGTAATAAATGGAATAATAATAAATTCGTTTATTTGTACACTAGCTGCGCCCAGCGGCTTTGCCCGCTTGATAGTAGAAAATTATCCCAGGGAACATACTTCCGGGATCAAAAGTATCCCATGTCCTGTTCCAGGACATGGTTTATCGGGTTCCCTACTTGTTTTCGAAAGTTGATGATTCGATTTTTATTATATCGAACACGGTGTGTCGATAATTCAGTTGTACGATGTTTTATTCCGTCGATGCGTTATTGGTGCGATGTAACGTTTGTGCGAAAAATCCTGTTACGAAAAAGCCTACAACGATTGCTCATTTTTTAGGTTATTCAAAAAGGCGGTATAAGGGACACGTATTTTTTTTTTATTTGTAAATTAAACCAAAAATGATAAAGATTAAAGTTACGTGTGACGTCATCCCGTGCGAAAAAATGCAGCACGGGCGTGACGTCACACGTAACTTTAATGGGCTATATCTTTGTCATTTTTGGCTTAATTCATGAATCCCCAAGCGACCACCGGTGGCCGCGCATCTATTGTCTTACTATTGTGTCTCTAATTGACGGTATCTGAAGGGTTAATTCATGAATCCCCAAGCGACCACCGGTGGCCGCGCATCTATTGTCTTACTATTGTGTCTCTAATTGACGGTATCTGAAGGGTTAATCGAAAAAAGTAAAAACACGTGTCCAATATTTTTTTATAATTTAAAAAACGGACTAAATAAAATGTAGTTATTTTGACCCTGGAAACTACCCTATTCTTCTTGTTATCGATTTATGATACAGTCCTTTAAGATATAGCCTAGGATTCAATTTTGGCGAAAAAAAAAACGCATGCCAGCATTGTACGGGAAAAATTTCAATTCCCCTTTCTCTACAAACCTATCGGTTTGTCTAATACTTAACTATTGTTGTCTCTCTTTCTAAATATTTATTAAAAATCTTATTGATAAAATTAAGAGATGTAAAAATATTAATTTGAATTTTTGTTTACAGCATACTGCATCAGCTACTAGCATCTCCGAGACGCCAGGTTCACCCGCTAAGACCTCCGCGGCGCCACGTTCAGCCGCTAAGACCTCCGCGGCGCCACGTTCAGCTGCTAAGACCTCCGCGGCGCCACGTTTAACCGTTAAGAACTTCGCGGCGCTAGGTGCTAAACCTAGCTCCGCTGCTTCGCCAGATTTGTCGGTATGACTAGCTTTAATTTTACAAGATACAGTCGACTCTCGTTAATTCGAAACCCGAGGGACTCTTAAAATATTACGAATTATCGAGTGTTCGAAATATCAAATGGTTCGAGTTGAAACTTAACTAAACAAACCATTTCGTGCGGAAGTGTGTGTCAAACTAAGCATTACAAAAACAAAGGCTCGTGTAAGATGATACAAGTTTGAACTTGTCTCAAAATTAACTTACAAAATATATATAACTAGCTTTTGCCAGCGGCTTCGCCCGCGTACATAAAATATAGCCTATGTCACTCAGGAATAAAGCAGCTTTCTATCGGTGAAAAAATTTTAGCAATCGGACCAGTACTTCCAGAGATTACCCCCTACATACAAACTTACAAATTTTACCTCTTTATAATATTAGTATAGATATATTATAACCTCTGGAAATTCTGCAATCTTTCTCTCTCTGCAACTTTGAATTGTCGAGTGCTAGACGACGATGAGTTCCAAATAACGCGTGGTTTTGTTACGTAGCGATGATTTTTTCGTTCGAATCACAAAGTTCACAAAAATATATTGATTTAGTTCGAAATATAAAGAGTTTTTCTAGGGAACACGTGATAACTTTGAATTATAGAGGTTCGAATTATCGCAGGTTTGAATTAACGAGAGTGAACTGTAATTGCAAAAGAGATCACACATTTTGTCCGATGATTTAGAAAAAAATAAAAACGTTGACGGCCACGAATAATTTATATTGGGTGACTGGTAATTAGTGACCAATACTTATACACGTGATTGCACTCATGATTGCAAACAACTTTCCCAAAGAAACTTATTTTTTATACTCGTTAGTTTTATCACAATAACAAAACAGCTGTTTGAAATTCGTCACCCCGTGAGAAAAAATTTAGCACGGCCGCGTGTTGTTACACTTAACTTTAATGTGCTATATCTTTGTTATTTTTTGTTTAATCGAAAAAAGAAAAAATACATGTCCAATATTTTTTTATAATCTAAAATACGGACTAAATAAAATGTAGTTATTTTGACCCTGGAAACTACCCTATTCTTCTTGCTATCGATTTATGATATAGTCCTTTAAGATATAGCCTAGGATTCAATTTTGGCGAAAAAAAAAAAACGCATGCCAGCATTGTACGGGAAAAATTTCAATTCCCCTTTCTCTACAAACCTGTCGGTTTGTCTAATACTTAACTATTGTTGTCTCTCTTTCTAGAGATTTATTAAAAATCTTATTGGTAAAATTAAGAGATGTAAAAATACTAATTTGAATTTTTGTTTACAGCATACTGCATCAGCTACTAGCATCTCCGAGGCGCCAGGTTTAGCCGCTAAGACCTCCACGGCGCCACGTTTAGCCGCTAAGACCTCCGCGGCGCCACGTTTAGCCGCTAAGACCTCCGCGGAGCCACGTTTAGCTGCTAAGACCTCCGCGGCGCCACGTTTAACCGTTAAGTCCTTCGCGGCGCTAGGTGCTAAACCTAGCTCCTCTGCTTCGCCGGATTTGTCGGTATGACTAGCTTTAATTTTTCAAGATACAGTCGACTCTCGTTAATTCGAAACCCGAGGAACTCTTAAAATATTACGAATTATCGAGTGTTCGAAATATCAAATGGTTCGAATTGAAACTTAACTAAACAGAGGTCTCCGCCGCCGATCGCCCCCACGAAGGCACGGCGATGCTCCGCCCAAGCAGGGCACACCTCGACTGTGTGCTCCACCGTGTCCTCCGGGCATAAGTACATACATGACATTGTCTTCTGTACCTATCTATTTTGTGTTACTACTTTGCAATTTACGTTTGGAGGTATGCGGAACAGAGAGTAAAGCCCCACATACCTCCGTTGAAAAGGGAGGATCCTCCGACCAGACAGGGTGTTATAGTCTGGTGGGCGACTGCCCGATAGTTGATGTCGGGCTGTCGTATATGTTGAAATCGCGCGGAGAACTTTGATTGCGCGATGCAGGATTTCGTATTTTCTTCGTAGTTCTTATGTGGCGTCATAGATATCGCTACATACGTTTCGTTCGGAATTCAACATGCCACCCGCGACTTTTAGCCACTGCTTTATCTCCCAGTCACATAATATACTGTTCTGTTTCAGATGAAATGTGTCAAACAGGCCGAAACAAAGGTAGGTAGGTACCAGATACCAGTGGAACCATGAAAAAGCTGATTATGCTATGCTGTGAACACTATTCATTGTTTCAGTTATGCCGAGTGTGTCTAGCTATGGATGTCAAAATGTTTGATATGAAGGACTTCAAATTGATGGAGATGTTCCAGAACGTCACAGGGTTATCGGTGAGTCTTAAGATGCAGAAAATACTGTTTAAGTTGTTGATTGACGCAGTCATGTATAGAACGTTAGTTTTAGTATTTGCGAAACCAGGAACACGTGTCTAGTATTTTATTTTATTTATTGAGGGATAACAAACAGCTACAACATAAAACTTATGCATATAAATAATACTAGAGGTAAGTGGTAATGTTGCAGCCAACTGCGTTATCCACAGATTAAACATTGTTCAAATACATTGGTTGCCACTAGATGGACATTATCGTGCAATACATGTATATATTATACACTGTAAAGCCTGCTTAATATAAAAAAATAATAATTAAAAATAAAAAAAATAAAAAATTTGGTGGAACATTTTCATATAAATAACTGACTGTGATTTATGTAAAGAATCTATGTACAAAATTTCATAACTGCATCATCATAAATCACAAAAATCATAAGCTTGTTTTGTTACCTGGTTGTCCGCACAAATACATGGTCACCAGACCATCCAGGCGGCTGGGGGGTTTTTTTGCTCCTGCATCCAGTTGTGCGATGACCTGCCGTGACCTGTGTTGTATCAAGTGTCGGTGGTGTGCAGCTTACTGAAATATGTTTGGTAAAAAATACAAAATATACAGTACGCGTCAAATAACTTTGCCGCTCTGAAGTTAGGCTTTCCTTACGGCGCAGGTACTATCGAGTGGTATAGGTGCGAGCGGAACACAAGCTGGTATCGGACGTATACGAGCGACTGAGATAGAAACGTAACACTGAGGTTCGCGCATGCGCAGTGCTGTCTTTTTCATAAAATTGACTAATGCGCAGTGAATGTAGCCAACTTCAGAGCGGCAAAGTTATTTGACGCGTACTGTAACATGGCGTAAAAACTATTGGAATCGATTCAGTTACTGATTCTGAAAAAACTATATTCGCTATACTAAAAATAATATTGTATTTCGATACCGTTTCATATACAAGGTGTAAGGGACAGCCCTCCGCAAACTTTAAGGGCATTTTTTGTTTCCTGAAAAAAAAAAAAAAATGTGGAAGGTTGTTCAGTTTCGTCTACTGAGCAAGCCCTTAAAGTTTGCGGAGGGCTGTCCCTTACACCCTGTATATAACACACAGTCATAAAACTGGTCTTCATTCACCAGGTAAGTGATGAACAGAAGAGCATACTCCAACGTGTTTGTTGGGAGTGTGCAGCGCGGCTCGCAGCGGCGGCAACGTTCAAGAATAAAGCGCTGCTCAGCGATGCATTGCTTAAAAATATAGCAGATATGAACAAAAGTCACATCGCAAAATTAAAACTCATGTATCGTAGCTCGTTCAAATCACTTCTCATTAAAACTGGAATTAGACACGAAGATATCAGCCCTACCAACTATAAAATTAAAATTATCACTGATAAAACAGCGTTTGAAGAAAACAAACAAATAGTAAATTTACCTCTGAAAACTGACGTTAGATCTGGTCCCAAAGCAGAAAATTATTCCAGTTTTCAAGCCGAATATATGAAAAGTAAAATATTTTCGGAACATTTCCATGATGGTATTTCTAACATAGATGATTGTGAAATCTCAATAGACAATACTGACGTAAATGATAATAATAATGTTCTAAATGAAGTCATGACAACTGAAACAGAAAATGATCCCAATATTCAAAACAAACATACGGAAAATGAAATATTTTCAAAAATCACAGATACAATAGAAAACAGTGATGTATATTGTAATAATAATGATAAGGTTCAAAGTGATGATACTGTAATGACTGATGCACCAATAAATGAAGATTGCTATATAGTGATAGTAGCTGGTGATGAAGAAAATATACCAAAGCTAGATGTAGTCGTTAATACTGAGAATGAGACGTTAAGTGAAGAAGATACAGAGAGTCTAGAAGTATCTGCCAATAAAGCTGAGAAGGTAACGATTAGGAAGGTTGGAGCTTCGAGTGAACAAGGTAACAGGTAAGGAAAAGTTCTTGACTCTTATCATCAAGAACCATTTAAGAATGTAATATAACTAGCTTCGCCCGCATATATAAAATATGGCCTAAGTCACTCAGAAATAAATCAGCTTTCTATCGGTGAAAAAATTTAAACAATCGGACCAGTACTTCCAGAGATTACAAACAAAAAAAATAAAAAACTTTACCTCGTTATTACAAGCTTTTATTTAGGTTCACCTGTCCCGATGTTTGCCTGTAATCAAATCTTGTAAATTAAATTTGACCCACTTTTCGGTTACCGATTGCGCTGAAATTTTGCATGCATGTGTAAATCAGATGACAATGCAACATTATTATGACAAGGCCAGAGTCTATTTCCTGATAGCTACAGCTTGGGGGTCTTTAAGTCAAGAGTGAATAGGTTACTTCTAGGCAAGCGTGCTCCATTGTCGACCACATCATCGCTTACCATCAGGTGAGATAGTGGTCAAACGCGAGCCTATCAATAATAAAAAAAAGAAGCTGATCTGCTGAAAGAACAGGAAGGTGGCTGTAGGAACTTTGTAATTAAACGACATAACCCAATCAAGTTTGGGCTCGTATGATTTGTCTTGACGAGTCATTTATTTGTCAGAATATTATACAAAGTTATTATGTGCTTTTTGAAGCTGCTTATTATGCAGCGTACAAATATGATTCGTAAAATTATGTTTTTTTTTACGGTGGGCAAAAATAATCTTATGACAACCCCCGCCCTTGGGTGGAGCGGGAGATAGTGTTAGACTCTTACTGACTAAAAACCCACCCCGTTCCTTCTAGCCTTCAAACCAAGGCTCGAGCTTCCTTTCGAATAACCCTGGCCCCAGTAGGCTTCGACCCAGCTGGGCCTCTGCTGTTGCTGACTACACCTTGAGGCGCGCGGGAACAGTGCGCGCCTCAAGTCGACGTCTTGGGCTCGGTCCGGACAGTTACCGAACGGTCGGACAGCGAGCTACCCATGGCTCGCCGTCCGCGAGCCCGCATCTACGGTGGCCGGAAATCGGCATCGGAATCCCGGCGGTCGGCCTCCTCCTTTGCTAGCATTACTGCTTTGCAGAAGGAGGCGACCGCCTGCCATTCCTCCTCGCTCTGGACCAGGGCCTCAACCAGAGCCCGGCGCGAGAGGTCTCTGCCGCCGATCGCCCCCACGAGGGCACGGCGATGCTCCGCCCAGGCAGGGCACACCTCGACTGTGTGCTCCAATAAAATGATGGGTCATTTAGGTCAAAGCGCTTTATAAAGTTTTCTTGCAGTTTGTCAGGTCACTTGTATATTCATTTAAATATGCGATGCTATTTTTACAAATATGGCTTTTCTGAGTTATAATTAGAGATGTTTTGATGATGATTTTGTTTTGTGTATTTCAGGCTCGACGACAAACAGAGAATTATTACGTTAAAAGAAATAGATCTCTTGTTGGCAGAAATATCGAAGAAATCGGTGAGTCTTACGATAATAATAATAATAATAATATAATATTCCACAACTATCACACAACACCGTCTAGTCCCAAGCTAAGCAGAGCTTGTGTTATGGGTACTAGACAACTGATAAACATACTTATAAATTTCTAAATACATACATATTATAGATAAATAACACCCAGACACAGAACAAATGATTATGCTCATCACACAAACATTTGTCCTGGGTGGGAATCGAACCCACGACCTCCGGCATAGCAGTCAGGGTCACTAACCACTAGACCAACAGGCCAGTCAATTGGTTTTTATAGTCTCCCGCTCCGGCGTCGTTTGGTTGTAGATTATAACTATAAAACTTCCTCGTTTCTTGCTCATTCTAATAGTGAAAACTGATTCGATATCCCACCTCACTGTGATGCCATGCCATCTAGCCGGTTTCGGCCACAGCGACCGCATTCTTTGGCCTCTCATAGTGGTTGTGAGCTCAGATCTGCGGCTCTTCTATGCGCTAACCTCACTAGTTGAGCAACTAAAGGTTTGGTGAGAGGATGGATGAAAAATAAGTAAACCTAGTTTTAATTTTTTTTGTGGTATATTTTATTTTAGTTGTAATGTATATGTATTTTATTTTATTTTTTAGTTTCTATTATATAACGCCTTAGATATTATCTGTAATTGGTACATCGCAAATGCTTGTAAATAAATAATAATATATGGCGTTGGAGAAATATTTACTAATTTAATTATATTTATCCAGTTAACCATCCAAAACATGAAGACAATAAACTGAATGAATAACCAGTTATCTCCCAGTCATCAAAACTTATCATCATCAAAAACTCATTACATTTCAGGACTTATCTCTATCAACTTGCAATTTTGACATCGAAGACGACTGCGGAGTATTCCTCACAGAAGACAAAGATCAGAACAATGACGGACATAATGGCACCGGATTTAACGAGCCCGGATCTGACGATTACGGATTTGACGACTACGGAATTGCTGATACGGTTGTTTTAAACGACAAAGATGATCCGTCAGAAGAAGAATACGTGTTGTTTGATAATAAAAATTATTCCTCAGACGATATTCCTCCTTCAGAAAAATGTAAACAGAAAGCAGATGAGACCGCTAAATTAGTGAAAGAAATAAAAGATCCGACGGGTCCGAGGAAAAAAGGTCGGAGTAAAAAAGACGGATTGACCATTACGGATTTGACGTTTGAAGAACAGTTAGCTGAGATCGCCAAAATGCAGGAGAGTTCGAATCATAAGAAATCTTTTATTAAGTGTACCCTCTGTAATAAAGGATTTTCGGAAGAAGATGTTTACATTAGCCATATGTTGGAGCATATTGATGTGAGTACTTTGAATTTATGTTTTTAAATGGTAAATCAGGTCGGGTAAGATCGCACTGTTCCCGCGCGCCTCAAGGAGTTGTCAGCAACAGCAGGGGCCCAGCTGGGTCGAAGCCTACTGGGGCCAGGGTTATCCGAAAGGAAACTCGAGCCCCGGTATGTGTGCGTACGCGCAGCGGAATGTTGTTGAATTTAAAGATTTTAATTATGCAGATATTTAGTTTATAACGTCGTATAATTGTGTATGGTAAAAAAAAATTTGTGCACGCAACCATTGTGGAGAAATTCACCAAAAACTGATTCCGCTGGGCGAACGTTGTCCTGGCGGAACTTTTTTTAATCCATAGACTTTAGAAGAAAAGAAATGTGTCCAAAAATTAGTGTGTATTTGTGTGTAATTGTGTATGTATGAATAAAACTAGTGCATGCATAAACTTCGGAGAAATTCAAGTTTCCGCGACGCGAACGTTTGGCCTTTAGCTAGTTTTCATATAAAGCGCTTACATAGAGAGCTGTAGATTTTTACATACGTTGTTTTGAATTTGTTTATATTTGTTTAAAAAACAGATTTAGAAAAAATCGTAGGGCTTAAAAGATAAAAATATAAACGTAAAATACGCTTATTAGGTCTTAATTCTTAAAGTATGCACTTTGGGGTCTAGATTTTCACGTTTATACAAACCTTGTAAGTGTCTGCAACATGTTACCAAGTATCAATGATGTTCCTTTAGTAACTAAAGAGTTATAGGACAAATTTACCGTGAATAGATCACTGTTTACAAAGCAGTCAAATATCACGACTTTCTGAAGGAATTGCATAGTAATATGTATGTCAATAATTAGTGTATTCATTCAACTATTCTTATGCAAAATTTCATGTCATTAAATTCAGTAATTGAAGAAAAACAATTATAATACTGACGAAGCATCGAAAACCTACATAACCCGACCAAGTTCGGATGGCTACAAAAAAGCGGCCGTGCAATATATTTAGGTAACATCCCAAAATTTACAGTATAATACCGGTATTGAATTGGTATAGGTGATAACACAATTGTTGTTTCGATATAATTTATAGGTCATTTATTTTTGTACACCTACTTTTTTAAATGTATTTGACTATGACAGAAAATAGGTACTATTTACGTAGGTACTTTATTTAAGTATGCGCTTGAGACTTGAGATATAATCTAAATATATTATTTAAGACAAATAAAATTCATACAGCTAATTTCTATTGAAGATTTCACGGATCAGGATTCTAACTATAGACCCCTTAGGGAAATTAAATATTTACCACATGTAAGTATGTACTACTGTTTAGGTAAATATTTATCATATTGTAGCTCACTATTTAACCAATAGACTAGGCATGCAAGAGCGTTCCCCTTTGCAACTTTAGTGGATCAAACAATCTAATAACTTAAAAAAAACTACTTCTTGAATCGATTTTTTTTTTCTTATGTATGTGAGCGTGTTCCCCCGCACCCCACCAAAATATGCAGAATTATTTTGTTCGAAGTTCGGTACGCTTAATCCTTTAGTTAAATAGTCTAAGTATTGTAGTTATGAATTGATCAAAAATATTCTTGTGTGAAAAAATAGACAACGCGCTGCGCGCAACGAGCGATAGGCGGCTTCCCGCTTGAAACGGTACTGTCATCCTTGAAGAAAAGAGAGGGCAATATGTTTTCGCGCGTATTCGTTTGCTGTTGAACTTGAATCTGATTTTATTTCATCCCCAGTCACAAACAAATAAATGTGCAGTCAAGGACAGTGTGCGTATGCGCTGTTGTTTTGCTATGCATCGCCAATTCTCTGTAATAATAATATTGACAAAGTGTGTTATTAATGTTATAGTGTAACAGTGAAGCATAACATAATTATGTAGTAGGAATAGTGAGTGAATGATAGTGAGAAGCTGATAACAGATATAAGGTAAGATTTTATAATAGATTTAGATAGAGATTTTATAAATTTTAAAAAAAGCTAGTTCATAATCTATTTTAGTTAAAACACATTTAAGTCTATTGCTGTCATTGCAAGCGTCTATTAACGTTAAGTATTATATGTAATTAAAAATATTTTTGTACGCGGATATTTAAATAGAGAAGTACTTGTTAATTGAAGATTTGTTTTTATCGTAGATAGTGGCGTTATTATTAAAAAAATATTTTTCATTCAAGAAATGCAACTGTTTTATTTTTTCCTAACGCTTATGTACGCAACTGTACCATATTAATAAATACTATATTGGAAGGTTAAGAACGTTTCTTAGATATATGGCACGGCCGCTTTTTTGTAGCCATCCGAACTTGGTCGGGTTATGTAGGTTTTCGATGCTTCGTCAGTATTATAATTGTTTTTCTTTAATTACTGAATTTAATGAAATGAAATTTTGCATGTGAATAGTTGAATGAATACACTAATTATTGGCATACATTTTACCATGCAATTCATTTAGAACGTCGTGATATTTGACTGCTTTGTAAACAGTGATCTATTCATGGTAAATTTGTCCTATAACTCTTTAATTACTAACGGAACATCATTGATACTTGGTAACATGTTGCAGACACTTACAAGGTTTGTATAAACGTGAAAATCTAGACCCCAAAGTGCATACTTTAAGAACTAAGACCTAATAAGCGTATTTTACGTTTATATTTTTATCTTTTAAGCCCTACGATTTTTTCTAAATCTGTTTTTTAAACAAATATAAACAAATTCAAAACAACGTATGTAAAAATCTACAGCTCTCTATGTAAGCGCTTTATATGAAAACTAGCTAAAGGCCAAACGTTCGCGTAGCGGAAACTTGAATTTCTCCGAAGTTTATGCATGCACTAGTTTTATTCATACATACACAATTACACACAAATACACACTAATTTTTGGACACATCTCTTTTCTTCTAAAGTCTATGGATTAAAAAAGTTCCGCCAGGACAACGTTCGCCCAGCGGAATCAGTTTTTGGTGAATTTCTCCACAATGGTTGCGTGCACAAATTTTTTTTTACCATACACAATTATACGACGTTATAAACTAAATATCTGCATAATTAAAATCTTTAAATTCAACAACATTCCGCTGCGCGTACGCACACCCCCGGTATGAAGAGGCTAGAAGGAACGGGGTGGGTTTTTAGTCAGTAAGAGTCTGACGCTATATCTCGCTCCACCCAATTTTTGCCCACCGTAAAAAAAGGTCGGGTAAGAATAATAGTAGGGGCGGATTTTTTCATCATCATCATCATCTTCCTGCCCTTATCCCGTTTTATTTGGGGTCGGCGCAACATGTTGTTTTCTTCCATTCTGTCCTGTCGCTCGTCACGCTATCACTAACTCCCTTTTCTTTCATATCACTTCTCACACAATCCATCTATCTTTTCTTTGACCTCCCTCTCCATCACATGTACATAAATTCATAACTTTTTTAGCAACATGCGTTTCATCTCTCCTCGGATGTTTGTTTTTTATGGTAATAAAATCATCCAAATAACAGCCCTTGGGCGGAGCGGGAGATAGTGGCAGACTCTTACTAACTAAAAAACCTCACCCTGTTCCTTCTTCCCGGGGCCGAGCTACCTTTCGGAAGCAAACCCTGGCCCCGTAGGATTCGACCCAGCTGGGTCTGTATACTGTTGCTGACAACTGCTTGAGGTGGACTTAGGCTCGGTCCGGACAGTTACTGGGTATTTGGACTGCGAGCTACCCATTGCTCGCCGGCCGCAAACCTGCGCTTACGGTGGCCGGAAATCGGGATTGGAATCCGGAATCCGGGTGGCGGTGAGGGCGACGTTGCCTGAACGATCGCCCTCCTCCTTTGCTAGCATTACTGCTTCGCAGAAGGAGGCGTCCGTCTGCCACTCCTCGCTCCGGACCATAGCCTGTTTCAAGGCCTACGGCGATGGTTTGCCCAAATGGAGCACGCCTCTACCATGTGCTCCACTGTGTCCTCCGGGCGTTCCGCACAGTGGCGACACCCGGGCGTCTCTTCCGCACGAATCCGGTGCAGGAACCTCCCGAACTTGCCATGCGTTATGCGGAAGTAAAGGACGTCATGAGGTCTTTCCAGCCACGCCTCAAAGGGGGGACTTATAGAGAGGAGGCTGATGATGATGATGATGGAGATTTGTAGTTCCAGATACCGGAAGACGGTCCGTCTTGTGAGCTATGTAACGTGAGGTTCGCGTCATCAGAGGCGTTTCAACGACATCTCAGTGTTTCAGCTAGGCATAACACAGGTAAAACAATGTTTTTTACAAGCTTTTATTTAGTTTTACCTGTCCCGATGTTTGTCTGTCATCAAATCTTGTAAATAAAATTTGATCCACTTCCCGATTACCGATTAAGCTGAAATTTTGCATGCTTGTGTAAATCAGATTATTATTATTATATTATTATATCTAGCCCATATTGTCCCACTGCTGGGCAAAGGCCTCCCTCCACTCCTTCCAATGTTCCCGGTTTTGAGCCACTTCTTTCCAATTCCCAAGGAAGACATCCAAGTCGTCCGTAAATCAGATGACAATGCGAAATTATTATGAAATGGAGCTGATCTGATGATGGAACCGGAAGGTGGATTTAGGAACTTGGTAGTTAAACGACACAACCCCATCGAGTTTGGGCTCGTATGATTCGTCTTGACGAGTATTTATATAGGTATACCAAGCCATAAAAGCTTGCTATGAAAAAATGATTTTCATTAAAAGCTTGTTCATGATACAGCTATGAAATTTTGTACATGTTGTAGATTCTTTACATAGTAAAAAACTTTTTACAAAAAAAAATTAAACCGACTTCGATGTAAAAATACACTGAAAAGTACAAAATAATTTTAATTTCTGAAGTAGGTGTTTCTCTAATAAAAATAAATACCTAATTTTGTCTCTTCCTTAATTAACACCGACTTCCGAAATTAAAATTATTTTGTGCTTTTCAGTGTTTTTTACATTGAAGTCGGTTTAATTTTTTTTTTGCAAGAATATTTTTATTTTTCACTTTTTAGTTATGGTAGCACCACTAAAAAGTACCTACCCTTCAGCTAAACATAAATTACCTTATAGCCAGAGTGTATCTCATCCGGCTTTATCACCAGATCAGTTCGATACATCTCCTCCCACTTTTTTTTCAATCAGTCATCGACTACACGTATAAACAAAGCAGTTTTATTTGTTACGACAATTCTGTTATGATTCTATAAGGAGTTCTGTTCCATATCTTCGAAGTTCATGATCAGATCATAACAATATTTCTATGGGACCAACTTGGAAGCATAACCTTTCAATATAAAAAAAAAATTCATAATCGGTCCACAATTGACCGAGATATCGGTGAATGTTATTGAGGTTGTATGTTATTGAGGATTTTCAAAATAAACTACAAATTGTTTCTCTGAAAATCAAAGGTTGTTTATTTAATACGTCTTTACTATATTACAACGTTTAACTATTATCATTACACCTATAACTTACCTGAAAATCAAAGAAACGACATTTAAAGTTTACTAATATCGCCTCCTCAATTATATCTCTTTACAATAGTTTTTTTTAATAATAAAATGTGCAAAATAATCTAAACATCATCTGCCATTCAATCACACACACGTCACCCCGTTCCACAGAACATAAATTCCATTAACAACTTCAACGCGCGAAGCGCGGCAAATTTGAATTAATGAAATGTCATTTCATTACATACATTAAAAAAAAAAACATACATTCAGCCGAACATAGAACCTCCTCCTTTTCGAAGTCGGTTAAAAATACTAAACACGTATTTCGGGTTTCGTATATTATATTACTTATGTTGTGTAAGATTTTTTATTTTATGTTTTTTTTTTTGTTATAGATAAAGACTCAAAAGAACCGAACCAACGCAAGACGGACCGCAAGAGAAGCGCGCGAGACAAGGATGGCGATATTGACGGAATGAGAGAGAGTAAGATGCAGAAGGTGGAGGGACAGATACCTTGCGAACAGGTGAGGATAGGTACCATTGCTGTCCATTTTTACCGAATCACTTAAAAAAAAATTCGCTTGATTCCTGCGGCGCGGTGCCAAACCAAACCTTTTGAAATTTTCGATTCGAGTGCAAGCAAAATTGAACCTAGGGATGGTCAGGCGGAAGTGTCTTTGGTGGTATGTTATTGAGCTTAGTACGAGATCCGTAGAACAAATCTTTTTCCTCATCTGTTATTCGATTATGATAAATATTATGTACTAGGTAATGTGACCAAGGTTGCCGGCATAGCACGAAGAATCGCCTAACTTAAGGCGGTGCATCATGACTCACATTTTCACTGTTTTTCATACAACCGCTCATAACTGATTATGACGTTATTACACACTTTTCATTAGATATTTTGGAAACACAGTATTTCGTGGATATTATCTAGGTTTCTAAAGAAACCAATTTCTAAATTTGTGTAAAACTAATCCAGTAAAAACCTCTGAAAATCTCCTATTTTGTTTGTTTTGTACACTTCATAATTTGCCTAAAAATTAAAAAAGTCAAAAAAGTAATCCTCTAGAGACCTTGCAAATTTTATTAAGATTCTAAGTGACGACAACTTTTTCCAAAAACTTTTGAGGGTTTAAAAACAGCTATTTCCTGGAGCAAGTTTTGTGAAATTTTCGAGTAAATCTCGGAATTACCGAATACTAACAGAGTTTTCAGGCGTTATCTCTCTTTTTTTGCGTTGCCTTTTCGTCAAACATTGCGTTGGATTGCATCAAATGAGGTAATAAGCTTTTAAACCATTTTCGATGTTTACGATAGGCGAGTGGAAAAGGACCCTCTTAAGTGGCAATGGGCAGGGCACAATGCTCGCAGAACAGATGGCCGTTGGGGCCGAAAGGTTCTGGAGTTGCGACCAGAAGACGCAGCGTCGGAGGGCCTCCTCTAAGGTGGACCGATGACCTGGTGAAGGTTACGGGAATCCGATGGATGCAGGACGCACAGGATCGATCATTGTCGATCGACACTTGGGGGAGGCCTATGTCCAACGGTGGACGTCGGTCGGCTGAAATGATGATGATGAATGTGAAGAGTTGTAGGTCGCGGGTCCGAACCCAGCCAGGCGTATTACTTTATATAATTTATTTCATCACCACTGCTCTCCAAAACGGTGAAGGAAAACATCGTGAGGAAACTGGCATGTCCTAGAACCAGAATTTCGAACACATGTGACAATCACCAACCCGCACTGCGCCCGCATAGTGAATTACGCCCCATTCCCTCTCATAGAGAGGAGGCCTGAGTCCCAGCAGTGGGAACATTAAAAAGGCTTTTTTTTTGTGGTGGGGAAAATCATCCAATGACAACCACCGCTCTTGGGTGGAGTGAGAGATAGTGTCAGACTCTTACTGACTGAAAAACCCACCCCGTTCTTTCTAGCCTCTTCATACCGGGGCTCGAGGTCCTTTTCAGATAACCCTGGCTCCAGCTGCTATTGCTGACAACTCCTTGAGGCGCGTGGGAACAGTGCGCACCGTCGACGTCTTGGGATTGGTCCGGACAGTTACCGGACGGTTGGACAGCGAGCTACTCATGGCTCGCCGTCCGCGATCCCGCGTCTACGGTGGCCGGAAATCGGGATCGGAATCCCGGCGGCGGCGGCGAGAGCGCCGTTGGCTGATGCTGTCGTCCTCCTCCTTTGCTAGCATCACTGCTTCGCAGAAGGAGCCGACCGCCTGCCACTCCTCCTAATATTAAGAAGGCTGATGATGATGATGATATTTCAGTGTGGTGTCGAACTAGAAGGTTCCTGGGCATACTACATTCACTTCAGACGCGAGCACCCCGATAAGAACCGCACCAAATACCCCTCAATGAAGTATCCTTGCATGTGTGAAGTATGCGGGAGATTTTTCCAAGTAAGTTTACTCTTCAGCGATTTTCGACTGGTCTGTTGGTCTAGTGGTTAGTGGCCCTGACTGCTATGCCGGAGATTGTGGGTTCAATTCCCATCCAGGACAAATGTTTATGTGATGAGCATGATTGTTTGTTCTGTGTCTGGGTGTAATTTATCTATATTATGTATGTATTTAGAAATATATAAGTATGTTTATCAGTTGTCTAGTACACATAACACAAGCTCTGCTTAGCTTGGGACTAGACGGCGTTGTGTGATAGTTGTGGAATATTATTATTATTGTTTTTCGGGCTTTATCGGTGACTTTGCGTTTTCCTGCGGATATCTTCAGTGGGCAGGGCAAATTTCTCGTAAAACGGATGGCCGTTGAGGCCGGAAGACGCAGTGTTGGCTCATGGATGTGAGACGCACAGGACCGTTCGTTGTGAGGGAGGGCTATGTCCAACAGTATATTATAATACTGGCGACCCGCCCCGGCTTCGCTTGAGTAACAGTATTTCTCCACTATTTATTGGATGTTATTATCCATATAAACCTTCCTCTTAAATCACTCTATCTATTAAAAAAAACCGCATCAAAATCCGTTGCGTAGTTTTAAAGATTTAAGCGTACATAGGGATATAGGGACAGAAAAAGCGACTTTGTTTTATACCGTGTAGTGATGGTACAGGTCATTTGTAAAACACTAACAACATTGCAGGACTGTATTACTAACATCATAAACAATAAATTTTGTTCTATGAATTTTTACACATAATTCTTTTACCAAACACAATCCTTCAAGATTTCGTTGTTCTATCTAACACATATCAATTCTGTATTTTGCTATATCTACCTACGTCTGTATGACGCGGCGCAAGCGCATCAAGCACCCCGCTGCCTGATCCCAGTTTCTTACCAGTGACTTCGCAATCTTTAGAACGTTTAATTTAAATATTTTTATCACTGTAGGAAAATCTGATGAACTAAAGTATGATAAATTTTTAAAAGTAATAGAACAAAAGTTGTTGTTTATGATGTTAGTAACATAGTCCTGAGAGGTTGCCAGTGTTTCACAAATAACCCTGTAGGGGCAGTCGATATATTCATTGCGCACCTTATCAGGGCCTCAAGTCTGCTATTACAATAGTGTCAGAATGGTCTATCATTGACTTCATAATTGTTGATATTGACAAGTTTTGGTAATCTACTAATATGATGGCGTCATAATGACTTTCCAATGGTCAACCACTGACACTTCATTGAAAGAAGTGGCTTAAAATGTTAATCTCGTACATAATGACAAATGAATATCTGACGTATGCGGTAATTTGCAAAACTTTTGACAGTTGTTTTGATCAGTGACCTACCATTAGAACGTTATTGTGCAGTTATTGGTTTTAATAAGCTCAATATTGTCATTCTACCACGACCCTATTACGAGACCATTGATCGATCAATGATCGATCATTATGATTTAGCAGATTACGAAATTTTAGCAAAATGACAATGGGATCGTGTTGGAATAACGAATTTATAAAAATAGCAGACTCGGGCCCCTGGTCGGAACACCCCACCTGAAGGATGTCTTACTATATTTATTCCGTTCTTTCCAGAGTCAAACTCATCTTACCGAGCACATCTGGACCCACAAGGACGAGAATCCCTTCAGGTGTGATCCGTGCGGCAAGGTGTTCAGTTCGAAACGCAACCTGACCCTGCACCAGCGGGGACACAGCCAGGAGCGCCCCAGCTACGAGTGCGAGCTCTGCGGGAGGAGCTTCTCCAATTCCAGCAACCGTCAGAGGCATATGATGGTGAGTGATGATAATAATACTCCAGAAACGAAGATTCGATGGAAAGACTTTTTCGGTGAGCAAAAATCATCTAATGACAACCACCGCTCTTGGGTGGAGCGAGAGATAGTGTCAGACTCTTACTGACTAAAAACCCCGCGCCGTTCCTTCTAGCCTTCAAACCAAGGCACGGGTTTCCTTTCGGATAACCCTGGCTCCAGTAGGCTTCGACCCAGCTAGGCCCCTCCTGTTGCTGACAACTCCTGGAGGCGCGCGGGACCAGTGCGCGCCGTCGACGTCTTGGGCTCGGTCCATTACCGGACGATCGGACAGCGAGCTACCCATGGCTCGCAGTCCGCGAGCCCGCGTCTACGGTGGCCGGAAATCGGGATCGGATCCCGGCGGTGGCGGCGAGGGCGCCGTTACCTGATGCGGTCTGCCTCCTCCTTTGCTAGCATTGCTAGCTCAGTAAGAGTCTTAACACTATCTCCCGCTCCACCCAAGGGCGGGAGTTGTCATAAGATGATTTTTGCCCACCGTAAAAAAAAACCCCATCACCGTATCTCTACCTTGACGTCAAGATGGGGCTTGCGCGCTACAATAAACCCTAGGTCTGTGTCGGTAGCGTTTGCTTTGCCTTAACATGCCTAGGACACGGTAATAATATCATACAGTATTCCAACTTCATACAAACGGATGAAACGCGAGCTATACCTACGCGCCTCGGTTGTAGCATGGTCTCGGCATGTAAACAGTCGCGACCGTCGCAACTGTGCCGCAGCGACGAACGGACACGACGGTTTTTTTTACAATTATCTCGCGATTATTGTTAATTTGTATAATTCAAAGTAAAGACGTGGTATTTTATTATTAATAATAGTGGTTTATTGTACTATGTGTATAAATAATACTAAAAAAAAGCATTTCATTTAAATCTACCAATCAAAAAACAACACGCATTTTTATTGAACACTTCCTATTTAATCTAAAGTGTTTTATTTTTAAATAAAAGTAAGTATATTTACAATCACAAAAAAAAAAACAGAAACAAACTTGACAAACGTGATTAGAATGCTGGAGGCGGGCAGCCCTATCGCATGTTTACGTACCGCGCGGCTGTAGGCATTTATTTCAAAAATACGGCCGAGTTACAATACTGTATGATACTAGTACCGTGCCTAGGATAAGACTAAAGGTGAGTTTAGACTACAACATTTACTTGTAACAGAACAACGATCCGCTCTATGATATGTTCTAGTGTATCATCGTTTTACGAACTAAACGTCGAGCACGCTCGCCTCTTTGTTACAAACCAACGAGCATATTGGTGTAACATTTCGTCGAGCCACGAGTGCGGGCGATGCGCGGTTGCGGGGTGACATTAAAAAAACGCAAGGTACAACGAAATGTTGGTAAATGCACACTCGCTGTGAGCAATTACCCGTAACATAACGCCGAGCATTCGCAGGAACGTTACATTACATGGAAATGCTTAGGAAACTGAGCTTTTGCCTGTATTGTACCTACCATTCGTAAGAATGGTGCATTACACAGAAATGCTCCAGAAAATGTTGTAGTCTATACTCACCTTAAAAGAGATACAATCTGCGATACTTGAGGGAGGCCTACGTCCAACAGTGGACGTCTTTTGGCTGTATTGATGATGATGGTGATGTCTTCAATTCAGGCTCACGGCGTCGAGAAACCGTACAAGTGCGAAATGTGTGGCAAGGCCTTCAGGTTTCCTAGTGAGAAGCAGGACCACGTAAATTTCGTGCACCTGAAGAAACCGTGGCCGAGCCGAAGCAGAGAATTGCTGGGATATGACACAGTACAGGTAAAAATGTTTCTATATTCATTTTTTTTTTTATCTATATACCTATTAGCTTTTGCCTGCGCGGCTTCGCTCCCGTTCTTCCCTGCTCTACCCTTCTCTACCCTACACTACCCTAATTTTATTTTTTTTCCATAAGAACCTTTTCCTCACAATAACAATCACAACAAAAAAAAATCAACCAAATCGGTCAAGCTGTTTTCATGCTATGTCGTGACAACAGAAAACGGGTTTTATTTTTATATATATAGACTAGCTTTGCCCGCGCGGCTTCGCTCCCACTCTTCCCTACTCCACCCTACTATACCCAACTCTACCCTACTCTACCCTACTCTACCCTACTCTACCCTACTCTACCCTACTCTACCCTACTCTACCCTACTCTACCCTACTCTACCCTACTCTACCCTACTCTACCCTACTCTACCCTACTCTACCCTACTCTACCCTACATTATCCTAATTTTTTTTTTCCATAAGAACCTTCTCCTCACAATAACAATCACAACAAAAAAAACAACAGCCAAATCGGTCAAGCCGTTTTCATGCCAAGTCGTGACAACGGAAAACGGGGGTCATTTTTATATATATAGATATAAAAGAAAAGTGCGCCATTGACTGAAAAGTTGAAAGGGAATCGTTTGTCTTGGTATGGTCATATGAAGAGGAGGGATGAAACGCATGTTGCTAAAAAAGTTATGAGTTTACATGTGGATGGAGGGGGAGAGGGAGGCCAAAGAAAAGATGGATGGATTGTGTGAGAAGTGATAGGAAAGAAAATGGAGTTAGTGATAGCGTGACGAGTGACAGGACAGAATGGAAGAAAAAAACGTGTTGCGCCGACCCCAAATAAAACGGGACAAGGGCAGGAAGATGATGATGATAGAAGAAAGTCGTGTTAGTTACACTATTTGTAACTCAAGAATGGCTGTACCAATATGGCTGAAAATTGGTGGGTAGGTAGCTTAGAGCCAGGTGACGGACATAGGATACTGTAGAGTAGGGTAGAGTAGGATAGAGTAGAGTAGAGTAGGGTAGAGTAGGATAGAGTTGGGTATAGTAGGGTAGAGTAGGGAAGAGCGAGAGCGACGCCGCGCGTTCAAATGCTAGTTTGATATAAACTAGTGCTTGACTGCGATCCCACCTGATGGTGAGGCGCACTAGTTTCTTAAGAGCCTATTCACTCTAGCCATGAAGACAGCCAAATTATAATCGGACGGGAAGACTGTAGCAGGCAAATTGTTCCAGTCCTTCGACGTACTCGGTATAAACGACGAGGCGAAACGCTCAGTCCGGACCGTAGAGGTTTCAACAATGTAAGGGTAGATATTCGCTGTACGTCGGGTTGTCCGAATGAGATGGCGGAATCAAATCATGCAATTCCTGCGCACAGTTTCCAAAATGCATCCATTTTACAAGTACCGGCACGAATCTTCAGCGCTCGGCGTCAGAGTGGGGATCGCTTTGCGCATTCCATACATTGGCGAGCCAATCGTCGTCGTTGTTAGATACATGCAGCAAGCGCAGGAACGAATCACGAGTGATGTTTATGACGCGATGGCGCGGCGAGCCAATCAATGACGCTCCCCGCCCCAGCGTCTCACTTCATACCACTAAATAGGCCCGATATTTGACTTCTGCGCAAGTGAAGGTCAGCGTTAAAGATTCGTGCCGGTACTTATACAAGCTTCTATTTAGTTTTATCTGTCCCGATGTTTGCCTGTCATCAAATCTTGTAAATTAAATTTGACCCACTTCCCGGTTACCGATTGAGCTGAAATTTTGCATACATGTGTAAATCAGATGACAATGCAAAATTATTATGACAAGGAGCTGATCTGATGATGGAACCGGAAGGTGGCTATAGGAACTTGGTAGTGAAACGACACAACCCCATCGAGTTTGGGCTCGTATGATTCGTCTTGACGAGTATTAATTATATAGAGCTATAAAAGCTTGCTATGAAGAAATGATTTTCATTAAAAGCTTGTATAAGGTACTTAGCGATTGAATAAAAATTTAGTGTATTTTTTAGTGGTTTATTAGCACTATAGAATCTAATTGAGACACTTTTAAAAAACTTAGTCAAATTCTAATTCAAAATCATTTATTTCAAATAGACCAAATGTAGGCACTTTTGAATAGTCAAATGTCGGTCAGTCCAAGAAAAGTGAAGCTAATTTGCACGTTCCAAAGCGTAGATCTCTATGGAGAATAACGTGCAAGAAACTCGATGGACACTCTTTTAAATCATATTATGTGTTACATATAATGTTTGGTTACATTATTTCTTGTTGCTTCTATTATGTGATCCCTAATGTAATCCCTATTCGTATATTTTAAACAGATGGAGTTGTGGAATCGCTGAACCCATCCCGATGCGTGGTCATATGCATGGAGGTGCCGGAGTCTACATATCAGTTATCGGAGTCATTTATCATTAATACAGAAACAACTGCTACAAAATCGCCTATATTATGAATACTCTTTGTATTTTCATTTTCAAATCAAGAAAATTTTCCTAAATTGCCATATTTGTTGCAATTTAATTCATTTAGAGCGCTTTCACACTGAGCGTTTCTTCTGAAGTCAATTGAACCACAGTATAAAATTTGAAACAGTACGGAAACTGCCTACAAACGCTCGAAACGGCACACTCACACAAACATATGCATCGACGATACCCAGGAGGGGATACCACGGTGCTGTCAGTACTGAGTGCCGTGTTGAGACTAGTAGTCTATTTAAATTACCGAGAGTAAATTTTCCTTCAAGCGTAAAATTCGGAACTACTACATGAAGTCTTCTCAACCTTAGTTTGGTCTTCGTCAGAATTACTATTAAGTTCTCTTAATTATTTGTTATTTTTCATAGTATTTATTAGTTTATTATTTTAACATATATATGTATTTTATTTTATATAATTTGCTTTTTGTTTTCATTTACAGTATTTGTTATTTGTTTATTGTGCAAACCTACCACAGTGTTGTCTTTTTAACCCAAAGGTTGACTGGGAGAGAATGCCTTGTTGCATTAAGTCCGCCTATGTACCACTACTGTACATGAAGTTTAAATAAATAAATAATAAATAAATAAATTCTATTTACAGTAATTTAGTTATTTTAATTCGTTTGATTGATCACCGGTCGTTGTGGCGAAGCTTTGGGGAGGCATGTGTCCAACAGTGGACGTTTTTTGGCCGAAAAACTAAAGAATTTTATTTTTAAAATAATATTACTGTAGCGACATCTATGGCGCCACATAAGAACGAAGAAAATACGAAATCCTGCATCGCGCAATCAAAGTTCTCCGCGCGATTTGAACATATACGACCGCCCGACATCAACTATTGGGCAGTCGCCCATCAGACTATAACATCCTGTCTGGTCGGAGGATCCTCCCTTTTCAAAGGAGGTATGTGGGACTTTACCCTCTGTTCCGCATACTTCCAAACCACATTAAAAGTGACAACCCTATTGCTTCAATGATGCGTAGGTATTTATTTTATAAACTGGGCTTAGTTTCCATACTGTTCCATATTTATACTGTGATTGAACGCCTCAACAACGTGAAGCCCGCGCCGCGTTGCCACGGCATCGGCGCTGCGCATACCCTGGACAAACGCCAGTGTGAAGGCGGATTAAAAAAATTTTTTACAAAAAAAAATTAAACCGACTTCAATGTAAATAACACTGAAAAGTACAAAATAATTTTAATTTCGGAAGTCGGTGTTAATTAAGGAAGAGACAAAATTAGGTATTTATTTTTATTATAGAAACACCGACTTCAGAAATTAAAATTATTTTGTACTTTTCAGTGTTTCACATTGAAGTCGGTTTAATTTTTTTCACCTTGTAGGAGGCCTACCGCCGCTGCGTCTTTCGGTACGTAGTCGCCACTCCAGAACCTTTCGTCCCCATCGACCATCTGTTCTGCGTGCAATGTGCCCTGCCCATTGCCACTTAAGGTTGGCGACTCTTCGATGTCGGTAACCTTGGTTCTCCTGCGGATATCTACATTTCTGATGTGATCACGCAAGGAAACTACGAGCGTAGCCCTTTCCAGTCTTCCGACGTCTTCGCTTTTGGGAGGCCTATGTCCAACAGTGGACGTCTATCGGTTGAAATGATGATGATGATGAAATGCTTTATGCACACAAAAGTACAGAGGCGGACTTTAATGCCTAGGGCATTTACTGCCAGTCGACCAACAATTCGCATCCTTCTTCGTAATGAAACTACTCAGTTAACAACGAAATCTTGAAGGTGTGTTGTTCGTAATTGTATTATGTTTTGCAAAAAGTTTCAGAATAAAAGTTGTCGTAAATAAATGATTTGGGGTTGAAAAACTAGGGCCATGGGGTCCGAGCGCTCATCGAGTTGTTCGAGATATCAGCAAACAGTTGGTCGACTCTTCGCGTGACCAGAGGGCTGGGCTTTTCTTCGGTCAACGAATCAGCATTGCCATCCAGCGTGGCAATGCTGCCAGCGTTCTGGGCACATTTCCCATTGACATCGATGTGGACGAATTTTTTGATGCCCTATAAGTTCCTTTTGTTTTTTACCAGTTTGTACATATTTTTACTTTAACCCTTCAGATACCGTCAATTAGAGACAATAGTAAGACAATAGATGCGCGGCCACCGGTGGTCGCTTGGGGATTCATGAATTAAGTTTGTATATAACCTATGCAGTTTGCATTTCATTATCTAACATTGAGAAAATTAAATTATAAAATAAACTTAAATAATTAAAAATAATATATACACTAAAGGCCTAACTAAATATGACGTCAAAAAACTCCTCCGCATCGCTGTCGACTGGAAGTGTGCCCAAAGGGCTGGCTTGCCACGTTGTATGGCAATGCTTAATCTCTGACCGAGGTAGAAGCCAGCCCTTGGGTCACGCGAAGAGTCAACTAAGCGTTTAGATAAATCTTTAAAAAGTATATGAGCACTCGGACCCCACGGCCCAAGAGTTTCAACCCCAAACGGCTCAAAAATATAACTGCCAACGAGGCTGTTATATTTCCGCCGCTTGAGGTTCTCCGCAGCCGCCGCGGCAGCACCAGCACAGCACGATGAGCTAGGAAGATGGGATGGCGCAAGAGTATCGACACAGGTAGCGTCCCACACTAAAGGCCTACCCATCTTCCAAGGAAATAAAGACATACCGTCTGGTCTCTTACCATCGTCGCGTGCCAGGCCATGAGGTTCCAAAACAGCCGGAACGCCGACGGTGACAAGGGCTCGTCGGATGATGTCGTTAAGGTTCGCGTGCCTATTAGTTTATAATATTTAATTATTAAGATGTACCTATATATGTATGTTAATAAAGCACTATTCAGTGAATATGATGTTAGTTGTTTGAAATCATGAGTACAATCGCGTGTATAAGTATCGGTCACTAATTACCAGTCACTCTATAAATCTTGATGTCTATAACCCAGAGATGAAAACTTGTTCAAGAAGATATTTTTAATTGAAAACTTATTCTGAATGTGAAAAGTGTGTACCAACAATAAAAAATATTCTATTTTATTCAAAGATTTTTATTTACCTAAACCCCTTGAGCGCCAATTGTGCATATACGTACAATGCGTTCCAAATGAGAAAATGGGATCGATTGCATGTTGTGACGTCACAATTTACTGTCAAATCGAGGAAATAATAAACTAACTATTTTACGAAAAATGTTATTTATTTACGAGCTGTGAACGAAAAAAGTTTCATCAGAATCCAGTTTTTCAATTTTACTCATCTCTGAGTTCCTCAATTTCGACAAATTTTTTTCGATTTGACAGTAAATCGTGACGTCTGATTCCATTCTCATTTGGAACGCATAGTACGTCTGTACAACTTGAATGACCTTGAAAAATACGAAATTTATTTGGCTGAAAATTGGGTGTCATCATTGTGTCAATCGCCCGGAGGACACGGTAAAGGTGCACCCCGCCTGGGCAGAGCACCGCCGTGTCCTCATGGGCGCGCTCTGTGGCAGTGATTTCTCACGCTGGGTTTTAGAGCCATGCATAGCTCGCCTTCCAACCTGCCGAACCAAGCCCAAGTCGTCAAAGAGATCACCGGCGCCCTGGAACAATGGCAAAGAAAAAACAGGAGTGGGTTGTTATAATAGTCGGTAAAAGTTTGACACTAGCTGCCATTCCGCCCGAGAGCGGGGAGAGATTTACAGGTAACCGGAACGTATATATGCTTCACAAGTGCACAACTGTGCAGGTTTCCACACTAGCTTACCTGAAATAACTGCACAGGCCAGGATAGGTACAATATATAAAATCTTTGGCACAGGCAAACCTAAAAAGTCATTGTCATCAACGTCTTGGGAATTGGAATAGCTTTTTATAATTTTAGTAGAGGGACTTTATTCACATTTCTGAGGGATAATAAATTACGTCAATTGTCTAGCGGATTCCTAATCAAGTCGTCTGACTTTTTAGACACACTTCTTAATGCCTTGATCACACACACGTACCGAGTCAAAGGGCGAGACAGTAAAATTTTGCTCGGCCGAAACAGTGATGTAAGCGAGTTGTAGAAATAACCGCTCCTCTCGACCACCGAGCACTAGGTGCTTTGTTTATACATACTGAGTATTCGGCTGAGGGCACTGTCTCACCCGTTTAATCGGTAAGTGTGATCTAGGCATAAAGGTTCATAAGATGTTTTCAAAATTGGAAAGTGTATTAAGCCCTTTCAAAGATTTTATATATCCTAGTACTAGATTGACTACGACAACCTCAAAAGCGTACCTGAAAAGGAAAGTCAGAAAGAGTCCTGTCATCTCGTTTTACTAGTGTGTCCATACACTAGCTACATACTACGGGACAATTTCTCAAAAGTTAGTTAAAGATATTTTTGATACATCAAAATAGACCTACGTAAGAAGAATAAGATCACTTCTGAACGGCTACACCTATCAGAATAAGGTTTGTCTGAAAGAAAAAACTAGTTAGTTTATAATAAAACTAATATTATTCTTTTATTTTTACTTTATTAAAAACATACATTCAGCCGAACATAGAACCTCCTCCTTTTCGAAGTCGGTTAAAAATAGACTGATGCGTGACATAAAATTGTACATTTTTTATTACGTCAAATTGCACGTATTAACTAACAAATAAACAATAAATAATACATTAAATAAATGATCCTCGACTGGCTTATAAATTTATTTATACTAACTACTACTACTAATTATTGCCGATGCCCATTAGCGCCACAGGGAATTTCCGAAAGGGAAACCATGGTCCTGGAACACAAAGGGCAACTGAAGGACACGGGTAGATTTATTCAGTATAAACCTCAAATAACTTGTCCCGCTCTAGGATGGAGCATAAGGCGCTCTACCTTAGAGCAGGATAAGTTATTGGAGATTTTACCACATCAAAAAAAGTCTCCTACTATGTTCGTTTGTCTATATCCGTTTGTCTATATCTGTTTTTTTAAATCCATTCAATAGTTTTTGAGTTGATTACTCAAAAACTATTGAATGGATTTAAAAAAACGGATGAACTTACAAAAGAGTATATAGATGGAATAGAATTAGGTTTTAGTGTGATTTAACTTTACATCTTCAGACTTAATGTGGCAACCACAAATAAAACTGTTGCTGAAAAAAAATTTTTAAATGTCACAACTTCAAAGCCACTGTTGCTGATGGTTCTCGTTTCTTGGAAATCAGATAACTATATACTGAATTGGTCCGAAGACACTCCCGCATGCCTCACCTCTGGTAGCCGCTGCTCGCCGCTTTTCGTTGTCATGAGAGCAGCCGAAGATCGCCGAGCGGCCAAAGGCGCCCGATCAACAGAAAATATAAAATTAGTAAAATTGGTACGCGCTAGATTTATTAAAAAAAAAGTTTCAGCTTCCTCAAATATTTAGAAATTTGCTTATAATAATGTAAAACTTGAACAGTAGACAATCGAATTTTATAAAATTTTGCACCCAGTCAAAAAAAATTCAAAACGATGTTTGTTGTCACCCTACATAAATATTTTGTAAACAAAACAGAAAACTTACCAAAAAAAATGAAATTCCACAACCAGGATACCCATCACTATTGCGAAACTTTACACAGCATCGTTTTGAACATCTTGCACACTTTATAATTTACTAAACATTGAGATAAAAACTTGTAACAATTAAAAATACAACTTTAGTCCTATGAAGCATCAGCCATATTGTTTATTGATGTCAAATTCTGTCAAATTGAAACCTCCTAAATGTTGCCTTTCATAATTTGAAAATTACTACGAATAGCTACTAAATCTAAATGAAATCATCATTAAATACAAGAAGAATGCGTATAAAATTTCAAGAAGCAATATTTAAAATAAAATATTTAGTTGCAATTCATTTTATGTTGCATAAATCTATCAAAATGCATGAACACGGACTATTTAACGATAACTGGAACAATCTAAAAACTACCATCTGTTTCTTATTTTTTTCTGGTAGTATGTGAGAAAGGGACAGAGAGGATTTATCTCAGTGTCTTACTCCAGGCCATTTTTCCCTTTTGCGTGTCAATAACACACATGAACTTAATGCTAATGAGAATAAAGAACACTTTAGACAGTGTAATATTTCTTCGTAGTCAATCTAGTCTACTCTAGTAGGATATATAAAATCTTTGAGCCCTTTAGCATGAGCTTGACAACAACTGACAGTGACAATGACAAGAGATAAATGTGACACTGACATTGACATTGAAGTGTTGTTGTATTATTGTATGTAATTGTAATTTTCTTACCCAAAGATTTTACTAATGAAATTATTGATTGTTTGTTTCTATTAATTAACGACACGCCTGTGCGATACATTGGTACAATTTGCTGATTTTTAATCTATACTTTATCAAAGAAATATATGAATGTTTGACTCATAAAAGTTTTGTATAACCAAAAATATGAAGTGTTGTGTTCGAATCGCTTGAATGATGACATAAATAATATAAATAAATACCTTGAAATCACAAATCAATCATACAATCATAGATAAGTAGCTGTTAGTCAATAAAATCCTTATTCTTAATAATATTTCAGTTACAAAAAGATTGGGGTTTACCAACACCCCAATCTTTTTTACCGCCTTCCCAAAAAGGAGGAGGTACTACGTTCGGCTGTTTGTATGTTTTTTTTTTTTTTTTTTTTTTTTATGTTTGTTCGGCGAATACTCCGTCAAATGTGGACGGATTTTCAAAATTCTTTTTTTGTTCGAAAGTAGATAGTTCTGAGGTGGTCCCATTATCACCAAATTAGGATCTGATGATGGGATCTTGGAGAAATCGAGGGCAACCTTCAAATTTTATAGGCTCACTTATTGATTTTCGCATATTTTATGAAGTATCTTGTGTATTTGCGTATGGTCGTCACCATCTCAGGTAGCTGGGCTGATGATGGAAGGTACAACTCCTTAACAGTAAGAAGTTACTCGAACAGGCAAGGACTGTTTTATAGTAAATTGTTTTGATGTTTGATAGGGCATTTGCCACATTTGGTCTCATGATCATCAAGTCATGACCTGATGCTGCAGTCAGGATAGTATGCAGAGTACCTAAGTCCTCGACAACAAACAGCAGATATATCGAGTTTAGGCTCATTGAAAACGGCTCGATGTGTGGATAAACGTACTGCTAATAAAGAACACCGAAGTACATAGAGACCTGATGCTGAAGCCAGGAGCATCAGGAAAAGTACAAACCTTGAAATTACAGCACCGTAGTCGTGTTTGGGCTCATTTTAAACAGGACTAAATTTTAAGTTCATTGCAATGTTGACATAAATCTGGCCTGATGCTACAGCGGGGATTATCAGCATCTAGTCTAATGACTGATTGAAAGATTTACCTTTCGGCTTCATCATCAGATCAGTTCGATATATCCTTTCCCTCTCCAGCATCTAGTCTAATGACTGTTTGAAAGAAGAGGGGGAGAGGATATATCGAACTGATCTGATGATGAAGCCGAAAGGTAAATTAATGTAATCTAACCGTGTTTGGGATTATTAGAACCGTTATGAGATGCGCTCTGACTATAAGGTATTTAAGTTTGACTGAGGGGTACTTTTTAGTGGTGGTACCATAACTAAAAAGTGTAAAATAAAAAAAACTTTTTACAAAAAAAATATAACCGACTTCAATGATAAAAACACTGAAAAGTATCAAATAACTTTAATTTTGGAAGTCGGTGTTAAATAACGAAGAGACTAAACTATTATAGAAACACCGACTTCCAAAATTAAAGTTATTTGATACTTTTCAGTGTTTTTATCATTGAAGTCGGTTATATTTTTTTTGTAAAAAGTTTTTGTAATCAATCAAACAACTTTGAATCAGTTTGTTATTATATAGTAGCTATAAAAGTATCTTTTGATCTCCTGGCTGTCAGGTCTTTAGGTCTTCAAGGCTAATTATAATATTATCAAAATTGTAATAATTTTTCTAATCCATTCTTTCTGTGCCAAGAACTCGTTATATTATGGGGTTTACTCATCATCTTCCTGCCCTTGTCCCGTTTTATTTATTTCATCACCACTGCTCTCAAAACGGTGAAGGAAAACATCGTGAGGGAATGTCCTAGAACCAAAAATTTGAAGGTATGTGACATTCACCGACCCGCACTGGGCCCGCATGGTGGATTACGGCCCATTCCTCTCCTAGAAAGGATGCCTGAGTCCCGGCATTGAGAACATTAAAATAGGCTGATGATGATGATGTGCTCTGTTGTAATTTTAGTGTTTTTTCTTTCAGTTTCAATAAATAAATAACTAAATCATAATGGAAGAACAATCAAAGAAACCGTCGTACAAATATTGCATTGTACCTAAATGCAAAAACACTATCAGAAATGCACCGGATAAAGTGTTTTTCCACGTGCCAAGAGGAGCTGAGATAAGAAAGAAGTGGTGTAAAATTATGAAAAGAGACATGGTGTCTCCATCAACCTGTTTGTATTGTTGTGAAGATCACTTTGATGTGGGTATCTAAGTTTTCTACTCTAGATATCTTTTTAATACATGAATCCCCAAGCGACCACCGGTGGCCGCGCATCTATTGTCTTACTATTGTGTCTCTAATTGACGGTATCTGAAGGGTTAAGCGTCCCCCACGTTAGGCGTGCGCGTTTTTCGGGCGTAAGCGTCGCGTGTTACCGTCGTGTGATGTGTGTGCAGTGAGCGCGCGGCGAAAGGGGTAAGGGCCTGTCCACACCACGTTTTTTAAACGCGCTGTTGACGCGCGTTTTAGAAACGTGCGTCGAGGGCGCGCTTTTATCCTATTAAAGGTCTGCAGACTGTGCCTGACTCGCGTGCGTATCGCGTCAGTATTGCTACAAACGCGCGCGAACGGCGCGTTTAAAAAACGTGGTGTGCATTGACTCTAAGAACGTGACTCGAGCGACCGCGCTACTCACACGCCCGAGGTTCGCGCACGCCTAATGTGGGGTCAGCCTAAGCATCGCGTGTTGACGCCGTGTGATGAGCGTCAAACACTGAAAAGCATCATTTTTGGAAGTAGTTGCGGGCGGGGAAAGCTGGCCAGTTCCGCTTTTTAGTATTTGATGTGATTGCGCCAACAGAAATTCGTCATCTGTGAAATTTTAATTGTCTAAAGCTGGCTAGTCACGCTGACAGCTCAGCGAGTAGGTTGTCAGAGCCGAGGTTCAGCGCTAGACCTTTCAGTATCGTGCTGATCACTGTGGAGTATAGACGCACAAATAATTGCTGCTTTGTACTGACTGCTCACGCTGATGGTGTCCGCTCGGCGCGACACTAGAACGCCTACTGAAGACAAAGGCGCATGTGAGTTGTTCAGCGCTGACCAAAAGCTTCTTAGAAGTTCATTTGTTTGCTGGCGCAAGCTATAACACCTATGATATAGCCTGGTGACAAGCAGACAGGCGAATGGACAGAGGAGTGTTTGTAATAGGGTCACGGTTAAGCTTTTTGGGTATGGCACCTTAAAAACTTGCATGCATACTCCATATTAATAATAATAATAATGCCACAACTATCACACAACGCTGTCTAGTCCCAAGCTAAGCAGGGCTTGTGTTATGGGTACTAGACAACTGATAAACATACTTATACATATATTTCTAAATCCATACATATATAGATAAATTACACCCAGACACAGAACAAATTATTGTGCTCATCACACAAACATTTGTCCTGGGTGGGAATCGAACCCACGACCTCCAGCATAGCAGTCAAGGCCACTAACTACTAGATCAACAGGCCAGTCAAAATATTGATGCAGATGTCTATACCTGGCGTATGTGCTATTTTACTTTCTAACATATTGTCTTCAATTCTCTTTTAAACCCCAAGCGAACGCCGACATTCGCTCTCTCGTTGTCTTCTATTGTGTAGTTACGGTCACAAAATAAAATAAAGATTGACTTCTGTACCTATATAAGGTACAGAAGTCAATCTACATACTGTGCACGCTCTCACAACGCACACATAGACACCGCTCACGGACACGATATCTCGGAGCGCCTCGGCCCGCTAGGCGAACAGTTCCAGCTCAAACGCTCATTAGTGTGCGTCCACAGAGCGTAGGTATTAAAAAATGAAGTACATACATTTTTTATTTATTTTTTGTCGACGGGGAAAATCATCTTTGACAAAACCCGCTCTTGGGTGCAGCGGGAGATTGTGTCAAACTCTTACTAACTAAAAACCCCGCGCTGTTCCTTCATACCGGGGCACGAGCTCCCTTTCGGACAACCATGTCCACAGTAGGCTTCGACCCAGCCGGGCCCCGTGAAGTACATACATGAGATTGTATTCTGTACTTTTTTTTTTTTTTTTTGTCGACGGGGAAAATCATCTTTGACGAAACCCGCTCTTGGGTGGAGCGGGAGACAGTGTCAGACTCTTACTGACTAAAAACCCCGCGCCGTTCCTTCTAGCCTTCATACCGGGGCACGAGCTCCCTTTCGGACAACCCTGTCCCCAGTAGGCTTCGACCCAGCTGGGCCCCTCCTGCTACTGACAACTCCTTGAGGCGCGCGGGAACAGTGCGCGCCGTCGACGTCTTAGACTCGGTCCATTACCGGACGATCGGACAGCGAGCTACCCATAGCTCGCCGTCCGCGAGCCTGCGTCTACGGTGGCCGGAAATCGGGATCGGAGTCCCGGCGACGGCGGCGAGGGCGCCGTTGCCTGATGCGGTCGGCCTCCTCCTTTGCAAGCATTACTGCTTCGCAGAAGGAGGCGACCGCCTGCCATTCCTCCTCGCTCCGGACCATGGCCTCGACCAGAACCCGGCGCGAGAGGTCTCTGCCGCCGATCGCCCCCACGAGGGCACGGCGATGCTCTGCCCAGGCAGGGCACACCTCGACGGTGTGCTCCACCGTGTCCTCCGGGCGTTGCGCACAGTGGCGACACCCGGGCGTCTCTTCCGCCTGAATCCGATGCAGGAACCTCCCGAACTTGCCATGTCCGGTGAGGACCTGCGTCATGCGGAAGGTAAGGACGCCGTGAGGTCTTTCCAGCCACGCCTCAAAGAGGGGACTTACCGCCATAATCGTGGCGTGCCCAGCACTGGGTTGCGATAGCCGTTGACGCTATTTCACCATGAGATCCCGCCGGAGCTCTGTCCGCCATGCCTTGACATGTTGCGGCAGTGGACTTTCACCCCGGCGTTGCATCTCCACGCGCATGTCGTGCATGTGTGCAAGGACTGTTGCCTCCAGATCCCACGGTGGTAGGCCAGCCAGAAGGCTCGCCGCTTCGCGGGAGATCGTGCGGTAACCCCGCCCCATCCGTATTGCCATGACCCTCTGGCAGGCGTTCAGTATGGACGCCGGTCGCTTTGCCAGCGACGGCGCCCACACCGGCGCCCCGTAGAGGGCCATGGACCGAACGATCCCCGCGTAGAGCCTCCGGCAGGAGGCGTCTGGACCCCCAAGATTGGGCAGGAGCCGCTTGAGAGCAGCCCCAGCCCGGAGAAGCTTGGGAGCCAGACGTCGGAAATGTTCTACGAAATTCCACCGGCTGTATTCTGTACTTAAACCCCAAGCGAACGCCGGCGTTCGCTCTATCATTGTCTGTTGTGTCTCTAATTACGTTATACGAAAGTTTGAATCTAATTTAATTATATTTGTGTTTTCAGATAGAAGAAGACACAGACAATTATATGGAGTACAAAATTATGTACTTGCAAGAAAAACGATATTGTACGTTAAGATTAAAGAAAGGTATCGTTCCTCATAAATTCCAATGTCGAAATGATACTAAATTACAACCAAGAACGGGGAAAAAAGGAGTTTTGAAAAGAAAAGCTTTAGTGGCAATAGAGGACATTCCAATGGCGCCCCCTGCTAAACTATGTGTAAGTGTCAGTGACTCACAAGTAGCTCGGAGGCGAGCTACAGTAGCTCCAATAACCGTCCGTCGTAGACGGCGCGTAGTGTTCCAAGCTTCCAAGCGCGCCTGAAGGAGTTGTCAGCACAATACGGCCCAGCAGGATCGAAACCTACTAAACTATGTGTAAGTGTTATGGCGCGTTTACATTAAGGCGCTGTCTCCCCGAGCGAGAGAATCGCGGCGATATTATCGCCGTGCCACGTTTTTCTATACACTCTCTATGGAACCGTCTCCACACGGCGATGTTATCGCCGCGATGCGACGAGTGGCAACGAGCACGCAAAACGTCATTACATCGTTGCTAGCCCGCCGCGACTAGCAACGCGACCGCCGCGCGCTCGGGGCGCTCTCGCGACGAGCACGCGGCGGGCGCGCGATGTCAAACACAGCGTCATTTCAGCATTGCTTCTCGTGCAGAAGCACCCCACAACACTATATCCATAATAAAGAATTATATTATCGACTGAGACACTACTTATTTCGCGCTCGTCTGGTACGGAATTGAATTCCTTCTTTCGCAACGTGACGTCAAGAAAACGCGGCGATACCGTTACGAGTCGCCGCGGAATCGCCGCGATTCCGTAACGACTCGCGACGATACGCGGTGGAATTATCGCTCGTTCGTGGAGATTATCCGACGATATAAGGGCGGACTCGTCGCGATTCTCTCGCTCGTGGAGACAGCCCCTATGTCGATCACCGAATGTGGCCACCGTATTCGGTTCCAGTTGTCAATCCTGATTCAGTGTCTGTATTCAGCCGAGCTGCGTACACTTGTGTTGAAAGCATTATGAATGATGAGTAGTGCGTTTCAACAAATTCGCAGTCAGCCATCTTCAACGAAAACCTGATTATGCTAGTCTATGACCGAATACGGGCTGCAACCGAATCGATTAAAACGACCTAATGTAAATGAGCCATCACAAGCAGCTCGGACGGCGACCTACTGTAGCTCGCCGTCCGACCGTCCGGTAACCGTCCGGACTGAACCCGTCGACGGCGCATTGTATTCCAAGCGCGCCTCAAGGAGTTGTCAGCAACCGTAGGGGCCCAGTAGGATCGAAGCCTACTGGGGCCATGGGCGCTGCGAAAGAGATCCCCGGGGCCTGAAACAATGGCAAAGAAGGGACAGGAGTAGGCTTTTAGTCAGTAAAAGTCTGACACTATCTTCTACTCCGCCTAAGAACGGATATCATTAGATGATTTTCTCACTGAAAAATAAAAAATGCATAATCGGCTTTGTAATGTTCCCACTGCTGGGACTCAGGCCTCCGCTCTAGGAGAGGGAATGGGCCGTGTCCACCACGCGGGCCCAGTGCGGGTTGGTAGGTGTGACGTTTTCGAATTTTTGGTTCTAGGACATGCCGGTTTCCTCACGATGTTTTCCTTCACCGTTTTAAGAGCAATAGGGACAAATCCTAGCTCCCACCACTTTTGGTCCTATCCGCCTTGTGGCATACGAACCATTGGAGACACTCCCGGCAATTGCGTGACGGCGTATGTCCTTACACCGTTTTAAGAACAGTGGTAATGAAATAATTTATACAAAGGGTTTGAACAGGGTTTGAACCCGCCACTTACAACTCGTAAGTCGGAGCCATGACCATTCGGCCGCCACTGCTCTGGTGCACTCTCGCTCTCTTCCCATACAAAACGACAATCGGTTCTTGATCATGCCGGTTTCCTCACGCAGTGTTTCGCTTGCGTCGAACGCTTTGACGCAAGCATTCGACGAATTCTTTTGTTCTAACCACGTGACTGAGCGTAGAGGTGACGTTAACTATTGCAGATTAGGAACTTGGCTAGGAGTAAAGGTGGAAGTATCGTACCGATCGTAAGCGTAAGCGCAGTGTGGTCGAGGAGCGACTCTAACGATATCATTGGTCGCTCCTCGACCACAAACCCTCAAAAAATCCATCTAAAAAAATCTCAATAAAAAATATGCATATGCACACAGCGTTATAGAGCACAGTTTTGAGGGTTTGCACCAGGGGAGGCAGGAGACTCCAACTCCAGGCCTTGGCGCCCCCCTGAATTTGTAGCCCTGGGCCGTCGCCACGTCTTGCCCCCCCCCCCCCCCCCAACGCCGGCACTGTCCTCACGATGTTGTCCTTCGCCATTTTGAGAGCAGTACATTTCCCCTTAACTATAATAACAAGCTTTGCTTACTCGTATAAAACAGTATGTACTATTTTTTCTTTTCAGACGGGTCCTGTCCAGGCTGAAATAATGGTAAGCCAATTGGATTTAGAATTCTAAATAATTTCAATTCACTGCCACCACGTCAAAAATCGACGTTGTCTATTTATGTAAATATTTAATGATAAAAGTATGAGTTGAAAATGTTGCGATTTAATTTGAACCATATGAGTGTGACATAGAGCTTTATAATTTCCACATTGATATGTAATAACGGGAATGATTATAATTCGAGAAGCTACGCAGTATCTTCTCTTCCAACATACCCCAGTATCTCAAGACGAAAGTCTATGTTGCCAGTGATGACATATGGCTCCGAAACGTGGTCGCTCACAGTGGGCCTCCTCAGAAGGCTTAAAGCCACCCAACGGGAAATGGAAAGGGCTATGCTCGGAGTTTCCTTGCGTGGTCGAATTAGAAATGAAGATATCCGCAGGAGAACGGAGAATGAAGAAGAATTGCCAAACTTAAGTGGCAATGGGCAGGGCACATTGCACGCAGAACAGATGGTCGTTGGGGCCGAAAGGTTCTAGAGTGGCGACCGCGTACTGGAAGACGCAGCGTTAGAAGGCCTCCTGCAAGGTGTCCCGATGACCTGGTGAAGGTTGCGGGAAACCGATGGATGCGAGACGCACGGGAACGTTCGTTGTGACGAGGCCTGTGTCATACAGTGGACGTATATCGGCTGAAACCTTTCGGCCCCAACGGCCATCTGTTCTGCGAGCAATGTGCCCTGTTAATTGCCGCTTAAGTTTGGCAATTCTTCGTGCTATGTCGGAAACCTTGGTTCTCCTGCGGATATCTTCAATGTGCTCTTCATTATACCGCTACTTATTAACCGCCATTACTCAATACATTAAAAAAAATGCTCGGGATCTCTTGGACCGAGTTTCGAAGGAACATTCATTCTTGAGGAACTGGGTGTAAAGGAACGCTTGTGCGCAGTCGCATTTTTAAATACTTTGGCCACATTTGTTGACGTGGAGGTGACTGCATCGAACGCCTTGTTATACAAGGAAAGGTAGATGGAACGAGGCTGCGTGGCAGATCGCCGATGCGATGGACTGACCAAATAAAAACGGCTGTTGGCGGCCCGTTGAACGAGTGTGCCCGGATGACTGCCAGCAGGCAAAAGTGGCGGGAGGTCGTGCGGCGTACCCTGAGAGCTTCCGGAGAGCTACCTTCGTGATAACCACGACCACTCTGGCAAGAGTGAAACGATCAAGAAAAAGACTCAATACATTCTTCAAATAGTATACAGTAGGCACACTTATTTATTCATCTCTCTGAGATACTGAACAGTTTGTCTTTTCAGGTGTGCCGAGGATGTCTAGCTTTGGATGTCAAAATGTTTGATATGAAGGACTTCGAATTGCGTGAGATGTTCCAGAATGTCACGGGGTTATCGGTGAGCTAGTAAAGGAACTTGTACTGTAGAACGATTGAAATAGCTGTCAAATTTTGTTATTTTTACGATGTGAAACATCTATTGAAATGGCTTGACAGTAAAACTGACTCGAATGCTGTGACGGAAAACGGCATGATGCTGTCATTCCGTGACGGTAAACGGCATGATGCTGTGATTCTGTGACGGCAAACGGCATGACGCTATCATTCCGTAACAGCAAACAGTATGATGCTGTCATTTCGTGACGGTAAACGGCATGACGCTGTGATTTTTCCCTACATCTTAAATCGTTTTGTAAGGAGTATTTTGAATAAGTAATAATACAAACCTTGCCGAACACATATTGAACTAGCAGCCAGGCACCGGCTACGCACGGGCAATAAATATAGCTTCTGTTACTCAGGGTGAATGTAGCTTTCCAATGGTGAAAGAATTTTTGAAATCGGCACAGTAGTTTTTGATTTTATTCATTACATTACACACACAAAAATACAAATTTTCCCTCTTTATAATATTACGAGTAGTAAAGATACTATTAACACAGAAGTAAAATTACATTAAAAAAAATAAACATTTATTTTACCTAAATACCTACTATTGACATGAGTTTTATAAGAATATTAATCAATTTAGCAATATTACGATTAGAGGAACAGAGTCATCAATAAATCAACAAGAAAGTAATGAAAATACATGATACCAGATCGCACCGAACAGCTGGCGGCCGGCAGGTAGCGTTTTCCCGCGCTTCCGCACGCAACCAAGTCCAAACCAAAAAGATGGCGCGTCCCGTTTTCTGCGGTAGTTTTTTTTTTTGTTGCCAGTCCGTTTTTCTGGGCAATGGTAGAAGTATCCAACAATACAATAACAAAACACTAATATAACCTTTTATCGTCAGGTAAGCGACAATACGGCGCTCACACACCATCGCGTGTGTTGGGAGTGCGCTGCTCGTCTCACAGCAGCTGCAACTTTCAGAGACAAAGCTCTGCTCAGCGATGCATTACTAAAAGATATAGCACACATGAAAAAAAGCGACATCGCAACATTAAAACAAAATTACAGTATGTTAAAATCGCGTCTCACTGTTTTTACTGCACTTACTCCCATCATTAAATATGAAGAAATAGATAAAGAAACAGTATCTAATGATGAGGCAGAATCAAATGAAATTAAAACTGAAGAAATGGAGTTTGAGGAACACGACCCTTGGATTAATATTCCTTTTAAAATAGAATCTAATCTTATAACGGAAAATGCATTTAAAACACAGACCCATCTTAATGACGATTCTATATTTAAAGACGATATTGAAAGTGACAAAGCTAACATCACAACGTTAGAAAATAATCACAGCCTAGTAACATCACATCTTATTAACTCTACAGCCTTTAAACAAACTATCAATGAAAACAAAGCTAAGGAAACAGCAGCGAATGACAATACAACAGTTTTAAAACAAACAACGATCAAACAAGAAAACCAGGACACAGATTTGGATCATAACGAACCATGGGAAGATATTTCTTTTAAATTAGAAATAGAATCTGATATTACAGCGGAAAATAACGCTAAAAGCTATACGAATAATGTTTCTACGTGTAAAGAAGATAGTGGACTTGATATAAGAACTATAGATCTACAAAATGACTTTGAAGAAGATGTCAAAATGAGTGACAATCTGGTTCTAAATGATGATAGTAATGTGATCGTAAATATCACTGGTGTAGATGATACAGTTAAGAAATCTAAGCTAAATATTGTTAGAATTACTGCGGATGAGATCTCAAGCGAAGAAGACACGCAGTGTTTAGCTGAATTGGTATCTGTTAGGAAGGCTAGAAGAAAAGACAAACTCTAAGTTTCGTTCTTCCGATAAAAGGATAAACAGGTCGGATAAAGTTCTTCTGATGTCACGGTAACAACATGGCATAAAAGGAGACCTCTTCTTATCTTGTGGTCTTTTTTTTTCGGAGACTAAAATCATCCAGTGACAGCCAGTCTTAGGTGGAGCGGAAGATAGTGTCAGACTCTTACTGACTAAAAACCCACCCCGTTCCTTCTAGCCTGCATACCGGGGCTCGAGTTCCTTCCGGATAACCCTGGCTCCAGTAGGTTTCGACCCAGCTGGGCCCCTGCTGTTGCTGACAACTTCTTGAGGCGCGCGGGAACAGTGCGTGCTGTCGACGTCTTGGGCTCGGTCCGGACGGTCACCGGCCGGTCGGACAGCGAGCTACCCATGGCTTGCCATCCGCGAGCCCGCGTCTACGGTGGCAGGAAATCGGGATCGGAATCCCGGCGGCGGCAGCAAGAGCGCCGTTGCCTGATACAGTAGGCCTCCTCCTTTGCTAGCATTACTGCTTCGCAGAAGGAGGCGACCGCCTGCCACTCCTCCTCGCTCCGGACCATGGCCTGAACCAAGGATCGGCGCGAGAGGTCTCTGCCGCCGATTGCTCCCACGAGGGCACGGCGATGCTTCATCCAAGCAGGGCACACCTCGACTGTGTGCTCCACCGTGTCCTCAGGGCGTTCTGCGTCTCTTCCGCTTGAATCCAGTGCAGTTATCTTGTGGTCTGGTTTCCGCACTTAGTCCTTATCGGACCATTGTGCGTGGGCCGTGGCGGCCTCCAACCAGCCCACTTCATTCCAGAAACAAATGAGTCTCTTCAGTTTGCTCAGGCCGTCCATCAGTGATATCGGTGCTCCCAAGGTTCGTGTTCTTATCTCGCTGACGGCTGTGCACTCGAGGAGCACATGCGCAACAGTTTCTTCTGTTTCCACGCATCCTCTGCACAGAGGGCTGTCTGTGATATTCATTGTGAGGAAGTGGTTGGTTCCGGGATCAGTGTCCGGTGATGGTTCCTGTCACCAGACGCAGGCTGCCTCTGTCTAGCCATAGGAGGTTGCTGGTTAGGGTTTTATTTAAGTCTAGAGTGAGGTCTAGGCAAGCATACTCCATCGTCGACCGCATCATCGCTTACCATCAGGTAAGAGGGTTAAGCGCGAGCCAAGATATAAAAAAATAAAGATCGATTCGAAAATATGAATCTACCTATCCTAATCCCAACTTTTCTCATTACAGTTGGCTTTCAATATGTAAAGTCAGAGATTGGCTGCTGTAAAGTCAGAGATTGGCTGCTGTAAAGTCAGAGATTGGCTGCTGTAAAGTCAGAGATTGGCTGGTGTAAGTTCAGAGATTGGCTGCTGCGCGGCGGGTCGCGGGTCGATTCCTGTACGGTCAAATATTTATATGGCCCACAGGTTGCGGGTCTGGGGGTCTTGTGTTTAGAGAGTTTACAGGTTTCTGAAAGCACCCACAATACAGGAGTAATCCCAAGTATGGGATATAGTTCTTTTTAATTTATTTGTTCATCAGCGAGACAGATTCAACAGCCTCGTGTCACCAATGAGAATTCCTCTCTCATTCCAATCGGCTGTCAATCTTGTGAAGATTTCTTCTAGGATATCCTATTTATTAAAATATAATTTTTAAGAAGAACTCAGTTGGTTTTATTATGTCAAGATTTTTTTATTTTACCCACTCCTTTTTATTATATAATACTGAATTGCTGAGATTGATAGCGCCACGGCGCCCGAAAGGAAGTCCCTTTGCTGATCAACAGAACCCCAAGCGAACGCCAGAGTTCGCACGTGATTTCGAGCTATTTTGTCAAACATCAAGCGGACGTCCGCATAGACTCTGAATCAGAATCTGTAGGACATTTTCCAAGAACGTAAATAAATATGGAAAAGTTGAAAGGAAATCGTTTGTCTTGATATGGTCATGTAAAGAGGAGAGATGAAACGCATGTTGATAAAAGAGTTATGAATTTACAATCATGTGGATGGATGGAGAGGGAGGCCAAAGAAAAGATGGATGGATTACGTGAGAAGTGATATGAATGAAAAGGGAGTTAGTGATATCGTGACGCGTGACAGGACAGAATGGAATGAAAAAAAACGTGTTGCGTCGACCCCAAATAAAACGGGACAAGAGCAGGAAGATGATGATGATCCAAGAACGTAAATAAGAATATTTTAATAAAGTACAAACTATCTTAATGTATATTGAAATAAGGTCTACTGATGAATTGCGAGAAAGCGGACGCCGGGGAAACGCTAGGGCTTCAAAATGCAACCAAGTACATTGAGTTTTTTCGAAGCACATTCAAAAGTTTGCAATGCTGCTAGTAATTGATTGCCATTGCGAAATATTCTAGTTTTAAAGGAAAGAAAACCGTTGAAATTTTCTGAAATGAAAGGCTTATCTTTAAATTTTATAGTGCTGGCAATTCTTCAAGTGTGTCAACTTAGATTTTTGGCGGGATTTTTTCGAGAGAAGTTCCGTGGTTGATTTAAGTAATTATTCCGGTCTACTACACCACTGGACAGGAATATGTGGAATCATTGAAACAGGCGCAATTTTGATAAATAATGTTAAGAATTTCATCTCAGCGAGGCTTGCCGACTTGCTGAGACATTTGCTACCAAAGACTTTAAGCATTAGGAAATTATAAAAGCATATTAAAAGCATTAGATATTAGGAGAATTTAGTGTTCCATTTAGACATGGCTTAAAATCTGAGTGTTCAAGTCGAAAACTTAAAATAAAATTCTGTTAGATTCCTTGACAGATACATGTTGTCAGATTGACAGACAGCTTGGACAGCTGATTTTAAAAGAAAACAATGCAAATATTTATCATGAAAAATAGATTTTTCGTTCGTATTGTATGAAAAATTGAAAATCTGCGGTCAGTGGGTCGTCTTAGGGGCGGCTGCGCTTTCTTCACATTTTATATATAAAACAGTTTAGTTTCTAATCGGTAAAATAAGTTTACAGATTTTAAACCAGAGTAGTATAGCGAATTTTGAAACAAAATAAATATTCAATGTTTAAAAGAGAATAACGGAAAAAATATGAGGTGTTGCGTCCAGAATTGTTTGAATGATGATTCTAAGAAAACAAATAAGAGCCTCGGAATTACATTTCATAAGTAAGTATGTGTCCTTTCTTATAAAAATAGTACTTCGCACTCGACTCAAAAATCGCCTCCGAGATGACCAATCTATATTAATTTAGAGGCGAGTTTGTGACCCCTAAAAATACAAAACTAGATAACATTATATATAACACCCCTCTTTTTTGTCGGGGTTTAAAAACTATATACAAAGGTACTGCTTTATTCACAAAGAATCATGAATCATGAAATATCTTCTCTCGCTCTAGGTGGCGCGACAGGGAGTTTAAAGTTTTTTTTAATAATTTATACAGACTAGTGCTTGACTGCGATCCCACCTAGAGATGTGCCGGCAATATTGCCGTGAAGTGGGAATATTGTTGGGAATTTTTCCGGGAATATTGCCCGATGTATGATATTGGTGGCAATATTCCCAGATTGCCGGCAACGGCACATCTCTAATCCCACCTGATATCAAGCAGTGATACAATCATTGAGGTGCACTAGTTTATTATGAGCCCAGTTCCTGGAGCCTTAAAGACACCTGAATTATAATTGTACGGGAAGACTGCAAATGTTTACTTACTAAAGCCATCCGGTGTTTATCCAGTTAGATACCTTATGCTCTCTAGGACTGTAGTAACTCTTTTAACAATATGACCCCGGACTTGACCAGTCTGCCCCCATTAGTAAAAAAGACGCATCTAATTTTTTTTTTTTTCATATTTGACTTATATACATTGCCAGAATCAGGAAAACAAGGTGCATCTGCCTGTATTTTTAATATTTTGCTAACTTTCTCCAGTGCGGTTTTAACACAAGGATAAAAGGCCCGATTTCCCGTTTCATTCATTGAAACATTTTTTCATCTGTTTTCGTTTTTGTTTGATACGTCTTTTTAACTATCAGGGGCAGCAGTGGAGTAACTATATCATTTGAGGCTCATTGCTAATTCATTAGATAGGGCCTACAGAGAATCGTCACATTTATATTTTAATAAATTAGTGTAAAATAGACTGATTTACTTCTTCTGAGGCCTCCGTCTGACAGTGAGACTGGCATTTTAATTCATGAATCCCCAAGCGACCACCGGTGGCCGCGCATCTATTGTCTTACTATTGTGTTTCTAATTGACGGTATCTGAAGGGTTAATAATAATAACAATAATAATAGACGTTTATTTCAGACGTTTCCGTCCATAGATTTTGCCAGCCTTTGACCTGATAGATCTAGATCTTTGACTTGATAGCCTTTGACCCTGAATACTGTTTGAAATGTTGGCAGTGTCCATCATTTCAAACAGTATTGAATCGTTATTGTGCTAATAACGAGTATAAAAATAAAAATAAAATAAAAAAGTTCTTTGAGAAAGTTGTCTGTAATCAAGAGTACAATCACGTGTATAATTATCAGCCACTAATTACCAGTTATCCTGTAGATTACTCTAACATTTATATGTATTGTAAAGCCGTTAAACTTCAACATGTCATATCTCCGACAAAATAAAGAGTAGCAACTAATAATTGAAATGCATTGCTGTTCGAAAGCTCTAGAACAAAAGTACCTACCTAGCCTAGCAAGATCTGGAACAATCCTTCACAAATAGTAGGTAGATAAAGGAAATGGTACTTTCCGGCATTAACAATAAAGTCGAAATTGAAAGTGATTTGCGATGGTTTAAGTAATAAAAATGATTTATGGCTTCGCGACGCGACTCTATTGTTCTGGATTTATCTTGAGACGTCGGTATCTAGGATTTTCCTTGCCCCGCATATAAATACGAGCCCCCGACCGGAAGCCAGTCAGTTCTGATTTCGACTGCGAACAAGCGCATTCTACCTAAGTGTGCGAAGCGATTTTATCTAACGACCCAAACGATAGTGTAACGGTACTCTACTGTTAATTGTGATTTGGATTATTGTTGACTGGACTAATTACTTATTGTTTGTGGTAAATAAAGTTCTTTATTGGTAAATTGGCATTTGGTTACCCACGTACGTAACAGTATGATATATTTCAGGATACCAAAAGATCCGGATCATTCAGCCGCATGGTTGAAAGCCTTAGCTGGTGCAGGATGCCGAATAAACAAGTGCCTCGTAGTCTGCTCTGAACATTTTCTACCTGATGACTTTGATGACTCGAGACACAATCAGCGCAGAGTCAAAAGCGGAGTTGTTCCTACTCTGGTGAGGATAAAATCATTTAATAATAATTATTATTTTTGCTTCATCATCATCATCATATCAGCCGAAAGACGTCCGCTGCTGGACATAGGCCTCCCCCAATGGGCAGGTCACATTGCACACAGAACAGATGGTTGATGGGGACGAAAGGTTCTGGATTGGCGACCACGTAACGGAACACGCAGCCTTGGAAGGCTTCCAACAATGCGGACCGACGATCTGGTCAGGGTCGCGGGAATCCGATGGATGCGTGATGCACAAGACCGGTCGTTGTGGCGACGCTTTGGGAGGCCTATTTTCGCTTATTAGAATATTGATAATCAGATTTTTTTTCTTGAAGGCGTAGGGACGCCAACCTTTCGGCATTTTACAGGATGCCTTTGGAGTATGTGCGCAGAAAATCACAGTCCAATTTCAAAAGCATAGTACAGCATAGTCGGCCTTATAATGTTCCCACTGCTGGGACTCAGGCCTCCTCTCTAGGAGAGGGAATGGCTGTAAACCACCACGCAGGCCCAGAGCGGGTTGGTAGATGTCAAATGTCTTCGAATTTTTGTTTCATGGCAATTTCCTCACGATGTTTTTCGTCACCGTTAGGAGAGTAGTGGTGCTGAAATAAATTACACAAAGTAATGCGTATGTCTGGGTTTAAACCCGCGACCTATAACTCGTAAGTCGGGGCCGTTACCACTCGGCCACCACTGCTCTATCCTTATTTCATTATAAATTTTATCCTACCCTCTATTGTGATCTCTCTCTCTCTCTGTCACTCAGGTTTCATCATCATCATTTCAGCCGATACACGTCCACTGCTGGACATAGGCCTCCCCCAAGCGTCGCCACAACGAACGCTCCTGCGCGTCTCGCATCCATCGGCTTCCCGCAACCTTCACCAGGTCATCAGACCACCTTGTTGGAGGCCTTCCAACGTTGCGTCTTCCGGTACGCGGTCGCCACTCCAGAACCTTTCGGCCCCAACGGCCATCTGTTCTGCGAGCAATGTGCCCTGCCCATTGCCACTTAAGTTTGGCAATTCTTTGCGCTATGTCGGCAACCTTAGTTCTCCTGCGGATGTCTTCATTTTTGATTCGATCACGCAAGGTAACCCCGAGCATAGCCCTTTCCATTGCCCTTTGGGTGACTTTAAGCCTTCTGATGAGGCCCATTGTGAGCGACCACGTTTCGGAGCCATATGTCATCACTGGCAACACGCACTGATCATAGACTTTCGTCTTGAGACACTGTGGTATATTGGACGAGAAGACACCGCGTAGCTTCCCGAACGCCGCCCAGCCGAGTTGGATTCGACGGTTGACCTCTTTCTCGAAGTTCGACCTACCTAACTGGACTGTCTGTCCGAGGTAGACGTAATCTTCCACAACTTCGAGTGTAGAGTCTCCGATCTTGATAGGAGTAGGCGCTACATGGTTGTTAATCATGATTTTGGTTTTATCCATGTTCATTTTAAGACCCACTCTTTCGGAAGCTCTACTGAGGTCATTGAGCATTGTGCTGAGCTCCTCCATAGTCTCAGCCATGACTACTATGTCGTCAGCAAACCGAAGGTGAGTGATGTACTCGCCATTGACATTAATGCCTAGTCCACTCCAGTCCAGAACCTTGAAGACATCTTCCATTGCGGCGGTGAACAGTTTCGAAGAAATAACGTCTCCCTGCCTCACACCCCGCTGCAAAAGGATAGGTTTCGAGATCTGGTCCTGTAGTCGGACTGACATAGTGGCGTTTTCGTACAAACACTTCAGCACCTCGATGTACCGATAGTCAATTTGGCACCGTTGGAGAGACTGCAGCACCGCCCAAGTCTCAATCGAATCAAAGGCTTTCTCGTAGTCCACAAACGCTAGGCAAAGAGGCAGGTTATACTCCTCGGTCTTCTGTATAACCTGCCGCAGCGTATGAATGTGGTCTACGGTGCTGAAACCTTTTCGGAATCCGGCTTGTTCGGGAGGCTGGAAGTCGTCAAACCTGCGCGCGAGACGGTTCGTGATGACCCTTGAAAACAGCTTGTAGACATGGCTCAGAAGTGAGATGGGCCTGTAATTCTTAAGCAGGGTATTGTCACCCTTCTTGAAGAAAAGTACCACCACACCTCTGCTCCATGCCTGCGGCGTTTTTCCCTCGAGTATGACGGAATTGAATAACTTCTGAAGGGCCTTTAGGACCGGTTTTCCACCCGCCTTCAGGAGCTCAGCCGTAATTCCGTCCTCACCCGACGCCTTGTTGTTCTTCAACTGCTTCAGAGCCATCCTTATCTCGTACAGGCTGACGTCCGGGATATCTTCAGTGTAGTGTCGAATCAATCTAGCTCTTGGGTCGTTTGCTAGATTTGTATCGGGTTTGGAGACTGACGTGTATAACTGCCCATAAAAAGCCTCGATCTCTCCCAGAAGCTCCGATTTGGCGGATATAACTCTGCCATCATCGGTCTTCAGTTTCGTGAGCTGGCTCTGCCCAATAGACAGATCCCGTGCAAATACTTTGGAGCCCTTATTCCGCTCAATCGCGTCTTTAATCCTCTCGGTATTAAATCTGCGAAGGTCGCGTTTCAGAGACTTCGAGATCCGTTTATTGAGCCGCCGGTACGTGCACACGTCATCTGAAGACTGCAAAGTTATTTCACGCCTCTTCTTCATGAGCTCGAGAGTTTGATCTGTAAGCCTTTTGGTCTTACTTGTACGAGTCTTAAAGAACTGCGACCCGACTGTATGGACAGCTTCCACGAACCCATCATTATATTTGTCCACGGAGCTTTCTAGGCAATCGAAACGATTTTGAAGTTCGAGCTGAAAGCTCTCGGAGTTTTGGATCCGGATCTGTGCAGGACGGAGCGTAGACTTCATCAGTCGAGATCTTTCAAGCCTGACATTAATATTCAATGTGCCTCTTACCATACGGTGATCACTCCCGGTTTTCACCGTATTGATCACAGAGACATCATTGAATATTTGCTTCTTCGTCGACATGATGAAGTCAATCTCATTTTTAGTTACACCATCAGGGCTTAGCCACGTCCACTTCCTGTGCTCACGCTTTCTGAAGAAGGAGTTCATCATGTAGAGGCTCTCCTTCTCCATAAAACTAGCCAGTAGGTGTCCCCGGCGGTTCCGATGTCCAAATCCAAATTGCCCCACTCGCAGCTCATCACCGTCTCGCTTGCCCAGTTTCGCATTAAAGTCCCCCATGACCACGGCGAAGTGAGTCTTAGAGCCATGCATGACTCTGGATATATCCTCATACATGGACTCCACTTCGTCGTCGGGGTGTGCCGAGGTCGGGGCGTAAACCTGTATGACCTTCAGCGAATATCTTGAAGATATTCTGAGTATAAGGTACGCCACCCTGGCCGACACACTCTCGATCCTCACCACATTGTTCACGAGGGACCTGTGGACAATAAACCCGACACCACCTTGGGACTGCTGGTCACCCTCCCGGAAATAGAGCAGGTTACCGGATTCGAGGATTATCGTGTCCTCCCCCTGTCTTCGGACTTCAGATAATCCCACAATACTCCATCGTAACCCGCTCAACTCTTCCTCCAGTTCGGTGATCTTCTCGTCGGACCTGAGTGTGCGTACGTTAAACGTTGCCAGGTCCAGTCGTCGACGGTTAGACGTTCTCGCCCGGAGATTTTTAGCACCCCTGACCCCAGGGTTGCGCCTACGCCCGTCCACGTCAGCACAACCGGTGGAGTCGCCGGGCACTTGGGGCCTGTGCCTTATATTACTAGTCATTGGGGGGGGGGGTTTGGACCATAACCCGCCACGCTGGTCCAGTGCGGGTTGGCGGGTCGCCATAGCCTCGTCTGTTTTTCAGCAGGGTGTACCACGTGCAGGTGAGGTTGGCTTGGGTCCCGACAGATGTTGGTTGGGCCCCGTATACACCCCACTCAGGTTTGCTAAAAGAAAACTCAACTTTGAGTTAACCCTTCAGATACCGTCAATTAGAGACACAATAGTAAGACAATAGATGCGCGGCCACCGGTGGTCGCTTGGGGATTCATGAATTAATAATAATCCTTTATTTTCAGGTAACTAAGGCCCATAGATAAAACACACAAATATTCTTACAAAATAATAAACTAATACATAAAATACCCTATACTAATTATTAAACTGAACTAAGAAGTTCGCCTTTATACATGAACTCTTTTATCCACTTACTAGCTTTCCGCCCGCGGCTTCGCCCGCATGGACTACAGTTTATATCGCGCGGGCAGAGACCCGTGCTCAGCAGTGGAATTATAGGTAGCCTATGTGTTATTCCAGCGTCTCTTCTACCTACCTACCAAATTTGATCTAAATCCGTTCAGTAGTTTTTGCGTGAAAGCGTAACAGACAGACAGAGTTACTTTCGCATTTATAATATTCGTAGGGATTAGTTGTTGACAAATCCTGTAATTATCGCTACTCAGAGTCGATAGCACTCATTATGGATTGAATCGTAAATTAGCGACAGACGTGCAGCTAGCCTCAAATCGCTCCCGGCGGCGGATGCAGGCAACGGCTGCGTGTTATACGTGTGCTTTCTGCATTCGCTGCCTGCATCCGTAGCCTGTAGCCAAGGTTCGAATGGCACTTTAAAAGTAATATTTGTTTTCAGATGTCTCCTCTACATCAGGAAGAATTAAAGGTAAGTCACTATTTTCTGTTAATTCTGGGAATTGTATTTTGGGGTCACGTGAATGCGTTGAAAACTGTTAGGGGACAAGTTGATAAACACTGGTCAACCTTTCACCGTCATATTGGAGGATGGCTCAGCCTAGAGGACACGTAGACTCAGGGCCCGATTTAAAGGGAGGCAAGCTGGCCATTTGCCCACAGCGGCAAAAAATTAGAGGCGGCAAAATTGACGTATTCTTGTCTTCCAACTTAGTCATGTTGAGTCAACACTAACCCAATTTGGCAGGTTGAGAATTTTATGTGCCACCTTCCAACCTACTTTAGGTTGGATACTGGAAATATTTAATACTTAAGAGGGTCCATTTAATAATCTTCTATTATATAAAAATGAGACCCGTTTTCCGTTGTCACGACTTGGCATGAAAACGGCTTGACCGATTTGGCTGATTTTTTTTTGATTGTGATTGTTATTGTGAGGAGAAGGTTCTTATGGAAAAAAAAATTAGGGTAGTGTAGGGTAGAGTAGGGTAGAGTAGGGTAGAGTAGGGCAGAGTAGGGTAGAGTAGGGTAGAGTAGGGTAGAGCAGGGTAGAGTAGGGTAGAGTAGGGTAGAGTAGTAGGGTAGAGTAGGGCAAAGTAGGGCAGAGTAGGGTAGAGTAGGGTAGGGTAGGGTAGAGTTGGGTATAGTAGGGTGGAGTAGGGAAGAGCGGGAGCGAAGCCGCGCGGGCCAAGCTAGTAAGTTATAAATAACCATACTTACTCATATACGGATACGGACAAAGGTAGTTAATAAAAAGCTTGTAAAAAGTACTACTTCGATTGTTTTGATGATACGAAATCCGATTCCTGTACTATGCGTTCCAAATGAGAATAGGAAAGCCCACGGAATAAAGAAAAGTAGAGGAAGTGCCTCTTAGATATCGCGCGTTTGTCAACAGCAGGCAAAATTCGCCTATTACATATTATATACTAGTGCAGGTGAATATCTGGCATCTATTTCAAAGGCACTAGCGTTCTGAATAAAATAAATTGGTTACAGCGCCATCTAGCGTTGAGTAGCCGAACTCGTTGTAAATTGGTTAAAACTTCTTTATTGTTCGTGTCATGTCAAATAATAACAACTTTCTTACGTTGTAATAAGACCTAATTTATGAAAGCAATAAGAATATGATTTGTAAAAGTTAAGTTTGTAATTCGTAGCTTCGTAGCCAATCATATTACCTACTGTTTTTTATGTGTGTAATGTACAATTTGATACGCAAATGTGTGAGTTTGGCGACACTGGTTCCCGTGCTCAGCCACGTTAGGGGCACTTCTACCTATATTTTCTGTTCTGTGGGAAAGCCAATGAACTAGATCTGTCAAATTTTGATTGAAAAGTACAGTTTTCAAAAAAAGCTTACTTGCGTTTAAATGGTTTTGTTTTTGTTTAACTGAGCCTTATTAAGAAATAGATAAAAAAGTTATTTATAACTATTTTTTTTTTTTAAACTATACTTTTCAATCAAAATTTGACAGATCGAGTTCATTGGCTTTCCTATTCTCATTTGGAACGCACAGTCAAATCATTATTCTTTTCAGATGTGCAGAGTGTGTCTAGCTTTAGACGTCAAACTGTACGATTTGAACGATTTTAAATTGAATGTGATGTTCCAAAATATCACCGGGATATTGGTAAGTTTTTGTGAAATATGCATCTGTTGGATTAAGGTGGATATTCCCCATCTAGATATAAGTGTAGTGACATCTATAACGCCACATAAGAACTACGAAGAAAATACGAAATCCTGCATCGCGCAATCAAAGTTCTCCGCGCGATTTGAACATATACGACAGCCCGACATCAACTATCGGGCAGTAGCTTACCAGACTATAACACCTGTCTGGCCGGAGGATCCTCCCTTTTCAAAGGAGGTATGTGGGACTTTACTCTCCGTTCCGCTTACCTCCAAATGAGCACCGACTACAATCACAAAATAGATAGGTACAGAAGACAATCTCATGTATGTACTTCACTTTTTATACCTGCGCTCGGTGGACGCACACTAATGAGCGTTTGAGCCGGAACTATTCGACGAGCGGGCCGAGGCGCTCCGAGATTTCGTGTCCGTGAGCGGTGTCTATGTGTGCGTTGTGAGAGCGCGCACAGTATGTAGAACTTCTGTACCATTATATTTTGTGCTACAATTGTGTCGGCGGCCGGCGGCACAACTATTTTTTATTTCCTTTAATGACTTCTCCTGCTCTAAGGCGGAGTAGGAGGGCGTGTCAGACTTTTATTGATAAGCTAAGGGTACATATTTCTTAAAAAAATTTCGTTTGATCTATATCTATATCGCTTGGGGGCGACCTATGTCCAACAGTGGACGTCGAATTTGGTGGCGCGACCAGCTCGAACGCGTGGCGATTCTGGTGTCTGTATGCTGTCTAGTTTGGTAGCTTAGTGTTATATTTCACCGGGACACTATGGTGGTGCAGCTGATCGCGCCGCTATAGTGTCCCGGTGAAAGATAGCCCTAACTCAAACGGTTATAATAAGTTAAGTGATTCTAGCCTTCTTTTGTCAGGATATCGACAAAAAAGGAAATACACTACAGCGGATATGTTGGGAATGCTCTGCAAGGCTCGCAGCGGCTACAGCATTCAGACACAAAGCTCTACTCAGCGATACACTACTAAAAAATCAAGTACACATAACGAAATCAGACATCACAACATTGAAACAATATCACAGCACTCTAAAATCAACTCTGACCGTTCAAAATGTATTTAACTCATCTGATATTGAATGCGAAGATGCTATTTGTGAAAAAGGACTTGTTAGTGAAAAAACAGGATTAAAAAGAAGAAAAACAAAAATGAAACTTCATAAAGATGAAAAAAATATAGAATATAACGAAATCGAACCATGGATAGATGTTCCTGTTAAAACCGAAATAGAAACAGATCCTATTGCTGATAACAATTTCAATATTCGATTTCAAAATCATAAATGCGATACTAATTCAGAGCATTTTGGAGATAGTGTGACTTCTAAAGATAGTGAAGATGAAATAAAAACAACTGGAGTTCAAATTAATAATGATGTTTTAAGAGAAGATACAGAAATGACGAATGTGCCCCTAATCAATAATCTAGGTAATATAGTTTTAGTGCAAGATAGTGTAGAGACAAAACCAAAGCTTGATGTGATCGGTAATATTGTTAACGAGGTTATAAGAGAACACACTGAGTATACAATAAAAGAGGTCTCAGTTAAAAATGCGGAGAAAAAAATAAGTAAGATGGTTGGGACTCTTAAAAACAATAAGGTTGGAAGTATGGGGGTCGCTGTTAGTGCTACGAATGGAAAAGCAACCATCAGGTGAGATTTTTTTTTATTGATATCATCAACATCATCATCATCATCATTTCAGTCGAAAGACGTCCACTGTTGGACATAGGCCTCTCCAAGTGTCGCCACAATGAACGGTCCTGTGCGTCTCGCATCCATCGGATTCCCGCAACCCTTACCAGTTCATCGGCCCACCTTGTAGGAGGCCTTCCATCGCTACGTCTTCCGGTACGTGGTCGCCATTCCAGAACCTTTCGGCCCCAACGGCCATCCGTTCTGCGAGCAATGTGCCCACTTAAGTTTGGCAATTCTTCGTGCTATGTCGGTAACCTTGGTTCCTCTGCGGATATCCTCATTCCTGATTCGATCACGCAAGGAAACTCCGAGCATAGCCCTTTCCATTGCCCTTATTGATATAAAAAAGTGTTTTTGCGATCCCTCCTGATGGTAAGCAGTAATACAATCGTTGATGTATAGTTTATTAAGAGCTTATTCACTCTAGCCTTGAAGACATCTAAATTAAAATCGGACGGGAGTACTGCAGCAGGCAAATTGTTCCAGTTCCTCGATGTACACGGTTTAAACGATGAGGCGAAACGCTTGGTCCGGACTCTAGAGGTTTCAACAACGTTTTAAATACACTAACTTACTCGAAAATCCGCTTCTACCGCTTTTGGGCACGCAATTTATTGTTTTTCGGTATTTCGTACTAGTGCTGAAAAGCGCTTGCCCCCACCACATGTATCGCTGAGATTATGAGTCGCTGGGCAGCCCCTATTTGTGTGGATAATTTAAATTAATACGAGTTTTAAAAAAAAGGTAGTTTTTTTTTAAATTTTATCGTTACAAATCGATAGAGTTCCCTGTACCGGATCGACCCTCTACAGGATTAAAACGATCAAAATTTAGCGGTGTATAGTTACATATCTTATATCAATGTGGGTAATTTTATTCCCGCAGGAACAACGAGATAAAACAAAAAATTATTGCATTGAAGAAAAAGGGTTTTTCTGCACCAGCTATAGCAAAAGAAACTGGAATACCGGTGAGTTTAAAATTGTACAATATTTTGGACATACTGTTTTGAGGGCAAGAGTGGCCGAGTGGTAATGGCCCCGACTTACGAGTTGTAGGTAGAGGGCTCAAACCCGGCTAGGCGCGTTTCTGTATGCAATTTATTTCATTACTGCTCTCAAAACGGTGAAGAAAACATCGAGAGGAAACCGGCATGTCCTAGAACCAAAAATTCGAAGCCATGTGACATTCACCAACTCGCACTAGGCCCGCGTGGTGGATTACAGTACATTCCCTCTCCTAGAGAGGAGGCCTGACTCCCAGAAGTGAACATTAAAAGGTTGATTGTGCTATTATGAATAGGAAATTCAATATCTGATAAAAAAAAACATATGTTTTTTACAAGCTTTTATTTAGTTTCACCTGTCCCGATGTTTGTCTGTCATCAAATCTTGTAAATTAAATTTGACCCACTTCCAAGCTACCAATTGAGCTGAAATTTTGCATGCACAATGGAAAATGATTATGACAAGGAGCTGATCTGATGATTGAACCGGAAGGTGGCTATAGGAACTTGGTAGTTAAACGACACAACCCCATCGAGTTTGGGCTCGTATGATTCGTCTTGACGAGTATTAATTATATAGGTATACCGAGCTATAAAGCGAGCTTGTTTTTCTTTCAGCTAACCTCAGTCTACAATTATTTGTATCGCTATTGCAAGACCAGCAACATTTCTTACCGTAGGACTACGACATTAGGACGAGACCACACTGTAGTAGAAAATGAACCAGATCAGAATTACTTCTTTGAGCCAAGTGAAGCTGGGAAAGATATAACGGCTTGTTCAACAACTGTGCGAAGTCGGTTACGCCAAGCAGGACTCGAACATATACTGATGGTGAAGCCTGAACGAAATGTGGGGCAGAAAATTAGGTGATTATGATTTTTTTTTTCATATTTACAACTAGCTTTTGCCCGCGGCTTCGCTCCCGTCAACTGACTGCTATATTCTACTCTTCTGTATATTAATTTAATATATAAGTCCCGGCACAAATCTTGAGCGCTGACCTTCACTTGTGCAGAAGTCAAATATCGGACCTATTTAGTGGTATGAAGTGAGACGCGGGGCCAGGGAGCGTCAGTGATTGGCTCTTCATAGTGAACGAAAAAGTTACAGTTATGTAAAAACGCAAAACCTTTCCATAAATGCTTTTAAATTGTTCTTTTTTTTCCAGTAAATATAAAGCGCTTCATGACGATTTAAAAGAACGAATAATAGCGTTAAAGCAAGAAGGACTGTCAAACAGCCGCATAGCTTATTTGTTGGAGACCACAGTGAGTATGAGAAAGATGCGGGTAGTATGTTGAATTGTTCACGTCACTCAGGTTTATATTAACACCCTCGCGGCGCTCGGGAGTTAATTATATACACCCCTATTTTTTTATTAGTACAAAAAATGGGGCTGTCCGTACCCGTTATTACTGAATATATTTTTGTAGTCAAAAGTAAAAAAAAACAAAATCCAAAATTGTCCACGAAAATTTGTCATAATTGGTAAATAGAACTCAACAAAACACACTCAACAACTCTAGAAACAAAATGTCACTCAATAAAAAAAAAAAATAACAAAAATATTGTACTTACACTTACATCATGTATCTATATATTAATCAATTAGTCATAATAACTGATAATAGAAAATACAACGCGCAGTGTTTTTCATTTTGATCGTCATTTATTCATAATTAATAGTAAGTGTAAGTACAATATTTTTGTTATTTTTTTTTTATTGAGTGACATTTTGTGATTTAAACAAACGCTAACAACTTTGTTAGTTGTGAATATTATTAATCGAGACTTTACGTAAATAATAACAAGACCTTGTCTAATAAGCCATTGTAAGTATTTGTACTTATTAAAAAATAGTGGTGTATATTATCCCTCGCGGCATTCGGCAGTTAATTATATAAATCCCTCTCTGGCGTTCGGGATTAAAACCCAGCAACCTTAGTTTTGTTTGATATTTAGCATGCCGCCTGCGACTCAAAGATCTTTTTATCGTTTTATCCCCTAGTCACATAATCTACTATAAAAAGGCGGGTAGCTAGTAATTTAATACAAACATAACAATATATTTCAGCGTGACACAGTTCGCAAATGGTGGGTTCGCTATTGCAAAGATGGTCATATGAACAATCAGAAAACAACTGGACCGAAGAGAAAGACCACCGCGCATGAAGACCAGCTCTTGATCGCCAGGGTGGCTCAAGAACAGACCGTGCACACGCCAACCCTGGCTAAGGAGATGGGCATCTCATCAAAGTAAGTCTTGAGCATCGACGCCGAGTTGCTAGCCTGTCGGTTTTCTACTGGCTGCATTTCGGGGAGTGTGCGTCGGAATTGCATAACCTAATTCTGCCCTACCTAAAACCCGTGCCAATCACGTTGAGTTTGTAGTTATGCTACCACAACTAAAAAGTATTAAAATAAAACTTTTTACATAAAAGAAATACAACCGACTTCAATGTAAAAAAAGAAAAACACTAAAAAAGTACAAAATAACTTTAATTTTGGAAGTTGGTATTAAATAACGAAGAGACAAAACTATTTCATTACGTAAAGGTGAGTATAGACTACACCATTTTCTGGAGCATTTCTGTGTAATGTAACGTTCTTACGACAACATACGTTCGTTCTTACAATACAGGCAAAAGCTCAGTTTCCAAAGCATTTCCATATAATGTGACATTCCTGCGAATGCTCGGCGTTATGTTACGGGTCGGAAAAAAAATGAACGCAAGGTACAACGAAATGTTGGTAAATGCTCGCAGCGAGTGTGCATTTACCAACATTTCGTTGTACCTTGCGTTCATTTTTTTTTTAAATGTCACCCCGCAACCGCGCATCGCCCGCACTCGTGGCTCGACGAAATGTTACACCAATATGTTCGTTGGTTTGTAACAAAGAGGCGAGCGTGGTCGACGTTTAGTTCGTAAAAGGATGGTACACTAGAACATATCATAGAGCGGCTCGTTGTTCTGTTACAAGTAAATGTTGTAGTCTATACTCACCTTAACAGTGACCACGATGAGTCACTATTTTCTTATCGTGAATAAACTACACATATTTTCTTTCTTCCATTGCAGGAGCGTCAGGAACAGACTCAGGGAGGCGGGGTTCAAACTCAAAGAAAGGAAAGCCAGTGTACCTTTAAGATCAGGAAGGAGTCATAAGTAATATACTTTCCTATTTCCCGTTGCGAGAGCAGTGGTGGCCGAGTGGTAATGGCCCCGACTTACGAGTTGTAGGTCGCAGGTTCGAACCCAGCCAGGCGCATTACTTTGTGTAATTTATTTCATCACCACTGCTCTCAAAACGGTGAAGGAAAACATCGTGAGGAAACCGGCATGTCCTAGAACCAAAAATTCGAAGACATGTGACATCCACCAACACGCACTGGGCCCGCGTGGTGGATTACGGCCCATTCCCTTTCCTAGAGAGGAGGCCTGAGTCCCAGCAGTGGGAACATTAAAAAAAGGCTGATGATGATGATGATGATTTCCCGTTGTAGGTTCTATGTTAGGTATTAGTGACGTAACGAATGTTAGATTTTTACGACATTCGTTACGTGCGCGCAAAATTTCATACAGTTTGACATTTCGTGCCAGCTTTAACAAAACATAGCAGAGCGGATCCTCAGGTTCCCGCGACCCTCACTATGTCATCGTTCGCCCCTTTTCGTAGGCCTTGCAATCCAATACTGCGTCTTCCGGTACGCGGTCTCCACTTCAGAACCTTTCGGCCAAAACGGCCATCTGTTCTGCGATCAATGTGCGACTAGTATGTGATAATATTATTTTGGAGGTGTGCAGAACAGAGAGTAAAGTCCCACATACCTCCGTTTGAAAGGGAAGATCCTCCGCATAGCCCGATCTAGCTATTTAGCCGCTCCGGGCAAAGATAATTTTGCCGCCCTTTACATACACAAAACCATTTAAGTCATGAGTCTTAAATATTTCTCTATTCAACCTGATGTAGGTTGGAAGGTGGTACATAACATTCTCAATCTGCCAACTTGGGTGTGGATGGCTAATGGCTAGATTGGAAGATACGAATAAGACAACTTTGCCGCTCTGGGCGAATGCCCGGCCTGCCCCCCCTTTTTTTTTCGGTGGGCAAAAATCATCTTATGACAACCCCCGCTCTTGGGTGGAGCGGGAGATAGTAGCAGACTCTTACTGACTAAAAACCCACCCTGTTCCTTCTAGCCTCTTCATATCAGGGCACGAGCTTCCTTTCGGATAACCCAGGCCCCAGTAGGCTTCGACCCAGCTGGGTCCCTCCTGTTGCCGACAACTCCTTGAGGCGCGCGGGAATAGTGCGCGCTGTCGACGTCTTGGGCTCGGTCCGCACAGTTATCGGACGATCGGACAGCGAGCTACCCATGGCTCGCCTTCTGTGAGCCCGCGTCTTCGGTGGCCAGAAATCGGGATTGGAATCCCGGCGGCGGCGGCGAGGGCGCCGTTGCCTGATGCGGTCTGCCTCCTCCTTTGCTAGCATTACTGCTTCGCAGAAGGAGGCGACCGCCTGCTATTCCTCCTCGCTCCGGACCAAGGCTTCGACCAAGGCCCGGTGCGAGAGGTCTCCGCCGCTGCCCGCCCTTAGATCGGGCCTTGATCCTCCGACCAAACGGGTGTAATGTCTGGTGGGCAGCTGCCCGATAGATGATTTCGGGCTGTTCTATATGTTCAAATTGCGCGATGCAGGATTAGTTCTTATGTGACGCCATAGATGTCGCTACATCATTAAAAGTTTTTTTTTTTTATAAAGGGTCGACGAGGAAACCAAACAACAAATAGTTTCTATGAAATTAAATGGCGTGTCTGTCACCGATATTGCCAACCAGTTCCGAGTCACAGTAAGTATAACCACCTATAATATTTATGAAATCAAACTTCAAGATAGCCGCTGCAAAGATAATCTGTCAAAATTGGGTTTCCTTGACCCATTGCAAATACAGTGCCAGTGTGGAGCTCCTTCGCAGGATATGTGCCATCTCCTTTCCTGCTCAGCATGCACAACTGCACCCTTCATGACTTAAACGAAGCCAACGACAGAGCTGTCCTGATGGCTAAATGTTGGTCGGACAAAATTTGAGTCGAATCGACACGCGAAGCAGAAGAAGATTATCTAATTTTGGAATAACAGACTCTATGTTATCCAGCACAAAGTTTAAATTCCCTTGAACCTTCCCTTAATTTTTCGGGTAAGAGCTTTGCATACTGTCATTGACAGGAGGGGGGGGGGGGGTAAAAGCATTTCTATTAAGTACTGTCATGAGAAAGGAGGGGGTAAGAGCTTTACTTACTATTACTGACATTAAGGGTGGGGAGGGGATGGGGGTAAGAGCACTACTATCACCGACATGATATGGACACAGAACAAATGATCATACTCATCACACAAACATTTGTCTTGGGTGGCAATCGAACCCACGATCTCCGGTATAGCAGTGAGGACCACTAACGACTAGTCCAGCCCCCCTAGCCAAGTTACAACCGTTTCGCTTGCGTCGAACGCTTCGACGCAAGCTTTAGTCGAATTCTTTGGTTCTGACCACGTGACTGAGCGTTGAGTTGACGTCGTTCCGTACATTTGAAGCTTTCTGCTAGCGTTAAATGTTGCAGATTAGCAACTTGGCTAGAGGTACTGTTCCCTTAGCCAAGTTTCTTATGTAACGCTAGTAGAAAGCTCCAAATGTACGGGAATGACGCGCTCTCAACGCTCAGTCACGTGGTCAGAACCAAAGAATTGGCGGCAAGGTCAACTCGAAGCGTTCGACGCAAGCAAAACGGTTGTAAGATGGCTAGGGGGGCTGGTCTTTCAGAGATTACCACAGTAAAGGTTATTGGAGTTTAAAAAAATGTGTTTTTTTTACAGCGGACCTCTATATATTTATGGTGGCGTCGATGGTGTAAAGAAAATAATATAAAAATTACGAGTGACAGCGATAAAGATCAAGAACACAATATACCGGTCGAAAAGGTCGTACAACCCTCAATATTGTCGTCCAAAAAGTCTTTATGGCAAAAGTTGCCTGAACTGGAATTTATTTCTTGAGAGTGAGTTGGGTCAGCCATTCGAAAAGCAAAAACTTTGTATTTTATTTAGATAATGGTTATTATTATACCATTTTAGAATTTGCACTGAGTAGGCATCCGATGGATACGGGACGCACAGGATCGATCATTGTGGCGACACTTGGGGAAGGCCTATGTCCAACAGTGGACGTATTTCGGCTGAAATGATGATGATGATGATGATGAGGCATTTTTTTTTAATAATGAGCCACCGCAGTGTGGTACATTTTTTTTGCCATACAAAAATTATAGTTCCTTAAAAAAAACGTTAAAATTTCATCCAAAAAGTCTTTATGGCAAAAATTGCCTGAATTGGAATTTATTTCTTGAGGGTGAGTTGAATCAGCCAACTTCAAGTTTAGAATGTACTTGGTTTTTAATCGAATTCAAAAAGAAGGAGATTTTCATTCCTATGTATGTTCACCGATTTATTGATTTCTTGGTATGGTCATTTAAAGAGAAGGGATGAAACCACGGAATAAAGAAAAGTAGAGGAAGTGCCTCTTAGATATCGCGTGTTTGTCAACATCAAGCGAGATTCGCCTATTACATGTGCAGGTGAATGTGGCATCTATTTCAAAGGCACTAGCGTTCTGAATAGAATAAATTGGTTACAGCGCCATCTAGCGTTGAGTAGCCGAACTCGTTGTAAATTGGTTAAAACTTCTTTATTGTTTGTGTCATGTCAAATAATAACAACTTTCTTACGTTGTAATAAGACCTAATTTATGAAAGCAATAAGAATATGATTTGTAAAAGTTAGTAATTCTTAGCTTCGTAGCCAATCATATTACTGTTTTTTATGTGTGTAATGTACAATTTGATACGCAAATATGTGAGTTTGGCGACACTGGTTCCCGTGCTTAGCCACGTTAGGGGCACTTCTACCTATATTTTTTGTTCTGTGGATGAAACGCATGTTGCTAAAAGAGTTATGAGTTTACATGTAAGTGGATGGAGAGGGAGAGGGAGGCCAAAGAAAAGATGGATGGATTGTGTGAGAAGTGATATGAAAGAAAAGGAAGTTAGTGATAGCGTGACGAGTGACGGGATGGAAAGGAAGAAAAACGTGTTGCGCCGACCACAAATAAAACGGGACAAGGGCAGGAAGATGATATGTTCACCGATTTCTCGGTCAATTCTTGAAAGATGACTCCCGAGTTGGCCCATAGAAATGTGATGATCTGATGATGCCACCTACCGGAATCAATTGTATTTCATCTGTGGGCCTACTCAAATATACACACAAAGTTTCATCCAAATTGGTCAACCCGTTTAGGTGTTAGGTGACAAACATAAAAAAAAAAAAAATATTATAAAGATCTTAGCTTCCAGTTTATAGGTACAGGAAACAGAAATGAGATTTATATTATGTTAAATAAAAGTTGTTTTACCTATTTGTGGCTTTGATTTAGTATTGCTAGATACCTTAATAGACGTTTTTTTTTTCGGTGGGAAACTTATCCAATGATATCCCTCGCTCTTGGGCGCGAGCGGGAGATAGTGTCAGACTTTTACTGACTAATAATCCACTCCTGTTCCTTCGTTGACTTTCCTACTGGGACGAAGCTACCTTCTTGAGCTAACCCTGGCCCCCAGTACCTAGGCTTTGACCCAGCTGAGCCCCTCCTGTTGCTGACAACTCCTTGAGGGGCGCGGGAATAGTGCGAGCCATCGACGACTTGGGTTCGGTCCGGACAGTTACCGGACGGTCGGACAGTGAGATAGATACCCATTGCTCACCGTCCGCAAGCCTACGCCTACACCTACACACACCTAGGCTAGGCTAAAACAACTGACAATGCGCGGCACTGCGGGCGGCCTCGCGAACATTTCGTCCGTTTCAAGCGATACTGGTCTTTTTAGCATGTAGAAGTTTAAAATTATTTCACACTAAAAGTGCTTGCCGCGTCATTCCCATTTCGGTGTGTCTCTCTCTCTGCCCTTATTGACCGCTGGGCTAGAGTCGCATCGCAGAGAACTTGTGCTAACGCGACGTACTCAGAAAGAGGACGAGCTTACGTAGATGCGTACCATGAGAACTGATTCGAGACGGTGAGGGAGAAGAATGTCTGGAAGAGACTTGGAAAACCCTTTGGCCAGCTGTGGGAGTGGTGGGACAGAACCAACTAAGAAAAAAATAAATCTTTGAACAGACGGGTTCATACAATTCATTTGAACTGTACGCCAATTATTGAAACAAGCTTTCAATGAAAATCATTTTTTTATGCATGGCAAACTTTTATAGCTCGGTATACGTATACCTATATAAATAATACTCGTCAAGACGAATCATAAAGCACACTATGGAAATTCTATTACATACATTAATATACTGCAACAATGTGGACGGCATTTCATTAATAGCGTGTTAAGTACAATTGCAGGTTACTTTTTGTCAGTCTGCTTTTATTATTATGCTATACTAGCTTTTGCCCGCACGGCTTCGCTCCCGCTTTTCCCTACTCCACCGTACTCTACCCTACTCTACTCTGCTCTACCCTACTTTACCCTACTCTACCCTACTCTACCGTACTCTACCGTACTCTACCCTACTCTACCCTACTCTACCCTACCAAACTTTACATAAACCATCTACTAAATAGTCCGAACAAAGCCTAAAAATTTGGTTTGGATAGTTTAGCCCGTTCTCGAGTTATAAAATAACAACGAAAAGTGGCATTGATTTTTATATATATAGACTAGCTTTTGCCCGCGCGGCTTCGTTCCCGTTCTTCCCTACTCTACTCTACTCTACCCTACTCTACCCTACTCTACCCTACTCTACCCTACTCTACCCTACTCTTCCCTACTCTACCCTACTCTACCCTACTCTACCCTACTCTACCCTACTCTACCTTACTCTACCCTACTCTACCCTACTCTACCCTACTCTACCCTACTCTACCCTACATTACTCTACACTACTCTACTCTACTCTGCACTACTCTACCCTACTCTACCCTATTATACCCTACCCTACCATACCAAACTTCACATAAACCATCTACTAAATAGTCCGAACAAAGCCTAAAAATTTGGTTTGGATAAGTGAGCCCGTTCTTGAGTAATAAAATAACAACGAAAAGTGGCATTGATTTTTATATATATAGATGGTATTTGTCTCAATGTGGCTAGAGCTTTATAATTATGCCCTGATCATACGTATCGAGTAAAAAGGCGAGCGAGGCAGTAAAAAGTTGCTCGCCCGAGACAATGATGTAAGCGAATTGTAGAGATAAACGTTCGGCCGAGCAGTTGGCACTTTGTTTATTCGTACCGAGTATTCGGCCGAGAGCACGTGTCTCGTGTTAAGGCATAGCGATGCTTATAGCTCTGCTCCCGTTAGTAAAAAAGACGCATCTAACATTTTTTCCAGAGTTTAATTATATACATTGCCGGAATCAGGACATAATGGCGTATCTGCCTGTATTTTTTATATTTTGCTAACTTTCTCCAGTGCGGTTTTAACACAAGAAAAAAAAAGCCCGATTGCCCGTTTCATTCATTAACCCTTCAGATACCGTCAATTAGAGACACAATAGTAAGACAATAGATGCGCGGCCACCGGTGGTCGCTTGGGGATTCATGAATTAATTACATTATTCAGTTTTCGTTTTTGTTAGATACGTCTTTTTAACTATCAGGGGCAGAACTGACAGTGCTAAAAGACAGAGTCCCAACATAGCGAGAAATATTAAAAAAACAAATAAACATGGTGGCCGCTTTATGTTTGACAGCTTGTGTAGTAATCAAAAATACACAAATATTCTGAAATATACAATAATATTAACGTGTAAGCGAGGTAATAAATATTGTTTATTGATCTTGTAATGTTATGGTACCAAAAAAACTGTACCCCCCTTTCACATATTAAACTAATATTTGAGGCGTTATGCCTCGGCTATGTTTACGTTTTTAACACTAATATTTTAACAAATATTCATTAATAAACATGAGGTGCTGTGTTAAGACTTGTTTTAATGACACGAGAAGAAATAACAAACGCAATGGAATCACATTTCATATGTAAGTAACCATGAAAATAGTTCAGAAAAATACAGACCACAACAAACGAATTTATAAACTCTTCTACTTCTTTACACCAATAGGATACTAATTAAAAGTGCTACTGACAAGGTTCAATTCCATAACACCGGCTTCCCTGTATAATATTCAACAACGCGATGAACAATTCAAGACAGAGTACTTGCAAGTTTTTATATGTAGGCATTCTTTCTAAGAGATTCTTATATGATTTAAAATATTTATTTGTAAACTTATTTTGAGAAACCACAAGCCACCTACCTACCAAAACAAATGACCTTAAACAATAACATTTTATTTATGTATGTTTAAAAAAGGTTTTTTCTGATAAAGTCTATCTAAAAAGTCAATTTAAATTGAAATTATTTCACTAGTAAATAGCTTTAAAAGCGAGTAAGTGTGTCCCACATTTATTTGAACACTATAGCGTGACAACACGGTAGTATTCTGTTAAATGCTGTCCGCTAGCTTGCGCTGAGTAAATTGACGTACGGCAGTGACACATTCGAGCGGTAACAATTTGCAGAAAAACAATCTAAGTGAGTTTGTAAAGACAATTTTCTGTGCTAAAACTGTTTTCTTGAATATTAAATTGTTATCGTGATATGTGAGCCTTAATTCGCTTTCCACCAACACTATAACACAGTAGGAACCTTTTTTTATTATTTAGAGTGTTTTCTAAACTAAAGTAAATAAGTTCTTAATAAATTAGTGCTCCTCACCATCAACTATTGTGTCACTGCTTACCAGCAGGTGGGATCACAGACAGAATATAATAGAAATAAAATACATATAATCATAAGTTCTGACTGTTCGGTAACCCAGGTAACCTTCGTGAAATGGTAAGCAACACCAAGGCGCTGCTGGCCTTTCTTGAGGAGCTGGGGTGGATAAAGTGACCCATTTGTCCCACCCATACGCAAAATACGCGCCTTAGTCGTGGAGTTGCGGATAACAGCCCGTTTTACCTATTACATATAAGTTCTGACTGTCCTCGAGATTCTTCTTATGATCAAAGACTGTTGTTTTAAGATATGTTCCCCTGAACACCGGAAGAACGTAACCAAACAAATCCTACTGTATAAAATCATTAATGGTGTCCTTAATGATCCTGATCACTTGGCAGAATTGAGTATCACGATATAAAACAATTAGACCTAGTCGCGAAACCTCAACATTTGGCACAACTGCAAGTCGCACTAATCTATGTAGCAAGCACGCCCATACATTGCTCATCGTCCACTGAGCGTAGGTATAAAAAGTGAAGTACATACATGAGATTGTCTTCTGTACTTATCTATTTTGCGCCGCCTATATTGGTTGTTCTGATTAGTATGAAGTAATATTTTAGCTTCATGTCATTGGCCTAATTATACTAGCCTTATCAGAAGATGAACTTTACAGGAGCAAGCAAAGTTCATAGCACACTAAAGGTCATGGCACATTATACCGGCACCGCTCCAAACCAGCAATAAACTTGCCATTCAATTTAGAGCATTAAATTGTGTGTAGTCTATATATATAAAAATGACCCCCGTTTTCCGTTGTCACGACTTGGCATGAAAACGGCTTGACCGATTTGGCTGTTTTTTTTTTTGTTGTGATTGTTATTGTGAGGATAAGGTTCTTATGGAAAAAAAATAAAATTTGGGTAGTGTAGGGTAGAGTAGGGTAGAATAGGGTAGAGTAGGGTAGAGTAGTGTAGAGTAGGGTAGGGTAGAGTTGGGTATAGTAGGGTGGAGTAGGGAAGAGCGGGAGCGAAGCCGCGCGGGCAAAAGCTAGTATAATATATTTCATAATGTCAATATGAAAAAGCCAACGGCGGGCAGTCAGCGCGCTCGTCGTTACCACACAACTCGACTCGCAGCCCGCGTGCTGCAAGCAAGCGGACCATCTGCTTACAGCGCGCCGACCGCATGCTTATTACGCGCCGACTCCGAGTCGCCAGCGAAACAACGTCATTGCGCCGTCGCGCGTCGACATTATGGAAACGTGCAAGTCCGAGGCGTGTTCAATCATAAATGCCATATAACAATATTGAGTTCGCGGTGTCAGCAAGCTTGCACCTCGCGGCCACCGCGCAGGCTGTGAGTTTACAAGCTTACACCTTGCGGACAACACGTAGTTAGCGCGCTGGCAACTAGCCGTACTCTGAATTTGAGGCGACGCTCTGCTGCAGCTGTTCAGTTGCGGTGCCGGTATAATGTGCACCTTTAATCCAATGTGAACCTTTAAACGACTCTGCTCCAACACCGCCCTAAACTAAGACGACTGTTCGTAGTCCACGCGGCGACAGCTAGCAGACTGCGAGCTGTCCACCCGCCGACCGCTGTCGCTTTTCGCGATAGACACAGTTCGCGATCGGCGCGTCGGCGCGGCGACTGCTAGCAGTCAGCGCGCGGTCACCGCGCCGACCGCTCGTCTACAACATGCCGCCAGCGAGGCGACAACTACCGAGCAGTCTGTCTGACGGTCTGCTACTTTATGATGCCAATGTAAAATATATCTAAAGAGCAATATTTAAAGCCTGTATTTGAATTATATTCTTTACTAGCATTCCGCCCGCGTGGACTACAGTTTATATCGCGCGGGTAGAGACCCGTGCTCAGCAGTGGAATTATAGGTAGCCTATTTGTTATTCCAGTGTCTCTTCTACCTACCTACCAAATTTGATCTAAATCCGTTCAGTAGTTTTTGCGTGAAAGCGTAACAGACAGACAGAGTTACTTTCGCATTTATAATATTAGTAGGGATGCTGGGTGGAAGCAGAGTCGTGTAATTGGGCTATGAACTTAAAGATTGATTATTTTTACGGTGCACGGGAATAACTTGAATGCAATAATGAATGTAGTTGTAAAAAATATTACAGAATTTAATAAATATACTAGGCTAATAGATCTTCTTGGTCGTTTAACTCTTGACAGAGTGGTCGTGGTTATCACGAAGGTAGCTACTTTTTACCCGCCACTTTTTCCTGCTGGCTGTCATCCGGGCACACTCGTTCAACAGGCCGTCAACAGCCGTTTTTATTTGGTCAGCCCATCGCATCGGCAATCTGCCACGCGGCCTCGTTCCGTCCACCTTTCCTTGTATAACAAGGCGTTCGATGCAGTCACCTCCACGTCGACAAATATGGCCAAAGTATTTAAAAATACGACTGCGCACCAGTGTAGACAAGCGTTCCTTTACACCTCGAGAATGGAAGCGTTTGTTCGAAACTCCGTCCAAGAGATCCCGAACATTTTTCTCCAGCACCATATTTCCAAAGCGTCAATTTTTTTGGTCTCTGTCTGTCGTAGTTCCATGTTTCAGCGGCATATAAAAGGCTTCTATTAGCCTTATACTAAAGAGGAAGTATTTTTTTAATTAGGCCGACGATATTACACACCGGCAAATTATCGGGCTTGCGGACGGCGAGCATTGGGTAGCTCGCTGTCCGACCGTCCGGTAACTGTCCGGACCGAGCCCTAGTCGTCGACGGCGCGCACTCTTCCCGCGCGCCTCAAGGCTGTTAAGTAAGCTCAAGTCAAGCTGTTAGCAACTGAACAGCAGGGGCCCAGCCGGGTCGTAGCCTACTGGGGCCAGGGTTATCCGAAAGGGAAACTCGGTCCCGGTACGAAAGGCTCGCAGGTACTGGGTGGGCTCTTAGTCGATAAGAGTCTAACACTATCTCCCGCTCCTCCCAAGAGCGGGGGTTGTCATAGAATGATTTTTTCCACCATAAAAAAAAAACCGGCCACTTATTGTATATTCTTGGCACTGACTGCGTGTAATATGAAAACAAGTCATCATCATCATCTTCCTGCCCTTGTCCCGTTTTATTTGGGGTCGGCGTGACACGTTTTTTTCTTCCATTCTCTCCTGTCACTCGTCACGCTATCACTAACGGCCTTTTCTTTCATATCACTTCTCACACAATCCATCCATCTTTTCTTTGGGCTCCCTCTCCCTCTCCATCCATTCACATGTAAACTCATAACTCTTTTAGCAATATGCGTTTTATCCCTCCTCTTTACATGACCATACCAAGACAAACGATTTCCTTTCAACTTTTCAGTCACTGGCGCTACTTTCAAACTTCCCCTAATATACTCATTTCTCACTTTATCCATTCTCGTCACACCACACATCCATCTCAACATTCTCATCTCCGCTACATGCAATTTTTTTTCATCCGTCTTTTTTACAGTCCAACATTCTGATCCATACAGTATGACAGGCCTTATTACGTACGTGTAGATTTTACCCTTCAACTTGAGGGGCATCCGTGGGTCACAAGTGGTTCCCGTGTCCTGTCGCCATTAAAACGAAATATACGAAATACCAAAAATCTTTTTATAAAAACAAAATAACCGACTTCACTGAAAAAGAAATTGAATTTCTGGAGTCCCCTCGATCTCGCCAATATTCCATCCTCAGATCCCAACTTGGTGACTATGGGACCATTTGAGAAGTATACCCTTGCCAACAAAAAAATGTTTTTTTGAAATCGGTTGAGAAGCGACGAAGTTATGCGCGAACAAACAAAAAAAAATTCAGACATCCGAATTGACGTCTTCCTTCTTTTTTAAAAGTCGGTTAAAAACAGGTATTGTTTTAAAATCTTTTTTTTATTGTGGATAGGTTCGCGTTTGACCGCTATCTCACCTGATGGAAAGCGACGATACGGTCGACGATGGAACGCGCTTACCTAGAAGAAACCTATTCACCCTCAACTTAAAGATTCCTGGGTTGTAGCTGTCAGGAAATACAGACTCCGGCAAGGAATTCCACTCCTTAGCTGCACGCACAATTAATGTGTTCCCAAAACGTTTAGTGCGTGTAGGTGGGATGTCCACCATGTAACGGTGGCGCATCGCCGTACGTCTGCTAGTCCGATGATGGAACGGCTTAGGCGGAATTAGGTTGGACATAGTCCAGCCCCAAGTTCCGACACAATTAACGATCCTGTGCGTCTCGCGCTCAATCGATTTCCCGCAACCTTCTCCAGGTCGTCAAGGCAAGGAATTCCACTCCTTAGCTAAAAAATTACACAATTAAAATTGCAGGTTTCCCAAACAGGAAGACCAACGTAGTGCCTGGGTATTAGCCCTGGGCGTGATAGACTGGGAGCCCAAAGCCAGAAGCGGCATATGCTCCCAGCACTTTAAAAAGGAGGACTTCTACGAGACCAAGGGTGGTTTGAGGAGAATCAAATGCGGAGCTGTACCTGTAATCATGAATGTGAGTAGTGAATAGTGATGTTTATTTATGTTATAGTGATGTAACGAATATTCGCATTCGCATTCGCGCGAATATTTGCACATTTTTAAATTCGCATTCGAATTCACAAGAAACATGTGAATATTTGGCAATTTTTCTTGACAAACAAAAAGGTATTTAAGTATTGATTGAATATTATTATTTTAATATTCGCGAATATTATTCGCCAACGCGAATATTATTTTCGCGTTATTCGCAATTCGTCCCATTCGCACTTCGTACCGCGTTCGCAGTCGGTCCCATTCGCACTTGGTCCCTTTCGCACTTAGTCCCATTCGCACTTGGCCCCATTCGCATTAGGTCCCATTCGCACTTGGCCCCATTCGCACTTGGTCCCATTCGCACTTGGCCCCATTCGAACTTCGTACCGCGTTCGCAGTCGGTCCCATTCCCACTTGGTCCCTTTTGCACTTAGTCTCATTCCCACTTGGTCCCTTTCGCACTTAGTCCCATTCGCACTCGGTCCCATTGGCACTTAATCCCATGCAAATAGTTTGTAAGGGAAGAGGTAGGTTTGTGGACCAAAGTGGGTTGCAAGTGCGTGACCTAAATTTGATTCTAGGTCTAAAGCCGGATTAGAGCCGAAAGAGTAATAAAGTAATACTCACGCCAGATATATGACATTATTACTACGTTTGTGAAAAATAAAATATGAAACTCTCGGTATTATAGACAAAGATTTGATAAAATAGCCATGAATCGCAAATTTTCTAATTCAAACTTCGAACATTGATCGCTGCTCAGACTTATGATTGACCAAGGTGGGCTTGCCTACTCATCATTTCAGCCGATACACGTCCACTGTTGGACATAGGCCTCCCCCAAGCGTCGCCACAACGAACGTTCCTGTTTGTCTCGCATCCATCGGTTTCCCGCAACCTTCACCAGGTCATCAGACCATCTTGTTGGAGGCCTTCCAACGTTGCGTCTTCCGGTACGCATCGCCACTCCAGAACCTTTCGGCCCCAACGGCTATCTGTTCTGCGAGCAATGTGCCCTGCTCATTGCCACTTAAGTTTGGCAATTCTTTGTGCTATATCGGCAACTTTAGTTCTCCTGCGGATGTCTTCATTTTTATTCGTTCACGCAAGGTAACCCCGAGCATAGCCCTTTCCATTGCCCTTTGGGTGACTTTAAGCCTTCTGATGAGGCCCATTGTGAGCGACCACGTTTCGGAGCCATATGTCATCACTGGCAACACGCACCTACTGATACCATGCTTGAGACTGGCCTGTTGGTCTAGTGGTTAGTGGCCCTGGCTGCTATGCCGGAGGTCGTGGGATTCCCACCCAGGACAAATGTTTATGTGATGAGCATGATCATTTGTTCTGTGTCTGGGTGTAATTTATCTATAATATGTATGTATTTAGAAATATATAAGTATGTTTATCAGTTGTCTAGTACTCATAACACAAGCTCTGCTTAGCTTGGGACTAGACGGCGTTGTGTAATAGTTGTGGGATATTATAATTATGCTTGCCTACTGGTTCAATAAAATTGAGCAATCTTATAAGGCCTATCTTTCAAAACCACCAAATAGCCAGATTTTTTAATACTATATATTTTTTTTTAACTTCTATGTTTTCTATTCAGCAGGAAGCTCTTGAGGAGCCTGCCGGGTTGAGGGTAAGCATTATTATTATTATTACATTTATTTGTTATTAAAACATATAATTTACATTTTTAAATATTTCTTTAACAATTTTATATAAATACAAAAAAAAAACATTAAAAAGTATAAAAAATGTGACGTCACCTCGTGCGAAAAAATGCAGCTCAGCGTGACGTTACACGTAATTTTAACGGGCTATATCTTTGTCATTTTTGGTTTAATTTACGAATAAAAAATACGTGTCCCTTATTTTTGAATAATGTAAAAGACTGACTAATTACATTTTTTATGGCAACTAGCCTATTGTAAATGTTTGCAGGTGTGCCGAATATGCCTGATAATGGACACAAAGATGTACCACATAAGAGAACACAAACTAGACCAGATGTATGAGCAGATCACAGGACTGATGGTGAGTATACTTCAGACCACACTATCCTGCGTAGACGAATCAAAGCGATCGCTAAGCGAACCAATGCGGTTGACAAGAATTCAACGCGATGTGGCGGATTTGTCCTACGTGCGTGCGAAAGTCACAGTCAAAAGTTTTTATTTCCCATAGGCCTACATGGGCACTTATAAAACGTCAGAAGCTAGTGCACGGTTACAAATTGGTCGTTTCTTATGGAGAAGAATCGGCAAGAACCTCCATGGTTACTCTTTTAAAAAAGTGGTTGATATAATATTTATAGATATTTTGTAAAAACAGTGGGTTTAGTCGATAAATGTCAGGTTCTACAAATGTCAGATTCTATAAACGCCAGATTCTACAAATGTCAGATTCTATAAACGCCAGATTCTACAAATGTCAGATTCTATAAACGCCAGATTCTACAAATGTCAGATTCTATAAACGCCAGATTCTACAAATGTCAAATTCTATAAACGCCAGATTCTACAAATGTTAGATTCTATAAACGCCAGATTCTACAAATTTCAGATTCTATAAACGCCAGATTCTACAAATGTCAGATTCTATAAACGCCAGATTCTACAAATGTCAGATTCTATAAAAAGCCAGATTCTATAAAAAGCCAGATTCTATAAATGTCACATTTTTGTTACAATTCCAATATAATATTTTCAAAATTCAAAAATTCAAAATCATTTATTTCAAATAGACTAAATGTAGGCACTTTTGAATAGTCAAATGTCGGTCAGTCCAAGAAAAGTGAAGCTAAATTGCACGTTCCAAAGCGTAGATCTCTATGGAGAAGAACGTGCAAGAAACTCCATGGACACTCTTTTAAATCATATTATGTGTTACATATAATGTTTGTTTACATTATTTCATGTTGCTTCTATTATGTGAGCACAATGTAGATAATAAAATTAAAATAAAAAATAAATTAAAAGATAAAAACTGAATTAAGCTACTGGCAGTTAAGAGATGACCAGTCTCAACTGACGGCACCCGTTCACGAGCATGACGCGTGCATCAGCCCCACTCAGCTCAACCATTTTCAAGGGAACCGAATGACCCAATACACGCGCCACCAGCAGTGAGACATTTAAGTGAGCATGACAAACTCCTAACTGCCATGCTCGTAATGTCAAAAACAAAGAGAATAAAAGTCGTAACCCAATAAAAATGCTCCATGGTACCTCACATTCACAAATAGGAAAAAAAAGTGCTTCTACATTAAACAATGCAATTCATTCGCGTGTATATAAATTTCGCTGATTTCTAAAGTAGTTGTTGCTTGTGGTTGTTGTTTTTATTTTTGCGTTACAAAGTGTAATCTGGCATTTTAAACTCATCTGACATTTCGCACCTTTGGTAGAACAAGGGCACAATTGCAGTTTTTGCAATTTTACAGAAGAGTCATTTTAAGATATTTTTTGTACATAATGTGGTCTAGCTATGCTAATAATGTTCTAAGGTTGTTCTGCTTTGTATGACATAAACTATATACTATATTCTTTTAGGTGTATCGTTTACAAATACTAAAAACTATTAATACTAAACATATTTAAGTTATTTTGGTAATATATGACAATTTGTTCTACCAGAGGTGCGATTTGTAGAATCTGACATTTATCGACTAAACCGAACAACAGTATGTAGACCAATACTGTACACAAAACACAAAAAATAATAAAAAACCTATAAAAAAAAAAACAAAAAAACCGACTTCACTAAAAAATTAATTGAATTTGTGGAGTTCCCTCGATTTCGCCAAGATCCATCATCAGATCCCAACTTGGTGATTATGGGACCATATGGGAATATACCCTTTCCAACAAAAAGAGAATTTTACAAATCGGTTGGCAAGCGACGAAGTTATGCGCGAATAAACATTCAAAAAAAATACATACATTCGAATTGAGAATCTCCTCCTTTTTTAGAAGTCGGTTAAAATTTTTTTTTTTGTTTTGTCCATGTAGGTTAGTCAAGAAGACCGACTACCACTGCGGGTGTGCTGGGAGTGCGCTGGTCGTCTGTCGACGGCCTCTCGCTTCAGGAGTAAAGCTTTAAGGAGTGAGGTCCTGCTGCAGGATGTGCTACGCTCTGACCCTTGTGTGAGTATTAGTGATGTAACGAATATTCGCACACTTGTGTGAGTATTGGTGATGTAACGAATATTCGCGAATATTCGCAGAATACACAAAAAACATCCGAATATTTGGCATTTTTTTTGAGACACAAAAAGGTATTTAAGTATTGATTGAACGGATATAGAATGATAATACAACTGATGTGAAGAATGTTAAATTTTGTCGAAAATTTGCGAATATTCGTTGAAATTTAAAATTCTTCTAATTTACCTACAATAGTGATGGTGCACCAGCTCCGCTTATAAACCCATCCGTTTATGCATACCGGCGTCCATACTGAACGCCTGCCAGAGGGTCATGGCAATACGGATGGTGCGGGGTTACCGCACGATCTCCCGCGAAGCGGAGAGCCTTCTGACTGGCCTACCACCGTGGGATCTGGAGGCAACAGTCCTTGCACACATGCACGATAAGCGCGTGGAGATGCAACGCCGGGGTGAAAGTCCACTACCGCGACAGGTCGAGGTATGGCGGACAGAGCTCCGGCGGGATCTCATGGTGAAATGGCGTCAGCGACTATCGCAACCCAGTGCTGGGCACGCCACAATTATGGCGGTAAGTCCCCTCTTTGAGGCGTGGCTGGAAAGACCTCACGGCGTCCTTACCTTCCGCATGACGCAGGTCCTCACCGGACATGGCAAGTTCGGGAGGTTCCTGCATCGGATTCGAGCGGAAGAGACGCCCGGGTGCCGCCACTGTGCGGAACGCCCGGAGAACACAGTTGAGGTGTGCCCTGCTTGGGCGGAGCAACGCCGTGTCCTCGTGGGGGCGATCGGTGGCGGAGACCTCTCGCGCCGGGCCTTGGTTCAGGCCATGGTCCGGAGCGAGGAGGAGTGGCAGGCGGTCGCCTCCTTCTGCGAAGCAGTAATGCTAGCAAAGGAGGAGGCAGACCGCATCAGGCAACGGCGCCCCCGCCGCCGCCGCCGGGATTCCGATCCCGATTTCCGGCCACCGTAGACGCGGGCTCGCGGCCGGCGAGCCATGGGTATCTCGCTGTCCGATCGTCCGGTAACTGTCCGGACCGAGCCAAGGCGTCGACGGCGCGCACTGTTCCCGCGCGCCTCAAGGAGTTGTCAGCAACAGGAGGGGCCCACCTGGGTCGAAGTCAATGATGATTTTCCCCGTCGAGAGAAAAAAAAAATCCGTTTATGCATTCAGTGTAGGTACCTCTATGTTCCGGTTAAATAATATAAGTTAATGAGTATAAAAACATAGTTTCTTTGGGAAAGTTGTCTGTAATCATGAGTACAATCACGTGAATAATTATCGGTCACTAATTACCTGTCACCCTATATGACGTGTAACGTTAAATGCGCAAAACCTGATATTAGTTTTAACAGAATAACGAGCCGATTCAATTAAACCAATTTTTAATATAGGTTACATTTTTTTCAAAAAAAAAAAAAAACATTACAAATTTTGCCCTGTCTATTTATTAATAGGTCAAGCCATGACGTGCGCAAATCCACCCAGATAGGTAAACAAACACAAATGATTGTTGTTCAATCAAATGTTCTCATACGCGGGATAGTAAAGTAATAAGTATATTATGTAGTCTATATATATAAAAATGACCCCCGTTTTCCGTTGTCACGACTTGGCATGAAAACGGCTTGACCGATTTGGCTGATTTTTCTTTTGTTGTGATTGTTATTGTGAGGATAAGGTTCTTATGGAAAAAAAAGTTAGGGTAGTGTAGGGTAGAGTAGAGTAGGGTAGAGTACGGTAGAGTAGGGTAGAGTAGGGTAGAGTAGGGTAGAGTAGGGTAGAGTAGGGTAGAGTAGGGTAGAGTAGGGTAGAGTAGGGTCGAGTAGGGTAGAGTAGGGTAGAGTTGGGTATAGTAGGGAAGAGCGGGAGCGAAGCCGCGCGGGCAAAAGCTAGTAGTTTATATAAGTATTTATTTATAAAAGTTTTCTTTATATCATTATATATTTATTTTAGTTTTAGTTTTTATTAGTTTTGTTTGCCTTTATGTTGCACCTACCATGTTATATTTCTGCACCACCCTAAGGTCGACTGGAGAAAATGCCTAAGGCATTAAGTCCACCTTTGTACTGTGTTAGTGCATAAAGTTTTAATAAATAAATAAAATAAATAAATAAAGGCTTATTTCAATGCAGATACGAATTGTTAACAAACTAAAACTGCACATAAAACCTTGTAATTTTTTTTTAATATTCTTTTTTCTCACAGAATTAGGTCAATTGTATTAAAAATCATTTGGGGTGCCTGAGGTTTTGCGCATTTAACGTTACACGTTGTATAATATCTGGACTGGCCTGTTGGTCTAGTAGATAGTGACCCTGACTGCTATGCCGGAGGTCGTGGGTTCGATTTCCACCCAGGACAAATGTTTATGTGATGAGCATGATCATTTTGTTCTGTGTCTGGGTGTCATTTATCTATATATGTATGTATTTAGAAATATATAAGTATGTTTATCAGTTGTCTAGTACCCATAACACAAGCTCAGCTTAGCTTGGGACTAGACGGCGTTGTGTGATAGTTTGTGGAATATATATACTTTTTTACAGATTAAAATCCGAGACATAAAAGCTATAAATAGGAAACGCAATGACCTAACATCGAATTTAGTTCAACAAACCTTTGACAATGACGATTTTGATCTACACGTGAAAGATTTGAATATAAAAACAGAAAACGTTCAGGATACATCGGAAACTGTGTCGGAGGAAAATGACGATATGGATTTGAAAGCTTTGGCACCTATTATTAATATGGATGTAAAAGATGAGAGCAGTAATGAAATATTCTTCGAAGAGTATGATAATTTTGATGATGATGATGATAAGGCACTCAGTGAGGTCTATGTGGAGAAGAAGGAGAGGGAGAGAGAAGAGGCTGCTCCTAAAGTTAAGAAGAAGAAAGCGAAAGCCGTCAAGAAGGATAAGCAGAAGAAGGTTGAAGAAGAGTGTGATCCCAATGCTTGTAGTGATAAGTAAGTGTTAATCTATATCATTTTTTTTTTTCGGTTTTAAAATCTTCCCTTAAGTTTGGTGATTCTTCGTGCTATGTCGGTAACCTTGGTTCCTCTGCGGATATCCTCATTCCTGACTCGATCACACAAAGAAACTCCGAGCTAGGCCTTTCCATTGCCCTTTGGGTGACTTTAAGCCTTCTGATGAGGCCCATTGTAAGCGCCCACGTTTCGGAGCCATATGTCATAACTTTTTTTTTAATTTATTTTTTATTATTGATAGACTCGCTTTTGACCACCATCTCACCTGATGGTAAGCGACGATGTGGCCGACGATGGAGCACGCTTGCCTAGAAGTAACCTATTCATTCTTGACTTAAAGACCCCCAAGTTGTAGCTATCAGGCAACACAGACTGGTCATAGACTTTCATCTTGAGACTCGGTGGTATGTTGTATGGGCAGGGCATATCGCTCGCAGAACAGATGGCCGTTGGGGCCGAAAAGTTCTGGAATGGCGACCACGTACCGGAAGACGTAGCGATGGAAGGCCTCCTACAAGGTGGGCCGATGACCTGGTAAGGGTTGCGGGAATCCGATGGATGCGAGACGCACAGGACCGTTCATTGTGGCGACACTTGGGGGAGGCCTATGTCCAACAGTGGACGTCTTTCGGCTGAAATGATGATGATGAATGACATCCCCTGCTTTTGGGCGGAGTGAGAGATAGTGTCAGACTCTTACTGACTAAAAACCTTATTCAGTTCCTTCGTTGCCTTTTGTATCGGAGGCTGAGCTACCTTTCGGAGCTAACCCTGGCCCCAGTAAGGCCGCCGGGATTCCATTCGCGATTTCCGGCCAACGTGGACGGGCTTGCGGACGGCGAGCAATGGTTAGCTCGCTGTCCGACCGTTCGTAACTGTCCGGATCGAGCCCGAATCGTCGCCGGCGCGCACTGTTCCCACGCGCTTTAAGGGGTTGTCAGCAACAGCAGGGGCTCAGCTGAGTCAAAGCCTACTGGGGCCAGGGTTAGCTCCGAAAGGTAGCTCAGCCCCAGTATGAAAGGCAAGAAGGTACGGAGTAGGTTTTTAGTCAGTAAGAGTCTGACACTATCCCCTACTCCGCCCAAGAGCGGGAGATATCATTAGATGATTTTCCCCACCATATCAAAGCCCCCATTTATTTATTCCCCCAATGGTGGGGAGGTCATTTTGATGATATTTTTACCCAAGTCAGTAGAATTTCCATAACTTTCATTTCCCTCTTTCCAGGTACAAAACATCAGATGTAAAACGCCGTAGACCAAACGAGAGCTTCGACGAGTCCCTCTTCACCGTGACACCGCTGACCTACGACCAGCAGATCGAAGAGATACTGAAGAGGCAGGAGAGTTACAACTACACCAGCGCGCCGTACAAGTGCACTGTCTGCTATCGCGGGTTCCAGATCAAGGATAGGTTTACTGCCCATTCTGTGAGGCATAGCGAGGTGAGAATTGGGTCAAAATCCATTTTTTTTTGGCATGGATTCTAAGTCTTTTAAGCCAAGTGCGATACTAAGTCTTTTAAGCCGTGATGCCATCAGAGGACCCTTTTTTGGCTTGGATACTAAGTCTTTTAAGCCATGATGCCACCAGAGGAACCCTTTTGGCTTGGATACTAAGTCTTTTAAGCCATGATGCCACCAGAGGAACCCTTTTGGCTTGGATACTAAGTCTTTTAAGCCATGATGCCACCAGAGAACCCTTTTTTGGCTTGGATACTAAGTCTTTTAAGCCATGTAGCTCGCTGTCCGGACCGAGCCTCAAGACCCACTTTTTTTTTTGTTAGCTTGGATACTAAGTCCTTTAAGCTATGTAGCTCGCCGTCCGGACCGAGTTCAAATCGTCAGTAATTGTCAGCAAGCCTTAGAGGCCCAGCAGAGTCAAAGCCTACTGGGGCCACAGGTTTTTTTTAGAAATTATTCAAAAATGATATATTTCTGTTGCCGCTATAACAAAAAATACTAAAAACAGAATAAAATAAATGGGTTACGGTTATGACCCATTTCTTTTTGTCTTGGATACTACTAAGTCTTTTAAGCCATTTATGATACTAAGTCTATTAAGCCATTTATGATACTAAGTCTTTTAAGCCATTTATGATACTAAGTCTTTTAAGCCATTTATGATACTAAGTCTTTTAAGCCATTTATGATACTAAGTCTTTTAAGCCATTTATGATACTTAGTCTTTTAAGCCATTTATGATACTTAGTCTTTTAAGCCATTTATGATACTAAGTCTTTTAAGCCATTTATGATACTAAGTCTTTTAAGCCATTTATGATACTAAGTCTTTTAAGCCATTTATGATACTTAGTCTTTTAAGCCATTTATGATACTTAGTCTTTTAAGCCATTTATGATACTAAGTCTTTTAAGCCATTTATGATACTAAGTCTTTTAAGCCATTTATGATACTAAGGCTGCATGCCTAAGTCTTTCAAAGAACTTGGCATCCAAACCAAAAATTTTGTTTATTTTTTTTTTTCTTTGCAGCAATGTGGTGCCTATGAGTGTTTTATATGCAAGACCAGACTAAAGACTAGTCGCGCCCTGCGGAAGCATCTGACGGCGCAACATACTGAACAATATACCTGTAAGGGATGTCCCTTCGTCACTAGAAATCGGTGAGTACGTACTACATTAGTACAATTTGAGTAAAAATAATCCAGTAAAAACTTTTCTTCCGCTCCTAGAGAGGAGGCCTGAGTTCCAGCAGTGGGAACATTAAAAAGGCTGATGATGATGACCTCTTTGAGGCGTGGCTGGAAAGAACTCACGGCGTCCACACCTTCCGTATGACGCAGGTCCTCACCGGACATGGCACGTTCGGGAGGTTCCTGCATCGGATTAAACGCCCGGAGGACACAGTGGAGCACACAGTCGAGGTGTGCCCTGCTTGGGCGGAGCATCGCCGTGCCCTCGTGGGAGCAATCGGCGGCAGAGACCTCTCGCGCCGGGCCTTGGTTCAGGCCATGGTCCGTAGCGTGAAGGAGTGGCGGGTGGTCGCCTCCTTCTGCGAAGCAGTAATGCTAGTAAAGGAGTAGGCCGAAGCATCAGGCTACGGCGCCCTCGCTGCCGCCGCCGGGATGGCGATCCCGATTTCTGGCCACCGTAGACACGGGCTCGCGGACGGCGAGCCATGGGTAGCTCGCTGTACGATCGTCCGGTAATGGACCGAGCCTGTTCCCGCGCGCCTCAAGGAGTTGTCAACAACAGGAGGGGCATCTGAAAGGAAGCTCGAGCCCCGGTATGAAGAGGCTAGGCTGACACTATCTCCCGCTCCACCCAAGAGCGGTATTTGTTATTGGAAGATTTTTGCCTACTGACTGACTGACAAAAAAAAAATGATGATGAAAGACTGAATATCCAAAATATGTAATGAAAAATGTGTAATAACTTCATAATCGCGTAAGAGTGGTTGTATGAAAAACATTGAAAACCCCCAGCTTTCTTTTTAACCAGTATTTCTTTTCTTTTTCAGAGGAGTAGCGAGGGAGCACGAAAAATGGCATGCAGGTACTAAATACCAATGTCCACATTGTGCCAGCGAGTTCGAGTGAGTATTTCTCAAAGAAATTAAATAGATACAATAGAGCGGCCATCAGAAGAAATTACTTAGAAAAACTGTCATCCTGTGCTTCAGTGAAGACGAAAAATATTTACGAAAATAAACTGGAGTTAGGTCCAGTCGTTTTGCCATAATACGATTTACAATGGTGCAATGCGCAACTCGGCATATTTCTCCAAAAAATATTTACTTTTTGTGAGTATAGCGGACGCGACTTGACAGGTACAGGTGACAGCGACTTGTTACTACAGTGCGTTTCACTTAAGAAGTTCCTTTGGTATAATGTTGGCTCCCCTGTCAGTCTATACAAAAAAGAAGGGAAAAAAGGAAAAAGTTGCCTACTCTACCAAAATTGTTCCCCGAAATGCGAAACGAAATCGATTTTAACGGCAGTTGCAACACTTTTTGGAGAATTGTGAGGGGAATGGGATTTTATTTAAAAAAAAGCAGGTCTAAAAGGAAGTCGTTAATAGAGAGGTACGATATTGTGGCGTGGTGTTTTCGGTATTTGAAAGAATTGCAGGACAATCGGAATGGATCCCAGCGTCCTATACTATATCCAAAAATAGTTTAAAAAGAAAACAAAAAAAAAAGCCAGTTGTTAAAAGTAATGACGTATCAGTTAATCTCCCAAATATTAAGTAATTTAATTGTTAAAAATATTGCAACACTGTTTTTCCGGATTGCCAACATTACGGCAAAGGAACCTCTTAAGTGAAACGCATTGTACTTTAGTAACAAGTCTCGGATTAGAATTTCGTTGGCTATGTCCTGTCTATTGGTAGTATATGTTTAATGTCTTTGGTATTTCTTTAATTTAGACTTTATTTTAACATATACAAAAATGCTTGGCTCAATGCTGGTCCAGCTCCACTACTACTAGGGTGTACTAATCAATTGATTAGTTCGGAAAGTAATATTAATTTTATTTAATTTTTTTAAACGATATTTTGAACGATTTTTTTTTTTTCAGTAAAATCACAACATACATGGGTCATATACGTATCAAGCATGTTTCGGATTTCGTTTGTGAACTCTGTGGGTATACCTTTGTCAGTAAGAAAGGCATCGACGTTCACAAGAAGAAAAAGCATCGGATGTACAATAAGGAGGTTGGTAACTTGAAAACTTGTTTTTTTTTTTTTTGAGTGGGACTGTGATATTAATAATAATATTCCACAACTACCACACAACGCCGTCGAGTACCTAGCTAAGTAGAGCTTGTGTTATGGGAACTAGACAACTGATAAACATACTTATATAGGGAGACTGGTAATTAGTGACCGATAATTATACACGTGATTGTACTCATGATTACAAACAACTTTCCCAAAGGAACTTTTTTTTATACTCATTACTAGCTTTTGCCCGCACGGCTTCGCTCCTGCTTCTCCCTACTCTACCCTACTATACCCTACTCTACTCTACTCTACCCTACACTGCTCTACTCTACACTTCTCTACTCTACACTACTCTACTCTACACTACTCTACACTACTATACCCTACTCTACCCTACTCTACCCTACTATACCCTACTCCACTCTACCCTACACTACTCTACACTACTCTACCCTACTTTACCCTACTCTACCCTACCAAACTTCACTAAACTATCTACTAAATAGTCCGAACAAAGCCTAGAAATTTGGTTTGGATAGGTGAGCCCGTTCTTGAGTTATAAAATAACAACGCAAAGTGGCTTTGATTTTTATATATATAGATTTAACTTATATTATTTATATCAGTGTAGGTACCTACATGTTCCGATGTAGGTACCTACACTGATTACATGCACCGATGGGTTTGCAAGCGGCGCGGCTGCACTATCACTATTGCAGGTAAGGTACATGAGACATCGGCGTTACGCGGCTAACAGCTGAGAGGTGGCAGGCGCGGCCGCTCGTATTTGCGCTAACAGCTGTTTTGTTATTGTGATAAAACTAATGAGTAAAAAACAAAGTTTCTTGGGTAAAGTTGTTTGTAATCATGAGTGCAATCATGTGTATAAGTATCGGTCACTAATTACCAGTCACCATATATATTTCTAAATACTTGCATATCACTACATAGTATAAAACAAAGTCGCCTTTTCTGTCCCTATATCCCTATGTACGCTTAAATCTTTAAAACTACGCTACGGATTTTGATGCGGTTTTTTTTTTAATAGATAGAGTGATTCAAGAGGAAGGTTTATATGTAAAAACACCCGAGCGAAGCCGGGTCGGGTCGCTAGTTATAGATAAATTACACCCAGACACACCTCTCACCTAGAGAGGAGGCTTGAGTCCCAGCAGTGGGAACATTAAAAGGCTGCTTATCCTTATATGTAATATTGCAGATAACGTTGGAAGGGCCGTATTGTGAAATGTGTGACGTGAAGTTCTTGTCGGAGGACGCGCACGATAGACATCTGAAGTTGTCTTCGAAACATAGCAGTGACCATGATCCGTAAGTAGATATAATTTTCTATCGATATATCTTTATTATACACCACAATTTTTTATAGAGTTCTAGCTTTTGCCCCCACGCTCCCGCTCTTCCCTACTCTACCCTACTATACCCTACTCTACCCTACTATACCCTACTCTACCCTACTATACCCTACTCTACCCTACTATACCCTACTCTACCCTACTATACCCTACTCTATCCTACTCTACCCTACCAAACTTCACATAAACCATCTACTAAATAGTCCGAACAAAGCCTAAACATTTGGTTTGGATAGGTGAGCCCGTTCTTGAGTTATAAAATAACAACGAAAAGTGGCATTGATTTTTATACATATAGCTAGATTTTACTCTATATGAGAAAAATCTAAAAATATATTATTAAGATAGCTTAGTCAAAAAGTAGTCGGAAAGTGTTTTAATTCGACGCTTTAAGTTTTTATATACTTTATCACCAATAAATAGCTACCATGTTATTGCGTCATTCAGCTGTATAAACTCAAGTGACAGCTGTCAACTGATCGGCCATATTGAATCATTATTGGCGCATTTATTTAAACAGCAAACTGACGTCACGACCTCAGATTAAATATGGCGTCCACAGTGTTATGCGTTACGCGCGAAATTTGAAAATGTAAATTTTTTTTTTTTTTTTTATTTATTTCTTCATCTTACATCTATCTTTACAGGTATTTTTTTAATCCCCAATGCGATAAATGCGCTTATCCTAACTTTTAAACTAACATCTATAACTAATTATAAATAATGCATTTCTTGTGAATTCACTCAGAGTACAACAAAATAAGTCCGTCTCATTAGCTATCTGGTTAAGCGTGTGAATCGCGCGCGTAAGTGGCGCCTCCCTTAATAGGTTGGTCCGGCCACGCGGCTCGACCAGCAAGCGCGGTCGTCGTCGTCGCCACACGTACCTGTCGGGAACACACAGGCTCAGCTGTCCTAAAACCATTGGATTGTGAATCTTTCCTCTCAGTATTTAGTTCCTCTCAGTTTATAAAAGCATTTTTAAGGTACTTAGCGACTGAATAAAAATGACGTGTAATTTTTTATTGGTTTATTAGCACTATAGGATCTAATTGAGAGACTTTTCAAAAAGGTCTTGTTATTATTTAAGTAAAGTCTCAATCTTCTATCTATCTATATATATAAAAATGACCCCGTTTTCCGTTGTCACGACTTGGCATGAAAACGGCTTGACCGATTTGGCTGATTTTTTTTTTGTTGTGATTGTTATTGTGAGGAGAAGATTCTTATGGAAAAAAAAATTAGGGTAGTGTAGGGTAGAGTAAGGTAGAGTAGGGTAGGGTAGGGTAGGGTAGGGTAGACTAGGGTAGGGTAGAGTAGAGTAGGGTAGGGTAGAGTAGGGTAGAGTAGGGTAGGGTAGGGTAGAGTAGGGTAGGGTAGAGTAGGGTAGGGTAGAGTAGGGTAGAGTAGGGTAGAGCAGGGTAGGGTAGGGTAGGGTAGGGTAGAATAGGGTAGAGTTGGGTATAGTAGGGTGGAGTAGGGAAGAGCGGGAGCGAAGCCGCGCGGGCAAAGCTAGTTATTAATATTCATAAACAGCAAAGTTATGAAGGGTTTCTTTATGTCCCAAAATGATACTTAATTTATAGAAATATTGTACAGCAAACACTGCACGTAGTATTTTCTAACAGAAATTGTTGTGAATGATTTATTTAATTGTGTTTTTTTTTTTAATATAATGGTAGGCTCAAAAAAGCAATCTGTTCACTCTTTACTTAAAGACCCCTAGGTTATAGCTATCAGGAAACAGACTCCAGCAGGGAATTCCACTCCTTAGCTGTACGCATAATGAATGTATTCCCAAGACGCTTTGTACGTATAGGGGGGGAATATTTAAAACATTTTGTTGTGTTAGAATCGTATGCATGTGTGTGTCTGTCTAATATGAACATACAATTACATTTTGAAGTTAGTTGAAAATAAACAGCATAAAGAAACCACGTATTTCTGTTACCTGAACTTCCCACAAACAAATAAGAACCTTAAGTCTATAACATTTTGGTCGACATCGAGCCGGATATACCTATTCAACTTACGACGTCCTACCTGAGTGCAATACAAAAGAAAGGGTCGAGCGGCGAGCGATTTCTCAGAAAAAATATTCGTGCAAAACAAACTCATTAGTGAATAGTAAATGTGATCAAAACAAGGTTTTTTAACTACGAAGATATATAGAAAAGTTCTGTTTTATAACGAAAAGAAGGCTTATTTCAACAAATATGGCAAACTCAGTGGAACAATTGTTAAATGTGTTAGAAGATACGGCTATGTTGTTAGGAAAAACCCAATCAAATCTCAAGAAATGTCCGAAACAACGCTTAACAAAAGGATATATCGAAACCCGCATTAAGAACATTGAAGAATATTGGTCTACGTATAAAAGTGCACATATAGAACTAGTGAAATGCGTTCCTAAAGCAAATCGACAAGACATTCCATATTTTGTAAATGAAGATTACTTTGTGCAGGAAGACTTATATACTTGTTTACTAGCTGATCTTAGCGATTTATTGAATTCATACACCAAGTCGTCGTCGGTCCCTATGCAAGCTGACCATAACAACAGTGGATCTATTGAAGTGCAAGTCAAATTACCGAGGATTCAACTACCAACTTTCTCAGGTATTTACGATGAGTGGCCCACTTATCAAGATCTCTATACATCATTAGTGCACGACAATCCAACATTGAATAAAGTACAAAAGTTGCATTATTTGAAAAGCAGTCTAACGGGAGAAGCCCTGTCGCTATTGAAGCACGTGCAAGTTACAGAGGCTAACTACGACGACGCATTTGGTATGCTTAAGGCACGTTTTGGTAACAAACGCATTATTGTAAACTCCATATTGAAACGATTGTTCACACAAAAGAAGTTAACCTCACAAACTGCAAGTAACATCAAATCGATATTGGATACGACTACTGAATGTTTGAACGCACTGACGAACCTGAAACTGTCATCCAGCTTATGGGACCCACTCACCCACTCACTCATTGTATTTTTAGTCGTTCATAAATTGGACCCAGAGACGCATCGTGAATGGTAAGAAGTTGCTTACGATGACACTGACGACGAGTTACCTAAATGGGATGCATTGAGCAAGTTTCTACAGTCAAAGTTCCGCACGCTCGAGCTTATCACGTCTACAACTAAAGAAAAGCCTACACCTAGAGAAAAGGAATACGCTGTTCACGTGTCCACGTCAAGTACCACCTCTTCAAAAACGAGATGCTGCGCTATGTGTGAAAAGGATCACACGTTATGCCATTGTGAGGAGTTCATAAAACTGAATCCAGCAGAGAGGTGTGAGTACCTAAAACAACACAAACTATGCTACAATTGTCTGGCCCCAGGACATTCCGCTTATAAATGTCGCCTGAAGATGTCCTGCCGAAAATGTCATAAACGTCATCACACGTTCACGCATCAAAACATACCGATGACGTCACCAAATCAACCAGACAACAAGAACTCACAAGACAAGGTTGAAAACCATCAAGATTCTGCGAAACCAGCCGAAACCAACGTTACCCTTTCATCGCATGTCGCTGCTAACTTGTCCACTGCATTGCTGGCCACAGCTCTTGTACCAGTAAGGAAACCTGAATCGGGACAAGTGACAGTGCTCCGTGCTTTGATTGACCACGGCTCCCAAGCAACGTTCATGAGCGAAAGAGCGGCCCAGCTGTTACGAGTGAGAAGAACGCCTGTCAACGGCACCATCACTGGCGTCGGCGCAACCAAAACAAACGTCAAACATGCTGCAGAAATCGAACTATTATCCAGACACGACGCTTGCTTCAACCTCAAAGTCAAAACATACATCATGTCAACGCGACTCACTACTGAGTTACCGTCACAAACTATCTCCATCAACACCTGGCCGCATCTGCAGGGACTCGCACTGGCAGATCCAAGTTTCAATAAATCAGGACGAGTAGATTTATTACTGGGTGTTGACGTATGTGCCCAAATCATGAAAGGCGAAGTTATCAAGGGCCTCCCAGGAACTCCATGCGCTCAAAACACCACCCTGGGTTGGATCCTATTTGGGAACGTGGAACACAACCTACCAAAGAAGGAGATTATCGTCATGCACCTCAATCTTGATCTGAATGATATGCTGAAACGAATGTGGGAACAAGACCCATATGACCAAAGACAACCCACTGCTGAGGAACGAAGGTGCGAAGAAATCTATGAGAACACAACCACGAGAAACAAAGAGGGACGGTATACAGTAACCTTACCAAAGAAATCAAACGTGCTATTATCTAAAGAAGGAAATACAAGAGCAATAGCTTTAAAGAGATTATATCAATTAGAACAAAGATTCAAGAATAACCCAAAACTCAAAAGCGACTATGTTACAGTCATGAAAGAATATGCATCAAATTACATGGAGGAAGTACCAGAACAAGAAATTACCAATCCTTCTGTATATTTACCTCATCACGCTGTGATTAAAGAAGAAAAGGAGACAACCAAATTGAGAACTGTTTTTAACGCATCTCAAAGAGGAACCAATAATATATCACTCAATGATGAACTGATGGTTGGACCACAGTTACAAGACGACATGAGAAGTCTGATCATGCGATGGCGTATGAACAAAGTTTGTTTCGTAGCCGATATACAAAAAATGTACCTGCAGATCCTTGTCAAAGAAGAAGACCGAGATCTGCAACGAGTCCTGTGGAGAAACGATGATCAAGAACCTGTCAAGGACTACCGTCTTACCAGAGTCACGTTCGGAACTGCTTCTGCTCCTTACTTGGCAGTAAGGACTTTGCATCAAGTAGCCAAAGATGAAGGACAAAACTATCCTGAAGCTGCGGAAATAATAAAACGCGACTACTTCATGGATGACATGATGTCAGGTAAAGACAATGTAAGAGACGCATTGAAGGTGGCCAAGGAAATAGACACCATACTCAAGAAAGGCGGGTTCCATTTAAAAAAGTGGTGTTCCAATGATGCTGATTTCCTTAAAGAATTCGAAGAATCCGAAAGAAGCTCTCATGTAAAGTTGGACCTAACCTTAGACGGTATAACACGAGCTTTGGGATTACACTGGAACATGGTCAATGATCGTTTTCAATACAGCCCAAACTTACCTGGTACGTCAAGCCCCACTACAAAGAGAACGATTCTGGCCGATCTACAAAGATTATTTGACCCACTAGGCTGGCTGGCTCCATCTATTTTGCCGGCAAAACTTCTAATACAAAGACTATGGCTCCAAGGAATACCATGGGATGAAGAAGTAGAGGAAACCATAGCCATAGAATGGAATAATTTACGAGACTCATTTCATCTATACTTACCTTGTATCGGGATAGACAGATGGCTGCACACTACTGAAATTAACAGGAATAACACCAGTATCCATGGCTTCTGTGATGCGTCCACGAGAGCTTACGCTGCAGTTGCCTATCTAAGAGTACGGACATCCATGGGTACTGTAAAGACCTCAATCATCGCTGCTAAAACCAAGGTAGCACCGACTAAACCCCAATCCTTACCTCGTCTAGAACTGAGTGGAGCTGTACTGCTTGCTGGACTTTTAAAGCAGATAAAGGAAGCTATGAGTATACCGACCTGTCAGATATTCGCATGGACTGACTCCACTATTGTACTTTCCTGGCTATTCGGTGATCCTGCCAGATGGAACACGTACGTTAGAAACAGAGTAATTGCAATACTAGACAACATCGGAAATCATAATTGGTATCATGTCAAATCACCAGAAAACCCAGCTGATACTGCTTCACGAGGAACATCTTTGCTAGAACTAAAGGATGACGAACTATGGTGGAGAGGCCCAGATTGGCTTAGAGAAGGCGAGATCCAATACAGCAGACCAAACGCGATGATGACAGACCTGGAAAAAAAGGAAATAATACAAGTCAACCTAACAATTGAAAATGAGAAAGGTATAATTAAAAAATTTGAAGATTGTGATACATTACAAGAGCTACTTAAGGTAATAGTATACTGCAAAAGATTCTTAAAGGGAAGAAAATTAGAAGATAAAGACTTACCTGTAAACACGGAAGAATTACATGATGCCTTGAAAACTTGCTTAAGAATAGCACAGAAGAACGACTTTGAAGAAGAAATACAGCACCTGAAATCAAACTTACAAATTAAAAGAAAGAGTAAACTAAACAATTTAAAACCTTACCTTGATGATGACGGCCTCCTCAGGGTGGGCGGAAGACTGCGTCACTCTGACCTAAATGAAGATGGCAAACATCCGATTATTCTTGGTCGTGATAACAGTCTTACCACTCTCCTCGTCACCGATGCTCACCGTCAAACGCTGCACGGCGGAGTTCAAGTAATTCTCTGCTTCCTACGAACTAGATACTGGATCCTGAGAGCAAGGACATTAGTCAAAGCGAAGATCAGAAAATGTCTGATTTGTGCCAAATTAAACGCTACAGCAAGGTCGCAGCAAATGGGAGACTTACCTAGAGTTCGAGTAACACCTGCGAAGCCTTTCTGGAACAGCGGCATTGACTTTGCGGGCCCATATCAGGTCTTGATGTCGAGAGGCAGGGGAGCGAAAACACACAAGGCATACATCGCTGTCTTTGTCTGTATGTCGACAAAGGCGATTCACCTAGAACTGGTGGGAGATCTCACGTCAGATGCCTTCATAGCAGCTTTCCGAAGGTTTGTAGCAAGACGTGGAAGATGCGCTCAGATATGGAGCGACCAAGGACGCAACTTTGTCGGAGCAAACAAGCAACTGGTCGCGGATTGGACTGAAGCCAAATTACAATTCGAGGGTCCAATCGCTGAGAAGCTAGCAGTAGACGGAACAAAGTGGCATTTTATCCCAGCCTATAGCCCACACATGGGTGGACTATGGGAGGCTGGTGTGAAAGCGATGAAACACCACCTAAAACGTGTCATGACCAACCATATGACCTACGAAGAGATGAGCACATTGCTATGTCAAATTGAGGCTTGCCTAAACTCACGGCCGTTAACTATAATGGATGACGCAGACAAGGACAACCTGCAACCACTAACTCCCGGTCACTTCCTTGTCGGTGAAACACCAATCACTGTGCCGACACCAGACCTCCGAGATGTCCCGATGAGTCATTTATCAAGATGGCAACATCAACAAAGATTACTAAATGACTTCTGGCACAGATGGCAACAAGAATACCTGTCAAGACTGCAACAACGTTCAAAATGGCACCACAAGGTCAAGGAGCTTGATCTAGGACACATTGTTCTAATAAAGTCAGATAATTTACCTCCGGGTAAATGGATGATGGGACGTATTGTTGAGAAGCACCCGGGTGCTGACGGTGTCACGCGTGTATACTCTGTGAAAAGTGGTGATAGTGTAGTGCGAAGGTCATTTAATAAGTTGTGTTATTTACCGATAGACATTAATTCTTGATTTTGTATGCAAAATAACAATGTTATATAACTGTTAAAGGGCACTATCCATATGTTTAATTTATATATCTATAAATATGAAATTTTGTTAAAGGGCAAATAGACCCTTTGGTGGGTGGTATGTTGTGTTAGAATCGTATGCATGTGTGTGTCTGTCTAATATGAACATACAATTACATTTTGAAGTTAGTTGAAAATAAACCAGCATAAAGAAACCACGTATTTCTGTTACCTGAACTTCCCACAAACAAATAAGAACCTTAAGTCTATAACACATTTATGTGGATAATTTTGGGATTTAGTTTTTTTTACTTTACAAATATGATGTCTAACGGGTAGAGCAACTTGTCAACTTCTAAAACAGAAGGAGGTTCTCAATTCGGATGTTTGTTCGCGCGTAACTTCGTCGCTTTCCAACTGATTTGAAAAAATATTTTTTTGTTGGAAAGGGTATACTTCTCAAATGGTCCCATATTCACCAAGTTGGGATCTGACGATGGAATTTTGACGAAATCGAGGGAACTCCTCAAATTCAATTCAATTTTTTTTTGTGAGGTCGGTTATTTTTTTTATAAAAAGGTTTTTTTCCACTAATCAATAAATAGTGGTGTATAGGACAAGTGCAGAAAAATGACAATGTTCTAATCAAATTGCCCAGGAATCGGATCCGTAACGACTCTCAGAGCATGAACGCAGAGCGCAGTGGGCGCGTGATGCGTCGCATGGAGCGGCGGCCGGTGGTGCACCCGCGCCTGCCCACGGACGAAGACCAGCCCGACGCGCAGCCCGTCAACTGTGAACAGGTAACATGCAGGGTAATGTTATCTATATCATTATATGTGTCGTTTGTCCGCGGCTTCACTCCCGTTAATTGACTATTCTATTCTACTCTACGCAACCCCACTGTAACCTACCTTACTCTACTCTACTCCATTCTACTCTACCCTACTCCACTCAACTGTACCCTACTCCTCTCTACTGTACCCTACTCCACTCTGCTCTACCTTACTCCACTCCACTCTACCCTACTCCACTCTACTGTACCCTACTCCATTCTACTCTACCCTACTCCACTTAACTGAGAGAGAGAAGAGGAGTAGGGTACCTCTCTACTGTACCCTACTCTACTCTGCCCATTTCTATCATACTCTTCCCTACTGGAGTAGGGTACTAGCTTTTGTCTGTGGCTTCGCTCCCGTCAATTGACTATTCTATTCTATTCTACGCAACCCCACTCTACTCCATTCTACTCTACTCTATTCTACACCACTCTACTCTATCTTTCCCCACCCTACACCACTTTTCTCTAACCTACTGTACCCAATTCTGCTCTACCCTGCTCCACTCTACTCTACCCTTCCCCACCCTACTCTACCCTACTTTACCCTTTTCTACTCTACCTACACTACGCTACTTACCTGACGCTACCTACCTTTCGCTACGTACGTTGATTCTTTAATATGGTCTCACTAGCTGCTTCCAGCGGCTTCGCCCGCGTGATTGCAGAAAATTATCCCAAGGGAACATATTTCCGGGATAAAAAGTATCCTATGTCCTATTCCAGGACATGGTCTATCCGTATACCAAGTTTTATCAAAATCGGTTTTGCCATTTAGGCGTGAAGACGTAACAAACAAACTCACTTTCGCTTTTATAATATTAGTAAGGTTTTATACCCTATAGTTATGGGACATCCAAAAAATTCTTCTTTCTTTTTATCTTTTACTAGCTTTGCCCGCGCGGCTTCGCTCCCGCTCTTCCCTACTCCACCCTACTATACCCAACTCTACCCTACTCTACCCTACTCTACCCTACTCTACCCTACTACTCTACCCTACTCTACCCTACCCTACCCTACTCTACCCTACTCTACCTCTACCCTACCCTACCCTACTCTACCCTACACTACCCTAATTTTTTTTTCCATAAGAACCTTCTCCTCACAATAACAATCACAACAAAAAAAAAAATCAGCCAAATCGGTCAAGCCGTTTTCATGCCAAGTCGTGACAACGGAAAACGGGGGTCATTTTTATATATATAGATAATATATATAAATCTTGTGTCACGGTGTTCATTACTGAACTGCTTCCAAACAGCTTGACCGATGTTTTATGAAACCTTTTTTATCGACCTACTTTCAGACCTACCAAATACCCGTATATTTGGTAGGTCTGAAAATAGGTCTTAGGCTATTTTGTCTCCCTCCTTCCTCTACCCCCCCCCCCCCTCCCATTTCTTTAATAATTCAAGTCAAAGTCAAAATATTTATTTCACATAGACCTACAAGGGCACTTATAAAACGTCAGAAGCTAGTGCACGGTTCCAAATTGGTTGTTTCCCATGGAGAAGAACCGGCAAGAAACTCCAATAAAATTTATATGGAAGAACAACGTTTGCTGTTTACAAAAGTTTTTGTCGACCAAAATATATAATTGTATTATATTTATGGTTTATTAGTATATCAATTCTTGTAATCACCTTATCTCTTTCTTTTATTGCACCTACCACTATTTTTCTCATCACCCAAAGGTTGACTGGAAGAAAATGCCTAAGGCATTAAGTCCGCCTCTGTACTTTTGTGTGCATGAAGTGTAAATAAATAAATAAGAAATCTTTGTTACAGTGTGGCTTGCAGCTCCGGGATCTTCGCGTGTACGCGCAGCACTTTCGGCGAGCGCACCCGGACAAGAACAGAACCAAGTACCCCGTCATGAAGACGCCTTGCATGTGCGAACAGTGCGGGAAGATATTTCAGGTATGTTCCCTCGGACGGCGATTAAAGTCAATATTTGTTGAACAAACAGTTAAAAAGTTTAAAAGTCTCACATTATTGGAAATGGAGTCATCATCATCTTCCTGCCCTTGTCCCGTTTTATTTGGGGTCGGCGCAACACGTTTTTTTCTTCCATTCTGTCCTGTCACTCGTCATGCTATCACTAACTCCCTTTTCTTTCATATCACTTCTCACACAATCCATCCATCTTTTCTTTGGCCTCCCTCTCCACCTCCATCCATCCACATGTAAACTCATAACTTTTTTAGCTACATGCGTTTCGTCCCTCCTTTTCACATGACCATACCAAGACAAACGATTTCCTTTCAGCTTTTCAGTCACTGGCGCCACTTACAAACTTCCCCAAATATACTCATTTCTCACTTTATCCATTCTTGTCACACCACACATCCATCTTAACATTCTCATCTCTGCTACATGCAATCTTTTTTCATCCTTCTTTTTCACAGCCCAACATTCTGATCCATACAGTATGACAGGCCTTATCACGGACTTGTAGATTTTACCCTTCAACTTGAGGGGCATCAGTGGGTCGCAAGTGGTTCCCGTGACCTGTCGCCATTTCATCCATCCTGCGTTGATCCGATGTGTTACGTCCCGGTCTACCTCACCATCCCCTTGGACGAGCGACCCTAGGTACCTAAAGTCGGAACAGATCGGTATGGGCGTTCCGGCGAGAGCTAAAGGCACAGGATTGGAGACACCGCCGAAATCGCAGAACAAGTACTCGGTTTTGGTTCTGCTCAATTTCAGGCCAACACTCTCCAGTATAGGTGTATAATAAAGTTAATTCTATTTTCTCCACTAATATTATAAAGAGGTAAAGTTTGTTTGTTTTTGTTTGTAGGAGGTAAAAATACTAGTCCGATTGCAAAAATTCTTTCACCGATAGAAAGTTGCATTATTCCTGAGTTACATAGGCTATATTTTATGTACGCGGGCGATGCTGTGGGCAAAAGCTAGTATAGATACCGACTCGTATCTTGAGAGCTGGTTTCAGGTTGCGCAGAACTCAAATATCATCCCTATTTAGGGGTATGAAGTGAGACGCAGGGGCGGGGAACGTCAGTAATTGGCTCACCGCGCCATCGCGTCATAGACATCACTTGTGATTCGTTCCCTGCGCTTGCTGCATGTATCTAACAACAACGACGTTTGGCTCGCCAATGTATGGAATGCGCAAAGCGATCCCCACTGTCCTGGCTGCTATGCCGAAGGTCGTGGGTTCGATTCCTATAACAAATGTTTATGTGATGAGCATGATCATTTGTTCTATGTCTGGGTGTAATTAGAAATATATAAGTATGTTTATCAGTTGTCTAGTACCCATAACACAAGCTCTGCTTAGCTTGGGACTGGACGGCGTTGTGTGATAGTTGTGGAATATTATTATTATTATATTTACCTATTTCTTTTGTCGACAGAGCATGGCCCTCCTAAAAGATCACATGTGGATCCATACCGGAGAGAAACGTTTCAAATGCGACCGCTGCACGAAGAGCTTCACCCAGAAGACCAACCTGATGTTCCACATGAGGGCCCACGGCGCGTCGCGGCCGAGCTACGAGTGTCCCCTGTGCGGGAAAACGTTCGCGTTCTACAACAACAGACGACGGCATATGTTTGTAAGTAGCACCATCATCATTTCAGCACGGGCTTGCGAACGGCGAGCTATGGGTTGCTCGTCCGGTAACTGTCCGAAACGAGCCCAAGTCGTCGACAGCGCGCACTGTTGTCAGCAACAGCAGGGGCCCAGCCGGATCGAAGCCTACTGAGGCCAGGGTTATCCGGAAGGGAGCTCGTGAAGGCTAGAAGGAATGGGGTGGGGTTTTTAGTCTGTAAGAGTCTAACACTATCTCCCGCTTCGCCCGGTAGCGGGGGTTGCCATTGGATGATTTTACCCACCACAAAAATAAAAAAACGGATTGGGGCTGCTTTTGCCCAACCTTGGGGGTCCAGACGCCTCCTGCCGGAGGCTCTACGCGGAGATCGTTCGGTCCATGGCCCTCTACGGGGCGCCGTCGCTGGCAAAGCGACCGGCGTCCATACTGAACGCCTGCCAGAGGGTCATGGCAATACGGATGGTGCGGGGTTACCGCACGATCTCCCGCGAAGCGGAGAGCCTTCTGGCTGGCCTACCACCGTGGGATCTGGAGGCAACAGTCCTTGCACACATGCACGACATGCGCGTGGAGATGCAACGTTCGGGCGAAAGTCCACTGCCGCAACAGGTCATGGCATGGCGGACAGAGCTCCGGCGGGATCTTATGGTGAAATGGCGTCAGGGATTATTGCAAACCAGTGCTGGGCACGCCACAGTGCGGAACGCCCGGAGGACACGGTGGAGCACACAGTCGAGGTGTGCCCTGCTTGGGTGGAGTATTGCCGTGCCCTCGTGGGGGCGTGAGGTGGCGGAGACCTCTCGCGCCGAGCCTTCGTTCAAGCCATGGTCCAGAGCGAGGAGGAGGCCGACCGTTTCAGGCAACGGCGCTCTCGCCGCCGCCGCCGGGATTCTGATCCCGATTTTCGTGGATTCGTGGAGATTTCCCGTACATTTTTTTTCTTTTAATATTCCACAACTATCACACAACGCCGTCTAGTCCCAAGCTAAGCAGAGCTTGTGTTATGAGTACTAGACAACTGATAAACATACTTATATATTTCTAAATAAATACTTATTATAGATAAATTACACTCAGACACAGAACAAATGATCATGCTCATCACATAAACACTCGTCCTGGGTGGGAATCGAAACCTCGATCTCCGGCATTGCAGTCAGGGCCACTAACCACTAGACCAACAGGCCATTCATTTATAACACTTTGTGTTTTACAGATCCACACCGGTTTAAAACCTTTCAAGTGCGACACGTGCGGAAAAACTTTTACTACGGCAGGCGAGCAGCGAGCACATGTCGAGCACGTGCATCTCAAGAAGCCCTGGCCTAAGAGGGCTAGGCACAGGAACTCTGACTGGAAGGGGGAAGAATCTACCGCGGAAGACTGATGTACCAGCTATAGAGCCAGAAGACATCAAGAGCTTTGCTTCATCGGCCCGTCAAGGTGATATTTTAAACTTCAATTAAAATCCTCCATCAGTAGTGGAGCAAAAAAGACTGCGTTGATGACATTTTCCAAATGACTATGTTGAGGCCACAGTAAGATCTTGAGTGACACTTACTTTGTTGAGTACGGTTAATGCGTTGACTTAGCTTTCTAAGTGACTATGTTGAGGCTACAGAAAGGTTTTGAGTGACACCAACTGATTATGTTAAGTATGGTGACTGCGTAGACATCACTTTTCAAGTGACTACGTTGAGACCAAAGGAAAGTTTTGAGTGACACCAACTAAATATTTTGAGTTTGGTGACTGCGTAGACATCGCTCTCCAAGTCACTGCCTTGAGGCCACAGAAAGATTTTGAGTGACACCAACTGATTACTGACTATGTTGAGTATGGTGACTGCGTAGACATCACTCTTCAAATGACTACGTTGAGGCTGGGCAAAGATCTTTTGTGTCACCAACTGACTATGTTGAGACCGCTTTTCTATAGCCTTTTCCAGTGTGTCAACAACTGTAATGAAGTGCGTAAGAATCTAATTTTAATGTTTTACAAAGTCAAAGCGGGAAAATTAGTGCTATATAGTGTAGGTAACACATGATTGCACTGAGTTTTATGATTATGAAGTAGTAGTAATAATAATATTCTACAATTTAATAGCCATCCAGTCCCAAACTAAGCAGAGCTTGTGTTATGGGTACTAGACAACTGATAAACATACTAATATATTTCTAAACACATACATATTGTAGATAAATCACATAGACACAGAACAAATGATCATGCTCACCACACAAACATTTGTCCTGGGTGGGAATAGAATACACGACCTCTAGCATAGCAGTCAGGGCCACTAATCTGGCTTCACACAAATGTAATTATGTATATCAAAATCGTTTACATGGCTTAGGATTTAGTGGATACACGCAAATAGCAACTTTATTTTATACTGTATAAAGTATAGATTAACTTGGCTACATAAGACATATTTTATTGTAAGTAACTGTATTTATAATTAGTTATTAGAAAATTAAGCTTATTGTGATTCCGTTTCGAGAGGTGCAAAGTGAAAAAAAAATCTGTAATTTATCGATTTTCTAACATTTGCAGAAACTTACAAAAAATATTTTAAACAAAATTTTAAAGTTTTAAATTCAAATCGGCAGTTCCTGAGATTCCTGAGACTTAATTTCTATGTAGATCTAGAGTTCCTGAGACTTAATTTCGAATTATAATATACTAGCGACCCGCCCCGGCTTCGCTCGGGTGCAATATTATACATATAAACCTTCCTCTTGAATCACTGTATCTATTAAAAAAACTGCAATAAAATCCGTTGCGTAGTTTTAAAGATTTAAGCGCACATAGGGATATAGGGACAGAAAAAGCGACTTTGTTTTATACTATGTAGTGATATTAGTATAGATTTTTTGGTAAGTTATTCGGATCAACAGAAAATCGCTAAAATGATTTTTTATTTCACTTTGCACCCGTCGTTTTTATAACGGAAAAAGTTTAACAATTATGATTTAAAGTCAATTTGACTGATTTGAGTGAGGGAAGAGTTAAATCTACATACATAGAATATTCCATCTAACTAACGCAATATCCTAAGTAAGCGACCCAACGTGATTGCGAAGCGATAAGGCACTTATGAAACAAACAGCCGCACGCGAAGCGAAACGGACTCAATCAGTTAGTTTGATATTTTCGCACGAACTCTTGCGGTGTGGTGACTACGCCCACGTAGGACAGAGCCGCTGCGTCTTATTGAATGCTTCCGAACCGCATCGCTTCGCAACCGCTTTGAATTAACCACTTAGATCACTGCGTAGGGTCTACTGTCCACGGACGCGTAGCTTCATAGCGAGGTATCCGTCATTATACACTTTTTACAAGCTACGCGTCCAAAGTCAAAGTCAAAATATTTTATTTCATATAGGCCTACAAGGGCACTTATAAAACGTCAGACGTCAAATTGGTCGTTTCCTATGGAGAAGAACCGGCAAGAAACTCCATGGTTACTCTTTTAAAAAATGTGTTTATTACAATATTCATTGATTTATGTAAGAACAGTGTAGATCAGTCAACACTGTACACAAAAACACAAAATTAATCATAATAAAATAAAAAAGTAAGTCGTAATAGAAAGTTATCTAAGTGTTTGTGGATTATACAGTGTTTTCACATTCACATTCCAAAAAGAGGCTATGTAAAAAAGCAGGAAAAATTTAAATATTTACAACTGTTAACAAAATAAATTACTAACAAATTGAATGCAGTTGAAGTCTAAATAATAAAAATAAAAAATATTGCAAAAGCAATTCGTTAAAGGAAAAATAAATATAATTATGTATATTAAAACAAAAGTGGAGCAGTTAATAGACACAATATTGATGATTTACCAGGGGGCCACATGTGCAGAGGCAGTCATTGCCAAACAAGCGTGTCTTCGACATAGTCTTTAACCTTGTAAAATGCTTTTTTGGTTAGGACACGCTTAATATGCGTTTTGAATTTTCCCTCACTAAGTTCAGTTACCGCCTTTGACAGCTTGTTGTACAGTAGGCCTAAGGCAGTTTGGTCTCAAATGTGTGTGTAGATGTACTTGCATACATATTTGAAGACTGACCTTCGAGAGGTAGAAAATAGTACATTGTTACACTAGGGGTGAAAGTTACTTATTTCGTCCCGAGAAGGAGTTTAAGTCGAAGGAGTTTAGTCCCGAGAAGTAATTCGACGGACTAAATAAGTAACTTTAACCCCGAGATAAGTACTGTGCTTTTCATTACGAATACAAGAAGATAGACCTTTTTTTTTTAATAATTTGACAGCTGTCAGTTGAAAGTAAAACTCCCTAGGGATGAAAAGTGTGATACTTTTCAGCCTGCTCCTCAGGCAACTTCAGACCTACTTTCAGAGTATGAGTAATGAAAAATATACTTACAATATAGAAGTTTGGAGTGTATAGATATGATCTCAATATAAAAGGCCTCGGATAATATTATTGTAGCTATTTATTTATATAAGCGAAAACAGTTTTATAATGTTCCCACTGCTGGGACTCTGGGCTCCTCTCTAGGAGAGGGAATGAATGAATGAAAAACATCATAATTTATTGTTTAGGTATCCACTAAAAATATTAGGGAATGGTCAAGGCACTTTATTGCAAATCATACTAGGCTAGTTGCCGTTGCCGTAAAAACGTAAATAATCCGACTTTTAGATTATTCAAAAATAAGGGACACATATTTTTTTATTTGTTAATTAAACCAAAAATGACAAAGATATAGCTCATTAAAGTTACGTGTAACGTCACGCCGTGCTGCATTTTTTCGCACGAGGTGACGTCACACGTAACTTTAATGGGCTATATCTTTGTTATTTATTCTATAATCGAAAAAAGAAAAATTACGTGTCCAATATTTTTTTATAATCTAAAAGACGGACTAATTACATTTTTTACGGCAACTAGCCTATTATCTGGCGCCTAGTGTAAAAATTATTTTATACATCTAGTTTATATACTCAATATTGTTTATCATGGAACTATAGTACAACCTAATTATGTTAGAAGGTAGTTCATTAGAACCATCCGACACCCGGCTTGCGGACGGCGATTAATGGGTAGTTCGCTGTTCGACCGTCCGATAAATGACCTACCATGGATCATCTGTCGACAATTGGCGGCGGAGATCTCTCGCGCCGGGCCTTGGTTGAAGCCATGGTCCGGAGCGAAAAGGAGTGGCAGGCGGTCGCCTTCTTCTGCGAAGCTGTGATGCTAGCAAAGGAGGAGGCCGACCGCATCAGGCTACGGCGCTCTCGCCGTCGCCGCCGGGATTCCGATCCCGATTTCCGGAACCGTAGACGCGGGCTCGCGGACGGCGAGCCATGGGTAGCTCGCTGTCCGATCGTCCGGTAACTATCCGGACCGAGCCCAAGACGTTGACAGCGCGCACTGTTCCCGCGCGCCTTAAGGAGTTGTCAGCAACAGGAGGGGCCCAGCTGGGTCGAAGTCTACCGGGGCCAGGGTTATCTGAAAGGAAACACGAGCCCCGGTATGAAGGCTAGAAGGAACGGGATGGGTTTTTAGTCAGTAAGAGTCTGACACTATGTCCCGCTCCACCCAAGAGCGAGGTTTGATGTTAGATGATTTTTGCCCACCGTAAAAAAAAAATCTGTCGACAACGAGTGAACACTGATCGACGAGGTGATGCTAGGTGATCTTGGGTGTCGGCTCGGTCTAATGAAGCCTTAAATCGGATGCAAAGTGATATCAGATCTGACACCGGGATCTGTGAAAAAAAAAACAACTGCAAATTCATAGAAATAACGTGTGACTTAGATTTTTATAAGAATAAAATACTCAATAATGTGTAAATTTATTTTAATTTTATGTGATATAAATTTTAATAGAATATTGTGAATATATATTATGACTGCTATTGATTTAGATTAGTTATAATAATTGTATGAGGCTCTAAGATAATAGATATAAGAAGGCATGAAAATTGAGGCCTAAAATACATTAAGAGTATTGAGGTCACATTGACGCAGAGATAGAAATGCGTAAGGGCCAACACTGCATTACGCGGTCGCCCGCGCGGTCCGTTGCGGCTCGCCGCGCAGCTATCCGTCGCGGATCATGAGCCCCGCACTCGTACCGCTACGTAATAATTTATTTATTTATTTACAAAATATTATAACATCTTTACAGATGCGTTATAAAACATTATTAAATTAATTATGAATAACAAATAATAATAATATTCCACAACTATCACACAACGCCTTCTAGTCCCAAGCTAAGCAGAGCTTGTGTTATGGGTACTAGACAACTGATAAACACACTTATATATTTCTAAATACATACATATTATAGATAAATTACACCCAGACACAGAACAAATGATCATGCTCATCACATCAACATTTGTCCTGGGTGGGAATCGAACCCACTCCGGCATAGCAGTAAGGGCCACTGACCACTAGACCAACAGACCAGTCAATAATATTTTATAGATTTTTTAAATGATTTTTAATCTCTATTTATAAGTATTGTAAATGAGTGTAAATGCTTGACCTACTTATATTTAATATTGTGTGTGAGTTTGTGCAATTTATTTATTGGAAGTATTGTAATAAATGCGTAATGATTATATGATATAATTTGGCGTTTTATTTATACACTAGCTTTTGCCCGCGCGGCTTCGCTCCCGCTCTTCCCTACTCCACCCTACTATACCCAACTCTACCCTACCCTACCCTACTCTACACTAATCTACCCTACTCTACTCTACCCTACACTACCCTAATTTATTTTTTCCCATAAGAACCTTATCCTCACAATAACAATCACAACAAAAAAAAAACAGCCAAATCGGTCAAGCCGTTTTCATGCTATGTCGTGACAACGGAAAACGGGTTTCATTTTTATAATATAGAAGATATAGACTAACTGATGCAGCGAACTTCGTACCCCCTAACCATAAAATAGATAGGTACAGAAGACAATCTCATGTATGTACTTCACTATTTATACCTACGCTCGGACGCACGCTAATGAGCGTTTGAGCCGGAACTGTTCGACGAGCGGGCCAAGGCGCTCTGAGATATCGTGTCCGTGAGCGGTGTCTATGTGTGCGTTGTGAGAGCGTGCACAGTATGTAGATTGACTTCTGTACCTATCTATATATTTTGTGGGCACGGTAAATTTTTTGTCAAAAATCCGGGCCTTGGTTCAGGCCATGGTCCGGAGCGAGGAGGAGTGGCAGGCGGACGCCTCCTTCTGCGAAGCTGTAATGCTAGCAAAGGAGGAGGTCGACCGCATCAGGCAACGGCGCCCTCGCCGCCGCCGCCGGGATTCCAATCCCGATTTCCAGCCACCGTAGATGCGGGCTCCTGGACGGCGAGTCATGGGTAGCTCGCTGTCCGATCGTCCGGTAACTGTCCGGACTGAGACAAGACGTCGATGGCGCAAGTTTTTTTTTGTGAATTCGAGTATACGCTTAGGAGCACTATAAGAAGTAAAGAAAAGCAAAAAAAAAATTTTTTTTTGGTTAAAGTCCCTGCCCTCATGCTTACACAAGGTGGAATTGACCAAGTCCCAAAAAGTTTTTTATTCCAAATTTTTTTTTTTTTTGTTTTCTTTACTGCTCATAGAGCGTAAACTCGAAATCCGTAAAAAAAAAAAACGAAAAATTTTCTAAGTCCTCGCGCCATAGCGCCCCTAAGGCTACACTCCAACCGATTCATGAATTAAGGAAACTTGTTAGCATCTTTCTCAAGGTACCTGTAATAGTACATTATGATATACTAGCCACCCGCCCCGGCTTCGCTCGGGTGCAATATTATACATATAAACCTTCCTCTTGGATGACTCTATCTATTAAAAAAAACCGCATCAAAATCCGTTGCGTAGTTTTAAAGATTTAAGCGCACATAGGGATATAGGGACAGAAAAAGCGACTTTGTTTTATACTATGTAGTGAAGTGTATAATGTTAGTGATTACCGTTGAGAAGGTATTTAGAAGACCGGTACCGAGAACGGTTATCATTAATTACTCACGTGTATCATACGACTTTTTCAATACACTTGTGAAGAAAATAACTGTGAAACTAGTAAACTTTTGTGGCGGTAAAAATCTGTTTTCATATGCGCGGCCAAGTTTTTTTATTTTCTTTTCCTCGTGGGGGACGACTAGTGATGGGGAAAAAGAACATTCTCCAAACGAGAATATTCTCGGAACGAGAATGTTCTAGAATGTTCTTGTAAGTGGAGAACTTACGAGAACTTATGAGAACTTAAAATTTGTATGTGCTCCTTCCAATTTTAACATGAAACATAATTATGATAATTTTAATTATTATTTTAAATATTATTATAATCGTTTTGAGTGTTTAGGAAACTCCGCGGACAAATACAACGATGGGTTCGTGGAAATTGTCCATTTGGTCGGTTCTAAATTCTTTAAAACTCGAACAAATGAGAGGAAGAGGCTCGCGGATCGAACCCTTCAGCTTATGAAAGAGTGGCGTGAGATGATTCTGCAGTCTTCAGACGATGCGTGCACATATCGGCAGAGTCCTTGAAACGCGATCTCCGTCACTTTAGCAACGAAAAATTAAAGACACGATTGAGCGAAATAAAGGCTCCAAAGTGTTTGCAAGAGATCTGTCTATTAGGCAGAGCTAGCTCACGAAACTGAAGACCGACAACCGTCAGCCTGTACGACATTAAAAGATGGCTCTGAAACAGTTGGCGTCAGGTGAAGACAGCAGGGCTCCTGAAGGCTGGTGGAAAACCGGTCCTAAACGCCTTTCAGTAGTTGTTTGATTCCGTCTCGAGGAAAAAACGCCACAGGTATGGAGCAGAGATATGGTGGTAGTCTTCTTTTAGAAGGGTGACATACCCTCCTTAAGAATTACAGGCCCATCTCACTTCTGAGCCATGTCTACGAGCTGCTTTCAAAGGTCATCACGACCGTCTCGCGCCCAGTTTCGACGACTTCCAGGCTCCCGAACAAGCCGGAAGCCAAAAAAGCTTCAGCGCCGTGGACGGAAGACTTAGGAGTATAATCAGCCTACAAAAACGCTTTGATACGATGGAGACTTGGGCTGTACTGCAGTCTCTCCAACAGTGCCAGATTGACTATGGGTACATTGAAATGCTGAAGTGTTTATTCCAGTTTATTCAAAAACGTCACCATGTCAGTCCGACTTCAGGAACAGCCATCGAAACAAAAAAGCCAAAAAGGCAAGGAAACGCCATTTCTCCGAAACTATTCACGGCCACAATAGAGGATGTCGTCAAGGTTCTGGAATGGGCTAGGCATTAATGTCAATGGCGAGTACATCACTCACTTTCGATATCCCGACGACATAGTAGCAATGGCTGAGACTACGGAGGAGCTCAGTACAATGCTAGGTGACCTCAGAAGAGCTTCTGAAAGAGTGAGACTTAAAATGAACATAGAAAACCCAAAGTCATGGTAAAAATCCACGTAGCACCCACTCCTATCAAGATCGGAGACTATACACTCGAATTTATGGACGACTACGTTTATCTAGGGCAGACAGTCCAGTTGGGTAGGTCTAATTTTGAGAAAGAGTTCTATCGTCGAATCCGACTCGGCTAGGCAGCGTTCAGGGAGCTGCGCGGTGTGTTTTCGTCCAATATATCACAGTGTCTCAAGACGAAAGTCTATGAGCAGTTCGTGTTGCCAGTGATGACATATGGCTCCGAAACGTGGTCGCTTACAACGGGCCTCCTCAGAAGGTTTAAAGTCACTCAAAGGGCAATGGAAATGGCTAATGGTTGGAGTTTCCTTGCGTGATCACATCGAAAATGAAGACACCCGTAGCAGAACCAAGGTTACAGACATAGCCCAAAGAATCGCTAAACTTAAGTGAAGACGCAGCGTTGGAAGGCCTCCCCTAAGGTGTACCGATGACCTGGTGAGGGTCGCGGAAAACCGATGGATGCGTGACGCACAGGACCAGTCATTATGACGACACTTGGGGGAGGCCTATGTCCAATAGTGGACGCCTATCGGCTGAAATGACGCTGATGAAGAAAATTAATATCCATCTTTATTACAACAGTCTATTATAAAATAATAATCAAAACATACATAGCATGCGCACGCGGTTACTGCTCCATCCAGCCCGCTACCCGCCCTGTTGCACTTCGCTGTGTTTACTACTGAATGAGCGGTCGAAGTGCATTCATAAAATATCACGCATTTCATTTATCATTCAAATTTTAAAAAGTGATCAAATTAAGTTTAGGTTTTGTTACTCAGTTTTTAAGTTCTCGTAAATTCTCGGCTCGGAGAACATTCTCGAGAACATTTCCGCAAAGTTCTCGCTAGGAAAATGTTCTCGGGAATTTCCCATCGCTAGGGACGACTCGCGCCCTTCCTAATACGATAAATGTAATAGAATTATGGCGGGGGCGAGGTTGAACAAAAAAGTTTTAATCACATTATAGCACTAGTGCGTAATGGTAATCAAAATGTCGCAGTTGGTAACTGTTATGTATAAAGCATAGGCATAATAGAGTAGCGATGCGCGTAATGCCTGCGCGGACGCCACGGCGCAGCGCCCCGCGCCCCGCACCCGCGCGCTCCTGTGCAAGTGCATTTTTTAATAATAAAGCGTCAGTGCGTTTCCGGCTAGCTGTCGTTTTACTTGTCCCGTATCCAACAGTGGCGACGAGACCGACCCACGCTAATCACAATGGCTCAGTTTAACTTCGGGATATTGGGTAATTTTGACCACACAGTGCACGAATGGAAGGCGTATAAAAGTCGCCTGCGGCAGTGGTTCGTGGCAAACGATATTACGGAAATAAACGACCCAACGGGTTCAAGAAAGCGCGCCATTTTGCTGAGCGCACTCGCAGACGGGACTTACCAGCTGGCAGCAGACTTGGCTTTGCCAAAACAACTGGAGGAGGTGCCAATAGAAGACATATATGAACTCCTGGACACCCATTTTTCTCCGAAAAGATGCGGATTCGGAGAACGTTACTCGTTTTACGCGGCAACGCAACAAGCTAGTGAGACGCATGCGCAGTGGGCGGCACGCCTGCGTGGTCTCACAAAATACTGTAAGTTCGCCAATGTAGAGGAGGCCCTCAGAGATAGGTTCGTGATGGGCATGTCGGCGGGTCCCGAAAGGGACAAACTGTTCACGATGGACACCGATACCTTGACCGTAACGAAGGCAGTGGAGTTGGCGCAGAGCATCCGGTGCGCGCGAGCAGGTGCCGCGGCCGGCGCTTCAACATCAATTGTGTCGACCGTTCAGCAAGAACACGCGGTGTTCAAGGTGCAGGGTAAAAGTGCAGCTCTCGAGAAGGACCCGGTAAAAGAAAAGTGTTCCGTGTGCGGCCGAAAGAACCATACATCTGCTCAATGCCGATTCGCGAATTTCACATGTCGAAAGTGCAACACAAAAGGCCACTTACGTAGAATGTGTAAAGTTAAGTGTGTTGTGACCAGTGACGCGAGTGAGGAGGACGATGATGGTAAGGCTTTTTGTTGTAACATCGCTTCACGGCGGGGAGAACCTATGACAGAAATGGTGATAATAAACGGTTCGCAATTAAAATTTGAGGTCGATAGTGGATCAGCAGTAACAGTGATTTCCGATAGTTTATACAAAAGTTGTTTTGGCAGGTTGCCGTTATCAGCGCCTAAGAAAAAGCTATTTACCTACACAGGTAGTAATATCGTGTGTCTCGGTATAGTTCGCCTACCCGTCACATATAGGCAGAGTACACACACACTCGATGTTTACGTGGTACGCAGCAAAGGCCCGCCATTGCTCGGTAGAGATTTTTTATCCAAATTTAATTTAAAATTAGCAGCATGTAATTTCATAAGTAATGAAGCGAAAATAGTCGATGATTTGCAAAATAGGTTTAGTGACGTCTTTTCAGATAAATTTGGTAGGTTTAATAAATTCGAGGTTAAATTACGTTTAAAAGACGACGCAAAACCAATATTTTTTAAGGCTCGCCCTATCGCGTTTGCATTGCGGGACAAGGTGGATAACGAAATCGTCCGTCTAGTAAACCTAGGGATACTAAAACAAGTTGATCACTCGGAGTATGCTTCACCCATAGTGCCAGTGTTAAAACGCAATGGAAGTGTTAGGCTGTGTGCAGACTATTCGGTTACAATAAATAAGCAATTGGTCGTAGAACAATACCCGCTGCCCACGGTTCACGAATTGTTTTCAAAATTACACGGAGGGAAACAGTTTTCAAAGTTAGACATGTCCATGGCTTACAACCAATTCGTTTTAGATGAAAATTCACAAAAAATTACGTGCATTAACACTCATCGCGGCTTATTTCAATATACGCGCATGGTTTTTGGGTTAACCAGCGCGCCGTCTATTTTTCAACGTGCCATGGAAAATTTAATGTCCGGTATAGATGGCGTGTTATGCCTATTAGATGATATACTTATAACAGCTGATAGCCCGGGATTGCATTTACAAAGGTTAACGGAAGTGTTACAGAGGCTGCAAGATGCAGGTTTAACCTTGCAAAGAGAAAAGTGTGAATTCTTTAATTCATGAATCCCCAAGCGACCACCGGTGGCCGCGCATCTATTGTCTTACTATTGTGTCTCTAATTGACGGTATCTGAAGGGTTAAGAACGAAATCAGTTATTTGGGTTACGTAATAAATAAAGACGGGTTAAAAAAATCTTCCGAAAAAGTTTTAGCCATTGAAAAAGCTCCAGTACCTACGGATGTAGGCAAACTTCAATCATTTTTGGGGTTAGTAAACTACTACCGTAATTTCGTACCTAAGGCGTCCGAAATCCTTAGCCCCTTATACGACCTTCTGAGAAAGGATGTTAAATGGCATTGGTCTGACGAACACCAAAAAGCGTTTTACGAAATTAAAAAACATTTAACGTCGGATCAAGTTTTAACACATTTCAACCCATCTGCAAAGTTAATCCTCACAGTGGACGCTTCACCGAATGGGTTAGGTGCGATATTGTCGCAAATTGATAAAGACGGATGTGAGCGTCCTATTTCGTTTGCATCCCGCACTCTAAACTCAGCCGAGAAGCGGTATTCACAAATTCAAAAAGAGGCTACAGCCATTATTTTCGGAATTCGACGATTTCATCAGTATTTATACGGTAAGTCAGACCCGTTTGTCCTTCGCACAGACCACAAGCCATTAATTTCGATTTTTGGACCACACAAAGGTATACCGGAAGTTTCGGCTAACCGATTACAACGATACGCCTTGTTTCTCAGTGCTTATAATTATACAATAGAATACGTACGTAGTGAGAACAATAGTGCAGATTATTTATCCCGCGCGAGCTTACCCGACGATTTTGATAAACGGTCAATGACCTCAGACCGAGAGGGCGGGAAAAAAGCACAACACGCGGCGGCCGCCGCTGCTCCCATTGACCGCGCTTCGTATGTTCACTTCGTGATAGACGGTCACATGCCAGTAACGCGAGACGAACTTCGTGAGGAAACCGGCCGAGATGTTATCTTGTCGAAGGTGGTTAATTTCCTCCACAAGGGATGGCCAAGAAGCCTATCGGACGTAAATTTAAAACCGTTCCACGCGTGTAGGAATCAGCTATCATATGAGGACGGATGTATTATGAGAGGGCATAAAATAGTTTTACCCGAAGTTTTAAAACATAAAATATTGAATGAACTTCACACTTCCCACCTTGGAATCGTAAAAACAAAAGCCGAAGCTCGTTCTAGGTTTTGGTTTCCGGGTATTGATAAGGAAATTGAAACTATGATCAACTCGTGTAGTGTTTGCATTCATTTACGACCTACACCCCCACGGGCCCCACTTGCCCCTTGGCAATACCCACCGCGACCATTTCACCGCGTACACATAGATTTTTTGGGTCCGTTAGATAATAGGCATTATTTAATTGTAGTGGATGCGTACACGAAATGGGTGGAAGTTTACGATATGTGTGGTACAACGACCTCATCAGCTGCAGTAGACAAACTATACGAGTTTGTTTCAAGGTTTGGGTTACCAAATACTATTGTCAGTGATAACGGCACGGCTTTTACGTCACAGGAATTCAAACGCTTTTGCTCAGTTAACGGGATTGAACACGTGACATCACCGCCCTATAATCCAGCGAGCAATGGTCAGGCCGAGAGCTATGTAAAGATCGCCAAGAGAGGTATAAAAGCATGCATTCTATCGAGTGACAGCCAAAAGGACAGAAGGGTCAGACTATTAAAGTACCTTTTTGATTACCGGAACTCAATACATTCTGTCACAGGGTTCTCTCCGGCACAATTAGTTTTTGGGCACAATCTGAGATGTAGGTTAGATCTGTTGTCGTCCAAACCATTGTCGTCGTCCTCAAACGCGTCTCTGGACAGCGTAATAAAATCAAAACAGTGTTCGCAGATTAAATACAGTGGTGGCAAAAATAAACAATGTTTCAAACACGGCGATGAAGTGCTGTTCAAAAAATTTAATATAAACGGTAAATTCACATGGTGCAGAGGCACAATAAGAGACAAAATTGGTAAAGTGCTTTACTTAATTAACGATCCTCTAACAGGAAATATATTAAAAAGACATAAAAACCAAATTGTTCTATATAAGGGCTACGCCAATGCACTACAAAATGGGACAACTAGGGGCGCCAATGAAGTGGAAGACATGAGTGACGATGACGACGACAGCATGCTACCAGCGGCATCACTGAGTCTCCAACCCGCACCTGGAACGGACGAGGTGGGGGAGGGGAGTCAAGTTACGAGCACGACGCCACCAGCAACATCGCCCTCGCCACCAGCAACATCGCCCTCGCCACCAGCAACATCGCCCTCGCCACCTAGGCGTTCCCAAATGTCATTGCGTCAGCTCCCAAGGGTTGACTACCGAAGTCTTGCATCGGGCAATGTTAATTAAGATTTTAATATCTGCCTAATAATATTAAGATTTTTATGTAGTACCTAATATTGTATCTTCTGAATAGATTTAAGATTTTATTATTATTGTATCCATCTATCTTCGAAATAGGGTTGGGAGATGTTATGTATAAAGCATAGGCATAATAGAGTAGCGATGCGCGTAATGCCTGCGCGGACGCCACGGCGCAGCGCCCCGCGCCCCGCACCCGCGCGCTCCTGTGCAAGTGCATTTTTTAATAATAAAGCGTCAGTGCGTTTCCGGCTAGCTGTCGTTTTACTTGTCCCGTATCCAACAGTAACAAGTGCCATTATATACTTAAGCGCAGTGCAATAAGAGCCACTTTATGAGCAAGTGTATTGAAATAATACATTGTTACACTAGGGGTGAAAGTTATTTATTTCGTCCCGAGAAGGAGTTTGCTAGTCTAGTAGAGTCGCTAATTCGAGGGACTAAATAAGTAACTTTAACCCCGAGTAAGCATTGTGCTTTTCATTACTGTTAATTGAAAGTAAATCTCCCTAGGGACGAAAAGTGTGATACTTTTCAGCCCGCTCCTCAGGCAACTTCAGACCTACTTTCAGAGTATGAGTAATGAAAAAATGATTAGTCGTTCAAATAACCGATTTAGGTACAGGCATTTTCAAACTGTTAAAATGTCGGTCAGTCGAAGAAGTAAAGCTAAATTGCATGTTGCCTAGATCTCTATGGAGAAGAACTAAGAAAGAAAGCTAACAGTAAATAAAATTCCCTACTCCAAGATTCTAGTTTCAATTTTCTATAACGCTCCCGTCAGTAAGCACGTTTTATTCTGTTCCTTTTTTAATTCATGAATCCCCAAGCGACCACCGGTGGCCGCGCATCTATTGTCTTACTATTGTGTCTAATTGACGGTATCTGAAGGGTTAATAGTAGGTACATTGTTACACTAGGGGTGAAAGTTACTTATTTCGTCCCGAGAAGAAGTCGGCGGCCGAGCGCAGCGAGGTCGCTAATTCGAGGGACAAGGACATGAAGGTGGCTCCTCAATCTAAATGTTTGGATTGAGGAGCCACGTCAGAACTACGAACATCATGGTTGAATATTTATCATAATTTGGTATGATTTAGTAGTATTTTTAAGAAGTTAGTAGACAAAATTTGAGCACTGTAGTGTGAGCTGATTGGCTCCGATCGTGGACTTTTTCTCGTTCACGCAGCCGTTCGGCTCCGATTGCATGCTCTTTCTCGCTCGCGCAGGCGGTCGACTCCGATTATGTGCTCTTTCTCGCTCGCGCAGCCGGTCGGCTCCGATTGCGTGCGCGCCGACCTACGCCGATCGCCATTTTCTGAGAGCGCATCTGACCGGCTGCGAGCGCATTCAATCGGCTACGAGCGCATCTGACTCGCTCAGAACGCATCCGCTTCCAGCCGGTCTGTGTGAAATATTTGGCGGCTCCGCTCCGATCAGCTCCAAGCGTATACGATCCGGTCTGTGTGAAAAAAAAAATGCGCGCTGATGCTCTCCGAGCCGGTCTGTGTGAACGGACCCTAAGAGTCTGACACTATCTCCCGCTTCACCCAAAAGCGGGGTTTGTCATTGGATGATTTTTCCCATTGCACAAAGAAAGGATCGAACCCACTAAATTTTTAAACTTACTACAAAATAAGTGTTTATGATACGAAATGTCGCTCAATCCTATTCTTCAATTCAGTTTCGTCTACTAAGCAAGCCCTTATTTGCAGAGGGCTGTCCCTTACACTTTGTATAGAATTAGCTACGGTATAAACAGTGGCACTATTTAAAATAAGGAAACTACAATATCGCATTGAGTCTATTTAATTCATGAATCCCCAAGCGACACCCGGTGGCCGCGCATCTATTGTCTTACTATTGTGTCTCTAATTGACGGTATCTGAAGGGTTAACCTGTAAGGGTCAATTTATACTAGTGCTAAAAAATAACGGTACCGTTATTTTTTACGCTACCTAAAACATTAAGGCTGAGGCTACAGTAAGGAGCGATTTGCGATGCGACTGGAAGAGCGAAACGAGAAAAACATGGTATTGCTACATTACAAGCGAAATTCCGGCGTATATTCGGCGATGACATGGCTACAGTACACATGCTGAATGGATCGGTCGTTTTCTTAGAATGCGATCAAATCATCCATCGCGGTTTACTACACGCATAATGTAGCCACACGCATATTTAGCAGCACTATTGAACTAGTCGTACAAGTGAGAAATTTTCTAATAAATTCGCTTCAATTTCGCTCATATGTTGATGTAGCCGTTGCCGTGATTTCAGTAATGTTGTTCCTATCGCATAAAGAAATCAAAGATCGCTAGTAATATTTGATGTAGCCGTGAGCATTCATTTACTTGTTTTAATCGCTCATGTGTCGCAGGTCGCGTCGCGGCCTAATGTAGCCTCAGCCTAAGCCTTATTACCTTTAACTTTAAGGTACCCGTTAAAACCCCCAGTACCGCGCTCTCGTCGTACTGCGGCTGGCTGCCCGTTGCCAGTTTTCACTCGTTGCGCCGATTGCGCGCGTTACTCTTTTTACCCGACAGCGGCAAAGCCAAAGGATGATATGATTTTGACAGGCTTAACTTGTTTTATTTCGAACAACGTCATTCGTTCAGTGATGAGCAAAAAGTAATTAGATTAACAATTACAAATGACAGTTACATTGTAATTTTTAATTGAAATACTTTGTAACAAAAACGGAAATCTTTCGAATGTTTCGGTTAATTTGGTGGATGGGCATAAGTCTGCCCCTCGCTATAATGACCGATGTCCACTGTTGGACACAGGCCTCCACCTCGCTATAATGACCGATGTCCACTGTTGGACACAGACCTCCACCTCGCTATAATGACCGATGTCCACTGTTGGACATAGGACTCCACCTCACTGTAATGACCTATGCCCACTGTTGGACATAAACCTCCCCGAGTGTCGCCATTTAGGCACTATAATGACTGATGCCCACTGCTGGACAAAAGTCTGCCCCTCGCCATAATGACCTGTGTCCACTGTTGGACATAAGCCTCCCAGAGTGTCGCCATTTAGGCACTATAATGACTGATGCCCACTGTTGGACAAGTCTGCCCCTCGCCATAATGATCTGTGTCCACTGTTGGACATAAGCCTCCCCGAGTGTCGCCATTTAGGCACTATAATGACTGATGCTCAGTGTTGGACAAAAGTCTGCCCCTTGCCATAATGACCTGTGTCCACTGTTGGAAATAAGCCTCCTGCAAGTATCGCCATTTAGGCGCTATAATGGCTGCTGCCCACTGTTGGACATAGGCCTCCCCCTCGCTATAGTGACCGATGTCCTCTGTTGGACATAGTCTCATAAACTAGTGCGCCTCACTATCAGATTGCATCACTACTTACCATCAGAGATTCTGTGATGAGCCAGCCTTGTCTTTATTCCTAAGATGTCCTTACAACTACTCGATGACGTCGCACGGGCTGCACTTGCAGTACGTACCAATATCGTAACCATGCGGTGCAAGCATGCGACATTTCATGTTCAAAGCAATAATTACAATATAATTAAATACTATGTAATCAGGTTACATTGTAATTAAATACATTGTAATTAATTTCATAGCACATCGAAAGTAATCTAATTACATTGTTATTCAATTATTAATTAGATTACATAAGTAATTAGATTAATTACGTCCATCACTACATTCGTTGTATCAATCTTTTACCTACTGCAGAACGGCATGGCGGCGGTAATATAACGTGCGGCGCAGCGTACTCTACGCCGAACGCAATACACATGTCGCGAGAGCTGGCAACGTCGCAGGTCGTAGGTACTTTCACGAGAAATAATTCCGGTACTGGAATTATTACGGTTAAATAAAGGTATAGCGGTACCTAAAAATTCTATACCGGTACCGTAACCGCAAATATTAACCGGTTTCGGTGAACGTTTAAAATAAAGCGGTACCGGTTTTCAATACCGGTAGCGTAACCTTATACCTTAACCGAAAACGGTCCCTGGTGGTAACACCCTAAGGATATAGTTAATTTAAAAAAAAAAAAACAGAAATAAAAACCAAATATATTTTTAATATTTATTGTATTTTCATACTAAGTATACGTCAATACATAAGGTCTTACTAACTTAAATAAGTACATGATTACATTATGACTAGATTAAATTCATACACTTAAGGGAGCGTTCAAGTATTACGTAACGCAATTTTTGAAGATTTTTGACCCCCCCCCCTCCCCCTCTGTAACGCACCGTAACTTTTTATACGCCCCCCCCCCCTCTCTAAACGTTACGTAACACTCAAGTGACTATTTTTACCCTAAAGTCGCAAAAAGACTAATTCCCTAGGGAATGGTGAGGACCATTTCATAGAGTTCCGAATACAATCGAGGGATTCCCCGTAAAACGTAAACGAAACGGGTTGCCAATTTGGGAGTTTTAATTCCCAAATTTTTTATTTAAATAAAGAAACAATGTTGCGTAACATGTTGCAAGAGACCCCCCCGCCCCTGTAACGGATCGTAACGTTTTAAGAGACCCCCCCTCCCCCCAAATTGCGTTACGTAATACTTGAATGTCCCCTAATTTACAATTAGATTGATTATTTTAACATATCTCAAGATAATACTGTTGACGCCATTCCCAATAAAATTATTTAAACAAACTTTTTTCTGTCCGTTCAACAGATTTTGACTTTTATTACGTTGGTGGCATTACAAATGGCGGCTGCAGTAAATAGTTGGGGTATTGTAACTACTTTTTGCTTTTAATGCTATCAAAATTTAAAATAGGAGATCTTACTCTTTATAAGCTTGCGTCGGATTTGTCCGATGAGTGTTTTCGTGTCCTCTCCGCCAGGGTCGTGTGTTCGCGACTGGGTACTCCATCTCGTTTAGCTCTTCAATCCCCATAGGTGACAGAAGAGCTGACGAGATGCGAGTATTTAGTCGTGGATGTGTGATCCTGGCGGAATCAATGCGAGTGTGTTGGATATATCGGACGTGGGCTATTAAGGGGATATAGATTCTAATATTCGTGCTTAGAGTTTACTAATTTAATTTTTATATTATTGGGACAAAATGCAGACTATTTTTATAACACTGAGAGACAAAATCATTTTTTTTTTTTTGTATTCTTATACTATCCCATATACAGGGTTATTTGTAAAACACTCCTCTTAGGACTATGTTACTAACATCATAAACAACAACTTGTGTTCTGTCTTTTAAAAATTTTATCATAATATTTTAGTTAATCAGATTTTCATACAAAAATAAAATTATTCAAATAGAACGTTCAAAATATTACGAAGTCTATGCGAAGCAAGGGAGCGGGATCGAGCGGCGGGGGTGCTTGATGCGCTTGCGTCGCCAGGTGAGGTATAGCAAAATACCGCGTTGAAATATGTTAGATTCTTGAAGGTTTATTTTTGGTAAATGAATTATGTTTTGTAAAAAGTCATAGAACAAAAGTTGTTGTTTATGATGTTAGTAATACAGTCCTGCAAGGTTGTTAGTGTTTTACAAATAACCCTATACACTTAACATTTATTGATACTTAAAGTAAAATAAATTAAATAAATTATATGTTAAAATTACTTGACTAGAACAATTGAGAGTAAAACCTACTGACCACGGCCGCGTAGCTTCATAGACGCGTATTCGTCATTATACGCTTGGTGTACGCCTGCGTGAAGCTTACATACAGAACTAGGAAACTATGTCTATGAAGCTACGTGTCCGTGGATAGTAAGCCAATTGCTGGTTTTAAGGTGAGTATAGACTACAACATTTACTTGTAACAGAACAACGAGCCGCTCTATGATATGTTCTAGTGTATCATCCTTTTACGAACGAAACGTCGAGCACGCTCGCCTCTTTGTTACAAACCAACGAACATATTGGTGTAACATTTCGTCGAGCCACGAGTGCGGGCGATGCGCGGTTGCGGGGTGACATTTAAAAAAAATGAACGCAAGGTACAACGAAATGTTGGTAAATGCACACTCGCTGTGAGCATTTACCCGTAGCATAACGCCAAGCATTCGCAGGAACGTTACATTACATGGAAATACTTTGGAAACTGAGCTTTTACCTGTATTGTACCATTCGTAAGAACGTTACATTACACAGAAATGCTCTAGAAAATGTTGTAGTCTATACTCACCTTAAAACCAGCCTAAATGATCCATTTTGTAGCCCTATCGTGAATGGCGGGCATTACATTATTCGAACATTACAGCTGAGTTTGAAAAACAAATGTTTGTGCTTCTCTATTTCATATTTGCGAATGATCCTTACGTAAATCTACAATCTTATATTCTCACTTATATAATGATAAATGCATAAATATAGTTATTAGAGATGTGCCGAGAAATGGCCTACTAGTCGGTAAAGCCAACTTTCATAGTCTGCGACTATTCGTCTAAGATCGCTAACTATCCACATTTCTCAATAAAATGTGTATAGAAGGATTTCATGATAACAGTGTGCCTAGTAAGTTTGAGCGACCGAAACGTTAATCGCGTTTGTCTGTCTGATTGGAGCTTCGAATGGACCAATCGGAGTGCGATGAGACGATGAGAAATATTCATTTGGCACTAGTTACAAGTGTCTATTGGTAAAAATATCTATAAACTTTCTTTCAGATAATACAAAAATAATTGAGTTCTTTAAAAATAAGTCTTCATTTTTACACCTGTTCAAAAATAATAATGCAATGTTAAAACCTGCACCGACATGTTTGCAGGCGGCGAGTGTACACGAAGCGTCACGAAAATTTCCGAATACCCCCGAAGCTGTGTTTGGTTTGGCCGACTATTCGGCCTTTTTAGTAACGACTAGTCGACTATTCGGCACATCTCTAATAATTATATATTATGTTATGCTGTAAATAGACATTGTAAGCAACTACTGTGAGATGACGACACACTTATATTAAAAATAGGTTATTTAATAACCTCTTAAATACTAACCAGCTATATTAACCGCTCGCGTCGGATTTGTCCGACGAGTATTTCCGCGTCCCATTTGCCAGGGTCGTGTGTTCGCGACTGGGTACTCGTATCTCGTTTAGCTCTTCAATCCCCATAGGTGACAAAAGAGCTGACGAGATGGAGTATTTGGTCGTGGATTTGCGACCCCGGCGGGATAAATGCCATTGTCGGATATATCCGACGGTGGCGGTAAGACGTTAAAAGCGGCTAAAGCTTTGGTTTCCTAAGAAAGCGGTGCCGTCATATAGCGGCCGTTTTAACACATCGTCAGTATTTTTTTCAAAACAAACGTCACACGAAAAGTATCCAAGATAGAAAATGGACGACCTTGATTTAGCTTTAGTCATTTACTTAGAGGATGAACTATCATCAGAAGAGGAAAATAGTTGTTGTTCCGGAAAACGGCCGCTATATGACGGCACCGCTATCCTAGGAAACCAAAGCTTAAGAGGGTCCTTCTCTACTCGCTTATCGTAAACATCGAAAATGGTTTAAAAGCTTGTTACTTCATTTAATGCAATCCAAAGCGATGTTTGACGAAAAGGCAACGCAAAAAAAGAGAGATAACGCCTGGAAACTCTGTTAGTATTCGGTAATTCCGAGATTTACTCGAAAATTTCACAAAACTTGCTCCAGGAAATAGCTGTTTTTTTTTTTAAACCCTTAAAAGTTTTTGGAAAAAGTTGTCATCATTTAGAATCTTAATAAAATTTGCAAGGTCTCTAGATGATTACTTTTTTGACTTTTTTAATTTTTAGGCAAATTATGAAGTGTCAAAGTTCATACAAAATAGGACATTTTCAGAGGTTTTTACTGGATTAGTTTTACACAAATTTAGAAATTGGTTTCTTTAGAAATCTAGATAATATCCACAAGATACTGTGTTTTCAAAATATCTAATGAAAAGTGTGTAATAACGTCATAATCAGTTATGAGCGGTTGTATGAAAAACAGTGAAAATGTGAGTCATGATGCACCACCTTAACTTGAGATATATTTTCATACAACCGCTCTTACGCCCGATAGCGATACTATCTTCTGCAGCGAAAGTTTTTGAGAATGTCCTGCACGATGGTATTTACAGCCAGGTAAAACAGCATCTTTGCAATGAGCAGCATGGCTTTCGCACTAAAAGGTCAGTCAACTCTAATCTGCTGACACTTGTTGACTCTATTTCCACCAGTCTTGATCGCGGACATCAGGTCGATGTTCTCTACTTTGACTTTCGAAAGGCGTTTGATAGAGTTAACAATGATGTCCTACTATCGAAGCTCAGTGCGTTAGGCGTTGCTCCAGGACTTCTCCGGCTTCTTGCAGACTATTTACGAGATCGACAGCAATTTGTGAGACTAGGACTATACGAGTCACTTCCGTATCACACTCGCTCAGGAGTAAGCCAAGGTTCGGTGCTTGGTCCTCTCCTCTTCATTCTGATGGTCAATGACCTACCTGACGTTATTAAAAATGCCAACTGCCTCTTATACGCCGATGACCTTAAACTTTTTTATGAAATAAGATCCGACTCTGATTGCCTGGCCCTGCAAGCTGATATAGACTCAGTCTATAAGTGGAGTGTGGATAACCAAATGGATTTTAATACCTCAAAGTGTTATGTAATGACTTTTGGTCGAAAGCGGCGCCCATTATACTTCAGATATCAGCTTCATAATGATCTTATTGCACGAACTGATGCTATGAAAGACCTGGGAGTCACATTTGACCAGAAACTCACCTTTCACAACCATATAACATCTACCGCCAAGGAATCCTTTAGGCGTCTTGGTTTTGTCTTAAGAAACTGTCGCGATTTCCACAGTCCCCATGTCATCAAACTTGTTTATGGAGCCTTAGTCCGTAGCAAGCTTGAGTCAAGTGCTTGCGTTTGGAATCCCTTTGAAAAACAATATACTTTAACTTTAGAAAAAGTGCAAAAAGCATTCCTACGGAATCTCTATAAACGTCTTTATGGCTATTATCCTTTTTTATATCCCACGAAATTTTTGCTGGGTTGCTTGGGTTTCAATTCTTTAGAAGCTAGACGGTCGCGCGACCAGATGATTGTGGCATTCAAACTACTTAGGGGAATTATAGATGCTCCTGACCTGCAAAACCTTATCTGTAACTTGTATGTGCCAAACAACTACAACCGTGGCAGGAAACATCGGCTCCTGGCAGTTCCGACGTATCGTACAGTTGCACACTCCAAATCGCCCATACCGCGGACACTTTCTGCGCTTAATGCTCTCCTTGACAAGAACACAGATTTTGATATGTTTGCGGAAGAATGGAAGACGATACTGTCAGAATGTATGAAATTCTGTGAGATGACTGCATGACTGTGTCTACATTTTTATTAAATAAATCTATTTACACCTAAAGTCCTGCGCGACATGTAACTTGTCTGTGTTAATTTTAATGTTCTATTATTGTTTTATATTTTGTTGTTTTGTCTTTTGTATGTTCTATGTGTGTTTAAATAGTGTAATTGGCTTTGACCGTTCTATTTAAATTAAATAAATAAATAAATAAAATAAATAAATAAATTACGTGATTATGACGATATTACACATCTTTTTCTAGATATTTTAGAAACACAGATATCTTGTGAATTTTATCTAGGTTTGTATAGAAATCAAAATATTAACTTGATTAAAACAGTCTATTCCCATCGGCCACCCCTGAGTTTGCCATCTGAGTGGCGGTTGGCACTCCTTCATTCCCATCGGCCACCACTTTTTTTTTGTCGATGGGGAAAATCATCTTATGACAAAACCAGCTTTTGGGTGGAGCGGGAGATAGTGTCAGACTCTTAGTGAATAAAAACCCCATCCCGTTCCTTCCGAGTCTGACACTATCTCTCGCTCCACCATAAAGCGGGGGTTGTCATTAGATGATTTTTGCCCAACGTAAAAAAAGCTCAGGGTAGCAGATGGGAATGAAGGAGTGCCAACCGCCACCCCGGCGGCAAACTTAGAGGTGGCCGATAAAAATAGACCATTAAAACTTATACAAAGGAGGATTCCACCTTCATAGTCAATGCTGCCGTTACAATACAATTCAGTTAGAAAAAAACACAGGAAATCTTGCTATTTGAAAATCATATACAACGCGTAACGTTAAATGCTCAAAACCTCAGACACCCCAAATGATTTTTAATTTAAAAGAACAAATACTGTGAAAAAAACACATAAAAAAAAATTAAAGCTTCTATGAGCAGTTTTAGTTTGTTTAAAATTCATATCTGCATTGAAATAAGAACTTTTATTATCCCGTATTTGATAAAATTTTATTGGACTACAACCATTTGTGTTTGTTTACCTATTTGAGCGGGTTTGCGTACGTGATGGCTTGACCTATTAATAAATAGACAGGGCGACATTTTTAATGAAGATTTTCTTTGAAAAATGTAACCTATTTTAAAAAGTGGTTGAATTGATTCTGCTCGTTATTCTGATCAAACTATTTTCAGGTTTTGCGCATTTAACTGTAATGTAATTATACAACGTGTAACACGTTGTATAATTACATTTTAATACAAGTGGAGATAGTTTCTTATCGCGTCCAAGTCGAAATTCACCCGAGCAGCTGGCTAGGGTATTATGGAGCCTTATTATTTCATATTATTATTATAAAACATGGATTTATTTTCTACTAGAATGTCAATTTGTTGAGGATTGTTCTGTTGGATTTCAGATGCAGGCGTTGAGGAATGCGGCTGATTCTGAAAATAAAATATGCTTGATTAGGATTAAAATGTTAAGAAAATTACATTGATGACTGGCCTGTTGGTCTAGTGGTTAGTCGCCCTGACTGCTATGCCGGAGGTTGTGGGTTCGATTCCCACCCAGGACAAATGTTATCTGTTCTATGTCTGGGTGTAATTTATCTATAATATGTATGTATTTAGAAATATATAAGTATGTTTATCAGTTGTCTAGTACCCATAACACAAGCTCTGCTTAGCTTGGGACTAGACGGCGTTGTGTGATAGTATTGGAATATTATTGGCCCTGCTGGGCTTCTACGGTTTGCTGACATACGGTTTGTTTTAATGGTTTATTCTTATCGGCCACCTCTAAGTTTGCCGACGGGGTGGCGGTTGGCACTCCTTCATTCCCATCTGCTACTTTAAGCTTTTTTTTTACGGTGGGCAAAAATCATCTAATGACAACCCCCGCTCTTGGGTGGAGCGGGAGATAGTGTCAGACTCTGAAGGAACGGGATGGGGTTTTTAGTCAGTAAGTGTCACTAACCACTAGACCAACAGGCTAGTCAAATGCCAATGCATGCTAGGCTCATGGGGAAAAGTATGACAGGTATAGTCATAGTCACGCCGTGCTGCATTTTTTCGCACAGGGTGACGTCAAACGTAACTTTAATGGGCGATATCTTTGTTATTTTTTCGTTTTATCGAAACAAGAAAAAATACGTGTCCAATATTTTTTGAATAATCTAAAAAAAAGTAATTATTTTGACCCTGGAAACTACCCTATCCGAAAGGTTCTGCAGTGGCGACCACGTACCGGAAGACGCAGCGTTGGAAGGCCACCAACAAGGTGGACCGACGACCTGTTCAGGGTCGCGGGAATCCGATGGATGCGTCGCGCACAGGACCGGTCATTGTGGCGACGTTTGGGGGAGGCCTATGTCCAGCAGTGGACGTGTTTCGGCTGATATGATGATGGTGATGATGAAACTACCCTATTAAAAGGTTAATAGTTAGTTACCGTTGTATTGTTCTTTTTGCTCCTAGCGCGCTGCGGCCAGGGTTTCTTCAGGTGCACATAGGTCACGTGCACGCGCTCCTCACGGGCGTGCAACACTAGCCGCACATCTCGCATTTGAACGGTTTCAGGCCCGTGTGGCTCTGTGAATAAAATGTTATTGATTTAGGGGCTGTCCATTAATTCATGAATCCCCAAGTGACCACCGGTGGCCGCGCATCTATTGTCTTACTATTGTGTCTCTAATTGACGGTATCTGAAGGGTTAATCATGTGAGGCTCGAAAGGGGGGGCGGGGGGGGGGGGGCGTCCGTAAAAAATCACAAAATATCACAAGGGGGGAGGGGGGGTAAAGTATTATATTACTTATTTTTTCGGCAACCGCGCGATACTCAACCGAAAAGCGGCGTTACATGTATTTATTTTTAGTCAAACGCGTACAAAATCGAAAACGGCTTGTAGTGTGACCTTGATTCGCCGTTGCCAGGCAACGAACGAAGTGAAGTTCCCGCGAGCCGCGACAATTGTTCGGACTCAGCTTGTCAGTGTCAGTAAAAAAATTGATTCTTTGCATGTACGAAAACATACACGTGATATAGGCGGGAGGGGGGAGGGGTAGTTTTAAACCTCACCACGTATCACCAAGGGGGAGGGGGGGTCAAAAAATGATAAAAAAAACATTACTTGATTAATGGATGGCCCCTTAGCATGAAAATTCTCGAGCTTAGCAGGACGAACATCTGTGCGATAACCCGCGCCTTAACTAGAGATGGGCGGTGGGTATCTTATCTTATCTTGTTGAGGGGCCGAGAAACAACTCGGACACTTCGACCCATGTGGATCTTTTGTGGTCCCCTAGATAGCTTACTCCTCCCCAACCTCGCATAAAATCTCCTTCATAAGTTTTACAACGAGATGCGGGGATAAGAGCCTGTAATCCTCTGGTCTTGGATATCCTACCCCTAGAGACTCATTCGCTTGTTAGCCAAAGCATCGCATGTGCACAGCAGGTGCTCCATGCGTTCTGTATGTTCCTCACACAACCTGCACATGGAAGTCGCGGCTAGACCCATTTTCATGAGCATGTCGTTGGTTCCAAAGTGCCCTGTAAAGGCACCCATCAGGTAGCGGATTTGCCCCCTGCTCATATTCCAGATACATTCCCGTGCCTGGGCGGTGGGTAAAAACCCATCGAGTATTTTTAGTCAGTAAGAGTCTGACACTATCTCCCGCTCCACCTAAGAGCGGGGTTGTCATAAGATGATTTTTGCCCACCGTAAAAAGAAAGGAAACTTCGACGCTACTGGGCCCTCACGGTAGGTACTATAAGTTAGCTATACTTACATTTCATCACTATGTTTTGCTGATAGTTGAACGTGTCTGTCTAATGCCTGCTTACTTATGAACTGTACATCACATTTGGTGCACCACGGACCATCGCTAGGGACCTGTAAGAGATAAACACTTTTGTTTTTAACCTAAACTAGCTTTTGCCCGCGCGGCTTCGCTCCCGCTCTTCCCTACTCCACCCTACTATACCCAACTCTACCTTACTCTTCCCTACTCTCCCCTACTCTACAGTATCCTATGCCCGTCACCTGGCTCTAAGCTACCTACCCACCAATTTTCAGTCATATCGGTACAGCCATTCTTGAGTTATAAATAGTGTAACTAACACGACTTTCTTTTATATATATAGATACTGTGTTATAAGTGATATGAAAGAAAAGGGAGTTAGTGATAGCGTGACGAGTGACAGGACAGAATGGAAGAAAACAACGTGTTGCGCCGGCCACAAATAAACGGGACAAGGGCAGGAAGGAGTGTGTTATAATTCCTGTAATAGGTCGGTACTTATTGGATCCGTAGTCTCAGCCATGACTGCTATGTCGTCGGCAAACCGAAGGTGAACAAACGAGACTTTGACTACAATGTGTAACGTTAAATGCGCAAAACTTCAGACACCCCGAATGATTTTCAATTCAATGGACCTAATGTTGTGAGAAAAAAAAAATAAAAAAAAAATAAAGGTTTTATGAGCAGTTTTAGTTTGATTAAAATTCTTATCTGCATTGAAATAAGAACTTTTATTATCCCGTGTATGAGAAAATTTGATTGGACTGCAACCATTTGTTTGTTTACCTATTTGGGCGGTTTTGCACACATGTTGGTTTGACCTATTCATAAATAGTCAGGTCGAAGTTTTTAATGAAGACTTTTTTGAAAAATGTAACCTATATTAAAAAGTGGTTTAATTGATTCTGCTCGTTATTCTGTTCAAACTATTTGCAGGTGTTGCGCATTTAACGTTACACCTTGTATACTAACGAAGCGATATATGTAAAAACTAAATATTAGGAAATTAGTCCACCTTGTTATTATATTTTTTTTAAGCATTAAGGCTGAATTTCGTGTGACAAACTAGTTTTTTGAATACTCACGTTCTATTAGTTAAATTTTACTTATTTGGTGATCATCGAAGCGGTGTTTGAGTTTCTTATGAAGACACAGCTGGCAGACGATGTCCGAAGGATGCTTTATGCGGACGTGGCTCATATAGGTTGATAGTTTACTGCAAAACGACTGTAATATAAAAAAAAAAAACTAAAATAACACGCTTTTATAGGAAATCAAACTAAAACACAGAAAATAAAATTCAATAAATTTGGTTAGTGTAAAAAGGAAATAAATGTATATTATTGTAAAAAAGCGTGGGGTGCATGCATAGTGTCAATAGATATTAACATTTCATTGACAGATATGAGTAGAAGGATCAACACTTTGATAATATCTTTAAATGCACCCCACGCTTTTTTACAATAATATACATTTATTTCCTTTTTACACTAACTAAGCTACCTACCCACCAATTTTCAGCCATATCGGTACAGCCATTCTTGAGTTATAAATAGTGTAAGTAACACAACTTTCTTTTACATATATAGATAGAGGATAGAATACCATTTGTTTATAATTTCAAGAAGTTTTCATCAATCGATTGATTACTTTACGTGTCGGACGCGGACAAAGTTGTGGGCATCAGTTATTAAAGCAAATAAAAAAATTTTTTACCCCTACCCTACCCTATTATAAAACAGGGGCGTAGCTAACGCCGTATCTGCCGTATCAATTATACGGGACCCCTGTTGCTTGGGGGTCTTCCGACTTAGGCCAAAATTTGTAAAATGTTATCCATAATCTTAAATTCTCATGGACATTAATGAATATTGACTACTCATAATATGATACTCTGTAAATAGCTTTTAGCACGCTTCTTTCTTTTTAGCATTTTCTACATACAAGACGACAATAAAAACTCAACCAATTTTAGTACGTCCTACTAAGTGATCCATAAAATGAGCTCATTTTCAATTTTAAGGCCTCTCAAGGCACTATTTCTATAATAGTTGAAGCTATTTCGTACAAAAAAAACAAACTTTCAAATATATTTGATACAGGGCCCTTGAGGGCCTAGCTACGCCACTGTTATAAAATCAAAAGGAACTTACACAAAATTCTCCAAGCAATGCGGACAGGAGTATTTGGTTCCGTTATGAAATTCTTCGTGTAGTTTAGCAGCATGCCTGAAAGTTGTGCACCAAAATCAGTATTGTATCTAAGGTTTGGACGTTCCTAAAAGAACTGTGTAGAGTAGGGTAGAGTAGGGTAGAGTAGTGTAGAGTAGTGTACAGTAGGGTACAGTAAGGTAGACTAGGGTAGAGTAGGATAGAGTAAGGTAGAGTAGGGTAGGGGAGTAGGGTAGAGTAATGTAGAGTAGGGTATAGTAGGTTTTTTTTACATCTGTAACAACAATAACACTTGTCTAAAACCTTTCAAAGGTTTATGTGACAAAGTGGAGGTATCAAACTCGTTCACAACATATTACATTAAAATTTAGTTAATTTAGCTTAATGCTATAATTTTTGAGATGTGATGTTACCAGTAATACAAAGTTTTTTCAAAGTATGTTTACATTTTTTATATGTAGGTTTTTATTTTGGGTAGTGTAGGGTATAATAGGGCATAGTAGGGTAGAGTAGGGTATAGTAAGGTACAGTAGGGTACAGTAGGATGGAGTAGGGAAGAGCAGGAGCGAAGCCGCGTGGGCAAAAGCTAGTGATATATTTGAAGAAAGTTTAAACAGTACTCACCTTCTAAAAGTAACGTAAGTACATCGTTTGCAACTGAATGTCTGCATATGGCTTGTTGTATGGTTCCTCAACGCCTGCAATTTCTTGCAGTGTAGCTTACATATGGCGTAACCTGAATTCTCCACATTTCTGAAAAAACACACTAATATTATAAAGGTAAAAGTCAGTATTTTAATGTTCCCACTGCTGGGACTCAGGCCTCCTCTCTAGGAGAGGGAATGGGCCATAAATCCACCACGCGGGCCCAGTGCGGGTTGCTGAATGTCACATGTCTTTGAATTTTTGGTTCTAGGACATGCCGGTTTCCTCACGATGTTTTCCTTCACCGTTTTGAGAGCAGTGGTGATGAAATAAATTACACAAAGTAATGCGCCTGGGTGGGTTCGAACCCGCGACCTACAACTCGTAAGTCGGGGCCATTACCGCTCGGCCACCACTGCTCTTAAAAAAAGTCAAAAAGTCAGTATTGTAAATCCTAAATTATGTGTTTTTTTAATCCTAAACGTTGGAGGCACAAACGAGTCAAGCGTTTCATATTCACAGGCCAATTACACCCATTGTTAACCCTTCAGATACCGTCAATTAGAGACACAATAGTAAGACAATAGATGCGCGGCCACCGGTGGTCGCTTGGGGATTCATGAATTAAGTATAGGTATCACCTCCACTAACATGCACTGGGACAGTGCAATGATTTATGCTGCACGGGACGTCACAGGCCTGAGTCCCAGTAGGGGATATATTGGAGGCTGTTTCCCAGTATTGGTAGCATTACAGGCTTTTTTTCAGCAGTGGGAACATTGGCTTTTGTCAGGTAGTAGAAACATTGAAGGCTTTTTTTCGAGTAGTAAGAACATTGGAGTCTTTTCCCCTGTATTGAGAACATTGGTGGCTTATTTCCCAGCAGTGGAAACAATTGAAGGCTTTTGTCAAGTAGTAGGGACATTGGAATCTTTTTCCCAGTATCGAAAACATTGGAGGCTTTTTTAAAGTAGTGGAAACATTTGAGGCTTTTTTTTCCAGTAGTAGGAACATTGGAATCATTTTCCCAGTATTGAGAACATTGGAGGCTATATCCCAACAGTGGGAATATTACAGGCTTTCCACAGTAGTAAGGGAATATTAGACTTTTCCTAATAGTGGGAACATTAGAGGCTGTTGCCCGTTAGTAGGAACATAAGAGGCTTTTCCCAGCAATGAGAACATTAGGTTTTTTTCCTAGTAGTGGGAATTTCAGAGGTTTTTCCCAGCAATGGGCATATATCAGAGTACTTTCAAAAGATGAGAATATTATAGACTAAGCCATTTAAAAAACATATTGTTATGGTACTTACATCAGTATGCCAAATCATATGTCCTTTGAAAGCATCTCCATCTAAAAATCCTTTAAAACAATCACTGCACTTAAAAACTGAATTCTTATAATTACTAGAAAACTGTCTTTTATTGATCTCGTATATTTGTTCTTCTTGATTCAAGTCTTTTATGTTAAAAAATATCATTATTCAACACTTCACTGGCTGGTTTACATCGTTTATCCACATTTTTCACAACTTTACTTTTCTTTTTCACTTTTTTTTACTTTTCCTTTAACATTACCTTCGCTAAAGTAGTTACTAAGTGCGTTAATATCACAAGATTCATTCTCCAACTTGCCATATTCATCATTCTTCTTAATATTATTTTTATATTTTATAATATCATCACTTAAAACCAAGTCATTAAATATTTCATCGGGTTTTTTCTTAACATTAATTTCATTATTGATATCTTCTTTAAACATAAGTGTGTCATCATCAAAATCTAAGCTAGGTAAATTAACTTGGTGAATGTATGTGGGGTCAGATCTAAGGGATTCTTCCGTCTGGTGGCAGTAAGCATAATGATAACCGGCGTGGTCCGCTCCGAGCAGCTTGGTCTGAAGAGTGGACGCGACCTGGAGTGCGACGCGGTCTATGTGCGATATATCGGGGTACCCCTGAAAGTAAAAATGACAATTTTGTAGCGTTTAAAAGGCTGAAAGATTAAGGGTCGCATTATAAAGGGAAACGCGTGGTCCTGGAATGTAAGAGGAAAAAAGGAACATAGATGTGTAGTTTTAGTCAGTGAAAATCTGACACTCCCACTCCGCACTAGAGTTAGAGAAGTCATTGGATGATTTCCCCACCTTAAAAAATGTAAAAAAGACTTGCCCAGTAGTGGAAACATAAGGGGCTATTTCCCAGTAGTGGGAATATTGGATGCTACTTCTCAATAGTGGAAACATTGGGTGCTATTTCTCAATAGTGGAAATATTGGAGGCTTTTTTCCAGTAGTGGGAACATCAGAGGTTATTTCCCAGTAGTGGGAACATTAGAGGCTATTTCCCAGTAGTGGGAACATTGGAGGCAATTTACTAGTAGAGGAATATTAGAGGCTTTTTCCCAGTACTAGAAAAATTGAAGGCTATTTCCTAGTAGATTGCACCGGAACACCATAGATCTGACCCTTAGATCTATGGGATTCTTGTGTCTGGTGGTAGTAAACATAATGATAGTCGGCGTGGTCCGCTCCGAACAGCTTCGTGTGAAGAGTGGACGCGACCTGAAGTGCGACGCGGTCTATGTGCGATATATCGGGGTATCCATGGAAGAAAATATGACAGTATTAGAACTTAAAAATTTGGCAGAGTAAGGGTCGCTAACCTAAAACGCTGGTAGAATATGGTCGCACTGTTGCTCAGTAGTAGGAATATTAGAGGCTATTTCTTAGTAGGGAGAATGTTGGAGGCCTTTTCTCAGTAGAGAGAATGTCGGAAGCTATTAACCCAGTAGAGGGAATGTCGGAGACTTTTTTCCAGTAATGGGAACATTGGAGGCCAATTGCCAGTAGAGGGAATATTAGAGGCTTTTTCCCAGTAGTGTGAACATTGGAGGCTTATTGCCAGTAGAGGGAATGTTGGAGGCTTGTATATGATTGGGGTCAGATCTATGGGTTTCTTCTGATCGATCTTATGGATTGCGCAGTAGAAGGAACATTTGAGACTATATTCTAGTAGAGGGAATATTGGAGGCTCTTTCCCAGTAGTGGGAACATTAAAAGCTATTTCCTAGTAGAGGGAATATTGGAGGCTTTTTCCGAGTAGTGGGAACATTGAAGGCTTGTCTGAAGCCTGGACGCGACCTGGAGTGCGACGCGGTCTATGTGCGATATATTGGGGTATCCCTGAAAGTAAACATGGTAATTTTATAACTTAAAAAGAGTTGACAGAATGAATGTTCAGCCAGACTGTAAACGCGGGCGCGGGGCGGGTGCGGCGCGGGAAGCGGCGCGGGCTGCGTGAGGCGTGATTTTATAGTGCGTGGCTGCAAAGCGCGCGTGCGCGGCAAGCGGAAACCGCACGGAAGCGACTATATCTACCTAGTTCGAGCTAACTGAATGCGTTGTTCTGATGGCTTGGCTGCGGACAGACGAAACGCTCGCGCACCGCTCCCCGCACCGCGATGCCAGTCTATCTAGCTGAGTTCTAAGGGTCGAACTCCACGGGCAGTGTGAAAGTGAGACCCGGGGCCCTGGGACGAAAGTAAAGAAGAAATAGGCGTGGATTTACAGTCAGTAAAAGTCTGATACGACCTCCCGCACCGTCTAAGAGGAGGATGTCAATAGAGGATTCTCCCATCTAAAATAAAAGGTTTTTAAAACCACATTCGGTCGCATTGAATGGCACTTTTCTACGCTTCTAAACTTTTCTGTCATTTGCGATTTTGAAAAAAAAAAAAAAATGTTACAAACTAAAAAATAATAAATTTCAACAATTTAACTTGACCCTCACGCTCAGCGGTACCACTAAAACAACGATATAAAGAAGTTCGCAGTCGCATATTTTATATGGTAGAAGTTTTTATAAAACACTAGCTTTTGCCCGCACGGCTTCGCTCCCGCTCTTCCCTAATCTACCCTACTCTATCCTACTCTACTCTACCCTACACTACTCTACCCTTCTCTACCCTACTCTACCCTACTCTACCCTACCAAACTTCACATATACCATCTACTAAATAGTCCGAACAAAGCCTAAAAATTTGGTTCGGATAGGTGAGCCCGTTCTTGAGTTATAAAATAACAACGAAAAGTGGCATTGATTTTTATATATGTAGATAGAGATAGATAGAACAATATAATTCGCAAGATAGGTATAAAAAAGATGGGTACATTAGGTTTTGGTATTTAGTGCTAGGTTATAGTTTACTATAATCTACTAGTCTAGGGTAGAGATGTGCCGTTGGCAATATTGCCGTGAAGTGTGAATATTGGTAGGAATATTGCCCGATGTATGGATATTGGTGGCAATATTCCCAGATTGCCGGCAACGGCACATCTCAAAAAAAAAAACAGTACATGAGAGAGACTACTCACACTACGCATTTATTTTATTATGTTTAATATGTAATTACAATACCATAGCAAACACACTAATAATATTTTTTAATAAAAAAAAAAAACAGAAATATAATATTAAACAAAGTAAATATTGCAAATTGTAAAATACATACGAGCAGCCGAGTCTAAGGGCGAGACAGTAAAATGTTGCTCGGCCGAGACAGTGATGTAAGCGAGTTGTAGAGATAAGCGCTCGGCCGAGCACGCGGCGCTTTGTTTATACGTGCCGAGTATTCGGCCGAGAGCACTGTCGCGCCCGTTAACTCGGTACGTGTGATCAATAGTAATTGTCACGTCGAGGTATGTCTAACCAGCAAAATTCTTGAACAAAAATGACCCGTGACTTATTTAGAAGAACCAAGAATGGAAGAAGAAAATAAAAGAAGAAAGAGGTATGTAGGAAGAGGTAAGTAACGCTTGGAGGAAGCCTATGTCCAACAGTGGACGTCTTTCGGCTGAAGCGATGATGTTTTTTCAATACGACATCTCCGTCCTTGGGCGGAGCCCGAGATAGTGTCAGACTCTTACTGACTAAAAGACCCAACCCATTCCTTCGTTGCATTTCGTACCGGGGCCGAGCTACCTTTCGGAGCTAACCCTGGCTCCCAGTAGGGTTCGACCCAGCTACTGTTGCTGACAAGTCCTTGAAGCGCGCGGGAACAGTGCGCGCTTTTTACGATGCTCGATCTGGACATTTACCGGACGCAAGATTTCCGGCCAACGCAGGCACGGGCTTGCTGACGGGGAGCTATGGGTAGCTCGCTGTCTGACCCTTCGTAACTATCCGAACCGAGCCCAAGACGTAGACGGCGCGCACTGATCTCGCGCGACTGAAGGAGTTGTCAGCAACAGGAGTTGCCAGCTGGGTCGAAGCCTTCTGGGGCCAGGGTTATCCGCAAGGAACTCAAGCCCCGGTATGAAGAGGCTAGAAGGAACGGGGTGGGTTTTTAGTCTTTAAGAGTTTGCCGCTACCTCCCGCTCCACCCAAGAGCGGGGGTTGTCATTGGATGATTATGCCACCGAAAAAAAATATGTTCAAGAATTTTGCCGATTATTGTACGGAAAAGTGTAGTGGTACCTGGTCCGTTTGGCGGCTCACTCACATGCGCGAATGGCCGGATGATCGTGTACAGCAAGGAGTTCGTCTGCTCAGCTCTGCTCCGGAACGCGGTCCAAGCAGTCATTTTGGCGTTGCACTCGAAGCATACGCGCTGCGGTATTGGGTTCTCACCCTCCTGTACAAATAAAGTAGTAGTTAGATCAAATGTTGAGCGATTGACTGCTGCGCTGGGTATCGCGGGTTCGTTTCTCACAAGGAACAAATATTGGTCAGAAGCCGGTATAATGTTATTCTTATATTCGTATCTGAAACCGGTATGATATTATTTCTATGTCCGCATCTACAACCGGTATAATATTATTTCTATGTCCGTATCTGAAACCGGTATAATATTATTTCTATGTCCGTATCTGAAACCGGTATGATATTATTTCTATGTCCGTATCTGAAACCGGTATGATATAATTTCTATGTCCGTATCTGAAACCGGTATGATATTATTTCTATGTCCGTATCTGAAACCGGTATGATATTATTTCTATGTCCGTATCTGAAACCGGTATGATATTATTTCTATGTCCGTATCTGAAACCGGTATGATATTATTTCTATGTCCGTATCTGAAACCCGGTATGATATTATTTCTATGTCCGTATCTGAAACCGGTATGATATTATTTCTATGTCCGTATCTGAAACCGGTATGATATTATTTCTATGTCCGTATCTGAAACCGGTATAATATTATTTCTATGTCCGCATCTACAACCGGTATAATATTATTTCTATGTCCGTATCTGAAACCGGTATGATATTATTTCTATGTCCGTATCTACAACCGGTATGATATTATTTCTATGTTCGTATCTGAAACCGGTATGATATTATTTCTATGTCCGTATCTGAAACCGGTATGATATTATTTCTATGTCCGTATCTGAAACCGGTATGATATTATTTCTATGTCCGTATCTTAAACCGGTATGATATTATTTCTATGTCCGTATCTGAAACCGGTATGATATTATTTCTATGTCCGTATCTGAAACCGGTATGATATTATTTCTATGTCCGTATCTGAAACCGGTATGATATTATTTCTATGTCCGTATTATTCAGATCCAAAATTTCAATTAAGGATACATACTGTAAAATGGGGTGAATAGAAACAAAACTTCATAGGGTATTTTCACGATATTTGAATATTTTTTGCAGCATTGAACCTTTTGAACGCCAATCATTTGTATACAAGTTCGAGATTTTCATGCTCTCAGCGCCACTACTCGATTAGAAGTAATAATAGTATAAAATAAATTTACGACTTTTACAAGACCTTTTATTTTGTTTTTATGGAAAATTGTCCTGTTGTAAGCCATATTTTTAACTTTTTCACACATAATAAGTTCTTGTTTGTTTTATATTCAATAGAAACATTTGTTAGTTAGTTTAACATAGAAACAATTTGTTGCGTGGCGCTGGAGGACACATCGCGTATTATATAGATGGACGTCGAAAAGGTTAAATATACTAATTTATTAATGAATTGATATTTTTTTTTAATCGACGCTTTGTTAGAAGCCGAAAATATGGTATCAAATTGAAAAACAAAACCGGTTTTTTTTTTCTATTCAATCCTTGCCGTTGCGTTTCTATTCAGCCCGTTTTACGTAATATCCCTGATATATAATATACTAAGAGACAAACGAGCATTATACATAAATAAGGGTTTATAATTTTGCAAAACTTATTATAGTAACAAGACTTACATTGTCTCCTTTGAGTACATCCTTGAAGGTCTGCAGATTTTGTGGAGGTATGGGATACAATTTTTTGTCGCCGCTGAGACAAACCCGGCATAACTGAAAAAAAAAGAAGCTTTTAATACTGTTACGCCATTAAACTTGAACACGTCATATCTCTGACGAAATAAAGAGTCGCAACGAATATACAACGTGTAACGCTAAATGCGCAAAACCTGAAAATAGTTTGATCAGAATAAAGAGCAGAATCAATTAAACCACTTTTTAATATGGTTACATTTTTCAAAAAAAAATTCATTAAAAAGGTCGCCTTGTCTATTTATGAATAGGTCAAGTCATCACGTGCGCAAACCCGCCGAAATAGGTAAACAAACACAAATGGTTGCAGTTCAATCAAATTTTCTCATACACGGGATAATAAAAGTAAAACTGCACTGAGGTTTTGCGCATTTAACGTTACACGTTGTATAATTAAAACGCATTGTGCTGTTCGAAAGCTTTAGAACAAAAGTACCTACCTAGCCTGGCAAGATCTGGAACAATCCTTCATAAGTACCTACTACTATAATTATTTAGCAGGTTAATATGTAGGTATATAAAGGCAATGGTACCCAAAGCATTTAACAATAGTCGAAATTCGCGTAAAAGTGACTTTCGGTACATTATGCAATAATAGTAGATTATGCACCGAGGGGCTAAAGTTGTGTCTTATGTCACGGGCGTCTTATTGAATCTCGAGCGCAATGAAGGATTCGGGATTTAACTCACGAGCAAAGCGAGGGAGTTAATACAAGAATCCTGAATGCAGCGAGGGATTCAAGCTAGGCCAAGGCAAAAAAACCTTTAGCCCAGAGGAGGATACTCTACTTTTTACACCTACTGTGAGAAAATAATAGTCACATTATTGACCAGCGGGTCATAATGAAATCCAGTACAACATTATTGACCGGCTGTGCTCCCGGCCACTAATGACTCACTTTAGGTTAAGGTTGCTTATCCTTATCCTTATCCTATTAAGGGGCCGAGATACAACTCGGACACTTCGACCCATGTGGATCTTTTGTGGTCCCCTAGATAGCTTACTCCTCCCCACCCTCGCTGAAAATCTCCTTCATAAGTTTGACAACGAGATGCGGGGATAAGAGCCTGTAATCCTCTGGTCTTGGATATCCTACCCCTAGAAGACTCATTCGCTTGTTAGCCAAAGCATCGCATGTGCACAGCAGGTGCTCCATGCGTTCTGTATGTTCCTCACACAACCTGCACATGGAAGTCGCGGCTAGACCCATTTTCATGAGCATGTCGTTGGTTCCAAAGTGCCCTGTAAAGGCACCCATCAGGTAGCGGATTTGCCCCCTGCTCATATTCCAGATACATTCCCGTGCCTTGAACGTAGAGCCCAGGAATTTCTTGGAGTGTCCCAGACCCGTAATAGACAGCCAGTGTGTTTTTTGGCTATGATCTGCATACTCCCTGAATGCGGCCTTCACGAGGCAGGTTAAGGTTAAGGTGTTAAGGTTGCTTGACATATAATTTGACATTTTCGAGTAGGTGGTGTGAAAAAATGATTTATTGCCCCGCGACGCGACTCTATTGTTCTGGATTTGTCTTGAGACGTCGGTATCTAGAGTTTTCCTTGCCACGCATATAAATATGAGCCCCTCGACCGAAAGCGAGTTTCACAAACCGTTTTCCTTCAGGCTTCGCCGCCGAGGCCGTCGCGACAATCCCGTCAACGTCCTCCCCGACTTTTGCTCGAGCCAGCCCGCGCCGCTGAGCCAGTAGCTTTAAAATCCCCTTAATAATAATAAAAATTATTTTGAAAAAATATTCCAGCCCGTCCCTTTGCTGCCCTCCTCCAGCGACGCCCTAAGCCGAGGCTCGTACGTAGATTTGTAGATTTTACCCTTCAACTTGGAGGGGCATCCGTGGGTCCGTTGCTCCCGTTACCTGTCGCCATTTCATCCATCCTGTGTTGATTCGATGAGTTACGTCCCGGTCTACCTCACCATCCCCTTGGAAAAGCGACCCGAGGTACCGAAAGTCGGAACAGATCGGTATGGGCGTTCCGGCGAGAGCTAAAGGTACTGGAGTGGAGAGACCGCCGAAATCGCAGAACAAGTACTCCGTTTTGGTTCTACTCAATTTCAGGCCAATACTTTCCAGTCTGTGCTACCACACCTCCGATCTGTTCTGGACCTCTAGGCCACTCTCGGCAACCAGCACAACTTCCACTATTTTTCTGTGTTCCGTGATCGTATGTGTATGGACTGTGCAGTCGCTAGGTCCTTGACTGCGTGTTGCGAATTGACGCATACTTACCGAATGCATGCAGTTTTGTACTTTAAAGTAAGGTACGAGAGATAAAATTACAATATTTGTAGTCTGAATGGGTAATTCTGTTACAGCCGTTGAAGGGGTAACCCGTTCAAAACGTCTAACCATTAAAAAATATAACCCACTCAGAATGGGTTTTTGAATAAACAGGTAAGCAAATCGAAAGGGTTTTGAAGAGGTTATCCATTGATGAGGGTTTTCGTTAAAAAGTGTAACCAATATGAAATGGGTTTTAAAACAACACTTTGTCAAAACCCTATTAAAAACCCTTTCAATGGGTACCCAAAATGGTCCCTGGTTAGAACACATGTCGGTCTGCCTCTACCAAAGCAAAATAAGAGAGTAAATCTCCTTCCAAGAACCCAACACAAATCCACTATCGCAAAACACCTATTCTACATACTAGGAACACATATACAGGGTTATTTGTAAAACACTAGCAACCTCTCAGGACTGTATTTCTAACATCATAAACAACAATTTTTGTTCTGTGACTTTTTACAAAACGCCTTAAAAATTTAGTTTTTCTAACGCATTTCAACTCTGTATTTTTCTATACCTACCTATGCCTCCTGCACACTGTTCTCGTAGTAATAGTAAGCAGGCTTCCGAATCATTGTCATCACACTTACCTGGCAAGCGTTCGCACTATTTTCGTGTACTCATCACACTAGATAATTGATACGCCAGCACAGACTTCACAACATTTAGAACAAACAGTTACATATTTTAAAATTAAACTTACACAAAGAGAAATCCAGAGTAACAGAGTGGCTACTACAAAAGGACTATACCTACACTGATTCTTTCCTCACTTTCATCACGTAATAGCACACATTTGCTTCTATCACATACTTACACTGAGCAGTAGCTCACAATTACACACTCTTAATATGCACCCATTAACCCAAACATACACTATACAACGTGTAACGTTAAATACGCAAATCCTGAAAATAGTTTGATCAGAATAACGAGCAGAATCAATTCAACCACTGTTTAATATAGGTTACATTTTTCAAAAAAATCTTCATTAAAAATGTCGCCCTGTCTATTATGAATAGGTCAAGCCATCACATGCGCTAACCCGCCGAAATACGTAAAAAAACACAAATGGTTGTTGTCCAATCAAATTTTCTCATACATGGGATGATAAAAGTTCTTATTTCAATGCAGATATTAATTTTAAACAAAGTAAAGCTGCACATAAAACCTTAAATTTTTTTTTTCACAGAATTAGGTCTTTTAAATTAAAAAATCATTTGGGGTGTCTGAGGTTTTGCACATATAAAGTTACACATTGTATATTTTGTGCACACAAAGTCGCACTCATATTCCCCTCTCATAAACTCACACTACACATGCCTAACACATACTACTTACACATCAATAATCCTTACTAATATTATAAAAGCGAAAGTGAGTTGGTTTGTTTCTTCATGCCTAAATGGCAAAACCGATTTTGTTTAAACTTGGTACATGGATAGGCCATGTCCTCGAATAGGACAAAGGATACGTTTTATGCCGGAAGTATGTTCCCTTGGGATAATTTACTGCTATCACACGGGCGACGGTGCTGAGAATAGCTAGTAAAAATTAATATGTATCGATCCAGTACCATTCACTTGTTGCCTTGAATCATATTCCTAAGAAATTAACTGGCCAAACACTGTCTCTTAAAACACAGGTTTATCCTAGTTTAAGAGGCAGGATTATAAACTTGATTTGTATAGCTTTAACAACTGTTCTATGTAATAAGTATGTACTATCTGTATTTTTGTGAATAAAAATGATGATGATGATGATGATGATGATTATTATTATTATTAATTTGGAGAAGACCTATCCCAAAAAGCACACTGAAACCAATGGACCATTTGTAACCCTATGTTTAGGAATAAAAGGCTATTATAATTATTATTATTGAAGTGCGCACAACAAAATGATTCAGAATCAGCCAGCAAAAAAGTTTAACTTCATACTGATTAACCACAACCTTAATATGAAAACAGTTAAGCAAGAAATAAAAACCAGAATGGAAACTTATAGATCAAGGATCACACACCACCCCAACGTACTTGCAAAACAACTAATGAGCGACTCAATAATGCCACAAAGGCTAAAACGGAAAACCCCACAAGACCTATTATTGTAGGATGAATGAGATAAAGCGAACTTGTCATTGGACATGTACCGCGCAGGCCTAAAAACAAATACCAAACTATTACTGAATATCGAATAGATAGATTGCAGTACAAAATATAGAAAAAAAAAAAATACTGATTAACCTAGCAACCAAACTATCAGCCAATCGAAAGCCTGTACTTTGATGGGTGTCTTATGCCCGCCGTACACGCTAGGGTATGCCAGACAGCCCTACACAGCCTGCACAGTAATACCTGTCAGGTAAATTTGTATGGAAACCTGCACAGTTGTGCAACATACACGCTCCGGTTTACCTGTACTACACTTGACACAGGCACTTCCCTTCATTGATAGCCGCTTCACAAAACAGGCCCTACGACTGACCAAGCCTCATTTACACAAAGTAACGGCCATTGCAACTGGCCACAGGACCTTTAATAAGCACCTCTCTGTCTTAGCAGTAACAGACAGCCCACTCTGCAGAGCCTGCATGGAGGAGGACGAAACAGCAGCTCACCTGCTTCTAAGCTGTCCTGTGGTCACTGGATACAGGGTAAAGTACTTCAGAAACCCAGGTACCCTCCATGAAATGGTCAGTAACATTAAGGCATTGCTGGCCTTCCTTCAGGAGCTGGGGTGGATCGAATGAAACATTTGTCCCACTTTGCAGTTGCAGAAAACAGCCCATTGTATGTGTACCCATACCTTCACAACTCAACTGTATTAACAACCCTGTTAGGTATATCCTATTATTATTATTTTGAAGATAACGGGCTATGCATCTCCCGTAGTGTAGGGGATGTAGTCACTGTGACCTAAAAGATCTATTGTGACTCGCCACCTTGTTAGAGTAACTCTTTTAGCCCGGAGGCTTCCAGGTAGTCTAGAATACACCTAGCTTTAAGAGTTTTAATCTCCTCCAGGCGAATAATGTACCGGCCCAGATGGATACTCCGTTTGTGGATATGGGGCCCGCATTCACACAAAAGGTAGGCAAAGGTTAGGTGTAGGTATAACCCTAGCGTGTATGGCTATCTTAGGAAATCTTCATCATAATGTCTAGCCAATACTGTCCCACAGCTGGACAAAGGCCTCCCTCCATTTCTTCCATTGTTCCCGGCTCTGAGCCTCTTCTTGCTTTAGGAAATACAAAAAAAAATATATTTTAGAATGTACTTACAGTTTTCAGGTTTTTTTCAGCTGTTTCACCATTTACATTATTTTCATCGTTGTCGCTGAGCAGTACGACAGGATCAGGCTCATTACAGACCATAAACAATGAAACTCCATAATCTGGCACACTCACAGTAGAACCCAAAAATCCGTCATCATTATTTTCGCTGCTATTATCCGTATTTTCGCTGCCATTATCCGTATTTTCGCGACGATTATTTCGGTGTTCATCCATCTTGTTTTACTAGGTAGCCTATAACATTGATTACACCTCGGTAAAATATACACTTTATTTTCCTTTTTTAATTTAATTTTACAATCAAAACGTTTCAGGATTTATTTGTTCTCTAATTGGAATCTTATGAGAATAATGTTCTAGAATTTTTACGTAATTAAATAACGCGATCTTATTTTGCTTGTTAAGTATATAAATAACAACAAAACTACACTTTATAGAGATATAGAGTAATTTAAATATTGTTTAGATTAATTATTTCGATAATTTTACCTGAACAGACCGATAGAAATGATGGTTTTCACTGTTTTAAATAATTAAATGTTTCCGTCGTCGACATTTAAACTGCAGGTAGTTGTGCAACAAAGGAAAACGATCGATTAATTTCAGTTTCAGAGAATCATCGTCTGTCATTTGTTATTTATTTATTTTTGCCGGTTTCCGCGTCCGTCCGCCACATTGAAAAACGATACGTTCTTCTTTCGATGTCTTTGGATTTGGTAATAAGAAACATCAACTATTTATGACATTTTAGAGAGCAAACAATTTGTCTAAATTATAGATTTGCTTCTAACATACATAAAATTTATTATTTAATGTTATTCAATTATAAAACTTCTAAGGAAATCCATATTGGTGGCTGAAAATGTGAGGGTCCGATCAAAAAGTTCCAGTCTACGGTCTTATGTCATCTTGGAAAAACGCGCCAATTTTTCAGAAAAAAGAGCGGGATTGATCAATTTTGTGACGTAGCAGATTATATTTAGGATTTATTCCAGACGAGTCGTCGGAAATAGCGCATAGTCATTACGAGCCTGAAAAACCAAGCTCAGACGAATATACGTGGTACAAGCGTAGGTATTATCACATTTACTTTTCGACAAATATCTGAATTAAGCGAGAGAGTGACTCATAGATAAAAGTATCCGAACAAAAAGTTCTAGTCTATGGTCTTATGTCATCTTGGAAAAACGCGCCAATATTTCAGAAAAAAAAGAGCGGGAATGATCAATTTTGTGCAGATTAGATTCAGAATTTATTCCTGACGACTACGAGACGTCGGAAGTAGCGCATTAATTATTACGAGCCTGAAGAGCCGAGCTCAGACAAATATACGTGGTACAAGCGTATGTATCACATTTATTTTGCGTGGTTAGTAATCGAAAAATATTTGGATTGAGCGAGAGAGTGACTCATAGATAAAGGTATCCGAACAAAAAGTTCTAGTCTATGGTCTTATGTCATCTTGGAAAAACGCGCCAATATTTCAGAAAAAAAGAGCGGGAATGATCAATTTTGTGCAGATTAGATTCAGAATTTATTCCTGACGACTACGAGACGTCGGAAGTAGCGCATTAATTATTACGAGCCTGAAGAGCCGAGCTCAGACAAATATACGTGGTACAAGCGTAGGTATCACATTTATTTTGCGTGGTTAGTAATCGACAAATATTTGGGTTGAGCGAGAGAGTGACTCATAGATAAGGGTAAGTACTTACTGACGGAGTGACTTTTACTGTCTAAAATGCTCTGTGTTCCATCAATAGCCCTTTAGGGCCTGTATTGTATTGCGTTTTGGAAGGATTTACGGCTTACCAACAGTGTGACACACGTGTATTCGCACTCAATGACGAATTTACCCTTAATCAAATAAAGCAATTGCCTAGGGCATCACGTCTGAGGGGGCACCAGAAGAAGCACAAAAAAATCCGTCCTAAAAGCAAATCGATATTATACATAAGTATATTCCGATATGTTAAAAAATTTGATGTTAATAGGTAGGTACTATCTTGCGTGAATTCAATGCCCGGAAAAGCCGCATTTCAATAAATAAATAATTTATGCTCTGGTTTTTATTGTTGTTACACCTACTCCACTTCTAAGGTATGTTACATCTCGTCATCTTAAGGTGTGATTCCGAACTCGGCAACAAGCAGCAGTGTTGTTGCCGCAGTGCTGCAACACTGCCTACATTGTTGACGCGACATTGCTGCCTAGCTCGGAATGTAATCTCATCTAAGCTTATAGAAATTGTATGGGGACCAGTAGTGTTGCGGCAGCACAGCTGCGTGCAGCGTGGTTCGGAATCATACCTTTATTTTACAAAAAACTGACGTTTTTAGACGGTAAAGGTTTAAAGACCGATTCTAGTTGACATACGGATAAGGGGCCCACATGCGTGGGTTGGTTAGGGCATCAAGCAGTCTTAATCCGTCACTGTTCGCACTACACAACTACTCTCATAGAGGGGCCCACAGGCGTGGATTGGTTAGGGCATTAAGCAGTCTTAATCCGTCACTGTTCGCACTACACAACTACTCTCATAGAGGGGCCCACAGGCGTGGATTGGTTAGGGCATCAAGCAGTCTTAATCCGTCACTGTTCGCACTACACAACTACTCTCATAGAGGGGCCCACAGGCGTGGATTGGTTAGGGCATCAAGCAGTCTTAATCCGTCACTGTTCGCACTACACAACTACTCTCATAGAGGGGCCCACAGGCGTGGATTGGTTAGGGCATCAAGCAGTCTTAATCCGTCACTGTTCGCACTACACAACTACTCTCATAGAGGGGCCCACAGGCGTGGATTGGTTAGGGCATCAAGCAGTCTTAATCCGTCACTGTTCGCACTACACAACTACTCTCATAGAGGGGCCCACAGGCGTGGATTGGTTAGGGCATCAAGCAGTCTTAATCCGTCACTGTTCGCACTACACAACTACTCTCATAGAGGGGCCCACAGGCGTGGATTGGTTAGGGTATCAAACAGTCTTAATCCGTCACTGTTCGCACTACACAACTACTCTCATAGAGGGGCCCACAGGCGTGGATTGGTTAGGGTATCAAACAGTCTTAATCCGTCACTGTTCGCACTACACAACTACTCTCATAGAGGGGCCCACAGGCGTGGATTGGTTAGGGCATCAAACAGTCTTAATTCATGAATCCCCAAGCGACCACCGGTGGCCGCGCATCTATTGTCTTACTATTGTGTCTCTAATTGACGGTATCTGAAGGGTTAATCCGTCACTGTTTGTACTACACAACTACTCTCATAGAGGGGCCTACAGGCGTGGATTGGTTAGGGTATCAAACAGTCTTAATCCGTCACTGTTCGCACTACAAACTACTCTAGTGAACCGCCGGATGGCTACTGCCTCGCGGCTCGCTCGCGTGATCGCGTCAAATACATTATGTTACTTTATAGTCAGGCTACCCTCACTGCCAATACACCTCAGAGCCGCAGTAAGTTTTTTACATAGTTGACTAAAGATAAACAATCTTGATATATCTTTTTATTTAAACTAAATCGTGTGAAAGACATGCAAAGATTATTTAAATTTAATAAATCACCTAACATCGGTTTAGGTAAATACCTAATTGTATTTTTTTATTAGCCTATACAACGTGTAACGTTAAATGCGGAAAACCTGAAAATAGTTTGATCAGAATAAGGAGCAGAATCAATTGAACCCCTTTTTAATATAGGTTACAATTTAAAAAAAATCTTTATTATAAATGTTGCTTTGTCTATTCATTAAATGTCAAGCCATCTCGTGCGCAAATCCGCCCAAATAGGTAAACAAACACAAATGGTTGTAGTCCAATCAAATTTTCTAATAAGAGGGATAATAATAGTTCTTATTTCAATGCAGATACGAATTTTAAACAAACTAAAACTGCCCACAAAACCTTTGATTTTTTTTTCTGTCAGAATTAGGTCAATTGAATTAAAAACCATTTGGGGTGTATGTGGTTTTGAGCATTTAATATTGCACGTTGTTTAAACTGTCCCACTGCTGGGCAAAGGCCTCCCCCAAATTCTTCTAGGGATTCTTTTCCCGAGCCACCTCGCACCAGTCAGACATAGGCTATATAATAATGTACGCGAGCGAAGCCGCGGGCAAAAGCTAGTACGTCTCATCATCATCATCAGTCTTTTTTTTAATGTTCCCACTGCTGGGACTCAAGCCTCCTCTCTAGGAGAGGGAACGGGCCGTAATCCACCGCGCGGGCCCATTGCGTGTTGGTGGATGTCACATGTCTTTGAATTTTTGGTTCTAGGACATGCCGGTTTCGTCACGATGTTTTCCTTCACCGTTTTGAGAGCAGTGGTGATGAAATAATTTACACAAAGTAATGCGCCTGGCTGAGTTCGAACCAGCGACCTACAACTCGTTGTCCGTCTATAGAAGGGGAAATTGAAGTTAAAATAAAACACTAAAATCGTTTATAAAATGTATTATTAGACTTTGAATAGCTTAGTCTATCACAATTATAAGATATGTGTACGCTGTATATAACATAGTATAAATCACAAATATAGGTAAATGATTTCTTACAATTCTTCATATTAAATCTAACGCCGTGTCCTACGTGACCAAATCGCGAATGCGGTTGCGAAGCGATACGGCGGCTCTTTCCTACGTGCGTGCGAAGTCGCCGCTTCAGTCAACATTTAAATAAAACAAGTCAATCGCGACCGCTTGCACGTTGACGACGTTGCACCGCACCCACGATGCAACGTCAATCGAAGCGAATTTGGTCGCGTAAGCATACGCCATAGATATTATCATTTTTTTTCCCCTTTCGCGTTTAATCGCTTATATAGGACACCGCGTTAGTTGAATACAAAAGTAATATATAATAACATTTAGTTTAAAAAAAAATACGTTTAGATGGTGAGAGGTCATACATAAATTACGTCACTTGCAGGAGAAGGAATGAAGCTACACTCCATTCACAATAATTCATTGATCACACGTAACGAGTAAACGGGCGAGACAGTGCACTCGGCTGAATACTCGGTACGTGTAAACAAAGCGACGAGTGCTCGGCCGAGCGCTTATCTCTACAACTCGCTTACATCACTGTCTCGCACAGACCGTTCAACTGATTTTGACTTCTATTCCGTAGGCATAAGGATGGCATTTAATTTAATGTGGTTACAATACCAATTATTTTCTGCAGCCGACCTTTATCATGCCACCAACGTAATAAAAGTCAAAATCTGTTGAACGGACAGTAATAAAAGGTTTTCACAAATGTCTAATGTTATTTTAAACAGAGTATATACATATAATACATCTGTAGATAAGAGAGTAGTCGATAAGTCCCGTGGAGTCACATTTGAAAATCTATATCTAAATGTTAATACAGATCTTGAGCGCTCGGCGTCAGAGTGGGGATGGCTTTGCGCATTCCATACATTGGGGAGCCAATCATCATCGTTGTTAGATACATGCAGCAAGCGCAGGGAACGAACCACGAGTGACCTCTATAACACAATGGCGCGGTGAGCCAGTCGCTGACACTCCCCGCCCCTGCGTCTCACTTCGTACCACTAAAGAGACCCGGTAATTTAATTCTGGGCAACTTAAAGTCAGCGCTCAAAATCCGTACCAGTATCTTTACGAGAAAATGTATTTATTAACAAAAAAGTTGACGGCGCTTCCATATCCAAGTTAGTTTTCGAATTACATCAGAGATGGCGCTACTTGACCTAAAATCATAAGTGACGTAATTTGACCGTGACAAAAAACCAAGCTGTCTAAACATAACGACAATTTGACTTGAGCAGCCTTTTTTATAAATATAAAGGACTTAAAATAAACAATAAACAAATTATAAATCGCTTTAGCTACGTTTAATACCAGAAAAATATATTTTATACAGTTTGCACGCCAGTGGAAGTTTTAACGGAATAAAATTTCAGCAAATATTAAGGTGAAAACCATGAAAGTTTTAATGCGACATAACTGAGCTAGGGATTAGGCATAGTCGGCCTTATGTTCCCACTGTTGGGACTCAGGCCCTATCAAGATCTTTTCTAACCTTTTGAACGCCAATCACTTGTATACAAGTTCGAGATGTTCGTGCCCTCAGCGCCACTACTTGATTAGAAGTAATAATAGTATAAAATAAATTTACGACTTTTACAAGACCTTTTATTGTGGTTTTATGGAAAATTGCCCTGTTATAAGCCTTATTTTTAACTTTTTCACACATAATAAGTTCTTGTTTGTTTTATATTCAATAGAAACATTTGTTAGTTAGTTTAACATAGAAACTATTGCGTGGCGCTGGAGGACACATCGCGTATTATATAGATGGGCGTCGAAAAGGCTAATAAGCCCTTCATGTATGTATTTGTACTAATTAAATATTAGTGGTAAAATTATAGAGCTCCATCGAGCAGTGGTGGCCGAGTGGCAACGGCCCTGACTTACGAGTTGTAGGTCGCGGGTTCAAACCCAGCCAGGTGCATTACTTTGAGTAATTTGTTTCATCACCACTGCTCTCAAAACGGTGAAGGAAAACATCATGAGGAAACCGGCATGTCCTAGAACCAAAAATTTCGAAGACATGTGACATCCACAACCCGCACTGGGCCCGCGTGGTGGATTACGGCCCATTCCCTCTCTTAGAGAGGAGGCTGAGTCCCAGCAGTGGGAACATTATAAGGCTGACTACAGACTATATTCTGTTTATTTACCACGCTTACCACTGACGGCCAGCATATCAAGTAAAATATTTCGCCAATAAATTAATAGTTTTTTTTTTAAATAAGATTCGTTAGAGATCGCATTCATAATAATAATTAATTCAAGAAGTTGACAACTTAAATCTAAATGGACTTTATTTGATTTGACATGAAAATAATGCTTGTTGCAATATTGTAGCTAGCAAGAAGTGGGGCCCTTGCAACCAAATGGACCTCAGGTGAGCGAAGGCTCTTTAACAGTTAACAGACTGCTTTACAAAATAAGTTTTAGTGTATGCGAAACCCGAAACACGTGTCTATTTTTATGTAAAGAATCTATGTAGGAAATGTAATTTTTTATTATGGGAAGGTCTCCTATAAAGTGGAGCGATGCCCTGGTGAAGGTTGCGGGAATCCGATGGATGCGGGACGCATAGGGTCGACCATTGTGGCGACACTTGGGGGAGGCCTATGTCCAACAGTGGACGTCTGTCGGCTTAAATGATGATGATTTTTTATTGTTAATAGGTTCGCGCTTGACCGCTATCTCATCTGATGGAAAGCGACGATGCGGTCGACGATGGAACGCTCTTACCTAGAAGCAACCTATTCACTCTTGAAGATTTAATTTTCATAACTGTATCATGAAAAATCACAAAGTTATAAGCTTGATAAGTCAGCCTTCTAATGCCCGCTATGACCTGCCATGACAAATGGTGTACTTAGTGTCGGTGGCGTTTTGAAATATTTTTGGAAAAAAATATAACATGGTGTAAAAATTAATAGAATCCATTCAGTTATTGATTCTGAACTAACTATATTCAGGTTTCGCATAAACTAAAAATAATATTGCATAATTTATAGACTCACGTTTGACCACTATATCACCTGATGGTAAGCAACGGATGTGGTCGAACACTGATTAGATATAAGCTTCACGCAGGCGTACACCAAGCGTATAATGACGAATACGCGTCTATGAAGCTACGCGTCCGTGGACAGTAGGTCATAGTTGTGTATGTAAGCTTCACGCAGGCGTACACCGAGCGTATAATGACGAATACGCGTCTATGAAGCTACGCGTCCGTGGACAGTAGGCCATAGTTTTGTATGTAAGCTTCACGCAGGCGTACACCGAGCGTATAGTGACGAATACGCGTCTATGAAGCTACGCGGCCGTGGGCAGTAGGCCATAGTTTTGTGTGTAAGCTTCACGCAGGCGTACACCGAGCGTATAGTGACGAATACGCGTCTATGAAGCTACGCGGCCGTGGGCAGTAGGCCATAGTTTTGTATGTAAGCTTCACGCAGGCGTACACCGAGCGTATAGTGACGAATACGCGTCTATGAAGCTACGCGGCCGTATGTAAAATTATCTCAAATGAACTTGAAATAATCTAGCTTAGCTCTTGTTATGCAACTCACTTTATATCTATAAAAGATTGTATAAAATCTAATATTAATAATAGTATATACATATTATCACAATAATGATTGCTTTATTTATTTAATTTTCGCCTTTTCCTAGGCAGTCTTCAAATTTAATAATTATATTACATAATATACACGATTTATAATACTTATAACGAAATTAAAAAAAATACATGTTTGAAAGAAAAATAGTATGATGAAAATTGGTATACTATTGGCCTTCAAAAGCCAAGAAGCTGTAGGTTACAAAATTAGTTTTAGTAATGCGAAACCCGAAACACGTGTCGAGTATTTTTATGTAAAGAATCTATGTATAAAATTTCATAACTGTATCATGAAAAATCACAAAGTTATAAGCTTGTTATGTCAGCAAAAATACATAGTCACCGGACCATCCAGGCGACTGAGGGGTGGTTTGCATTTGTACCCAGTTTTTTGCTGTCGCCTAATGCCCGTTATGACCTGCCGTGACCTGTGTTGTATATAGTGCCGGTGGTGTCCAACTTGTGACCTTTTTAAATATTTTTGAGAAAAAATATAACATGGTGCCAAAACTATTGGAATCAATTCAGTAACTGATTCTGAACAAACTATATTCAGGTTTCGCTATACTAAAAATAGTGTCGTATATCTATATGTTTTTTGCATCAGATAGAAAGTTTTAAGGTGAGTATAGACTACAACATTTACTTGTAACAGAACAACGAGCAGCTCTATGATATGTTCTAGTGTATCATCCTTTTACGAACGAAACGTCGAGCACGCTCGCCTCTTTGTTACAAACCAACGAGCATGTTGGTGTAACATTTCGTCGAAGCACGAGTACGGGCGATGCGCGGTTGCGGGGTAACATTAAAAAAAAAATGAACGCAAGGTACAACGAAATGTTGGTAAATGCACACTCGCTGTGAGCATTTACCCGTAACATTCGCAGGAACGTTACATTACATGGAAATGTTTTGGAAACTGAGCTTTTGCCTGTATTGTACCATTCGTAAGAACGTTACATTACACAGAAATGCTCCAGAAAATGTTGTAGTTTATACTCATCTGTAGAATCACGTAAGATTTTTTTTAACTTTATTGGACAAATAGTGTCCAATAAAGAGTATGTATAGTGTTTTTACACTATAATATATAGCTTGGCTAGGGCCTAGATGAAAACTTGATATCAATAAAAAATCTACAGAATGAAAATGGTTCAAGGTAGCCCGCAAAATATAAATTTCGAAAGTCGTTTGCAATTAATTAAGTTCCTCCCCTGTGTCACCATAACGCACCGGGCGTTATGGCGACACGGGGGAGGAACGGGATTGCGTCGACATGTGCGTCTCGCATCCATTGGATTTCCGTGAACCCTCATCAGGTCATCGCTTGACCTGCTGGGAGGCCTTCCAACGCTGCGCAGTACACGATCGCCACTCAAGAACTTTTCGTCCCAATCGAACATCTGTTCTGCACTCGAGTTATAAAAGAATGAGCCTGGGTTGTATATCTACTGGACTGTGATTTTTGAACGCAGGGCAGGCTATATCTCAAGAACCGCGATAGCTAGACAGTTGATAACATAAATTATGTATTTCTGTTGCCGCTGTAATAACAAATATTAAAAATAAGAAACACGATTTTTTTGCCGAATTTTCCTAAGGATGGTACGAATCACGTCATGCGCGAGTCTAACTCGAACTTGGTCAGTTAATGAATTTTGCGGACTACCCTCCTATCTTAAGTGGATAAAAATATACATTTACAAATAATGACAATAATAAATATTGACACGAACCTTTGATGAATAAAGAAAAAGAAAGGAATATTAATAATAAAACTATTAATTTAACAGTAACCAGAAAACAGTTTTATCAAAATCTTATTTAAAAACGTGTAAAATGTAAATATTCTAAAAAACGGTGTGTTTTCGAGACATTTACTACAAAACTATGTATTTTTATTATTATTATTTATAATTATAATACAATAAAATTGATCCCTTTCTGGTATCAGTCTAAGAGATAAGCAGGCAGCTAAGATTTTCTAAGTAAAAATTTATAATATTAGTACATTATGATATAAGTGTGTAATGTTAGTGATTACCGTCGAGGCTGTATTTAGACCCGAGCCGTAGCGAGGGTCTTAAAAGAGCCGAGAACGGTGATCATTAATTACTCACGTGTATCATACGACGTTTTTCAATACACTTGTGAAGAAAATAGCTGTAAAAAACTAGTAAACTTTTGTGGCTGGAAAAATCTGTTTTCATACGCACCTATTTTTATTTTCTTCGTGGGGGGGGAGACGTGCGTCCATCCTGATATGATAAATTTAATAAAATTATGGCGGGGGAGAGGTTGAACAACTTTTAGTTCAAGCGCTCCCGCGCCACATTTTCGTCTTACGTCTCGTAGTGCGTGATTTCGCATGAAATGAGTGCGTGAATTTACAAAACGCACCTGCGCACGTGTGTGAATAAACCCGGACGATGATGCAGATCTGCACTTCCGAAAGTACGCGCGTAGGTGCGTTGCGAGCCACAAAAGTTGACTTTTTTACGTCATATTTGACACTCATAGGTATATAACTCCGGTTTTTAGTGGTCCGATCCTGACCAAATTAGTTTCAAAACACGGGCCAGCGCGTTTGCTACGTGCCCCAACCCCTAAAAATTTTCGTCCCAAAATTTACCACCCGACAGTAAAAAACTGCTCTATTACTCCCATAGCCTTTTTACCCTCAAATTACTATTTAAATTAGCTGCCTGACTCATCTCTCACATTCAAAATTAGACCTCTTGCCGTAAAAAGTAGGCAAACACTATCGCTTCATGCGCATAGGCGTAAAGGGAGGGGGGCGGAGTATGGTTTAGCCCACCCAAGAAGTTGGACTATCGATTCGAAATTCTATGATTGACTATGCCAAAATACTGATATCTTTACACAAAAATACCTTCCCCCCGAAATTTAACTCCATACTCTAGTCGCAATAACATTACCCATTTAAAAAAACTTATTTTACTGTCCGTTCAATCGATTTTGACTTCTATTTCGTAGGCATAAGGATGGCATTAAAAGCTAAATAAGTGGTTACAATACTAACTATTTACTGCAGCCGCCATTTGTCATGCCACCAACGTAATAAAAGTCAAAATCGGTGGAACGGCCAGTAATAAGTTAGTTTAAATGGCTAATCTGAAGGTAAGCCATACACGCCAGGGTATACCTGACAGGTTTGCCTGTACAGGTAAATTGTACAGGTAAAACAGAGCGTATATGGTTACCTTTATTTCGAAAAGTATACAGGATGTAAGCACAAAATATATAGGTACAGAAGTCAATCTACATACTGCGCGCTCTCTCAACGCACACATAGACACCGCTCACGGACACGATATCTCCTCGGCCTCGGCCCGCTCGTCGAACAGTTCCGGCTAAAACGCTCATTAGTGTGCGTCTACCGAGGGTAGGTATAAAAAGTGAAGTACATACATGAGATTGTCTTCTGTACCTATCTATTTTGTGGTGTAAGAGACCACCCTTCACAAACTTTAAGGGCTTGCTCAGTAGACAAAACTGAAAAACATTCCACAAGATTTTTCAAGAAACGAAAAAAAAAATTGGCCTCTCCATACAAACTGTCCAATCAAGCTTTTAATTTTGTATGGTGAGTCTGATTCGGCGCGCACTGTTCCCGCGCACCTCAAGGAGTTGGCAGCAACAGGAGGGGCCCAGCTGGGTGAGCTCGAGCCCCGGTATGAAGGCTAGAAGGAACGGTATGCCGTTTTTAGTCAGTAAGAGTCTGACACTATCTCCAGCTACACCCAATAGCGGGGGGGGGGGGGGGAAATGCTGATAATTTTTTTGTTTTCTGAAAAATGTCTTGTGGAAGGCTGTCCCTTTCACCCTGTAGATACGCCAGTGCTCATGCTACGATCCTTAGATACATTTTTAAATTAATTTTAGTTGTAAATATATTTCCGAGTTTCATTATAAAAGCCTCTAATTACTATACAAGCTACCATTTCACCCGACTACGGATAGCAGAAGGAGGGGTTTTGATATAAAATTGGACACCGGTTATTTACAACCTTTACAGTATAAAAAAATGACCGAATTCATTGGTAAATCAGGTTTAAAAAACCGGTGAATTTAATATGGATATACGCGATATTTTTAAAATTTCACTAAATAGGCGTGTCCGAGTCACTGTTCCGAAGTATTTTAGTGTTCCGTAAGATCGGAACGTCAGTAACATTTTAAATGTATAATTTGGAACAATTGGAACACTGAAACACTCTTTACTTTAAGTGAAGCCTGCAGTCTTTTTAAAATTAAAAATAAAACGTAAATATAAATAAATGTCCTGAATTAAAACATACATAAAATTATTCTTAAATCTAAATTTAATGACGCGAAAAAAAAAAAACGCGACGTAACAGATCACGATTCATAACAGTTAGTGTTTTTGTTTGTATCTTTGAGCTGATATTCCAAACGATACATATCATCTAACATTTCTCTGTCTCAGTGTTACTATGACGCGACGTAACAGATCACGATTCATAACAGCCAGCGTCTGTTTGTATTTTTAGAACCGTAGCTCCAAATGATACATATCAGTGTTCCGGATCATATCAGTGATTCAGTTGCAAACGGATGTTCTAAATGTTCCAAATGATACATATCAGAGTTCCGAAACATTTCAATGATTCAAATGCAAATGGATGTTCTAAACGTTCCAAATGATACATATCAGTGTTCCGGAACATATCAGTGATTTAGTTGCAAAAGGATGTTCTAAATGATAAATATCAGTGTTCCGGAACATTTCAGTGATTCTAATGGAAAAGATGCCACACTTTGTCCACGCCTATCACTAAGTTTACGGATACGTTATTTTTTTATATACAGTAAGTAAAGCATACATTTTAATTTTTTTTTTAGAGTCATTCCGAGCCCTTTTTATTTCCTACTAATCATAACCTCAATATAGCGTATATCCACACAAATCTAAAAATAAAATTTAGTCTTATCTCAAGCCCAATAAGGTTTTATTTCCTTTGAGTGAAGAGCGGAGTTTCTTCACGAACGCCGAAGGTTGTATTAAAATAGATACCTCTGTTCCGTGCTTGCTTAGTCTATTCATGTCATCTTCTCCTCCCTGAAAAAAAATGAAAATTATTATGTCATGGAGCTGATCTAATGATGGAACCGGAAGGTGGCTATAGGAACTTGGTAGTTAAACGACACAACCCCATCGAGTTTGGGCTCGTATGATTCGTCTTGACGAGTATTAATTATATTGGTATACCGAGCTATAAAAGCTTGCTATGAAAAAGATATTTTCATTAAAAGCTTGTTTTAAGGGGTTGGAGCGTCTTCCACGGACGGGTTGTCGTCGAAATTCATTTTTTTTCACACCACCTGCTCGAAAATGTCAAATTATATGTCAAGCAACCTTAACCTAAAGAGAGTCATTAGTGGCCGGGGGCATAGAAATATATTATATCTATGGGCCGGGGGCACAGCCGGTCAATAATGTTGTACTGGATTTCATTATGACCCGCTGGTTAATAATGTGACTATTATTTTCTCACAGTAGGTGTAAAAAGTAGAGTATCCTCCTCTGGGCTAAAGGTGTCTTTGCCTTGGGCTAGCTTGAATCCCTCGCTGCATTCAGGATTCTTGTATTAACTCCCTCGCTTTGCTCGTGAGTTAAATCCCGAATCTTTCATTGCGCTCGAGATTCAATATGACGCCCGTGTCATAAGACACAACTTTAGCCCCTCGGTGCATAATCTACTATTTTAGATATCCCCAGGAGAACTAAGGTTGCCGACAAAGCACGAAAATTGGGCAGGTAACATTGCTCGCAGAATAGATGGCCGTTGGGGCCGAAAGGTTCAGCGCTGGAAGGCCTCCTACAGGGTGGACCAATGACCTGGTAAAGGTTGCGGGAATCCGATGGATACGAAACGCACAGGATCGTTCAGTGGCGACACTTTGACTGGCCTGTTGGTCTAGTGGTTAGTTGCCCTGACTGCTATGCCGGAGGTCGTGAGTTCGATTCGAGTTTATGTGATGAGCATGATCATTTGTTCTGTCTGAGTGTAATTTATCTATTACTAGCTTTTGCCCGTGCGGCTTCGCTCCCGCTCTTCCCTACTCTACTCTACTCTACTCTACCCTACTCTACCGTATCCAATTTTCAGCCATTTCTGTACAGCCATTCTTGAGTTATAAGTGTTGTAACAAACACGACCTTCTTTTATATATATAGATATGTATGTAATTAGAAATATATAAGTATGTTTATCAGTTGTCAGTACCCATAAGACAAGCTCTGCTTAGCTTGGGACTAGACGACGTTGTTTGATAGTTGTAGAATATTGTTACTTGGGGGAGGCCTATGTCCAACAGTGGACGTCTTTCGGCTGAAATGATAATGGTGATGACAATAAAAAAAAATATGGTAAAGACCAATATACCTTCAACAAATTAATAGGTCTATTATTGATCTCCGTCAGTGCCCAGCTTCCCGGCGGTGGCAACCCCGCCCTAGCGCACGCACTGTGGGGCGCCACGCCCGTTATGTTGCATTCACCGTCTAACTTCAGGCCGAGGGTTTCCTGGTCGCGTTTGTTAACCACGTAGATCTTACCTAGAGGCACGCGGTGGAAGAGGATGTCGACCTGGAATGTAGAATTTAAGTTGTGAGAAAAAAAAGAAGGAGAATTGCATTTATTGGCTTTATAAAAACGGAAACACTTTTATTGTTATTATTAGCTGCTCCTTGCGGATTCGCCCGCGTGATAGCAGAAAATTATCCCAAGGTAACATACTTCCGGGATAAAAAGTATGCTATGTCCTATTCCAGGACGTGGTCTATCCGTGTACCAAGTTTCATCAAACTCGGTCTTGCCATTTAAGCGTGAAGACGTAACAAACAAACTTACTTTCGCTTTTATAATGTTAGTAAGGATTATTCCATTTATATACTAACAAGCTTTTGCGCGCGGCTTCGCTCGCGTCAAATTCGAGACAAAAAGTAGCCTATGTCAATTTCCATCCTTTCAACTATCTCCACTTAAAAAACCACGTCAATTCGTCGCTCCGTTTTGCCGTGAAAAACGAAAAAATAGACACGCACACTTTCCCATTTATAATATTCGTACCTGTGGATATAAATAATTTGTATAAGTTCTTGTTATTCGAGCCTTTTCAGGAAGAACATTGTAAGCGACAGTGAGCGTTTTTGCAGTACTAGTAGATTTTCTCTTCCGTAATTATAAAGTATTAATTAATGATAATAAATAAATTAAAAAAATATTACTTCATATAACTACCGATCTAATAGAATTGTTGCTACTACATATTTTCGTAAATACTTTATAATTATGGAAGGGAAAATCTACTAGTACTGCAAAAACGCTCACTGTCGCTTACAATGTTCTTCCTAAAAGGGCTCGATATGTCGTTTGTGTTCATACATACTTTGTGTCAGTCCATACAGGACTTAGTAATACCTACAAGGCACAAAAGTCCGTTACTGTTACGCAGAAAATTTTTTTTGCAAGCCATACTTTTCAATCAACATTTGACAGATCAAGGTCATTGTGTTTCCTATACTTAGGTATAGGTAAAACGGGCTGTTATTCGCAACTCCACGACTAAGGCGCGTATTTTGCGTAAAGTTTCCTATACTTATTTGAAACGCATTTTACACCAAAGGTCCACCACGCATTCGGCCACGCGGTCCCCCGTGCGACCGTTCATACACACCCCGGAGGGGCCCCACCACGCTACCCTGTACAGTCTCACTTGGTGCGCGTGTGCACTGTTGACTAGCTGCCTGGCGTGTGCTGCGTCACGCGGCGCGCGGCCACGCGGTCCCCCGTGCGACCGTTCATGCACACCCCAGAGGGGCCCCACCACGCTACCCTGTACAGAGTCTCACCAGGTGCACGTGTGCACTGTTGACTAGCAGCCTGGCGTGTGGCCACGCGGTACCCCGTGCGACCGTTCATACGCACCCCGGAGGGCCCCACCACGCTACCCTGTACAGACTCTCACCTGGTGCGCGTGCGCACTGTTGACTAGCTGCCTGGCGTGTGCTGCGTCACGCGGCGCGCGGCTGCACAGCGCGGCCACGCGGTCCCCCGTGCGACCGTTCATACGCACCCCGGAGGGGCCCCACCACGCTATCCTGTACAGAAAGTACAACTATTAAGGGACTTGGGGCATCCCAATTCGGACAAGTTAAGTTAGAAGAGGATGACGGGGTCTAGTGAGCGACCCAACGACGGTCCAGCCACTGGACTCCTCATGCTTGAACTAGCGCACCAAAATAATTCTGTCGAATGTTCAAAAGGTACGGGGGAATGGGGAACTGCTTTCTGATTGGTACTGGGGGAAGCAGGGTACTGCGTTTTGATTGGTACAGGGAAGCGGGGTACTACGTTCTGATTAGTACCGGAGAGCGGGGTATTGCGTTCTGATTGGTACGGGAGGGAGCGGGGTACTACGTTCTGATTGGTACGGGGGGGAGCGGGGTATTGCGTTCTGATTGGTACGGGGGGAGCGGGGTACTAAGTTCTGATTGGTACGGGAGGGAGCGGGGTACTGCGTTCTGATTGGTACGGGGGGGAGCGGGGTATTGCGTTCTGATTGGTACGGGGGGAGCGGGGTACTAAGTTCTGATTGGTACGGGAGGGAGCGGGGTACTGCGTTCTGATTGGTACGGGGGGGGGAGCGGGGTACTGCGTTCTGATTGGTACGGAGGGGAGCGAGGTATTGCGTTATGATTGGTACGGGGGGAGCGGGGTACTAAGTTCTGATTGGTACGGGAGAGCGGGGTACTGCGTTCTGATTGGTACGGGGGGGGAGTGGGGTACTGCGTTCTGATTGGTTCCGGGGGAAAGGGGTAATGCGTTCTGATTGGTAAGGGAGGGAGCGAGGTACTGTGTTCTGATTGGTACGGAGGGGAGCAGGGTACTTCGTTCTGATTGGTACGGGAGAGCGGGGTACTACGTTCTGATTGGTACAGGGAAATTACAATAGACTAATATATATGAGACTTACCACACTTGATTATGGTAGTCGGTGAAGATAGGGGCGTGATTGGTGTTCACGGTGGCGGGTAGGGCGGCGCCCCTCCTCTGTTCTGCGCGGAGGGCGGAGGCCTGGCGCGCCCGGAGCGGTGTTAGGGCTCCCGGCGTTAATATAGCTGCTGGGGCGGCCGTGTATAGCGATGTGTCTGGTGATAAGAGAGAACAAAACTTTGCTGAAAAGAATAATAAAATATCCACAACTTTCACAGAACGCCGTCTAGTCTCGGGCCCTAACAGAATACCAGCGCTGCGTTATTTATTTTTATAGATATCGCAGCATATAGCCTCGTACTCATATGCCTACTTAGTGCCCAAGCCCCTTGAGGCTTATATGACTGTAATGAAATGACATTTCATTAATTCAAATTTGCCGCGCTTCGCGGTTGAAGTTGTCAATGGAATTTATGTTCTGTGGAACGGGGTGACGTGTGATTGAATGGCAGATGATGTTTAGATTATTTTGCATATTTTATTGTTAAAAATTCTATTGTAAAGAGATGAAATAAAGGGATATAATTGAGGAGGCGATATTAGTAAACTTTAAATGTCGTTTCTTTGATTTTCAGGTAAGTTATAGGTGTAATGATCATAGTTAAACGTTGTAATATAGTAAGGACGTATTAAATAAACAAAACTTTGATTTTCAGAGAAACAATTTGTGGTTTATTTGGAAAATCCTCAATAACATATCTTATATGCCCTTGAGGCAAATGGCTTATATGCCTACTTACTGCCCAAGCCCCTTGAGGCTTGGGCACTAAGTAGGCATAAACATGGAATAAACGGAAAAGTTGCTTATTTTTTATGTGTACAGACTGGTTTATGAAAATCTTCTTATAGCGCCGGCGTTCGCTTGGGGTTTGAGTGGCTAGACAACTGATAATTATACTTTTTTGTACAACACTTATAACTCAAGAATGGCTGTACAGAAATGGCTGAAAATTGGTGGGTAGGTAGCTTAGAGCCAGGTGACGGACATAGGATACGGTAGAGTAGGGTAGAGTAAGGTAGAGTAGGGTATAGTAGGGTAGAGTAAGGTAGAGTAGGGTAGAGTAGGGAAGAGCGGGAGTGAAGCCGCGCGGGAAAAGCTAGTTTCTAAATACATTTTTCTTAAAATTTTAAATTGTTGCCCCACACTTGGGATTATATTACTCCTGTATCGTGGAACGTTTACAAACATGCCATACAAATATTTGTTGCGTGCAGAAATCGAATCTGCGATAAACAGCGCAGCAGCCAATCTTTCAACCGTGCATTTTCAACGCACTGTTGTAAAGTCTCTCACAAAGTCAAACAATGACCTGGTCCTGGGAATCTTATGAATATGATATGAACAGGACCAGTTGTAGCAACGCTTGATGGTGTCCATTCGTCGATAGAGATCTCTCTCTCTGTCTAGCAGTAGATGTCATGATGATGAAGATATCCGCAGAACCAAGGTTGCCGACATAGCACGAAGAATCGCCAAACTTAAGTGGAAATGGGCAGGCCACATTGCTCGCAGAGCTTATGGCCGTTGGGGCCGAAAGGTTCTGGAGTGGCGACCGCGTACCGTAAGACGCAGCGTCGGAAGGCTTCCTACATGGTGGACCGATGACCTGCTGAAGGTTGCGGGACACACAGGATCGATCATTGTGGCGACACTTAGGGGAGGCCTATGTCCAACAGTGGACGTCTCTCGGCTGAAATGATGATGATGGAGAAGAGAAACAGCTTAATAAATCTTACCATTACTCAAAGAACTGCTTCTTCTCCTTGCTGAGTCCACCCTCACTTCTGGCCTCGATCTGTGTACCACTTTAATTGGTGACGTCACTCCGGGACTCCTGCCAAAAATTATAAGCTGTTCAATTTTCATAATTCTTTTAGTTAATGTTTTTGGCTTGGATACTAAGTATTTTAAGCTATGTCTTCGTGTCAATAGTCGCTCTTCGAACCATTTCGCAGACATGCTGTTGACGCACGCGCTTCACCGACTCAGGGTTGGATTTTTCCTGGACATCGAGTTATCTATCACTCGCCGTCCGCAAGCCCGCACTTACCTACTCACCTGAGGCGATTTTCTGCAGATTCGGCTGGAGGGGGAGATCTGAAGAGCCACAGTTTTATCCATGCTTCACTAATCATTTATCTATTATCTATATATCTTTTATTAGTCTATTGTTGTTTATTAACTCTTAGGACTATGTTACTAACATCAAAAACAACAACTTTTGTTCTATGACTTTTTATAAAACATAATACATTTACCAAAAACAAACCTTTAAGATGTCATTGTTCTAGCAAGTATTCGCACGATTTCCGTGTACTCGACATTAAAATATTGATAATTACGTATGCCGACGTAAACCGACCGACTGGGCCGTAAATAGGTCATGTTCATGTTCAACTACCCTCCGCTATTGTACTATCGCTTGCTTCGCATAGACTTCGTAATATTTAGAGTGTTCAAGTAAAAAAAAAATTATAAAATTTTTTATGAACTAAATATGATAAATTTTTAAGTCGTAGAACAAAAGTTGTTCAAAATCAAATCAATGCCATTTATTAGTCTATTGTCATGCGTTAGTCTATCCTTACTAATATTATAAAAGCGAAAGTGAGTTTGTTTGTTTAATTGTTTGTTTGTTACGTCCTCACGCCTAAATGGCAAAACCGATTTTGATGAAACTTGGTACACGGTACACGGACAGACCATGTCCTGGAATAGGACATAGGATACTTTTTATCTCGGCAGTATGTTCCCTTGAGATTATTCTTTGCTATCACGCGAGCGAAGCCGCTGGGAGCAGATAGTTATTATATATTAGTCTATCATCATTCATTAGTCTAATACCATTTATAGGTTTTGGCAAAGTCAAGAAGCTGTTCCAACTACTCAATCTGCCGGCTTCTCCATATCACGCTTACCTGTCCTGATTGTCATCTTGTCTAGTAGGGCTCTCCTTCTTCGTCTGCCCTATAGATTTAAGTCTTGTTAGCAAAGACAGTTCAGTTAGGCCCCGTTTCCAAATCGGCTTGTTTTGCGTTTGAATTTGTTCTGTAGTTTCTGAAAAGAATCATTATCTATAATATAAAAATTTATCACTAAACGTGTTGCTAAGCGCAAATCTCGAGAACAGCTGAACCGATTTCGCTAATTCTTTTTTTGTTGTTTTTGTTATTGTGAGGAGGTTCTTATAAAAAAAGAAAATTAGAGTGATGTAGGGTATAGTAGAGTAGAGCGGGAGCGAAGCCGCGGGCAAAAGCTAATTTAAATATGTTAGTTAGTTAGCCCATTTATGTCCCACTGCTGGGCGAAGGTCTTCCTCTCCCTTTTCCACACACGTCTGTGTTCGGCCATTGCGGGCCAAAGTTTAAATATAGAATTGCTAGATATAATATAGAATTGCTTGGCAAAGTTTAAATATAGAATTGCTAGATATAATATAGAATTGCTTGGCAAAGTTTAAATATAGAATTGCTAGATATAATATAGAATTGCTTGGCAAAGTTTAAATATAGAATTTAAAAAAAGTATCCAACGTGTAGCGTGTAACGTAAGTATCAGACTTACTGTCCACGGACGCGTAGCTTCATAGACGCGTATTCTACATTATACGCTCAGTGTACGCCTGCGTGAAGCTTACATAAAAAACTGTGTCGATGAAGTGGCGACGACACGACGGTATGACGTTGTTAAAATTGTTATATATCATACTCATTTGCTTTTCTACCAATTTTGATGTTTTCATAATTAGTATTCTATTTTGGTAGATTTATTGACAAAGTGGTTAGATATTTTTTTTTTATGATTATTCCCTATTGTAATAAAAATCGAGGCTTTGATAGAAATACTACTAAAGTGAAATTTTTAATTCAAGTTTCGTTTATATTCACTCCACTTGACAGTACTTATCCAACATTTTAGAATATCTAACAGACACACAAAAAATACTCTTTCATAAATCTACCATATTGGTAGTATTAAAAAAAAAAAATACCATTTTGGTAGAAACTCAACTCACCATTTTTAACTTCTCTCTTCGGGCTATTATTCTGTGCTCTTCTAGCGACGCTCTCTCTCGCTCTTACAGCCGCATCATAAGCATTCTGACTTCTAGACCTTTCTATAGACCTTAGCCTGTTCAAAGGGTCATTATTTGACCCCGAATTGACCTGCACCCTATTAGAATCCCCATTACAATTGACCTCAGGGGTAACATTCACACTGGTATTATTAGTATTATTATTACTCGGAAATAAATATTCGTAAGTCGAATCTCCGACTTCCAAATTAGGCAGAGACGACTTCCGACTTTTGTCGACGTTTTTCAACTTCTTCACTGGTAGCGGAGACGGTTTAGAATTTGACGTAGAAGCCATACATAGCCTTTCGTATAGTTCTTCGTTCTGATTGGCTGATGGAAAATTATTTGAAAATTCATCATTGGTCCCTGTTAAGCTAAGTGTAGTTGTCAAACTTAAGTGTCCATAATCAGAATCGGATTTAGTGAACGTGGTTCCGTATTTATTTTCCTCAGTATTTACTATGTTAACGAAATTAGGGTTCGGTTGATCGGTAATAGTTAGTTTTTGTTTGAATTCAAAATCGAATACGTCCGTTTCCGGTCCCATGACGGGTATGGCTGTGTGCGGAGGTTCTTTATTCGAAACTTGTATTACTGTGATATTGGTAGCTTGATGGTTACTGAAAGAAAAGTAAAAAAAAAGATTACGACACTTTTAATTTCCAGTTACCGACACCGAAAACTTTTTCATGTCATGAGTATGTGTTTATTTATTTATTATATACTTTATTATGTGTTATGTGGAAAAAACTGGACAAAAAAAAAGATTATGTGACTATGAGATAAAACAGTGTCTTTTAAGCCTCGTCCCCACTAGGAACGTTTGTCGAGCGACATGTGGCCCGGTGACATCGGGCGATGTCGGACATTGTTGAAACTGTTTTTGTCGCACAAATGAGCTGTCTAGAACACCGAGATCATTAAATATACTTGTTTTGTTTCGCAAGTACTGTTTAATCCACCATCTTCTCTTCTTTTTTGTTCTTGATGCATACATCAGAACTGATGTGGACGGAGACAAGACAGCGGGCGACGTGGGGTGATGTAGGGCGACGTCGCCCGATGTCTCCGGGGACACTTGTCGCTCGACAAATGTTCCTAGTGGGGACGAGGCTTTAGTCGCGGGCGGAGTTGAATTCCGAACGAAACGAAGGTTGCTAATTTTAATCCCGAACGTCAGTGAGGGATTTATATGATGAACATCCGATCATTGCGAGAGAGTTTATAAAGAAACCTGAGTGAAGTGAGGAATTCAAGCCGCCCAAGACAAAGACAGCTTTATCTTGTTGGATATTTCATACTCTACTTTTTACACCATCTAGGAGATAATTAAGTTTGCTGAGATTCTTTTTGAGGCGTGCGTGGAACACTACGCACCGTTGACGACTGGAGTTCGATCTGGACGGTTACCGGACGGTGAGCACCCATTGCTCGTCGTCCGCAGTGATTGGAAATTGGGGTCGGGTTCACGATGAGGCTATCTTATCGCGCAGTAGTTACTATTGACACTATCGCGGATAGTGGTCATTTCATCTATACTAATATTATAAAGAGGTAAAATTTGTAAGTTTGTATGTAGGGGGTAATCTCTGGAAGTACTGGTCCGAATGCTAAAATTTTTTCACCGATAGAAAACTGCTTTATTCCTGAGTGACATAGGCTATATTTTATGTACGCGGGCGAAGCCGCTGGCAAAAGCTAGTGAATGATAAAGATGATAAAAATCACATACCTCAAATTCTCATGGCTCGCATCCTTATCTCCATTACTGACCACAACTCTCTGCTTGTACTCTCCTTCAACTTCTTCATCACATATCCTGTCGATTTCTGAGAAGAATTCCTCATCACTGTCTGTTGTGCTGGTCCTAGAACAATGAAACAACATACAGTACCCAGTTACTAGGTTGTGGAAGAGAGATAGTCGCTCCTGCATCCGGTCAAGGGGTGCATCGTGGACGCAGGCTTGCGCACGGTGAGCCGTAGGTAGCTCGTCGCTCCCAAACTAAGCAGAGCTTGTGCTATGAACACTAGACAGCTAATAAACATAATTATATAATATTAATAGATAAATTACACCCAGACACAGAAAAAATGATCGTGCTCATCACACAGACATTTGTCTTGGATGGGAATCGGACCCACGACCGCCGACATAGCAGTCAGGGCCACAAACCCCTAGAGACCTAGAGTAAAATGTCTATGGTTACCTTACCTTTTAAATATAGAATCATCTAAGCAGATATTCTGGCCACAGATTTTCGCCACGCTCTTCCTAGGTTCGGTCTTGGCCTGACTAGTACTTGGTAAGGAAGTGAATGGCGTATCCCAATTGGAAATATCGATATTTTCTTCCGAAGATGTCGTCGGCTCCACTTCGGGTTCGCTTCGGGTAGGTTCGGGTCGAGCTTCGGGTCGGGTCGGTTCTTGAGGGGTCGGGTTGCTTGGTCGAGTAGTTGTTAACTCTATGCCAGGTACTCTGAAAGGATAATATATCACATAAATACGTTATGAACATAGACATATAGTCGAGGGGTGGGTGCAGGGAAGACCGTTATTTACCAATGAAAATCCCGTTTCCATAGGTCAAGTCGCTTCGGCATTTCGGAGATAAGCCAGCAAAATGCAATGGGCAATTTGAAATAAATGCTTTGATTTGATTTGATTTATGTTTCTTCGTTGCCTTTCATTCCAGTGCTGGGTTTTCCTTTAAGAAGCGAACCCATGGTTCCAGTAGGCTTCGACCACAGAACAGAAAATATAGGTAGAAGTGCCCCTAACGTGGCTAAGCACGGGAACCAGTGTCGCCAAACTCACACATTTGCGTATCAAATTGTACATTACACACATAAAAAACAGTAATATGATTGGCTACGAAGCTACGAATTACAAACTTAACTTTTACAAATCATATTCTTATTGCTTTCATAAATTAGGTCTTATTACAACGTAAGAAAGTTGTTATTATTTAACATGACACGAACAATAAAGAAGTTTTAACCAATTTACAACGAGTTCGGCTACTCAACGCTAGATGGCGCTGTAACCAATTTATTCTATTCAGAACGCTAGTGCCTTTGAAATAGATGCCATATTCACCTGCACTAGTATATAATATGTAATAGGCGAATTTCGCCTACTGTTGACACACGCGCCATATTTAAGAGGCACTTCCTCTACTTTTCTTTATTCCGTGGCTTCGACCCTACTGGCTTCCCTCTATGGAGGTCTACCTACCTGTCTGGTGGTGTTGGCGGTGTAGGAGGAAGGGGCGACATGGGGTCTCTGGCCGCAGCGCGTGGTGGAGGAGGGGGCGGCGGCGGTGCGGGCCCCATACAATACACGTTCTCTCCGCGACCTAGGATCTTCAGTTCGTGGAGTGTGTTCCGGAGAGTTGAGACCCAGTCCTGCATTGATTCCCTGGAAAGAAGAGGATAAGGTTTTTTAATTGAATTTATGTGGTAAAGGTTAGCCGAGATTGGGCTCTGGTTCAGGCCATGGTCCAGAGCAAGAGGAAATAAGATGCAGCCTCCTTTTGCGAAGCAATGATCTTCAGATTCAGTTGCTTTAACTGAAGCCTAAAGGACACAAGTGTGATTTTAATCAGTAAAAGTCTGACACGCCTTCTCCATCCACCCTAGAGCGAGAGAAGTTGTTTGATGATTTCGTACTTCAAAAAAAAAAAACAGAAGTTATTCAAGAATTTCACACACTTTTTTAACACCTTTGAACATTTTGCAGCCCTAGTAGCCGTCGTTGGTCCTTACCGGACGGTGAGCAGCCCATGGCTCGCCGTCCGGTAAGGATTGGTAGCTCGCCTCGTCCGCGCCTTCGGTACACTTACCAGTCAGGAGCCAGCATCCTCACAGCCCCACTGTCGGTATCCACCAGGAAGTCGTACTGATCTCCTGCATGAGGCTTCACGCTGGCTGTGACATGACGGGCTGCTCTAAGGCACGCGCGCCATATAGGCTTGTGGGTGACCGTAGCTGGGCTGCTGGCTTCAGGGTACTGTTCTAAGTACGGGGTCCTTCCATTGTGGACGCATAGCTGGGTCCACATCGGTTTTAGTGGTACTTTCTGGAAAGGTAGAAAGAAAGATAGGTTAGTGAATTTATTAGGGTCCAAAGTGCATAAAGTGGACGCGCGGTCCTATATAAAAGCCCCGATGCGGCTCGACGCGCGGCCATTCGTAACGGGGAGCCGCGCCCCGCGAACAATTTGCCACGTAATAATACATTAAGTTCTCCATCGATACGACCACATGCACACCGTTAACTTTGAATTGGCGACATTGCGTAGGTGTTCGCGGTGAACTGCTCGTTCACGCGATTGTTTCATTGGTTCACGGTCACACGACGGATGCCTGTGGCGGGCGTCCGTTTAACGCAGTTTGGGGCTTTATATTTTCGTATCTATTAAAGGGTAGAGGATATTGCATTTGTTTTCTTATTTATTAAGTTGCACCTGCCATGTTATGTTTCTGCACCACCCTAAGGTCGGCTGGCAGATAATGCCTAAGGCATTAAGTCCGCCTTTGTACAACTCTGTGCATACAGATTTAAATAAATAAATATTCGATGCGTACTGCTGTAGTGACCTCTATGGTGTCACATAGAAGTTAGAAAACTTGACGAGTCCGAGTCGGGCTCGCGCATGAAGGGTTCCGTAGCTTTATCTACTAGCAATATACAACATTTTCTTAATTCATGAATCCCCAAGCGACCACCGGTGGCCGCGCATCTATTGTCTTACTATTGTGTCTCTAATTGACGGTATCTGAAGGGTTAATAAAATTTATTTTATTTTGTTTTTAGTATTTGTTGTTATAGGGTCAACAGTTCTACAGCCTAGTGACAAACACCGAGATGGCAGCAGCCAGTACCGAAGCGGCGAGCAGTTTCAGTGTCATGTAATTTTAAACATTATCCTCAATAATTTTTACTTGTAAAAGTCACGAGGCCACGCGCGATTCTGTGGGCACGCCGACAAATCCAGTGACTCAAGCGATACTATGTATTATAACAATAAAAATAAAGTTTAAAATTATATGACACTGAAACTGCTCACCGCTTCGCTGCCGGCCACTGCTATTATCAGCGAGCTGTATATATGGCTCTCTAAAAAAATATATTCGATCTTACCTTGCTCCCCAAAGGCCTGAGTTTGCCGCTACCAACGTCATTGGGTATCCGTTTAAGATAGGCGTTCTTTTGTATCTCCCTGTAATATACTGGCCCTTCGTCTCTACTCGATGCCATCTTGATTTAGCTGTCATTCAGATGCTGGAAAGACAAATAAGACACAGTGACTATAGGTTTACTTTTAAGCAGGCGTGCTCCATCTTCAACCATATTTATAAATACTAGATTTTGCCAGCCGCTTCACCTGCATGTAAAAAAGGCTTTTTGGTTCTTCGAGCCGGATTGAACAGATACTCTCAATGCAAAAAAAAATCTATTGGTGAAATAATTTTGTTATATATGTGGGTAGTTTTATGCTAGCGCGCAATTGTCTTCGTAACTGTCGTCAGTTCAATATACGCTTGACTCGCACGCACGTCTTTTATTTAGCAAATTTCATCAATCCGATCAGTACTTCCAGAGATTACCTCCTACAAGCAAAAACACAAACTTTACCTCTTTATTACAAGCTTTTATTTAGTTTCACCTGACCCGATGTTTGTCTGTCATCAAATCTTATAAATTTAATTTGAAGAAGCATTAGCTTCTCGCTGAGTTCTAAAGTTTGTTCAGAAAATGGGTCAGTGTTGTACGAGTTTTCATAGTCTGCTAAGAGAGAAGCTGATTCCTTGCTTAGATCTGGGATGTAAGCAGTGCGGCAACCTCGTGGAATAAACTGTCGTGACATGTCCCGAACTACTTTAACAAACTTCTCATAATTGGTCGGCACAGGTTCTATGTCAATCAGCTTTGAATCAATGCCATCAGATAACATTTGCCAGTTGGCCTTCGGAAAATTGAATCGCCCAGGTTGGCCGCTGTAAAAGCAATCTGGCCAAATGGGGCTTCCTCGACCCATCTCTAGCACAGTGCCAGAAACACACACACACACACACACACACATGCCTCTCCACAGAACATGCGCCACCTGCTGCCCATCCTGCATTACCACCTGCAGTTTTCAACATCTATATGAGGCCAACAATAGAGCCGTACAGGTTGCTAAATATTGGTCAGAAAAAGTATAGTTTGAGAGCATCAACACGAAAAGAAGAAGAAGAAGAATTTGAAGAAAATGTCAGCATCAGCAGGGGCCCAGCTGGGTCGGCGCCTACTGGGGCTAGGGTTATTTGAAAAGGAGCTCGAGCACCGGTATGAAGGCTAGAAGGAACGGGGTGGGTTTTTTGTCAGAAAGAGTCTGACACTATCTCCCGCTCCACCCAAGAGCGTGGGTTGGCATAACATGAGTTTTGCCTACTAAAAAAAAGCCTATACTTACAAAAATACCTGTCTTCAATATTTTAAACACTTCACCAAGATGATTAACTCACAAACTATGTAAAAATTGTAATTACAATGAGTAACCAACTGATATATTGATAGATTACTCACTCAAATACCAATAAGTCACAAGTATTATCACTTATTCACTTGGCACCTATGTGTGAGTAAATAGATAATTTACATTATTTCATTCACATATACCTATCATACAGCGGTTGAGCTATCTTTCGGAGCGATGGAAACAGGTATAATTTTAGGCAGTAAAAGTCTGGCACGCCCTCGCGTTCCCCTTTTAGAGGTAGGCAGAACAGAGAGTAAAGTCCCACATACCTCCGTTGAAAAGGGAGGATCCTCCGACCGGTAGTTGGTTTCGGGCTGTTGTGTATATTCTTTTTCTTTTAATTGTTATAGACTAGTGCATGACTACGATCCCGCCTGATGGTAAGCACTGGTGCAATCTCTGATGGTTAGGCGGGCTAGTTTATTAAAAGCATATTCACTCTAGCCTTGAAGACACCCAAATTATAATCGGACAGGAAGACCGCAGCAGGCAAATTATTCCAGTCCTTCAAATCGCGCGGAGAACTTTGATTGCGCGATGCAGGATTTCGTTTTTTTTTTCGTAGTTCTTATGTGGCGTCATAGATGTCGCTACATACTTACAAGGTACTACGTAGCGTTGGAAGGCCTCCTACAAGGTGGACCGATGACCTAGTAAGGGTTGCAGGAATCTAATGGATGCGAGACGCACAGGACCGTTCATAGTGGCCACACTTGGGGGAGGCCTATGTCCAACAGTGGACGTTTTTCGGCTGAAATGATTATGGTGATATCTACAAGACACGACACAACCTGTAGGCCATACAAATATTTCTTTCTTCCGGGATTCTTCGTCTTAGCATGTTGATGGCAAAGATGCTCTACCTAGACATAGTAGGCAGAGTTACCCGCTCAAGGCTATATTTCAATTGAACAAAACAATGTATTATGAAGCACAGAAAACCTTTTTTTCATTAAAAAAATAAACAACTTCACTAAAAAATTTAATTGAATTTCAGGAGTTCCCTCGATTTTGGCAAGATTCCATCATCAGATCACAACTTGGTGATTATGGGACCGTTTGAGAAGTATACCCTTCCCAAAAAAATTTTTTTTTTAATGGATTGGCAAGCGATGACGTTATGCGCGATCAAACAATTAAAAAAAAATACAAAATCCCAATTGAGAAGCTCCTCCTCTTTTAGAAGTCGGTTTATTGTTATGGATTAACAAGCTTATAACTTGGTGAATTTTCATGATACAGTTATGAAATTCTGTACATAGATCCTTTACATAGAAATACTGGACACATATTTTGGGTTTTGCCTAAAACTAATGTTGTATTTATAGTTATGGAGTTGCAGATACCAGCACAAAATACTATAGTATGAATTAATAATTCATTAACCCTCCAGATACCGTCAATTAGAGACACAATAGTAAGACAATAGATGCGCGGCCACCGGTGGTCGCTTGGGGTTTCATGAATTAAATCCCAAGCGAACGCCGGCGTTCGCACACCCATTGTTTTTCTATTGGGTCTCTAATTATCTTTTTTTTATAATGTATAGGCTCACGTTTGACCACTATCTCACCTGATGGTAACTGATGATGTGGCTGACGATGGAACACGCTTGCCTAGAAGCAATCTATTCACTCTCGACTTAAAGACCCCTAGGTTATAGCTATCAGGAAACACAGACTACAGCAGGGAATTTCACTCCGTAGCTGTACGCATAATGAATGTGTTCCCAAAACGCTTTGTATGTATGGGTGGGATCTCCACCATGTACCAGTGGCGCAATGCCGTACGTCTTGTGGTCCGATGATGGAACCGACTTGGTGGAATAAGTACAGTTCGACGGTTGCCCCCAAGGAGTCGTCTCAACATGACACTGGCAGAATAGTCGCTACCGGCTCAATTGCCATTAACAGAAAAAAAAATAAATAAATTGTGTAACTCCAGTGCATATTCATCACAACGAGTTAAGTTGTGTCCTTGACACCTATACTGTTCTATCAATCTTCATCTCATTTCACACAATACAAAAATAGTTCTCAATTGTTTGCTACAGAGTATTATGTTAAAAATGAATATATTAGCTCCGCTGAGCTATTGGAAACTGATTGAAAATAATGTATGCAAGTTACCTTGGTCTCAAAAACGAAGTGAGCTCGTTAAACAATACTTTAACTACAAATTGAAGTGCAATTAGTTGAAAAACAATTAATTGTAACGAGTAGCATACTAAGTTTGATTGCGTTTCTGAATGTTATATCAGCATCTGCGATCAACAATTGACGCTCATATTAATTACGGAGGGCATACTGGACAACACAGGCTGTGACTCAGTTCGTAACTATTCGGTTACGTCCTTAAACAGACAAATAACTGTTCAAAAGTTTTCGTATAAGGCATGCAGTGAAAACTTTCGATTTACACACAATATACTACAATAGCCCGGAAATCTACACATGTAAGACGTAGATAGGGCTGTGATGCACTCGTTAATAACAATTATGTGTGCAAACGCAAAAGAAAGCGCAAAAAATGATTACCTTTATTTCCTGAGTGTAATACTTGCACCTTTCTCTTTGGTTTTTGAGTCAGTTATTAGCGTTTGACCTTCATGCTATATTATTATAGTGGCGGCTCACGTATTGATAGTGTTGTTGCGAAATAAATAGCCTTTATTTTAAATCACAAAACAATTATTTGACAGAAAACATGCACAATGAACACAAAGCACAGACGCCATATTAAATATTTATGACATTTGCCCTCTTATTGCCACAACGCAAATATATTATTTATTCACCCGCTGCAGTGAAGGTTCTAATATATTTTTTGTTTTGTTCAATAATATTGTGTCGAAAATTAATTAAAATATTTGAAAATAATACTAAAGTTGAAAGAAAAACAAAACGTTATTTCATGTTTTCCTTGTTTTCACACCTAAGCATAGACAAGAATTGTAAATGCAAAAATCAAACAATGGCAACATTTTTTCTTATTCATCATTGTTTATGAAACTTAGTTGATGTTTTTTGGCTGATAAAGTGAGGAAAACAAATAAGAAAAATAAAGGAAATGTAAGTAGACTTGATTCTATTATAACAGTAAGAAGCGGGTGCTTCAATCTGCGTTTTCAAAATGGTTTTTCTGAGGCGAATACATTGAATTGTTGCCTTGATTTTCAATTATCATCATTGCTGTCAAAGTATTTCAACTTTTTAATTTTAGTACGTGTCATTGCCACTGTAAGCGCTGCCGTCGATACTTATTTTGATCACGTGACCATTTCAACCGCCAAAATAATTGTCATTTTCTTCGCCGACCCACAGAATTTTCTGTCGTTAGAAGAAAACGGTTATTTTCCTATTTATTTCGCAGTTATTATCGCTAGAAATACTAAAAATCGTGTGCTAGTCCTTTCTTGAAAGTGAATCAACAATAAAAACACATAATCATGGCAAAAGTGCACATAACCAATGTTGTTGTATTGGACAATCCTAGTCCGTTTCTCAACCCTTTCCAATTCGAATTGACTTTCGAATGCATCGAAGAACTGAAAGAAGACCTAGAATGGAAGATGATATACGTTGGATCGGCGGAAACGGAGGAGCACGACCAGGTTTTAGACACAATATACGTGGGACCGATCCCCGAAGGCAGGCACATGTTTGTCTTTCAAGCGCCCCCACCTGACGTGACGCGGATCCCTGAAAACGACGCTCTCGGCGTGACAGTGGTGCTTCTAACGTGTTCTTACCGAGGACAGGAGTTTGTGAGGGTTGGTTACTTTATAAATAATGAATACTCGGAAAGTGAGCCGGAGTTACGTGAGAATCCTCCAGCAAAACCTCAGTTTGACAAAGTAGTGAGAAATATCCTCGCTTCGGAGCCTCGTGTGACTAGATTTAAGATTAACTGGGCTGAGCCTGACGCTGCAGCCGCGGCTGATTCTGGAGATGGAAACTTGGAATCATCACATGCACCCAGCAATGACTCTTATGCCTTCAATGCAGACAGTCAGATCAGTGGTATTGAGTTCCAAGGAAGTTTAAGTGGATATGGTGATAATTCTAATTCAATAGCTCCTATGGAATGCTGAGGTAAGATATTTTTTTAATACTGATCAATAGATACATTTATTTATTTTCATACGGCCAAAACATAGCTTATACCAGTCTGTTTATGTGTGAAACTCTGTACCACAGACAAAATAGAGCACTACAGAATCATATTTGAAAAGTTAGTCAAAAATAGGGGGATAAAAGATAATAATTCTTAATAATATAAGTTCATAATATTTTAAACCATTATTTTTAAATTTGTCAGAACATAGTATGTTTTAATTCATGAATCCCCAAGCGACCACCGGTGGCCGCACATCTATTGTCTTACTATTGTGTCTCTAATTGACGGTATCTGAAGGGTTAAGAAACAAGTAGGATATTACCAAATAACTTATCAGTTTGAGTAGTATTTTTACTGTCTAAAATCCACTAGTGTTTTTTTGATTCCCCTTTACGTTGCAGCGCCACATTATGTCTTCCGAGCATTCCCATATGTGTGTAGGTTTTATTCAAACAGATTTTACACTATCATTCATTCATTTTACAATACAGACGGTACTGTAAAATGTAATGTCTACTTTTATGTGTGTATATGTATTAGATAATTTGAATATCTCATTTTTATTTCTATCCATCTTATGGTTGCCTGGTAAAATGCTCAGTTAGTAATATCCCATAAAAGATAAGTACAGAAGACAATCTCATGTATGTACTTCACTTTTTATACCTACGCTTGGTGGACGCACACTAACTTTGATGAGCGGGCCGAGGCACTCTGAGGTATCCTGTCTGTGAATGGTGCTCATGTGTGCGTTGTGAGAGAGCACTTTGTATGAAGATTGACTGCTGTACCTATATATTTTTAAATACTGATCTCGTCTAGTTTAAACCGACCTAAAAGTTTATGTGTACCAGCTTATATTAGTTTCGAAGTTTGTCTGTCATCAAATCTTGTAAATTAAATTTGACCCACTTGCCGGTTACTGATTGAGTTGAAATTTTGCATACATGTGTAAATCAGATGACAATGCAAAATTATTATGACATGGAGTTCATCTGATGATGGAACAGGAAGGTGGGTATAGGATCTTGGTAATTAAATGACACAATCCCATCAAGTTTGAGCAGGTATGATTCGTCTTGACGATATAATTAATTTATACAGGTATACCGAGCTATAAAAGCTTGATATGAAAAAAAATATTTACATTAACCTTTTCTACGCCCATCTATATAATACGCGATGTGTCCTCCAGCGCCATGCAACAAATTGTTTCTATGTTAAACTAACTAACAAATGTTTCTATTGAATATAAAACAAACAAGAACTTATTATGTGTGAAAAAGTTAAAAATATGGCTAATAACAGGTCAATTTTCCATAAAAACAAAATAAAAGGTCTTGTAAAAGTCGTAAATTTATTTTATACTTCTAATCAAGTAGCGGTGCTGAGGGCACGAACATCTCGAACTTGTATACCAGTGATTGGCGTTCAAAAGCATAAAGTCACAAATAGATTCAAGTTGTAACATGTTTGGTCTTGCTTGTTTACATGTAAAATTTTCCTCAATATGACTCATGTTTGAACTTTAAAATTATAAGTGATTACTTAGGTACTAAAAATACTTTTTACAGTCATATTAGACATATACTGCCGCACTCAGAGATGCCCATTAACGCTAATCTCTGATTTAATAATTTTGTCATTGAATAATAGTCTATATCTTTATGAGGTTAAGTACCTTAGGTTTTGTTTTAATTGACATTAAAGTTAACCCTTCAGATACCGTCAATTAGAGACACAATAGTAAGACAATAGATGCGCGGCCACCGGTGGTCGCTTGGGGATTCATGAATTAAATGACGTCTCTGAGTGCGGCAGTGAGATGATAAATGATAAGTATTTATTTTGCAAATAGTTTAAAAAAAAAACACTTAACATGTAATTTTTTTTTTTATTATTATTGGTAGGCTCACGTTTGACCACCATCTCATCTGATGTAATTTTTTTTTGTCAATTTAAACTAGATGAGGCCGGTTTTTCCTAGCTGACTACTCTGAGAAGAAACACAACGTCTTGTCTCGGCCGAGCAATATTTTATTGTCTCGTCACTCGGTACGTGTGATCAAGTGCCTAAGCAAAAGTGACGTCCATATTGCGAGTTACTGCAGTGCACTCTAACATTCTGGCACTCGCACTGTGTAAACCGTTCATACAGGACATGCCAATGGCGGTTTTTTGTGTCTGTAGCCAGTAGCCCGTGACCCTAAGGCCGTCTGTCAACCGTCGCCGTCGCCGGGACTCAGACCGTCACTGAGAACGAGATTATTCGGGCCGAGTTTAGGTTTAAGCACATGAGTAGATAAACCGTACAGAGGCAAAGCTTCAAACAACCGCTCGAATCGGTTGCACTACTACAAGCGCGCGGGGAATGTGTGAGTGACCACCGTCCGCTTGTTGCGTACGCGACGAATACTCAACAAGCTGTTTGGAGCTTTGCCTCTGTCAAGGCTCGGAACCGGTTTAAAAAATACCGGTTGGCACCGGTTTATTTCGGTTTTCCTCCGAACTTTTCTTAAGAACGTGAACGTTTTAAGAACTTTATTTTAACCTGAATTAACCGGTTTATTCGGCGAACGGCATGTTGGTAAACGCGTTGCAACTTGTTTGGATGCCGCGCTGAATAAAATCTGAACTGCGCGGGTCGTTTCTTTATTGTGCGTCCGTATTAACCGGTTTTTATTGCTCTAAACCGTTTAATCCGAAAAAACCTTTATATAAATACTCTTCCAAATACCGGTTAAAAAAAACCGGTATATGCGAACGAAACCTAATGTAAAAGGTTTTGCGTCTAGTACATAATAACGGTTTGAAAATTTAACCGGTATCCGAGCCTTGGCCTCTGTACGGTTTATCTACTCATGTAGTTTAAGGTTCGCTCGGGTGACGGGCGTGCGGTGGACACATGGCCATAAAAATGTACGTACCGCTAAATCGGCGCCGTCATCTCGTTCTCGGTGACGTCCCGGTGAAAGCGGTGGTGGACAAACGGCTTTAAGCTGACTAGCTTTCTAAACCTTTTTTTTTTACGGTGGGCAAAAATCATCTTATGACAACCCCCACTCTTGGGTGGAGCGGGAGATAGTGTCAGACTCTTACTGACTAAAAACCCACCCCGTTCCTTCTAGCCTCTTCATACCGGGGCTCGAGTTTCCTTTCGGATAACCCTGGCCCCAGTAGGCTTCGACTTAGCTGGGCTGACAACTCCATGAGGCGCGCGGGAACAGTGCGCGCCGTCGACGTCTTGGGCTCGGTCCGGACAGTTACCGGACGGTCGGACAGTGAGCTACCCATGGCTCGCCGTCCGCCAGCCCACGTCTACGGTGGCTGGAAATCGGGATCGGAATCCCGGTTCTGACCCATGTCAATAATGTTTGTTTTGAAGCTCAGTATAGGTTAGAAGCTATGAATAATATTAATATGTTGAAGTAACCTTTTCTTGACCTTTGGTATGAAATCTAAAATTAAATATGATGTATAACAAGTTGTAGCAAAAATTAAAAGGTCAATATATAAATCCATGCTACCTATAGCCCGAAAGGTTTCGGAATAGTGACCACGTACTCATTCGAAGGCCTTCCACAAGGACCTGGTTTTTTTTTCGATGAGAAAATCATCTAATGACATCTCCCGCTCCTGGGCGGAGCGGGAGATAGTGTCAGACTTTTACTGACTAAAAACCCACTCCTGTACCTTCGTTGCCTTTCGTACCGGGGCTGAGCTACCTTTCGGAGCTAACCCTGGCCCCAGTACGCCTCGACCCAGGTATGAGCCTTCTGCTGTTGCTGACAGCTCCTTGAGGTGCGCGCCGTCGACGACTTGGGCTCGGTCCGGTCAGTTACCGGAGGACAGCAAGCTACCCATTGTTCGCCGTCCGCAAGGCCGCGTCTACGGTGGCCTGAAATCGGGATCGGAATCCCGGCGCCTGCAGGGGCGCTGTAAGCGACGTTGCCTGATACGGTCGGCCTCCTCTTTTGCTAGCAAAAGCAATCTGGTATCTAATAGATTAATCGATTTTATAGGTCAAGGAAATCGATTTTTAAATCGATCTTAAGGAATGAATACACACCTCTATATACTGTAGATAGATTTTAAATTTTTGAAATTCGAATATTTCCTGAATAAAGTAATCATATTACTATTTTAAAACGTTCAAAGCCACCTATTTTTCTCAGCATCAGCCTCTCAAGTAATTACTGAATCGATTCGAACTTCGATGCGATTTGATTGAAAAATATCGATCTTTAGGACGTATCACTCAATCACTATCCTAGTTTTGACTAGTTTTTGCCCGTGGTTTTGGCTACATGTAAGTTTAAAGATAATGCAATCGGAGAACTAAGACATAAAACATCTGAACAAACAGATTTTCACTTTTAGTTCAATGTCAATATTTTTTTGGCTAATTTCCAGTCTTGAATAGTTTTGTTTCATTTTTTATCTGTTTGCTAACTAGTGCTTGTGGCTTAGCCCGCGTGATAGGAGGAAATTGCCCCAAGGGAAAATACTCCTGGAATAAAAAGTATTCTATGTACTATTCCAAAGCTTGGTCTACCAATGTGCCAAGTTTCATCGAAATCCGTTAAGAACCTCCTTTTCAAGGTACATTTTTATGCTACCGCTCTTTCTTGATAGCTAGTTAAAAATATAAAAAAAGTACATCAATAGAAGCCTTGTACATTTAGTCGAGATTCTAAATGACGACAACTTTTCTGAAAAACTATTTCCTGGAACAAGTTTTGGGAAATATACCAGTAAATCACAGAATAACCGAAAGCCAACAGTTTTCAGGCATCGCGTGGGATTGCGTTAGATGAAGCAACAAGCTTTTAAACCATGCTCAATGTTGATGATAGGCGAGTGGAAAAGGACCCTCTTAAGCAATTAAAGCATGAATAAGTAACAAACAGACGCACACACATTCACAAACTTCTACCTTTATTATACTCCATTCGAAACAAGTTTAGCCATTAGACAAACTTATTATTACTGTCCTTTCAACCGATTTTGACTTTTATTGCGTTGGTGGCATGACAAATGGCGGCTGCAGTAAATAGTTGGTATTGTAACCACTTATTTGCTTTTAATGCCATCCTTATGCCTACGGAATAAAAGTTAAAATCAGTTGAGAGGACAGTAAAAAAGGTTTGTGTAAATGTGTAATCTTGTTGCAAATGGGATGTGTTGTAATAGTTAGTTTTCATCCAAACTCTTTTACAAGCTTTTATTTAGTTTCACCTGTCCCGATTAGGGAATGCAAATCTCGCGAGATTGGGGCTCGAGCGAGATCTCGCGAGATTATGAATAACAATATCGCGAGATCTCGCTAATTTCGAGATCTCGCGAGATTGGCAGTTTGTGTGGTTTTTTTGCAAATATTCGCAATATTTGAATAAATTAGGAAAAAAAAAATCGTATGTATTTTAAGATAACCGCGCGGGCTTGCGGACGGCGAGCAATGGGTGTCCGCTCGTCCGGTAACTGTCCGGATCGAGCCCACGTCGTCGATGGCGCGCACTGGGTCGAAGCCTGCTGGGGCCAGGGTTAGTTCCGAAACGTAGCTCAGCCCCGGTATGAAAGGCACGAAGGCAGTAATAGTCTCACACTATCTCCCGCTCCGCCCAAGGGCGGGTGATGTCGTTTGGATGGTTTTTACCTACCAAAAATAAAGTATTATGAGATAAAAATTAAGTCCGCCTTTGTACAGTATGTGCAATAAGCATTAATAAATAAATAAATAAATAAACGCTTATTTTCACGAATTTTTTCAATATATTTTTTGCATCAAACATTGTTTGACGTATCTGTCTATAATTTTTTAACGTCCGTGTGCTCGAGATCTCGCCTTTTTTTCGTCCGAGATCAATCTCGCTAATAGAGATTGCATTCCCTAGTCCCGATATTTGTCTGTAATCAAATGTTGCAAATTAAATTTGATTCACTTCCCGATTACCGATTGAGCTGAAATTTTGATGATGGAACCAGAAGGTGGCTATAGGAACTTGGTAGTTCAACGACACAACCCATCGAGTTTGGCCTCGTTTTATTCGTCTCGACGAGTATTGATGTATTGATTATATAGATATTATACTGTGCTATAAAAGCGTGCTATGAAACATTTTTTTTGATTAAATACTTGTTTTGTTTCAGATAACCAAATAATAGTATAGCAGATTGACTGGCAAGAAGACATGAAGTGTCTGAACACTTTATGATGAGACTCGTAACTTTGTATAGTGTACACATAATAATGGACTGATAGTTATTGACAGTCTATGGGTCGCTTCACAACGAGACGCGACGCGATGCGATGCAAAACAACTTTATTTAATACTAGCTTTCCGCCCGCGGCTTCGCCCGCGCGGACAACAGTTTATATCGCGCGGGCAGAGACCCGTGCCCAGCAGTGGAATTATAGGTAGCCTATGTGTTATTCCAGTGTCTCTTCTACCTACCTACCAAATTTGATCTTAATCCGTTTAGTAGTTTTTGCGTGAAAGCGTAACAGACAGACAGAGTTACTTTCGCATTTATAATATTAGTAGGGATACAACCTTACTTTTAGTGTATGCGAAACCCGAAACACGTGTCTAGTATTTTTATATAAAGAATCTATGTACAAAATTTCATAACTGTATCATGAAAAATTACAAAGTTATAAAGCTTGTTATGTCAGCAAAAATACATAGTCACCGGGCCATCCTGGCAACTGAGGGGTGGTTTTGTACTTGCACCCAGCTGTTTGATGGTCCCTTATACCCGCTATGATCTGCCGTGACCTGTGTTGTACTTAATGACAGTGGTGTCCAACTTGTGACCTATTTAAATATTTTTGGGGAAAAAATAACATGGTGTAAAAATTATTGATCTTAAATGAAATTTGTAACTTTTTCCCTTAGTAAAAAAATTAATTTTTTGAGTGGCGCATCGTGTAGAATCGCGTCGCATCGCGTCTCGATGCGAACTGACCCTATGAGTTACTATTTCATGAAAACTTACTCGATTTTAGTTTAGAAAAGTTAATTTTTAAGTATTTTTAATTTATAATAAGCGATAGTTGTATTTTTGTATATTAATAAGTAGGTTTCAATTTGTACGTATATTTACTAGTTCTACCGACCGTGGCTTCACTCCCGTCAGTTTAATACTTTTCACCACAAAATTTATCAATAAGGGCCGAGAATGCGTAAAGCGGACGCACGCGCGGTCCCATACAAAAGTTCAATTGGGCCCGCGCCCGTTTTGCTACGTAATATGTTAAGTTCTCCATCGACACGCCTACATGCATACCGTTAAAATTTAACTAGTGTTGCGTAAGTAATAATCCGGTGTCCGCGACGGGGATTGCTTTGTCACGCGATGGGTACCCGACACGGGAATCCGATTAACGCAGTTTCGACCCTAAGCATATTTTTACCGTTTTTGGGGTAGTCAAATTTTTTCTTGTAATCCTCTTTTCTCTGTTGTTTTACCTATTTTATTATATCCATACTAATATAATTGATAAATTATGTTTAGTGTTGGACACACAATACACTACGACAAATAGAGATGGAGCATTAACCAAAGACGTGAGTGAAACCGCGGGCGACAACTAGTATAAATAAAAAGATATGTAATAAATAAAATGCAATACAAAGGGCCAGGCCGGTATTTTTAGAACTGTTTTATTTCAATGATGAAAAATACTGGAATGGCTCCGAGATTTAAAATCCAGTGTCAAATAGCCTTATGAAATAGCCTTATTCCTTGCAATATATTATTAGGCTTATTATCCACGGACGCGTAGCTTCATAGACACGTATTTGTCTCCTGCCCTTCGGCGGGGAAGGAGTCGAACATTAACTGACTTAAACTCACTTCGTTGCCCCTCATCCCAGGGCCTGGCTTTCCTTTCAGAAGCAAACTCATGGCACCCAGAAGGCTTCGACCCTGCTGGGGTATCCCCACACCATCCGTATGGCCATTACTCTCTGGCATGAGTTCAGCTTGGCTGCCGGTTGCTTTCACAGCGACGGCGCCCACACCGGCGCTCCATAAAAGCCCATGGACCGAACGATGCCTGTGACCTAGACCATGAAGTTTATAGTAAGACGGTTTTAATCTTCTTTCAGTGTGGGTAAGAGACGGAGCTATACAGGTTGTCTAGCGACATCTCCTACCCACGCTGAAACAAGATTAAAACAATCTTTGAACGCCATGGTGACCTCGCAAATAGAGTCTCCGGCAGAAGGCGTCTGGACCCCCTAAGTTGGGCAGGAGCCGCTTGTGGGCTGCCCCAGTCACGTCATTATACAATTGAAATACGCTTGCGTGAAGCTTACATACAATATATTTCATAATAACTATGAAACAACTAGCTTTCCGCCCGCGGCTTCGCCCGCGTGGACTACAGTTTATATCGCGCGGGCAGAGACCCGTGCTCAGCAGTGGAATTATAGGTAGCCTATGTGTTATTCCAGTGTCTCTTCTACCTACCTACCAAATTTGATCTAAATCCGTTCAGTAGTTTTTGCGTGAAAGCGTAACAGACAGACAGAGTTACTTTCGCATTTATAATATTAGTAGGGATAACATTTCCACTCCGTCGAAAATTTGACGACGAATACGCGTCTATGAAGCTACGCGTCCGTGGACAATAGCCCTTATTGCAGTGTGTGTATCATTATTGTTATCACTGCCTCTATTTTTGTTTATTTGTTCTTCTGTCATATTATGTCAAAATTGTATTTTTACTTCCTAAGTTTTTATTAAATAGTAACATTATTAACATGACTGATAAAACAACTTTATTTTCTTTTATATTTATTTAATATTTAAACTCTATTCGCAATATAATTAGACATTTAAACCAATCCTTTTTTTACTGTCCGTTCAAGCGGTTTTGACTTCTATTCCGTAGGCATAAGGTTGGCATACAATGCAAAAAAAGTTGTTACAATACCAACTATTTACTGCAGCCGCCATTTGTCATGCCACCAACGTAATAAAAGTCAAAATCGGTTGAACGGACAGTAATAAAAGCATTTGTTTAAATCTCATCTTCAAATCCACTGAAAGTTTTATACAATACGTTAATTGGTTGTCGCTGCCGCGCAAGCGAGAGTCACAGCCTTAGAAATGATCCTATAACAGTGGCAACGCCAGACATATTAAATTTAGTACATTTTTATCTCGTATGGCGTCGACTGTAAAATGTTGATAGCAAGGCGTAGATTTGACCTGACATAATTTATACAGAAATGCCTTCATATCTGGCATTGGTTGTTGCATAAACGACGAACATATACGCCTAGGTGACCACATAAACGCTGTGTTGAAGCATCAAAGATCATTATGTAGGTTGACGTTGCGTTGATAACGCATATAATTATGCCGCATTCGTAGCGCACGGAAATCGTATTGATACCGCATAATTGCTTCGTTCACGGCACAGACGATGCGTTGACTGACACCTCATAGATGCTGCATTCATTGCATATATGTGTTGTGTTGACACCGCATAGATGCTGTACTTACGGCATAGAGACGATGCATTGATACTGCATAAATACTGCGTTCATGGCACATGACGTTGTGTTGATACCGCATAGATGTTGCGTTCATGGCACATAAATATTGCGTTGATACCGCATCCATGCTGCGGTCATAGCACATGGACGTGGCGTTCATACCACATAGATGCTGCGTTGATACCGCATAGACGTTGTGTTCACGGTATATAGACGTTGCATTGTTACCGCAAAGACGCTGAGTGCACGGACGATGCGTTGATACAGCATAAATGCTGCTTTCATGGCATATAGACGTTGCGTCGATACCGCATAGATGCTGCGTTCATGGCATATAAATATTGCGTTGATATCGCATCCATGCTGCGGTCATAGCACATGGACATGGCGTTGACACCACCTAGATGCTGCGTTGATACCGCATAGACGCTGTGTTCATTGCACATATACGATGTGTTGATACTGCTTAGATACTGCATGCCTGGCACAGACGATGCGTAGATACTACATAGATGCTGCATTTATGGCACATAGACTTTGAGTGCATTGATACCGCATAGACGCTGTGTTCACGGTACATAGACGTTGCATTAATACCCCGCATAGATGCTGTGTTCACAGCACAGACGAAGCGTTAAAACCGCTTAGGTGCTGCGTTCACGGCACAGACGATGCGTTGATACCGCATAGAGGTTGTGTTCACGGTACATAGACGTTACATTGATACTGCATAAATGCTGCGTTCGCGGTACAGACGATGCATTGATACCACACAGATGCTGTGTTCACGGCACATAGACGTTGCGTTGATACCGCATAGATGCTGAACTCACGGCACAGACTTTGTGTTGACTTTGCAATTGATGCTGCATTCAAAGCACATGGAAGTCTCATTGATACCGCATAACGTTTACAACACACAGACGATGCGTTGATACCGCATTGATTCTGCGTTCACGGCACAAAGACGTTATATCACAATGTCATCATTTTTTTGCCGTGATTTGAAAATCGACGCAAAGAAACAGTAATAATCAAGAGATATAATTATGTATTGTTCGGACTGGGCTTCGCAACTTCACGTGGAAGCACTTTGCATGCTATTTAATATTCTGGTGCCTCAAGATAGGTTAGCAACGCCGGGGTGTTCAAATAAGTGATTATGAATTACAAAAATGGTGGTAATAGAAGAGAGACATCACAGACTCTGATTCATACACTTAAAAAGTCGGCAATATGTATGCAAACTCCTGGTTATTGTAATCGCCTTCACGATGTTTTGTCGAACTCTTAGGGCTATATTTCACCGAGACATGGCGGGGCGTCCAGTCGCCGCTACCATCAAAATGTACCCAGCTCTATAGAGAGTTACTCATCTGCCCCCTAACCAGCCGTTTCGCTTGTGTCGAACGCTTCGAGTTGACCTTGCCGCCAATTCAGCTCTATAGAGAGTTCTCACCTGCCCCCCTAGCAAAGTAACAACCGTTTTGCTTGCGTCGAACGCTTCGAGTTGACCTTGCCGTCAATTCTTTTGTTTTGACCACGTGACTGAGCGTTGAGATGACATCATTCCCGTACATTTAAAGCTTTCTACTAGCGTTATCTATTGCAGGTCTTTGCTATGGGTACTGGTGTCAATTTGGTGGCACGACCAGCTCGGATGTGTGGCGACTCTAGTGTCTGTATGGTGTCTAGTTTGGTAGCTTGGGGCTATATTTTGCTGCCATGATGAAATATAAGCCCTTGCTGATAGAATAGTCAGGGCTTGCTTTGCCTATAGTTCGGGGTGTGCGGTGCACACGAGCGCTGGGTCTGAGGGGGCGCCGAGCGCCGCTCGCGACAGTCCAATAAAAGGTCATTATACTAATTTCATGATTTTTTGGCCCTCCCCCCCTCTTTGTCACAGCTGGTCACATTTTGTGGGACTACCCCCATAGTGTGACTCATCGATGTATAAAAAATATATTTTAGTTAATTTTATATAAGTAGCAATAGTATATAGTTGTGATTGACAATTAACATGGTTTTTAATATGTGTGTAATGATGTAACAAATTAAGAAGCTGGATGAATTGATTAGGTATTATTAAACTTATAAGGCTAAAAAACTCTTTTTATTTGTTCCTACTAAACCTTTGTTGGAGAGGGCACTTATCATCATCATTTCAGCCGAAAGACGTCCACTGTTGGACATAGGCCTCCCCAAGTGTCGGCATAATGACCGGTCTTGCGTCTCGCATCGAGGGAGCCGCCATCTTGTGGGAGGCCCACTAACGCTGCGTCTTTTGTGCGTGTTGACAGTAATGACGTATGGCTCCGAAACGTAGTCGCTTACAATGGGCGTCATCAGAAGACAAAAGTCACTCAAAGGGCAATAGAAAGGGCTAAGATGCTCGGAGTTTCCTTGCGTGATTACATCAGAAATGAAGATATCCGCAGGAGAACCAAGATTACCGACAATCCGAAGAATCGCCAAACTCAAGTGACAGTGGGCTGAGCATATTGCTTGCAGTGTTCAATAACAATAAATTGATAGGTTAACTGAGTTACAGATTAAAATATATAGGTACAGAAGTCAATCTAAATACTGTGCGCGCTCTCACAACGCACACATAGACACCGCTCACGGACACGATATCTCGGAGCGCCTCGGCCGGCTCGTCGAACAGTTCCGGCTCAAACGCCGAGCGTAGGTACCTATAAAAAGTAAAGTACATACGTGAGATTGTCTTCTGTACCTATCTATTTTGTGGTTAGTCAGTAAAGCCAATGACCCTTAAATAACCTGATTGTTCAATTATGGACTTAAGGAAGTACATAATCAAATTAAAAGGTCGGTCATACAGTGTGTAGAAAGGAGATTAACAAATCGAGAAAATACCCTTCTTGGCTGGTAATTTTGATTTAAATTTTTTTTAATAGACATAAACTAGTGCTTGACTGCGATCCGACCTGATGGTAAGCAGTGATGCAATCGATGATGGTGCCCGTGCTCTCTACCCAACCCCCAGAGGCGTAGCTACCGCCGTATCAATTATACGGGGCCCCCAAGCTACAGGGGCCCAGACTTAGGCCAAAATTTGTAACATGTTTTCAATAATCTTTAAAAAATACATGCCAGCTATGTATGGGAAAAGTTTAATTCTTCTTCGAAAAATGTAAGAGGTGTTTTTTAAAGACTCTCCTCTTTACGTATTCAAGCGGCCTTAGTCGGAACGAAATAAATTACCAACCAACCAATATGCCCGTGGGATAGCCGGCTTCTCATAATAAGAAATTGAATCCAACCTTTTGTTACGCCCACGATAAATATTGGAAAGGTCAGCGGTGCTCTCGATATTGCTTTGTCACAATATTACCTGCAGGAATAATATTCCCATGTCTTTTTAAGATCCTTTGGGCTTTTGCAGGCTTATAATGAACGCCTACGACTTTCGCTTGATTGAACGAGGTTCCGGTACCTCGATATGTTTTATTTTCCGTTAAAAATTATGTGTTCTCATGGGACATGACTTTTCTATGTCAATGTGTCAACTTTCCGATGCGTTTCAGTGAACACTCCCTTAAGAGTGTCGATATATACGTATTTTTTGCGACTTAGCAAGGACGCACGTCATTCGGTTTCCGGATTAGGTTTCCCGATCAGGAATTCAGATTCGGTATTCCGTGAGAGACACACGGAGAAAATTTCGAAACGGATGTCAGGTTTTTTCTTTGGAAAAAATAAGAACGTGTGATAAGAGCATTTCAGTTTTCGAATCTGAATTCCTGATCGAAAAACCTAATCCGGAAACCGAATGTGTTCGTCCGGCCTTAAACACCCGTATATTTTTTTTCGTTAACTTACGAGTAGATGTTCCATTTTTTCATAGCTTTAATGGACTGCAGATTTGAGTATATGGTTTTAATTTCAACTCGATACTTCCGCGCGTTCAAGGGTCTTGACAGACAGACAGACGGACAACAAAGTGATCCTATAAGAGTTCCGTTTTTCCTTTTGAGGTACGGAACCTTATAAAGTATTTGAAAGACTGAAGACTAAAAGAAAAATTATCAAAAACTGGGGTAGTCTGAGAAGGATCACAAAAACTGTCAGTTATCAATATTATTCTGCGCAAACATTTTGAGTAGGGTACGGCATTGACTGAATGGTTTCTCCCCAAATATTTGTGGAGGATAACAATGATGAATGCCGTGTAAATAAACGGGACTGTCGAGAAAAACTCCGTCCAATACGGGTAGTGTTGCCAGGCGTCCGGATAAAGCCGGACATAGTCAGGCTTTTTAGTTGCGTGTCCGGCCAAATTTGAGCATTTTTGGCTTTTGTTAGGCTTTTTAGAGACCATTTTGTTTAGAATTGTCATTAGAGTTTTGCCTTACCTTGTATCGCTAGCACAAGTAGAGCGGACATGCAATAGTCTAGCAATAATATCACTTAATTTTATTGTTTTTTCCGTTTTTTTTTTTAATTTAAAAAGATTTTAAGAATTTTATTAGACTTAAAAAAATATCGGCCTTTTTGACTAAATGTCCGGCTAAATAGGATAGATTGTCCAGCTTTTCAGTTTCAGGATCTGGCAAACCTAAATACGGGCGATGTTTTCCGAGCTAGTGAACATCATCATCATCATCATCTTCCTACCCTTCACGTTTTTTCTTCGATTCTGTCCTATCACTCGTCACGCTATCATTAACTATTTTCGGAGCTAGTGAACGATGAAGTTTATTTATTTACTAGCTTTTCTCCGTGGCTTCGCCCGCATACATAAAATATAGCCTATTGAATACGCTAATTGAATTTTGAGCAGTGGTGGCCGAGTGGTAACGGCCCTGACTTACGAGTTGTAGTCGAGTTCACACCCAGCCAGGCGCATTACTTCGTGTAATTTATTTCATCACCACTGCTTTCAAAACAGTGAAGAAATCATCGTAAAGAAACCGGCATGTCCTAGAACCAAAAATTGGAAGACATGTGACATTCATCAACCCGCATTGGGCCCGCGTGGTGAATTATGGCCCATTCCCTCTCCTAGAGAGGAAGCTTGAGTCCCAGCAGTGGGAACATTAAAAAGCTGACTATGCTATATATGCTATTTATATTGGAGTCGTACTATCGTTTAATGTCATACCACAGATACACGGATCAATGGGTATTTACTGAGACATTTGTTACGCTCGTTTAGTTTAGTAGCTAAGAGGGAAATAATCACGTGTAACCTATTACCGTAGTGTACCGTTAAAAGCGCAAAACCTCAGACACCCCAAATGATTTTGAATTCAATTGACCTAATTATGTGACAAAAAAAAAACATAAAAAAAATTATTAAAGGTTTTATGTGCATTTTTGGTTTGTTAAAATTCATATCTGCATTAAAATAAGTACTTTAATTATCCCGTATATGAAAAAATTTGATTGGACTACAACTATTTGTGTTTGTTTACCTATTTCGGCGGGTTTGCGCACGTGATGGCTTGACCTATTCATAAATAGACAGATCGACGTTCATAATGAAGATTTTTTTGAAAAATGTAACCTATTTTAAAAAGTGGTTCAATTGATTCTGCTCGTTATTCTGATCAAACTAATTTCAGGTTTTGCGCATTTAACGTTACACGTTGTATGCAGGGTTGTTTGTAAAACACTAAGAACCTTGCAGGACTGTATTACTAACATCATAACAATAACAACAAACCTTCCAGATTTCGTTATTTTACTTTTCAACTCTGTATTTAGCTATAACTACCAATGCAAGCGCATCAAGCACTTCAGCCACTACTAGACAGGGACACCCTCCGCTATTGCACTATCGCTTGCTTTGCATAGACTTCGTAATATTTTGAATGTTCTATTTATATAATTTTATTTTTGTATGAAAATCTAATGAACTAAAATATGATAAATTTTTAAAAGTCATAGGCTGTTGCTTATGATGTCCTAAAAGGTTGCCGGTGTTTTACAAATAATCCTGTATAATTAACTAGCGGGCCGGCATTTTTTTTTTTTTTTAGAATCGGAAAGCAGCGCCATCGGGTTAAAAGGTATTCTCAAACTGTCCAGTGACCCATTCAAAAATCAAAAACCGAAAAATATCGAACCGTCCTGTGCTAAATCGACTACTCTACATAACCACTACATAAGTAGTGGTTAAATAGAGTAGTCGATTTAAAAAAAAAATGGGCAAGTGCAAATCGGAATGTACTGGGACATCATATCTTCATTTCTTTAATTTTGAGTCATATCTTCAGAACAGAAAGCAAATAACGGAAGTCAATAGAGTAAACATTACTACAGGGCCTCAAGTCTGCTATTACAATAGTGTCAGAATGGTCTATCATTGACTTCATAATTGTTGATTTTGACAAGTTTTGGTAATCTAGAAATATAATGGCGTCATAATGACTTTCCAATGGTCAACCACTGACAGTTCATCGAAAGAAGTGGCTTAAAATGGTAATCTCGTACATAATGACAAATGAATATCTGACGTATGCGGTAATTTGCAAAACTTTTGACAGTTGTTTTGATCAGTGACCTACCATTAGAACATTATTGTGCAGTTATTGGTTTTAATAAGCTTGATATTGTCATTCTACTACCACTCTATTACGAGGCCATTGACCGATCAATGACTGATCATTATGATTTAGCAGATTACGAACTTTTAGCAAAATGGCAATGGGATCGTGTTGGAATGACGAATTTATAAGAATAGCAGACTCGGGCCCCTGGACGAGAAGAGTCACATCTTTCGCAAGCACGTGAAGTTATGTATGGTGTTCCACAGGGAAATGTGTTGGGACCTCCCCTGTTTACATTATATATTAACGACCTGCCTAAGTCCACAGTGCAGCCGATGAACCTTTTCGCCGATGATAGTGTTGTGACGATTGAGTGTAAAAATAAAGAGACATATAAATATGACATTAAAAATTCATTAATTGCAATAATAGAATGGCTTAATAATAATAACTTAAAGATAAATTTGAATAAAACTAAAATTATGCATTTTAGTCAACGCACTCCGACATTAACTAATAATCTTGACATAATTTATAATAATAATAATATTGACGAAGTTGAAACAACAAAATTTTTAGGATTAATTATTGACAAGAAATTGAACTGGAAAGCACATATTGAGAGCATAAGCAAGAAAATAAGTACCTCAGCTTTTGCTCTGTACTCACTGGCTTCAGTGGTTAGTATTCATGCTTTGCTCACTGCATACTACGGCCTAGTGGAGTCAATATTGAGATACGGTATTATCTTTTGGGGTAATTCGACTGACAGGGAGTTAATTTTTAAAACTCAAAAGAGATGCATAAGGGCGATGTTTAAACTTGAAACGACTCAGAGTTGCAAGCCTTATTTTCAAAAATACCTTATTTTGACATCACCTTCTTTATTTATATTGGAAAATGCGATATTCGTAAGAAACAATCCAAATTTATTTTCTCGCATGGCAGATCGATTTCCTCGTAACAGACGTGACAATACTCAAATTTGTCAATATCGAATTCGTCATTATCAAATTTGTCGTTATGCGAAAAAGTGTCTTTTGCATGGCTCCAAAAGCCTTTAAAAAGAGAGTTAAAAGTTTCCTAGCAGATAAAGCTTACTACAATTTAAATGAGTTTTTTAATGACAAATTTTGAACTTTTGACATACTTATTCATTTTTATTTTATTTTTTTGCTAAATTCTTTTTTATTTAAGACATTTTATTATTAGTATTGTTTTTTCTTTTTAATAATAATAATAATCTTATTATTGGTTTGATTATAATTGACATTTATAATTATTAATTTGACATTGTAATTGACATTTATAATTATTAATTTGACATTATAATTGACATTTATAATTATTAATTTGACATTATATTATTATTTTGGAGAAAAGGGGCTATGCATCTCCCATAGTGTAGGAGATGTAGTCACTGCGACCTAAAAGATCTATTGTGACTCGCCACCTTGTTAGAGTAACTCTTTTAGCCGGGAGGCTTCCAGGAAGTCTAGAATACTCCTAGCTTTGAGAGTTTTAATCTCCTCCGGGCGAATAATGTGTCGACCCAGATGGATACTCCGTTTGTGGATAAGGGGCCCACATTCACACAACAGGTGCTTAGGCGTCTCCCTCTCCTGATTACAGTACCTGCAAACATCAGTGTCACTCAGTTTCATGTGAAAAAGGTGCCTGTTTAATTTGCAGTGGCCGGTTAAGGCGCGGGCTATCGCACAGATGTTCGTCCTGCTAAGCTCAAGAAGCTCGGCAGTTCGTTTTTGTGAGTAGCCTTCTATAAGAGATTTGGCGTGTAGCAGTCCTGGTTGTAACAACCAGTGCTTTTTTGAATCGCCAAATAGGTTGCCCTTAAGGGTCTGCATGGCCTGGTTCTTTGAGATACCACAGAAAGGTTCTGGTCCTATCTGATGACCCTGAGCCCCAGTCCTTGCAAGTTCGTCGGCTTTTTCATTGCCAGTAATTCCAGAATGACCCGGTACCCATCTCAGAATAACTTTATTCCTTTGCCCCAGGTCATTTAGTTTGTTAACGCAGTCTTTTACCAGTTTCGAATTTATTGTATTCGAGTTCAAGGCGTTAAGAGCTGCCTGGCTATCTGAGTAAATCAGAATTAATTGATTTATGTAGTTTCGTTGACGGTTGGCTTCCGCACATTCTATAATGGCGTATACCTCCGCTTGGAATATGGTGGCATATTTACCCAGATTCAAGCTTTTGCTGAATTTCGGGCTAATGCCAAATATTCCACATCCTACATTCTCACCCATTTTGGATCCGTCTGTAAACCAGATCAGGCTTCCAGCCTTGCAAGTAATGAGGTTGCTTGCCCAATCCTCTCTGCTCGGCAGTTCCACTGTGTAATTTCTTGTGAAGCTACACTGTGGAAGCATGACGTCTGTTGTCATAGCTAGCTGATCGTGTTCAAGCACTGATTCGTGTAGCGATCTCAGTGCTTGAGAGCGCCAGTTTACTTTGCCAGTGCTGTTTATTCTATACATGCCCGCTTTCGCCTCCTTCGCAATTAATAGATGAAGTGGCGGAAGGTTAAGCAGGGCATTTAGAGCAGCTCCTGGGGTTGTAGACATGGCGCCTGTTGATATAATGCATGCAAGTCTCTGCAAACCATTAAGTTTGTTAATGACTGTCACTTGGGATGTTTTCCTCCACCATACTACGCAGGCATACGTTATTATCGGCCTGACTATGGCGGTGTACAACCACAGGGCGATTTTAGGGTTTAGGCCCCATTTCGTCCCTGCTAAGCGACAGCATATTCCTAAAGCTATTTTAGCCTTTTGAATCACATTATTAATGTGAGTATTCCAGGTCAGTCTCTGGTCGATAGTTACGCCCAGGTACTTGACCTCATTGGAGAATGGTATGCGAGTCCCCTTTACAGTGGGCGTTACAAGTTTGTCCAACTTTCGCTTCCTAGTAAAGGGGACTATTGTTGTTTTACTCGGGTTAACCGATAAATTGTTCTCTGTGCACCATGTGTTTATAACGTTCAGAGATCTTTGCAGTATAGATGATACCGTGCTGTGACAGGGGCCGATAACACAAGCCACCACATCGTCAGCATAACTGTGTACATCTAAGTCTCTTTTAAAGGCTTCAACCAGCAATTGGTCAACAACGAGTAGCCATAGAAGTGGCGATAGAACGCCTCCTTGTGGGCACCCTTTAGTTGTTTTGAAGCTTTTTGTAGTTCCGTGTAAGGTAACACTGATAGTTCTGTTGAGGAGCATGAATTCGATCCAACGAGTAGTTGTCTCGTCAATCCCTTTCGCCTTCATTCCCTTGGAAAGGGCGTCTATGGTGACGTTGTCGAAAGCTCCTTCAATATCAAGGAAAGCACATAGGGCTATCTGTTTATCTTCCAAAGCCCTTTCGATCCTGTCTGTTAGTTCTAACAGAGCAGTTTCTGTGGATTTTCCTTTTTGGTAAGCATGTTGCTTCGGATGCAGAGGGTTAGCCCTTAATGGTCCATCCCTGATGCATTCGTCTATAACCTTTTCCATACTCTTGAGTAGGAAGGAGGTAAGGCTTATTGGTCTGAAGGACTTTGGTTGAGAGTAGTCTTTCTTACCAGCCTTTGGGATAAAACAGACTTTAACTGTAGTCCATTTCTCAGGTATATATCCCCAGGCAAAGCTTGCTCTGAAGATTTTGATTAAGATAGGGATGAGTATAGTCTTCCCTTGCTGCAGGAGAGCTGGGAAGATATCGTCATCACCTGCAGACTTAATCGGCTTGAATGAGTCTATAGCCCATTCTACCTTGTTTGGTCTAAAGTACCTCGCCGCTCTTCTCCAGTCTTCATTTGTAGGCCTGGAGAGGCGGATATGAGGTGAATATGGTACGATGATGTCTTGTGCCATCACCGAGCCAGGGAAGTGTGTTGACGCCAAAAGTTTCAGGGTTTCCTCCGCTGATGCAGTGAAGGCACCGTCTGGTTTCTTTAAGAGTCCCAGTTGATTCGTAGGCGATTTGGATAAGACTTTGTGGATTCTGGCTCCTTGAGGGACTTTAGTAATCTCCTCGCAGAACTTCCTCCATGAAAGTCTTTTCGCCTTTCGGATTTCTTTATTATAGGTAGTTAAAGCTTTCCGATACCGATCCCAGTCGTCAGTCGATTTAGCCTTATTGAACAACCTACGTGATTCCTCCCTTAAAACATCGAGCCTTTTGTTCCACCATGTCACTTTTCTGTCCCTCACAGTTCTTAGAGGACAGCTCTCTTGGTAAGAGGCTGTAATGGCTTCAGTAACTTGAGTGACAGCATAGTCCAATGTTTCAGGGGAGCGTATGGTTTTAGGGACGTCTAGGAGTCTCTCCTGGAGCTTTCGTCTGTACAAGTCCCAGTCCGTGGTTTTCGCATCCCTAAAAGTGATAATTCCGCAAATGTTGGATGTATTCAAAGCGAATTCAATAAGTCGATGATCAGACATAGATGGTTCATCACTGACATGCCAATTGGTTATCAGCCTGGCAGTGTGAATAGTAGCGAGAGTTACATCAAGAACTTCCTTCCTCGATTTAGTTACAAAGGTCGGTTTACATCCCTCATTAACTATTTGGAGGCGGTTAGTTAGTACAAAATCATGAAGCAACTCACCTCTATCGTTGATGTCAGTGCTGCCCCAGTTGGTATGGTGGGCGTTGGCGTCACACCCAATGAGAAGCTCGGCATTGTTGGCATAGGCGTACTCTACTACCTTTGCAAGCTCCTCGGATGGGTCGGTTTTCGTCCCGTCCAGGTATGCCGAGCACACGATGAGGCGTCCATTTCCGCTCTTGACATTGACATAAGCTGCAATCAGGTCATCGCTGCACAGGCCTGGTATGCATAAGAAATCAATATTATTATTGAAAAGTATACACGCTCTTGGTTTGACTCCACCGATATGATGAGCGACCTTACCTGCAGAGCCCAGTCCAGACACCGTGTTAGTATTAGCCAGCCACGGTTCCTGGATAAGAGCGATGTGAAGGTTCTTTTGTGTGAAGAGTTTTTCCAGAACAGCCGTGGCTGCTCTGGCGTGATGCAGGTTTATCTGCACCACTTGTGTGTTTATGTGTGTCTGTGTTATGGTGTGTTTGTGTTGCGTTAGTGTTATGTGTTTGTGTGGGTGGGTTAAGCGGCGTTATTCGACCTGCTTGGCTTCGAGTCTTTAGGGCAGCCCTGAGGTTTGGCCGATCGGCTCGCCGCTACCGATCGATTGGGACGGTTAGCCCCTTTCGTCGGTGGTGCCCCGAGGGGGCGGTTCCTGACGCCCTGGCCTCCGGGTTTCGGCTTAGCGTTTTGCCGCTTTGCCGTTTTACCAGAGACCCGGTCGCTCGGCCCCGCCTTAGGAGCGTGTTGAGCAGATGGCGAAAACCTTGCGCCAGATTGGCTAGTCCCCGCCACCTGCTCAGCCTTCGCTGGCGTATTATCGCCGCGAATGCGTATTAGGACTTTACGAAAGCCTAATTGCGGCCTGCAGTCTAGTTTGCGCAGGGCTTCTATGGAGGCATCATCGATAGAAAGGGCGGTCGTGATTCCGTCCCCTTCTTTCTTGACGCTCAGCACCTTCCACAATCCAGTCTGCAGGTCGTTTTGTTTTTCCAAGAGATTAAGGGCATCTCTTGGAGTTTTGATGACATCTTCTGTCTTAAAGTGGAGGATCCCAACCTTGGCTTTTGGCAGGTCCTTCTCGTTAATGAGCGAGAGTTCCGCCTCTGGCCACGGCTTTAGTGTCCCCACTTTTTCTTCAAGCCATTTCAGGCTGTAGTCGTTTTTGATTACGACTTGCAGCCATCCTGGCTTGAAAGTGCAACCCTCGATTCGAATTTTGAATTCGGGGGCTTTGGGCATAGGGGCGTTAAGAATCGCCCTCAATATGTCCTTAGAAAGGAGCCCCAATTGCACGTTCGACATGGGCTCTCTATTACGGATTCCCACTCGGATGTTGGTTAGGGCGTCCTTAAAAGACACAACGCTTGTCCCAGGCGGTGGTCCGACCTGAGCTGCGGACGTCTCGTCAGGGATCATTGGAATTGGCCCTGACTTTTCGTCCACACGCGTTGTCTTTTTGGCATGATCTTTCGGCGACTCGTCCTCGGATCGAAATCGTTTTACCGGCCTCTTCCCCGATGACGTATCGGCCACCAGATCAGTCAAAGGAGCACGCGCACTCGCCCACTGCTCCGTGACCAGCTTGTAGGCCTCAATGGAGTCCATACCGCCAGCCTTGAGGCGCCGCAGGCGCTTACGCGCGGCTCCTGGCAACCGTCGTTTCCTGGGGCTAAAGTCAGTTCCCAACGGCACTTCCGAGTCCATCTCAGTAGGCCTCGTGCCATCGTTTGCCGACTCCAGCTCAGGAGGGTTGAGTTCGGTGTCTAAGGTGACTTGGGAGTCTCCCTCAGAACCGAGTAAGAGAGTAGTCAGATCGGGTATTGACCCAATAAGACTACTCGAGGGTTCCGGACGTTCATCATCGTCCTGAGATGTTGTTGTATAAAACTGTGAATCCATACAGTTCCCACGAGTAGCTAGGGAAATAAATAGTCCACCCCGGCAGAGCCCCGCTTGCCCGGGTAAGGCAAAATTTACTACCCCAGGATTGCCATCTCGCTGGGGAGACACCGATAAGAACCAAGCTCCCCCTTGGCCACGCATCCCTCGGCTCGGTACGAATGACACCTTGGATTGGGATTCGCCAGGCGGTTTCGGTTACGTCTAATTCTGATGGAATTAGACCAAAAACGGGGTGGCAACCTCGAGAAGGTGGATCCGCCTGACTTGCCTTGAGGATCTTCACGACTGTAGCGCTCTCCCTCAAGACCCCGCCACCTTATCGCCTCTGAGGGAGGTGATAAGGTAGGCCTGCATCTATACTACCAAGCAAAGCAAAAGCAAAGCATGTCGTTGTGCAACCGCAAAAGCATACATACAGACCCTCCCCCAAACATTATAATTGACATTTATAATTGTTAATTTGACATTATAATTGACATTTATAATTATTAATTTGACATTCTAGACGTATATTTTTATTTTTGACTTGTATCAGTATTTTATTTATGTTTAAAAATTTTTGATTTAATGACACGCTAGAATGATTTGATTATTTGTAGAAATATTTGCATGCCATTGTTCAAGGCAAACATGACGATTTATATTGTATTTTAACAACTCTTGCATGCTGACAATTTACTTTGTGATGTATGTACTGTACTCATGTTTGAGCAAATAAATGATTATCTTATCTTATCTTATCTTATCGGACTCGCGCACTGAGGGCTCCGTGCAAACTACAATTTCTGAATGGAGTCTCGAAAGATTTTTCCGAATTGCAAAAAAATATTTTTTGACGCCGTTGCCTGATGCGGTCGGCCTCCTCCTTTGCTAGCATTATTGCTTCGCAGAAGGAGGCGACCGCTTGCCATTTCTCCTCGCTCCGGACCATGGTCTCAACCAAGGCCCGGCGCGAGAGGTCTTCGCCGCCGATCGCCCCCAGAAGGGCAAGGCGTTGCACCGCCCAAGCAGGGCACACCTCGACTGTGTGATTCTCCGTGTCCTCCGGGCGTTGCGCACAGTGGCGACACCCGTAATATCTAAACACATCGAAATCCGAATACAGCTGATTATATTCTTATTATTATTTCATTGAGATATCTAATCAAGCCCTTAGATTTCTTCATTACCGTACTATACACGTACCTTACCCAATCTCAAAATCTACGCGGTTATTGGTGATTCAGATAAAAATGCGAATTATTTAAGAAGTCAATACAGGGGCCTCTTGGTAGAATTTGTTTGTATAGAAAACACGCACAGTCCAACACACCGAAACTGCATCCACGCGCATTCATGCAGATCACGCACCTACGTGCGGAGAAACACTCAATCACGCGCAGGCACACTGAGTCGCGTAATACCGTGCGTGATTTAAGGTATGATTCCGAACCACGCTGCACGCAGCAGTGCTGCCGCGACACTACTGGCCTCCATACAATTTCTATAAGCTTATATGAGATTACATTCCGAGCTAGGCAGCAATGTCGCGGCAGCAATGTAGGCAGTGTGGCAATGTGTGGCAGCACTGCGGCAACAACACTGCTGCTTGTTGCCGAATTCGGAATCATACCTTTAGTATGAAATGAGTGCGTGCCTGCGTTATGTGTAATTTACAAAACCTACGCCCGTGAGTGCGTAAAAAACCCGCACGATGATGCAGATCTGTACTCCCGCAAGTACGCGCGTAGGTGCGTTTTCACGCGCTACGCTGCGTGGTGCGTCGCAGTTTGATAACCGCCTTAGTAACTAGCTGTAGATACATAATGTAATCAAGTTACGATCATACCGGTGATAAAATCAACAATATTATTATATGTTGCGTAATCTTTCCTATTATCACTATGAAGCCTCAGTGTTCATTTATCTGTGATTGCCTGCAATCGTGTTTCTTACGAGTAAAGGTAAATAATTTATCTCTTCTATGTACGAGTTTGTATATAATAAAAAACTTTTTACAAAAAAAAATTAAACCGACTTCAAAAAGTACAAAATAACTTTAATTTCGGAAGTCGGTGTTTCTATAATAGATACCTAATCTTGTCTCTTCGTTATTTAACACCGACTTCCGAAATTAAAGTTATTTTGTACTTTTTGAAGTCGGTTTAATTTTTTTTGTAAAAAGTTTTTTATTTTTCACTTTTTCTTTCACCACTAAAAAGTACCTACCCTTCAGCTAAACATAAATTACCTTATAGCCAGAGTGCACCTCATAACGATTCTTATAATTCCAAATACGGTTATATTACATGAATTTACCCCCTCCCCCTTTCCCCTCCCCCTTTTCTTTCAGTCAGTCATCGACTACACGTATAAACAAAGCAATTTTACTTGTTACGACAATTCTGCTATGATTCTATGAGGAGTTCTGTTCCATATCTTCGAAGTTCATGATCAGATCATAACAATATTTCTATGGGACCAACTTGGTAGCATAAACTCACAACCAAAAAAAAAATTTTCAAAATCGGTCCACAATTGACCGAAATATCGTTGAACATACATACAAAAAAAAAAAAACATACATTCAGCCGAACATAGAACCTCCTCCTTTTCGAAGTCGGTTAAAAATCACTGCCACTTTTCGTTGTAATTTTATAATTTTATAACTCAAGAACGGGCTCACTTATCCAAACCAAATGTTAAGGCATTGTTCGGACTATTTGGTAGATGGTTTATGTGAAGTTTGGTAGGTTATAATAGGGTAGAGTTGAAAAGAGCGTATATTATAAATCTTAATAGAAAAAAATGTAGTGTTCTGATGTAAAGAACACCTACTAATACTTCACTGTAGGATCCGATCCCATGACGGCGCGAAGTGTTCCACCTCAAGGAGTTGTCAGCAAAAACTTAGGGGGGTCAGCGGGGCCGAAACCTATTGGGGCCCAAGGGTTCGCTTTGACGGCGCGCACTGTTCCCGCGCGCCTCAAGGAGTTGTCAGCAACAGGAGGGGCCCATCTGGGTCGAAGCCTACCGGGGTCGGGGTTATCCGAAAGGAAACTAGAGCCCCGCTATGAAGGCTAGAAGGAACGGCGCGGGGTTTTTAGTCCGTAAGTCTGATACTATCTCCCGCTTCACCCAAGAGCGGGGGTTGTCATATTTAAGATGATTTTTGCACACCGAAAAAAAAAGAGTTCCGTTCTTTCTAACAGGAAAACACGGGATCCTGCCACGCAAGTCAAAGAACAAAGGAGTGGGTTTTAGTAAGTAAAAGTGACACGCCCTCCTGCTCCGCCCCAGACCGTAAGAAGTCAATGGAAGAAACCCCCACCCAAAAAAATGTATCGGTCCCGTGACTTACTACACTCTCCCCCCTTATCGTCTTACGTAGTTAATTAATGGGCCCTAAGTGCACACGGGCCTCAAAAAAACGCCGCTTCAAGCTTCTTTTTGTGGCTCGTGTGTGGCGGTGCCACCACAAAAAAAAAACGCTTGAAGCGGCTTCAAGCTTCTCCGGCCACAAGCTGTCGCGCGCTTCAGCTGTTTTTTGCGGCGGCTTCTAGCTTTTTTTGTGGCCGCTGCTAGCGTGATTTGTGCCGGCGTTTTTTTGAGGCCCGTGTGCTGTGACAGTTACACGTGTTGGCAATTTTAATGCAAAAATCCACCTTGTTGGTTCTGGGTCATGGTTAAATTACATTTTTCCTTTTAAATAGTGTGAACCTTATCTACATTAGATTATTTACTATGTATTTATTTGTTCACCATTTATGTGTCTACGAACATTATATTCAAGCGTGAAAAAACCTTAGTATAATATAATATATAAAATTTCCATGTCACAATGTTAGTTACCGTACTCCTCCGAAACGGCTTTACCGATTTTTACCAAATTTTATATGTGTATTCAGTACGTCTGAGAATCGGCTACTATCTGTTTTCCATACCCCTAAGTGATAAGGGTTGTTCACCCTTTAATTTTTTTTTTATTTTTGGTCGAAATTTTTTGTGGCATTAAAAAATACATACAAAAAAGAGGCGTGGCTGGAAAGACCTCACGGCGTCCTCACCTTCCGCATGACGCAGGTCCTCAGCGGACACGGCAGGTTCGGGAGGTACCTGCATCGGATTCAAGCGGAAGAGACGCCCGGGTGTCGCCACTGTGCGCAACGCCCGGAGGACACGGTGGAGCACACCGTCGAGGTGTGCCCTGCCTGGGC